>CM056574.1:69297500-74097500 GCA_029721435.1 Gymnothorax reevesii | reverse complement strand
AGTGAATTTGCTCGTATCTCTGTAAGGAAGCGCGCTAGAGCGCTGAAACTGTGGCTATACGCACGTTCATGGAAACACGCTTCTTTGAGGTTTTAAGCTCAGAAAGTGAAACTGTGCGTGCTTCTGGCCAGGGAACAGCTTCAGATCACAGTGCATTGCATATATTGTATCGATTGGTCCAATGTGCTTGTATGGCCAATTTTAAGTGAATATAAGCTTCTGAAGTGAAGATATGTACTTTTCAAAAACTTTCTTTTTTTTAGTTTTGCTTGTCAAAAATGTCCTTTCTGTGTGTAACTTAGTGGGAAAGTGACAAACTTGAGTGAATTGTGACTATATTACTGAATTGGAGTGAATATGCTCGTATCTCTGTCAGGAAGCGCGCTAGAGCGCTGAAACTGTGGCTATTCGCACTTTCATGAAATCATGCTTCTTTGAGGTTTTAAGCTCAGAAAGTGAATCTGAGCGTGTTTCCGGCCTGGCAACAGCTTCAGATCACAGTGCAGTGCATATATTGTATAGATTGGTCCAATGTGCTTGTATGGCCATTTGGAAGTGAATAGAAGCTTCTGAAGTGAAGATATGCGCTTTTTCAAAAACTTTCTTTTTTTTTTAATTTTGCTTGTCAAAAATGTCCATTCTGTGTGTAACCCAGTGGGAAAGTGACAAACTTGAGTGAATTGTGACTATATGACTGAATTCGAGTGATTATGCGTTTATCTCTGTAAGGAAGCGCGCTAGAACGCTGAAACTGTAGCTATACGAGCTTTCATGAAAACACGCTTCTTTGAGGTTTTAAGCTCAGAACGTGAATCTGAGCGTGTTTCTGGCCTGGCAACAGCTTCAGATCACAGTGCAATGCATATATTGTATCGTTTGTTCCAATGTGCTTGTATGGCCATTTGGAAGTGAATAGAAGCTTCTGAAGTGAAGATATGCACTTTTTCAAAAACTTTCTTTTTTTTTAATTTTGCTTGTCAAAAATGTCCTTTCTGTGTGTAACCCAGTGGGAAAGTGACAAACTTGAGTGAATTGTGACTATATGACTGAATTCGAGTGATGATGCGTTTATCTCTGTAAGGAAGCGCGCTAGAGCGCTGAAACTGTGGCTATACGTGCTTTCATGAAAACACGCTTCTTTGAGGTTTTAAGCTCAGAATGTGAAACTGTGCGTGCTTCTGGGCAGGGAACAGCTTCAGATCACAGTGCAATGCATAAATTGTATCGATTGGTCCAATGTGCTTGTATGGCCAATTTTAAGTGAATATAAGCTTCTGAAGTGAAGATATGTTTTTTTTCAAAAACTTTTTTTTTTTTAGTTTTGCCTGTCAAAAATGTCCTTTCTGTGTGTAACTTAGTGGGAAAGTGACAAACTTGAGTGAATTGTGACAATATGACTGAATTGCAGTGAATATGCGTTTATCTCTGTAAGAAAGCGAGCTAGAGCGCTGAAACTGTGGCTATACGTGCTTTCCTGAAAACACGCTTCTTTGAGGTTTTAAGCTCAGAATGTGAAACTGTGCGTGCTTCTGGCCAGGGAACAGCTTCAGATCACAGTGCATTGCATATATTGTATCGATTGGTCCAATGTGCTTGTATGGCCATTTGGAAGTGAATAGAAGCTTCTGAAGTGAAGATATGCACTTTTTCAAAAACTTTCTTTTTTTAGATTTGCTTGTCAAAAATGTCCATTCTGTGTGTAACCCAGTGGGAAAGTGAACAAGTTCAGTGAATTGTGACTATATTACTGAATTGGAGTGAATATGCTCGTATCTCTGTAAGGAAGCGCGCTAGAGCGCTGAAACTGTGGCTATACGCACTTTCATGAAATCATGCTTCTTTGAGGTTTTAAGCTCAGAAAGTGAATCTGAGCGTGTTTCCGGCCTGGCAACAGCTTCAGTGCATATATTGTATCGATTGGTCCAATGTGCTTGTATGGCCAATTTTAAGTGAATATAAGCTTCTGAAGTGAAGATATGTACTTTTCAAAAACTTTCTTTTTTTTTAGTTTTGCTTGTCAAAAATGTCCTTTCTGTGTGTAACTTAGTGAGAAAGTGACAAACTTGAGTGAATTGTGACAATATGACTGAATTGGAGTGAATATGCGTTTATCTCTGTAAGAAAGCGAGCTAGAGCGCTGAAACTGTGGCTATACGCACTTTCATGAAAACATGCTTCTTTGAGGTTTTAAGCTCAGAACGTGAATCTGAGCGTGTTTCTGGCCTGGCAACAGCTTCAGATCACAGTGCAATGCATATATTGTATCGTTTGTTCCAATGTGCTTGTATGGCCATTTGGAAGTGAATAGAAGCTTACGAAGTGAAGATATGCACTTTTTCAAAAACTTTCTTTTTTTTTAATTTTGCTTGTCAAAAATGTCCTTTCTGTGTGTAACCCAGTGGGAAAGTGACAAACTTGAGTGAATTGTGACTATATGACTGAATTCGAGTGATGATGCGTTTATCTCTGTAAGGAAGCGCGCTAGAGCGCTGAAACTGTGGCTATACGTGCTTTCCTGAAAACACGCTTCTTTGAGGTTTTAAGCTCAGAATGTGAAACTGTGCGTGCTTCTGGCCAGGGAACAGCTTCAGATCACAGTGCATTGCATATATTGTATCGATTGGTCCAATGTGCTTGTATGGCCAATTTTAAGTGAATATAAGCTTCTGAAGTGAAGATATGTACTTTTCAAAAACTTTCTTTTTTTAGATTTGCTTGTCAAAAATGTCCATTCTGTGTGTTACTCAGTGGGAAAGTGAACAACTTCAGTGAATTGTGACTATATTACTGAATTGGAGTGAATATGCTCGTATCTCTGTAAGGAAGCGCGCTAGAGCGCTGAAACTGTGGCTATACGTGCTTTCATGAAAACACGCTTCTTTGAGGTTTTAAGCTCAGAATGTAAAACTGTGCGTGCTTCTGGCCAGGGAACAGCTTCAGATCACAGTGCATTGCATATATTGTATCGATTGGTCCAATGTGCTTGTATGGCCAATTTTAAGTGAATATAAGCTTCTGAAGTGAAGATATGTACTTTTTCAAAAACTTTCTTTTTTTTAATTTTGCTTGTCAAAAATGTCCATTCTGTGTGTAACCCAGTGGGAAAGTGAACAAGTTCAGTGAATTGTGACTATATTACTGAATTGGAGTGAATATGCTCGTATCTCTGTAAGGAAGCGCGCTAGAGCGCTGAAACTGTGGCTATACGCACTTTCATGGAAACGCGCTTCTTTGAGGTTTTAAGCTCAGAAAGTGAAACTGTGCGTGTTTCTGGCCAGGGAACAGCTTCAGATCACAGTGCATTGCATATATTGTATCGATTGGTCCAATGTGCTTGTATGGCCATTTGGAAGTGAATAGAAGCTTCTGAAGTGAAGATATGCACTTTTTCAAAAACTTTCTTTTTTTTAATTTTGCTTGTCAAAAATGTCCATTCTGTGTGTAACCCAGTGGGAAAGTGAACAAGTTCAGTGAATTGTGACTATATTACTGAATTGGAGTGAATATGCTCGTATCTCTGTAAGGAAGCGCGCTAGAGCGCTGAAACTGTGGCTATACGCACTTTCATGAAATCATGCTTCTTTGAGGTTTTAAGCTCAGAAAGTGAATCTGAGCGTGTTTCCGGCCTGGCAACAGCTTCAGTGCATATATTGTATCGATTGGTCCAATGTGCTTGTATGGCCAATTTTAAGTGAATATAAGCTTCTGAAGTGAAGATATGTACTTTTCAAAAACTTTCTTTTTTTTTAGTTTTGCTTGTCAAAAATGTCCTTTCTGTGTGTAACTTAGTGAGAAAGTGACAAACTTGAGTGAATTGTGACAATATGACTGAATTGGAGTGAATATGCGTTTATCTCTGTAAGAAAGCGAGCTAGAGCGCTGAAACTGTGGCTATACGCACTTTCATGAAAACATGCTTCTTTGAGGTTTTAAGCTCAGAACGTGAATCTGAGCGTGTTTCTGGCCTGGCAACAGCTTCAGATCACAGTGCAATGCATATATTGTATCGTTTGTTCCAATGTGCTTGTATGGCCATTTGGAAGTGAATAGAAGCTTATGAAGTGAAGATATGCACTTTTTCAAAAACTTTCTTTTTTTTAAATTTTGCTTGTCAAAAATGTCCTTTCTGTGTGTAACCCAGTGGGAAAGTGACAAACTTGAGTGAATTGTGACTATATGACTGAATTCGAGTGATGATGCGTTTATCTCTGTAAGGAAGCGCGCTAGAGCGCTGAAACTGTGGCTATACGTGCTTTCCTGAAAACACGCTTCTTTGAGGTTTTAAGCTCAGAATGTGAAACTGTGCGTGCTTCTGGCCAGGGAACAGCTTCAGATCACAGTGCATTGCATATATTGTATCGATTGGTCCAATGTGCTTGTATGGCCAATTTTAAGTGAATATAAGCTTCTGAAGTGAAGATATGTACTTTTCAAAAACTTTCTTTTTTTAGATTTGCTTGTCAAAAATGTCCATTCTGTGTGTTACTCAGTGGGAAAGTGAACAACTTCAGTGAATTGTGACTATATTACTGAATTGGAGTGAATATGCTCGTATCTCTGTAAGGAAGCGCGCTAGAGCGCTGAAACTGTGGCTATACGTGCTTTCATGAAAACACGCTTCTTTGAGGTTTTAAGCTCAGAATGTAAAACTGTGCGTGCTTCTGGCCAGGGAACAGCTTCAGATCACAGTGCATTGCATATATTGTATCGATTGGTCCAATGTGCTTGTATGGCCAATTTTAAGTGAATATAAGCTTTTGAAGTGAAGATATGTACTTTTTCAAAAACTTTCTTTTTTTTAATTTTGCTTGTCAAAAATGTCCATTCTGTGTGTAACCCAGTGGGAAAGTGAACAAGTTCAGTGAATTGTGACTATATTACTGAATTGGAGTGAATATGCTCGTATCTCTGTAAGGAAGCGCGCTAGAGCGCTGAAACTGTGGCTATACGCACTTTCATGGAAACACGCTTCTTTGAGGTTTTAAGCTCAGAAAGTGAAACTGTGCGTGTTTCTGGCCAGGGAACAGCTTCAGATCACAGTGCAATGCTTATATGGTATCGTTTGGTCCAATGTGCTTGTATGGCCATTTGGAAGTGAATATAAGCTTCTGAAGTGAAGATATGCACTTTTTCAAAAACTTTCTTTTTTTTAAATTTTGCTTGTCAAAAATGTCCATTCTGTGTGTAACCCAGTGGGAAAGTGAAAAACTTGAGTGAATTGTGACTATATGACTGAATTCCAGTGATTATGCGTTTATCTCTGAAAGGAAGCGCGCTAGAGCGCTGAAACTGTGGCTATACGCACTTTCATGAAAACACGCTTCTTTGAGGTTTTAAGCTCAGAATGTGAAACTGTGCGTGCTTCTGGCCAGGGAACAGCTTCAGATCACAGTGCATTGCATATATTGTATCGATTGGTCCAATGTGCTTGTATGGCCAATTTTAAGTGAATATAAGCTTCTGAAGTGAAGATATGCACTTTTTCAAAAACTTTCTTTTTTTTAGATTTGCTTGTCAGAAATGTCCTTTCTGTGTGTAACCCAGTGGGAAAGTGACAAACTTGAGTGAATTGTGACTATATGACTGAATTCGAGTGATTATGCGTTTATCTCTGTAAGGAAGCGCGCTAGAGCGCTGAAACTGTGGCTATACGTGCTTTCATGAAAACACGCTTCTTTGAGGTTTTAAGCGCAGAACGTGAATCTGAGCGTGTTTCTGGCCTGGCAACAGCTTCAGATCACAGTGCAATGCATATATTGTATCGTTTGTTCCAATGTGCTTGTATGGCCATTTGGAAGTGAATAGAAGCTTCTGAAGTGAAGATATGCACTTTTTCAAAAACTTTTTTTTTTTTTTAATTTTGCTTGTCAAAAATGTCCTTTCTGTGTGTAACCCAATGGGAAAGTGACAAACTTGAGTGAATTGTGACTATTTGACTGAATTCGAGTGATGATGGGTTTTCTCTGTAAGGAAGCGCTCTAGAGCGCTGAAACTGTGGCTATACGTGCTTTCATGAAAACACGCTTCTTTGAGGTTTTAAGATCAGAATCTGAAACTGTGCGTGCTTCTGGCCAGGGAACAGCTTCAGATCACAGTGCATTGCATATATTGTATCGATTGGTCCAATGTGCTTGTATGGCCAATTTTAAGTGAATATAAGCTTCTGAAGTGAAGATATGTACTTTTCAAAAACTTTCTTTTTTTAATTTTGCTAGTCAAAAATGTCCATTCTGTGTGTAACCCAGTGGGAAAGTGACAAACTTGAGTGAATTGTGACAATATGACTGAATTGGAGTGAATATGCGTTTATCTCTGTTAGAAAGCGAGCTAGAGCGCTGAAACTGTGGCTATACGCACTTTCATGAAAACACGCTTCTTTGAGGTTTTAAGCTCAGAATGTGAAACTGTGCGTGCTTCTGGCCAGGGAACAGCTTCAGATCACAGTGCAATGCGTATATGGTATCGTTTGGTCCAATGGCTTTTATGGCCATTTGGAAGTGAATATAAGCTTCTGAAGTGAAGATATGCACTTTTTCAAAAACTTTCTTTTTTTTTAATTTTGCTCGTCAAAAATGTCCTTTCTGTTTGTCACCCAGTGGGAAAGTGACAAACTTGAGTGAATTGTGACTATTTGACTGAATTCGAGTGATGATGCGTTTATCTCTGTAAGGAAGCGCTCTAGAGCGCTGAAACTGTGGCTATACGTGCTTTCATGAAAACACGCTTCTTTGAGGTTTTAAGCTCAGAATGTGAAACTGTGCGTGCTTCTGGCCAGGGAACAGCTTCAGATCACAGTGCATTGCATATATTGTATCGATTGGTCCAATGTGCTTGTATGGCCAATTTTAAGTGAATATAAGCTTCTGAAGTGAAGATATTTACTTTTCAAAAACGTTCTTTTTTTAATTTTGCTAGTCAAAAATGTCCATTCTGTGTGTAACCCAGTGGGAAAGTGACAAACTTGAGTGAATTGTGACAATATGACTGAATTGGAGTGAATATGCGTTTATCTCTGTTAGAAAGCGAGCTAGAGCGCTGAAACTGTGGCTATACGCACTTTCATGGAAACACGCTTCTTTGAGGTTTTAAGCTCAGAACGTGAATCTGAGCGTGTTTCTGGCCAGGGAACAGCTTCAGATCACAGTGCAATGCGTATATGGTATCGTTTGGTCCAATGGCTTTTATGGCCATTTGGAAGTGAATATAAGCTTCTGAAGTGAAGATATGCACTTTTTCAAAAACTTTCTTTTTTTTAGATTTGCTTGTCAGAAATGTCCATTCTGTGTGTTACTCAGTGGGAAAGTGAACAACTTCAGTGAATTGTGACTATATTACTGAATTGGAGTGAATATGCTCGTATCTCTGTAAGGAAGCGCGCTAGAGCGCTGAAACTGTGGCTATACGCACTTTCATGGAAAAACGCTTCTTTGAGGTTTTAAGCTCAGAATGTGAAACTGTGCGTGCTTCTGGCCAGGGAACAGCTTCAGATCACAGTGCAATGCTTATATTGTATCGATTGGTCCAATGTGCTTGTATGGCCAATTTTAAGTGAATATAAGCTTCTGAAGTGAAGATATGTACTTTTCAAAAACTTTCTTTTTTTTTAATTTTGCTTGTCAAAAATGTCCATTCTGTGTGTAACCCAGTGGGAAAGTGACAAATTTGAGTGAATTGTGACAATATGACTGAATTGGAGTGAATATGCGTTTATCTCTGTAAGAAAGCGCGCTAGAGCGCTGAAACTGTGGCTATACGCACTTTCATGGAAACACGCTTCTTTGAGGTTTTAAGCTCAGAAAGTGAAACTGTGCGTGTTTCTGGCCAGGGAACAGCTTCAGATCACAGTGCAATGCTTATATGGTATCGTTTGGTCCATTGTGCTTGTATGGCCAATTTTAAGTGAATATAAGCTTCTGAAGTGAAGATATGTACTTTTCAAAAACTTTCTTTTTTTTAATTTTGCTCGTCAAAAATGTCCCTTCTGTGTGTAACTTAGTGAGAAAGTGACAAACTTGAGTGAATTGTGACAATGTGACTGAATTGGAGTGAATATGGTCGTATCTCTGTAAGGAAGCGCGCTAGAGCGCTGAAACTGTGGCTATACGCACTTTCATGGAAACACGCTTCTTTGAGGTTTTAAGCTCAGAAAGTGAAACTGTGCGTGTTTCTGGCCAGGGAACAGCTTCAGATCACAGTGCAATGCTTAGATGGTATCGTTTGGTCCAATGTGCTTGTATGGCCATTTGGAAGTGAAGATATGCACTTTTTCAAAAACTTTCTTTTTTTTTTAATTTTGCTTGTCAAAAATGTCCATTCTGTGTGTAACCCAGTGGGAAAGTGAAAAACTTGAGTGAATTGTGACTATATGACTGAATTCGAGTGATTATGCGTTTATCTCTGTAAGGAAGCGCGCGAGAGCGCTGAAACTGTGGCTATACGTGCTTTCATGAAAACACGCTTCTTTGAGGTTTTAAGGTCAGAATGTGAAACTGTGCGTGCTTCTGGCCAGGGAACAGCTTCAGATCACAGTGCATTGCATATATTGTATCGATTGGTCCAATGTGCTTGTATGGCCAATTTTAAGTGAATATAAGCTTCTGAAGTGAAGATATGCACTTTTTCAAAAACTTTCTTTTTTTTATATTTGCTTGTCAGAAATGTCCATTCTGTGTGTTACTCAGTGGGACAGTGAACAACTTCAGTGAATTGTGACTATATTACTGAATTGGAGTGAATATGCTCGTATCTCTGTAAGAAAGCGCGCTAGAGCGCTGAAACTGTGGCTATACGCACTTTCATGGAAACACGCTTCTTTGAGGTTTTAAGCTCAGAACGTGAATCTGAGCGTGTTTCTGGCCTGGCAACAGCTTCAGATCACAGTGCAATGCATATATTGTATCGTTTGTTCCAATGTGCTTGTATGGCCATTTGGAAGTGAATAGAAGCTTATGAAGTGAAGATATGCACTTTTTCAAAAACTTTCTTTTTTTTAAATTTTGCTTGTCAAAAATGTCCTTTCTGTGTGTAACCCAGGGGAAAGTGACAAACTTGAGTGAATTGTGACTATATGACTGAATTCGAGTGATGATGCGTTTATCTCTGTAAGGAAGCGCGCTAGAGCGCTGAAACTGTGGCTATACGTGCTTTCCTGAAAACACGCTTCTTTGAGGTTTTAAGCTCAGAATCTGAAACTGTGCGTGCTTCTGGCCAGGGAACAGCTTCAGATCACAGTGCATTGCATATATTGTATCGATTGGTCCAATGTGCTTGTATGGCCAATTTTAAGTGAATATAAGCTTCTGAAGTGAAGATATGTACTTTTCAAAAACTTTCTTTTTTTTAGATTTGCTTGTCAAAAATGTCCATTCTGTGTGTTACTCAGTGGGAAAGTGAACAACTTCAGTGAATTGTGACTATATTACTGAATTGGAGTGAATATGCTCGTATCTCTGTAAGGAAGCGCGCTAGAGCGCTGAAACTGTGGCTATACGCACTTTCATGGAAAAACGCTTCTTTGAGGTTTTAAGCTCAGAATGTGAAACTGTGCGTGCTTCTGGCCAGGGAACAGCTTCAGATCACAGTGCAATGCTTATATTGTATCGATTGGTCCAATGTGCTTGTATGGCCAATTTTAAGTGAATATAAGCTTCTGAAGTGAAGATATGTACTTTTCAAAAACTTTCTTTTTTTTTAATTTTGCTTGTCAAAAATGTCCATTCTGTGTGTAACCCAGTGGGAAAGTGACAAATTTGAGTGAATTGTGACAATATGACTGAATTGGAGTGAATATGCGTTTATCTCTGTAAGAAAGCGCGCTAGAGCGCTGAAACTGTGGCTATACGCACTTTCATGGAAACACGCTTCTTTGAGGTTTTAAGCTCAGAAAGTGAAACTGTGCGTGTTTCTGGCCAGGGAACAGCTTCAGATCACAGTGCAATGCTTATATGGTATCGTTTGGTCCATTGTGCTTGTATGGCCAATTTTAAGTGAATATAAGCTTCTGAAGTGAAGATATGTACTTTTCAAAAACTTTCTTTTTTTTAATTTTGCTCGTCAAAAATGTCCCTTCTGTGTGTAACTTAGTGAGAAAGTGACAAACTTGAGTGAATTGTGACAATGTGACTGAATTGGAGTGAATATGGTCGTATCTCTGTAAGGAAGCGCGCTAGAGCGCTGAAACTGTGGCTATACGCACTTTCATGGAAACACGCTTCTTTGAGGTTTTAAGCTCAGAAAGTGAAACTGTGCGTGTTTCTGGCCAGGGAACAGCTTCAGATCACAGTGCAATGCTTAGATGGTATCGTTTGGTCCAATGTGCTTGTATGGCCATTTGGAAGTGAAGATATGCACTTTTTCAAAAACTTTCTTTTTTTTTTAATTTTGCTTGTCAAAAATGTCCATTCTGTGTGTAACCCAGTGGGAAAGTGAAAAACTTGAGTGAATTGTGACTATATGACTGAATTCGAGTGATTATGCGTTTATCTCTGTAAGGAAGCGCGCGAGAGCGCTGAAACTGTGGCTATACGTGCTTTCATGAAAACACGCTTCTTTGAGGTTTTAAGGTCAGAATGTGAAACTGTGCGTGCTTCTGGCCAGGGAACAGCTTCAGATCACAGTGCATTGCATATATTGTATCGATTGGTCCAATGTGCTTGTATGGCCAATTTTAAGTGAATATAAGCTTCTGAAGTGAAGATATGCACTTTTTCAAAAACTTTCTTTTTTTTATATTTGCTTGTCAGAAATGTCCATTCTGTGTGTTACTCAGTGGGAAAGTGAACAACTTCAGTGAATTGTGACTATATTACTGAATTGGAGTGAATATGCTCGTATCTCTGTAAGAAAGCGCGCTAGAGCGCTGAAACTGTGGCTATACGCACTTTCATGGAAACACGCTTCTTTGAGGTTTTAAGCTCAGAACGTGAATCTGAGCGTGTTTCTGGCCTGGCAACAGCTTCAGATCACAGTGCAATGCATATATTGTATCGTTTGTTCCAATGTGCTTGTATGGCCATTTGGAAGTGAATAGAAGCTTATGAAGTGAAGATATGCACTTTTTCAAAAACTTTCTTTTTTTTAAATTTTGCTTGTCAAAAATGTCCTTTCTGTGTGTAACCCAGGGGAAAGTGACAAACTTGAGTGAATTGTGACTATATGACTGAATTCGAGTGATGATGCGTTTATCTCTGTAAGGAAGCGCGCTAGAGCGCTGAAACTGTGGCTATACGTGCTTTCCTGAAAACACGCTTCTTTGAGGTTTTAAGCTCAGAATCTGAAACTGTGCGTGCTTCTGGCCAGGGAACAGCTTCAGATCACAGTGCATTGCATATATTGTATCGATTGGTCCAATGTGCTTGTATGGCCAATTTTAAGTGAATATAAGCTTCTGAAGTGAAGATATGTACTTTTCAAAAACTTTCTTTTTTTTAGATTTGCTTGTCAAAAATGTCCATTCTGTGTGTTACTCAGTGGGAAAGTGAACAACTTCAGTGAATTGTGACTATATTACTGAATTGGAGTGAATATGCTCGTATCTCTGTAAGGAAGCGCGCTAGAGCGCTGAAACTGTGGCTATACGTGCTTTCATGAAAACACGCTTCTTTGAGGTTTTAAGCTCAGAATGTGAAACTGTGCGTGCTTCTGGCCAGGGAACAGCTTCAGATCACAGTGCATTGCATATATTGTATCGATTGGTCCAATGTGCTTGTATGGCCAATTTTAAGTGAATATAAGCTTCTGAAGTGAAGATATGCACTTTTTCAAAAACTTTCTTTTTTTTAATTTTGCTTGTCAAAAATGTCCATTCTGTGTGTAACCCAGTGGGAAAGTGAACAAGTTCAGTGAATTGTGACTATATTACTGAATTGGAGTGAATATGCTCGTATCTCTGTAAGGAAGCGCGCTAGAGCGCTGAAACTGTGGCTATACGCACTTTCATGGAAACACGCTTCTTTGAGGTTTTAAGCTCAGAAAGTGAAACTGTGCGTGTTTCTGGCCAGGGAACAGCTTCAGATCACAGTGCAATGCTTATATGGTATCGTTTGGTCCAATGTGCTTGTATAGCCATTTGGAAGTGAATATAAGCTTCTGAAGTGAAGATATGCACTTTTTCAAAAACTTTCTTTTTTTTAAATTTTGCTTGTCAAAAATGTCCATTCTGTGTGTAACCCAGTGGGAAAGTGAAAAACTTGAGTGAATTGTGACTATATGACTGAATTCGAGTGATTATGCGTTTATCTCTGTAAGGAAGCGCGCTAGAGCGCTGAAACTGTGGCTATACGCACTTTCATGAAAACACGCTTCTTTGAGGTTTTAAGCTCAGAATGTGAAACTGTGCGTGCTTCTGGCCAGGGAACAGCTTCAGATCACAGTGCATTGCATATATTGTATCGATTGGTCCAATGTGCTTGTATGGCCCATTTTAAGTGAATATAAGCTTCTGAAGTGAAGATATGCACTTTTTCAAAAACTTTCTTTTTTTTAGATTTGCTTGTCAGAAATGTCCTTTCTGTGTGTAACCCAGTGGGAAAGTGACAAACTTGAGTGAATTGTGACTATATGACTGAATTCGAGTGATTATGCGTTTATCTCTGTAAGGAAGCGCGCTAGAGCGCTGAAACTGTGGCTATACGTGCTTTCATGAAAACACGCTTCTTTGAGGTTTTAAGCGCAGAACGTGAATCTGAGCGTGTTTCTGGCCTGGCAACAGCTTCAGATCACAGTGCAATGCATATATTGTATCGTTTGTTCCAATGTGCTTGTATGGCCATTTGGAAGTGAATAGAAGCTTCTGAAGTGAAGATATGCACTTTTTCAAAAACTTTTTTTTTTTTTAATTTTGCTTGTCAAAAATGTCCTTTCTGTGTGTAACCCAATGGGAAAGTGACAAACTTGAGTGAATTGTGACTATTTGACTGAATTCGAGTGATGATGGGTTTTCTCTGTAAGGAAGCGCTCTAGAGCGCTGAAACTGTGGCTATACGTGCTTTCATGAAAACACGCTTCTTTGAGGTTTTAAGCTCAGAATGTGAAACTGTGCGTGCTTCTGGCCAGGGAACAGCTTCAGATCACAGTGCATTGCATATATTGTATCGATTGGTCCAATGTGCTTGTATGGCCAATTTTAAGTGAATATAAGCTTCTGAAGTGAAGATATGTACTTTTCAAAAACTTTCTTTTTTTAATTTTGCTAGTCAAAAATGTCCATTCTGTGTGTAACCCAGTGGGAAAGTGACAAACTTGAGTGAATTGTGACAATATGACTGAATTGGAGTGAATATGCGTTTATCTCTGTTAGAAAGCGAGCTAGAGCGCTGAAACTGTGGCTATACGCACTTTCATGAAAACACGCTTCTTTGAGGTTTTAAGCTCAGAATGTGAAACTGTGCGTGCTTCTGGCCAGGGAACAGCTTCAGATCACAGTGCAATGCGTATATGGTATCGTTTGGTCCAATGGCTTTTATGGCCATTTGGAAGTGAATATAAGCTTCTGAAGTGAAGATATGCACTTTTTCAAAAACGTTCTTTTTTTAATTTTGCTAGTCAAAAATGTCCATTCTGTGTGTAACCCAGTGGGAAAGTGACAAACTTGAGTGAATTGTGACAATATGACTGAATTGGAGTGAATATGCGTTTATCTCTGTTAGAAAGCGAGCTAGAGCGCTGAAACTGTGGCTATACGCACTTTCATGGAAACACGCTTCTTTGAGGTTTTAAGCTCAGAAAGTGAATCTGAGCGTGTTTCTGGCCAGGGAACAGCTTCAGATCACAGTGCAATGCGTATATGGTATCGTTTGGTCCAATGGCTTTTATGGCCATTTGGAAGTGAATATAAGCTTCTGAAGTGAAGATATGCACTTTTTCAAAAACTTTCTTTTTTTTAGATTTGCTTGTCAGAAATGTCCATTCTGTGTGTTTCTCAGTGGGAAAGTGAACAACTTCAGTGAATTGTGACTATATTACTGAATTGGAGTGAATATGCTCGTATCTCTGTAAGGAAGCGCGCTAGAGCGCTGAAACTGTGGCTATACGCACTTTCATGGAAACACGCTTCTTTGAGGTTTTAAGCTCAGAATGTGAAACTGTGCGTGCTTCTGGCCAGGGAACAGCTTCAGATCACAGTGCAATGCTTATATTGTATCGATTGGTCCAATGTGCTTGTATGGCCAATTTTAAGTGAATATAAGCTTCTGAAGTGAAGATATGTACTTTTCAAAAACTTTCTTTTTTTTTTAATTTTGCTTGTCAAAAATGTCCATTCTGTGTGTAACCCAGTGGGAAAGTGACAAATTTGAGTGAATTGTGACAATATGACTGAATTGGAGTGAATATGCGTTTATCTCTGTAAGAAAGCGCGCTAGAGCGCTGAAACTGTGGCTATACGCACTTTCATGGAAACACGCTTCTTTGAGGTTTTAAGCTCAGAAAGTGAAACTGTGCGTGTTTCTGGCCAGGGAACAGCTTCAGATCACAGTGCAATGCTTATATGGTATCGTTTGGTCCATTGTGCTTGTATGGCCAATTTTAAGTGAATATAAGCTTCTGAAGTGAAGATATGTACTTTTCAAAAACTTTCTTTTTTTTAATTTTGCTCGTCAAAAATGTCCCTTCTGTGTGTAACTTAGTGAGAAAGTGACAAACTTGAGTGAATTGTGACAATGTGACTGAATTGGAGTGAATATGCTCGTATCTCTGTAAGGAAGCGCGCTAGAGCGCTGAAACTGTGGCTATACGCACTTTCATGAAAACACGCTTCTTTGAGGTTTTAAGCTCAGAATGTGAAACTGTGCGTGCTTCTGGCCAGGGAACAGCTTCAGATCACAGTGCAATGCGTATATGGTATCGTTTGGTCCAATGGCTTTTATGGCCATTTGGAAGTGAATATAAGCTTCTGAAGTGAAGATATGCACTTTTTCAAAAACTTTCTTTTTTTTAAATTTTGCTTGTCAAAAATGTCCATTCTGTGTGTAACCCAGTGGGAAAGTGAAAAACTTGAGTGAATTGTGACTATATGACTGAATTCGAGTGATTATGCGTTTATCTCTGAAAGGAAGCGCGCTAGAGCGCTGAAACTGTGGCTATACGCACTTTCATGAAAACACGCTTCTTTGAGGTTTTAAGCTCAGAATGTGAAACTGTGCGTGCTTCTGGCCAGGGAACAGCTTCAGATCACAGTGCATTGCATATATTGTATCGATTGGTCCAATGTGCTTGTATGGCCAATTTTAAGTGAATATAAGCTTCTGAAGTGAAGATATGCACTTTTTCAAAAACTTTCTTTTTTTTAGATTTGCTTGTCAGAAATGTCCTTTCTGTGTGTAACCCAGTGGGAAAGTGACAAACTTGAGTGAATTGTGACTATATGACTGAATTCGAGTGATTATGCGTTTATCTCTGTAAGGAAGCGCGCTAGAGCGCTGAAACTGTGGCTATACGTGCTTTCATGAAAACACGCTTCTTTGAGGTTTTAAGCGCAGAACGTGAATCTGAGCGTGTTTCTGGCCTGGCAACAGCTTCAGATCACAGTGCAATGCATATATTGTATCGTTTGTTCCAATGTGCTTGTATGGCCATTTGGAAGTGAATAGAAGCTTCTGAAGTGAAGATATGCACTTTTTCAAAAACTTTTTTTTTTTTTAATTTTGCTTGTCAAAAATGTCCTTTCTGTGTGTCACCCAATGGGAAAGTGACAAACTTGAGTGAATTGTGACTATTTGACTGAATTCGAGTGATGATGGGTTTTCTCTGTAAGGAAGCGCTCTAGAGCGCTGAAACTGTGGCTATACGTGCTTTCATGAAAACACGCTTCTTTGAGGTTTTAAGCTCAGAATGTGAAACTGTGCGTGCTTCTGGCCAGGGAACAGCTTCAGATCACAGTGCATTGCATATATTGTATCGATTGGTCCAATGTGCTTGTATGGCCAATTTTAAGTGAATATAAGCTTCTGAAGTGAAGATATGTACTTTTCAAAAACTTTCTTTTTTTAATTTTGCTAGTCAAAAATGTCCATTCTGTGTGTAACCCAGTGGGAAAGTGACAAACTTGAGTGAATTGTGACAATATGACTGAATTGGAGTGAATATGCGTTTATCTCTGTTAGAAAGCGAGCTAGAGCGCTGAAACTGTGGCTATACGCACTTTCATGAAAACACGCTTCTTTGAGGTTTTAAGCTCAGAATGTGAAACTGTGCGTGCTTCTGGCCAGGGAACAGCTTCAGATCACAGTGCAATGCGTATATGGTATCGTTTGGTCCAATGGCTTTTATGGCCATTTGGAAGTGAATATAAGCTTCTGAAGTGAAGATATGCACTTTTTCAAAAACTTTCTTTTTTTTTAATTTTGCTCGTCAAAAATGTCCTTTCTGTTTGTCACCCAGTGGGAAAGTGACAAACTTGAGTGAATTGTGACTATTTGACTGAATTCGAGTGATGATGCGTTTATCTCTGTAAGGAAGCGCTCTAGAGCGCTGAAACTGTGGCTATACGTGCTTTCATGAAAACACGCTTCTTTGAGGTTTTAAGCTCAGAATGTGAAACTGTGCGTGCTTCTGGCCAGGGAACAGCTTCAGATCACAGTGCATTGCATATATTGTATCGATTGGTCCAATGTGCTTGTATGGCCAATTTTAAGTGAATATAAGCTTCTGAAGTGAAGATATTTACTTTTCAAAAACGTTCTTTTTTTAATTTTGCTAGTCAAAAATGTCCATTCTGTGTGTAACCCAGTGGGAAAGTGACAAACTTGAGTGAATTGTGACAATATGACTGAATTGGAGTGAATATGCGTTTATCTCTGTTAGAAAGCGAGCTAGAGCGCTGAAACTGTGGCTATACGCACTTTCATGGAAACACGCTTCTTTGAGGTTTTAAGCTCAGAACGTGAATCTGAGCGTGTTTCTGGCCAGGGAACAGCTTCAGATCACAGTGCAATGCGTATATGGTATCGTTTGGTCCAATGGCTTTTATGGCCATTTGGAAGTGAATATAAGCTTCTGAAGTGAAGATATGCACTTTTTCAAAAACTTTCTTTTTTTTAGATTTGCTTGTCAGAAATGTCCATTCTGTGTGTTACTCAGTGGGAAAGTGAACAACTTCAGTGAATTGTGACTATATTACTGAATTGGAGTGAATACGCTCGTATCTCTGTAAGGAAGCGCGCTAGAGCGCTGAAACTGTGGCTATACGCACTTTCATGGAAACACGCTTCTTTGAGGTTTTAAGCTCAGAATGTGAAACTGTGCGTGCTTCTGGCCAGGGAACAGCTTCAGATCACAGTGCAATGCTTATATTGTATCGATTGGTCCAATGTGCTTGTATGGCCAATTTTAAGTGAATATAAGCTTCTGAAGTGAAGATATGTACTTTTCAAAAACTTTCTTTTTTTTTTAATTTTGCTTGTCAAAAATGTCCATTCTGTGTGTAACCCAGTGGGAAAGTGACAAATTTGAGTGAATTGTGACAATATGACTGAATTGGAGTGAATATAAGTTTATCTCTGTAAGAAAGCGCGCTAGAGCGCTGAAACTGTGGCTATACGCACTTTCATGGAAACACGCTTCTTTGAGGTTTTAAGCTCAGAAAGTGAAACTGTGCGTGTTTCTGGCCAGGGAACAGCTTCAGATCACAGTGCAATGCTTATATGGTATCGTTTGGTCCATTGTGCTTGTATGGCCAATTTTAAGTGAATATAAGCTTCTGAAGTGAAGATATGTACTTTTCAAAAACTTTCTTTTTTTTAATTTTGCTCGTCAAAAATGTCCCTTCTGTGTGTAACTTAGTGAGAAAGTGACAAACTTGAGTGAATTGTGACAATGTGACTGAATTGGAGTGAATATGCTCGTATCTCTGTAAGGAAGCGCGCTAGAGCGCTGAAACTGTGGCTATACGCACTTTCATGGAAACACGCTTCTTTGAGGTTTTAAGCTCAGAAAGTGAAACTGTGCGTGTTTCTGGCGAGGGAACAGCTTCAGATCACAGTGCAATGCTTAGATGGTATCGTTTGGTCCAATGTGCTTGTATGGCCATTTGGAAGTGAAGATATGCACTTTTTCAAAAACTTTCTTTTTTTTTTAATTTTGCTTGTCAAAAATGTCCATTCTGTGTGTAACCCAGTGGGAAAGTGAAAAACTTGAGTGAATTGTGACTATATGACTGAATTCGAGTGATTATGCGTTTATCTCTGTAAGGAAGCGCGCGAGAGCGCTGAAACTGTGGCTATACGTGCTTTCATGAAAACACGCTTCTTTGAGGTTTTAAGGTCAGAATGTGAAACTGTGCGTGCTTCTGGCCAGGGAACAGCTTCAGATCACAGTGCATTGCATATATTGTATCGATTGGTCCAATGTGCTTGTATGGCCAATTTTAAGTGAATATAAGCTTCTGAAGTGAAGATATGCACTTTTTCAAAAACTTTCTTTTTTTTATATTTGCTTGTCACAAATGTCCATTCTGTGTGTTACTCAGTGGGAAAGTGAACAACTTCAGTGAATTGTGACTATATTACTGAATTGGAGTGAATATGCTCGTATCTCTGTAAGAAAGCGCGCTAGAGCGCTGAAACTGTGGCTATACGCACTTTCATGGAAACACGCTTCTTTGAGGTTTTAAGCTCAGAACGTGAATCTGAGCGTGTTTCTGGCCTGGCAACAGCTTCAGATCACAGTGCAATGCATATATTGTATCGTTTGTTCCAATGTGCTTGAATGGCCATTTGGAAGTGAATAGAAGCTTCTGAAGTGAAGATATGCACTTTTTCAAAAACTTTCTTTTTTTTTAATTTTGCTTGTCAAAAATGTCCTTTCTGTGTGTAACCCAGTGGGAAAGTAACAAACTTGAGTGAATTGTGACTATTTGACTGAATTCGAGTGATGATGCGTTTATCTTTGTAAGGAAGCGAGCTAGAGCGCTGAAACTGTGGCTATACGTGCTTTCATGAAAACACGCTTCTTTGAGGTTTTAAGCTCAGAATGTGAAACTGTGCGTGCTTCTGGCCAGGGAACAGCTTCAGATCACAGTGCATTGCATATCTTGTATCGATTGGTCCAATGTGCTTGTATGGCCAATTTTAAGTGAATATAAGCTTCTGAAGTGAAGATATGTACATTTCAAAAACTTTCTTTTTTTTTAATTTTGCTAGTCAAAAATGTCCATTCTGTGTGTAACCCAGTGGGAAAGTGACAAACTTGAGTGAATTGTGACAATATGACTGAATTGGAGTGAATATGCGTTTATCTCTGTTAGAAAGCGAGCTAGAGCGCTGAAACTGTGGCTATACGCACTTTCATGGAAACACGCTTCTTTGAGGTTTAAAGCTCAGCACGTGAATCTGAGCGTGTTTCTGGCCTGGGAACAGCTTCAGATCACAGTGCAATGCGTATATGGTATCGTTTGGTCCAATGGCTTTTATGGCCATTTGGAAGTGAATATAAGCTTCTGAAGTGAAGATATGCACTTTTTCAAAAACTTTCTTTTTTTTTTAATTTTGCTTGTCAAAAATGTCCATTCTGTGTGTAACCCAGTGGGAAAGTGACAAACTTGAGTGAATTGTGACTATATGACTGAATTCGAGTGATTATGCGTTTATCTCTGTAAGGAAGCGCGCTAGAGCGCTGAAACTGTGGCTATACGTGCTTTCATGAAAACACGCTTCTTTGAGGTTTTAAGCGCAGAACGTGAATCTGAGCGTGTTTCTGGCCTGGCAACAGCTTCAGATCACAGTGCAATGCATATATTGTATCGTTTGTTCCAATGTGCTTGTATGGCCATTTGGAAGTGAATAGAAGCTTCTGAAGTGAAGATATGCACTTTTTCAAAAACTTTTTTTTTTTTTTAATTTTGCTTGTCAAAAATGTCCTTTCTGTGTGTAACCCAGTGGGAAAGTAACAAACTTGAGTGAATTGTGACTATTTGACTGAATTCGAGTGATGATGCGTTTATCTTTGTAAGGAAGCGAGCTAGAGCGCTGAAACTGTGGCTATACATGCTTTCATGAAAACACGCTTCTTTGAGGTTTTAAGCTCAGAATGTGAAACTGTGCGTGCTTCTGGCCAGGGAACAGCTTCAGATCACAGTGCATTGCATATCTTGTTTCGATTGGTCCAATGTGCTTGTATGGCCAATTTTAAGTGAATATAAGCTTCTGAAGTGAAGATATGTACTTTTCAAAAACTTTCTTTTTTTAATTTTGCTAGTCAAAAATGTCCATTCTGTGTGTAACCCAGTTGGAAAGTGACAAACTTGAGTGAATTGTGACAATATGACTCAATTGGAGTGAATATGCGTTTATCTCTGTTAGAAAGCGAGCTAGAGCGCTGAAACTGTGGCTATACGCACTTTCATGGAAACACGCTTCTTTGTGGTTTTAAGCTCAGAACGTGAATCTGAGCGTGTTTCTGGCCTGGGAACAGCTTCAGATCACAGTGCAATGCGTATATGGTATCGTTTGGTCCAATGGCTTTTATGGCCATTTGGAAGTGAATATAAGCTTCTGAAGTGAAGATATGCACTTTTTCAAAAACTTTCTTTTTTTTTTAATTTTGCTTGTCAAAAATGTCCATTCTGTGTGTAACCCAGTGGGAAAGTGACAAACTTGAGTGAATTGTGACTATATGACTGAATTCGAGTGATTATGCGTTTATCTCTGTAAGGAAGCGCGCTAGAGCGCTGAAACTGTGGCTATACGTGCTTTCATGAAAACACGCTTCTTTGAGGTTTTAAGCGCAGAACGTGAATCTGAGCGTGTTTCTGGCCTGGCAACAGCTTCAGATCACAGTGCAATGCATATATTGTATCGTTTGTTCCAATGTGCTTGTATGGCCATTTGGAAGTGAATAGAAGCTTCTGAAGTGAAGATATGCACTTTTTCAAAAACTTTTTTTTTTTTTAATTTTGCTTGTCAGAAATGTCCTTTCTGTGTGTAACCCATTGGGAAAGTGACAAACTTGAGTGAATTGTGACTATTTGACTGAATTCGAGTGATGATGGGTTTTCTCTGTAAGGAAGCGCTCTAGAGCGCTGAAACTGTGGCTATACGTGCTTTCATGAAAACACGCTTCTTTGAGGTTTTAAGCTCAGAATATGAAACTGTGCTTGCTTCTGGCCAGGGAACAGCTTCAGATCACAGTGCATTGCATATATTGTATCGATTGGTCCAATGTGCTTGTATGGCCAATTTTAAGTGAATATAAGCTTCTGAAGTGAAGATATGTACTTTTCAAAAACTTTCTTTTTTTAATTTTGCTAGTCAAAAATGTCCATTCTGTGTGTAACCCAGTGGGAAAGTGACAAACTTGAGTGAATTGTGACAATATGACTGAATTGGAGTGAATATGCGTTTATCTCTGTTAGAAAGCGAGCTAGAGCGCTGAAACTGTGGCTATACGCACTTTCATGAAAACACGCTTCTTTGAGGTTTTAAGCTCAGAATGTGAAACTGTGCGTGCTTCTGGCCAGGGAACAGCTTCAGATCACAGTGCAATGCGTATATGGTATCGTTTGGTCCAATGGCTTTTATGGCCATTTGGAAGTGAATATAAGCTTCTGAAGTGAAGATATGCACTTTTTCAAAAACTTTCTTTTTTTTAAATTTTGCTTGTCAAAAATGTCCTTTCTGTTTGTAACCCAGTGGGAAAGTGACAAACTTGAGTGAATTGTGACTATTTGACTGAATTCGAGTGATGATGCGTTTATCTCTGTAAGGAAGCGCTCTAGAGCGCTGAAACTGTGGCTATACGCACTTTCATGGAAACACGCTTCTTTGAGGTTTTAAGCTCAGAACGTGAATCTGAGCGTGTTTCTGGCCAGGGAACAGCTTCAGATCACAGTGCAATGCGTATATGGTATCGTTTGGTCCAATGGCTTTTATGGCCATTTGGAAGTGAATATAAGCTTCTGAAGTGAAGATATGCACTTTTTCAAAAACTTTCTTTTTTTTTAAATTTTGCTTGTCAAAAATGTCCATTCTGTGTGTAACCCAGTGGGAAAGTGACAAACTTGAGTGAATTGTGACTATATGACTGAATTCGAGGGATGATGCGTTTATCTCTGTAAGGAAGCGCGCTAGAGCGCTGAAACTGTGGCTATACGTGCTTTCATGAAAACACGCTTCTTTGAGGTTTTAAGCTCAGAACGTGAATCTGAGCGTGTTTCTGGCCTGGCAACAGCTTCAGATCACAGTGCAATGCATATATTGTATCGTTTGTTCCAATGTGCTTGAATGGCCATTTGGAAGTGAATAGAAGCTTCTGAAGTGAAGATATGCACTTTTTCAAAAACTTTCTTTTTTTTTAATTTTGCTTGTCAAAAATGTCCTTTCTGTGTGTAACCCAGTGGGAAAGTAACAAACTTGAGTGAATTGTGACTATTTGACTGAATTCGAGTGATGATGCGTTTATCTTTGTAAGGAAGCGAGCTAGAGCGCTGAAACTGTGGCTATACGTGCTTTCATGAAAACACGCTTCTTTGAGGTTATAAGCTCAGAATGTGAAACTGTGCGTGCTTCTGGCCAGGGAACAGCTTCAGATCACAGTGCATTGCATATCTTGTTTCGATTGGTCCAATGTGCTTGTATGGCCAATTTTAAGTGAATATAAGCTTCTGAAGTGAAGATATGTACTTTTCAAAAACTTTCTTTTTTTTAATTTTGCTAGTCAAAAATGTCCATTCTGTGTGTAACCCAGTTGGAAAGTGACAAACTTGAGTGAATTGTGACAATATGACTCAATTGGAGTGAATATGCGTTTATCTCTGTTAGAAAGCGAGCTAGAGCGCTGAAACTGTGGCTATACGCACTTTCATGGAAACACGCTTCTTTGTGGTTTTAAGCTCAGAACGTGAATCTGAGCGTGTTTCTGGCCTGGGAACAGCTTCAGATCACAGTGCAATGCGTATATGGTATCGTTTGGTCCAATGGCTTTTATGGCCATTTGGAAGTGAATATAAGCTTCTGAAGTGAAGATATGCACTTTTTCAAAAACTTTCTTTTTTTTTAAATTTTGCTTGTCAAAAATGTCCATTCTGTGTGTAACCCAGTGGGAAAGTGACAAACTTGAGTGAATTGTGACTATATGACTGAATTCGAGTGATTATGCGTTTATCTCTGTAAGGAAGCGCGCTAGAGCGCTGAAACTGTGGCTATACGTGCTTTCATGAAAACACGCTTCTTTGAGGTTTTAAGCTCAGAACGTGAATCTGAGCGTGTTTCTGGCCTGGCAACAGCTTCAGATCACAGTGCAATGCATATATTGTATCGTTTGTTCCAATGTGCTTGAATGGCCATTTGGAAGTGAATAGAAGCTTCTGAAGTGAAGATATGCACTTTTTCAAAAACTTTCTTTTTTTTTAATTTTGCTTGTCAAAAATGTCCTTTCTGTGTGTAACTCAGTGGGAAAGTGACAAACTTGAGTGAATTGTGACTATTTGACTGAATTCGAGTGATGATGCGTTTATCTCTGTAAGGAAGCGAGCTAGAGCGCTGAAACTGTGGCTATACGTGCTTTCATGAAAACACGCTTCTTTGAGGTTTTAAGCTCAGAATGTGAAACTGTGCGTGCTTCTGGCCAGGGAACAGCTTCAGATCACAGTGCATTGCATATATTGTATCGATTGGTCCAATGTGCTTGTATGGCCAATTTTAAGTGAATATAAGCTTCTGAAGTGAAGATATGTACTTTTCAAAAACTTTCTTTTTTTTTAATTTTGCTAGTCAAAAATGTCCATTCTGGGTGTAACCCAGTGGGAAAGTGACAAACTTGAGTGAATTGTGACAATATGACTGAATTGGAGTGAATATGCGTTTATCTCTGTTAGAAAGCGAGCTAGAGCGCTGAAACTGTGGCTATACGCACTTTCATGGAAACACGCTTCTTTGAGGTTTTAAGCTCAGAACGTGAATCTGAGCGTGTTTCTGGCCTGGGAACAGCTTCAGATCACAGTGCAATGCGTATATGGTATCGTTTGGTCCAATGGCTTTTATGGCCATTTGGAAGTGAATATAAGCTTCTGAAGTGAAGATATGCACTTTTTCAAAAACTTTCTTTTTTTTTAAATTTTGCTTGTCAAAAATGTCCATTCTGTGTGTAACCCAGTGGGAAAGTGACAAACTTGAGTGAATTGTGACTATTTGACTGAATTCGAGTGATGATGGGTTTTCTCTGTAAGGAAGCGCTCTAGAGCGCTGAAACTGTGGCTATACGTGCTATCATGAAAACACGCTTCTTTGAGGTTTTAAGCTCAGAATATGAAACTGTGCGTTCTTCTGGCCAGGGAACAGCTTCAGATCACAGTGCATTGCATATATTGTATTGATTGGTCCAATGTGCTTGTATGGCCAATTTTAAGTGAATATAAGCTTCTGAAGTGAAGATATGTACTTTTCAAAAACTTTCTTTTTTTAATTTTGCTAGTCAAAAATGTCCATTCTGTGTGTAACCCAGTGGGAAAGTGACAAACTTGAGTGAATTGTGACTATATGACTGAATTCGAGTGATTATGCGTTTATCTCTGTAAGGAAGCGCGCTAGAGCGCTGAAACTGTGGCTATACGTGCTTTCATGAAAACACGCTTCTTTGAGGTTTTAAGCGCAGAACGTGAATCTGAGCGTGTTTCTGGCCTGGCAACAGCTTCAGATCACAGTGCAATGCATATATTGTATCGTTTGTTCCAATGTGCTTGTATGGCCATTTGGAAGTGAATATAAGCTTCTGAAGTGAAGATATGCACTTTTTCAAAAACTTTTTTTTTTTTTAATTTTGCTTGTCAAAAATGTCCTTTCTGTGTGTAACCCATTGGGAAAGTGACAAACTTGAGTGAATTGTGACTATTTGACTGAATTCGAGTGATGATGGGTTTTCTCTGTAAGGAAGCGCTCTAGAGCGCTGAAACTGTGGCTATACGTGCTTTCATGAAAACACGCTTCTTTGAGGTTTTAAGCTCAGAATATGAAACTGTGCGTGCTTCTGGCCAGGGAACAGCTTCAGATCACAGTGCATTGCATATATTGTATCGATTGGTCCAATGTGCTTGTATGGCCAATTTTAAGTGAATATAAGCTTCTGAAGTGAAGATATGTACTTTTCAAAAACTTTCTTTTTTTAATTTTGCTAGTCAAAAATGTCCATTCTGTGTGTAACCCAGTGGGAAAGTGACAAACTTGAGTGAATTGTGACAATATGACTGAATTGGAGTGAATATGCGTTTATCTCTGTTAGAAAGCGAGCAAGAGCGCTGAAACTGTGGCTATACGCACTTTGATGAAAACACGCTTCTTTGAGGTTTTAAGCTCAGAATGTGAAACTGTGCGTGCTTCTGGCCAGGGAACAGCTTCAGATCACAGTGCAATGCGTATATGGTATCGTTTGGTCCAATGGCTTTTATGGCCATTTGGAAGTGAATATAAGCTTCTGAAGTGAAGATATGCACTTTTTCAAAAACTTTCTTTTTTTTAAATTTTGCTTGTCAAAAATGTCCTTTCTGTTTGTAACCCAGTGGGAAAGTGACAAACTTGAGTGAATTGTGACTATTTGACTGAATTCGAGTGATGATGCGTTTATCTCTGTAAGGAAGCGCTCTAGAGCGCTGAAACTGTGGCTATACGCACTTTCATGGAAACACGCTTCTTTGAGGTTTTAAGCTCAGAACGTGAATCTGAGCGTGTTTCTGGCCAGGGAACAGCTTCAGATCACAGTGCAATGCGTATATGGTATCGTTTGGTCCAATGGCTTTTATGGCCATTTGGAAGTGAATATAAGCTTCTGAAGTGAAGATATGCACTTTTTCAAAAACTTTCTTTTTTTTTAAATTTTGCTTGTCAAAAATGTCCATTCTGTGTGTAACCCAGTGGGAAAGTGACAAACTTGAGTGAATTGTGACTATATGACTGAATTCGAGTGATTATGCGTTTATCTCTGTAAGGAAGCGCGCTAGAGCGCTGAAACTGTGGCTATACGTGCTTTCATGAAAACACGCTTCTTTGAGGTTTTAAGCTCAGAACGTGAATCTGAGCGTGTTTCTGGCCTGGCAACAGCTTCAGATCACAGTGCAATGCATATATTGTATCGTTTGTTCCAATGTGCTTGAATGGCCATTTGGAAGTGAATAGAAGCTTCTGAAGTGAAGATATGCACTTTTTCAAAAACTTTCTTTTTTTTTTATTTTGCTTGTCAAAAATGTCCTTTCTGTGTGTAACCCAGTGGGAAAGTAACAAACTTGAGTGAATTGTGACTATTTGACTGAATTCGAGTGATGATGCGTTTATCTTTGTAAGGAAGCGAGCTAGAGCGCTGAAACTGTGGCTATACGTGCTTTCATGAAAACACGCTTCTTTGAGGTTATAAGCTCAGAATGTGAAACTGTGCGTGCTTCTGGCCAGGGAACAGCTTCAGATCACAGTGCATTGCATATCTTGTATCGATTGGTCCAATGTGCTTGTATGGCCAATTTTAAGTGAATATAAGCTTCTGAAGTGAAGATATGTACTTTTCAAAAACTTTCTTTTTTTTAATTTTGCTAGTCAAAAATGTCCATTCTGTGTGTAACCCAGTTGGAAAGTGACAAACTTGAGTGAATTGTGACAATATGACTCAATTGGAGTGAATATGCGTTTATCTCTGTTAGAAAGCGAGCTAGAGCGCTGAAACTGTGGCTATACGCACTTTCATGGAAACACGCTTCTTTGTGGTTTTAAGCTCAGAACGTGAATCTGAGCGTGTTTCTGGCCTGGGAACAGCTTCAGATCACAGTGCAATGCGTATATGGTATCGTTTGGTCCAATGGCTTTTATGGCCATTTGGAAGTGAATATAAGCTTCTGAAGTGAAGATATGCACTTTTTCAAAAACTTTCTTTTTTTTTAAATTTTGCTTGTCAAAAATGTCCATTCTGTGTGTAACCCAGTGGGAAAGTGACAAACTTGAGTGAATTGTGACTATATGACTGAATTCGAGTGATGATGCGTTTATCTCTGTAAGGAAGCGCGCTAGAGCGCTGAAACTGTGGCTATACGTGCTTTCATGAAAACACGCTTCTTTGAGGTTTTAAGCTCAGAACGTGAATCTGAGCGTGTTTCTGGCCTGGCAACAGCTTCAGATCACAGTGCAATGCATATATTGTATCGTTTGTTCCAATGTGCTTGAATGGCCATTTGGAAGTGAATAGAAGCTTCTGAAGTGAAGATATGCACTTTTTCAAAAACTTTCTTTTTTTTTAATTTTGCTTGTCAAAAATGTCCTTTCTGTGTGTAACTCAGTGGGAAAGTGACAAACTTGAGTGAATTGTGACTATTTGACTGAATTCGAGTGATGATGCGTTTATCTCTGTAAGGAAGCGAGCTAGAGCGCTGAAACTGTGGCTATACGTGCTTTCATGAAAACACGCTTCTTTGAGGTTTTAAGCTCAGAATGTGAAACTGTGCGTGCTTCTGGCCAGGGAACAGCTTCAGATCACAGTGCATTGCATATATTGTATCGATTGGTCCAATGTGCTTGTATGGCCAATTTTAAGTGAATATAAGCTTCTGAAGTGAAGATATGTACTTTTCAAAAACTTTCTTTTTTTTTAATTTTGCTAGTCAAAAATGTCCATTCTGTGTGTAACCCAGTGGGAAAGTGACAAACTTGAGTGAATTGTGACAATATGACTGAATTGGAGTGAATATGCGTTTATCTCTGTTAGAAAGCGAGCTAGAGCGCTGAAACTGTGGCTATACGCACTTTCATGGAAACACGCTTCTTTGAGGTTTTAAGCTCAGAACGTGAATCTGAGCGTGTTTCTGGCCTGGGAACAGCTTCAGATCACAGTGCAATGCGTATATGGTATCGTTTGGTCCAATGGCTTTTATGGCCATTTGGAAGTGAATATAAGCTTCTGAAGTGAAGATATGCACTTTTTCAAAAACTTTCTTTTTTTTTTTAATTTTGCTTGTCAAAAATGTCCATTCTGTGTGTAACCCAGTGGGAAAGTGACAAACTTGAGTGAATTGTGACTATATGACTGAATTCGAGTGATTATGCGTTTATCTCTGTAAGGAAGCGCGCTAGAGCGCTGAAACTGTGGCTATACGTGCTTTCATGAAAACACGCTTCTTTGAGGTTTTAAGCGCAGAACGTGAATCTGAGCGTGTTTCTGGCCTGGCAACAGCTTCAGATCACAGTGCAATGCATATATTGTATCGTTTGTTCCAATGTGCTTGTATGGCCATTTGGAAGTGAATAGAAGCTTCTGAAGTGAAGATATGCACTTTTTCAAAAACTTTTTTTTTTTTTAATTTTGCTTGTCAAAAATGTCCTTTCTGTGTGTAACCCATTGGGAAAGTGACAAACTTGAGTGAATTGTGACTATTTGACTGAATTCGAGTGATGATGGGTTTTCTCTGTAAGGAAGCGCTCTAGAGCGCTGAAACTGTGGCTATACGTGCTTTCATGAAAACACGCTTCTTTGAGGTTTTAAGCTCAGAATATGAAACTGTGCGTGCTTCTGGCCAGGGAACAGCTTCAGATCACAGTGCATTGCATATATTGTATCGATTGGTCCAATGTGCTTGTATGGCCAATTTTAAGTGAATATAAGCTTCTGAAGTGAAGATATGTACTTTTCAAAAACTTTCTTTTTTTAATTTTGCTAGTCAAAAATGTCCATTCTGTGTGTAACCCAGTGGGAAAGTGACAAACTTGAGTGAATTGTGACAATATGACTGAATTGGAGTGAATATGCGTTTATCTCTGTTAGAAAGCGAGCTAGAGCGCTGAAACTGTGGCTATACGCACTTTCATGAAAACACGCTTCTTTGAGGTTTTAAGCTCAGAATGTGAAACTGTGCGTGCTTCTGGCCAGGGAACAGCTTCAGATCACAGTGCAATGCGTATATGGTATCGTTTGGTCCAATGGCTTTTATGGCCATTTGGAAGTGAATATAAGCTTCTGAAGTGAAGATATGCACTTTTTCAAAAACTTTCTTTTTTTTAAAATTTTGCTTGTCAAAAATGTCCTTTCTGTGTGTAACCCAGTGGGAAAGTGACAAACTTGAGTGAATTGTGACTATTTGACTGAATTCGAGTGATTATGCGTTTATCTCTGTAAGGAAGCGCGCTAGAGCGCTGAAACTGTGGCTATACGTGCTTTCATGAAAACACGCTTCTTTGAGGTTTTAAGCTCAGAACGTGAATCTGAGCGTGTTTCTGGCCTGGCAACAGCTTCAGATCACAGTGCAATGCATATATTGTATCGTTTGTTCCAATGTGCTTGAATGGCCATTTGGAAGTGAATAGAAGCTTCTGAAGTGAAGATATGCACTTTTTCAAAAACTTTCTTTTTTTTTAATTTTGCTTGTCAAAAATGTCCTTTCTGTGTGTAACTCAGTGGGAAAGTGACAAACTTGAGTGACTTGTGACTATTTGACTGAATTCGAGTGATGATGCGTTTATCTCTGTAAGGAAGCGAGCTAGAGCGCTGAAACTGTGGCTATACGTGCATTCATGAAAACACGCTTCTTTGAGGTTTTAAGCTCAGAATGTGAAACTGTGCGTGCTTCTGGCCCGGCAACAGCTTCAGATCACAGTGCAATGCATATATTGTATCGTTTGTTCCAATGTGCTTGAATGGCCATTTGGAAGTGAATAGAAGCTTCTGAAGTGAAGATATGCACTTTTTCAAAAACTTTCTTTTTTTTTAATTTTGCTTGTCAAAAATGTCCTTTCTGTGTGTAACCCAGTGGGAAAGTAACAAACTTGAGTGAATTGTGACTATTTGACTGAATTCGAGTGATGATGCGTTTATCTTTGTAAGGAAGCGAGCTAGAGCGCTGAAACTGTGGCTATACGTGCTTTCATGAAAACACGCTTCTTTGAGGTTATAAGCTCAGAATGTGAAACTGTGCGTGCTTCTGGCCAGGGAACAGCTTCAGATCACAGTGCATTGCATATATTGTATCGATTGGTCCAATGTGCTTGTATGGCCAATTTTAAGTGAATATAAGCTTCTGAAGTGAAGATATGTACTTTTCAAAAACTTTCTTTTTTTTAATTTTGCTCGTCAAAAATGTCCATTCTGTGTGTAACCCAGTTGGAAAGTGACAAACTTGAGTGAATTGTGACAATATGACTCAATTGGAGTGAATATGCGTTTATCTCTGTTAGAAAGCGAGCTAGAGCGCTGAAACTGTGGCTATACGCACTTTCATGGAAACACGCTTCTTTGTGGTTTTAAGCTCAGAACGTGAATCTGAGCGTGTTTCTGCCCTGGGAACAGCTTCAGATCACAGTGCAATGCGTATATGGTATCGTTTGGTCCAATGGCTTTTATGGCCATTTGGAAGTGAATATAAGCTTCTGAAGTGAAGATATGCACTTTTTCAAAAACTTTCTTTTTTTTTTAATTTTGCTTGTCAAAAATGTCCATTCTGTGTGTAACCCAGTGGGAAAGTGACAAACTTGAGTGAATTGTGACTATATGACTGAATTCGAGTGATTATGCGTTTATCTCTGTAAGGAAGCGCGCTAGAGCGCTGAAACTGTGGCTATACGTGCTTTCATGAAAACACGCTTCTTTGAGGTTTTAAGCTCAGAACGTGAATCTGAGCGTGTTTCTGGCCTGGCAACAGCTTCAGATCACAGTGCAATGCATATATTGTATCGTTTGTTCCAATGTGCTTGAATGGCCATTTGGAAGTGAATAGAAGCTTCTGAAGTGAAGATATGCACTTTTTCAAAAACTTTCTTTTTTTTTAATTTTGCTTGTCAAAAATGTCCTTTCTGTGTGTAACTCAGTGGGAAAGTGACAAACTTGAGTGACTTGTGACTATTTGACTGAATTCGAGTGATGATGCGTTTATCTCTGTAAGGAAGCGAGCTAGAGCGCTGAAACTGTGGCTATACGTGCATTCATGAAAACACGCTTCTTTGAGGTTTTAAGCTCAGAATGTGAAACTGTGCGTGCTTCTGGCCAGGGAACAGCTTCAGATCACAGTGCATTGCATATATTGTATCGATTGGTCCAATGTGCTTGTATGGCCAATTTTAAGTGAATATAAGCTTCTGAAGTGAAGATATGTACTTTTCAAAAACTTTCTTTTTTTTTAATTTTGCTAGTCAAAAATGTCCATTCTGTGTGTAACCCAGTGGGAAAGTGACAAACTTGAGTGAATTGTGACAATATGACTGAATTGGAGTGAATATGCGTTTATCTCTGTTAGAAAGCGAGCTAGAGCGCTGAAACTGTGGCTATACGCACTTTCATGGAAACACGCTTCTTTGAGGTTTTAAGCTCAGAACGTGAATCTGAGCGTGTTTCTGGCCTGGGAACAGCTTCAGATCACAGTGCAATGCGTATATGGTATCGTTTGGTCCAATGGCTTTCATGGCCATTTGGAAGTGAATATAAGCTTCTGAAGTGAAGATATGCACTTTTTCAAAAACTTTCTTTTTTTTTTAATTTTGCTTGTCAAAAATGTCCATTCTGTGTGTAACCCAGTGGGAAAGTGACAAACTTGAGTGAATTGTGACTATATGACTGAATTCGAGTGATTATGCGTTTATCTCTGTAAGGAAGCGCGCTAGAGCGCTGAAACTGTCGCTATACGTGCGTTCATGAAAACACGCTTCTTTTAGGTTTTAAGCGCAGAACGTGAATCTGAGCGTGTTTCTGGCCTGGCAACAGCTTCAGATCACAGTGCAATGCATATATTGTATGTTTGTTCCAATGTGCTTGTATGGCCATTTGGAAGTGAATAGAAGCTTCTGAAGTGAAGATATGCACTTTTTCAAAAACTTTTCTTTTTTTTTAATTTTGCTTGACAAAAATGTCCTTTCTGTGTGTAACCCATTGGGAAAGTGACAAACTTGAGTGAATTGTGACTATTTGACTGAATTCGAGTGATGATGGGTTTTCTCTGTAAGGAAGCGCTCTAGAGCGCTGAAACTGTGGCTATACGTGCTTTCATGAAAACACGCTTCTTTGAGGTTTTAAGCTCAGAATGTGAAACTGTGCGTGCTTCTGGCCAGGGAACAGCTTCAGATCACAGTGCATTGCATATATTGTATCGATTGGTCCAATGTGCTTGTATGGCCAATTTTAAGTGAATATAAGCTTCTGAAGTGAAGATATGTACTTTCCAAAAACTTTCTTTTTTTTAATTTTGCTAGTCAAAAATGTCCATTCTGTGTGTAACCCAGTGGGAAAGTGACAAACTTGAGTGAATTGTGACAATATGACTCAATTGGAGTGAATATGCGTTTATCTCTGTTAGAAAGCGAGCTAGAGCGCTGAAACTGTGGCTATACGCACTTTCATGGAAACACGCTTCTTTGTGGTTTTAAGCTCAGAACGTGAATCTGAGCGTGTTTCTGGCCTGGGAACAGCTTCAGATCACAGTGCAATGCGTATATGGTATCGTTTGGTCCAATGGCTTTTATGGCCATTTGGAAGTGAATATAAGCTTCTGAAGTGAAGATATGCACTTTTTCAAAAACTTTCTTTTTTTTAAATTTTGCTTGTCAAAAATGTCCATTCTGTGTGTAACCCAGTGGGAAAGTGACAAACTTGAGTGAATTGTGACTATATGACTGAATTCGAGTGATTATGCGTTTATCTCTGTAAGGAAGCGCGCTAGAGCGCTGAAACTGTGGCTATACGTGCTTTCATGAAAACACGCTTCTTTGTGGTTTTAAGCTCAGAACGTGAATCTGAGCGTGTTTCTGGCCTGGGAACAGCTTCAGATCACAGTGCAATGCGTATATGGTATCGTTTGGTCCAATGGCTTTTATGGCCATTTGGAAGTGAATATAAGCTTCTGAAGTGAAGATATGCACTTTTTCAAAAACTTTCTTTTTTTTTAATTTTGCTTGTCAAAAATGTCCTTTCTGTGTGTAACCCAGTGGGAAAGTAACAAACTTGAGTGAATTGTGACTATATGACTGAATTCGAGTGATTATGCGTTTATCTCTGTAAGGAAGCGCGCTAGAGCGCTGAAACTGTGGCTATACGTGCTTTCATGAAAACACGCTTCTTTGAGGTTTTAAGCGCAGAACGTGAATCTGAGCGTGTTTCTGGCCTGGCAACAGCTTCAGATCACAGTGCAATGCATATATTGTATCGTTTGTTCCAATGTGCTTGTATGGCCATTTGGAAGTGAATAGAAGCTTCTGAAGTGAAGATATGCACTTTTTCAAAAACTTTTTTTTTTTTTAATTTTGCTTGTCAAAAATGTCCTTTCTGTGTGTAACCCATTGGGAAAGTGACAAACTTGAGTGAATTGTGACTATTTGACTGAATTCGAGTGATGATGGGTTTTCTCTGTAAGGAAGCGCTCTAGAGCGCTGAAACTGTGGCTATACGTGCTTTCATGAAAACACGCTTCTTTGAGGTTTTAAGCTCAGAATATGAAACTGTGCGTGCTTCTGGCCAGGGAACAGCTTCAGATCACAGTGCATTGCATATATTGTATCGATTGGTCCAATGTGCTTGTATGGCCAATTTTAAGTGAATATAAGCTTCTGAAGTGAAGATATGTACTTTTCAAAAACTTTCTTTTTTTAATTTTGCTAGTCAAAAATGTCCATTCTGTGTGTAACCCAGTGGGAAAGTGACAAACTTGAGTGAATTGTGACAATATGACTGAATTGGAGTGAATATGCGTTTATCTCTGTTAGAAAGCGAGCTAGAGCGCTGAAACTGTGGCTATACGCACTTTCATGAAAACACGCTTCTTTGAGGTTTTAAGCTCAGAATGTGAAACTGTGCGTGCTTCTGGCCAGGGAACAGCTTCAGATCACAGTGCAATGCGTATATGGTATCGTTTGGTCCAATGGCTTTTATGGCCATTTGGAAGTGAATATAAGCTTCTGAAGTGAAGATATGCACTTTTTCAAAAACTTTCTTTTTTTTAAAATTTTGCTTGTCAAAAATGTCCTTTCTGTGTGTAACCCAGTGGGAAAGTGACAAACTTGAGTGAATTGTGACTATTTGACTGAATTCGAGTGATTATGCGTTTATCTCTGTAAGGAAGCGCGCTAGAGCGCTGAAACTGTGGCTATACGTGCTTTCATGAAAACACGCTTCTTTGAGGTTTTAAGCTCAGAACGTGAATCTGAGCGTGTTTCTGGCCTGGCAACAGCTTCAGATCACAGTGCAATGCATATATTGTATCGTTTGTTCCAATGTGCTTGAATGGCCATTTGGAAGTGAATAGAAGCTTCTGAAGTGAAGATATGCACTTTTTCAAAAACTTTCTTTTTTTTTAATTTTGCTTGTCAAAAATGTCCTTTCTGTGTGTAACTCAGTGGGAAAGTGACAAACTTGAGTGACTTGTGACTATTTGACTGAATTCGAGTGATGATGCGTTTATCTCTGTAAGGAAGCGAGCTAGAGCGCTGAAACTGTGGCTATACGTGCATTCATGAAAACACGCTTCTTTGAGGTTTTAAGCTCAGAATGTGAAACTGTGCGTGCTTCTGGCCCGGCAACAGCTTCAGATCACAGTGCAATGCATATATTGTATCGTTTGTTCCAATGTGCTTGAATGGCCATTTGGAAGTGAATAGAAGCTTCTGAAGTGAAGATATGCACTTTTTCAAAAACTTTCTTTTTTTTTAATTTTGCTTGTCAAAAATGTCCTTTCTGTGTGTAACCCAGTGGGAAAGTAACAAACTTGAGTGAATTGTGACTATTTGACTGAATTCGAGTGATGATGCGTTTATCTTTGTAAGGAAGCGAGCTAGAGCGCTGAAACTGTGGCTATACGTGCTTTCATGAAAACACGCTTCTTTGAGGTTATAAGCTCAGAATGTGAAACTGTGCGTGCTTCTGGCCAGGGAACAGCTTCAGATCACAGTGCATTGCATATATTGTATCGATTGGTCCAATGTGCTTGTATGGCCAATTTTAAGTGAATATAAGCTTCTGAAGTGAAGATATGTACTTTTCAAAAACTTTCTTTTTTTTAATTTTGCTCGTCAAAAATGTCCATTCTGTGTGTAACCCAGTTGGAAAGTGACAAACTTGAGTGAATTGTGACAATATGACTCAATTGGAGTGAATATGCGTTTATCTCTGTTAGAAAGCGAGCTAGAGCGCTGAAACTGTGGCTATACGCACTTTCATGGAAACACGCTTCTTTGTGGTTTTAAGCTCAGAACGTGAATCTGAGCGTGTTTCTGCCCTGGGAACAGCTTCAGATCACAGTGCAATGCGTATATGGTATCGTTTGGTCCAATGGCTTTTATGGCCATTTGGAAGTGAATATAAGCTTCTGAAGTGAAGATATGCACTTTTTCAAAAACTTTCTTTTTTTTTTAATTTTGCTTGTCAAAAATGTCCATTCTGTGTGTAACCCAGTGGGAAAGTGACAAACTTGAGTGAATTGTGACTATATGACTGAATTCGAGTGATTATGCGTTTATCTCTGTAAGGAAGCGCGCTAGAGCGCTGAAACTGTGGCTATACGTGCTTTCATGAAAACACGCTTCTTTGAGGTTTTAAGCTCAGAACGTGAATCTGAGCGTGTTTCTGGCCTGGCAACAGCTTCAGATCACAGTGCAATGCATATATTGTATCGTTTGTTCCAATGTGCTTGAATGGCCATTTGGAAGTGAATAGAAGCTTCTGAAGTGAAGATATGCACTTTTTCAAAAACTTTCTTTTTTTTTAATTTTGCTTGTCAAAAATGTCCTTTCTGTGTGTAACTCAGTGGGAAAGTGACAAACTTGAGTGACTTGTGACTATTTGACTGAATTCGAGTGATGATGCGTTTATCTCTGTAAGGAAGCGAGCTAGAGCGCTGAAACTGTGGCTATACGTGCATTCATGAAAACACGCTTCTTTGAGGTTTTAAGCTCAGAATGTGAAACTGTGCGTGCTTCTGGCCAGGGAACAGCTTCAGATCACAGTGCATTGCATATATTGTATCGATTGGTCCAATGTGCTTGTATGGCCAATTTTAAGTGAATATAAGCTTCTGAAGTGAAGATATGTACTTTTCAAAAACTTTCTTTTTTTTTAATTTTGCTAGTCAAAAATGTCCATTCTGTGTGTAACCCAGTGGGAAAGTGACAAACTTGAGTGAATTGTGACAATATGACTGAATTGGAGTGAATATGCGTTTATCTCTGTTAGAAAGCGAGCTAGAGCGCTGAAACTGTGGCTATACGCACTTTCATGGAAACACGCTTCTTTGAGGTTTTAAGCTCAGAACGTGAATCTGAGCGTGTTTCTGGCCTGGGAACAGCTTCAGATCACAGTGCAATGCGTATATGGTATCGTTTGGTCCAATGGCTTTCATGGCCATTTGGAAGTGAATATAAGCTTCTGAAGTGAAGATATGCACTTTTTCAAAAACTTTCTTTTTTTTTTAATTTTGCTTGTCAAAAATGTCCATTCTGTGTGTAACCCAGTGGGAAAGTGACAAACTTGAGTGAATTGTGACTATATGACTGAATTCGAGTGATTATGCGTTTATCTCTGTAAGGAAGCGCGCTAGAGCGCTGAAACTGTCGCTATACGTGCGTTCATGAAAACACGCTTCTTTTAGGTTTTAAGCGCAGAACGTGAATCTGAGCGTGTTTCTGGCCTGGCAACAGCTTCAGATCACAGTGCAATGCATATATTGTATGTTTGTTCCAATGTGCTTGTATGGCCATTTGGAAGTGAATAGAAGCTTCTGAAGTGAAGATATGCACTTTTTCAAAAACTTTTCTTTTTTTTTAATTTTGCTTGACAAAAATGTCCTTTCTGTGTGTAACCCATTGGGAAAGTGACAAACTTGAGTGAATTGTGACTATTTGACTGAATTCGAGTGATGATGGGTTTTCTCTGTAAGGAAGCGCTCTAGAGCGCTGAAACTGTGGCTATACGTGCTTTCATGAAAACACGCTTCTTTGAGGTTTTAAGCTCAGAATGTGAAACTGTGCGTGCTTCTGGCCAGGGAACAGCTTCAGATCACAGTGCATTGCATATATTGTATCGATTGGTCCAATGTGCTTGTATGGCCAATTTTAAGTGAATATAAGCTTCTGAAGTGAAGATATGTACTTTCCAAAAACTTTCTTTTTTTTAATTTTGCTAGTCAAAAATGTCCATTCTGTGTGTAACCCAGTGGGAAAGTGACAAACTTGAGTGAATTGTGACAATATGACTCAATTGGAGTGAATATGCGTTTATCTCTGTTAGAAAGCGAGCTAGAGCGCTGAAACTGTGGCTATACGCACTTTCATGGAAACACGCTTCTTTGTGGTTTTAAGCTCAGAACGTGAATCTGAGCGTGTTTCTGGCCTGGGAACAGCTTCAGATCACAGTGCAATGCGTATATGGTATCGTTTGGTCCAATGGCTTTTATGGCCATTTGGAAGTGAATATAAGCTTCTGAAGTGAAGATATGCACTTTTTCAAAAACTTTCTTTTTTTTAAATTTTGCTTGTCAAAAATGTCCATTCTGTGTGTAACCCAGTGGGAAAGTGACAAACTTGAGTGAATTGTGACTATATGACTGAATTCGAGTGATTATGCGTTTATCTCTGTAAGGAAGCGCGCTAGAGCGCTGAAACTGTGGCTATACGTGCTTTCATGAAAACACGCTTCTTTGTGGTTTTAAGCTCAGAACGTGAATCTGAGCGTGTTTCTGGCCTGGGAACAGCTTCAGATCACAGTGCAATGCGTATATGGTATCGTTTGGTCCAATGGCTTTTATGGCCATTTGGAAGTGAATATAAGCTTCTGAAGTGAAGATATGCACTTTTTCAAAAACTTTCTTTTTTTTTAATTTTGCTTGTCAAAAATGTCCTTTCTGTGTGTAACCCAGTGGGAAAGTAACAAACTTGAGTGAATTGTGACTATTTGACTGAATTCGAGTGATGATGCGTTTATCTTTGTAAGGAAGCGAGCTAGAGCGCTGAAACTGTGGCTATACGTGCTTTCATGAAAACACGCTTCTTTGAGGTTATAAGCTCAGAATGTGAAACTGTGCGTGCTTCTGGCCAGGGAACAGCTTCAGATCACAGTGCATTGCATATATTGTATCGATTGGTCCAATGTGCTTGTATGGCCAATTTTAAGTGAATATAAGCTTCTGAAGTGAAGATATGTACTTTTCAAAAACTTTCTTTTTTTTAATTTTGCTCGTCAAAAATGTCCATTCTGTGTGTAACCCAGTTGGAAAGTGACAAACTTGAGTGAATTGTGACAATATGACTCAATTGGAGTGAATATGCGTTTATCTCTGTTAGAAAGCGAGCTAGAGCGCTGAAACGGTGGCTATACGCACTTTCATGGAAACACGCTTCTTTGTGGTTTTAAGCTCAGAACGTGAATCTGAGCGTGTTTCTGCCCTGGGAACAGCTTCAGATCACAGTGCAATGCGTATATGGTATCGTTTGGTCCAATGGCTTTTATGGCCATTTGGAAGTGAATATAAGCTTCTGAAGTGAAGATATGCACTTTTTCAAAAACTTTCTTTTTTTTTTAATTTTGCTTGTCAAAAATGTCCATTCTGTGTGTAACCCAGTGGGAAAGTGACAAACTTGAGTGAATTGTGACTATATGACTGAATTCGAGTGATTATGCGTTTATCTCTGTAAGGAAGCGCGCTAGAGCGCTGAAACTGTGGCTATACGTGCTTTCATGAAAACACGCTTCTTTGAGGTTTTAAGCTCAGAACGTGAATCTGAGCGTGTTTCTGGCCTGGCAACAGCTTCAGATCACAGTGCAATGCATATATTGTATCGTTTGTTCCAATGTGCTTGAATGGCCATTTGGAAGTGAATAGAAGCTTCTGAAGTGAAGATATGCACTTTTTCAAAAACTTTCTTTTTTTTTAATTTTGCTTGTCAAAAATGTCCTTTCTGTGTGTAACTCAGTGGGAAAGTGACAAACTTGAGTGACTTGTGACTATTTGACTGAATTCGAGTGATGATGCGTTTATCTCTGTAAGGAAGCGAGCTAGAGCGCTGAAACTGTGGCTATACGTGCATTCATGAAAACACGCTTCTTTGAGGTTTTAAGCTCAGAATGTGAAACTGTGCGTGCTTCTGGCCAGGGAACAGCTTCAGATCACAGTGCATTGCATATATTGTATCGATTGGTCCAATGTGCTTGTATGGCCAATTTTAAGTGAATATAAGCTTCTGAAGTGAAGATATGTACTTTTCAAAAACTTTCTTTTTTTTTAATTTTGCTAGTCAAAAATGTCCATTCTGTGTGTAACCCAGTGGGAAAGTGACAAACTTGAGTGAATTGTGACAATATGACTGAATTGGAGTGAATATGCGTTTATCTCTGTTAGAAAGCGAGCTAGAGCGCTGAAACTGTGGCTATACGCACTTTCATGGAAACACGCTTCTTTGAGGTTTTAAGCTCAGAACGTGAATCTGAGCGTGTTTCTGGCCTGGGAACAGCTTCAGATCACAGTGCAATGCGTATATGGTATCGTTTGGTCCAATGGCTTTCATGGCCATTTGGAAGTGAATATAAGCTTCTGAAGTGAAGATATGCACTTTTTCAAAAACTTTCTTTTTTTTTTAATTTTGCTTGTCAAAAATGTCCATTCTGTGTGTAACCCAGTGGGAAAGTGACAAACTTGAGTGAATTGTGACTATATGACTGAATTCGAGTGATTATGCGTTTATCTCTGTAAGGAAGCGCGCTAGAGCGCTGAAACTGTGGCTATACGTGCGTTCATGAAAACACGCTTCTTTTAGGTTTTAAGCGCAGAACGTGAATCTGAGCGTGTTTCTGGCCTGGCAACAGCTTCAGATCACAGTGCAATGCATATATTGTATGTTTGTTCCAATGTGCTTGTATGGCCATTTGGAAGTGAATAGAAGCTTCTGAAGTGAAGATATGCACTTTTTCAAAAACTTTTCTTTTTTTTTAATTTTGCTTGACAAAAATGTCCTTTCTGTGTGTAACCCATTGGGAAAGTGACAAACTTGAGTGAATTGTGACTATTTGACTGAATTCGAGTGATGATGGGTTTTCTCTGTAAGGAAGCGCTCTAGAGCGCTGAAACTGTGGCTATACGTGCTTTCATGAAAACACGCTTCTTTGAGGTTTTAAGCTCAGAATGTGAAACTGTGCGTGCTTCTGGCCAGGGAACAGCTTCAGATCACAGTGCATTGCATATATTGTATCGATTGGTCCAATGTGCTTGTATGGCCAATTTTAAGTGAATATAAGCTTCTGAAGTGAAGATATGTACTTTCCAAAAACTTTCTTTTTTTTAATTTTGCTAGTCAAAAATGTCCATTCTGTGTGTAACCCAGTGGGAAAGTGACAAACTTGAGTGAATTGTGACAATATGACTCAATTGGAGTGAATATGCGTTTATCTCTGTTAGAAAGCGAGCTAGAGCGCTGAAACTGTGGCTATACGCACTTTCATGGAAACACGCTTCTTTGTGGTTTTAAGCTCAGAACGTGAATCTGAGCGTGTTTCTGGCCTGGGAACAGCTTCAGATCACAGTGCAATGCGTATATGGTATCGTTTGGTCCAATGGCTTTTATGGCCATTTGGAAGTGAATATAAGCTTCTGAAGTGAAGATATGCACTTTTTCAAAAACTTTCTTTTTTTTAAATTTTGCTTGTCAAAAATGTCCTTTCTGTGTGTAACCCAGTGGGAAAGTAACAAACTTGAGTGAATTGTGACTATTTGACTGAATTCGAGTGATGATGCGTTTATCTTTGTAAGGAAGCGAGCTAGAGCGCTGAAACTGTGGCTATACGTGCTTTCATGAAAACACGCTTCTTTGAGGTTATAAGCTCAGAATGTGAAACTGTGCGTGCTTCTGGCCAGGGAACAGCTTCAGATCACAGTGCATTGCATATATTGTATCGATTGGTCCAATGTGCTTGTATGGCCAATTTTAAGTGAATATAAGCTTCTGAAGTGAAGATATGTACTTTTCAAAAACTTTCTTTTTTTTAATTTTGCTCGTCAAAAATGTCCATTCTGTGTGTAACCCAGTTGGAAAGTGACAAACTTGAGTGAATTGTGACAATATGACTCAATTGGAGTGAATATGCGTTTATCTCTGTTAGAAAGCGAGCTAGAGCGCTGAAACGGTGGCTATACGCACTTTCATGGAAACACGCTTCTTTGTGCTTTTTTAGCTCAGAACGTGAATCTGAGCGTGTTTCTGCCCTGGGAACAGCTTCAGATCACAGTGCAATGCGTATATGGTATCGTTTGGTCCAATGGCTTTTATGGCCATTTGGAAGTGAATATAAGCTTCTGAAGTGAAGATATGCACTTTTTCAAAAACTTTCTTTTTTTTTTAATTTTGCTTGTCAAAAATGTCCATTCTGTGTGTAACCCAGTGGGAAAGTGACAAACTTGAGTGAATTGTGACTATATGACTGAATTCGAGTGATTATGCGTTTATCTCTGTAAGGAAGCGCGCTAGAGCGCTGAAACTGTGGCTATACGTGCTTTCATGAAAACACGCTTCTTTGAGGTTTTAAGCTCAGAACGTGAATCTGAGCGTGTTTCTGGCCTGGCAACAGCTTCAGATCACAGTGCAATGCATATATTGTATCGTTTGTTCCAATGTGCTTGAATGGCCATTTGGAAGTGAATAGAAGCTTCTGAAGTGAAGATATGCACTTTTTCAAAAACTTTCTTTTTTTTTAATTTTGCTTGTCAAAAATGTCCTTTCTGTGTGTAACTCAGTGGGAAAGTGACAAACTTGAGTGACTTGTGACTATTTGACTGAATTCGAGTGATGATGCGTTTATCTCTGTAAGGAAGCGAGCTAGAGCGCTGAAACTGTGGCTATACGTGCATTCATGAAAACACGCTTCTTTGAGGTTTTAAGCTCAGAATGTGAAACTGTGCGTGCTTCTGGCCAGGGAACAGCTTCAGATCACAGTGCATTGCATATATTGTATCGATTGGTCCAATGTGCTTGTATGGCCAATTTTAAGTGAATATAAGCTTCTGAAGTGAAGATATGTACTTTTCAAAAACTTTCTTTTTTTTTAATTTTGCTAGTCAAAAATGTCCATTCTGTGTGTAACCCAGTGGGAAAGTGACAAACTTGAGTGAATTGTGACAATATGACTGAATTGGAGTGAATATGCGTTTATCTCTGTTAGAAAGCGAGCTAGAGCGCTGAAACTGTGGCTATACGCACTTTCATGGAAACACGCTTCTTTGAGGTTTTAAGCTCAGAACGTGAATCTGAGCGTGTTTCTGGCCTGGGAACAGCTTCAGATCACAGTGCAATGCGTATATGGTATCGTTTGGTCCAATGGCTTTCATGGCCATTTGGAAGTGAATATAAGCTTCTGAAGTGAAGATATGCACTTTTTCAAAAACTTTCTTTTTTTTTTAATTTTGCTTGTCAAAAATGTCCATTCTGTGTGTAACCCAGTGGGAAAGTGACAAACTTGAGTGAATTGTGACTATATGACTGAATTCGAGTGATTATGCGTTTATCTCTGTAAGGAAGCGCGCTAGAGCGCTGAAACTGTGGCTATACGTGCGTTCATGAAAACACGCTTCTTTTAGGTTTTAAGCGCAGAACGTGAATCTGAGCGTGTTTCTGGCCTGGCAACAGCTTCAGATCACAGTGCAATGCATATATTGTATGTTTGTTCCAATGTGCTTGTATGGCCATTTGGAAGTGAATAGAAGCTTCTGAAGTGAAGATATGCACTTTTTCAAAAACTTTTCTTTTTTTTTAATTTTGCTTGACAAAAATGTCCTTTCTGTGTGTAACCCATTGGGAAAGTGACAAACTTGAGTGAATTGTGACTATTTGACTGAATTCGAGTGATGATGGGTTTTCTCTGTAAGGAAGCGCTCTAGAGCGCTGAAACTGTGGCTATACGTGCTTTCATGAAAACACGCTTCTTTGAGGTTTTAAGCTCAGAATGTGAAACTGTGCGTGCTTCTGGCCAGGGAACAGCTTCAGATCACAGTGCATTGCATATATTGTATCGATTGGTCCAATGTGCTTGTATGGCCAATTTTAAGTGAATATAAGCTTCTGAAGTGAAGATATGTACTTTCCAAAAACTTTCTTTTTTTTAATTTTGCTAGTCAAAAATGTCCATTCTGTGTGTAACCCAGTGGGAAAGTGACAAACTTGAGTGAATTGTGACAATATGACTCAATTGGAGTGAATATGCGTTTATCTCTGTTAGAAAGCGAGCTAGAGCGCTGAAACTGTGGCTATACGCACTTTCATGGAAACACGCTTCTTTGTGGTTTTAAGCTCAGAACGTGAATCTGAGCGTGTTTCTGGCCTGGGAACAGCTTCAGATCACAGTGCAATGCGTATATGGTATCGTTTGGTCCAATGGCTTTTATGGCCATTTGGAAGTGAATATAAGCTTCTGAAGTGAAGATATGCACTTTTTCAAAAACTTTCTTTTTTTTAAATTTTGCTTGTCAAAAATGTCCATTCTGTGTGTAACCCAGTGGGAAAGTGACAAACTTGAGTGAATTGTGACTATATGACTGAATTCGAGTGATTATGCGTTTATCTCTGTAAGGAAGCGCGCTAGAGCGCTGAAACTGTGGCTATACGTGCTTTCATGAAAACACGCTTCTTTGAGGTTTTAAGCGCAGAACGTGAATCTGAGCGTGTTTCTGGCCTGGCAACAGCTTCAGATCACAGTGCAATGCATATATTGTATCGTTTGTTCCAATGTGCTTGTATGGCCATTTGGAAGTGAATAGAAGCTTCTGAAGTGAAGATATGCACTTTTTCAAAAACTTTCTTTTTTTTTAAATTTTGCCTGTCAAAAATGTCCTTTCTGTGTGTAACCCAGTGGGAAAGTGACAAACTTGATTGAATTGTGACTATATGACTGAATTGGAGTGAATATGCGTTTATCTCTGTAAGAAAGCGCGCTAGAGCGCTGAAACTGTGGCTATACGCACTTTCATGGAAACACGCTTCTTTGAGGTTTTAAGCTCAGAATGTGAAACTGTGCGTGCTTCTGGCCAGGGAACAGCTTCAGATCACAGTGCAATGCTTATATTGTATCGATTGGTCCAATGTGCTTGTATGGTCAATTTTAAGTGAATATAAGCTTCTGAAGTGAAGATATGTACTTTTCAAAAACTTTCTTTTTTTAATTTTGCTAGTCAAAAATGTCCATTCTGTGTGTAACCCAGTGGGAAAGTGACAAACTTGAGTGAATTGTGACAATATGACTGAATTGGAGTGAATATGCGTTTATCTCTGTTAGAAAGGGAGCTAGAGCGCTGAAACTGTGGCTATACGCACTTTCATGAAAACACGCTTCTTTGAGGTTTTAAGCTCAGAATGTGAAACTGTGCGTGCTTCTGGCCAGGGAACAGCTTCAGATCACAGTGCAATGCGTATATGGTATCGTTTGGTCCAATGGCTTTTATGGCCATTTGGAAGTGAATATAAGCTTCTGAAGTGAAGATATACACTTTTTCAAAAACTTTCTATTTTTTAAATTTTGCTTGTCAAAAATGTCCTTTCTGTTTGTAACCCAGTGGGAAAGTGACAAACTTGAGTGAATTGTGACTATATGACTGAATTCGAGTGATTATGCGTTTATCTCTGTAAGGAAGCGCGCTAGAGCGCTGAAACTGTGGCTATACGCACTTTCATGGAAACACGCTTCTTTGAGGTTTTAAGCTCAGAATGTGAAACTGTGCGTGCTTCTGGCCAGGGAAAAGCTTCAGATCACAGTGCAATGCTTATATTGTATCGATTGGTCCAATGTGCTTGTATGGTCAATTTTAAGTGAATTTAAGCTTCTGAAGTGAAGATATGCACTTTTTCAAAAACTTTCTTTTTTTTTAAATTTTGCCTGTCAAAAATGTCCTTTCTGTGTGTAACCCAGTGGGAAAGTGACAAACTTGAGTGAATTGTGACTATATGACTGAATTCGAGTGATGATGCGTTTATCTCTGTAAGGAAGCGCGCTAGAGCGCTGAAACTGTGGCTATACGTGCTTTCATGAAAACACGCTTCTTTGAGGTTTTAAGCTCAGAATGTGAAACTGTGCGTGCTTCTGGCCAGGGAACAGCTTCAGATCACAGTGCATTGCATATATTGTATCGATTGGGCCAATGTGCTTGTATGGCCAATTTTAAGTGAATATAAGCTTCTGAAGTGAAGATATGTACTTTTCAAAAACTTTCTTTTTTTTAGATTTGCTTGTCAGAAATGTCCATTCTGTGTGTTACTCAGTGGGAAAGTGAACAACTTCAGTGAATTGTGACGAGATTACTGAATTGGAGTGAATATGCTCGTATCTCTGTAAGGAAGCGCGCTAGAGCGCTGAAACTGTGGCTATACGCACTTTCATGGAAACACGCTTCTTTGAGGTTTTAAGCTCAGAACGTGAATCTGAGCGTGTTTCTGGCCTGGCAACAGCTTCAGATCACAGTGCAATGCGTATATGGTATCGTTTGGTCCAATGGCTTTTATGGCCATTTGGAAGTGAATATAAGCTTCTGAAGTGAAGATATGCACTTTTTCAAAAACTTTCTTTTTTTTTAATTTTGCTTGTCAAAAATGTCCTTTCTGTGTGTAACCCAGTGGGAAAGTGACAAACTTGAGTGAATTGTGACTATATGACTGAATTCGAGTGATTATGCGTTTATCTCTGTAAGGAAGCGCGCTAGAGCGCTGAAACTGTGGCTATACGCACTTTCATGGAAACACGCTTCTTTGAGGTTTTAAGCTCAGAATGTGAAACTGTGCGTGCTTCTGGCCAGGGAACAGCTTCAGATCACAGTGCAATGCTTACATTGAATCGATTGGTCCAATGTGCTTGTATGGTCAATTTTAAGTGAATTTAAGCTTCTGAAGTGAAGATATGCACTTTTTCAAAAACTTTCTTTTTTTTTAAATTTTGCCTGTCAAAAATGTCCTTTCTGTGTGTAACCCAGTGGGAAAGTGACAAACTTGAGTGAATTGTGACTATATGACTGAATTCGAGTGATGATGCGTTTATCTCTGTAAGGAAGCGCGCTAGAGCGCTGAAACTGTGGCTATACGTGCTTTCATGAAAACACGCTTCTTTGAGGTTTTAAGCTCAGAATGTGAAACTGTGCGTGCTTCTGGCCAGGGAACAGCTTCAGATCACAGTGCATTGCATATATTGTATCGATTGGGCCAATGTGCTTGTATGGCCAATTTTAAGTGAATATAAGCTTCTGAAGTGAAGATATGTACTTTTCAAAAACTTTCTTTTTTTTAGTTTTGCTTGTCAAAAATGTCCTTTCTGTGTGTAACTTAGTGAGAAAGTGACAAACTTGAGTGAATTGTGACAATATGACTGAATTGGAGTGAATATGCGTTTATCTCTGTAAGAAAGCGAGCTAGAGCGCTGAAACTGTGGCTATACGCACTTTCATGAAAACATGCTTCTTTGAGGTTTTAAGCTCAGAAAGTGAATCTGAGCATGTTTCCGGCCTGGCAACAGCTTCAGATCACAGTGCAGTGCATATATTGTATCGATTGGTCCAATGTGCTTGTATGGCCAATTTTAAGTGAATATAAGCTTCTGAAGTGAAGATATGTACTTTTCAAAAACTTTCTTTTTTTTATTTTTGCTTGTCAAAAATGTCCTTTCTGTGTGTAACTTAGTGAGAAAGTGACAAACTTGAGTGAGTTGTGACAATATGACTGAATTGGAGTGAATATGCTCGTATCTCTGTAAGGAAGCGCGCTAGAGCGCTGAAACTGTGGCTATACGCACTTTCATGGAAACACGCTTCTTTGAGGTTTTAAGCTCAGAAAGTGAAACTGTGCGTGTTTCTGGCCAGGGAACAGATTCAGATCACAGTGCAATGCTTATATGGTATCGTTTGGTCCAATGTGCTTGAATGGCCATTTGGAAGTGAAGATATGCACTTTTTCAAAAACTTTCTTTTTTTTTTAAATTTTGCTTGTCAAAAATGTCCATTCTGTGTGTAACCCAGTGGGAAAGTGACAAACTTTAGTGAATTGTGGCTATATGACTGAATTCGAGTGATTATGCGTTTATCTCTGTAAGGAAGCGCGCAAGAGCGCTTTAACTGTGGCTATACGTGCTTTCATGAAAACACGCTTCTTTGAGGTTTTAAGCTCAGAATGTGAAACTGTGCGAGCTTCTGGCCAGGGAACAGCTTCAGATCACAGTGCAATGCGTATATGGTATCGTTTGGTCCAATGGCTTTTATGGCCATTTGGAAGTGAATATAAGCTTCTGAAGTGAAGATATGCACTTTTTCAAAAACTTTCTTTTTTTTTAATTTTGCTTGTCAAAAATGTCCTTTCTGTTTGTAACCCAGTTGGAAAGTGACAAACTTGAGTGAATTGTGACAATTTGGCTGAATTCGAGTGATGATGCGTTTATCTCTGTAAGGAAGCGCTCTAGAGCGCTGAATTTGTGGCTATACGTGCTTTCATGAAAACACGCTTCTTTGAGGTTTTAAGCTCAGAATGTGAAACTGTGCGTGCTTCTGGCCAGGGAACAGCTTCAGATCACAGTGCATTGCATATATTGTATCGATTGGTCCAATGTGCTTGTATGGCCAATTTTAAGTGAATATAAGCTTCTGAAGTGAAGATATGCACTTTTTCAAAAACTTTCTTTTTTTTAAATTTTGCTTGTCAAAAATGTCCATTCTGTGTGTAACCCAGTGGGAAAGTGACAAACTTGAGTGAATTGTGACTATATGACTGAATTCGAGTGATTATGCGTTTATCTCTGTAAGGAAGCGCGCTAGAGCGCTGAAACTGTGGCTATACGTGCTTTCATGAAAACACGCTTCTTTGAGGTTTTAAGCGCAGAACGTGAATCTGAGCGTGTTTCTGGCCTGGCAACAGCTTCAGATCACAGTGCAATGCATATATTGTATCGTTTGTTCCAATGTGCTTGTATGGCCATTTGGAAGTGAATAGAAGCTTCTGAAGTGAAGATATGCACTTTTTCAAAAACTTTCTTTTTTTTTAAATTTTGCCTGTCAAAAATGTCCTTTCTGTGTGTAACCCAGTGGGAAAGTGACAAACTTGATTGAATTGTGACTATATGACTGAATTGGAGTGAATATGCGTTTATCTCTGTAAGAAAGCGCGCTAGAGCGCTGAAACTGTGGCTATACGCACTTTCATGGAAACACGCTTCTTTGAGGTTTTAAGCTCAGAATGTGAAACTGTGCGTGCTTCTGGCCAGGGAACAGCTTCAGATCACAGTGCAATGCTTATATTGTATCGATTGGTCCAATGTGCTTGTATGGTCAATTTTAAGTGAATATAAGCTTCTGAAGTGAAGATATGTACTTTTCAAAAACTTTCTTTTTTTAATTTTGCTAGTCAAAAATGTCCATTCTGTGTGTAACCCAGTGGGAAAGTGACAAACTTGAGTGAATTGTGACAATATGACTGAATTGGAGTGAATATGCGTTTATCTCTGTTAGAAAGGGAGCTAGAGCGCTGAAACTGTGGCTATACGCACTTTCATGAAAACACGCTTCTTTGAGGTTTTAAGCTCAGAATGTGAAACTGTGCGTGCTTCTGGCCAGGGAACAGCTTCAGATCACAGTGCAATGCGTATATGGTATCGTTTGGTCCAATGGCTTTTATGGCCATTTGGAAGTGAATATAAGCTTCTGAAGTGAAGATATACACTTTTTCAAAAACTTTCTTTTTTTTAAATTTTGCTTGTCAAAAATGTCCTTTCTGTTTGTAACCCAGTGGGAAAGTGACAAACTTGAGTGAATTGTGACTATATGACTGAATTCGAGTGATTATGCGTTTATCTCTGTAAGGAAGCGCGCTAGAGCGCTGAAACTGTGGCTATACGCACTTTCATGGAAACACGCTTCTTTGAGGTTTTAAGCTCAGAATGTGAAACTGTGCGTGCTTCTGGCCAGGGAAAAGCTTCAGATCACAGTGCAATGCTTATATTGTATCGATTGGTCCAATGTGCTTGTATGGTCAATTTTAAGTGAATTTAAGCTTCTGAAGTGAAGATATGCACTTTTTCAAAAACTTTCTTTTTTTTTAAATTTTGCCTGTCAAAAATGTCCTTTCTGTGTGTAACCCAGTGGGAAAGTGACAAACTTGAGTGAATTGTGACTATATGACTGAATTCGAGTGATGATGCGTTTATCTCTGTAAGGAAGCGCGCTAGAGCGCTGAAACTGTGGCTATACGTGCTTTCATGAAAACACGCTTCTTTGAGGTTTTAAGCTCAGAATGTGAAACTGTGCGTGCTTCTGGCCAGGGAACAGCTTCAGATCACAGTGCATTGCATATATTGTATCGATTGGGCCAATGTGCTTGTATGGCCAATTTTAAGTGAATATAAGCTTCTGAAGTGAAGATATGTACTTTTCAAAAACTTTCTTTTTTTTAGATTTGCTTGTCAGAAATGTCCATTCTGTGTGTTACTCAGTGGGAAAGTGAACAACTTCAGTGAATTGTGACGAGATTACTGAATTGGAGTGAATATGCTCGTATCTCTGTAAGGAAGCGCGCTAGAGCGCTGAAACTGTGGCTATACGCACTTTCATGGAAACACGCTTCTTTGAGGTTTTAAGCTCAGAACGTGAATCTGAGCGTGTTTCTGGCCTGGCAACAGCTTCAGATCACAGTGCAATGCGTATATGGTATCGTTTGGTCCAATGGCTTTTATGGCCATTTGGAAGTGAATATAAGCTTCTGAAGTGAAGATATGCACTTTTTCAAAAACTTTCTTTTTTTTTAATTTTGCTTGTCAAAAATGTCCTTTCTGTGTGTAACCCAGTGGGAAAGTGACAAACTTGAGTGAATTGTGACTATATGACTGAATTCGAGTGATTATGCGTTTATCTCTGTAAGGAAGCGCGCTAGAGCGCTGAAACTGTGGCTATACGCACTTTCATGGAAACACGCTTCTTTGAGGTTTTAAGCTCAGAATGTGAAACTGTGCGTGCTTCTGGCCAGGGAACAGCTTCAGATCACAGTGCAATGCTTACATTGTATCGATTGGTCCAATGTGCTTGTATGGTCAATTTTAAGTGAATTTAAGCTTCTGAAGTGAAGATATGCACTTTTTCAAAACTTTCTTTTTTTTTAAATTTTGCCTGTCAAAAATGTCCTTTCTGTGTGTAACCCAGTGGGAAAGTGACAAACTTGAGTGAATTGTGACTATATGACTGAATTCGAGTGATGATGCGTTTATCTCTGTAAGGAAGCGCGCTAGAGCGCTGAAACTGTGGCTATACGTGCTTTCATGAAAACACGCTTCTTTGAGGTTTTAAGCTCAGAATGTGAAACTGTGCGTGCTTCTGGCCAGGGAACAGCTTCAGATCACAGTGCATTGCATATATTGTATCGATTGGGCCAATGTGCTTGTATGGCCAATTTTAAGTGAATATAAGCTTCTGAAGTGAAGATATGTACTTTTCAAAAACTTTCTTTTTTTTAGTTTTGCTTGTCAAAAATGTCCTTTCTGTGTGTAACTTAGTGAGAAAGTGACAAACTTGAGTGAATTGTGACAATATGACTGAATTGGAGTGAATATGCGTTTATCTCTGTAAGAAAGCGAGCTAGAGCGCTGAAACTGTGGCTATACGCACTTTCATGAAAACATGCTTCTTTGAGGTTTTAAGCTCAGAAAGTGAATCTGAGCATGTTTCCGGCCTGGCAACAGCTTCAGATCACAGTGCAGTGCATATATTGTATCGATTGGTCCAATGTGCTTGTATGGCCAATTTTAAGTGAATATAAGCTTCTGAAGTGAAGATATGTACTTTTCAAAAACTTTCTTTTTTTTATTTTTGCTTGTCAAAAATGTCCTTTCTGTGTGTAACTTAGTGAGAAAGTGACAAACTTGAGTGAGTTGTGACAATATGACTGAATTGGAGTGAATATGCTCGTATCTCTGTAAGGAAGCGCGCTAGAGCGCTGAAACTGTGGCTATACGCACTTTCATGGAAACACGCTTCTTTGAGGTTTTAAGCTCAGAAAGTGAAACTGTGCGTGTTTCTGGCCAGGGAACAGATTCAGATCACAGTGCAATGCTTATATGGTATCGTTTGGTCCAATGTGCTTGAATGGCCATTTGGAAGTGAAGATATGCACTTTTTCAAAAACTTTCTTTTTTTTTTAAATTTTGCTTGTCAAAAATGTCCATTCTGTGTGTAACCCAGTGGGAAAGTGACAAACTTTAGTGAATTGTGGCTATATGACTGAATTCGAGTGATTATGCGTTTATCTCTGTAAGGAAGCGCGCAAGAGCGCTTTAACTGTGGCTATACGTGCTTTCATGAAAACACGCTTCTTTGAGGTTTTAAGCTCAGAATGTGAAACTGTGCGAGCTTCTGGCCAGGGAACAGCTTCAGATCACAGTGCAATGCGTATATGGTATCGTTTGGTCCAATGGCTTTTATGGCCATTTGGAAGTGAATATAAGCTTCTGAAGTGAAGATATGCACTTTTTCAAAAACTTTCTTTTTTTTTAATTTTGCTTGTCAAAAATGTCCTTTCTGTTTGTAACCCAGTTGGAAAGTGACAAACTTGAGTGAATTGTGACAATTTGGCTGAATTCGAGTGATGATGCGTTTATCTCTGTAAGGAAGCGCTCTAGAGCGCTGAATTTGTGGCTATACGTGCTTTCATGAAAACACGCTTCTTTGAGGTTTTAAGCTCAGAATGTGAAACTGTGCGTGCTTCTGGCCAGGGAACAGCTTCAGATCACAGTGCATTGCATATATTGTATCGATTGGTCCAATGTGCTTGTATGGCCAATTTTAAGTGAATATAAGCTTCTGAAGTGAAGATATGTACTTTTCAAAAACTTTCTTTTTTTAATTTTGCTTGTCAAAAATGTCCATTCTGTGTGTAACCCAGTGGGAAAGTGACAAACTTGAGTGAATTGTGACAATATGACTGAATTGGAGTGAATATGCGTTTATCTCTGTTAGAAAGCGAGCTAGAGCGCTGAAACTGTGGCTATACGCACTTTCATGGAAACACGCTTCTTTGAGGTTTTAAGCTCAGAATGTGAAACTGTGCGTGCTTCTGACCAGGGAACAGCTTCAGATCACAGTGCAATGCTTATATTGTATCGATTGGTCCAATGTGCTTGTATGGCCAATTTTAAGTGAATATAAGCTTCTGAAGTGAAGATATGTACTTTTCAAAAACTTTCTTTTTTTTAAATTTTGCTTGTCAAAAATGTCCATTCTGTGTGTAACCCAGTGGGAAAGTGACAAATTTGAGTGAATTGTGACAATATGACTGAATTGGAGTGAATATGCGTTTATCTCTGGAAGAAAGCGCGCTAGAGCGCTGAAACTGTGGCTATACGCACTTTCATGGAAACACGCTTCTCTGAGGTTTTAAGCTCAGAAAGTGAAACTGTGCGTGTTTCTGGCCAGGGAACAGCTTCAGATCACAGTGCAATGCTTATATGGTATCGTTTGGTCCATTGTGCTTGTATGGCCAATTTTAAGTGAATATAAGCTTCTGAAGTGAAGATATGTACTTTTCAAAAACTTTCTTTTTTTTAATTTTGCTCGTCAAAAATGTCCCTTCTGTGTGTAACTTAGTGAGAAAGTGACAAACTTGAGTGAATTGTGACAATGTGACTGAATTGGAGTGAATATGCTCGTATCTCTGTAAGGAAGCGCGCTAGAGCGCTGAAACTGTGGCTATACGCACTTTCATGGAAACACGCTTCTTTGAGGTTTTAAGCTCAGAAAGTGAAACTGTGCGTGTTTCTGGCCAGGGAACAGCTTCAGATCACAGTGCAATGCTTATATGGTATCGTTTGGTCCAATGTGCTTGTATGGCCATTTGGAAGTGAAGATATGCACTTTTTCAAAAACTTTCTTTTTTTTTTAATTTTGCTTGTCAAAAATGTCCATTCTGTGTGTAACCCAGTGGGAAAGTGAAAAACTTGAGTGAATTGTGACTATATGACTGAATTGGAGTGATTATGCGTTTATCTCTGTAAGGAAGCGCGCGAGAGCGCTGAAACTGTGGCTATACGTGCTTTCATGAAAACACGCTTCTTTGAGGTTTTAAGGTCAGAATGTGAAACTCTGCGTGCTTCTGGCCAGGGAACAGCTTCAGATCACAGTGCATTGCATATATTGTATCGATTGGTCCAATGTGCTTGTATGGCCAATTTTAAGTGAATATAAGCTTCTGAAGTGAAGATATGCACTTTTTCAAGAACTTTCTTTTTTTTATATTTGCTTGTCAGAAATGTCCATTCTGTGTGTTACTCAGTGGGAAAGTGAACAACTTCAGTGAATTGTGACTATATTACTGAATTGGAGTGAATATGCTCGTATCTCTGTCAGGAAGCGCGCTAGAGCGCTGAAACTGTGGCTATACGCACTTTCATGGAAACACGCTTCTTTGAGGTTTTAAGCTCAGAAAGTGAAACTGTGAGTGCTTCTGGCCAGGGAACAGCTTCAGATCACAGTGCATTGCATATATTGTATCGTTTGTTCCAATGTGCTTGTATGGCCATTTGGAAGTGAATAGAAGCTTCTGAAGTGAAGATATGCACTTTTTCAAAAACTTTCTTTTTTTTTAAATTTTGCTTGTCAAAAATGTCCATTCTGTGTGTAACCCAGTGGGAAAGTGAAAAACTTGAGTGAATTGTGACTATATGACTGAATTCGAGTGATTATGCGTTTATCTCTGTAAGGAAGCGCGCTAGAGCGCTGAAACTGTGGCTATACGTGCTTTCATGAAAACACGCTTCTTTGAGGTTTTAAGCTCAGAACGTGAATCTGAGCGTGTTTCTGGCCTGGCAACAGCTTCAGATCACAGTGCAATGCATATATTGTATCGTTTGTTCCAATGTGCTTGTATGGCCATTTGGAAGTGAATAGAAGCTTCTGAAGTGAAGATATGCACTTTTTCAAAAACTTTCTTTTTTTTAATTTTGCTTGTCAAAAATGTCCATTCTGTGTGTAACCCAGTGGGAAAGTGACAAACTTGAGTGAATTGTGACTATTTGACTGAATTCGAGTGATGATGCGTTTATCTCTGTAAGGAAGCGCGCTAGAGCGCTGAAACTGTGGCTATACGTGCTTTCATGAAAACACGCTTCTTTGAGGTTTTAAGATCAGAATGTGAAACTGTGCGTGCTTCTGGCCAGGGAACAGCTTCAGATCACAGTGCATTGCATATATTGTATCGATTGGTCCAATGTGCTTGTATGGCCAATTTTAAGTGAATATAAGCTTCTGAAGTGAAGATATGTACTTTTCAAAAACTTTCTTTTTTTTAATTTTGCTAGTCAAAAATGTCCATTCTGTGTGTAACCCAGTGGGAAAGTGACAAACTTGAGTGAATTGTGACAATATGACTGAATTGGAGTGAATATGCGTTTATCTCTGTAAGAAAGCGAGCTAGAGCGCTGAAACTGTGGCTCAACGCACTTTCATGAAAACATGCTTCTTTGAGGTTTTAAGCTCAGAACGTGAATCTGTGCGTGTTTCCGGCCTGGCAACAGCTTCAGATCACAGTGCAATGCATATATTGTATCGTTTGTTCCAATGTGCTTGTATGGCCATTTGGAAGTGAAGATATGCACTTTTTCAAAAACTTTCTTTTTTTTTAATTTTGCCTGTCAAAAATGTCCTTTCTGTGTGTAACCCAGTGGGAAAGTGACAAATTTGAGTGAATTGTGACAATATGACTGAATTGGAGTGAATATGCGTTTATCTCTGTAAGAAAGCGCGCTAGAGCGCTGAAACTGTGGCTATACGCACTTTCATGGAAAGACGCTTCTTTGAGGTTTTAAGCTCAGAATGTGAAACTGTGCGTGCTTCTGGCCAGGGAACAGCTTCAGATCACAGTGCAATGCTTATATTGTATCGATTGGTCCAATGTGCTTGTATGGTCAATTTTAAGTGAATTTAAGCTTCTGAAGTGAAGATATGCACTTTTTCAAAAACTTTCTTTTTTTTTTAAATTTTGCCTGTCAAAAATGTCCATTCTGTGTGTTACCCAGTGGGAAAGTGACAAACTTGAGTGAAGTGTGACAATATGACTGAATTGGAGTGAATATGCGTTTATCTCTGTAAGAAAGCGAGCTAGAGAGCTGAAACTGTGGCTAAACGCACTTTCATGAAAACACGCTTCTTTGAGGTTTTAAGCTCAGAACGTGAATCTGAGCGTGTTTCCGGCCTGGCAACAGCTTCAGATCACAGTGCAATGCATATATTGTATCGTTTGTTCCAATGTGCTTGTATGGCCATTTGGAAGTGAATAGAAGCTTCTGAAGTGAAGATATGCACTTTTTCAAAAACTTTCTCTTTTTTTAATTTTGCTTGTCAAAAATGTCCTTTCTGTGTGTAACCCAGTGGGAAAGTGACAAACTTGAGTGAATTGTGACTATATGACTGAATTCGAGTGATTATGCGTTTATCTCTGTAAGGAAGCGCGCTAGAGCGCTGAAACTGTGGCTATACGCACTTTCATGGAAACACGCTTCTTTGAGGTTTTAAGCTCAGAATGTGAAACTGTGCGTGCTTCTGGCCAGGGAACAGCTTCAGATCACAGTGCAATGCTTATATTGTATCGATTGGTCCAATGTGCTTGTATGGTCAATTTTAAGTGAATTTAAGCTTCTGAAGTGAAGATATGCACTTTTTCAAAAACTTTCTTTTTTTTTAAATTTTGCCTGTCAAAAATGTCCTTTCTGTGTGTAACCCAGTGGGAAAGTGACAAATTTGAGTGAATTGTGACAATATGACTGAATTGGAGTGAATATGCGTTTATCTCTGTAAGAAAGCGCGCTAGAGCGCTGAAACTGTGGCTATACGCACTTTCATGGAAAGACGCTTCTTTGAGGTTTTAAGCTCAGAATGTGAAACTGTGCGTGCTTCTGGCCAGGGAACAGCTTCAGATCACAGTGCAATGCTTATATTGTATCGATTGGTCCAATGTGCTTGTATGGTCAATTTTAAGTGAATTTAAGCTTCTGAAGTGAAGATATGCACTTTTTCAAAAACTTTCTTTTTTTTTTAAATTTTGCCTGTCAAAAATGTCCATTCTGTGTGTTACCCAGTGGGAAAGTGACAAACTTGAGTGAAGTGTGACAATATGACTGAATTGGAGTGAATATGCGTTTATCTCTGTAAGAAAGCGAGCTAGAGAGCTGAAACTGTGGCTAAACGCACTTTCATGAAAACACGCTTCTTTGAGGTTTTAAGCTCAGAACGTGAATCTGAGCGTGTTTCCGGCCTGGCAACAGCTTCAGATCACAGTGCAATGCATATATTGTATCGTTTGTTCCAATGTGCTTGTATGGCCATTTGGAAGTGAATAGAAGCTTCTGAAGTGAAGATATGCACTTTTTCAAAAACTTTCTCTTTTTTTAATTTTGCTTGTCAAAAATGTCCTTTCTGTGTGTAACCCAGTGGGAAAGTGACAAACTTGAGTGAATTGTGACTATATGACTGAATTCGAGTGATTATGCGTTTATCTCTGTAAGGAAGCGCGCTAGAGCGCTGAAACTGTGGCTATACGCACTTTCATGGAAACACGCTTCTTTGAGGTTTTAAGCTCAGAATGTGAAACTGTGCGTGCTTCTGGCCAGGGAACAGCTTCAGATCACAGTGCAATGCTTATATTGTATCGATTGGTCCAATGTGCTTGTATGGTCAATTTTAAGTGAATTTAAGCTTCTGAAGTGAAGATATGCACTTTTTCAAAAACTTTCTTTTTTTTTAAATTTTGCCTGTCAAAAATGTCCTTTCTGTGTGTAACCCAGTGGGAAAGTGACAAACTTGAGTGAATTGTGACTATATGACTGAATTGGAGTGAATATGCGTTTATCTCTGTAAGAAAGCGCGCTAGAGCGCTGAAACTGTGGCTATACGCACTTTCATGGAAACACGCTTCTTTGAGGTTTTAAGCTCAGAATGTGAAACTGTGCGTGCTTCTGGCCAGGGAACAGCTTCAGATCACAGTGCAATGCTTATATTGTATCGATTGGTCCAATGTGCTTGTATGGTCAATTTTAAGTGAATTTAAGCTTCTGAAGTGAAGATATGCACTTTTTCAAAAACTTTCTTTTTTTTTTAAATTTTGCCTGTCAAAAATGTCCATTCTGTGTTACCCAGTGGGAAAGTGACAAACTTGAGTGAAGTGTGACAATATGACTGAATTGGAGTGAATATGCGTTTATCTCTGTAAGAAAGCGAGCTAGAGCGCTGAAACTGTGGCTAAACGCACTTTCATGAAAAAATGCTTCTTTGAGGTTTTAAGCTCAGAACGTGAATCTGAGCGTGTTTCCGGCCTGGCAACAGCTTCAGATCACAGTGCAATGCATATATTGTATCGTTTGTTCCAATGTGCTTGTATGGCCATTTGGAAGTGAATAGAAGCTTCTGAAGTGAAGATATGCACTTTTTCAAAAACTTTCTCTTTTTTTAATTTTGCTTGTCAAAAATGTCCTTTCTGTGTGTAACCCAGTGGGAAAGTGACAAACTTGAGTGAATTGTGACTATATGACTGAATTCGAGTGATTATGCGTTTATCTCTGTAAGGAAGCGCGCTAGAGCGCTGAAACTGTGGCTATACGCACTTTCATGAAAACATGCTTCTTTGAGGTTTTTAGCTCAGAAAGTGAATCTGAGCATGTTTCCGGCCTGGCAACAGCTTCAGATCACAGTGCAGTGCATATATTGTATCGATTGGTCCAATGTGCTTGTATGGCCAATTTTAAGTGAATATAAGCTTCTGAAGTGAAGATATGTACTTTTCAAAAACTTTCTTTTTTTTATTTTTGCTTGTCAAAAATGTCCTTTCTGTGTGTAACTTAGTGAGAAAGTGACAAACTTGGGTGAATTGTGACAATATGACTGAATTGGAGTGAATATGCTCGTATCTCTGTAAGGAAGCGCGCTAGAGCGCTGAAACTGTGGCTATACGCACTTTCATGGAAACACGCTTCTTTGAGGTTTTAAGCTCAGAAAGTGAAACTGTGCGTGTTTCTGGCCAGGGAACAGCTTCAGATCACAGTGCAATGCTTATATTGTATCGAATGGTCCAATGTGCTTGTATGGCCAATTTTAAGTGAATATAATCTTCTGAAGTGAAGATATGCACTTTTTCAAAAACTTTCTTTTTTTTAGATTTGCTTGTCAGAAATGTCCATTCTGTGTGTTACTTACTGGGAAAGTGAACAACTTCAGTGAATTGTGACTATATTACTGAATTGGAGTGAATATGCTCGTATCTCTGTAAGGAAGGGCGCTAGAGCGCTGAAACTGTGGCTATACGCACTTTTATGGAAACACGCTTCTTTGAGGTTTTAAGCTCAGAATGTGAAACTGTGCGTGTTTCTGGCCTGGGAACAGCTTCAGATCACAGTGCAATGCGTATATGGTATCGTTTGGTCCAATGGCTTTTATGGCCATTTGGAAGTGAATATAAGCTTCTGAAGTGAAGATATGCACTTTTTCAAAAACTTTTGTTTTTTTAATTTTGCTTGTCAAAAATGTCCATTCTGTGTGTAACCCAGTGGGAAAGTGAAAAACTTGAGTGAATTGTGACTATATGACTGAATTCGAGTGATTATGCGTTTATCTCTGTAAGGAAGCGCGCTAGAGCGCTGAAACTGTGGCTATACGCACTTTCATGGAAACACGCTTCTTTGAGGTTTTAAGCTCAGAATGTGAAACTGTGCGTGCTTCTGGGCAGGGAACAGCTTCAGATCACAGTGCATTGAATATATTGTATCGATTGGTCCAATGTGCTTGTATGGCCAATTTTAAGTGAATCTAAGCTTCTGAAGTGAAGATATGCACTTTTCAAAAACTTTCTTTTTTTTAGTTTTGCTTGTCAAAAATGTCCTTTCTGTGTGTAACTTAGTGAGAAAGTGACAAACTTGAGTGAATTGTAACAATATGACTGAATTGGAGTGAATATGCGTTTATCTCTGTAAGAAAGCGAGCTAGGGCGCTGAAACTGTGGCTATACGCACTTTCATGGAAACACGCTTCTTTGAGGTTTTAAGCTCAGAATGTGAAACTGTGCGTGTTTCTGGCCTGGGAACAGCTTCAGATCACAGTGCAATGCGTATATGGTATCGTTTGGTCCAATGGCTTTTATGGCCATTTGGAAGTGAATATAAGCTTCTGAAGTGAAGATATGCACTTTTTCAAAAACTTTCTCTTTTTTTAATTTTGCTTGTCAAAAATGTCCTTTCTGTGTGTAACCCAGTGGGAAAGTGACAAACTTGAGTGAATTGTGACTATATGACTGAATTCGAGTGATTATGCGTTTATCTCTGTAAGGAAGCGCGCTAGAGCGCTGAAACTGTGGCTATACGCACTTTCATGGAAACACGCTTCTTTGAGGTTTTAAGCTCAGAATGTGAAACTGTGCGTGCTTCTGGGCAGGGAACAGCTTCAGATCACAGTGCATTGAATATATTGTATCGATTGGTCCAATGTGCTTGTATGGCCAATTTTAAGTGAATCTAAGCTTCTGAAGTGAAGATATGCACTTTTCAAAAACTTTCTTTTTTTTAGTTTTGCTTGTCAAAAATGTCCTTTCTGTGTGTAACTTAGTGAGAAAGTGACAAACTTGAGTGAATTGTGACAATATGACTGAATTGGAGTGAATATGCGTTTATCTCTGTAAGAAAGCGAGCTAGGGCGCTGAAACTGTGGCTATACGCACTTTCATGGAAACACGCTTCTTTGAGGTTTTAAGCTCAGAACGTGAATCTGAGCGTGTTTCTGGCCTGGGAACAGCTTCAGATCACAGTGCAATGCGTATATGGTATCGTTTGGTCCAATGGCTTTTATGGCCATTTGGAAGTGAATATAAGCTTCTGAAGTGAAGATATGCACTTTTTCAAAAACTTTCTTTTTTTTTAGATTTGCTTGTCAGAAATGTCCATTCTGTGTGTTACTTAGTGGGAAAGTGAACAACTTCAGTGAATTGTGACTATATTACTGAATTGGAGTGAATATGCTCGTATCTCTGTAAGGAAGCGCGCTGGAGCGCTGAAACTGTGGCTATACGCACTTTCATGGAAACACGCTTCTTTGAGGTTTTAAGCTCAGAATGTGAAACTGTGCGTGCTTCTGGCCAGGGAACAGCTTCAGATCACAGTGCATTGCATATATTGTATCGATTGGTCCAATGTGCTTGTATGGCCAATTTTAAGTGAATATAAGCTTCTGAAGTGAAGATATGTACTTTTCAAAAACTTTCTTTTTTTTAATTTTGCTAGTCAAAAATGTCCATTCTGTGTGTAACCCAGTGGGAAAGTGACAAACTTGAGTGAATTGTGACAATATGACTGAATTGGAGTGAATATGCGTTTACCTCTGTAAGAAAGCGAGCAAGAGCGCTGAAACTGTGGCTATGCGCACGTTCATGGAAACACGCTTCTTTTGACGTTTTAAGCTCAGAACGTAAATCTGAGCGTGTTTCTGGCCTGGGAACAGCTTCAGATCACAGTGCAATGCGTATATGGTATCGTTTGGTCCAATGGCTTTTATGGCCATTTGGAAGTGAATATAAGCTTCTGAAGTGAAGATATGCACTTTTTCAAAAACTTTCTTTTTTTTAGATTTGCTTGTCAGAAATGTCCATTCTGTGTGTTACTTACTGGGAAAGTGAACAACTTCAGTGAATTGTGACTATATTACTGAATTGGAGTGAATATGCTCGTATCTCTGTAAGGAAGGGCGCTAGAGCGCTGAAACTGTGGCTATACGCACTTTTATGGAAACACGCTTCTTTGAGGTTTTAAGCTCAGAATGTGAAACTGTGCGTGCTTCTGGCCAGGGAACAGCTTCAGATCACAGTGCAATGCTTATATTGTATCGATTGGTCCAATGTGCTTGTATGGCCATTTGGAAGTGAATAGAAGCTTCTGAAGTGAAGATATGCACTTTTTCAAAAACTTTTTTTTTTTTAATTTTGCCTGTCAAAAATGTCCTTTCTGTGTGTAACCCAGTGGGAAAGTGACAAACTTGAGTGAATTGTGACTATATGACTGAATTCGAGGGATGATGCGTTTATCTCTGTAAGGAAGCGCGCTAGAGCGCTGAAACTGTGGCTATACGCACTTTCATGGAAACACGCTTCTTTGAGGTTTTAAGCTCAGAATGTGAAACTGTGCGTGCTTCTGGCCAGGGAACAGCTTCAGATCACAGTGCAATGCTTATATTGTATCGATTGGTCCAATGTGCTTGTATGGCCATTTGGAAGTGAATAGAAGCTTCTGAAGTGAAGATATGCACTTTTCAAAAACTTTCTTTTTTTTTGTTTTGCTTGTCAAAAATGTCCTTTCTGTGTGTAACTTAGTGAGAAAGTGACAAACTTGAGTGAATTGTGACAATATGACTGAATTGGAGTGAATATGCGTTTATCTCTGTAAGACAGCGAGCTAGAGCGCTGAAACTGTGGCTATACGCACTTTCATGAAAACATGCTTCTTTGAGGTTTTAAGCTCAGAAAGTGAATCTGAGCGTGTTTCCGGCCTGGCAACAGCTTCAGATCACAGTGCAATGCATATATTGTATCGTTTGTTCCAATGTGCTTGTATGGCCATTTGGAAGTGAATAGAAGCTTCTGAAGTGAAGATATGCACTTTTTCAAAAACTTTCTTTTTTTTAGATTTGCTTGTCAGAAATGTCCATTCTGTGTGTTACTCAGTGGGAAAGTGAACAACTTCAGTGAATTGTGACTATATTACTGAATTGGAGTGAATATGCTCGTATCTCTGTAAGGAAGCGCGCTAGAGCGCTGAAACTGTGGCTATACGCACTTTCATGGAAACACGCTTCTTTGAGGTTTAAAGCTCAGAAAGTGAAACTGTGAGTGCTTCTGGCCAGGGAACAGCTTCAGATCACAGTGCATTGCATATATTGTATCGTTTGTTCCAATGTGCTTGTATTGCCATTTGGAAGTGAATAGAAGCTTCTGAAGTGAAGATATGCACTTTTTCAAAAACTTTCTTTTTTTTTAATTTTGCTTGTCAAAAATGTCCTCTCTGTGTGTAACCCAGTGGGAAAGTGACAAACTTGAGTGAATTGTGACTATTTGACTGAATTCGAGTGATGATGCGTTTATCTCTGTAAGGAAGCGCGCTAGAGCGCTGAAACTGTGGCGATACGTGCTTTCATGAAAACACGCTTCTTTGAGGTTTTAAGCTCAGAACGTGAATCTGAGCGTGTTTCTGGCCTGGCAACAGCTTCAGATCGCAGTGCAATGCATATATTGTATCGTTTGTTCCAATGTGCTTGTATGGCCATTTGGAAGTGAATAGAAGCTTCTGAAGTGAAGATATGCACTTTTTCAAAAACTTTCTTTTTTTTTAATTTTGCTTGTCAAAAATGTCCTCTCTGTGTGTAACCCAGTGGGAAAGTGACAAACTTGAGTGAATTGTGACTATTTGACTGAATTCGAGTGATGATGCGTTTATCTCTGTCGGGAAGCGAGCTAGAGCGCTGAAACTGTGGCTATACGTACTTTCATGGAAACACGCTTCTTTGAGGTTTTAAGCTCAGAAAGTGAAACTGTGCGTGCTTCTGGCCAGGGAACAGCTTCAGATCACAGTGCATTGCATATATTGTTTCGATTGGTCCAATGTGCTTGTATGGCCAATTTTAAGTGAATATAAGCTTCTGAAGTGAAGATATGTACTTTTCAAAAACTTTCTTTTTTTAATTTTGCTAGTCAAAAATGTCCATTCTGTGTGTTACTTAGTGGGAAAGTGACAAACTTGAGTGAATTGTGACAATATGACTGAATTGGAGTGAATATGCGTTTATCTCTGTAAGAAAGCGAGCTAGAGCGCTGAAACTGTGGCTATACGCACTTTCATGGAAACACGCTTCTTTGAGGTTTTAAGCTCAGAACGTGAATCTGAGCGTGTTTCTGGCCTGGGAACAGCTTCAGATCACAGTGCAATGCGTATATGGTATCGTTTGGTCCAATGGCTTTTATGGCCATTTGGAAGTGAATATAAGCTTCTGAAGTGAAGATATGCACTTTTTCAAAAACTTTCTTTTTTTTAGATTTGCTTGTCAGAAATGTCCATTCTGTGTGTTACTTAGTGGGAAAGTGAACAACTTCAGTGAATTGTGACTATATTACTGAATTGGAGTGAATATGCTCGTATCTCTGTAAGGAAGCGCGCTAGAGCGCTGAAACTGTGGCTATACGCACTTTCATGGAAACACGCTTCTTTGAGGTTTTAAGCTCAGAATGTGAAACTGTGCGTGCTTCTGGCCAGGGAACAGCTTCAGATCACAGTGCATTGCATATATTGTTTCGATTGGTCCAATGTGCTTGTATGGCCAATTTTAAGTGAATATAAACTTCTGAAGTGAAGATATGTACTTTTCAAAAACTTTCTTTTTTTAAATTTTGCTCGTCAAAAATGTCCATTCTGTGTGTAACCCAGTGGGAAAGTGACAAACTTGAGTGAATTGTGACAATATGACTGAATTGGAGTGAATATGCGTTTATCTCTGTAAGAAAGCGAGCTAGAGCGCTGAAACTGTGGCTATACGCACTTTCATGGAAACACGCTTCTTTGAGGTTTTAAGCTCAGAACGTGAATCTGAGCGTGTTTCTGGCCAGGGAACAGCTTCAGATCACAGTGCAATGCGTATATGGTATCGTTTGGTCCAATGGCTTTTATGGCCATTTGGAAGTGAATATAAGCTTCTGAAGTGAAGATATGCACTTTTTCAAAAACTTTCTTTTTTTTAGATTTGCTTGTCAGAAATGTCCATTCTGTGTGTTACTTAGTGGGAAAGTGAACAACTTCAGTGAATTGTGACTATATTACTGAATTGGAGTGAATATGCTCGTATCTCTGTAAGGAAGCGCGCTAGAGCGCTGAAACTGTGGCTATACGCACTTTCATGGAAACACGCTTCTTTGAGGTTTTAAGCTCAGAATGTGAAACTGTGCGTGCTTCTGGCCAGGGAACAGCTTCAGATCACAGTGCATTGCATATATTGTTTCGATTGGTCCAATGTGCTTGTATGGCCAATTTTAAGTGAATATAAACTTCTGAAGTGAAGATATGTACTTTTCAAAAACTTTCTTTTTTTAAATTTTGCTCGTCAAAAATGTCCATTCTGTGTGTAACCCAGTGGGAAAGTGACAAACTTGAGTGAATTGTGACAATATGACTGAATTGGAGTGAATATGCGTTTATCTCTGTAAGAAAGCGAGCTAGAGCGCTGAAACTGTGGCTATACGCACTTTCATGGAAACACGCTTCTTTGAGGTTTTAAGCTCAGAACGTGAATCTGAGCGTGTTTCTGGCCTGGGAACAGCTTCAGATCACAGTGCAATGCATATATGGTATCGTTTGGTCAAATGGCTTTTATGGCCATTTGGAAGTGAATATAAGCTTCTGAAGTGAAGATATGCACTTTTTCAAAAACTTTCTTTTTTTTTAGATTTGCTTGTCAGAAATGTCCATTCTGTGTGTTACTTAGTGGGAAAGTGAACAACTTCAGTGAATTGTGACTATATTACTGAATTGGAGTGAATATGCTCGTATCTCTGTAAGGAAGCGCGCTGGAGCGCTGAAACTGTGGCTATACGCACTTTCATGGAAACACGCTTCTTTGAGGTTTTAAGCTCAGAATGTGAAACTGTGCGTGCTTCTGGCCAGGGAACAGCTTCAGATCACAGTGCATTGCATATATTGTATCGATTGGTCCAATGTGCTTGTATGGCCAATTTTAAGTGAATATAAGCTTCTGAAGTGAAGATATGTACTTTTCAAAAACTTTCTTTTTTTTAAATTTTGCTAGTCAAAAATGTCCATTCTGGGTGTAACCCAGTGGGAAAGTGACTAACTTGAGTGAATTGTGACAATATGACTGAATTGGAGTGAATATGCGTTTACCTCTGTGAGAAAGCGAGCTAGAGCGCTGAAACTGTGGCTATACGCACGTTCATGGAAACACGCTTCTTTGACGTTTTAAGCTCAGAACGTGAATCTGAGCGTGTTTCTGGCCTGGGAACAGCTTCAGATCACAGTGCAATGCGTATATGGTATCGTTTGGTCCTATGGCTTTTATGGCCATTTGGAAGTGAATATAAGCTTCTGAAGTGAAGATATGCACTTTTTCAAAAACTTTCTTTTTTTTAGATTTGCTTGTCAGAAATGTCCATTCTGTGTGTTACTTAGTGGGAAAGTGAACAACTTCAAGTGAATTGTGACTATATTACTGAATTGGAGTGAATATGCTCGTATCTCTGTAAGGAAGGGCGCTAGAGCGCTGAAACTGTGGCTATACGCACTTTTATGGAAACACGCTTCTTTGAGGTTTTAAGCTCAGAATGTGAAACTGTGCGTGCTTCTGGCCAGGGAACAGCTTCAGATCACAGTGCAATGCTTATATTGTATCGATTGGTCCAATGTGCTTGTATGGCCATTTGGAAGTGAATAGAAGCTTCTGAAGTGAAGATATGCACTTTTTCAAAAACTTTTTTTTTTTAATTTTGCTTGTCAAAAATGTCCTTTCTGTGTGTAACCCAGTGGGAAAGTGACAAACTTGAGTGAATTGTGACTATATGACTGAATTCGAGGGATGATGCGTTTATCTCTGTAAGGAAGCGCGCTAGAGCGCTGAAACTGTGGCTATACGTACTTTCATGGAAACACGCTTCTTTGAGGTTTTAAGCTCAGAATGTGAAACTGTGCGTGCTTCTGGCCAGGGAACAGCTTCAGAGCACAGTGCAATGCTTATATTGTATCGATTGGTCCAATGTGCTTGTATGGCCATTTGGAAGTGAATAGAAGCTTCTGAAGTGAAGATATGCACTTTTCAAAAACTTTCTTTTTTTTTAGTTTTGCTTGTCAAAAATGTCCTTTCTGTGTGTAACTTAGTGAGAAAGTGACAAACTTGAGTGAATTGTGACTATATTACTGAATTGGAGTGAATATGCTCGTATCTCTGTAAGGAAGCGCGCTAGAGCGCTGAAACTGTGGCTATACGTACTTTCATGGAAACACGCTTCTTTGAGGTTTTAAGCTCAGAATGTGAAACTGTGCGTGCTTCTGGCCAGGGAACAGCTTCAGATCACAGTGCATTGCACATATTGTATCGTTTGTTCCAATGTGCTTGAATTGCCATTTGGAAGTGAATAGAAGCTTCTGAAGTGAAGATACGCACTTTTTCAAAAACTTTCTTTTTTTTTTAAATTTTGCTTGTCAAAAATGTCCATTCTGTGTGTAACCCAGTGGGAAAGTGAAAAACTTGAGTGAATTGTGACTATATGACTGAATTCGAGTGATTATGCGTTTATCTCTGTAAGGAAGCGCGCTAGAGCGCTGAAACTGTGGCGATACGTGCTTTCATGAAAACACGCTTCTTTGAGGTTTTAAGCTCAGAACGTGAATCTGAGCGTGTTTCTGGCCTGGCAACAGCTTCAGATCACAGTGCAATGCATATATTGTATCGTTTGTTCCAATGTGCTTGTATGGCCATTTGGAAGTGAATAGAAGCTTCTGAAGTGAAGATATGCACTTTTTCAAAAACTTTCTTTTTTTTTTATTTTGCTTGTCAAAAATGTCCTTTCTGTGTGTAACCCAGTGGGAAAGTGACAAACTTGAGTGAATTGTGACTATTTGACTGAATTCGAGTGATGATGCGTTTATCTCTGTCGGGAAGCGCGCTAGAGCGCTGAAACTGTGGCTATACGTACTTTCATGGAAACACGCTTCTTTGAGGTTTTAAGCTCAGAAAGTGAAACTGTGCGTGCTTCTGGCCAGGGAACAGCTTCAGATCACAGTGCATTGCATATATTGTTTCGATTGGTCCAATGTGCTTGTATGGCCAATTTTAAGTGAAAATAAGCTTCTGAAGTGAAGATATGTACTTTTCAAAAACTATCTTTTTTTTAATTTTGCTAGTCAAAAATGTCCATTCTGTGTGTAACCCAGTGGGAAAGTGACAAACTTGAGTGAATTGTGACAATATGACTGAATTGGAGTGAATATGCGTTTATCTCTGTAAGAAAGCGAGCTAGAGCGCTGAAACTGTGGCTATACGCACTTTCATGGAAACACGCTTCTTTGAGGTTTTAAGCTCAGAACGTGAATCTGAGCGTGTTTCTGGCCTGGGAACAGCTTCAGATCACAGTGCAATGCGTATATGGTATCGTTTGGTCCAATGGCTTTTATGGCCATTTGGAAGTGAATATAAGCTTCTGAAGTGAAGATATGCACTTTTTCAAAAACTTTCTTTTTTTTAGATTTGCTTGTCAGAAATGTCCATTCTGTGTGTTACTTAGTGGGAAAGTGAACAACTTCAGTGAATTGTGACTATATTACTGAATTGGAGTGAATATGCTCGTATCTCTGTAAGGAAGCGCGCTAGAGCGCTGAAACTGTGGCTATACGCACTTTCATGGAAACACGCTTCTTTGATTTTTTAAGCTCAGAATGTGAAACTGTGCGTGCTTCTGGCCAGGGAACAGCTTCAGATCACAGTGCAATGCGTATATGGTATCGTTTGGTCCAATGGCTTTTATGGCCATTTGGAAGTGAATTTAAGCTTCTGAAGTGAAGATATGTACTTTTCAAAACTTTCTTTTTTTTAATTTTGCTTGTTAAAAATGTCCATTCTGTGTGTTACCCAGTGGGAAAGTGACAAACTTGAGTGAATTGTGACTATATGACTGAATTCGAGTGATCATGCGTTTATCTCTGTAAGGAAGCGCGCTAGAGCGCTGAAACTGTGGCTATACGTGCTTTCATGAAAACACGCTTCTTTGAGGTTTTAAGCTCAGAACGTGAATCTGAGCGTGTTTCCGGCCTGGCAACAGCTTCAGATCACAGTGCAATGCATATATTGTATCGTTTGTTCCAATGTGCTTGTATGGCCATTTGGAAGTGAATAGAAGCTTCTGAAGTGAAGATATGCACTTTTTCAAAAACTTTCTTTTTTTTTAAATTTTGCCTGTCAAAAATGTCCTTTCTGTGTGTAACCCAGTGGGAAAGTGACAAACTTGAGTGAATTGTGACTATATGACTGAATTCGAGTGATCATGCGTTTATCTCTGTAAGGAAGCGCGCTAGAGCGCTGAAACTGTGGCTACACGTGCTTTCATGAAAACACGCTTCTTTGAGGTTTTAAGCTCAGAATGTGAAACTGTGCGTTCTTCTGGCCAGGGAACAGCTTCAGATCACAGTGCATTGCATATATTGTATCGATTGGGCCAATGTGCCTGTATGGCCAATTTTAAGTGAATATAAGCTTCTGAAGTGAAGATATGTACTTTTCAAAAACTTTCTTTTTTTAATTTTTGCTTGTCAAAAATGTCCTTTCTGTGTGTAACTTAGTGAGAAAGTGACAAACTTGAGTGAATTGTGACAATATGACTGAATTGGAGTGAATATGCTCGTATCTCTGTAAGGAAGCGCGCTAGAGCGCTGAAACTGTGGCTATACGCACTTTCATGGAAACACGCTTCTTTGAGGTTTTAAGCTCAGAAAGTGAAACTGTGCGTGTTTCTGGCCAGGGAACAGCTTCAGATCACAGTGCAATGCTTATATGGTATTGTTTGGTCCAATGTGCTTGAATGGCCATTTGGAAGTGAAGATATGCACTTTTTCAAAAACTTTTTTTTTTAATTTTGCTTGTCAAAAATGTCCATTCTGTGTGTAACCCAGTGGGAAAGTGACAAACTTGAGTGAATTGTGACTATATGACTGAATTGGAGTGAATATGCGTTTATCTCTGTAAGAAAGCGAGCTAGAGCGCTGAAACTGTGGCTATACGCACTTTCATGAAAACATGCTTCTTTGAGGTTTTAAGCTCAGAAAGTGAATCTGAGCATGTTTCCGGCCTGGCAACAGCTTCAGATCACAGTGCAGTGCATATATTGTATCGATTGGTCCAATGTGCTTGTATGGCCAATTTTAAGTGAATATAAGCTTCTGAAGTGAAGATATGTACTTTTCAAAAACTTTCTTTTTTTTTAATTTTGCTAGTCAAAAATGTCCATTCTGTGTGTAACCCAGTGGGAAAGTGACAAACTTGAGTGAATTGTGACTATATGACTGAATTCGAGTGATTATGCGTTTATCTCTGTAAGGAAGCGCGCGAGAGCGCTGAAACTGTGGCTATACGCGCTTTCATGAAAACCCGCTTCTTTGAGGTTTTAAGGTCAGAATGTGAAACTGTGCGTGCTTCTGGCCAGGGAACAGCTTCAGATCACAGTGCATTGCATATATTGTATCGTTTGTTCCAATGTGCTTGTATGGCCAATTTTAAGTGAATATAAGCTTCTGAAGTGAAGATATGTACTTTTCAAAAACTTTCTTTTTTTTTAATTTTGCTAGTCAAAAATGTCCATTCTGTGTGTAACCCAGTGGGAAAGTGACAAACTTCAGTGAATTGTGACTATATTACTGAATTGGAGTGAATATGCTCGTATCTCTGTAAGGAAGCGCGCTAGAGCGCTGAAACTGTGGCTATACGCACTTTCATGGAAACACGCTTCTTTGAGGTTTTAAGCTCAGAAACTGAAACTGTGAGTGCTTCTCGCCAGGGAACAGCTTCAGATCACAGTGTATTGCATATATTGTATCGTTTGTTCCAATGTGCTTGTATGGCCATTTGGAAGTGAGTAGAAGCTTCTGAAGTGAAGATATGCACTTTTTCAAAAACTTTCTTTTTTTTTTAATTTTGCTTGTCAAAAATGTCCATTCTGTGTGTAACCAGTGGGAAAGTGAAAAACTTGAGTGAATTGTGACTATATGACTGAATTCGAGTGATGATGCGTTCATCTCTGTAAGGAAGCGCGCTAGAGCGCTGAAACTGTGGCTATACGTGCTTTCATGAAAACACGCTTCTTTGAGGTTTTAAGCTCAGAATGTGAAACTGTGAGTGCTTCTGGCCAGGGAACAGCTTCAGATCACAGTGCATTGCATATATTGTATCGATTGGTCCAATGTGCTTGTATGGCCAATTTTAAGTGAATATAAGCTTCTGAAGTGAAGATATGCACTTTTTCAAAAACTTTCTTTTTTTTAGATTTGCTTGTCAGAAATGTCCATTCTGTGTGTTACTTAGTGAGAAAGTGAACAACTTCAGTGAATTGTGACTATATTACTGAATTGGAGTGAATATGCTCGTATCTCTGTAAGGAAGGGCGCTAGAGCGCTGAAACTGTGGCTATACGCACTTTCATGAAAACACGCTTCTTTGAGGTTTTAAGCTCAGAATGTGAAACTGTGCGTGCTTCTGGCCAGGGAACAGCTTCATATCACAGTGCAATGCTTATATTGTATCGATTGGTCCAATGTGCTTGTATGGCCAATTTTAAGTGAATTTAAGCTTCTGAAGTGAAGATATGTACTTTTCAAAAACTTTCTTTTTTTTAGTTTTGCTTGTCAAAAATGTCCTTTCTGTGTGTAACTTAGTGAGAAAGTGACAAACTTGAGTGAATTGTGACAATATGACTGAATTGGAGTGAATATGCGTTTATCTCTGTAAGAAAGCGAGCCAGAGCGCTGAAACTGTGGCTAAACGCACTTTCATGAAAACATGCTTCTTTGAGGTTTTAAGCTCAGAACGTGAATCTGAGCGTGTTTCCGGCCGGGCAACAGCTTCAGATCACAGTGCAATGCATATATTGTATCGTTTGTTCCAATGTGCTTGTATGGCCTTTTGGAAGTGAATAGAAGCTTCTGAAGTGAAGATATGCACTTTTTCAAAAACTTTTTTTTTTTTTAATTTTGCCTGTCAAAAATGTCCTTTCTGTGTGTAACCCAGTGGGAAAGTGACAAACTTGAGTGAATTGTGACTATATGACTGAATTCGAGTGATGATGCGTTTATCTCTGTAAGGAAGCGCGCTAGAGCGCTGAAACTGTGGCTTATACGTGCTTTCATGAAAACACGCTTCTTTGAGGTTTTAAGCTCAGAATGTGAAACTGTGCGTGCTTCTGGCCAGGGAACAGCTTCAGATCACAGTGCAATGCTTATATTGTATCGATTGGTCCAATGTGCTTGTATGGTCAATTTTAAGTGAATTTAAGCTTCTGAAGTGAAGATATGTACTTTTCAAAAACTTTCTTTTTTTTAGTTTTGCTTGTCAAAAATGTCCTTTCTGTGTGTAACTTAGTGAGAAAGTGACAAACTTGAGTGAATTGTGACAATATGACTGAATTGGAGTGAATATGCGTTTATCTCTGTAGGAAGCGCGCTAGAGCGCTGAAACTGTGGCTAAACGCACTTTCATGAAAACACGCTTCTTTGAGGTTTTAAGCTCAGAACGTGAATCTGAGCGTGTTTCTGGCCTGGCAACAGCTTCAGATCACAGTGCAATGCATATATTGTATCGTTTGTTCCAATGTGCTTGTATGGCCATTTGGAAGTGAGTAGAAGCTTCTGAAGTGAAGATATGCACTTTTTCAAAAACTTTCTTTTTTTTTTAATTTTGCTTGTCAAAAATGTCCATTCTGTGTGTAACCCAGTGGGAAAGTGAAAAACTTGAGTGAATTGTGACTATATGACTGAATTCGAGTGATGATGCGTTCATCTCTGTAAGGAAGCGCGCTAGAGCGCTGAAACTGTGGCTATACGTGCTTTCATGAAAACACGCTTCTTTGAGGTTTTAAGCTCAGAATGTGAAACTGTGCGTGCTTCTGGCCAGGGAACAGCTTCAGATCACAGTGCATTGCATATATTGTATCGATTGGTCCAATGTGCTTGTATGGCCAATTTTAAGTGAATATAAGCTTCTGAAGTGAAGATATGTACTTTTCAAAAACTTTCTTTTTTCTAATTTTGTTCGTCAAAAATGTCCATTCTGTGTGTAACCCAGTGGGAAAGTGACAAACTTGAGTGAATTGTGACAATATGACTGAATTGGAGTGAATATGCGTTTACCTCTGTTAGATAGCGAGCTAGAGCGCTGAAACTGTGGCTATACGCACTTTCATGGAAACACGCTTCTTTGAGGTTTTAAGCTCAGAACGTGAATCTGAGCGTGTTTCTGGCCTGGGAACAGCTTCAGATCACAGTGCAATGCGTATATGGTATCGTTTGGTCCAATGGCTTTTATGGCCATTTGGAAGTGAATATAAGCTTCTGAAGTGAAGATATGCACTTTTTCAAAAACTTTCTTATTTTTAGATTTGCTTGTCAGAAATGTCCATTCTGTGTGTTACTTAGTGAGAAAGTGAACAACTTCAGTGAATTGTGACTATATTACTGAATTGGAGTGAATATGCTCGTATCTCTGTAAGGAAGGGCGCTAGAGCGCTGAAACTGTGGCTATACGCACTTTCATGAAAACACGCTTCTTTGAGGTTTTAAGCTCAGAATGTGAAACTGTGCGTGCTTCTGGCCAGGGAACAGCTTCAGATCACAGTGCAATGCTTATATTGTATCGATTGGTCCAATGTGCTTGTATGGCCAATTTTAAGTGAATTTAAGCTTCTGAAGTGAAGATATGCACTTTTCAAAAACTTTCTTTTTTTTAGTTTTGCTTGTCAAAAATGTCCTTTCTGTGTGTAACTTAGTGAGAAAGTGACAAACTTGAGTGAATTGTGACAATATGACTGAATTGGAGTGAATATGCGTTTATCTCTGTAAGAAAGCGAGCTAGAGCGCTGAAACTGTGGCTATACGCACTTTCATGAAAACATGCTTCTTTGAGGTTTTAAGCTCAGAAAGTGAATCTGAGCGTGTTTCCGGCCTGGCAACAGCTTCAGATCACAGTGCAATGCATATATTGTATCGTTTGTTCCAATGTGCTTGTATGGCCATTTGGAAGTGAATAGAAGCTTCTGAAGTGAAGATATGCACTTTTTCAAAAACTTTCTTTTTTTTAGATTTGCTTGTCAGAAATGTCCATTCTGTGTGTTACTCAGTGGGAAAGTGAACAACTTCAGTGAATTGTGACTATATTACTGAATTGGAGTGAATATGCTCGTATCTCTGTAAGGAAGCGCGCTAGAGCGCTGAAACTGTGGCTATACGCTCTTTCATGGAAACACGCTTCTTTGAGTTTTTAAGCTCAGAAAGTGAAACTGTGAGTGCTTCTGGCCAGGGAACAGCTTCAGATCACAGTGCATTGCACATATTGTATCGTTTGTTCCAATGTGCTTGTATTGCCATTTGGAAGTGAATAGAAGCTTCTGAAGTGAAGATATGCACTTTTTCAAAAACTTTCTTTTTTTTTTAAATTTTGCTTGTCAAAAATGTCCATTCTGTGTGTAACCCAGTGGGAAAGTGAAAAACTTGAGTGAATTGTGACTATATGACTGAATTCGAGTGATTATGCGTTTATCTCTGTAAGGAAGCGCGCTAGAGCGCTGAAACTGTGGCGATACGTGCTTTCATGAAAACACGCTTCTTTGAGGTTTTAAGCTCAGAACGTGAATCTGAGCGTGTTTCTGGCCTGGCAACAGCTTCAGATCACAGTGCAATGCATATATTGTATCGTTTGTTCCAATGTGCTTGTATGGCCATTTGGAAGTGAATAGAAGCTTCTGAAGTGAAGATATGCACTTTTTCAAAAACTTTCTTTTTTTTTATTTTGCTTGTCAAAAATGTCCTTTCTGTGTGTAACCCAGTGGGAAAGTGACAAACTTGAGTGAATTGTGACTATTTGACTGAATTCGAGTGATGATGCGTTTATCTCTGTCGGGAAGCGCGCTAGAACGCTGAAACTGTGGCTATACGTACTTTCATGGAAACACGCTTCTTTGAGGTTTTAAGCTCAGAAAGTGAAACTGTGCGTGCTTCTGGCCAGGGAACAGCTTCAGATCACAGTGCATTGCATATATTGTTTCGATTGGTCCAATGTGCTTGTATGGCCAATTTTAAGTGAATATAAGCTTCTGAAGTGAAGATATGTACTTTTCAAAAACTTTCTTTTTTTAATTTTGCTAGTCAAAAATGTCCATTCTGTGTGTAACCCAGTGGGAAAGTGACAAACTTGAGTGAATTGTGACAATATGACTGAATTGGAGTGAATATGCGTTTATCTCTGTAAGAAAGCGAGCTAGAGCGCTGAAACTGTGGCTATACGCACTTTCATGGAAACACGCTTCTTTGAGGTTTTAAGCTCAGAACGTGAATCTGAGCGTGTTTCTGGCCTGGGAACAGCTTCAGATCACAGTGCAATGCGTATATGGTATCGTTTGGTCCAATGGCTTTTATGGCCATTTGGAAGTGAATATAAGCTTCTGAAGTGAAGATATGCACTTTTTCAAAAACTTTCTTTTTTTTAGATTTGCTTGTCAGAAATGTCCATTCTGTGTGTTACTTAGTGGGAAAGTGAACAACTTCAGTGAATTGTGACAATATTACTGAATTGGAGTGAATATGCTCGTATCTCTGTAAGGAAGCGCGCTAGAGCGCTGAAACTGTGGCTATACGCACTTTCATGGAAACACGCTTCTTTGATTTTTTAAGCTCAGAATGTGAAACTGTGCGTGCTTCTGGCCAGGGAACAGCTTCAGATCACAGTGCAATGCTTATATTGTATCGATTGGTCCAATGTGCTTGTATGGTCAATTTTAAGTGAATTTAAGCTTCTGAAGTGAAGATATGTACTTTTCAAAAACTTTCTTTTTTTTAATTTTGCTTGTCAAAAATGTCCATTCTGTGTGTTACCCAGTGGGAAAGTGACAAACTTGAGTGAAGTGTGACAATATGACTGAATTGGAGTGAATATGCGTTTATCTCTGTAAGAAAGCGAGCTAGAGCGCTTGAAACTGTGGCTAAACGCACTTTCACGAAAACATGCTTCTTTGAGGTTTTAAGCTCAGAACGTGAATCTGAGCGTGTTTCCGGCCTGGCAACAGCTTCAGATCACAGTGCAATGCATATATTGTATCGTTTGTTCCAATGTGCTTGTATGGCCATTTGGAAGTGAATAGAAGCTTCTGAAGTGAAGATATGCACTTTTTCAAAAACTTTCTTTTTTTTTAATTTTGCTAGTCAAAAATGTCCAATCTGTGTGTAACCCAGTGGGAAAGTGACAAACTTCAGTGAATTGTGACTATATTACTGAATTGGAGTGAATATGCTCGTATCTCTGTAAGGAAGCGCGCTAGAGCGCTGAAACTGTGGCTATACGCACTTTCATGGAAACACGCTTCTTTGAGGTTTTAAGCTCAGAAACTGAAACTGTGAGTGCTTCTGGCCAGGGAACAGCTTCAGATCACAGTGCATTGCATATATTGTATCGTTTGTTCCAATGTGCTTGTATGGCCATTTGGAAGTGAGTAGAAGCTTCTGAAGTGAAGATATGCACTTTTTCAAAAACTTTCTTTTTTTTTTAATTTTGCTTGTCAAAAATGTCCATTCTGTGTGTAACCCAGTGGGAAAGTGAAAAACTTGAGTGAATTGTGACTATATGACTGAATTCGAGTGATGATGCGTTCATCTCTGTAAGGAAGCGCGCTAGAGCGCTGAAACTGTGGCTATACGTGCTTTCATGAAAACACGCTTCTTTGAGGTTTTAAGCTCAGAATGTGAAACTGTGCGTGCTTCTGGCCAGGGAACAGCTTCAGATCACAGTGCATTGCATATATTGTATCGATTGGTCCAATGTGCTTGTATGGCCAATTTTAAGTGAATATAAGCTTCTGAAGTGAAGATATGTACTTTTCAAAAACTTTCTTTTTTCTAATTTTGTTCGTCAAAAATGTCCATTCTGTGTGTAACCCAGTGGGAAAGTGACAAACTTGAGTGAATTGTGACAATATGACTGAATTGGAGTGAATATGCCTTTACCTCTGTTAGATAGCGAGCTAGAGCGCTGAAACTGTGGCTATACGCACTTTTATGGAAACACGCTTCTTTGAGGTTTTAAGCTCAGAACGTGAATCTGAGCGTGTTTCTGGCCTGGGAACAGCTTCAGATCACAGTGCAATGCGTATATGGTATCGTTTGGTCCAATGGCTTTTATGGCCATTTGGAAGTGAATATAAGCTTCTGAAGTGAAGATATGCACTTTTTCAAAAACTTTCTTTTTTTTAGTTTTGCTTGTCAAAAATGTCCTTTCTGTGTGTAACTTAGTGAGAAAGTGACAAACTTGAGTGAATTGTGACAATATGACTGAATTGGAGTGATTATGCGTTTATCTCTGTAAGAAAGCGAGCCAGAGCGCTGAAACTGTGGCTAAACGCACTTTCATGAAAACATGCTTCTTTGAGGTTTTAAGCTCAGAACGTGAATCTGAGCGTGTTTCCGGCCGGGCAACAGCTTCAGATCACAGTGCAATGCATATATTGTATCGTTTGTTCCAATGTGCTTGTATGGCCTTTTGGAAGTGAATAGAAGCTTCTGAAGTGAAGATATGCACTTTTTCAAAAACTTTTTTTTTTTTTAATTTTGCCTGTCAAAAATGTCCTTTCTGTGTGTAACCCAGTGGGAAAGTGACAAACTTGAGTGAATTGTGACTATATGACTGAATTCGAGTGATGATGCGTTTATCTCTGTAAGGAAGCGCGCTAGAGCGCTGAAACTGTGGCTATACGTGCTTTCATGAAAACACGCTTCTTTGAAGTTTTAAGCTCAGAATGTGAAACTGTGCGTGCTTCTGGCCAGGGAACAGCTTCAGATCACAGTGCAATGCTTATATTGTATCGATTGGTCCAATGTGCTTGTATGGTCAATTTTAACTGAATTTAAGCTTCTGAAGTGAAGATATGTACTTTTCAAAAACTTTCTTTTTTTTAGTTTTGCTTGTCAAAAATGTCCTTTCTGTGTGTAACTTAGTGAGAAAGTGACAAACTTGAGTGAATTGTGACAATATGACTGAATTGGAGTGAATATGCGTTTATCTCTGTAGGAAGCGCGCTAGAGCGCTGAAACTGTGGCTAAACGCACTTTCATGAAAACACGCTTCTTTGAGGTTTTAAGCTCAGAACGTGAATCTGAGCGTGTTTCTGGCCTGGCAACAGCTTCAGATCACAGTGCAATGCATATATTGTATCGTTTGTTCCAATGTGCTTGTATGGCCATTTGGAAGTGAATAGAAGCTTCTGAAGTGAAGATATGCACTTTTTCAAAAACTTTTTTTTTTTTTAATTTTGCCTGTCAAAAATGTCCTTTCTGTGTGTAACCCAGTGGGAAAGTGACAAACTTGAGTGAATTGTGACTATTTGACTGAATTCGAGTGATGATGCGTTTATCTCTGTCGGGAAGCGCGCTAGAGCGCTGAAACTGTGGCTAAACGCACTTTCATGAAAACACGCTTCTTTGAGGTTTTACGCTCAGAACGTGAATCTGTGCGTGCTTCTGGCCAGGGAACAGCTTCAGATCACAGTGCAATGCTTATATTGTATCGATTGGTCCAATGTGCTTGTATGGCCATTTGGAAGTGAATAGAAGCTTCTGAAGTGAAGATATGCACTTTTCAAAAACTTTCTTTTTTTTAGTTTTGCTTGTCAAAAATGTCCTTTCTGTGTGTAACTTAGTGAGAAAGTGACAAACTTGAGTGAATTGTGACAATATGACTGAATTGGAGTGAATATGCGTTTATCTCTGTAAGAAAGCGAGCTAGAGCGCTGAAACTGTGGCTATACGCACTTTCATGAAAACATGCTTCTTTGAGGTTTTAAGCTCAGAAAGTGAATCTGAGCGTGTTTCCGGCCTGGCAACAGCTTCAGATCACAGTGCAATGCATATATTGTATCGTTTGTTCCAATGTGCTTGTATGGCCATTTGGAAGTGAATAGAAGCTTCTGAAGTGAAGATATGCACTTTTTCAAAAACTTTCTTTTTTTTAGATTTGCTTGTCAGAAATGTCCATTCTGTGTGTTACTCAGTGGGAAAGTGAACAACTTCAGTGAATTGTGACTATATTACTGAATTGGAGTGAATATGCTCGTATCTCTGTAAGGAAGCGCGCTAGAGCGCTGAAACTGTGGCTATACGCTCTTTCATGGAAACACGCTTCTTTGAGGTTTTAAGCTCAGAAAGTGAAACTGTGAGTGCTTCTGGCCAGGGAACAGCTTCAGATCACAGTGCATTGCACATATTGTATCGTTTGTTCCAATGTGCTTGTATTGCCATTTGGAAGTGAATAGAAGCTTCTGAAGTGAAGATATGCACTTTTTCAAAAACTTTCTTTTTTTTTTAAATTTTGCTTGTCAAAAATGTCCATTCTGTGTGTAACCCAGTGGGAAAGTGAAAAACTTGAGTGAATTGTGACTATATGACTGAATTCGAGTGATTATGCGTTTATCTCTGTAAGGAAGCGCGCTAGAGCGCTGAAACTGTGGCGATACGTGCTTTCATGAAAACACGCTTCTTTGAGGTTTTAAGCTCAGAACGTGAATCTGAGCGTGTTTCTGGCCTGGCAACAGCTTCAGATCACAGTGCAATGCATATATTTTATCGTTTGTTCCAATGTGCTTGTATGGCCATTTGGAAGTGAATAGAAGCTTCTGAAGTGAAGATATGCACTTTTTCAAAAACTTTCTTTTTTTTTTATTTTGCTTGTCAAAAATGTCCTTTCTGTGTGTAACCCAGTGGGAAAGTGACAAACTTGAGTGATTTGTGACTATTTGACTGAATTCGAGTGATGATGCGTTTATCTCTGTCGGGAAGCGCGCTAGAGCGCTGAAACTGTGGCTATACGTACTTTCATGGAAACACGCTTCTTTGAGGTTTTAAGCTCAGAAAGTGAAACTGTGCGTGCTTCTGGCCAGGGAACAGCTTCAGATCACAGTGCATTGCATATATTGTTTCGATTGGTCCAATGTGCTTGTATGGCCAATTTTAAGTGAATATAAGCTTCTGAAGTGAAGATATGTACTTTTCAAAAACTTTCTTTTTTTTAATTTTGCTAGTCAAAAATGTCCATTCTGTGTGTAACCCAGTGGGAAAGTGACAAACTTGAGTGAATTGTGACAATATGACTGAATTGGAGTGAATATGCGTTTATCTCTGTAAGAAAGCGAGCTAGAGCGCTGAAACTGTGGCTATACGCACTTTCATGGAAACACGCTTCTTTGAGGTTTTAAGCTCAGAACGTGAATCTGAGCGTGTTTCTGGCCTGGGAACAGCTTCAGATCACAGTGCAATGCGTATATGGTATCGTTTGGTCCAATGTGCTTTTATGGCCATTTGGAAGTGAATATAAGCTTCTGAAGTGAAGATATGCACTTTTTCAAAAACTTTCTTTTTTTTAGATTTGCTTGTCAGAAATGTCCATTCTGTGTGTTACTTAGTGGGAAAGTGAACAACTTCAGTGAATTGTGACAATATTACTGAATTGGAGTGAATATGCTCGTATCTCTGTAAGGAAGCGCGCTAGAGCGCTGAAACTGTGGCTATACGCACTTTCATGGAAACACGCTTCTTTGATTTTTTAAGCTCAGAATGTGAAACTGTGCGTGCTTCTGGCCAGGGAACAGCTTCAGATCACAGTGCAATGCTTATATTGTATCGATTGGTCCAATGTGCTTGTATGGTCAATTTTAAGTGAATTTAAGCTTCTGAAGTGAAGATATGTACTTTTCAAAAACTTTCTTTTTTTTAATTTTGCTTGTCAAAAATGTCCATTCTGTGTGTTACCCAGTGGGAAAGTGACAAACTTGAGTGAAGTGTGACAATATGACTGAATTGGAGTGAATATGCGTTTATCTCTGTAAGAAAGCGAGCTAGAGCGCTTGAAACTGTGGCTAAACGCACTTTCACGAAAACATGCTTCTTTGAGGTTTTAAGCTCAGAACGTGAATCTGAGCGTGTTTCCGGCCTGGCAACAGCTTCAGATCACAGTGCAATGCATATATTGTATCGTTTGTTCCAATGTGCTTGTATGGCCATTTGGAAGTGAATAGAAGCTTCTGAAGTGAAGATATGCACTTTTTCAAAAACTTTCTTTTTTTTAAAATTTTGCCTGTCAAAAATGTCCTTTCTGTGTGTAACCCAGTGGGAAAGTGACAAACTTGAGTGAATTGTGACTATATGACTGAATTCGAGTGATCATGCGTTTATCTCTGTAAGGAAGCGCGCTAGAGCGCTGAAACTGTGGCTATACGTGCTTTCATGAAAACACGCTTCTTTGAGGTTTTAAGCTCAGAACGTGAATCTGAGCGTGTTTCCGGCCTGGCAACAGCTTCAGATCACAGTGCAATGCATATATTGTATCGTTTGTTCCAATGTGCTTGTATGGCCATTTGGAAGTGAATAGAAGCTTCTGAAGTGAAGATATGCACTTTTTCAAAAACTTTCTTTTTTTTTAAATTTTGCCTGTCAAAAATGTCCTCTCTGTGTGTAACCCAGTGGGAAAGTGACAAACTTGAGTGAATTGTGACTATATGACTGAATTCGAGTGATCATGCGTTTATCTCTGTAAGGAAGCGCGCTAGAGCGCTGAAACTGTGGCTACACGTGCTTTCATGAAAACACGCTTCTTTGAGGTTTTAAGCTCAGAATGTGAAACTGTGCGTTCTTCTGGCCAGGGAACAGCTTCAGATCACAGTGCATTGCATATATTGTATCGATTGGGCCAATGTGCCTGTATGGCCAATTTTAAGTGAATATAAGCTTCTGAAGTGAAGATATGTACTTTTCAAAAACTTTCTTTTTTTTATTTTTGCTTGTCAAAAATGTCCTTTCTGTGTGTAACTTAGTGAGAAAGTGACAAACTTGAGTGAATTGTGACAATATGACTGAATTGGAGTGAATATGCTCGTATCTCTGTAAGGAAGCGCGCTAGAGCGCTGAAACTGTGGCTATACGCACTTTCATGGAAACACGCTTCTTTGAGGTTTTAAGCTCAGAAAGTGAAACTGTGCGTGTTTCTGGCCAGGGAACAGCTTCAGATCACAGTGCAATGCTTATATGGTATTGTTTGGTCCAATGTGCTTGAATGGCCATTTGGAAGTGAAGATATGCACTTTTTCAAAAACTTTCTTTTTTTTTTTTATTTTGCTTGTCAAAAATGTCCATTCTGTGTGTAACCCAGTGGGAAAGTGACAAACTTGAGTGAATTGTGACAATATGACTGAATTGGAGTGAATATGCGTTTATCTCTGTAAGAAAGCGAGCTCGAGCGCTGAAACTGTGGCTATACGCACTTTCATGAAAACATGCTTCTTTGAGGTTTTAAGCTCAGAAAGTGAATCTGAGCTTGTTTCCGGCCTGGCAACAGCTTCAGATCACAGTGCAGTGCATATATTGTATCGATTGGTCCAATGTGCTTGTATGGCCAATTTTAAGTGAATATAAGCTTCTGAAGTGAAGATATGTACTTTTCAAAAACTTTCTTTTTTTTATTTTTGCTTGTCAAAAATGTCCTTTCTGTGTGTAACTTAGTGAGAAAGTGACAAACTTGAGTGAATTGTGACAATATGACTGAATTGGAGTGAATATGCTCGTATCTCTGTAAGGAAGCGCGCTAGAGCGCTGAAACTGTGGCTATACGCACTTTCATGGAAACACGCTTCTTTGAGGTTTTAAGCTCAGAAAGTGAAACTGTGCGTGTTTCTGGCCAGGGAACAGCTTCAGATCACAGTGCAATGCTTATATGGTATTGTTTGGTCCAATGTGCTTGAATGGCCATTTGGAAGTGAAGATATGCACTTTTTCAAAAACTTTCTTTTTTTTTTAATTTTGCTTGTCAAAAATGTCCATTCTGTGTGTAACCCAGTGGGAAAGTGACAAACTTGAGTGAATTGTGACTATATGACTGAATTCGAGTGATTATGCGTTTATCTCTGTAAGGAAGCGCGCTAGAGCGCTGAAACTGTGGCTATACGCGCTTTCATGAAAACACGCTTCTTTGAGGTTTTAAGGTCAGAATGTGAAACTGTGCGTGCTTCTGGCCAGGGAACAGCTTCAGATCACAGTGCATTGCATATATTGTATCGATTGGTCCAATGTGCTTGTATGGCCAATTTTAAGTGAATATAAGCTTCTGAAGTGAAGATATGCACTTTTTCAAAAACTTTCTTTTTTTTAGATTTGCTTGTCAGAAATGTCCATTCTGTGTGTTACTCAGTGGGAAAGTGACAAACTTGAGTGAATTGTGACAATATGACTGAATTGGAGTGAATATGCGTTTACCTCTGTTAGATAGCGAGCTAGAGCGCTGAAACTGTGGCTATACGCACTTTCATGGAAACACGCTTCTTTGAGGTTTTAAGCTCAGAAACTGAAACTGTGAGTGCTTCTGGCCAGGGAACAGCTTCAGATCACAGTGCATTGCATATATTGTATCGTTTGTTCCAATGTGCTTGTATGGCCATTTGGAAGTGAGTAGAAGCTTCTGAAGTGAAGATATGCACTTTTTCAAAAACTTTCTTTTTTTTTAAATTTTGCTTGTCAAAAATGTCCATTCTGTGTGTTACTCAGTGGGAAAGTGACAAACTTGAGTGAATTGTGACAATATGACTGAATTGGAGTGAATATGCGTTTACCTCTGTTAGATAGCGAGCTAGAGCGCTGAAACTGTGGCTATACGCACTTTCATGGAAACACGCTTCTTTGAGGTTTTAAGCTCAGAACGTGAATCTGAGCGTGTTTCTGGCCTGGGAACAGCTTCAGATCACAGTGCAATGCGTATATGGTATCGTTTGGTCCAATGGCTTTTATGGCCATTTGGAAGTGAATATAAGCTTCTGAAGTGAAGATATGCACTTTTTCAAAAACTTTCTTTTTTTTAGATTTGCTTGTCAGAAATGTCCATTCTGTGTGTTACTTAGTGAGAAAGTGAACAACTTCAGTGAATTGTGACTATATTACTGAATTGGAGTGAATATGCTCGTATCTCTGTAAGGAAGGGCGCTAGAGCGCTGAAACTGTGGCTATACGCACTTTCATGAAAACACGCTTCTTTGAGGTTTTAAGCTCAGAATGTGAAACTGTGCGTGCTTCTGGCCTGGGAACAGCTTCATATCACAGTGCAATGCTTATGTTGTATCGATTGGTCCAATGTGCTTGTATGGCCAATTTTAAGTGAATTTAAGCTTCTGAAGTGAAGATATGTACTTTTCAAAAACTTTCTTTTTTTTAGTTTTGCTTGTCAAAAATGTCCTTTCTGTGTGTAACTTAGTGAGAAAGTGACAAACTTGAGTGAATTGTGACAATATGACTGAATTGGAGTGAATATGCGTTTATCTCTGTAAGAAAGCGAGCCAGAGCGCTGAAACTGTGGCTAAACGCACTTTCATGAAAACATGCTTCTTTGAGGTTTTAAGCTCAGAACGTGAATCTGAGCGTGTTTTCGGCCGGGCAACAGCTTCAGATCACAGTGCAATGCATATATTGTATCGTTTGTTCCAATGTGCTTGTATGGCCTTTTGGAAGTGAATAGAAGCTTCTGAAGTGAAGATATGCACTTTTTCAAAAACTTTTTTTTTTTTTAATTTTGCCTGTCAAAAATGTCCTTTCTGTGTGTAACCCAGTGGGAAAGTGACAAACTTGAGTGAATTGTGACTATATGACTGAATTCGAGTGATGATGCGTTTATCTCTGTAAGGAAGCGCGCTAGAGCGCTGAAACTGTGGCTATACGTGCTTTCATGAAAACACGCTTCTTTGAGGTTTTAAGCTCAGAATGTGAAACTGTGCGTGCTTCTGGCCAGGGAACAGCTTCAGATCACAGTGCAATGCTTATATTGTATCGATTGGTCCAATGTGCTTGTATGGTCAATTTTAAGTGAATTTAAGCTTCTGAAGTGAAGATATGTACTTTTCAAAAACTTTCTTTTTTTTAGTTTTGCTTGTCAAAAATGTCCTTTCTGTGTGTTACCCAGTGGGAAAGTGACAAACTTGAGTGAAGTGTGACAATATGACTGAATTGGAGTGAATATGCGTTTATCTCTGTAAGAAAGCGAGCTAGAGCGCTTGAAACTGTGGCTAAACGCACTTTCACGAAAACATGCTTCTTTGAGGTTTTAAGCTCAGAACGTGAATCTGAGCGTGTTTCCGGCCTGGCAACAGCTTCAGATCACAGTGCAATGCATATATTGTATCGTTTGTTCCAATGTGCTTGTATGGCCATTTGGAAGTGAATAGAAGCTTCTGAAGTGAAGATATGCACTTTTTCAAAAACTTTCTTTTTTTTAAAATTTTGCCTGTCAAAAATGTCCTTTCTGTGTGTAACCCAGTGGGAAAGTGACAAACTTGAGTGAATTGTGACTATATGACTGAATTCGAGTGATCATGCGTTTATCTCTGTAAGGAAGCGCGCTAGAGCGCTGAAACTGTGGCTATACGTGCTTTCATGAAAACACGCTTCTTTGAGGTTTTAAGCTCAGAACGTGAATCTGAGCGTGTTTCCGGCCTGGCAACAGCTTCAGATCACAGTGCAATGCATATATTGTATCGTTTGTTCCAATGTGCTTGTATGGCCATTTGGAAGTAAATAGAAGCTTCTGAAGTGAAGATATGCACTTTTTCAAAAACTTTCTTTTTTTTAAAATTTTGCCTGTCAAAAATGTCCTCTCTGTGTGTAACCCAGTGGGAAAGTGACAAACTTGAGTGAATTGTGACTATATGACTGAATTCGAGTGATCATGCGTTTATCTCTGTAAGGAAGCGCGCTAGAGCGCTGAAACTGTGGCTACACGTGCTTTCATGAAAACACGCTTCTTTGAGGTTTTAAGCTCAGAATGTGAAACTGTGCGTTCTTCTGGCCAGGGAACAGCTTCAGATCACAGTGCATTGCATATATTGTATCGATTGGGCCAATGTGCCTGTATGGCCAATTTTAAGTGAATATAAGCTTCTGAAGTGAAGATATGTACTTTTCAAAAACTTTCTTTTTTTTATTTTTGCTTGTCAAAAATGTCCTTTCTGTGTGTAACTTAGTGAGAAAGTGACAAACTTGAGTGAATTGTGACAATATGACTGAATTGGAGTGAATATGCTCGTATCTCTGTAAGGAAGCGCGCTAGAGCGCTGAAACTGTGGCTATACGCACTTTCATGGAAACACGCTTCTTTGAGGTTTTAAGCTCAGAAAGTGAAACTGTGCGTGTTTCTGGCCAGGGAACAGCTTCAGATCACAGTGCAATGCTTATATGGTATTGTTTGGTCCAATGTGCTTGAATGGCCATTTGGAAGTGAAGATATGCACTTTTTCAAAAACTTTCTTTTTTTTTTTTATTTTGCTTGTCAAAAATGTCCATTCTGTGTGTATCCCAGTGGGAAAGTGACAAACTTGAGTGAATTGTGACAATATGACTGAATTGGAGTGAATATGCGTTTATCTCTGTAAGAAAGCGAGCTCGAGCGCTGAAACTGTGGCTATACGCACTTTCATGAAAACATGCTTCTTTGAGGTTTTAAGCTCAGAAAGTGAATCTGAGCTTGTTTCCGGCCTGGCAACAGCTTCAGATCACAGTGCAGTGCATATATTGTATCGATTGGTCCAATATGCTTGTATGGCCAATTTTAAGTGAATATAAGCTTCTGAAGTGAAGATATGTACTTTTCAAAAACTTTCTTTTTTTTATTTTTGCTTGTCAAAAATGTCCTTTCTGTGTGTAACTTAGTGAGAAAGTGACAAACTTGAGTGAATTGTGACAATATGACTGAATTGGAGTGAATATGCTCGTATCTCTGTAAGGAAGCGCGCTAGAGCGCTGAAACTGTGGCTATACGCACTTTCATGGAAACACGCTTCTTTGAGGTTTTAAGCTCAGAAAGTGAAACTGTGCGTGTTTCTGGCCAGGGAACAGCTTCAGATCACAGTGCAATGCTTATATGGTATTGTTTGGTCCAATGTGCTTGAATGGCCATTTGGAAGTGAAGATATGCACTTTTTCAAAAACTTTCTTTTTTTTTTAATTTTGCTTGTCAAAAATGTCCATTCTGTGTGTAACCCAGTGGGAAAGTGACAAACTTGAGTGAATTGTGACTATATGACTGAATTCGAGTGATTATGTGTTTATCTCTGTAAGGAAGCGCGCGAGAGCGCTGAAACTGTGGCTATACGCGCTTTCATGAAAACACGCTTCTTTGAGGTTTTAAGGTCAGAATGTGAAACTGTGCGTGCTTCTGGCCAGGGAACAGCTTCAGATCACAGTGCATTGCATATATTGTATCGATTGGTCCAATGTGCTTGTATGGCCAATTTTAAGTGAATATAAGCTTCTGAAGTGAAGATATGCACTTTTTCAAAAACTTTCTTTTTTTTAGATTTGCTTGTCAGAAATGTCCATTCTGTGTGTTACTCAGTGGGAAAGTGACAAACTTGAGTGAATTGTGACAATATGACTGAATTGGAGTGAATATGCGTTTACCTCTGTTAGATAGCGAGCTAGAGCGCTGAAACTGTGGCTATACGCACTTTCATGGAAACACGCTTCTTTGAGGTTTTAAGCTCAGAAACTGAAACTGTGAGTGCTTCTGGCCAGGGAACAGCTTCAGATCACAGTGCATTGCATATATTGTATCGTTTGTTCCAATGTGCTTGTATGGCCATTTGGAAGTGAGTAGAAGCTTCTGAAGTGAAGATATGCACTTTTTCAAAAACTTTCTTTTTTTTTAAATTTTGCTTGTCAAAAATGTCCATTCTGTGTGTTACTCAGTGGGAAAGTGACAAACTTGAGTGAATTGTGACAATATGACTGAATTGGAGTGAATATGCGTTTACCTCTGTTAGATAGCGAGCTAGAGCGCTGAAACTGTGGCTATACGCACTTTCATGGAAACACGCTTCTTTGAGGTTTTAAGCTCAGAACGTGAATCTGAGCGTGTTTCTGGCCTGGGAACAGCTTCAGATCACAGTGCAATGCGTATATGGTATCGTTTGGTCCAATGGCTTTTATGGCCATTTGGAAGTGAATATAAGCTTCTGAAGTGAAGATATGCACTTTTTCAAAAACTTTCTTTTTTTTAGATTTGCTTGTCAGAAATGTCCATTCTGTGTGTTACTTAGTGAGAAAGTGAACAACTTCAGTGAATTGTGACTATATTACTGAATTGGAGTGAATATGCTCGTATCTCTGTAAGGAAGGGCGCTAGAGCGCTGAAACTGTGGCTATACGCACTTTCATGAAAACACGCTTCTTTGAGGTTTTAAGCTCAGAATGTGAAACTGTGCGTGCTTCTGGCCAGGGAACAGCTTCATATCACAGTGCAATGCTTATATTGTATCGATTGGTCCAATGTGCTTGTATGGCCAATTTTAAGTGAATTTAAGCTTCTGAAGTGAAGATATGTACTTTTCAAAAACTTTCTTTTTTTTAGTTTTGCTTGTCAAAAATGTCCTTTCTGTGTGTAACTTAGTGAGAAAGTGACAAACTTGAGTGAATTGTGACAATATGACTGAATTGGAGTGAATATGCGTTTATCTCTGTAAGAAAGCGAGCCAGAGCGCTGAAACTGTGGCTAAACGCACTTTCATGAAAACATGCTTCTTTGAGGTTTTAAGCTCAGAACGTGAATCTGAGCGTGTTTCCGGCCGGGCAACAGCTTCAGATCACAGTGCAATGCATATATTGTATCGTTTGTTCCAATGTGCTTGTATGGCCTTTTGGAAGTGAATAGAAGCTTCTGAAGTGAAGATATGCACTTTTTCAAAAACTTTTTTTTTTTTTAATTTTGCCTGTCAAAAATGTCCTTTCTGTGTGTAACCCAGTGGGAAAGTGACAAACTTGAGTGAATTGTGACTATATGACTGAATTCGAGTGATGATGCGTTTATCTCTGTAAGGAAGCGCGCTAGAGCGCTGAAACTGTGGCTATACGTGCTTTCATGAAAACACGCTTCTTTGAGGTTTTAAGCTCAGAATGTGAAACTGTGCGTGCTTCTGGCCAGGGAACAGCTTCAGATCACAGTGCAATGCTTATATTGTATCGATTGGTCCAATGTGCTTGTATGGTCAATTTTAAGTGAATTTAAGCTTCTGAAGTGAAGATATGTACTTTTCAAAAACTTTCTTTTTTTTAGTTTTGCTTGTCAAAAATGTCCTTTCTGTGTGTAACTTAGTGAGAAAGTGACAAACTTGAGTGAATTGTGACAATATGACTGAATTGGAGTGAATATGCGTTTATCTCTGTAGGAAGCGCGCTAGAGCGCTGAAACTGTGGCTAAACGCACTTTCATGAAAACACGCTTCTTTGAGGTTTTAAGCTCAGAACGTGAATCTGAGCGTGTTTCTGGCCTGGCAACAGCTTCAGATCACAGTGCAATGCATATATTGTATCGTTTGTTCCAATGTGCTTGTATGGCCATTTGGAAGTGAATAGAAGCTTCTGAAGTGAAGATATGCACTTTTTCAAAAACTTTTTTTTTTTTTAATTTTGCCTGTCAAAAATGTCCTTTCTGTGTGTAACCCAGTGGGAAAGTGACAAACTTGAGTGAATTGTGACTATATGACTGAATTCGAGTGATGATGCGTTTATCTCTGTAAGGAAGCGCGCTAGAGCGCTGAAACTGTGGCTATACGTGCTTTCATGAAAACACGCTTCTTTGAGGTTTTAAGCTCAGAATGTGAAACTGTGCGTGCTTCTGGCCAGGGAACAGCTTCAGATCACAGTGCAATGCATATCTTGTATCGATTGGTCCAATGTGCTTGTATGGTCAATTTTAAGTGAATTTAAGCTTCTGAAGTGAAGATATGTACTTTTCAAAAACTTTCTTTTTTTTAGTTTTGCTTGTCAAAAATGTCCTTTCTGTGTGTAACTTAGTGAGAAAGTGACAAACTTGAGTGAATTGTGACAATATGACTGAATAGGAGTGAATATGCGTTTATCTCTGTAAGAAAGCGAGCTCGAGCGCTGAAACTGTGGCTAAACGCACTTTCATGAAAACATGCTTCTTTGAGGTTTTAAGCTCAGAAAGTGAATCTGAGCGTGTTTCCGGCCTGGCAACAGCTTCAGATCACAGTGCAATGCATATATTGTATCGTTTGTTCCACTGTGCTTGTATGGCCATTTGGAAGTGAATAGAAGCTTCTGAAGTGAAGATATGCACTTTTTCAAAAACTTTCTTTTTTTTAGATTTGCTTGTCAGAAATGTCCATTCTGTGTGTTACTCAGTGGGAAAGTGAACAACTTCAGTGAATTGTGACTATATTACTGAATTGGAGTGAATATGCTCGTATCTCTGTAAGGAAGCGCGCTAGAGCGCTGAAACTGTGGCTATACGCACTTTCATGGAAACACGCTTCTTTGAGGTTTTAAGCTCAGAAAGTGAAACTGTGCGTGTTTCTGGCCAGGGAACAGCTTCAGATCACAGTGCAATGCTTATATGGTATCGTTTGGTCCATTGTGCTTGTATGGCCATTTGGAAGTGAATATAAGCTTCTGAAGTGAAGATATGCACTTTTTCAAAAACTTTCTTTTTTTTTAAATTTTGCTTGTCAAAAATGTCCATTCTGTGTGTAACCCAGTGGGAAAGTGAAAAACTTGAGTGAATTGTGACTATATGACTGAATTCGAGTGATTATGCGTTTATCTCTGAAAGGAAGCGCGCTAGAGCGCTGAAACTGTGGCTATACGTGCTTTCCTGAAAACACGCTTCTTTGAGGTTTGAAGCTCAGAATGTGAAACTGTGCGTGCTTCTGGCCAGGGAACAGCTTCAGATCACAGTGCATTGAATATATTGTATCGATTGGTCCAATGTGCTTGTATGGCCAATTTTAAGTGAATATAAGCTTCTGAAGTGAAGATATGTATTTTCAAAAACTTTCTTTTTTTTAATTTTGCTTGTCAAAAATGTCCTTTCTGTGTGTAACTTAGTGAGAAAGTGACAAACTTGAGTGAATTGTGACAATATGACTGAATTGGAGTGAATATGCGTTTATCTCTGTAAGAAAGCGAGCTAGAGCGCTGAAACTGTGGCTATACGCACTTTCATGAAAACATGCTTCTTTGAGGTTTTAAGCTCAGAAAGTGAATCTGAGCGTGTTTCCGGCCTGGCAACAGCTTCAGATCACAGTGCAATGCATATATTGTATCGTTTGTTCCAATGTGCTTTTATGGCCATTTGGAAGTGAATAGAAGCTTCTGAAGTGAAGATATGCACTTTTTCAAAAACTTTCTTTTTTTTAGATTTGCTTGTCAGAAATGTCCATTCTGTGTGTTACTCAGTGGGAAAGTGAACAACTTCAGTGAATTGTGACTATATTACTGAATTGGAGTGAATATGCTCGTATCTCTGTAAGGAAGCGCGCTAGAGCGCTGAAACTGTGGCTATACGCACTTTCATGGAAACACGCTTCTTTGAGGTTTTAAGCTCAGAAAGTGAAACTGTGAGTGCTTCTGGCCAGGGAACAGCTTCAGATCACAGTGCATTGCATATATTGTATCGTTTGTTCCAATGTGCTTGTATGGCCATTCGGAAGTGAATATAAGCTTCTGAAGTGAAGATATGCACTTTTTCAAAAACTTTCTTTTTTTTTTATTTTGCTTATCAAAAATGTCCATTCTGTGTGTAACCCAGTGGGAAAGTGAAAAACTTGAGTGAATTGTGACTATATGACTGAATTCGAGTGATTATGCGTTTATCTCTGTAAGGAAGCGCGCTAGAGCGCTGAAACTGTGGCTATACGTGCTTTCATGAAAACACGCTTCTTTGAGGTTTTAAGCTCAGAACGTGAATCTGAGCGTGTTTCCGGCCTGGCAACAGCTTCAGATCACAGTGCAATGCATATATTGTATCGTTTGTTCCAATGTGCTTGTGTGGCCATTTGGAAGTGAATAGAAGCTTCTGAAGTGAAGATATGCACTTTTTCAAAAACTTTTTTTTTTTTTAATTTTGCCTGTCAAAAATGTCCTTTCTGTGTGTAACCCAGTGGGAAAGTGACAAACGAGTGAATTGTGACTATATGACTGAATTCGAGTGATGATGCGTTTATCTCTGTAAGGAAGCGCGCTAGAGCGCTGAAACTGTTGCTATACGTGCTTTCATGAAAACACGCTTCTTTGAGGTTTTAAGCTCAGAACGTGAATCTGAGCGTGTTTCTGGCCTGGGAACAGCTTCAGATCACAGTGCAATGCGTATATGGTATCGTTTGGTCCAATGGCTTTTATGGCCATTTGGAAGTGAATATAAGCTTCTGAAGTGAAGATATGCACTTTTTCAAAAACTTTCTTTTTTTAGATTTGCTTGTCAGAAATGTCCATTCTGTGTGTTACTCAGTGGGAAAGTGAACAACTTCAGTGAATTGTGACTATATTACTGAATTGGAGTGAATATGCTCGTATCTCTGTAAGGAAGCGCGCTAGAGCGCTGAAACTGTGGCTATACGCACTTTCATGGAAACACGCTTCTTTGAGGTTTTAAGCTCAGAAAGTGAAACTGTGAGTGCTTCTGGCCAGGGAACAGCTTCAGATCACAGTGCATTGCATATATTGTATCGTTTGTTCCAATGTGCTTGTATGGCCATTTGGAAGTGAATAGAAGCTTCTGAAGTGAAGATATGCACTTTTTCAAAAACTTTCTTTTTTTTTAATTTTGCTTGTCAAAAATGTCCATTCTGTGTGTAACCCAGTGGGAAAGTGACAAACTTGAGTGAATTGTGACAATATGACTGAATTGGAGTGAATATGCGTTTATCTCTGTAAGAAAGCGAGCTAGAGCGCTGAAACTGTGGCTATACGCACTTTCATGGAAACACGCTTCTTTGAGGTTTTAAGCTCAGAACGTGAATCTGAGCGTGTTTCTGGCCTGGGAACAGCTTCAGATCACAGTGCAATGCGTATATGGTATCGTTTGGTCCAATGGCTTTTATGGCCATTTGGAAGTGAATATAAGCTTCTGAAGTGAAGATATGCACTTTTTCAAAAACTTTCTTTTTTTAGATTTGCTTGTCAGAAATGTCCATTCTGTGTGTTACTCAGTGGGAAAGTGAACAACTTCAGTGAATTGTGACTATATTACTCAATTGGAGTGAATATGCTCGTATCTCTGTAAGGAAGCGCGCTAGAGCGCTGAAACTGTGGCTATACGCACTTTCATGGAAACACGCTTCTTTGAGGTTTTAAGCTCAGAAAGTGAAACTGTGCGTGTTTCTGGCCAGGGAACAGCTTCAGATCACAGTGCAATGCTTATATGGTATTGTTTGGTCCAATGTGCTTGAATGGCCATTTGGAAGTGAAGATATGCACTTTTTCAAAAACTTTCTTTTTTTTTTAATTTTGCTTGTCAAAAATGTCCATTCTGTGTGTAACCCAGTGGGAAAGTGACAAACTTGAGTGAATTGTGACTATATGACTGAATTCGAGTGATTATGTGTTTATCTCTGTAAGGAAGCGCGCGAGAGCGCTGAAACTGTGGCTATACGCGCTTTCATGAAAACACGCTTCTTTGAGGTTTTAAGGTCAGAATGTGAAACTGTGCGTGCTTCTGGCCAGGGAACAGCTTCAGATCACAGTGCATTGCATATATTGTATCGATTGGTCCAATGTGCTTGTATGGCCAATTTTAAGTGAATATAAGCTTCTGAAGTGAAGATATGCACTTTTTCAAAAACTTTCTTTTTTTTAGATTTGCTTGTCAGAAATGTCCATTCTGTGTGTTACTCAGTGGGAAAGTGACAAACTTGAGTGAATTGTGACAATATGACTGAATTGGAGTGAATATGCGTTTACCTCTGTTAGATAGCGAGCTAGAGCGCTGAAACTGTGGCTATACGCACTTTCATGGAAACACGCTTCTTTGAGGTTTTAAGCTCAGAAACTGAAACTGTGAGTGCTTCTGGCCAGGGAACAGCTTCAGATCACAGTGCATTGCATATATTGTATCGTTTGTTCCAATGTGCTTGTATGGCCATTTGGAAGTGAGTAGAAGCTTCTGAAGTGAAGATATGCACTTTTTCAAAAACTTTCTTTTTTTTTAAATTTTGCTTGTCAAAAATGTCCATTCTGTGTGTTACTCAGTGGGAAAGTGACAAACTTGAGTGAATTGTGACAATATGACTGAATTGGAGTGAATATGCGTTTACCTCTGTTAGATAGCGAGCTAGAGCGCTGAAACTGTGGCTATACGCACTTTCATGGAAACACGCTTCTTTGAGGTTTTAAGCTCAGAACGTGAATCTGAGCGTGTTTCTGGCCTGGGAACAGCTTCAGATCACAGTGCAATGCGTATATGGTATCGTTTGGTCCAATGGCTTTTATGGCCATTTGGAAGTGAATATAAGCTTCTGAAGTGAAGATATGCACTTTTTCAAAAACTTTCTTTTTTTTAGATTTGCTTGTCAGAAATGTCCATTCTGTGTGTTACTTAGTGAGAAAGTGAACAACTTCAGTGAATTGTGACTATATTACTGAATTGGAGTGAATATGCTCGTATCTCTGTAAGGAAGGGCGCTAGAGCGCTGAAACTGTGGCTATACGCACTTTCATGAAAACACGCTTCTTTGAGGTTTTAAGCTCAGAATGTGAAACTGTGCGTGCTTCTGGCCAGGGAACAGCTTCATATCACAGTGCAATGCTTATATTGTATCGATTGGTCCAATGTGCTTGTATGGCCAATTTTAAGTGAATTTAAGCTTCTGAAGTGAAGATATGTACTTTTCAAAAACTTTCTTTTTTTTAGTTTTGCTTGTCAAAAATGTCCTTTCTGTGTGTAACTTAGTGAGAAAGTGACAAACTTGAGTGAATTGTGACAATATGACTGAATTGGAGTGAATATGCGTTTATCTCTGTAAGAAAGCGAGCCAGAGCGCTGAAACTGTGGCTAAACGCACTTTCATGAAAACATGCTTCTTTGAGGTTTTAAGCTCAGAACGTGAATCTGAGCGTGTTTCCGGCCGGGCAACAGCTTCAGATCACAGTGCAATGCATATATTGTATCGTTTGTTCCAATGTGCTTGTATGGCCTTTTGGAAGTGAATAGAAGCTTCTGAAGTGAAGATATGCACTTTTTCAAAAACTTTTTTTTTTTTTAATTTTGCCTGTCAAAAATGTCCTTTCTGTGTGTAACCCAGTGGGAAAGTGACAAACTTGAGTGAATTGTGACTATATGACTGAATTCGAGTGATGATGCGTTTATCTCTGTAAGGAAGCGCGCTAGAGCGCTGAAACTGTGGCTATACGTGCTTTCATGAAAACACGCTTCTTTGAGGTTTTAAGCTCAGAATGTGAAACTGTGCGTGCTTCTGGCCAGGGAACAGCTTCAGATCACAGTGCAATGCTTATATTGTATCGATTGGTCCAATGTGCTTGTATGGTCAATTTTAAGTGAATTTAAGCTTCTGAAGTGAAGATATGTACTTTTCAAAAACTTTCTTTTTTTTAGTTTTGCTTGTCAAAAATGTCCTTTCTGTGTGTAACTTAGTGAGAAAGTGACAAACTTGAGTGAATTGTGACAATATGACTGAATTGGAGTGAATATGCGTTTATCTCTGTAGGAAGCGCGCTAGAGCGCTGAAACTGTGGCTAAACGCACTTTCATGAAAACACGCTTCTTTGAGGTTTTAAGCTCAGAACGTGAATCTGAGCGTGTTTCTGGCCTGGCAACAGCTTCAGATCACAGTGCAATGCATATATTGTATCGTTTGTTCCAATGTGCTTGTATGGCCATTTGGAAGTGAATAGAAGCTTCTGAAGTGAAGATATGCACTTTTTCAAAAACTTTTTTTTTTTTTAATTTTGCCTGTCAAAAATGTCCTTTCTGTGTGTAACCCAGTGGGAAAGTGACAAACTTGAGTGAATTGTGACTATATGACTGAATTCGAGTGATGATGCGTTTATCTCTGTAAGGAAGCGCGCTAGAGCGCTGAAACTGTGGCTATACGTGCTTTCATGAAAACACGCTTCTTTGAGGTTTTAAGCTCAGAATGTGAAACTGTGCGTGCTTCTGGCCAGGGAACAGCTTCAGATCACAGTGCAATGCATATCTTGTATCGATTGGTCCAATGTGCTTGTATGGTCAATTTTAAGTGAATTTAAGCTTCTGAAGTGAAGATATGTACTTTTCAAAAACTTTCTTTTTTTTAGTTTTGCTTGTCAAAAATGTCCTTTCTGTGTGTAACTTAGTGAGAAAGTGACAAACTTGAGTGAATTGTGACAATATGACTGAAAAGGAGTGAATATGCGTTTATCTCTGTAAGAAAGCGAGCTCGAGCGCTGAAACTGTGGCTAAACGCACTTTCATGAAAACATGCTTCTTTGAGGTTTTAAGCTCAGAAAGTGAATCTGAGCGTGTTTCCGGCCTGGCAACAGCTTCAGATCACAGTGCAATGCATATATTGTATCGTTTGTTCCACTGTGCTTGTATGGCCATTTGGAAGTGAATAGAAGCTTCTGAAGTGAAGATATGCACTTTTTCAAAAACTTTCTTTTTTTTAGATTTGCTTGTCAGAAATGTCCATTCTGTGTGTTACTCAGTGGGAAAGTGAACAACTTCAGTGAATTGTGACTATATTACTGAATTGGAGTGAATATGCTCGTATCTCTGTAAGGAAGCGCGCTAGAGCGCTGAAACTGTGGCTATACGCACTTTCATGGAAACACGCTTCTTTGAGGTTTTAAGCTCAGAAAGTGAAACTGTGCGTGTTTCTGGCCAGGGAACAGCTTCAGATCACAGTGCAATGCTTATATGGTATCGTTTGGTCCATTGTGCTTGTATGGCCATTTGGAAGTGAATATAAGCTTCTGAAGTGAAGATATGCACTTTTTCAAAAACTTTCTTTTTTTTTAAATTTTGCTTGTCAAAAATGTCCATTCTGTGTGTAACCCAGTGGGAAAGTGAAAAACTTGAGTGAATTGTGACTATATGACTGAATTCGAGTGATTATGCGTTTATCTCTGAAAGGAAGCGCGCTAGAGCGCTGAAACTGTGGCTATACGTGCTTTCCTGAAAACACGCTTCTTTGAGGTTTGAAGCTCAGAATGTGAAACTGTGCGTGCTTCTGGCCAGGGAACAGCTTCAGATCACAGTGCATTGAATATATTGTATCGATTGGTCCAATGTGCTTGTATGGCCAATTTTAAGTGAATATAAGCTTCTGAAGTGAAGATATGTATTTTCAAAAACTTTCTTTTTTTTAATTTTGCTTGTCAAAAATGTCCTTTCTGTGTGTAACTTAGTGAGAAAGTGACAAACTTGAGTGAATTGTGACAATATGACTGAATTGGAGTGAATATGCGTTTATCTCTGTAAGAAAGCGAGCTAGAGCGCTGAAACTGTGGCTATACGCACTTTCATGAAAACATGCTTCTTTGAGGTTTTAAGCTCAGAAAGTGAATCTGAGCGTGTTTCCGGCCTGGCAACAGCTTCAGATCACAGTGCAATGCATATATTGTATCGTTTGTTCCAATGTGCTTTTATGGCCATTTGGAAGTGAATAGAAGCTTCTGAAGTGAAGATATGCACTTTTTCAAAAACTTTCTTTTTTTTAGATTTGCTTGTCAGAAATGTCCATTCTGTGTGTTACTCAGTGGGAAAGTGAACAACTTCAGTGAATTGTGACTATATTACTGAATTGGAGTGAATATGCTCGTATCTCTGTAAGGAAGCGCGCTAGAGCGCTGAAACTGTGGCTATACGCACTTTCATGGAAACACGCTTCTTTGAGGTTTTAAGCTCAGAAAGTGAAACTGTGAGTGCTTCTGGCCAGGGAACAGCTTCAGATCACAGTGCATTGCATATATTGTATCGTTTGTTCCAATGTGCTTGTATGGCCATTCGGAAGTGAATATAAGCTTCTGAAGTGAAGATATGCACTTTTTCAAAAACTTTCTTTTTTTTTTATTTTGCTTATCAAAAATGTCCATTCTGTGTGTAACCCAGTGGGAAAGTGACAAACTTGAGTGAATTGTGACTATATGACTGAATTCGAGTGATGATGCGTTTATCTCTGTAAGGAAGCGCGCTAGAGCGCTGAAACTGTGGCTATACGTGCTTTCATGAAAACACGCTTCTTTGAGGTTTTAAGCTCAGAATGTGAAACTGTGCGTGCTTCTGGCCAGGGAACAGCTTCAGATCACAGTGCAATGCATATCTTGTATCGATTGGTCCAATGTGCTTGTATGGTCAATTTTAAGTGAATTTAAGCTTCTGAAGTGAAGATATGTACTTTTCAAAAACTTTCTTTTTTTTAGTTTTGCTTGTCAAAAATGTCCTTTCTGTGTGTAACTTAGTGAGAAAGTGACAAACTTGAGTGAATTGTGACAATATGACTGAATAGGAGTGAATATGCGTTTATCTCTGTAAGAAAGCGAGCTCGAGCGCTGAAACTGTGGCTAAACGCACTTTCATGAAAACATGCTTCTTTGAGGTTTTAAGCTCAGAAAGTGAATCTGAGCGTGTTTCCGGCCTGGCAACAGCTTCAGATCACAGTGCAATGCATATATTGTATCGTTTGTTCCACTGTGCTTGTATGGCCATTTGGAAGTGAATAGAAGCTTCTGAAGTGAAGATATGCACTTTTTCAAAAACTTTCTTTTTTTTAGATTTGCTTGTCAGAAATGTCCATTCTGTGTGTTACTCAGTGGGAAAGTGAACAACTTCAGTGAATTGTGACTATATTACTGAATTGGAGTGAATATGCTCGTATCTCTGTAAGGAAGCGCGCTAGAGCGCTGAAACTGTGGCTATACGCACTTTCATGGAAACACGCTTCTTTGAGGTTTTAAGCTCAGAAAGTGAAACTGTGCGTGTTTCTGGCCAGGGAACAGCTTCAGATCACAGTGCAATGCTTATATGGTATCGTTTGGTCCATTGTGCTTGTATGGCCATTTGGAAGTGAATATAAGCTTCTGAAGTGAAGATATGCACTTTTTCAAAAACTTTCTTTTTTTTTAAATTTTGCTTGTCAAAAATGTCCATTCTGTGTGTAACCCAGTGGGAAAGTGAAAAACTTGAGTGAATTGTGACTATATGACTGAATTCGAGTGATTATGCGTTTATCTCTGAAAGGAAGCGCGCTAGAGCGCTGAAACTGTGGCTATACGTGCTTTCCTGAAAACACGCTTCTTTGAGGTTTGAAGCTCAGAATGTGAAACTGTGCGTGCTTCTGGCCAGGGAACAGCTTCAGATCACAGTGCATTGAATATATTGTATCGATTGGTCCAATGTGCTTGTATGGCCAATTTTAAGTGAATATAAGCTTCTGAAGTGAAGATATGTATTTTCAAAAACTTTCTTTTTTTTAATTTTGCTTGTCAAAAATGTCCTTTCTGTGTGTAACTTAGTGAGAAAGTGACAAACTTGAGTGAATTGTGACAATATGACTGAATTGGAGTGAATATGCGTTTATCTCTGTAAGAAAGCGAGCTAGAGCGCTGAAACTGTGGCTATACGCACTTTCATGAAAACATGCTTCTTTGAGGTTTTAAGCTCAGAAAGTGAATCTGAGCGTGTTTCCGGCCTGGCAACAGCTTCAGATCACAGTGCAATGCATATATTGTATCGTTTGTTCCAATGTGCTTTTATGGCCATTTGGAAGTGAATAGAAGCTTCTGAAGTGAAGATATGCACTTTTTCAAAAACTTTCTTTTTTTTAGATTTGCTTGTCAGAAATGTCCATTCTGTGTGTTACTCAGTGGGAAAGTGAACAACTTCAGTGAATTGTGACTATATTACTGAATTGGAGTGAATATGCTCGTATCTCTGTAAGGAAGCGCGCTAGAGCGCTGAAACTGTGGCTATACGCACTTTCATGGAAACACGCTTCTTTGAGGTTTTAAGCTCAGAAAGTGAAACTGTGAGTGCTTCTGGCCAGGGAACAGCTTCAGATCACAGTGCATTGCATATATTGTATCGTTTGTTCCAATGTGCTTGTATGGCCATTCGGAAGTGAATATAAGCTTCTGAAGTGAAGATATGCACTTTTTCAAAAACTTTCTTTTTTTTTTATTTTGCTTATCAAAAATGTCCATTCTGTGTGTAACCCAGTGGGAAAGTGAAAAACTTGAGTGAATTGTGACTATATGACTGAATTCGAGTGATTATGCGTTTATCTCTGTAAGGAAGCGCGCTAGAGCGCTGAAACTGTGGCTATACGTGCTTTCATGAAAACACGCTTCTTTGAGGTTTTAAGCTCAGAACGTGAATCTGAGCGTGTTTCCGGCCTGGCAACAGCTTCAGATCACAGTGCAATGCATATATTGTATCGTTTGTTCCAATGTGCTTGTGTGGCCATTTGGAAGTGAATAGAAGCTTCTGAAGTGAAGATATGCACTTTTTCAAAAACTTTTTTTTTTTTTAATTTTGCCTGTCAAAAATGTCCTTTCTGTGTGTAACCCAGTGGGAAAGTGACAAACGAGTGAATTGTGACTATATGACTGAATTCGAGTGATGATGCGTTTATCTCTGTAAGGAAGCGCGCTAGAGCGCTGAAACTGTTGCTATACGTGCTTTCATGAAAACACGCTTCTTTGAGGTTTTAAGCTCAGAACGTGAATCTGAGCGTGTTTCTGGCCTGGGAACAGCTTCAGATCACAGTGCAATGCGTATATGGTATCGTTTGGTCCAATGGCTTTTATGGCCATTTGGAAGTGAATATAAGCTTCTGAAGTGAAGATATGCACTTTTTCAAAAACTTTCTTTTTTTAGATTTGCTTGTCAGAAATGTCCATTCTGTGTGTTACTCAGTGGGAAAGTGAACAACTTCAGTGAATTGTGACTATATTACTGAATTGGAGTGAATATGCTCGTATCTCTGTAAGGAAGCGCGCTAGAGCGCTGAAACTGTGGCTATACGCACTTTCATGGAAACACGCTTCTTTGAGGTTTTAAGCTCAGAAAGTGAAACTGTGAGTGCTTCTGGCCAGGGAACAGCTTCAGATCACAGTGCATTGCATATATTGTATCGTTTGTTCCAATGTGCTTGTATGGCCATTTGGAAGTGAATAGAAGCTTCTGAAGTGAAGATATGCACTTTTTCAAAAACTTTCTTTTTTTTTAATTTTGCTTGTCAAAAATGTCCATTCTGTGTGTAACCCAGTGGGAAAGTGACAAACTTGAGTGAATTGTGACAATATGACTGAATTGGAGTGAATATGCGTTTATCTCTGTAAGAAAGCGAGCTAGAGCGCTGAAACTGTGGCTATACGCACTTTCATGGAAACACGCTTCTTTGAGGTTTTAAGCTCAGAACGTGAATCTGAGCGTGTTTCTGGCCTGGGAACAGCTTCAGATCACAGTGCAATGCGTATATGGTATCGTTTGGTCCAATGGCTTTTATGGCCATTTGGAAGTGAATATAAGCTTCTGAAGTGAAGATATGCACTTTTTCAAAAACTTTCTTTTTTTAGATTTGCTTGTCAGAAATGTCCATTCTGTGTGTTACTCAGTGGGAAAGTGAACAACTTCAGTGAATTGTGACTATATTACTGAATTGGAGTGAATATGCTCGTATCTCTGTAAGGAAGCGCGCTAGAGCGCTGAAACTGTGGCTATACGCACTTTCATGGAAACACGCTTCTTTGAGGTTTTAAGCTCAGAAAGTGAAACTGTGCGTGTTTCTGGCCAGGGAACAGCTTCAGATCACAGTGCAATGCTTATATGGTATCGTTTGGTCCATTGTGCTTGTATGGCCATTTGGAAGTGAATATAAGCTTCTGAAGTGAAGATATGCACTTTTTCAAAAACTTTCTTTTTTTTTAAATTTTGCTTGTCAAAAATGTCCATTCTGTGTGTAACCCAGTGGGAAAGTGAAAAACTTGAGTGAATTGTGACTATATGACTGAATTCGAGTGATTATGCGTTTATCTCTGAAAGGAAGCGCGCTAGAGCGCTGAAACTGTGGCTATACGTGCTTTCCTGAAAACACGCTTCTTTGAGGTTTGAAGCTCAGAATGTGAAACTGTGCGTGCTTCTGGCCAGGGAACAGCTTCAGATCACAGTGCATTGAATATATTGTATCGATTGGTCCAATGTGCTTGTATGGCCAATTTTAAGTGAATATAAGCTTCTGAAGTGAAGATATGTATTTTCAAAAACTTTCTTTTTTTTAATTTTGCTTGTCAAAAATGTCCTTTCTGTGTGTAACTTAGTGAGAAAGTGACAAACTTGAGTGAATTGTGACAATATGACTGAATTGGAGTGAATATGCGTTTATCTCTGTAAGAAAGCGAGCTAGAGCGCTGAAACTGTGGCTATACGCACTTTCATGAAAACATGCTTCTTTGAGGTTTTAAGCTCAGAAAGTGAATCTGAGCGTGTTTCCGGCCTGGCAACAGCTTCAGATCACAGTGCAATGCATATATTGTATCGTTTGTTCCAATGTGCTTTTATGGCCATTTGGAAGTGAATAGAAGCTTCTGAAGTGAAGATATGCACTTTTTCAAAAACTTTCTTTTTTTTAGATTTGCTTGTCAGAAATGTCCATTCTGTGTGTTACTCAGTGGGAAAGTGAACAACTTCAGTGAATTGTGACTATATTACTGAATTGGAGTGAATATGCTCGTATCTCTGTAAGGAAGCGCGCTAGAGCGCTGAAACTGTGGCTATACGCACTTTCATGGAAACACGCTTCTTTGAGGTTTTAAGCTCAGAAAGTGAAACTGTGAGTGCTTCTGGCCAGGGAACAGCTTCAGATCACAGTGCATTGCATATATTGTATCGTTTGTTCCAATGTGCTTGTATGGCCATTCGGAAGTGAATATAAGCTTCTGAAGTGAAGATATGCACTTTTTCAAAAACTTTCTTTTTTTTTTATTTTGCTTATCAAAAATGTCCATTCTGTGTGTAACCCAGTGGGAAAGTGAAAAACTTGAGTGAATTGTGACTATATGACTGAATTCGAGTGATTATGCGTTTATCTCTGTAAGGAAGCGCGCTAGAGCGCTGAAACTGTGGCTATACGTGCTTTCATGAAAACACGCTTCTTTGAGGTTTTAAGCTCAGAACGTGAATCTGAGCGTGTTTCCGGCCTGGCAACAGCTTCAGATCACAGTGCAATGCATATATTGTATCGTTTGTTCCAATGTGCTTGTGTGGCCATTTGGAAGTGAATAGAAGCTTCTGAAGTGAAGATATGCACTTTTTCAAAAACTTTTTTTTTTTTTAATTTTGCCTGTCAAAAATGTCCTTTCTGTGTGTAACCCAGTGGGAAAGTGACAAACGAGTGAATTGTGACTATATGACTGAATTCGAGTGATGATGCGTTTATCTCTGTAAGGAAGCGCGCTAGAGCGCTGAAACTGTTGCTATACGTGCTTTCATGAAAACACGCTTCTTTGAGGTTTTAAGCTCAGAACGTGAATCTGAGCGTGTTTCTGGCCTGGGAACAGCTTCAGATCACAGTGCAATGCGTATATGGTATCGTTTGGTCCAATGGCTTTTATGGCCATTTGGAAGTGAATATAAGCTTCTGAAGTGAAGATATGCACTTTTTCAAAAACTTTCTTTTTTTAGATTTGCTTGTCAGAAATGTCCATTCTGTGTGTTACTCAGTGGGAAAGTGAACAACTTCAGTGAATTGTGACTATATTACTGAATTGGAGTGAATATGCTCGTATCTCTGTAAGGAAGCGCGCTAGAGCGCTGAAACTGTGGCTATACGCACTTTCATGGAAACACGCTTCTTTGAGGTTTTAAGCTCAGAAAGTGAAACTGTGAGTGCTTCTGGCCAGGGAACAGCTTCAGATCACAGTGCATTGCATATATTGTATCGTTTGTTCCAATGTGCTTGTATGGCCATTTGGAAGTGAATAGAAGCTTCTGAAGTGAAGATATGCACTTTTTCAAAAACTTTCTTTTTTTTTAATTTTGCTTGTCAAAAATGTCCATTCTGTGTGTAACCCAGTGGGAAAGTGACAAACTTGAGTGAATTGTGACAATATGACTGAATTCGAGTGAATATGCGTTTATCTCTGTAAGAAAGCGAGCTAGAGCGCTGAAACTGTGGCTATACGCACTTTCATGGAAACACGCTTCTTTGAGGTTTTAAGCTCAGAACGTGAATCTGAGCGTGTTTCTGGCCTGGGAACAGCTTCAGATCACAGTGCAATGCGTATATGGTATCGTTTGGTCCAATGGCTTTTATGGCCATTTGGAAGTGAATATAAGCTTCTGAAGTGAAGATATGCACTTTTTCAAAAACTTTCTTTTTTTAGATTTGCTTGTCAGAAATGTCCATTCTGTGTGTTACTCAGTGGGAAAGTGAACAACTTCAGTGAATTGTGACTATATTACTCAATTGGAGTGAATATGCTCGTATCTCTGTAAGGAAGCGCGCTAGAGCGCTGAAACTGTGGCTATACGCACTTTCATGGAAACACGCTTCTTTGAGGTTTTAAGCTCAGAAAGTGAAACTGTGAGTGCTTCTGGCCAGGGAACAGCTTCAGATCACAGTGCATTGCATATATTGTATCGTTTGTTCCAATGTGCTTGTATGGCCATTTGGAAGTGAATAGAAGCTTCTGAAGTGAAGATATGCACTTTTTCAAAAACTTTCTTTTTTTTAATTTTGCTTGTCAAAAATGTCCATTCTGTGTGTAACCCAGTGGGAAAGTAACAAACTTGAGTGAATTGTGACAATATGACTGAATTGGAGTGAATATGCGTTTATCTCTGTAAGAAAGCGAGCGAGAGCGCTGAAACTGTGGCTATACGCACTTTCATGGAAACACGCTTCTTTGAGGTTTTAAGCTCCGAACGTGAATCTGAGCGTGTTTCTGGCCTGGGAACAGCTTCAGATGACAGTGCAATGCGTATATGGTTTCGTTTGGTCCAATGGCTTTTATGGCCATTTGGAAGTGAATATAAGCTTCTGAAGTGAAGATATGCACTTTTTCAAAAAATTTTTTTTTTTAGATTTGCTTGTCAGAAATGTCCATTCTGTGTGTTACTCAGTGGGAAAGTGAACAACTTCAGTGAATTGTGACTTTATTACTGAATTGGAGTGAATATGCGTTTATCTCTGTAAGAAAGCGAGCTAGAGCGCTGAAACTGTGGCTAAACGCACTTTCATGAAAACATGCTTCTTTGAGGTTTTAAGCTCAGAACGTGAATCTGAGCGTGTTTCCGGCCTGGAAACAGCTTCAGATCACAGTGCAATGCATATATTGTATCGTTTGTTCCAATGTGCTTGTATGGCCATTTGGAAGTGAATAGAAGCTTCTGAAGTGAAGATATGCACTTTTTCAAAAACTTTTTTTTTTTTTAATTTTGCCTGTCAAAAATGTCCTTTCTGTGTGTAACCCTGTGGGAAAGTGACAAACTTGAGTGAATTGTGACTATATGACTGAATTCGAGTGAGGATGCGTTTATCTCTGTAAGGAAGCGCGCTAGAGCGCTGAAACTGTGGCTATACGTGCTTTCATGAAAACACGCTTCTTTGAGGTTTTAAGCTCAGAATGTGAAACTGTGCGTGCTTCTGGCCAGGGAACAGCTTCAGATCACAGTGCAATGCATATATTGTATCGATTGGTCCAATGTGCTTGTATGGTCAATTTTAAGTGAATTTAAGCTTCTGAAGTGAAGATATGTACTTTTCAAAAACTTTCTTTTTTTTAGTTTTGCTTGTCAAAAATGTCCTTTCTGTGTGTAACTTAGTGAGAAAGTGACAAACTTGAGTGAATTGTGACAATATGACTGAATTGGAGTGAATATGCGTTTATCTCTGTAAGAAAGCGAGCTAGAGCGCTGAAACTGTGGCTATACGCACTTTCATGGAAACACGCTTCTTTGAGGTTTTAAGCTCAGAACGTGAATCTGAGCGTGTTTCTGGCCTGGGAACAGCTTCAGATCACAGTGCAATGCGTATATGGTATCGTTTGGTCCAATGGCTTTTATGGCCATTTGGAAGTGAATATAAGCTTCTGAAGTGAAGATATGCACTTTTTCAAAAACTTTCTTTTTTTAGATTTGCTTGTCAGAAATGTCCATTCTGTGTGTTACTCAGTGGGAAAGTGAACAACTTCAGTGAATTGTGACTTTATTACTGAATTGGAGTGAATATGCTCGTATCTCTGTCAGGAAGCGCGCTAGAGCGCTGAAACTGTGGCTATACGCACTTTCATGGAAACACGCTTCTTTGAGGTTTTAAGCTCAGAAAGTGAAACTGTGCGTGTTTCTGGCCAGGGAACAGCTTCAGATCACAGTGCAATGCATATATTGTATCGTTTGTTCCACTGTGCTTGTATGGCCATTTGGAAGTGAATAGAAGCTTCTGAAGTGAAGATATGCACTTTTTCAAAAACTTTCTTTTTTTTAGATTTGCTTGTCAGAAATGTCCATTCTGTGTGTTACTCAGTGGGAAAGTGAACAACTTCAGTGAATTGTGACTATATTACTGAATTGGAGTGAATATGCTCGTATCTCTGTAAGGAAGCGCGCTAGAGCGCTGAAACTGTGGCTATACGCACTTTCATGGAAACACGCTTCTTTGAGGTTTTAAGCTCAGAAAGTGAAACTGTGCGTGTTTCTGGCCAGGGAACAGCTTCAGATCACACTGCAATGCGTATATGGTATCGTTTGGTCCTATGGCTTTTATGGCCATTTGGAAGTGAATATAAGCTTCTGAAGTGAAGATATGCACTTTTTCAAAAACTTTCTTTTTTTTTAAATTTTGCTTGTCAAAAATGTCCATTCTGTGTGTAACCCAGTGGGAAAGTGAAAAACTTGAGTGAATTGTGACTATATGACTGAATTCGAGTGATGATGCGTTTATCTCTGAAAGGAAGCGCGCTAGAGCGCTGAAACTGTGGCTATACGTGCTTTCCTGAAAACACGCTTCTTTGAGGTTTGAAGCTCAGAATGTGAAACTGTGCGTGCTTCTGGCCAGGGAACAGCTTCAGATCACAGTGCATTGAATATATTGTATCGATTGGTCCAATGTGCTTGTATGGCCAATTTTAAGTGAATATAAGCTTCTGAAGTGAAGATATGTATTTTCAAAAACTTTCTTTTTTTTAATTTTGCTTGTCAAAAATGTCCATTCTGTGTGTAACCCAGTGGGAAAGTAACAAACTTGAGTGAATTGTGACAATATGACAGAATTGGAGTGAATATGCGTTTATCTCTGTAAGAAAGCGAGCGAGAGCGCTGAAACTGTGGCTATACGCACTTTCATGGAAACACGCTTCTTTGAGGTTTTAAGCTCCGAACGTGAATCTGAGCGTGTTTCTGGCCTGGGAACAGCTTCAGATCACAGTGCAATACGTATATGGTATCGTTTGGTCCAATGGCTTTTATGGCCATTTGGAAGTGAATATAAGCTTCTGAAGTGAAGATATGCACTTTTTCAAAAACTTTTTTTTTTTAGATTTGCTTCTCAGAAATGTCCATTCTGTGTGTTACTCAGTGGGAAAGTGAACAACTTCAGTGAATTGTGACTTTATTACTGAATTGGAGTGAATATGCGTTTATCTCTGTAAGAAAGCGAGCTAGAGCGCTGAAACTGTGGCTAAACGCACTTTCATGAAAACATGCTTCTTTGAGTTTTTAAGCTCAGAACGTGAATCTGAGCGTGTTTCCGGCCTGGCAACAGCTTCAGATCACAGTCCAATGCATATATTGTATCATTTGTTCCAATGTGCTTTTATGGCCATTTGGAAGTGAATAGAAGCTTCTGGAGTGAAGATATGCACTTTTTCAAAAACTTTCTTTTTTTTAGATTTGCTTGTCAGAAATGTCCATTCTGTGTGTTACTCAGTGGGAAAGTGAACAACTTCAGTGAATTGTGACTATATTACTGAATTGGAGTGAATATGCTCGTATCTCTGTAAGGAAGCGCGCTAGAGCGCTGAAACTGTGGCTATACGCACTTTCATGGAAACACGCTTCTTTGAGGTTTTAAGCTCAGAAAGTGAAACTGTGAGTGCTTCTGGCCAGGGAACAGCTTCAGATCACAGTGCATTGCATATATTGTATCGTTTGTTCCAATGTGCTTGTATGGCCATTCGGAAGTGAATATAAGCTTCTGAAGTGAAGATATGCACTTTTTCAAAAACTTTCTTTTTTTTTTAATTTTGCTTATCAAAAATGTCCATTCTGTGTGTAACCCAGTGGGAAAGTGAAAAACTTGAGTGAATTGTGACTATATGACTGAATTCGAGTGATTATGCGTTTATCTCTGTAAGGAAGCGCGCTAGAGCGCTGAAACTGTGGCTATACGTGCTTTCATGAAAACACGCTTCTTTGAGGTTTTAAGCTCAGAACGTGAATCTGAGCGTGTTTCCGGCCTGGCAACAGCTTCAGATCACAGTGCAATGCATATATTGTATCGTTTGTTCCAATGTGCTTGTGTGGCCATTTGGAAGTGAATAGAAGCTTCTGAAGTGAAGATATGCACTTTTTCAAAAACTTTTTTTTTTTTTAATTTTGCCTGTCAAAAATGTCCTTTCTGTGTGTAACCCAGTGGGAAAGTGACAAACGAGTGAATTGTGACTATATGACTGAATTCGAGTGATGATGCGTTTATCTCTGTAAGGAAGCGCGCTAGAGCGCTGAAACTGTTGCTATACGTGCTTTCATGAAAACACGCTTCTTTGAGGTTTTAAGCTCAGAATGTGAAACTGTGCGTGCTTCTGGCCAGGGAACAGCTTCAGATCACAGTGCAATGCATATATTGTATCGATTGGTCCAATGTGCTTGTATGGTCAATTTTAAGTGAATTTAAGCTTCTGAAGTGAAGATATGTACTTTTCAAAAACTTTCTTTTTTTTAGTTTTGCTTGTCAAAAATGTCCTTTCTGTGTGTAACTTAGTGAGAAAGTGACAAACTTGAGTGAATTGTGACAATATGACTGAATTGGAGTGAATATGCGTTTATCTCTGTAAGAAAGCGAGCTAGAGCGCTGAAACTGTGGCTATACGCACTTTCATGGAAACACGCTTCTTTGAGGTTTTAAGCTCAGAACGTGAATCTGAGCGTGTTTCTGGCCTGGGAACAGCTTCAGATCACAGTGCAATGCGTATATGGTATCGTTTGGTCCAATGGCTTTTATGGCCATTTGGAAGTGAATATAAGCTTCTGAAGTGAAGATATGCACTTTTTCAAAAACTTTCTTTTTTTAGATTTGCTTGTCAGAAATGTCCATTCTGTGTGTTACTCAGTGGGAAAGTGAACAACTTCAGTGAATTGTGACTATATTACTGAATTGGAGTGAATATGCTCGTATCTCTGTAAGGAAGCGCGCTAGAGCGCTGAAACTGTGGCTATACGCACTTTCATGGAAACACGCTTCTTTGAGGTTTTAAGCTCAGAAAGTGAAACTGTGAGTGCTTCTGGCCAGGGAACAGCTTCAGATCACAGTGCATTGCATATATTGTATCGTTTGTTCCAATGTGCTTGTATGGCCATTTGGAAGTGAATAGAAGCTTCTGAAGTGAAGATATGCACTTTTTCAAAAACTTTCTTTTTTTTTAATTTTGCTTGTCAAAAATGTCCATTCTGTGTGTAACCCAGTGGGAAAGTGACAAACTTGAGTGAATTGTGACAATATGACTGAATTGGAGTGAATATGCGTTTATCTCTGTAAGAAAGCGAGCTAGAGCGCTGAAACTGTGGCTATACGCACTTTCATGGAAACACGCTTCTTTGAGGTTTTAAGCTCAGAACGTGAATCTGAGCGTGTTTCTGGCCTGGGAACAGCTTCAGATCACAGTGCAATGCGTATATGGTATCGTTTGGTCCAATGGCTTTTATGGCCATTTGGAAGTGAATATAAGCTTCTGAAGTGAAGATATGCACTTTTTCAAAAACTTTCTTTTTTTAGATTTGCTTGTCAGAAATGTCCATTCTGTGTGTTACTCAGTGGGAAAGTGAACAACTTCAGTGAATTGTGACTATATTACTCAATTGGAGTGAATATGCTCGTATCTCTGTAAGGAAGCGCGCTAGAGCGCTGAAACTGTGGCTATACGCACTTTCATGGAAACACGCTTCTTTGAGGTTTTAAGCTCAGAAAGTGAAACTGTGAGTGCTTCTGGCCAGGGAACAGCTTCAGATCACAGTGCATTGCATATATTGTATCGTTTGTTCCAATGTGCTTGTATGGCCATTTGGAAGTGAATAGAAGCTTCTGAAGTGAAGATATGCACTTTTTCAAAAACTTTCTTTTTTTTTAATTTTGCTTGTCAAAAATGTCCATTCTGTGTGTAACCCAGTGGGAAAGTGACAAACTTGAGTGAATTGTGACAATATGACTGAATTGGAGTGAATATGCGTTTATCTCTGTAAGAAAGCGAGCTAGAGCGCTGAAACTGTGGCTATACGCACTTTCATGGAAACACGCTTCTTTGAGGTTTTAAGCTCAGAACGTGAATCTGAGCGTGTTTCTGGCCTGGGAACAGCTTCAGATCACAGTGCAATGCGTATATGGTATCGTTTGGTCCAATGGCTTTTATGGCCATTTGGAAGTGAATATAAGCTTCTGAAGTGAAGATATGCACTTTTTCAAAAACTTTCTTTTTTTAGATTTGCTTGTCAGAAATGTCCATTCTGTGTGTTACTCAGTGGGAAAGTGAACAACTTCAGTGAATTGTGACTATATTACTCAATTGGAGTGAATATGCTCGTATCTCTGTAAGGAAGCGCGCTAGAGCGCTGAAACTGTGGCTATACGCACTTTCATGGAAACACGCTTCTTTGAGGTTTTAAGCTCAGAAAGTGAAACTGTGAGTGCTTCTGGCCAGGGAACAGCTTCAGACCACAGTGCATTGCATATATTGTATCGTTTGTTCCAATGTGCTTGTATGGCCATTTGGAAGTGAATAGAAGCTTCTGAAGTGAAGATATGCACTTTTTCAAAAACTTTCTTTTTTTTAATTTTGCTTGTCAAAAATGTCCATTCTGTGTGTAACCCAGTGGGAAAGTAACAAACTTGAGTGAATTGTGACAATATGACTGAATTGGAGTGAATATGCGTTTATCTCTGTAAGAAAGCGAGCGAGAGCGCTGAAACTGTGGCTATACGCACTTTCATGGAAACACGCTTCTTTGAGGTTTTAAGCTCAGAAAGTGAAACTGTGAGTGCTTCTGGCCAGGGAACAGCTTCAGATCACAGTGCATTGCATATATTGTATCGTTTGTTCCAATGTGCTTGTATGGCCATTTGGAAGTGAATAGAAGCTTCTGAAGTGAAGATATGCACTTTTTCAAAAACTTTCTTTTTTTTTAATTTTGCTTGTCAAAAATGTCCATTCTGTGTGTAACCCAGTGGGAAAGTGACAAACTTGAGTGAATTGTGACAATATGACTGAATTGGAGTGAATATGCGTTTATCTCTGTAAGAAAGCGAGCTAGAGCGCTGAAACTGTGGCTATACGCACTTTCATGGAAACACGCTTCTTTGAGGTTTTAAGCTCAGAACGTGAATCTGAGCGTGTTTCTGGCCTGGGAACAGCTTCAGATCACAGTGCAATGCGTATATGGTATCGTTTGGTCCAATGGCTTTTATGGCCATTTGGAAGTGAATATAAGCTTCTGAAGTGAAGATATGCACTTTTTCAAAAACTTTCTTTTTTTAGATTTGCTTGTCAGAAATGTCCATTCTGTGTGTTACTCAGTGGGAAAGTGAACAACTTCAGTGAATTGTGACTATATTACTCAATTGGAGTGAATATGCTCGTATCTCTGTAAGGAAGCGCGCTAGAGCGCTGAAACTGTGGCTATACGCACTTTCATGGAAACACGCTTCTTTGAGGTTTTAAGCTCAGAAAGTGAAACTGTGAGTGCTTCTGGCCAGGGAACAGCTTCAGATCACAGTGCATTGCATATATTGTATCGTTTGTTCCAATGTGCTTGTATGGCCATTTGGAAGTGAATAGAAGCTTCTGAAGTGAAGATATGCACTTTTTCAAAAACTTTCTTTTTTTTAATTTTGCTTGTCAAAAATGTCCATTCTGTGTGTAACCCAGTGGGAAAGTAACAAACTTGAGTGAATTGTGACAATATGACTGAATTGGAGTGAATATGCGTTTATCTCTGTAAGAAAGCGAGCGAGAGCGCTGAAACTGTGGCTATACGCACTTTCATGGAAACACGCTTCTTTGAGGTTTTAAGCTCCGAACGTGAATCTGAGCGTGTTTCTGGCCTGGGAACAGCTTCAGATCACAGTGCAATGCGTATATGGTTTCGTTTGGTCCAATGGCTTTTATGGCCATTTGGAAGTGAATATAAGCTTCTGAAGTGAAGATATGCACTTTTTCAAAAAATTTTTTTTTTTAGATTTGCTTGTCAGAAATGTCCATTCTGTGTGTTACTCAGTGGGAAAGTGAACAACTTCAGTGAATTGTGACTTTATTACTGAATTGGAGTGAATATGCGTTTATCTCTGTAAGAAAGCGAGCTAGAGCGCTGAAACTGTGGCTAAACGCACTTTCATGAAAACATGCTTCTTTGAGGTTTTAAGCTCAGAACGTGAATCTGAGCGTGTTTCCGGCCTGGAAACAGCTTCAGATCACAGTGCAATGCATATATTGTATCGTTTGTTCCAATGTGCTTGTATGGCCATTTGGAAGTGAATAGAAGCTTCTGAAGTGAAGATATGCACTTTTTCAAAAACTTTTTTTTTTTTAATTTTGCCTGTCAAAAATGTCCTTTCTGTGTGTAACCCTGTGGGAAAGTGACAAACTTGAGTGAATTGTGACTATATGACTGAATTCGAGTGAGGATGCGTTTATCTCTGTAAGGAAGCGCGCTAGAGCGCTGAAACTGTGGCTATACGTGCTTTCATGAAAACACGCTTCTTTGAGGTTTTAAGCTCAGAATGTGAAACTGTGCGTGCTTCTGGCCAGGGAACAGCTTCAGATCACAGTGCAATGCATATATTGTATCGATTGGTCCAATGTGCTTGTATGGTCAATTTTAAGTGAATTTAAGCTTCTGAAGTGAAGATATGTACTTTTCAAAAACTTTCTTTTTTTTAGTTTTGCTTGTCAAAAATGTCCTTTATGTGTGTAACTTAGTGAGAAAGTGACAAACTTGAGTGAATTGTGACAATATGACTGAATTGGAGTGAATATGCGTTTATCTCTGTAAGAAAGCGAGCTAGAGCGCTGAAACTGTGGCTATACGCACTTTCATGGAAACACGCTTCTTTGAGGTTTTAAGCTCAGAACGTGAATCTGAGCGTGTTTCTGGCCTGGGAACAGCTTCAGATCACAGTGCAATGCGTATATGGTATCGTTTGGTCCAATGGCTTTTATGGCCATTTGGAAGTGAATATAAGCTTCTGAAGTGAAGATATGCACTTTTTCAAAAACTTTCTTTTTTTAGATTTGCTTGTCAGAAATGTCCATTCTGTGTGTTACTCAGTGGGAAAGTGAACAACTTCAGTGAATTGTGACTTTATTACTGAATTGGAGTGAATATGCTCGTATCTCTGTCAGGAAGCGCGCTAGAGCGCTGAAACTGTGGCTATACGCACTTTCATGGAAACACGCTTCTTTGAGGTTTTAAGCTCAGAAAGTGAAACTGTGCGTGTTTCTGGCCAGGGAACAGCTTCAGATCACAGTGCAATGCATATATTGTATCGTTTGTTCCACTGTGCTTGTATGGCCATTTTGAAGTGAATAGAAGCTTCTGAAGTGAAGATATGCACTTTTTCAAAAACTTTCTTTTTTTTAGATTTGCTTGTCAGAAATGTCCATTCTGTGTGTTACTCAGTGGGAAAGTGAACAACTTCAGTGAATTGTGACTATATTACTGAATTGGAGTGAATATGCTCGTATCTCTGTAAGGAAGCGCGCTAGAGCGCTGAAACTGTGGCTATACGCACTTTCATGGAAACACGCTTCTTTGAGGTTTTAAGCTCAGAAAGTGAAACTGTGCGTGTTTCTGGCCAGGGAACAGCTTCAGATCACACTGCAATGCGTATATGGTATCGTTTGGTCCTATGGCTTTTATGGCCATTTGGAAGTGAATATAAGCTTCTGAAGTGAAGATATGCACTTTTTCAAAAACTTTCTTTTTTTTTAAATTTTGCTTGTAAAAAATGTCCATTCTGTGTGTAACCCAGTGGGAAAGTGAAAAACTTGAGTGAATTGTGACTATATGACTGATTTCGAGTGATTATGCGTTTATCTCTGAAAGGAAGCGCGCTAGAGCGCTGAAACTGTGGCTATACGTGCTTTCCTGAAAACACGCTTCTTTGAGGTTTGAAGCTCAGAATGTGAAACTGTGCGTGCTTCTGGCCAGGGAACAGCTTCAGATCACAGTGCATTGAATATATTGTATCGATTGGTCCAATGTGCTTGTATGGCCAATTTTAAGTGAATATAAGCTTCTGAAGTGAAGATATGTATTTTCAAAAACTTTCTTTTTTTTAATTTTGCTTGTCAAAAATGTCCATTCTGTGTGTAACCCAGTGGGAAAGTAACAAACTTGAGTGAATTGTGACAATATGACAGAATTGGAGTGAATATGCGTTTATCTCTGTAAGAAAGCGAGCGAGAGCGCTGAAACTGTGGCTATACGCACTTTCATGGAAACACGCTTCTTTGAGGTTTTAAGCTCCGAACGTGAATCTGAGCGTGTTTCTGGCCTGGGAACAGCTTCAGATCACAGTGCAATGCGTATATGGTATCGTTTGGTCCAATGGCTTTTATGGCCATTTGGAAGTGAATATAAGCTTCTGAAGTGAAGATATGCACTTTTTCAAAAACTTTTTTTTTTTAGATTTGCTTCTCAGAAATGTCCATTCTGTGTGTTACTCAGTGGGAAAGTGAACAACTTCAGTGAATTGTGACTTTATTACTGAATTGGAGTGAATATGCGTTTATCTCTGTAAGAAAGCGAGCTAGAGCGCTGAAACTGTGGCTAAACGCACTTTCATGAAAACATGCTTCTTTGAGTTTTTAAGCTCAGAACGTGAATCTGAGCGTGTTTCCGGCCTGGCAACAGCTTCAGATCACAGTGCAATGCATATATTGTATCGTTTGTTCCAATGTGCTTGTATGGCCATTTGGAAGTGAATAGAAGCTTCTGAAGTGAAGATATGCACTTTTTCAAATCCTTTTTTTTTTTTAATTTTGCCTGTCAAAAATGTCCTTTCTGTGTGTAACCCAGTGGGAAAGTGACAAACTTGAGTGAATTGTGACTATATGACTGAATTCGAGTGAGGATGCGTTTATCTCTGTAAGGAAGCGCGCTAGAGCGCTGAAACTGTGGCTATACGTGCTTTCATGAAAACACGCTTCTTTGAGGTTTTAAGCTCAGAATGTGAAACTGTGCGTGCTTCTGGCCAGGGAACAGCTTCAGATCACAGTGCAATGCATATATTGTATCGATTGGTCCAATGTGCTTGTATGGTCAATTTTAAGTGAATTTAAGCTTCTGAAGTGAAGATATGTACTTTTCAAAAACTTTCTTTTTTTTAGTTTTGCTTGTCAAAAATGTCCTTTCTGTGTGTAACTTAGTGAGAAAGTGACAAACTTGAGTGAATTGTGACAATATGACTGAATTGGAGTGAATATGCGTTTATCTCTGTAAGAAAGCGAGCTAGAGCGCTGAAACTGTGGCTATACGCACTTTCATGGAAACACGCTTCTTTGAGGTTTTAAGCTCAGAACGTGAATCTGAGCGTGTTTCTGGCCTGGGAACAGCTTCAGATCACAGTGCAATGCGTATATGGTATCGTTTGGTCCAATGGCTTTTATGGCCATTTGGATGTGAATATAAGCTTCTGAAGTGAAGATATGCACTTTTTCAAAAACTTTCTTTTTTTAGATTTGCTTGTCAGAAATGTCCATTCTGTGTGTTACTCAGTGGGAAAGTGAACAACTTCAGTGAATTGTGACTTTATTACTGAATTGGAGTGAATATGCTCGTATCTCTGTCAGGAAGCGCGCTAGAGCGCTGAAACTGTGGCTATACGCACTTTCATGGAAACACGCTTCTTTGAGGTTTTAAGCTCAGAAAGTGAAACTGTGCGTGTTTCTGGTCAGGGAACAGCTTCAGATCACAGTGCAATGCATATATTGTATCGTTTGTTCCACTGTGCTTGTATGGCCATTTGGAAGTGAATAGAAGCTTCTGAAGTGAAGATATGTACTTTTCAAAAACTTTCTTTTTTTTATTTTTGCTTGTCAAAAATGTCCTTTCTGTGTGTAACTTAGTGAGAAAGTGACAAACTTGAGTGAATTGTGACAATATGACTGAATTGGAGTGAGTATGCTCGTATCTCTGTAAGGAAGCGCGCTAGAGCGCTGAAACTGTGGCTATACGCACTTTCATGGAAACACGCTTCTTTGAGGTTTTAAGCTCAGAAAGTGAAACTGTGCGTGTTTCTGGCCAGGGAACAGCTTCAGATCACAGTGCAATGCTTATATGGTATTGTTTGGTCCAATGTGCTTGAATGGCCATTTGGAAGTGAAGATATGCACTTTTTCAAAAACTTTCTTTTTTTTTTAATTTTGCTTGTCAAAAATGTCCATTCTGTGTGTAACCCAGTGGGAAAGTGACAAACTTGAGTGAATTGTGACTATATGACTGAATTGGAGTGAATATGCGTTTATCTCTGTAAGAAAGCGAGCTAGAGCGCTGAAACTGTGGCTATACGCACTTTCATGAAAACATGCTTCTTTGAGGTTTTAAGCTCAGAAAGTGAATCTGAGCATGTTTCCGGCCTGGCAACAGCTTCAGATCACAGTGCAGTGCATATATTGTATCGATTGGTCCAATGTGCTTGTATGGCCAATTTTAAGTGAATATAAGCTTCTGAAGTGAAGATATGTACTTTTCAAAAACTTTCTTTTTTTTAAATTTTGCTAGTCAAAAATGTCCATTCTGTGTGTAACCCAGTGGGAAAGTGACAAACTTGAGTGAATTGTGACTATATGACTGAATTCGAGTGATTATGCGTTTATCTCTGTAAGGAAGCGCGCGAGAGCGCTGAAACTGTGGCTATACGCGCTTTCATGAAAACACGCTTCTTTGAGGTTTTAAGGTCAGAATGTGAAACTGTGCGTGCTTCTGGCCAGGGAACAGCTTCAGATCACAGTGCATTGCATATATTGTATCGTTTGTTCCAATGTGCTTGTATGGCCAATTTTAAGTGAATATAAGCTTCTGAAGTGAAGATATGTACTTTTCAAAAACTTTCTTTTTTTTTAATTTTGCTAGTCAAAAATGTCCATTCTGTGTGTAACCCAGTGGGAAAGTGACAAACTTCAGTGAATTGTGACTATATTACTGAATTGGAGTGAATATGCTCGTATCTCTGTAAGGAAGCGCGCTAGAGCGCTGAAACTGTGGCTATACGCACTTTCATGGAAACACGCTTCTTTGAGGTTTTAAGCTCAGAAACTGAAACTGTGAGTGCTTCTGGCCAGGGAACAGCTTCAGATCACAGTGCATTGCATATATTGTATCGTTTGTTCCAATGTGCTTGTATGGCCATTTGGAAGTGAGTAGAAGCTTCTGAAGTGAAGATATGCACTTTTTCAAAAACTTTCTTTTTTTTTTAATTTTGCTTGTCAAAAATGTCCATTCTGTGTGTAACCCAGTGGGAAAGTGAAATACTTGAGTGAATTGTGACTATATGACTGAATTCGAGTGATGATGCGTTCATCTCTGTAAGGAAGCGCGCTAGAGCGCTGAAACTGTGGCTATACGTGCTTTCATGAAAACACGCTTCTTTGAGGTTTTAAGCTCAGAATGTGAAACTGTGCGTGCTTCTGGCCAGGGAACAGCTTCAGATCACAGTGCATTGCATATATTGTATCGATTGGTCCAATGTGCTTGTATGGCCAATTTTAAGTGAATATAAGCTTCTGAAGTGAAGATATGTACTTTTCAAAAACTTTCTTTTTTCTAATTTTGTTCGTCAAAAATGTCCATTCTGTGTGTAACCCAGTGGGAAAGTGACAAACTTGAGTGAATTGTGACAATATGACTGAATTGGAGTGAATATGCGTTTACCTCTGTTAGATAGCGAGCTAGAGCGCTGAAACTGTGGCTATACGCACTTTCATGGAAACACGCTTCTTTGAGGTTTTAAGCTCAGAACGTGAATCTGAGCGTGTTTCTGGCCTGGGAACAGCTTCAGATCACAGTGCAATGCGTATATGGTATCGTTTGGTCCAATGGCTTTTATGGCCATTTGGAAGTGAATATAAGCTTCTGAAGTGAAGATATGCACTTTTTCAAAAACTTTCTTTTTTTTAGATTTGCTTGTCAGAAATGTCCATTCTGTGTGTTACTTAGTGAGAAAGTGAACAACTTCAGTGAATTGTGACTATATTACTGAATTGGAGTGAATATGCTCGTATCTCTGTAAGGAAGGGCGCTAGAGCGCTGAAACTGTGGCTATACGCACTTTCATGAAAACACGCTTCTTTGAGGTTTTAAGCTCAGAATGTGAAACTGTGCGTGCTTCTGGCCAGGGAACAGCTTCATATCACAGTGCAATGCTTATATTGTATCGATTGGTCCAATGTGCTTGTATGGCCAATTTTAAGTGAATTTAAGCTTCTGAAGTGAAGATATGTACTTTTCAAAAACTTTCTTTTTTTTAGTTTTGCTTGTCAAAAATGTCCTTTCTGTGTGTAACTTAGTGAGAAAGTGACAAACTTGAGTGAATTGTGACAATATGACTGAATTGGAGTGAATATGCGTTTATCTCTGTAAGAAAGCGAGCCAGAGCGCTGAAACTGTGGCTAAACGCACTTTCATGAAAACATGCTTCTTTGAGGTTTTAAGCTCAGAACGTGAATCTGAGCGTGTTTCCGGCCGGGCAACAGCTTCAGATCACAGTGCAATGCATATATTGTATCGTTTGTTCCAATGTGCTTGTATGGCCTTTTGGAAGTGAATAGAAGCTTCTGAAGTGAAGATATGCACTTTTTCAAAAACTTTTTTTTTTTTTAATTTTGCCTGTCAAAAATGTCCTTTCTGTGTGTAACCCAGTGGGAAAGTGACAAACTTGAGTGAATTGTGACTATATGACTGAATTCGAGTGATGATGCGTTTATCTCTGTAAGGAAGCGCGCTAGAGCGCTGAAACTGTGGCTTATACGTGCTTTCATGAAAACACGCTTCTTTGAGGTTTTAAGCTCAGAATGTGAAACTGTGCGTGCTTCTGGCCAGGGAACAGCTTCAGATCACAGTGCAATGCTTATATTGTATCGATTGGTCCAATGTGCTTGTATGGTCAATTTTAAGTGAATTTAAGCTTCTGAAGTGAAGATATGTACTTTTCAAAAACTTTCTTTTTTTTAGTTTTGCTTGTCAAAAATGTCCTTTCTGTGTGTAACTTAGTGAGAAAGTGACAAACTTGAGTGAATTGTGACAATATGACTGAATTGGAGTGAATATGCGTTTATCTCTGTAGGAAGCGCGCTAGAGCGCTGAAACTGTGGCTAAACGCACTTTCATGAAAACACGCTTCTTTGAGGTTTTAAGCTCAGAACGTGAATCTGAGCGTGTTTCTGGCCTGGGAACAGCTTCAGATCACAGTGCAATGCGTATATGGTATCGTTTGGTCCAATGGCTTTTATGGCCATTTGGAAGTGAATATAAGCTTCTGAAGTGAAGATATGCACTTTTTCAAAAACTTTCTTTTTTTAGATTTGCTTGTCAGAAATGTCCATTCTGTGTGTTACTCAGTGGGAAAGTGAACAACTTCAGTGAATTGTGACTATATTACTCAATTGGAGTGAATATGCTCGTATCTCTGTAAGGAAGCGCGCTAGAGCGCTGAAACTGTGGCTATACGCACTTTCATGGAAACACGCTTCTTTGAGGTTTTAAGCTCAGAAAGTGAAACTGTGAGTGCTTCTGGCCAGGGAACAGCTTCAGACCACAGTGCATTGCATATATTGTATCGTTTGTTCCAATGTGCTTGTATGGCCATTTGGAAGTGAATAGAAGCTTCTGAAGTGAAGATATGCACTTTTTCAAAAACTTTCTTTTTTTTAATTTTGCTTGTCAAAAATGTCCATTCTGTGTGTAACCCAGTGGGAAAGTAACAAACTTGAGTGAATTGTGACAATATGACTGAATTGGAGTGAATATGCGTTTATCTCTGTAAGAAAGCGAGCGAGAGCGCTGAAACTGTGGCTATACGCACTTTCATGGAAACACGCTTCTTTGAGGTTTTAAGCTCAGAAAGTGAAACTGTGAGTGCTTCTGGCCAGGGAACAGCTTCAGATCACAGTGCATTGCATATATTGTATCGTTTGTTCCAATGTGCTTGTATGGCCATTTGGAAGTGAATAGAAGCTTCTGAAGTGAAGATATGCACTTTTTCAAAAACTTTCTTTTTTTTTAATTTTGCTTGTCAAAAATGTCCATTCTGTGTGTAACCCAGTGGGAAAGTGACAAACTTGAGTGAATTGTGACAATATGACTGAATTGGAGTGAATATGCGTTTATCTCTGTAAGAAAGCGAGCTAGAGCGCTGAAACTGTGGCTATACGCACTTTCATGGAAACACGCTTCTTTGAGGTTTTAAGCTCAGAACGTGAATCTGAGCGTGTTTCTGGCCTGGGAACAGCTTCAGATCACAGTGCAATGCGTATATGGTATCGTTTGGTCCAATGGCTTTTATGGCCATTTGGAAGTGAATATAAGCTTCTGAAGTGAAGATATGCACTTTTTCAAAAACTTTCTTTTTTTAGATTTGCTTGTCAGAAATGTCCATTCTGTGTGTTACTCAGTGGGAAAGTGAACAACTTCAGTGAATTGTGACTATATTACTCAATTGGAGTGAATATGCTCGTATCTCTGTAAGGAAGCGCGCTAGAGCGCTGAAACTGTGGCTATACGCACTTTCATGGAAACACGCTTCTTTGAGGTTTTAAGCTCAGAAAGTGAAACTGTGAGTGCTTCTGGCCAGGGAACAGCTTCAGATCACAGTGCATTGCATATATTGTATCGTTTGTTCCAATGTGCTTGTATGGCCATTTGGAAGTGAATAGAAGCTTCTGAAGTGAAGATATGCACTTTTTCAAAAACTTTCTTTTTTTTAATTTTGCTTGTCAAAAATGTCCATTCTGTGTGTAACCCAGTGGGAAAGTAACAAACTTGAGTGAATTGTGACAATATGACTGAATTGGAGTGAATATGCGTTTATCTCTGTAAGAAAGCGAGCGAGAGCGCTGAAACTGTGGCTATACGCACTTTCATGGAAACACGCTTCTTTGAGGTTTTAAGCTCCGAACGTGAATCTGAGCGTGTTTCTGGCCTGGGAACAGCTTCAGATCACAGTGCAATGCGTATATGGTTTCGTTTGGTCCAATGGCTTTTATGGCCATTTGGAAGTGAATATAAGCTTCTGAAGTGAAGATATGCACTTTTTCAAAAAATTTTTTTTTTTAGATTTGCTTGTCAGAAATGTCCATTCTGTGTGTTACTCAGTGGGAAAGTGAACAACTTCAGTGAATTGTGACTTTATTACTGAATTGGAGTGAATATGCGTTTATCTCTGTAAGAAAGCGAGCTAGAGCGCTGAAACTGTGGCTAAACGCACTTTCATGAAAACATGCTTCTTTGAGGTTTTAAGCTCAGAACGTGAATCTGAGCGTGTTTCCGGCCTGGAAACAGCTTCAGATCACAGTGCAATGCATATATTGTATCGTTTGTTCCAATGTGCTTGTATGGCCATTTGGAAGTGAATAGAAGCTTCTGAAGTGAAGATATGCACTTTTTCAAAAACTTTTTTTTTTTTAATTTTGCCTGTCAAAAATGTCCTTTCTGTGTGTAACCCTGTGGGAAAGTGACAAACTTGAGTGAATTGTGACTATATGACTGAATTCGAGTGAGGATGCGTTTATCTCTGTAAGGAAGCGCGCTAGAGCGCTGAAACTGTGGCTATACGTGCTTTCATGAAAACACGCTTCTTTGAGGTTTTAAGCTCAGAATGTGAAACTGTGCGTGCTTCTGGCCAGGGAACAGCTTCAGATCACAGTGCAATGCATATATTGTATCGATTGGTCCAATGTGCTTGTATGGTCAATTTTAAGTGAATTTAAGCTTCTGAAGTGAAGATATGTACTTTTCAAAAACTTTCTTTTTTTTAGTTTTGCTTGTCAAAAATGTCCTTTATGTGTGTAACTTAGTGAGAAAGTGACAAACTTGAGTGAATTGTGACAATATGACTGAATTGGAGTGAATATGCGTTTATCTCTGTAAGAAAGCGAGCTAGAGCGCTGAAACTGTGGCTATACGCACTTTCATGGAAACACGCTTCTTTGAGGTTTTAAGCTCAGAACGTGAATCTGAGCGTGTTTCTGGCCTGGGAACAGCTTCAGATCACAGTGCAATGCGTATATGGTATCGTTTGGTCCAATGGCTTTTATGGCCATTTGGAAGTGAATATAAGCTTCTGAAGTGAAGATATGCACTTTTTCAAAAACTTTCTTTTTTTAGATTTGCTTGTCAGAAATGTCCATTCTGTGTGTTACTCAGTGGGAAAGTGAACAACTTCAGTGAATTGTGACTTTATTACTGAATTGGAGTGAATATGCTCGTATCTCTGTCAGGAAGCGCGCTAGAGCGCTGAAACTGTGGCTATACGCACTTTCATGGAAACACGCTTCTTTGAGGTTTTAAGCTCAGAAAGTGAAACTGTGCGTGTTTCTGGCCAGGGAACAGCTTCAGATCACAGTGCAATGCATATATTGTATCGTTTGTTCCACTGTGCTTGTATGGCCATTTTGAAGTGAATAGAAGCTTCTGAAGTGAAGATATGCACTTTTTCAAAAACTTTCTTTTTTTTAGATTTGCTTGTCAGAAATGTCCATTCTGTGTGTTACTCAGTGGGAAAGTGAACAACTTCAGTGAATTGTGACTATATTACTGAATTGGAGTGAATATGCTCGTATCTCTGTAAGGAAGCGCGCTAGAGCGCTGAAACTGTGGCTATACGCACTTTCATGGAAACACGCTTCTTTGAGGTTTTAAGCTCAGAAAGTGAAACTGTGCGTGTTTCTGGCCAGGGAACAGCTTCAGATCACACTGCAATGCGTATATGGTATCGTTTGGTCCTATGGCTTTTATGGCCATTTGGAAGTGAATATAAGCTTCTGAAGTGAAGATATGCACTTTTTCAAAAACTTTCTTTTTTTTTAAATTTTGCTTGTAAAAAATGTCCATTCTGTGTGTAACCCAGTGGGAAAGTGAAAAACTTGAGTGAATTGTGACTATATGACTGATTTCGAGTGATTATGCGTTTATCTCTGAAAGGAAGCGCGCTAGAGCGCTGAAACTGTGGCTATACGTGCTTTCCTGAAAACACGCTTCTTTGAGGTTTGAAGCTCAGAATGTGAAACTGTGCGTGCTTCTGGCCAGGGAACAGCTTCAGATCACAGTGCATTGAATATATTGTATCGATTGGTCCAATGTGCTTGTATGGCCAATTTTAAGTGAATATAAGCTTCTGAAGTGAAGATATGTATTTTCAAAAACTTTCTTTTTTTTAATTTTGCTTGTCAAAAATGTCCATTCTGTGTGTAACCCAGTGGGAAAGTAACAAACTTGAGTGAATTGTGACAATATGACAGAATTGGAGTGAATATGCGTTTATCTCTGTAAGAAAGCGAGCGAGAGCGCTGAAACTGTGGCTATACGCACTTTCATGGAAACACGCTTCTTTGAGGTTTTAAGCTCCGAACGTGAATCTGAGCGTGTTTCTGGCCTGGGAACAGCTTCAGATCACAGTGCAATGCGTATATGGTATCGTTTGGTCCAATGGCTTTTATGGCCATTTGGAAGTGAATATAAGCTTCTGAAGTGAAGATATGCACTTTTTCAAAAACTTTTTTTTTTTAGATTTGCTTCTCAGAAATGTCCATTCTGTGTGTTACTCAGTGGGAAAGTGAACAACTTCAGTGAATTGTGACTTTATTACTGAATTGGAGTGAATATGCGTTTATCTCTGTCAGAAAGCGAGCTAGAGCGCTGAAACTGTGGCTAAACGCACTTTCATGAAAACATGCTTCTTTGAGTTTTTAAGCTCAGAACGTGAATCTGAGCGTGTTTCCGGCCTGGCAACAGCTTCAGATCACAGTGCAATGCATATATTGTATCGTTTGTTCCAATGTGCTTGTATGGCCATTTGGAAGTGAATAGAAGCTTCTGAAGTGAAGATATGCACTTTTTCAAATCCTTTTTTTTTTTTAATTTTGCCTGTCAAAAATGTCCTTTCTGTGTGTAACCCAGTGGGAAAGTGACAAACTTGAGTGAATTGTGACTATATGACTGAATTCGAGTGAGGATGCGTTTATCTCTGTAAGGAAGCGCGCTAGAGCGCTGAAACTGTGGCTATACGTGCTTTCATGAAAACACGCTTCTTTGAGGTTTTAAGCTCAGAATGTGAAACTGTGCGTGCTTCTGGCCAGGGAACAGCTTCAGATCACAGTGCAATGCATATATTGTATCGATTGGTCCAATGTGCTTGTATGGTCAATTTTAAGTGAATTTAAGCTTCTGAAGTGAAGATATGTACTTTTCAAAAACTTTCTTTTTTTTAGTTTTGCTTGTCAAAAATGTCCTTTCTGTGTGTAACTTAGTGAGAAAGTGACAAACTTGAGTGAATTGTGACAATATGACTGAATTGGAGTGAATATGCGTTTATCTCTGTAAGAAAGCGAGCTAGAGCGCTGAAACTGTGGCTATACGCACTTTCATGGAAACACGCTTCTTTGAGGTTTTAAGCTCAGAACGTGAATCTGAGCGTGTTTCTGGCCTGGGAACAGCTTCAGATCACAGTGCAATGCGTATATGGTATCGTTTGGTCCAATGGCTTTTATGGCCATTTGGATGTGAATATAAGCTTCTGAAGTGAAGATATGCACTTTTTCAAAAACTTTCTTTTTTTAGATTTGCTTGTCAGAAATGTCCATTCTGTGTGTTACTCAGTGGGAAAGTGAACAACTTCAGTGAATTGTGACTTTATTACTGAATTGGAGTGAATATGCTCGTATCTCTGTCAGGAAGCGCGCTAGAGCGCTGAAACTGTGGCTATACGCACTTTCATGGAAACACGCTTCTTTGAGGTTTTAAGCTCAGAAAGTGAAACTGTGCGTGTTTCTGGCCAGGGAACAGCTTCAGATCACAGTGCAATGCATATATTGTATCGTTTGTTCCACTGTGCTTGTATGGCCATTTGGAAGTGAATAGAAGCTTCTGAAGTGAAGATATGTACTTTTCAAAAACTTTCTTTTTTTTATTTTTGCTTGTCAAAAATGTCCTTTCTGAGTGTAACTTAGTGAGAAAGTGACAAACTTGAGTGAATTGTGACAATATGACTGAATTGGAGTGAGTATGCTCGTATCTCTGTAAGGAAGCGCGCTAGAGCGCTGAAACTGTGGCTATACGCACTTTCATGGAAACACGCTTCTTTGAGGTTTTAAGCTCAGAAAGTGAAACTGTGCGTGTTTCTGGCCAGGGAACAGCTTCAGATCACAGTGCAATGCTTATATGGTATTGTTTGGTCCAATGTGCTTGAATGGCCATTTGGAAGTGAAGATATGCACTTTTTCAAAAACTTTCTTTTTTTTTTAATTTTGCTTGTCAAAAATGTCCATTCTGTGTGTAACCCAGTGGGAAAGTGACAAACTTGAGTGAATTGTGACTATATGACTGAATTGGAGTGAATATGCGTTTATCTCTGTAAGAAAGCGAGCTAGAGCGCTGAAACTGTGGCTATACGCACTTTCATGAAAACATGCTTCTTTGAGGTTTTAAGCTCAGAAAGTGAATCTGAGCATGTTTCCGGCCTGGCAACAGCTTCAGATCACAGTGCAGTGCATATATTGTATCGATTGGTCCAATGTGCTTGTATGGCCAATTTTAAGTGAATATAAGCTTCTGAAGTGAAGATATGTACTTTTCAAAAACTTTCTTTTTTTAAAATTTTGCTAGTCAAAAATGTCCATTCTGTGTGTAACCCAGTGGGAAAGTGACAAACTTGAGTGAATTGTGACTATATGACTGAATTCGAGTGATTATGCGTTTATCTCTGTAAGGAAGCGCGCGAGAGCGCTGAAACTGTGGCTATACGCGCTTTCATGAAAACACGCTTCTTTGAGGTTTTAAGGTCAGAATGTGAAACTGTGCGTGCTTCTGGCCAGGGAACAGCTTCAGATCACAGTGCATTGCATATATTGTATCGTTTGTTCCAATGTGCTTGTATGGCCAATTTTAAGTGAATATAAGCTTCTGAAGTGAAGATATGTACTTTTCAAAAACTTTCTTTTTTTTTAATTTTGCTAGTCAAAAATGTCCATTCTGTGTGTAACCCAGTGGGAAAGTGACAAACTTCAGTGAATTGTGACTATATTACTGAATTGGAGTGAATATGCTCGTATCTCTGTAAGGAAGCGCGCTAGAGCGCTGAAACTGTGGCTATACGCACTTTCATGGAAACACGCTTCTTTGAGGTTTTAAGCTCAGAAACTGAAACTGTGAGTGCTTCTGGCCAGGGAACAGCTTCAGATCACAGTGCATTGCATATATTGTATCGTTTGTTCCAATGTGCTTGTATGGCCATTTGGAAGTGAGTAGAATCTTCTGAAGTGAAGATATGCACTTTTTCAAAAACTTTCTTTTTTTTTTAATTTTGGTTGTCAAAAATGTCCATTCTGTGTGTAACCCAGTGGGAAAGTGAAATACTTGAGTGAATTGTGACTATATGACTGAATTCGAGTGATGATGCGTTCATCTCTGTAAGGAAGCGCGCTAGAGCGCTGAAACTGTGGCTATACGTGCTTTCATGAAAACACGCTTCTTTGAGGTTTTAAGCTCAGAATGTGAAACTGTGCGTGCTTCTGGCCAGGGAACAGCTTCAGATCACAGTGCATTGCATATATTGTATCGATTGGTCCAATGTGCTTGTATGGCCAATTTTAAGTGAATATAAGCTTCTGAAGTGAAGATATGTACTTTTCAAAAACTTTCTTTTTTCTAATTTTGTTCGTCAAAAATGTCCATTCTGTGTGTAACCCAGTGGGAAAGTGACAAACTTGAGTGAATTGTGACAATATGACTGAATTGGAGTGAATATGCGTTTACCTCTGTTAGATAGCGAGCTAGAGCGCTGAAACTGTGGCTATACGCACTTTCATGGAAACACGCTTCTTTGAGGTTTTAAGCTCAGAACGTGAATCTGAGCGTGTTTCTGGCCTGGGAACAGCTTCAGATCACAGTGCAATGCGTATATGGTATCGTTTGGTCCAATGGCTTTTATGGCCATTTGGAAGTGAATATAAGCTTCTGAAGTGAAGATATGCACTTTTTCAAAAACTTTCTTTTTTTTAGATTTGCTTGTCAGAAATGTCCATTCTGTGTGTTACTTAGTGAGAAAGTGAACAACTTCAGTGAATTGTGACTATATTACTGAATTGGAGTGAATATGCTCGTATCTCTGTAAGGAAGGGCGCTAGAGCGCTGAAACTGTGGCTATACGCACTTTCATGAAAACACGCTTCTTTGAGGTTTTAAGCTCAGAATGTGAAACTGTGCGTGCTTCTGGCCAGGGAACAGCTTCATATCACAGTGCAATGCTTATATTGTATCGATTGGTCCAATGTGCTTGTATGGCCAATTTTAAGTGAATTTAAGCTTCTGAAGTGAAGATATGTACTTTTCAAAAACTTTCTTTTTTTTAGTTTTGCTTGTCAAAAATGTCCTTTCTGTGTGTAACTTAGTGAGAAAGTGACAAACTTGAGTGAATTGTGACAATATGACTGAATTGGAGTGAATATGCGTTTATCTCTGTAAGAAAGCGAGCCAGAGCGCTGAAACTGTGGCTAAACGCACTTTCATGAAAACATGCTTCTTTGAGGTTTTAAGCTCAGAACGTGAATCTGAGCGTGTTTCCGGCCGGGCAACAGCTTCAGATCACAGTGCAATGCATATATTGTATCGTTTGTTCCAATGTGCTTGTATGGCCTTTTGGAAGTGAATAGAAGCTTCTGAAGTGAAGATATGCACTTTTTCAAAAACTTTTTTTTTTTTTAATTTTGCCTGTCAAAAATGTCCTTTCTGTGTGTAACCCAGTGGGAAAGTGACAAACTTGAGTGAATTGTGACTATATGACTGAATTCGAGTGATGATGCGTTTATCTCTGTAAGGAAGCGCGCTAGAGCGCTGAAACTGTGGCTTATACGTGCTTTCATGAAAACACGCTTCTTTGAGGTTTTAAGCTCAGAATGTGAAACTGTGCGTGCTTCTGGCCAGGGAACAGCTTCAGATCACAGTGCAATGCTTATATTGTATCGATTGGTCCAATGTGCTTGTATGGTCAATTTTAAGTGAATTTAAGCTTCTGAAGTGAAGATATGTACTTTTCAAAAACTTTCTTTTTTTTAGTTTTGCTTGTCAAAAATGTCCTTTCTGTGTGTAACTTAGTGAGAAAGTGACAAACTTGAGTGAATTGTGACAATATGACTGAATTGGAGTGAATATGCGTTTATCTCTGTAGGAAGCGCGCTAGAGCGCTGAAACTGTGGCTAAACGCACTTTCATGAAAACACGCTTCTTTGAGGTTTTAAGCTCAGAACGTGAATCTGAGCGTGTTTCTGGCCTGGCAACAGCTTCAGATCACAGTGCAATGCATATATTGTATCGTTTGTTCCAATGTGCTTGTATGGCCATTTGGAAGTGAATAGAAGCTTCTGAAGTGAAGATATGCACTTTTTCAAAAACTTTTTTTTTTTTTAATTTTGCCTGTCAAAAATGTCCTTTCTGTGTGTAACCCAGTGGGAAAGTGACAAACTTGAGTGAATTGTGACTATATGACTGAATTCGAGGGATGATGCGTTTATCTCTGTAAGGAAGCGCGCTAGAGCGCTGAAACTGTGGCTATACGCACTTTCATGGAAACACGCTTCTTTGAGGTTTTAAGCTCAGAATGTGAAACTGTGCGTGCTTCTGGCCAGGGAACAGCTTCAGATCACAGTGCAATGCTTATATTGTATCGATTGGTCCAATGTGCTTGTATGGCCATTTGGAAGTGAATAGAAGCTTCTGAAGTGAAGATATGCACTTTTCAAAAACTTTCTTTTTTTTAGTTTTGCTTGTCAAAAATGTCCTTTCTGTGTGTAACTTAGTGAGAAAGTGACAAACTTGAGTGAATTGTGACAATATGACTGAATTGGAGTGAATATGCGTTTATCTCTGTAAGAAAGCGAGCTAGAGCGCTGAAACTGTGGCTATACGCACTTTCATGAAAACATGCTTCTTTGAGGTTTTAAGCTCAGAAAGTGAATCTGAGCGTGTTTCCGGCCTGGCAACAGCTTCAGATCACAGTGCAATGCATATATTGTATCGTTTGTTCCAATGTGCTTGTATGGCCATTTGGAAGTGAATAGAAGCTTCTGAAGTGAAGATATGCACTTTTTCAAAAACTTTCTTTTTTTTAGATTTGCTTGTCAGAAATGTCCATTCTGTGTGTTACTCAGTGGGAAAGTGAACAACTTCAGTGAATTGTGACTATATTACTGAATTGGAGTGAATATGCTCGTATCTCTGTAAGGAAGCGCGCTAGAGCGCTGAAACTGTGGCTATACGCTCTTTCATGGAAACACGCTTCTTTGAGTTTTTAAGCTCAGAAAGTGAAACTGTGAGTGCTTCTGGCCAGGGAACAGCTTCAGATCACAGTGCATTGCACATATTGTATCGTTTGTTCCAATGTGCTTGTATTGCCATTTGGAAGTGAATAGAAGCTTCTGAAGTGAAGATATGCACTTTTTCAAAAACTTTCTTTTTTTTAAATTTTGCTTGTCAAAAATGTCCATTCTGTGTGTAACCCAGTGGGAAAGTGAAAAACTTGAGTGAATTGTGACTATATGACTGAATTCGAGTGATTATGCGTTTATCTCTGTAAGGAAGCGCGCTAGAGCGCTGAAACTGTGGCGATACGTGCTTTCATGAAAACACGCTTCTTTGAGGTTTTAAGCTCAGAACGTGAATCTGAGCGTGTTTCTGGCCTGGCAACAGCTTCAGATCACAGTGCAATGCATATATTGTATCGTTTGTTCCAATGTGCTTGTATGGCCATTTGGAAGTGAATAGAAGCTTCTGAAGTGAAGATATGCACTTTTTCAAAAACTTTCTTTTTTTTTATTTTGCTTGTCAAAAATGTCCTTTCTGTGTGTAACCCAGTGGGAAAGTGACAAACTTGAGTGAATTGTGACAATATGACTGAATTGGAGTGAATATGCGTTTATCTCTGTAAGAAAGCGAGCTAGAGCGCTGAAACTGTGGCTATACGCACTTTCATGGAAACACGCTTCTTTGAGGTTTTAAGCTCAGAACGTGAATCTGAGCGTGTTTCTGGCCTGGGAACAGCTTCAGATCACAGTGCAATGCGTATATGGTATCGTTTGGTCCAATGGCTTTTATGGCCATTTGGAAGTGAATATAAGCTTCTGAAGTGAAGATATGCACTTTTTCAAAAACTTTCTTTTTTTTAGATTTGCTTGTCAGAAATGTCCATTCTGTGTGTTACTTAGTGGGAAAGTGAACAACTTCAGTGAATTGTGACAATATTACTGAATTGGAGTGAATATGCTCGTATCTCTGTAAGGAAGCGCGCTAGAGCGCTGAAACTGTGGCTATACGCACTTTCATGGAAACACGCTTCTTTGATTTTTTAAGCTCAGAATGTGAAACTGTGCGTGCTTCTGGCCAGGGAACAGCTTCAGATCACAGTGCAATGCTTATATTGTATCGATTGGTCCAATGTGCTTGTATGGTCAATTTTAAGTGAATTTAAGCTTCTGAAGTGAAGATATGTACTTTTCAAAAACTTTCTTATTTTTAATTTTGCTTGTCAAAAATGTCCATTCTGTGTGTTACCCAGTGGGAAAGTGACAAACTTGAGTGAAGTGTGACAATATGACTGAATTGGAGTGAATATGCGTTTATCTCTGTAAGAAAGCGAGCTAGAGCGCTTGAAACTGTGGCTAAACGCACTTTCACGAAAACATGCTTCTTTGAGGTTTTAAGCTCAGAACGTGAATCTGAGCGTGTTTCCGGCCTGGCAACAGCTTCAGATCACAGTGCAATGCATATATTGTATCGTTTGTTCCAATGTGCTTGTATGGCCATTTGGAAGTGAATAGAAGCTTCTGAAGTGAAGATATGCACTTTTCAAAAACTTTCTTTTTTTTAGTTTTGCTTGTCAAAAATGTCCTTTCTGTGTGTAACTTAGTGAGAAAGTGACAAACTTGAGTGAATTGTGACAATATGACTGAATTGGAGTGAATATGCGTTTATCTCTGTAAGAAAGCGAGCTAGAGCGCTGAAACTGTGGCTATACGCACTTTCATGAAAACATGCTTCTTTGAGGTTTTAAGCTCAGAAAGTGAATCTGAGCGTGTTTCCGGCCTGGCAACAGCTTCAGATCACAGTGCAATGCATATATTGTATCGTTTGTTCCAATGTGCTTGTATGGCCATTTGGAAGTGAATAGAAGCTTCTGAAGTGAAGATATGCACTTTTTCAAAAACTTTCTTTTTTTTAGATTTGCTTGTCAGAAATGTCCATTCTGTGTGTTACTCAGTGGGAAAGTGAACAACTTCAGTGAATTGTGACTATATTACTGAATTGGAGTGAATATGCTCGTATCTCTGTAAGGAAGCGCGCTAGAGCGCTGAAACTGTGGCTATACGCTCTTTCATGGAAACACGCTTCTTTGAGTTTTTAAGCTCAGAAAGTGAAACTGTGAGTGCTTCTGGCCAGGGAACAGCTTCAGATCACAGTGCATTGCACATATTGTATCGTTTGTTCCAATGTGCTTGTATTGCCATTTGGAAGTGAATAGAAGCTTCTGAAGTGAAGATATGCACTTTTTCAAAAACTTTCTTTTTTTTTTAAATTTTGCTTGTCAAAAATGTCCATTCTGTGTGTAACCCAGTGGGAAAGTGAAAAACTTGAGTGAATTGTGACTATATGACTGAATTCGAGTGATTATGCGTTTATCTCTGTAAGGAAGCGCGCTAGAGCGCTGAAACTGTGGCGATACGTGCTTTCATGAAAACACGCTTCTTTGAGGTTTTAAGCTCAGAACGTGAATCTGAGCGTGTTTCTGGCCTGGCAACAGCTTCAGATCACAGTGCAATGCATATATTGTATCGTTTGTTCCAATGTGCTTGTATGGCCATTTGGAAGTGAATAGAAGCTTCTGAAGTGAAGATATGCACTTTTTCAAAAACTTTCTTTTTTTTTATTTTGCTTGTCAAAAATGTCCTTTCTGTGTGTAACCCAGTGGGAAAGTGACAAACTTGAGTGAATTGTGACAATATGACTGAATTGGAGTGAATATGCGTTTATCTCTGTAAGAAAGCGAGCTAGAGCGCTGAAACTGTGGCTATACGCACTTTCATGGAAACACGCTTCTTTGAGGTTTTAAGCTCAGAACGTGAATCTGAGCGTGTTTCTGGCCTGGGAACAGCTTCAGATCACAGTGCAATGCGTATATGGTATCGTTTGGTCCAATGGCTTTTATGGCCATTTGGAAGTGAATATAAGCTTCTGAAGTGAAGATATGCACTTTTTCAAAAACTTTCTTTTTTTTAGATTTGCTTGTCAGAAATGTCCATTCTGTGTGTTACTTAGTGGGAAAGTGAACAACTTCAGTGAATTGTGACAATATTACTGAATTGGAGTGAATATGCTCGTATCTCTGTAAGGAAGCGCGCTAGAGCGCTGAAACTGTGGCTATACGCACTTTCATGGAAACACGCTTCTTTGATTTTTTAAGCTCAGAATGTGAAACTGTGCGTGCTTCTGGCCAGGGAACAGCTTCAGATCACAGTGCAATGCTTATATTGTATCGATTGGTCCAATGTGCTTGTATGGTCAATTTTAAGTGAATTTAAGCTTCTGAAGTGAAGATATGTACTTTTCAAAAACTTTCTTTTTTTTAATTTTGCTTGTCAAAAATGTCCATTCTGTGTGTTACCCAGTGGGAAAGTGACAAACTTGAGTGAAGTGTGACAATATGACTGAATTGGAGTGAATATGCGTTTATCTCTGTAAGAAAGCGAGCTAGAGCGCTTGAAACTGTGGCTAAACGCACTTTCACGAAAACATGCTTCTTTGAGGTTTTAAGCTCAGAACGTGAATCTGAGCGTGTTTCCGGCCTGGCAACAGCTTCAGATCACAGTGCAATGCATATATTGTATCGTTTGTTCCAATGTGCTTGTTTGGCCATTTGGAAGTGAATAGAAGCTTCTGAAGTGAAGATATGCACTTTTTCAAAAACTTTCCTTTTTTTTAATTTTGCTAGTCAAAAATGTCCATTCTGTGTGTAACCCAGTGGGAAAGTGACAAACTTCAGTGAATTGTGACTATATTACTGAATTGGAGTGAATATGCTCGTATCTCTGTAAGGAAGCGCGCTAGAGCGCTGAAACTGTGGCTATACGCACTTTCATGGAAACACGCTTCTTTGAGGTTTTAAGCTCAGAAACTGAAACTGTGAGTGCTTCTGGCCAGGGAACAGCTTCAGATCACAGTGCATTGCATATATTGTATCGTTTGTTCCAATGTGCTTGTATGGCCATTTGGAAGTGAGTAGAAGCTTCTGAAGTGAAGATATGCACTTTTTCAAAAACTTTCTTTTTTTTTTAATTTTGCTTGTCAAAAATGTCCATTCTGTGTGTAACCCAGTGGGAAAGTGAAAAACTTGAGTGAATTGTGGCTATATGACTGAATTCGAGTGATGATGCGTTCATCTCTGTAAGGAAGCGCGCTAGAGCCCTGAAACTGTGGCTATACGTGCTTTCATGAAAACACGCTTCTTTGAGGTTTTAAGCTCAGAATGTGAAACTGTGCGTGCTTCTGGCCAGGGAACAGCTTCAGATCACAGTGCATTGCATATATTGTATCGATTGGTCCAATGTGCTTGTATGGCCAATTTTAAGTGAATATAAGCTTCTGAAGTGAAGATATGTACTTTTCAAAAACTTTCTTTTTTCTAATTTTGTTCGTCAAAAATGTCCATTCTGTGTGTAACCCAGTGGGAAAGTGACAAACTTGAGTGAATTGTGACAATATGACTGAATTGGAGTGAATATGCGTTTACCTCTGTTAGATAGCGAGCTAGAGCGCTGAAACTGTGGCTATACGCACTTTCATGGAAACACGCTTCTTTGAGGTTTTAAGCTCAGAACGTGAATCTGAGCGTGTTTCTGGCCTGGGAACAGCTTCAGATCACAGTGCAATGCGTATATGGTATCGTTTGGTCCAATGGCTTTTATGGCCATTTGGAAGTGAATATAAGCTTCTGAAGTGAAGATATGCACTTTTTCAAAAACTTTCTTTTTTTTAGATTTGCTTGTCAGAAATGTCCATTCTGTGTGTTACTTAGTGAGAAAGTGAACAACTTCAGTGAATTGTGACTATATTACTGAATTGGAGTGAATATGCTCGTATCTCTGTGAGGAAGGGCGCTAGAGCGCTGAAACTGTGGCTATACGTGCTTTCATGAAAACACGCTTCTTTGAGGTTTTAAGCTCAGAATGTGAAACTGTGCGTGCTTCTGGCCAGGGAACAGCTTCATATCACAGTGCAATGCTTATATTGTATCGATTGGTCCAATGTGCTTGTATGGTCAATTTTAAGTGAATTTAAGCTTCTGAAGTGAAGATATGTACTTTTCAAAAACTTTCTTTTTTTTAGTTTTGCTTGTCAAAAATGTCCTTTCTGTGTGTAACTTAGTGAGAAAGTGACAAACTTGAGTGAATTGTGACAATATGACTGAATTGGAGTGAATATGCGTTTATCTCTGTAGGAAGCGCGCTAGAGCGCTGAAACTGTGGCTAAACGCACTTTCATGAAAACACGCTTCTTTGAGGTTTTAAGCTCAGAACGTGAATCTTAGCGTGTTTCTGGCCTGGCAACAGCTTCAGATCACAGTGCAATGCATATATTGTATCGTTTGTTCCAATGTGCTTGTATGGCCATTTGGAAGTGAATAGAAGCTTCTGAAGTGAAGATATGCACTTTTTCAAAAACTTTTTTTTTTTTTAATTTTGCCTGTCAAAAATGTCCTTTCTGTGTGTAACCCAGTGGGAAAGTGACAAACTTGAGTGAATTGTGACTATATGACTGAATTCGAGGGATGATGCGTTTATCTCTGTAAGGAAGCGCGCTAGAGCGCTGAAACTGTGGCTATACGCACTTTCATGGAAACACGCTTCTTTGAGGTTTTAAGCTCAGAATGTGAAACTGTGCGTGCTTCTGGCCAGGGAACAGCTTCAGATCACAGTGCAATGCTTATATTGTATCGATTGGTCCAATGTGCTTGTATGGCCATTTGGAAGTGAATAGAAGCTTCTGAAGTGAAGATATGCACTTTTCAAAAACTTTCTTTTTTTTAGTTTTGCTTGTCAAAAATGTCCTTTCTGTGTGTAACTTAGTGAGAAAGTGACAATATGACTGAATTGGAGTGAATATGCGTTTATCTCTGTAAGAAAGCGAGCTAGAGCGCTGAAACTGTGGCTATACGCACTTTCATGAAAACATGCTTCTTTGAGGTTTTAAGCTCAGAAAGTGAATCTGAGCGTGTTTCCGGCCTGGCAACAGCTTCAGATCACAGTGCAATGCATATATTGTATCGTTTGTTCCAATGTGCTTGTATGGCCATTTGGAAGTGAATAGAAGCTTCTGAAGTGAAGATATGCACTTTTTCAAAAACTTTCTTTTTTTTAGATTTGCTTGTCAGAAATGTCCATTCTGTGTGTTACTCAGTGGGAAAGTGAACAACTTCAGTGAATTGTGACTATATTACTGAATTGGAGTGAATATGCTCGTATCTCTGTAAGGAAGCGCGCTAGAGCGCTGAAACTGTGGCTATACGCTCTTTCATGGAAACACGCTTCTTTGAGGTTTTAAGCTCAGAAAGTGAAACTGTGAGTGCTTCTGGCCAGGGAACAGCTTCAGATCACAGTGCATTGCACATATTGTATCGTTTGTTCCAATGTGCTTGTATTGCCATTTGGAAGTGAATAGAAGCTTCTGAAGTGAAGATATGCACTTTTTCAAAAACTTTCTTTTTTTTTTATTTTGCTTGTCAAAAATGTCCTTTCTGTGTGTAACCCAGTGGGAAAGTGACAAATTTGAGTCAATTGTGACAATATGACTGAATTGGAGTGCATATGCGTTTATCTCTGTAAGAAAGCGAGCTAGAGCGCTGAAATTGTGGCTATACGCACTTTCATGAAAACATGCTTCTTTGAGGATTTAAGCTCAGAAAGTGAATCTGAGCGTGTTTCCGGCCTGGCAACAGCTTCAGATCACAGTGCATTGCATATATTGTTTCGATTGGTCCAATGTGCTTGTATGGTCAATTTTAAGTGAATTTAAGCTTCTGAAGTGAAGATATGTACTTTTCAAAAACTTTCTTTTTTTTAATTTTGCTTGTCAAAAATGTCCATTCTGTGTGTTACCCAGTGGGAAAGTGACAAACTTGAGTGAAGTGTGACAATATGACTGAATTGGAGTGAATATGCGTTTATCTCTGTAAGAAAGCGAGCTAGAGCGCTTGAAACTGTGGCTAAACGCACTTTCACGAAAACATGCTTCTTTGAGGTTTTAAGCTCAGAACGTGAATCTGAGCGTGTTTCCGGCCTGGCAACAGCTTCAGATCACAGTGCAATGCATATATTGTATCGTTTGTTCCAATGTGCTTGTATGGCCATTTGGAAGTGAATAGAAGCTTCTGAAGTGAAGATATGCACTTTTTCAAAAACTTTCTTTTTTTTTAAATTTTGCCTGTCAAAAATGTCCTTTCTGTGTGTAACCCAGTGGGAAAGTGACAAACTTGAGTGAATTGTGACTATATGACTGAATTCGAGTGATCATGCGTTTATCTCTGTAAGGAAGCGCGCTAGAGCGCTGAAACTGTGGCTATACGTGCTTTCATGAAAACACGCTTCTTTGAGGTTTTAAGCTCAGAACGTGAATCTGAGCGTGTTTCCGGCCTGGCAACAGCTTCAGATCACAGTGCAATGCATATATTGTATCGTTTGTTCCAATGTGCTTGTATGGCCATTTGGAAGTGAATAGAAGCTTCTGAAGTGAAGATATGCACTTTTTCAAAAACTTTCTTTTTTTTTTAAATTTTGCCTGTCAAAAATGTCCTCTCTGTGTGTAACCCAGTGGGAAAGTGACAAACTTGAGTGAATTGTGACTATATGACTGAATTCGAGTGATCATGCGTTTATCTCTGTAAGGAAGCGCGCTAGAGCGCTGAAACTGTGGCTACACGTGCTTTCATGAAAACACGCTTCTTTGAGGTTTTAAGCTCAGAATGTGAAACTGTGCGTTCTTCTGGCCAGGGAACAGCTTCAGATCACAGTGCATTGCATATATTGTATCGATTGGGCCAATGTGCCTGTATGGCCAATTTTAAGTGAATATAAGCTTCTGAAGTGAAGATATGTACTTTTCAAAAACTTTCGTTTTTTTATTTTTGCTTGTCAAAAATGTCCTTTCTGTGTGTAACTTAGTGAGAAAGTGACAAACTTGAGTGAATTGTGACAATATGACTGAATTGGAGTGAATATGCTCGTATCTCTGTAAGGAAGCGCGCTAGAGCGCTGAAACTGTGGCTATACGCACTTTCATGGAAACACGCTTCTTTGAGGTTTTAAGCTCAGAAAGTGAAACTGTGCGTGTTTCTGGCCAGGGAACAGCTTCAGATCACAGTGCAATGCTTATATGGTATTGTTTGGTCCAATGTGCTTGAATGGCCATTTGGAAGTGAAGATATGCACTTTTTCAAAAACTTTCTTTTTTTTTTTTATTTTGCTTGTCAAAAATGTCCATTCTGTGTGTAACCCAGTGGGAAAGTGACAAACTTGAGTGAATTGTGACTATATGACTGAATTGGAGTGAATATGCGTTTATCTCTGTAAGAAAGCGAGCTCGAGCGCTGAAACTGTGGCTATACGCACTTTCATGAAAACATGCTTCTTTGAGGTTTTAAGCTCAGAAAGTGAATCTGAGCTTGTTTCCGGCCTGGCAACAGCTTCAGATCACAGTGCAGTGCATATATTGTATCGATTGGTCCAATGTGCTTGTATGGCCAATTTTAAGTGAATATAAGCTTCTGAAGTGAAGATATGTACTTTTCAAAAACTTTCTTTTTTTTATTTTTGCTTGTCAAAAATGTCCTTTCTGTGTGTAACTTAGTGAGAAAGTGACAAACTTGAGTGAATTGTGACAATATGACTGAATTGGAGTGAATATGCTCGTATCTCTGTAAGGAAGCGCGCTAGAGCGCTGAAACTGTGGCTATACGCACTTTCATGGAAACACGCTTCTTTGAGGTTTTAAGCTCAGAAAGTGAAACTGTGCGTGTTTCTGGCCAGGGAACAGCTTCAGATCACAGTGCAATGCTTATATGGTATTGTTTGGTCCAATGTGCTTGAATGGCCATTTGGAAGTGAAGATATGCACTTTTTCAAAAACTTTCTTTTTTTTTTAATTTTGCTTGTCAAAAATGTCCATTCTGTGTGTAACCCAGTGGGAAAGTGACAAACTTGAGTGAATTGTGACTATATGACTGAATTCGAGTGATTATGCGTTTATCTCTGTAAGGAAGCGCGCGAGAGCGCTGAAACTGTGGCTATACGCGCTTTCATGAAAACACGCTTCTTTGAGGTTTTAAGGTCAGAATGTGAAACTGTGCGTGCTTCTGGCCAGGGAACAGCTTCAGATCACAGTGCAATGCTTATATTGTATCGATTGGTCCAATGTGCTTGTATGGCCAATTTTAAGTGAATTTAAGCTTCTGAAGTGAAGATATGTACTTTTCAAAAACTTTCTTTTTTTTAGTTTTGCTTGTCAAAAATGTCCTTTCTGTGTGTAACTTAGTGAGAAAGTGACAAACTTGAGTGAATTGTGACAATATGACTGAATTGGAGTGAATATGCTCGTATCTCTGTAAGGAAGCGCGCTAGAGCGCTGAAACTGTGGCTATACGCACTTTCATGAAAACACGCTTCTTTGAGGTTTTAAGCTCAGAATGTGAAACTGTGCGTGCTTCTGGCCAGGGAACAGCTTCATATCACAGTGCAATGCTTATATTGTATCGATTGGTCCAATGTGCTTGTATGGCCAATTTTAAGTGAATTTAAGCTTCTGAAGTGAAGATATGTACTTTTCAAAAACTTTCTTTTTTTTAGTTTTGCTTGTCAAAAATGTCCTTTCTGTGTGTAACTTAGTGAGAAAGTGACAAACTTGAGTGAATTGTGACAATATGACTGAATTGGAGTGAATATGCGTTTATCTCTGTAAGAAAGCGAGCCAGAGCGCTGAAACTGTGGCTAAACGCACTTTCATGAAAACATGCTTCTTTGAGGTTTTAAGCTCAGAACGTGAATCTGAGCGTGTTTCCGGCCGGGCAACAGCTTCAGATCACAGTGCAATGCATATATTGTATCGTTTGTTCCAATGTGCTTGTATGGCCTTTTGGAAGTGAATAGAAGCTTCTGAAGTGAAGATATGCACTTTTTCAAAAACTTTTTTTTTTTTTAATTTTGCCTGTCAAAAATGTCCTTTCTGTGTGTAACCCAGTGGGAAAGTGACAAACTTGAGTGAATTGTGACTATATGACTGAATTCGAGTGATGATGCGTTTATCTATGTAAGGAAGCGCGCTAGAGCGCTGAAACTGTGGCTATACGTGCTTTCATGAAAACACGCTTCTTTGAGGTTTTAAGCTCAGAATGTGAAACTGTGCGTGCTTCTGGCCAGGGAACAGCTTCAGATCACAGTGCAATGCTTATATTGTATCGATTGGTCCAATGTGCTTGTATGGTCAATTTTAAGTGAATTTAAGCTTCTGAAGTGAAGATATGTACTTTTCAAAAACTTTCTTTTTTTTAGTTTTGCTTGTCAAAAATGTCCTTTCTGTGTGTAACTTAGTGAGAAAGTGACAAACTTGAGTGAATTGTGACAATATGACTGAATTGGAGTGAATATGCGTTTATCTCTGTAGGAAGCGCGCTAGAGCGCTGAAACTGTGGCTAAACGCACTTTCATGAAAACACGCTTCTTTGAGGTTTTAAGCTCAGAACGTGAATCTGAGCGTGTTTCTGGCCTGGCAACAGCTTCAGATCACAGTGCAATGCATATATTGTATCGTTTGTTCCAATGTGCTTGTATGGCCATTTGGAAGTGAAAAGAAGCTTCTGAAGTGAAGATATGCACTTTTTCAAAAACTTTTTTTTTTTTTAATTTTGCCTGTCAAAAATGTCCTTTCTGTGTGTAACCCAGTGGGAAAGTGACAAACTTGAGTGAATTGTGACTATATGACTGAATTCGAGGGATGATGCGTTTATCTCTGTAAGGAAGCGCTCTAGAGCGCTGAAACTGTGGCTATACGCACTTTCATGGAAACACGCTTCTTTGAGGTTTTAAGCTCAGAATGTGAAACTGTGCGTGCTTCTGGCCAGGGAACAGCTTCAGATCACAGTGCAATGCTTATATTGTATCGATTGGTCCAATGTGCTTGTATGGCCATTTGGAAGTGAATAGAAGCTTCTGAAGTGAAGATATGCACTTTTCAAAAACTTTCTTTTTTTTAGTTTTGCTTGTCAAAAATGTCCTTTCTGTGTGTAACTTAGTGAGAAAGTGACAAACTTGAGTGAATTGTGACAATATGACTGAATTGGAGTGAATATGCGTTTATCTCTGTAAGAAAGCGAGCTAGAGCGCTGAAACTGTGGCTATACGCACTTTCATGAAAACATGCTTCTTTGAGGTTTTAAGCTCAGAAAGTGAATCTGAGCGTGTTTCCGGCCTGGCAACAGCTTCAGATCACAGTGCAATGCATATATTGTATCGTTTGTTCCAATGTGCTTGTATGGCCATTTGGAAGTGAATAGAAGCTTCTGAAGTGAAGATATGCACTTTTTCAAAAACTTTCTTTTTTTTAGATTTGCTTGTCAGAAATGTCCATTCTGTGTGTTACTCAGTGGGAAAGTGAACAACTTCAGTGAATTGTGACTATATTACTGAATTGGAGTGAATATGCTCGTATCTCTGTAAGGAAGCGCGCTAGAGCGCTGAAACTGTGGCTATACGCTCTTTCATGGAAACACGCTTCTTTGAGTTTTTAAGCTCAGAAAGTGAAACTGTGAGTGCTTCTGGCCAGGGAACAGCTTCAGATCACAGTGCATTGCACATATTGTATCGTTTGTTCCAATGTGCTTGTATTGCCATTTGGAAGTGAATAGAAGCTTCTGAAGTGAAGATATGCACTTTTTCAAAAACTTTCTTTTTTTTTTAAATTTTGCTTGTCAAAAATGTCCATTCTGTGTGTAACCCAGTGGGAAAGTGAAAAACTTGAGTGAATTGTGACTATATGACTGAATTCGAGTGATTATGCGTTTATCTCTGTAAGGAAGCGCGCTAGAGCGCTGAAACTGTGGCGATACGTGCTTTCATGAAAACACGCTTCTTTGAGGTTTTAAGCTCAGAACGTGAATCTGAGCGTGTTTCTGGCCTGGCAACAGCTTCAGATCACAGTGCAATGCATATATTGTATCGTTTGTTCCAATGTGCTTGTATGGCCATTTGGAAGTGAATAGAAGCTTCTGAAGTGAAGATATGCACTTTTTCAAAAACTTTCTTTTTTTTTATTTTGCTTGTCAAAAATGTCCTTTCTGTGTGTAACCCAGTGGGAAAGTGACAAACTTGAGTGAATTGTGACTATTTGACTGAATTCGAGTGATGATGCGTTTATCTCTGTCGGGAAGCGCGCTAGAGCGCTGAAACTGTGGCTATACGTACTTTCATGGAAACACGCTTCTTTGAGGTTTTAAGCTCAGAAAGTGAAACTGTGCGTGCTTCTGGCCAGGGAACAGCTTCAGATCACAGTGCATTGCATATATTGTTTCGATTGGTCCAATGTGCTTGTATGGCCAATTTTAAGTGAATATAAGCTTCTGAAGTGAAGATATGTACTTTTCAAAAACTTTCTTTTTTTTAATTTTGCTAGTCAAAAATGTCCATTCTGTGTGTAACCCAGTGGGAAAGTGACAAACTTGAGTGAATTGTGACAATATGACTGAATTGGAGTGAATATGCGTTTATCTCTGTAAGAAAGCGAGCTAGAGCGCTGAAACTGTGGCTATACGCACTTTCATGGAAACACGCTTCTTTGAGGTTTTAAGCTCAGAACGTGAATCTGAGCGTGTTTCTGGCCTGGGAACAGCTTCAGATCACAGTGCAATGCGTATATGGTATCGTTTGGTCCAATGGCTTTTATGGCCATTTGGAAGTGAATATAAGCTTCTGAAGTGAAGATATGCACTTTTTCAAAAACTTTCTTTTTTTTAGATTTGCTTGTCAGAAATGTCCATTCTGTGTGTTACTTAGTGGGAAAGTGAACAACTTCAGTGAATTGTGACAATATTACTGAATTGGAGTGAATATGCTCGTATCTCTGTAAGGAAGCGCGCTAGAGCGCTGAAACTGTGGCTATACGCACTTTCATGGAAACACGCTTCTTTGATTTTTTAAGCTCAGAATGTGAAACTGTGCGTGCTTCTGGCCAGGGAACAGCTTCAGATCACAGTGCAATGCTTATATTGTATCGATTGGTCCAATGTGCTTGTATGGTCAATTTTAAGTGAATTTAAGCTTCTGAAGTGAAGATATGTACTTTTCAAAAACTTTCTTTTTTTTAATTTTGCTTGTCAAAAATGTCCATTCTGTGTGTTACCCAGTGGGAAAGTGACAAACTTGAGTGAAGTGTGACAATATGACTGAATTGGAGTGAATATGCGTTTATCTCTGTAAGAAAGCGAGCTAGAGCGCTTGAAACTGTGGCTAAACGCACTTTCACGAAAACATGCTTCTTTGAGGTTTTAAGCTCAGAACGTGAATCTGAGCGTGTTTCCGGCCTGGCAACAGCTTCAGATCACAGTGCAATGCATATATTGTATCGTTTGTTCCAATGTGCTTGTATGGCCATTTGGAAGTGAATAGAAGCTTCTGAAGTGAAGATATGCACTTTTTCAAAAACTTTCTTTTTTTTTAATTTTGCTAGTCAAAAATGTCCATTCTGTGTGTAACCCAGTGGGAAAGTGACAAACTTGAGTGAATTGTGACAATATGACTGAATTGGAGTGAATATGCGTTTACCTCTGTTAGATAGCGAGCTAGAGCGCTGAAACTGTGGCTATACGCACTTTCATGGAAACACGCTTCTTTGAGGTTTTAAGCTCAGAACGTGAATCTGAGCGTGTTTCTGGCCTGGGAACAGCTTCAGATCACAGTGCAATGCGTATATGGTATCGTTTGGTCCAATGGCTTTTATGGCCATTTGGAAGTGAATATAAGCTTCTGAAGTGAAGATATGCACTTTTTCAAAAACTTTCTTTTTTTCAGATTTGCTTGTCAGAAATGTCCATTCTGTGTGTTACTTAGTGAGAAAGTGAACAACTTCAGTGAATTGTGACTATATTACTGAATTGGAGTGAATATGCTCGTATCTCTGTAAGGAAGGGCGCTAGAGCGCTGAAACTGTGGCTATACGCACTTTCATGAAAACACGCTTCTTTGAGGTTTTAAGCTCAGAATGTGAAACTGTGCGTGCTTCTGGCCAGGGAACAGCTTCATATCACAGTGCAATGCTTATATTGTATCGATTGGTCCAATGTGCTTGTATGGCCAATTTTAAGTGAATTTAAGCTTCTGAAGTGAAGATATGTACTTTTCAAAAACTTTCTTTTTTTTAGTTTTGCTTGTCAAAAATGTCCTTTCTGTGTGTAACTTAGTGAGAAAGTGACAAACTTGAGTGAATTGTGACAATATGACTGAATTGGAGTGAATATGCGTTTATCTCTGTAAGAAAGCGAGCCAGAGCGCTGAAACTGTGGCTAAACGCACTTTCATGAAAACATGCTTCTTTGAGGTTTTAAGCTCAGAACGTGAATCTGAGCGTGTTTCCGGCCGGGCAACAGCTTCAGATCACAGTGCAATGCATATATTGTATCGTTTGTTCCAATGTGCTTGTATGGCCTTTTGGAAGTGAATAGAAGCTTCTGAAGTGAAGATATGCACTTTTTCAAAAACTTTTTTTTTTTAATTTTGCCTGTCAAAAATGTCCTTTCTGTGTGTAACCCAGTGGGAAAGTGACAAACTTGAGTGAATTGTGACTATATGACTGAATTCGAGTGATGATGCGTTTATCTCTGTAAGGAAGCGCGCTAGAGCGCTGAAACTGTGGCTATACGTGCTTTCATGAAAACACGCTTCTTTGAGGTTTTAAGCTCAGAATGTGAAACTGTGCGTGCTTCTGGCCAGGGAACAGCTTCAGATCACAGTGCAATGCTTATATTGTATCGATTGGTCCAATGTGCTTGTATGGTCAATTTTAAGTGAATTTAAGCTTCTGAAGTGAAGATATGTACTTTTCAAAAACTTTCTTTTTTTTAGTTTTGCTTGTCAAAAATGTCCTTTCTGTGTGTAACTTAGTGAGAAAGTGACAAACTTGAGTGAATTGTGACAATATGACTGAATTGGAGTGAATATGCGTTTATCTCTGTAGGAAGCGCGCTAGAGCGCTGAAACTGTGGCTAAACGCACTTTCATGAAAACACGCTTCTTTGAGGTTTTAAGCTCAGAACGTGAATCTGAGCGTGTTTCTGGCCTGGCAACAGCTTCAGATCACAGTGCAATGCATATATTGTATCGTTTGTTCCAATGTGCTTGTATGGCCATTTGGAAGTGAATAGAAGCTTCTGAAGTGAAGATATGCACTTTTTCAAAAACTTTTTTTTTTTTTAATTTTGCCTGTCAAAAATGTCCTTTCTGTGTGTAACCCAGTGGGAAAGTGACAAACTTGAGTGAATTGTGACTATATGACTGAATTCGAGGGATGATGCGTTTATCTCTGTAAGGAAGCGCGCTAGAGCGCTGAAACTGTGGCTATACGCACTTTCATGGAAACACGCTTCTTTGAGGTTTTAAGCTCAGAATGTGAAACTGTGCGTGCTTCTGGCCAGGGAACAGCTTCAGATCACAGTGCAATGCTTATATTGTATCGATTGGTCCAATGTGCTTGTATGGCCATTTGGAAGTGAATAGAAGCTTCTGAAGTGAAGATATGCACTTTTCAAGAACTTTCTTTTTTTTAGTTTTGCTTGTCAAAAATGTCCTTTCTGTGTGTAACTTAGTGAGAAAGTGACAATATGACTGAATTGGAGTGAATATGCGTTTATCTCTGTAAGAAAGCGAGCTAGAGCGCTGAAACTGTGGCTATACGCACTTTCATGAAAACATGCTTCTTTGAGGTTTTAAGCTCAGAAAGTGAATCTGAGCGTGTTTCCGGCCTGGCAACAGCTTCAGATCACAGTGCAATGCATATATTGTATCGTTTGTTCCAATGTGCTTGTATGGCCATTTGGAAGTGAATAGAAGCTTCTGAAGTGAAGATATGCACTTTTTCAAAAACTTTCTTTTTTTTAGATTTGCTTGTCAGAAATGTCCATTCTGTGTGTTACTCAGTGGGAAAGTGAACAACTTCAGTGAATTGTGACTATATTACTGAATTGGAGTGAATATGCTCGTATCTCTGTAAGGAAGCGCGCTAGAGCGCTGAAACTGTGGCTATACGCTCTTTCATGGAAACACGCTTCTTTGAGGTTTTAAGCTCAGAAAGTGAAACTGTGAGTGCTTCTGGCCAGGGAACAGCTTCAGGTCACAGTGCATTGCACATATTGTATCGTTTGTTCCAATGTGCTTGTATTGCCATTTGGAAGTGAATAGAAGCTTCTGAAGTGAAGATATGCACTTTTTCAAAAACTTTCTTTTTTTTTTATTTTGCTTGTCAAAAATGTCCTTTCTGTGTGTACGCCAGTGGGAAAGTGACAAATTTGAGTCAATTGTGACAATATGACTGAATTGGAGTGCATATGCGTTTATCTCTGTAAGAAAGCGAGCTAGAGCGCTGAAATTGTGGCTATACGCACTTTCATGAAAACATGCTTCTTTGAGGTTTTAAGCTCAGAAAGTGAATCTGAGCGTGTTTCCGGCCTGGCAACAGCTTCAGATCACAGTGCATTGCATATATTGTTTCGATTGGTCCAATGTGCTTGTATGGTCAATTTTAAGTGAATTTAAGCTTCTGAAGTGAAGATATGTACTTTTCAAAAACTTTCTTTTTTTTAATTTTGCTTGTCAAAAATGTCCATTCTGTGTGTTACCCAGTGGGAAAGTGACAAACCTGAGTGAAGTGTGACAATATGACTGAATTGGAGTGAATATGCGTTTATCTCTGTAAGAAAGCGAGCTAGAGCGCTTGAAACTGTGGCTAAACGCACTTTCACGAAAACATGCTTCTTTGAGGTTTTAAGCTCAGAACGTGAATCTGAGCGTGTTTCCGGCCTGGCAACAGCTTCAGATCACAGTGCAATGCATATATTGTATCGTTTGTTCCAATGTGCTTGTATGGCCATTTGGAAGTGAATAGAAGCTTCTGAAGTGAAGATATGCACTTTTTCAAAAACTTTCTTTTTTTTTAAATTTTGCCTGTCAAAAATGTCCTTTCTGTGTGTAACCCAGTGGGAAAGTGACAAACTTGAGTGAATTGTGACTATATGACTGAATTCGAGTGATCATGCGTTTATCTCTGTAAGGAAGCGCGCTAGAGCGCTGAAACTGTGGCTATACGTGCTTTCATGAATACACGCTTCTTTGAGGTTTTAAGCTCAGAACGTGAATCTGAGCGTGTTTCCGGCCTGGCAACAGCTTCAGATCACAGTGCAATGCATATATTGTATCGTTTGTTCCAATGTGCTTGTATGGCCATTTGGAAGTGAATAGAAGCTTCTGAAGTGAAGATATGCACTTTATCAAAAACTTTCTTTTTTTTTAAATTTTGCCTGTCAAAAATGTCCTCTCTGTGTGTAACCCAGTGGGAAAGTGACAAACTTGAGTGAATTGTGACTATATGACTGAATTCGAGTGATCATGCGTTTATCTCTGTAAGGAAGCGCGCTAGAGCGCTGAAACTGTGGCTACACGTGCTTTCATGAAAACACGCTTCTTTGAGGTTTTAAGCTCAGAATGTGAAACTGTGCGTTCTTCTGGCCAGGGAACAGCTTCAGATCACAGTGCATTGCATATATTGTATCGATTGGGCCAATGTGCCTGTATGGCCAATTTTAAGTGAATATAAGCTTCTGAAGTGAAGATATGTACTTTTCAAAAACTTTCTTTTTTTTATTTTTGCTTGTCAAAAATGTCCTTTCTGTGTGTAACTTAGTGAGAAAGTGACAAACTTGAGTGAATTGTGACAATATGACTGAATTGGAGTGAATATGCTCGTATCTCTGTAAGGAAGCGCGCTAGAGCGCTGAAACTGTGGCTATACGCACTTTCATGGAAACACGCTTCTTTGAGGTTTTAAGCTCAGAAAGTGAAACTGTGCGTGTTTCTGGCCAGGGAACAGCTTCAGATCACAGTGCAATGCTTATATGGTATTGTTTGGTCCAATGTGCTTGAATGGCCATTTGGAAGTGAAGATATGCACTTTTTCAAAAACTTTCTTTTTTTTTTTTATTTTGCTTGTCAAAAATGTCCATTCTGTGTGTAACCCAGTGGGAAAGTGACAAACTTGAGTGAATTGTGACTATATGACTGAATTGGAGTGAATATGCGTTTATCTCTGTAAGAAAGCGAGCTCGAGCGCTGAAACTGTGGCTATACGCTCTTTCATGAAAACATGCTTCTTTGAGGTTTTAAGCTCAGAAAGTGAATCTGAGCTTGTTTCCGGCCTGGCAACAGCTTCAGATCACAGTGCAGTGCATATATTGTATCGATTGGTCCAATGTGCTTGTATGGCCAATTTTAAGTGAATATAAGCTTCTGAAGTGAAGATATGTACTTTTCAAAAACTTTCTTTTTTTTATTTTTGCTTGTCAAAAATGTCCTTTCTGTGTGTAACTTAGTGAGAAAGTGACAAACTTGAGTGAATTGTGACAATATGACTGAATTGGAGTGAATATGCTCGTATCTCTGTAAGGAAGCGCGCTAGAGCGCTGAAACTGTGGCTATACGCACTTTCATGGAAACACGCTTCTTTGAGGTTTTAAGCTCAGAAAGTGAAACTGTGCGTGTTTCTGGCCAGGGAACAGCTTCAGATCACAGTGCAATGCTTATATGGTATTGTTTGGTCCAATGTGCTTGAATGGCCATTTGGAAGTGAAGATATGCACTTTTTCAAAAACTTTCTTTTTTTTTAAATTTTGCTTGTCAAAAATGTCCATTCTGTGTGTAACCCAGTGGGAAAGTGACAAACTTGAGTGAATTGTGACTATATGACTGAATTCGAGTGATTATGCGTTTATCTCTGTAAGGAAGCGCGCGAGAGCGCTGAAACTGTGGCTATACGCGCTTTCATGAAAACACGCTTCTTTGAGGTTTTAAGGTCAGAATGTGAAACTGTGCGTGCTTCTGGCCAGGGAACAGCTTCAGATCACAGTGCAATGCTTATATTGTATCGATTGGTCCAATGTGCTTGTATGGCCAATTTTAAGTGAATTTAAGCGTCTGAAGTGAAGATATGTACTTTTCAAAAACTTTCTTTTTTTTAGTTTTGCTTGTCAAAAATGTCCTTTCTGTGTGTAACTTAGTGAGAAAGTGACAAACTTGAGTGAATTGTGACAATATGACTGAATTGGAGTGAATATGCTCGTATCTCTGTAAGGAAGCGCGCTAGAGCGCTGAAACTGTGGCTATACGCACTTTCATGGAAACACGCTTCTTTGAGGTTTTAAGCTCAGAAAGTGAAACTGTGCGTGTTTCTGGCCAGGGAACAGCTTCAGATCACAGTGCAATGCTTATATGGTATTGTTTGGTCCAATGTGCTTGAATGGCCATTTGGAAGTGAAGATATGCACTTTTTCAAAAACTTTCTTTTTTTTTTTTATTTTGCTTGTCAAAAATGTCCATTCTGTGTGTAACCCAGTGAGAAAGTGACAAACTTGAGTGAATTGTGACAATATGACTGAATTGGAGTGAATATGCTCGTATCTCTGTAAGGAAGCGCGCTAGAGCGCTGAAACTGTGGCTATACGCACTTTCATGAAAACACGCTTCTTTGAGGTTTTAAGCTCAGAATGTGAAACTGTGCGTGCTTCTGGCCAGGGAACAGCTTCATATCACAGTGCAATGCTTATATTGTATCGATTGGTCCAATGTGCTTGTATGGCCAATTTTAAGTGAATTTAAGCTTCTGAAGTGAAGATATGTACTTTTCAAAAACTTTCTTTTTTTTAGTTTTGCTTGTCAAAAATGTCCTTTCTGTGTGTAACTTAGTGAGAAAGTGACAAACTTGAGTGAATTGTGACAATATGACTGAATTGGAGTGAATATGCGTTTATCTCTGTAAGAAAGCGAGCCAGAGCGCTGAAACTGTGGCTAAACGCACTTTCATGAAAACATGCTTCTTTGAGGTTTTAAGCTCAGAACGTGAATCTGAGCGTGTTTCCGGCCGGGCAACAGCTTCAGATCACAGTGCAATGCATATATTGTATCGTTTGTTCCAATGTGCTTGTATGGCCTTTTGGAAGTGAATAGAAGCTTCTGAAGTGAAGATATGCACTTTTTCAAAAACTTTTTTTTTTTTAATTTTGCCTGTCAAAAATGTCCTTTCTGTGTGTAACCCAGTGGGAAAGTGACAAACTTGAGTGAATTGTGACTATATGACTGAATTCGAGTGATGATGCGTTTATCTCTGTAAGGAAGCGCGCTAGAGCGCTGAAACTGTGGCTATACGTGCTTTCATGAAAACACGCTTCTTTGAGGTTTTAAGCTCAGAATGTGAAACTGTGCGTGCTTCTGGCCAGGGAACAGCTTCAGATCACAGTGCAATGCTTATATTGTATCGATTGGTCCAATGTGCTTGTATGGTCAATTTTAAGTGAATTTAAGCTTCTGAAGTGAAGATATGTACTTTTCAAAAACTTTCTTTTTTTTAGTTTTGCTTGTCAAAAATGTCCTTTCTGTGTGTAACTTAGTGAGAAAGTGACAAACTTGAGTGAATTGTGACAATATGACTGAATTGGAGTGAATATGCGTTTATCTCTGTAGGAAGCGCGCTAGAGCGCTGAAACTGTGGCTAAACGCACTTTCATGAAAACACGCTTCTTTGAGGTTTTAAGCTCAGAACGTGAATCTGAGCGTGTTTCTGGCCTGGCAACAGCTTCAGATCACAGTGCAATGCATATATTGTATCGTTTGTTCCAATGTGCTTGTATGGCCATTTGGAAGTGAATAGAAGCTTCTGAAGTGAAGATATGCACTTTTTCAAAAACTTTTTTTTTTTTTAATTTTGCCTGTCAAAAATGTCCTTTCTGTGTGTAACCCAGTGGGAAAGTGACAAACTTGAGTGAATTGTGACTATATGACTGAATTCGAGGGATGATGCGTTTATCTCTGTAAGGAAGCGCGCTAGAGCGCTGAAACTGTGGCTATACGCACTTTCATGGAAACACGCTTCTTTGAGGTTTTAAGCTCAGAATGTGAAACTGTGCGTGCTTCTGGCCAGGGAACAGCTTCAGATCACAGTGCAATGCTTATATTGTATCGATTGGTCCAATGTGCTTGTATGGCCATTTGGAAGTGAATAGAAGCTTCTGAAGTGAAGATATGCACTTTTCAAAAACTTTCTTTTTTTTAGTTTTGCTTGTCAAAAATGTCCTTTCTGTGTGTAACTTAGTGAGAAAGTGACAATATGACTGAATTGGAGTGAATATGCGTTTATCTCTGTAAGAAAGCGAGCTAGAGCGCTGAAACTGTGGCTATACGCACTTTCATGAAAACATGCTTCTTTGAGGTTTTAAGCTCAGAAAGTGAATCTGAGCGTGTTTCCGGCCTGGCAACAGCTTCAGATCACAGTGCAATGCATATATTGTATCGTTTGTTCCAATGTGCTTGTATGGCCATTTGGAAGTGAATAGAAGCTTCTGAAGTGAAGATATGCACTTTTTCAAAAACTTTCTTTTTTTTAGATTTGCTTGTCAGAAATGTCCATTCTGTGTGTTACTCAGTGGGAAAGTGAACAACTTCAGTGAATTGTGACTATATTACTGAATTGGAGTGAATATGCTCGTATCTCTGTAAGGAAGCGCGCTAGAGCGCTGAAACTGTGGCTATACGCTCTTTCATGGAAACACGCTTCTTTGAGGTTTTAAGCTCAGAAAGTGAAACTGTGAGTGCTTCTGGCCAGGGAACAGCTTCAGATCACAGTGCATTGCACATATTGTATCGTTTGTTCCAATGTGCTTGTATTGCCATTTGGAAGTGAATAGAAGCTTCTGAAGTGAAGATATGCACTTTTTCAAAAACTTTCTTTTTTTTTTATTTTGCTTGTCAAAAATGTCCTTTCTGTGTGTAACCCAGTGGGAAAGTGACAAATTTGAGTGAATTGTGACAATATGACTGAATTGGAGTGCATATGCGTTTATCTCTGTAAGAAAGCGAGCTAGAGCGCTGAAATTGTGGCTATACGCACTTTCATGAAAACATGCTTCTTTGAGGTTTTAAGCTCAGAAAGTGAATCTGAGCGTGTTTCCGGCCTGGCAACAGCTTCAGATCACAGTGCATTGCATATATTGTTTCGATTGGTCCAATGTGCTTGTATGGTCAATTTTAAGTGAATTTAAGCTTCTGAAGTGAAGATATGTACTTTTCAAAAACTTTCTTTTTTTTAATTTTGCTTGTCAAAAATGTCCATTCTGTGTGTTACCCAGTGGGAAAGTGACAAACTTGAGTGAAGTGTGACAATATGACTGAATTGGAGTGAATATGCGTTTATCTCTGTAAGAAAGCGAGCTAGAGCGCTTGAAACTGTGGCTAAACGCACTTTCACGAAAACATGCTTCTTTGAGGTTTTAAGCTCAGAACGTGAATCTGAGCGTGTTTCCGGCCTGGCAACAGCTTCAGATCACAGTGCAATGCATATATTGTATCGTTTGTTCCAATGTGCTTGTATGGCCATTTGGAAGTGAATAGAAGCTTCTGAAGTGAAGATATGCACTTTTTCAAAAACTTTCTTTTTTTTTAAATTTTGCCTGTCAAAAATGTCCTTTCTGTGTGTAACCCAGTGGGAAAGTGACAAACTTGAGTGAATTGTGACTATATGACTGAATTCGAGTGATCATGCGTTTATCTCTGTAAGGAAGCGCGCTAGAGCGCTGAAACTGTGGCTATACGTGCTTTCATGAAAACACGCTTCTTTGAGGTTTTAAGCTCAGAACGTGAATCTGAGCGTGTTTCCGGCCTGGCAACAGCTTCAGATCACAGTGCAATGCATATATTGTATCGTTTGTTCCAATGTGCTTGTATGGCCATTTGGAAGTGAATAGAAGCTTCTGAAGTGAAGATATGCACTTTTTCAAAAACTTTCTTTTTTTTAAAATTTTGCCTGTCAAAAATGTCCTCTCTGTGTGTAACCCAGTGGGAAAGTGACAAACTTGAGTGAATTGTGACTATATGACTGAATTCGAGTGATCATGCGTTTATCTCTGTAAGGAAGCGCGCTAGAGCGCTGAAACTGTGGCTACACGTGCTTTCATGAAAACACGCTTCTTTGAGGTTTTAAGCTCAGAATGTGAAACTGTGCGTTCTTCTGGCCAGGGAACAGCTTCAGATCACAGTGCATTGCATATATTGTATCGATTGGGCCAATGTGCCTGTATGGCCAATTTTAAGTGAATATAAGCTTCTGAAGTGAAGATATGTACTTTTCAAAAACTTTCTTTTTTTAATTTTTGCTTGTCAAAAATGTCCTTTCTGTGTGTAACTTAGTGAGAAAGTGACAAACTTGAGTGAATTGTGACAATATGACTGAATTGGAGTGAATATGCTCGTATCTCTGTAAGGAAGCGCGCTAGAGCGCTGAAACTGTGGCTATACGCACTTTCATGGAAACACGCTTCTTTGAGGTTTTAAGCTCAGAAAGTGAAACTGTGCGTGTTTCTGGCCAGGGAACAGCTTCAGATCACAGTGCAATGCTTATATGGTATTGTTTGGTCCAATGTGCTTGAATGGCCATTTGGAAGTGAAGATATGCACTTTTTCAAAAACTTTCTTTTTTTTTTTTATTTTGCTTGTCAAAAATGTCCATTCTGTGTGTAACCCAGTGGGAAAGTGACAAACTTGAGTGAATTGTGACTATATGACTGAATTGGAGTGAATATGCGTTTATCTCTGTAAGAAAGCGAGCTCGAGCGCTGAAACTGTGGCTATACGCACTTTCATGAAAACATGCTTCTTTGAGGTTTTAAGCTCAGAAAGTGAATCTGAGCTTGTTTCCGGCCTGGCAACAGCTTCAGATCACAGTGCAGTGCATATATTGTATCGATTGGTCCAATGTGCTTGTATGGCCAATTTTAAGTGAATATAAGCTTCTGAAGTGAAGATATGTACTTTTCAAAAACTTTCTTTTTTTTATTTTTGCTTGTCAAAAATGTCCTTTCTGTGTGTAACTTAGTGAGAAAGTGACAAACTTGAGTGAATTGTGACAATATGACTGAATTGGAGTGAATATGCTCGTATCTCTGTAAGGAAGCGCGCTAGAGCGCTGAAACTGTGGCTATACGCACTTTCATGGAAACACGCTTCTTTGAGGTTTTAAGCTCAGAAAGTGAAACTGTGCGTGTTTCTGGCCAGGGAACAGCTTCAGATCACAGTGCAATGCTTATATGGTATTGTTTGGTCCAATGTGCTTGAATGGCCATTTGGAAGTGAAGATATGCACTTTTTCAAAAACTTTCTTTTTTTTTAAATTTTGCTTGTCAAAAATGTCCATTCTGTGTGTAACCCAGTGGGAAAGTGACAAACTTGAGTGAATTGTGACTATATGACTGAATTCGAGTGATTATGCGTTTATCTCTGTAAGGAAGCGCGCGAGAGCGCTGAAACTGTGGCTATACGCGCTTTCATGAAAACACGCTTCTTTGAGGTTTTAAGGTCAGAATGTGAAACTGTGCGTGCTTCTGGCCAGGGAACAGCTTCAGATCACAGTGCAATGCTTATATTGTATCGATTGGTCCAATGTGCTTGTATGGCCAATTTTAAGTGAATTTAAGCTTCTGAAGTGAAGATATGTACTTTTCAAAAACTTTCTTTTTTTTAGTTTTGCTTGTCAAAAATGTCCTTTCTGTGTGTAACTTAGTGAGAAAGTGACAAACTTGAGTGAATTGTGACAATATGACTGAATTGGAGTGAATATGCTCGTATCTCTGTAAGGAAGCGCGCTAGAGCGCTGAAACTGTGGCTATACGCACTTTCATGAAAACACGCTTCTTTGAGGTTTTAAGCTCAGAATGTGAAACTGTGCGTGCTTCTGGCCAGGGAACAGCTTCATATCACAGTGCAATGCTTATATTGTATCGATTGGTCCAATGTGCTTGTATGGCCAATTTTAAGTGAATTTAAGCTTCTGAAGTGAAGATATGTACTTTTCAAAAACTTTCTTTTTTTTAGTTTTGCTTGTCAAAAATGTCCTTTCTGTGTGTAACTTAGTGAGAAAGTGACAAACTTGAGTGAATTGTGACAATATGACTGAATTGGAGTGAATATGCGTTTATCTCTGTAAGAAAGCGAGCCAGAGCGCTGAAACTGTGGCTAAACGCACTTTCATGAAAACATGCTTCTTTGAGGTTTTAAGCTCAGAACGTGAATCTGAGCGTGTTTCCGGCCGGGCAACAGCTTCAGATCACAGTGCAATGCATATATTGTATCGTTTGTTCCAATGTGCTTGTATGGCCTTTTGGAAGTGAATAGAAGCTTCTGAAGTGAAGATATGCACTTTTTCAAAAACTTTTTTTTTTTTTAATTTTGCCTGTCAAAAATGTCCTTTCTGTGTGTAACCCAGTGGGAAAGTGACAAACTTGAGTGAATTGTGACTATATGACTGAATTCGAGTGATGATGCGTTTATCTCTGTAAGGAAGCGCGCTAGAGCGCTGAAACTGTGGCTATACGTGCTTTCATGAAAACACGCTTCTTTGAGGTTTTAAGCTCAGAATGTGAAACTGTGCGTGCTTCTGGCCAGGGAACAGCTTCAGATCACAGTGCAATGCTTATATTGTATCGATTGGTCCAATGTGCTTGTATGGTCAATTTTAAGTGAATTTAAGCTTCTGAAGTGAAGATATGTACTTTTCAAAAACTTTCTTTTTTTTAGTTTTGCTTGTCAAAAATGTCCTTTCTGTGTGTAACTTAGTGAGAAAGTGACAAACTTGAGTGAATTGTGACAATATGACTGAATTGGAGTGAATATGCGTTTATCTCTGTAGGAAGCGCGCTAGAGCGCTGAAACTGTGGCTAAACGCACTTTCATGAAAACACGCTTCTTTGAGGTTTTAAGCTCAGAACGTGAATCTGAGCGTGTTTCTGGCCTGGCAACAGCTTCAGATCACAGTGCAATGCATATATTGTATCGTTTGTTCCAATGTGCTTGTATGGCCATTTGGAAGTGAATAGAAGCTTCTGAAGTGAAGATATGCACTTTTTCAAAAACTTTTTTTTTTTTTAATTTTGCCTGTCAAAAATGTCCTTTCTGTGTGTAACCCAGTGGGAAAGTGACAAACTTGAGTGAATTGTGACTATATGACTGAATTCGAGGGATGATGCGTTTATCTCTGTAAGGAAGCGCGCTAGAGCGCTGAAACTGTGGCTATACGCACTTTCATGGAAACACGCTTCTTTGAGGTTTTAAGCTCAGAATGTGAAACTGTGCGTGCTTCTGGCCAGGGAACAGCTTCAGATCACAGTGCAATGCTTATATTGTATCGATTGGTCCAATGTGCTTGTATGGCCATTTGGAAGTGAATAGAAGCTTCTGAAGTGAAGATATGCACTTTTCAAAAACTTTCTTTTTTTTAGTTTTGCTTGTCAAAAATGTCCTTTCTGTGTGTAACTTAGTGAGAAAGTGACAAACTTGAGTGAATTGTGACAATATGACTGAATTGGAGTGAATATGCGTTTATCTCTGTAAGAAAGCGAGCTAGAGCGCTGAAACTGTGGCTATACGCACTTTCATGAAAACATGCTTCTTTGAGGTTTTAAGCTCAGAAAGTGAATCTGAGCGTGTTTCCGGCCTGGCAACAGCTTCAGATCACAGTGCAATGCATATATTGTATCGTTTGTTCCAATGTGCTTGTATGGCCATTTGGAAGTGAATAGAAGCTTCTGAAGTGAAGATATGCACTTTTTCAAAAACTTTCTTTTTTTTAGATTTGCTTGTCAGAAATGTCCATTCTGTGTGTTACTCAGTGGGAAAGTGAACAACTTCAGTGAATTGTGACTATATTACTGAATTGGAGTGAATATGCTCGTATCTCTGTAAGGAAGCGCGCTAGAGCGCTGAAACTGTGGCTATACGCTCTTTCATGGAAACACGCTTCTTTGAGGTTTTAAGCTCAGAAAGTGAAACTGTGAGTGCTTCTGGCCAGGGAACAGCTTCAGATCACAGTGCATTGCACATATTGTATCGTTTGTTCCAATGTGCTTGTATTGCCATTTGGAAGTGAATAGAAGCTTCTGAAGTGAAGATATGCACTTTTTCAAAAACTTTCTTTTTTTTTTATTTTGCTTGTCAAAAATGTCCTTTCTGTGTGTAACCCAGTGGGAAAGTGACAAATTTGAGTCAATTGTGACAATATGACTGAATTGGAGTGCATATGCGTTTATCTCTGTAAGAAAGCGAGCTAGAGCGCTGAAATTGTGGCTATACGCACTTTCATGAAAACATGCTTCTTTGAGGTTTTAAGCTCAGAAAGTGAATCTGAGCGTGTTTCCGGCCTGGCAACAGCTTCAGATCACAGTGCATTGCATATATTGTTTCGATTGGTCCAATGTGCTTGTATGGTCAATTTTAAGTGAATTTAAGCTTCTGAAGTGAAGATATGTACTTTTCAAAAACTTTCTTTTTTTTAATTTTGCTTGTCAAAAATGTCCATTCTGTGTGTTACCCAGTGGGAAAGTGACAAACTTGAGTGAAGTGTGACAATATGACTGAATTGGAGTGAATATGCGTTTATCTCTGTAAGAAAGCGAGCTAGAGCGCTTGAAACTGTGGCTAAACGAACTTTCACGAAAACATGCTTCTTTGAGGTTTTAAGCTCAGAACGTGAATCTGAGCGTGTTTCCGGCCTGGCAACAGCTTCAGATCACAGTGCAATGCATATATTGTATCGTTTGTTCCAATGTGCTTGTATGGCCATTTGGAAGTGAATAGAAGCTTCTGAAGTGAAGATATGCACTTTTTCAAAAACTTTCTTTTTTTTAAAATTTTGCCTGTCAAAAATGTCCTTTCTGTGTGTAACCCAGTGGGAAAGTGACAAACTTGAGTGAATTGTGACTATATGACTGAATTCGAGTGATCATGCGTTTATCTCTGTAAGGAAGCGCGCTAGAGCGCTGAAACTGTGGCTATACGTGCTTTCATGAAAACACGCTTCTTTGAGGTTTTAAGCTCAGAACGTGAATCTGAGCGTGTTTCCGGCCTGGCAACAGCTTCAGATCACAGTGCAATGCATATATTGTATCGTTTGTTCCAATGTGCTTGTATGGCCATTTGGAAGTGAATAGAAGCTTCTGAAGTGAAGATATGCACTTTTTCAAAAACTTTCTTTTTTTTTAAATTTTGCCTGTCAAAAATGTCCTCTCTGTGTGTAACCCAGTGGGAAAGTGACAAACTTGAGTGAATTGTGACTATATGACTGAATTCGAGTGATCATGCGTTTATCTCTGTAAGGAAGCGCGCTAGAGCGCTGAAACTGTGGCTACACGTGCTTTCATGAAAACACGCTTCTTTGAGGTTTTAAGCTCAGAATGTGAAACTGTGCGTTCTTCTGGCCAGGGAACAGCTTCAGATCACAGTGCATTGCATATATTGTATCGATTGGGCCAATGTGCCTGTATGGCCAATTTTAAGTGAATATAAGCTTCTGAAGTGAAGATATGTACTTTTCAAAAACTTTCTTTTTTTTATTTTTGCTTGTCAAAAATGTCCTTTCTGTGTGTAACTTAGTGAGAAAGTGACAAACTTGAGTGAATTGTGACAATATGACTGAATTGGAGTGAATATGCTCGTATCTCTGTAAGGAAGCGCGCTAGAGCGCTGAAACTGTGGCTATACGCACTTTCATGGAAACACGCTTCTTTGAGGTTTTAAGCTCAGAAAGTGAAACTGTGCGTGTTTCTGGCCAGGGAACAGCTTCAGATCACAGTGCAATGCTTATATGGTATTGTTTGGTCCAATGTGCTTGAATGGCCATTTGGAAGTGAAGATATGCACTTTTTCAAAAACTTTCTTTTTTTTTTTTATTTTGCTTGTCAAAAATGTCCATTCTGTGTGTAACCCAGTGGGAAAGTGACAAACTTGAGTGAATTGTGACTATATGACTGAATTGGAGTGAATATGCGTTTATCTCTGTAAGAAAGCGAGCTCGAGCGCTGAAACTGTGGCTATACGCACTTTCATGAAAACATGCTTCTTTGAGGTTTTAAGCTCAGAAAGTGAATCTGAGCTTGTTTCCGGCCTGGCAACAGCTTCAGATCACAGTGCAGTGCATATATTGTATCGATTGGTCCAATGTGCTTGTATGGCCAATTTTAAGTGAATATAAGCTTCTGAAGTGAAGATATGTACTTTTCAAAAACTTTCTTTTTTTTATTTTTGCTTGTCAAAAATGTCCTTTCTGTGTGTAACTTAGTGAGAAAGTGACAAACTTGAGTGAATTGTGACAATATGACTGAATTGGAGTGAATATGCTCGTATCTCTGTAAGGAAGCGCGCTAGAGCGCTGAAACTGTGGCTATACGCACTTTCATGGAAACACGCTTCTTTGAGGTTTTAAGCTCAGAAAGTGAAACTGTGCGTGTTTCTGGCCAGGGAACAGCTTCAGATCACAGTGCAATGCTTATATGGTATTGTTTGGTCCAATGTGCTTGAATGGCCATTTGGAAGTGAAGATATGCACTTTTTCAAAAACTTTCTTTTTTTTTTAATTTTGCTTGTCAAAAATGTCCATTCTGTGTGTAACCCAGTGGGAAAGTGACAAACTTGAGTGAATTGTGACTATATGACTGAATTCGAGTGATTATGCGTTTATCTCTGTAAGGAAGCGCGCGAGAGCGCTGAAACTGTGGCTATACGCGCTTTCATGAAAACACGCTTCTTTGAGGTTTTAAGGTCAGAATGTGAAACTGTGCGTGCTTCTGGCCAGGGAACAGCTTCAGATCACAGTGCAATGCTTATATTGTATCGATTGGTCCAATGTGCTTGTATGGCCAATTTTAAGTGAATTTAAGCTTCTGAAGTGAAGATATGTACTTTTCAAAAACTTTCTTTTTTTTAGTTTTGCTTGTCAAAAATGTCCTTTCTGTGTGTAACTTAGTGAGAAAGTGACAAACTTGAGTGAATTGTGACAATATGACTGAATTGGAGTGAATATGCGTTTATCTCTGTAAGAAAGCGAGCCAGAGCGCTGAAACTGTGGCTAAACGCACTTTCATGAAAACATGCTTCTTTGAGGTTTTAAGCTCAGAACGTGAATCTGAGCGTGTTTCCGGCCGGGCAACAGCTTCAGATCACAGTGCAATGCATATATTGTATCGTTTGTTCCAATGTGCTTGTATGGCCTTTTGGAAGTGAATAGAAGCTTCTGAAGTGAAGATATGCACTTTTTCAAAAACTTTTTTTTTTTTTAATTTTGCCTGTCAAAAATGTCCTTTCTGTGTGTAACCCAGTGGGAAAGTGACAAACTTGAGTGAATTGTGACTATATGACTGAATTCGAGTGATGATGCGTTTATCTCTGTAAGGAAGCGCGCTAGAGCGCTGAAACTGTGGCTATACGTGCTTTCATGAAAACACGCTTCTTTGAGGTTTTAAGCTCAGAATGTGAAACTGTGCGTGCTTCTGGCCAGGGAACAGCTTCAGATCACAGTGCAATGCTTATATTGTATCGATTGGTCCAATGTGCTTGTATGGTCAATTTTAAGTGAATTTAAGCTTCTGAAGTGAAGATATGTACTTTTCAAAAACTTTCTTTTTTTTAGTTTTGCTTGTCAAAAATGTCCTTTCTGTGTGTAACTTAGTGAGAAAGTGACAAACTTGAGTGAATTGTGACAATATGACTGAATTGGAGTGAATATGCGTTTATCTCTGTAGGAAGCGCGCTAGAGCGCTGAAACTGTGGCTAAACGCACTTTCATGAAAACACGCTTCTTTGAGGTTTTAAGCTCAGAACGTGAATCTGAGCGTGTTTCTGGCCTGGCAACAGCTTCAGATCACAGTGCAATGCATATATTGTATCGTTTGTTCCAATGTGCTTGTATGGCCATTTGGAAGTGAATAGAAGCTTCTGAAGTGAAGATATGCACTTTTTCAAAAACTTTTTTTTTTTTTAATTTTGCCTGTCAAAAATGTCCTTTCTGTGTGTAACCCAGTGGGAAAGTGACAAACTTGAGTGAATTGTGACTATATGACTGAATTCGAGGGATGATGCGTTTATCTCTGTAAGGAAGCGCTCTAGAGCGCTGAAACTGTGGCTATACGCACTTTCATGGAAACACGCTTCTTTGAGGTTTTAAGCTCAGAATGTGAAACTGTGCGTGCTTCTGGCCAGGGAACAGCTTCAGATCACAGTGCAATGCTTATATTGTATCGATTGGTCCAATGTGCTTGTATGGCCATTTGGAAGTGAATAGAAGCTTCTGAAGTGAAGATATGCACTTTTCAAAAACTTTCTTTTTTTTAGTTTTGCTTGTCAAAAATGTCCTTTCTGTGTGTAACTTAGTGAGAAAGTGACAAACTTGAGTGAATTGTGACAATATGACTGAATTGGAGTGAATATGCGTTTATCTCTGTAAGAAAGCGAGCTAGAGCGCTGAAACTTTGGCTATACGCACTTTCATGAAAACATGCTTCTTTGAGGTTTTAAGCTCAGAAAGTGAATCTGAGCGTGTTTCCGGCCTGGCAACAGCTTCAGATCACAGTGCAATGCATATATTGTATCGTTTGTTCCAATGTGCTTGTATGGCCATTTGGAAGTGAATAGAAGCTTCTGAAGTGAAGATATGCACTTTTTCAAAAACTTTCTTTTTTTTAGATTTGCTTGTCAGAAATGTCCATTCTGTGTGTTACTCAGTGGGAAAGTGAACAACTTCAGTGAATTGTGACTATATTACTGAATTGGAGTGAATATGCTCGTATCTCTGTAAGGAAGCGCGCTAGAGCGCTGAAACTGTGGCTATACGCTCTTTCATGGAAACACGCTTCTTTGAGTTTTTAAGCTCAGAAAGTGAAACTGTGAGTGCTTCTGGCCAGGGAACAGCTTCAGATCACAGTGCATTGCACATATTGTATCGTTTGTTCCAATGTGCTTGTATTGCCATTTGGAAGTGAATAGAAGCTTCTGAAGTGAAGATATGCACTTTTTCAAAAACTTTCTTTTTTTTTTAAATTTTGCTTGTCAAAAATGTCCATTCTGTGTGTAACCCAGTGGGAAAGTGAAAAACTTGAGTGAATTGTGACTATATGACTGAATTCGAGTGATTATGCGTTTATCTCTGTAAGGAAGCGCGCTAGAGCGCTGAAACTGTGGCGATACGTGCTTTCATGAAAACACGCTTCTTTGAGGTTTTAAGCTCAGAACGTGAATCTGAGCGTGTTTCTGGCCTGGCAACAGCTTCAGATCACAGTGCAATGCATATATTGTATCGTTTGTTCCAATGTGCTTGTATGGCCATTTGGAAGTGAATAGAAGCTTCTGAAGTGAAGATATGCACTTTTTCAAAAACTTTCTTTTTTTTTATTTTGCTTGTCAAAAATGTCCTTTCTGTGTGTAACCCAGTGGGAAAGTGACAAACTTGAGTGAATTGTGACTATTTGACTGAATTCGAGTGATGATGCGTTTATCTCTGTCGGGAAGCGCGCTAGAGCGCTGAAACTGTGGCTATACGTACTTTCATGGAAACACGCTTCTTTGAGGTTTTAAGCTCAGAAAGTGAAACTGTGCGTGCTTCTGGCCAGGGAACAGCTTCAGATCACAGTGCATTGCATATATTGTTTCGATTGGTCCAATGTGCTTGTATGGCCAATTTTAAGTGAATATAAGCTTCTGAAGTGAAGATATGTACTTTTCAAAAACTTTCTTTTTTTTAATTTTGCTAGTCAAAAATGTCCATTCTGTGTGTAACCCAGTGGGAAAGTGACAAACTTGAGTGAATTGTGACAATATGACTGAATTGGAGTGAATATGCGTTTATCTCTGTAAGAAAGCGAGCTAGAGCGCTGAAACTGTGGCTATACGCACTTTCATGGAAACACGCTTCTTTGAGGTTTTAAGCTCAGAACGTGAATCTGAGCGTGTTTCTGGCCTGGGAACAGCTTCAGATCACAGTGCAATGCGTATATGGTATCGTTTGGTCCAATGGCTTTTATGGCCATTTGGAAGTGAATATAAGCTTCTGAAGTGAAGATATGCACTTTTTCAAAAACTTTCTTTTTTTTAGATTTGCTTGTCAGAAATGTCCATTCTGTGTGTTACTTAGTGGGAAAGTGAACAACTTCAGTGAATTGTGACAATATTACTGAATTGGAGTGAATATGCTCGTATCTCTGTAAGGAAGCGCGCTAGAGCGCTGAAACTGTGGCTATACGCACTTTCATGGAAACACGCTTCTTTGATTTTTTAAGCTCAGAATGTGAAACTGTGCGTGCTTCTGGCCAGGGAACAGCTTCAGATCACAGTGCAATGCTTATATTGTATCGATTGGTCCAATGTGCTTGTATGGTCAATTTTAAGTGAATTTAAGCTTCTGAAGTGAAGATATGTACTTTTCAAAAACTTTCTTTTTTTTAATTTTGCTTGTCAAAAATGTCCATTCTGTGTGTTACCCAGTGGGAAAGTGACAAACTTGAGTGAAGTGTGACAATATGACTGAATTGGAGTGAATATGCGTTTATCTCTGTAAGAAAGCGAGCTAGAGCGCTTGAAACTGTGGCTAAACGCACTTTCACGAAAACATGCTTCTTTGAGGTTTTAAGCTCAGAACGTGAATCTGAGCGTGTTTCCGGCCTGGCAACAGCTTCAGATCACAGTGCAATGCATATATTGTATCGTTTGTTCCAATGTGCTTGTATGGCCATTTGGAAGTGAATAGAAGCTTCTGAAGTGAAGATATGCACTTTTTCAAAAACTTTCTTTTTTTTTAATTTTGCTAGTCAAAAATGTCCATTCTGTGTGTAACCCAGTGGGAAAGTGACAAACTTCAGTGAATTGTGACTATATTACTGAATTGGAGTGAATATGCTCGTATCTCTGTAAGGAAGCGCGCTAGAGCGCTGAAACTGTGGCTATACGGACTTTCATGGAAACACGCTTCTTTGAGGTTTTAAGCTCAGAAACTGAAACTGTGAGTGCTTCTGGCCAGGGAACAGCTTCAGATCACAGTGCATTGCATATATTGTATCGTTTGTTCCAATGTGCTTGTATGGCCATTTGGAAGTGAGTAGAAGCTTCTGAAGTGAAGATATGCACTTTTTCAAAAACTTTCTTTTTTTTTTAATTTTGCTTGTCAAAAATGTCCATTCTGTGTGTAACCCAGTGGGAAAGTGAAAAACTTGAGTGAATTGTGACTATATGACTGAATTCGAGTGATGATGCGTTCATCTCTGTAAGGAAGCGCGCTAGAGCCCTGAAACTGTGGCTATACGTGCTTTCATGAAAACACGCTTCTTTGAGGTTTTAAGCTCAGAATGTGAAACTGTGCGTGCTTCTGGCCAGGGAACAGCTTCAGATCACAGTGCATTGCATATATTGTATCGATTGGTCCAATGTGCTTGTATGGCCAATTTTAAGTGAATATAAGCTTCTGAAGTGAAGATATGTACTTTTCAAAAACTTTCTTTTTTCTAATTTTGTTCGTCAAAAATGTCCATTCTGTGTGTAACCCAGTGGGAAAGTGACAAACTTGAGTGAATTGTGACAATATGACTGAATTGGAGTGAATATGCGTTTACCTCTGTTAGATAGCGAGCTAGAGCGCTGAAACTGTGGCTATACGCACTTTCATGGAAACACGCTTCTTTGAGGTTTTAAGCTCAGAACGTGAATCTGAGCGTGTTTCTGGCCTGGGAACAGCTTCAGATCACAGTGCAATGCGTATATGGTATCGTTTGGTCCAATGGCTTTTATGGCCATTTGGAAGTGAATATAAGCTTCTGAAGTGAAGATATGCACTTTTTCAAAAACTTTCTTTTTTTTAGATTTGCTTGTCAGAAATGTCCATTCTGTGTGTTACTTAGTGAGAAAGTGAACAACTTCAGTGAATTGTGACTATATTACTGAATTGGAGTGAATATGCTCGTATCTCTGTAAGGAAGGGCGCTAGAGCGCTGAAACTGTGGCTATACGCACTTTCATGAAAACACGCTTCTTTGAGGTTTTAAGCTCAGAATGTGAAACTGTGCGTGCTTCTGGCCAGGGAACAGCTTCATATCACAGTGCAATGCTTATATTGTATCGATTGGTCCAATGTGCTTGTATGGCCAATTTTAAGTGAATTTAAGCTTCTGAAGTGAAGATATGTACTTTTCAAAAACTTTCTTTTTTTTAGTTTTGCTTGTCAAAAATGTCCTTTCTGTGTGTAACTTAGTGAGAAAGTGACAAACTTGAGTGAATTGTGACAATATGACTGAATTGGAGTGAATATGCGTTTATCTCTGTAAGAAAGCGAGCCAGAGCGCTGAAACTGTGGCTAAACGCACTTTCATGAAAACATGCTTCTTTGAGGTTTTAAGCTCAGAACGTGAATCTGAGCGTGTTTCCGGCCGGGCAACAGCTTCAGATCACAGTGCAATGCATATATTGTATCGTTTGTTCCAATGTGCTTGTATGGCCTTTTGGAAGTGAATAGAAGCTTCTGAAGTGAAGATATGCACTTTTTCAAAAACTTTCTTTTTTTTTTAATTTTGCCTGTCAAAAATGTCCTTTCTGTGTGTAACCCAGTGGGAAAGTGACAAACTTGAGTGAATTGTGACTATATGACTGAATTCGAGTGATGATGCGTTTATCTCTGTAAGGAAGCGCGCTAGAGCGCTGAAACTGTGGCTATACGTGCTTTCATGAAAACACGCTTCTTTGAGGTTTTAAGCTCAGAATGTGAAACTGTGCGTGCTTCTGGCCAGGGAACAGCTTCAGATCACAGTGCAATGCTTATATTGTATCGATTGGTCCAATGTGCTTGTATGGTCAATTTTAAGTGAATTTAAGCTTCTGAAGTGAAGATATGTACTTTTCAAAAACTTTCTTTTTTTTAGTTTTGCTTGTCAAAAATGTCCTTTCTGTGTGTAACTTAGTGAGAAAATGACAAACTTGAGTGAATTGTGACAATATGACTGAATTGGAGTGAATATGCGTTTATCTCTGTAGGAAGCGCGCTAGAGCGCTGAAACTGTGGCTAAACGCACTTTCATGAAAACACGCTTCTTTGAGGTTTTAAGCTCAGAACGTGAATCTGAGCGTGTTTCTGGCCTGGCAACAGCTTCAGATCACAGTGCAATGCATATATTGTATCGTTTGTTCCAATGTGCTTGTATGGCCATTTGGAAGTGAATAGAAGCTTCTGAAGTGAAGATATGCACTTTTTCAAAAACTTTTTTTTTTTTTAATTTTGCCTGTCAAAAATGTCCTTTCTGTGTGTAACCCAGTGGGAAAGTGACAAACTTGAGTGAATTGTGACTATATGACTGAATTCGAGGGATGATGCGTTTATCTCTGTAAGGAAGCGCGCTAGAGCGCTGAAACTGTGGCTATACGCACTTTCATGGAAACACGCTTCTTTGAGGTTTTAAGCTCAGAATGTGAAACTGTGCGTGCTTCTGGCCAGGGAACAGCTTCAGATCACAGTGCAATGCTTATATTGTATCGATTGGTCCAATGTGCTTGTATGGCCATTTGGAAGTGAATAGAAGCTTCTGAAGTGAAGATATGCACTTTTCAAAAACTTTCTTTTTTTTAGTTTTGCTTGTCAAAAATGTCCTTTCTGTGTGTAACTTAGTGAGAAAGTGACAATATGACTGAATTGGAGTGAATATGCGTTTATCTCTGTAAGAAAGCGAGCTAGAGCGCTGAAACTGTGGCTATACGCACTTTCATGAAAACATGCTTCTTTGAGGTTTTAAGCTCAGAAAGTGAATCTGAGCGTGTTTCCGGCCTGGCAACAGCTTCAGATCACAGTGCAATGCATATATTGTATCGTTTGTTCCAATGTGCTTGTATGGCCATTTGGAAGTGAATAGAAGCTTCTGAAGTGAAGATATGCACTTTTTCAAAAACTTTCTTTTTTTTAGATTTGCTTGTCAGAAATGTCCATTCTGTGTGTTACTCAGTGGGAAAGTGAACAACTTCAGTGAATTGTGACTATATTACTGAATTGGAGTGAATATGCTCGTATCTCTGTAAGGAAGCGCGCTAGAGCGCTGAAACTGTGGCTATACGCTCTTTCATGGAAACACGCTTCTTTGAGGTTTTAAGCTCAGAAAGTGAAACTGTGAGTGCTTCTGGCCAGGGAACAGCTTCAGATCACAGTGCATTGCACATATTGTATCGTTTGTTCCAATGTGCTTGTATTGCCATTTGGAAGTGAATAGAAGCTTCTGAAGTGAAGATATGCACTTTTTCAAAAACTTTCTTTTTTTTTTATTTTGCTTGTCAAAAATGTCCTTTCTGTGTGTAACCCAGTGGGAAAGTGACAAATTTGAGTCAATTGTGACAATATGACTGAATTGGAGTGCATATGCGTTTATCTCTGTAAGAAAGCGAGCTAGAGCGCTGAAATTGTGGCTATACGCACTTTCATGAAAACATGCTTCTTTGAGGTTTTAAGCTCAGAAAGTGAATCTGAGCGTGTTTCCGGCCTGGCAACAGCTTCAGATCACAGTGCATTGCATATATTGTTTCGATTGGTCCAATGTGCTTGTATGGTCAATTTTAAGTGAATTTAAGCTTCTGAAGTGAAGATATGTACTTTTCAAAAACTTTCTTTTTTTTAATTTTGCTTGTCAAAAATGTCCATTCTGTGTGTTACCCAGTGGGAAAGTGACAAACTTGAGTGAAGTGTGACAATATGACTGAATTGGAGTGAATATGCGTTTATCTCTGTAAGAAAGCGAGCTAGAGCGCTTGAAACTGTGGCTAAACGCACTTTCACGAAAACATGCTTCTTTGAGGTTTTAAGCTCAGAACGTGAATCTGAGCGTGTTTCCGGCCTGGCAACAGCTTCAGATCACAGTGCAATGCATATATTGTATCGTTTGTTCCAATGTGCTTGTATGGCCATTTGGAAGTGAATAGAAGCTTCTGAAGTGAAGATATGCACTTTTTCAAAAACTTTCTTTTTTTTAAATTTTGCCTGTCAAAAATGTCCTTTCTGTGTGTAACCCAGTGGGAAAGTGACAAACTTGAGTGAATTGTGACTATATGACTGAATTCGAGTGATCATGCGTTTATCTCTGTAAGGAAGCGCGCTAGAGCGCTGAAACTGTGGCTATACGTGCTTTCATGAAAACACGCTTCTTTGAGGTTTTAAGCTCAGAACGTGAATCTGAGCGTGTTTCCGGCCTGGCAACAGCTTCAGATCACAGTGCAATGCATATATTGTATCGTTTGTTCCAATGTGCTTGTATGGCCATTTGGAAGTGAATAGAAGCTTCTGAAGTGAAGATATGCACTTTTTCAAAAACTTTCTTTTTTTTAAAATTTTGCCTGTCAAAAATGTCCTCTCTGTGTGTAACCCAGTGGGAAAGTGACAAACTTGAGTGAATTGTGACTATATGACTGAATTCGAGTGATCATGCGTTTATCTCTGTAAGGAAGCGCGCTAGAGCGCTGAAACTGTGGCTACACGTGCTTTCATGAAAACACGCTTCTTTGAGGTTTTAAGCTCAGAATGTGAAACTGTGCGTTCTTCTGGCCAGGGAACAGCTTCAGATCACAGTGCATTGCATATATTGTATCGATTGGGCCAATGTGCCTGTATGGCCAATTTTAAGTGAATATAAGCTTCTGAAGTGAAGATATGTACTTTTCAAAAACTTTCTTTTTTTTATTTTTGCTTGTCAAAAATGTCCTTTCTGTGTGTAACTTAGTGAGAAAGTGACAAACTTGAGTGAATTGTGACAATATGACTGAATTGGAGTGAATATGCTCGTATCTCTGTAAGGAAGCGCGCTAGAGCGCTGAAACTGTGGCTATACGCACTTTCATGGAAACACGCTTCTTTGAGGTTTTAAGCTCAGAAAGTGAAACTGTGCGTGTTTCTGGCCAGGGAACAGCTTCAGATCACAGTGCAATGCTTATATGGTATTGTTTGGTCCAATGTGCTTGAATGGCCATTTGGAAGTGAAGATATGCACTTTTTCAAAAACTTTCTTTTTTTTTTTTATTTTGCTTGTCAAAAATGTCCATTCTGTGTGTAACCCAGTGGGAAAGTGACAAACTTGAGTGAATTGTGACTATATGACTGAATTGGAGTGAATATGCGTTTATCTCTGTAAGAAAGCGAGCTCGAGCGCTGAAACTGTGGCTATACGCACTTTCATGAAAACATGCTTCTTTGAGGTTTTAAGCTCAGAAAGTGAATCTGAGCTTGTTTCCGGCCTGGCAACAGCTTCAGATCACAGTGCAGTGCATATATTGTATCGATTGGTCCAATGTGCTTGTATGGCCAATTTTAAGTGAATATAAGCTTCTGAAGTGAAGATATGTACTTTTCAAAAACTTTCTTTTTTTTATTTTTGCTTGTCAAAAATGTCCTTTCTGTGTGTAACTTAGTGAGAAAGTGACGAACTTGAGTGAATTGTGACAATATGACTGAATTGGAGTGAATATGCTCGTATCTCTGTAAGGAAGCGCGCTAGAGCGCTGAAACTGTGGCTATACGCACTTTCATGGAAACACGCTTCTTTGAGGTTTTAAGCTCAGAAAGTGAAACTGTGCGTGTTTCTGGCCAGGGAACAGCTTCAGATCACAGTGCAATGCTTATATGGTATTGTTTGGTCCAATGTGCTTGAATGGCCATTTGGAAGTGAAGATATGCACTTTTTCAAAAACTTTCTTTTTTTTTAAATTTTGCTTGTCAAAAATGTCCATTCTGTGTGTAACCCAGTGGGAAAGTGACAAACTTGAGTGAATTGTGACTATATGACTGAATTCGAGTGATTATGCGTTTATCTCTGTAAGGAAGCGCGCGAGAGCGCTGAAACTGTGGCTATACGCGCTTTCATGAAAACACGCTTCTTTGAGGTTTTAAGGTCAGAATGTGAAACTGTGCGTGCTTCTGGCCAGGGAACAGCTTCAGATCACAGTGCAATGCTTATATTGTATCGATTGGTCCAATGTGCTTGTATGGCCAATTTTAAGTGAATTTAAGCTTCTGAAGTGAAGATATGTACTTTTCAAAAACTTTCTTTTTTTTAGTTTTGCTTGTCAAAAATGTCCTTTCTGTGTGTAACTTAGTGAGAAAGTGACAAACTTGAGTGAATTGTGACAATATGACTGAATTGGAGTGAATATGCTCGTATCTCTGTAAGGAAGCGCGCTAGAGCGCTGAAACTGTGGCTATACGCACTTTCATGAAAACACGCTTCTTTGAGGTTTTAAGCTCAGAATGTGAAACTGTGCGTGCTTCTGGCCAGGGAACAGCTTCATATCACAGTGCAATGCTTATATTGTATCGATTGGTCCAATGTGCTTGTATGGCCAATTTTAAGTGAATTTAAGCTTCTGAAGTGAAGATATGTACTTTTCAAAAACTTTCTTTTTTTTAGTTTTGCTTGTCAAAAATGTCCTTTCTGTGTGTAACTTAGTGAGAAAGTGACAAACTTGAGTGAATTGTGACAATATGACTGAATTGGAGTGAATATGCGTTTATCTCTGTAAGAAAGCGAGCCAGAGCGCTGAAACTGTGGCTAAACGCACTTTCATGAAAACATGCTTCTTTGAGGTTTTAAGCTCAGAACGTGAATCTGAGCGTGTTTCCGGCCGGGCAACAGCTTCAGATCACAGTGCAATGCATATATTGTATCGTTTGTTCCAATGTGCTTGTATGGCCTTTTGGAAGTGAATAGAAGCTTCTGAAGTGAAGATATGCACTTTTTCAAAAACTTTTTTTTTTTTTAATTTTGCCTGTCAAAAATGTCCTTTCTGTGTGTAACCCAGTGGGAAAGTGACAAACTTGAGTGAATTGTGACTATATGACTGAATTCGAGTGATGATGCGTTTATCTCTGTAAGGAAGCGCGCTAGAGCGCTGAAACTGTGGCTATACGTGCTTTCATGAAAACACGCTTCTTTGAGGTTTTAAGCTCAGAATGTGAAACTGTGCGTGCTTCTGGCCAGGGAACAGCTTCAGATCACAGTGCAATGCTTATATTGTATCGATTGGTCCAATGTGCTTGTATGGTCAATTTTAAGTGAATTTAAGCTTCTGAAGTGAAGATATGTACTTTTCAAAAACTTTCTTTTTTTTAGTTTTGCTTGTCAAAAATGTCCTTTCTGTGTGTAACTTAGTGAGAAAGTGACAAACTTGAGTGAATTGTGACAATATGACTGAATTGGAGTGAATATGCGTTTATCTCTGTAGGAAGCGCGCTAGAGCGCTGAAACTGTGGCTAAACGCACTTTCATGAAAACACGCTTCTTTGAGGTTTTAAGCTCAGAACGTGAATCTGAGCGTGTTTCTGGCCTGGCAACAGCTTCAGATCACAGTGCAATGCATATATTGTATCGTTTGTTCCAATGTGCTTGTATGGCCATTTGGAAGTGAATAGAAGCTTCTGAAGTGAAGATATGCACTTTTTCAAAAACTTTTTTTTTTTTTAATTTTGCCTGTCAAAAATGTCCTTTCTGTGTGTAACCCAGTGGGAAAGTGACAAACTTGAGTGAATTGTGACTATATGACTGAATTCGAGGGATGATGCGTTTATCTCTGTAAGGAAGCGCGCTAGAGCGCTGAAACTGTGGCTATACGCACTTTCATGGAAACACGCTTCTTTGAGGTTTTAAGCTCAGAATGTGAAACTGTGCGTGCTTCTGGCCAGGGAACAGCTTCAGATCACAGTGCAATGCTTATATTGTATCGATTGGTCCAATGTGCTTGTATGGCCATTTGGAAGTGAATAGAAGCTTCTGAAGTGAAGATATGCACTTTTCAAAAACTTTCTTTTTTTTAGTTTTGCTTGTCAAAAATGTCCTTTCTGTGTGTAACTTAGTGAGAAAGTGACAAACTTGAGTGAATTGTGACAATATGACTGAATTGGAGTGAATATGCGTTTATCTCTGTAAGAAAGCGAGCTAGAGCGCTGAAACTGTGGCTATACGCACTTTCATGAAAACATGCTTCTTTGAGGTTTTAAGCTCAGAAAGTGAATCTGAGCGTGTTTCCGGCCTGGCAACAGCTTCAGATCACAGTGCAATGCATATATTGTATCGTTTGTTCCAATGTGCTTGTATGGCCATTTGGAAGTGAATAGAAGCTTCTGAAGTGAAGATATGCACTTTTTCAAAAACTTTCTTTTTTTTAGATTTGCTTGTCAGAAATGTCCATTCTGTGTGTTACTCAGTGGGAAAGTGAACAACTTCAGTGAATTGTGACTATATTACTGAATTGGAGTGAATATGCTCGTATCTCTGTAAGGAAGCGCGCTAGAGCGCTGAAACTGTGGCTATACGCTCTTTCATGGAAACACGCTTCTTTGAGGTTTTAAGCTCAGAAAGTGAAACTGTGAGTGCTTCTGGCCAGGGAACAGCTTCAGATCACAGTGCATTGCACATATTGTATCGTTTGTTCCAATGTGCTTGTATTGCCATTTGGAAGTGAATAGAAGCTTCTGAAGTGAAGATATGCACTTTTTCAAAAACTTTCTTTTTTTTTTATTTTGCTTGTCAAAAATGTCCTTTCTGTGTGTAACCCAGTGGGAAAGTGACAAATTTGAGTCAATTGTGACAATATGACTGAATTGGAGTGCATATGCGTTTATCTCTGTAAGAAAGCGAGCTAGAGCGCTGAAATTGTGGCTATACGCACTTTCATGAAAACATGCTTCTTTGAGGTTTTAAGCTCAGAAAGTGAATCTGAGCGTGTTTCCGGCCTGGCAACAGCTTCAGATCACAGTGCATTGCATATATTGTTTCGATTGGTCCAATGTGCTTGTATGGTCAATTTTAAGTGAATTTAAGCTTCTGAAGTGAAGATATGTACTTTTCAAAAACTTTCTTTTTTTTAATTTTGCTTGTCAAAAATGTCCATTCTGTGTGTTACCCAGTGGGAAAGTGACAAACTTGAGTGAAGTGTGACAATATGACTGAATTGGAGTGAATATGCGTTTATCTCTGTAAGAAAGCGAGCTAGAGCGCTTGAAACTGTGGCTAAACGCACTTTCACGAAAACATGCTTCTTTGAGGTTTTAAGCTCAGAACGTGAATCTGAGCGTGTTTCCGGCCTGGCAACAGCTTCAGATCACAGTGCAATGCATATATTGTATCGTTTGTTCCAATGTGCTTGTATGGCCATTTGGAAGTGAATAGAAGCTTCTGAAGTGAAGATATGCACTTTTTCAAAAACTTTCTTTTTTTTTAAATTTTGCCTGTCAAAAATGTCCTTTCTGTGTGTAACCCAGTGGGAAAGTGACAAACTTGAGTGAATTGTGACTATATGACTGAATTCGAGTGATCATGCGTTTATCTCTGTAAGGAAGCGCGCTAGAGCGCTGAAACTGTGGCTATACGTGCTTTCATGAAAACACGCTTCTTTGAGGTTTTAAGCTCAGAACGTGAATCTGAGCGTGTTTCCGGCCTGGCAACAGCTTCAGATCACAGTGCAATGCATATATTGTATCGTTTGTTCCAATGTGCTTGTATGGCCATTTGGAAGTGAATAGAAGCTTCTGAAGTGAAGATATGCACTTTTTCAAAAACTTTCTTTTTTTTTAAATTTTGCCTGTCAAAAATGTCCTCTCTGTGTGTAACCCAGTGGGAAAGTGACAAACTTGAGTGAATTGTGACTATATGACTGAATTCGAGTGATCATGCGTTTATCTCTGTAAGGAAGCGCGCTAGAGCGCTGAAACTGTGGCTACACGTGCTTTCATGAAAACACGCTTCTTTGAGGTTTTAAGCTCAGAATGTGAAACTGTGCGTTCTTCTGGCCAGGGAACAGCTTCAGATCACAGTGCATTGCATATATTGTATCGATTGGGCCAATGTGCCTGTATGGCCAATTTTAAGTGAATATAAGCTTCTGAAGTGAAGATATGTACTTTTCAAAAACTTTCTTTTTTTTATTTTTGCTTGTCAAAAATGTCCTTTCTGTGTGTAACTTAGTGAGAAAGTGACAAACTTGAGTGAATTGTGACAATATGACTGAATTGGAGTGAATATGCTCGTATCTCTGTAAGGAAGCGCGCTAGAGCGCTGAAACTGTGGCTATACGCTCTTTCATGGAAACATGCTTCTTTGAGGTTTTAAGCTCAGAAAGTGAATCTGAGCTTGTTTCCGGCCTGGCAACAGCTTCAGATCACAGTGCAGTGCATATATTGTATCGATTGGTCCAATGTGCTTGTATGGCCAATTTTAAGTGAATATAAGCTTCTGAAGTGAAGATATGTACTTTTCAAAAACTTTCTTTTTTTTATTTTTGCTTGTCAAAAATGTCCTTTCTGTGTGTAACTTAGTGAGAAAGTGACGAACTTGAGTGAATTGTGACAATATGACTGAATTGGAGTGAATATGCTCGTATCTCTGTAAGGAAGAGCGCTAGAGCGCTGAAACTGTGGCTATACGCACTTTCATGGAAACACGCTTCTTTGAGGTTTTAAGCTCAGAAAGTGAAACTGTGCGTGTTTCTGGCCAGGGAACAGCTTCAGATCACAGTGCAATGCTTATATGGTATTGTTTGGTCCAATGTGCTTGAATGGCCATTTGGAAGTGAAGATATGCACTTTTTCAAAAACTTTCTTTTTTTTAAAATTTTGCTTGTCAAAAATGTCCATTCTGTGTGTAACCCAGTGGGAAAGTGACAAACTTGAGTGAATTGTGACTATATGACTGAATTCGAGTGATTATGCGTTTATCTCTGTAAGGAAGCGCGCGAGAGCGCTGAAACTGTGGCTATACGCGCTTTCATGAAAACACGCTTCTTTGAGGTTTTAAGGTCAGAATGTGAAACTGTGCGTGCTTCTGGCCAGGGAACAGCTTCAGATCACAGTGCAATGCTTATATTGTATCGATTGGTCCAATGTGCTTGTATGGCCAATTTTAAGTGAATTTAAGCTTCTGAAGTGAAGATATGTACTTTTCAAAAACTTTCTTTTTTTTAGTTTTGCTTGTCAAAAATGTCCTTTCTGTGTGTAACTTAGTGAGAAAGTGACAAACTTGAGTGAATTGTGACAATATGACTGAATTGGAGTGAATATGCTCGTATCTCTGTAAGGAAGCGCGCTAGAGCGCTGAAACTGTGGCTATACGCACTTTCATGAAAACACGCTTCTTTGAGGTTTTAAGCTCAGAATGTGAAACTGTGCGTGCTTCTGGCCAGGGAACAGCTTCATATCACAGTGCAATGCTTATATTGTATCGATTGGTCCAATGTGCTTGTATGGCCAATTTTAAGTGAATTTAAGCTTCTGAAGTGAAGATATGTACTTTTCAAAAACTTTCTTTTTTTTAGTTTTGCTTGTCAAAAATGTCCTTTCTGTGTGTAACTTAGTGAGAAAGTGACAAACTTGAGTGAATTGTGACAATATGACTGAATTGGAGTGAATATGCGTTTATCTCTGTAAGAAAGCGAGCCAGAGCGCTGAAACTGTGGCTAAACGCACTTTCATGAAAACATGCTTCTTTGAGGTTTTAAGCTCAGAACGTGAATCTGAGCGTGTTTCCGGCCGGGCAACAGCTTCAGATCACAGTGCAATGCATATATTGTATCGTTTGTTCCAATGTGCTTGTATGGCCTTTTGGAAGTGAATAGAAGCTTCTGAAGTGAAGATATGCACTTTTTCAAAAACTTTTTTTTTTTTTAATTTTGCCTGTCAAAAATGTCCTTTCTGTGTGTAACCCAGTGGGAAAGTGACAAACTTGAGTGAATTGTGACTATATGACTGAATTCGAGTGATGATGCGTTTATCTCTGTAAGGAAGCGCGCTAGAGCGCTGAAACTGTGGCTATACGTGCTTTCATGAAAACACGCTTCTTTGAGGTTTTAAGCTCAGAATGTGAAACTGTGCGTGCTTCTGGCCAGGGAACAGCTTCAGATCACAGTGCAATGCTTATATTGTATCGATTGGTCCAATGTGCTTGTATGGTCAATTTTAAGTGAATTTAAGCTTCTGAAGTGAAGATATGTACTTTTCAAAAACTTTCTTTTTTTTAGTTTTGCTTGTCAAAAATGTCCTTTCTGTGTGTAACTTAGTGAGAAAGTGACAAACTTGAGTGAATTGTGACAATATGACTGAATTGGAGTGAATATGCGTTTATCTCTGTAGGAAGCGCGCTAGAGCGCTGAAACTGTGGCTAAACGCACTTTCATGAAAACACGCTTCTTTGAGGTTTTAAGCTCAGAACGTGAATCTGAGCGTGTTTCTGGCCTGGCAACAGCTTCAGATCACAGTGCAATGCATATATTGTATCGTTTGTTCCAATGTGCTTGTATGGCCATTTGGAAGTGAATAGAAGCTTCTGAAGTGAAGATATGCACTTTTTCAAAAACTTTTTTTTTTTTAAATTTTGCCTGTCAAAAATGTCCTTTCTGTGTGTAACCCAGTGGGAAAGTGACAAACTTGAGTGAATTGTGACTATATGACTGAATTCGAGGGATGATGCGTTTATCTCTGTAAGGAAGCGCGCTAGAGCGCTGAAACTGTGGCTATACGCACTTTCATGGAAACACGCTTCTTTGAGGTTTTAAGCTCAGAATGTGAAACTGTGCGTGCTTCTGGCCAGGGAACAGCTTCAGATCACAGTGCAATGCTTATATTGTATCGATTGGTCCAATGTGCTTGTATGGCCATTTGGAAGTGAATAGAAGCTTCTGAAGTGAAGATATGCACTTTTCAAAAACTTTCTTTTTTTTAGTTTTGCTTGTCAAAAATGTCCTTTCTGTGTGTAACTTAGTGAGAAAGTGACAAACTTGAGTGAATTGTGACAATATGACTGAATTGGAGTGAATATGCGTTTATCTCTGTAAGAAAGCGAGCTAGAGCGCTGAAACTGTGGCTATACGCACTTTCATGAAAACATGCTTCTTTGAGGTTTTAAGCTCAGAAAGTGAATCTGAGCGTGTTTCCGGCCTGGCAACAGCTTCAGATCACAGTGCAATGCATATATTGTATCGTTTGTTCCAATGTGCTTGTATGGCCATTTGGAAGTGAATAGAAGCTTCTGAAGTGAAGATATGCACTTTTTCAAAAACTTTCTTTTTTTTAGATTTGCTTGTCAGAAATGTCCATTCTGTGTGTTACTCAGTGGGAAAGTGAACAACTTCAGTGAATTGTGACTATATTACTGAATTGGAGTGAATATGCTCGTATCTCTGTAAGGAAGCGCGCTAGAGCGCTGAAACTGTGGCTATACGCTCTTTCATGGAAACACGCTTCTTTGAGGTTTTAAGCTCAGAAAGTGAAACTGTGAGTGCTTCTGGCCAGGGAACAGCTTCAGATCACAGTGCATTGCACATATTGTATCGTTTGTTCCAATGTGCTTGTATTGCCATTTGGAAGTGAATAGAAGCTTCTGAAGTGAAGATATGCACTTTTTCAAAAACTTTCTTTTTTTTTTATTTTGCTTGTCAAAAATGTCCTTTCTGTGTGTAACCCAGTGGGAAAGTGACAAATTTGAGTCAATTGTGACAATATGACTGAATTGGAGTGCATATGCGTTTATCTCTGTAAGAAAGCGAGCTAGAGCGCTGAAATTGTGGCTATACGCACTTTCATGAAAACATGCTTCTTTGAGGTTTTAAGCTCAGAAAGTGAATCTGAGCGTGTTTCCGGCCTGGCAACAGCTTCAGATCACAGTGCATTGCATATATTGTTTCGATTGGTCCAATGTGCTTGAATGGTCAATTTTAAGTGAATTTAAGCTTCTGAAGTGAAGATATGTACTTTTCAAAAACTTTCTTTTTTTTAATTTTGCTTGTCAAAAATGTCCATTCTGTGTGTTACCCAGTGGGAAAGTGACAAACTTGAGTGAAGTGTGACAATATGACTGAATTGGAGTGAATATGCGTTTATCTCTGTAAGAAAGCGAGCTAGAGCGCTTGAAACTGTGGCTAAACGCACTTTCACGAAAACATGCTTCTTTGAGGTTTTAAGCTCAGAACGTGAATCTGAGCGTGTTTCCGGCCTGGCAACAGCTTCAGATCACAGTGCAATGCATATATTGTATCGTTTGTTCCAATGTGCTTGTATGGCCATTTGGAAGTGAATAGAAGCTTCTGAAGTGAAGATATGCACTTTTTCAAAAACTTTCTTTTTTTTTAAATTTTGCCTGTCAAAAATGTCCTTTCTGTGTGTAACCCAGTGGGAAAGTGACAAACTTGAGTGAATTGTGACTATATGACTGAATTCGAGTGATCATGCGTTTATCTCTGTAAGGAAGCGCGCTAGAGCGCTGAAACTGTGGCTATACGTGCTTTCATGAAAACACGCTTCTTTGAGGTTTTAAGCTCAGAACGTGAATCTGAGCGTGTTTCCGGCCTGGCAACAGCTTCAGATCACAGTGCAATGCATATATTGTATCGTTTGTTCCAATGTGCTTGTATGGCCATTTGGAAGTGAATAGAAGCTTCTGAAGTGAAGATATGCACTTTTTCAAAAACTTTCTTTTTTTTTAAATTTTGCCTGTCAAAAATGTCCTCTCTGTGTGTAACCCAGTGGGAAAGTGACAAACTTGAGTGAATTGTGACTATATGACTGAATTCGAGTGATCATGCGTTTATCTCTGTAAGGAAGCGCGCTAGAGCGCTGAAACTGTGGCTACACGTGCTTTCATGAAAACACGCTTCTTTGAGGTTTTAAGCTCAGAATGTGAAACTGTGCGTTCTTCTGGCCAGGGAACAGCTTCAGATCACAGTGCATTGCATATATTGTATCGATTGGGCCAATGTGCCTGTATGGCCAATTTTAAGTGAATATAAGCTTCTGAAGTGAAGATATGTACTTTTCAAAAACTTTCTTTTTTTTATTTTTGCTTGTCAAAAATGTCCTTTCTGTGTGTAACTTAGTGAGAAAGTGACAAACTTGAGTGAATTGTGACAATATGACTGAATTGGAGTGAATATGCTCGTATCTCTGTAAGGAAGCGCGCTAGAGCGCTGAAACTGTGGCTATACGCACTTTCATGGAAACACGCTTCTTTGAGGTTTTAAGCTCAGAAAGTGAAACTGTGCGTGTTTCTGGCCAGGGAACAGCTTCAGATCACAGTGCAATGCTTATATGGTATTGTTTGGTCCAATGTGCTTGAATGGCCATTTGGAAGTGAAGATATGCACTTTTTCAAAAACTTTCTTTTTTTTTTTTATTTTGCTTGTCAAAAATGTCCATTCTGTGTGTAACCCAGTGGGAAAGTGACAAACTTGAGTGAATTGTGACTATATGACTGAATTGGAGTGAATATGCGTTTATCTCTGTAAGAAAGCGAGCTCGAGCGCTGAAACTGTGGCTATACGCACTTTCATGAAAACATGCTTCTTTGAGGTTTTAAGCTCAGAAAGTGAATCTGAGCTTGTTTCCGGCCTGGCAACAGCTTCAGATCACAGTGCAGTGCATATATTGTATCGATTGGTCCAATGTGCTTGTATGGCCAATTTTAAGTGAATATAAGCTTCTGAAGTGAAGATATGTACTTTTCAAAAACTTTCTTTTTTTTATTTTTGCTTGTCAAAAATGTCCTTTCTGTGTGTAACTTAGTGAGAAAGTGACGAACTTGAGTGAATTGTGACAATATGACTGAATTGGAGTGAATATGCTCGTATCTCTGTAAGGAAGCGCGCTAGAGCGCTGAAACTGTGGCTATACGCACTTTCATGGAAACACGCTTCTTTGAGGTTTTAAGCTCAGAAAGTGAAACTGTGCGTGTTTCTGGCCAGGGAACAGCTTCAGATCACAGTGCAATGCTTATATGGTATTGTTTGGTCCAATGTGCTTGAATGGCCATTTGGAAGTGAAGATATGCACTTTTTCAAAAACTTTCTTTTTTTTTAAATTTTGCTTGTCAAAAATGTCCATTCTGTGTGTAACCCAGTGGGAAAGTGACAAACTTGAGTGAATTGTGACTATATGACTGAATTCGAGTGATTATGCGTTTATCTCTGTAAGGAAGCGCGCGAGAGCGCTGAAACTGTGGCTATACGCGCTTTCATGAAAACACGCTTCTTTGAGGTTTTAAGGTCAGAATGTGAAACTGTGCGTGCTTCTGGCCAGGGAACAGCTTCAGATCACAGTGCAATGCTTATATTGTATCGATTGGTCCAATGTGCTTGTATGGCCAATTTTAAGTGAATTTAAGCTTCTGAAGTGAAGATATGTACTTTTCAAAAACTTTCTTTTTTTTAGTTTTGCTTGTCAAAAATGTCCTTTCTGTGTGTAACTTAGTGAGAAAGTGACAAACTTGAGTGAATTGTGACAATATGACTGAATTGGAGTGAATATGCTCGTATCTCTGTAAGGAAGCGCGCTAGAGCGCTGAAACTGTGGCTATACGCACTTTCATGAAAACACGCTTCTTTGAGGTTTTAAGCTCAGAATGTGAAACTGTGCGTGCTTCTGGCCAGGGAACAGCTTCATATCACAGTGCAATGCTTATATTGTATCGATTGGTCCAATGTGCTTGTATGGCCAATTTTAAGTGAATTTAAGCTTCTGAAGTGAAGATATGTACTTTTCAAAAACTTTCTTTTTTTTAGTTTTGCTTGTCAAAAATGTCCTTTCTGTGTGTAACTTAGTGAGAAAGTGACAAACTTGAGTGAATTGTGACAATATGACTGAATTGGAGTGAATATGCGTTTATCTCTGTAAGAAAGCGAGCCAGAGCGCTGAAACTGTGGCTAAACGCACTTTCATGAAAACATGCTTCTTTGAGGTTTTAAGCTCAGAACGTGAATCTGAGCGTGTTTCCGGCCGGGCAACAGCTTCAGATCACAGTGCAATGCATATATTGTATCGTTTGTTCCAATGTGCTTGTATGGCCTTTTGGAAGTGAATAGAAGCTTCTGAAGTGAAGATATGCACTTTTTCAAAAACTTTTTTTTTTTTTAATTTTGCCTGTCAAAAATGTCCTTTCTGTGTGTAACCCAGTGGGAAAGTGACAAACTTGAGTGAATTGTGACTATATGACTGAATTCGAGTGATGATGCGTTTATCTCTGTAAGGAAGCGCGCTAGAGCGCTGAAACTGTGGCTATACGTGCTTTCATGAAAACACGCTTCTTTGAGGTTTTAAGCTCAGAATGTGAAACTGTGCGTGCTTCTGGCCAGGGAACAGCTTCAGATCACAGTGCAATGCTTATATTGTATCGATTGGTCCAATGTGCTTGTATGGTCAATTTTAAGTGAATTTAAGCTTCTGAAGTGAAGATATGTACTTTTCAAAAACTTTCTTTTTTTTAGTTTTGCTTGTCAAAAATGTCCTTTCTGTGTGTAACTTAGTGAGAAAGTGACAAACTTGAGTGAATTGTGACAATATGACTGAATTGGAGTGAATATGCGTTTATCTCTGTAGGAAGCGCGCTAGAGCGCTGAAACTGTGGCTAAACGCACTTTCATGAAAACACGCTTCTTTGAGGTTTTAAGCTCAGAACGTGAATCTGAGCGTGTTTCTGGCCTGGCAACAGCTTCAGATCACAGTGCAATGCATATATTGTATCGTTTGTTCCAATGTGCTTGTATGGCCATTTGGAAGTGAATAGAAGCTTCTGAAGTGAAGATATGCACTTTTTCAAAAACTTTTTTTTTTTTTAATTTTGCCTGTCAAAAATGTCCTTTCTGTGTGTAACCCAGTGGGAAAGTGACAAACTTGAGTGAATTGTGACTATATGACTGAATTCGAGGGATGATGCGTTTATCTCTGTAAGGAAGCGCGCTAGAGCGCTGAAACTGTGGCTATACGCACTTTCATGGAAACACGCTTCTTTGAGGTTTTAAGGTCAGAATGTGAAACTGTGCGTGCTTCTGGCCAGGGAACAGCTTCAGATCACAGTGCAATGCTTATATTGTATCGATTGGTCCAATGTGCTTGTATGGCCATTTGGAAGTGAATAGAAGCTTCTGAAGTGAAGATATGCACTTTTCAAAAACTTTCTTTTTTTTAGTTTTGCTTGTCAAAAATGTCCTTTCTGTGTGTAACTTAGTGAGAAAGTGACAAACTTGAGTGAATTGTGACAATATGACTGAATTGGAGTGAATATGCGTTTATCTCTGTAAGAAAGCGAGCTAGAGCGCTGAAACTGTGGCTATACGCACTTTCATGAAAACATGCTTCTTTGAGGTTTTAAGCTCAGAAAGTGAATCTGAGCGTGTTTCCGGCCTGGCAACAGCTTCAGATCACAGTGCAATGCATATATTGTATCGTTTGTTCCAATGTGCTTGTATGGCCATTTGGAAGTGAATAGAAGCTTCTGAAGTGAAGATATGCACTTTTTCAAAAACTTTCTTTTTTTTAGATTTGCTTGTCAGAAATGTCCATTCTGTGTGTTACTCAGTGGGAAAGTGAACAACTTCAGTGAATTGTGACTATATTACTGAATTGGAGTGAATATGCTCGTATCTCTGTAAGGAAGCGCGCTAGAGCGCTGAAACTGTGGCTATACGCTCTTTCATGGAAACACGCTTCTTTGAGGTTTTAAGCTCAGAAAGTGAAACTGTGAGTGCTTCTGGCCAGGGAACAGCTTCAGATCACAGTGCATTGCACATATTGTATCGTTTGTTCCAATGTGCTTGTATTGCCATTTGGAAGTGAATAGAAGCTTCTGAAGTGAAGATATGCACTTTTTCAAAAACTTTCTTTTTTTTTTATTTTGCTTGTCAAAAATGTCCTTTCTGTGTGTAACCCAGTGGGAAAGTGACAAATTTGAGTCAATTGTGACAATATGACTGAATTGGAGTGCATATGCGTTTATCTCTGTAAGAAAGCGAGCTAGAGCGCTGAAATTGTGGCTATACGCACTTTCATGAAAACATGCTTCTTTGAGGTTTTAAGCTCAGAAAGTGAATCTGAGCGTGTTTCCGGCCTGGCAACAGCTTCAGATCACAGTGCATTGCATATATTGTTTCGATTGGTCCAATGTGCTTGTATGGTCAATTTTAAGTGAATTTAAGCTTCTGAAGTGAAGATATGTACTTTTCAAAAACTTTCTTTTTTTTAATTTTGCTTGTCAAAAATGTCCATTCTGTGTGTTACCCAGTGGGAAAGTGACAAACTTGAGTGAAGTGTGACAATATGACTGAATTGGAGTGAATATGCGTTTATCTCTGTAAGAAAGCGAGCTAGAGCGCTTGAAACTGTGGCTAAACGCACTTTCACGAAAACATGCTTCTTTGAGGTTTTAAGCTCAGAACGTGAATCTGAGCGTGTTTCCGGCCTGGCAACAGCTTCAGATCACAGTGCAATGCATATATTGTATCGTTTGTTCCAATGTGCTTGTATGGCCATTTGGAAGTGAATAGAAGCTTCTGAAGTGAAGATATGCACTTTTTCAAAAACTTTCTTTTTTTTAAAATTTTGCCTGTCAAAAATGTCCTTTCTGTGTGTAACCCAGTGGGAAAGTGACAAACTTGAGTGAATTGTGACTATATGACTGAATTCGAGTGATCATGCGTTTATCTCTGTAAGGAAGCGCGCTAGAGCGCTGAAACTGTGGCTATACGTGCTTTCATGAAAACACGCTTCTTTGAGGTTTTAAGCTCAGAACGTGAATCTGAGCGTGTTTCCGGCCTGGCAACAGCTTCAGATCACAGTGCAATGCATATATTGTATCGTTTGTTCCAATGTGCTTGTATGGCCATTTGGAAGTGAATAGAAGCTTCTGAAGTGAAGATATGCACTTTTTCAAAAACTTTCTTTTTTTTAAAATTTTGCCTGTCAAAAATGTCCTCTCTGTGTGTAACCCAGTGGGAAAGTGACAAACTTGAGTGAATTGTGACTATATGACTGAATTCGAGTGATCATGCGTTTATCTCTGTAAGGAAGCGCGCTAGAGCGCTGAAACTGTGGCTACACGTGCTTTCATGAAAACACGCTTCTTTGAGGTTTTAAGCTCAGAATGTGAAACTGTGCGTTCTTCTGGCCAGGGAACAGCTTCAGATCACAGTGCATTGCATATATTGTATCGATTGGGCCAATGTGCCTGTATGGCCAATTTTAAGTGAATATAAGCTTCTGAAGTGAAGATATGTACTTTTCAAAAACTTTCTTTTTTTTATTTTTGCTTGTCAAAAATGTCCTTTCTGTGTGTAACTTAGTGAGAAAGTGACAAACTTGAGTGAATTGTGACAATATGACTGAATTGGAGTGAATATGCTCGTATCTCTGTAAGGAAGCGCGCTAGAGCGCTGAAACTGTGGCTATACGCACTTTCATGGAAACACGCTTCTTTGAGGTTTTAAGCTCAGAAAGTGAAACTGTGCGTGTTTCTGGCCAGGGAACAGCTTCAGATCACAGTGCAATGCTTATATGGTATTGTTTGGTCCAATGTGCTTGAATGGCCATTTGGAAGTGAAGATATGCACTTTTTCAAAAACTTTCTTTTTTTTTTTTATTTTGCTTGTCAAAAATGTCCATTCTGTGTGTAACCCAGTGGGAAAGTGACAAACTTGAGTGAATTGTGACTATATGACTGAATTGGAGTGAATATGCGTTTATCTCTGTAAGAAAGCGAGCTCGAGCGCTGAAACTGTGGCTATACGCACTTTCATGAAAACATGCTTCTTTGAGGTTTTAAGCTCAGAAAGTGAATCTGAGCTTGTTTCCGGCCTGGCAACAGCTTCAGATCACAGTGCAGTGCATATATTGTATCGATTGGTCCAATGTGCTTGTATGGCCAATTTTAAGTGAATATAAGCTTCTGAAGTGAAGATATGTACTTTTCAAAAACTTTCTTTTTTTTATTTTTGCTTGTCAAAAATGTCCTTTCTGTGTGTAACTTAGTGAGAAAGTGACAAACTTGAGTGAATTGTGACAATATGACTGAATTGGAGTGAATATGCTCGTATCTCTGTAAGGAAGCGCGCTAGAGCGCTGAAACTGTGGCTATACGCACTTTCATGGAAACACGCTTCTTTGAGGTTTTAAGCTCAGAAAGTGAAACTGTGCGTGTTTCTGGCCAGGGAACAGCTTCAGATCACAGTGCAATGCTTATATGGTATTGTTTGGTCCAATGTGCTTGAATGGCCATTTGGAAGTGAAGATATGCACTTTTTCAAAAACTTTCTTTTTTTTTTAATTTTGCTTGTCAAAAATGTCCATTCTGTGTGTAACCCAGTGGGAAAGTGACAAACTTGAGTGAATTGTGACTATATGACTGAATTCGAGTGATTATGCGTTTATCTCTGTAAGGAAGCGCGCGAGAGCGCTGAAACTGTGGCTATACGCGCTTTCATGAAAACACGCTTCTTTGAGGTTTTAAGGTCAGAATGTGAAACTGTGCGTGCTTCTGGCCAGGGAACAGCTTCAGATCACAGTGCACTGCATATATTGTATCGATTGGTCCAATGTGCTTGTATGGCCAATTTTAAGTGAATATAAGCTTCTGAAGTGAAGATATGCACTTTTTCAAAAACTTTCTTTTTTTTAGATTTGCTTGTCAGAAATGTCCATTCTGTGTGTTACTCAGTGGGAAAGTGACAAACTTGAGTGAATTGTGACAATATGACTGAATTGGAGTGAATATGCGTTTACCTCTGTTAGATAGCGAGCTAGAGCGCTGAAACTGTGGCTATACGCACTTTCATGGAAACACGCTTCTTTGAGGTTTTAAGCTCAGAAACTGAAACTGTGAGTGCTTCTGGCCAGGGAACAGCTTCAGATCACAGTGCATTGCATATATTGTATCGTTTGTTCCAATGTGCTTGTATGGCCATTTGGAAGTGAGTAGAAGCTTCTGAAGTGAAGATATGCACTTTTTCAAAAACTTTCTTTTTTTTTAAATTTTGCTTGTCAAAAATGTCCATTCTGTGTGTTACTCAGTGGGAAAGTGACAAACTTGAGTGAATTGTGACAATATGACTGAATTGGAGTGAATATGCGTTTACCTCTGTTAGATAGCGAGCTAGAGCGCTGAAACTGTGGCTATACGCACTTTCATGGAAACACGCTTCTTTGAGGTTTTAAGCTCAGAACGTGAATCTGAGCGTGTTTCTGGCCTGGGAACAGCTTCAGATCACAGTGCAATGCGTATATGGTATCGTTTGGTCCAATGGCTTTTATGGCCAATTTTAAGTGAATTTAAGCTTCTGAAGTGAAGATATGTACTTTTCAAAAACTTTCTTTTTTTTAGTTTTGCTTGTCAAAAATGTCCTTTCTGTGTGTAACTTAGTGAGAAAGTGACAAACTTGAGTGAATTGTGACAATATGACTGAATTGGAGTGAATATGCGTTTATCTCTGTAAGAAAGCGAGCCAGAGCGCTGAAACTGTGGCTAAACGCACTTTCATGAAAACATGCTTCTTTGAGGTTTTAAGCTCAGAACGTGAATCTGAGCGTGTTTCCGGCCGGGCAACAGCTTCAGATCACAGTGCAATGCATATATTGTATCGTTTGTTCCAATGTGCTTGTATGGCCTTTTGGAAGTGAATAGAAGCTTCTGAAGTGAAGATATGCACTTTTTCAAAAACTTTTTTTTTTTTTAATTTTGCCTGTCAAAAATGTCCTTTCTGTGTGTAACCCAGTGGGAAAGTGACAAACTTGAGTGAATTGTGACTATATGACTGAATTCGAGTGATGATGCGTTTATCTCTGTAAGGAAGCGCGCTAGAGCGCTGAAACTGTGGCTATACGTGCTTTCATGAAAACACGCTTCTTTGAGGTTTTAAGCTCAGAATGTGAAACTGTGCGTGCTTCTGGCCAGGGAACAGCTTCAGATCACAGTGCAATGCTTATATTGTATCGATTGGTCCAATGTGCTTGTATGGTCAATTTTAAGTGAATTTAAGCTTCTGAAGTGAAGATATGTACTTTTCAAAAACTTTCTTTTTTTTAGTTTTGCTTGTCAAAAATGTCCTTTCTGTGTGTAACTTAGTGAGAAAGTGACAAACTTGAGTGAATTGTGACAATATGACTGAATTGGAGTGAATATGCGTTTATCTCTGTAGGAAGCGCGCTAGAGCGCTGAAACTGTGGCTAAACGCACTTTCATGAAAACACGCTTCTTTGAGGTTTTAAGCTCAGAACGTGAATCTGAGCGTGTTTCTGGCCTGGCAACAGCTTCAGATCACAGTGCAATGCATATATTGTATCGTTTGTTCCAATGTGCTTGTATGGCCATTTGGAAGTGAATAGAAGCTTCTGAAGTGAAGATATGCACTTTTTCAAAAACTTTTTTTTTTTTTAATTTTGCCTGTCAAAAATGTCCTTTCTGTGTGTAACCCAGTGGGAAAGTGACAAACTTGAGTGAATTGTGACTATATGACTGAATTCGAGTGATGATGCGTTTATCTCTGTAAGGAAGCGCGCTAGAGCGCTGAAACTGTGGCTATACGTGCTTTCATGAAAACACGCTTCTTTGAGGTTTTAAGCTCAGAATGTGAAACTGTGCGTGCTTCTGGCCAGGGAACAGCTTCAGATCACAGTGCAATGCATATCTTGTATCGATTGGTCCAATGTGCTTGTATGGTCAATTTTAAGTGAATTTAAGCTTCTGAAGTGAAGATATGTACTTTTCAAAAACTTTCTTTTTTTTAGTTTTGCTTGTCAAAAATGTCCTTTCTGTGTGTAACTTAGTGAGAAAGTGACAAACTTGAGTGAATTGTGACAATATGACTGAATAGGAGTGAATATGCATTTATCTCTGTAAGAAAGCGAGCTCGAGCGCTGAAACTGTGGCTAAACGCACTTTCATGAAAACATGCTTCTTTGAGGTTTTAAGCTCAGAAAGTGAATCTGAGCGTGTTTCCGGCCTGGCAACAGCTTCAGATCACAGTGCAATGCATATATTGTATCGTTTGTTCCACTGTGCTTGTATGGCCATTTGGAAGTGAATAGAAGCTTCTGAAGTGAAGATATGCACTTTTTCAAAAACTTTCTTTTTTTTAGATTTGCTTGTCAGAAATGTCCATTCTGTGTGTTACTCAGTGGGAAAGTGAACAACTTCAGTGAATTGTGACTATATTACTGAATTGGAGTGAATATGCTCGTATCTCTGTAAGGAAGCGCGCTAGAGCGCTGAAACTGTGGCTATACGCTCTTTCATGGAAACACGCTTCTTTGAGGTTTTAAGCTCAGAAAGTGAAACTGTGAGTGCTTCTGGCCAGGGAACAGCTTCAGATCACAGTGCATTGCACATATTGTATCGTTTGTTCCAATGTGCTTGTATTGCCATTTGGAAGTGAATAGAAGCTTCTGAAGTGAAGATATGCACTTTTTCAAAAACTTTCTTTTTTTTTTATTTTGCTTGTCAAAAATGTCCTTTCTGTGTGTAACCCAGTGGGAAAGTGACAAATTTGAGTCAATTGTGACAATATGACTGAATTGGAGTGCATATGCGTTTATCTCTGTAAGAAAGCGAGCTAGAGCGCTGAAATTGTGGCTATACGCACTTTCATGAAAACATGCTTCTTTGAGGTTTTAAGCTCAGAAAGTGAATCTGAGCGTGTTTCCGGCCTGGCAACAGCTTCAGATCACAGTGCATTGCATATATTGTTTCGATTGGTCCAATGTGCTTGTATGGTCAATTTTAAGTGAATTTAAGCTTCTGAAGTGAAGATATGTACTTTTCAAAAACTTTCTTTTTTTTAATTTTGCTTGTCAAAAATGTCCATTCTGTGTGTTACCCAGTGGGAAAGTGACAAACTTGAGTGAAGTGTGACAATATGACTGAATTGGAGTGAATATGCGTTTATCTCTGTAAGAAAGCGAGCTAGAGCGCTTGAAACTGTGGCTAAACGCACTTTCACGAAAACATGCTTCTTTGAGGTTTTAAGCTCAGAACGTGAATCTGAGCGTGTTTCCGGCCTGGCAACAGCTTCAGATCACAGTGCAATGCATATATTGTATCGTTTGTTCCAATGTGCTTGTATGGCCATTTGGAAGTGAATAGAAGCTTCTGAAGTGAAGATATGCACTTTTTCAAAAACTTTCTTTTTTTTTAAATTTTGCCTGTCAAAAATGTCCTTTCTGTGTGTAACCCAGTGGGAAAGTGACAAACTTGAGTGAATTGTGACTATATGACTGAATTCGAGTGATCATGCGTTTATCTCTGTAAGGAAGCGCGCTAGAGCGCTGAAACTGTGGCTATACGTGCTTTCATGAAAACACGCTTCTTTGAGGTTTTAAGCTCAGAACGTGAATCTGAGCGTGTTTCCGGCCTGGCAACAGCTTCAGATCACAGTGCAATGCATATATTGTATCGTTTGTTCCAATGTGCTTGTATGGCCATTTGGAAGTGAATAGAAGCTTCTGAAGTGAAGATATGCACTTTTTCAAAAACTTTCTTTTTTTTAAAATTTTGCCTGTCAAAAATGTCCTCTCTGTGTGTAACCCAGTGGGAAAGTGACAAACTTGAGTGAATTGTGACTATATGACTGAATTCGAGTGATCATGCGTTTATCTCTGTAAGGAAGCGCGCTAGAGCGCTGAAACTGTGGCTACACGTGCTTTCATGAAAACACGCTTCTTTGAGGTTTTAAGCTCAGAATGTGAAACTGTGCGTTCTTCTGGCCAGGGAACAGCTTCAGATCACAGTGCATTGCATATATTGTATCGATTGGGCCAATGTGCCTGTATGGCCAATTTTAAGTGAATATAAGCTTCTGAAGTGAAGATATGTACTTTTCAAAAACTTTCTTTTTTTAATTTTTGCTTGTCAAAAATGTCCTTTCTGTGTGTAACTTAGTGAGAAAGTGACAAACTTGAGTGAATTGTGACAATATGACTGAATTGGAGTGAATATGCTCGTATCTCTGTAAGGAAGCGCGCTAGAGCGCTGAAACTGTGGCTATACGCACTTTCATGGAAACACGCTTCTTTGAGGTTTTAAGCTCAGAAAGTGAAACTGTGCGTGTTTCTGGCCAGGGAACAGCTTCAGATCACAGTGCAATGCTTATATGGTATTGTTTGGTCCAATGTGCTTGAATGGCCATTTGGAAGTGAAGATATGCACTTTTTCAAAAACTTTCTTTTTTTTTTTTATTTTGCTTGTCAAAAATGTCCATTCTGTGTGTAACCCAGTGGGAAAGTGACAAACTTGAGTGAATTGTGACTATATGACTGAATTGGAGTGAATATGCGTTTATCTCTGTAAGAAAGCGAGCTCGAGCGCTGAAACTGTGGCTATACGCACTTTCATGAAAACATGCTTCTTTGAGGTTTTAAGCTCAGAAAGTGAATCTGAGCTTGTTTCCGGCCTGGCAACAGCTTCAGATCACAGTGCAGTGCATATATTGTATCGATTGGTCCAATGTGCTTGTATGGCCAATTTTAAGTGAATATAAGCTTCTGAAGTGAAGATATGTACTTTTCAAAAACTTTCTTTTTTTTATTTTTGCTTGTCAAAAATGTCCTTTCTGTGTGTAACTTAGTGAGAAAGTGACAAACTTGAGTGAATTGTGACAATATGACTGAATTGGAGTGAATATGCTCGTATCTCTGTAAGGAAGCGCGCTAGAGCGCTGAAACTGTGGCTATACGCACTTTCATGGAAACACGCTTCTTTGAGGTTTTAAGCTCAGAAAGTGAAACTGTGCGTGTTTCTGGCCAGGGAACAGCTTCAGATCACAGTGCAATGCTTATATGGTATTGTTTGGTCCAATGTGCTTGAATGGCCATTTGGAAGTGAAGATATGCACTTTTTCAAAAACTTTCTTTTTTTTTTAATTTTGCTTGTCAAAAATGTCCATTCTGTGTGTAACCCAGTGGGAAAGTGACAAACTTGAGTGAATTGTGACTATATGACTGAATTCGAGTGATTATGCGTTTATCTCTGTAAGGAAGCGCGCGAGAGCGCTGAAACTGTGGCTATACGCGCTTTCATGAAAACACGCTTCTTTGAGGTTTTAAGGTCAGAATGTGAAACTGTGCGTGCTTCTGGCCAGGGAACAGCTTCAGATCACAGTGCAATGCTTATATTGTATCGATTGGTCCAATGTGCTTGTATGGCCAATTTTAAGTGAATTTAAGCTTCTGAAGTGAAGATATGTACTTTTCAAAAACTTTCTTTTTTTTAGTTTTGCTTGTCAAAAATGTCCTTTCTGTGTGTAACTTAGTGAGAAAGTGACAAACTTGAGTGAATTGTGACAATATGACTGAATTGGAGTGAATATGCTCGTATCTCTGTAAGGAAGCGCGCTAGAGCGCTGAAACTGTGGCTATACGCACTTTCATGAAAACACGCTTCTTTGAGGTTTTAAGCTCAGAATGTGAAACTGTGCGTGCTTCTGGCCAGGGAACAGCTTCATATCACAGTGCAATGCTTATATTGTATCGATTGGTCCAATGTGCTTGTATGGCCAATTTTAAGTGAATTTAAGCTTCTGAAGTGAAGATATGTACTTTTCAAAAACTTTCTTTTTTTTAGTTTTGCTTGTCAAAAATGTCCTTTCTGTGTGTAACTTAGTGAGAAAGTGACAAACTTGAGTGAATTGTGACAATATGACTGAATTGGAGTGAATATGCGTTTATCTCTGTAAGAAAGCGAGCCAGAGCGCTGAAACTGTGGCTAAACGCACTTTCATGAAAACATGCTTCTTTGAGGTTTTAAGCTCAGAACGTGAATCTGAGCGTGTTTCCGGCCGGGCAACAGCTTCAGATCACAGTGCAATGCATATATTGTATCGTTTGTTCCAATGTGCTTGTATGGCCTTTTGGAAGTGAATAGAAGCTTCTGAAGTGAAGATATGCACTTTTTCAAAAACTTTTTTTTTTTTTAATTTTGCCTGTCAAAAATGTCCTTTCTGTGTGTAACCCAGTGGGAAAGTGACAAACTTGAGTGAATTGTGACTATATGACTGAATTCGAGTGATGATGCGTTTATCTCTGTAAGGAAGCGCGCTAGAGCGCTGAAACTGTGGCTATACGTGCTTTCATGAAAACACGCTTCTTTGAGGTTTTAAGCTCAGAATGTGAAACTGTGCGTGCTTCTGGCCAGGGAACAGCTTCAGATCACAGTGCAATGCTTATATTGTATCGATTGGTCCAATGTGCTTGTATGGTCAATTTTAAGTGAATTTAAGCTTCTGAAGTGAAGATATGTACTTTTCAAAAACTTTCTTTTTTTTAGTTTTGCTTGTCAAAAATGTCCTTTCTGTGTGTAACTTAGTGAGAAAGTGACAAACTTGAGTGAATTGTGACAATATGACTGAATTGGAGTGAATATGCGTTTATCTCTGTAGGAAGCGCGCTAGAGCGCTGAAACTGTGGCTAAACGCACTTTCATGAAAACACGCTTCTTTGAGGTTTTAAGCTCAGAACGTGAATCTGAGCGTGTTTCTGGCCTGGCAACAGCTTCAGATCACAGTGCAATGCATATATTGTATCGTTTGTTCCAATGTGCTTGTATGGCCATTTGGAAGTGAATAGAAGCTTCTGAAGTGAAGATATGCACTTTTTCAAAAACTTTTTTTTTTTTTAATTTTGCCTGTCAAAAATGTCCTTTCTGTGTGTAACCCAGTGGGAAAGTGACAAACTTGAGTGAATTGTGACTATATGACTGAATTCGAGGGATGATGCGTTTATCTCTGTAAGGAAGCGCGCTAGAGCGCTGAAACTGTGGCTATACGCACTTTCATGGAAACACGCTTCTTTGAGGTTTTAAGCTCAGAATGTGAAACTGTGCGTGCTTCTGGCCAGGGAACAGCTTCAGATCACAGTGCAATGCTTATATTGTATCGATTGGTCCAATGTGCTTGTATGGCCATTTGGAAGTGAATAGAAGCTTCTGAAGTGAAGATATGCACTTTTCAAAAACTTTCTTTTTTTTAGTTTTGCTTGTCAAAAATGTCCTTTCTGTGTGTAACTTAGTGAGAAAGTGACAAACTTGAGTGAATTGTGACAATATGACTGAATTGGAGTGAATATGCGTTTATCTCTGTAAGAAAGCGAGCTAGAGCGCTGAAACTGTGGCTATACGCACTTTCATGAAAACATGCTTCTTTGAGGTTTTAAGCTCAGAAAGTGAATCTGAGCGTGTTTCCGGCCTGGCAACAGCTTCAGATCACAGTGCAATGCATATATTGTATCGTTTGTTCCAATGTGCTTGTATGGCCATTTGGAAGTGAATAGAAGCTTCTGAAGTGAAGATATGCACTTTTTCAAAAACTTTCTTTTTTTTAGATTTGCTTGTCAGAAATGTCCATTCTGTGTGTTACTCAGTGGGAAAGTGAACAACTTCAGTGAATTGTGACTATATTACTGAATTGGAGTGAATATGCTCGTATCTCTGTAAGGAAGCGCGCTAGAGCGCTGAAACTGTGGCTATACGCTCTTTCATGGAAACACGCTTCTTTGAGGTTTTAAGCTCAGAAAGTGAAACTGTGAGTGCTTCTGGCCAGGGAACAGCTTCAGATCACAGTGCATTGCACATATTGTATCGTTTGTTCCAATGTGCTTGTATTGCCATTTGGAAGTGAATAGAAGCTTCTGAAGTGAAGATATGCACTTTTTCAAAAACTTTCTTTTTTTTTTATTTTGCTTGTCAAAAATGTCCTTTCTGTGTGTAACCCAGTGGGAAAGTGACAAATTTGAGTCAATTGTGACAATATGACTGAATTGGAGTGCATATGCGTTTATCTCTGTAAGAAAGCGAGCTAGAGCGCTGAAATTGTGGCTATACGCACTTTCATGAAAACATGCTTCTTTGAGGTTTTAAGCTCAGAAAGTGAATCTGAGCGTGTTTCCGGCCTGGCAACAGCTTCAGATCACAGTGCATTGCATATATTGTTTCGATTGGTCCAATGTGCTTGTATGGTCAATTTTAAGTGAATTTAAGCTTCTGAAGTGAAGATATGTACTTTTCAAAAACTTTCTTTTTTTTAATTTTGCTTGTCAAAAATGTCCATTCTGTGTGTTACCCAGTGGGAAAGTGACAAACTTGAGTGAAGTGTGACAATATGACTGAATTGGAGTGAATATGCGTTTATCTCTGTAAGAAAGCGAGCTAGAGCGCTTGAAACTGTGGCTAAACGCACTTTCACGAAAACATGCTTCTTTGAGGTTTTAAGCTCAGAACGTGAATCTGAGCGTGTTTCCGGCCTGGCAACAGCTTCAGATCACAGTGCAATGCATATATTGTATCGTTTGTTCCAATGTGCTTGTATGGCCATTTGGAAGTGAATAGAAGCTTCTGAAGTGAAGATATGCACTTTTTCAAAAACTTTCTTTTTTTTAAAATTTTGCCTGTCAAAAATGTCCTTTCTGTGTGTAACCCAGTGGGAAAGTGACAAACTTGAGTGAATTGTGACTATATGACTGAATTCGAGTGATCATGCGTTTATCTCTGTAAGGAAGCGCGCTAGAGCGCTGAAACTGTGGCTATACGTGCTTTCATGAAAACACGCTTCTTTGAGGTTTTAAGCTCAGAACGTGAATCTGAGCGTGTTTCCGGCCTGGCAACAGCTTCAGATCACAGTGCAATGCATATATTGTATCGTTTGTTCCAATGTGCTTGTATGGCCATTTGGAAGTGAATAGAAGCTTCTGAAGTGAAGATATGCACTTTTTCAAAAACTTTCTTTTTTTTAAAATTTTGCCTGTCAAAAATGTCCTCTCTGTGTGTAACCCAGTGGGAAAGTGACAAACTTGAGTGAATTGTGACTATATGACTGAATTCGAGTGATCATGCGTTTATCTCTGTAAGGAAGCGCGCTAGAGCGCTGAAACTGTGGCTACACGTGCTTTCATGAAAACACGCTTCTTTGAGGTTTTAAGCTCAGAATGTGAAACTGTGCGTTCTTCTGGCCAGGGAACAGCTTCAGATCACAGTGCATTGCATATATTGTATCGATTGGGCCAATGTGCCTGTATGGCCAATTTTAAGTGAATATAAGCTTCTGAAGTGAAGATATGTACTTTTCAAAAACTTTCTTTTTTTTATTTTTGCTTGTCAAAAATGTCCTTTCTGTGTGTAACTTAGTGAGAAAGTGACAAACTTGAGTGAATTGTGACAATATGACTGAATTGGAGTGAATATGCTCGTATCTCTGTAAGGAAGCGCGCTAGAGCGCTGAAACTGTGGCTATACGCACTTTCATGGAAACACGCTTCTTTGAGGTTTTAAGCTCAGAAAGTGAAACTGTGCGTGTTTCTGGCCAGGGAACAGCTTCAGATCACAGTGCAATGCTTATATGGTATTGTTTGGTCCAATGTGCTTGAATGGCCATTTGGAAGTGAAGATATGCACTTTTTCAAAAACTTTCTTTTTTTTTTTTATTTTGCTTGTCAAAAATGTCCATTCTGTGTGTAACCCAGTGGGAAAGTGACAAACTTGAGTGAATTGTGACTATATGACTGAATTGGAGTGAATATGCGTTTATCTCTGTAAGAAAGCGAGCTCGAGCGCTGAAACTGTGGCTATACGCACTTTCATGAAAACATGCTTCTTTGAGGTTTTAAGCTCAGAAAGTGAATCTGAGCTTGTTTCCGGCCTGGCAACAGCTTCAGATCACAGTGCAGTGCATATATTGTATCGATTGGTCCAATGTGCTTGTATGGCCAATTTTAAGTGAATATAAGCTTCTGAAGTGAAGATATGTACTTTTCAAAAACTTTCTTTTTTTTATTTTTGCTTGTCAAAAATGTCCTTTCTGTGTGTAACTTAGTGAGAAAGTGACAAACTTGAGTGAATTGTGACAATATGACTGAATTGGAGTGAATATGCTCGTATCTCTGTAAGGAAGCGCGCTAGAGCGCTGAAACTGTGGCTATACGCACTTTCATGGAAACACGCTTCTTTGAGGTTTTAAGCTCAGAAAGTGAAACTGTGCGTGTTTCTGGCCAGGGAACAGCTTCAGATCACAGTGCAATGCTTATATGGTATTGTTTGGTCCAATGTGCTTGAATGGCCATTTGGAAGTGAAGATATGCACTTTTTCAAAAACTTTCTTTTTTTTTTAATTTTGCTTGTCAAAAATGTCCATTCTGTGTGTAACCCAGTGGGAAAGTGACAAACTTGAGTGAATTGTGACTATATGACTGAATTCGAGTGATTATGCGTTTATCTCTGTAAGGAAGCGCGCGAGAGCGCTGAAACTGTGGCTATACGCGCTTTCATGAAAACACGCTTCTTTGAGGTTTTAAGGTCAGAATGTGAAACTGTGCGTGCTTCTGGCCAGGGAACAGCTTCAGATCACAGTGCAATGCTTATATTGTATCGATTGGTCCAATGTGCTTGTATGGCCAATTTTAAGTGAATTTAAGCTTCTGAAGTGAAGATATGTACTTTTCAAAAACTTTCTTTTTTTTAGTTTTGCTTGTCAAAAATGTCCTTTCTGTGTGTAACTTAGTGAGAAAGTGACAAACTTGAGTGAATTGTGACAATATGACTGAATTGGAGTGAATATGCGTTTATCTCTGTAAGAAAGCGAGCCAGAGCGCTGAAACTGTGGCTAAACGCACTTTCATGAAAACATGCTTCTTTGAGGTTTTAAGCTCAGAACGTGAATCTGAGCGTGTTTCCGGCCGGGCAACAGCTTCAGATCACAGTGCAATGCATATATTGTATCGTTTGTTCCAATGTGCTTGTATGGCCTTTTGGAAGTGAATAGAAGCTTCTGAAGTGAAGATATGCACTTTTTCAAAAACTTTTTTTTTTTTTAATTTTGCCTGTCAAAAATGTCCTTTCTGTGTGTAACCCAGTGGGAAAGTGACAAACTTGAGTGAATTGTGACTATATGACTGAATTCGAGTGATGATGCGTTTATCTCTGTAAGGAAGCGCGCTAGAGCGCTGAAACTGTGGCTATACGTGCTTTCATGAAAACACGCTTCTTTGAGGTTTTAAGCTCAGAATGTGAAACTGTGCGTGCTTCTGGCCAGGGAACAGCTTCAGATCACAGTGCAATGCTTATATTGTATCGATTGGTCCAATGTGCTTGTATGGTCAATTTTAAGTGAATTTAAGCTTCTGAAGTGAAGATATGTACTTTTCAAAAACTTTCTTTTTTTTAGTTTTGCTTGTCAAAAATGTCCTTTCTGTGTGTAACTTAGTGAGAAAGTGACAAACTTGAGTGAATTGTGACAATATGACTGAATTGGAGTGAATATGCGTTTATCTCTGTAGGAAGCGCGCTAGAGCGCTGAAACTGTGGCTAAACGCACTTTCATGAAAACACGCTTCTTTGAGGTTTTAAGCTCAGAACGTGAATCTGAGCGTGTTTCTGGCCTGGCAACAGCTTCAGATCACAGTGCAATGCATATATTGTATCGTTTGTTCCAATGTGCTTGTATGGCCATTTGGAAGTGAATAGAAGCTTCTGAAGTGAAGATATGCACTTTTTCAAAAACTTTTTTTTTTTTTAATTTTGCCTGTCAAAAATGTCCTTTCTGTGTGTAACCCAGTGGGAAAGTGACAAACTTGAGTGAATTGTGACTATATGACTGAATTCGAGGGATGATGCGTTTATCTCTGTAAGGAAGCGCTCTAGAGCGCTGAAACTGTGGCTATACGCACTTTCATGGAAACACGCTTCTTTGAGGTTTTAAGCTCAGAATGTGAAACTGTGCGTGCTTCTGGCCAGGGAACAGCTTCAGATCACAGTGCAATGCTTATATTGTATCGATTGGTCCAATGTGCTTGTATGGCCATTTGGAAGTGAATAGAAGCTTCTGAAGTGAAGATATGCACTTTTCAAAAACTTTCTTTTTTTTAGTTTTGCTTGTCAAAAATGTCCTTTCTGTGTGTAACTTAGTGAGAAAGTGACAAACTTGAGTGAATTGTGACAATATGACTGAATTGGAGTGAATATGCGTTTATCTCTGTAAGAAAGCGAGCTAGAGCGCTGAAACTTTGGCTATACGCACTTTCATGAAAACATGCTTCTTTGAGGTTTTAAGCTCAGAAAGTGAATCTGAGCGTGTTTCCGGCCTGGCAACAGCTTCAGATCACAGTGCAATGCATATATTGTATCGTTTGTTCCAATGTGCTTGTATGGCCATTTGGAAGTGAATAGAAGCTTCTGAAGTGAAGATATGCACTTTTTCAAAAACTTTCTTTTTTTTAGATTTGCTTGTCAGAAATGTCCATTCTGTGTGTTACTCAGTGGGAAAGTGAACAACTTCAGTGAATTGTGACTATATTACTGAATTGGAGTGAATATGCTCGTATCTCTGTAAGGAAGCGCGCTAGAGCGCTGAAACTGTGGCTATACGCTCTTTCATGGAAACACGCTTCTTTGAGTTTTTAAGCTCAGAAAGTGAAACTGTGAGTGCTTCTGGCCAGGGAACAGCTTCAGATCACAGTGCATTGCACATATTGTATCGTTTGTTCCAATGTGCTTGTATTGCCATTTGGAAGTGAATAGAAGCTTCTGAAGTGAAGATATGCACTTTTTCAAAAACTTTCTTTTTTTTTTAAATTTTGCTTGTCAAAAATGTCCATTCTGTGTGTAACCCAGTGGGAAAGTGAAAAACTTGAGTGAATTGTGACTATATGACTGAATTCGAGTGATTATGCGTTTATCTCTGTAAGGAAGCGCGCTAGAGTGCTGAAACTGTGGCGATACGTGCTTTCATGAAAAAACGCTTCTTTGAGGTTTTAAGCTCAGAACGTGAATCTGAGCGTGTTTCTGGCCTGGCAACAGCTTCAGATCACAGTGCAATGCATATATTGTATCGTTTGTTCCAATGTGCTTGTATGGCCATTTGGAAGTGAATAGAAGCTTCTGAAGTGAAGATATGCACTTTTTCAAAAACTTTCTTTTTTTTTATTTTGCTTGTCAAAAATGTCCTTTCTGTGTGTAACCCAGTGGGAAAGTGACAAACTTGAGTGAATTGTGACTATTTGACTGAATTCGAGTGATGATGCGTTTATCTCTGTCGGGAAGCGCGCTAGAGCGCTGAAACTGTGGCTATACGTACTTTCATGGAAACACGCTTCTTTGAGGTTTTAAGCTCAGAAAGTGAAACTGTGCGTGCTTCTGGCCAGGGAACAGCTTCAGATCACAGTGCATTGCATATATTGTTTCGATTGGTCCAATGTGCTTGTATGGCCAATTTTAAGTGAATATAAGCTTCTGAAGTGAAGATATGTACTTTTCAAAAACTTTCTTTTTTTTAATTTTGCTAGTCAAAAATGTCCATTCTGTGTGTAACCCAGTGGGAAAGTGACAAACTTGAGTGAATTGTGACAATATGACTGAATTGGAGTGAATATGCGTTTATCTCTGTAAGAAAGCGAGCTAGAGCGCTGAAACTGTGGCTATACGCACTTTCATGGAAACACGCTTCTTTGAGGTTTTAAGCTCAGAACGTGAATCTGAGCGTGTTTCTGGCCTGGGAACAGCTTCAGATCACAGTGCAATGCGTATATGGTATCGTTTGGTCCAATGGCTTTTATGGCCATTTGGAAGTGAATATAAGCTTCTGAAGTGAAGATATGCACTTTTTCAAAAACTTTCTTTTTTTTAGATTTGCTTGTCAGAAATGTCCATTCTGTGTGTTACTTAGTGGGAAAGTGAACAACTTCAGTGAATTGTGACAATATTACTGAATTGGAGTGAATATGCTCGTATCTCTGTAAGGAAGCGCGCTAGAGCGCTGAAACTGTGGCTATACGCACTTTCATGGAAACACGCTTCTTTGATTTTTTAAGCTCAGAATGTGAAACTGTGCGTGCTTCTGGCCAGGGAACAGCTTCAGATCACAGTGCAATGCTTATATTGTATCGATTGGTCCAATGTGCTTGTATGGTCAATTTTAAGTGAATTTAAGCTTCTGAAGTGAAGATATGTACTTTTCAAAAACTTTCTTTTTTTTAATTTTGCTTGTCAAAAATGTCCATTCTGTGTGTTACCCAGTGGGAAAGTGACAAACTTGAGTGAAGTGTGACAATATGACTGAATTGGAGTGAATATGCGTTTATCTCTGTAAGAAAGCGAGCTAGAGCGCTTGAAACTGTGGCTAAACGCACTTTCACGAAAACATGCTTCTTTGAGGTTTTAAGCTCAGAACGTGAATCTGAGCGTGTTTCCGGCCTGGCAACAGCTTCAGATCACAGTGCAATGCATATATTGTATCGTTTGTTCCAATGTGCTTGTATGGCCATTTGGAAGTGAATAGAAGCTTCTGAAGTGAAGATATGCACTTTTTCAAAAACTTTCTTTTTTTTTAATTTTGCTAGTCAAAAATGTCCATTCTGTGTGTAACCCAGTGGGAAAGTGACAAACTTCAGTGAATTGTGACTATATTACTGAATTGGAGTGAATATGCTCGTATCTCTGTAAGGAAGCGCGCTAGAGCGCTGAAACTGTGGCTATACGGACTTTCATGGAAACACGCTTCTTTGAGGTTTTAAGCTCAGAAACTGAAACTGTGAGTGCTTCTGGCCAGGGAACAGCTTCAGATCACAGTGCATTGCATATATTGTATCGTTTGTTCCAATGTGCTTGTATGGCCATTTGGAAGTGAGTAGAAGCTTCTGAAGTGAAGATATGCACTTTTTCAAAAACTTTCTTTTTTTTTTAATTTTGCTTGTCAAAAATGTCCATTCTGTGTGTAACCCAGTGGGAAAGTGAAAAACTTGAGTGAATTGTGACTATATGACTGAATTCGAGTGATGATGCGTTCATCTCTGTAAGGAAGCGCGCTAGAGCCCTGAAACTGTGGCTATACGTGCTTTCATGAAAACACGCTTCTTTGAGGTTTTAAGCTCAGAATGTGAAACTGTGCGTGCTTCTGGCCAGGGAACAGCTTCAGATCACAGTGCATTGCATATATTGTATCGATTGGTCCAATGTGCTTGTATGGCCAATTTTAAGTGAATATAAGCTTCTGAAGTGAAGATATGTACTTTTCAAAAACTTTCTTTTTTCTAATTTTGTTCGTCAAAAATGTCCATTCTGTGTGTAACCCAGTGGGAAAGTGACAAACTTGAGTGAATTGTGACAATATGACTGAATTGGAGTGAATATGCGTTTACCTCTGTTAGATAGCGAGCTAGAGCGCTGAAACTGTGGCTATACGCACTTTCATGGAAACACGCTTCTTTGAGGTTTTAAGCTCAGAACGTGAATCTGAGCGTGTTTCTGGCCTGGGAACAGCTTCAGATCACAGTGCAATGCGTATATGGTATCGTTTGGTCCAATGGCTTTTATGGCCATTTGGAAGTGAATATAAGCTTCTGAAGTGAAGATATGCACTTTTTCAAAAACTTTCTTTTTTTTAGATTTGCTTGTCAGAAATGTCCATTCTGTGTGTTACTTAGTGAGAAAGTGAACAACTTCAGTGAATTGTGACTATATTACTGAATTGGAGTGAATATGCTCGTATCTCTGTAAGGAAGGGCGCTAGAGCGCTGAAACTGTGGCTATACGCACTTTCATGAAAACACGCTTCTTTGAGGTTTTAAGCTCAGAATGTGAAACTGTGCGTGCTTCTGGCCAGGGAACAGCTTCATATCACAGTGCAATGCTTATATTGTATCGATTGGTCCAATGTGCTTGTATGGCCAATTTTAAGTGAATTTAAGCTTCTGAAGTGAAGATATGTACTTTTCAAAAACTTTCTTTTTTTTAGTTTTGCTTGTCAAAAATGTCCTTTCTGTGTGTAACTTAGTGAGAAAGTGACAAACTTGAGTGAATTGTGACAATATGACTGAATTGGAGTGAATATGCGTTTATCTCTGTAAGAAAGCGAGCCAGAGCGCTGAAACTGTGGCTAAACGCACTTTCATGAAAACATGCTTCTTTGAGGTTTTAAGCTCAGAACGTGAATCTGAGCGTGTTTCCGGCCGGGCAACAGCTTCAGATCACAGTGCAATGCATATATTGTATCGTTTGTTCCAATGTGCTTGTATGGCCTTTTGGAAGTGAATAGAAGCTTCTGAAGTGAAGATATGCACTTTTTCAAAAACTTTTTTTTTTTTAATTTTGCCTGTCAAAAATGTCCTTTCTGTGTGTAACCCAGTGGGAAAGTGACAAACTTGAGTGAATTGTGACTATATGACTGAATTCGAGTGATGATGCGTTTATCTCTGTAAGGAAGCGCGCTAGAGCGCTGAAACTGTGGCTATACGTGCTTTCATGAAAACACGCTTCTTTGAGGTTTTAAGCTCAGAATGTGAAACTGTGCGTGCTTCTGGCCAGGGAACAGCTTCAGATCACAGTGCAATGCTTATATTGTATCGATTGGTCCAATGTGCTTGTATGGTCAATTTTAAGTGAATTTAAGCTTCTGAAGTGAAGATATGTACTTTTCAAAAACTTTCTTTTTTTTAGTTTTGCTTGTCAAAAATGTCCTTTCTGTGTGTAACTTAGTGAGAAAGTGACAAACTTGAGTGAATTGTGACAATATGACTGAATTGGAGTGAATATGCGTTTATCTCTGTAGGAAGCGCGCTAGAGCGCTGAAACTGTGGCTAAACGCACTTTCATGAAAACACGCTTCTTTGAGGTTTTAAGCTCAGAACGTGAATCTGAGCGTGTTTCTGGCCTGGCAACAGCTTCAGATCACAGTGCAATGCATATATTGTATCGTTTGTTCCAATGTGCTTGTATGGCCATTTGGAAGTGAATAGAAGCTTCTGAAGTGAAGATATGCACTTTTTCAAAAACTTTTTTTTTTTTTAATTTTGCCTGTCAAAAATGTCCTTTCTGTGTGTAACCCAGTGGGAAAGTGACAAACTTGAGTGAATTGTGACTATATGACTGAATTCGAGGGATGATGCGTTTATCTCTGTAAGGAAGCGCGCTAGAGCGCTGAAACTGTGGCTATACGCACTTTCATGGAAACACGCTTCTTTGAGGTTTTAAGCTCAGAATGTGAAACTGTGCGTGCTTCTGGCCAGGGAACAGCTTCAGATCACAGTGCAATGCTTATATTGTATCGATTGGTCCAATGTGCTTGTATGGCCATTTGGAAGTGAATAGAAGCTTCTGAAGTGAAGATATGCACTTTTCAAAAACTTTCTTTTTTTTAGTTTTGCTTGTCAAAAATGTCCTTTCTGTGTGTAACTTAGTGAGAAAGTGACAATATGACTGAATTGGAGTGAATATGCGTTTATCTCTGTAAGAAAGCGAGCTAGAGCGCTGAAACTGTGGCTATACGCACTTTCATGAAAACATGCTTCTTTGAGGTTTTAAGCTCAGAAAGTGAATCTGAGCGTGTTTCCGGCCTGGCAACAGCTTCAGATCACAGTGCAATGCATATATTGTATCGTTTGTTCCAATGTGCTTGTATGGCCATTTGGAAGTGAATAGAAGCTTCTGAAGTGAAGATATGCACTTTTTCAAAAACTTTCTTTTTTTTAGATTTGCTTGTCAGAAATGTCCATTCTGTGTGTTACTCAGTGGGAAAGTGAACAACTTCAGTGAATTGTGACTATATTACTGAATTGGAGTGAATATGCTCGTATCTCTGTAAGGAAGCGCGCTAGAGCGCTGAAACTGTGGCTATACGCTCTTTCATGGAAACACGCTTCTTTGAGGTTTTAAGCTCAGAAAGTGAAACTGTGAGTGCTTCTGGCCAGGGAACAGCTTCAGATCACAGTGCATTGCACATATTGTATCGTTTGTTCCAATGTGCTTGTATTGCCATTTGGAAGTGAATAGAAGCTTCTGAAGTGAAGATATGCACTTTTTCAAAAACTTTCTTTTTTTTTTATTTTGCTTGTCAAAAATGTCCTTTCTGTGTGTAACCCAGTGGGAAAGTGACAAATTTGAGTCAATTGTGACAATATGACTGAATTGGAGTGCATATGCGTTTATCTCTGTAAGAAAGCGAGCTAGAGCGCTGAAATTGTGGCTATACGCACTTTCATGAAAACATGCTTCTTTGAGGTTTTAAGCTCAGAAAGTGAATCTGAGCGTGTTTCCGGCCTGGCAACAGCTTCAGATCACAGTGCATTGCATATATTGTTTCGATTGGTCCAATGTGCTTGTATGGTCAATTTTAAGTGAATTTAAGCTTCTGAAGTGAAGATATGTACTTTTCAAAAACTTTCTTTTTTTTAATTTTGCTTGTCAAAAATGTCCATTCTGTGTGTTACCCAGTGGGAAAGTGACAAACTTGAGTGAAGTGTGACAATATGACTGAATTGGAGTGAATATGCGTTTATCTCTGTAAGAAAGCGAGCTAGAGCGCTTGAAACTGTGGCTAAACGCACTTTCACGAAAACATGCTTCTTTGAGGTTTTAAGCTCAGAACGTGAATCTGAGCGTGTTTCCGGCCTGGCAACAGCTTCAGATCACAGTGCAATGCATATATTGTATCGTTTGTTCCAATGTGCTTGTATGGCCATTTGGAAGTGAATAGAAGCTTCTGAAGTGAAGATATGCACTTTTTCAAAAACTTTCTTTTTTTTAAATTTTGCCTGTCAAAAATGTCCTTTCTGTGTGTAACCCAGTGGGAAAGTGACAAACTTGAGTGAATTGTGACTATATGACTGAATTCGAGTGATCATGCGTTTATCTCTGTAAGGAAGCGCGCTAGAGCGCTGAAACTGTGGCTATACGTGCTTTCATGAAAACACGCTTCTTTGAGGTTTTAAGCTCAGAACGTGAATCTGAGCGTGTTTCCGGCCTGGCAACAGCTTCAGATCACAGTGCAATGCATATATTGTATCGTTTGTTCCAATGTGCTTGTATGGCCATTTGGAAGTGAATAGAAGCTTCTGAAGTGAAGATATGCACTTTTTCAAAAACTTTCTTTTTTTTTAAATTTTGCCTGTCAAAAATGTCCTCTCTGTGTGTAACCCAGTGGGAAAGTGACAAACTTGAGTGAATTGTGACTATATGACTGAATTCGAGTGATCATGCGTTTATCTCTGTAAGGAAGCGCGCTAGAGCGCTGAAACTGTGGCTACACGTGCTTTCATGAAAACACGCTTCTTTGAGGTTTTAAGCTCAGAATGTGAAACTGTGCGTTCTTCTGGCCAGGGAACAGCTTCAGATCACAGTGCATTGCATATATTGTATCGATTGGGCCAATGTGCCTGTATGGCCAATTTTAAGTGAATATAAGCTTCTGAAGTGAAGATATGTACTTTTCAAAAACTTTCTTTTTTTTATTTTTGCTTGTCAAAAATGTCCTTTCTGTGTGTAACTTAGTGAGAAAGTGACAAACTTGAGTGAATTGTGACAATATGACTGAATTGGAGTGAATATGCTCGTATCTCTGTAAGGAAGCGCGCTAGAGCGCTGAAACTGTGGCTATACGCACTTTCATGGAAACACGCTTCTTTGAGGTTTTAAGCTCAGAAAGTGAAACTGTGCGTGTTTCTGGCCAGGGAACAGCTTCAGATCACAGTGCAATGCTTATATGGTATTGTTTGGTCCAATGTGCTTGAATGGCCATTTGGAAGTGAAGATATGCACTTTTTCAAAAACTTTCTTTTTTTTTTTTATTTTGCTTGTCAAAAATGTCCATTCTGTGTGTAACCCAGTGGGAAAGTGACAAACTTGAGTGAATTGTGACTATATGACTGAATTGGAGTGAATATGCGTTTATCTCTGTAAGAAAGCGAGCTCGAGCGCTGAAACTGTGGCTATACGCACTTTCATGAAAACATGCTTCTTTGAGGTTTTAAGCTCAGAAAGTGAATCTGAGCTTGTTTCCGGCCTGGCAACAGCTTCAGATCACAGTGCAGTGCATATATTGTATCGATTGGTCCAATGTGCTTGTATGGCCAATTTTAAGTGAATATAAGCTTCTGAAGTGAAGATATGTACTTTTCAAAAACTTTCTTTTTTTTATTTTTGCTTGTCAAAAATGTCCTTTCTGTGTGTAACTTAGTGAGAAAGTGACGAACTTGAGTGAATTGTGACAATATGACTGAATTGGAGTGAATATGCTCGTATCTCTGTAAGGAAGCGCGCTAGAGCGCTGAAACTGTGGCTATACGCACTTTCATGGAAACACGCTTCTTTGAGGTTTTAAGCTCAGAAAGTGAAACTGTGCGTGTTTCTGGCCAGGGAACAGCTTCAGATCACAGTGCAATGCTTATATGGTATTGTTTGGTCCAATGTGCTTGAATGGCCATTTGGAAGTGAAGATATGCACTTTTTCAAAAACTTTCTTTTTTTTTAAATTTTGCTTGTCAAAAATGTCCATTCTGTGTGTAACCCAGTGGGAAAGTGACAAACTTGAGTGAATTGTGACTATATGACTGAATTCGAGTGATTATGCGTTTATCTCTGTAAGGAAGCGCGCGAGAGCGCTGAAACTGTGGCTATACGCGCTTTCATGAAAACACGCTTCTTTGAGGTTTTAAGGTCAGAATGTGAAACTGTGCGTGCTTCTGGCCAGGGAACAGCTTCAGATCACAGTGCAATGCTTATATTGTATCGATTGGTCCAATGTGCTTGTATGGCCAATTTTAAGTGAATTTAAGCTTCTGAAGTGAAGATATGTACTTTTCAAAAACTTTCTTTTTTTTAGTTTTGCTTGTCAAAAATGTCCTTTCTGTGTGTAACTTAGTGAGAAAGTGACAAACTTGAGTGAATTGTGACAATATGACTGAATTGGAGTGAATATGCTCGTATCTCTGTAAGGAAGCGCGCTAGAGCGCTGAAACTGTGGCTATACGCACTTTCATGAAAACACGCTTCTTTGAGGTTTTAAGCTCAGAATGTGAAACTGTGCGTGCTTCTGGCCAGGGAACAGCTTCATATCACAGTGCAATGCTTATATTGTATCGATTGGTCCAATGTGCTTGTATGGCCAATTTTAAGTGAATTTAAGCTTCTGAAGTGAAGATATGTACTTTTCAAAAACTTTCTTTTTTTTAGTTTTGCTTGTCAAAAATGTCCTTTCTGTGTGTAACTTAGTGAGAAAGTGACAAACTTGAGTGAATTGTGACAATATGACTGAATTGGAGTGAATATGCGTTTATCTCTGTAAGAAAGCGAGCCAGAGCGCTGAAACTGTGGCTAAACGCACTTTCATGAAAACATGCTTCTTTGAGGTTTTAAGCTCAGAACGTGAATCTGAGCGTGTTTCCGGCCGGGCAACAGCTTCAGATCACAGTGCAATGCATATATTGTATCGTTTGTTCCAATGTGCTTGTATGGCCTTTTGGAAGTGAATAGAAGCTTCTGAAGTGAAGATATGCACTTTTTCAAAAACTTTTTTTTTTTTTAATTTTGCCTGTCAAAAATGTCCTTTCTGTGTGTAACCCAGTGGGAAAGTGACAAACTTGAGTGAATTGTGACTATATGACTGAATTCGAGTGATGATGCGTTTATCTCTGTAAGGAAGCGCGCTAGAGCGCTGAAACTGTGGCTATACGTGCTTTCATGAAAACACGCTTCTTTGAGGTTTTAAGCTCAGAATGTGAAACTGTGCGTGCTTCTGGCCAGGGAACAGCTTCAGATCACAGTGCAATGCTTATATTGTATCGATTGGTCCAATGTGCTTGTATGGTCAATTTTAAGTGAATTTAAGCTTCTGAAGTGAAGATATGTACTTTTCAAAAACTTTCTTTTTTTTAGTTTTGCTTGTCAAAAATGTCCTTTCTGTGTGTAACTTAGTGAGAAAGTGACAAACTTGAGTGAATTGTGACAATATGACTGAATTGGAGTGAATATGCGTTTATCTCTGTAGGAAGCGCGCTAGAGCGCTGAAACTGTGGCTAAACGCACTTTCATGAAAACACGCTTCTTTGAGGTTTTAAGCTCAGAACGTGAATCTGAGCGTGTTTCTGGCCTGGCAACAGCTTCAGATCACAGTGCAATGCATATATTGTATCGTTTGTTCCAATGTGCTTGTATGGCCATTTGGAAGTGAATAGAAGCTTCTGAAGTGAAGATATGCACTTTTTCAAAAACTTTTTTTTTTTTTAATTTTGCCTGTCAAAAATGTCCTTTCTGTGTGTAACCCAGTGGGAAAGTGACAAACTTGAGTGAATTGTGACTATATGACTGAATTCGAGGGATGATGCGTTTATCTCTGTAAGGAAGCGCGCTAGAGCGCTGAAACTGTGGCTATACGCACTTTCATGGAAACACGCTTCTTTGAGGTTTTAAGCTCAGAATGTGAAACTGTGCGTGCTTCTGGCCAGGGAACAGCTTCAGATCACAGTGCAATGCTTATATTGTATCGATTGGTCCAATGTGCTTGTATGGCCATTTGGAAGTGAATAGAAGCTTCTGAAGTGAAGATATGCACTTTTCAAAAACTTTCTTTTTTTTAGTTTTGCTTGTCAAAAATGTCCTTTCTGTGTGTAACTTAGTGAGAAAGTGACAAACTTGAGTGAATTGTGACAATATGACTGAATTGGAGTGAATATGCGTTTATCTCTGTAAGAAAGCGAGCTAGAGCGCTGAAACTGTGGCTATACGCACTTTCATGAAAACATGCTTCTTTGAGGTTTTAAGCTCAGAAAGTGAATCTGAGCGTGTTTCCGGCCTGGCAACAGCTTCAGATCACAGTGCAATGCATATATTGTATCGTTTGTTCCAATGTGCTTGTATGGCCATTTGGAAGTGAATAGAAGCTTCTGAAGTGAAGATATGCACTTTTTCAAAAACTTTCTTTTTTTTAGATTTGCTTGTCAGAAATGTCCATTCTGTGTGTTACTCAGTGGGAAAGTGAACAACTTCAGTGAATTGTGACTATATTACTGAATTGGAGTGAATATGCTCGTATCTCTGTAAGGAAGCGCGCTAGAGCGCTGAAACTGTGGCTATACGCTCTTTCATGGAAACACGCTTCTTTGAGGTTTTAAGCTCAGAAAGTGAAACTGTGAGTGCTTCTGGCCAGGGAACAGCTTCAGATCACAGTGCATTGCACATATTGTATCGTTTGTTCCAATGTGCTTGTATTGCCATTTGGAAGTGAATAGAAGCTTCTGAAGTGAAGATATGCACTTTTTCAAAAACTTTCTTTTTTTTTTATTTTGCTTGTCAAAAATGTCCTTTCTGTGTGTAACCCAGTGGGAAAGTGACAAATTTGAGTCAATTGTGACAATATGACTGAATTGGAGTGCATATGCGTTTATCTCTGTAAGAAAGCGAGCTAGAGCGCTGAAATTGTGGCTATACGCACTTTCATGAAAACATGCTTCTTTGAGGTTTTAAGCTCAGAAAGTGAATCTGAGCGTGTTTCCGGCCTGGCAACAGCTTCAGATCACAGTGCATTGCATATATTGTTTCGATTGGTCCAATGTGCTTGTATGGTCAATTTTAAGTGAATTTAAGCTTCTGAAGTGAAGATATGTACTTTTCAAAAACTTTCTTTTTTTTAATTTTGCTTGTCAAAAATGTCCATTCTGTGTGTTACCCAGTGGGAAAGTGACAAACTTGAGTGAAGTGTGACAATATGACTGAATTGGAGTGAATATGCGTTTATCTCTGTAAGAAAGCGAGCTAGAGCGCTTGAAACTGTGGCTAAACGCACTTTCACGAAAACATGCTTCTTTGAGGTTTTAAGCTCAGAACGTGAATCTGAGCGTGTTTCCGGCCTGGCAACAGCTTCAGATCACAGTGCAATGCATATATTGTATCGTTTGTTCCAATGTGCTTGTATGGCCATTTGGAAGTGAATAGAAGCTTCTGAAGTGAAGATATGCACTTTTTCAAAAACTTTCTTTTTTTTTAAATTTTGCCTGTCAAAAATGTCCTTTCTGTGTGTAACCCAGTGGGAAAGTGACAAACTTGAGTGAATTGTGACTATATGACTGAATTCGAGTGATCATGCGTTTATCTCTGTAAGGAAGCGCGCTAGAGCGCTGAAACTGTGGCTATACGTGCTTTCATGAAAACACGCTTCTTTGAGGTTTTAAGCTCAGAACGTGAATCTGAGCGTGTTTCCGGCCTGGCAACAGCTTCAGATCACAGTGCAATGCATATATTGTATCGTTTGTTCCAATGTGCTTGTATGGCCATTTGGAAGTGAATAGAAGCTTCTGAAGTGAAGATATGCACTTTTTCAAAAACTTTCTTTTTTTTTAAATTTTGCCTGTCAAAAATGTCCTCTCTGTGTGTAACCCAGTGGGAAAGTGACAAACTTGAGTGAATTGTGACTATATGACTGAATTCGAGTGATCATGCGTTTATCTCTGTAAGGAAGCGCGCTAGAGCGCTGAAACTGTGGCTACACGTGCTTTCATGAAAACACGCTTCTTTGAGGTTTTAAGCTCAGAATGTGAAACTGTGCGTTCTTCTGGCCAGGGAACAGCTTCAGATCACAGTGCATTGCATATATTGTATCGATTGGGCCAATGTGCCTGTATGGCCAATTTTAAGTGAATATAAGCTTCTGAAGTGAAGATATGTACTTTTCAAAAACTTTCTTTTTTTTATTTTTGCTTGTCAAAAATGTCCTTTCTGTGTGTAACTTAGTGAGAAAGTGACAAACTTGAGTGAATTGTGACAATATGACTGAATTGGAGTGAATATGCTCGTATCTCTGTAAGGAAGCGCGCTAGAGCGCTGAAACTGTGGCTATACGCTCTTTCATGGAAACATGCTTCTTTGAGGTTTTAAGCTCAGAAAGTGAATCTGAGCTTGTTTCCGGCCTGGCAACAGCTTCAGATCACAGTGCAGTGCATATATTGTATCGATTGGTCCAATGTGCTTGTATGGCCAATTTTAAGTGAATATAAGCTTCTGAAGTGAAGATATGTACTTTTCAAAAACTTTCTTTTTTTTATTTTTGCTTGTCAAAAATGTCCTTTCTGTGTGTAACTTAGTGAGAAAGTGACGAACTTGAGTGAATTGTGACAATATGACTGAATTGGAGTGAATATGCTCGTATCTCTGTAAGGAAGAGCGCTAGAGCGCTGAAACTGTGGCTATACGCACTTTCATGGAAACACGCTTCTTTGAGGTTTTAAGCTCAGAAAGTGAAACTGTGCGTGTTTCTGGCCAGGGAACAGCTTCAGATCACAGTGCAATGCTTATATGGTATTGTTTGGTCCAATGTGCTTGAATGGCCATTTGGAAGTGAAGATATGCACTTTTTCAAAAACTTTCTTTTTTTTTAAATTTTGCTTGTCAAAAATGTCCATTCTGTGTGTAACCCAGTGGGAAAGTGACAAACTTGAGTGAATTGTGACTATATGACTGAATTCGAGTGATTATGCGTTTATCTCTGTAAGGAAGCGCGCGAGAGCGCTGAAACTGTGGCTATACGCGCTTTCATGAAAACACGCTTCTTTGAGGTTTTAAGGTCAGAATGTGAAACTGTGCGTGCTTCTGGCCAGGGAACAGCTTCAGATCACAGTGCAATGCTTATATTGTATCGATTGGTCCAATGTGCTTGTATGGCCAATTTTAAGTGAATTTAAGCTTCTGAAGTGAAGATATGTACTTTTCAAAAACTTTCTTTTTTTTAGTTTTGCTTGTCAAAAATGTCCTTTCTGTGTGTAACTTAGTGAGAAAGTGACAAACTTGAGTGAATTGTGACAATATGACTGAATTGGAGTGAATATGCTCGTATCTCTGTAAGGAAGCGCGCTAGAGCGCTGAAACTGTGGCTATACGCACTTTCATGAAAACACGCTTCTTTGAGGTTTTAAGCTCAGAATGTGAAACTGTGCGTGCTTCTGGCCAGGGAACAGCTTCATATCACAGTGCAATGCTTATATTGTATCGATTGGTCCAATGTGCTTGTATGGCCAATTTTAAGTGAATTTAAGCTTCTGAAGTGAAGATATGTACTTTTCAAAAACTTTCTTTTTTTTAGTTTTGCTTGTCAAAAATGTCCTTTCTGTGTGTAACTTAGTGAGAAAGTGACAAACTTGAGTGAATTGTGACAATATGACTGAATTGGAGTGAATATGCGTTTATCTCTGTAAGAAAGCGAGCCAGAGCGCTGAAACTGTGGCTAAACGCACTTTCATGAAAACATGCTTCTTTGAGGTTTTAAGCTCAGAACGTGAATCTGAGCGTGTTTCCGGCCGGGCAACAGCTTCAGATCACAGTGCAATGCATATATTGTATCGTTTGTTCCAATGTGCTTGTATGGCCTTTTGGAAGTGAATAGAAGCTTCTGAAGTGAAGATATGCACTTTTTCAAAAACTTTTTTTTTTTTTAATTTTGCCTGTCAAAAATGTCCTTTCTGTGTGTAACCCAGTGGGAAAGTGACAAACTTGAGTGAATTGTGACTATATGACTGAATTCGAGTGATGATGCGTTTATCTCTGTAAGGAAGCGCGCTAGAGCGCTGAAACTGTGGCTATACGTGCTTTCATGAAAACACGCTTCTTTGAGGTTTTAAGCTCAGAATGTGAAACTGTGCGTGCTTCTGGCCAGGGAACAGCTTCAGATCACAGTGCAATGCTTATATTGTATCGATTGGTCCAATGTGCTTGTATGGTCAATTTTAAGTGAATTTAAGCTTCTGAAGTGAAGATATGTACTTTTCAAAAACTTTCTTTTTTTTAGTTTTGCTTGTCAAAAATGTCCTTTCTGTGTGTAACTTAGTGAGAAAGTGACAAACTTGAGTGAATTGTGACAATATGACTGAATTGGAGTGAATATGCGTTTATCTCTGTAGGAAGCGCGCTAGAGCGCTGAAACTGTGGCTAAACGCACTTTCATGAAAACACGCTTCTTTGAGGTTTTAAGCTCAGAACGTGAATCTGAGCGTGTTTCTGGCCTGGCAACAGCTTCAGATCACAGTGCAATGCATATATTGTATCGTTTGTTCCAATGTGCTTGTATGGCCATTTGGAAGTGAATAGAAGCTTCTGAAGTGAAGATATGCACTTTTTCAAAAACTTTTTTTTTTTTTAATTTTGCCTGTCAAAAATGTCCTTTCTGTGTGTAACCCAGTGGGAAAGTGACAAACTTGAGTGAATTGTGACTATATGACTGAATTCGAGGGATGATGCGTTTATCTCTGTAAGGAAGCGCGCTAGAGCGCTGAAACTGTGGCTATACGCACTTTCATGGAAACACGCTTCTTTGAGGTTTTAAGCTCAGAATGTGAAACTGTGCGTGCTTCTGGCCAGGGAACAGCTTCAGATCACAGTGCAATGCTTATATTGTATCGATTGGTCCAATGTGCTTGTATGGCCATTTGGAAGTGAATAGAAGCTTCTGAAGTGAAGATATGCACTTTTCAAAAACTTTCTTTTTTTTAGTTTTGCTTGTCAAAAATGTCCTTTCTGTGTGTAACTTAGTGAGAAAGTGACAAACTTGAGTGAATTGTGACAATATGACTGAATTGGAGTGAATATGCGTTTATCTCTGTAAGAAAGCGAGCTAGAGCGCTGAAACTGTGGCTATACGCACTTTCATGAAAACATGCTTCTTTGAGGTTTTAAGCTCAGAAAGTGAATCTGAGCGTGTTTCCGGCCTGGCAACAGCTTCAGATCACAGTGCAATGCATATATTGTATCGTTTGTTCCAATGTGCTTGTATGGCCATTTGGAAGTGAATAGAAGCTTCTGAAGTGAAGATATGCACTTTTTCAAAAACTTTCTTTTTTTTAGATTTGCTTGTCAGAAATGTCCATTCTGTGTGTTACTCAGTGGGAAAGTGAACAACTTCAGTGAATTGTGACTATATTACTGAATTGGAGTGAATATGCTCGTATCTCTGTAAGGAAGCGCGCTAGAGCGCTGAAACTGTGGCTATACGCTCTTTCATGGAAACACGCTTCTTTGAGGTTTTAAGCTCAGAAAGTGAAACTGTGAGTGCTTCTGGCCAGGGAACAGCTTCAGATCACAGTGCATTGCACATATTGTATCGTTTGTTCCAATGTGCTTGTATTGCCATTTGGAAGTGAATAGAAGCTTCTGAAGTGAAGATATGCACTTTTTCAAAAACTTTCTTTTTTTTTTATTTTGCTTGTCAAAAATGTCCTTTCTGTGTGTAACCCAGTGGGAAAGTGACAAATTTGAGTCAATTGTGACAATATGACTGAATTGGAGTGCATATGCGTTTATCTCTGTAAGAAAGCGAGCTAGAGCGCTGAAATTGTGGCTATACGCACTTTCATGAAAACATGCTTCTTTGAGGTTTTAAGCTCAGAAAGTGAATCTGAGCGTGTTTCCGGCCTGGCAACAGCTTCAGATCACAGTGCATTGCATATATTGTTTTGATTGGTCCAATGTGCTTGAATGGTCAATTTTAAGTGAATTTAAGCTTCTGAAGTGAAGATATGTACTTTTCAAAAACTTTCTTTTTTTTAATTTTGCTTGTCAAAAATGTCCATTCTGTGTGTTACCCAGTGGGAAAGTGACAAACTTGAGTGAAGTGTGACAATATGACTGAATTGGAGTGAATATGCGTTTATCTCTGTAAGAAAGCGAGCTAGAGCGCTTGAAACTGTGGCTAAACGCACTTTCACGAAAACATGCTTCTTTGAGGTTTTAAGCTCAGAACGTGAATCTGAGCGTGTTTCCGGCCTGGCAACAGCTTCAGATCACAGTGCAATGCATATATTGTATCGTTTGTTCCAATGTGCTTGTATGGCCATTTGGAAGTGAATAGAAGCTTCTGAAGTGAAGATATGCACTTTTTCAAAAACTTTCTTTTTTTTTAAATTTTGCCTGTCAAAAATGTCCTTTCTGTGTGTAACCCAGTGGGAAAGTGACAAACTTGAGTGAATTGTGACTATATGACTGAATTCGAGTGATCATGCGTTTATCTCTGTAAGGAAGCGCGCTAGAGCGCTGAAACTGTGGCTATACGTGCTTTCATGAAAACACGCTTCTTTGAGGTTTTAAGCTCAGAACGTGAATCTGAGCGTGTTTCCGGCCTGGCAACAGCTTCAGATCACAGTGCAATGCATATATTGTATCGTTTGTTCCAATGTGCTTGTATGGCCATTTGGAAGTGAATAGAAGCTTCTGAAGTGAAGATATGCACTTTTTCAAAAACTTTCTTTTTTTTTAAATTTTGCCTGTCAAAAATGTCCTCTCTGTGTGTAACCCAGTGGGAAAGTGACAAACTTGAGTGAATTGTGACTATATGACTGAATTCGAGTGATCATGCGTTTATCTCTGTAAGGAAGCGCGCTAGAGCGCTGAAACTGTGGCTACACGTGCTTTCATGAAAACACGCTTCTTTGAGGTTTTAAGCTCAGAATGTGAAACTGTGCGTTCTTCTGGCCAGGGAACAGCTTCAGATCACAGTGCATTGCATATATTGTATCGATTGGGCCAATGTGCCTGTATGGCCAATTTTAAGTGAATATAAGCTTCTGAAGTGAAGATATGTACTTTTCAAAAACTTTCTTTTTTTTATTTTTGCTTGTCAAAAATGTCCTTTCTGTGTGTAACTTAGTGAGAAAGTGACAAACTTGAGTGAATTGTGACAATATGACTGAATTGGAGTGAATATGCTCGTATCTCTGTAAGGAAGCGCGCTAGAGCGCTGAAACTGTGGCTATACGCACTTTCATGGAAACACGCTTCTTTGAGGTTTTAAGCTCAGAAAGTGAAACTGTGCGTGTTTCTGGCCAGGGAACAGCTTCAGATCACAGTGCAATGCTTATATGGTATTGTTTGGTCCAATGTGCTTGAATGGCCATTTGGAAGTGAAGATATGCACTTTTTCAAAAACTTTCTTTTTTTTTTTTATTTTGCTTGTCAAAAATGTCCATTCTGTGTGTAACCCAGTGGGAAAGTGACAAACTTGAGTGAATTGTGACTATATGACTGAATTGGAGTGAATATGCGTTTATCTCTGTAAGAAAGCGAGCTCGAGCGCTGAAACTGTGGCTATACGCACTTTCATGAAAACATGCTTCTTTGAGGTTTTAAGCTCAGAAAGTGAATCTGAGCTTGTTTCCGGCCTGGCAACAGCTTCAGATCACAGTGCAGTGCATATATTGTATCGATTGGTCCAATGTGCTTGTATGGCCAATTTTAAGTGAATATAAGCTTCTGAAGTGAAGATATGTACTTTTCAAAAACTTTCTTTTTTTTATTTTTGCTTGTCAAAAATGTCCTTTCTGTGTGTAACTTAGTGAGAAAGTGACGAACTTGAGTGAATTGTGACAATATGACTGAATTGGAGTGAATATGCTCGTATCTCTGTAAGGAAGCGCGCTAGAGCGCTGAAACTGTGGCTATACGCACTTTCATGGAAACACGCTTCTTTGAGGTTTTAAGCTCAGAAAGTGAAACTGTGCGTGTTTCTGGCCAGGGAACAGCTTCAGATCACAGTGCAATGCTTATATGGTATTGTTTGGTCCAATGTGCTTGAATGGCCATTTGGAAGTGAAGATATGCACTTTTTCAAAAACTTTCTTTTTTTTTAAATTTTGCTTGTCAAAAATGTCCATTCTGTGTGTAACCCAGTGGGAAAGTGACAAACTTGAGTGAATTGTGACTATATGACTGAATTCGAGTGATTATGCGTTTATCTCTGTAAGGAAGCGCGCGAGAGCGCTGAAACTGTGGCTATACGCGCTTTCATGAAAACACGCTTCTTTGAGGTTTTAAGGTCAGAATGTGAAACTGTGCGTGCTTCTGGCCAGGGAACAGCTTCAGATCACAGTGCAATGCTTATATTGTATCGATTGGTCCAATGTGCTTGTATGGCCAATTTTAAGTGAATTTAAGCTTCTGAAGTGAAGATATGTACTTTTCAAAAACTTTCTTTTTTTTAGTTTTGCTTGTCAAAAATGTCCTTTCTGTGTGTAACTTAGTGAGAAAGTGACAAACTTGAGTGAATTGTGACAATATGACTGAATTGGAGTGAATATGCTCGTATCTCTGTAAGGAAGCGCGCTAGAGCGCTGAAACTGTGGCTATACGCACTTTCATGAAAACACGCTTCTTTGAGGTTTTAAGCTCAGAATGTGAAACTGTGCGTGCTTCTGGCCAGGGAACAGCTTCATATCACAGTGCAATGCTTATATTGTATCGATTGGTCCAATGTGCTTGTATGGCCAATTTTAAGTGAATTTAAGCTTCTGAAGTGAAGATATGTACTTTTCAAAAACTTTCTTTTTTTTAGTTTTGCTTGTCAAAAATGTCCTTTCTGTGTGTAACTTAGTGAGAAAGTGACAAACTTGAGTGAATTGTGACAATATGACTGAATTGGAGTGAATATGCGTTTATCTCTGTAAGAAAGCGAGCCAGAGCGCTGAAACTGTGGCTAAACGCACTTTCATGAAAACATGCTTCTTTGAGGTTTTAAGCTCAGAACGTGAATCTGAGCGTGTTTCCGGCCGGGCAACAGCTTCAGATCACAGTGCAATGCATATATTGTATCGTTTGTTCCAATGTGCTTGTATGGCCTTTTGGAAGTGAATAGAAGCTTCTGAAGTGAAGATATGCACTTTTTCAAAAACTTTTTTTTTTTTTAATTTTGCCTGTCAAAAATGTCCTTTCTGTGTGTAACCCAGTGGGAAAGTGACAAACTTGAGTGAATTGTGACTATATGACTGAATTCGAGTGATGATGCGTTTATCTCTGTAAGGAAGCGCGCTAGAGCGCTGAAACTGTGGCTATACGTGCTTTCATGAAAACACGCTTCTTTGAGGTTTTAAGCTCAGAATGTGAAACTGTGCGTGCTTCTGGCCAGGGAACAGCTTCAGATCACAGTGCAATGCTTATATTGTATCGATTGGTCCAATGTGCTTGTATGGTCAATTTTAAGTGAATTTAAGCTTCTGAAGTGAAGATATGTACTTTTCAAAAACTTTCTTTTTTTTAGTTTTGCTTGTCAAAAATGTCCTTTCTGTGTGTAACTTAGTGAGAAAGTGACAAACTTGAGTGAATTGTGACAATATGACTGAATTGGAGTGAATATGCGTTTATCTCTGTAGGAAGCGCGCTAGAGCGCTGAAACTGTGGCTAAACGCACTTTCATGAAAACACGCTTCTTTGAGGTTTTAAGCTCAGAACGTGAATCTGAGCGTGTTTCTGGCCTGGCAACAGCTTCAGATCACAGTGCAATGCATATATTGTATCGTTTGTTCCAATGTGCTTGTATGGCCATTTGGAAGTGAATAGAAGCTTCTGAAGTGAAGATATGCACTTTTTCAAAAACTTTTTTTTTTTTTAATTTTGCCTGTCAAAAATGTCCTTTCTGTGTGTAACCCAGTGGGAAAGTGACAAACTTGAGTGAATTGTGACTATATGACTGAATTCGAGGGATGATGCGTTTATCTCTGTAAGGAAGCGCGCTAGAGCGCTGAAACTGTGGCTATACGCACTTTCATGGAAACACGCTTCTTTGAGGTTTTAAGCTCAGAATGTGAAACTGTGCGTGCTTCTGGCCAGGGAACAGCTTCAGATCACAGTGCAATGCTTATATTGTATCGATTGGTCCAATGTGCTTGTATGGCCATTTGGAAGTGAATAGAAGCTTCTGAAGTGAAGATATGCACTTTTCAAAAACTTTCTTTTTTTTAGTTTTGCTTGTCAAAAATGTCCTTTCTGTGTGTAACTTAGTGAGAAAGTGACAAACTTGAGTGAATTGTGACAATATGACTGAATTGGAGTGAATATGCGTTTATCTCTGTAAGAAAGCGAGCTAGAGCGCTGAAACTGTGGCTATACGCACTTTCATGAAAACATGCTTCTTTGAGGTTTTAAGCTCAGAAAGTGAATCTGAGCGTGTTTCCGGCCTGGCAACAGCTTCAGATCACAGTGCAATGCATATATTGTATCGTTTGTTCCAATGTGCTTGTATGGCCATTTGGAAGTGAATAGAAGCTTCTGAAGTGAAGATATGCACTTTTTCAAAAACTTTCTTTTTTTTAGATTTGCTTGTCAGAAATGTCCATTCTGTGTGTTACTCAGTGGGAAAGTGAACAACTTCAGTGAATTGTGACTATATTACTGAATTGGAGTGAATATGCTCGTATCTCTGTAAGGAAGCGCGCTAGAGCGCTGAAACTGTGGCTATACGCTCTTTCATGGAAACACGCTTCTTTGAGGTTTTAAGCTCAGAAAGTGAAACTGTGAGTGCTTCTGGCCAGGGAACAGCTTCAGATCACAGTGCATTGCACATATTGTATCGTTTGTTCCAATGTGCTTGTATTGCCATTTGGAAGTGAATAGAAGCTTCTGAAGTGAAGATATGCACTTTTTCAAAAACTTTCTTTTTTTTTTATTTTGCTTGTCAAAAATGTCCTTTCTGTGTGTAACCCAGTGGGAAAGTGACAAATTTGAGTCAATTGTGACAATATGACTGAATTGGAGTGCATATGCGTTTATCTCTGTAAGAAAGCGAGCTAGAGCGCTGAAATTGTGGCTATACGCACTTTCATGAAAACATGCTTCTTTGAGGTTTTAAGCTCAGAAAGTGAATCTGAGCGTGTTTCCGGCCTGGCAACAGCTTCAGATCACAGTGCATTGCATATATTGTTTCGATTGGTCCAATGTGCTTGTATGGTCAATTTTAAGTGAATTTAAGCTTCTGAAGTGAAGATATGTACTTTTCAAAAACTTTCTTTTTTTTAATTTTGCTTGTCAAAAATGTCCATTCTGTGTGTTACCCAGTGGGAAAGTGACAAACTTGAGTGAAGTGTGACAATATGACTGAATTGGAGTGAATATGCGTTTATCTCTGTAAGAAAGCGAGCTAGAGCGCTTGAAACTGTGGCTAAACGCACTTTCACGAAAACATGCTTCTTTGAGGTTTTAAGCTCAGAACGTGAATCTGAGCGTGTTTCCGGCCTGGCAACAGCTTCAGATCACAGTGCAATGCATATATTGTATCGTTTGTTCCAATGTGCTTGTATGGCCATTTGGAAGTGAATAGAAGCTTCTGAAGTGAAGATATGCACTTTTTCAAAAACTTTCTTTTTTTTAAAATTTTGCCTGTCAAAAATGTCCTTTCTGTGTGTAACCCAGTGGGAAAGTGACAAACTTGAGTGAATTGTGACTATATGACTGAATTCGAGTGATCATGCGTTTATCTCTGTAAGGAAGCGCGCTAGAGCGCTGAAACTGTGGCTATACGTGCTTTCATGAAAACACGCTTCTTTGAGGTTTTAAGCTCAGAACGTGAATCTGAGCGTGTTTCCGGCCTGGCAACAGCTTCAGATCACAGTGCAATGCATATATTGTATCGTTTGTTCCAATGTGCTTGTATGGCCATTTGGAAGTGAATAGAAGCTTCTGAAGTGAAGATATGCACTTTTTCAAAAACTTTCTTTTTTTTTAAATTTTGCCTGTCAAAAATGTCCTCTCTGTGTGTAACCCAGTGGGAAAGTGACAAACTTGAGTGAATTGTGACTATATGACTGAATTCGAGTGATCATGCGTTTATCTCTGTAAGGAAGCGCGCTAGAGCGCTGAAACTGTGGCTACACGTGCTTTCATGAAAACACGCTTCTTTGAGGTTTTAAGCTCAGAATGTGAAACTGTGCGTTCTTCTGGCCAGGGAACAGCTTCAGATCACAGTGCATTGCATATATTGTATCGATTGGGCCAATGTGCCTGTATGGCCAATTTTAAGTGAATATAAGCTTCTGAAGTGAAGATATGTACTTTTCAAAAACTTTCTTTTTTTTATTTTTGCTTGTCAAAAATGTCCTTTCTGTGTGTAACTTAGTGAGAAAGTGACAAACTTGAGTGAATTGTGACAATATGACTGAATTGGAGTGAATATGCTCGTATCTCTGTAAGGAAGCGCGCTAGAGCGCTGAAACTGTGGCTATACGCACTTTCATGGAAACACGCTTCTTTGAGGTTTTAAGCTCAGAAAGTGAAACTGTGCGTGTTTCTGGCCAGGGAACAGCTTCAGATCACAGTGCAATGCTTATATGGTATTGTTTGGTCCAATGTGCTTGAATGGCCATTTGGAAGTGAAGATATGCACTTTTTCAAAAACTTTCTTTTTTTTTTTTATTTTGCTTGTCAAAAATGTCCATTCTGTGTGTAACCCAGTGGGAAAGTGACAAACTTGAGTGAATTGTGACTATATGACTGAATTGGAGTGAATATGCGTTTATCTCTGTAAGAAAGCGAGCTCGAGCGCTGAAACTGTGGCTATACGCACTTTCATGAAAACATGCTTCTTTGAGGTTTTAAGCTCAGAAAGTGAATCTGAGCTTGTTTCCGGCCTGGCAACAGCTTCAGATCACAGTGCAGTGCATATATTGTATCGATTGGTCCAATGTGCTTGTATGGCCAATTTTAAGTGAATATAAGCTTCTGAAGTGAAGATATGTACTTTTCAAAAACTTTCTTTTTTTTATTTTTGCTTGTCAAAAATGTCCTTTCTGTGTGTAACTTAGTGAGAAAGTGACAAACTTGAGTGAATTGTGACAATATGACTGAATTGGAGTGAATATGCTCGTATCTCTGTAAGGAAGCGCGCTAGAGCGCTGAAACTGTGGCTATACGCACTTTCATGGAAACACGCTTCTTTGAGGTTTTAAGCTCAGAAAGTGAAACTGTGCGTGTTTCTGGCCAGGGAACAGCTTCAGATCACAGTGCAATGCTTATATGGTATTGTTTGGTCCAATGTGCTTGAATGGCCATTTGGAAGTGAAGATATGCACTTTTTCAAAAACTTTCTTTTTTTTTTAATTTTGCTTGTCAAAAATGTCCATTCTGTGTGTAACCCAGTGGGAAAGTGACAAACTTGAGTGAATTGTGACTATATGACTGAATTCGAGTGATTATGCGTTTATCTCTGTAAGGAAGCGCGCGAGAGCGCTGAAACTGTGGCTATACGCGCTTTCATGAAAACACGCTTCTTTGAGGTTTTAAGGTCAGAATGTGAAACTGTGCGTGCTTCTGGCCAGGGAACAGCTTCAGATCACAGTGCATTGCATATATTGTATCGATTGGTCCAATGTGCTTGTATGGCCAATTTTAAGTGAATATAAGCTTCTGAAGTGAAGATATGCACTTTTTCAAAAACTTTCTTTTTTTTAGATTTGCTTGTCAGAAATGTCCATTCTGTGTGTTACTCAGTGGGAAAGTGACAAACTTGAGTGAATTGTGACAATATGACTGAATTGGAGTGAATATGCGTTTACCTCTGTTAGATAGCGAGCTAGAGCGCTGAAACTGTGGCTATACGCACTTTCATGGAAACACGCTTCTTTGAGGTTTTAAGCTCAGAAACTGAAACTGTGAGTGCTTCTGGCCAGGGAACAGCTTCAGATCACAGTGCATTGCATATATTGTATCGTTTGTTCCAATGTGCTTGTATGGCCATTTGGAAGTGAGTAGAAGCTTCTGAAGTGAAGATATGCACTTTTTCAAAAACTTTCTTTTTTTTTAAATTTTGCTTGTCAAAAATGTCCATTCTGTGTGTTACTCAGTGGGAAAGTGACAAACTTGAGTGAATTGTGACAATATGACTGAATTGGAGTGAATATGCGTTTACCTCTGTTAGATAGCGAGCTAGAGCGCTGAAACTGTGGCTATACGCACTTTCATGGAAACACGCTTCTTTGAGGTTTTAAGCTCAGAACGTGAATCTGAGCGTGTTTCTGGCCTGGGAACAGCTTCAGATCACAGTGCAATGCGTATATGGTATCGTTTGGTCCAATGGCTTTTATGGCCATTTGGAAGTGAATATAAGCTTCTGAAGTGAAGATATGCACTTTTTCAAAAACTTTCTTTTTTTTAGATTTGCTTGTCAGAAATGTCCATTCTGTGTGTTACTTAGTGAGAAAGTGAACAACTTCAGTGAATTGTGACTATATTACTGAATTGGAGTGAATATGCTCGTATCTCTGTAAGGAAGGGCGCTAGAGCGCTGAAACTGTGGCTATACGCACTTTCATGAAAACACGCTTCTTTGAGGTTTTAAGCTCAGAATGTGAAACTGTGCGTGCTTCTGGCCAGGGAACAGCTTCATATCACAGTGCAATGCTTATATTGTATCGATTGGTCCAATGTGCTTGTATGGCCAATTTTAAGTGAATTTAAGCTTCTGAAGTGAAGATATGTACTTTTCAAAAACTTTCTTTTTTTTAGTTTTGCTTGTCAAAAATGTCCTTTCTGTGTGTAACTTAGTGAGAAAGTGACAAACTTGAGTGAATTGTGACAATATGACTGAATTGGAGTGAATATGCGTTTATCTCTGTAAGAAAGCGAGCCAGAGCGCTGAAACTGTGGCTAAACGCACTTTCATGAAAACATGCTTCTTTGAGGTTTTAAGCTCAGAACGTGAATCTGAGCGTGTTTCCGGCCGGGCAACAGCTTCAGATCACAGTGCAATGCATATATTGTATCGTTTGTTCCAATGTGCTTGTATGGCCTTTTGGAAGTGAATAGAAGCTTCTGAAGTGAAGATATGCACTTTTTCAAAAACTTTTTTTTTTTTTAATTTTGCCTGTCAAAAATGTCCTTTCTGTGTGTAACCCAGTGGGAAAGTGACAAACTTGAGTGAATTGTGACTATATGACTGAATTCGAGTGATGATGCGTTTATCTCTGTAAGGAAGCGCGCTAGAGCGCTGAAACTGTGGCTATACGTGCTTTCATGAAAACACGCTTCTTTGAGGTTTTAAGCTCAGAATGTGAAACTGTGCGTGCTTCTGGCCAGGGAACAGCTTCAGATCACAGTGCAATGCTTATATTGTATCGATTGGTCCAATGTGCTTGTATGGTCAATTTTAAGTGAATTTAAGCTTCTGAAGTGAAGATATGTACTTTTCAAAAACTTTCTTTTTTTTAGTTTTGCTTGTCAAAAATGTCCTTTCTGTGTGTAACTTAGTGAGAAAGTGACAAACTTGAGTGAATTGTGACAATATGACTGAATTGGAGTGAATATGCGTTTATCTCTGTAGGAAGCGCGCTAGAGCGCTGAAACTGTGGCTAAACGCACTTTCATGAAAACACGCTTCTTTGAGGTTTTAAGCTCAGAACGTGAATCTGAGCGTGTTTCTGGCCTGGCAACAGCTTCAGATCACAGTGCAATGCATATATTGTATCGTTTGTTCCAATGTGCTTGTATGGCCATTTGGAAGTGAATAGAAGCTTCTGAAGTGAAGATATGCACTTTTTCAAAAACTTTTTTTTTTTTTTAATTTTGCCTGTCAAAAATGTCCTTTCTGTGTGTAACCCAGTGGGAAAGTGACAAACTTGAGTGAATTGTGACTATATGACTGAATTCGAGTGATGATGCGTTTATCTCTGTAAGGAAGCGCGCTAGAGCGCTGAAACTGTGGCTATACGTGCTTTCATGAAAACACGCTTCTTTGAGGTTTTAAGCTCAGAATGTGAAACTGTGCGTGCTTCTGGCCAGGGAACAGCTTCAGATCACAGTGCAATGCATATCTTGTATCGATTGGTCCAATGTGCTTGTATGGTCAATTTTAAGTGAATTTAAGCTTCTGAAGTGAAGATATGTACTTTTCAAAAACTTTCTTTTTTTTAGTTTTGCTTGTCAAAAATGTCCTTTCTGTGTGTAACTTAGTGAGAAAGTGACAAACTTGAGTGAATTGTGACAATATGACTGAATAGGAGTGAATATGCGTTTATCTCTGTAAGAAAGCGAGCTCGAGCGCTGAAACTGTGGCTAAACGCACTTTCATGAAAACATGCTTCTTTGAGGTTTTAAGCTCAGAAAGTGAATCTGAGCGTGTTTCCGGCCTGGCAACAGCTTCAGATCACAGTGCAATGCATATATTGTATCGTTTGTTCCACTGTGCTTGTATGGCCATTTGGAAGTGAATAGAAGCTTCTGAAGTGAAGATATGCACTTTTTCAAAAACTTTCTTTTTTTTAGATTTGCTTGTCAGAAATGTCCATTCTGTGTGTTACTCAGTGGGAAAGTGAACAACTTCAGTGAATTGTGACTATATTACTGAATTGGAGTGAATATGCTCGTATCTCTGTAAGGAAGCGCGCTAGAGCGCTGAAACTGTGGCTATACGCACTTTCATGGAAACACGCTTCTTTGAGGTTTTAAGCTCAGAAAGTGAAACTGTGCGTGTTTCTGGCCAGGGAACAGCTTCAGATCACAGTGCAATGCTTATATGGTATCGTTTGGTCCATTGTGCTTGTATGGCCATTCGGAAGTGAATATAAGCTTCTGAAGTGAAGATATGCACTTTTTCAAAAACTTTCTTTTTTTTTAAATTTTGCTTATCAAAAATGTCCATTCTGTGTGTAACCCAGTGGGAAAGTGAAAAACTTGAGTGAATTGTGACTATATGACTGAATTCGAGTGATTATGCGTTTATCTCTGTAAGGAAGCGCGCTAGAGCGCTGAAACTGTGGCTATACGTGCTTTCATGAAAACACGCTTCTTTGAGGTTTTAAGCTCAGAACGTGAATCTGAGCGTGTTTCCGGCCTGGCAACAGCTTCAGATCACAGTGCAATGCATATATTGTATCGTTTGTTCCAATGTGCTTGTGTGGCCATTTGGAAGTGAATAGAAGCTTCTGAAGTGAAGATATGCACTTTTTCAAAAACTTTTTTTTTTTTTAATTTTGCCTGTCAAAAATGTCCTTTCTGTGTGTAACCCAGTGGGAAAGTGACAAACGAGTGAATTGTGACTATATGACTGAATTCGAGTGATGATGCGTTTATCTCTGTAAGGAAGCGCGCTAGAGCGCTGAAACTGTTGCTATACGTGCTTTCATGAAAACACGCTTCTTTGAGGTTTTAAGCTCAGAATGTGAAACTGTGCGTGCTTCTGGCCAGGGAACAGCTTCAGATCACAGTGCAATGCATATATTGTATCGATTGGTCCAATGTGCTTGTATGGTCAATTTTAAGTGAATTTAAGCTTCTGAAGTGAAGATATGTACTTTTCAAAAACTTTCTTTTTTTTAGTTTTGCTTGTCAAAAATGTCCTTTCTGTGTGTAACTTAGTGAGAAAGTGACAAACTTGAGTGAATTGTGACAATATGACTGAATTGGAGTGAATATGCGTTTATCTCTGTAAGAAAGCGAGCTAGAGCGCTGAAACTGTGGCTATACGCACTTTCATGGAAACACGCTTCTTTGAGGTTTTAAGCTCAGAACGTGAATCTGAGCGTGTTTCTGGCCTGGGAACAGCTTCAGATCACAGTGCAATGCGTATATGGTATCGTTTGGTCCAATGGCTTTTATGGCCATTTGGAAGTGAATATAAGCTTCTGAAGTGAAGATATGCACTTTTTCAAAAACTTTCTTTTTTTAGATTTGCTTGTCAGAAATGTCCATTCTGTGTGTTACTCAGTGGGAAAGTGAACAACTTCAGTGAATTGTGACTATATTACTGAATTGGAGTGAATATGCTCGTATCTCTGTAAGGAAGCGCGCTAGAGCGCTGAAACTGTGGCTATACGCACTTTCATGGAAACACGCTTCTTTGAGGTTTTAAGCTCAGAAAGTGAAACTGTGAGTGCTTCTGGCCAGGGAACAGCTTCAGATCACAGTGCATTGCATATATTGTATCGTTTGTTCCAATGTGCTTGTATGGCCATTTGGAAGTGAATAGAAGCTTCTGAAGTGAAGATATGCACTTTTTCAAAAACTTTCTTTTTTTTTAATTTTGCTTGTCAAAAATGTCCATTCTGTGTGTAACCCAGTGGGAAAGTGACAAACTTGAGTGAATTGTGACAATATGACTGAATTGGAGTGAATATGCGTTTATCTCTGTAAGAAAGCGAGCTAGAGCGCTGAAACTGTGGCTATACGCACTTTCATGGAAACACGCTTCTTTGAGGTTTTAAGCTCAGAACGTGAATCTGAGCGTGTTTCTGGCCTGGGAACAGCTTCAGATCACAGTGCAATGCGTATATGGTATCGTTTGGTCCAATGGCTTTTATGGCCATTTGGAAGTGAATATAAGCTTCTGAAGTGAAGATATGCACTTTTTCAAAAACTTTCTTTTTTTAGATTTGCTTGTCAGAAATGTCCATTCTGTGTGTTACTCAGTGGGAAAGTGAACAACTTCAGTGAATTGTGACTATATTACTCAATTGGAGTGAATATGCTCGTATCTCTGTAAGGAAGCGCGCTAGAGCGCTGAAACTGTGGCTATACGCACTTTCATGGAAACACGCTTCTTTGAGGTTTTAAGCTCAGAAAGTGAAACTGTGAGTGCTTCTGGCCAGGGAACAGCTTCAGATCACAGTGCATTGCATATATTGTATCGTTTGTTCCAATGTGCTTGTATGGCCATTTGGAAGTGAATAGAAGCTTCTGAAGTGAAGATATGCACTTTTTCAAAAACTTTCTTTTTTTTAATTTTGCTTGTCAAAAATGTCCATTCTGTGTGTAACCCAGTGGGAAAGTAACAAACTTGAGTGAATTGTGACAATATGACTGAATTGGAGTGAATATGCGTTTATCTCTGTAAGAAAGCGAGCGAGAGCGCTGAAACTGTGGCTATACGCACTTTCATGGAAACACGCTTCTTTGAGGTTTTAAGCTCTGAACGTGAATCTGAGCGTGTTTCTGGTCTGGGAAGAGCTTCAGATCACAGTGCAATGCGTATATGGTTTCGTTTGGTCCAATGGCTTTTATGGCCATTTGGAAGTGAATATAAGCTTCTGAAGTGAAGATATGCACTTTTTCAAAAAATTTTTTTTTTTAGATTTGCTTGTCAGAAATGTCCATTCTGTGTGTTACTCAGTGGGAAAGTGAACAACTTCAGTGAATTGTGACTTTATTACTGAATTGGAGTGAATATGCGTTTATCTCTGTAAGAAAGCGAGCTAGAGCGCTGAAACTGTGGCTAAACGCACTTTCATGAAAACATGCTTCTTTGAGGTTTTAAGCTCAGAACGTGAATCTGAGCGTGTTTCCGGCCTGGAAACAGCTTCAGATCACAGTGCAATGCATATATTGTATCGTTTGTTCCAATGTGCTTGTATGGCCATTTGGAAGTGAATAGAAGCTTCTGAAGTGAAGATATGCACTTTTTCAAAAACTTTTTTTTTTTTTAATTTTGCCTGTCAAAAATGTCCTTTCTGTGTGTAACCCTGTGGGAAAGTGACAAACTTGAGTGAATTGTGACTATATGACTGAATTCGAGTGAGGATGCGTTTATCTCTGTAAGGAAGCGCGCTAGAGCGCTGAAACTGTGGCTATACGTGCTTTCATGAAAACACGCTTCTTTGAGGTTTTAAGCTCAGAATGTGAAACTGTGCGTGCTTCTGGCCAGGGAACAGCTTCAGATCACAGTGCAATGCATATATTGTATCGATTGGTCCAATGTGCTTGTATGGTCAATTTTAAGTGAATTTAAGCTTCTGAAGTGAAGATATGTACTTTTCAAAAACTTTCTTTTTTTTAGTTTTGCTTGTCAAAAATGTCCTTTCTGTGTGTAACTTAGTGAGAAAGTGACAAACTTGAGTGAATTGTGACAATATGACTGAATTGGAGTGAATATGCGTTTATCTCTGTAAGAAAGCGAGCTAGAGCGCTGAAACTGTGGCTATACGCACTTTCATGGAAACACGCTTCTTTGAGGTTTTAAGCTCAGAACGTGAATCTGAGCGTGTTTCTGGCCTGGGAACAGCTTCAGATCACAGTGCAATGCGTATATGGTATCGTTTGGTCCAATGGCTTTTATGGCCATTTGGAAGTGAATATAAGCTTCTGAAGTGAAGATATGCACTTTTTCAAAAACTTTCTTTTTTTAGATTTGCTTGTCAGAAATGTCCATTCTGTGTGTTACTCAGTGGGAAAGTGAACAACTTCAGTGAATTGTGACTTTATTACTGAATTGGAGTGAATATGCTCGTATCTCTGTCAGGAAGCGCGCTAGAGCGCTGAAACTGTGGCTATACGCACTTTCATGGAAACACGCTTCTTTGAGGTTTTAAGCTCAGAAAGTGAAACTGTGCGTGTTTCTGGCCAGGGAACAGCTTCAGATCACAGTGCAATGCATATATTGTATCGTTTGTTCCACTGTGCTTGTATGGCCATTTGGAAGTGAATAGAAGCTTCTGAAGTGAAGATATGCACTTTTTCAAAAACTTTCTTTTTTTTAGATTTGCTTGTCAGAAATGTCCATTCTGTGTGTTACTCAGTGGGAAAGTGAACAACTTCAGTGAATTGTGACTATATTACTGAATTGGAGTGAATATGCTCGTATCTCTGTAAGGAAGCGCGCTAGAGCGCTGAAACTGTGGCTATACGCACTTTCATGGAAACACGCTTCTTTGAGGTTTTAAGCTCAGAAAGTGAAACTGTGCGTGTTTCTGGCCAGGGAACAGCTTCAGATCACACTGCAATGCGTATATGGTATCGTTTGGTCCTATGGCTTTTATGGCCATTTGGAAGTGAATATAAGCTTCTGAAGTGAAGATATGCACTTTTTCAAAAACTTTCTTTTTTTTTAAATTTTGCTTGTCAAAAATGTCCATTCTGTGTGTAACCCAGTGGGAAAGTGAAAAACTTGAGTGAATTGTGACTATATGACTGATTTCGAGTGATTATGCGTTTATCTCTGAAAGGAAGCGCGCTAGAGCGCTGAAACTGTGGCTATACGTGCTTTCCTGAAAACACGCTTCTTTGAGGTTTGAAGCTCAGAATGTGAAACTGTGCGTGCTTCTGGCCAGGGAACAGCTTCAGATCACAGTGCATTGAATATATTGTATCGATTGGTCCAATGTGCTTGTATGGCCAATTTTAAGTGAATATAAGCTTCTGAAGTGAAGATATGTATTTTCAAAAACTTTCTTTTTTTTAATTTTGCTTGTCAAAAATGTCCATTCTGTGTGTAACCCAGTGGGAAAGTAACAAACTTGAGTGATTTGTGACAATATGACAGAATTGGAGTGAATATGCGTTTATCTCTGTAAGAAAGCGAGCGAGAGCGCTGAAACTGTGGCTATACGCACTTTCATGGAAACACGCTTCTTTGAGGTTTTAAGCTCCGAACGTGAATCTGAGCGTGTTTCTGGCCTGGGAACAGCTTCAGATCACAGTGCAATGCGTATATGGTATCGTTTGGTCCAATGGCTTTTATGGCCATTTGGAAGTGAATATAAGCTTCTGAAGTGAAGATATGCACTTTTTCAAAAACTTTTTTTTTTTAGATTTGCTTCTCAGAAATGTCCATTCTGTGTGTTACTCAGTGGGAAAGTGAACAACTTCAGTGAATTGTGACTTTATTACTGAATTGGAGTGAATATGCGTTTATCTCTGTAAGAAAGCGAGCTAGAGCGCTGAAACTGTGGCTAAACGCACTTTCATGAAAACATGCTTCTTTGAGTTTTTAAGCTCAGAACGTGAATCTGAGCGTGTTTCCGGCCTGGCAACAGCTTCAGATCACAGTGCAATGCATATATTGTATCGTTTGTTCCAATGTGCTTGTATGGCCATTTGGAAGTGAATAGAAGCTTCTGAAGTGAAGATATGCACTTTTTCAAATCCTTTTATTTTTTTAATTTTGCCTGTCAAAAATGTCCTTTCTGTGTGTAACCCAGTGGGAAAGTGACAAACTTGAGTGAATTGTGACTATATGACTGAATTCGAGTGAGGATGCGTTTATCTCTGTAAGGAAGCGCGCTAGAGCGCTGAAACTGTGGCTATACGTGCTTTCATGAAAACACGCTTCTTTGAGGTTTTAAGCTCAGAATGTGAAACTGTGCGTGCTTCTGGCCAGGGAACAGCTTCAGATCACAGTGCAATGCATATATTGTATCGATTGGTCCAATGTGCTTGTATGGTCAATTTTAAGTGAATTTAAGCTTCTGAAGTGAAGATATGTACTTTTCAAAAACTTTCTTTTTTTTAGTTTTGCTTGTCAAAAATGTCCTTTCTGTGTGTAACTTAGTGAGAAAGTGACAAACTTGAGTGAATTGTGACAATATGACTGAATTGGAGTGAATATGCGTTTATCTCTGTAAGAAAGCGAGCTAGAGCGCTGAAACTGTGGCTATACGCACTTTCATGGAAACACGCTTCTTTGAGGTTTTAAGCTCAGAACGTGAATCTGAGCGTGTTTCTGGCCTGGGAACAGCTTCAGATCACAGTGCAATGCGTATATGGTATCGTTTGGTCCAATGGCTTTTATGGCCATTTGGATGTGAATATAAGCTTCTGAAGTGAAGATATGCACTTTTTCAAAAACTTTCTTTTTTTAGATTTGCTTGTCAGAAATGTCCATTCTGTGTGTTACTCAGTGGGAAAGTGAACAACTTCAGTGAATTGTGACTTTATTACTGAATTGGAGTGAATATGCTCGTATCTCTGTCAGGAAGCGCGCTAGAGCGCTGAAACTGTGGCTATACGCACTTTCATGGAAACACGCTTCTTTGAGGTTTTAAGCTCAGAAAGTGAAACTGTGCGTGTTTCTGGCCAGGGAACAGCTTCAGATCACAGTGCAATGCATATATTGTATCGTTTGTTCCACTGTGCTTGTCTGGCCATTTGGAAGTGAATAGAAGCTTCTGAAGTGAAGATATGCACTTTTTCAAAAACTTTCTTTTTTTTAGATTTGCTTGTCAGAAATGTCCATTCTGTGTGTTACTCAGTGGGAAAGTGAACAACTTCAGTGAATTGTGACTATATTACTGAATTGGAGTGAATATGCTCGTATCTCTGTAAGGAAGCGCGCTAGAGCGCTGAAACTGTGGCTATACGCACTTTCATGGAAACACGCTTCTTTGAGGTTTTAAGCTCAGAAAGTGAAACTGTGCGTGTTTCTGGCCAGGGAACAGCTTCAGATCACAGTGCAATGCTTATATGGTATCGTTTGGTCCATTGTGCTTGTATGGCCATTTGGAAGTGAATATAAGCTTCTGAAGTGAAGATATGCACTTTTTCAAAAACTTTCTTTTTTTTAAATTTTGCTTGTCAAAAATGTCCATTCTGTGTGTAACCCAGTGGGAAAGTGAAAAACTTGAGTGAATTGTGACTATATGACTGAATTTGAGTGATTATGCGTTTATCTCTGAAAGGAAGCGCGCTAGAGCGCTGAAACTGTGGCTATACGTGCTTTCCTGAAAACACGCTTCTTTGAGGTTTGAAGCTCAGAATGTGAAACTGTGCGTGCTTCTGGCCAGGGAACAGCTTCAGATCACAGTGCATTGCATATATTGTATCGATTGGTCCAATGTGCTTGTATGGCCAATTTTAAGTGAATATAAGCTTCTGAAGTGAAGATATGTATTTTCAAAAACTTTCTTTTTTTTAATTTTGCTTGTCAAAAATGTCCATTCTGTGTGTAACCCAGTGGGAAAGTAACAAACTTGAGTGAATTGTGACAATATGACTGAATTGGAGTGAATATGCGTTTATCTCTGTAAGAAAGCGAGCGAGAGCGCTGAAACTGTGGCTATACGCACTTTCATGGAAACACGCTTCTTTGAGGTTTTAAGCTCAGAAAGTGAAACTGTGCGTGTTTCTGGCCAGGGAACAGCTTCAGATCACAGTGCAATGCGTATATGGTATCGTTTGGTCCAATGGCTTTTATGGCCATTTGGAAGTGAATATAAGCTTCTGAATTGAAGATATGCACTTTTTCAAAAACTTTTTTTTTTTAGATTTGCTTGTCAGAAATGTCCATTCTGTGTGTTACTCAGTGGGAAAGTGAACAACTTCAGTGAATTGTGACTTTATTACTGAATTGGAGTGAATATGCGTTTATCTCTGTAAGAAAGCGAGCTAGAGCGCTGAAACTGTGGCTAAACGCACTTTCATGAAAACATGCTTCTTTGAGGTTTTAAGCTCAGAACGTGAATCTGAGCGTGTTTCCGGCCTGGCAACAGCTTCAGATCACAGTGCAATGCGTATATGGTATCGTTTGGTCCAATGGCTTTTATGGCCATTTGGAAGTGAATATAAGCTTCTGAAGTGAAGATATGCACTTTTTCAAAAACTTTCTTTTTTTTTAAATTTTGCTTGTCAAAAATGTCCATTCTGTGTGTAACCCAGTGGGAAAGTGAAAAACTTGAGTGAATTGTGACTATCTGACTGAATTCGAGTGATTATGCGTTTATCTCTGAAAGGAAGCGCGCTAGAGCGCTGAAACTGTGGCTATACGTGCTTTCATGAAAACACGCTTCTTTGAGGTTTGAAGCTCAGAATGTGAAACTGTGCATGCTTCTGGCCAGGGAACAGCTTCAGATCACAGTGCATTGAATATATTGTATCGATTGGTCCAATGTGCTTGTATGGCCAATTTTAAGTGAATATAAGCTTCTGAAGTGAAGATATGTACTTTTCAAAAACTTTCTTTTTTTTAGTTTTGCTTGTCAAAAATGTCCTTTCTGTGTGTAACTTAGTGAGAAAGTGACAAACCTGATTGAATTGTGACAATATGACTGAATTGGAGTGAATATGCGTTAATCTCTGTAAGAAAGCGAGCTAGAGCGCTGAAACTGTGGCTAAACGCACTTTCATGAAAACAAGCTTCTTTGAGGTTTTAAGCTCAGAACGTGAATCTGAGCGTGTTTCCGGCCTGGCAACAGCTTCAGATCACAGTGCAATGCATATATTGTATCGTTTGTTCCAATGTGCTTGTATGGCCATTTGGAAGTGAATAGAAGCTTCTGAAGTGAAATTATGCACTTTTTCAAAAACTTTTTTTTTTTTTAATTTTGCCTGTCAAAAATGTCCTTTCTGTGTGTAACCCAGTGGGAAAGTGACAAACTTGAGTGAATTGTGACTATATGACTGAATTCGAGTGATGATGCGTTTATCTCTGTCAGGAAGCGCGCTAGAGCGCTGAAACTGTGGCTATACGTGCTTTCATGAAAACACGCTTCTTTGAGGTTTTAAGCTCAGAATGTGAAACTGTGCGTGCTTCTGGCCAGGGAACAGCTTCAGATCACAGTGCAATGCATATATTGTATCGATTGGTCCAATGTGCTTGTATGGTCAATTTTAAGTGAATTTAAGCTTCTGAAGTGAAGATATGTACTTTTCAAAAACTTTCTTTTTTTTAGTTTTGCTTGTCAAAAATGTCCTTTCTGTGTGTAACTTAGTGAGAAAGTGACAAACTTGAGTGAATTGTGACAATATGACTGAATTGGAGTGAATATGCGTTTATCTCTGTAAGAAAGCGAGCTAGAGCGCTGAAACTGTGGCTATACGCACTTTCATGGAAACACGCTTTTTTGAGGTTTTAAGCTCAGAACGTGAATCTGAGCGTGTTTCTGGCCTGGGAACAGCTTCAGATCACAGTGCAATGCGTATATGGTATCGTTTGGTCCAATGGCTTTTATGGCCATTTGGAAGTGAATATAAGCTTCTGAAGTGAAGATATGCACTTTTTCAAAAACTTTCTTTTTTTAGATTTGCTTGTCAGAAATGTCCATTCTGTGTGTTACCCAGTGGGAAAGTGAACAACTTCAGTGAATTGTGACTTTATTACTGAATTGGAGTGAATATGCTCGTATCTCTGTCAGGAAGCGCGCTAGAGCGCTGAAACTGTGGCTATACGCACTTTCATGGAAACACGCTTCTTTGAGGTTTTAAGCTCAGAAAGTGAAACTGTGCGTGTTTCTGGCCAGGGAACAGCTTCAGATCACAGTGCAATGCTTATATGGTATCGTTTGGTCCATTGTGCTTGTATGGCCATTTGGAAGTGAATATAAGCTTCTGAAGTGAAGATATGCACTTTTTCAAAAACTTTCTTTTTTTTAAATTTTGCTTGTCAAAAATGTCCATTCTGTGTGTAACCCAGTGGGAAAGTGAAAAACTTGAGTGAATTGTGACTATATGACTGAATTCGAGTGATTATGCGATTATCTCTGAAAGGAAGCGCGCTAGAGCGCTGAAACTGTGGCTATACGTGCTTTCCTGAAAACACGCTTCTTTGAGGTTTGAAGCTCAGAATGTGAAACTGTGCGTGCTTCTGGCCAGGGAACAGCTTCAGATCACAGTGCATTGAATATATTGTATCGATTGGTCCAATGTGCTTGTATGGCCAATTTACGTGAATATAAGCTTCTGAAGTGAAGATATGTATTTTCAAAAACTTTCTTTTTTTTAATTTTGCTTGTCAAAAATGTCCATTCTGTGTGTAACCCAGTGGGAAAGTAACAAACTTGAGTGAATTGTGACAATATGACAGAATTGGAGTGAATATGCGTTTATCTCTGTAAGAAAGCGAGCGAGAGCGCTGAAACTGTGGCTATACGCACTTTCATGGAAACACGCTTCTTTGAGGTTTTAAGCTCCGAACGTGAATCTGAGCGTGTTTCTGGCCTGGGAACAGCTTCAGATCACAGTGCAATGCGTATATGGTATCGTTTGGTCCAATGGCTTTTATGGCCATTTGGAAGTGAATATAAGCTTCTGAAGTGAAGATATGCACTTTTTCAAAAACTTTTTTTTTTTAGATTTGCTTGTCAGAAATGTCCATTCTGTGTGTTACTCAGTGGGAAAGTGAACAACTTCAGTGAATTGTGACTTTATTACTGAATTGGAGTGAATATGCGTTTATCTCTGTAAGAAAGCGAGCTAGAGCGCTGAAACTGTGGCTAAACGCACTTTCATGAAAACATGCTTCTTTGAGTTTTTAAGCTCAGAACGTGAATCTGAGCGTGTTTCCGGCCTGGCAACAGCTTCAGATCACAGTGCAATGCATATATTGTATCGTTTGTTCCAATGTGCTTGTATGGCCATTTGGAAGTGAATAGAAGCTTCTGAAGTGAAGATATGCACTTTTTCAAATCCTTTTTTTTTTTTAATTTTGCCTGTCAAAAATGTCCTTTCTGTGTGTAACCCAGTGGGAAAGTGACAAACTTGAGTGAATTGTGACTATATGACTGAATTCGAGTGAGGATGCGTTTATCTCTGTAAGGAAGCGCGCTAGAGCGCTGAAACTGTGGCTATACGTGCTTTCATGAAAACACGCTTCTTTGAGGTTTTAAGCTCAGAATGTGAAACTGTGCGTGCTTCTGGCCAGGGAACAGCTTCAGATCACAGTGCAATGCATATATTGTATCGATTGGTCCAATGTGCTTGTATGGTCAATTTTAAGTGAATTTAAGCTTCTGAAGTGAAGATATGTACTTTTCAAAAACTTTCTTTTTTTTAGTTTTGCTTGTCAAAAATGTCCTTTCTGTGTGTAACTTAGTGAGAAAGTGACAAACTTGAGTGAATTGTGACAATATGACTGAATTGGAGTGAATATGCGTTTATCTCTGTAAGAAAGCGAGCTAGAGCGCTGAAACTGTGGCTATACGCACTTTCATGGAAACACGCTTCTTTGAGGTTTTAAGCTCAGAACGTGAATCTGAGCGTGTTTCTGGCCTGGGAACAGCTTCAGATCACAGTGCAATGCGTATATGGTATCGTTTGGTCCAATGGCTTTTATGGCCATTTGGATGTGAATATAAGCTTCTGAAGTGAAGATATGCACTTTTTCAAAAACTTTCTTTTTTTAGATTTGCTTGTCAGAAATGTCCATTCTGTGTGTTACTCAGTGGGAAAGTGAACAACTTCAGTGAATTGTGACTTTATTACTGAATTGGAGTGAATATGCTCGTATCTCTGTCAGGAAGCGCGCTAGAGCGCTGAAACTGTGGCTATACGCACTTTCATGGAAACACGCTTCTTTGAGGTTTTAAGCTCAGAAAGTGAAACTGTGCATGTTTCTGGCCAGGGAACAGCTTCAGATCACAGTGCAATGCATATATTGTATCGTTTGTTCCACTGTGCTTGTATGGCCATTTGGAAGTGAATAGAAGCTTCTGAAGTGAAGATATGCACTTTTTCAAAAACTTTCTTTTTTTTAGATTTGCTTGTCAGAAATGTCCATTCTGTGTGTTACTCAGTGGGAAAGTGAACAACTTCAGTGAATTGTGACTATATTACTGAATTGGAGTGAATATGCTCGTATCTCTGTAAGGAAGCGCGCTAGAGCGCTGAAACTGTGGCTATACGCACTTTCATGGAAACACGCTTCTTTGAGGTTTTAAGCTCAGAAAGTGAAACTGTGCGTGTTTCTGGCCAGGGAACAGCTTCAGATCACAGTGCAATGCTTATATGGTATCGTTTGGTCCATTGTGCTTGTATGGCCATTTGGAAGTGAATATAAGCTTCTGAAGTGAAGATATGCACTTTTTCAAAAACTTTCTTTTTTTTAAATTTTGCTTGTCAAAAATGTCCATTCTGTGTGTAACCCAGTGGGAAAGTGAAAAACTTGAGTGAATTGTGACTATATGACTGAATTCGAGTGATTATGCGTTTATCTCTGAAAGGAAGCGCGCTAGAGCGCTGAAACTGTGGCTATACGTGCTTTCCTGAAAACACGCTTCTTTGAGGTTTGAAGCTCAGAATGTGAAACTGTGCGTGCTTCTGGCCAGGGAACAGCTTCAGATCACAGTGCATTGCATATATTGTATCGATTGGTCCAATGTGCTTGTATGGCCAATTTTAAGTGAATATAAGCTTCTGAAGTGAAGATATGTATTTTCAAAAACTTTCTTTTTTTTAATTTTGCTTGTCAAAAATGTCCATTCTGTGTGTAACCCAGTGGGAAAGTAACAAACTTGAGTGAATTGTGACAATATGACTGAATTGGAGTGAATATGCGTTTATCTCTGTAAGAAAGCGAGCGAGAGCGCTGAAACTGTGGCTATACGCACTTTCATGGAAACACGCTTCTTTGAGGTTTTAAGCTCCGAACGTGAATCTGAGCGTGTTTCTGGCCTGGGAACAGCTTCAGATCACAGTGCAATGCGTATATGGTATCGTTTGGTCCAATGGCTTTTATGGCCATTTGGAAGTGAATATAAGCTTCTGAATTGAAGATATGCACTTTTTCAAAAACTTTTTTTTTTTAGATTTGCTTGTCAGAAATGTCCATTCTGTGTGTTACTCAGTGGGAAAGTGAACAACTTCAGTGAATTGTGACTTTATTACTGAATTGGAGTGAATATGCGTTTATCTCTGTAAGAAAGCGAGCTAGAGCGCTGAAACTGTGGCTAAACGCACTTTCATGAAAACATGCTTCTTTGAGGTTTTAAGCTCAGAACGTGAATCTGAGCGTGTTTCCGGCCTGGCAACAGCTTCAGATCACAGTGCAATGCATATATTGTATCGTTTGTTCCAATGTGCTTGTATGGCCATTTGGAAGTGAATAGAAGCTTCTGAAGTGAAGATATGCACTTTTTCAAAAACTTTTTTTTTTTAAATTTTGCCTGTCAAAAATGTCCTTTCTGTGTGTAACCCAGTGGGAAAGTGACAAACTTGAGTGAATTGTGACTATATGACTGAATTCGAGTGAGGATGCGTTTATCTCTGTAAGGAAGCGCGCTAGAGCGCTGAAACTGTGGCTATACGTGCTTTCATGAAAACACGCTTCTTTGAGGTTTTAAGCTCAGAATGTGAAACGGTGCATGCTTCTGGCCAGGGAACAGCTTCAGATCACAGTGCAATGCATATATCGTATCGATTGGTCCAATGTGCTTGTATGGTCAATTTTAAGTGAATTTAAGCTTCTGAAGTGAAGATATGTACTTTTCAAAAACTTTCTTTTTTTTAGTTTTGCTTGTCAAAAATGTCCTTTCTGTGTGTAACTTAGTGAGAAAGTGACAAACTTGAGTGAATTGTGACAATATGACTGAATTGGAGTGAATATGCGTTTATCTCTGTAAGAAAGCGAGCTAGAGCGCTGAAACTGTGGCTATACGCACTTTCATGGAAACACGCTTCTTTGAGGTTTTAAGCTCAGAACGTGAATCTGAGCGTGTTTCTGGCCTGGGAACAGCTTCAGATCACAGTGCAATGCGTATATGGTATCGTTTGGTCCAATGGCTTTTATGGCCATTTGGAAGTGAATATAAGCTTCTGAAGTGAAGATATGCACTTTTTCAAAAACTTTCTTTTTTTAGATTTGCTTGTCAGAAATGTCCATTCTGTGTGTTACTCAGTGGGAAAGTGAACAACTTCAGTAAATTGTGACTTTATTACTGAATTGGAGTGAATATGCTCGTATCTCTGTCAGGAAGCGCGCTAGAGCGCTGAAACTGTGGCTATACGCACTTTCATGGAAACACGCTTCTTTGAGGTTTTAAGCTCAGAAAGTGAAACTGTGCGTGTTTCTGGCCAGGGAACAGCTTCAGATCACAGTGCAATGCTTATATGGTATAGTTTGGTCCATTGTGCTTGTATGGCCATTTGGAAGTGAATATAAGCTTCTGAAGTGAAGATATGCACTTTTTCAAAAACTTTCTTTTTTTTTAAATTTTGCTTGTCAAAAATGTCCATTCTGTGTGTAACCCAGTGGGAAAGTGAAAAACTTGAGTGAATTGTGACTATCTGACTGAATTCGAGTGATTATGCGTTTATCTCTGAAAGGAAGCGCGCTAGAGCGCTGAAACTGTGGCTATACGTGCTTTCATGAAAACACGCTTCTTTGAGGTTTGAAGCTCAGAATGTGAAACTGTGCATGCTTCTGGCCAGGGAACAGCTTCAGATCACAGTGCATTGAATATATTGTATCGATTGGTCCAATGTGCTTGTATGGCCAATTTTAAGTGAATATAAGCTTCTGAAGTGAAGATATGTACTTTTCAAAAACTTTCTTTTTTTTAGTTTTGCTTGTCAAAAATGTCCTTTCTGTGTGTAACTTAGTGAGAAAGTGACAAACCTGATTGAATTGTGACAATATGACTGAATTGGAGTGAATATGCGTTTATCTCTGTCAGAAAGCGAGCTAGAGCGCTGAAACTGTGGCTAAACGCACTTTCATGAAAACAAGCTTCTTTGAGGTTTTAAGCTCAGAACGTGAATCTGAGCGTGTTTCCGGCCTGGCAACAGCTTCAGATCACAGTGCAATGCATATATTGTATCGTTTGTTCCAATGTGCTTGTATGGCCATTTGGAAGTGAATAGAAGCTTCTGAAGTGAAATTATGCACTTTTTCAAAAACTTTTTTTTTTTTTAATTTTGCCTGTCAAAAATGTCCTTTCTGTGTGTAACCCAGTGGGAAAGTGACAAACTTGAGTGAATTGTGACTATATGACTGAATTCGAGTGATGATGCGTTTATCTCTGTAAGGAAGCGCGCTAGAGCGCTGAAACTGTGGCTATACGTGCTTTCATGAAAACACGCTTCTTTGAGGTTTTAAGCTCAGAATGTGAAACTGTGCGTGCTTCTGGCCAGGGAACAGCTTCAGATCACAGTGCAATGCATATATTGTATCGATTGGTCCAATGTGCTTGTATGGTCAATTTTAAGTGAATTTAAGCTTCTGAAGTGAAGATATGTACTTTTCAAAAACTTTCTTTTTTTTAGTTTTGCTTGTCAAAAATGTCCTTTCTGTGTGTAACTTAGTGAGAAAGTGACAAACTTGAGTGAATTGTGACAATATGACTGAATTGGAGTGAATATGCGTTTATCTCTGTAAGAAAGCGAGCTAGAGCGCTGGAACTGTGGCTATACGCACTTTCATGGAAACACGCTTTTTTGAGGTTTTAAGCTCAGAACGTGAATCTGAGCGTGTTTCTGGCCTGGGAACAGCTTCAGATCACAGTGCAATGCGTATATGGTATCGTTTGGTCCAATGGCTTTTATGGCCATTTGGAAGTGAATATAAGCTTCTGAAGTGAAGATATGCACTTTTTCAAAAACTTTCTTTTTTTAGATTTGCTTGTCAGAAATGTCCATTCTGTGTGTTACCCAGTGGGAAAGTGAACAACTTCAGTGAATTGTGACTTTATTACTGAATTGGAGTGAATATGCTCGTATCTCTGTCAGGAAGCGCGCTAGAGCGCTGAAACTGTGGCTATACGCACTTTCATGGAAACACGCTTCTTTGAGGTTTTAAGCTCAGAAAGTGAAACTGTGCGTGTTTCTGGCCAGGGAACAGCTTCAGATCACAGTGCAATGCTTATATGGTATCGTTTGGTCCATTGTGCTTGTATGGCCATTTGGAAGTGAATATAAGCTTCTGAAGTGAAGATATGCACTTTTTCAAAAACTTTCTTTTTTTTAAATTTTGCTTGTCAAAAATGTCCATTCTGTGTGTAACCCAGTGGGAAAGTGAAAAACTTGAGTGAATTGTGACTATATGACTGAATTCGAGTGATTATGCGATTATCTCTGAAAGGAAGCGCGCTAGAGCGCTGAAACTGTGGCTATACGTGCTTTCCTGAAAACACGCTTCTTTGAGGTTTGAAGCTCAGAATGTGAAACTGTGCGTGCTTCTGGCCAGGGAACAGCTTCAGATCACAGTGCATTGCATATATTGTATCGATTGGTCCAATGTGCTTGTATGGCCAATTTTAAGTGAATATAAGCTTCTGAAGTGAAGATATGTATTTTCAAAAACTTTCTTTTTTTTAATTTTGCTTGTCAAAAATGTCCATTCTGTGTGTAACCCAGTGGGAAAGTAACAAACTTGAGTGAATTGTGACAATATGACTGAATTGGAGTGAATATGCGTTTATCTCTGTAAGAAAGCGAGCGAGAGCGCTGAAACTGTGGCTATACGCACTTTCATGGAAACACGCTTCTTTGAGGTTTTAAGCTCCGAACGTGAATCTGAGCGTGTTTCTGGCCTGGGAACAGCTTCAGATCACAGTGCAATGCGTATATGGTATCGTTTGGTCCAATGGCTTTTATGGCCATTTGGAAGTGAATATAAGCTTCTGAATTGAAGATATGCACTTTTTCAAAAACTTTTTTTTTTTAGATTTGCTTGTCAGAAATGTCCATTCTGTGTGTTACTCAGTGGGAAAGTGAACAACTTCAGTGAATTGTGACTTTATTACTGAATTGGAGTGAATATGCGTTTATCTCTGTAAGAAAGCGAGCTAGAGCGCTGAAACTGTGGCTAAACGCACTTTCATGAAAACATGCTTCTTTGAGGTTTTAAGCTCAGAACGTGAATCTGAGCGTGTTTCCGGCCTGGCAACAGCTTCAGATCACAGTGCAATGCATATATTGTATCGTTTGTTCCAATGTGCTTGTATGGCCATTTGGAAGTGAATAGAAGCTTCTGAAGTGAAGATATGCACTTTTTCAAAAACTTTTTTTTTTTAAATTTTGCCTGTCAAAAATGTCCTTTCTGTGTGTAACCCAGTGGGAAAGTGACAAACTTGAGTGAATTGTGACTATATGACTGAATTCGAGTGAGGATGCGTTTATCTCTGTAAGGAAGCGCGCTAGAGCGCTGAAACTGTGGCTATACGTGCTTTCATGAAAACACGCTTCTTTGAGGTTTTAAGCTCAGAATGTGAAACTGTGCGTGCTTCTGGCCAGGGAACAGCTTCAGATCACAGTGCAATGCATATATCGTATCGATTGGTCCAATGTGCTTGTATGGTCAATTTTAAGTGAATTTAAGCTTCTGAAGTGAAGATATGTACTTTTCAAAAACTTTCTTTTTTTTAGTTTTGCTTGTCAAAAATGTCCTTTCTGTGTGTAACTTAGTGAGAAAGTGACAAACTTGAGTGAATTGTGACAATATGACTGAATTGGAGTGAATATGCGTTTATCTCTGTAAGAAAGCGAGCTAGAGCGCTGAAACTGTGGCTATACGCACTTTCATGGAAACACGCTTCTTTGAGGTTTTAAGCTCAGAACGTGAATCTGAGCGTGTTTCTGGCCTGGGAACAGCTTCAGATCACAGTGCAATGCGTATATGGTATCGTTTGGTCCAATGGCTTTTATGGCCATTTGGAAGTGAATATAAGCTTCTGAAGTGAAGATATGCACTTTTTCAAAAACTTTCTTTTTTTAGATTTGCTTGTCAGAAATGTCCATTCTGTGTGTTACTCAGTGGGAAAGTGAACAACTTCAGTAAATTGTGACTTTATTACTGAATTGGAGTGAATATGCTCGTATCTCTGTCAGGAAGCGCGCTAGAGCGCTGAAACTGTGGCTATACGCACTTTCATGGAAACACGCTTCTTTGAGGTTTTAAGCTCAGAAAGTGAAACTGTGCGTGTTTCTGGCCAGGGAACAGCTTCAGATCACAGTGCAATGCTTATATGGTATAGTTTGGTCCATTGTGCTTGTATGGCCATTTGGAAGTGAATATAAGCTTCTGAAGTGAAGATATGCACTTTTTCAAAAACTTTCTTTTTTTTAAAATTTTGCTTGTCAAAAATGTCCATTCTGTGTGTAACCCAGTGGGAAAGTGAAAAACTTGAGTGAATTGTGACTATATGACTGAATTCGAGTGATTATGCGATTATCTCTGAAAGGAAGCGCGCTAGAGCGCTGAAACTGTGGCTATACGTGCTTTCATGAAAACACGCTTCTTTGAGGTTTGAAGCTCAGAATGTGAAACTGTGCGTGCTTCTGGCCAGGGAACAGCTTCAGATCACAGTGCATTGCATATATTGTATCGATTGGTCCAATGTGCTTGTATGGCCAATTTTAAGTGAATATAAGCTTCTGAAGTGAAGATATGTATTTTCAAAAACTTTCTTTTTTTTAATTTTGCTTGTCAAAAATGTCCATTCTGTGTGTAACCCAGTGGGAAAGTAACAAACTTGAGTGAATTGTGACAATATGACTGAATTGGAGTGAATATGCGTTTATCTCTGTAAGAAAGCGAGCTAGAGCGCTGAAACTGTGGTTAAACGCACTTTCATGAAAACAAGCTTCTTTGAGGTTTTAAGCTCAGAACGTGAATCTGAGCGTGTTTCCGGCCTGGCAACAGCTTCAGATCACAGTGCAATGCATATATTGTATCGTTTGTTCCAATGTGCTTGTATGGCCATTTGGAAGTGAATAGAAGCTTCTGAAGTGAAATTATGCACTTTTTCAAAAACTTTTTTTTTTTTTAATTTTGCCTGTCAAAAATGTCCTTTCTGTGTGTAACCCAGTGGGAAAGTGACAAACTTGAGTGAATTGTGACTATATGACTGAATTCGAGTGATGATGCGTTTATCTCTGTGAGGAAGCGCGCTAGAGCGCTGAAACTGTGGCTATACGTGCTTTCATGAAAACACGCTTCTTTGAGGTTTTAAGCTCAGAATGTGAAACTGTGCGTGCTTCTGGCCAGGGAACAGCTTCAGATCACAGTGCAATGCATATATTGTATCGATTGGTCCAATGTGCTTGTATGGTCAATTTTAAGTGAATTTAAGCTTCTGAAGTGAAGATATGTACTTTTCAAAAACTTTCTTTTTTTTAGTTTTGCTTGTCAAAAATGTCCTTTCTGTGTGTAACTTAGTGAGAAAGTGACAAACTTGAGTGAATTGTGACAATATGACTGAATTGGAGTGAATATGCGTTTATCTCTGTAAGAAAGCGAGCTAGAGCGCTGAAACTGTGGCTAAACGCACTTTCATGAAAACAAGCTTCTTTGAGGTTTTAAGCTCAGAACGTGAATCTGAGCGTGTTTCTGGCCTGGGAACAGCTTCAGATCACAGTGCAATGCGTATATGGTATCGTTTGGTCCAATGGCTTTTATGGCCATTTGGAAGTGAATATAAGCTTCTGAAGTGAAGATATGCACTTTTTCAAAAACTTTCTTTTTTTAGATTTGCTTGTCAGAAATGTCCATTCTGTGTGTTACCCAGTGGGAAAGTGAACAACTTCAGTGAATTGTGACTTTATTACTGAATTGGAGTGAATATGCTCGTATCTCTGTCAGGAAGCGCGCTAGAGCGCTGAAACTGTGGCTATACGCACTTTCATGGAAACACGCTTCTTTGAGGTTTTAAGCTCAGAAAGTGAAACTGTGCGTGTTTCTGGCAAGGGAACAGCTTCAGATCACAGTGCAATGCTTATATGGTATCGTTTGGTCCATTGTGCTTGTATGGCCATTTGGAAGTGAATATAAGCTTCTGAAGTGAAGATATGCACTTTTTCAAAAACTTTCTTTTTTTTTAAATTTTGCTTGTCAAAAATGTCCATTCTGTGTGTAACCCAGTGGGAAAGTGAAAAACTTGAGTGAATTGTGACTATCTGACTGAATTCGAGTGATTATGCGTTTATCTCTGAAAGGAAGCGCGCTAGAGCGCTGAAACTGTGGCTATACGTGCTTTCCTGAAAACACGCTTCTTTGAGGTTTGAAGCTCAGAATGTGAAACTGTGCGTGTTTCTGGCCAGGGAACAGCTTCAGATCACAGTGCATTGAATATATTGTATCGATTGGTCCAATGTGCTTGTATGGCCAATTTTAAGTGAATATAAGCTTCTGAAGTGAAGATATGCACTTTTTCAAAAACTTTCTTTTTTTTTAAATTTTGCTTGTCAAAAATGTCCATTCTGTGTGTAACCCAGTGGGAAAGTGAAAAACTTGAGTGAATTGTGACAATATGACTGAATTGGAGTGAATATGCGTTTATCTCTGTAAGAAAGCGAGCTAGAGCGCTGAAACTGTGGCTATACGCACTTTCATGGAAACACGCTTCTTTGAGGTTTTAAGCTCAGAACGTGAATCTGAGCGTGTTTCTGGCCTGGGAACAGCTTCAGATCACAGTGCAATGCGTATATGGTATCGTTTGGTCCAATGGCTTTTATGGCCATTTGGAAGTGAATATAAGCTTCTGAAGTGAAGATATGCACTTTTTCAAAAACTTTCTTTTTTTAGATTTGCTTGTCAGAAATGTCCATTCTGTGTGTTACCCAGTGGGAAAGTGAACAACTTCAGTGAATTGTGACTTTATTACTGAATTGGAGTGAATATGCTCGTATCTCTGTCAGGAAGCGCGCTAGAGCGCTGAAACTGTGGCTATACGCACTTTCATGGAAACACGCTTCTTTGAGGTTTTAAGCTCAGAAAGTGAAACTGTGCGTGTTTCTGGCCAGGGAACAGCTTCAGATCACAGTGCAATGCTTATGTGGTATCGTTTGGTCCATTGTGCTTGTATGGCCATTTGGAAGTGAATTTAAGCTTCTGAAGTGAAGATATGTACTTTTCAAAAACTTTCTTTTTTTCAGTTTTGCTTGTCAAAAATGTCCTTTCTGTGTGTAACTTAGTGAGAAAGTGACAAACTTGAGTGAATTGTGACAATATGACTGAATTGGAGTGAATATGCGTTTATCTCTGTAAGAAAGCGAGCTAGAGCGCTGAAACTGTGGCTATACGCACTTTCATGGAAACACGCTTCTTTGAGGTTTTAAGCTCAGAACGTGAATCTGAGCGTGTTTCTGGCCTGGGAACAGCTTCAGATCACAGTGCAATGCGTATATGGTATCGTTTGGTCCAATGGCTTTTATGGCCATTTGGAAGTGAATATAAGCTTCTGAAGTGAAGATATGCACTTTTTCAAAAACTTTCTTTTTTTAGATTTGCTTGTCAGAAATGTCCATTCTGTGTGTTACTCAGTGGGAAAGTGAACAACTTCAGTGAATTGTGACTTTATTACTGAATTGGAGTGAATATGCTCGTATCTCTGTCAGGAAGCGCGCTAGAGCGCTGAAACTGTGGCTATACGCACTTTCATGGAAACACGCTTCTTTGAGGTTTTAAGCTCAGAAAGTGAAACTGTGCGTGTTTCTGGCCAGGGAACAGCTTCAGATCACAGTGCAATGCTTATATGGTATAGTTTGGTCCATTGTGCTTGTATGGCCATTTGGAGGTGAATATAAGCTTCTGAAGTGAAGATATGCACTTTTTCAAAAACTTTCTTTTTTTTTAAATTTTGCTTGGCAAAAATGTCCATTCTGTGTGTAACCCAGTGGGAAAGTGAAAAACTTGAGTGAATTGTGACTATCTGACTGAATTCGAGTGATTATGCGTTTATCTCTGAAAGGAAGCGCGCTAGAGCGCTGAAACTGTGGCTATACGTGCTTTCATGAAAACACGCTTCTTTGAGGTTTGAAGCTCAGAATGTGAAACTGTGCATGCTTCTGGCCAGGGAACAGCTTCAGATCACAGTGCATTGAATATATTGTATCGATTGGTCCAATGTGCTTGTATGGCCAATTTTAAGTGAATATAAGCTTCTGAAGTGAAGATATGTACTTTTCAAAAACTTTCTTTTTTTTAGTTTTGCTTGTCAAAAATGTCCTTTCTGTGTGTAACTTAGTGAGAAAGTGACAAACCTGATTGAATTGTGACAATATGACTGAATTGGAGTAAATATGCGTTTATCTCTGTAAGAAAGCGAGCTAGAGCGCTGAAACTGTGGCTAAACGCACTTTCATGAAAACAAGCTTCTTTGAGGTTTTAAGCTCAGAACGTGAATCTGAGCGTGTTTCCGGCCTGGCAACAGCTTCAGATCACAGTGCAATGCATATATTGTATCGTTTGTTCCAATGTGCTTGTATGGCCATTTGGAAGTGAATAGAAGCTTCTGAAGTGAAGATATGCACTTTTTCAAAAACTTTTTTTTTTTTTAATTTTGCCTGTCAAAAATGTCCTTTCTGTGTGTAACCCAGTGGGAAAGTGACAAACTTGAGTGAATTGTGACTATATGACTGAATTCGAGTGATGATGCGTTTATCTCTGTAAGGAAGCGCGCTAGAGCGCTGAAACTGTGGCTATGCGTGCTTTCATGAAAACACGCTTCTTTGAGGTTTTAAGCTCAGAATGTGAAACTGTGCGTGCTTCTGGCCAGGGAACAGCTTCAGATCACAGTGCAATGCATATATTGTATCGATTGGTCCAATGTGCTTGTATGGTCAATTTTAAGTGAATTTAAGCTTCTGAAGTGAAGATATGTACTTTTCAAAAACTTTCTTTTTTTTAGTTTTGCTTGTCAAAAATGTCCTTTCTGTGGGTAACTTAGTGAGAAAGTGACAAACTTGAGTGAATTGTGACAATATGACTGAATTGGAGTGAATATGCGTTTATCTCTGTCAGGAAGCGCGCTAGAGCGCTGAAACTGTGGCTATACGCACTTTCATGGAAACACGCTTCTTTGAGGTTTTAAGCTCAGAACGTGAATCTGAGCGTGTTTCTGGCCTGGGAACAGCTTCAGATCACAGTGCAATGCGTATATGGTATCGTTTGGTCCAATGGCTTTTATGGCCATTTGGAAGTGAATATAAGCTTCTGAAGTGAAGATATGCACTTTTTCAAAAACTTTCTTTTTTTAGATTTGCTTGTCAGAAATGTCCATTCTGTGTGTTACCCAGTGGGAAAGTGAACAACTTCAGTGAATTGTGACTTTATTACTGAATTGGAGTGAATATGCTCGTATCTCTGTCAGGAAGCGCGCTAGAGCGCTGAAACTGTGGCTATACGCACTTTCATGGAAACACGCTTCTTTGAGGTTTTAAGCTCAGAAAGTGAAACTGTGCGTGTTTCTGGCCAGGGAACAGCTTCAGATCACAGTGCAATGCTTATATGGTATCGTTTGGTCCATTGTGCTTGTATGGCCATTTGGAAGTGAATATAAGCTTCTGAAGTGAAGATATGCACTTTTTCAAAAACTTTCTTTTTTTTTAAATTTTGCTTGTCAAAAATGTCCATTCTGTGTGTAACCCAGTGGGAAAGTGAAAAACTTGAGTGAATTGTGACTATCTGACTGAATTCGAGTGATTATGCGTTTATCTCTGAAAGGAAGCGCGCTAGAGCGCTGAAACTGTGGCTATACGTGCTTTCCTGAAAACACGCTTCTTTGAGGTTTGAAGCTCAGAATGTGAAACTGTGCGTGTTTCTGGCCAGGGAACAGCTTCAGATCACAGTGCATTGAATATATTGTATCGATTGGTCCAATGTGCTTGTATGGCCAATTTTAAGTGAATATAAGCTTCTGAAGTGAAGATATGTACTTTTCAAAAACTTTCTTTTTTTTAGTTTTGGTTGTCAAAAATGTCCTTTCTGTGTGTAACTTAGTGAGAAAGTGACAAACCTGATTGAATTGTGACAATATGACTGAATTGGAGTGAATATGCGTTTATCTCTGTAAGAAAGCGAGCTGGAGCGCTGAAACTGTGGCTAAACGCACTTTCATGAAAACAAGCTTCTTTGAGGTTTTAAGCTCAGAACGTGAATCTGAGCGTGTTTCCGGCCTGGCAACAGCTTCAGATCACAGTGCAATGCATATATTGTATCGTTTGTTCCAATGTGCTTGTATGGCCATTTGGAAGTGAATAGAAGCTTCTGAAGTGAAGATATGCACTTTTTCAAAAACTTTTTTTTTTTTTAATTTTGCCTGTCAAAAATGTCCATTCTGTGTGTTACCCAGTGGGAAAGTGAACAACTTCAGTGAATTGTGACTTTATTACTGAATTGGAGTGAATATGCTCGTATCTCTGTCAGGAAGCGCGCTAGAGCGCTGAAACTGTGGCTATACGCACTTTCATGGAAACACGCTTCTTTGAGGTTTTAAGCTCAGAAAGTGAAACTGTGCGTGTTTCTGGCCAGGGAACAGCTTCAGATCACAGTGCAATGCTTATATGGTATCGTTTGGTCCATTGTGCTTGTATGGCCATTTGGAAGTGAATTTAAGCTTCTGAAGTGAAGATATGTACTTTTCAAAAACTTTCTTTTTTTTAGTTTTGCTTGTCAAAAATGTCCTTTCTGTGTGTAACTTAGTGAGAAAGTGACAAACTTGAGTGAATTGTGACAATATGACTGAATTGGAGTGAATATGCGTTTATCTCTGTAAGAAAGCGAGCTAGAGCGCTGAAACTGTGGCTATACGCACTTTCATGGAAACACGCTTCTTTGAGGTTTTAAGCTCAGAACGTGAATCTGAGCGTGTTTCTGGCCTGGGAACAGCTTCAGATCACAGTGCAATGCGTATATGGTATAGTTTGGTCCATTGTGCTTGTATGGCCATTTGGAAGTGAATATAAGCTTCTGAAGTGAAGATATGCACTTTTTCAAAAACTTTCTTTTTTTTTAAATTTTGCTTGTCAAAAATGTCCATTCTGTGTGTAACCCAGTGGGAAAGTGAAAAACTTGAGTGAATTGTGACTATCTGACTGAATTCGAGTGATTATGCGTTTATCTCTGAAAGGAAGCGCGCTAGAGCGCTGAAACTGTGGCTATACGTGCTTTCATGAAAACACGCTTCTTTGAGGTTTGAAGCTCAGAATGTAAAACTGTGCATGCTTCTGGCCAGGGAACAGCTTCAGATCACAGTGCATTGAATATATTGTATCGATTGGTCCAATGTGCTTGTATGGCCAATTTTAAGTGAATATAAGCTTCTGAAGTGAAGATATGTACTTTTCAAAAACTTTCTTTTTTTTAGTTTTGCTTGTCAAAAATGTCCTTTCTGTGTGTAACTTTGTGAGAAAGTGACAAACCTGATTGAATTGTGACAATATGACTGAATTGGAGTGAATATGCGTTTATCTCTGTAAGAAAGCGAGCTAGAGCGCTGAAACTGTGGCTAAACGCACTTTCATGAAAACAAGCTTCTTTGAGGTTTTAAGCTCAGAACGTGAATCTGAGCGTGTTTCCGGCCTGGCAACAGCTTCAGATCACAGTGCAATGCATATATTGTATCGTTTGTTCCAATGTGCTTGTATGGCCATTTGGAAGTGAATAGAAGCTTCTGAAGTGAAGATATGCACTTTTTCAAAAACTTTTTTTTTTTTTAATTTTGCCTGTCAAAAATGTCCTTTCTGTGTGTAACCCAGTGGGAAAGTGACAAACTTGAGTGAATTGTGACTATATGACTGAATTCGAGTGATGATGCGTTTATCTCTGTAAGGAAGCGCGCTAGAGCGCTGAAACTGTGGCTATACGTGCTTTCATGAAAACACGCTTCTTTGAGGTTTTAAGCTCAGAATGTGAAACTGTGCGTGCTTCTGGCCAGGGAACAGCGTCAGATCACAGTGCAATGCATATATTGTATCGATTGGTCCAATGTGCTTGTATGGTCAATTTTAAGTGAATTTAAGCTTCTGAAGTGAAGATATGTACTTTTCAAAAACTTTCTTTTTTTCAGTTTTGCTTGTCAAAAATGTCCTTTCTGTGTGTAACTTAGTGAGAAAGTGACAAACTTGAGTGAATTGTGACAATATGACTGAATTGGAGTGAATATGCGTTTATCTCTGTAAGAAAGCGAGCTAGAGCGCTGAAACTGTGGCTATACGCACTTTCATGGAAACACGCTTCTTTGAGGTTTTAAGCTCAGAACGTGAATCTGAGCGTGTTTCTGGCCTGGGAACAGCTTCAGATCACAGTGCAATGCGTATATGGTATCGTCTGGTCCAATGGCTTTTATGGCCATTTGGAAGTGAATATAAGCTTCTGAAGTGAAGATATGCACTTTTTCAAAAACTTTCTTTTTTTAGATTTGCTTGTCAGAAATGTCCATTCTGTGTGTTACTCAGTGGGAAAGTGAACAACTTCAGTGAATTGTGACTTTATTACTGAATTGGAGTGAATATGCTCGTATCTCTGTCAGGAAGCGCGCTAGAGCGCTGAAACTGTGGCTATACGCACTTTCATGGAAACACGCTTCTTTGAGGTTTTAAGCTCAGAAAGTGAAACTGTGCGTGTTTCTGGCCAGGGAACAGCTTCAGATCACAGTGCAATGCTTATATGGTATAGTTTGGTCCATTGTGCTTGTATGGCCATTTGGAAGTGAATATAAGCTTCTGAAGTGAAGATATGCACTTTTTCAAAAACTTTCTTTTTTTTTAAATTTTGCTTGGCAAAAATGTCCATTCTGTGTGTAACCCAGTGGGAAAGTGAAAAACTTGAGTGAATTGTGACTATCTGACTGAATTCGAGTGATTATGCGTTTATCTCTGAAAGGAAGCGCGCTAGAGCGCTGAAACTGTGGCTATACGTGCTTTCATGAAAACACGCTTCTTTGAGGTTTGAAGCTCAGAATGTGAAACTGTGCATGCTTCTGGCCAGGGAACAGCTTCAGATCACAGTGCATTGAATATATTGTATCGATTGGTCCAATGTGCTTGTATGGCCAATTTTAAGTGAATATAAGCTTCTGAAGTGAAGATATGTACTTTTCAAAAACTTTCTTTTTTTTAGTTTTGCTTGTCAAAATTGTCCTTTCTGTGTGTAACTTAGTGAGAAAGTGACAAACCTGATTGAATTGTGACAATATGACTGAATTGGAGTGAATATGCGTTTATCTCTGTAAGAAAGCGAGCTAGAGCGCTGAAACTGTGGCTAAACGCACTTTCATGAAAACAAGCTTCTTTGAGGTTTTAAGCTCAGAACGTGAATCTGAGCGTGTTTCCGGCCTGGCAACAGCTTCAGATCACAGTGCAATGCATATATTGTATCGTTTGTTCCAATGTGCTTGTATGGCCATTTGGAAGTGAATAGAAGCTTCTGAAGTGAAGATATGCACTTTTTCAAAAACTTTTTTTTTTTTTAATTTTGCCTGTCAAAAATGTCCTTTCTGTGTGTAACCCAGTGGGAAAGTGACAAACTTGAGTGAATTGTGACTATATGACTGAATTCGAGTGATGATGCGTTTATCTCTGTAAGGAAGCGCGCTAGAGCGCTGAAACTGTGGCTATGCGTGCTTTCATGAAAACACGCTTCTTTGAGGTTTTAAGCTCAGAATGTGAAACTGTGCGTGCTTCTGGCCAGGGAACAGCTTCAGATCACAGTGCAATGCATATATTGTATCGATTGGTCCAATGTGCTTGTATGGTCAATTTTAAGTGAATTTAAGCTTCTGAAGTGAAGATATGTACTTTTCAAAAACTTTCTTTTTTTTAGTTTTGCTTGTCAAAAATGTCCTTTCTGTGGGTAACTTAGTGAGAAAGTGACAAACTTGAGTGAATTGTGACAATATGACTGAATTGGAGTGAATATGCGTTTATCTCTGTCAGGAAGCGCGCTAGAGCGCTGAAACTGTGGCTATACGCACTTTCATGGAAACACGCTTCTTTGAGGTTTTAAGCTCAGAACGTGAATCTGAGCGTGTTTCTGGCCTGGGAACAGCTTCAGATCACAGTGCAATGCGTATATGGTATCGTTTGGTCCAATGGCTTTTATGGCCATTTGGAAGTGAATATAAGCTTCTGAAGTGAAGATATGCACTTTTTCAAAAACTTTCTTTTTTTAGATTTGCTTGTCAGAAATGTCCATTCTGTGTGTTACCCAGTGGGAAAGTGAACAACTTCAGTGAATTGTGACTTTATTACTGAATTGGAGTGAATATGCTCGTATCTCTGTCAGGAAGCGCGCTAGAGCGCTGAAACTGTGGCTATACGCACTTTCATGGAAACACGCTTCTTTGAGGTTTTAAGCTCAGAAAGTGAAACTGTGCGTGTTTCTGGCCAGGGAACAGCTTCAGATCACAGTGCAATGCTTATATGGTATCGTTTGGTCCATTGTGCTTGTATGGCCATTTGGAAGTGAATATAAGCTTCTGAAGTGAAGATATGCACTTTTTCAAAAACTTTCTTTTTTTTAAATTTTGCTTGTCAAAAATGTCCATTCTGTGTGTAACCCAGTGGGAAAGTGAAAAACTTGAGTGAATTGTGACTATCTGACTGAATTCGAGTGATTATGCGTTTATCTCTGAAAGGAAGCGCGCTAGAGCGCTGAAACTGTGGCTATACGTGCTTTCCTGAAAACACGCTTCTTTGAGGTTTGAAGCTCAGAATGTGAAACTGTGCGTGTTTCTGGCCAGGGAACAGCTTCAGATCACAGTGCATTGAATATATTGTATCGATTGGTCCAATGTGCTTGTATGGCCAATTTTAAGTGAATATAAGCTTCTGAAGTGAAGATATGTACTTTTCAAAAACTTTCTTTTTTTTAGTTTTGGTTGTCAAAAATGTCCTTTCTGTGTGTAACTTAGTGAGAAAGTGACAAACCTGATTGAATTGTGACAATATGACTGAATTGGAGTGAATATGCGTTTATCTCTGTAAGAAAGCGAGCTAGAGCGCTGAAACTGTGGCTAAACGCACTTTCATGAAAACAAGCTTCTTTGAGGTTTTAAGCTCAGAACGTGAATCTGAGCGTGTTTCCGGCCTGGCAACAGCTTCAGATCACAGTGCAATGCATATATTGTATCGTTTGTTCCAATGTGCTTGTATGGCCATTTGGAAGTGAATAGAAGCTTCTGAAGTGAAGATATGCACTTTTTCAAAAACTTTTTTTTTTTTTAATTTTGCCTGTCAAAAATGTCCATTCTGTGTGTTACCCAGTGGGAAAGTGAACAACTTCAGTGAATTGTGACTTTATTACTGAATTGGAGTGAATATGCTCGTATCTCTGTCAGGAAGCGCGCTAGAGCGCTGAAACTGTGGCTATACGCACTTTCATGGAAACACGCTTCTTTGAGGTTTTAAGCTCAGAAAGTGAAACTGTGCGTGTTTCTGGCCAGGGAACAGCTTCAGATCACAGTGCAATGCTTATATGGTATCGTTTGGTCCATTGTGCTTGTATGGCCATTTGGAAGTGAATTTAAGCTTCTGAAGTGAAGATATGTACTTTTCAAAAACTTTCTTTTTTTTAGTTTTGCTTGTCAAAAATGTCCTTTCTGTGTGTAACTTAGTGAGAAAGTGACAAACTTGAGTGAATTGTGACAATATGACTGAATTGGAGTGAATATGCGTTTATCTCTGTAAGAAAGCGAGCTAGAGCGCTGAAACTGTGGCTATACGCACTTTCATGGAAACACGCTTCTTTGAGGTTTTAAGCTCAGAACGTGAATCTGAGCGTGTTTCTGGCCTGGGAACAGCTTCAGATCACAGTGCAATGCGTATATGGTATAGTTTGGTCCATTGTGCTTGTATGGCCATTTGGAAGTGAATATAAGCTTCTGAAGTGAAGATATGCACTTTTTCAAAAACTTTCTTTTTTTTTAAATTTTGCTTGTCAAAAATGTCCATTCTGTGTGTAACCCAGTGGGAAAGTGAAAAACTTGAGTGAATTGTGACTATCTGACTGAATTCGAGTGATTATGCGTTTATCTCTGAAAGGAAGCGCGCTAGAGCGCTGAAACTGTGGCTATACGTGCTTTCATGAAAACACGCTTCTTTGAGGTTTGAAGCTCAGAATGTGAAACTGTGCATGCTTCTGGCCAGGGAACAGCTTCAGATCACAGTGCATTGAATATATTGTATCGATTGGTCCAATGTGCTTGTATGGCCAATTTTAAGTGAATATAAGCTTCTGAAGTGAAGATATGTACTTTTCAAAAACTTTCTTTTTTTTAGTTTTGCTTGTCAAAAATGTCCTTTCTGTGTGTAACTTTGTGAGAAAGTGACAAACCTGATTGAATTGTGACAATATGACTGAATTGGAGTGAATATGCGTTTATCTCTGTAAGAAAGCGAGCTAGAGCGCTGAAACTGTGGCTAAACGCACTTTCATGAAAACAAGCTTCTTTGAGGTTTTAAGCTCAGAACGTGAATCTGAGCGTGTTTCCGGCCTGGCAACAGCTTCAGATCACAGTGCAATGCATATATTGTATCGTTTGTTCCAATGTGCTTGTATGGCCATTTGGAAGTGAATAGAAGCTTCTGAAGTGAAGATATGCACTTTTTCAAAAACTTTTTTTTTTTTTAATTTTGCCTGTCAAAAATGTCCTTTCTGTGTGTAACCCAGTGGGAAAGTGACAAACTTGAGTGAATTGTGACTATATGACTGAATTCGAGTGATGATGCGTTTATCTCTGTAAGGAAGCGCGCTAGAGCGCTGAAACTGTGGCTATACGTGCTTTCATGAAAACACGCTTCTTTGAGGTTTTAAGCTCAGAATGTGAAACTGTGCGTGCTTCTGGCCAGGGAACAGCTTCAGATCACAGTGCAATGCATATATTGTATCGATTGGTCCAATGTGCTTGTATGGTCAATTTTAAGTGAATTTAAGCTTCTGAAGTGAAGATATGTACTTTTCAAAAACTTTCTTTTTTTTAGTTTTGCTTGTCAAAAATGTCCTTTCTGTGTGTAACCCAGTGGGAAAATGAACAACTTCAGTGAATTGTGACTTTATTACTGAATTGGAGTGAATATGCTCGTATCTCTGTCAGGAAGCGCGCTAGAGCGCTGAAACTGTGGCTATACGCACTTTCATGGAAACACGCTTCTTTGAGGTTTTAAGCTCAGAAAGTGAAACTGTGCGTGTTTCTGGCCAGGGAACAGCTTCAGATCACAGTGCAATGCTTATATGGTATCGTTTGGTCCATTGTGCTTGTATGGCCATTTGGAAGTGAATATAAGCTTCTGAAGTGAAGATATGCACTTTTTCAAAAACTTTCTTTTTTTTTAAATTTTGCTTGTCAAAAATGTCCATTCTGTGTGTAACCCAGTGGGAAAGTGAAAAACTTGAGTGAATTGTGACTATCTGACTGAATTCGAGTGATTATGCGTTTATCTCTGAAAGGAAGCGCGCTAGAGCGCTGAAACTGTGGCTATACGTGCTTTCCTGAAAACACGCTTCTTTGAGGTTTGAAGCTCAGAATGTGAAACTGTGCGTGTTTCTGGCCAGGGAACAGCTTCAGATCACAGTGCATTGAATATATTGTATCGATTGGTCCAATGTGCTTGTATGGCCAATTTTAAGTGAATATAAGCTTCTGAAGTGAAGATATGTACTTTTCAAAAACTTTCTTTTTTTTAATTTTGCTTGTCAAAAATGTCCTTTCTGTGTGTTACCCAGTGGGAAAGTGAACAACTTCAGTGAATTGTGACTTTATTACTGAATTGGAGTGAATATGCTCGTATCTCTGTCAGGAAGCGCGCTAGAGCGCTGAAACTGTGGCTATACGCACTTTCATGGAAACACGCTTCTTTGAGGTTTTAAGCTCAGAAAGTGAAACTGTGCGTGTTTCTGGCCAGGGAACAGCTTCAGATCACAGTGCAATGCTTATATGGTGTCGTTTGGTCCATTGTGCTTGTATGGCCATTTGGAAGTGAATATAAGCTTCTGAAGTGAAGATATGCACTTTTTCAAAAACTTTCTTTTTTTTTAAATTTTGCTTGTCAAAAATGTCCATTCTGTGTGTAACCCAGTGGGAAAGTGAAAAACTTGAGTGAATTGTGACTATCTGACTGAATTCGAGTGATTATGCGTTTATCTCTGAAAGGAAGCGCGCTAGAGCGCTGAAACTGTGGCTATACGTGCTTTCCTGAAAACACGCTTCTTTGAGGTTTGAAGCTCAGAATGTGAAACTGTGCGTGTTTCTGGCCAGGGAACAGCTTCAGATCACAGTGCATTGAATATATTGTATCGATTGGTCCAATGTGCTTGTATGGCCAATTTTCAGTGAATATAAGCTTCTGAAGTGAAGATATGTACTTTTCAAAAACTTTCTTTTTTTTAATTTTGCTTGTCAAAAATGTCCTTTCTGTGTGTAACTTAGTGAGAAAGTGACAAACTTGAGTGAATTGTGACAATATGACTGAATTGGAGTGAATATACGTTTATCTCTGTAAGAAAGCGAGCTAGAGCGCTGAAACTGAGGGTATACGCACTTTCATGAAAACATGCTTCTTTGAGGTTTTAAGCTCAGAAAGTGAATCTGAGCGTGTTTCCGGCCTGGGAACAGCTTCAGATCACAGTGCAATGCATATATTGTATCGTTTGTTCCAATGTGCTTGTATGGCCATTTGGAAGTGAATAGAAGCTTCTGAAGTGAAGATATGCACTTTTTCAAAAACTTTTTTTTTTTAGATTTGCTTGTCAGAAATGTCCATTCTGTGTGTTACTCAGTGGGAAAGTGAACAACTTCAGTGAATTGTGACTTTATTACTGAATTGGAGTGAATATGCTCGTATCTCTGTAAGAAAGCGAGCTAGAGCGCTGAAACTGTGGCTATACGCACTTTCATGAAAACATGCTTCTTTGAGGTTTTAAGCTCAGAAAGTGAATCTGAGCGTGTTTCCGGCCTGGCAACAGCTTCAGATCACAGTGCAATGCATATATTGTATCGTTTGTTCCAATGTGCTTGTATGGCCATTTGGAAGTGAATAGAAGCTTCTGAAGTGAAGATATGCACTTTTTCAAAAACTTTCTTTTTTTAGATTTGCTTGTCAGAAATGTCCATTCTGTGTGTTACTCAGTGGGAAAGTGAACAACTTCAGTGAATTGTGACTATATTACTGAATTGGAGTGAATATGCTCGTATCTCTGTAAGGAAGCGCGCTAGAGCGCTGAAACTGTGGCTATACGCACTTTCATGAAAACACGCTTCTTTGAGGTTTTAAGCTCAGAAAGTGAAACTGTGAGTGCTTCTGGCCAGGGAACAGCTTCAGATCACAGTGCATTGCATATATTGTATCGTTTGTTCCAATGTGCTTGTATGGCCATTTGGAAGTGAATAGAAGCTTCTGAAGTGAAGATATGCACTTTTTCAAAAACTTTCTTTTTTTTAAATTTTGCTTGTCAAAAATGTCCTTTCTGTGTGTAACCCAGTGGGAAAGTGACAAACCTGATTGAATTGTGACAATATGACTGAATTGGAGTGAATATGCGTTTATCTCTGTAAGAAAGCGAGCTAGAGCGCTGAAACTGTGGCTAAACGCACTTTCATGAAAACAAGCTTCTTTGAGGTTTTAAGCTCAGAACGTGAATCTGAGCGTGTTTCCGGCCTGGCAACAGCTTCAGATCACAGTGCAATGCATATATTGTATCGTTTGTTCCAATGTGCTTGTATGGCCATTTGGAAGTGAATAGAAGCTTCTGAAGTGAAGATATGCACTTTTTCAAAAACTTACTTTTTTTTTAATTTTGCCTGTCAAAAATGTCCTTTCTGTGTGTAACTTAGTGGGAAAGTGACAAACGAGTGAATTGTGACTATATGACTGAATTCGAGTGATGATGCGTTTATCTCTGTAAGGAAGCGCGCTAGAGCGCTGAAACTGTGGCTATACGTGCTTTCATGAAAACACGCTTCTTTGAGGTTTTAAGCTCAGAATGTGAAACTGTGCGTGCTTCTGGCCAGGGAACAGCTTCAGATCACAGTGCAATGCATATATTGTATCGATTGGTCCAATGTGCTTGTATGGTCAATTTTAAGTGAATTTAAGCTTCTGAAGTGAAGATATGTACTTTTCAAAAACTTTCTTTTTTTTAGTTTTGCTTGTCAAAAATGTCCTTTCTGTGTGTAACAGTGAGAAAGTGACAAACTTGAGTGAATTGTGACAATATGACTGAATTGGAGTGAATATGCGTTTATCTCTGTAAGAAAGCGAGCTAGAGCGCTGAAACTGTGGCTATACGCACTTTCATGGAAACACGCTTCTTTGAGGTTTTAAGCTCAGAACGTGAATCTGAGCGTGTTTCTGGCCTGGGAACAGCTTCAGATCACAGTGCAATGCGTATATGGTATCGTTTGGTCCAATGGCTTTTATGGCCATTTGGAAGTGAATATAAGCTTCTGAAGTGAAGATATGCACTTTTTCAAAAACTTTCTTTTTTTAGATTTGCTTGTCAGAAATGTCCATTCTGTGTGTTACCCAGTGGGAAAGTGAACAACTTCAGTGAATTGTGACTTTATTACTGAATTGGAGTGAATATGCTCGTATCTCTGTCAGGAAGCGCGCTAGAGCGCTGAAACTGTGGCTATACGCACTTTCATGGAAACACGCTTCTTTGAGGTTTTAAGCTCAGAAAGTGAAACTGTGCGTGTTTCTGGCCAGGGAACAGCTTCAGATCACAGTGCAATGCTTATATGGTGTCGTTTGGTCCATTGTGCTTGTATGGCCATTTGGAAGTGAATATAAGCTTCTGAAGTGAAGATATGCACTTTTTCAAAAACTTTCTTTTTTTTTAAATTTTGCTTGTCAAAAATGTCCATTCTGTGTGTAACCCAGTGGGAAAGTGAAAAACTTGAGTGAATTGTGACTATCTGACTGAATTCGAGTGATTATGCGTTTATCTCTGAAAGGAAGCGCGCTAGAGCGCTGAAACTGTGGCTATACGTGCTTTCCTGAAAACACGCTTCTTTGAGGTTTGAAGCTCAGAATGTGAAACTGTGCGTGTTTCTGGCCAGGGAACAGCTTCAGATCACAGTGCATTGAATATATTGTATCGATTGGTCCAATGTGCTTGTATGGCCAATTTTCAGTGAATATAAGCTTCTGAAGTGAAGATATGTACTTTTCAAAAACTTTCTTTTTTTTAATTTTGCTTGTCAAAAATGTCCTTTCTGTGTGTAACTTAGTGAGAAAGTGACAAACTTGAGTGAATTGTGACAATATGACTGAATTGGAGTGAATATGCGTTTATCTCTGTAAGAAAGCGAGCTAGAGCGCTGAAACTGAGGGTATACGCACTTTCATGAAAACATGCTTCTTTGAGGTTTTAAGCTCAGAAAGTGAATCTGAGCGTGTTTCCGGCCTGGGAACAGCTTCAGATCACAGTGCAATGCATATATTGTATCGTTTGTTCCAATGTGCTTGTATGGCCATTTGGAAGTGAATAGAAGCTTCTGAAGTGAAGATATGCACTTTTTCAAAAACTTTTTTTTTTTAGATTTGCTTGTCAGAAATGTCCATTCTGTGTGTTACTCAGTGGGAAAGTGAACAACTTCAGTGAATTGTGACTTTATTACTGAATTGGAGTGAATATGCTCGTATCTCTGTAAGAAAGCGAGCTAGAGCGCTGAAACTGTGGCTATACGCACTTTCATGAAAACATGCTTCTTTGAGGTTTTAAGCTCAGAAAGTGAATCTGAGCGTGTTTCCGGCCTGGCAACAGCTTCAGATCACAGTGCAATGCATATATTGTATCGTTTGTTCCAATGTGCTTGTATGGCCATTTGGAAGTGAATAGAAGCTTCTGAAGTGAAGATATGCACTTTTTCAAAAACTTTCTTTTTTTAGATTTGCTTGTCAGAAATGTCCATTCTGTGTGTTACTCAGTGGGAAAGTGAACAACTTCAGTGAATTGTGACTATATTACTGAATTGGAGTGAATATGCTCGTATCTCTGTAAGGAAGCGCGCTAGAGCGCTGAAACTGTGGCTATACGCACTTTCATGAAAACACGCTTCTTTGAGGTTTTAAGCTCAGAAAGTGAAACTGTGAGTGCTTCTGGCCAGGGAACAGCTTCAGATCACAGTGCATTGCATATATTGTATCGTTTGTTCCAATGTGCTTGTATGGCCATTTGGAAGTGAATAGAAGCTTCTGAAGTGAAGATATGCACTTTTTCAAAAACTTTCTTTTTTTTAAATTTTGCTTGTCAAAAATGTCCTTTCTGTGTGTAACCCAGTGGGAAAGTGACAAACCTGATTGAATTGTGACAATATGACTGAATTGGAGTGAATATGCGTTTATCTCTGTAAGAAAGCGAGCTAGAGCGCTGAAACTGTGGCTAAACGCACTTTCATGAAAACAAGCTTCTTTGAGGTTTTAAGCTCAGAACGTGAATCTGAGCGTGTTTCCGGCCTGGCAACAGCTTCAGATCACAGTGCAATGCATATATTGTATCGTTTGTTCCAATGTGCTTGTATGGCCATTTGGAAGTGAATAGAAGCTTCTGAAGTGAAGATATGCACTTTTTCAAAAACTTTCTTTTTTTTTAATTTTGCCTGTCAAAAATGTCCTTTCTGTGTGTAACTTAGTGGGAAAGTGACAAACTTGAGTGAATTGTGACTATATGACTGAATTCGAGTGATGATGCGTTTATCTCTGTAAGGAAGCGCGCTAGAGCGCTGAAACTGTGGCTATACGTGCTTTCATGAAAACACGCTTCTTTGAGGTTTTAAGCTCAGAATGTGAAACTGTGCGTGCTTCTGGCCAGGGAACAGCTTCAGATCACAGTGCAATGCATATATTGTATCGATTGGTCCAATGTGCTTGTATGGTCAATTTTAAGTGAATTTAAGCTTCTGAAGTGAAGATATGTACTTTTCAAAAACTTTCTTTTTTTTAGTTTTGCTTGTCAAAAATGTCCTTTCTGTGTGTAACTTAGTGAGAAAGTGACAAACTTGAGTGAATTGTGACAATATGACTGAATTGGAGTGAATATGCGTTTATCTCTGTAAGAAAGCGAGCTAGAGCGCTGAAACTGTGGCTATACGCACTTTCATGGAAACACGCTTCTTTGAGGTTTTAAGCTCAGAACGTGAATCTGAGCGTGTTTCTGGCCTGGGAACAGCTTCAGATCACAGTGCAATGCGTATATGGTATCGTTTGGTCCAATGGCTTTTATGGCCATTTGGAAGTGAATATAAGCTTCTGAAGTGAAGATATGCACTTTTTCAAAAACTTTCTTTTTTTAGATTTGCTTGTCAGAAATGTCCATTCTGTGTGTTACCCAGTGGGAAAGTGAACAACTTCAGTGAATTGTGACTTTATTACTGAATTGGAGTGAATATGCTCGTATCTCTGTCAGGAAGCGCGCTAGAGCGCTGAAACTGTGGCTATACGCACTTTCATGGAAACACGCTTCTTTGAGGTTTTAAGCTCAGAAAGTGAAACTGTGCGTGTTTCTGGCCAGGGAACAGCTTCAGATCACAGTGCAATGCTTATATGGTATCGTTTGGTCCATTGTGCTTGTATGGCCATTTGGAAGTGAATTTAAGCTTCTGAAGTGAAGATATGTACTTTTCAAAAACTTTCTTTTTTTTAGTTTTGCTTGTCAAAAATGTCCTTTCTGTGTGTAACTTAGTGAGAAAGTGACAAACTTGAGTGAATTGTGACAATATGACTGAATTGGAGTGAATATGCGTTTATCTCTGTAAGAAAGCGAGCTAGAGCGCTGAAACTGTGGCTATACGCACTTTCATGGAAACACGCTTCTTTGAGGTTTTAAGCTCAGAACGTGAATCTGAGCGTCTTTCTGGCCTGGGAACAGCTTCAGATCACAGTGCAATGCGTATATGGTATCGTTTGGTCCAATGGCTTTTATGGCCATTTGGAAGTGAATATAAGCTTCTGAAGTGAAGATATGCACTTTTTCAAAAACTTTCTTTTTTTAGATTTGCTTGTCAGAAATGTCCATTCTGTGTGTTACTCAGTGGGAAAGTGAACAACTTCTGTGAATTGTGACTTTATTACTGAATTGGAGTGAATATGCTCGTATCTCTGTCAGGAAGCGCGCTAGAGCGCTGAAACTGTGGCTATACGCACTTTCATGGAAACACGCTTCTATGAGGTTTTAAGCTCAGAAAGTGAAACTGTGCGTGTTTCTGGCCAGGGAACAGCTTCAGATCACAGTGCAATGCTTATATGGTATAGTTTGGTCCATTGTGCTTGTATGGCCATTTGGAAGTGAATATAAGCTTCTGAAGTGAAGATATGCACTTTTTCAAAAACTTTCTTTTTTTTTAAATTTTGCTTGTCAAAAATGTCCATTCTGTGTGTAACCCAGTGGGAAAGTGAAAAACTTGAGTGAATTGTGACTATCTGACTGAATTCGAGTGATTATGCGTTTATCTCTGAAAGGAAGCGCGCTAGAGCGCTGAAACTGTGGCTATACGTGCTTTCATGAAAACACGCTTCTTTGAGGTTTGAAGCTCAGAATGTGAAACTGTGCATGCTTCTGGCCAGGGAACAGCTTCAGATCACAGTGCATTGAATATATTGTATCGATTGGTCCAATGTGCTTGTATGGCCAATTTTAAGTGAATATAAGCTTCTGAAGTGAAGATAAGTATTTTTCAAAAACTTTCTTTTTTTTAAATTTTGCTTGTCAAAAATGTCCTTTCTGTGTGTAACTTAGTGAGAAAGTGACAAACCTGATTGAATTGTGACAATATGACTGAATTGGAGTGAATATGCGTTTATCTCTTTAAGAAAGCGAGCTAGAGCGCTGAAACTGTGGCTAAACGCACTTTCATGAAAACAAGCTTCTTTGAGGTTTTAAGCTCAGAACGTGAATCTGAGCGTGTTTCCGGCCTGGCAACAGCTTCAGATCACAGTGCAATGCATATATTGTATCGTTTGTTCCAATGTGCTTGTATGGCCATTTGGAAGTGAATAGAAGCTTCTGAAGTGAAGATATGCACTTTTTCAAAAACTTTTTTTTTTTTTAATTTTGCCTGTCAAAAATGTCCTTTCTGTGTGTAACCCAGTGGGAAAGTGACAAACTTGAGTGAATTGTGACTATATGACTGAATTCGAGTGATGATGCGTTTATCTCTGTAAGGAAGCGCGCTAGAGCGCTGAAACTGTGGCTATACGTGCTTTCATGAAAACACGCTTCTTTGAGGTTTTAAGCTCAGAATGTGAAACTGTGCGTGCTTCTGGCCAGGGAACAGCTTCAGATCACAGTGCAATGCATATATTGTATCGATTGGTCCAATGTGCTTGTATGGTCAATTTTAAGTGAATTTAAGCTTCTGAAGTGAAGATATGTACTTTTCAAAAACTTTCTTTTTTTTAGTTTTGCTTGTCAAAAATGTCCTTTCTGTGTGTAACTTACTGAGAAAGTGACAAACTTGAGTGAATTGTGACAATATGACTGAATTGGGGTGAATATGCGTTTATCTCTGTAAGAAAGCGAGCTAGAGCGCTGAAACTGTGGCTATACGCACTTTCATGGAAACACGCTTCTTTGAGGTTTTAAGCTCAGAACGTGAATCTGAGCGTGTTTCTGGCCTGGGAACAGCTTCAGATCACAGTGCAATGCGTATATGGTATCGTTTGGTCCAATGGCTTTTATGGCCATTTGGAAGTGAATATAAGCTTCTGAAGTGAAGATATGCACTTTTTCAAAAACTTTCTTTTTTTAGATTTGCTTGTCAGAAATGTCCATTCTGTGTGTTACCCAGTGGGAAAGTGAACAACTTCAGTGAATTGTGACTTTATTACTGAATTGGAGTGAATATGCTCGTATCTCTGTCAGGAAGCGCGCTAGAGCGCTGAAACTGTGGCTATACGCACTTTCATGAAAACACGCTTCTTTGAGGTTTTAAGCTCAGAACGTGAATCTGAGCGTGTTTCTGGCCTGGCAACAGCTTCAGATCACAGTGCAATGCATATATTGTATCGTTTGTTCCAATGTGCTTGTATGGCCATTTGGAAGTGAATAGAAGCTTCTGAAGTGAAGATATGCACTTTTTCAAAAACTTTTTTTTTTTTTAAATTTTGCTTGTCAAAAATGTCCATTCTGTGTGTAACCCAGTGGGAAAGTGAAAAACTTGAGTGAATTGTGACTATCTGACTGAATTCGAGTGATTATGCGTTTATCTCTGAAAGGAAGCGCGCTAGAGCGCTGAAACTGTGGCTATACGTGCTTTCCTGAAAACACGCTTCTTTGAGGTTTGAAGCTCAGAATGTGAAACTGTGCGTGTTTCTGGCCAGGGAACAGCTTCAGATCACAGTGCATTGAATATATTGTATCGATTGGTCCAATGTGCTTGTATGGCCAATTTTAAGTGAATATAAGCTTCTGAAGTGAAGATATGTACTTTTCAAAAACTTTCTTTTTTTAATTTTGCTTGTCAAAAATGTCCTTTCTGTGTGTAACTTACTGAGAAAGTGACAAACTTGAGTGAATTGTGACAATATGACTGAATTGGGGTGAATATGCGTTTATCTCTGTAAGAAAGCGAGCTAGAGCGCTGAAACTGTGGCTATACGCACTTTCATGAAAACATGCTTCTTTGAGGTTTTAAGCTCAGAAAGTGAATCTGAGCGTGTTTCCGGCCTGGCAACAGCTTCAGATCACAGTGCAATGCATATATTGTATCGTTTGTTCCAATGTGCTTGTATGGCCATTTGGAAGTGAATAGAAGCTTCTGAAGTGAAGATATGCACTTTTTCAAAAACTTTCTTTTTTTAGATTTGCTTGTCAGAAATGTCCATTCTGTGTGTTACTCAGTGGGAAAGTGAACAACTTCAGTGAATTGTGACTATATTACTGAATTGGAGTGAATATGCTCGTATCTCTGTAAGGAAGCGCGCTAGAGCGCTGAAACTGTGGCTATACGCACTTTCATGGAAACACGCTTCTTTGAGGTTTTAAGCTCAGAAAGTGAAACTGTGAGTGCTTCTGGCCAGGGAACAGCTTCAGATCACAGTGCATTGCATATATTGTATCGTTTGTTCCAATGTGCTTGTATGGCCATTTGGAAGTGAATAGAAGCTTCTGAAGTGAAGATATGCACTTTTTCAAAAACTTTCTTTTTTTTAAATTTTGCTTGTCAAAAATGTCCTTTCTGTGTGTAACCCAGTGGGAAAGTGACAAACCTGATTGAATTGTGACAATATGACTGAATTGGAGTGAATATGCGTTTATCTCTGTAAGAAAGCGAGCTAGAGCGCTGAAACTGTGGCTAAACGCACTTTCATGAAAACAAGCTTCTTTGAGGTTTTAAGCTCAGAACGTGAATCTGAACGTGTTTCCGGCCTGGCAACAGCTTCAGATCACAGTGCAATGCATATATTGTATCGTTTGTTCCAATGTGCTTGTATGGCCATTTGGAAGTGAATAGAAGCTTCTGAAGTGAAGATATGCACTTTTTCAAAAACTTTCTTTTTTTTTAATTTTGCCTGTCAAAAATGTCCTTTCTGTGTGTAACTTAGTGGGAAAGTGACAAACTTGAGTGAATTGTGACTATATGACTGAATTCGAGTGATGATGCGTTTATCTCTGTAAGGAAGCGCGCTAGAGCGCTGAAACTGTGGCTATACGTGCTTTCATGAAAACACGCTTCTTTGAGGTTTTAAGCTCAGAATGTGAAACTGTGCGTGCTTCTGGCCAGGGAACAGCTTCAGATCACAGTGCAATGCATATATTGTATCGATTGGTCCAATGTGCTTGTATGGTCAATTTTAAGTGAATTTAAGCTTCTGAAGTGAAGATATGTACTTTTCAAAAACTTTCTTTTTTTTAGTTTTGCTTGTCAAAAATGTCCTTTCTGTGTGTAACTTAGTGAGAAAGTGACAAACTTGAGTGAATTGTGACAATATGACTGAATTGGAGTGAATATGCGTTTATCTCTGTAAGAAAGCGAGCTAGAGCGCTGAAACTGTGGCTATACGCACTTTCATGGAAACACGCTTCTTTGAGGTTTTAAGCTCAGAACGTGAATCTGAGCGTGTTTCTGGCCTGGGAACAGCTTCAGATCACAGTGCAATGCGTATATGGTATCGTTTGGTCCAATGGCTTTTATGGCCATTTGGAAGTGAATATAAGCTTCTGAAGTGAAGATATGCACTTTTTCAAAAACTTTCTTTTTTTAGATTTGCTTGTCAGAAATGTCCATTCTGTGTGTTACCCAGTGGGAAAGTGAACAACTTCAGTGAATTGTGACTTTATTACTGAATTGGAGTGAATATGCTCGTATCTCTGTCAGGAAGCGCGCTAGAGCGCTGAAACTGTGGCTATACGCACTTTCATGGAAACACGCTTCTTTGAGGTTTTAAGCTCAGAAAGTGAAACTGTGCGTGTTTCTGGCCAGGGAACAGCTTCAGATCACAGTGCAATGCTTATATGGTATCGTTTGGTCCATTGTGCTTGTATGGCCATTTGGAAGTGAATTTAAGCTTCTGAAGTGAAGATATGTACTTTTCAAAAACTTTCTTTTTTTTAGTTTTGCTTGTCAAAAATGTCCTTTCTGTGTGTAACTTAGTGAGAAAGTGACAAACTTGAGTGAATTGTGACAATATGACTGAATTGGAGTGAATATGCGTTTATCTCTGTAAGAAAGCGAGCTAGAGCGCTGAAACTGTGGCTATACGCACTTTCATGGAAACACGCTTCTTTGAGGTTTTAAGCTCAGAACGTGAATCTGAGCGTCTTTCTGGCCTGGGAACAGCTTCAGATCACAGTGCAATGCGTATATGGTATCGTTTGGTCCAATGGCTTTTATGGCCATTTGGAAGTGAATATAAGCTTCTGAAGTGAAGATATGCACTTTTTCAAAAACTTTCTTTTTTTAGATTTGCTTGTCAGAAATGTCCATTCTGTGTGTTACTCAGTGGGAAAGTGAACAACTTCAGTGAATTGTGACTTTATTACTGAATTGGAGTGAATATGCTCGTATCTCTGTCAGGAAGCGCGCTAGAGCGCTGAAACTGTGGCTATACGCACTTTCATGGAAACACGCTTCTATGAGGTTTTAAGCTCAGAAAGTGAAACTGTGCGTGTTTCTGGCCAGGGAACAGCTTCAGATCACAGTGCAATGCTTATATGGTATAGTTTGGTCCATTGTGCTTGTATGGCCATTTGGAAGTGAATATAAGCTTCTGAAGTGAAGATATGCACTTTTTCAAAAACTTTCTTTTTTTTTAAATTTTGCTTGTCAAAAATGTCCATTCTGTGTGTAACCCAGTGGGAAAGTGAAAAACTTGAGTGAATTGTGACTATCTGACTGAATTCGAGTGATTATGCGTTTATCTCTGAAAGGAAGCGCGCTAGAGCGCTGAAACTGTGGCTATACGTGCTTTCATGAAAACACGCTTCTTTGAGGTTTGAAGCTCAGAATGTGAAACTGTGCATGCTTCTGGCCAGGGAACAGCTTCAGATCACAGTGCATTGAATATATTGTATCGATTGGTCCAATGTGCTTGTATGGCCAATTTTAAGTGAATATAAGCTTCTGAAGTGAAGATAAGTATTTTTCAAAAACTTTCTTTTTTTTAAATTTTGCTTGTCAAAAATGTCCTTTCTGTGTGTAACTTAGTGAGAAAGTGACAAACCTGATTGAATTGTGACAATATGACTGAATTGGAGTGAATATGCGTTTATCTCTTTAAGAAAGCGAGCTAGAGCGCTGAAACTGTCCCTAAACGCACTTTCATGAAAACAAGCTTCTTTGAGGTTTTAAGCTCAGAACGTGAATCTGAGCGTGTTTCCGGCCTGGCAACAGCTTCAGATCACAGTGCAATGCATATATTGTATCGTTTGTTCCAATGTGCTTGTATGGCCATTTGGAAGTGAATAGAAGCTTCTGAAGTGAAGATATGCACTTTTTCAAAAACTTTTTTTTTTTTTAATTTTGCCTGTCAAAAATGTCCTTTCTGTGTGTAACCCAGTGGGAAAGTGACAAACTTGAGTGAATTGTGACTATATGACTGAATTCGAGTGATGATGCGTTTATCTCTGTAAGGAAGCGCGCTAGAGCGCTGAAACTGTGGCTATACGTGCTTTCATGAAAACACGCTTCTTTGAGGTTTTAAGCTCAGAATGTGAAACTGTGCGTGCTTCTGGCCAGGGAACAGCTTCAGATCACAGTGCAATGCATATATTGTATCGATTGGTCCAATGTGCTTGTATGGTCAATTTTAAGTGAATTTAAGCTTCTGAAGTGAAGATATGTACTTTTCAAAAACTTTCTTTTTTTTAGTTTTGCTTGTCAAAAATGTCCTTTCTGTGTGTAACTTACTGAGAAAGTGACAAACTTGAGTGAATTGTGACAATATGACTGAATTGGGGTGAATATGCGTTTATCTCTGTAAGAAAGCGAGCTAGAGCGCTGAAACTGTGGCTATACGCACTTTCATGGAAACACGCTTCTTTGAGGTTTTAAGCTCAGAACGTGAATCTGAGCGTGTTTCTGGCCTGGGAACAGCTTCAGATCACAGTGCAATGCGTATATGGTATCGTTTGGTCCAATGGCTTTTATGGCCATTTGGAAGTGAATATAAGCTTCTGAAGTGAAGATATGCACTTTTTCAAAAACTTTCTTTTTTTAGATTTGCTTGTCAGAAATGTCCATTCTGTGTGTTACCCAGTGGGAAAGTGAACAACTTCAGTGAATTGTGACTTTATTACTGAATTGGAGTGAATATGCTCGTATCTCTGTCAGGAAGCGCGCTAGAGCGCTGAAACTGTGGCTATACGCACTTTCATGAAAACACGCTTCTTTGAGGTTTTAAGCTCAGAACGTGAATCTGAGCGTGTTTCTGGCCTGGCAACAGCTTCAGATCACAGTGCAATGCATATATTGTATCGTTTGTTCCAATGTGCTTGTATGGCCATTTGGAAGTGAATAGAAGCTTCTGAAGTGAAGATATGCACTTTTTCAAAAACTTTCTTTTTTTTTAAATTTTGCTTGTCAAAAATGTCCATTCTGTGTGTAACCCAGTGGGAAAGTGAAAAACTTGAGTGAATTGTGACTATCTGACTGAATTCGAGTGATTATGCGTTTATCTCTGAAAGGAAGCGCGCTAGAGCGCTGAAACTGTGGCTATACGTGCTTTCCTGAAAACACGCTTCTTTGAGGTTTGAAGCTCAGAATGTGAAACTGTGCGTGTTTCTGGCCAGGGAACAGCTTCAGATCACAGTGCATTGAATATATTGTATCGATTGGTCCAATGTGCTTGTATGGCCAATTTTAAGTGAATATAAGCTTCTGAAGTGAAGATATGTACTTTTCAAAAACTTTCTTTTTTTAATTTTGCTTGTCAAAAATGTCCTTTCTGTGTGTAACTTAGTGAGAAAGTGACAAACTTGAGTGAATTGTGACAATATGACTGAATTGGAGTGAATATGCGTTTATCTCTGTAAGAAAGCGAGCTAGAGCGCTGAAACTGAGGGTATACGCACTTTCATGAAAACATGCTTCTTTGAGGTTTTAAGCTCAGAAAGTGAATCTGAGCGTGTTTCCGGCCTGGGAACAGCTTCAGATCACAGTGCAATGCATATATTGTATCGTTTGTTCCAATGTGCTTGTATGGCCATTTGGAAGTGAATAGAAGCTTCTGAAGTGAAGATATGCACTTTTTCAAAAACTTTTTTTTTTTAGATTTGCTTGTCAGAAATGTCCATTCTGTGTGTTACTCAGTGGGAAAGTGAACAACTTCAGTGAATTGTGACTTTATTACTGAATTGGAGTGAATATGCTCGTATCTCTGTAAGAAAGCGAGCTAGAGCGCTGAAACTGTGGCTATACGCACTTTCATGAAAACATGCTTCTTTGAGGTTTTAAGCTCAGAAAGTGAATCTGAGCGTGTTTCCGGCCTGGCAACAGCTTCAGATCACAGTGCAATGCATATATTGTATCGTTTGTTCCAATGTGCTTGTATGGCCATTTGGAAGTGAATATAAGCTTCTGAAGTGAAGATATGCACTTTTTCAAAAACTTTCTTTTTTTTAGATTTGCTTGTCAGAAATGTCCATTCTGTGTGTTACTCAGTGGGAAAGTGAACAACTCTAGTGAATTGTGACTATATTACTGAATTGGAGTGAATATGCTCGTATCTCTGTAAGGAAGCGCGCTAGAGCGCTGAAACTGTGGCAATACGCACTTTCATGGAAACACGCTTCTTTGAGGTTTTAAGCTCAGAAAGTGAAACTGTGAGTGCTTCTGGCCAGGGAACAGCTTCAGACCACAGTGCATTGCATATATTGTATCGTTTGTTCCAATGTGCTTGTATGGCCATTTGGAAGTGAATAGAAGCTTCTGAAGTGAAGATATGCACTTTTTCAAAAACTTTCTTTTTTTTAAAATTTTGCTTTTCAAAAATGTCCTTTCTGTGTGAAACCCAGTGGGAAAGTGACAAACTTGAGTGAATTGTGACAATATGACTGAATTGGAGTGAATATGCGTTTATCTCTGAAAGAAAGCGAGCTAGAGCGCTGAAACTGTGGCTATACGCACTTTCATGAAAACATGCTTCTTTGAGGTTTTAAGCTCAGAAAGTGAATCTGAGCGTGTTTCCGGCCTGGCAACAGCTTCAGATCACAGTGCAATGCATATATTGTATCGTTTGTTCCAATGTGCTTGTATGGCCATTTGGAAGTGAATAGAAGCTTCTGAAGTGAAGATATGCACTTTTTCAAAAACTTTCTTTTTTTTAGATTTGCTTGTCAGAAATGTCCATTCTGTGTGTTACTCAGTGGGAAAGTGAACAACTTCAGTGAATTGTGACTATATTACTGAATTGGAGTGAATATGCTCGTATCTCTGTAAGGAAGCGCGCTAGAGCGCTGAAACTGTGGCTATACGCACTTTCATGGAAACACGCTTCTTTGAGGTTTTAAGCTCAGAAAGTGAAACTGTGAGTGCTTCTGGCCAGGGAACAGCTTCAGATCACAGTGCATTGCATATATTGTATCGTTTGTTCCAATGTGCTTGTATGGCCATTTGGAAGTGAATAGAAGCTTCTGAAGTGAAGATATGCACTTTTTCAAAAACTTTCTTTTTTTTAATTTTGCTTGTCAAAAATGTCCATTCTGTGTGTAACCCAGTGGGAAAGTGACAAACTTGAGTGAATTGTGACTATATGACTGAATTGGAGTGAATATGCGTTTATCTCTGTAAGAAAGCGAGCTAGAGCGCTGAAACTGTGGCTATACGCACTTTCATGGAAACACGCTTCTTTGAGGTTTTTAGCTCAGAACGTGAATCTGAGCGTGTTTCTGGCCTGGGAACAGCTTCAGATCACAGTGCAATGCGTATATGGTATCGTTTGGTCCAATGGCTTTTATGGCCATTTGGAAGTGAATATAAGCTTCTGAAGTGAAGATATGCACTTTTTCAAAAACTTTCTTTTTTTTTAAATTTTGCTTGTCAAAAATGTCCATTCTGTGTGTAACCCAGTGGGAAAGTGAACAACTTCAGTGAATTGTGACTTTATTACTGAATTGGAGTGAATATGCTCGTATCTCTGTAAGGAAGCGCGCGAGAGCGCTGAAACTGTGGCTATACGCACTTTCATGGAAACACGCTTCTTTGAGGTTTTAAGCTCAGAAAGTGAAACTGTGCGTGTTTCTGGACAGGGAACAGCTTCAGATCACAGTGCAATGCTTATATGGTATCGTTTGGTCCATTGTGTTTGTATGGCCATTTGGAAGTGAATATAAGCTTCTAAAGTGAAGATATGCACTTTTTCAAAAACTTTCTTTTTTTTTAAATTTTGCTTGTCAAAAATGTCCATTCTGTGTGTAACCCAGTGGGAAAGTGAAAAACTTGAGTGAATTGTGACTATATGACTGAATTCGAGTGATTATGCGTTTATCTCTGAAAGGAAGCGCGCTAGAGCGCTGAAACTGTGGCTATACGCACTTTCATGGAAACACGCTTCTTTGAGGTTTTAAGCTCAGAAAGTGAAACTGTGCGTGTTTCTGGACAGGGAACAGCTTCAGATCACAGTGCAATGCTTATATTGTATCGATTGGTCCAATGTGCTTGTATGGCCAATTTTCAGTGAATATAAGCTTCTGAAGTGAAGTTATGTACTTTTCAAAAACTTTCTTTTTTTTTAATTTTGCTTGTCAAAAATGTCCATTCTGTGTGTAACCCAGTGGGAAAGTGACAAATTTGAGTCAATTGTGACAATATGACTGAATTGGAGTGAATATGCGTTTATCTCTGTAAGAAAGCAAGCTTGAGCGCTGAAACTGTGGCTTTTCGCACTTTCATGAAAACATGCTTCTTTGAAGTTTTAAGCTCAGAAAGTGAATCTGAGCATGTTTCCGGCTTGGCAACAGCTTCAGATCACAGTGCAGTGCATATATTGTATCGATTGGTCCAATGTGCTTGTATGGCCAATTTTAAGTGAATATAAGCTTCTGAAGTGAAGATATGTACTTTTCAAAAACTTTCTTTTTTTTAGTTTTGCTTGTCAAAAATGTCCTTTCTGTGTGTAACTTAGTGAGAAAGTGACAAACTTGAGTGAATTGTGACAATATGACTGAATTGGAGTGCATATGCGTTTATCTCTGTAAGAAAGCGAGCTAGAGCGCTGAAACTGTGGCTATACGCACTTTCATGAAAACATGCTTCTTTGAGGTTTTAAGCTCAGAAAGTGAATCTGAGCGTGTTTCCGGCCTGGCAACAGCTTCAGATCACAGTGCAGTGCATATATTGTATCGATTGGTCCAATGTGCTTGTATGGCCAATTTTAAGTGAATATAAGCTTCTGAAGTGAAGATATGTACTTTTCAAAAACTTTCTTTTTTTTAGTTTTGCTTGTCAAAAATGTCCTTTCTGTGTGTAACTTAGTGAGAAAGTGACAAACTTGAGTGAATTGTGACAATATGACTGAATTGGAGTGCATATGCGTTTATCTGTGTAAGAAAGCGAGCTAGAGCGCTGAAATTGTGGCTATACGCACTTTCATGAAAACATGCTTCTTTGAGGTTTTAAGCTCAGAAAGTGAATCTGAGCGTGTTTCCGGCCTGGCAACAGCTTCAGATCACAGTGCAATGCATATATTGTATCGTTTGTTCCAATGTGCTTGTATGGCCATTTGGAAGTGAATAGAAGCTTCTGAAGTGAAGATATGCACTTTTTCAAAAACTTTCTTTTTTTCAGATTTGCTTGTCAGAAATGTCCATTCTGTGTGTTACTCAGTGGGAAAGTGAACAACTTCAGTGAATTGTGACTATATTACTGAATTGGAGTGAATATGCTCGTATCTCTGTAAGGAAGCGCGCTAGAGCGCTGAAACTGTGGCTATACGCACTTTCATGGAAACACGCTTCTTTGAGGTTTTAAGCTCAGAAAGTGAAACTGTGAGTGCTTCTGGCCAGGGAACAGCTTCAGATCACAGTGCATTGCATATATTGTATCGTTTGTTCCAATGTGCTTGTATGGCCATTTGGAAGTGAATAGAGGCTTCTGAAGTGAAGATATGCACTTTTTCAAAAACTTTCTTTTTTTTTAAATTTTGCTTGTCAAAAATGTCCATTCTGTGTGTAACCCAGTGGGAAAGTGAAAAACTTGAGTGAATTGTGACTATATGACTGAATTGGAGTGAATATGCGTTTATCTCTGTCAGAAAGCGAGCTAGAGCGCTGAAACTGTGGCTATACGCACTTTCATGAAAACATGCTTCTTTGAGGTTTTAAGCTCAGAAAGTGAATCTGAGCGTGTTTCCGGCCTGGCAACAGCTTCAGATCACAGTGCAATGCATATATTGTATTGTTTGTTCCAATGTGCTTGTATGGCCATTTGGAAGTGAATAGAAGCTTCTGAAGTGAAGATATGCACTTTTTCAAAAACTTTCTTTTTTTTTTAATTTTGCTTGTCAAAAATGTCCATTCTGTGTGTAACCCAGTGGGAAAGTGAAAAACTTGAGTGAATTGTGACTATATGACTGAATTCGAGTGATTATGCGTTTATCTCTGAAAGGAAGCGCGCTAGAGCGCTGAAACTGTGGCTATACGGGCTTTCCTGAAAACACGCTTCTTTGAGGTTTTAAGCTCAGAATGTGAAACTGTGCGTGCTTCTGGCCAGGGAACAGCTTCAGATCACAGTGCAATGCATATATTGTATCGTTTGTTCCAATGTGCTTGTATGGCCAATTGGAAGTGAATAGAAGCTTCTGAAGTGAAGATATGCACTTTTTCAAAAACTTTCTTTTTTTTAAATTTTGCTTGTCAAAAATGTCCATTCTGTGTGTAACCCAGTGGGAAAGTGAAAAACTTGAGTGAATTGTGACTATATGACTGAATTCGAGTGAATATGCGTTTATCTCTGTAGGAAGCGCGCTAGAGCGCTGAAACTGTGGCGATACGTGCTTTCATGAAAACACGCTTCTTTGAGGTTTTAAGCTCAGAACGTGAATCTGAGCGTGTTTCTGGCCTGGCAACAGCTTCAGATCACAGTGCAATGCATATATTGTATCGTTTGTTCCAATGTGCTTGTATGGCCATTTGGAAGTGAATAGAAGCTTCTGAAGTGAAGATATGCACTTTTTCAAAAACTTTCTTTTTTTTAATTTTGCTAGTCAAAAATGTCCATTCTGTGTGTAACCCAGTGGGAAAGTGACAAACTTGAGTGAATTGTGACAATATGACTGAATTGGAGTGATGATGCGTTTATCTCTGTAAGAAAGCGCGCGAGAGCGCTGAAACTGTGGCTATACGCACTTTCATGGAAACACGCTTCTTTGAGGTTTTAAGCTCAGAAAGTGAAACTGTGCGTGTTTCTGGCCAGGGAACAGCTTCAGATCACAGTGCAATGCGTATATGGTATCGTTTGGTCCAATGGCTTTTATGGCCATTTGGAAGTGAATATAAGCTTCTGAAGTGAAGATATGCACTTTTTCAAAAACTTTCTTTTTTTTTAAATTTTGCTTGTCAAAAATGTCCATTCTGTGTGTAACCCAGTGGGAAAGTGAACAACTTCAGTGAATTGTGACTTTATTACTGAATTGGAGTGAATATGCTCGTATCTCTGTAAGGAAGCGCGCGAGAGCGCTGAAACTGTGGCTATACGCACTTTCATGGAAACACGCTTCTTTGAGGTTTTAAGCTCAGAAAGTGAAACTGTGCGTGTTTCTGGCCAGGGAACAGCTTCAGATCACAGTGCAATGCTTATATGGTATCGTTTGGTCCATTGTGCTTGTATGGCCATTTGGAAGTGAATATAAGCTTCTAAAGTGAAGATATGCACTTTTTCAAAAACTTTCTTTTTTTTTAAATTTTGCTTGTCAAAAATGTCCATTCTGTGTGTAACCCAGTGGGAAAGTGAAAAACTTGAGTGAATTGTGACTATATGACTGAATTCGAGTGATTATGCGTTTATCTCTGAAAGGAAGCGCGCTAGAGCGCTGAAACTGTGGCTATACGCACTTTCATGGAAACACGCTTCTTTGAGGTTTTAAGCTCAGAATGTGAAACTGTGCGTGCTTCTGGCCAGGGAACAGCTTCAGATCACAGTGCAATGCTTATATTGTATCGATTGGTCCAATGTGCTTGTATGGCCAATTTTCAGTGAATATAAGCTTCTGAAGTGAAGTTATGTACTTTTCAAAAACTTTCTTTTTTTTTTATTTTGCTTGTCAAAAATGTCCATTCTGTGTGTAACCCAGTGGGAAAGTGACAAATTTGAGTCAATTGTGACAATATGACTGAATTGGAGTGAATATGCGTTTATCTCTGTAAGAAAGCAAGCTTGAGCGCTGAAACTGTGGCTTTTCGCACATTCATGAAAACATGCTTCTTTGAAGTTTTAAGCTCAGAAAGTGAATCTGAGCATGTTTCCGGCCTGGCAACAGCTTCAGATCACAGTGCAGTGCATATATTGTATCGATTGGTCCAATGTGCTTGTATGGCCAATTTTAAGTGAATATAAGCTTCTGAAGTGAAGATATGTACTTTTCAAAAACTTTCTTTTTTTTAGTTTTGCTTGTCAAAAATGTCCTTTCTGTGTGTAACTTAGTGAGAAAGTGACAAACTTGAGTGAATTGTGACAATATGACTGAATTGGAGTGCATATGCGTTTATCTCTGTAAGAAAGCGAGCTAGAGCGCTGAAACTGTGGCTATACGCACTTTCATGAAAACATGCTTCTTTGAGGTTTTAAGCTCAGAAAGTGAATCTGAGCGTGTTTCCGGCCTGGCAACAGCTTCAGATCACAGTGCAGTGCATATATTGTATCGATTGGTCCAATGTGCTTGTATGGCCAATTTTAAGTGAATATAAGCTTCTGAAGTGAAGATATGTACTTTTCAAAAACTTTCTTTTTTTTAGTTTTGCTTGTCAAAAATGTCCTTTCTGTGTGTAACTTAGTGAGAAAGTGACAAACTTGAGTGAATTGTGACAATATGACTGAATTGGAGTGCATATGCGTTTATCTCTGTAAGAAAGCGAGCTAGAGCGCTGAAATTGTGGCTATACGCACTTTCATGAAAACATGCTTCTTTGAGGTTTTAAGCTCAGAAAGTGAATCTGAGCGTGTTTCCGGCCTGGCAACAGCTTCAGATCACAGTGCAATGCATATATTGTATCGTTTGTTCCAATGTGCTTGTATGGCCATTTGGAAGTGAATAGAAGCTTCTGAAGTGAAGATATGCACTTTTTCAAAAACTTTCTTTTTTTCAGATTTGCTTGTCAGAAATGTCCATTCTGTGTGTTACTCAGTGGGAAAGTGAACAACTTCAGTGAATTGTGACTATATTACTGAATTGGAGTGAATATGCTCGTATCTCTGTAAGGAAGCGCGCTAGAGCGCTGAAACTGTGGCTATACGCACTTTCATGGAAACACGCTTCTTTGAGGTTTTAAGCTCAGAAAGTGAAACTGTGAGTGCTTCTGGCCAGGGAACAGCTTCAGATCACAGTGCATTGCATATATTGTATCGTTTGTTCCAATGTGCTTGTATGGCCATTTGGAAGTGAATAGAGGCTTCTGAAGTGAAGATATGCACTTTTTCAAAAACTTTCTTTTTTTTTAAATTTTGCTTGTCAAAAATGTCCATTCTGTGTGTAACCCAGTGGGAAAGTGAAAAACTTGAGTGAATTGTGACTATATGACTGAATTGGAGTGAATATGCGTTTATCTCTGTCAGAAAGCGAGCTAGAGCGCTGAAACTGTGGCTATACGCACTTTCATGAAAACATGCTTCTTTGAGGTTTTAAGCTCAGAAAGTGAATCTGAGCGTGTTTCCGGCCTGGCAACAGCTTCAGATCACAGTGCAATGCATATATTGTATTGTTTGTTCCAATGTGCTTGTATGGCCATTTGGAAGTGAATAGAAGCTTCTGAAGTGAAGATATGCACTTTTTCAAAAACTTTCTTTTTTTTTTAATTTTGCTTGTCAAAAATGTCCATTCTGTGTGTAACCCAGTGGGAAAGTGAAAAACTTGAGTGAATTGTGACTATATGACTGAATTCGAGTGATTATGCGTTTATCTCTGAAAGGAAGCGCGCTAGAGCGCTGAAACTGTGGCTATACGGGCTTTCCTGAAAACACGCTTCTTTGAGGTTTTAAGCTCAGAATGTGAAACTGTGCGTGCTTCTGGCCAGGGAACAGCTTCAGATCACAGTGCAATGCATATATTGTATCGTTTGTTCCAATGTGCTTGTATGGCCAATTGGAAGTGAATAGAAGCTTCTGAAGTGAAGATATGCACTTTTTCAAAAACTTTCTTTTTTTTAAATTTTGCTTGTCAAAAATGTCCATTCTGTGTGTAACCCAGTGGGAAAGTGAAAAACTTGAGTGAATTGTGACTATATGACTGAATTCGAGTGAATATGCGTTTATCTCTGTAGGAAGCGCGCTAGAGCGCTGAAACTGTGGCGATACGTGCTTTCATGAAAACACGCTTCTTTGAGGTTTTAAGCTCAGAACGTGAATCTGATCGTGTTTCTGGCCTGGCAACAGCTTCAGATCACAGTGCAATGCATATATTGTATCGTTTGTTCCAATGTGCTTGTATGGCCATTTGGAAGTGAATAGAAGCTTCTGAAGTGAAGATATGCACTTTTTCAAAAACTTTCTTTTTTTTAGATTTGCTTGTCAGAAATGTCCATTCTATGTGTTACTCAGTGGGAAAGTGAACAACTTCAGTGAATTGTGACTATATTACTGAATTGGAGTGAATATGCTCGCATCTCTGTAAGGAAGCGCGCTAGAGCGCTGAAACTGTGGCTATACGCACTTTCATGGAAACACGCTTCTTTGAGGTTTTAAGCTCAGAAAGTGAAACTGTGAGTGCTTCTGGCCAGGGAACAGCTTCAGATCACAGTGCATTGCATATATTGTATCGTTTGTTCCAATGTGCTTGTATGGCCATTTGGAAGTGAATAGAAGCTTCTGAAGTGAAGATATGCACTTTTTCAAAAACTTTCTTTTTTTTAGATTTGCTTGTCAGAAATGTCCATTCTATGTGTTACTCAGTGGGAAAGTGAACAACTTCAGTGAATTGTGACTATATTACTGAATTGGAGTGAATATGCTCGCATCTCTGTAAGGAAGCGCGCTAGAGCGCTGAAACTGTGGCTATACGCACTTTCATGGAAACACGCTTCTTTGAGGTTTTAAGCTCAGAAAGTGAAACTGTGAGTGCTTCTGGCCAGGGAACAGCTTCAGATCACAGTGCATTGCTTATATTGTATCGTTTGTTCCAATGTGCTTGTATGGCCATTTGGAAGTGAATAGAAGCTTCTGAAGTGAAGATATGCACTTTTTCAAAAACTTTCTTTTTTTTTAAATTTTGCTTGTCAAAAATGTCCTTTCTGTGTGTAACCCAGTGGGAAAGTGACAAACTTGAGTGAATTGTGACAATATGACTGAATTGGAGTGAATATGCGTTTATCTCTGTAAGAAAGCGAGCTAGAGCGCTGAAACTGTGGCTACACGCACTTTCATGAAAACATGCTTCTTTGAGGTTTTAAGCTCAGAAAGTGAATCTGAGCGTGTTTCCGGCCTGGCAACAGCTTCAGATCACAGTGCAATGCATATATTGTATCGTTTGTTCCAATGTGCTTGTATGGCCATTTGGAAGTGAATAGAAGCTTCTGAAGTGAAGATATGCACTTTTTCAAAAACTTTCTTTTTTTTAGATTTGCTTGTCAGAAATGTCCATTCTGTGTGTTACTCAGTGGGAAAGTGAACAACTTCAGTGAATTGTGACTATATTACTGAATTGGAGTGAATATGCTCGTATCTCTGTAAGGAAGCGCGCTAGAGCGCTGAAACTGTGGCTATACGCACTTTCATGGAAACACGCTTCTTTGAGGTTTTAAGCTCAGAAAGTGAAACTGTGAGTGCTTCTGGCCAGGGAACAGCTTCAGATCACAGTGCATTGCATATATTGTATCGTTTGTTCCAATGTGCTTGTATGGCCATTTGGAAGTGAATAGAAGCTTCTGAAGTGAAGATATGCACTTTTTCAAAAACTTTCTTTTTTTTAATTTTGCTTGTCAAAAATGTCCATTCTGTGTGTAACCCAGTGGGAAAGTGACAAACTTGAGTGAATTGTGACAATATGACTGAATTGGAGTGAATATGCGTTTATCTCTGTAAGAAAGCGAGCTAGAGCGCTGAAACTGTGGCTATACGCACTTTCATGGAAACACGCTTCTTTGAGGTTTTAAGCTCAGAACGTGAATCTGAGCGTGTTTCTGGCCTGGGAACAGCTTCAGATCACAGTGCAATGCGTATATGGTATCGTTTGGTCCAATGGTTTTTATGGCCATTTGGAAGTGAATATAAGCTTCTGAAGTGAAGATATGCACTTTTTCAAAAACTTTTTTTTGTTAGATTTGCTTGTCAGAAATGTCCATTCTGTGTGTTACTCAGTGGGAAAGTGAACAACTTCAGTGAATTGTGACTTTATTACTGAATTGGAGTGAATATGCTCGTATGTCTGTAAGGAAGCGCGCGAGAGCGCTGAAACTGTGGCTATACGCACTTTCATGGAAACACGCTTCTTAGAGGTTTTAAGCTCAGAAAGTGAAACTGTGAGTGCTTCTGGCCAGGGAACAGCTTCAGATCACAGTGCATTGCATATATTGTATCGTTTGTTCCAATGTGCTTGTATGGCCATTTGGAAGTGAATAGAAGCTTCTGAAGTGAAGATATGCACTTTTTCAAAAACTTTCTTTTTTTTTAATTTTGCTTGTCAAAAATGTCCATTCTGTGTGTAACCCAGTGGGAAAGTGACAAACTTGAGTGAATTGTGACAATATGACTGAATTGGAGTGAATATGCGTTTATCTCTGTAAGAAAGCGAGCTAGAGCGCTGAAACTGTGGCTATACGCACTTTCATGGAAACACGCTTCTTTGAGGTTTTAAGCTCAGAACGTGAATCTGAGCGTGTTTCTGGCCTGGGAACAGCTTCAGATCACAGTGCAATGCGTATATGGTATCGTTTGGTCCAATGGCTTTTATGGCCATTTGGAAGTGAATATAAGCTTCTGAAGTGAAGATATGCACTTTTTCAAAAACTTTCTTTTTTTTAGATTTGCTTGTCAGAAATGTCCATTCTGTGTGTTACTCAGTGGGAAAGTGAACATCTTCAGTGAATTGTGACTTTATTACTGAATTGGAGTGAATATGCTCGTATCTCTGTAAGGAAGCGCGCGAGAGCGCTGAAACTGTGGCTATACGCACTTTCATGGAAACACGCTTCTTTGAGGTTTTAAGCTCAGAAAGTGAAACTGTGCGTGTTTTTGGCCAGGGAACAGCTTCAGATCACAGTGCAATGCTTATATGGTATCGTTTGGTCCATTGTGCTTGTATGGCCATTTGGAAGTGAATATAAGCTTCTGAAGTGAAGATATGCACTTTTTCAAAAACTTTCTTCTTTTTAAATTTTGCTTGTCAAAAATGTCCATTCTGTGTGTAACCCAGTGGGAAAGTGAAAAACTTGAGTGAATTGTGACTATATGACTGAATTCGAGTGATTATGCGTTTATCTCTGAAAGGAAGCGCGCTAGAACACTGAAACTGTGGCTATACGTGCTTTCCTGAAAACACGCTTCTTTGAGGTTTTAAGCTCAGAATGTGAAACTGTGCGTGCTTCTGGCCAGGGAACAGCTTCAGATCACAGTGCAATGCATATATTGTATCGTTTGTTCCAATGTGCTTGTATGGCCATTTGGAAGTGAATAGAAGCTTCTGAAGTGAAGATATGCACTTTTTCAAAAACTTTCTTTTTTTTTAAATTTTGCTTGTCAAAAATGTCCATTCTGTGTGTAACCCAGTGGGAAAGTGAAAAACTTGAGTGAATTGTGACTATATGACTGAATTCGAGTGAATATGCGTTTATCTCTGTAGGAAGCGCGCTAGAGCGCTGAAACTGTGGCTATACGTGCTTTCATGAAAACACGCTTCTTTGAGGTTTTAAGCTCAGAACGTGAATCTGAGCGTGTTTCTGGCCTGGCAACAGCTTCAGATCACAGTGCAATGCATATATTGTATCGTTTGTTCCAATGTGCTTGTATGGCCATTTGGAAGTGAATAGAAGCTTCTGAAGTGAAGATATGCACTTTTTCAAAAACTTTCTTTTTTTTAATTTTGCTAGTCAAAAATGTCCATTCTGTGTGTAACCCAGTGGGAAAGTGACAAACTTGAGTGAATTGTGACAATATGACTGAATTGGAGTGAATATGCGTTTATCTCTGTAAGAAAGCGAGCTAGAGCGCTGAAACTGTGGCTATACGCACTTTCATGGAAACACGCTTCTTTGAGGTTTTAAGCTCAGAAAGTGAAACTGTGCGTGTTTCTGGCCAGGGAACAGCTTCAGATCACAGTGCAATGCTTATATGGTATCGTTTGGTCCATTGTGCTTGTATGGCCATTTGAAAGTGAATATAAGCTTCTAAAGTGAAGATATGCACTTTTTCAAAAACTTTCTTTTTTTTAAAATTTTGCTTGTCAAAAATGTCCATTCTGTGTGTAACCCAGTGGGAAAGTGAAAAACTTGAGTGAATTGTGACTATATGACTGAATTCGAGTGATTATGCGTTTATCTCTGAAAGGAAGCACGCTCGAGCGCTGAAACTGTGGCTATACGTGCTTTCCTGAAAACACGCTTCTTTGAGGTTTTAAGCTCAGAAAATGAATCTGAGCGTGTTTCCGGCCTGGCAACAGCTTCAGATCACAGTGCAATGCATATATTGTATCGTTTGTTCCAATGTGCTTGTATGGCCATTTGGAAGTGAATAGAAGCTTCTGAAGTGAAGATATGCACTTTTTCAAAAACTTTCTTTTTTTTAGATTTGCTTGTCAGAAATGTCCATTCTGTGTGTTACTCAGTGGGAAAGTGAACAACTTCAGTGAATTGTGACTATATTACTGAATTGGAGTGAATATGCTCGTATCTCTGTAAGGAAGCGCGCTAGAGCGCTGAAACTGTGGCTATACGCACTTTCATGGAAACACGCTTCTTTGAGGTTTTAAGCTCAGAAAGTGAAACTGTGAGTGTTTCTGGCCAGGGAACAGCTTCAGATCACAGTGCATTGCATATATTGTATCGTTTGTTCCAATGTGCTTGTATGGCCATTTGGAAGTGAATAGAAGCTTCTGAAGTGAAGATATGCACTTTTTCAAAAACTTTCTTTTTTTTTAAATTTTGCTTGTCAAAAATGTCCTTTCTGTGTGTAACCCAGTGGGAAAGTGACAAACTTGAGTGAATTGTGACAATATGACTGAATTGGAGTGAATATGCGTTTATCTCTGTAAGAAAGCGAGCTAGAGCGCTGAAACTGTGGCTATACGCACTTTCATGAAAACATGCTTCTTTGAGGTTTTAAGCTCAGAAAGTGAATCTGAGCGTGTTTCCGGCCTGGCAACAGCTTCAGATCACAGTGCAATGCATATATTGTATCGTTTGTTCCAATGTGCTTGTATGGCCATTTGGAAGTGAATAGAAGCTTCTGAAGTGAAGATATGCACTTTTTCAAAAACTTTCTTTTTTTTAGATTTGCTTGTCAGAAATGTCCATTCTGTGTGTTACTCAGTGGGAAAGTGAACAACTTCAGTGAATTGTGACTATATTACTGAATTGGAGTGAATATGCTCGTATCTCTGTAAGGAAGCGCGCTAGAGCGCTGAAACTGTGGCTATACGCACTTTCATGGAAACACGCTTCTTTGAGGTTTTAAGCTCAGAAAGTGAAACTGTGAGTGCTTCTGGCCAGGGAACAGCTTCAGATCACAGTGCATTGCATATATTGTATCGTTTGTTCCAATGTGCTTGTATGGCCATTTGGAAGTGAATAGAAGCTTCTGAAGTGAAGATATGCACTTTTTCAAAAACTTTCTTTTTTTTAATTTTGATTGTCAAAAATGTCCATTCTGTGTGTAACCCAGTGGGAAAGTGACAAACTTGAGTGAATTGTGACAATATGACTGAATTGGAGTGAATATGCGTTTATCTCTGTAAGAAAGCGAGCTAGAGCGCTGAAACTGTGGCGATACGCACTTTCATGGAAACACGCTTCTTTGAGGTTTTAAGCTCAGAACGTGAATCTGAGCGTGTTTCTGGCCTGGGAACAGCTTCAGATCACAGTGCAATGCGTATATGGTATCGTTTGGTCCAATGGCTTTTATGGCCATTTGGAAGTGAATATAAGCTTCTGAAGTGAAGATATGCACTTTTTCAAAAACTTTTTTTTTTTAGATTTGCTTGTCAGAAATGTCCATTCTGTGTGTTACTCAGTGGGAAAGTGAACAACTTCAGTGAATTGTGACTTTATTACTGAATTGGAGTGAATATGCTCGTATGTCTGTAAGGAAGCGCGCGAGAGCGCTGAAACTGTGGCTATACGCACTTTCATGGAAACACGCTTCTTTGAGGTTTTAAGCTCAGAAAGTGAAACTGTGAGTGCTTCTGGCCAGGGAACAGCTTCAGATCACAGTGCATTGCATATATTGTATCGTTTGTTCCAATGTGCTTGTATGGCCATTTGGAAGTGAATAGAAGCTTCTGAAGTGAAGATATGCACTTTTTCAAAAACTTTCTTTTTTTTTAAATTTTGCTTGTCAAAAATGTCCATTCTGTGTGTAACCCAGTGGGAAAGTGACAAACTTGAGTGAATTGTGACAATATGACTGAATTGGAGTGCATATGCGTTTATCTCTGTAAGAAAGCGAGCTAGAGCGCTGAAATTGTGGCTATACGCACTTTCATGAAAACATGCTTCTTTGAGGTTTTAAGCTCAGAAAGTGAATCTGAGCGTGTTTCCGGCCTGGCAACAGCTTCAGATCACAGTGCAATGCATATATTGTATCGTTTGTTCCAATGTGCTTGTCTGGCCATTTGGAAGTGAATAGAAGCTTCTGAAGTGAAGATATGCACTTTTTCAAAAACTTTCTTTTTTTTTAAATTTTGCTTGTCAAAAATGTCCATTCTGTGTGTAACCCAGTGGGAAAGTGACAAACTTGAGTGAATTGTGACAATATGACTGAATTGGAGTGAATATGCGTTTATCTCTGTAAGAAAGCGAGCTAGAGCGCTGAAACTGTGGCTATACGCACTTTCATGGAAACACGCTTCTTTGAGGTTTTAAGCTCAGAACGTGAATCTGAGCGTGTTTCTGGCCTGGGAACGGCTTCAGATCACAGTGCAATGCGTATATGGTATCGTTTGGTCCAATGGCTTTTATGGCCATTTGGAAGTGAATATAAGCTTCTGAAGTGAAGATATGCACTTTTTCAAAAACTTTCTTTTTTTTAAAATTTTGCTTGTCAAAAATGTCCATTCTGTGTGTAACCCAGTGGGAAAGTGAACAACTTCAGTGAATTGTGACTTTATTACTCCATTGGAGTGAATATGCTCGTATCTCTGTAAGGAAGCGCGCGAGAGCGCTGAAACTGTGGCTATACGCACTTTCATGGAAACACGCTTCTTTGAGGTTTTAAGCTCAGAAAGTGAAACTGTGCGTGTTTCTGGCCAGGGAACAGCTTCAGATCACAGTGCAATGCTTATATGGTATCGTTTGGTCCATTGTGCTTGTATGGCCATTTGGAAGTGAATATAAGCTTCTAAAGTGAAGATATGCACTTTTTCAAAAACTTTCTTTTTTTTAAAATTTTGCTTGTCAAAAATGTCCATTCTGTGTGTAACCCAGTGGGAAAGTGAAAAACTTGAGTGAATTGTGACTATATGACTGAATTCGAGTGAATATGCGTTTATCTCTGTAGGAAGCGCGCTAGAGCGCTGAAACTGTGGCTATACCTGCTTTCATGAAAACACGCTTCTTTGAGGTTTTAAGCTCAGAACGTGAATCTGAGCGTGTTTCTGGCCTGGCAACAGCTTCAGATCACAGTGCAATGCATATATTGTATCGTTTGTTCCAATGTGCTTGTATGGCCATTTGGAAGTGAATAGAAGCTTCTGAAGTGAAGATATGCACTTTTTCAAAAACTTTCTTTTTTTTTAAATTTTGCTTGTCAAAAATGTCCATTCTGTGTGTAACCCAGTGGGAAAGTGACAAACTTGAGTGAATTGTGACAATATGACTGAATTGGAGTGAATATGCGTTTATCTCTGTAAGAAAGCGAGCTAGAGCGCTGAAACTGTGGCTATACGCACTTTCATGGAAACACGCTTCTTTGAGGTTTTAAGCTCAGAACGTGAATCTGAGCGTGTTTCTGGCCTGGGAACAGCTTCAGATCACAGTGCAATGCGTATATGGTATCGTTTGGTCCAATGGCTTTTATGGCCATTTGGAAGTGAATATAAGCTTCTGAAGTGAAGATATGCACTTTTTCAAAAACTTTCTTTTTTTTTAAATTTTGCTTGTCAAAAATGTCCATTCTGTGTGTAACCCAGTGGGAAAGTGAACAACTTCAGTGAATTGTGACTTTATTACTGAATTGGAGTGAATATGCTCGTATCTCTGTAAGGAAGCGCGCGAGAGCGCTGAAACTGTGGCTATACGCACTTTCATGGAAACACGCTTCTTTGAGGTTTTAAGCTCAGAAAGTGAAACTGTGCGTGTTTCTGGCCAGGGAACAGCTTCAGATCACAGTGCAATGCTTATATGGTATCGTTTGGTCCATTGTGCTTGTATGGCCATTTGGAAGTGAATATAAGCTTCTAAAGTGAAGATATGCACTTTTTCAAAAACTTTCTTTTTTTTTTAAATTTTGCTTGTCAAAAATGTCCATTCTGTGTGTAACCCTGTGGGAAAGTGAAAAACTTGAGTGAATTGTGACTATATGACTGAATTCGAGTGATTATGCGTTTATCTCTGAAAGGAAGCGCGCTAGAGCGCTGAAACTGTGGCTATACGCACTTTCATGGAAACACGCTTCTTTGAGGTTTTAAGCTCAGAATGTGAAACTGTGCGTGCTTCCGGCCAGGGAACAGCTTCAGATCACAGTGCAATGCTTATATTGTATCGATTGGTCCAATGTGCTTGTATGGCCAATTTTCAGTGAATATAAGCTTCTGAAGTGAAGTTATGTACTTTTCAAAAACTTTCTTTTTTTTTAATTTTGCTTGTCAAAAATGTCCATTCTGTGTGTAACCCAGTGGGAAAGTGACAAATTTGAGTCAATTGTGACAATATGACTGAATTGGAGTGAATATGCGTTTATCTCTGTAAGAAAGCAAGCTTGAGCGCTGAAACTGTGGCTTTTCGCACTTTCATGAAAACATGCTTCTTTGAAGTTTTAAGCTCAGAAAGTGAATCTGAGCATGTGTCCGGCCTGGCAACAGCTTCAGATCACAGTGCAGTGCATATATTGTATCGATTGGTCCAATGTGCTTGTATGGCCAATTTTAAGTGAATATAAGCTTCTGAAGTGAAGATATGTACTTTTCAAAAACTTTCTTTTTTTTAGTTTTGCTTGTCAAAAATGTCCTTTCTGTGTGTAACTTAGTGAGAAAGTGACAAACTTGAGTGAATTGTGACAATATGACTGAATTGGAGTGCATATGCGTTTATCTCTGTAAGAAAGCGAGCTAGAGCGCTGAAATTGTGGCTATACGCACTTTCATGAAAACATGCTTCTTTGAGGTTTTAAGCTCAGAAAGTGAATCTGAGCGTGTTTCCGGCCTGGCAACAGCTTCAGATCACAGTGCAATGCATATATTGTATCGTTTGTTCCAATGTGCTTGTATGGCCATTTGGAAGTGAATAGAAGCTTCTGAAGTGAAGATATGCACTTTTTCAAAAACTTTCTTTTTTTTTAAATTTTGCTTGTCAAAAATGTCCATTCTGTGTGTAACCCAGTGGGAAAGTGACAAACTTGAGTGAATTGTGACAATATGACTGAATTGGAGTGAATATGCGTTTATCTCTGTAAGAAAGCGAGCTAGAGCGCTGAAACTGTGGCTATACGCACTTTCATGGAAACACGCTTCTTTGAGGTTTTAAGCTCAGAACGTGAATCTGAGCGTGTTTCTGGCCTGGGAACGGCTTCAGATCACAGTGCAATGCGTATATGGTATCGTTTGGTCCAATGGCTTTTATGGCCATTTGGAAGTGAATATAAGCTTCTGAAGTGAAGATATGCACTTTTTCAAAAACTTTCTTTTTTTTTAAATTTTGCTTGTCAAAAATGTCCATTCTGTGTGTAACCCAGTGGGAAAGTGAACAACTTCAGTGAATTGTGACTTTATTACTGAATTGGAGTGAATATGCTCGTATCTCTGTAAGGAAGCGCGCGAGAGCGCTGAAACTGTGGCTATACGCACTTTCATGGAAACACGCTTCTTTGAGGTTTTAAGCTCAGAAAGTGAAACTGTGCGTGCTTCTGGCCAGGGAACAGCTTCAGATCACAGTGCAATGCTTATATGGTATCGTTTGGTCCATTGTGCTTGTATGGCCATTTGGAAGTGAATATAAGCTTCTAAAGTGAAGATATGCACTTTTTCAAAAACTTTCTTTTTTTTTAAATTTTGCTTGTCAAAAATGTCCATTCTGTGTGTAACCCAGTGGGAAAGTGAAAAACTTGAGTGAATTGTGACTATATGACTGAATTCGAGTGATTATGCGTTTATCTCTGACAGGAAGCGCGCTAGAGCGCTGAAACTGTGGCTATACGCACTTTCATGGAAACACGCTTCTTTGAGGTTTTAAGCTCAGAATGTGAAACTGTGCGTGCTTCTGGCCAGGGAACAGCTTCAGATCACAGTGCAATGCTTATATTGTATCGATTGGTCCAATGTGCTTGTATGGCCAATTTTCAGTGAATATAAGCTTCTGAAGTGAAGTTATGTACTTTTCAAAAACTTTCTTTTTTTTTAATTTTGCTTGTCAAAAATGTCCATTCTGTGTGTAACCCAGTGGGAAAGTGACAAATTTGAGTCAATTGTGACAATATGACTGAATTGGAGTGAATATGCGTTTATCTCTGTAAGAAAGCAAGCTTGAGCGCTGAAACTGTGGCTTTTCGCACTTTCATGAAAACATGCTTCTTTGAAGTTTTAAGCTCAGAAAGTGAATCTGAGCATGTTTCCGGCCTGGCAACAGCTTCAGATCACAGTGCAATGCATATATTGTATCGTTTGTTCCAATGTGCTTGTATGGCCATTTGGAAGTGAATAGAAGCTTCTGAAGTGAAGATATGCACTTTTTCAAAAACTTTCTTTTTTTTTAAATTTTGCTTGTCAAAAATGTCCATTCTGTGTGTAACCCAGTGGGAAAGTGACAAACTTGAGTGAATTGTGACAATATGACTGAATTGGAGTGAATATGCGTTTATCTCTGTAAGAAAGCGAGCTAGAGCGCTGAAACTGTGGCTATACGCACTTTCATGGAAACACGCTTCTTTGAGGTTTTAAGCTCAGAACGTGAATCTGAGCGTGTTTCTGGCCTGGGAACGGCTTCAGATCACAGTGCAATGCTTATATGGTATCGTTTGGTCCATTGTGCTTGTATGGCCATTTGGAAGTGAATATAAGCTTCTAAAGTGAAGATATGCACTTTTTCAAAAACTTTCTTTTTTTTTAAATTTTGCTTGTCAAAAATGTCCATTCTGTGTGTAACCCAGTGGGAAAGTGAAAAACTTGAGTGAATTGTGACTATATGACTGAATTCGAGTGATTATGCGTTTATCTCTGAAAGGAAGCGCGCTAGAGCGCTGAAACTGTGGCTATACGCACTTTCATGGAAACACGCTTCTTTGAGGTTTTAAGCTCAGAATGTGAAACTGTGCGTGCTTCTGGCCAGGGAACAGCTTCAGATCACAGTGCAATGCTTATATTGTATCGATTGGTCCAATTTGCTTGTATGGCCAATTTTCAGTGAATATAAGCTTCTGAAGTGAAGTTATGTACTTTTCAAAAACTTTCTTTTTTTTTAATTTTGCTTGTCAAAAATGTCCATTCTGTGTGTAACCCAGTGGGAAAGTGACAAATTTGAGTCAATTGTGACAATATGACTGAATTGGAGTGAATATGCGTTTATCTCTGTAAGAAAGCAAGCTTGAGCGCTGAAACTGTGGCTTTTCGCACTTTCATGAAAACATGCTTCTTTGAAGTTTTAAGCTCAGAAAGTGAATCTGAGCATGTTTCCGGCCTGGCAACAGCTTCAGATCACAGTGCAATGCATATATTGTATCGTTTGTTCCAATGTGCTTGTATGGCCATTTGGAAGTGAATAGAAGCTTCTGAAGTGAAGATATGCACTTTTTCAAAAACTTTCTTTTTTTTTAAATTTTGCTTGTCAAAAATGTCCATTCTGTGTGTAACCCAGTGGGAAAGTGACAAACTTGAGTGAATTGTGACAATATGACTGAATTGGAGTGAATATGCGTTTATCTCTGTAAGAAAGCGAGCTAGAGCGCTGAAACTGTGGCTATACGCACTTTCATGGAAACACGCTTCTTTGAGGTTTTAAGCTCAGAACGTGAATCTGAGCGTGTTTCTGGCCTGGGAACGGCTTCAGATCACAGTGCAATGCGTATATGGTATCGTTTGGTCCAATGGCTTTTATGGCCATTTGGAAGTGAATATAAGCTTCTGAAGTGAAGATATGCACTTTTTCAAAAACTTTCTTTTTTTTAAAATTTTGCTTGTCAAAAATGTCCATTCTGTGTGTAACCCAGTGGGAAAGTGAACAACTTCAGTGAATTGTGACTTTATTACTGAATTGGAGTGAATATGCTCGTATCTCTGTAAGGAAGCGCGCGAGAGCGCTGAAACTGTGGCTATACGCACTTTCATGGAAACACGCTTCTTTGAGGTTTTAAGCTCAGAAAGTGAAACTGTGCGTGTTTCTGGCCAGGGAACAGCTTCAGATCACAGTGCAATGCTTATATGGTATCGTTTGGTCCATTGTGCTTGTATGGCCATTTGGAAGTGAATATAAGCTTCTAAAGTGAAGATATGCACTTTTTCAAAAACTTTCTTTTTTTTTAAATTTTGCTTGTCAAAAATGTCCATTCTGTGTGTAACCCAGTGGGAAAGTGAAAAACTTGAGTGAATTGTGACTATATGACTGAATTCGAGTGATTATGCGTTTATCTCTGAAAGGAAGCGCGCTAGAGCGCTGAAACTGTGGCTATACGCACTTTCATGGAAACACGCTTCTTTGAGGTTTTAAGCTCAGAATGTGAAACTGTGCGTGCTTCTGGCCAGGGAACAGCTTCAGATCACAGTGCAATGCTTATATTGTATCGATTGGTCCAATGTGCTTGTATGGCCAATTTTCAGTGAATATAAGCTTCTGAAGTGAAGTTATGTACTTTTCAAAAACTTTCTTTTTTTTTAATTTTGCTTGTCAAAAATGTCCATTCTGTGTGTAACCCAGTGGGAAAGTGACAAATTTGAGTCAATTGTGACAATATGACTGAATTGGAGTGCATATGCGTTTATCTCTGTAAGAAAGCGAGCTAGAGCGCTGAAATTGTGGCTATACGCACTTTCATGAAAACATGCTTCTTTGAGGTTTTAAGCTCAGAAAGTGAATCTGAGCGTGTTTCCGGCCTGGCAACAGCTTCAGATCACAGTGCAATGCATATATTGTATCGTTTGTTCCAATGTGCTTGTATGGCCATTTGGAAGTGAATAGAAGCTTCTGAAGTGAAGATATGCACTTTTTCAAAAACTTTCTTTTTTTTAGATTTGCTTGTCAGAAATGTCCATTCTGTGTGTTACTCAGTGGGAAAGTGAACAACTTCAGTGAATTGTGACTATATTACTGAATTGGAGTGAATATGCTCGTATCTCTGTAAGGAAGCGCGCTAGAGCGCTGAAACTGTGGCTATACGCACTTTCATGGAAACACGCTTCTTTGAGGTTTTAAGCTCAGAAAGTGAAACTGTGAGTGCTTCTGGCCAGGGAACAGCTTCAGATCACAGTGCATTGCATATATTGTATCGTTTGTTCCAATGTGCTTGTATGGCCATTTGGAAGTGAATAGAAGCTTCTGAAGTGAAGATATGCACTTTTTCAAAAACTTTCTTTTTTTTTAAATTTTGCTTGTCAAAAATGTCCTTTCTGTGTGTAACCCAGTGGGAAAGTGACAAACTTGAGTGAATTGTGACAATATGACTGAATTGGAGTGAATATGCGTTTATCTCTGTAAGAAAGCGAGCTAGAGCGCTGAAACTGTGGCTATACGCACTTTCATGAAAACATGCTTCTTTGAGGTTTTAAGCTCAGAAAGTGAATCTGAGCGTGTTTCCGGCCTGGCAACAGCTTCAGATCACAGTGCAATGCATATATTGTATCGTTTGTTCCAATGTGCTTGTATGGCCATTTGGAAGTGAATAGAAGCTTCTGAAGTGAAGATATGCACTTTTTCAAAAACTTTCTTTTTTTTAGATTTGCTTGTCAGAAATGTCCATTCTGTGTGTTACTCAGTGGGAAAGTGAACAACTTCAGTGAATTGTGACTTTATTACTGAATTGGAGTGAATATGCTCGTATCTCTGTAAGGAAGCGCGCTAGAGCGCTGAAACTGTGGCTATACGCACTTTCATGGAAACACGCTTCTTTGAGGTTTTAAGCTCAGAAAGTGAAACTGTGAGTGCTTCTGGCCAGGGAACAGCTTCAGATCACAGTGCATTGCATATATTGTATCGTTTGTTCCAATGTGCTTGTATGGCCATTTGGAAGTGAATAGAAGCTTCTGAAGTGAAGATATGCACTTTTTCAAAAACTTTCTTTTTTTTTTAAATTTTGCTTGTCAAAAATGTCCTTTCTTTGTGTAACCCAGTGGGAAAGTGACAAACTTGAGTGAATTGTGACTATATGACTGAATTCGAGTGATTATGCGTTTATCTCTGAAAGGAAGCGCGCTAGAGCGCTGAAACTGTGGCTATACGCACTTTCATGGAAACACGCTTCTTTGAGGTTTTAAGCTCAGAATGTGAAACTGTGCGTGCTTCTGGCCAGGGAACAGCTTCAGATCACAGTGCAATGCTTATATTGTATCGATTGGTCCAATGTGCTTGTATGGCCAATTTTCAGTGAATATAAGCTTCTGAAGTGAAGTTATGTACTTTTCAAAAACTTTCTTTTTTTTTAATTTTGCTTGTCAAAAATGTCCATTCTGTGTGTAACCCAGTGGGAAAGTGACAAATTTGAGTCAATTGTGACAATATGACTGAATTGGAGTGAATATGCGTTTATCTCTGTAAGAAAGCAAGCTTGAGCGCTGAAACTGTGGCTTTTCGCACTTTCATGAAAACATGCTTCTTTGAAGTTTTAAGCTCAGAAAGTGAATCTGAGCATGTTTCCGGCCTGGCAACAGCTTCAGATCACAGTGCAATGCATATATTGTATCGTTTGTTCCAATGTGCTTGTATGGCCATTTGGAAGTGAATAGAAGCTTCTGAAGTGAAGATATGCACTTTTTCAAAAACTTTCTTTTTTTTAAAATTTTGCTTGTCAAAAATGTCCATTCTGTGTGTAACCCAGTGGGAAAGTGACAAACTTGAGTGAATTGTGACAATATGACTGAATTGGAGTGAATATGCGTTTATCTCTGTAAGAAAGCGAGCTAGAGCGCTGAAACTGTGGCTATACGCACTTTCATGGAAACACGCTTCTTTGAGGTTTTAAGCTCAGAACGTGAATGTGAGCGTGTTTCTGGCCTGGGAACGGCTTCAGATCACAGTGCAATGCGTATATGGTATCGTTTGGTCCAATGGCTTTTATGGCCATTTGGAAGTGAATATAAGCTTCTGAAGTGAAGATATGCACTTTTTCAAAAACTTTCTTTTTTTTTAAATTTTGCTTGTCAAAAATGTCCATTCTGTGTGTAACCCAGTGGGAAAGTGAAAAACTTGAGTGAATTGTGACTATATGACTGAATTCGAGTGATTATGCGTTTATCTCTGAAAGGAAGCGCGCTAGAGCGCTGAAACTGTGGCTATACGCACTTTCATGGAAACACGCTTCTTTGAGGTTTTAAGCTCAGAATGTGAAACTGTGCGTGCTTCTGGCCAGGGAACAGCTTCAGATCACAGTGCAATGCTTATATTGTATCGATTGGTCCAATGTGCTTGTATGGCCAATTTTCAGTGAATATAAGCTTCTGAAGTGAAGTTATGTACTTTTCAAAAACTTTCTTTTTTTTTAATTTTGCTTGTCAAAAATGTCCATTCTGTGTGTAACCCAGTGGGAAAGTGACAAATTTGAGTCAATTGTGACAATATGACTGAATTGGAGTGAATATGCGTTTATCTCTGTAAGAAAGCAAGCTTGAGCGCTGAAACTGTGGCTTTTCGCACTTTCATGAAAACATGCTTCTTTGAAGTTTTAAGCTCAGAAAGTGAATCTGAGCATGTTTCCGGCCTGGCAACAGCTTCAGATCACAGTGCAATGCATATATTGTATCGTTTGTTCCAATGTGCTTGTATGGCCATTTGGAAGTGAATAGAAGCTTCTGAAGTGAAGATATGCACTTTTTCAAAAACTTTCTTTTTTTTAAAATTTTGCTTGTCAAAAATGTCCATTCTGTGTGTAACCCAGTGGGAAAGTGACAAACTTGAGTGAATTGTGACAATATGACTGAATTGGAGTGAATATGCGTTTATCTCTGTAAGAAAGCGAGCTAGAGCGCTGAAACTGTGGCTATACGCACTTTCATGGAAACACGCTTCTTTGAGGTTTTAAGCTCAGAACGTGAATCTGAGCGTGTTTCTGGCCTGGGAACGGCTTCAGATCACAGTGCAATGCGTATATGGTATCGTTTGGTCCAATGGCTTTTATGGCCATTTGGAAGTGAATATAAGCTTCTGAAGTGAAGATATGCACTTTTTCAAAAACTTTCTTTTTTTTTAAATTTTGCTTGTCAAAAATGTCCATTCTGTGTGTAACCCAGTGGGAAAGTGAACAACTTCAGTGAATTGTGACTTTATTACTGAATTGGAGTGAATATGCTCGTATCTCTGTAAGGAAGCGCGCGAGAGCGCTGAAACTGTGGCTATACGCACTTTCATGGAAACACGCTTCTTTGAGGTTTTAAGCTCAGAAAGTGAAACTGTGCGTGTTTCTGGCCAGGGAACAGCTTCAGATCACAGTGCAATGCTTATATGGTATCGTTTGGTCCATTGTGCTTGTATGGCCATTTGGAAGTGAATATAAGCTTCTAAAGTGAAGATATGCACTTTTTCAAAAACTTTCTTTTTTTTTAAATTTTGCTTGTCAAAAATGTCCATTCTGTGTGTAACCCAGTGGGAAAGTGAAAAACTTGAGTGAATTGTGACTATATGACTGAATTCGAGTGATTATGCGTTTATCTCTGAAAGGAAGCGCGCTAGAGCGCTGAAACTGTGGCTATACGCACTTTCATGGAAACACGCTTCTTTGAGGTTTTAAGCTCAGAATGTGAAACTGTGCGTGCTTCTGGCCAGGGAACAGCTTCAGATCACAGTGCAATGCTTATATTGTATCGATTGGTCCAATGTGCTTGTATGGCCAATTTTCAGTGAATATAAGCTTCTGAAGTGAAGTTATGTACTTTTCAAAAACTTTCTTTTTTTTTTAATTTTGCTTGTCAAAAATGTCCATTCTGTGTGTAACCCAGTGGGAAAGTGACAAATTTGAGTCAATTGTGACAATATGACTGAATTGGAGTGCATATGCGTTTATCTCTGTAAGAAAGCGAGCTAGAGCGCTGAAATTGTGGCTATACGCACTTTCATGAAAACATGCTTCTTTGAGGTTTTAAGCTCAGAAAGTGAATCTGAGCGTGTTTCCGGCCTGGCAACAGCTTCAGATCACAGTGCAATGCATATATTGTATCGTTTGTTCCAATGTGCTTGTATGGCCATTTGGAAGTGAATAGAAGCTTCTGAAGTGAAGATATGCACTTTTTCAAAAACTTTCTTTTTTTTAGATTTGCTTGTCAGAAATGTCCATTCTGTGTGTTACTCAGTGGGAAAGTGAACAACTTCAGTGAATTGTGACTATATTACTGAATTGGAGTGAATATGCTCGTATCTCTGTAAGGAAGCGCGCTAGAGCGCTGAAACTGTGGCTATACGCACTTTCATGGAAACACGCTTCTTTGAGGTTTTAAGCTCAGAAAGTGAAACTGTGAGTGCTTCTGGCCAGGGAACAGCTTCAGATCACAGTGCATTGCATATATTGTATCGTTTGTTCCAATGTGCTTGTATGGCCATTTGGAAGTGAATAGAAGCTTCTGAAGTGAAGATATGCACTTTTTCAAAAACTTTCTTTTTTTTTAAATTTTGCTTGTCAAAAATGTCTTTCTGTGTGTAACCCAGTGGGAAAGTGACAAATTTGAGTCAATTGTGACAATATGACTGAATTGGAGTGCATATGCGTTTATCTCTGTAAGAAAGCGAGCTAGAGCGCTGAAATTGTGGCTATACGCACTTTCATGAAAACATGCTTCTTTGAGGTTTTAAGCTCAGAAAGTGAATCTGAGCGTGTTTCCGGCCTGGCAACAGCTTCAGATCACAGTGCAATGCATATATTGTATCGTTTGTTCCAATGTGCTTGTATGGCCATTTGGAAGTGAATAGAAGCTTCTGAAGTGAAGATATGCACTTTTTCAAAAACTTTCTTTTTTTTAGATTTGCTTGTCAGAAATGTCCATTCTGTGTGTTACTCAGTGGGAAAGTGAACAACTTCAGTGAATTGTGACTATATTACTGAATTGGAGTGAATATGCTCGTATCTCTGTAAGGAAGCGCGCTAGAGCGCTGAAACTGTGGCTATACGCACTTTCATGGAAACACGCTTCTTTGAGGTTTTAAGCTCAGAAAGTGAAACTGTGAGTGCTTCTGGCCAGGGAACAGCTTCAGATCACAGTGCATTGCATATATTGTATCGTTTGTTCCAATGTGCTTGTATGGCCATTTGGAAGTGAATAGAAGCTTCTGAAGTGAAGATATGCACTTTTTCAAAAACTTTCTTTTTTTTTAAATTTTGCTTGTCAAAAATGTCCTTTCTGTGTGTAACCCAGTGGGAAAGTGACAAACTTGAGTGAATTGTGACAATATGACTGAATTGGAGTGCATATGCGTTTATCTCTGTAAGAAAGCGAGCTAGAGCGCTGAAATTGTGGCTATACGCACTTTCATGAAAACATGCTTCTTTGAGGTTTTAAGCTCAGAAAGTGAATCTGAGCGTGTTTCCGGCCTGGCAACAGCTTCAGATCACAGTGCAATGCATATATTGTATCGTTTGTTCCAATGTGCTTGTATGGCCATTTGGAAGTGAATAGAAGCTTCTGAAGTGAAGATATGCACTTTTTCAAAAACTTTCTTTTTTTTTAAATTTTGCTTGTCAAAAATGTCCATTCTGTGTGTAACCCAGTGGGAAAGTGACAAACTTGAGTGAATTGTGACAATATGACTGAATTGGAGTGAATATGCGTTTATCTCTGTAAGAAAGCGAGCTAGAGCGCTGAAACTGTGGCTATACGCACTTTCATGGAAACACGCTTCTTTGAGGTTTTAAGCTCAGAACGTGAATCTGAGCGTGTTTCTGGCCTGGGAACGGCTTCAGATCACAGTGCAATGCGTATATGGTATCGTTTGGTCCAATGGCTTTTATGGCCATTTGGAAGTGAATATAAGCTTCTGAAGTGAAGATATGCACTTTTTCAAAAACTTTCTTTTTTTTAAAATTTTGCTTGTCAAAAATGTCCATTCTGTGTGTAACCCAGTGGGAAAGTGAACAACTTCAGTGAATTGTGACTTTATTACTGAATTGGAGTGAATATGCTCGTATCTCTGTAAGGAAGCGCGCGAGAGCGCTGAAACTGTGGCTATACGCACTTTCATGGAAACACGCTTCTTTGAGGTTTTAAGCTCAGAAAGTGAAACTGTGCGTGTTTCTGGCCAGGGAACAGCTTCAGATCACAGTGCAATGCTTATATGGTATCGTTTGGTCCATTGTGCTTGTATGGCCATTTGGAAGTGAATATAAGCTTCTAAAGTGAAGATATGCACTTTTTCAAAAACTTTCTTTTTTTTTAAATTTTGCTTGTCAAAAATGTCCATTCTGTGTGTAACCCAGTGGGAAAGTGAAAAACTTGAGTGAATTGTGACTATATGACTGAATTCGAGTGATTATGCGTTTATCTCTGAAAGGAAGCGCGCTAGAGCGCTGAAACTGTGGCTATACGCACTTTCATGGAAACACGCTTCTTTGAGGTTTTAAGCTCAGAATGTGAAACTGTGCGTGCTTCTGGCCAGGGAACAGCTTCAGATCACAGTGCAATGCTTATATTGTATCGATTGGTCCAATGTGCTTGTATGGCCAATTTTCAGTGAATATAAGCTTCTGAAGTGAAGTTATGTACTTTTCAAAAACTTTCTTTTTTTTTTAATTTTGCTTGTCAAAAATGTCCATTCTGTGTGTAACCCAGTGGGAAAGTGACAAATTTGAGTCAATTGTGACAATATGACTGAATTGGAGTGCATATGCGATTATCTCTGTAAGAAAGCGAGCTAGAGCGCTGAAATTGTGGCTATACGCACTTTCATGAAAACATGCTTCTTTGAGGTTTTAAGCTCAGAAAGTGAATCTGAGCGTGTTTCCGGCCTGGCAACAGCTTCAGATCACAGTGCAATGCATATATTGTATCGTTTGTTCCAATGTGCTTGTATGGCCATTTGGAAGTGAATAGAAGCTTCTGAAGTGAAGATATGCACTTTTTCAAAAACTTTCTTTTTTTTAGATTTGCTTGTCAGAAATGTCCATTCTGTGTGTTACTCAGTGGGAAAGTGAACAACTTCAGTGAATTGTGACTATATTACTGAATTGGAGTGAATATGCTCGTATCTCTGTAAGGAAGCGCGCTAGAGCGCTGAAACTGTGGCTATACGCACTTTCATGGAAACACGCTTCTTTGAGGTTTTAAGCTCAGAAAGTGAAACTGTGAGTGCTTCTGGCCAGGGAACAGCTTCAGATCACAGTGCATTGCATATATTGTATCGTTTGTTCCAATGTGCTTGTATGGCCATTTGGAAGTGAATAGAAGCTTCTGAAGTGAAGATATGCACTTTTTCAAAAACTTTCTTTTTTTTTAAATTTTGCTTGTCAAAAATGTCTTTCTGTGTGTAACCCAGTGGGAAAGTGACAAATTTGAGTCAATTGTGACAATATGACTGAATTGGAGTGCATATGCGTTTATCTCTGTAAGAAAGCGAGCTAGAGCGCTGAAATTGTGGCTATACGCACTTTCATGAAAACATGCTTCTTTGAGGTTTTAAGCTCAGAAAGTGAATCTGAGCGTGTTTCCGGCCTGGCAACAGCTTCAGATCACAGTGCAATGCATATATTGTATCGTTTGTTCCAATGTGCTTGTATGGCCATTTGGAAGTGAATAGAAGCTTCTGAAGTGAAGATATGCACTTTTTCAAAAACTTTCTTTTTTTTAGATTTGCTTGTCAGAAATGTCCATTCTGTGTGTTACTCAGTGGGAAAGTGAACAACTTCAGTGAATTGTGACTATATTACTGAATTGGAGTGAATATGCTCGTATCTCTGTAAGGAAGCGCGCTAGAGCGCTGAAACTGTGGCTATACGCACTTTCATGGAAACACGCTTCTTTGAGGTTTTAAGCTCAGAAAGTGAAACTGTGAGTGCTTCTGGCCAGGGAACAGCTTCAGATCACAGTGCATTGCATATATTGTATCGTTTGTTCCAATGTGCTTGTATGGCCATTTGGAAGTGAATAGAAGCTTCTGAAGTGAAGATATGCACTTTTTCAAAAACTTTCTTTTTTTTTAAATTTTGCTTGTCAAAAATGTCTTTCTGTGTGTAACCCAGTGGGAAAGTGACAAATTTGAGTCAATTGTGACAATATGACTGAATTGGAGTGCATATGCGTTTATCTCTGTAAGAAAGCGAGCTAGAGCGCTGAAATTGTGGCTATACGCACTTTCATGAAAACATGCTTCTTTGAGGTTTTAAGCTCAGAAAGTGAATCTGAGCGTGTTTCCGGCCTGGCAACAGCTTCAGATCACAGTGCAATGCATATATTGTATCGTTTGTTCCAATGTGCTTGTATGGCCATTTGGAAGTGAATAGAAGCTTCTGAAGTGAAGATATGCACTTTTTCAAAAACTTTCTTTTTTTTAGATTTGCTTGTCAGAAATGTCCATTCTGTGTGTTACTCAGTGGGAAAGTGAACAACTTCAGTGAATTGTGACTATATTACTGAATTGGAGTGAATATGCTCGTATCTCTGTAAGGAAGCGCGCTAGAGCGCTGAAACTGTGGCTATACGCACTTTCATGGAAACACGCTTCTTTGAGGTTTTAAGCTCAGAAAGTGAAACTGTGAGTGCTTCTGTCCAGGGAACAGCTTCAGATCACAGTGCATTGCATATATTGTATCGTTTGTTCCAATGTGCTTGTATGGCCATTTGGAAGTGAATAGAAGCTTCTGAAGTGAAGATATGCACTTTTTCAAAAACTTTCTTTTTTTTTAAATTTTGCTTGTCAAAAATGTCCTTTCTGTGTGTAACCCAGTGGGAAAGTGACAAACTTGAGTGAATTGTGACAATATGACTGAATTGGAGTGCATATGCGTTTATCTCTGTAAGAAAGCGAGCTAGAGCGCTGAAATTGTGGCTATACGCACTTTCATGAAAACATGCTTCTTTGAGGTTTTAAGCTCAGAAAGTGAATCTGAGCGTGTTTCCGGCCTGGCAACAGCTTCAGATCACAGTGCAATGCATATATTGTATCGTTTGTTCCAATGTGCTTGTATGGCCATTTGGAAGTGAATAGAAGCTTCTGAAGTGAAGATATGCACTTTTTCAAAAACTTTCTTTTTTTTTAAATTTTGCTTGTCAAAAATGTCCATTCTGTGTGTAACCCAGTGGGAAAGTGACAAACTTGAGTGAATTGTGACAATATGACTGAATTGGAGTGAATATGCGTTTATCTCTGTAAGAAAGCGAGCTAGAGCGCTGAAACTGTGGCTATACGCACTTTCATGGAAACACGCTTCTTTGAGGTTTTAAGCTCAGAACGTGAATCTGAGCGTGTTTCTGGCCTGGGAACGGCTTCAGATCACAGTGCAATGCGTATATGGTATTGTTTGGTCCAATGGCTTTTATGGCCATTTGGAAGTGAATATAAGCTTCTGAAGTGAAGATATGCACTTTTTCAAAAACTTTCTTTTTTTTAAAATTTTGCTTGTCAAAAATGTCCATTCTGTGTGTAACCCAGTGGGAAAGTGAACAACTTCAGTGAATTGTGACTTTATTACTGAATTGGAGTGAATATGCTCGTATCTCTGTAAGGAAGCGCGCGAGAGCGCTGAAACTGTGGCTATACGCACTTTCATGGAAACACGCTTCTTTGAGGTTTTAAGCTCAGAAAGTGAAACTGTGCGTGTTTCTGGCCAGGGAACAGCTTCAGATCACAGTGCAATGCTTATATGGTATCGTTTGGTCCATTGTGCTTGTATGGCCATTTGGAAGTGAATATAAGCTTCTAAAGTGAAGATATGCACTTTTTCAAAAACTTTCTTTTTTTTTAAATTTTGCTTGTCAAAAATGTCCATTCTGTGTGTAACCCAGTGGGAAAGTGAAAAACTTGAGTGAATTGTGACTATATGACTGAATTCGAGTGATTATGCGTTTATCTCTGAAAGGAAGCGCGCTAGAGCGCTGAAACTGTGGCTATACGCACTTTCATGGAAACACGCTTCTTTGAGGTTTTAAGCTCAGAATGTGAAACTGTGCGTGCTTCTGGCCAGGGAACAGCTTCAGATCACAGTGCAATGCTTATATTGTATCGATTGGTCCAATGTGCTTGTATGGCCAATTTTCAGTGAATATAAGCTTCTGAAGTGAAGTTATGTACTTTTCAAAAACTTTCTTTTTTTTTTAATTTTGCTTGTCAAAAATGTCCATTCTGTGTGTAACCCAGTGGGAAAGTGACAAATTTGAGTCAATTGTGACAATATGACTGAATTGGAGTGCATATGCGTTTATCTCTGTAAGAAAGCGAGCTAGAGCGCTGAAATTGTGGCTATACGCACTTTCATGAAAACATGCTTCTTTGAGGTTTTAAGCTCAGAAAGTGAATCTGAGCGTGTTTCCGGCCTGGCAACAGCTTCAGATCACAGTGCAATGCATATATTGTATCGTTTGTTCCAATGTGCTTGTATGGCCATTTGGAAGTGAATAGAAGCTTCTGAAGTGAAGATATGCACTTTTTCAAAAACTTTCTTTTTTTTAGATTTGCTTGTCAGAAATGTCCATTCTGTGTGTTACTCAGTGGGAAAGTGAACAACTTCAGTGAATTGTGACTATATTACTGAATTGGAGTGAATATGCTCGTATCTCTGTAAGGAAGCGCGCTAGAGCGCTGAAACTGTGGCTATACGCACTTTCATGGAAACACGCTTCTTTGAGGTTTTAAGCTCAGAAAGTGAAACTGTGAGTGCTTCTGGCCAGGGAACAGCTTCAGATCACAGTGCATTGCATATATTGTATCGTTTGTTCCAATGTGCTTGTATGGCCATTTGGAAGTGAATAGAAGCTTCTGAAGTGAAGATATGCACTTTTTCAAAAACTTTCTTTTTTTTTAAATTTTGCTTGTCAAAAATGTCTTTCTGTGTGTAACCCAGTGGGAAAGTGACAAATTTGAGTCAATTGTGACAATATGACTGAATTGGAGTGCATATGCGTTTATCTCTGTAAGAAAGCGAGCTAGAGCGCTGAAATTGTGGCTATACGCACTTTCATGAAAACATGCTTCTTTGAGGTTTTAAGCTCAGAAAGTGAATCTGAGCGTGTTTCCGGCCTGGCAACAGCTTCAGATCACAGTGCAATGCATATATTGTATCGTTTGTTCCAATGTGCTTGTATGGCCATTTGGAAGTGAATAGAAGCTTCTGAAGTGAAGATATGCACTTTTTCAAAAACTTTCTTTTTTTTAGATTTGCTTGTCAGAAATGTCCATTCTGTGTGTTACTCAGTGGGAAAGTGAACAACTTCAGTGAATTGTGACTATATTACTGAATTGGAGTGAATATGCTCGTATCTCTGTAAGGAAGCGCGCTAGAGCGCTGAAACTGTGGCTATACGCACTTTCATGGAAACACGCTTCTTTGAGGTTTTAAGCTCAGAAAGTGAAACTGTGAGTGCTTCTGGCCAGGGAACAGCTTCAGATCACAGTGCATTGCATATATTGTATCGTTTGTTCCAATGTGCTTGTATGGCCATTTGGAAGTGAATAGAAGCTTCTGAAGTGAAGATATGCACTTTTTCAAAAACTTTCTTTTTTTTTAAATTTTGCTTGTCAAAAATGTCCTTTCTGTGTGTAACCCAGTGGGAAAGTGACAAACTTGAGTGAATTGTGACAATATGACTGAATTGGAGTGCATATGCGTTTATCTCTGTAAGAAAGCGAGCTAGAGCGCTGAAATTGTGGCTATACGCACTTTCATGAAAACATGCTTCTTTGAGGTTTTAAGCTCAGAAAGTGAATCTGAGCGTGTTTCCGGCCTGGCAACAGCTTCAGATCACAGTGCAATGCATATATTGTATCGTTTGTTCCAATGTGCTTGTATGGCCATTTGGAAGTGAATAGAAGCTTCTGAAGTGAAGATATGCACTTTTTCAAAAACTTTCTTTTTTTTTAAATTTTGCTTGTCAAAAATGTCCATTCTGTGTGTAACCCAGTGGGAAAGTGACAAACTTGAGTGAATTGTGACAATATGACTGAATTGGAGTGAATATGCGTTTATCTCTGTAAGAAAGCGAGCTAGAGCGCTGAAACTGTGGCTATACTCACTTTCATGGAAACACGCTTCTTTGAGGTTTTAAGCTCAGAACGTGAATCTGAGCGTGTTTCTGGCCTGGGAACGGCTTCAGATCACAGTGCAATGCGTATATGGTATCGTTTGGTCCAATGGCTTTTATGGCCATTTGGAAGTGAATATAAGCTTCTGAAGTGAAGATATGCACTTTTTCAAAAACTTTCTTTTTTTTAAAATTTTGCTTGTCAAAAATGTCCATTCTGTGTGTAACCCAGTGGGAAAGTGAACAACTTCAGTGAATTGTGACTTTATTACTGAATTGGAGTGAATATGCTCGTATCTCTGTAAGGAAGCGCGCGAGAGCGCTGAAACTGTGGCTATACGCACTTTCATGGAAACACGCTTCTTTGAGGTTTTAAGCTCAGAAAGTGAAACTGTGCGTGTTTCTGGCCAGGGAACAGCTTCAGATCACAGTGCAATGCTTATATGGTATCGTTTGGTCCATTGTGCTTGTATGGCCATTTGGAAGTGAATATAAGCTTCTAAAGTGAAGATATGCACTTTTTCAAAAACTTTCTTTTTTTTTAAATTTTGCTTGTCAAAAATGTCCATTCTGTGTGTAACCCAGTGGGAAAGTGAAAAACTTGAGTGAATTGTGACTATATGACTGAATTCGAGTGAATATGCGTTTATCTCTGTAGGAAGCGCGCTAGAGCGCTGAAACTGTGGCTATACCTGCTTTCATGAAAACACGCTTCTTTGAGGTTTTAAGCTCAGAACGTGAATCTGAGCGTGTTTCTGGCCTGGCAACAGCTTCAGATCACAGTGCAATGCATATATTGTATCGTTTGTTCCAATGTGCTTGTATGGCGATTTGGAAGTGAATAGAAGCTTCTGAAGTGAAGATATGCACTTTTTCAAAAACTTTCTTTTTTTTTAAATTTTGCTTGTCAAAAATGTCCATTCTGTGTGTAACCCAGTGGGAAAGTGACAAACTTGAGTGAATTGTGACAATATGACTGAATTGGAGTGAATATGCGTTTATCTCTGTAAGAAAGCGAGCTAGAGCGCTGAAACTGTGGCTATACGCACTTTCATGGAAACACGCTTCTTTGAGGTTTTAAGCTCAGAACGTGAATCTGAGCGTGTTTCTGGCCTGGGAACAGCTTCAGATCACAGTGCAATGCGTATATGGTATCGTTTGGTCCAATGGCTTTTATGGCCATTTGGAAGTGAATATAAGCTTCTGAAGTGAAGATATGCACTTTTTCAAAAACTTTCTTTTTTTTTAAATTTTGCTTGTCAAAAATGTCCATTCTGTGTGTAACCCAGTGGGAAAGTGAACAACTTCAGTGAATTGTGACTTTATTACTGAATTGGAGTGAATATGCTCGTATCTCTGTAAGGAAGCGCGCGAGAGCGCTGAAACTGTGGCTATACGCACTTTCATGGAAACACGCTTCTTTGAGGTTTTAAGCTCAGAAAGTGAAACTGTGCGTGTTTCTGGCCAGGGAACAGCTTCAGATCACAGTGCAATGCTTATATGGTATCGTTTGGTCCATTGTGCTTGTATGGCCATTTGGAAGTGAATATAAGCTTCTAAAGTGAAGATATGCACTTTTTCAAAAACTTTCTTTTTTTTTTAAATTTTGCTTGTCAAAAATGTCCATTCTGTGTGTAACCCTGTGGGAAAGTGAAAAACTTGAGTGAATTGTGACTATATGACTGAATTCGAGTGATTATGCGTTTATCTCTGAAAGGAAGCGCGCTAGAGCGCTGAAACTGTGGCTATACGCACTTTCATGGAAACACGCTTCTTTGAGGTTTTAAGCTCAGAATGTGAAACTGTGCGTGCTTCAGGCCAGGGAACAGCTTCAGATCACAGTGCAATGCTTATATTGTATCGATTGGTCCAATGTGCTTGTATGGCCAATTTTCAGTGAATATAAGCTTCTGAAGTGAAGTTATGTACTTTTCAAAAACTTTCTTTTTTTTTAATTTTGCTTGTCAAAAATGTCCATTCTGTGTGTAACCCAGTGGGAAAGTGACAAATTTGAGTCAATTGTGACAATATGACTGAATTGGAGTGAATATGCGTTTATCTCTGTAAGAAAGATAGCTTGAGCGCTGAAACTGTGGCTTTTCGCACTTTCATGAAAACATGCTTCTTTGAAGTTTTAAGCTCAGAAAGTGAATCTGAGCATGTTTCCGGCCTGGCAACAGCTTCAGATCACAGTGCAGTGCATATATTGTATCGATTGGTCCAATGTGCTTGTATGGCCAATTTTAAGTGAATATAAGCTTCTGAAGTGAAGATATGTACTTTTCAAAAACTTTCTTTTTTTTAGTTTTGCTTGTCAAAAATGTCCTTTCTGTGTGTAACTTAGTGAGAAAGTGACAAACTTGAGTGAATTGTGACAATATGACTGAATTGGAGTGCATATGCGTTTATCTCTGTAAGAAAGCGAGCTAGAGCGCTGAAATTGTGGCTATACGCACTTTCATGAAAACATGCTTCTTTGAGGTTTTAAGCTCAGAAAGTGAATCTGAGCGTGTTTCCGGCCTGGCAACAGCTTCAGATCACAGTGCAATGCATATATTGTATCGTTTGTTCCAATGTGCTTGTATGGCCATTTGGAAGTGAATAGAAGCTTCTGAAGTGAAGATATGCACTTTTTCAAAAACTTTCTTTTTTTTTAAATTTTGCTTGTCAAAAATGTCCATTCTGTGTGTAACCCAGTGGGAAAGTGACAAACTTGAGTGAATTGTGACAATATGACTGAATTGGAGTGAATATGCGTTTATCTCTGTAAGAAAGCGAGCTAGAGCGCTGAAACTGTGGCTATACGCACTTTCATGGAAACACGCTTCTTTGAGGTTTTAAGCTCAGAACGTGAATCTGAGCGTGTTTCTGGCCTGGGAACGGCTTCAGATCACAGTGCAATGCGTATATGGTATCGTTTGGTCCAATGGCTTTTATGGCCATTTGGAAGTGAATATAAGCTTCTGAAGTGAAGATATGCACTTTTTCAAAAACTTTCTTTTTTTTTAAATTTTGCTTGTCAAAAATGTCCATTCTGTGTGTAACCCAGTGGGAAAGTGAACAACTTCAGTGAATTGTGACTTTATTACTGAATTGGAGTGAATATGCTCGTATCTCTGTAAGGAAGCGCGCGAGAGCGCTGAAACTGTGGCTATACGCACTTTCATGGAAACACGCTTCTTTGAGGTTTTAAGCTCAGAAAGTGAAACTGTGCGTGCTTCTGGCCAGGGAACAGCTTCAGATCACAGTGCAATGCTTATATGGTATCGTTTGGTCCATTGTGCTTGTATGGCCATTTGGAAGTGAATATAAGCTTCTAAAGTGAAGATATGCACTTTTTCAAAAACTTTCTTTTTTTTTAAATTTTGCTTGTCAAAAATGTCCATTCTGTGTGTAACCCAGTGGGAAAGTGAAAAACTTGAGTGAATTGTGACTATATGACTGAATTCGAGTGATTATGCGTTTATCTCTGAAAGGAAGCGCGCTAGAGCGCTGAAACTGTGGCTATACGCACTTTCATGGAAACACGCTTCTTTGAGGTTTTAAGCTCAGAATGTGAAACTGTGCGTGCTTCTGGCCAGGGAACAGCTTCAGATCACAGTGCAATGCTTATATTGTATCGATTGGTCCAATGTGCTTGTATGGCCAATTTTCAGTGAATATAAGCTTCTGAAGTGAAGTTATGTACTTTTCAAAAACTTTCTTTTTTTTTAATTTTGCTTGTCAAAAATGTCCATTCTGTGTGTAACCCAGTGGGAAAGTGACAAATTTGAGTCAATTGTGACAATATGACTGAATTGGAGTGAATATGCGTTTATCTCTGTAAGAAAGCAAGCTTGAGCGCTGAAACTGTGGCTTTTCGCACTTTCATGAAAACATGCTTCTTTGAAGTTTTAAGCTCAGAAAGTGAATCTGAGCATGTTTCCGGCCTGGCAACAGCTTCAGATCACAGTGCAATGCATATATTGTATCGTTTGTTCCAATGTGCTTGTATGGCCATTTGGAAGTGAATAGAAGCTTCTGAAGTGAAGATATGCACTTTTTCAAAAACTTTCTTTTTTTTAAAATTTTGCTTGTCAAAAATGTCCATTCTGTGTGTAACCCAGTGGGAAAGTGACAAACTTGAGTGAATTGTGACAATATGACTGAATTGGAGTGAATATGCGTTTATCTCTGTAAGAAAGCGAGCTAGAGCGCTGAAACTGTGGCTATACGCACTTTCATGGAAACACGCTTCTTTGAGGTTTTAAGCTCAGAACGTGAATCTGAGCGTGTTTCTGGCCTGGGAACGGCTTCAGATCACAGTGCAATGCTTATATGGTATCGTTTGGTCCATTGTGCTTGTATGGCCATTTGGAAGTGAATATAAGCTTCTAAAGTGAAGATATGCACTTTTTCAAAAACTTTCTTTTTTTTTAAATTTTGCTTGTCAAAAATGTCCATTCTGTGTGTAACCCAGTGGGAAAGTGAAAAACTTGAGTGAATTGTGACTATATGACTGAATTCGAGTGATTATGCGTTTATCTCTGAAAGGAAGCGCGCTAGAGCGCTGAAACTGTGGCTATACGCACTTTCATGGAAACACGCTTCTTTGAGGTTTTAAGCTCAGAATGTGAAACTGTGCGTGCTTCTGGCCAGGGAACAGCTTCAGATCACAGTGCAATGCTTATATTGTATCGATTGGTCCAATTTGCTTGTATGGCCAATTTTCAGTGAATATAAGCTTCTGAAGTGAAGTTATGTACTTTTCAAAAACTTTCTTTTTTTTTAATTTTGCTTGTCAAAAATGTCCATTCTGTGTGTAACCCAGTGGGAAAGTGACAAATTTGAGTCAATTGTGACAATATGACTGAATTGGAGTGAATATGCGTTTATCTCTGTAAGAAAGCAAGCTTGAGCGCTGAAACTGTGGCTTTTCGCACTTTCATGAAAACATGCTTCTTTGAAGTTTTAAGCTCAGAAAGTGAATCTGAGCATGTTTCCGGCCTGGCAACAGCTTCAGATCACAGTGCAATGCATATATTGTATCGTTTGTTCCAATGTGCTTGTATGGCCATTTGGAAGTGAATAGAAGCTTCTGAAGTGAAGATATGCACTTTTTCAAAAACTTTCTTTTTTTTTAAATTTTGCTTGTCAAAAATGTCCATTCTGTGTGTAACCCAGTGGGAAAGTGACAAACTTGAGTGAATTGTGACAATATGACTGAATTGGAGTGAATATGCGTTTATCTCTGTAAGAAAGCGAGCTAGAGCGCTGAAACTGTGGCTATACGCACTTTCATGGAAACACGCTTCTTTGAGGTTTTAAGCTCAGAACGTGAATCTGAGCGTGTTTCTGGCCTGGGAACGGCTTCAGATCACAGTGCAATGCGTATATGGTATCGTTTGGTCCAATGGCTTTTATGGCCATTTGGAAGTGAATATAAGCTTCTGAAGTGAAGATATGCACTTTTTCAAAAACTTTCTTTTTTTTTAAATTTTGCTTGTCAAAAATGTCCATTCTGTGTGTAACCCAGTGGGAAAGTGAACAACTTCAGTGAATTGTGACTTTATTACTGAATTGGAGTGAATATGCTCGTATCTCTGTAAGGAAGCGCGCGAGAGCGCTGAAACTGTGGCTATACGCACTTTCATGGAAACACGCTTCTTTGAGGTTTTAAGCTCAGAAAGTGAAACTGTGCGTGTTTCTGGCCAGGGAACAGCTTCAGATCACAGTGCAATGCTTATATGGTATCGTTTGGTCCATTGTGCTTGTATGGCCATTTGGAAGTGAATATAAGCTTCTAAAGTGAAGATATGCACTTTTTCAAAAACTTTCTTTTTTTTTAAATTTTGCTTGTCAAAAATGTCCATTCTGTGTGTAACCCAGTGGGAAAGTGAAAAACTTGAGTGAATTGTGACTATATGACTGAATTCGAGTGATTATGCGTTTATCTCTGAAAGGAAGCGCGCTAGAGCGCTGAAACTGTGGCTATACGCACTTTCATGGAAACACGCTTCTTTGAGGTTTTAAGCTCAGAATGTGAAACTGTGCGTGCTTCTGGCCAGGGAACAGCTTCAGATCACAGTGCAATGCTTATATTGTATCGATTGGTCCAATGTGCTTGTATGGCCAATTTTCAGTGAATATAAGCTTCTGAAGTGAAGTTATGTACTTTTCAAAAACTTTCTTTTTTTTTAATTTTGCTTGTCAAAAATGTCCATTCTGTGTGTAACCCAGTGGGAAAGTGACAAATTTGAGTCAATTGTGACAATATGACTGAATTGGAGTGCATATGCGTTTATCTCTGTAAGAAAGCGAGCTAGAGCGCTGAAATTGTGGCTATACGCACTTTCATGAAAACATGCTTCTTTGAGGTTTTAAGCTCAGAAAGTGAATCTGAGCGTGTTTCCGGCCTGGCAACAGCTTCAGATCACAGTGCAATGCATATATTGTATCGTTTGTTCCAATGTGCTTGTATGGCCATTTGGAAGTGAATAGAAGCTTCTGAAGTGAAGATATGCACTTTTTCAAAAACTTTCTTTTTTTTAGATTTGCTTGTCAGAAATGTCCATTCTGTGTGTTACTCAGTGGGAAAGTGAACAACTTCAGTGAATTGTGACTATATTACTGAATTGGAGTGAATATGCTCGTATCTCTGTAAGGAAGCGCGCTAGAGCGCTGAAACTGTGGCTATACGCACTTTCATGGAAACACGCTTCTTTGAGGTTTTAAGCTCAGAAAGTGAAACTGTGAGTGCTTCTGGCCAGGGAACAGCTTCAGATCACAGTGCATTGCATATATTGTATCGTTTGTTCCAATGTGCTTGTATGGCCATTTGGAAGTGAATAGAAGCTTCTGAAGTGAAGATATGCACTTTTTCAAAAACTTTCTTTTTTTTTAAATTTTGCTTGTCAAAAATGTCCTTTCTGTGTGTAACCCAGTGGGAAAGTGACAAACTTGAGTGAATTGTGACAATATGACTGAATTGGAGTGAATATGCGTTTATCTCTGTAAGAAAGCGAGCTAGAGCGCTGAAACTGTGGCTATACGCACTTTCATGAAAACATGCTTCTTTGAGGTTTTAAGCTCAGAAAGTGAATCTGAGCGTGTTTCCGGCCTGGCAACAGCTTCAGATCACAGTGCAATGCATATATTGTATCGTTTGTTCCAATGTGCTTGTATGGCCATTTGGAAGTGAATAGAAGCTTCTGAAGTGAAGATATGCACTTTTTCAAAAACTTTCTTTTTTTTAGATTTGCTTGTCAGAAATGTCCATTCTGTGTGTTACTCAGTGGGAAAGTGAACAACTTCAGTGAATTGTGACTTTATTACTGAATTGGAGTGAATATGCTCGTATCTCTGTAAGGAAGCGCGCTAGAGCGCTGAAACTGTGGCTATACGCACTTTCATGGAAACACGCTTCTTTGAGGTTTTAAGCTCAGAAAGTGAAACTGTGAGTGCTTCTGGCCAGGGAACAGCTTCAGATCACAGTGCATTGCATATATTGTATCGTTTGTTCCAATGTGCTTGTATGGCCATTTGGAAGTGAATAGAAGCTTCTGAAGTGAAGATATGCACTTTTTCAAAAACTTTCTTTTTTTTTTAAATTTTGCTTGTCAAAAATGTCCTTTCTTTGTGTAACCCAGTGGGAAAGTGACAAACTTGAGTGAATTGTGACTATATGACTGAATTCGAGTGATTATGCGTTTATCTCTGAAAGGAAGCGCGCTAGAGCGCTGAAACTGTGGCTATACGCACTTTCATGGAAACACGCTTCTTTGAGGTTTTAAGCTCAGAATGTGAAACTGTGCGTGCTTCTGGCCAGGGAACAGCTTCAGATCACAGTGCAATGCTTATATTGTATCGATTGGTCCAATGTGCTTGTATGGCCAATTTTCAGTGAATATAAGCTTCTGAAGTGAAGTTATGTACTTTTCAAAAACTTTCTTTTTTTTTAATTTTGCTTGTCAAAAATGTCCATTCTGTGTGTAACCCAGTGGGAAAGTGACAAATTTGAGTCAATTGTGACAATATGACTGAATTGGAGTGAATATGCGTTTATCTCTGTAAGAAAGCAAGCTTGAGCGCTGAAACTGTGGCTTTTCGCACTTTCATGAAAACATGCTTCTTTGAAGTTTTAAGCTCAGAAAGTGAATCTGAGCATGTTTCCGGCCTGGCAACAGCTTCAGATCACAGTGCAATGCATATATTGTATCGTTTGTTCCAATGTGCTTGTATGGCCATTTGGAAGTGAATAGAAGCTTCTGAAGTGAAGATATGCACTTTTTCAAAAACTTTCTTTTTTTTTAAATTTTGCTTGTCAAAAATGTCCATTCTGTGTGTAACCCAGTGGGAAAGTGACAAACTTGAGTGAATTGTGACAATATGACTGAATTGGAGTGAATATGCGTTTATCTCTGTAAGAAAGCGAGCTAGAGCGCTGAAACTGTGGCTATACGCACTTTCATGGAAACACGCTTCTTTGAGGTTTTAAGCTCAGAACGTGAATGTGAGCGTGTTTCTGGCCTGGGAACGGCTTCAGATCACAGTGCAATGCGTATATGGTATCGTTTGGTCCAATGGCTTTTATGGCCATTTGGAAGTGAATATAAGCTTCTGAAGTGAAGATATGCACTTTTTCAAAAACTTTCTTTTTTTTTAAATTTTGCTTGTCAAAAATGTCCATTCTGTGTGTAACCCAGTGGGAAAGTGAACAACTTCAGTGAATTGTGACTTTATTACTGAATTGGAGTGAATATGCTCGTATCTCTGTAAGGAAGCGCGCGAGAGCGCTGAAACTGTGGCTATACGCACTTTCATGGAAACACGCTTCTTTGAGGTTTTAAGCTCAGAAAGTGAAACTGTGCGTGTTTCTGGCCAGGGAACAGCTTCAGATCACAGTGCAATGCTTATATGGTATCGTTTGGTCCATTGTGCTTGTATGGCCATTTGGAAGTGAATATAAGCTTCTAAAGTGAAGATATGCACTTTTTCAAAAACTTTCTTTTTTTTTTAAATTTTGCTTGTCAAAAATGTCCATTCTGTGTGTAACCCAGTGGGAAAGTGAAAAACTTGAGTGAATTGTGACTATATGACTGAATTCGAGTGATTATGCGTTTATCTCTGAAAGGAAGCGCGCTAGAGCGCTGAAACTGTGGCTATACGCACTTTCATGGAAACACGCTTCTTTGAGGTTTTAAGCTCAGAATGTGAAACTGTGCGTGCTTCTGGCCAGGGAACAGCTTCAGATCACAGTGCAATGCTTATATTGTATCGATTGGTCCAATGTGCTTGTATGGCCAATTTTCAGTGAATATAAGCTTCTGAAGTGAAGTTATGTACTTTTCAAAAACTTTCTTTTTTTTTAATTTTGCTTGTCAAAAATGTCCATTCTGTGTGTAACCCAGTGGGAAAGTGACAAATTTGAGTCAATTGTGACAATATGACTGAATTGGAGTGAATATGCGTTTATCTCTGTAAGAAAGCAAGCTTGAGCGCTGAAACTGTGGCTTTTCGCACTTTCATGAAAACATGCTTCTTTGAAGTTTTAAGCTCAGAAAGTGAATCTGAGCATGTTTCCGGCCTGGCAACAGCTTCAGATCACAGTGCAATGCATATATTGTATCGTTTGTTCCAATGTGCTTGTATGGCCATTTGGAAGTGAATAGAAGCTTCTGAAGTGAAGATATGCACTTTTTCAAAAACTTTCTTTTTTTTAAAATTTTGCTTGTCAAAAATGTCCATTCTGTGTGTAACCCAGTGGGAAAGTGACAAACTTGAGTGAATTGTGACAATATGACTGAATTGGAGTGAATATGCGTTTATCTCTGTAAGAAAGCGAGCTAGAGCGCTGAAACTGTGGCTATACGCACTTTCATGGAAACACGCTTCTTTGAGGTTTTAAGCTCAGAACGTGAATCTGAGCGTGTTTCTGGCCTGGGAACGGCTTCAGATCACAGTGCAATGCTTATATGGTATCGTTTGGTCCATTGTGCTTGTATGGCCATTTGGAAGTGAATATAAGCTTCTAAAGTGAAGATATGCACTTTTTCAAAAACTTTCTTTTTTTTTAAATTTTGCTTGTCAAAAATGTCCATTCTGTGTGTAACCCAGTGGGAAAGTGAAAAACTTGAGTGAATTGTGACTATATGACTGAATTCGAGTGATTATGCGTTTATCTCTGAAAGGAAGCGCGCTAGAGCGCTGAAACTGTGGCTATACGCACTTTCATGGAAACACGCTTCTTTGAGGTTTTAAGCTCAGAATGTGAAACTGTGCGTGCTTCTGGCCAGGGAACAGCTTCAGATCACAGTGCAATGCTTATATTGTATCGATTGGTCCAATGTGCTTGTATGGCCAATTTTCAGTGAATATAAGCTTCTGAAGTGAAGTTATGTACTTTTCAAAAACTTTCTTTTTTTTTAATTTTGCTTGTCAAAAATGTCCATTCTGTGTGTAACCCAGTGGGAAAGTGACAAATTTGAGTCAATTGTGACAATATGACTGAATTGGAGTGAATATGCGTTTATCTCTGTAAGAAAGCAAGCTTGAGCGCTGAAACTGTGGCTTTTCGCACTTTCATGAAAACATGCTTCTTTGAAGTTTTAAGCTCAGAAAGTGAATCTGAGCATGTTTCCGGCCTGGCAACAGCTTCAGATCACAGTGCAATGCATATATTGTATCGTTTGTTCCAATGTGCTTGTATGGCCATTTGGAAGTGAATAGAAGCTTCTGAAGTGAAGATATGCACTTTTTCAAAAACTTTCTTTTTTTTTAAATTTTGCTTGTCAAAAATGTCCATTCTGTGTGTAACCCAGTGGGAAAGTGACAAACTTGAGTGAATTGTGACAATATGACTGAATTGGAGTGAATATGCGTTTATCTCTGTAAGAAAGCGAGCTAGAGCGCTGAAACTGTGGCTATACGCACTTTCATGGAAACACGCTTCTTTGAGGTTTTAAGCTCAGAACGTGAATCTGAGCGTGTTTCTGGCCTGGGAACGGCTTCAGATCACAGTGCAATGCGTATATGGTATCGTTTGGTCCAATGGCTTTTATGGCCATTTGGAAGTGAATATAAGCTTCTGAAGTGAAGATATGCACTTTTTCAAAAACTTTCTTTTTTTTAAAATTTTGCTTGTCAAAAATGTCCATTCTGTGTGTAACCCAGTGGGAAAGTGAACAACTTCAGTGAATTGTGACTTTATTACTGAATTGGAGTGAATATGCTCGTATCTCTGTAAGGAAGCGCGCGAGAGCGCTGAAACTGTGGCTATACGCACTTTCATGGAAACACGCTTCTTTGAGGTTTTAAGCTCAGAAAGTGAAACTGTGCGTGTTTCTGGCCAGGGAACAGCTTCAGATCACAGTGCAATGCTTATATGGTATCGTTTGGTCCATTGTGCTTGTATGGCCATTTGGAAGTGAATATAAGCTTCTAAAGTGAAGATATGCACTTTTTCAAAAACTTTCTTTTTTTTTAAATTTTGCTTGTCAAAAATGTCCATTCTGTGTGTAACCCAGTGGGAAAGTGAAAAACTTGAGTGAATTGTGACTATATGACTGAATTCGAGTGATTATGCGTTTATCTCTGAAAGGAAGCGCGCTAGAGCGCTGAAACTGTGGCTATACGCACTTTCATGGAAACACGCTTCTTTGAGGTTTTAAGCTCAGAATGTGAAACTGTGCGTGCTTCTGGCCAGGGAACAGCTTCAGATCACAGTGCAATGCTTATATTGTATCGATTGGTCCAATGTGCTTGTATGGCCAATTTTCAGTGAATATAAGCTTCTGAAGTGAAGTTATGTACTTTTCAAAAACTTTCTTTTTTTTTAATTTTGCTTGTCAAAAATGTCCATTCTGTGTGTAACCCAGTGGGAAAGTGACAAATTTGAGTCAATTGTGACAATATGACTGAATTGGAGTGCATATGCGTTTATCTCTGTAAGAAAGCGAGCTAGAGCGCTGAAATTGTGGCTATACGCACTTTCATGAAAACATGCTTCTTTGAGGTTTTAAGCTCAGAAAGTGAATCTGAGCGTGTTTCCGGCCTGGCAACAGCTTCAGATCACAGTGCAATGCATATATTGTATCGTTTGTTCCAATGTGCTTGTATGGCCATTTGGAAGTGAATAGAAGCCTCTGAAGTGAAGATATGCACTTTTTCAAAAACTTTCTTTTTTTTAGATTTGCTTGTCAGAAATGTCCATTCTGTGTGTTACTCAGTGGGAAAGTGAACAACTTCAGTGAATTGTGACTATATTACTGAATTGGAGTGAATATGCTCGTATCTCTGTGAGGAAGCGCGCTAGAGCGCTGAAACTGTGGCTATACGCACTTTCATGGAAACACGCTTCTTTGAGGTTTTAAGCTCAGAAAGTGAAACTGTGAGTGCTTCTGGCCAGGGAACAGCTTCAGATCACAGTGCATTGCATATATTGTATCGTTTGTTCCAATGTGCTTGTATGGCCATTTGGAAGTGAATAGAAGCTTCTGAAGTGAAGATATGCACTTTTTCAAAAACTTTCTTTTTTTTTAAATTTTGCTTGTCAAAAATGTCTTTCTGTGTGTAACCCAGTGGGAAAGTGACAAATTTGAGTCAATTGTGACAATATGACTGAATTGGAGTGCATATGCGTTTATCTCTGTAAGAAAGCGAGCTAGAGCGCTGAAATTGTGGCTATACGCACTTTCATGAAAACATGCTTCTTTGAGGTTTTAAGCTCAGAAAGTGAATCTGAGCGTGTTTCCGGCCTGGCAACAGCTTCAGATCACAGTGCAATGCATATATTGTATCGTTTGTTCCAATGTGCTTGTATGGCCATTTGGAAGTGAATAGAAGCTTCTGAAGTGAAGATATGCACTTTTTCAAAAACTTTCTTTTTTTTAGATTTGCTTGTCAGAAATGTCCATTCTGTGTGTTACTCAGTGGGAAAGTGAACAACTTCAGTGAATTGTGACTATATTACTGAATTGGAGTGAATATGCTCGTATCTCTGTAAGGAAGCGCGCTAGAGCGCTGAAACTGTGGCTATACGCACTTTCATGGAAACACGCTTCTTTGAGGTTTTAAGCTCAGAAAGTGAAACTGTGAGTGCTTCTGGCCAGGGAACAGCTTCAGATCACAGTGCATTGCATATATTGTATCGTTTGTTCCAATGTGCTTGTATGGCCATTTGGAAGTGAATAGAAGCTTCTGAAGTGAAGATATGCACTTTTTCAAAAACTTTCTTTTTTTTTAAATTTTGCTTGTCAAAAATGTCCTTTCTGTGTGTAACCCAGTGGGAAAGTGACAAACTTGAGTGAATTGTGACAATATGACTGAATTGGAGTGAATATGCGTTTATCTCTGTAAGAAAGCGAGCTAGAGCGCTGAAACTGTGGCTATACGCACTTTCATGAAAACATGCTTCTTTGAGGTTTTAAGCTCAGAAAGTGAATCTGAGCGTGTTTCCGGCCTGGCAACAGCTTCAGATCACAGTGCAATGCATATATTGTATCGTTTGTTCCAATGTGCTTGTATGGCCATTTGGAAGTGAATAGAAGCTTCTGAAGTGAAGATATGCACTTTTTCAAAAACTTTCTTTTTTTTAGATTTGCTTGTCAGAAATGTCCATTCTGTGTGTTACTCAGTGGGAAAGTGAACAACTTCAGTGAATTGTGACTTTATTACTGAATTGGAGTGAATATGCTCGTATCTCTGTAAGGAAGCGCGCTAGAGCGCTGAAACTGTGGCTATACGCACTTTCATGGAAACACGCTTCTTTGAGGTTTTAAGCTCAGAAAGTGAAACTGTGAGTGCTTCTGGCCAGGGAACAGCTTCAGATCACAGTGCATTGCATATATTGTATCGTTTGTTCCAATGTGCTTGTATGGCCATTTGGAAGTGAATAGAAGCTTCTGAAGTGAAGATATGCACTTTTTCAAAAACTTTCTTTTTTTTTTAAATTTTGCTTGTCAAAAATGTCCTTTCTTTGTGTAACCCAGTGGGAAAGTGACAAACTTGAGTGAATTGTGACTATATGACTGAATTCGAGTGATTATGCGTTTATCTCTGAAAGGAAGCGCGCTAGAGCGCTGAAACTGTGGCTATACGCACTTTCATGGAAACACGCTTCTTTGAGGTTTTAAGCTCAGAATGTGAAACTGTGCGTGCTTCTGGCCAGGGAACAGCTTCAGATCACAGTGCAATGCTTATATTGTATCGATTGGTCCAATGTGCTTGTATGGCCAATTTTCAGTGAATATAAGCTTCTGAAGTGAAGTTATGTACTTTTCAAAAACTTTCTTTTTTTTTAATTTTGCTTGTCAAAAATGTCCATTCTGTGTGTAACCCAGTGGGAAAGTGACAAATTTGAGTCAATTGTGACAATATGACTGAATTGGAGTGAATATGCGTTTATCTCTGTAAGAAAGCAAGCTTGAGCGCTGAAACTGTGGCTTTTCGCACTTTCATGAAAACATGCTTCTTTGAAGTTTTAAGCTCAGAAAGTGAATCTGAGCATGTTTCCGGCCTGGCAACAGCTTCAGATCACAGTGCAATGCATATATTGTATCGTTTGTTCCAATGTGCTTGTATGGCCATTTGGAAGTGAATAGAAGCTTCTGAAGTGAAGATATGCACTTTTTCAAAAACTTTCTTTTTTTTTAAATTTTGCTTGTCAAAAATGTCCATTCTGTGTGTAACCCAGTGGGAAAGTGACAAACTTGAGTGAATTGTGACAATATGACTGAATTGGAGTGAATATGCGTTTATCTCTGTAAGAAAGCGAGCTAGAGCGCTGAAACTGTGGCTATACGCACTTTCATGGAAACACGCTTCTTTGAGGTTTTAAGCTCAGAACGTGAATGTGAGCGTGTTTCTGGCCTGGGAACGGCTTCAGATCACAGTGCAATGCGTATATGGTATCGTTTGGTCCAATGGCTTTTATGGCCATTTGGAAGTGAATATAAGCTTCTGAAGTGAAGATATGCACTTTTTCAAAAACTTTCTTTTTTTTTAAATTTTGCTTGTCAAAAATGTCCATTCTGTGTGTAACCCAGTGGGAAAGTGAACAACTTCAGTGAATTGTGACTTTATTACTGAATTGGAGTGAATATGCTCGTATCTCTGTAAGGAAGCGCGCGAGAGCGCTGAAACTGTGGCTATACGCACTTTCATGGAAACACGCTTCTTTGAGGTTTTAAGCTCAGAAAGTGAAACTGTGCGTGTTTCTGGCCAGGGAACAGCTTCAGATCACAGTGCAATGCTTATATGGTATCGTTTGGTCCATTGTGCTTGTATGGCCATTTGGAAGTGAATATAAGCTTCTAAAGTGAAGATATGCACTTTTTCAAAAACTTTCTTTTTTTTTAAATTTTGCTTGTCAAAAATGTCCATTCTGTGTGTAACCCAGTGGGAAAGTGAAAAACTTGAGTGAATTGTGACTATATGACTGAATTCGAGTGATTATGCGTTTATCTCTGAAAGGAAGCGCGCTAGAGCGCTGAAACTGTGGCTATACGCACTTTCATGGAAACACGCTTCTTTGAGGTTTTAAGCTCAGAATGTGAAACTGTGCGTGCTTCTGGCCAGGGAACAGCTTCAGATCACAGTGCAATGCTTATATTGTATCGATTGGTCCAATGTGCTTGTATGGCCAATTTTCAGTGAATATAAGCTTCTGAAGTGAAGTTATGTACTTTTCAAAAACTTTCTTTTTTTTTAATTTTGCTTGTCAAAAATGTCCATTCTGTGTGTAACCCAGTGGGAAAGTGACAAATTTGAGTCAATTGTGACAATATGACTGAATTGGAGTGAATATGCGTTTATCTCTGTAAGAAAGCAAGCTTGAGCGCTGAAACTGTGGCTTTTCGCACTTTCATGAAAACATGCTTCTTTGAAGTTTTAAGCTCAGAAAGTGAATCTGAGCATGTTTCCGGCCTGGCAACAGCTTCAGATCACAGTGCAATGCATATATTGTATCGTTTGTTCCAATGTGCTTGTATGGCCATTTGGAAGTGAATAGAAGCTTCTGAAGTGAAGATATGCACTTTTTCAAAAACTTTCTTTTTTTTAAAATTTTGCTTGTCAGAAATGTCCATTCTGTGTGTAACCCAGTGGGAAAGTGACAAACTTGAGTGAATTGTGACAATATGACTGAATTGGAGTGAATATGCGTTTATCTCTGTAAGAAAGCGAGCTAGAGCGCTGAAACTGTGGCTATACGCACTTTCATGGAAACACGCTTCTTTGAGGTTTTAAGCTCAGAACGTGAATCTGAGCGTGTTTCTGGCCTGGGAACGGCTTCAGATCACAGTGCAATGCGTATATGGTATCGTTTGGTCCAATGGCTTTTATGGCCATTTGCAAGTGAATATAAGCTTCTGAAGTGAAGATATGCACTTTTTCAAAAACTTTCTTTTTTTTTAAATTTTGCTTGTCAAAAATGTCCATTCTGTGTGTAACCCAGTGGGAAAGTGAACAACTTCAGTGAATTGTGACTTTATTACTGAATTGGAGTGAATATGCTCGTATCTCTGTAAGGAAGCGCGCGAGAGCGCTGAAACTGTGGCTATACGCACTTTCATGGAAACACGCTTCTTTGAGGTTTTAAGCTCAGAAAGTGAAACTGTGCGTGTTTCTGGCCAGGGAACAGCTTCAGATCACAGTGCAATGCTTATATGGTATCGTTTGGTCCATTGTGCTTGTATGGCCATTTGGAAGTGAATATAAGCTTCTAAAGTGAAGATATGCACTTTTTCAAAAACTTTCTTTTTTTTTAAATTTTGCTTGTCAAAAATGTCCATTCTGTGTGTAACCCAGTGGGAAAGTGAAAAACTTGAGTGAATTGTGACTATATGACTGAATTCGAGTGATTATGCGTTTATCTCTGAAAGGAAGCGCGCTAGAGCGCTGAAACTGTGGCTATACGCACTTTCATGGAAACACGCTTCTTTGAGGTTTTAAGCTCAGAATGTGAAACTGTGCGTGCTTCTGGCCAGGGAACAGCTTCAGATCACAGTGCAATGCTTATATTGTATCGATTGGTCCAATGTGCTTGTATGGCCAATTTTCAGTGAATATAAGCTTCTGAAGTGAAGTTATGTACTTTTCAAAAACTTTCTTTTTTTTTTAATTTTGCTTGTCAAAAATGTCCATTCTGTGTGTAACCCAGTGGGAAAGTGACAAATTTGAGTCAATTGTGACAATATGACTGAATTGGAGTGCATATGCGTTTATCTCTGTAAGAAAGCGAGCTAGAGCGCTGAAATTGTGGCTATACGCACTTTCATGAAAACATGCTTCTTTGAGGTTTTAAGCTCAGAAAGTGAATCTGAGCGTGTTTCCGGCCTGGCAACAGCTTCAGATCACAGTGCAATGCATATATTGTATCGTTTGTTCCAATGTGCTTGTATGGCCATTTGGAAGTGAATAGAAGCTTCTGAAGTGAAGATATGCACTTTTTCAAAAACTTTCTTTTTTTTAGATTTGCTTGTCAGAAATGTCCATTCTGTGTGTTACTCAGTGGGAAAGTGAACAACTTCAGTGAATTGTGACTATATAACTGAATTGGAGTGAATATGCTCGTATCTCTGTAAGGAAGCGCGCTAGAGCGCTGAAAATGTGGCTATACGCACTTTCATGGAAACACGCTTCTTTGAGGTTTTAAGCTCAGAAAGTGAAACTGTGAGTGCTTCTGGCCAGGGAACAGCTTCAGATCACAGTGCATTGCATATATTGTATCGTTTGTTCCAATGTGCTTGTATGGCCATTTGGAAGTGAATAGAAGCTTCTGAAGTGAAGATATGCACTTTTTCAAAAACTTTCTTTTTTTTTAAATTTTGCTTGTCAAAAATGTCCATTCTGTGTGTAACCCAGTGGGAAAGTGAACAACTTCAGTGAATTGTGACTTTATTACTGAATTGGAGTGAATATGCTCGTATCTCTGTAAGAAAGCGAGCTAGAGCGCTGAAACTGTGGCTATACGCACTTTCATGGAAACACGCTTCTTTGAGGTTTTAAGCTCAGAACGTGAATCTGAGCGTGTTTCTGGCCTGGGAACGGCTTCAGATCACAGTGCAATGCGTATATGGTATCGTTTGGTCCAATGGCTTTTATGGCCATTTGCAAGTGAATATAAGCTTCTGAAGTGAAGATATGCACTTTTTCAAAAACTTTCTTTTTTTTTAAATTTTGCTTGTCAAAAATGTCCATTCTGTGTGTAACCCAGTGGGAAAGTGAACAACTTCAGTGAATTGTGACTTTATTACTGAATTGGAGTGAATATGCTCGTATCTCTGTAAGGAAGCGCGCGAGAGCGCTGAAACTGTGGCTATACGCACTTTCATGGAAACACGCTTCTTTGAGGTTTTAAGCTCAGAAAGTGAAACTGTGCGTGTTTCTGGCCAGGGAACAGCTTCAGATCACAGTGCAATGCTTATATGGTATCGTTTGGTCCATTGTGCTTGTATGGCCATTTGGAAGTGAATATAAGCTTCTAAAGTGAAGATATGCACTTTTTCAAAAACTTTCTTTTTTTTTAAATTTTGCTTGTCAAAAATGTCCATTCTGTGTGTAACCCAGTGGGAAAGTGAAAAACTTGAGTGAATTGTGACTATATGACTGAATTCGAGTGATTATGCGTTTATCTCTGAAAGGAAGCGCGCTAGAGCGCTGAAACTGTGGCTATACGCACTTTCATGGAAACACGCTTCTTTGAGGTTTTAAGCTCAGAATGTGAAACTGTGCGTGCTTCTGGCCAGGGAACAGCTTCAGATCACAGTGCAATGCTTATATTGTATCGATTGGTCCAATGTGCTTGTATGGCCAATTTTCAGTGAATATAAGCTTCTGAAGTGAAGTTATGTACTTTTCAAAAACTTTCTTTTTTTTTTAATTTTGCTTGTCAAAAATGTCCATTCTGTGTGTAACCCAGTGGGAAAGTGACAAATTTGAGTCAATTGTGACAATATGACTGAATTGGAGTGCATATGCGTTTATCTCTGTAAGAAAGCGAGCTAGAGCGCTGAAATTGTGGCTATACGCACTTTCATGAAAACATGCTTCTTTGAGGTTTTAAGCTCAGAAAGTGAATCTGAGCGTGTTTCCGGCCTGGCAACAGCTTCAGATCACAGTGCAATGCATATATTGTATCGTTTGTTCCAATGTGCTTGTATGGCCATTTGGAAGTGAATAGAAGCTTCTGAAGTGAAGATATGCACTTTTTCAAAAACTTTCTTTTTTTTAGATTTGCTTGTCAGAAATGTCCATTCTGTGTGTTACTCAGTGGGAAAGTGAACAACTTCAGTGAATTGTGACTATATAACTGAATTGGAGTGAATATGCTCGTATCTCTGTAAGGAAGCGCGCTAGAGCGCTGAAAATGTGGCTATACGCACTTTCATGGAAACACGCTTCTTTGAGGTTTTAAGCTCAGAAAGTGAAACTGTGAGTGCTTCTGGCCAGGGAACAGCTTCAGATCACAGTGCATTGCATATATTGTATCGTTTGTTCCAATGTGCTTGTATGGCCATTTGGAAGTGAATAGAAGCTTCTGAAGTGAAGATATGCACTTTTTCAAAAACTTTCTTTTTTTTTAAATTTTGCTTGTCAAAAATGTCTTTCTGTGTGTAACCCAGTGGGAAAGTGACAAACTTGAGTGAATTGTGACAATATGACTGAATTGGAGTGAATATGCGTTTATCTCTGTAAGAAAGCGAGCTAGAGCGCTGAAACTGTGGCTATACGCACTTTCATGAAAACATGCTTCTTTGAGGTTTTAAGCTCAGAAAGTGAATCTGAGCGTGTTTCCGGCCTGGCAACAGCTTCAGATCACAGTGCAATGCATATATTGTATCGTTTGTTCCAATGTGCTTGTATGGCCATTTGGAAGTGAATAGAAGCTTCTGAAGTGAAGATATGCACTTTTTCAAAAACTTTCTTTTTTTTAGATTTGCTTGTCAGAAATGTCCATTCTGTGTGTTACTCAGTGGGAAAGTGAACAACTTCAGTGAATTGTGACTTTATTACTGAATTGGAGTGAATATGCTCGTATCTCTGTAAGGAAGCGCGCTAGAGCGCTGAAACTGTGGCTATACGCACTTTCATGGAAACACGCTTCTTTGAGGTTTTAAGCTCAGAAAGTGAAACTGTGAGTGCTTCTGGCCAGGGAACAGCTTCAGATCACAGTGCATTGCATATATTGTATCGTTTGTTCCAATGTGCTTGTATGGCCATTTGGAAGTGAATAGAAGCTTCTGAAGTGAAGATATGCACTTTTTCAAAAACTTTCTTTTTTTTTTAAATTTTGCTTGTCAAAAATGTCCTTTCTTTGTGTAACCCAGTGGGAAAGTGACAAACTTGAGTGAATTGTGACTATATGACTGAATTCGAGTGATTATGCGTTTATCTCTGAAAGGAAGCGCGCTAGAGCGCTGAAACTGTGGCTATACGCACTTTCATGGAAACACGCTTCTTTGAGGTTTTAAGCTCAGAATGTGAAACTGTGCGTGCTTCTGGCCAGGGAACAGCTTCAGATCACAGTGCAATGCTTATATTGTATCGATTGGTCCAATGTGCTTGTATGGCCAATTTTCAGTGAATATAAGCTTCTGAAGTGAAGTTATGTACTTTTCAAAAACTTTCTTTTTTTTTAATTTTGCTTGTCAAAAATGTCCATTCTGTGTGTAACCCAGTGGGAAAGTGACAAATTTGAGTCAATTGTGACAATATGACTGAATTGGAGTGAATATGCGTTTATCTCTGTAAGAAAGCAAGCTTGAGCGCTGAAACTGTGGCTTTTCGCACTTTCATGAAAACATGCTTCTTTGAAGTTTTAAGCTCAGAAAGTGAATCTGAGCATGTTTCCGGCCTGGCAACAGCTTCAGATCACAGTGCAATGCATATATTGTATCGTTTGTTCCAATGTGCTTGTATGGCCATTTGGAAGTGAATAGAAGCTTCTGAAGTGAAGATATGCACTTTTTCAAAAACTTTCTTTTTTTTTAAATTTTGCTTGTCAAAAATGTCCATTCTGTGTGTAACCCAGTGGGAAAGTGACAAACTTGAGTGAATTGTGACAATATGACTGAATTGGAGTGAATATGCGTTTATCTCTGTAAGAAAGCGAGCTAGAGCGCTGAAACTGTGGCTATACGCACTTTCATGGAAACACGCTTCTTTGAGGTTTTAAGCTCAGAACGTGAATCTGAGCGTGTTTCTGGCCTGGGAACGGCTTCAGATCACAGTGCAATGCGTATATGGTATCGTTTGGTCCAATGGCTTTTATGGCCATTTGGAAGTGAATATAAGCTTCTGAAGTGAAGATATGCACTTTTTCAAAAACTTTCTTTTTTTTTAAATTTTGCTTGTCAAAAATGTCCATTCTGTGTGTAACCCAGTGGGAAAGTGAACAACTTCAGTGAATTGTGACTTTATTACTGAATTGGAGTGAATATGCTCGTATCTCTGTAAGGAAGCGCGCGAGAGCGCTGAAACTGTGGCTATACGCACTTTCATGGAAACACGCTTCTTTGAGGTTTTAAGCTCAGAAAGTGAAACTGTGCGTGTTTCTGGCCAGGGAACAGCTTCAGATCACAGTGCAATGCTTATATGGTATCGTTTGGTCCATTGTGCTTGTATGGCCATTTGGAAGTGAATATAAGCTTCTAAAGTGAAGATATGCACTTTTTCAAAAACTTTCTTTTTTTTTAAATTTTGCTTGTCAAAAATGTCCATTCTGTGTGTAACCCAGTGGGAAAGTGAAAAACTTGAGTGAATTGTGACTATATGACTGAATTCGAGTGATTATGCGTTTATCTCTGAAAGGAAGCGCGCTAGAGCGCTGAAACTGTGGCTATACGCACTTTCATGGAAACACGCTTCTTTGAGGTTTTAAGCTCAGAATGTGAAACTGTGCGTGCTTCTGGCCAGGGAACAGCTTCAGATCACAGTGCAATGCTTATATTGTATCGATTGGTCCAATGTGCTTGTATGGCGAATTTTCAGTGAATATAAGCTTCTGAAGTGAAGTTATGTACTTTTCAAAAACTTTCTTTTTTTTTAATTTTGCTTGTCAAAAATGTCCATTCTGTGTGTAACCCAGTGGGAAAGTGACAAATTTGAGTCAATTGTGACAATATGACTGAATTGGAGTGCATATGCGTTTATCTCTGTAAGAAAGCGAGCTAGAACGCTGAAATTGTGGCTATACGCACTTTCATGAAAACATGCTTCTTTGAGGTTTTAAGCTCAGAAAGTGAATCTGAGCGTGTTTCCGGCCTGGCAACAGCTTCAGATCACAGTGCAATGCATATATTGTATCGTTTGTTCCAATGTGCTTGTATGGCCATTTGGAAGTGAATAGAAGCTTCTGAAGTGAAGATATGCACTTTTTCAAAAACTTTCTTTTTTTTAGATTTGCTTGTCAGAAATGTCCATTCTGTGTGTTACTCAGTGGGAAAGTGAACAACTTCAGTGAATTGTGACTATATTACTGAATTGGAGTGAATATGCTCGTATCTCTGTAAGGAAGCGCGCTAGAGCGCTGAAACTGTGGCTATACGCACTTTCATGGAAACACGCTTCTTTGAGGTTTTAAGCTCAGAAAGTGAAACTGTGAGTGCTTCTGGCCAGGGAACAGCTTCAGATCACAGTGCATTGCATATATTGTATCGTTTGTTCCAATGTGCTTGTATGGCCATTTGGAAGTGAATAGAAGCTTCTGAAGTGAAGATATGCACTTTTTCAAAAACTTTCTTTTTTTTTAAATTTTGCTTGTCAAAAATGTCCTTTCTGTGTGTAACCCAGTGGGAAAGTGACAAACTTGAGTGAATTGTGACAATATGACTGAATTGGAGTGAATATGCGTTTATCTCTGTAAGAAAGCGAGCTAGAGCGCTGAAACTGTGGCTATACGCACTTTCATGAAAACATGCTTCTTTGAGGTTTTAAGCTCAGAAAGTGAATCTGAGCGTGTTTCCGGCCTGGCAACAGCTTCAGATCACAGTGCAATGCATATATTGTATCGTTTGTTCCAATGTGCTTGTATGGCCATTTGGATGTGAATAGAAGCTTCTGAAGTGAAGATATGCACTTTTTCAAAAACTTTCTTTTTTTTAGATTTGCTTGTCAGAAATGTCCATTCTGTGTGTTACTCAGTGGGAAAGTGAACAACTTCAGTGAATTGTGACTTTATTACTGAATTGGAGTGAATATGCTCGTATCTCTGTAAGGAAGCGCGCTAGAGCGCTGAAACTGTGGCTATACGCACTTTCATGGAAACACGCTTCTTTGAGGTTTTAAGCTCAGAAAGTGAAACTGTGAGTGCTTCTGGCCAGGGAACAGCTTCAGATCACAGTGCATTGCATATATTGTATCGTTTGTTCCAATGTGCTTGTATGGCCATTTGGAAGTGAATAGAAGCTTCTGAAGTGAAGATATGCACTTTTTCAAAAACTTTCTTTTTTTTTTAAATTTTGCTTGTCAAAAATGTCCTTTCTTTGTGTAACCCAGTGGGAAAGTGACAAACTTGAGTGAATTGTGACTATATGACTGAATTCGAGTGATTATGCGTTTATCTCTGAAAGGAAGCGCGCTAGAGCGCTGAAACTGTGGCTATACGCACTTTCATGGAAACACGCTTCTTTGAGGTTTTAAGCTCAGAATGTGAAACTGTGCGTGCTTCTGGCCAGGGAACAGCTTCAGATCACAGTGCAATGCTTATATTGTATCGATTGGTCCAATGTGCTTGTATGGCCAATTTTCAGTGAATATAAGCTTCTGAAGTGAAGTTATGTACTTTTCAAAAACTTTCTTTTTTTTTAATTTTGCTTGTCAAAAATGTCCATTCTGTGTGTAACCCAGTGGGAAAGTGACAAATTTGAGTCAATTGTGACAATATGACTGAATTGGAGTGCATATGCGTTTATCTCTGTAAGAAAGCGAGCTAGAGCGCTGAAATTGTGGCTATACGCACTTTCATGAAAACATGCTTCTTTGAGGTTTTAAGCTCAGAAAGTGAATCTGAGCGTGTTTCCGGCCTGGCAACAGCTTCAGATCACAGTGCAATGCATATATTGTATCGTTTGTTCCAATGTGCTTGTATGGCCATTTGGAAGTGAATAGAAGCTTCTGAAGTGAAGATATGCACTTTTTCAAAAACTTTCTTTTTTTTAGATTTGCTTGTCAGAAATGTCCATTCTGTGTGTTACTCAGTGGGAAAGTGAACAACTTCAGTGAATTGTGACTATATTACTGAATTGGAGTGAATATGCTCGTATCTCTGTAAGGAAGCGCGCTAGAGCGCTGAAACTGTGGCTATACGCACTTTCATGGAAACACGCTTCTTTGAGGTTTTAAGCTCAGAAAGTGAAACTGTGAGTGCTTCTGGCCAGGGAACAGCTTCAGATCACAGTGCATTGCATATATTGTATCGTTTGTTCCAATGTGCTTGTATGGCCATTTGGAAGTGAATAGAAGCTTCTGAAGTGAAGATATGCACTTTTTCAAAAACTTTCTTTTTTTTTAAATTTTGCTTGTCAAAAATGTCCTTTCTGTGTGTAACCCAGTGGGAAAGTGACAAACTTGAGTGAATTGTGACAATATGACTGAATTGGAGTGAATATGCGTTTATCTCTGTAAGAAAGCGAGCTAGAGCGCTGAAACTGTGGCTATACGCACTTTCATGAAAACATGCTTCTTTGAGGTTTTAAGCTCAGAAAGTGAATCTGAGCGTGTTTCCGGCCTGGCAACAGCTTCAGATCACAGTGCAATGCATATATTGTATCGTTTGTTCCAATGTGCTTGTATGGCCATTTGGAAGTGAATAGAAGCTTCTGAAGTGAAGATATGCACTTTTTCAAAAACTTTCTTTTTTTTAGATTTGCTTGTCAGAAATGTCCATTCTGTGTGTTACTCAGTGGGAAAGTGAACAACTTCAGTGAATTGTGACTTTATTACTGAATTGGAGTGAATATGCTCGTATCTCTGTAAGGAAGCGCGCTAGAGCGCTGAAACTGTGGCTATACGCACTTTCATGGAAACACGCTTCTTTGAGGTTTTAAGCTCAGAAAGTGAAACTGTGAGTGCTTCTGGCCAGGGAACAGCTTCAGATCACAGTGCATTGCATATATTGTATCGTTTGTTCCAATGTGCTTGTATGGCCATTTGGAAGTGAATAGAAGCTTCTGAAGTGAAGATATGCACTTTTTCAAAAACTTTCTTTTTTTTTTTAATTTTGCTTGTCAAAAATGTCTTTTCTTTTTGTAACCCAGTGGGAAAGTGACAAACTTGAGTGAATTGTGACAATATGACTGAATTGGAGTGAATATGCGTTTATCTCTGTAAGAAAGCGAGCTAGAGCGCTGAAACTGTGGCTATACGCACTTTCATGAAAACATGCTTCTTTGAGGTTTTAAGCTCAGAAAGTGAATCTGAGCGTGTTTCCGGCCTGGCAACAGCTTCAGATCACAGTGCAATGCATATATTGTATCGTTTGTTCCAATGTGCTTGTATGGCCATTTGGAAGTGAATAGAAGCTTCTGAAGTGAAGATATGCACTTTTTCAAAAACTTTCTTTTTTTTAGATTTGCTTGTCAGAAATGTCCATTCTGTGTGTTACTCAGTGGGAAAGTGAACAACTTCAGTGAATTGTGACTATATTACTGAATTGGAGTGAATATGCTCGTATCTCTGTAAGGAAGCGCGCTAGAGCGCTGAAACTGTGGCTATACGCACTTTCATGGAAACACGCTTCTTTGAGGTTTTAAGCTCAGAAAGTGAAACTGTGAGTGCTTCTGGCCAGGGAACAGCTTCAGATCACAGTGCATTGCATATATTGTATCGTTTGTTCCAATGTGCTTGTATGGCCATTTGGAAGTGAATAGAAGCTTCTGAAGTGAAGATATGCACTTTTTCTAAAACCTTCTTTTTTTTAATTTTGCTTGTCAAAAATGTCCATTCTGTGTGTAACCCATTGGGAAAGTGACAAACTTGAGTGAATTGTGACAATATGACTGAATTGGAGTGAATATGCGTTTATCTCTGTCAGAAAGCGAGCAAGAGCGCTGAAACTGTGGCTATACGCACTTTCATGGAAACACGCTTCTTTGAGGTTTTAAGCTCAGAACGTGAATCTGAGCGTGTTTCTGGCCTGGGAACAGCTTCAGATCACAGTGCAATGCGTATATGGTATCGTTTGGTCCAATGGTTTTTATGGCCATTTGGAAGTGAATATAAGCTTCTGAAGTGAAGATATGCACTTTTTCAAAAACTTTTTTTTTTTAGATTTGCTTGTCAGAAATGTCCATTCTGTGTGTTACTCAGTGGGAAAGTGAACAACTTCAGTGAATTGTGACTTTATTACTGAATTGGAGTGAATATGCTCGTATGTCTGTAAGGAAGCGCGCGAGAGCGCTGAAACTGTGGCTATACGCACTTTCATGGAAACACGCTTCTTTGAGGTTTTAAGCTCAGAATGTGAAACTGTGCGTGCTTCTGGCCAGGGAACAGCTTCAGATCACAGTGCATTGCATATATTGTATCGTTTGTTCCAATGTGCTTGTATGGCCATTTGGAAGTGAATAGAAGCTTCTGAAGTGAAGATATGCACTTTTTCTAAAACCTTCTTTTTTTTTAATTTTGCTTGTCAAAAATGTCCATTCTGTGTGTAACCCAGTGGGAAAGTGACAAATTTGAGTGAATTGTGACTATATGACTGAATTCGAGTGATTATGCGTTTATCTCTGAAAGGAAGCGCGCTAGAGCGCTGAAACTGTGGCTATACGCACTTTCATGGAAACACGCTTCTTTGAGGTTTTAAGCTCAGAATGTGAAACTGTGCGTGCTTCTGGCCAGGGAACAGCTTCAGATCACAGTGCAATGCTTATTTTGTATCGATTGGTCCAATGTGCTTGTATGGCCAATTTTCAGTGAATATAAGCTTCTGAAGTGAAGTTATGTACTTTTCAAAAACTTTCTTTTTTTTTAATTTTGCTTGTAAAAAATGTCCATTCTGTGTGTAACCCAGTGGGAAAGTGACAAATTTGAGTCAATTGTGACAATATGACTGAATTGGAGTGAATATGCGTTTATCTCTGTAAGAAAGCAAGCTTGAGCGCTGAAACTGTGGCTTTTCGCACTTTCATGAAAACATGCTTCTTTGAAGTTTTAAGCTCAGAAAGTGAATCTGAGCATGTTTCCGGCCTGGCAACAGCTTCAGATCACAGTGCAGTGCATATATTGTATCGATTGGTCCAATGTGCTTGTATGGCCAATTTTAAGTGAATATAAGCTTCTGAAGTGAAGATATGTACTTTTCAAAAACTTTCTTTTTTTTAGTTTTGCTTGTCAAAAATGTCCTTTCTGTGTGTAACTTATTGAGAAAGTGACAAACTTGAGTGAATTGTGACAATATGACTGAATTGGAGTGCATATGCGTTTATCTCTGTAAGAAAGCGAGCTAGAGCGCTGAAATTGTGGCTATACGCACTTTCATGAAAACATGCTTCTTTGAGGTTTTAAGCTCAGAAAGTGAATCTGAGCGTGTTTCCGGCCTGGCAACAGCTTCAGATCACAGTGCAATGCATATATTGTATCGTTTGTTCCAATGTGCTTGTATGGCCATTTGGAAGTGAATAGAAGCTTCTGAAGTGAAGATATGTACTTTTCAAAAACTTTCTTTTTTTTAGTTTTGCTTGTCAAAAATGTCCTTTCTGTGTGTAACTTATTGAGAAAGTGACAAACTTGAGTGAATTGTGACAATATGACTGAATTGGAGTGCATATGCGTTTATCTCTGTAAGAAAGCGAGCTAGAGCGCTGAAATTGTGGCTATACGCACTTTCATGAAAACATGCTTCTTTGAGGTTTTAAGCTCAGAAAGTGAATCTGAGCGTGTTTCCGGCCTGGCAACAGCTTCAGATCACAGTGCAATGCATATATTGTATCGTTTGTTCCAATGTGCTTGTATGGCCATTTGGAAGTGAATAGAAGCTTCTGAAGTGAAGATATGCACTTTTTCAAAAACTTTCTTTTTTTTAGATTTGCTTGTCAGAAATGTCCATTCTGTGTGTTACTCAGTGGGAAAGTGAACAACTTCAGTGAATTGTGACTTTATTACTGAATTGGAGTGAATATGCTCGTATCTCTGTAAGGAAGCGCGCTAGAGCGCTGAAACTGTGGCTATACGCACTTTCATGGAAACACGCTTCTTTGAGGTTTTAAGCTCAGAAAGTGAAACTGTGAGTGCTTCTGGCCAGGGAACAGCTTCAGATCACAGTGCATTGCATATATTGTATCGTTTGTTCCAATGTGCTTGTATGGCCATTTGGAAGTGAATAGAAGCTTCTGAAGTGAAGATATGCACTTTTTCTAAAACCTTCTTTTTTTTAATTTTGCTTGTCAAAAATGTCTTTTCTTTTTGTAACCCATTGGGAAAGTGACAAACTTGAGTGAATTGTGACAATATGACTGAATTGGAGTGAATATGCGTTTATCTCTGTCAGAAAGCGAGCAAGAGCGCTGAAACTGTGGCTATACGCACTTTCATGGAAACACGCTTCTTTGAGGTTTTAAGCTCAGAACGTGAATCTGAGCGTGTTTCTGGCCTGGGAACAGCTTCAGATCACAGTGCAATGCGTATATGGTATCGTTTGGTCCAATGGTTTTTATGGCCATTTGGAAGTGAATATAAGCTTCTGAAGTGAAGATATGCACTTTTTCAAAAACTTTTTTTTTTTAGATTTGCTTGTCAGAAATGTCCATTCTGTGTGTTACTCAGTGGGAAAGTGAACAACTTCAGTGAATTGTGACTTTATTACTGAATTGGAGTGAATATGCTCGTATGTCTGTAAGGAAGCGCGCAAGAGCGCTGAAACTGTGGCTATACGCACTTTCATGGAAACACGCTTCTTTGAGGTTTTAAGCTCAGAATGTGAAACTGTGCGTGCTTCTGGCCAGGGAACAGCTTCAGATCACAGTGCATTGCATATATTGTATCGTTTGTTCCAATGTGCTTGTATGGCCATTTGGAAGTGAATAGAAGCTTCTGAAGTGAAGATATGCACTTTTTCTAAAACCTTCTTTTTTTTTAATTTTGCTTGTCAAAAATGTCCATTCTGTGTGTAACCCAGTGGGAAAGTGACAAATTTGAGTGAATTGTGACTATATGACTGAATTCGAGTGATTATGCGTTTATCTCTGAAAGGAAGCGCGCTAGAGCGCTGAAACTGTGGCTATACGCACTTTCATGGAAACACGCTTCTTTGAGGTTTTAAGCTCAGAATGTGAAACTGTGCGTGCTTCTGGCCAGGGAACAGCTTCAGATCACAGTGCAATGCTTATTTTGTATCGATTGGTCCAATGTGCTTGTATGGCCAATTTTCAGTGAATATAAGCTTCTGAAGTGAAGTTATGTACTTTTCAAAAACTTTCTTTTTTTTTAATTTTGCTTGTAAAAAATGTCCATTCTGTGTGTAACCCAGTGGGAAAGTGACAAATTTGAGTCAATTGTGACAATATGACTGAATTGGAGTGAATATGCGTTTATCTCTGTAAGAAAGCAAGCTTGAGCGCTGAAACTGTGGCTTTTCGCACTTTCATGAAAACATGCTTCTTTGAAGTTTTAAGCTCAGAAAGTGAATCTGAGCATGTTTCCGGCCTGGCAACAGCTTCAGATCACAGTGCAGTGCATATATTGTATCGATTGGTCCAATGTGCTTGTATGGCCAATTTTAAGTGAATATAAGCTTCTGAAGTGAAGATATGTACTTTTCAAAAACTTTCTTTTTTTTAGTTTTGCTTGTCAAAAATGTCCTTTCTGTGTGTAACTTAGTGAGAAAGTGACAAACTTGAGTGAATTGTGACAATATGACTGAATTGGAGTGCATATGCGTTTATCTCTGTAAGAAAGCGAGCTAGAGCGCTGAAATTGTGGCTATACGCACTTTCATGAAAACATGCTTCTTTGAGGTTTTAAGCTCAGAAAGTGAATCTGAGCGTGTTTCCGGCCTGGCAACAGCTTCAGATCACAGTGCAATGCATATATTGTAACGTTTGTTCCAATGTGCTTGTATGGCCATTTGGAAGTGAATAGAAGCTTCTGAAGTGAAGATATGCACTTTTTCAAAAACTTTCTTTTTTTTTAAATTTTGCTTGTCAAAAATGTCCATTCTGTGTGTAACCCAGTGGGAAAGTGACAAACTTGAGTGAATTGTGACAATATGACTGAATTGGAGTGAATATGCGTTTATCTCTGTAAGAAAGCGAGCTAGAGCGCTGAAACTGTGGCTATACGCACTTTCATGGAAACACGCTTCTTTGAGGTTTTAAGCTCAGAACGTGAATCTGAGCGTGTTTCTGGCCTGGGAACGGCTTCAGATCACAGTGCAATGCGTATATGGTATCGTTTGGTCCAATGGCTTTTATGGCCATTTGGAAGTGAATATAAGCTTCTGAAGTGAAGATATGCACTTTTTCAAAAACTTTCTTTTTTTTAAAATTTTGCTTGTCAAAAATGTCCATTCTGTGTGTAACCCAGTGGGAAAGTGAACAACTTCAGTGAATTGTGACTTTATTACTGAATTGGAGTGAATATGCTCGTATCTCTGTAAGGAAGCGCGCGAGAGCGCTGAAACTGTGGCTATACGCACTTTCATGGAAACACGCTTCTTTGAGGTTTTAAGCTCAGAAAGTGAAACTGTGCGTGTTTCTGGCCAGGGAACAGCTTCAGATCACAGTGCAATGCTTATATGGTATCGTTTGGTCCATTGTGCTTGTATGGCCATTTGGAAGTGAATATAAGCTTCTAAAGTGAAGATATGCACTTTTTCAAAAACTTTCTTTTTTTTTAAATTTTGCTTGTCAAAAATGTCCATTCTGTGTGTAACCCAGTGGGAAAGTGAAAAACTTGAGTGAATTGTGACTATATGACTGAATTCGAGTGATTATGCGTTTATCTCTGAAAGGAAGCGCGCTAGAGCGCTGAAACTGTGGCTATACGCACTTTCATGGAAACACGCTTCTTTGAGGTTTTAAGCTCAGAATGTGAAACTGTGCGTGCTTCTGGCCAGGGAACAGCTTCAGATCACAGTGCAATGCTTATATTGTATCGATTGGTCCAATGTGCTTGTATGGCCAATTTTCAGTGAATATAAGCTTCTGAAGTGAAGTTATGTACTTTTCAAAAACTTTCTTTTTTTTTAATTTTGCTTGTCAAAAATGTCCATTCTGTGTGTAACCCAGTGGGAAAGTGACAAATTTGAGTCAATTGTGACAATATGACTGAATTGGAGTGAATATGCGTTTATCTCTGTAAGAAAGCAAGCTTGAGCGCTGAAACTGTGGCTTTTCGCACTTTCATGAAAACATGCTTCTTTGAAGTTTTAAGCTCAGAAAGTGAATCTGAGCATGTTTCCGGCCTGGCAACAGCTTCAGATCACAGTGCAATGCATATATTGTATCGTTTGTTCCAATGTGCTTGTATGGCCATTTGGAAGTGAATAGAAGCTTCTGAAGTGAAGATATGCACTTTTTCAAAAACTTTCTTTTTTTTTAAATTTTGCTTGTCAAAAATGTCCATTCTGTGTGTAACCCAGTGGGAAAGTGACAAACTTGAGTGAATTGTGACAATATGACTGAATTGGAGTGAATATGCGTTTATCTCTGTAAGAAAGCGAGCTAGAGCGCTGAAACTGTGGCTATACGCACTTTCATGGAAACACGCTTCTTTGAGGTTTTAAGCTCAGAACGTGAATCTGAGCGTGTTTCTGGCCTGGGAACGGCTTCAGATCACAGTGCAATGCTTATATGGTATCGTTTGGTCCATTGTGCTTGTATGGCCATTTGGAAGTGAATATAAGCTTCTAAAGTGAAGATATGCACTTTTTCAAAAACTTTCTTTTTTTTTAAATTTTGCTTGTCAAAAATGTCCATTCTGTGTGTAACCCAGTGGGAAAGTGAAAAACTTGAGTGAATTGTGACTATATGACTGAATTCGAGTGATTATGCGTTTATCTCTGAAAGGAAGCGCGCTAGAGCGCTGAAACTGTGGCTATACGCACTTTCATGGAAACACGCTTCTTTGAGGTTTTAAGCTCAGAATGTGAAACTGTGCGTGCTTCTGGCCAGGGAACAGCTTCAGATCACAGTGCAATGCTTATTTTGTATCGATTGGTCCAATGTGCTTGTATGGCCAATTTTCAGTGAATATAAGCTTCTGAAGTGAAGTTATGTACTTTTCAAAAACTTTCTTTTTTTTTAATTTTGCTTGTCAAAAATGTCCATTCTGTGTGTAACCCAGTGGGAAAGTGACAAATTTGAGTCAATTGTGACAATATGACTGAATTGGAGTGAATATGCGTTTATCTCTGTAAGAAAGCGAGCTAGAGCGCTGAAACTGTGGCTATACGCACTTTCATGGAAACACGCTTCTTTGAGGTTTTAAGCTCAGAACGTGAATCTGAGCGTGTTTCTGGCCTGGGAACGGCTTCAGATCACAGTGCAATGCGTATATGGTATCGTTTGGTCCAATGGCTTTTATGGCCATTTGGAAGTGAATATAAGCTTCTGAAGTGAAGATATGCACTTTTTCAAAAACTTTCTTTTTTTTTAAATTTTGCTTGTCAAAAATGTCCATTCTGTGTGTAACCCAGTGGGAAAGTGAACAACTTCAGTGAATTGTGACTTTATTACTGAATTGGAGTGAATATGCTCGTATCTCTGTAAGGAAGCGCGCGAGAGCGCTGAAACTGTGGCTATACGCACTTTCATGGAAACACGCTTCTTTGAGGTTTTAAGCTCAGAAAGTGAAACTGTGCGTGTTTCTGGCCAGGGAACAGCTTCAGATCACAGTGCAATGCTTATATGGTATGGTTTGGTCCATTGTGCTTGTATGGCCATTTGGAAGTGAATATAAGCTTCTAAAGTGAAGATATACACTTTTTCAAAAACTTTCTTTTTTTTTAAATTTTGCTTGTCAAAAATGTCCATTCTGTGTGTAACCCAGTGGGAAAGTGAAAAACTTGAGTGAATTGTGACTATATGACTGAATTCGAGTGATTATGCGTTTATCTCTGAAAGGAAGCGCGCTAGAGCGCTGAAACTGTGGCTATACGCACTTTCATGGAAACACGCTTCTTTGAGGTTTTAAGCTCAGAATGTGAAACTGTGCGTGCTTCTGGCCAGGGAACAGCTTCAGATCACAGTGCAATGCTTATATTGTATCGATTGGTCCAATGTGCTTGTATGGCCAATTTTCAGTGAATATAAGCTTCTGAAGTGAAGTTATGTACTTTTCAAAAACTTTCTTTTTTTTTAATTTTGCTTGTCAAAAATGTCCATTCTGTGTGTAACCCAGTGGGAAAGTGACAAATTTGAGTCAATTGTGACAATATGACTGAATTGGAGTGCATATGCGTTTATCTCTGTAAGAAAGCGAGCTAGAGCGCTGAAATTGTGGCTATACGCACTTTCATGAAAACATGCTTCTTTGAGGTTTTAAGCTCAGAAAGTGAATCTGAGCGTGTTTCCGGCCTGGCAACAGCTTCAGATCACAGTGCAATGCATATATTGTATCGTTTGTTCCAATGTGCTTGTATGGCCATTTGGAAGTGAATAGAAGCTTCTGAAGTGAAGATATGCACTTTTTCAAAAACTTTCTTTTTTTTAGATTTGCTTGTCAGAAATGTCCATTCTGTGTGTTACTCAGTGGGAAAGTGAACAACTTCAGTGAATTGTGACTATATTACTGAATTGGAGTGAATATGCTCGTATCTCTGTAAGGAAGCGCGCTAGAGCGCTGAAACTGTGGCTATACGCACTTTCATGGAAACACGCTTCTTTGAGGTTTTAAGCTCAGAAAGTGAAACTGTGAGTGCTTCTGGCCAGGGAACAGCTTCAGATCACAGTGCATTGCATATATTGTATCGTTTGTTCCAATGTGCTTGTATGGCCATTTGGAAGTGAATAGAAGCTTCTGAAGTGAAGATATGCACTTTTTCAAAAACTTTCTTTTTTTTAAAAATTTTGCTTGTCAAAAATGTCCTTTCTTTGTGTAACCCAGTGGGAAAGTGACAAACTTGAGTGAATTGTGACTATATGACTGAATTCGAGTGATTATGCGTTTATCTTTGAAAGGAAGCGCGCTAGAGCGCTGAAACTGTGGCTATACGCACTTTCATGGAAACACGCTTCTTTGAGGTTTTAAGCTCAGAATGTGAAACTGTGCGTGCTTCTGGCCAGGGAACAGCTTCAGATCACAGTGCAATGCTTATATTGTATCGATTGGTCCAATGTGCTTGTATGGCCAATTTTCAGTGAATATAAGCTTCTGAAGTGAAGTTATGTACTTTTCAAAAACTTTCTTTTTTTTTAATTTTGCTTGTCAAAAATGTCCATTCTGTGTGTAACCCAGTGGGAAAGTGACAAATTTGAGTCAATTGTGACAATATGACTGAATTGGAGTGCATATGCGTTTATCTCTGTAAGAAAGCGAGCTAGAGCGCTGAAATTGTGGCTATACGCACTTTCATGAAAACATGCTTCTTTGAGGTTTTAAGCTCAGAAAGTGAATCTGAGCGTGTTTCCGGCCTGGCAACAGCTTCAGATCACAGTGCAATGCATATATTGTATCGTTTGTTCCAATGTGCTTGTATGGCCATTTGGAAGTGAATAGAAGCTTCTGAAGTGAAGATATGCACTTTTTCAAAAACTTTCTTTTTTTTAGATTTGCTTGTCAGAAATGTCCATTCTGTGTGTTACTCAGTGGGAAAGTGAACAACTTCAGTGAATTGTGACTATATTACTGAATTGGAGTGAATATGCTCGTATCTCTGTAAGGAAGCGCGCTAGAGCGCTGAAACTGTGGCTATACGCACTTTCATGGAAAGACGCTTCTTTGAGGTTTTAAGCTCAGAAAGTGAAACTGTGAGTGCTTCTGGCCAGGGAACAGCTTCAGATCACAGTGCATTGCATATATTGTATCGTTTGTTCCAATGTGCTTGTATGGCCATTTGGAAGTGAATAGAAGCTTCTGAAGTGAAGATATGCACTTTTTCAAAAACTTTCTTTTTTTTTAAATTTTGCTTGTCAAAAATGTCCTTTCTGTGTGTAACCCAGTGGGAAAGTGACAAACTTGAGTGAATTGTGACAATATGACTGAATTGGAGTGAATATGCGTTTATCTCTGTAAGAAAGCGAGCTAGAACGCTGAAACTGTGGCTATACGCACTTTCATGAAAACATGCTTCTTTGAGGTTTTAAGCTCAGAAAGTGAATCTGAGCGTGTTTCCGGCCTGGCAACAGCTTCAGATCACAGTGCAATGCATATATTGTATCGTTTGTTCCAATGTGCTTGTATGGCCATTTGGAAGTGAATAGAAGCTTCTGAAGTGAAGATATGCACTTTTTCAAAAACTTTCTTTTTTTTAGATTTGCTTGTCAGAAATGTCCATTCTGTGTGTTACTCAGTGGGAAAGTGAACAACTTCAGTGAATTGTGACTTTATTACTGAATTGGAGTGAATATGCTCGTATCTCTGTAAGGAAGCGCGCTAGAGCGCTGAAACTGTGGCTATACGCACTTTCATGGAAACACGCTTCTTTGAGGTTTTAAGCTCAGAAAGTGAAACTGTGAGTGCTTCTGGCCAGGGAACAGCTTCAGATCACAGTGCATTGCATATATTGTATCGTTTGTTCCAATGTGCTTGTATGGCCATTTGGAAGTGAATAGAAGCTTCTGAAGTGAAGATATGCACTTTTTCAAAAACTTTCTTTTTTTTTAAATTTTGCTTGTCAAAAATGTCCTTTCTGTGTGTAACCCAGTGGGAAAGTGACAAACTTGAGTGAATTGTGACAATATGACTGAATTGGAGTGAATATGCGTTTATCTCTGTAAGAAAGCGAGCTAGAACGCTGAAACTGTGGCTATACGCACTTTCATGAAAACATGCTTCTTTGAGGTTTTAAGCTCAGAAAGTGAATCTGAGCGTGTTTCCGGCCTGGCAACAGCTTCAGATCACAGTGCAATGCATATATTGTATCGTTTGTTCCAATGTGCTTGTATGGCCATTTGGAAGTGAATAGAAGCTTCTGAAGTGAAGATATGCACTTTTTCAAAAACTTTCTTTTTTTTAGATTTGCTTGTCAGAAATGTCCATTCTGTGTGTTACTCAGTGGGAAAGTGAACAACTTCAGTGAATTGTGACTTTATTACTGAATTGGAGTGAATATGCTCGTATCTCTGTAAGGAAGCGCGCTAGAGCGCTGAAACTGTGGCTATACGCACTTTCATGGAAACACGCTTCTTTGAGGTTTTAAGCTCAGAAAGTGAAACTGTGAGTGCTTCTGGCCAGGGAACAGCTTCAGATCACAGTGCATTGCATATATTGTATCGTTTGTTCCAATGTGCTTGTATGGCCATTTGGAAGTGAATAGAAGCTTCTGAAGTGAAGATATGCACTTTTTCAAAAACTTTCTTTTTTTTTTAAATTTTGCTTGTCAAAAATGTCTTTTCTTTGTGTAACCCAGTGGGAAAGTGACAAACTTGAGTGAATTGTGACAATATGACTGAATTGGAGTGAATATGCGTTTATCTCTGTAAGAAAGCGAGCTAGAGCGCTGAAACTGTGGCTATACGCACTTTCATGAAAACATGCTTCTTTGAGGTTTTAAGCTCAGAAAGTGAATCTGAGCGTGTTTCCGGCCTGGCAACAGCTTCAGATCACAGTGCAATGCATATATTGTATCGTTTGTTCCAATGTGCTTGTATGGCCATTTGGATGTGAATAGAAGCTTCTGAAGTGAAGATATGCACTTTTTCAAAAACTTTCTTTTTTTTAGATTTGCTTGTCAGAAATGTCCATTCTGTGTGTTACTCAGTGGGAAAGTGAACAACTTCAGTGAATTGTGACTATATTACTGAATTGGAGTGAATATGCTCGTATCTCTGTAAGGAAGCGCGCTAGAGCGCTGAAACTGTGGCTATACGCACTTTCATGGAAACACGCTTCTTTGAGGTTTTAAGCTCAGAAAGTGAAACTGTGAGTGCTTCTGGCCAGGGAACAGCTTCAGATCACAGTGCATTGCATATATTGTATCGTTTGTTCCAATGTGCTTGTATGGCCATTTGGAAGTGAATAGAAGCTTCTGAAGTGAAGATATGCACTTTTTCTAAAACCTTCTTTTTTTTAATTTTGCTTGTCAAAAATGTCCATTCTGTGTGTAACCCATTGGGAAAGTGACAAACTTGAGTGAATTGTGACAATATGACTGAATTGGAGTGAATATGCGTTTATCTCTGTAAGAAAGCGAGCAAGAGCGCTGAAACTGTGGCTATACGCACTTTCATGGAAACACGCTTCTTTGAGGTTTTAAGCTCAGAACGTGAATCTGAGCGTGTTTCTGGCCTGGGAACAGCTTCAGATCACAGTGCAATGCGTATATGGTATCGTTTGGTCCAATGGTTTTTATGGCCATTTGGAAGTGAATATAAGCTTCTGAAGTGAAGATATGCACTTTTTCAAAAACTTTTTTTTTTTAGATTTGCTTGTCAGAAATGTCCATTCTGTGTGTTACTCAGTGGGAAAGTGAACAACTTCAGTGAATTGTGACTTTATTACTGAATTGGAGTGAATATGCTCGTATGTCTGTAAGGAAGCGCGCGAGAGCGCTGAAACTGTGGCTATACGCACTTTCATGGAAACACGCTTCTTTGAGGTTTTAAGCTCAGAAAGTGAAACTGTGAGTGCTTCTGGCCAGGGAACAGCTTCAGATCACAGTGCATTGCATATATTGTATCGTTTGTTCCAATGTGCTTGTATGGCCATTTGGAAGTGAATAGAAGCTTCTGAAGTGAAGATATGTACTTTTCAAAAACTTTCTTTTTTTTTAATTTTGCTTGTCAAAAATGTCCATTCTGTGTGTAACCCAGTGGGAAAGTGACAAATTTGAGTGAATTGTGACTATATGACTGAATTCGAGTGATTATGCGTTTATCTCTGAAAGGAAGCGCGCTAGAGCGGTGAAACTGTGGCTATACGCACTTTCATGGAAACACGCTTCTTTGAGGTTTTAAGCTCAGAATGTGAAACTGTGCGTGCTTCTGGCCAGGGAACAGCTTCAGATCACAGTGCAATGCTTATATTGTATCGATTGGTCCAATGTGCTTGTATGGCCAATTTTCAGTGAATATAAGCTTCTGAAGTGAAGTTATGTACTTTTCAAAAACTTTCTTTTTTTTTAATTTTGCTTGTAAAAAATGTCCATTCTGTGTGTAACCCAGTGGGAAAGTGACAAATTTGAGTCAATTGTGACAATATGACTGAATTGGAGTGAATATGCGTTTATCTCTGTAAGAAAGCAAGCTTGAGCGCTGAAACTGTGGCTTTTCGCACTTTCATGAAAACATGCTTCTTTGAAGTTTTAAGCTCAGAAAGTGAATCTGAGCATGTTTCCGGCCTGGCAACAGCTTCAGATCACAGTGCAGTGCATATATTGTATCGATTGGTCCAATGTGCTTGTATGGCCAATTTTAAGTGAATATAAGCTTCTGAAGTGAAGATATGTACTTTTCAAAAACTTTCTTTTTTTTAGTTTTGCTTGTCAAAAATGTCCTTTCTGTGTGTAACTTAGTGAGAAAGTGACAAACTTGAGTGAATTGTGACAATATGACTGAATTGGAGTGCATATGCGTTTATCTCTGTAAGAAAGCGAGCTAGAGCGCTGAAATTGTGGCTATACGCACTTTCATGAAAACATGCTTCTTTGAGGTTTTAAGCTCAGAAAGTGAATCTGAGCGTGTTCCCGGCCTGGCAACAGCTTCAGATCACAGTGCAATGCATATATTGTATCGTTTGTTCCAATGTGCTTGTATGGCCATTTGGAAGTGAATAGAGGCTTCTGAAGTGAAGATATGCACTTTTTCAAAAACTTTCTTTTTTTTTAAATTTTGCTTGTCAAAAATGTCCATTCTGTGTGTAACCCAGTGGGAAAGTGACAAACTTGAGTGAATTGTGACAATATGACTGAATTGGAGTGAATATGCGTTTATCTCTGTAAGAAAGCGAGCTAGAGCGCTGAAACTGTGGCTATACGCACTTTCATGGAAACACGCTTCTTTGAGGTTTTAAGCTCAGAACGTGAATCTGAGCGTGTTTCTGGCCTGGGAACGGCTTCAGATCACAGTGCAATGCGTATATGGTATCGTTTGGTCCAATGGCTTTTATGGCCATTTGGAAGTGAATATAAGCTTCTGAAGTGAAGATATGCACTTTTTCAAAAACTTTCTTTTTTTTTAAATTTTGCTTGTCAAAAATGTCCATTCTGTGTGTAACCCAGTGGGAAAGTGAACAACTTCAGTGAATTGTGACTTTATTACTGAATTGGAGTGAATATGCTCGTATCTCTGTAAGGAAGCGCGCGAGAGCGCTGAAACTGTGGCTATACGCACTTTCATGGAAACACGCTTCTTTGAGGTTTTAAGCTCAGAAAGTGAAACTGTGCGTGTTTCTGGCCAGGGAACAGCTTCAGATCACAGTGCAATGCTTATATGGTATCGTTTGGTCCATTGTGCTTGTATGGCCATTTGGAAGTGAATTTAAGCTTCTAAAGTGAAGATATGCACTTTTTCAAAAACTTTCTTTTTTTTTAAATTTTGCTTGTCAAAAATGTCCATTCTGTGTGTAACCCTGTGGGAAAGTGAAAAACTTGAGTGAATTGTGACTATATGACTGAATTCGAGTGATTATGCGTTTATCTCTGAAAGGAAGCGCGCTAGAGCGCTGAAACTGTGGCTATACGCACTTTCATGGAAACACGCTTCTTTGAGGTTTTAAGCTCAGAATGTGAAACTGTGCGTGCTTCTGGCCAGGGAACAGCTTCAGATCACAGTGCAATGCTTATATTGTATCGATTGGTCCAATGTGCTTGTATGGCCAATTTTCAGTGAATAGAAGCTTCTGAAGTGAAGTTATGTACTTTTCAAAAACTTTCTTTTTTTTTAATTTTGCTTGTCCAAAATGTCCATTCTGTGTGTAACCCAGTGGGAAAGTGACAAATTTGAGTCAATTGTGACAATATGACTGAATTGGAGTGAATATGCGTTTATCTCTGTAAGAAAGCAAGCTTGAGCGCTGAAACTGTGGCTTTTCGCACTTTCATGAAAACATGCTTCTTTGAAGTTTTAAGCTCAGAAAGTGAATCTGAGCATGTTTCCGGCCTGGCAACAGCTTCAGATCACAGTGCAATGCATATATTGTATCGTTTGTTCCAATGTGCTTGTATGGCCATTTGGAAGTGAATAGAAGCTTCTGAAGTGAAGATATGCACTTTTTCAAAAACTTTCTTTTTTTTTAAATTTTGCTTGTCAAAAATGTCCATTCTGTGTGTAACCCAGTGGGAAAGTGACAAACTTGAGTGAATTGTGACAATATGACTGAATTGGAGTGAATATGCGTTTATCTCTGTAAGAAAGCGAGCTAGAGCGCTGAAACTGTGGCTATACGCACTTTCATGGAAACACGCTTCTTTGAGGTTTTAAGCTCAGAACGTGAATCTGAGCGTGTTTCTGGCCTGGGAACGGCTTCAGATCACAGTGCAATGCTTATATGGTATCGTTTGGTCCATTGTGCTTGTATGGCCATTTGGAAGTGAATATAAGCTTCTAAAGTGAAGATATGCACTTTTTCAAAAACTTTCTTTTTTTTTAAATTTTGCTTGTCAAAAATGTCCATTCTGTGTGTAACCCAGTGGGAAAGTGAAAAACTTGAGTGAATTGTGACTATATGACTGAATTCGAGTGATTATGCGTTTATCTCTGAAAGGAAGCGCGCTAGAGCGCTGAAACTGTGGCTATACGCACTTTCATGGAAACACGCTTCTTTGAGGTTTTAAGCTCAGAATGTGAAACTGTGCGTGCTTCTGGCCAGGGAACAGCTTCAGATCACAGTGCAATGCTTATATTGTATCGATTGGTCCAATGTGCTTGTATGGCCAATTTTCAGTGAATATAAGCTTCTGAAGTGAAGTCATGTACTTTTCAAAAACTTTCTTTTTTTTTAATTTTGCTTGTCAAAAATGTCCATTCTGTGTGTAACCCAGTGGGAAAGTGACAAATTTGAGTCAATTGTGACAATATGACTGAATTGGAGTGAATATGCGTTTATCTCTGTAAGAAAGCAAGCTTGAGCGCTGAAACTGTGGCTTTTCGCACTTTCATGAAAACATGCTTCTTTGAAGTTTTAAGCTCAGAAAGTGAATCTGAGCATGTTTCCGGCCTGGCAACAGCTTCAGATCACAGTGCAATGCATATATTGTATCGTTTGTTCCAATGTGCTTGTATGGCCATTTGGAAGTGAATAGAAGCTTCTGAAGTGAAGATATGCACTTTTTCAAAAACTTTCTTTTTTTTTAAATTTTGCTTGTCAAAAATGTCCATTCTGTGTGTAACCCAGTGGGAAAGTGAACAACTTCAGTGAATTGTGACTTTATTACTGAATTGGAGTGAATATGCTCGTATCTCTGTAAGGAAGCGCGCGAGAGCGCTGAAACTGTGGCTATACGCACTTTCATGGAAACACGCTTCTTTGAGGTTTTAAGCTCAGAAAGTGAAACTGTGCGTGTTTCTGGCCAGGGAACAGCTTCAGATCACAGTGCAATGCTTATATGGTATCGTTTGGTCCATTGTGCTTGTATGGCCATTTGGAAGTGAATATAAGCTTCTAAAGTGAAGATATGCACTTTTTCAAAAACTTTCTTTTTTTTTAAATTTTGCTTGTCAAAAATGTCCATTCTGTGTGTAACCCAGTGGGAAAGTGAAAAACTTGAGTGAATTGTGACTATATGACTGAATTCGAGTGATTATGCGTTTATCTCTGAAAGGAAGCGCGCTAGAGCGCTGAAACTGTGGCTATACGCACTTTCATGGAAACACGCTTCTTTGAGGTTTTAAGCTCAGAATGTGAAACTGTGCGTGCTTCTGGCCAGGGAACAGCTTCAGATCACAGTGCAATGCTTATATTGTATCGATTGGTCCAATGTGCTTGTATGGCCAATTTTCAGTGAATATAAGCTTCTGAAGTGAAGTTATGTACTTTTCAAAAACTTTCTTTTTTTTTAATTTTGCTTGTCAAAAATGTCCATTCTGTGTGTAACCCAGTGGGAAAGTGACAAATTTGAGTCAATTGTGACAATATGACTGAATTGGAGTGCATATGCGTTTATCTCTGTAAGAAAGCGAGCTAGAGCGCTGAAATTGTGGCTATACGCACTTTCATGAAAACATGCTTCTTTGAGGTTTTAAGCTCAGAAAGTGAATCTGAGCGTGTTTCCGGCCTGGCAACAGCTTCAGATCACAGTGCAATGCATATATTGTATCGTTTGTTCCAATGTGCTTGTATGGCCATTTGGAAGTGAATAGAAGCTTCTGAAGTGAAGATATGCACTTTTTCAAAAACTTTCTTTTTTTTAGATTTGCTTGTCAGAAATGTCCATTCTGTGTGTTACTCAGTGGGAAAGTGAACAACTTCAGTGAATTGTGACTATATTACTGAATTGGAGTGAATATGCTCGTATCTCTGTAAGGAAGCGCGCTAGAGCGCTGAAACTGTGGCTATACGCACTTTCATGGAAACACGCTTCTTTGAGGTTTTAAGCTCAGAAAGTGAAACTGTGAGTGCTTCTGGCCAGGGAACAGCTTCAGATCACAGTGCATTGCATATATTGTATCGTTTGTTCCAATGTGCTTGTATGGCCATTTGGAAGTGAATAGAAGCTTCTGAAGTGAAGATATGCACTTTTTCAAAAACTTTCTTTTTTTTTAAATTTTGCTTGTCAAAAATGTCCTTTCTGTGTGTAACCCAGTGGGAAAGTGACAAACTTGAGTGAATTGTGACAATATGACTGAATTGGAGTGAATATGCGTTTATCTCTGTAAGAAAGCGAGCTAGAGCGCTGAAACTGTGGCTATACGCACTTTCATGAAAACATGCTTCTTTGAGGTTTTAAGCTCAGAAAGTGAATCTGAGCGTGTTTCCGGCCTGGCAACAGCTTCAGATCACAGTGCAATGCATATATTGTATCGTTTGTTCCAATGTGCTTGTATGGCCATTTGGAAGTGAATAGAAGCTTCTGAAGTGAAGATATGCACTTTTTCAAAAACTTTCTTTTTTTTAGATTTGCTTGTCAGAAATGTCCATTCTGTGTGTTACTCAGTGGGAAAGTGAACAACTTCAGTGAATTGTGACTTTATTACTGAATTGGAGTGAATATGCTCGTATCTCTGTAAGGAAGCGCGCGAGAGCGCTGAAACTGTGGCTATACGCACTTTCATGGAAACACGCTTCTTTGAGGTTTTAAGCTCAGAAAGTGAAACTGTGAGTGCTTCTGGCCAGGGAACAGCTTCAGATCACAGTGCATTGCATATATTGTATCGTTTGTTCCAATGTGCTTGTATGGCCATTTGGAAGTGAATAGAAGCTTCTGAAGTGAAGATATGCACTTTTTCAAAAACTTTCTTTTTTTTTTAAATTTTGCTTGTCAAAAATGTCCTTTCTTTGTGTAACCCAGTGGGAAAGTGACAAACTTGAGTGAATTGTGACAATATGACTGAATTGGAGTGAATATGCGTTTATCTCTGTAAGAAAGCGAGCTAGAGCGCTGAAACTGTGGCTATACGCACTTTCATGAAAACATGCTTCTTTGAGGTTTTAAGCTCAGAAAGTGAATCTGAGCGTGTTTCCGGCCTGGCAACAGCTTCAGATCACAGTGCAATGCATATATTGTATCGTTTGTTCCAATGTGCTTGTATGGCCATTTGGAAGTGAATAGAAGCTTCTGAAGTGAAGATATGCACTTTTTCAAAAACTTTCTTTTTTTTAGATTTGCTTGTCAGAAATGTCCATTCTGTGTGTTACTCAGTGGGAAAGTGAACAACTTCAGTGAATTGTGACTATATTACTGAATTGGAGTGAATATGCTCGTATCTCTGTAAGGAAGCGCGCTAGAGCGCTGAAACTGTGGCTATACGCACTTTCATGGAAACACGCTTCTTTGAGGTTTTAAGCTCAGAAAGTGAAACTGTGAGTGCTTCTGGCCAGGGAACAGCTTCAGATCACAGTGCATTGCATATATTGTATCGTTTGTTCCAATGTGCTTGTATGGCCATTTGGAAGTGAATAGAAGCTTCTGAAGTGAAGATATGCACTTTTTCTAAAACTTTCTTTTTTTTAATTTTGCTTGTCAAAAATGTCCATTCTGTGTGTAACCCATTGGGAAAGTGACAAACTTGAGTGAATTGTGACAATATGACTGAATTGGAGTGAATATGCGTTTATCTCTGTAAGAAAGCGAGCTAGAGCGCTGAAACTGTGGCTATACGCACTTTCATGGAAACACGCTTCTTTGAGGTTTTAAGCTCAGAACGTGAATCTGAGCGTGTTTCTGGCCTGGGAACAGCTTCAGATCACAGTGCAATGCGTATATGGTATCGTTTGGTCCAATGGTTTTTATGGCCATTTGGAAGTGAATATAAGCTTCTGAAGTGAAGATATGCACTTTTTCAAAAACTTTTTTTTTTTAGATTTGCTTGTCAGAAATGTCCATTCTGTGTGTTACTCAGTGGGAAAGTGAACAACTTCAGTGAATTGTGACTTTATTACTGAATTGGAGTGAATATGCTCGTATGTCTGTAAGGAAGCGCGCGAGAGCGCTGAAACTGTGGCTATACGCACTTTCATGGAAACACGCTTCTTTGAGGTTTTAAGCTCAGAAAGTGAAACTGTGAGTGCTTCTGGCCAGGGAACAGCTTCAGATCACAGTGCATTGCATATATTGTATCGTTTGTTCCAATGTGCTTGTATGGCCATTTGGAAGTGAATAGAAGCTTCTGAAGTGAAGATATGCACTTTTTCAAAAACTTTCTTTTTTTTTAATTTTGCTTGTCAAAAATGTCCATTCTGTGTGTAACCCAGTGGGAAAGTGACAAACTTGAGTGAATTGTGACAATATGACTGAATTGGAGTGAATATGCGTTTATCTCTGTAAGAAAGCGAGCTAGAGCGCTGAAACTGTGGCTATACGCACTTTCATGGAAACACGCTTCTTTGAGGTTTTAAGCTCAGAACGTGAATCTGAGCGTGTTTCTGGCCTGGGAACAGCTTCAGATCACAGTGCAATGCGTATATGGTATCGTTTGGTCCAATGGCTTTTATGGCCATTTGGAAGTGAATATAAGCTTCTGAAGTGAAGATATGCACTTTTTCAAAAACTTTCTTTTTTTTAGATTTGCTTGTCAGAAATGTCCATTCTGTGTGTTACTCAGTGGGAAAGTGAACAACTTCAGTGAATTGTGACTTTATTACTGAATTGGAGTGAATATGCTCGTATCTCTGTAAGGAAGCGCGCGAGAGCGCTGAAACTGTGGCTATACGCACTTTCATGGAAACACGCTTCTTTGAGGTTTTAAGCTCAGAAAGTGAAACTGTGAGTGCTTCTGGCCAGGGAACAGCTTCAGATCACAGTGCATTGCATATATTGTATCGTTTGTTCCAATGTGCTTGTATGGCCATTTGGAAGTGAATAGAAGCTTCTGAAGTGAAGATATGCACTTTTTCAAAAACTTTCTTTTTTTTTAAATTTTGCTTGTCAAAAATGTCCTTTCTGTGTGTAACCCAGTGGGAAAGTGACAAACTTGAGTGAATTGTGACAATATGACTGAATTGGAGTGAATATGCGTTTATCTCTGTAAGAAAGCGAGCTAGAGCGCTGAAACTGTGGCTATACGCACTTTCATGAAAACATGCTTCTTTGAGGTTTTAAGCTCAGAAAGTGAATCTGAGCGTGTTTCCGGCCTGGCAACAGCTTCAGATCACAGTGCAATGCATATATTGTATCGTTTGTTCCAATGTGCTTGTATGGCCATTTGGAAGTGAATAGAAGCTTCTGAAGTGAAGATATGCACTTTTTCAAAAACTTTCTTTTTTTTAGATTTGCTTGTCAGAAATGTCCATTCTGTGTGTTACTCAGTGGGAAAGTGAACAACTTCAGTGAATTGTGACTATATTACTGAATTGGAGTGAATTAGCTCGTATCTCTGTAAGGAAGCGCGCTAGAGCGCTGAAACTGTGGCTATACGCACTTTCATGGAAACACGCTTCTTTGAGGTTTTAAGCTCAGAAAGTGAAACTGTGAGTGCTTCTGGCCAGGGAACAGCTTCAGATCACAGTGCATTGCATATATTGTATCGTTTGTTCCAATGTGCTTGTATGGCCATTTGGAAGTGAATAGAAGCTTCTGAAGTGAAGATATGCACTTTTTCAAAAACTTTCTTTTTTTTAATTTTGCTTGTCAAAAATGTCCATTCTGTGTGTAACCCATTGGGAAAGTGACAAACTTGAGTGAATTGTGACAATATGACTGAATTGGAGTGAATATGCGTTTATCTCTGTAAGAAAGCGAGCTAGAGCGCTGAAACTGTGGCTATACGCACTTTCATGGAAACACGCTTCTTTGAGGTTTTAAGCTCAGAAAGTGAAACTGTGAGTGCTTCTGGCCAGGGAACAGCTTCAGATCACAGTGCATTGCATATATTGTATCGTTTGTTCCAATGTGCTTGTATGGCCATTTGGAAGTGAATAGAAGCTTCTGAAGTGAAGATATGCACTTTTTCAAAAACTTTCTTTTTTTTTAATTTTGCTTGTCAAAAATGTCCATTCTGTGTGTAACCCAGTGGGAAAGTGACAAACTTGAGTGAATTGTGACAATATGACTGAATTGGAGTGAATATGCGTTTATCTCTGTAAGAAAGCGAGCTAGAGCGCTGAAACTGTGGCTATACGCACTTTCATGGAAACACGCTTCTTTGAGGTTTTAAGCTCAGAACGTGAATCTGAGCGTGTTTCTGGCCTGGGAACAGCTTCAGATCACAGTGCAATGCGTATATGGTATCGTTTGGTCCAATGGCTTTTATGGCCATTTGGAAGTGAATATAAGCTTCTGAAGTGAAGATATGCACTTTTTCAAAAACTTTCTTTTTTTTAGATTTGCTTGTCAGAAATGTCCATTCTGTGTGTTACTCAGTGGGAAAGTGAACAACTTCAGTGAATTGTGACTTTATTACTGAATTGGAGTGAATATGCTCGTATCTCTGTAAGGAAGCGCGCGAGAGCGCTGAAACTGTGGCTATACGCACTTTCATGAAAACATGCTTCTTTGAGGTTTTAAGCTCAGAAAGTGAATCTGAGCGTGTTTCCGGCCTGGCAACAGCTTCAGATCACAGTGCAATGCATATATTGTATCGTTTGTTCCAATGTGCTTGTATGGCCATTTGGAAGTGAATAGAAGCTTCTGAAGTGAAGATATGCACTTTTTCAAAAACTTTCTTTTTTTTAGATTTGCTTGTCAGAAATGTCCATTCTGTGTGTTACTCAGTGGGAAAGTGAACAACTTCAGTGAATTGTGACTATATTACTGAATTGGAGTGAATATGCTCGTATCTCTGTAAGGAAGCGCGCTAGAGCGCTGAAACTGTGGCTATACGCACTTTCATGGAAACACGCTTCTTTGAGGTTTTAAGCTCAGAAAGTGAAACTGTGAGTGCTTCTGGCCAGGGAACAGCTTCAGATCACAGTGCATTGCATATATTGTATCGTTTGTTCCAATGTGCTTGTATGGCCATTTGGAAGTGAATAGAAGCTTCTGAAGTGAAGATATGCACTTTTTCAAAAACTTTCTTTTTTTTTAAATTTTGCTTGTCAAAAATGTCCTTTCTGTGTGTAACCCAGTGGGAAAGTGACAAACTTGAGTGAATTGTGACAATATGACTGAATTGGAGTGAATATGCGTTTATCTCTGTAAGAAAGCGAGCTAGAGCGCTGAAACTGTGGCTATACGCACTTTCATGAAAACATGCTTCTTTGAGGTTTTAAGCTCAGAAAGTGAATCTGAGCGTGTTTCCGGCCTGGCAACAGCTTCAGATCACAGTGCAATGCATATATTGTATCGTTTGTTCCAATGTGCTTGTATGGCCATTTGGAAGTGAATAGAAGCTTCTGAAGTGAAGATATGCACTTTTTCAAAAACTTTCTTTTTTTTTAAATTTTGCTTGTCAAAAATGTCCATTCTGTGTGTAACCCAGTGGGAAAGTGAAAAACTTGAGTGAATTGTGACTATATGACTGAATTCGAGTGAATATGCGTTTATCTCTGTAGGAAGCGCGCTAGAGCGCTGAAACTGTGGCTATACGTGCTTTCATGAAAACACGCTTCTTTGAGGTTTTAAGCTCAGAACGTGAATCTGAGCGTGTTTCTGGCCTGGCAACAGCTTCAGATCACAGTGCAATGCATATATTGTATCGTTTGTTCCAATGTGCTTGTATGGCCATTTGGAAGTGAATAGAAGCTTCTGAAGTGAAGATATGCACTTTTTCAAAAACTTTCTTTTTTTTAATTTTGCTAGTCAAAAATGTCCATTCTGTGTGTAACCCAGTGGGAAAGTGACAAACTTGAGTGAATTGTGACAATATGACTGAATTGGAGTGAATATGCGTTTATCTCTGTAAGAAAGCGAGCTAGAGCGCTGAAACTGTGGCTATACGCACTTTCATGGAAACACGCTTCTTTGAGGTTTTAAGCTCAGAACGTGAATCTGAGCGTGTTTCTGGCCTGGGAACAGCTTCAGATCACAGTGCAATGCGTATATGGTATCGTTTGGTCCAATGGCTTTTATGGCCATTTGGAAGTGAATATAAGCTTCTGAAGTGAAGATATGCACTTTTTCAAAAACTTTCTTTTTTTTTAAATTTTGCTTGTCAAAAATGTCCATTCTGTGTGTAACCCAGTGGGAAAGTGAACAACTTCAGTGAATTGTGACTTTATTACTGAATTGGAGTGAATATGCTCGTATCTCTGTAAGGAAGCGCGCGAGAGCGCTGAAACTGTGGCTATACGCACTTTCATGGAAACACGCTTCTTTGAGGTTTTAAGCTCAGAAAGTGAAACTGTGCGTGTTTCTGGCCAGGGAACAGCTTCAGATCACAGTGCAATGCTTATATGGTATCGTTTGGTCCATTGTGCTTGTATGGCCATTTGAAAGTGAATATAAGCTTCTAAAGTGAAGATATGCACTTTTTCAAAAACTTTCTTTTTTTTAAAATTTTGCTTGTCAAAAATGTCCATTCTGTGTGTAACCCAGTGGGAAAGTGAAAAACTTGAGTGAATTGTGACTATATGACTGAATTCGAGTGATTATGCGTTTATCTCTGAAAGGAAGCACGCTCGAGCGCTGAAACTGTGGCTATACGTGCTTTCCTGAAAACACGCTTCTTTGAGGTTTTAAGCTCAGAAAGTGAATCTGAGCGTGTTTCCGGCCTGGCAACAGCTTCAGATCACAGTGCAATGCATATATTGTATCGTTTGTTCCAATGTGCTTGTATGGCCATTTGGAAGTGAATAGAAGCTTCTGAAGTGAAGATATGCACTTTTTCAAAAACTTTCTTTTTTTTAGATATGCTTGTCAGAAATGTCCATTCTGTGTGTTACTCAGTGGGAAAGTGAACAACTTCAGTGAATTGTGACTATATTACTGAATTGGAGTGAATATGCTCGTATCTCTGTAAGGACGCGCGCTAGAGCGCTGAAACTGTGGCTATACGCACTTTCATGGAAACACGCTTCTTTGAGGTTTTAAGCTCAGAAAGTGAAACTGTGAGTGCTTCTGGCCAGGGAACAGCTTCAGATCACAGTGCATTGCATATATTGTATCGTTTGTTCCAATGTGCTTGTATGGCCATTTGGAAGTGAATAGAAGCTTCTGAAGTGAAGATATGCACTTTTTCAAAAACTTTCTTTTTTTTTAAATTTTGCTTGTCAAAAATGTCCTTTCTGTGTGTAACCCAGTGGGAAAGTGACAAACTTGAGTGAATTGTGACAATATGACTGAATTGGAGTGAATATGCGTTTATCTCTGTAAGAAAGCGAGCTAGAGCGCTGAAACTGTGGCTATACGCACTTTCATGAAAACATGCTTCTTTGAGGTTTTAAGCTCAGAAAGTGAATCTGAGCGTGTTTCCGGCCTGGCAACAGCTTCAGATCACAGTGCAATGCATATATTGTATCGTTTGTTCCAATGTGCTTGTATGGCCATTTGGAAGTGAATAGAAGCTTCTGAAGTGAAGATATGCACTTTTTCAAAAACTTTCTTTTTTTTAGATTTGCTTGTCAGAAATGTCCATTCTGTGTGTTACTCAGTGGGAAAGTGAACAACTTCAGTGAATTGTGACTATATTACTGAATTGGAGTGAATATGCTCGTATCTCTGTAAGGAAGCGCGCTAGAGCGCTGAAACTGTGGCTATACGCACTTTCATGGAAACACGCTTCTTTGAGGTTTTAAGCTCAGAAAGTGAAACTGTGAGTGCTTCTGGCCAGGGAACAGCTTCAGATCACAGTGCATTGCATATATTGTATCGTTTGTTCCAATGTGCTTGTATGGCCATTTGGAAGTGAATAGAAGCTTCTGAAGTGAAGATATGCACTTTTTCAAAAACTTTCTTTTTTTTAATTTTGCTTGTCAAAAATGTCCATTCTGTGTGTAACCCATTGGGAAAGTGACAAACTTGAGTGAATTGTGACAATATGACTGAATTGGAGTGAATATGCGTTTATCTCTGTAAGAAAGCGAGCTAGAGCGCTGAAACTGTGGCTATACGCACTTTCATGGAAACACGCTTCTTTGAGGTTTTAAGCTCAGAAAGTGAAACTGTGAGTGCTTCTGGCCAGGGAACAGCTTCAGATCACAGTGCATTGCATATATTGTATCGTTTGTTCCAATGTGCTTGTATGGCCATTTGGAAGTGAATAGAAGCTTCTGAAGTGAAGATATGCACTTTTTCAAAAACTTTCTTTTTTTTTTAATTTTGCTAGTCAAAAATGTCCATTCTGTGTGTAACCCAGTGGGAAAGTGACAAACTTGAGTGAATTGTGACAATATGACTGAATTGGAGTGAATATGCGTTTATCTCTGTAAGAAAGCGAGCTAGAGCGCTGAAACTGTGGCTATACGCACTTTCATGGAAACACGCTTCTTTGAAGTTTTAAGCTCAGAAAGTGAATCTGAGCGTGTTTCTGGCCTGGCAACAGCTTCAGATCACAGTGCAATGCGTATATGGTATCGTTTGTTCCAATGTGCTTGTATGGCCATTTGGAAGTGAATAGAAGCTTCTGAAGTGAAGATATGCACTTTTTCAAAAACTTTCTTTTTTTTAGATTTGCTTGTCAGAAATGTCCATTCTGTGTGTTACTCAGTGGGAAAGTGAACAACTTCAGTGAATTGTGACTATATTACTGAATTGGAGTGAATATGCTCGTATCTCTGTAAGGAAGCGCGCTAGAGCGCTGAAACTGTGGCTATACGCACTTTCATGGAAACACGCTTCTTTGAGGTTTTAAGCTCAGAAAGTGAAACTGTGAGTGCTTCTGGCCAGGGAACAGCTTCAGATCACAGTGCATTGCATATATTGTATCGTTTGTTCCAATGTGCTTGTATGGCCATTTGGAAGTGAATAGAAGCTTCTGAAGTGAAGATATGCACTTTTTCAAAAACTTTCTTTTTTTTTAAATTTTGCTTGTCAAAAATGTCCTTTCTGTGTGTAACCCAGTGGGAAAGTGAAAAACTTGAGTGAATTGTGACTATATGACTGAATTCGAGTGAATATGCGTTTATCTCTGTAGGAAGCGCGCTAGAGCGCTGAAACTGTGGCTATACGTGCTTTCATGAAAACACGCTTCTTTGAGGTTTTAAGCTCAGAACGTGAATCTGAGCGTGTTTCTGGCCTGGCAACAGCTTCAGATCACAGTGCAATGCATATATTGTATCGTTTGTTCCAATGTGCTTGTATGGCCAATTTTAAGTGAATATAAGCTTCTGAAGTGAAGATATGTACTTTTCAAAAACTTTCTTTTTTTTTATTTTGCTTGTCAAAAATGTCCTTTCTGTGTGTAACCCAGTGGGAAAGTGACAAACTTGAGTGAATTGTGACTATTTGACTGAATTCGAGTGATGATGCGTTTATCTCTGTTAGGAAGCGCGCTAGAGCGCTGAAACTGTGGCTATACGTGCTTTCATGAAAACACGCTTCTTTGAGGTTTTAAGCTCAGAATGTGAAACTGTGCGTGCTTCTGGCCAGGGAACAGCTTCAGATCACAGTGCATTGCATATATTGTATCGATTGGTCCAATGTGCTTGTATGGCCAATTTTAAGTGAATATAAGCTTCTGAAGTGAAGATATGTACTTTTCAAAAACTTTCTTTTTTTTAATTTTGCTAGTCAAAAATGTCCATTCTGTGTGTAACCCAGTGGGAAAGTGACAAACTTGAGTGAATTGTGACAATATGACTGAATTGGAGTGAATATGCGTTTATCTCTGTAAGAAAGCGAGCTAGAGCGCTGAAACTGTGGCTATACGCACTTTCATGGAAACACGCTTCTTTGAGGTTTTAAGCTCAGAACGTGAATCTGAGCGTTTTTCTGGCCTGGGAACAGCTTCAGATCACAGTGCAATGCGTATATGGTATCGTTTGGTCCAATGGCTTTTATGGCCATTTGGAAGTGAATATAAGCTTCTGAAGTGAAGATATGCACTTTTTCTAAAACTTTCTTTTTTTTTTAATTTTGCTTGTCAAAAATGTCCATTCTGTGTGTAACCCAGTGGGAAAGTGAACAACTTCAGTGAATTGTGACTTTATTACTGAATTGGAGTGAATATGCTCGTATCTCTGTAAGGAAGCGCGCGAGAGCGCTGAAACTGTGGCTATACGCACTTTCATGGAAACACGCTTCTTTGAGGTTTTAAGCTCAGAAAGTGAAACTGTGCGTGTTTCTGGCCAGGGAACAGCTTCAGATCACAGTGCAATGCTTATATGGTATCGTTTGGTCCATTGTGCTTGTATGGCCATTTGAAAGTGAATATAAGCTTCTAAAGTGAAGATATGCACTTTTTCAAAAACTTTCTTTTTTTTAAAATTTTGCTTGTCAAAAATGTCCATTCTGTGTGTAACCCAGTGGGAAAGTGAAAAACTTGAGTGAATTGTGACTATATGACTGAATTCGAGTGATTATGCGTTTATCTCTGAAAGGAAGCACGCTCGAGCGCTGAAACTGTGGCTATACGTGCTTTCCTGAAAACACGCTTCTTTGAGGTTTTAAGCTCAGAAAGTGAATCTGAGCGTGTTTCCGGCCTGGCAACAGCTTCAGATCACAGTGCAATGCATATATTGTATCGTTTGTTCCAATGTGCTTGTATGGCCATTTGGAAGTGAATAGAAGCTTCTGAAGTGAAGATATGCACTTTTTCAAAAACTTTCTTTTTTTTAGATATGCTTGTCAGAAATGTCCATTCTGTGTGTTACTCAGTGGGAAAGTGAACAACTTCAGTGAATTGTGACTATATTACTGAATTGGAGTGAATATGCTCGTATCTCTGTAAGGACGCGCGCTAGAGCGCTGAAACTGTGGCTATACGCACTTTCATGGAAACACGCTTCTTTGAGGTTTTAAGCTCAGAAAGTGAAACTGTGAGTGCTTCTGGCCAGGGAACAGCTTCAGATCACAGTGCATTGCATATATTGTATCGTTTGTTCCAATGTGCTTGTATGGCCATTTGGAAGTGAATAGAAGCTTCTGAAGTGAAGATATGCACTTTTTCAAAAACTTTCTTTTTTTTAATTTTGCTTGTCAAAAATGTCCATTCTGTGTGTAACCCATTGGGAAAGTGACAAACTTGAGTGAATTGTGACAATATGACTGAATTGGAGTGAATATGCGTTTATCTCTGTAAGAAAGCGAGCTAGAGCGCTGAAACTGTGGCTATACGCACTTTCATGGAAACACGCTTCTTTGAGGTTTTAAGCTCAGAAAGTGAAACTGTGAGTGCTTCTGGCCAGGGAACAGCTTCAGATCACAGTGCATTGCATATATTGTATCGTTTGGTCCAATGGCTTTTATGGCCATTTGGAAGTGAATATAAGCTTCTGAAGTGAAGATATGCACTTTTTCAAAAACTTTCTTTTTTTTTAAATTTTGCTTGTCAAAAATGTCCATTCTGTGTGTAACCCAGTGGGAAAGTGAACAACTTCAGTGAATTGTGACTTTATTACTGAATTGGAGTGAATATGCTCGTATCTCTGTAAGGAAGCGCGCGAGAGCGCTGAAACTGTGGCTATACGCACTTTCATGGAAACACGCTTCTTTGAGGTTTTAAGCTCAGAAAGTGAAACTGTGCGTGTTTCTGGCCAGGGAACAGCTTCAGATCACAGTGCAATGCTTATATGGTATCGTTTGGTCCATTGTGCTTGTATGGCCATTTGAAAGTGAATATAAGCTTCTAAAGTGAAGATATGCACTTTTTCAAAAACTTTCTTTTTTTTAAAATTTTGCTTGTCAAAAATGTCCATTCTGTGTGTAACCCAGTGGGAAAGTGAAAAACTTGAGTGAATTGTGACTATATGACTGAATTCGAGTGATTATGCGTTTATCTCTGAAAGGAAGCACGCTCGAGCGCTGAAACTGTGGCTATACGTGCTTTCCTGAAAACACGCTTCTTTGAGGTTTTAAGCCCAGAAAGTGAATCTGAGCGTGTTTCCGGCCTGGCAACAGCTTCAGATCACAGTGCAATGCATATATTGTATCGTTTGTTCCAATGTGCTTGTATGGCCATTTGGAAGTGAATAGAAGCTTCTGAAGTGAAGATATGCACTTTTTCAAAAACTTTCTTTTTTTTAGATATGCTTGTCAGAAATGTCCATTCTGTGTGTTACTCAGTGGGAAAGTGAACAACTTCAGTGAATTGTGACTATATTACTGAATTGGAGTGAATATGCTCGTATCTCTGTAAGGACGCGCGCTAGAGCGCTGAAACTGTGGCTATACGCACTTTCATGGTAACACGCTTCTTTGAGGTTTTAAGCTCAGAAAGTGAAACTGTGAGTGCTTCTGGCCAGGGAACAGCTTCAGATCACAGTGCATTGCATATATTGTATCGTTTGTTCCAATGTGCTTGTATGGCCATTTGGAAGTGAATAGAAGCTTCTGAAGTGAAGATATGCACTTTTTCAAAAACTTTCTTATTTTTTAAATTTTGCTTGTCAAAAATGTCCTTTCTGTGTGTAACCCAGTGGGAAAGTGACAAACTTGAGTGAATTGTGACAATATGACTGAATTGGAGTGAATATGCGTTTATCTCTGTAAGAAAGCGAGCTAGAGCGCTGAAACTGTGGCTATACGCACTTTCATGAAAACATGCTTCTTTGAGGTTTTAAGCTCAGAAAGTGAATCTGAGCGTGTTTCCGGCCTGGCAACAGCTTCAGATCACAGTGCAATGCATATATTGTATCGTTTGTTCCAATGTGCTTGTATGGCGATTTGGAAGTGAATAGAAGCTTCTGAAGTGAAGATATGCACTTTTTCAAAAACTTTCTTTTTTTTAGATTTGCTTGTCAGAAATGTCCATTCTGTGTGTTACTCAGTGGGAAAGTGAACAACTTCAGTGAATTGTGACTATATTACTGAATTGGAGTGAATATGCTCGTATCTCTGTAAGGAAGCGCGCTAGAGCGCTGAAACTGTGGCTATACGCACTTTCATGGAAACACGCTTCTTTGAGGTTTTAAGCTCAGAAAGTGAAACTGTGAGTGCTTCTGGCCAGGGAACAGCTTCAGATCACAGTGCATTGCATATATTGTATCGTTTGTTCCAATGTGCTTGTATGGCCATTTGGAAGTGAATAGAAGCTTCTGAAGTGAAGATATGCACTTTTTCAAAAACTTTCTTTTTTTTAATTTTGCTTGTCAAAAATGTCCATTCTGTGTGTAACCCATTGGGAAAGTGACAAACTTGAGTGAATTGTGACAATATGACTGAATTGGAGTGAATATGCGTTTATCTCTGTAAGAAAGCGAGCTAGAGCGCTGAAACTGTGGCTATACGCACTTTCATGGAAACACGCTTCTTTGAGGTTTTAAGCTCAGAAAGTGAAACTGTGAGTGCTTCTGGCCAGGGAACAGCTTCAGATCACAGTGCATTGCATATATTGTATCGTTTGTTCCAATGTGCTTGTATGGCCATTTGGAAGTGAATAGAAGCTTCTGAAGTGAAGATATGCACTTTTTCAAAAACTTTCTTTTTTTTTTAATTTTGCTAGTCAAAAATGTCCATTCTGTGTGTAACCCAGTGGGAAAGTGACAAACTTGAGTGAATTGTGACAATATGACTGAATTGGAGTGAATATGCGTTTATCTCTGTAAGAAAGCGAGCTAGAGCGCTGAAACTGTGGCTATACGCACTTTCATGGAAACACGCTTCTTTGAAGTTTTAAGCTCAGAAAGTGAATCTGAGCGTGTTTCTGGCCTGGCAACAGCTTCAGATCACAGTGCAATGCGTATATGGTATCGTTTGTTCCAATGTGCTTGTATGGCCATTTGGAAGTGAATAGAAGCTTCTGAAGTGAAGATATGCACTTTTTCAAAAACTTTCTTTTTTTTAGATTTGCTTGTCAGAAATGTCCATTCTGTGTGTTACTCAGTGGGAAAGTGAACAACTTCAGTGAATTGTGACTATATTACTGAATTGGAGTGAATATGCTCGTATCTCTGTAAGGAAGCGCGCTAGAGCGCTGAAACTGTGGCTATACGCACTTTCATGGAAACACGCTTCTTTGAGGTTTTAAGCTCAGAAAGTGAAACTGTGAGTGCTTCTGGCCAGGGAACAGCTTCAGATCACAGTGCATTGCATATATTGTATCGTTTGTTCCAATGTGCTTGTATGGCCATTTGGAAGTGAATAGAAGCTTCTGAAGTGAAGATATGCACTTTTTCAAAAACTTTCTTTTTTTTTAAATTTTGCTTGTCAAAAATGTCCTTTCTGTGTGTAACCCAGTGGGAAAGTGAAAAACTTGAGTGAATTGTGACTATATGACTGAATTCGAGTGAATATGCGTTTATCTCTGTAGGAAGCGCGCTAGAGCGCTGAAACTGTGGCTATACGTGCTTTCATGAAAACACGCTTCTTTGAGGTTTTAAGCTCAGAACGTGAATCTGAGCGTGTTTCTGGCCTGGCAACAGCTTCAGATCACAGTGCAATGCATATATTGTATCGTTTGTTCCAATGTGCTTGTATGGCCATTTGGAAGTGAATAGAAGCTTCTGAAGTGAAGATATGCACTTTTTCAAAAACTTTCTTTTTTTTAATTTTGCTAGTCAAAAATGTCCATTCTGTGTGTAACCCAGTGGGAAAGTGACAAACTTGAGTGAATTGTGACAATATGACTGAATTGGAGTGAATATGCGTTTATCTCTGTAAGAAAGCGAGCTAGAGCGCTGAAACTGTGGCTATACGCACTTTCATGGAAACACGCTTCTTTGAGGTTTTAAGCTCAGAACGTGAATCTGAGCGTGTTTCTGGCCTGGGAACAGCTTCAGATCACAGTGCAATGCGTATATGGTATCGTTTGGTCCAATGGCTTTTATGGCCATTTGGAAGTGAATATAAGCTTCTGAAGTGAAGATATGCACTTTTTCAAAAACTTTCTTTTTTTTTAAATTTTGCTTGTCAAAAATGTCCATTCTGTGTGTAACCCAGTGGGAAAGTGAACAACTTCAGTGAATTGTGACTTTATTACTGAATTGGAGTGAATATGCTCGTATCTCTGTAAGGAAGCGCGCGAGAGCGCTGAAACTGTGGCTATACGCACTTTCATGGAAACACGCTTCTTTGAGGTTTTAAGCTCAGAAAGTGAAACTGTGCGTGTTTCTGGCCAGGGAACAGCTTCAGATCACAGTGCAATGCTTATATGGTATCGTTTGGTCCATTGTGCTTGTATGGCCATTTGAAAGTGAATATAAGCTTCTAAAGTGAAGATATGCACTTTTTCAAAAACTTTCTTTTTTTTAAAATTTTGCTTGTCAAAAATGTCCATTCTGTGTGTAACCCAGTGGGAAAGTGAAAAACTTGAGTGAATTGTGACTATATGACTGAATTCGAGTGATTATGCGTTTATCTCTGAAAGGAAGCACGCTCGAGCGCTGAAACTGTGGCTATACGTGCTTTCCTGAAAACACGCTTCTTTGAGGTTTTAAGCTCAGAAAGTGAATCTGAGCGTGTTTCCGGCCTGGCAACAGCTTCAGATCACAGTGCAATGCATATATTGTATCGTTTGTTCCAATGTGCTTGTATGCCCATTTGGAAGTGAATAGAAGCTTCTGAAGTGAAGATATGCACTTTTTCAAAAACTTTCTTTTTTTTAGATTTGCTTGTCAGAAATGTCCATTCTGTGTGTCACTCAGTGGGAAAGTGAACAACTTCAGTGAATTGTGACTATATTTCTGAATTGGAGTGAATATGCTCGTATGTCTGTAAGGAAGCGCGCTAGAGCGCTGAAACTGTGGCTATACGCACTTTCATGGAAACAAACTTCTTTGAGGTTTTAAGCTCAGAAAGTGAAACTGTGAGTGCTTCTGGCCAGGGAACAGCTTCAGATCACAGTGCATTGCATATATTGTATCGTTTGTTCCAATGTGCTTGTATGGCCAATTTTAAGTGAATATAAGCTTCTGAAGTGAAGATATGTACTTTTCAAAAACTTTCTTTTTTTTTATTTTGCTTGTCAAAAATGTCCTTTCTGTGTGTAACCCAGTGGGAAAGTGACAAACTTGAGTGAATTGTGACTATTTGACTGAATTCGAGTGATGATGCGTTTATCTCTGTTAGGAAGCGCGCTAGAGCGCTGAAACTGTGGCTATACGTGCTTTCATGAAAACACGCTTCTTTGAGGTTTTAAGCTCAGAATGTGAAACTGTGCGTGCTTCTGGCCAGGGAACAGCTTCAGATCACAGTGCATTGCATATATTGTATCGATTGGTCCAATGTGCTTGTATGGCCAATTTTAAGTGAATATAAGCTTCTGAAGTGAAGATATGTACTTTTCAAAAACTTTCTTTTTTTTAATTTTGCTAGTCAAAAATGTCCATTCTGTGTGTAACCCAGTGGGAAAGTGACAAACTTGAGTGAATTGTGACAATATGACTGAATTGGAGTGAATATGCGTTTATCTCTGTAAGAAAGCGAGCTAGAGCGCTGAAACTGTGGCTATACGCACTTTCATGGAAACACGCTTCTTTGAGGTTTTAAGCTCAGAACGTGAATCTGAGCGTGTTTCTGGCCTGGGAACAGCTTCAGATCACAGTGCAATGCGTATATGGTATCGTTTGGTCCAATGGCTTTTATGGCCATTTGGAAGTGAATATAAGCTTCTGAAGTGAAGATATGCACTTTTTCAAAAACTTTCTATTTTTTAGATTTGCTTGTCAGAAATGTCCATTCTGTGTGTTACTCAGTGGGAAAGTGAACAACTTCAGTGAATTGTGACTTTATTACTGAATTGGAGTGAATATGCTCGTATCTCTGTAAGGAAGCGCGCTAGAGCGCTGAAACTGTGGCTATACGCACTTTCATGGAAACACGCTTCTTTGAGGTTTTAAGCTCAGAATGTGAAACTGTGCGTGCTTCTGGCCAGGGAACAGCTTCAGATCACAGTGCAATGCTTATATTGTATCGATTGGTCCAATGTGCTTGTATGGCCAATTTTCAGTGAAAATAAGCTTCTGAAGTGAAGTTATGTACTTTTCAAAAACTTTCTTTTTTTTTAATTTTGCTTGTCAAAAATGTCCATTCTGTGTGTAACCCAGTGGGAAAGTGAACAACTTCAGTGAATTGTGACTTTATTACTGAATTGGAGTGAATATGCTCGTATCTCTTTAAGGAAGCGCGCGAGAGCGCTGAAACTGTGGCGATACGCACTTTCATGGAAACACGCTTCTTTGAGGTTTTAAGCTCAGAAAGTGAAACTGTGCGTGTTTCTGGCCAGGGAACAGCTTCAGATCACAGTGCAATGCTTATATGGTATCGTTTGGTCCATTGTGCTTGTATGGCCATTTGAAAGTGAATATAAGCTTCTAAAGTGAAGATATGCACTTTTTCAAAAACTTTCTTTTTTTTTAAATTTTGCTTGTCAAAAATGTCCATTCTGTGTGTAACCCAGTGGGAAAGTGAAAAACTTGAGTGAATTGTGACTATATGACTGAATTCGAGTGATTATGCGTTTATCTCTGAAAGGAAGCACGCTCGAGCGCTGAAACTTTGGCTATACGTGCTTTCCTGAAAACACGCTTCTTTGAGGTTTTAAGCTCAGAAAGTGAATCTGAGCGCGTTTCCGGCCTGGCAACAGCTTCAGATCACAGTGCAATGCATATATTGTATCGTTTGTTCCAATGTGCTTGTATGGCCATTTGGAAGTGAATAGAAGCTTCTGAAGTGAAGATATGCACTTTTTCAAAAACTTTCTTTTTTTTAGATTTGCTTGTCAGAAATGTCCATTCTGTGTGTTACTCAGTGGGAAAGTGAACAACTTCAGTGAATTGTGACTATATTTCTGAATTGGAGTGAATATGCTCGTATCTCTGTAAGGAAGCGCGCTAGAGCGCTGAAACTGTGGCTATACGCACTTTCATGGAAACACGCTTCTTTGAGGTTTTAAGCTCAGAAAGTGAAACTGTGAGTGCTTCTGGCCAGGGAACAGCTTCAGATCACAGTGCATTGCATATATTGTATCGTTTGTTCCAATGTGCTTGTATGGCCATTTGGAAGTGAATAGAAGCTTCTGAAGTGAAGATATGCCCTTTTTCAAAAACTTTCTTCTTTTTAAATTTTGCTTGTCAAAAATGTCCATTCTGTGTGTAACCCAGTGGGAAAGTGAAAAACTTGAGTGAATTGTGACTATATGACTGAATTCGAGTGATTATGCGTTTATCTCTGAAAGGAAGCGCGCTAGAGCGCTGAAACTGTGGCTATACGTGCTTTCCTGAAAACACGCTTCTTTGAGGTTTTAAGCTCAGAATGTGAAACTGTGCGTGCTTCTGGCCAGGGAACAGCTTCAGATCACAGTGCAATGCATATATTGTATCGTTTGTTCCAATGTGCTTGTATGGCCATTTGGAAGTGAATAGAAGCTTCTGAAGTGAAGATATGCACTTTTTCAAAAACTTTCTTTTTTTAAATTTTGCTTGTCAAAAATGTCCATTCTGTGTGTAACCCAGTGGGAAAGTGAAAAACTTGAGTGAATTGTGACTATATGACTGAATTCGAGTGAATATGCGTTTATCTCTGTAGGAAGCGCGCTAGAGCGCTGAAACTGTGGCTATACGTGCTTTCATGAAAACACGCTTCTTTGAGGTTTTAAGCTCAGAACGTGAATCTGAGCGTGTTTCCGGCCTGGCAACAGCTTCAGATCACAGTGCAATGCATATATTGTATCGTTTGTTCCAATGTGCTTGTTTGGCCATTTGGAAGTGAATAGAAGCTTCTGAAGTGAAGATATGCACTTTTTCAAAAACTTTCTTTTTTTTAATTTTGCTAGTCAAAAATGTCCATTCTGTGTGTAACCCAGTGGGAAAGTGACAAACTTGAGTGAATTGTGACAATATGACTGAATTGGAGTGAATATGCGTTTATCTCTGTAAGAAAGCGAGCTAGAGCGCTGAAACTGTGGCTATACGCACTTTCATGGAAACACGCTTCTTTGAGGTTTTAAGCTCAGAACGTGAATCTGAGCGTGTTTCTGGCCTGGGAACAGCTTCAGATCACAGTGCAATGCGTATATGGTATCGTTTGGTCCAATGGCTTTTATGGCCATTTGGAAGTGAATATAAGCTTCTGAAGTGAAGATATGCACTTTTTCAAAAACTTTCTTTTTTTTTAAATTTTGCTTGTCAAAAATGTCCATTCTGTGTGTAACCCAGTGGGAAAGTGAACAACTTCAGTGAATTGTGACTTTATTACTGAATTGGAGTGAATATGCTCGTATCTCTGTAAGGAAGCGCGCGAGAGCGCTGAAACTGTGGCTATACGCACTTTCATGGAAACACGCTTCTTTGAGGTTTTAAGCTCAGAATGTGAAACTGTGCGTGCTTCTGGCCAGGGAACAGCTTCAGATCACAGTGCAATGCTTATATTGTATCGATTGGTCCAATGTGCTTGTATGGCCAATTTTCAGTGAAAATAAGCTTCTGAAGTGAAGTTATGTACTTTTCAAAAACTTTCTTTTTTTTTAATTTTGCTTGTCAAAAATGTCCATTCTGTGTGTAACCCAGTGGGAAAGTGAACAACTTCAGTGAATTGTGACTTTATTACTGAATTGGAGTGAATATGCTCGTATCTCTGTAAGGAAGCGCGCGAGAGCGCTGAAACTGTGGCTATACGCACTTTCATGAAAACACGCTTCTTTGAGGTTTTAAGCTCAGAAAGTGAATCTGAGCGTGTTTCCGGCCTGGCAACAGCTTCAGATCACAGTGCAATGCATATATTGTATCGTTTGTTCCAATGTGCTTGTATGCCCATTTGGAAGTGAATAGAAGCTTCTGAAGTGAAGATATGCACTTTTTCAAAAACTTTCTTTTTTTTAGATTTGCTTGTCAGAAATGTCCATTCTGTGTGTCACTCAGTGGGAAAGTGAACAACTTCAGTGAATTGTGACTATATTTCTGAATTGGAGTGAATATGCTCGTATCTCTGTAAGGAAGCGCGCTAGAGCGCTGAAACTGTGGCTATACGCACTTTCATGGAAACAAACTTCTTTGAGGTTTTAAGCTCAGAAAGTGAAACTGTGAGTGCTTCTGGCCAGGGAACAGCTTCAGATCACAGTGCATTGCATATATTGTATCGTTTGTTCCAATGTGCTTGTATGGCCATTTGGAAGTGAATAGAAGCTTCTGAAGTGAAGATATGCACTTTTTCAAAAACTTTCTTTTTTTTTATTTTGCTTGTCAAAAATGTCCTTTCTGTGTGTAACCCAGTGGGAAAGTGACAAACTTGAGTGAATTGTGACTATTTGACTGAATTCGAGTGATGATGCGTTTATCTCTGTTAGGAAGCGCGCTAGAGCGCTGAAACTGTGGCTATACGTGCTTTCATGAAAACACGCTTCTTTGAGGTTTTAAGCTCAGAATGTGAAACTGTGCGTGCTTCTGGCCAGGGAACAGCTTCAGATCACAGTGCATTGCATATATTGTATCGATTGGTCCAATGTGCTTGTATGGCCAATTTTAAGTGAATATAAGCTTCTGAAGTGAAGATATGTACTTTTCAAAAACTTTTTTTTTTTTAATTTTGCTAGTCAAAAATGTCCATTCTGTGTGTAACCCAGTGGGAAAGTGACAAACTTGAGTGAATTGTGACAATATGACTGAATTGGAGTGAATATGCGTTTATCTCTGTAAGAAAGCGAGCTAGAGCGCTGAAACTGTGGCTATACGCACTTTCATGGAAACACGCTTCTTTGAGGTTTTAAGCTCAGAACGTGAATCTGAGCGTGTTTCTGGCCTGGGAACAGCTTCAGATCACAGTGCAATGCGTATATGGTATCGTTTGGTCCAATGGCTTTTATGGCCATTTGGAAGTGAATATAAGCTTCTGAAGTGAAGATATGCACTTTTTCAAAAACTTTCTTTTTTTTAGATTTGCTTGTCAGAAATGTCCATTCTGTGTGTTACTCAGTGGGAAAGTGAACAACTTCAGTGAATTGTGACTTTATTACTGAATTGGAGTGAATATGCTCGTATCTCTGTAAGGAAGCGCGCGAGAGCGCTGAAACTGTGGCTATACGCACTTTCATGGAAACACGCTTCTTTGAGGTTTTAAGCTCAGAATGTGAAACTGTGCGTGCTTCTGGCCAGGGAACAGCTTCAGATCACAGTGCAATGCTTATATTGTATCGATTGGTCCAATGTGCTTGTATGGCCAATTTTCAGTGAAAATAAGCTTCTGAAGTGAAGTTATGTACTTTTCAAAAACTTTCTTTTTTTTTAATTTTGCTTGTCAAAAATGTCCATTCTGTGTGTAACCCAGTGGGAAAGTGAACAACTTCAGTGAATTGTGACTTTATTACTGAATTGGAGTGAATATGCTCGTATCTCTGTAAGGAAGCGCGCGAGAGCGCTGAAACTGTGGCTATACGCACTTTCATGGAAACACGCTTCTTTGAGGTTTTAAGCTCAGAAAGTGAAACTGTGCGTGTTTCTGGCCAGGGAACAGCTTCAGATCACAGTGCAATGCTTATATGGTATCGTTTGGTCCATTGTGCTTGTATGGCCATTTGAAAGTGAATATAAGCTTCTAAAGTGAAGATATGCACTTTTTCAAAAACTTTCTTTTTTTTTAAATTTTGCTTGTCAAAAATGTCCATTCTGTGTGTAACCCAGTGGGAAAGTGAAAAACTTGAGTGAATTGTGACTATATGACTGAATTCGAGTGATTATGCGTTTATCTCTGAAAGGAAGCACGCTCGAGCGCTGAAACTTTGGCTATACGTGCTTTCCTGAAAACACGCTTCTTTGAGGTTTTAAGCTCAGAAAGTGAATCTGAGCGCGTTTCCGGCCTGGCAACAGCTTCAGATCACAGTGCAATGCATATATTGTATCGTTTGTTCCAATGTGCTTGTATGGCCATTTGGAAGTGAATAGAAGCTTCTGAAGTGAAGATATGCACTTTTTCAAAAACTTTCTTTTTTTTAGATTTGCTTGTCAGAAATGTCCATTCTGTGTGTTACTCAGTGGGAAAGTGAACAACTTCAGTGAATTGTGACTATATTTCTGAATTGGAGTGAATATGCTCGTATCTCTGTAAGGAAGCGCGCTAGAGCGCTGAAACTGTGGCTATACGCACTTTCATGGAAACACGCTTCTTTGAGGTTTTAAGCTCAGAAAGTGAAACTGTGAGTGCTTCTGGCCAGGGAACAGCTTCAGATCACAGTGCATTGCATATATTGTATCGTTTGTTCCAATGTGCTTGTATGGCCATTTGGAAGTGAATAGAAGCTTCTGAAGTGAAGATATGCCCTTTTTCAAAAACTTTCTTCTTTTTAAATTTTGCTTGTCAAAAATGTCCATTCTGTGTGTAACCCAGTGGGAAAGTGAAAAACTTGAGTGAATTGTGACTATATGACTGAATTCGAGTGATTATGCGTTTATCTCTGAAAGGAAGCGCGCTAGAGCGCTGAAACTGTGGCTATACGTGCTTTCCTGAAAACACGCTTCTTTGAGGTTTTAAGCTCAGAATGTGAAACTGAGCGTGCTTCTGGCCAGGGAACAGCTTCAGATCACAGTGCATTGCATATATTGTATCGATTGGTCCAATGTGCTTGTATGGCCAATTTTAAGTGAATATAAGCTTCTGAAGTGAAGATATGTACTTTTCAAAAACTTTCTTTTTTTTAATTTTGCTAGTCAAAAATGTCCATTCTGTGTGTAACCCAGTGGGAAAGTGACAAACTTGAGTGAATTGTGACAATATGACTGAATTGGAGTGAATATGCGTTTATCTCTGTAAGAAAGCGAGCTAGAGCGCTGAAACTGTGGCTATACGCACATTCATGGAAACACGCTTCTTTGAGGTTTTAAGCTCAGAACGTGAATCTGAGCGTGTTTCTGGCCTGGGAACAGCTTCAGATCACAGTGCAATGCGTATATGGTATCGTTTGGTCCAATGGCTTTTATGGCCATTTGGAAGTGAATATAAGCTTCTGAAGTGAAGATATGCACTTTTTCAAAAACTTTCTTTTTTTTTAAATTTTGCTTGTCAAAAATGTCCATTCTGTGTGTAACCCAGTGGGAAAGTGAACAACTTCAGTAAATTGTGACTTTATTACTGAATTGGAGTGAATATGCTCGTATCTCTGGAAGGAAGCGCGCGAGAGCGCTGAAACTGTGGCTATACGCACTTTCATGGAAACACGCTTCTTTGAGGTTTTAAGCTCAGAAAGTGAAACTGTGCGTGTTTCTGGCCAGGGAACAGCTTCAGATCACAGTGCAATGCTTATATGGTATCGTTTGGTCCATTGTGCTTGTATGGCCATTTGAAAGTGAATATAAGCTTCTAAAGTGAAGATATGCACTTTTTCAAAAACTTTCTTTTTTTTAAAATTTTGCTTGTCAAAAATGTCCATTCTGTGTGTAACCCAGTGGGAAAGTGAAAAACTTGAGTGAATTGTGACTATATGACTGAATTCGAGTGATTATGCGTTTATCTCTGAAAGGAAGCACGCTCGAGCGCTGAAACTTTGGCTATACGTGCTTTCCTGAAAACACGCTTCTTTGAGGTTTTAAGCTCAGAAAGTGAATCTGAGCGCGTTTCCGGCCTGAAAACAGCTTCAGATCACAGTGCAATGCATATATTGTATCGTTTGTTCCAATGTGCTTGTATGGCCATTTGGAAGTGAATAGAAGCTTCTGAAGTGAAGATATGCACTTTTTCAAAAACTTTCTTTTTTTTAGATTTGCTTGTCAGAAATGTCCATTCTGTGTGTTACTCAGTGGGAAAGTGAACAACTTCAGTGAATTGTGACTATATTTCTGAATTGGAGTGAATATGCTCGTATCTCTGTAAGGAAGCGCGCTAGAGCGCTGAAACTGTGGCTATACGCACTTTCATGGAAACACGCTTCTTTGAGGTTTTAAGCTCAGAAAGTGAAACTGTGAGTGCTTCTGGCCAGGGAACAGCTTCAGATCACAGTGCATTGCATATATTGTATCGTTTGTTCCAATGTGCTTGTATGGCCATTTGGAAGTGAATAGAAGCTTCTGAAGTGAAGATATGCACTTTTTCAAAAACTTTCTTTTTTTTTATTTTGCTTGTCAAAAATGTCCTTTCTGTGTGTAACCCAGTGGGAAAGTGACAAACTTGAGTGAATTGTGACTATTTGACTGAATTCGAGTGATGATGCGTTTATCTCTGTTAGGAAGCGCGCTAGAACGCTGAAACTGTGGCTATACGTGCTTTCATGAAAACACGCTTCTTTGAGGTTTTAAGCTCAGAATGTGAAACTGTGCGTGCTTCTGGCCAGGGAACAGCTTCAGATCACAGTGCATTGCATATATTGTATCGATTGGTCCAATGTGCTTGTATGGCCAATTTTAAGTGAATATAAGCTTCTGAAGTGAAGATATGTACTTTTCAAAAACTTTCTTTTTTTTAATTTTGCTAGTCAAAAATGTCCATTCTGTGTGTAACCCAGTGGGAAAGTGACAAACTTGAGTGAATTGTGACAATATGACTGAATTGGAGTGAATATGCGTTTATCTCTGTAAGAAAGCGAGCTAGAGCGCTGAAACTGTGGCTATACGCACATTCATGGAAACACGCTTCTTTGAGGTTTTAAGCTCAGAACGTGAATCTGAGCGTGTTTCTGGCCTGGGAACAGCTTCAGATCACAGTGCAATGCGTATATGGTATCGTTTGGTCCAATGGCTTTTATGGCCATTTGGAAGTGAATATAAGCTTCTGAAGTGAAGATATGCACTTTTTCAAAAACTTTCTTTTTTTTAGATTTGCTTGTCAGAAATGTCCATTCTGTGTGTTACTCAGTGGGAAAGTGAACAACTTCAGTGAATTGTGACTTTATTACTGAATTGGAGTGAATATGCTCGTATCTCTGTAAGGAAGCGCGCGAGAGCGCTGAAACTGTGGCTATACGCACTTTCATGAAAACATGCTTCTTTGAGGTTTTAAGCTCAGAAAGTGAATCTGAGCGTGTTTCCGGCCTGGCAACAGCTTCAGATCACAGTGCAATGCATATATTGTATCGTTTGTTCCAATGTGCTTGTATGGCCATTTGGAAGTGAATAGAAGCTTCTGAAGTGAAGATATGCACTTTTTCAAAAACTTTCTTTTTTTTAGATTTGCTTGTCAGAAATGTCCATTCTGTGTGTTACTCAGTGGGAAAGTGAACAACTTCAGTGAATTGTGACTATATTACTGAATTGGAGTGAATATGCTCGTATCTCTGTAAGGAAGCGCGCTAGAGCGCTGAAACTGTGGCTATACGCACTTTCATGGAAACACGCTTCTTTGAGGTTTTAAGCTCAGAAAGTGAAACTGTGAGTGCTTCTGGCCAGGGAACAGCTTCAGATCACAGTGCATTGCATATATTGTATCGTTTGTTCCAATGTGCTTGTATGGCCATTTGGAAGTGAATAGAAGCTTCTGAAGTGAAGATATGCACTTTTTCAAAAACTTTCTTTTTTTTTAATTTTGCTTGTCAAAAATGTCCATTCTGTGTGTAACCCAGTGGGAAAGTGACAAACTTGAGTGAATTGTGACAATATGACTGAATTGGAGTGAATATGCTCGTATCTCTGTAAGAAAGCGAGCTAGAGCGCTGAAACTGTGGCTATACGCACTTTCATGGAAACACGCTTCTTTGAGGTTTTAAGCTCAGAACGTGAATCTGAGCGTGTTTCTGGCCTGGGAACAGCTTCAGATCACAGTGCAATGCGTATATGGTATCGTTTGGTCCAATGGCTTTTATGGCCATTTGGAAGTGAATATAAGCTTCTGAAGTGAAGATATGCACTTTTTCAAAAACTTTCTTTTTTTTAGATTTGCTTGTCAGAAATGTCCATTCTGTGTGTTACTCAGTGGGAAAGTGAACAACTTCAGTGAATTGTGACTTTATTACTGAATTGGAGTGAATATGCTCGTATCTCTGTAAGGAAGCGCGCGAGAGCGCTGAAACTGTGGCTATACGCACTTTCATGGAAACACGCTTCTTTGAGGTTTTAAGCTCAGAAAGTGAAACTGTGCGTGTTTCTGGCCAGGGAACAGCTTCAGATCACAGTGCAATGCTTATATGGTATCGTTTGGTCCATTGTGCTTGTATGGCCATTTGGAAGTGAATATAAGCTTCTGAAGTGAAGATATGCACTTTTTCAAAAACTTTCTTCTTTTTAAATTTTGCTTGTCAAAAATGTCCATTCTGTGTGTAACCCAGTGGGAAAGTGAAAAACTTGAGTGAATTGTGACTATATGACTGAATTCGAGTGATTATGCGTTTATCTCTGAAAGGAAGCGCGCTAGAGCGCTGAAACTGTGGCTATACGTGCTTTCCTGAAAACACGCTTCTTTGAGGTTTTAAGCTCAGAATGTGAAACTGTGCGTGCTTCTGGCCAGGGAACAGCTTCAGATCACAGTGCAATGCATATATTGTATCGTTTGTTCCAATGTGCTTGTATGGCCATTTGGAAGTGAATAGAAGCTTCTGAAGTGAAGATATGCTCTTTTTCAAAAACTTTCTTTTTTTTAAATTTTGCTTGTCAAAAATGTCCATTCTGTGTGTAACCCAGTGGGAAAGTGAAAAACTTGAGTGAATTGTGACTATATGACTGAATTCGAGTGAATATGCGTATATCTCTGTAGGAAGCGCGCTAGAGCGCTGAAACTGTGGCTATACGTGCTTTCATGAAAACACGCTTCTTTGAGGTTTTAAGCTCAGAACGTGAATCTGAGCGTGTTTCTGGCCTGGCAACAGCTTCAGATCACAGTGCAATGCATATATTGTATCGTTTGTTCCAATGTGCTTGTATGGCCATTTGGAAGTGAATAGAAGCTTCTGAAGTGAAGATATGCACTTTTTCAAAAACTTTCTTTTTTTTAATTTTGCTAGTCAAAAATGTCCATTCTGTGTGTAACCCAGTGGGAAAGTGACAAACTTGAGTGAATTGTGACAATATGACTGAATTGGAGTGAATATGCGTTTATCTCTGTAAGAAAGCGAGCTAGAGCGCTTAAACTGTGGCTATACGCACTTTCATGGAAACACGCTTCTTTGAGGTTTTAAGCTCAGAACGTGAATCTGAGCGTGTTTCTGGCCTGGGAACAGCTTCAGATCACAGTGCAATGCGTATATGGTATCGTTTGGTCCAATGGCTTTTATGGCCATTTGGAAGTGAATATAAGCTTCTGAAGTGAAGATATGCACTTTTTCAAAAACTTTCTTTTTTTTTAAATTTTGCTTGTCAAAAATGTCCATTCTGTGTGTAACCCAGTGGGAAAGTGAACAACTTCAGTGAATTGTGACTTTATTACTGAATTGGAGTGAATATGCTCGTATCTCTGTAAGGAAGCGCGCGAGAGCGCTGAAACTGTGGCTAGACGCACTTTCATGGAAACACGCTTCTTTGAGGTTTTAAGCTCAGAAAGTGAAACTGTGCGTGTTTCTGGCCAGGGAACAGCTTCAGATCACAGTGCAATGCTTATATGGTATCGTTTGGTCCATTGTGCTTGTATGGCCATTTGAAAGTGAATATAAGCTTCTAAAGTGAAGATATGCACTTTTTCAAAAACTTTCTTTTTTTTAAAATTTTGCTTGTCAAAAATGTCCATTCTGTGTGTAACCCAGTGGGAAAGTGAAAAACTTGAGTGAATTGTGACTATATGACTGAATTCGAGTGATTATGCGTTTATCTCTGAAAGGAAGCACGCTCGAGCGCTGAAACTTTGGCTATACGTGCTTTCCTGAAAACACGCTTCTTTGAGGTTTTAAGCTCAGAAAGTGAATCTGAGCGCGTTTCCGGCCTGGCAACAGCTTCAGATCACAGTGCAATGCATATATTGTATCGTTTGTTCCAATGTGCTTGTATGGCCATTTGGAAGTGAATAGAAGCTTCTGAAGTGAAGATATGCACTTTTTCAAAAACTTTCTTTTTTTTAGATTTGCTTGTCAGAAATGTCCATTCTGTGTGTTACTCAGTGGGAAAGTGAACAACTTCAGTGAATTGTGACTATATTTCTGAATTGGAGTGAATATGCTCGTATCTCTGTAAGGAAGCGCGCTAGAGCGCTGAAACTGTGGCTATACGCACTTTCATGGAAACACGCTTCTTTGAGGTTTTAAGCTCAGAAAGTGAAACTGTGAGTGCTTCTGGCCAGGGAACAGCTTCAGATCACAGTGCATTGCATATATTGTATCGTTTGTTCCAATGTGCTTGTATGGCCATTTGGAAGTGAATAGAAGCTTCTGAAGTGAAGATATGCACTTTTTCAAAAACTTTCTTCTTTTTAAATTTTGCTTGTCAAAAATGTCCATTCTGTGTGTAACCCAGTGGGAAAGTGAAAAACTTGAGTGAATTGTGACTATATGACTGAATTCGAGTGATTATGCGTTTATCTCTGAAAGGAAGCGCGCTACAGCGCTGAAACTGTGGCTATACGTGCTTTCCTGAAAACACGCTTCTTTGAGGTTTTAAGCTCAGAATGTGAAACTGTGCGTGCTTCTGGCCAGGGAACAGCTTCAGATCACAGTGCAATGCATATATTGTATCGTTTGTTCCAATGTGCTTGTATGGCCATTTGGAAGTGAATAGAAGCTTCTGAAGTGAAGATATGCACTTTTTCAAAAACTTTCTTTTTTTTTAAATTTTGCTTGTCAAAAATGTCCATTCTGTGTGTAACCCAGTGGGAAAGTGAAAAACTTGAGTGAATTGTGACTATATGACTGAATTCGAGTGAATATGCGTTTATCTCTGTAGGAAGCGCGCTAGAGCGCTGAAACTGTGGCTATACGTGCTTTCATGAAAACACGCTTCTTTGAGGTTTTAAGCTCAGAACGTGAATCTGAGCGTGTTTCTGGCCTGGCAACAGCTTCAGATCACAGTGCAATGCATATATTGTATCGTTTGTTCCAATGTGCTTGTATGGCCATTTGGAAGTGAATAGAAGCTTCTGAAGTGAAGATATGCACTTTTTCAAAAACTTTCTTTTTTTTAATTTTGCTAGTCAAAAATGTCCATTCTGTGTGTAACCCAGTGGGAAAGTGACAAACTTGAGTGAATTGTGACAATATGACTGAATTGGAGTGAATATGCGTTTATCTCTTTAAGAAAGCGAGCTAGAGCGCTGAAACTGTGGCTATACGCACTTTCATGGAAACACGCTTCTTTGAGGTTTTAAGCTCAGAACGTGAATCTGAGCGTGTTTCTGGCCTGGCAACAGCTTCAGATCACAGTGCAATGCATATATTGTATCGTTTGTTCCAATGTGCTTGTATGGCCATTTGGAAGTGAATAGAAGCTTCTGAAGTGAAGATATGCACTTTTTCAAAAACTTTCTTTTTTTTAGATTTGCTTGTCAGAAATGTCCATTCTGTGTGTTACTCAGTGGGAAAGTGAACAACTTCAGTGAATTGTGACTATATTTCTGAATTGGAGTGAATATGCTCGTATCTCTGTAAGGAAGCGCGCTAGAGCGCTGAAACTGTGGCTATACGCACTTTCATGGAAACACGCTTCTTTGAGGTTTTAAGCTCAGAAAGTGAAACTGTGAGTGCTTCTGGCCAGGGAACAGCTTCAGATCACAGTGCATTGCATATATTGTATCGTTTGTTCCAATGTGCTTGTATGGCCATTTGGAAGTGAATAGAAGCTTCTGAAGTGAAGATATGCACTTTTTCAAAAACTTTCTTTTTTTTTATTTTGCTTGTCAAAAATGTCCTTTCTGTGTGTAACCCAGTGGGAAAGTGACAAACTTGAGTGAATTGTGACTATTTGACTGAATTCGAGTGATGATGCGTTTATCTCTGTTAGGAAGCGCGCTAGAGCGCTGAAACTGTGGCTATACGTGCTTTCATGAAAACACGCTTCTTTGAGGTTTTAAGCTCAGAATGTGAAACTGTGCGTGCTTCTGGCCAGGGAACAGCTTCAGATCACAGTGCATTGCATATATTGTATCGATTGGTCCAATGTGCTTGTATGGCCAATTTTAAGTGAATATAAGCTTCTGAAGTGAAGATATGTACTTTTCAAAAACTTTCTTTTTTTTAATTTTGCTAGTCAAAAATGTCCATTCTGTGTGTAACCCAGTGGGAAAGTGACAAACTTGAGTGAATTGTGACAATATGACTGAATTGGAGTGAATATGCGTTTATCTCTGTAAGAAAGCGAGCTAGAGCGCTGAAACTGTGGCTATACGCACTTTCATGGAAACACGCTTCTTTGAGGTTTTAAGCTCAGAACGTGAATCTGAGCGTGTTTCTGGCCTGGGAACAGCTTCAGATCACAGTGCAATGCGTATATGGTATCGTTTGGTCCAATGGCTTTTATGGCCATTTGGAAGTGAATATAAGTTTCTGAAGTGAAGATATGCACTTTTTCAAAAACTTTCTTTTTTTTTAAATTTTGCTTGTCAAAAATGTCCATTCTGTGTGTAACCCAGTGGGAAAGTGAACAACTTCAGTGAATTGTGACTTTATTACTGAATTGGAGTGAATATGCTCGTATCTCTGTAAGGAAGCGCGCGAGAGCGCTGAAACTGTGGCTATACGCACTTTCATGGAAACACGCTTCTTTGAGGTTTTAAGCTCAGAAAGTGAAACTGTGCGTGTTTCTGGCCAGGGAACAGCTTCAGATCACAGTGCAATGCTTATATGGTATCGTTTGGTCCATTGTGCTTGTATGGCCATTTGAAAGTGAATATAAGTTTCTAAAGTGAAGATATGCACTTTTTCAAAAACTTTCTTTTTTTTAATTTTGCTTGTCAAAAATGTCCATTCTGTGTGTAACCCAGTGGGAAAGTGAAAAACTTGAGTGAATTGTGACTATATGACTGAATTCGAGTGATTATGCGTTTATCTCTGAAAGGAAGCACGCTCGAGAGCTGAAACTTTGGCTATACGTGCTTTCCTGAAAACACGCTTCTTTGAGGTTTTAAGCTCAGAAAGTGAATCTGAGCGCGTTTCCGGCCTGGCAACAGCTTCAGATCACAGTGCAATGCATATATTGTATCGTTTGTTCCAATGTGCTTGTATGGCCATTTGGAAGTGAATAGAAGCTTCTGAAGTGAAGATATGCACTTTTTCAAAAACTTTCTTTTTTTTAGATTTGCTTGTCAGAAATGTCCATTCTGTGTGTTACTCAGTGGGAAAGTGAACAACTTCAGTGAATTGTGACTATATTTCTGAATTGGAGTGAATATGCTCGTATCTCTGTAAGGAAGTGCGCTAGAGCGCTGAAACTGTGGCTATACGCACTTTCATGGAAACACGCTTCTTTGAGGTTTTAAGCTCAGAAAGTGAAACTGTGAGTGCTTCTGGCCAGGGAACAGCTTCAGATCACAGTGCATTGCATATATTGTATCTTTTGTTCCAATGTGCTTGTATGGCCATTTGGAAGTGAATAGAAGCTTCTGAAGTGAAGATATGCACTTTTTCAAAAACTTTCTTTTTTTTTATTTTGCTTGTCAAAAATGTCCTTTCTGTGTGTAACCCAGTGGGAAAGTGACAAACTTGAGTGAATTGTGACTATTTGACTGAATTCGAGTGATGATGCGTTTATCTCTGTTAGGAAGCGCGCTAGAGCGCTGAAACTGTGGCTGTACGTGCTTTCATGAAAACACGCTTCTTTGAGGTTTTAAGCTCAGAATGTGAAACTGTGCGTGCTTCTGGCCAGGGAACAGCTTCAGATCACAGTGCATTGCATATATTGTATCGATTGGTCCAATGTGCTTGTATGGCCAATTTTAAGTGAATATAAGCTTCTGAAGTGAAGATATGTACTTTTCAAAAACTTTCTTTTTTTTAATTTTGCTAGTCAAAAATGTCCATTCTGTGTGTAACCCAGTGGGAAAGTGACAAACTTGAGTGAATTGTGACAATATGACTGAATTGGAGTGAATATGCGTTTATCTCTGTAAGAAAGCGAGCTAGAGCGCTGAAACTGTGGCTATACGCACTTTCATGGAAACACGCTTCTTTGAGGTTTTAAGCTCAGAACGTGAATCTGAGCGTGTTTCTGGCCTGGGAACAGCTTCAGATCACAGTGCAATGCGTATATGGTATCGTTTGGTCCAATGGCTTTTATGGCCATTTGGAAGTGAATATAAGCTTCTGAAGTGAAGATATGCACTTTTTCAAAAACTTTCTTTTTTTTTAAATTTTGCTTGTCAAAAATGTCCATTCTGTGTGTAACCCAGTGGGAAAGTGAACAACTTCAGTGAATTGTGACTTTATTACTGAATTGGAGTGAATATGCTCGTATCTCTGTAAGGAAGCGCGCGAGAGCGCTGAAACTGTGGCTATACGCACTTTCATGGAAACACGCTTCTTTGAGGTTTTAAGCTCAGAAAGTGAAACTGTGCGTGTTTCTGGCCAGGGAACAGCTTCAGATCACAGTGCAATGCTTATATGGTATCGTTTGGTCCATTGTGCTTGTATGGCCATTTGAAAGTGAATATAAGCTTCTAAAGTGAAGATATGCACTTTTTCAAAAACTTTCTTTTTTTTAATTTTGCTTGTCAAAAATGTCCATTCTGTGTGTAACCCAGTGGGAAAGTGAAAAACTTGAGTGAATTGTGACAATATGACTGAATTGGAGTGAATATGCGTTTATCTCTGTAAGAAAGCGAGCTAGAGCGCTGAAACTGTGGCTATACGCACTTTCATGGAAACACGCTTCTTTGAGGTTTTAAGCTCAGAACGTGAATCTGAGCGTGTTTCCGGCCTGGCAACAGCTTCAGATCACAGTGCAATGCGTATATGGTATCGTTTGTTCCAATGTGCTTGTATGGCCATTTGGAAGTGAATAGAAGCTTCTGAAGTGAAGATATGCACTTTTTCAAAAACTTTCTTTTTTTTAGATTTGCTTGTCAGAAATGTCCATTCTGTGTGTTACTCAGTGGGAAAGTGAACAACTTCAGTGAATTGTGACTTTATTACTGAATTGGAGTGAATATGCTCGTATCTCTGTAAGGAAGCGCGCGAGAGCGCTGAAACTGTGGCTATACGTGCTTTCATGAAAACACGCTTCTTTGAAGTTTTAAGCTCAGAAAGTGAATCTGAGCATGTTTCCGGCCTGGCAACAGCTTCAGATCACAGTGCAGTGCATATATTGTATCGATTGGTCCAATGTGCTTGTATGGCCAATTTTAAGTGAATATAAGCTTCTGAAGTGAAGATATGTACTTTTCAAAAACTTTCTTTTTTTTAGTTTTGCTTGTCAAAAATGTCCTTTCTGTGTGTAACTTAGTGAGAAAGTGACAAACTTGAGTGAATTGTGACAATATGACTGAATTGGAGTGCATATGCGTTTATCTCTGTAAGAAAGCGAGCTAGAGCGCTGAAATTGTGGCTATACGCACTTTCATGAAAACATGCTTCTTTGAGGTTTTAAGCTCAGAAAGTGAATCTGAGCGTGTTTCCGGCCTGGCAACAGCTTCAGATCACAGTGCAATGCATATATTGTATCGTTGGTTCCAATGTGCTTGTATGGCCATTTGGAAGTGAATAGAAGCTTCTGAAGTGAAGATATGCACTTTTTCAAAAACTTTCTTTTTTTTAGATTTGCTTGTCAGAAATGTCCATTCTGTGTGTTACTCAGTGGGAAAGTGAACAACTTCAGTGAATTGTGACTATATTACTGAATTGGAGTGAATATGCTCGTATCTCTGTAAGGAAGCGCGCTAGAGCGCTGAAACTGTGGCTATACGCACTTTCATGGAAACACGCTTCTTTGAGGTTTTAAGCTCAGAAAGTGAAACTGTGAGTGCTTCTGGCCAGGGAACAGCTTCAGATCACAGTGCAATGCATATATTGTATCGTTTGTTCCAATGTGCTTGTATGGCCATTTGGAAGTGAATAGAAGCTTCTGAAGTGAAGATATGCACTTTTTCAAAAACTTTCTTTTTTTTTAAATTTTGCTTGTCAAAAATGTCCATTCTGTGTGTAACCCAGTGGGAAAGTGAAAAACTTGAGTGAATTGTGACTATATGACTGAATTCGAGTGAATATGCGTTTATCTCTGTAGGAAGCGCGCTAGAGCGCTGAAACTGTGGCTATACGTGCTTTCATGAAAACACGCTTCTTTGAGGTTTTAAGCTCAGAACGTGAATCTGAGCGTGTTTCTGGCCTGGCAACAGCTTCAGATCACAGTGCAATGCATATATTGTATCGTTTGTTCCAATGTGCTTGTATGGCCATTTGGAAGTGAATATAAGCTTCTAAAGTGAAGATATGCACTTTTTCAAAAACTTTCTTTTTTTTAAAATTTTGCTTGTCAAAAATGTCCATTCTGTGTGTAACCCAGTGGGAAAGTGAAAAACTTGAGTGAATTGTGACTATATGACTGAATTCGAGTGATTATGCGTTTATCTCTGAAAGGAAGCACGCTCGAGCGCTGAAACTTTGGCTATACGTGCTTTCCTGAAAACACGCTTCTTTGAGGTTTTAAGCTCAGAAAGTGAATCTGAGCGTGTTTCCGGCCTGGCAACAGCTTCAGATCACAGTGCAATGCATATATTGTATCGTTTGTTCCAATGTGCTTGTATGGCCATTTGGAAGTGAATAGAAGCTTCTGAAGTGAAGATATGCACTTTTTCAAAAACTTTCTTTTTTTTAGATTTGCTTGTCAGAAATGTCCATTCTGTGTGTTACTCAGTGGGAAAGTGAACAACTTCAGTGAATTGTGACTATATTTCTGAATTGGAGTGAATATGCTCGTATCTCTGTAAGGAAGCGCGCTAGAGCGCTGAAACTGTGGCTATACGCACTTTCATGGAAACACGCTTCTTTGAGGTTTTAAGCTCAGAAAGTGAAACTGTGAGTGCTTCTGGCCAGGGAACAGCTTCAGATCACAGTGCATTGCATATATTGTATCGTTTGTTCCAATGTGCTTGTATGGCCATTTGGAAGTGAATAGAAGCTTCTGAAGTGAAGATATGCACTTTTTCAAAAACTTTCTTTTTTTTTTATTTTGCTTGTCAAAAATGTCCTTTCTGTGTGTAACCCAGTGGGAAAGTGACAAACTTGAGTGAATTGTGACTATTTGACTGAATTCGAGTGATGATGCGTTTATCTCTGTTAGGAAGCGCGCTAGAGCGCTGAAACTGTGGCTATACGTGCTTTCATGAAAACACGCTTCTTTGAGGTTTTAAGCTCAGAATGTGAAACTGTGCGTGCTTCTGGCCAGGGAACAGCTTCAGATCACAGTGCATTGCATATATTGTATCGATTGGTCCAATGTGCTTGTATGGCCAATTTTAAGTGAATATAAGCTTCTGAAGTGAAGATATGTACTTTTCAAAAACTTTCTTTTTTTTAATTTTGCTAGTCAAAAATGTCCATTCTGTGTGTAACCCAGTGGGAAAGTGACAAACTTGAGTGAATTGTGACAATATGACTAAATTGGAGTGAATATGCGTTTATCTCTGTAAGAAAGCGAGCTAGAGCGCTGAAACTGTGGCTATACGCACTTTCATGGAAACACGCTTCTTTGAGGTTTTAAGCTCAGAACGTGAATCTGAGCGTGTTTCTGGCCTGGGAACAGCTTCAGATCACAGTGCAATGCGAATATGGTATCGTTTGGTCCAATGGCTTTTATGGCCATTTGGAAGTGAATATAAGCTTCTGAAGTGAAGATATGCACTTTTTCAAAAACTTTCTTTTTTTTTAAATTTTGCTTGTCAAAAATGTCCATTCTGTGTGTAACCCAGTGGGAAAGTGAACAACTTCAGTGAATTGTGACTTTATTACTGAATTGGAGTGAATATGCTCGTATCTCTGTAAGGAAGCGCGCGAGAGCGCTGAAACTGTGGCTATACGCACTTTCATGGAAACACGCTTCTTTGAGGTTTTAAGCTCAGAAAGTGAAACTGTGCGTGTTTCTGGCCAGGGAACAGCTTCAGATCACAGTGCAATGCTTATATGGTATCGTTTGGTCCATTGTGCTTGTATGGCCATTTGAAAGTGAATATAAGCTTCTAAAGTGAAGATATGCACTTTTTCAAAAACTTTCTTTTTTTTAAAATTTTGCTTGTCAAAAATGTCCATTCTGTGTGTAACCCAGTGGGAAAGTGAAAAACTTGAGTGAATTGTGACTATATGACTGAATTCGAGTGATTATGCGTTTATCTCTGAAAGGAAGCACGCTCGAGCGCTGAAACTTTGGCTATACGTGCTTTCCTGAAAACACGCTTCTTTGAGGTTTTAAGCTCAGAAAGTGAATCTGAGCGTGTTTCCGGCCTGGCAACAGCTTCAGATCACAGTGCAATGCATATATTGTATCGTTTGTTCCAATGTGCTTGTATGGCCATTTGGAAGTGAATAGAAGCTTCTGAAGTGAAGATATGCACTTTTTCAAAAACTTTCTTTTTTTTAGATTTGCTTGTCAGAAATGTCCATTCTGTGTGTTACTCAGTGGGAAAGTGAACAACTTCAGTGAATTGTGACTATATTTCTGAATTGGAGTGAATATGCTCGTATCTCTGTAAGGAAGCGCGCTAGAGCGCTGAAACTGTGGCTATACGCACTTTCATGGAAACACGCTTCTTTGAGGTTTTAAGCTCAGAAAGTGAAACTGTGAGTGCTTCTGGCCAGGGAACAGCTTCAGATCACAGTGCATTGCATATATTGTATCGTTTGTTCCAATGTGCTTGTATGGCCATTTGGAAGTGAATAGAAGCTTCTGAAGTGAAGATATGCACTTTTTCAAAAACTTTCTTTTTTTTTTATTTTGCTTGTCAAAAATGTCCTTTCTGTGTGTAACCCAGTGGGAAAGTGACAAACTTGAGTGAATTGTGACTATTTGACTGAATTCGAGTGATGATGCGTTTATCTCTGTTACGAAGCGCGCTAGAGCTGTTGGGATTCTGGATTCTGCTGTCATGTTAAGTTCTGTGCCTGGCCTAGCCATGTTTTCATTTCCATGCTTTGCACTTTGTCTCCCCTGTCTTGTCTTGTGTGTATCTTTGCTCACGGTCCCTTGTCTTGTGTGCCACTCATTCAGGTGATTTATTGGTTTCTGGGTTTCAATCTTCTTTCATTATCTCGTGTTCTTCCTTCCTCTCTCTTTTACTGTCTTACTAACACATACTAACAGTTTATTGTTTTTGCTAAATACTAACCCACACTAACCTTGTATATTTGGACTAACTTACTAACAAGCACTTGGGATTGTATAGCTGCACTTACTAATTGACTAATGATCTCTCAGCTGTCGCCCAATTCTAGTCTCCGCCTCCTTGCCTATCCCTAATTATCTCTGCTGCAGTTTTCCACTTATATCTCATGCTTTCCTTTTCTTTTGACTATGCACTTTTAGTACTCCTTAACCGGAGCTGTTGTTTGTTCATAGGATTGTCTTGTGATCCCCGTCTGTGTTTTGGCTACAGCCTAATTCATGTAATTAGTTTATTCCTCATGTGTCTCTCCCTGATCATTGTTCCCACTGATTGTACCTGTTCTCCCTGGTCATGTGTTTACCCCGGGTGTGTATATAAGATGTCTGTTTGGTACACTTTCTTGTCAGATCGTTCTCCCTAGTTTTCTCGTGCCACGTTTCTCGCCTTGATTGCTCAGTGTTTATCTTTCTGACTGGATTGCTCGACTATTGATTTTGGTTTGCCCTTTTTGGATTTTGTTGCATCTGTGAGTTTTGACCTTTTTCTGCCCGACCTTGATTTTGTGATTACTGCCCTGGTTTTGGATTCGGACTGTCTTTGGCTTATGAGTTTGTTTCTCCTCCAAACCTACGCCTGTGTACCGAACCCTTTTTGTCTGACCACGAACTTTGTTATTGGTGCCCTGGTTACGATTCTGGATTACGCCCATTGGATACTGTTTTTGGATTGTGGACTTTGTACCGTTGCCAGCTCTGTTGGGGGGTTTCCCCCTTCAGAAATAAAGCCTCCTTTTTGCATTCTACTGGTTGTCGCACTTGGTTCATTTCGTAAATCCCAACATTACGATCTGACCATGACGGAGCCAGCGTCAGACCAGTCTCTGCAGGAGGCAGTGCACCAACAGGGCGCTCAGTTAGAATTCCAAGAGCGTCAGCTTCGGGCTCTTATGCAACATATGCAAACCATGAGTCTTCAGATGGCGGATCTCACTCGCTCTGTGGAAGACGCTCAGCGGCTACAGTCTCCCCAGCCTGCCGTCCATGCCACTCCTGCTCCTGCGTCTGCTCCGCCACTGCCAGTCTGCGAGCCACGCCTGCCACCACCTGAGAGGTACGACGGGAACCCGGGAGCATGTCGGGCTTTTCTCACCCAGTGCAAGCTCATTTTCAGCCTACAGCCCTCGTCATTCCCCACCGAAAGAGCTCGGGTTGCTTTCATCATCACGCAACTGACGGGAAGGGCCAAGCAGTGGGCTACGGCTGCATGGGAAGCAGATCTACCCTGCGTGCAAACGTCTAATTTGCTGGGTGAGGAGATGAGGCGCATCTTTGACCGCACGAAGCTGGGTCACGAGGCGGGACGAGAAATTCTGCGCATTCGACAGGGGAGCCGTTCCGTGGCCGACTATGCCATTGATTTCCAGACACTGGCTACCAACAGCAGGTGGGGACATAGAGCTTTGTTCGATGCCTTTTTTAACGGGCTTTCTGAAGCGTTAAAGGATGAGCTGGTTTCCCGGGAGTTACCGGAGGATTTGGATGACTTGGTCGACTTGGCTATTCGCGTGGATTCCCGATTGGAAGAACGCAGACGCTTCGCCTCCCGCAGACGACCTAACCCACTCCTCCAGAGCACTCCGCCTCTACCACCCCCTACTGGCGACAGTCCTCCTGAGCCAGAACCCATGCAACTGGGCCGTACTCGCATCCCTGTGGAGGAGAAGAACCGCCGTCGCAGAGAAGGGGCCTGCTTCTACTGTGGCAAGGGGGGACACCACATTGCTCAGTGTCCCAACAAGAGAAGTTCCCCTGGTGCCCAGAGAAGAGTAGTGATTGGAGTGACGCCAGTGCAGGAGACTAAGAACCGTACGTGCCTCCCAGTTATCCTGGAGTGGGGAGGAGGGAGTAAGTCCACCCTAGCCCTCATTGATACCGGCGCTGAGGAGAACCTCATCGATGTGGAGCTGGCTCAAGAATGGGGAATCCCTACCGAGAGGATCTTTCCTGACCGGGTGGCCAATTCACTCAGTGGCCAGAAAATAGCCCAGATAACTCACGCTACCAGCCCCATCAAACTCAAAACCTCAGGAAACCACCACGAAACCATTCAGCTCCTCCTCTTACATTCTCCCCATGCTCCCATTGTTTTGGGCCATCCATGGATGGCCAAACACCTCCCAAATATTGATTGGCGGAAGAATGAGGTTAAGGGTTGGAGCCCCAACTGCTCCCTGGCATGCCTCCACAACGCCCGCGAACCTCAACACAGCCCATCCCAAGAAGAAATACTAGATCTTGAGAAGGTCCCCCTAGAGTTTCATGATCTCAAGGAAGTGTTCTCTAAGTCCCGGGCCACCAGCTTACCACCTCACCGACCCTATGACTGCACCATAGACCTGAAGCCAGGTACTATGCCCCCTAGAGGCCGACTCTATTCACTCTCCAGACCAGAAACCCAAGCTATGGAGAAGTATCTCTCAGAGTCTCTTGCTGCAGGCATTATACGCCCGTCATCATCACCTGCTGGTGCCGGATTCTTCTTCGTGTCTAAGAAGGACGGATCATTAAGACCCTGTATAGATTACCGTGGACTTAACGAAATAACTGTCAAGAATCGCTATCCACTTCCTCTAATGAACACTGCTTTCGATCTCCTGCAAGGAGCTAAGATTTTTACTAAGCTCGACCTCCGTAATGCCTATCACCTGGTACGCATCAGAGAGGGGGACGAATGGAAGACTGCCTTTAACACTCCCACGGGACACTGGGAGTATTTAGTTCTTCCTTTTGGGCTTACTAACGCTCCAGCAGTGTTTCAAAACCTTGTCAACGATGTTTTAAGAGACATGATAAATAAGTTCGTGTTTGTGTATCTTGACGATATCTTGATTTTTTCAGAGTCCCAGGAGGCCCATGTCAAACATGTTCGCCAAGTGCTCCGTCGCCTCCTGGAGAACCGCCTCTTTGTTAAAGCTGAAAAATGTGAATTTAATGTGGAAACCACTACGTTTTTGGGTTACATCATCTCCCCAGACACCATCCGGATGGACCCCCTAAAGGTGGAAGCTGTCACTAATTGGCCCAGACCAGAGGACCGTAAGTCTCTCCAGCGATTTTTGGGCTTCGCTAACTTTTACCGCCGGTTCATCCGGAATTATAGTTCTGTGGCCGCTCCTCTTACTGCTCTCACCTCTTCTAAATCCAAGTTTCTGTGGTCCGAAAAGGCTGAAGAGGCCTTTAATGACTTAAAAGCTCGTTTCACCTCTGCACCTATCCTAACCATTCCCAATCCAGAACTCCAGTTTATTGTTGAAGTGGACGCCTCCAATATCGGAGCTGGAGCCATCCTGTCGCAGAGGTCCACAGAAGATGGTAAGGTCCATCCTTGTGCCTTCTTTTCTCGCCGCCTCAGCTCTGCAGAAAGAAACTACGACATTGGGAATCGGGAGCTGTTGGCGGTAAAGTTGGCCTTAGAGGAGTGGAGACAATGGCTGGAGGGCTCCAAGGTACCCTTCATCGTCTGGACAGACCACAAGAACCTGGAATATCTACAAACGGCCAAAAGACTCAATCCGCGACAAGCCAGGTGGGCACTTTTCTTTTCACGATTCAACTTTCATATTGCCTATCGACCTGGAAGTAAGAATGTCAAGCCTGATGCCCTCTCCCGTTGTTTTGAAATCCAGGAAGAGGAAATTAACAAAGATACCATCCTCCCTAAAGAAGCGTTCATTAATGCATTATGTCTTGATATTGAGAGAGAAGTCAGAAATGCCCAAAACAATGCTGCTACTCCCAGTGCGTGTCCCACCAATTGTTTATATGTGCCAGCTACCTTACGCTCCCAAGTCCTGGAATGGGGACACGCATCCAGACTGTCCTGCCACCCTGGTATCCGCCGCACTAAGAACTTTATTCTTCAGAGGTTTTGGTGGCCAGAACTCACTCAAGATGTCCAGGGCTTCGTTGCTGCTTGCTCGGTCTGTGCCCAGGCTAAGACTTCTCACCAACCACCTCAAGGTTTATTGCAGCCCCTTCCTACACCACACCGCCCCTGGTCCCATATTGCTCTTGATTTTATCACAGGCCTTCCCTCATCCAATCACCACACCACCATTCTCACAATTGTTGATAGATTCTCCAAAGCAGTTCACTTAGTTCCCCTCACTAAACTCCCTTCTGCTCAAGACACTGCCAACCTAGTAATCCAACATGTCATTAGACTCCACGGCATACCCACTGATATCACTTCCGATCGCGGCCCCCAGTTCACTGCACTTTTTTGGAGAACATTCTTTAAAGCTTTAGGCACTTCAGTCAGTTTGTCATCAGGTTTCCACCCCCAGACTAATGGCCAGACCGAGCGAGCTAACCAGTGTGTGGAAAGTGTTTTACGATGTCTTTGTATTAGGAACCCCTCCTCCTGGAGCTATCAGTTACCGTGGGTGGAATACGCGTTGAACAGCCACACCTCTGCTGCCTCCAGCGTCTCCCCCTTCAAAGCCTGCCTGGGCTACCAGCCCCCTTTGTTCCCGTCCCAGGAGGAGGAGGTAGCTGTCCCCTCAGTCCGCGAATTCGTCCGTAGGTGCAGACGCACCTGGACTGCCACTCGCCAGGCCCTGCTCAGGTCGGTCGCTCGGATGAAAGAACAGGCCGACAAGAGACGCACCGCGGCGCCCATGTACCGACCTAGGCAGCGGGTCTGGTTGTCTTCAAGGGACATTCCCCTCAGAGGTAACGGGGGTAAGCTTTTCCCCAAATTCCTGGGCCCTTTCACCATTGAAAGGGTCCTAAGTCCCACTGCCGTTCGCCTCCGTCTCCCCCTGTCCATGCGACGCATACACCCTACTTTTCATGTGTCCCAGTTAAAACCTGCAGTAACCCACCACCTGTCCTCTGGACCTGATCCCCCACCACCCGCCCGGATCATCAACGGAGGCGAAGCCTACACGGTCCGTGCCCTCCTGGACTCTCGTCGACGAGGCAGAGGACTGCAGTACCTCGTCGACTGGGAGGGTTACGGACCTGAACATCGCAGTTGGGTGCCAGCAAGGCACATATTGGATAAAAACCTCATCAAAGACTTTCATGCTAGTCACCAGAGACTTTCAGGTTGAACGCCAGGAGGCGTTCGTTGGGAGGGGGGTTCTGTTGGGATTCTGGATTCTGCTGTCATGTTAAGTTCTGTGCCTGGCCTAGCCATGTTTTCATTTCCATGCTTTGCACTTTGTCTCCCCTGTCTTGTCTTGTGTGTATCTTTGCTCACGGTCCCTTGTCTTGTGTGCCACTCATTCAGGTGATTTATTGGTTTCTGGGTTTCAATCTTCTTTCATTATCTCGTGTTCTTCCTTCCTCTCTCTTTTACTGTCTTACTAACACATACTAACAGTTTATTGTTTTTGCTAAATACTAACCCACACTAACCTTGTATATTTGGACTAACTTACTAACAAGCACTTGGGATTGTATAGCTGCACTTACTAATTGACTAATGATCTCTCAGCTGTCGCCCAATTCTAGTCTCCGCCTCCTTGCCTATCCCTAATTATCTCTGCTGCAGTTTTCCACTTATATCTCATGCTTTCCTTTTCTTTTGACTATGCACTTTTAGTACTCCTTAACCGGAGCTGTTGTTTGTTCATAGGATTGTCTTGTGATCCCCGTCTGTGTTTTGGCTACAGCCTAATTCATGTAATTAGTTTATTCCTCATGTGTCTCTCCCTGATCATTGTTCCCACTGATTGCACCTGTTCTCCCTGGTCATGTGTTTACCCCGGGTGTGTATATAAGATGTCTGTTTGGTACACTTTCTTGTCAGATCGTTCTCCCTAGTTTTCTCGTGCCACGTTTCTCGCCTTGATTGCTCAGTGTTTATCTTTCTGACTGGATTGCTCGACTATTGATTTTGGTTTGCCCTTTTTGGATTTTGTTGCATCTGTGAGTTTTGACCTTTTTCTGCCCGACCTTGATTTTGTGATTACAGCCCTGGTTTTGGATTCGGACTGTCTTTGGCTTATGAGTTTGTTTCTCCTCCAAACCTACGCCTGTGTACCGAACCCTTTTTGTCTGACCACGAACTTTGTTATTGGTGCCCTGGTTACGATTCTGGATTACGCCCATTGGATACTGTTTTTGGATTGTGGACTTTGTACCGTTGCCAGCTCTGTTGGGGGGTTTCCCCCTTCAGAAATAAAGCCTCCTTTTTGCATTCTACTGGTTGTCGCACTTGGTTCATTTCGTAAATCCCAACAAGAGCGCTGAAACTGTGGCTATACGTGCTTTCATGAAAACACGCTTCTTTGAGGTTTTAAGCTCAGAATGTGAAACTGTGCGTGCTTCTGGCCAGGGAACAGCTTCAGATCACAGTGCATTGCATATATTGTATCGATTGGTCCAATGTGCTTGGATGGCCAATTTTAAGTGAATATAAGCTTCTGAAGTGAAGATATGTACTTTTCAAAAACTTTCTTTTTTTTAATTTTGCTAGTCAAAAATGTCCATTCTGTGTGTAACCCAGTGGGAAAGTGACAAACTTGAGTGAATTGTGACAATATGACTGAATTGGAGTGAATATGCGTTTATCTCTGTAAGAAAGCGAGCTAGAGCGCTGAAACTGTGGCTATACGCACTTTCATGGAAACACGCTTCTTTGAGGTTTTAAGCTCAGAACGTGAATCTGAGCGTGTTTCTGGCCTGGGAACAGCTTCAGATCACAGTGCAATGCGTATATGGTATCGTTTGGTCCAATGGCTTTTATGGCCATTTGGAAGTGAATGTAAGCTTCTGAAGTGAAGATATGCACTTTTTCAAAAACTTTCTTTTTTTTTAAATTTTGCTTGTCAAAAATGTCCATTCTGTGTGTAACCCAGTGGGAAAGTGAACAACTTCAGTGAATTGTGACTTTATTACTGAATTGGAGTGAATATGCTCGTATCTCTGTAAGGAAGCGCGCGAGAGCGCTGAAACTGTGGCTATACGCACTTTCATGGAAACACGCTTCTTTGAGGTTTTAAGCTCAGAAAGTGAAACTGTGCGTGTTTCTGGCCAGGGAACAGCTTCAGATCACAGTGCAATGCTTATATGGTATCGTTTGGTCCATTGTGCTTGTATGGCCATTTGAAAGTGAATATAAGCTTCTAAAGTGAAGATATGCACTTTTTCAAAAACTTTCTTTTTTTTTAAATTTTGCTTGTCAAAAATGTCCATTCTGTGTGTAACCCAGTGGGAAAGTGAAAAACTTGAGTGAATTGTGACTATATGACTGAATTCGAGTGATTATGCGTTTATCTCTGAAAGGAAGCACGCTCGAGCGCTGAAACTTTGGCTATACGTGCTTTCCTGAAAACACGCTTCTTTGAGGTTTTAAGCTCAGAAAGTGAATGTGAGCGTGTTTCCGGCCTGGCAACAGCTTCAGATCACAGTGCAATGCATATATTGTATCGTTTGTTCCAATGTGCTTGTATGGCCATTTGGAAGTGAATAGAAGCTTCTGAAGTGAAGATATGCACTTTTTCAAAAACTTTCTTTTTTTTAGATTTGCTTGTCAGAAATGTCCATTCTGTGTGTTACTCAGTGGGAAAGTGAACAACTTCAGTGAATTGTGACTATATTTCTGAATTGGAGTGAATATGCTCGTATCTCTGTAAGGAAGCGCGCTAGAGCGCTGAAACTGTGGCTATACGCACTTTCATGGAAACACGCTTCTTTGAGGTTTTAAGCTCAGAAAGTGAAACTGTGAGTGCTTCTGGCCAGGGAACAACTTCAGATCACAGTGCATTGCATATATTGTATCGTTTGTTCCAATGTGCTTGTATGGCCATTTGGAAGTGAATAGAAGCTTCTGAAGTGAAGATATGCACTTTTTCAAAAACTTTCTTTTTTTTTATTTTGCTTGTCAAAAATGTCCTTTCTGTGTGTAACCCAGTGGGAAAGTGACAAACTTGAGTGAATTGTGACTATTTGACTGAATTCGAGTGATGATGCGTTTATCTCTGTTAGGAAGCGCGCTAGAGCGCTGAAACTGTGGCTATACGTGCTTTCCTGAAAACACGCTTCTTTGAGGTTTTAAGCTCAGAATGTGAAACTGTGCGTGCTTCTGGCCAGGGAACAGCTTCAGATCACAGTGCATTGCATATATTGTATTGATTGGTCCAATGTGCTTGTATGGCCAATTTTAAGTGAATATAAGCTTCTGAAGTGAAGATATGTACTTTTCAAAAACTTTCTTTTTTTTAATTTTGCTAGTCAAAAATGTCCATTCTGTGTGTAACCCAGTGGGAAAGTGACAAACTTGAGTGAATTGTGACAATATGACTGAATTGGAGTGAATATGCGTTTATCTCTGTAAGAAAGCGAGCTAGAGCGCTGAAACTGTGGCTATACGCACTTTCATGGAAACACGCTTCTTTGAGGTTTTAAGCTCAGAACGTGAATCTGAGCGTGTTTCTGGCCTGGGAACAGCTTCAGATCACAGTGCAATGCGTATATGGTATCGTTTGGTCCAATGGCTTTTATGGCCATTTGGAAGTGAATAGAAGCTTCTGAAGTGAAGATATGCACTTTTTCAAAAACTTTCTTTTTTTTAGATTTGCTTGTCAGAAATGTCCATTCTGTGTGTTACTCAGTGGGAAAGTGAACAACTTCAGTGAATTGTGACTATATGACTGAATTCGAGTGAATATGCGTTTATCTCTGTAGGAAGCGCGCTAGAGCGCTGAAACTGTGGCTATACGTGCTTTCATGAAAACACGCTTCTTTGAGGTTTTAAGCTCAGAACGTGAATCTGAGCGTGTTTCTGGCCTGGCAACAGCTTCAGATCACAGTGCAATGCATATATTGTATCGTTTGTTCCAATGTGCTTGTATGGCCATTTGGAAGTGAATAGAAGCTTCTGAAGTGAAGATATGCACTTTTTCAAAAACTTTCTTTTTTTTAATTTTGCTAGTCAAAAATGTCCATTCTGTGTGTAACCCAGTGGGAAAGTGACAAACTTGAGTGAATTGTGACAATATGACTGAATTGGAGTGAATATGCGTTTATCTCTGTAAGAAAGCGAGCTAGAGCGCTGAAACTGTGGATATACGCACTTTCATGGAAACACGCTTCTTTGAGGTTTTAAGCTCAGAACGTGAATCTGAGCGTGTTTCTGGCCTGGGAACAGCTTCAGATCACAGTGCAATGCGTATATGGTATCGTTTGGTCCAATGGCTTTTATGGCCATTTGGAAGTGAATATAAGCTTCTGAAGTGAAGATATGCACTTTTTCAAAAACTTTTTTTTTTTAGATTTGCTTGTCAGAAATGTCCATTCTGTGTGTTACTCAGTGGGAAAGTGAACAACTTCAGTGAATTGTGACTTTATTACTGAATTGGAGTGAATATGCTCGTATCTCTGTAAGGAAGCGCGCGAGAGCGCTGAAACTGTGGCTATACGCACTTTCATGGAAACACGCTTCTTTGAGGTTTTAAGCTCAGAAAGTGAAACTGTGCGTGTTTCTGGCCAGGGAACAGCTTCAGATCACAGTGCAATGCTTATATGGTATCGTTTGGTCCATTGTGCTTGTATGGCCATTTGGAAGTGAATATAAGCTTCTGAAGTGAAGATATGCACTTTTTCAAAAACTTTCTTTTTTTTAAAATTTTGCTTGTCAAAAATGTCCATTCTGTGTGTAACCCAGTGGGAAAGTGAAAAACTTGAGTGAATTGTGACTATATGACTGAATTCGAGTGATTATGCGTTTATCTCTGAAAGGAAGCACGCTAGAGCGCTGAAACTGTGGCTATACGTGCTTTCCTGAAAACACGCTTCTTTGAGGTTTTAAGCTCAGAAAGTGAAACTGTGAGTGCTTCTGGCCAGGGAACAGCTTCAGATCACAGTGCATTGCATATATTGTATCGTTTGTTCCAATGTGCTTGTATGGCCATTTGGAAGTGAATAGAAGCTTCTGAAGTGAAGATATGCACTTTTTCAAAAACTTTTTTTTTTTAGATTTGCTTGTCAGAAATGTCCATTCTGTGTGTTACTCAGTGGGAAAGTGAACAACTTCAGTGAATTGTGACTATATTACTGAATTGGAGTGAATATGCTCGTATCTCTGTAAGGAAGCGCGCTAGAGCGCTGAAACTGTGGCTATACGCACTTTCATGGAAACACGCTTCTTTGAGGTTTTAAGCTCAGAAAGTGAAACTGTGAGTGCTTCTGGCCAGGGAACAGCTTCAGATCACAGTGCATTGCATATATTGTATCGTTTGTTCCAATGTGCTTGTATGGCCATTTGGAAGTGAATAGAAGCTTCTGAAGTGAAGATATGCACTTTTTCAAAAACTTTCTTTTTTTTTAATTTTGCTTGTCAAAAATGTCCTTTCTGTGTGTAACCCAGTGGGAAAGTGAACAACTTCAGTGAATTGTGACTATATTACTGAATTGGAGTGAATATGCTCGTATCTCTGTAAGGAAGCGCGCTAGAGCGCTGAAACTGTGGCTATACGCACTTTCATGGAAACACGCTTCTTTGAGGTTTTAAGCTCAGAAAGTGAATCTGAGCGTGTTTCTGGCCTGGCAACAGCTTCAGATCACAGTGCAATGCATATATTGTATCGTTTGTTCCAATGTGCTTGTATGGCCATTTGGAAGTGAATAGAAGCTTCTGAAGTGAAGATATGCACTTTTTCAAAAACTTTCTTTTTTTTTATTTTGCTTGTCAAAAATGTCCTTTCTGTGTGTAACCCAGTGGGAAAGTGACAAACTTGAGTGAATTGTGACAATATGACTGAATTGGAGTGAATATGCGTTTATCTCTGTAAGAAAGCGAGCTAGAGCGCTGAAACTGTGGCTATACGCACTTTCATGGAAACACGCTTCTTTGAGGTTTTAAGCTCAGAACGTGAATCTGAGCGTGTTTCTGGCCTGGGAACAGCTTCAGATCACAGTGCAATGCGTATATGGTATCGTTTGGTCCAATGGCTTTTATGGCCATTTGGAAGTGAATATAAGCTTCTGAAGTGAAGATATGCACTTTTTCAAAAACTTTCTTTTTTTTAGATTTGCTTGTCAGAAATGACCATTCTGTGTGTTACTCAGTGGGAAAGTGAACAACTTCAGTGAATTGTGACTTTATTACTGAATTGGAGTGAATATGCTCGTATCTCTGTAAGGAAGCGCGCGAGAGCTCTGAAACTGTGGCTATACGCACTTTCATGGAAACACGCTTCTGTGAGGTTTTAAGCTCAGAAAGTGAAACTGTGCGTGTTTCTGGCCAGGGAACAGCTTCAGATCACAGTGCAATGCTTATATGGTATCGTTTGGTCCATTGTGCTTGTATGGCCATTTGGAAGTGAATATAAGCTTCTGAAGTGAAGATATGCACTTTTTCAAAAACTTTCTTTTTTTTTAAATTTTGCTTGCCAAAAATGTCCATTCTGTGTGTAACCCAGTGGGAAAGTGACAAACTTGAGTGAATTGTGACTATATGACTGAATTCGAGTGATTATGCGTTTATCTCTGAAAGGAAGCACGCTAGAGCGCTGAAACTGTGGCTATACGTGCTTTCCTGAAAACACGCTTCTTTGAGGTTTTAAGCTCAGAAAGTGAAACTGTGAGTGCTTCTGGCCAGGGAACAGCTTCAGATCACAGTGCATTGCATATATTGTATCGTTTGTTCCAATGTGCTTGTATGGCCATTTGGAAGTGAATAGAAGCTTCTGAAGTGAAGATATGCACTTTTTCAAAAACTTTCTTTTTTTTAGATTTGCTTGTCAGAAATGTCCATTCTGTGTGTTACTCAGTGGGAAAGTGAACAACTTCAGTGAATTGTGACTATATTACTGAATTGGAGTGAATATGCTCGTATCTCTGTAAGGAAGCGCGCTAGAGCGCTGAAACTGTGGCTATACGCACTTTCATGGAAACACGCTTCTTTGAGGTTTTAAGCTCAGAAAGTGAAACTGTGAGTGCTTCCGGCCAGGGAACAGCTTCAGATCACAGTGCATTGCATATATTGTATTGTTTGTTCCAATGTGCTTGTATGGCCATTTGGAAGTGAATAGAAGCTTCTGAAGTGAAGATATGCACTTTTTCAAAAACTTTCTTTTTTTTTTAATTTTGCTTGTCAAAAATGTCCTTTCTGTGTGTAACCCAGTGGGAAAGTGAACAACTTCAGTGAATTGTGACTATATTACTGAATTGGAGTGAATATGCTTGTATCTCTGTAAGGAAGCGCGCTAGAGCGCTGAAACTGTGGCTATACGCACTTTCATGGAAACACGCTTCTTTGAGGTTTTAAGCTCAGAAAGTGAATCTGAGCGTGTTTCTGGCCTGGCAACAGCTTCAGATCACAGTGCAATGCATATATTGTATCGTTTGTTCCAATGTGCTTGTATGGCCATTTGGAAGTGAATAGAAGCTTCTGAAGTGAAGATATGCACTTTTTCAAAAACTTTCTTTTTTTTTAATTTTGCTTGTCAAAAATGTCCTTTCTGTGTGTAACCCAGTGGGAAAGTGACAAACTTGAGTGAATTGTGACTATATGACTGAATTGGAGTGAATATGCTCGTATCTCTGTAAGGAAGCGCGCTAGAGCGCTGAAACTGTGGCTATACGCGCTTTCATGAAAACACGCTTCTTTGAGGTTTTAAGCTCAGAAAGTGAAACTGTGAGTGCTTCTGGCCAGGGAACAGCTTCAGATCACAGTGCATTGCATATATTGTATCGTTTGTTCCAATGTGCTTGTATGGCCATTTGGAAGTGAATAGAAGCTTCTGAAGTGAAGATATGCACTTTTTCAAAAACTTTCTTTTTTTTAATTTTGCTTGTCAAAAATGTCCATTCTGTGTGTAACTTAGTGAGAAAGTGACAAACTTGAGTGAATTGTGACAATATGACTGAATTGGAGTGAATATGCGTTTATCTCTGTAAGAAAGCGAGCTAGAGCGCTGAAACTGTGGCTATACGCACTTTCATGGAAACACGCTTCTTTGAGGTTTTAAGCTCAGAACGTGAATCTGAGCGTGTTTCTGGCCTGGGAACAGCTTCAGATCACAGTGCAGTGCGTATATGGTATCGTTCGGTCCAATGGCTTTTATGGCCATTTGGAAGTGAATATAAGCTTCTGAAGTGAAGATATGCACTTTTTCAAAAACTTTTTTTTTTTAGATTTGCTTGTCAGAAATGTCCATTCTGTGTGTTACTCAGTGGGAAAGTGAACAACTTCAGTGAATTGTGACTTTATTACTGAATTGGAGTGAATATGCTCGTATCTCTGTAAGGAAGCGCGCGAGAGCGCTGAAACTGTGGCTATACGCACTTTCATGGAAACACGCTTCTTTGAGGTTTTAAGCTCAGAAAGTGAAACTGTGAGTGCTTCTGGCCAGGGAACAGCTTCAGATCACAGTGCATTGCATATATTGTATCGTTTGTTCCAATGTGCTTGTATGGCCATTTGGAAGTGAATAGAAGCTTCTGAAGTGAAGATATGCACTTTTTCAAAAACTTTCTTTTTTTTTAATTTTGCTTGTCAAAAATGTCCTTTCTGTGTGTAACCCAGTGGGAAAGTGACAAACTTGAGTGAATTGTGACTATTTGACTGAATTCGAGTGATGATGCGTTTATCTCTGTAAGGAAGCGCGCTAGAGCGCTGAAACTGTGGCTATACGTGCTTTCATGAAAACACGCTTCTTTGAGGTTTTAAGCTCAGAATGTGAAACTGTGCGTGCTTCTGGCCAGGGAACAGCTTCAGATCACAGTGCATTGCATATGTTGTATCGATTGGTCCAATGTGCTTGTATGGCCAATTTTAAGTGAATATAAGCTTCTGAAGTGAAGATATGTACTTTTCAAAAACTTTCTTTATTTTAATTTTGCTAGTCAAAAATGTCCATTCTGTGTGTAACCCAGTGGGAAAGTGACAAACTTGAGTGAATTGTGACAATATGACTGAATTGGAGTGAATATGCGTTTATCTCTGTAAGAAAGCGAGCTAGAGCGCTGAAACTGTGGCTATACGCACTTTCATGGAAACACGCTTCTTTGAGGTTTTAAGCTCAGAACGTGAATCTGAGCGTGTTTCTGGCCTGGGAACAGCTTCAGATCACAGTGCAATGCGTATATGGTATCGTTTGGTCCAATGGCTTTTATGGCCATTTGGAAGTGAATATAAGCTTCTGAAGTGAAGATATGCACTTAAAAACTTTCTTTTTTTTTAAATTTTGCTTGTCAAAAATGTCCATTCTGTGTGTAACCCAGTGGGAAAGTGAAAAACTTGAGTGAATTGTGACTATATGACTGAATTCGAGTGATTATGCGTTTATCTCTGAAAGGAAGCGCGCTAGAGCGCTGAAACTGTGGCTATACGTGCTTTCCTGAAAACACGCTTCTTTGAGGTTTTAAGCTCAGAATGTGAAACTGTGCGTGCTTCTGGCCAGAGAACAGCTTCAGATCACAGTGCAATGCATATATTGTATCGTTTGTTCCAATGTGCTTGTATGGCCATTTGGAAGTGAATAGAAGCTTCTGAAGTGAAGATATGCACTTTTTCAAAAACTTTCTTTTTTTTTAAATTTTGCTTGTCAAAAATGTCCATTCTGTGTGTAACCCAGTGGGAAAGTGAAAAACTTGAGTGAATTGTGACTATATGACTGAATTCGAGTGAATATGCGTTTATCTCTGTAGGAAGCGCGCTAGAGCGCTGAAACTGTGGCTATACGTGCTTTCATGAAAACACGCTTCTTTGAGGTTTTAAGCTCAGAACGTGAATCTGAGCGTGTTTCTGGCCTGGCAACAGCTTCAGATCACAGTGCAATGCATATATTGTATCTTTTGTTCCAATGTGCTTGTATGGCCATTTGGAAGTGAATAGAAGCTTCTGAAGTGAAGATATGCACTTTTTCAAAAACTTTCTTTTTTTTTTATTTTGCTTGTCAAAAATGTCCTTTCTGTGTGTAACCCAGTGGGAAAGTGACAAACTTGAGTGAATTGTGACTATTTGAAAGAATTCGAGTGATGATGCGTTTATCTCTGTAAGGAAGCGCGCTAGAGCGCTGAAACTGTGGCTATACGCACTTTCATGGAAACACGCTTCTTTGAGGTTTTAAGCTCCGAACGTGAATCTGAGCGTGTTTCTGGCCTGGGAACAGCTTCAGATCACAGTGCAATGCGTATATGGTATCGTTTGGTCCAATGGCTTTTATGGCCATTTGGAAGTGAATATAAGCTTCTGAAGTGAAGATATGCACTTTTTCAAAAACTTTCTTTTTTTTAGATTTGCTTGTCAGAAATGTCCATTCGGTGTGTTACTCAGTGGGAAAGTGAACAACTTCAGTGAATTGTGACTATATTACTGAATTGGAGTGAATATGCTCGTATCTCTGTAAGGAAGCGCGCTAGAGCGCTGAAACTGTGGCTATACGCACTTTCATGGAAACACGCTTCTTTGAGGTTTTAAGCTCAGAATGTGAAACTGTGCGTGCTTCTGGCCAGGGAACAGCTTCAGATCACAGTGCAATGCTTATATTGTATCGATTGGTCCAATGTGCTTGTATGGCCAATTTTAAGTGAATATAAGCTTCTGAAGTGAAGATATGTACTTTTCAAAAACTTTCTTTTTTTTAGTTTTGCTTGTCAAAAATGTCCTTTCTGTGTGTAACTTAGTGAGAAAGTGACAAACTTGAGTGAATTGTGACAATATGACTGAATTGGAGTGAATATGGGTTTATCTCTCTAAGAAAGCGAGCTAGAGCGCTGAAACTGTGGCTATACGCACTTTCATGAAAACATGCTTCTTTGAGGTTTTAAGCTCAGAAAGTGAATCTGAGCATGTTTCCGGCCTGGCAACAGCTTCAGATCACAGTGCAGTGCATATATTGTATCGATTGGTCCAATGTGCTTGTATGGCCAATTTTAAGTGAAAATAAGCTTCTGAAGTGAAGATATGTACTTTTCAAAAACTTTCTTTTTTTTTGATTTGCTTGTCAGAAATGTCCATTCTGTGTGTTACTCAGTGGGAAAGTGAACAACTTCAGTGAATTGTGACTATATGACTGAATTGGAGTGAATATGCTCGTATCTCTGTAAGGAAGCGCGCTAGAGCGCTGAAACTGTGGCTATACGCACTTTCATGGAAACACGCTTCTTTGAGGTTTTAAGCTCAGAAAGTGAAACTGTGAGTGCTTCTGGCCAGGGAACAGCTTCAGATCACAGTGCATTGCATATATTGTATCGTTTGTTCCAATGTGCTTGTATGGCCATTTGGAAGTGAATAGAAGCTTCTGAAGTGAAGATATGCACTTTTTCAAAAACTTTCTTTTTTTTAATTTTGCTTGTCAAAAATGTCCATTCTGTGTGTAACCCAGTGGGAAAGTGACAAACTTGAGTGAATTGTGACAATATGACTGAATTGGAGTGAATATGCGTTTATCTCTGTAAGAAAGCGAGCTAGAGCGCTGAAACTGTGGCTATACGCACTTTCATGGAAACACGCTTCTTTGAGGTTTTAAGCTCAGAACGTGAATCTGAGCGTGTTTCTGGCCTGGGAACAGCTTCAGATCACAGTGCAATGCGTATATGGTTTCGTTCGGTCCAATGGCTTTTATGGCCATTTGGAAGTGAATATAAGATTCTGAAGTGAAGATATGCACTTTTTCAAAAACTTTTTTTTTTTAGATTTGCTTGTCAGAAATGTCCATTCTGTTTGTTACTCAGTGGGAAAGTGAACAACTTCAGTGAATTGTGACTTTATTACTGAATTGGAGTGAATATGCTCGTATCTCTGTAAGGAAGCGCGCGAGAGCGCTGAAACTGTGGCTATACGCACTTTCATGGAAACACGCTTCTTTGAGGTTTTAAGCTCAGAAAGTGAAACTGTGAGTGCTTCTGGCCAGGGAACAGCTTCAGATCACAGTGCATTGCATATATTGTATCGTCTGTTCCAATGTGCTTGTATGGCCATTTGGAAGTGAATAGAAGCTTCTGAAGTGAAGATATGCACTTTTTCAAAAACTTTCTTTTTTTTTAATTTTGCTTGTCAAAAATGTCCTTTCTGTGTGTAACCCAGTGGGAAAGTGACAAACTTGAGTGAATTGTGACTATTTGACTGAATTCGAGTGATGATGCGTTTATCTCTGTAAGGAAGCGCGCTAGAGCGCTGAAACTGTGGCTATACGTGCTTTCATGAAAACACGCTTCTTTGAGGTTTTAAGCTCAGAATGTGAAACTGTGCGTGCTTCTGGCCAGGGAACAGCTTCAGATCACAGTGCATTGCATATATTGTATCGATTGGTCCAATGTGCTTGTATGGCCAATTTTAAGTGAATATAAGCTTCTGAAGTGAAGATATGTACTTTTCAAAAACTTTCTTTTTTTTAATTTTGCTAGTCAAAAATGTCCATTCTGTGTGTAACCCAGTGGGAAAGTGACAAACTTGAGTGAATTGTGACAATATGACTGAATTGGAGTGAATATGCGTTTATCTCTGTAAGAAAGCGAGCTAGAGCGCTGAAACTGTGGCTATACGCACTTTCATGGAAACACGCTTCTTTGAGGTTTTAAGCTCAGAACGTGAATCTGAGCGTGTTTCTGGCCTGGGAACAGCTTCAGATCAAAGTGCAATGCGTATATGGTATCGTTTGGTCCAATGGCTTTTATGGCCATTTGGAAGTGAATATAAGCTTCTGAAGTGAAGATATGCACTTTTTCAAAAACTTTCTTTTTTTTTAAATTTTGCTTGTCAAAAATGTCCATTCTGTGTGTAACCCAGTGGGAAAGTGAAAAACTTGAGTGAATTGTGACTATATGACTGAATTCGAGTGATTATGCGTTTATCTCTGAAAGGAAGCGCGCTAGAGCGCTGAAACTGTGGCTATACGTGCTTTCCTGAAAACACGCTTCTTTGAGGTTTTAAGCTCAGAATGTGAAACTGTGCGTGCTTCTGGCCAGGGAACAGCTTCAGATCACAGTGCATTGCATATATTGTATCGATTGGTCCAATGTGCTTGTATGGCCATTTGGAAGTGAATAGAAGCTTCTGAAGTGAAGATATGCACTTTTTCAAAAACTTTCTTTTTTTTTAAATTTTGCTTGTTCAAAAATGTCCATTCTGTGTGTAACCCAGTGGGAAAGTGAAAAACTTGAGTGAATTGTGACTATATGACTGAATTCGAGTGAATATACGTTTATCTCTGTAGGAAGCGCGCTAGAGCGCTGAAACTGTGGCTATACGTGCTTTCATGAAAACACGCTTCTTTGAGGTTTTAAGCTCAGAACGTGAATCTGAGCGTGTTTCTGGCCTGGCAACAGCTTCAGATCACAGTGCAATGCATATATTGTATCGTTTGTTCCAATGTGCTTGTATGGCCATTTGGAAGTGAATAGAAGCTTCTGAAGTGAAGATATGCACTTTTTCAAAAACTTTCTTTTTTTTTTAATTTTGCTTGTCAAAAATGTCCTTTCTGTGTGTAACCCAGTGGGAAAGTGACAAACTTGAGTGAATTGTGACTATTTGAAAGAATTCGAGTGATGATGCGTTTATCTCTGTAAGGAAGCGAGCTAGAGCGCTGAAACTGTGGCTATACGCACTTCCATGGAAACACGCTTCTTTGAGGTTTTAAGCTCCGAACGTGAATCTGAGCGTGTTTCTGGCCTGGGAACAGCTTCAGATCACAGTGCAATGCGTATATGGTATCGTTTGGTCCAATGGCTTTTATGGCCATTTGGAAGTGAATATAAGCTTCTGAAGTGAAGATATGCACTTTTTCAAAAACTTTCTTTTTTTTAGATTTGCTTGTCAGAAATGTCCATTCTGTGTGTTACTCAGTGGGAAAGTGAACAACTTCAGTGAATTGTGACTATATTACTGAATTGGAGTGAATATGCTCGTATCTCTGTAAGGAAGCGCGCTAGAGCGCTGAAACTGTGGCTATACGCACTTTCATGGAAACACGCTTCTTTGAGGTTTTAAGCTCAGAATGTGAAACTGTGCGTGCTTCTGGCCAGGGAACAGCTTCAGATCACAGTGCAATGCTTATATTGTATCGATTGGTCCAATGTGCTTGTATGGCCAATTTTAAGTGAATATAAGCTTCTGAAGTGAAGATATGTACTTTTCAAAAACTTTATTTTTTTTTAATTTTGCTTGTCAAAAATGTCCATTCTGTGTGTAACCCAGTGGGAAAGTGACAAATTTGAGTGAATTGTGACAATATGACTGAATTGGAGTGGATATGCGTTTATCTCTGTAAGAAAGCGAGCTAGAGCCCTGAAACTGTGGCTATACGCACTTTCATGAAAACATGCTTCTTTGAGGTTTTAAGCTCAGAAAGTGAATCTGAGCATGTTTCCGGCCTGGCAACAGCTTCAGATCACAGTGCAGTGCATATATTGTATCGTTTGTTCCAATGTGCTTGTATGGCCATTTGGAAGTGAATAGAAGCTTCTGAAGTGAAGATATGCACTTTTTCAAAAACTTTCTTTTTTTTTAATTTTGCTTGTCAAAAATGTCCTTTCTGTGTGTAACCCAGTGGGAAAGTGACAAACTTGAGTGAATTGTGACTATATGACTGAATTCGAGTGATTATGCGTTTATCTCTGTAAGGAAGCGCGCTAGAGCGCTGAAACTGTGGCTATACGTGCTTTCATGAAAACACGCTTCTTTGAGGTTTTAAGCTCAGAATGTGAAACTGCGCGTGCTTCTGGCCAGGGAACAGCTTCAGATCACAGTGCATTGCATATATTGTATCGATTGGTCCAATGTGCTTGTATGGCCAATTTTAAGTGAATATAAGCTTCTGAAGAAAAGATATGTACTTTTCAAAAACTTTCTTTTTTTTAGTTTTGCTTGTCAAAAATGTCCTTTCTGTGTGTAACTTAGTGAGAAAGTGACAAACTTGAGTGAATTGTGACAATATGACTGAATTGGAGTGAATATGGGTTTATCTCTGTAAGAAAGCGAGCTAGAGCGCTGAAACTGTGGCTATACGCACTTTCATGAAAAGATGCTTCTTTGAGGTTTTAAGCTCAGAAAGTGAATCTGAGCATGTTTCCGGCCTGGCAACAGCTTCAGATCACAGTGCAGTGCATATATTGTATCGATTGGTCCAATGTGCTTGTATGGCCAATTTTAAGTGAATATAAGCTTCTGAAGTGAAGATATGTACTTTTCAAAAACTTTCTTTTTTTTAGTTTTGCTTGTCAAAAATGTCCTTTCTGTGTGTAACTTAGTGAGAAAGTGACAAACTTGAGTGAATTGTGACAATATGACTGAATTGGAGTGAATATGGGTTTATCTCTGTAAGAAAGCGAGTTAGAGCGCTGAAACTGTGGCTATACGCACTTTCATGAAAACATGCTTCTTTGAGGTTTTAAGCTCAGAAAGTGAATCTGAGCGTGTTTCCGGCCTGGCAACAGCTTCAGATCACAGTGCAATGCATATATTGTATCGTTTGTTCCAATGTGCTTGTATGGCCATTTGGAAGTGAATAGAAGCTTCTGAAGTGAAGATATGTATTTTTCAAAAACTTTCTTTTTTTTAGTATTGCTTGTCAAAAATGTCCTTTCTGTGTGTAACTTAGTGAGAAAGTGACAAACTTGAGTGAATTGTGACAATATGACTGAATTGGAGTGAATATGCTCGTATCTCTGTAAGGAAGCGCGCTAGAGCGCTGAAACTGTGGCTATACGCACTTTCGTGGAAACACGCTTCTTTGAGGTTTTAAGCTCAGAAAGTGAAACTGTGCGTGTTTCTGGCCAGGGAACCGCTTTAGATCACAGTGCAATGCTTATATGGTATCGTTTGGTCCAATGTGCTTGGATGGCCATTTGGAAGTGAAGATATGCACTTTTTCAAAAACTTTCTTTTTTTTAGATTTGCTTGTCAGAAATGTCCATTCTGTGTGTTACTCAGTGGGAAAGAGAACAACTTCAGTGAATTGTGACTATATGACTGAATTGAAGTGAATATGCTCGTATCTCTGTAAGGAAGCGCGCTAGAGCGCTGAAACTGTGGCTATACGCACTTTCATGGAAACACGCTTCTTTGAGGTTTTAAGCTCAGAAAGTGAAACTGTGAGTGCTTCTGGCCAGGGAACAGCTTCAGATCACAGTGCATTGCATATATTGTATCGTTTGTTCCAATGTGCTTGTATGGGCATTTGGAAGTGAATAGAAGCTTCTGAAGTGAAGATATGCACTTTTTCAAAAACTTTCTTTTTTTTTAAAATTTGCTTGTCAAAAATGTCCATTCTGTGTGTAACCCAGTGGGAAAGTGAAAAACTTGAGTGAATTGTGACTATATGACTGAATTCGAGTGATTATGCGTTTATCTCTGTAAGGAAGCGCGCTAGAGCGCTGAAACTGTGGCTATACGTGCTTTCATGAAAACACGCTTCTTTGAGGTTTTAAGCTCAGAACGTGAATCTGAGCGTGTTTCTGGCCTGGCAACAGCTTCAGATCACAGTGCAATGCATATATTGTATCGTTTGTTCCAATGTGCTTGTATGGCCATTTGGAAGTGAATAGAAGCTTCTGAAGTGAAGATATGCACTTTTTCAAAAACTTTCTTTTTTTTTAAATTTTGCTTGTCAAAAATGTCCTTTCTGTGTGTAACCCAGTGGGAAAGTGACAAACTTGAGTGAATTGTGACTATATGACTGAATTCGAGTGATTATGCGTTTATCTCTGAAAGGAAGCGCGCTAGAGCGCTGAAACTGTGGCTATACGCACTTCCATGGAAACACGCTTCTTTGAGGTTTTAAGCTCCGAACGTGAATCTGAGCGTGTTTCTGGCCTGGGAACAGCTTCAGATCACAGTGCAATGCGTATATGGTATCGTTTGGTCCAATGGCTTTTATGGCCATTTGGAAGTGAATATAAGCTTCTGAAGTGAAGATATGCACTTTTTCAAAAACTTTCTTTTTTTTAGATTTGCTTGTCAGAAATGTCCATTCTGTGTGTTACTCAGTGGGAAAGTGAACAACTTCAGTGAATTGTGACTATATTACTGAATTGGAGTGAATATGCTCGTATCTCTGTAAGGAAGCGCGCTAGAGCGCTGAAACTGTGGCTATACGCACTTTCATGGAAACACGCTTCTTTGAGGTTTTAAGCTCAGAATGTGAAACTGTGCGTGCTTCTGGCCAGGGAACAGCTTCAGATCACAGTGCAATGCTTATATTGTATCGATTGGTCCAATGTGCTTGTATGGCCAATTTTAAGTGAATATAAGCTTCTGAAGTGAAGATATGTACTTTTCAAAAACTTTATTTTTTTTAAATTTTGCTTGTCAAAAATGTCCATTCTGTGTGTAACCCAGTGGGAAAGTGACAAATTTGAGTGAATTGTGACAATATGACTGAATTGGAGTGAATATGCGTTTATCTCTGTAAGAAAGCGAGCTAGAGCCCTGAAACTGTGGCTATACGCACTTTCATGAAAACATGCTTCTTTGAGGTTTTAAGCTCAGAAAGTGAATCTGAGCGTGTTTCCGGCCTGGCAACAGCTTCAGATCACAGTGCAATGCATATATTGTATCGTTTGTTCCAATGTGCTTGTATGGCCATTTGGAAGTGAATAGAAGCTTCTGAAGTGAAGATATGCACTTTTTCAAAAACTTTCTTTTTTTTTAAATTTTGCTTGTCAAAAATGTCCATTCTGTGTGTAACCCAGTGGGAAAGTGAAAAACTTGAGTGAATTGTGACTATATGACTGAATTCGAGTGATTATGCGTTTATCTCTGAAAGGAAGCGCGCTAGAGCGCTGAAACTGTGGCTATACGTGCTTTCCTGAAAACACGCTTCTTTGAGGTTTTAAGCTCAGAATGTGAAACTGTGCGTGCTTCTGGCCAGGGAACAGCTTCAGATCACAGTGCATTGCATATATTGTATCGATTGGTCCAATGTGCTTGTATGGCCATTTGGAAGTGAATAGAAGCTTCTGAAGTGAAGATATGCACTTTTTCAAAAACTTTCTTTTTTTTTAAATTTTGCTTGTTCAAAAATGTCCATTCTGTGTGTAACCCAGTGGGAAAGTGAAAAACTTGAGTGAATTGTGACTATATGACTGAATTCGAGTGAATATGCGTTTATCTCTGTAGGAAGCGCGCTAGAGCGCTGAAACTGTGGCTATACGTGCTTTCATGAAAACACGCTTCTTTGAGGTTTTAAGCTCAGAACGTGAATCTGAGCGTGTTTCTGGCCTGGCAACAGCTTCAGATCACAGTGCAATGCATATATTGTATCGTTTGTTCCAATGTGCTTGTATGGCCATTTGGAAGTGAATAGAAGCTTCTGAAGTGAAGATATGCACTTTTTCAAAAACTTTCTTTTTTTTTTAATTTTGCTTGTCAAAAATGTCCTTTCTGTGTGTAACCCAGTGGGAAAGTGACAAACTTGAGTGAATTGTGACTATTTGAAAGAATTCGAGTGATGATGCGTTTATCTCTGTAAGGAAGCGAGCTAGAGCGCTGAAACTGTGGCTATACGCACTTCCATGGAAACACGCTTCTTTGAGGTTTTAAGCTCCGAACGTGAATCTGAGCGTGTTTCTGGCCTGGGAACAGCTTCAGATCACAGTGCAATGCGTATATGGTATCGTTTGGTCCAATGGCTTTTATGGCCATTTGGAAGTGAATATAAGCTTCTGAAGTGAAGATATGCACTTTTTCAAAAACTTTCTTTTTTTTAGATTTGCTTGTCAGAAATGTCCATTCTGTGTGTTACTCAGTGGGAAAGTGAACAACTTCAGTGAATTGTGACTATATTACTGAATTGGAGTGAATATGCTCGTATCTCTGTAAGGAAGCGCGCTAGAGCGCTGAAACTGTGGCTATACGCACTTTCATGGAAACACGCTTCTTTGAGGTTTTAAGCTCAGAATGTGAAACTGTGCGTGCTTCTGGCCAGGGAACAGCTTCAGATCACAGTGCAATGCTTATATTGTATCGATTGGTCCAATGTGCTTGTATGGCCAATTTTAAGTGAATATAAGCTTCTGAAGTGAAGATATGTACTTTTCAAAAACTTTATTTTTTTTTAATTTTGCTTGTCAAAAATGTCCATTCTGTGTGTAACCCAGTGGGAAAGTGACAAATTTGAGTGAATTGTGACAATATGACTGAATTGGAGTGGATATGCGTTTATCTCTGTAAGAAAGCGAGCTAGAGCCCTGAAACTGTGGCTATACGCACTTTCATGAAAACATGCTTCTTTGAGGTTTTAAGCTCAGAAAGTGAATCTGAGCATGTTTCCGGCCTGGCAACAGCTTCAGATCACAGTGCAGTGCATATATTGTATCGTTTGTTCCAATGTGCTTGTATGGCCATTTGGAAGTGAATAGAAGCTTCTGAAGTGAAGATATGCACTTTTTCAAAAACTTTCTTTTTTTTTAATTTTGCTTGTCAAAAATGTCCTTTCTGTGTGTAACCCAGTGGGAAAGTGACAAACTTGAGTGAATTGTGACTATATGACTGAATTCGAGTGATTATGCGTTTATCTCTGTAAGGAAGCGCGCTAGAGCGCTGAAACTGTGGCTATACGTGCTTTCATGAAAACACGCTTCTTTGAGGTTTTAAGCTCAGAATGTGAAACTGCGCGTGCTTCTGGCCAGGGAACAGCTTCAGATCACAGTGCATTGCATATATTGTATCGATTGGTCCAATGTGCTTGTATGGCCAATTTTAAGTGAATATAAGCTTCTGAAGAAAAGATATGTACTTTTCAAAAACTTTCTTTTTTTTAGTTTTGCTTGTCAAAAATGTCCTTTCTGTGTGTAACTTAGTGAGAAAGTGACAAACTTGAGTGAATTGTGACAATATGACTGAATTGGAGTGAATATGGGTTTATCTCTGTAAGAAAGCGAGCTAGAGCGCTGAAACTGTGGCTATACGCACTTTCATGAAAAGATGCTTCTTTGAGGTTTTAAGCTCAGAAAGTGAATCTGAGCATGTTTCCGGCCTGGCAACAGCTTCAGATCACAGTGCAGTGCATATATTGTATCGATTGGTCCAATGTGCTTGTATGGCCAATTTTAAGTGAATATAAGCTTCTGAAGTGAAGATATGTACTTTTCAAAAACTTTCTTTTTTTTAGTTTTGCTTGTCAAAAATGTCCTTTCTGTGTGTAACTTAGTGAGAAAGTGACAAACTTGAGTGAATTGTGACAATATGACTGAATTGGAGTGAATATGGGTTTATCTCTGTAAGAAAGCGAGTTAGAGCGCTGAAACTGTGGCTATACGCACTTTCATGAAAACATGCTTCTTTGAGGTTTTAAGCTCAGAAAGTGAATCTGAGCGTGTTTCCGGCCTGGCAACAGCTTCAGATCACAGTGCAATGCATATATTGTATCGTTTGTTCCAATGTGCTTGTATGGCCATTTGGAAGTGAATAGAAGCTTCTGAAGTGAAGATATGTATTTTTCAAAAACTTTCTTTTTTTTAGTATTGCTTGTCAAAAATGTCCTTTCTGTGTGTAACTTAGTGAGAAAGTGACAAACTTGAGTGAATTGTGACAATATGACTGAATTGGAGTGAATATGCTCGTATCTCTGTAAGGAAGCGCGCTAGAGCGCTGAAACTGTGGCTATACGCACTTTCGTGGAAACACGCTTCTTTGAGGTTTTAAGCTCAGAAAGTGAAACTGTGCGTGTTTCTGGCCAGGGAACCGCTTTAGATCACAGTGCAATGCTTATATGGTATCGTTTGGTCCAATGTGCTTGGATGGCCATTTGGAAGTGAAGATATGCACTTTTTCAAAAACTTTCTTTTTTTTAGATTTGCTTGTCAGAAATGTCCATTCTGTGTGTTACTCAGTGGGAAAGAGAACAACTTCAGTGAATTGTGACTATATGACTGAATTGAAGTGAATATGCTCGTATCTCTGTAAGGAAGCGCGCTAGAGCGCTGAAACTGTGGCTATACGCACTTTCATGGAAACACGCTTCTTTGAGGTTTTAAGCTCAGAAAGTGAAACTGTGAGTGCTTCTGGCCAGGGAACAGCTTCAGATCACAGTGCATTGCATATATTGTATCGTTTGTTCCAATGTGCTTGTATGGGCATTTGGAAGTGAATAGAAGCTTCTGAAGTGAAGATATGCACTTTTTCAAAAACTTTCTTTTTTTTTAAAATTTGCTTGTCAAAAATGTCCATTCTGTGTGTAACCCAGTGGGAAAGTGAAAAACTTGAGTGAATTGTGACTATATGACTGAATTCGAGTGATTATGCGTTTATCTCTGTAAGGAAGCGCGCTAGAGCGCTGAAACTGTGGCTATACGTGCTTTCATGAAAACACGCTTCTTTGAGGTTTTAAGCTCAGAACGTGAATCTGAGCGTGTTTCTGGCCTGGCAACAGCTTCAGATCACAGTGCAATGCATATATTGTATCGTTTGTTCCAATGTGCTTGTATGGCCATTTGGAAGTGAATAGAAGCTTCTGAAGTGAAGATATGCACTTTTTCAAAAACTTTCTTTTTTTTTAAATTTTGCTTGTCAAAAATGTCCTTTCTGTGTGTAACCCAGTGGGAAAGTGACAAACTTGAGTGAATTGTGACTATATGACTGAATTCGAGTGATTATGCGTTTATCTCTGAAAGGAAGCGCGCTAGAGCGCTGAAACTGTGGCTATACGCACTTCCATGGAAACACGCTTCTTTGAGGTTTTAAGCTCCGAACGTGAATCTGAGCGTGTTTCTGGCCTGGGAACAGCTTCAGATCACAGTGCAATGCGTATATGGTATCGTTTGGTCCAATGGCTTTTATGGCCATTTGGAAGTGAATATAAGCTTCTGAAGTGAAGATATGCACTTTTTCAAAAACTTTCTTTTTTTTAGATTTGCTTGTCAGAAATGTCCATTCTGTGTGTTACTCAGTGGGAAAGTGAACAACTTCAGTGAATTGTGACTATATTACTGAATTGGAGTGAATATGCTCGTATCTCTGTAAGGAAGCGCGCTAGAGCGCTGAAACTGTGGCTATACGCACTTTCATGGAAACACGCTTCTTTGAGGTTTTAAGCTCAGAATGTGAAACTGTGCGTGCTTCTGGCCAGGGAACAGCTTCAGATCACAGTGCAATGCTTATATTGTATCGATTGGTCCAATGTGCTTGTATGGCCAATTTTAAGTGAATATAAGCTTCTGAAGTGAAGATATGTACTTTTCAAAAACTTTATTTTTTTTAAATTTTGCTTGTCAAAAATGTCCATTCTGTGTGTAACCCAGTGGGAAAGTGACAAATTTGAGTGAATTGTGACAATATGACTGAATTGGAGTGAATATGCGTTTATCTCTGTAAGAAAGCGAGCTAGAGCCCTGAAACTGTGGCTATACGCACTTTCATGAAAACATGCTTCTTTGAGGTTTTAAGCTCAGAAAGTGAATCTGAGCGTGTTTCCGGCCTGGCAACAGCTTCAGATCACAGTGCAATGCATATATTGTATCGTTTGTTCCAATGTGCTTGTATGGCCATTTGGAAGTGAATAGAAGCTTCTGAAGTGAAGATATGCACTTTTTCAAAAACTTTCTTTTTTTTAGATTTGCTTGTCAGAAATGTCCATTCTGTGTGTTACTCAGTGGGAAAGTGAACAACTTCAGTGAATTGAGACTATATTACTGAATTGGAGTGAATATGCTCGTATCTCTGTAAGGAAGCGCGCTAGAGCGCTGAAACTATGGCTATACGCACTTTCATGGAAACACGCTTCTTTGAGGTTTTAAGCTCAGAAAGTGAAACTGTGAGTGCTTCTGGCCAGGGAACAGCTTCAGATCACAGTGCATTGCATATATTGTATCGTTTGTTCCAATGTGCTTGTATGGCCATTTGGAAGTGAATAGAAGCTTCTGAAGTGAAGATATGCACTTTTTCAAAAACTTTCTTTTTTTTAATTTTGCTTGTCAAAAATGTCCATTCTGTGTGTAACCCAGTGGGAAAGTGACAAACTTGAGTGAATTGTGACAATATGACTGAATTGGAGTGAATATGCGTTTATCTCTGTAAGAAAGCGAGCTAGAGCGCTGAAACTGTGGCTATACGCACTTTCATGGAAACACGCTTCTTTGAGGTTTTAAGCTCAGAACGTGAATCTGAGCGTGTTTCTGGCCTGGGAACAGCTTCAGATCACAGTGCAAAGCCAATATGGTATCGTTCGGTCCAATGGCTTTTATGGCCATTTGGAAGTGAATATAAGCTTCTGAAGTGAAGATATGCACTTTTTCAAAAACTTTTTTTTTTAATTTTGCTTGTCAGAAATGTCCATTCTGTGTGTTACTCAGTGGGAAAGTGAACAACTTCAGTGAATTGTGACTTTATTACTGAATTGGAGTGAATATGCTCGTATCTCTGTAAGGAAGCGCGCGAGAGCGCTGAAACTGTGGCTATACGCACTTTCATGGAAACACGCTTCTTTGAGGTTTTAAGCTCAGAAAGTGAAACTGTGAGTGCTTCTGGCCAGGGAACAGCTTCAGATCACAGTGCATTGCATATATTGTATCGTTTGTTCCAATGTGCTTGTATGGCCATTTGGAAGTGAATAGAAGCTTCTGAAGTGAAGATATGCACTTTTTCAAAAACTTTCTTTTTTTTTAATTTTGCTTGTCAAAAATGTCCTTTCTGTGTGTAACCCAGTGGGAAAGTGACAAACTTGAGTGAATTGTGACTATTTGACTGAATTCGAGTGATGATGCGTTTATCTCTGTAAGGAAGCGCGCTAGAGCGCTGAAACTGTGGCTATACGTGCTTTCATGAAAACACGCTTCTTTGAGGTTTTAAGCTCAGAATGTGAAACTGTGCGTGCTTCTGGCCAGGGAACAGCTTCAGATCACAGTGCATTGCATATGTTGTATCGATTGGTCCAATGTGCTTGTATGGCCAATTTTAAGTGAATATAAGCTTCTGAAGTGAAGATATGTACTTTTCAAAAACTTTCTTTTTTTTAATTTTGCTAGTCAAAAATGTCCATTCTGTGTGTAACCCAGTGGGAGAGTGACAAACTTGAGTGAATTGTGACAATATGACTGAATTGGAGTGAATATGCGTTTATCTCTGTAAGAAAGCGAGCTAGAGCGCTGAAACTGTGGCTATACGCACTTTCATGGAAACACGCTTCTTTGAGGTTTTAAGCTCAGAACGTGAATCTGAGCGTGTTTCTGGCCTGGGAACAGCTTCAGATCACAGTGCAATGCGTATATGGTATCGTTTGGTCCAATGGCTTTTATGGCCATTTGGAAGTGAATAGAAGCTTCTGAAGTGAAGATATGCATTTTTTCAAAAACTTTCTTTTTTTTTAAATTTTGCTTGTCAAAAATGTCCATTCTGTGTGTAACCCAGTGGGAAAGTGAAAAACTTGAGTGAATTGTGACTATATGACTGAATTCGAGTGATTATGCGTTTATCTCTGAAAGGAAGCGCGCTAGAGCGCTGAAACTGTGGCTATACGTGCTTTCCTGAAAACACGCTTCTTTGAGGTTTTAAGCTCAGAATGTGAAACTGTGCGTGCTTCTGGCCAGGGAACAGCTTCAGATCACAGTGCAATGCATATATTGTATCGTTTGTTCCAATGTGCTTGTATGGCCATTTGGAAGTGAATAGAAGCTTCTGAAGTGAAGATATGCACTTTTTCAAAAACTTTCTTTTTTTTAAAATTTTGCTTGTCAAAAATGTCCATTCTGTGTGTAACCCAGTGGGAAAGTGAAAAACTTGAGTGAATTGTGACTATATGACTGAATTCGAGTGAATATGCGTTTATCTCTGTAGGAAGCGCGCTAGAGCGCTGAAACTGTGGCTATACGTGCTTTCATGAAAACACGCTTCTTTGAGGTTTTAAGCTCAGAACGTGAATCTGAGCGTGTTTCTGGCCTGGCAACAGCTTCAGATCACAGTGCAATGCATATATTGTATCTTTTGTTCCAATGTGCTTGTATGGCCATTTGGAAGTGAATAGAAGCTTCTGAAGTGAAGATATGCACTTTTTCAAAAACTTTCTTTTTTTTTTATTTTGCTTGTCAAAAATGTCCTTTCTGTGTGTAACCCAGTGGGAAAGTGACAAACTTTAGTGAATTGTGACTATTTGAAAGAATTCGAGTGATGATGCGTTTATCTCTGTAAGGAAGCGCGCTAGAGCGCTGAAACTGTGGCTATACGCACTTTCATGGAAACACGCTTCTTTGAGGTTTTAAGCTCCGAACGTCAATCTGAGCGTGTTTCTGGCCTGGGAACAGCTTCAGATCACAGTGCAATGCGTATATGGTATCGTTTGGTCCAATGGCTTTTATGGCCATTTGGAAGTGAATATAAGCTTCTGAAGTGAAGATATGCACTTTTTCAAAAACTTTCTTTTTTTTAGATTTGCTTGTCAGAAATGTCCATTCGGTGTGTTACTCAGTGGGAAAGTGAACAACTTCAGTGAATTGTGACTATATTACTGAATTGGAGTGAATATGCTCGTATCTCTGTAAGGAAGCGCGCTAGAGCGCTGAAACTGTGGCTATACGCACTTTCATGGAAACACGCTTCTTTGAGGTTTTAAGCTCAGAATGTGAAACTGTGCATGCTTCTGGCCAGGGAACAGCTTCAGATCACAGTGCAATGCTTATATTGTATCGATTGGTCCAATGTGCTTGTATGGCCAATTTTAAGTGAATATAAGCTTCTGAAGTGAAGATATGTACTTTTCAAAAACTTTCTTTTTTTTAGTTTTGCTTGTCAAAAATGTCCTTTCTGTGTGTAACTTAGTGAGAAAGTGACAAACTTGAGTGAATTGTGACAATATGACTGAATTGGAGTGAATATGGGTTTATCTCTCTAAGAAAGCGAGCTAGAGCGCTGAAACTGTGGCTATACGCACTTTCATGAAAACATGCTTCTTTGAGGTTTTAAGCTCAGAAAGTGAATCTGAGCATGTTTCCGGCCTGGCAACAGCTTCAGATCACAGTGCAGTGCATATATTGTATCGATTGGTCCAATGTGCTTGTATGGCCAATTTTAAGTGAAAATAAGCTTCTGAAGTGAAGATATGTACTTTTCAAAAACTTTCTTTTTTTTAGATTTGCTTGTCAGAAATGTCCATTCTGTGTGTTACTCAGTGGGAAAGTGAACAACTTCAGTGAATTGTGACTATGTGACTGAATTGGAGTGAATATGCTCGTATCTCTGTAAGGAAGCGCGCTAGAGCGCTGAAACTGTGGCTATACGCACTTTCATGGAAACACGCTTCTTTGAGGTTTTAAGCTCAGAAAGTGAAACTGTGAGTGCTTCTGGCCAGGGAACAGCTTCAGATCACAGTGCATTGCATATATTGTATCGTTTGTTCCAATGTGCTTGTATGGCCATTTGGAAGTGAATAGAAGCTTCTGAAGTGAAGATATGCACTTTTTCAAAAACTTTCTTTTTTTTAATTTTGCTTGTCAAAAATGTCCATTCTGTGTGTAACCCAGTGGGAAAGTGACAAACTTGAGTGAATTGTGACAATATGACTGAATTGGAGTGAATATGCGTTTATCTCTGTAAGAAAGCGAGCTAGAGCGCTGAAACTGTGGCTATACGCACTTTCATGGAAACACGCTTCTTTAAGGTTTTAAGCTCAGAACGTGAATCTGAGCGTGTTTCTGGCCTGGGAACAGCTTCAGATCACAGTGCAATGCGTATATGGTTTCGTTCGGTCCAATGGCTTTTATGGCCATTTGGAAGTGAATATAAGATTCTGAAGTGAAGATATGCACTTTTTCAAAAACTTTTTTTTTTTAGATTTGCTTGTCAGAAATGTCCATTCTGTTTGTTACTCAGTGGGAAAGTGAACAACTTCAGTGAATTGTGACTTTATTACTGAATTGGAGTGAATATGCTCGTATCTCTGTAAGGAAGCGCGCGAGAGCGCTGAAACTGTGGCTATACGCACTTTCATGGAAACACGCTTCTTTGAGGTTTTAAGCTCAGAAAGTGAAACTGTGAGTGCTTCTGGCCAGGGAACAGCTTCAGATCACAGTGCATTGCATATATTGTATCGTCTGTTCCAATGTGCTTGTATGGCCATTTGGAAGTGAATAGAAGCTTCTGAAGTGAAGATATGCACTTTTTCAAAAACTTTCTTTTTTTTTAATTTTGCTTGTCAAAAATGTCCTTTCTGTGTGTAACCCAGTGGGAAAGTGACAAACTTGAGTGAATTGTGACTATTTGACTGAATTCGAGTGATGATGCGTTTATCTCTGTAAGGAAGCGCGCTAGAGCGCTGAAACTGTGGCTATACGTGCTTTCATGAAAACACGCTTCTTTGAGGTTTTAAGCTCAGAATGTGAAACTGTGCGTGCTTCTGGCCAGGGAACAGCTTCAGATCACAGTGCATTGCATATATTGTATCGATTGGTCCAATGTGCTTGTATGGCCAATTTTAAGTGAATATAAGCTTCTGAAGTGAAGATATGTACTTTTCAAAAACTTTCTTTTTTTTAATTTTGCTAGTCAAAAATGTCCATTCTGTGTGTAACCCAGTGGGAAAGTGACAAACTTGAGTGAATTGTGACAATATGACTGAATTGGAGTGAATATGCGTTTATCTCTGTAAGAAAGCGAGCTAGAGCGCTGAAACTGTGGCTATACGCACTTTCATGGAAACACGCTTCTTTGAGGTTTTAAGCTCAGAACGTGAATCTGAGCGTGTTTCTGGCCTGGGAACAGCTTCAGATCACAGTGCAATGCGTATATGGTATCGTTTGGTCCAATGGCTTTTATGGCCATTTGGAAGTGAATATAAGCTTCTGAAGTGAAGATATGCACTTTTTCAAAAACTTTCTTTTTTTTTAAATTTTGCTTGTCAAAAATGTCCATTCTGTGTGTAACCCAGTGGGAAAGTGAAAAACTTGAGTGAATTGTGACTATATGACTGAATTCGAGTGATTATGCGTTTATCTCTGAAAGGAAGCGCGCTAGAGCGCTGAAACTGTGGCTATACGTGCTTTCCTGAAAACACGCTTCTTTGAGGTTTTAAGCTCAGAATGTGAAACTGTGCGTGCTTCTGGCCAGGGAACAGCTTCAGATCACAGTGCAATGCATATATTGTATCGTTTGTTCCAATGTGCTTGTATGGCCATTTGGAAGTGAATAGAAGCTTCTGAAGTGAAGATATGCACTTTTTCAAAAACTTTCTTTTTTTTTTTAATTTTGCTTGTTCAAAAATGTCCATTCTGTGTGTAACCCAGTGGGAAAGTGAAAAACTTGAGTGAATTGTGACTATATGACTGAATTCGAGTGAATATACGTTTATCTCTGTAGGAAGCGCGCTAGAGCGCTGAAACTGTGGCTATACGTGCTTTCATGAAAACACGCTTCTTTGAGGTTTTAAGCTCAGAACGTGAATCTGAGCGTGTTTCTGGCCTGGCAACAGCTTCAGATCACAGTGCAATGCATATATTGTATCGTTTGTTCCAATGTGCTTGTATGGCCATTTGGAAGTGAATAGAAGCTTCTGAAGTGAAGATATGCACTTTTTCAAAAACTTTCTTTTTTTTTTAATTTTGCTTGTCAAAAATGTCCTTTCTGTGTGTAACCCAGTGGGAAAGTGACAAACTTGAGTGAATTGTGACTATTTGAAAGAATTCGAGTGATGATGCGTTTATCTCTGTAAGGAAGCGAGCTAGAGCGCTGAAACTGTGGCTATACGCACTTCCATGGAAACACGCTTCTTTGAGGTTTTAAGCTCCGAACGTGAATCTGAGCCTGTTTCTGGCCTGGGAACAGCTTCAGATCACAGTGCAATGCGTATATGGTATCGTTTGGTCCAATGGCTTTTATGGCCATTTGGAAGTGAATATAAGCTTCTGAAGTGAAGATATGCACTTTTTCAAAAACTTTCTTTTTTTTAGATTTGCTTGTCAGAAATGTCCATTCTGTGTGTTACTCAGTGGGAAAGTGAACAACTTCAGTGAATTGTGACTATATTACTGAATTGGAGTGAATATGCTCGTATCTCTGTAAGGAAGCGCGCTAGAGCGCTGAAACTGTGGCTATACGCACTTTCATGGAAACACGCTTCTTTGAGGTTTTAAGCTCAGAATGTGAAACTGTGCGTGCTTCTGGCCAGGGAACAGCTTCAGATCACAGTGCAATGCTTATATTGTATCGATTGGTCCAATGTGCTTGTATGGCCAATTTTAAGTGAATATAAGCTTCTGAAGTGAAGATATGTACTTTTCAAAAACTTTATTTTTTTTAAATTTTGCTTGTCAAAAATGTCCATTCTGTGTGTAACCCAGTGGGAAAGTGACAAATTTGAGTGAATTGTGACAATATGACTGAATTGGAGTGAATATGCGTTTATCTCTGTAAGAAAGCGAGCTAGAGCCCTGAAACTGTGGCTATACGCACTTTCATGAAAACATGCTTCTTTGAGGTTTTAAGCTCAGAAAGTGAATCTGAGCATGTTTCCGGCCTGGCAACAGCTTCAGATCACAGTGCAGTGCATATATTGTATCGTTTGTTCCAATGTGCTTGTATGGCCATTTGGAAGTGAATAGAAGCTTCTGAAGTGAAGATATGCACTTTTTCAAAAACTTTCTTTTTTTTTAATTTTGCTTGTCAAAAATGTCCTTTCTGTGTGTAACCCAGTGGGAAAGTGACAAACTTGAGTGAATTGTGACTATATGACTGAATTCGAGTGATTATGCGTTTATCTCTGTAAGGAAGCGCGCTAGAGCGCTGAAACTGTGGCTATACGTGCTTTCATGAAAACACGCTTCTTTGAGGTTTTAAGCTCAGAATGTGAAACTGCGCGTGCTTCTGGCCAGGGAACAGCTTCAGATCACAGTGCATTGCATATATTGTATCGATTGGTCCAATGTGCTTGTATGGCCAATTTTAAGTGAATATAAGCTTCTGAAGAAAAGATATGTACTTTTCAAAAACTTTCTTTTTTTTAGTTTTGCTTGTCAAAAATGTCCTTTCTGTGTGTAACTTAGTGAGAAAGTGACAAACTTGAGTGAATTGTGACAATATGACTGAATTGGAGTGAATATGGGTTTATCTCTGTAAGAAAGCGAGCTAGAGCGCTGAAACTGTGGCTATACGCACTTTCATGAAAAGATGCTTCTTTGAGGTTTTAAGCTCAGAAAGTGAATCTGAGCATGTTTCCGGCCTGGCAACAGCTTCAGATCACAGTGCAGTGCATATATTGTATCGATTGGTCCAATGTGCTTGTATGGCCAATTTTAAGTGAATATAAGCTTCTGAAGTGAAGATATGTACTTTTCAAAAACTTTCTTTTTTTTAGTTTTGCTTGTCAAAAATGTCCTTTCTGTGTGTAACTTAGTGAGAAAGTGACAAACTTGAGTGAATTGTGACAATATGACTGAATTGGAGTGAATATGCTCGTATCTCTGTAAGGAAGCGCGCTAGAGCGCTGAAACTGTGGCTATACGCACTTTCGTGGAAACACGCTTCTTTGAGGTTTTAAGCTCAGAAAGTGAAACTGTGCGTGTTTCTGGCCAGGGAACCGCTTTAGATCACAGTGCAATGCTTATATGGTATCGTTTGGTCCAATGTGCTTGGATGGCCATTTGGAAGTGAAGATATGCACTTTTTCAAAAACTTTCTTTTTTTTAGATTTGCTTGTCAGAAATGTCCATTCTGTGTGTTACTCAGTGGGAAAGAGAACAACTTCAGTGAATTGTGACTATATGACTGAATTGAAGTGAATATGCTCGTATCTCTGTAAGGAAGCGCGCTAGAGCGCTGAAACTGTGGCTATACGCACTTTCATGGAAACACGCTTCTTTGAGGTTTTAAGCTCAGAAAGTGAAACTGTGAGTGCTTCTGGCCAGGGAACAGCTTCAGATCACAGTGCATTGCATATATTGTATCGTTTGTTCCAATGTGCTTGTATGGGCATTTGGAAGTGAATAGAAGCTTCTGAAGTGAAGATATGCACTTTTTCAAAAACTTTCTTTTTTTTTAAAATTTGCTTGTCAAAAATGTCCATTCTGTGTGTAACCCAGTGGGAAAGTGAAAAACTTGAGTGAATTGTGACTATATGACTGAATTCGAGTGATTATGCGTTTATCTCTGTAAGGAAGCGCGCTAGAGCGCTGAAACTGTGGCTATACGTGCTTTCATGAAAACACGCTTCTTTGAGGTTTTAAGCTCAGAACGTGAATCTGAGCGTGTTTCTGGCCTGGCAACAGCTTCAGATCACAGTGCAATGCAGATATTGTATCGTTTGTTCCAATGTGCTTGTATGGCCATTTGGAAGTGAATAGAAGCTTCTGAAGTGAAGATATGCACTTTTTCAAAAACTTTCTTTTTTTTTAAATTTTGCTTGTCAAAAATGTCCTTTCTGTGTGTAACCCAGTGGGAAAGTGACAAACTTGAGTGAATTGTGACTATATGACTGAATTCGAGTGATTATGCGTTTATCTCTGAAAGGAAGCGCGCTAGAGCGCTGAAACTGTGGCTATACGCACTTCCATGGAAACACGCTTCTTTGAGGTTTTAAGCTCCGAACGTGAATCTGAGCGTGTTTCTGGCCTGGGAACAGCTTCAGATCACAGTGCAATGCGTATATGGTATCGTTTGGTCCAATGGCTTTTATGGCCATTTGGAAGTGAATATAAGCTTCTGAAGTGAAGATATGCACTTTTTCAAAAACTTTCTTTTTTTTAGATTTGCTTGACAGAAATGTCCATTCTGTGTGTTACTCAGTGGGAAAGTGAACAACTTCAGTGAATTGTGACTATATTACTGAATTGGAGTGAATATGCTCGTATCTCTGTAAGGAAGCGCGCTAGAGCGCTGAAACTGTGGCTATACGCACTTTCATGGAAACACGCTTCTTTGAGGTTTTAAGCTCAGAATGTGAAACTGTGCGTGCTTCTGGCCAGGGAACAGCTTCAGATCACAGTGCAATGCTTATATTGTATCGATTGGTCCAATGTGCTTGTATGGCCAATTTTAAGTGAATATAAGCTTCTGAAGTGAAGATATGTACTTTTCAAAAACTTTATTTTTTTTAAATTTTGCTTGTCAAAAATGTCCATTCTGTGTGTAACCCAGTGGGAAAGTGACAAATTTGAGTGAATTGTGACAATATGACTGAATTGGAGTGAATATGCGTTTATCTCTGTAAGAAAGCGAGCTAGAGCCCTGAAACTGTGGCTATACGCACTTTCATGAAAACATGCTTCTTTGAGGTTTTAAGCTCAGAAAGTGAATCTGAGCATGTTTCCGGCCTGGCAACAGCTTCAGATCACAGTGCAGTGCATATATTGTATCGTTTGTTCCAATGTGCTTGTATGGCCATTTGGAAGTGAATAGAAGCTTCTGAAGTGAAGATATGCACTTTTTCAAAAACTTTCTTTTTTTTTAATTTTGCTTGTCAAAAATGTCCTTTCTGTGTGTAACCCAGTGGGAAAGTGACAAACTTGAGTGAATTGTGACTATATGACTGAATTCGAGTGATTATGCGTTTATCTCTGTAAGGAAGCGCGCTAGAGCGCTGAAACTGTGGCTATACGTGCTTTCATGAAAACACGCTTCTTTGAGGTTTTAAGCTCAGAATGTGAAACTGCGCGTGCTTCTGGCCAGGGAACAGCTTCAGATCACAGTGCATTGCATATATTGTATCGATTGGTCCAATGTGCTTGTATGGCCAATTTTAAGTGAATATAAGCTTCTGAAGAAAAGATATGTACTTTTCAAAAACTTTCTTTTTTTTAGTTTTGCTTGTCAAAAATGTCCTTTCTGTGTGTAACTTAGTGAGAAAGTGACAAACTTGAGTGAATTGTGACAATATGACTGAATTGGAGTGAATATAATCGTATCTCTGTAAGGAAGCGCGCTAGAGCGCTGAAACTGTGGCTATACGCACTTTCATGGAAACACGCTTCTTTGAGGTTTTAAGCTCAGAAAGTGAAACTGTGCGTGTTTCTGGCCAGGGAACAGCTTTAGATCACAGTGCAATGCTTATATGGTATCGTTTGGTCCAATGTGCTTGTATGGCCATTTGGAAGTGAAGATATGCACTTTTTCAAAAACTTTCTTTTTTTTAGATTTGCTTGTCAGAAATGTCCATTCTGTGTGTTACTCAGTGGGAAAGTGAAAAACTTGAGTGAATTGTTACTATATGACTGAATTCGAGTGAATATGCGTTTATCTCTGTAAGGAAGCGCGCTAGAGCGCTGAAACTGTGGCTATACGTGCTTTCATGAAAACACGCTTCTTTGAGGTTTTAAGCTCAGAACGTGAATCTGAGCGTGTTTCTGGCCTGGCAACAGCTTCAGATCACAGTGCAATGCATATATTGTATCGTTTGTTCCAATGTGCTGGTATGGCCATTTGGAAGTGAATAGAAGCTTCTATGTGAAGATATGCACTTTTTCAAAAACTTTCTTTTTTTTTAATATTGCTTGTCAAAAATGTCCTTTCTGTGTGTAACCCAGTGGGAAAGTGACAAACTTGAGTGAATTGTGACTATTTGAAAGAATTCGAGTGATGATGCGTTTATCTCTGTAAGGAAGCGCGCTAGAGCGCTGAAACTGTGGCTATACGTGCTTTCATGGAAACACGCTTCTTTGAGGTTTTAAGCTCAGAATGTGAAACTGTGCGTGCTTCTGGCCAGGGAACAGCTTCAGATCACAGTGCATTGCATATATTGTATCGATTGTTCCAATGTGCTTGTATGGCCAATTTTAAGTGAATATAAGCTTCTGAAGTGAAGATATGTACTTTTCAAAAACTTTCTTTTTTTTAGTTTTGCTTGTCAAAAATGTCCTTTCTGTGTGTAACCCAGTGGGAAAGTGACAAACTTGAGTGAATTGTGACAATATGACTGAATTGGAGTGAATATGGGTTTATCTCTGTAAGGAAGCGAGCTAGAGCCCTGAAACTGTGGCTATACGCACTTTCATGGAAACACGCTTCTTTGAGGTTTTAAGCTCAGAAAGTGAAACTGTGCGTGTTTCTGGCCAGGGAACAGCTTCAGATCACAGTGCAATGCTTATATGGTATCGTTTGGTCCATTGTGCTTGTATGGCCATTTGGAAGTGAATATAAGCTTCTGAAGTGAAGATATGCACTTTTTCAAAAACTTTCTTTTTTTTTAAATTTTGCTTGTCAAAAATGTCCATTCTGTGTGTAACCCAGTGGGAAAGTGAAAAACTTGAGTGAATTGTGACTATATGACAGAATTCGAGTGATTATGCTTTTATCTCTGAAAGGAAGCGCGCTAGAGCGCTGAAACTGTGGCTATACGTGCTTTCCTGAAAACACGCTTCTTTGAGGTTTTAAGCTCAGAATGTGAAACTGTGCGTGCTTCTGGCCAGGGAACAGCTTCAGATCACAGTGCATTGAATATATTGTATCGATTGGTCCAATGTGCTTGTTTGGCCAATTTTAAGTGAATATAAGCTTCTGAAGTGAAGATATGTACTTTTCAAAAACTTTCTTTTTTTTAGTTTTGCTTGTCAAAAATGGCCTTTCTGTGTGTAACTTAGTGAGAAAGTGACAAACTTGAGTGAATTGTGACAATATGACTGAATTGGAGTGAATATGCGTTTATCTCTGTAAGAAAGCGAGCTAGAGCGCTGAAACTGTGGCTATACGCACTTTCGGGAAAACATGCTTCTTTGAGGTTTTAAGCTCAGAAAGTGAATCTGAGCGTGTTTCCGGCCTGGCAACAGCTTCAGATCACAGTGCAATGCATATATTGTATCGTTTGTTCCAATGTGCTTGTATGGCCATTTGGAAGTGAATAGAAGCTTCTGAAGTGAAGATATGCACTTTTTCAAAAACTTTCTTTTTTTTAGATTTGCTTGTCAGAAATGTCCATTCTGTGTGTTACTCAGTGGGAAAGTGAACAACTTCAGTGAATTGTGACTATATTACTGAATTGGAGTGAATATGCTCGTATCTCTGTAAGGAAACGCTCTAGAGCGCTGAAACTGTGGCTATACGCACTTTCATGGAAACACGCTTCTTTGAGGTTTTAAGCTCAGAAAGTGAAACTGTGAGTGCTTCTGGCCAGGGAACAGCTTCAGATCACAGTGCATTGCATATATTGTATCGTTTGTTCCAATGTGCTTGTATGGCCATTTGGAAGTGAATAGAAGCTTCTGAAGTGAAGATATGCACTTTTTCAAAAACTTTCTTTTTTTTTAAATTTTGCTTGTCAAAAATGTCCATTCTGTGTGTAACCCAGTGGGAAAGTGAAAAACTTGAGTGAATTGTGACTATATGACTGAATTCGAGTGAATATGCGTTTATCTCTGTAAGGAAGCGCGCTAGAGCGCTGAAACTGTGGCTATACGTGCTTTCATGAAAACACGCTTCTTTGAGGTTTTAAGCTCAGAACGTGAATCTGAGCGTGTTTCTGGCCTGGCAACAGCTTCAGATCACAGTGCAATGCATATATTGTATCGTTTGTTCCAATGTGCTTGTATGGCCATTTGGAAGTGAATAGAAGCTTCTGAAGTGAAGATATGCACTTTTTCAAAAACTTTCTTTTTTTTTAATTTTGCTTGTCAAAAATGTCCTTTCTGTGTGTAACCCAGTGGGAAAGTGACAAACTTGAGTGAATTGTGACTATTTGAAAGAATTCGAGTGATGATGCGTTTATCTCTGTAAGGAAGCGCGCTAGAGCGCTGAAACTGTGGCTATACGTGCTTTCATGAAAACACGCTTCTTTGAGGTTTTAAGCTCAGAACGTGAATCTGAGCGTGTTTCTGGCCTGGCAACAGCTTCAGATCACAGTGCAATGCATATATTGTATCGTTTGTTCCAATGTGCTGGTATGGCCATTTGGAAGTGAATAGAAGCTTCTGAAGTGAAGATATGCACTTTTTCAAAAACTTTCTTTTTTTTTAATATTGCTTGTCAAAAATGTCCTTTCTGTGTGTAACCCAGTGGGAAAGTGACAAACTTGAGTGAATTGTGACTATTTGAAAGAATTCGAGTGATGATGCGTTTATCTCTGTAAGGAAGCGCGCTAGAGCGCTGAAACTGTGGCTATACGTGCTTTCATGGAAACACGCTTCTTTGAGGTTTTAAGCTCAGAATGTGAAACTGTGCGTGCTTCTGGCCAGGGAACAGCTTCAGATCACAGTGCATTGCATATATTGTATCGATTGGTCCAATGTGCTTGTATGGCCAATTTTAAGTGAATATAAGCTTCTGAAGTGAAGATATGTACTTTTCAAAAACTTTCTTTTTTTTAGTTTTGCTTGTCAAAAATGTCCTTTCTGTGTGTAACCCAGTGGGAAAGTGACAAACTTGAGTGAATTGTGACAATATGACTGAATTGGAGTGAATATGGGTTTATCTCTGTAAGGAAGCGAGCTAGAGCCCTGAAACTGTGGCTATACGCACTTTCATGGAAACACGCTTCTTTGAGGTTTTAAGCTCAGAAAGTGAAACTGTGCGTGTTTCTGGCCAGGGAACAGCTTCAGATCACAGTGCAATGCTTATATGGTATCGTTTGGTCCATTGTGCTTGTATGGCCATTTGGAAGTGAATATAAGCTTCTGAAGTGAAGATATGCACTTTTTCAAAAACTTTCTTTTTTTTTAAATTTTGCTTGTCAAAAATGTCCATTCTGTGTGTAACCCAGTGGGAAAGTGAAAAACTTGAGTGAATTGTGACTATATGACTGAATTCGAGTGATTATGCTTTTATCTCTGAAAGGAAGCGCGCTAGAGCGCTGAAACTGTGGCTATACGTGCTTTCCTGAAAACACGCTTCTTTGAGGTTTTAAGCTCAGAATGTGAAACTGTGCGTGCTTCTGGCCAGGGAACAGCTTCAGATCACAGTGCATTGAATATATTGTATCGATTGGTCCAATGTGCTTGTATGGCCAATTTTAAGTGAATATAAGCTTCTGAAGTGAAGATATGTACTTTTCAAAAACTTTCTTTTTTTTAATTTTGCTAGTCAAAAATGTCCATTCTGTGTGTAACTCAGTGGGAAAGTGACAAACTTGAGTGAATTGTGACAATATGACTGAATTGGAGTGAATATGCGTTTATCTCTGTAAGAAAGCGAGCTAGAGCGCTGAAACTGTGGCTATACGCACTTTCATGGAAACACTCTTCTTTGAGGTTTTAAGCTCAGAAAGTGAATCTGAGCATGTTTCCGGCCTGGCAACAGCTTCAGATCACAGTGCAGTGCATATATTGTATCGATTGGTCCAATGTGCTTGTATGGCCAATTTTAAGTGAATATAAGCTTCTGAAGTGAAGATATGTACTTTTCAAAAACTTTCTTTTTTTTAGTTTTGCTTGTCAAAAATGTCCTTTCTGTGTGTAACTTAGTGAGAAAGTGACAAACTTGAGTGAATTGTGACAATATGACTGAATTGGAGTGAATATGCGTTTATCTCTGTAAGAAAGCGAGCTAGAGCGCTGAAACTGTGGCTATACGCACTTTCATGGAAACACGCTTCTTTGAGGTTTTAAGCTCCGAACGTGAATCTGAGCGTGTTTCTGGCCTGGGAACAGCTTCAGATCACAGTGCAATGCGTATATGGTATCGTTTGGTCCAATGGCTTTTATGGCCATTTGGAAGTGAATATAAGCTTCTGAAGTGAAGATATGCACTTTTTCAAAAACTTTCTTTTTTTTAGATTTGCTTGTCAGAAATGTCCATTCTGTGTGTTACTCAGTGGGAAAGTGAACAACTTCAGTGAATTGTGACTATATTACTGAATTGGAGTGAATATGCTCGTATCTCTGTAAGGAAGCGCGCTAGAGCGCTGAAACTGTGGCTATACGCACTTTCATGGAAACACGCTTCTTTGAGGTTTTAAGCTCAGAAAGTGAAACTGTGCGTGTTTCTGGCCAGGGAACAGCTTTAGATCACAGTGCAATGCTTATATGGTATCGTTTGGTCCAATGTGCTTGTATGGCCATTTGGAAGTGAAGATATGCACTTTTTCAAAAACTTTCTTTTTTTTAGATTTGCTTGTCAGAAATGTCCATTCTGTGTGTTACTCAGTGGGAAAGTGAACAACTTCAGTGAATTGTGACTATATGACTGAATTGGAGTGAATATGCTCGTATCTCTGTCAGGAAGCTCGCTAGAGCGCTGAAACTGTGGCTATACGCACTTTCATGGAAACACGCTTCTTTGAGGTTTTAAGCTCAGAATGTGAAACTGTGCGTGCTTCTGGCCAGGGAACAGCTTCAGATCACAGTGCAATGCTTATATTGTATCGATTGGTCCAATGTGCTTGTATGGCCAATTTTAAGTGAATATAAGCTTCTGAAGTGAAGATATGTACTTTTCAAAAACTTTATTTTTTTTAAATTTTGCTTGTCAAAAATGTCCATTCTGTGTGTAACCCAGTGGGAAAGTGACAAATTTGAGTGAATTGTGACAATATGACTGAATTGGAGTGAATATGCGTTTATCTCTGTAAGAAAGCGAGCTAGAGCCCTGAAACTGTGGCTATACGCACTTTCATGAAAACATGCTTCTTTGAGGTTTTAAGCTCAGAAAGTGAATCTGAGCATGTTTCCGGCCTGGCAACAGCTTCAGATCACAGTGCAGTGCATATATTGTATCGTTTGTTCCAATGTGCTTGTATGGCCATTTGGAAGTGAATAGAAGCTTCTGAAGTGAAGATATGCACTTTTTCAAAAACTTTCTTTTTTTTTAATTTTGCTTGTCAAAAATGTCCTTTCTGTGTGTAACCCAGTGGGAAAGTGACGAACTTGAGTGAATTGTGACTATATGACTGAATTCGAGTGATTATGCGTTTATCTCTGTAAGGAAGCGCGCTAGAGCGCTGAAATTGTGGCTATACGTGCTTTCATGAAAACACGCTTCTTTGAGGTTTTAAGCTCAGAACGTGAATCTGAGCGTGTTTCTGGCCTGGCAACAGCTTCAGATCACAGTGCATTGAATATATTGTATCGATTGGTCCAATGTGCTTGTATGGCCAATTTTAAGTGAATATAAGCTTCTGAAGTGAAGATATGTACTTTTCAAAAACTTTCTTTTTTTTAGTTTTGCTCGTCAAAAATGTCCTTTCTGTGTGTAACTTAGTGAGAAAGTGACAAACTTGAGTGAATTGTGACAATATGACTGAATTGGAGTGAATATGCGTTTATCTCTGAAAGAAAGCGAGCTAGAGCGCTGAAACTGTGGCTATACGCACTTTTATGAAAACATGCTTCTTTGAGGTTTTAAGCTCAGAAAGTGAATCTGAGCGTGTTTCCGGCCTGGCAACAGCTTCAGATCACAGTGCAATGCATATATTGTATCGTTTGTTCCAATGTGCTTGTATGGCCATTTGGAAGTGAATAGAAGCTTCTGAAGTGAAGATATGCACTTTTTCAAAAACTTTCTTTTTTTTAGATTTGCTTGTCAGAAATGTCCATTCTGTGTGTTACTCAGTGGGAAAGTGAACAACTTCAGTGAATTGTGACTATATGACTGAATTGGAGTGAATATGCTCGTATCTCTGTAAGGAAGCGCGCTAGAGCGCTGAAACTGTGGCTATACGCACTTTCATGGAAACACGCTTCTTTGAGGTTTTAAGCTCAGAAAGTGAAACTGTGAGTGCTTCTGGCCAGGGAACAGCTCCAGATCACAGTGCATTGCATATATTGTATCGTTTGTTCCAATGTGCTTGTATGGCCATTTGGAAGTGAATAGAAGCTTCTGAAGTGAAGATATGCACTTTTTCAAAAACTTTCTTTTTTTTAAATTTTGCTTGTCAAAAATGTCCTTTCTGTGTGTAACCCAGTGGGAAAGTGACAAACTTGAGTGAATTGTGACTATATGACTGAATTCGAGTGATTATGCGTTTATCTCTGTAAGGAAGCGCGCTAGAGCGCTGAAACTGTGGCTATACGTGCTTTCATGAAAACACGCTTCTTTGAGGTTTTAAGCTCAGAACGTGAATCTGAGCGTGTTTCTGGCCTGGCAACAGCTTCAGATCACAGTGCAATGCATATATTGTATCGTTTGTTCCAATGTGCTTGTATGGCCATTTGGAAGTGAATAGAAGCTTCTGAAGTGAAGATATGCACTTTTTCAAAAACTTTCTTTTTTTTTAATTTTGCTTGTCAAAAATGTCCTTTCTGTGTGTAACCCAGTGGGAAAGTGACAAACTTGAGTGAATTGTGACTATATGACTGAATTCGAGTGATTATGCGTTTATCTCTGAAAGGAAGCGCGCTAGAGCGCTGAAACTGTGGCTATACGTGCTTTCATGAAAACACGCTTCTTTGAGGTTTTAAGCTCAGAATGTGAAACTGTGCGTGTTTCTGGCCAGGGAACAGCTTCAGATCACAGTGCATTGAATATATTGTATCGATTGGTCCAATGTGCTTGTATGGCCAATTTTAAGTGAACATAAGCTTCTGAAGTGAAGATATGTACTTTTCAAAAACTTTCTTTTTTTTAGTTTTGCTTGTCAAAAATGTCCTTTCTGTGTGTAACTTAGTGAGAAAGTGACAAACTTGAGTGAATTGTGACAATATGACTGAATTGGAGTGAATATGCGTTTATCTCTGAAAGAAAGCGAGCTAGAGCGCTGAAACTGTGGCTATACGCACTTTCATGAAAACATGCTTCTTTGAGGTTTTAAGCTCAGAAAGTGAATCTGAGCGTGTTTCCGGCCTGGCAACAGCTTCAGATCACAGTGCAATGCATATATTGTATCGTTTGTTCCAATGTGCTTGTATGGCCATTTGGAAGTGAATAGAAGCTTCTGAAGTGAAGATATGCACTTTTTCAAAAACTTTCTTTTTTTTAGATTTGCTTGTCAGAAATGTCCATTCTGTGTGTTAGTCAGTGGGAAAGTGAACAACTTCAGTGAATTGTGACTATATTACTGAATTGGAGTGAATATGCTCGTATCTCTGTAAGGAAGCGCGCTAGAGCGCTGAAACTGTGGCTATACGCACTTTCATGGAAACACGCTTCTTTGAGGTTTTAAGCTCAGAAAGTGAAACTGTGAGTGCTTCTGGCCAGGGAACAGCTTCAGATCACAGTGCATTGCATATATTGTATCGTTTGTTCCAATGTGCTTGTATGGCCATTTGGAAGTGAATAGAAGCTTCTGAAGTGAAGATATGCACTTTTTCAAAAACTTTCTTTTTTTTTAATTTTGCTTGTCAAAAATGTCCTTTCTGTGTGTAACCCAGTGGGAAAGTGACAAACTTGAGTGAATTGTGACTATATGACTGAATTCGAGTGATTATGCGTTTATCTCTGAAAGGAAGCGCGCTAGAGCGCTGAAACTGTGGCTATACGTGCTTTCATGAAAACACGCTTCTTTGAGGTTTTAAGCTCCGGACGTGAATCTGAGCGTGTTTCTGGCCTGGGAACAGCTTCAGATCACAGTGCAATGCGTATATGGTATCGTTTGGTCCAATGGCTTTTATGGCCATTTGGAAGTGAATATAAGCTTCTGAAGTGAAGATATGCACTTTTTCAAAAACTTTCTTTTTTTTAGATTTGCTTGTCAGAAATGTCCATTCTGTGTGTTACTCAGTGGGAAAGTGAACAACTTCAGTGAATTGTGACTATATTACTGAATTGGAGTGAATATGCTCGTATCTCTGTAAGGAAGCTCGCTAGAGCGCTGAAACTGTGGCTATACGCACTTTCATGGAAACACGCTTCTTTGAGGTTTTAAGCTCAGAATGTGAAACTGTGCGTGCTTCTGGCCAGGGAACAGCTTCAGATCACAGTGCAATGCTTATATTGTATCGATTGGTCCAATGTGCTTGTATGGCCAATTTTAAGTGAATATAAGCTTCTGAAGTGAAGATATGTACTTTTCAAAAACTTTATTTTTTTTAAATTTTGCTTGTCAAAAATGTCCATTCTGTGTGTAACCCAGTGGGAAAGTGACAAATTTGAGTGAATTGTGACAATATGACTGAATTGGAGTGAATATGCGTTTATCTCTGTAAGAAAGCGAGCTAGAGCCCTGAAACTGTGGCTATTCGTGCTTTCATGAAAACACGCTTCTTTGAGGTTTTAAGCTCAGAATGTGAAACTGCGCGTGCTTCTGGCCAGGGAACAGCTTCAGATCACAGTGCATTGCATATATTGTATCGATTGGTCCAATGTGCTTGTATGGCCATTTGGAAGTGAATAGAAGCTTCTGAAGTGAAGATATGCACTTTTTCAAAAACTTTCTTTTTTTTAAATTTTGCTTGTCAAAAATGTCCTTTCTGTGTGTAACCCAGTGGGAAAGTGACAAACTTGAGTGAATTGTGACTATATGACTGAATTCGAGTGATTATGCGTTTATCTCTGTAAGGAAGCGCGCTAGAGCGCTGAAACTGTGGCTATACGTGCTTTCATGAAAACACGCTTCTTTGAGGTTTTAAGCTCAGAAAGTGAATCTGAGCATGTTTCCGGCCTGGCAACAGCTTCAGATCACAGTGCAGTGCATATATTGTATCGATTGGTCCAATGTGCTTGTATGGCCAATTTTAAGTGAATATAAGCTTCTGAAGTGAAGATATGTACTTTTCAAAAACTTTCTTTTTTTTAGTTTTGTTTGTCAAAAATGTCCTTTCTGTGTGTAACCCAGTGGGAAAGTGACAAACTTGAGTGAATTGTGACTATATGACTGAATTCGAGTGATTATGCGTTTATCTCTGTAAGGAAGCGCGCTAGAGCGCTGAAACTGTGGCTATACGCACTTTCATGGAAACACGCTTCTTTGAGGTTTTAAGCTCAGAAAGTGAAACTGTGCGTGTTTCTGGCCAGGGAACAGCTTTAGATCACAGTGCAATGCTTATATGGTATCGTTTGGTCCAATGTGCTTGTATGGCCATTTGGAAGTGAATAGAAGCTTCTGAAGTGAAGATATGCACTTTTTCAAAAACTTTCTTTTTTTTTAATTTTGCTTGTCAAAAATGTCCATTCTGTGTGTAACCCAGTGGGAAAGTGACAAACTTGAGTGAATTGTGACTATATGACTGAATTCGAGTGATTATGCGTTTATCTCTGAAAGGAAGCGCGCTAGAGCGCTGAAACTGTGGCTATACGTGCTTTCATGAAAACACGCTTCTTTGAGGTTTTAAGCTCAGAAAGTGAAACTGTGCGTGTTTCTGGCCAGGGAACAGCTTTAGATCACAGTGCAATGCTTATATGGTATCGTTTGGTCCAATGTGCTTGTATGGCCATTTGGAAGTGAATAGAAGCTTCTGAAGTGAAGATATGCACTTTTTCAAAAACTTTCTTTTTTTCAGTTTTGCTTGTCAAAAATGTCCTTTCTGTGTGTAACTTAGTGAGAAAGTGACAAACTTGAGTGAATTGTGACAATATGACTGAATTGGAGTGAATATGCGTTTATCTCTGAAAGAAAGCGAGCTAGAGCGCTGAAACTGTGGCTATACGCACTTTCATGAAAACATGCTTCTTTGAGGTTTTAAGCTCAGAAAGTGAATCTGAGCGTGTTTCCGGCCTGGCAACAGCTTCAGATCACAGTGCAATGCATATATTGTATCGTTTGTTCCAATGTGCTTGTATGGCCATTTGGAAGTGAATAGAAGCTTCTGAAGTGAAGATATGCACTTTTCAAAAACTTTCTTTTTTTTAATTTTGCTAGTCAAAAATGTCCATTCTGTGTGTAACCCAGTGGGAAAGTGACAAACTTGAGTGAATTGTGACAATATGACTGAATTGGAGTGAATATGCGTTTATCTCTGTAAGAAAGCGAGCTAGAGCGCTGAAACTGTGGCTATACGCACTTTCATGGAAACACGCTTCTTTGAGGTTTTAAGCTCCGAACGTGAATCTGAGCGTGTTTCTGGCCTGGGAACAGCTTCAGATCACAGTGCATTGCATATATTGTATCGTTTGTTCCAATGTGCTTGTATGGCCATTTGGAAGTGAATAGAAGCTTCTGAAGTGAAGATATGCACTTTTTCAAAAACTTTCTTTTTTTTAAAATTTTGCTTGTGAAAAATGTCCATTCTGTGTGTAACCCAGTGGGAAAGTGTAAAACTTGAGTGAATTGTGACTATATGACTGAATTCGAGTGAATATGCGTTTATCTCTGTAAGGAAGCGCGCTAGAGCGCTGAAACTGTGGCTATACGTGCTTTCATGAAAACACGCTTCTTTGAGGTTTTAAGCTCCGAACGTGAATCTGAGCGTGTTTCTGGCCTGGGAACAGCTTCAGATCACAGTGCAATGCGTATATGGTATCGTTTGGTCCAATGGCTTTTATGGCCATTTGGAAGTGAATATAAGTTTCTGAAGTGAAGATATGCACTTTTCAAAAACTTTCTTTTTTTTAATTTTGCTAGTCAAAAATGTCCATTCTGTGTGTAACCCAGTGGGAAAGTGACAAACTTGAGTGAATTGTGACAATATGACTGAATTGGAGTGAATATGCTCGTATCTCTGTAAGGAAGCGCGCTAGAGCGCTGAAACTGTGGCTATACGCACTTTCATGGAAACACGCTTCTTTGAGGTTTTAAGCTCAGAAAGTGAAACTGTGCGTGTTTCTGGCCAGGGAACAGCTTTAGATCACAGTGCAATGCTTATATGGTATCGTTTGGTCCAATGTGCTTGTATGGCCATTTGGAAGTGAAGATATGCACTTTTTCAAAAACTTTCTTTTTTTTAGATTTGCTTGTCAGAAATGTCCATTCTGTGTGTTACTCAGTGGGAAAGTGAACAACTTCAGTGAATTGTGACTATATGACTGAATTGGAGTGAATATGCTCGTATCTCTGTAAGGAAGCGCGCTAGAGCGCTGAAACTGTGGCTATACGCACTTTCATGGAAACACGCTTCTTTGAGGTTTTAAGCTCAGAATGTGAAACTGTGAGTGCTTCTGGCCAGGGAACAGCTCCAGATCACAGTGCATTGCATATATTGTATCGTTTGTTCCAATGTGCTTGTATGGCCATTTGGAAGTGAATAGAAGCTTCTGAAGTGAAGATATGCACTTTTTCAAAAACTTTCTTTTTTTTTTAAATTTGCTTGTCAAAAATGTCCATTCTGTGTGTAACCCAGTGGGAAAGTGAAAAACTTGAGAGAATTGTGACTATATGACTGAATTCGAGTGATTATGCGTTTATCTCTGTAAGGAAGCGCGCTAGAGCGCTGAAACTGTGGCTATACGTGCTTTCATGAAAACACGCTTCTTTGAGGTTTTAAGCTCAGAACGTGAATCTGAGCGTGTTTTTGGCCTGGCAACAGCTTCAGATCACAGTGCAATGCATATATTGTATCGTTTGTTCCAATGTGCTTGTATGGCCATTTGGAAGTGAATAGAAGCTTCTGAAGTGAAGATATGCACTTTTTCAAAAACTTTCTTTTTTTTTAATTTTGCTTGTCAAAAATGTCCTTTCTGTGTGTAACCCAGTGGGAAAGTAACAAACTTGAGTGAATTGTGACTATATGACTGAATTCGAGTGATTATGCGTTTATCTCTGAAAGGAAGCGCGCTAGAGCGCTGAAACTGTGGCTATACGTGCTTTCATGAAAACACGCTTCTTTGAGGTTTTAAGCTCAGAATGTGAAACTGTGCGTGCTTCCGGCCAGGGAACAGCTTCAGATCACAGTGCATTGAATATATTGTATCGATTGGTCCAATGTGCTTGTATGGCCAATTTTAAGTGAATATAAGCTTCTGAAGTGAAGATATGTACTTTTCAAAAACTTTCTTTTTTTTAATTTTGCTTGTCAAAAATGTCCTTTCTGTGTGTAACTTAGTGAGAAAGTGACAAACTTGAGTGAATTGTGACAATATGACTGAATTGGAGTGAATATGCGTTTATCTCTGAAAGAAAGCGAGCTAGAGCGCTGAAACTGTGGCTATACGCACTTTCATGAAAACATGCTTCTTTGAGGTTTTAAGCTCAGAAAGTGAATCTGAGCGTGTTTCCGGCCTGGCAACAGCTTCAGATCACAGTGCAATGCATATATTGTATCGTTTGTTCCAATGTGCTTGTATGGCCATTTGGAAGTGAATAGAAGCTTCTGAAGTGAAGATATGCACTTTTTCAAAAACTTTCTTTTTTTTAGATTTGCTTGTCAGAAATGTCCATTCTGTGTGTTACTCAGTGGGAAAGTGAACAACTTTAGTGAATTGTGACTATATTACTGAATTGGAGTGAATATGCTCGTATCTCTGTAAGGAAGCGCGCTAGAGCGCTGAAACTGTGGCTATACGCACTTTCATGGAAACACGCTTCTTTGAGGTTTTAAGCTCAGAAAGTGAAACTGTGAGTGCTTCTGGCCAGGGAACAGCTTCAGATCACAGTGCATTGCATATATTGTATCGTTTGTTCCAATTTGCTTGTATGGCCATTTGGAAGTGAATAGAAGCTTCTGAAGTGAAGATATGCACTTTTTCAAAAACTTTCTTTTTTTTTAAATTTTGCTTGTCAAAAATGTCCATTCTGTGTGTAACCCAGTGGGAAAGTGAAAAACTTGAGTGAATTGTGACTATATGACTGAATTCGAGTGAATATGCGTTTATCTCTGTAAGGAAGCGAGCTAGAGCGCTGAAACTGTGGCTATACGCACTTTCATGGAAACACGCTTCTTTGAGGTTTTAAGCTCCGAACGTGAATCTGAGCGTGTTTCTGGCCTGGGAACAGCTTCAGATCACAGTGCAATGCGTATATGGTATCGTTTGGTCCAATGGCTTTTATGGCCATTTGGAAGTGAATATAAGCTTCTGAAGTGAAGATATGCACTTTTCAAAAACTTTCTTTTTTTTAATTTTGCTAGTCAAAAATGTCCATTCTGTGTGTAACCCAGTGGGAAAGTGACAAACTTGAGTGAATTGTGACAATATGACTGAATTGGAGTGAATATGCGTTTATCTCTGTAAGAAAGCGAGCTAGAGCGCTGAAACTGTGGCTATACGCACTTTCATGGAAACACGCTTCTTTGAGGTTTTAAGCTCCGAACGTGAATCTGAGCGTGTTTCTGGCCTGGGAACAGCTTCAGATCACAGTGCAATGCGTATATGGTATCGTTTGGTCCAATGGCTTTTATGGCCATTTGGAAGTGAATATAAGCTTCAGAAGTGAAGATATGCACTTTTTCAAAAACTTTCTTTTTTTTAGATTCGCTTGTCAGAAATGTCCATTCTGTGTGTTACTCAGTGGGAAAGTGAACAACTTCAGTGAATTGTGACTATATTACTGAATTGGAGTGAATATGCTCGTATCTCTGTAAGGAAGCGCGCTAGAGCGCTGAAACTGTGGCTATACGCACTTTCATGGAAACACGCTTCTTTGAGGTTTTAAGCTCAGAATGTGAAACTGTGCGTGCTTCTGGCCAGGGAACAGCTTCAGATCACAGTGCAATGCTTATATTGTATCGATTGGTCCAATGTGCTTGTATGGCCAATTTTAAGTGAATATAAGCTTCTGAAGTGAAGATATGTACTTTTCAAAAACTTTATTTTTTTTTAATTTTGCTTGTCAAAAATGTCCATTCTGTGTGTAACCCAGTGGGAAAGAGAAAAACTTGAGTGAATTGTGACTATTTGAAAGAATTCGAGTGATGATGCGTTTATCTCTGTAAGGAAGCGCGCTAGAGCGCTGAAACTGTGGCTATACGTGCTTTCATGAAAACACGCTTCTTTGAGGTTTTAAGCTCAGAATGTGAAACTGTGCGTGCTTCTGGCCAGGGAACAGCTTCAGATCACAGTGCATTGCATATATTGTATCGATTGGTCCAATGTGCTTGTATGGCCAATTTTAAGTGAATATAAGCTTCTGAAGTGAAGATATGTACTTTTCAAAAACTTTCTTTTTTTAAATTTTGCTAGTCAAAAATGTCCATTCTGTGTGTAACCCAGTGGGAAAGTGACAAACTTGAGTGAATTGTGACAATATGACTGAATTGGAGTGAATATGCGTTTATCTCTGTAAGAAAGCGAGCTAGAGCGCTGAAACTGTGGCTATACGCACTTTCATTGAAACACGCTTCTTTGAGGTTTTAAGCTCCGAACGTGAATCTAAGCGTGTTTCTGGCCTGGGAACAGCTTCAGATCACAGTGCAATGCGTATATGGTATCGTTTGGTCCAATGGCTTTTATGGCCATTTGGAAGTGAATAGAAGCTTCTGAAGTGAAGATATGCACTTTTTCAAAAACTTTCTTTTTTTTAGATTTGCTTGTCAGAAATGTCCATTCTGTGTGTTACTCAGTGGGAAAGTGAACAACTTCAGTGAATTGTGACTATATTACTGAATTGGAGTGAATATGCTCGTATCTCTGTAAGGAAGCGCGCTAGAGCGCTGAAACTGTGGCTATACGCACTTTCATGGAAACACGCTTCTTTGAGGTTTTAAGCTCAGAATGTGAAACTGTGCGTGCTTCTGGCCAGGGAACAGCTTCAGATCACAGTGCAATGCTTATGTTGTATCGATTGGTCCAATGTGCTTGTATGGCCAATTTAAAGTGAATATAAGCTTCTGAAGTGAAGATATGTACTTTTCAAAAACTTTATTTTTTTTAAATTTTGCTTGTCAAAAATGTCCATTCTGTGTGTAACCCAGTGGGAAAGTGACAAATTTGAGTGAATTGTGACAATATGACTGAATTGGAGTGAATATGCGTTTATCTCTGTAAGAAAGCGAGCTAGAGCCCTGAAACTGTGGCTATACGCACTTTCATGAAAACATGCTTCTTTGAGGTTTTCAGCTCAGAAAGTGAATCTGAGCATGTTTCCGGCCTGGCAACAGCTTCAGATCACAGTGCAGTGCATATATTGTATCGTTTGTTCCAATGTGCTTGTATGGCCATTTGGAAGTGAATATAAGCTTCTGAAGTGAAGATATGTACTTTTCAAAAACTTTATTTTTTTTTAATTTTGCTTGTCAAAAATGTCCATTCTGTGTGTAACCCAGTGGGAAAGTGACAAACTTGAGTGAATTGTGACTATATGACTGAATTCGAGTGATTATGCGTTTATCTCTGAAAGGAAGCGCGCTAGAGCGCTGAAACTGTGGCTGTACGCACTTTCATGGAAACACGCTTCTTTGAGGTTTTAAGCTCAGAATGTGAAACTGTGAGTGCTTCTGGCCAGGGAACAGCTCCAGATCACAGTGCATTGCATATATTGTATCGTTTGTTCCAATGTGCTTGTATGGCCATTTGGAAGTGAATAGAAGCTTCTGAAGTGAAGATATGCACTTTTTCAAAAACTTTCTTTTTTTTTAATTTTGCTTGTCAAAAATGTCCATTCTGTGTGTAACCCAGTGGGAAAGTGACAAACTTGAGTGAATTGTGACTATATGACTGAATTCGAGTGATTATGCGTTTATCTCTGAAAGGAAGCGCGCTAGAGCGCTGAAACTGTGGCTATACGTGCTTTCATGAAAACACGCTTCTTTGAGGTTTTAAGCTCAGAATGTGAAACTGTGCGTGCTTCTGGCCAGGGAACAGCTTCAGATCACAGTGCATTGAATATATTGTATCGATTGGTCCAATGTGCTTGTATGGCCAATTTTAAGTGAATATAAGCTTCTGAAGTGAAGATATGTACTTTTCAAAAACTTTCTTTTTTTTAGTTTTGCTTGTCAAAAATGTCCTTTCTGTGTGTAACTTAGTGAGAAAGTGACAAACTTGAGTGAATTGTGACAATATGACTGAATTGGAGTGAATATGCGTTTATCTCTGAAAGAAAGCGAGCTAGAGCGCTGAAACTGTGGCTATACGCACTTTCATGAAAACATGCTTCTTTGAGGTTTTAAGCTCAGAAAGTGAATCTGAGCGTGTTTCCGGCCTGGCAACAGCTTCAGATCACAGTGCAATGCATATATTGTATCGTTTGTTCCAATGTGCTTGTATGGCCATTTGGAAGTGAATAGAAGCTTCTGAAGTGAAGATATGCACTTTTTCAAAAACTTTCTTTTTTTTAGATTTGCTTGTCAGAAATGTCCATTCTGTGTGTTACTCAGTGGGAAAGTGAACAACTTCAGTGAATTGTGACTATATTACTGAATTCGAGTGAATATGCTCGTATCTCTGTAAGGAAGCGCGCTAGAGCGCTGAAACTGTGGCTATACGCACTTTCATGGAAACACGCTTCTTTGAGGTTTTAAGCTCAGAAAGTGAAACTGTGAGTGCTTCTGGCCAGGGAACAGCTTCAGATCACAGTGCATTGCATATATTGTATCGTTTGTTCCAATGTGCTTGTATGGCCATTTGGAAGTGAATAGAAGCTTCTGAAGTGAAGATATGCACTTTTTCAAAAACTTTCTTTTTTTTAAAATTTTGCTTGTCAAAAATGTCCATTCTGTGTGTAACCCAGTGGGAAAGTGAAAAACTTGAGTGAATTGTGACTATATGACTGAATTCGAGTGAATATGCGTTTATCTCTGTAAGGAAGCGCGCTAGAGCGCTGAAACTGTGGCTATACGTGCTTTCATGAAAACACGCTTCTTTGAGGTTTTAAGCTCCGAACGTGAATCTGAGCGTGTTTCTGGCCTGGGAACAGCTTCAGATCACAGTGCAATGCGTATATGGTATCGTTTGGTCCAATGGCTTTTATGGCCATTTGGAAGTGAATATAAGCTTCTGAAGTGAAGATATGCACTTTTCAAAAACTTTCTTTTTTTTAATTTTGCTAGTCAAAAATGTCCTTTCTGTGTGTAACTTAGTGAGAAAGTGACAAACTTGAGTGAATTGTGACAATATTACTGAATTCGAGTGAATATGCGTTTATCTCTGAAAGAAAGCGAGCTAGAGCGCTGAAACTGTGGCTATACGCACTTTCATGAAAACATGCTTCTTTGAGGTTTTAAGCTCAGAAAGTGAATCTGAGCGTGTTTCCGGCCTGGCAACAGCTTCAGATCACAGTGCAATGCATATATTGTATCGTTTGTTCCAATGTGCTTGTATGGCCATTTGGAAGTGAATAGAAGCTTCTGAAGTGAAGATATGCACTTTTTCAAAAACTTTCTTTTTTTTAGATTTGCTTGTCAGAAATGTCCATTCTGTGTGTTACTCAGTGGGAAAGTGAACAACTTCAGTGAATTGTGACTATATTACTGAATTCGAGTGAATATGCTCGTATCTCTGTAAGGAAGCGCGCTAGAGCGCTGAAACTGTGGCTATACGCACTTTCATGGAAACACGCTTCTTTGAGGTTTTAAGCTCAGAAAGTGAAACTGTGAGTGCTTCTGGCCAGGGAACAGCTTCAGATCACAGTGCATTGCATATATTGTATCGTTTGTTCCAATGTGCTTGTATGGCCATTTGGAAGTGAATAGAAGCTTCTGAAGTGAAGATATGCACTTTTTCAAAAACTTTCTTTTTTTTTAAATTTTGCTTGTCAAAAATGTCCATTCTGTGTGTAACCCAGTGGGAAAGTGAAAAACTTTAGTGAATTGTGACTATATGACTGAATTCGAGTGAATATGCGTTTATCTCTGTAAGGAAGCGCGCTACAGCGCTGAAACTGTGGCTATACGTGCTTACATGAAAACACGCTTCTTTGAGGTTTTAAGCTCCGAACGTGAATCTGAGCGTGTTTCTGGCCTGGGAACAGCTTCAGATCACAGTGCAATGCGTATATGGTATCGTTTGGTCCAATGACTTTTATGGCCATTTGGAAGTGAATATAAGCTTCTGAAGTGAAGATATGCACTTTTCAAAAACTTTCTTTTTTTTAATTTTGCTAGTCAAAAATGTCCATTCTGTGTGTAACCCAGTGGGAAAGTGACAAACTTGAGTGAATTGTGACAATATGACTGAATTGGAGTGAATATGCGTTTATCTCTGTAAGAAAGCGAGCTAGAGCGCTGAAACTGTGGCTATACGCACTTTCATGGAAACACGCTTCTTTGAGGTTTTAAGCTCCGAACGTGAATCTGAGCGTGTTTCTGGCCTGGGAACAGCTTCAGATCACAGTGCAATGCGTATATGGTATCGTTTGGTCCAATGGCTTTTATGGCCATTTGGAAGTGAATATAAGCTTCTGAAGTGAAGATATGCACTTTTTCAAAAACTTTCTTTTTTTTAGATTTGCTTGTCAGAAATGTCCATTCTGTGTGTTACTCAGTGGGAAAGTGAACAACTTCACTGAATTGTGACTATATTACTGAATTGGAGTGAATATGCTCGTATCTTTGTAAGGAAGCACGCTAGAGCGCTGAAACTGTGGCTATACGCACTTTCATGGAAACACGCTTCTTTGAGGTTTTAAGCTCAGAATGTGAAACTGTGCGTGCTTCTGGCCAGGGAACAGCTTCAGATCACAGTGCAATGCTTATATTGTATTGATTGGTCCAATGTGCTTGTATGGCCAATTTTAAGTGAATATAAGCTTCTGAAGTGAAGATATGTACTTTTCAAAAACTTTATTTTTTTTAAATTTTGCTTGTCAAAAATGTCCATTCTGTGTGTAACCCAGTGGGAAAGAGAAAAACTTGAGTGAATTGTGACTATATGACTGAATTCGAGTGAATATGCGTTTATCTCTGTAAGGAAGCGCGCTAGAGCGCTGAAACTGTGGCTATACGTGCTTTCATGAAAACACGCTTCTTTGAGGTTTTAAGCTCAGAACGTGAATCTGAGCGTGTTTCTGGCCTGGCAACAGCTTCAGATCACAGTGCAATGCATATACTGTATCGTTTGTTCCAATGTGCTTGTTTGGCCATTTGGAAGTGAATAGAAGCTTCTGAAGTGAAGATATGCACTTTTTCAAAAACTTTCTTTTTTTTTAATTTTGCTTGTCAAAAATGTCCTTTCTGTGTGTAACCCAGTGGGAAAGTGACAAACTTGAGTGAATTGTGACTATTTGAAAGAATTCGAGTGATGATGCGTTTATCTCTGTAAGGAAGCGCGCTAGAGCGCTGAAACTGTGGCTATACGTGCTTTCATGAAAACACGCTTCTTTGAGGTTTTAAGCTCAGAATGTGAAACTGTGCGTGCTTCTGGCCAGGGAACAGCTTCAGATCACAGTGCATTGCATATATTGTATCGATTGGTCCAATGTGCTTGTATGGCCAATTTTAAGTGAATATAAGCTTCTGAAGTGAAGATATGTACTTTTCAAAAACTTTCTTTTTTTTAATTTTGCTAGTCAAAAATGTCCATTCTGTGTGTAACCCAGTGGGAAAGTGACAAACTTGAGTGAATTGTGACAATATGACTGAATTGGAGTGAATATGCGTTTATCTCTGTAAGAAAGCGAGCTAGAGCGCTGAAACTGTGGCTATACGCACTTTCATGGAAACACGCTTCTTTGAGGTTTTAAGCTCCGAACGTGAATCTGAGCGTGTTTCTGGCCTGGGAACAGCTTCAGATCACAGTGCAATGCGTATATGGTATCGTTTGGTCCAATGGCTTTTATGGCCATTTGGAAGTGAATAGAAGCTTCTGAAGTGAAGATATGCACTTTTTCAAAAACTTTCTTTTTTTTAGATTTGCTTGTCAGAAATGTCCATTCTGTGTGTTACTCAGTGGGAAAGTGAACAACTTCAGTGAATTGTGACTATATGACTGAATTGGAGTGAATATGCTCGTATCTCTGTAAGGAAGCGCGCTAGAGCGCTGAAACTGTGGCTATACGCACTTTCATGGAAACACGCTTCTTTGAGGTTTTAAGCTCAGAATGTGAAACTGTGCGTGCTTCTGGCCAGGGAACAGCTTCAGATCACAGTGCAATGCTTATATTGTATCGATTGGTCCAATGTGCTTGTATGGCCAATTTTAAGTGAATATAAGCTTCTGAAGTGAAGATATGTACTTTTCAAAAACTTTATTTTTTTTAAATTTTGCTTGTCAAAAATGTCCATTCTGTGTGTAACCCAGTGGGAAAGTGACAAATTTGAGTGAATTGTGACAATATGACTGAATTGGAGTGAATATGCGTTTATCTCCGTAAGAAAACGAGCTAGAGCCCTGAAACTGTGGCTATACGCACTTTCATGAAAACATGCTTCTTTGAGGTTTTAAGCTCAGAAAGTGAATCTGAGCATGTTTCCGGCCTGGCAACAGCTTCAGATCACAGTGCAGTGCATATATTGTATCGTTTGTTCCAATGTGCTTGTATGGCCATTTGGAAGTGAATAGAAGCTTCTGAAGTGAAGATATGCACTTTTTCAAAAACTTTCTTTTTTTTTAATTTTGCTTGTCAAAAATGTCCTTTCTGTGTGTAACCCATTGGGAAAGTGACAAACTTGAGTGAATTGTGACTATATGACTGAATTCGAGTGATTATGCGTTTATCTCTGTAAGGAAGCGCGCTAGAGCGCTGAAACTGTGGCTACACGTGCTTTCATGAAAAGACGCTTCTTTGAGGTTTTAAGCTCAGAATGTGAAACTGCGCGTGCTTCTGGCCAGGGAACAGCTTCAGATCACAGTGCATTGCATATATCGTATCGATTGGTCCAATGTGCTTGTATGGCCAATTTTAAGTGAATATAAGCTTCTGAAGTGAAGATATGTACTTTTCAAAAACTTTCTTTTTTTTAGTTTTGCTTGTCAAAAATGGCCTTTCTGTGTGTAACTTAGTGAGAAAGTGACAAACTTGAGTGAATTGTGACAATATGACTGAATTGGAGTGAATATGCGTTTATCTCTGTAAGAAAGCGAGCTAGAGCGCTGAAACTGTGGCTATACGCACTTTCGGGAAAACATGCTTCTTTGAGGTTTTAAGCTCAGAAAGTGAATCTGAGCGTGTTTCCGGCCTGGCAACAGCTTCAGATCACAGTGCAATGCATATATTGTATCGATTGGTCCAATGTGCTTGTATGGCCAATTTTAAGTGAATATAAGCTTCTGAAGTGAAGATATGTACTTTTCAAAAACTTTCTTTTTTTTAGTTTTGCTTGTCAAAAATGTCCTTTCTGTGTGTAACTTAGTGAGAAAGTGACAAACTTGAGTGAATTGTGACAATATGACTGAATTGGAGTGAATATGCTCGTATCTCTGTAAGGAAGCGCGCTAGAGCGCTGAAACTGTGGCTATACGCACTTTCATGGAAACACGCTTCTTTGAGGTTTTAAGCTCAGAAAGTGAAACTGTGCGTGTTTCTGGCCAGGGAACAGCTTCAGATCACAGTGCAATGCTTATATGGTATCGTTTGGTCCAATGTGCTTGTATGGCCATTTGGAAGTGAAGATATGCACTTTTTCAAAAACTTTCTTTTTTTTAGATTTGCTTGTCAGAAATGTCCATTCTGTGTGTTACTCAGTGGGAAAGTGAACAACTTCAGTGAATTGTGACTATATGACTGAATTGGAGTGAATATGCTCGTATCTCTGTAAGGAAGCGCGCTAGAGCGCTGAAACTGTGGCTATACGCACTTTCATGGAAACACGCTTCTTTGAGGTTTTAAGCTCAGAAAGTGAAACTGTGAGTGCTTCTGGCCAGGGAACAGCTTCAGATCACAGTGCATTGCATATATTGTATCGTTTGTTCCAATGTGCTTGTATGGCCATTTGGAAGTGAATAGAAGCTTCTGAAGTGAAGATATGCACTTTTTCAAAAACTTTCTGTTTTTTTAAAATTTGCTTGTAAAAAATGTCCATTCTGTGTGTAACCCAGTGGGAAAGTGAAAAACTTGAGTGAATTGTGACTATATGACTGAATTCGAGTGATTATGCGTTTATCTCTGTAAGGAAGCGCGCTAGAGCGCAGAAACTGTGGCTATAGGTGCTTTCATGAAAACACGCTTCTTTGAGGTTTTAAGCTCAGAACGTGAATCTGAGCGTGTTTCTGGCCTGGCAACAGCTTCAGATCACAGTGCAATGCATATATTGTATCGTTTGTTCCAATGTGCTTGTATGGCCATTTGGAAGTGAATAGAAGCTTCTGAAGTGAAGATATGCACTTTTTCAAAAACTTTCTTTTTTTTTAATTTTGCTTGTCAAAAATGTCCTTTCTGTGTGTAACCCAGTGGGAAAGTGACAAACTTGAGCGAATTGTGACAATATGACTGAATTGGAGTGAATATGCGTTTATGTCTGTTAGAAAGCGAGCTAGAGCGCTGAAACTGTGGCTATACGCACTTTCATGGAAACACGCTTCTTTGAGGTTTTAAGCTCAGAACGTGAATCTGAGCGTGTTTCTGGCCTGGGAACAGCTTCAGATCACAGTGCAATGCGTATATGGTATCGTTTGGTCCAATGGCTTTTATGGCCATTTGGAAGTGAATATAAGCTTCTGAAGTGAAGATATGCACTTTTTCAAAAACTTTCTTTTTTTTAGATTTGCTTGTAAGAAATGTCCATTCTGTGTGTTACTCAGTGGGAAAGTGAACAACTTCAGTGAATTGTGACTATATTACTGAATTGGAGTGAATATGCTTGTATCTCTGGAAGGAAGCGCGCTAGAGCGCTGAAACTGTGGCTATACGCACTTTCATGGAAACACGCTTCTTTGAGGTTTTAAGCTCAGAATGTGAAAGTGTGCGTGCTTCTGGCCAGGGAACAGCTTCAGATCACAGTGCAATGCTTATGTTGTATCGATTGGTCCAATGTGCTTGTATGGCCAATTTTAAGTGAATATAAGCTTCTGAAGTGAAGATATGTACTTTTCAAAAACTTTCTTTTTTTTAATTTTGCTAGTCAAAAATGTCCATTCTGTGTGTAACCCAGTGGGAAAGTCACAAACTTGAGTGAATTGTGACAATATGACTGAATTGGAGTGAATATGCGTTTATCTCTGTAAGAAAGCGAGCTAGAGCGCTGAAACTGTGGCTATACGCATTTTCATGGAAACACGCTTCTTTGAGGTTTTAAGCTCCGAACGTGAATCTGAGCGTGTTTCTGACCTGGGAACAGCTTCAGATCACAGTGCAATGCGTATATGGTATCGTTTGGTCCAATGGCTTTTATGGCCATTTGGAAGTGAATAGAAGCTTCTGAAGTGAAGATATGCACTTTTTCAAAAACTTTCTTTTTTTTAGATTTGCTTGTCAGAAATGTCCATTCTGTGTGTTACTCAGTGGGAAAGTGACAAATTTGAGTGAATTGTGACAATATGACTGAATTGGAGTGAATATGCGTTTATCTCTGTAAGAAAGCGAGCTAGAGCGCTGAAACTGTGGCTATACGCACTTTCATGAAAACATGCTTCTTTGAGGTTTTAAGCTCAGAAAGTGAATCTGAGCATGTTTCCGGCCTGGCAACAGCTTCAGATCACAGTGCTGTGCATATATTGTATCGATTGGTCCAATGTGCTTGTATGGCCAATTTTAAGTGAATATAAGCTTCTGAAGTGAAGATATGTACTTTTCAAAAACTTTCTTTTTTTTAGTTTTGCTTGTCAAAAATGTCCTTTCTGTGTGTAACTTAGTGAGAAAGTGACAAACTTGAGTGAATTGTGACAATATGACTGAATTGGAGTGAATATGCTCGTATCTCTGTAAGGAAGCGTGCCAGAGCGCTGAAACTGTGGCTATACCCACTTTCATGGAAACACGCTTCTTTGAGGTTTTAAGCTCAGAAAGTGAAACTGTGCGTGTTTCTGGCCAGGGAACAGCTTCAGATCACAGTGCAATGCTTATATGGTATCGTTTGGTCCAATGTGCTTGTATGGCCATTTGGAAGTGAATATAAGCTTCTGAAGTGAAGATATGCACTTTTTCAAAAACTTTCTTTTTTTTAAATTTTGCTTCTCAAAAATGTCCATTCTGTGTGTAACCCAGTGGGAAATTGAAAAACTTGAATGAATTGTGACTATATGACTGAATTCGAGTGATTATGCGTTTATCTCTGTAAGGAAGCGCGCTAGAGCGCTGAAACTGTGGCTATACGTGCTTTCATGAAAACACGCTTCTTTGAGGTTTTAAGCTCAGAACGTGAATCTGAGCGTGTTTCTGGCCTGGCAACAGCTTCAGATCACAGTGCAATGCATATATTGTATCGTTTGTTCCAATGTGCTTGTATGGCCATTTGGAAGTGAATAGAAGCTTCTGAAGTGAAGATATGCACTTTTTCAAAAACTTTCTTTTTTTTAAATTTTGCTTGTCAAAAATGTCCTTTCTGTGTGTAACCCAGTGGGAAAGTGACAAACTTGAGTGAATTGTGACTATATGACTGAATTCGAGTGATTATGCGTTTATCTCTGTAAGGAAGCGCGCTAGAGCGCTGAAACTGTGGCTATACGTGCTTTCATGAAAACACGCTTCTTTGAGGTTTTAAGCTCAGAATGTGAAACTGTGCGTGCTTCTGGCCAGGGAACAGCTTCAGATCACAGTGCATTGCATATATTGTATCGATTGGTCCAATGTGCTTGTATGGCCAATTTTAAGTGAATATAAGCTTCTGAAGTGAAGATATGTACTTTTCAAAAACTTTCTTTTTTTAAATTTTGCTAGTCAAAAATGTCCATTCTGTGTGTAACCCAGTGGGAAAGTGAAAAACTTGTGTGAATTGTGACTATATGACTGAATTCGAGTGATTACGCTTTTATCTCTGTAAGGAAGCGCTCTCGAGCGCTGAAACTGTGGATATACGTGCTTTCATGAAAACACGCTTCTTTGAGGTTTTAAGCTCAGAACGTGAATCTGAGCGTGTTTCTGGCCTGGCAACAGCTTCAGATCACAGTGCAATGCATATATTGTATCGTTTGTTCCAATGTGCTTGTATGGCAATTTGGAAGTGAATAGAAGCTTCTGAAGTGAAGATATGCACTTTTTCAAAAACTTTCTTTTTTTTTTAATTTTGCTTGTCAAAAATGTCCTTTCTGTGTGTAACCCAGTGGGAAAGTGACAAACTTGAGTGAATTGTGACTATATGACTGAATTCGAGTGATGATGCGTTCATCTCTGTAAGGAAGCGCGCTAGAGCGCTGAAACTGTGGCTATACGTGCTTTCATGAAAACACGCTTCTTTGAGGTTTTAAGCTCAGAATGTGAAACTGTGCGTGCTTCTGGCCAGGGAACAGCTTCAGATCACAGTGCATTGCATATATTGTATCGATTGGTCCAATGTGCTTGTATGGCCAATTTTAAGTGAATATAAGCTTCTGAAGTGAAGATATGTACTTTTCAAAAACTTTCTTTTTTTTAATTTTGCTAGTCAAAAATGTCCATTCTGTGTGTAACCCAGTGGGAAAGTGACAAACTTGAGTGAATTGTGACAATATGACTGAATTGGAGTGAATATGCGTTTACCTCTGTTAGAAAGCGAGCTAGAGCGCTGAAACTGTGGCTATACGCACTTTCATGGAAACACGCTTCTTTGAGGTTTTAAGCTCAGAACGTGAATCTGAGCGTGTTTCTGGCCTGGGAACAGCTTCAGATCACAGTGCAATGCGTATATGGTATCGTTTGGTCCAATGGCTTTTATGGCCATTTGGAAGTGAATATAAGCTTCTGAAATGAAGATATGCACTTTTTCAAAAACTTTCTTTTTTTTAGATTTGCTTGTCAGAAATGTCCATTCTGTGTGTTACTTAGTGGGAAAGTGAACAACTTCAGTGAATTGTGACTATATTACTGAATTGGAGTGAATATGCTCGTATCTCTGTAAGGAAGGGCGCTAGAGCGCTGAAACTGTGGCTATACGCACTTTTATGGAAACACGTTTCTTTGAGGTTTTAAGCTCAGAATGTGAAACTGTGCGTGCTTCTGGCCAGGAAACAGCTTCAGATCACAGTGCAATGCTTATATTGTATCGATTGGTCCAATGTGCTTGTATGGTCAATTTTAAGTGAATTTAAGCTTCTGAAGTGAAGATATGTACTTTTCAAAAACTTTCTTTTTTTTAGTTTTGCTTGTCAAAAATGTCCTTTCTGTGTGTAACTTAGTGAGAAAGTGACAAACTTGAGTGAATTGTGACAATATGACTGAATTGGAGTGAATATGCGTTTATCTCTGTAAGAAAGCGAGCTAGAGCGCTGAAACTGTGGCTAAACGCACTTTCATGAAAACATGCTTCTTTGAGGTTTTAAGCTCAGAACGTGAATCTGAGCGTGTTTCCGGCCTGGCAACAGCTTCAGATCACAGTGCAATGCATATATTGTATCGTTTGTTCCAATGTGCTTGTATGGCCATTTGGAAGTGAATAGAAGCTTCTGAAGTGAAGATATGCACTTTTTCAAAAACTTTCTTTTTTTTTAAATTTTGCCTGTCAAAAATGTCCTTTCTGTGTGTAACCCAGTGGGAAAGTGACAAACTTGAGTGAATTGTGACTATATGACTGAATTCGAGTGATGATGCGTTTATCTCTGTAAGGAAGCGCGCTAGAGCGCTTAAACTGTGGCTATACGTGCTTTCATGAAAACACGCTTCTTTGAGGTTTTAAGCTCAGAATGTGAAACTGTGCGTGCTTCTGGCCAGGGAACAGCTTCAGATCACAGTGCAATGCGTATATGGTATCGTTTGGTCCAATGGCTTTTATGGCCATTTGGAAGTGAATAGAAGCTTCTGAAGTGAAGATATGCACTTTTTCAAAAACTTTCTTTTTTTTAGATTTGCTTGTCAGAAATGTCCATTCTGTGTGTTACTCAGTGGGAAAGTGAACAACTTCAGTGAATTGTGACTTTATTACTGAATTGGAGTGAATATGCTCGTATCTCTGTAAGGAAGCGCGCTAGAGCGCTGAAACTGTGGCTATACGCACTTTCATGGAAACACGCTTCTTTGAGGTTATAAGCTCAGAAAGTGAAACTGTGCGTGTTTCTGGCCAGGGAACAGCTTCAGATCACAGTGCATTGAATATATTGTATCGATTGGTCCAATGTGCTTGTATGGCCAATTTTAAGTGAATATAAGCTTCTGAAGTGAAGATATGTACTTTTCAAAAACTTTCTTTTTTTTAGTTTTGCTTGTCAAAAATGTCCTTTCTGTGTGTAACTTAGTGAGAAAGTGACAAACTTGAGTGAATTGTGACAATATGACTGAATTGGAGTGAATATGCGTTTATCTCTGAAAGAAAGCGAGCTAGAGCACTGAAACTGTGGCTAAACGCACTTTCATGAAAACATGCTTCTTTGAGGTTTTAAGCTCAGAAAGTGAATCTGAGCGTGTTTCCGGCCTGGCAACAGCTTCAGATCACAGTGCAATGCATATATTGTATCGTTTGTTCCAATGTGCTTGTATGGCCATTTGGAAGTGAATAGAAGCTTCTGAAGTGAAGATATGCACTTTTTCAAAAACTTTCTTTTTTTTAGATTTGCTTGTCAGAAATGTCCATTCTGTGTGTTACTCAGTGGGAAAGTGAACAACTTCAGTGAATTGTGACTATATTACTGAATTGGAGTGAATATGCTCGTATCTCTGTAAGGAAGCGCGCTAGAGCGCTGAAACTGTGGCTATACGCACTTTCATGGAAACACGCTTCTTTGAGGTTTTAAGCTCAGAAAGTGAAACTGTGAGTGTTTCTGGCCAGGGAACAGCTTCAGATCACAGTGCAATGCTTATATGGTATCGTTTGGTCCAATGTGCTTGTATGGCCATTTGGAAGTGAATATAAGCTTCTGAAGTGAAGATATGCACTTTTTCAAAAACTTTCTTTTTTTTAAATTTTGCTTCTCAAAAATGTCCATTCTGTGTGTAACCCAGTGGGAAATTGAAAAACTTGAATGAATTGTGACTATATGACTGAATTCGAGTGATTATGCGTTTATCTCTGTAAGGAAGCGCGCTAGAGCGCTGAAACTGTGGCTATACGTGCTTTCATGAAAACACGCTTCTTTGAGGTTTTAAGCTCAAAACGTGAATCTGAGCGTGTTTCTGGCCTGGCAACAGCTTCAGATCACAGTGCAATGCATATATTGTATCGTTTGTTCCAATGTGCTTGTATGGCCATTTGGAAGTGAATAGAAGCTTCTGAAGTGAAGATATGCACTTTTTCAAAAACTTTCTTTTTTTTAAATTTTGCTTGTCAAAAATGTCCTTTCTGTGTGTAACCCAGTGGGAAAGTGACAAACTTGAGTGAATTGTGACTATATGACTGAATTCGAGTGATTATGCGTTTATCTCTGTAAGGAAGCGCGCTAGAGCGCTGAAACTGTGGCTATACGTGCTTTCATGAAAACACGCTTCTTTGAGGTTTTAAGCTCAGAATGTGAAACTGTGCGTGCTTCTGGCCAGGGAACAGCTTCAGATCACAGTGCATTGCATATATTGTATCGATTGGTCCAATGTGCTTGTATGGCCAATTTTAAGTGAATATAAGCTTCTGAAGTGAAGATATGTACTTTTCAAAAACTTTCTTTTTTTAAATTTTGCTAGTCAAAAATGTCCATTCTGTGTGTAACCCAGTGGGAAAGTGAAAAACTTGTGTGAATTGTGACTATATGACTGAATTCGAGTGATTACGCTTTTATCTCTGTAAGGAAGCGCTCTCGAGCGCTGAAACTGTGGATATACGTGCTTTCATGAAAATACGCTTCTTTGAGGTTTTAAGCTCAGAACGTGAATCTGAGCGTGTTTCTGGCCTGGCAACAGCTTCAGATCACAGTGCAATGCATATATTGTATCGTTTGTTCCAATGTGCTTGTATGGCCATTTGGAAGTGAATAGAAGCTTCTGAAGTGAAGATATGCACTTTTTCAAAAACTTTCTTTTTTTTTTAATTTTGCTTGTCAAAAATGTCCTTTCTGTGTGTAACCCAGTGGGAAAGTGACAAACTTGAGTGAATTGTGACTATATGACTGAATTCGAGTGATGATGCGTTCATCTCTGTAAGGAAGCGCGCTAGAGCGCTGAAACTGTGGCTATACGTGCTTTCATGAAAACACGCTTCTTTGAGGTTTTAAGCTCAGAATGTGAAACTGTGCGTGCTTCTGGCCAGGGAACAGCTTCAGATCACAGTGCATTGCATATATTGTATCGATTGGTCCAATGTGCTTGTATGGCCAATTTTAAGTGAATATAAGCTTCTGAAGTGAAGATATGTACTTTTCAAAAACTTTCTTTTTTTTAATTTTGCTAGTCAAAAATGTCCATTCTGTGTGTAACCCAGTGGGAAAGTGACAAACTTGAGTGAATTGTGACAATATGACTGAATTGGAGTGAATATGCGTTTACCTCTGTTAGAAAGCGAGCTAGAGCGCTGAAACTGTGGCTATACGCACTTTCATGGAAACACGCTTCTTTGAGGTTTTAAGCTCAGAACGTGAATCTGAGCGTGTTTCTGGCCTGGGAACAGCTTCAGATCACAGTGCAATGCGTATATGGTATCGTTTGGTCCAATGGCTTTTATGGCCATTTGGAAGTGAATATAAGCTTCTGAAATGAAGATATGCACTTTTTCAAAAACTTTCTTTTTTTTAGATTTGCTTGTCAGAAATGTCCATTCTGTGTGTTACTTAGTGGGAAAGTGAACAACTTCAGTGAATTGTGACTATATTACTGAATTGGAGTGAATATGCTCGTATCTCTGTAAGGAAGGGCGCTAGAGCGCTGAAACTGTGGCTATACGCACTTTTATGGAAACACGTTTCTTTGAGGTTTTAAGCTCAGAATGTGAAACTGTGCGTGCTTCTGGCCAGGAAACAGCTTCAGATCACAGTGCAATGCTTATATTGTATCGATTGGTCCAATGTGCTTGTATGGTCAATTTTAAGTGAATTTAAGCTTCTGAAGTGAAGATATGTACTTTTCAAAAACTTTCTTTTTTTTAGTTTTGCTTGTCAAAAATGTCCTTTCTGTGTGTAACTTAGTGAGAAAGTGACAAACTTGAGTGAATTGTGACAATATGACTGAATTGGAGTGAATATGCGTTTATCTCTGTAAGAAAGCGAGCTAGAGCGCTGAAACTGTGGCTAAACGCACTTTCATGAAAACATGCTTCTTTGAGGTTTTAAGCTCAGAACGTGAATCTGAGCGTGTTTCCGGCCTGGCAACAGCTTCAGATCACAGTGCAATGCATATATTGTATCGTTTGTTCCAATGTGCTTGTATGGCCATTTGGAAGTGAATAGAAGCTTCTGAAGTGAAGATATGCACTTTTTCAAAAACTTTCTTTTTTTTTAAATTTTGCCTGTCAAAAATGTCCTTTCTGTGTGTAACCCAGTGGGAAAGTGACAAACTTGAGTGAATTGTGACTATATGACTGAATTCGAGTGATGATGCGTTTATCTCTGTAAGGAAGCGCGCTAGAGCGCTTAAACTGTGGCTATACGTGCTTTCATGAAAACACGCTTCTTTGAGGTTTTAAGCTCAGAATGTGAAACTGTGCGTGCTTCTGGCCAGGGAACAGCTTCAGATCACAGTGCAATGCGTATATGGTATCGTTTGGTCCAATGGCTTTTATGGCCATTTGGAAGTGAATAGAAGCTTCTGAAGTGAAGATATGCACTTTTTCAAAAACTTTCTTTTTTTTAGATTTGCTTGTCAGAAATGTCCATTCTGTGTGTTACTCAGTGGGAAAGTGAACAACTTCAGTGAATTGTGACTTTATTACTGAATTGGAGTGAATATGCTCGTATCTCTGTAAGGAAGCGCGCTAGAGCGCTGAAACTGTGGCTATACGCACTTTCATGGAAACACGCTTCTTTGAGGTTATAAGCTCAGAAAGTGAAACTGTGCGTGTTTCTGGCCAGGGAACAGCTTCAGATCACAGTGCATTGAATATATTGTATCGATTGGTCCAATGTGCTTGTATGGCCAATTTTAAGTGAATATAAGCTTCTGAAGTGAAGATATGTACTTTTCAAAAACTTTCTTTTTTTTAGTTTTGCTTGTCAAAAATGTCCTTTCTGTGTGTAACTTAGTGAGAAAGTGACAAACTTGAGTGAATTGTGACAATATGACTGAATTGGAGTGAATATGCGTTTATCTCTGAAAGAAAGCGAGCTAGAGCACTGAAACTGTGGCTAAACGCACTTTCATGAAAACATGCTTCTTTGAGGTTTTAAGCTCAGAAAGTGAATCTGAGCGTGTTTCCGGCCTGGCAACAGCTTCAGATCACAGTGCAATGCATATATTGTATCGTTTGTTCCAATGTGCTTGTATGGCCATTTGGAAGTGAATAGAAGCTTCTGAAGTGAAGATATGCACTTTTTCAAAAACTTTCTTTTTTTTAGATTTGCTTGTCAGAAATGTCCATTCTGTGTGTTACTCAGTGGGAAAGTGAACAACTTCAGTGAATTGTGACTATATTACTGAATTGGAGTGAATATGCTCGTATCTCTGTAAGGAAGCGCGCTAGAGCGCTGAAACTGTGGCTATACGCACTTTCATGGAAACACGCTTCTTTGAGGTTTTAAGCTCAGAAAGTGAAACTGTGAGTGTTTCTGGCCAGGGAACAGCTTCAGATCACAGTGCAATGCTTATATGGTATCGTTTGGTCCAATGTGCTTGTATGGCCATTTGGAAGTGAATATAAGCTTCTGAAGTGAAGATATGCACTTTTTCAAAAACTTTCTTTTTTTTAAATTTTGCTTCTCAAAAATGTCCATTCTGTGTGTAACCCAGTGGGAAATTGAAAAACTTGAATGAATTGTGACTATATGACTGAATTCGAGTGATTATGCGTTTATCTCTGTAAGGAAGCGCGCTAGAGCGCTGAAACTGTGGCTATACGTGCTTTCATGAAAACACGCTTCTTTGAGGTTTTAAGCTCAAAACGTGAATCTGAGCGTGTTTCTGGCCTGGCAACAGCTTCAGATCACAGTGCAATGCATATATTGTATCGTTTGTTCCAATGTGCTTGTATGGCCATTTGGAAGTGAATAGAAGCTTCTGAAGTGAAGATATGCACTTTTTCAAAAACTTTCTTTTTTTTAAATTTTGCTTGTCAAAAATGTCCTTTCTGTGTGTAACCCAGTGGGAAAGTGACAAACTTGAGTGAATTGTGACTATATGACTGAATTCGAGTGATTATGCGTTTATCTCTGTAAGGAAGCGCGCTAGAGCGCTGAAACTGTGGCTATACGTGCTTTCATGAAAACACGCTTCTTTGAGGTTTTAAGCTCAGAATGTGAAACTGTGCGTGCTTCTGGCCAGGGAACAGCTTCAGATCACAGTGCATTGCATATATTGTATCGATTGGTCCAATGTGCTTGTATGGCCAATTTTAAGTGAATATAAGCTTCTGAAGTGAAGATATGTACTTTTCAAAAACTTTCTTTTTTTAAATTTTGCTAGTCAAAAATGTCCATTCTGTGTGTAACCCAGTGGGAAAGTGAAAAACTTGTGTGAATTGTGACTATATGACTGAATTCGAGTGATTACGCTTTTATCTCTGTAAGGAAGCGCTCTCGAGCGCTGAAACTGTGGATATACGTGCTTTCATGAAAATACGCTTCTTTGAGGTTTTAAGCTCAGAACGTGAATCTGAGCGTGTTTCTGGCCTGGCAACAGCTTCAGATCACAGTGCAATGCATATATTGTATCGTTTGTTCCAATGTGCTTGTATGGCCATTTGGAAGTGAATAGAAGCTTCTGAAGTGAAGATATGCACTTTTTCAAAAACTTTCTTTTTTTTTAATTTTGCTTGTCAAAAATGTCCTTTCTGTGTGTAACCCAGTGGGAAAGTGACAAACTTGAGTGAATTGTGACTATTTGACTGAATTCGAGTGATGATGCGTTCATCTCTGTAAGGAAGCGCGCTAGAGCGCTGAAACTGTGGCTATACGTGCTTTCATGAAAACACGCTTCTTTGAGGTTTTAAGCTCAGAATGTGAAACTGTGCGTGCTTCTGGCCAGGGAACAACTTCAGATCACAGTGCATTGCATATATTGTATCGATTGGTCCAATGTGCTTGTATGGCCAATTTTAAGTGAATATAAGCTTCTGAAGTGAAGATATGTACTTTTCAAAAACTTTCTTTTTTTTAATTTTGCTAGTCAAAAATGTCCATTCTGTGTGTAACCCAGTGGGAAAGTGACAAACTTGAGTGAATTGTGACAATATGACTGAATTGGAGTGAATATGCGTTTACCTCTGTTAGAAAGCGAGCTAGAGCGCTGAAACTGTGGCGATACGCACTTTCATGGAAACACGCTTCTTTGAGGTTTTAAGCTCAGAACGTGAATCTGAGCGTGTTTCTGGCCTGGGAACAGCTTCAGATCACAGTGCAATGCGTATATGGTATCGTTTGGTCCAATGGCTTTTATGGCCATTTGGAAGTGAATATAAGCTTCTGAAATGAAGATATGCACTTTTTCAAAAACTTTCTTTTTTTTAGATTTGCTTGTCAGAAATGTCCATTCTGTGTGTTACTTAGTGGGAAAGTGAACAACTTCAGTGAATTGTGACTATATTACTGAATTGGAGTGAATATGCTCGTATCTCTGTAAGGAAGGGCGCTAGAGCGCTGAAACTGTGGCTATACGCACTTTTATGGAAACACGTTTCTTTGAGGTTTTAAGCTCAGAATGTGAAACTGTGCGTGCTTCTGGCCAGGAAACAGCTTCAGATCACAGTGCAATGCTTATATTGTATCGATTGGTCCAATGTGCTTGTATGGTCAATTTTAAGTGAATTTAAGCTTCTGAAGTGAAGATATGTACTTTTCAAAAACTTTCTTTTTTTTAGTTTTGCTTGTCAAAAATGTCCTTTCTGTGTGTAACTTAGTGAGAAAGTGACAAACTTGAGTGAATTGTGACAATATGACTGAATTGGAGTGAATATGCGTTTATCTCTGTAAGAAAGCGAGCTAGAGCGCTGAAACTGTGGCTAAACGCACTTTCATGAAAACATGCTTCTTTGAGGTTTTAAGCTCAGAACGTGAATCTGAGCGTGTTTCCGGCCTGGCAACAGCTTCAGATCACAGTGCAATGCATATATTGTATCGTTTGTTCCAATGTGCTTGTATGGCCATTTGGAAGTGAATAGAAGCTTCTGAAGTGAAGATATGCACTTTTTCAAAAACTTTCTTTTTTTTAAAATTTTGCCTGTCAAAAATGTCCTTTCTGTGTGTAACCCAGTGGGAAAGTGACAAACTTGAGTGAATTGTGACTATATGACTGAATTCGAGTGATGATGCGTTTATCTCTGTAAGGAAGCGCGCTAGAGCGCTGAAACTGTGGCTATACGTGCTTTCATGAAAACACGCTTCTTCGAGGTTTTAAGCTCAGAATGTGAAACTGTGCGTGCTTCTGGCCAGGGAACAGCTTCAGATCACAGTGCAATGCGTATATGGTATCGTTTGGTCCAATGGCTTTTATGGCCATTTGGAAGTGAATATAAGCTTCTGAAGTGAAGATATGCACTTTTTCAAAAACTTTCTTTTTTTTAGATTTGCTTGTCAGAAATGTCCATTCTGTGTGTTACTCAGTGGGAAAGTGAACAACTTCAGTGAATTGTGACTTTATTACTGAATTGGAGTGAATATGCTCGTATCTCTGTAAGGAAGGGCGCTAGAGCGCTGAAACTGTGGCTATACGCACTTTCATGGAAACACGCTTCTTTGAGGTTATAAGCTCAGAAAGTGAAACTGTGCGTGTTTCTGGCCAGGGAACAGCTTCAGATCACAGTGCATTGAATATATTGTATCGATTGGTCCAATGTGCTTGTATGGCCAATTTTAAGTGAATATAAGCTTCTGAAGTGAAGATATGTACTTTTCAAAAACTTTCTTTTTTTTAGTTTTGCTTGTCAAAAATGTCCTTTCTGTGTGTAACTTAGTGAGAAAGTGACAAACTTGAGTGAATTGTGACAATATGACTGAATTGGAGTGAATATGCGTTTATCTCTGAAAGAAAGCGAGCTAGAGCACTGAAACTGTGGCTAAACGCACTTTCATGAAAACATGCTTCTTTGAGGTTTTAAGCTCAGAAAGTGAATCTGAGCGTGTTTCCGGCCTGGCAACAGCTTCAGATCACAGTGCAATGCATATATTGTATCGTTTGTTCCAATGTGCTTGTATGGCCATTTGGAAGTGAATAGAAGCTTCTGAAGTGAAGATATGCACTTTTTCAAAAACTTTCTTTTTTTTAGATTTGCTTGTCAGAAATGTCCATTCTGTGTGTTACTCAGTGGGAAAGTGAACAACTTCAGTGAATTGTGACTATATTACTGAATTGGAGTGAATATGCTCGTATCTCTGTAAGGAAGCGCGCTAGAGCGCTGAAACTGTGGCTATACGCACTTTCATGGAAACACGCTTCTTTGAGGTTTTAAGCTCAGAAAGTGAAACTGTGAGTGCTTCTGGCCAGGGAACAGCTTCAGATCACAGTGCATTGCATATATTGTATCGTTTGTTCCAATGTGCTTGTATGGCCATTTGGAAGTGAATAGAAGCTTCTGAAGTGAAGATATGCACTTTTTCAAAAACTTTCTTTTTTTTTAAATTTTGCTTGTCAAAAATGTCCATTCTGTGTGTAACCCAGTGGGAAAGTGACAAACTTGAGTGAATTGTGACTATATGACTGAATTCGAGTGATTATGCGTTTATCTCTGTAAGGAAGCGCGCTAGAGCGCAGAAACTGTGGCTATAGGTGCTTTCATGAATACACGCTTCTTTGAGGTTTTAAGCTCAGAACGTGAATCTGAGCGTGTTTCTGGCCTGGCAACAGCTTCAGATCACAGTGCAATGCATATATTGTATCGTTTGTTCCAATGTGCTTGTATGGCCATTTGGAAGTGAATAGAAGCTTCTGAAGTGAAGATATGCACTTTTTCAAAAACTTTCTTTTTTTTTAATTTTGCTTGTCAAAAATGTCCTTTCTGTGTGTAACCCAGTGGGAAAGTGACAAACTTGAGCGAATTGTGACAATATGACTGAATTGGAGTGAATATGCGTTTATGTCTGTTAGAAAGCGAGCTAGAGCGCTGAAACTGTGGCTATACGCACTTTCATGGAAACACGCTTCTTTGAGGTTTTAAGCTCAGAACGTGAATCTGAGCGTGTTTCTGGCCTGGGAACAGCTTCAGATCACAGTGCAATGCGTATATGGTATCGTTTGGTCCAATGGCTTTTATGGCCATTTGGAAGTGAATATAAGCTTCTGAAGTGAAGATATGCACTTTTTCAAAAACTTTCTTTTTTTTAGATTTGCTTGTCAGAAATGTCCATTCTGTGTGTTACTCAGTGGGAAAGTGAACTACTTCAGTGAATTGTGACTATATTACTGAATTGGAGTGAATATGCTTGTATCTCTGGAAGGAAGCGCGCTAGAGCGCTGAAACTGTGGCTATACGCACTTTCATGGAAACACGCTTCTTTGAGGTTTTAAGCTCAGAATGTGAAACTGTGCGTGCTTCTGGCCAGGGAACAGCTTCAGATCACAGTGCAATGCTTATATTGAATCGATTGGTCCAATGTGCTTGTATGGCCAATTTTAAGTGAATATAAGCTTCTGAAGTGAAGATATGTACTTTTCAAAAACTTTCTTTTTTTTTAATTTTGCTTGTCAAAAATGTCCATTCTGTGTGTAACCCAGTGGGAAAGTGACAAATTTGAGTGAATTGTGACAATATGACTGAATTGGAGTGAATATGCTCGTATCTCTGTAAGGAAGCGCGCCAGAGCGCTGAAACTGTGGCTATACCCACTTTCATGGAAACACGCTTCTTTGAGGTTTTAAGCTCAGAAAGTGAAACTGTGCGTGTTTCTGGCCAGGGAACAGCTTCAGATCACAGTGCAATGCTTATATGGTATCGTTTGGTCCAATGTGCTTGTATGGCCATTTGGAAGTGAATATAAGCTTCTGAAGTGAAGATATGCACTTTTTCAAAAACTTTCTTTTTTTAGTTTTGCTTGTCAAAAATGTCCTTTCTGTGTGTAACTTTGTGGGAAAGTGACAAACTTGAGTGAATTGTGACAATATGACTGAATTGGAGTGAATATGCGTTTATCTCTGTCAGAAAGCGAGCTAGAGCGCTGAAACTGTGGCTAAACGCACTTTCATGAAAACATGCTTCTTTGAGGTTTTCAGCTCAGAACGTGAATCTGAGCGTGTTTCCGGCCTGGCAACAGCTTCAGATCACAGTGCAATGCATATATTGTATCGTTTGTTCCAATGTGCTTGTATGGCCATTTGGAAGTGAATAGAAGCTTCTGAAGTGAAGATATGCACTTTTTCAAAAACTTTCTTTTTTTTAAATTTTGCTTCTCAAAAATGTCCATTCTGTGTGTAACCCAGTGGGAAATTGAAAAACTTGAATGAATTGTGACTATATGACTGAATTCGAGTGATTATGCGTTTATCTCTGTAAGGAAGCGCGCTAGAGCGCTGAAACTGTGGCTATACGTGCTTTCATGAAAACACGCTTCTTTGAGGTTTTAAGCTCAGAACGTGAATCTGAGCGTGTTTCTGGCCTGGCAACAGCTTCAGATCACAGTGCAATGCATATATTGTATCGTTTGTTCCAATGTGCTTGTATGGCCATTTGGAAGTGAATAGAAGCTTCTGAAGTGAAGATATGCACTTTTTCAAAAACTTTCTTTTTTTTAAATTTTGCTTGTCAAAAATGTCCTTTCTGTGTGTAACCCAGTGGGAAAGTGACAAACTTGAGTGAATTGTGACTATATGACTGAATTCGAGTGATTATGCGTTTATCTCTGTAAGGAAGCGCGCTAGAGCGCTGAAACTGTGGCTATACGTGCTTTCATGAAAACACGCTTCTTTGAGGTTTTAAGCTCAGAATGTGAAACTGTGCGTGCTTCTGGCCAGGGAACAGCTTCAGATCACAGTGCATTGCATATATTGTATCGATTGGTCCAATGTGCTTGTATGGCCAATTTTAAGTGAATATAAGCTTCTGAAGTGAAGATATGTACTTTTCAAAAACTTTCTTTTTTTAAATTTTGCTAGTCAAAAATGTCCATTCTGTGTGTATCCCACTGGGAAAGTGAAAAACTTGTGTGAATTGTGACTATAGGACTGAATTCGAGTGATTACGCGTTTATCTCTGTAAGGAAGCGCTCTCGAGCGCTGAAACTGTGGATATACGTGCTTTCATGAAAACACGCTTCTTTGAGGTTTTAAGCTCAGAACGTGAATCTGAGCGTGTTTCTGGCCTGGCAACAGCTTCAGATCACAGTGCAATGCATATATTGTATCGTTTGTTCCAATGTGCTTGTATGGCCATTTGGAAGTGAATAGAAGCTTCTGAAGTGAAGATATGCACTTTTTCAAAAACTTTCTTTTTTTTTAAATTTTGCTTGTCAAAAATGTCCTTTCTGTGTGTAACCCAGTGGGAAAGTGACAAACTTGAGTGAATTGTGACTATTTGACTGAATTCGAGTGATGATGCGTTCATCTCTGTAAGGAAGCGCGCTAGAGCGCTGAAACTGTGGCTATACGTGCTTTCATGAAAACACGCTTCTTTGAGGTTTTAAGCTCAGAATGTGAAACTGTGCGTGCTTCTGGCCAGGGAACAGCTTCAGATCACAGTGCATTGCATATATTGTATCGATTGGTCCAATGTGCTTGTATGGCCAATTTTAAGTGAATATAAGCTTCTGAAGTGAAGATATGTACTTTTCAAAAACTTTCTTTTTTTTAATTTTGCTAGTCAAAAATGTCCATTCTGTGTGTAACCCAGTGGGAAAGTGACAAACTTGAGTGAATTGTGACAATATGACTGAATTGGAGTGAATATGCGTTTACCTCTGTTAGAAAGCGAGCTAGAGCGCTGAAACTGTGGCTATACGCACTTTCATGGAAACACGCTTCTTTGAGGTTTTAAGCTCAGAACGTGAATCTGAGCGTGTTTCTGGCCTGGGAACAGCTTCAGATCACAGTGCAATGCGTATATGGTATCGTTTGGTCCAATGGCTTTTATGGCCATTTGGAAGTGAATATAAGCTTCTGAAATGAAGATATGCACTTTTTCAAAAACTTTCTTTTTTTTAGATTTGCTTGTCAGAAATGTCCATTCTGTGCGTTACTTAGTGGGAAAGTGAACAACTTCAGTGAATTGTGACTATATTACTGAATTGGAGTGAATATGCTCGTATCTCTGTAAGGAAGGGCGCTAGAGCGCTGAAACTGTGGCTATACGCACTTTTATGGAAACACGTTTCTTTGAGGTTTTAAGCTCAGAATGTGAAACTGTGCGTGCTTCTGGCCAGGGAACAGCTTCAGATCACAGTGCAATGCTTATATTGTATCGATTGGTCCAATGTGCTTGTATGGTCAATTTTAAGTGAATTTAAGCTTCTGAAGTGAAGATATGTACTTTTCAAAAACTTTCTTTTTTTTAGTTTTGCTAGTCAAAAATGTCCTTTCTGTGTGTAACTTAGTGAGAAAGTGACAAACTTGAGTGAATTGTGACAATATGACTGAATTGGAGTGAATATGCGTTTATCTCTGTAAGAAAGCGAGCTAGAGCGCTGAAACTGTGGCTAAACGCACTTTCATGAAAACATGCTTCTTTGAGGTTTTAAGCTCAGAACGTGAATCTGAGCGTGTTTCCGGCCTGGCAACAGCTTCAGATCACAGTGCAATGCATATATTGTATCGTTTGTTCCAATGTGCTTGTATGGCCATTTGGAAGTGAATAGAAGCTTCTGAAGTGAAGATATGCACTTTTTCAAAAACTTTCTTTTTTTTAGATTTGCTTGTCAGAAATGTCCATTCTGTGTGTTACTCAGTGGGAAAGTGAACAACTTCAGTGAATTGTGACTATATTACTGAATTGGAGTGAATATGCTCGTATCTCTGTAAGGAAGCGCGCTAGAGCGCTGAAACTGTGGCTATACGCACTTTCATGGAAACACGCTTCTTTGAGGTTTTAAGCTCAGAAAGTGAAACTGTGAGTGCTTCTGGCCAGGGAACAGCTTCAGATCACAGTGCATTGCATATATTGTATCGTTTGTTCCAATGTGCTTGTATGGCCATTTGGAAGTGAATAGAAGCTTCTGAAGTGAAGATATGCACTTTTTCAAAAACTTTCTTTTTTTTAAAATTTTGCTTGTCAAAAATGTCCATTCTGTGTGTAACCCAGTGGGAAAGTGAAAAACTTGAGTGAATTGTGACTATATGACTGAATTCGAGTGAATATGCGTTTATCTCTGTAAGGAAGCGCGCTAGAGCGCTGAAACTGTGGCTATACGTGCTTTCATGAAAACACGCTTCTTTGAGGTTTTAAGCTCCGAACGTGAATCTGAGCGTGTTTCTGGCCTGGGAACAGCTTCAGATCACAGTGCAATGCGTATATGGTATCGTTTGGTCCAATGGCTTTTATGGCCATTTGGAAGTGAATATAAGCTTCTGAAGTGAAGATATGCACTTTTCAAAAACTTTCTTTTTTTTAATTTTGCTAGTCAAAAATGTCCATTCTGTGTGTAACCCAGTGGGAAAGTGACAAACTTGAGTGAATTGTGACAATATGACTGAATTGGAGTGAATATGCGTTTATCTCTGTAAGAAAGCGAGCTAGAGCGCTGAAACTGTGGCTATACGCACTTTCATGGAAACACGCTTCTTTGAGGTTTTAAGCTCCGAACGTGAATCTGAGCGTGTTTCTGGCCTGGGAACAGCTTCAGATCACAGTGCAATGCGTATATGGTATCGTTTGGTCCAATGGCTTTTATGGCCATTTGGAAGTGAATATAAGCTTCTGAAGTGAAGATATGCACTTTTTCAAAAACTTTCTTTTTTTTAGATTTGCTTGTCAGAAATGTCCATTCTGTGTGTTACTCAGTGGGAAAGTGAACAACTTCACTGAATTGTGACTATATTACTGAATTGGAGTGAATATGCTCGTATCTTTGTAAGGAAGCGCGCTAGAGCGCTGAAACTGTGGCTATACGCACTTTCATGGAAACACGCTTCTTTGAGGTTTTAAGCTCAGAATGTGAAACTGTGCGTGCTTCTGGCCAGGGAACAGCTTCAGATCACAGTGCAATGCTTATATTGTATTGATTGGTCCAATGTGCTTGTATGGCCAATTTTAAGTGAATATAAGCTTCTGAAGTGAAGATATGTACTTTTCAAAAACTTTCTTTTTTTTAATTTTGCTAGTCAAAAATGTCCATTCTGTGTGTAACCCAGTGGGAAAGAGAAAAACTTGAGTGAATTGTGACTATATGACTGAATTCGAGTGAATATGCGTTTATCTCTGTAAGGAAGCGCGCTAGAGCGCTGAAACTGTGGCTATACGTGCTTTCATGAAAACACGCTTCTTTGAGGTTTTAAGCTCAGAACGTGAATCTGAGCGTGTTTCTGGCCTGGCAACAGCTTCAGATCACAGTGCAATGCATATACTGTATCGTTTGTTCCAATGTGCTTGTATGGCCATTTGGAAGTGAATAGAAGCTTCTGAAGTGAAGATATGCACTTTTTCAAAAACTTTCTTTTTTTTTAATTTTGCTTGTCAAAAATGTCCTTTCTGTGTGTAACCCAGTGGGAAAGTGACAAACTTGAGTGAATTGTGACTATTTGAAAGAATTCGAGTGATGATGCGTTTATCTCTGTAAGGAAGCGCGCTAGAGCGCTGAAACTGTGGCTATACGTGCTTTCATGAAAACACGCTTCTTTGAGGTTTTAAGCTCAGAATGTGAAACTGTGCGTGCTTCTGGCCAGGGAACAGCTTCAGATCACAGTGCATTGCATATATTGTATCGATTGGTCCAATGTGCTTGTATGGCCAATTTTAAGTGAATATAAGCTTCTGAAGTGAAGATATGTACTTTTCAAAAACTTTCTTTTTTTTAATTTTGCTAGTCAAAAATGTCCATTCTGTGTGTAACCCAGTGGGAAAGTGACAAACTTGAGTGAATTGTGACAATATGACTGAATTGGAGTGAATATGCGTTTATCTCTGTAAGAAAGCGAGCTAGAGCGCTGAAACTGTAGCTATACGCACTTTCATGGAAACACGCTTCTTTGAGGTTTTAAGCTCCGAACGTGAATCTGAGCGTGTTTCTGGCCTGGGAACAGCTTCAGATCACAGTGCAATGCGTATATGGTATCGTTTGGTCCAATGGCTTTTATGGCCATTTGGAAGTGAATAGAAGCTTCTGAAGTGAAGATATGCACTTTTTCAAAAACTTTCTTTTTTTTAGATTTGCTTGTCAGAAATGTCCATTCTGTGTGTTACTCAGTGGGAAAGTGAACAACTTCAGTGAATTGTGACTATATTACTGAATTGGAGTGAATATGCTCGTATCTCTGTAAGGAAGCGCGCTAGAGCGCTGAAACTGTGGCTATACGCACTTTCATGGAAACACGCTTCTTTGAGGTTTTAAGCTCAGAATGTGAAACTGTGCGTGCTTCTGGCCAGGGAACAGCTTCAGATCACAGTGCAATGCTTATATTGTATCGATTGGTCCAATGTGCTTGTATGGCCAATTTTAAGTGAATATAAGCTTCTGAAGTGAAGATATGTACTTTTCAAAAACTTTATTTTTTTTAAATTTTGCTTGTCAAAAATGTCCATTCTGTGTGTAACCCAGTGGGAAAGTGACAAATTTGAGTGAATTGTGACAATATGACTGAATTGGAGTGAATATGCGTTTATCTCTGTAAGAAAACGAGCTAGAGCCCTGAAACTGTGGCAAAACGCACTTTCATGAAAACATGCTTCTTTGAGGTTTTAAGCTCAAAACGTGAATCTGAGCGTGTTTCTGGCCTGGCAACAGCTTCAGATCACAGTGCAATGCATATATTGTATCGTTTGTTCCAATGTGCTTGTATGGCCATTTGGAAGTGAATAGAAGCTTCTGAAGTGAAGATATGCACTTTTTCAAAAACTTTCTTTTTTTTAAATTTTGCTTGTCAAAAATGTCCTTTCTGTGTGTAACCCAGTGGGAAAGTGACAAACTTGAGTGAATTGTGACTATATGACTGAATTCGAGTGATTATGCGTTTATCTCTGTAAGGAAGCGCGCTAGAGCGCTGAAACTGTGGCTATACGTGCTTTCATGAAAACACGCTTCTTTGAGGTTTTAAGCTCAGAATGTGAAACTGTGCGTGCTTCTGGCCAGGGAACAGCTTCAGATCACAGTGCATTGCATATATTGTATCGATTGGTCCAATGTGCTTGTATGGCCAATTTTAAGTGAATATAAGCTTCTGAAGTGAAGATATGTACTTTTCAAAAACTTTCTTTTTTTAAATTTTGCTAGTCAAAAATGTCCATTCTGTGTGTAACCCAGTGGGAAAGTGAAAAACTTGTGTGAATTGTGACTATATGACTGAATTCGAGTGATTACGCTTTTATCTCTGTAAGGAAGCGCTCTCGAGCGCTGAAACTGTGGATATACGTGCTTTCATGAAAATACGCTTCTTTGAGGTTTTAAGCTCAGAACGTGAATCTGAGCGTGTTTCTGGCCTGGCAACAGCTTCAGATCACAGTGCAATGCATATATTGTATCGTTTGTTCCAATGTGCTTGTATGGCCATTTGGAAGTGAATAGAAGCTTCTGAAGTGAAGATATGCACTTTTTCAAAAACTTTCTTTTTTTTTAATTTTGCTTGTCAAAAATGTCCTTTCTGTGTGTAACCCAGTGGGAAAGTGACAAACTTGAGTGAATTGTGACTATTTGACTGAATTCGAGTGATGATGCGTTCATCTCTGTAAGGAAGCGCGCTAGAGCGCTGAAACTGTGGCTATACGTGCTTTCATGAAAACACGCTTCTTTGAGGTTTTAAGCTCAGAATGTGAAACTGTGCGTGCTTCTGGCCAGGGAACAACTTCAGATCACAGTGCATTGCATATATTGTATCGATTGGTCCAATGTGCTTGTATGGCCAATTTTAAGTGAATATAAGCTTCTGAAGTGAAGATATGTACTTTTCAAAAACTTTCTTTTTTTTAATTTTGCTAGTCAAAAATGTCCATTCTGTGTGTAACCCAGTGGGAAAGTGACAAACTTGAGTGAATTGTGACAATATGACTGAATTGGAGTGAATATGCGTTTACCTCTGTTAGAAAGCGAGCTAGAGCGCTGAAACTGTGGCGATACGCACTTTCATGGAAACACGCTTCTTTGAGGTTTTAAGCTCAGAACGTGAATCTGAGCGTGTTTCTGGCCTGGGAACAGCTTCAGATCACAGTGCAATGCGTATATGGTATCGTTTGGTCCAATGGCTTTTATGGCCATTTGGAAGTGAATATAAGCTTCTGAAATGAAGATATGCACTTTTTCAAAAACTTTCTTTTTTTTAGATTTGCTTGTCAGAAATGTCCATTCTGTGTGTTACTTAGTGGGAAAGTGAACAACTTCAGTGAATTGTGACTATATTACTGAATTGGAGTGAATATGCTCGTATCTCTGTAAGGAAGGGCGCTAGAGCGCTGAAACTGTGGCTATACGCACTTTTATGGAAACACGTTTCTTTGAGGTTTTAAGCTCAGAATGTGAAACTGTGCGTGCTTCTGGCCAGGAAACAGCTTCAGATCACAGTGCAATGCTTATATTGTATCGATTGGTCCAATGTGCTTGTATGGTCAATTTTAAGTGAATTTAAGCTTCTGAAGTGAAGATATGTACTTTTCAAAAACTTTCTTTTTTTTAGTTTTGCTTGTCAAAAATGTCCTTTCTGTGTGTAACTTAGTGAGAAAGTGACAAACTTGAGTGAATTGTGACAATATGACTGAATTGGAGTGAATATGCGTTTATCTCTGTAAGAAAGCGAGCTAGAGCGCTGAAACTGTGGCTAAACGCACTTTCATGAAAACATGCTTCTTTGAGGTTTTAAGCTCAGAACGTGAATCTGAGCGTGTTTCCGGCCTGGCAACAGCTTCAGATCACAGTGCAATGCATATATTGTATCGTTTGTTCCAATGTGCTTGTATGGCCATTTGGAAGTGAATAGAAGCTTCTGAAGTGAAGATATGCACTTTTTCAAAAACTTTCTTTTTTTTAAAATTTTGCCTGTCAAAAATGTCCTTTCTGTGTGTAACCCAGTGGGAAAGTGACAAACTTGAGTGAATTGTGACTATATGACTGAATTCGAGTGATGATGCGTTTATCTCTGTAAGGAAGCGCGCTAGAGCGCTGAAACTGTGGCTATACGTGCTTTCATGAAAACACGCTTCTTCGAGGTTTTAAGCTCAGAATGTGAAACTGTGCGTGCTTCTGGCCAGGGAACAGCTTCAGATCACAGTGCAATGCGTATATGGTATCGTTTGGTCCAATGGCTTTTATGGCCATTTGGAAGTGAATATAAGCTTCTGAAGTGAAGATATGCACTTTTTCAAAAACTTTCTTTTTTTTAGATTTGCTTGTCAGAAATGTCCATTCTGTGTGTTACTCAGTGGGAAAGTGAACAACTTCAGTGAATTGTGACTTTATTACTGAATTGGAGTGAATATGCTCGTATCTCTGTAAGGAAGGGCGCTAGAGCGCTGAAACTGTGGCTATACGCACTTTCATGGAAACACGCTTCTTTGAGGTTATAAGCTCAGAAAGTGAAACTGTGCGTGTTTCTGGCCAGGGAACAGCTTCAGATCACAGTGCATTGAATATATTGTATCGATTGGTCCAATGTGCTTGTATGGCCAATTTTAAGTGAATATAAGCTTCTGAAGTGAAGATATGTACTTTTCAAAAACTTTCTTTTTTTTAGTTTTGCTTGTCAAAAATGTCCTTTCTGTGTGTAACTTAGTGAGAAAGTGACAAACTTGAGTGAATTGTGACAATATGACTGAATTGGAGTGAATATGCGTTTATCTCTGAAAGAAAGCGAGCTAGAGCACTGAAACTGTGGCTAAACGCACTTTCATGAAAACATGCTTCTTTGAGGTTTTAAGCTCAGAAAGTGAATCTGAGCGTGTTTCCGGCCTGGCAACAGCTTCAGATCACAGTGCAATGCATATATTGTATCGTTTGTTCCAATGTGCTTGTATGGCCATTTGGAAGTGAATAGAAGCTTCTGAAGTGAAGATATGCACTTTTTCAAAAACTTTCTTTTTTTTAGATTTGCTTGTCAGAAATGTCCATTCTGTGTGTTACTCAGTGGGAAAGTGAACAACTTCAGTGAATTGTGACTATATTACTGAATTGGAGTGAATATGCTCGTATCTCTGTAAGGAAGCGCGCTAGAGCGCTGAAACTGTGGCTATACGCACTTTCATGGAAACACGCTTCTTTGAGGTTTTAAGCTCAGAAAGTGAAACTGTGAGTGCTTCTGGCCAGGGAACAGCTTCAGATCACAGTGCATTGCATATATTGTATCGTTTGTTCCAATGTGCTTGTATGGCCATTTGGAAGTGAATAGAAGCTTCTGAAGTGAAGATATGCACTTTTTCAAAAACTTTCTTTTTTTTTAAATTTTGCTTGTCAAAAATGTCCATTCTGTGTGTAACCCAGTGGGAAAGTGACAAACTTGAGTGAATTGTGACTATATGACTGAATTCGAGTGATTATGCGTTTATCTCTGTAAGGAAGCGCGCTAGAGCGCAGAAACTGTGGCTATAGGTGCTTTCATGAATACACGCTTCTTTGAGGTTTTAAGCTCAGAACGTGAATCTGAGCGTGTTTCTGGCCTGGCAACAGCTTCAGATCACAGTGCAATGCATATATTGTATCGTTTGTTCCAATGTGCTTGTATGGCCATTTGGAAGTGAATAGAAGCTTCTGAAGTGAAGATATGCACTTTTTCAAAAACTTTCTTTTTTTTTAATTTTGCTTGTCAAAAATGTCCTTTCTGTGTGTAACCCAGTGGGAAAGTGACAAACTTGAGCGAATTGTGACAATATGACTGAATTGGAGTGAATATGCGTTTATGTCTGTTAGAAAGCGAGCTAGAGCGCTGAAACTGTGGCTATACGCACTTTCATGGAAACACGCTTCTTTGAGGTTTTAAGCTCAGAACGTGAATCTGAGCGTGTTTCTGGCCTGGGAACAGCTTCAGATCACAGTGCAATGCGTATATGGTATCGTTTGGTCCAATGGCTTTTATGGCCATTTGGAAGTGAATATAAGCTTCTGAAGTGAAGATATGCACTTTTTCAAAAACTTTCTTTTTTTTAGATTTGCTTGTCAGAAATGTCCATTCTGTGTGTTACTCAGTGGGAAAGTGAACTACTTCAGTGAATTGTGACTATATTACTGAATTGGAGTGAATATGCTTGTATCTCTGGAAGGAAGCGCGCTAGAGCGCTGAAACTGTGGCTATACGCACTTTCATGGAAACACGCTTCTTTGAGGTTTTAAGCTCAGAATGTGAAACTGTGCGTGCTTCTGGCCAGGGAACAGCTTCAGATCACAGTGCAATGCTTATATTGAATCGATTGGTCCAATGTGCTTGTATGGCCAATTTTAAGTGAATATAAGCTTCTGAAGTGAAGATATGTACTTTTCAAAAACTTTTTTTTTTTTTAATTTTGCTTGTCAAAAATGTCCATTCTGTGTGTAACCCAGTGGGAAAGTGACAAATTTGAGTGAATTGTGACAATATGACTGAATTGGAGTGAATATGCTCGTATCTCTGTAAGGAAGCGCGCCAGAGCGCTGAAACTGTGGCTATACCCACTTTCATGGAAACACGCTTCTTTGAGGTTTTAAGCTCAGAAAGTGAAACTGTGCGTGTTTCTGGCCAGGGAACAGCTTCAGATCACAGTGCAATGCTTATATGGTATCGTTTGGTCCAATGTGCTTGTATGGCCATTTGGAAGTGAATATAAGCTTCTGAAGTGAAGATATGCACTTTTTCAAAAACTTTCTTTTTTTAGTTTTGCTTGTCAAAAATGTCCTTTCTGTGTGTAACTTTGTGGGAAAGTGACAAACTTGAGTGAATTGTGACAATATGACTGAATTGGAGTGAATATGCGTTTATCTCTGTCAGAAAGCGAGCTAGAGCGCTGAAACTGTGGCTAAACGCACTTTCATGAAAACATGCTTCTTTGAGGTTTTCAGCTCAGAACGTGAATCTGAGCGTGTTTCCGGCCTGGCAACAGCTTCAGATCACAGTGCAATGCATATATTGTATCGTTTGTTCCAATGTGCTTGTATGGCCATTTGGAAGTGAATAGAAGCTTCTGAAGTGAAGATATGCACTTTTTCAAAAACTTTCTTTTTTTTAAATTTTGCTTCTCAAAAATGTCCATTCTGTGTGTAACCCAGTGGGAAATTGAAAAACTTGAATGAATTGTGACTATATGACTGAATTCGAGTGATTATGCGTTTATCTCTGTAAGGAAGCGCGCTAGAGCGCTGAAACTGTGGCTATACGTGCTTTCATGAAAACACGCTTCTTTGAGGTTTTAAGCTCAGAACGTGAATCTGAGCGTGTTTCTGGCCTGGCAACAGCTTCAGATCACAGTGCAATGCATATATTGTATCGTTTGTTCCAATGTGCTTGTATGGCCATTTGGAAGTGAATAGAAGCTTCTGAAGTGAAGATATGCACTTTTTCAAAAACTTTCTTTTTTTTAAATTTTGCTTGTCAAAAATGTCCTTTCTGTGTGTAACCCAGTGGGAAAGTGACAAACTTGAGTGAATTGTGACTATATGACTGAATTCGAGTGATTATGCGTTTATCTCTGTAAGGAAGCGCGCTAGAGCGCTGAAACTGTGGCTATACGTGCTTTCATGAAAACACGCTTCTTTGAGGTTTTAAGCTCAGAATGTGAAACTGTGCGTGCTTCTGGCCAGGGAACAGCTTCAGATCACAGTGCATTGCATATATTGTATCGATTGGTCCAATGTGCTTGTATGGCCAATTTTAAGTGAATATAAGCTTCTGAAGTGAAGATATGTACTTTTCAAAAACTTTCTTTTTTTAAATTTTGCTAGTCAAAAATGTCCATTCTGTGTGTATCCCACTGGGAAAGTGAAAAACTTGTGTGAATTGTGACTATAGGACTGAATTCGAGTGATTACGCGTTTATCTCTGTAAGGAAGCGCTCTCGAGCGCTGAAACTGTGGATATACGTGCTTTCATGAAAACACGCTTCTTTGAGGTTTTAAGCTCAGAACGTGAATCTGAGCGTGTTTCTGGCCTGGCAACAGCTTCAGATCACAGTGCAATGCATATATTGTATCGTTTGTTCCAATGTGCTTGTATGGCCATTTGGAAGTGAATAGAAGCTTCTGAAGTGAAGATATGCACTTTTTCAAAAACTTTCTTTTTTTTTTAAATTTTGCTTGTCAAAAATGTCCTTTCTGTGTGTAACCCAGTGGGAAAGTGACAAACTTGAGTGAATTGTGACTATTTGACTGAATTCGAGTGATGATGCGTTCATCTCTGTAAGGAAGCGCGCTAGAGCGCTGAAACTGTGGCTATACGTGCTTTCATGAAAACACGCTTCTTTGAGGTTTTAAGCTCAGAATGTGAAACTGTGCGTGCTTCTGGCCAGGGAACAGCTTCAGATCACAGTGCATTGCATATATTGTATCGATTGGTCCAATGTGCTTGTATGGCCAATTTTAAGTGAATATAAGCTTCTGAAGTGAAGATATGTACTTTTCAAAAACTTTCTTTTTTTTAATTTTGCTAGTCAAAAATGTCCATTCTGTGTGTAACCCAGTGGGAAAGTGACAAACTTGAGTGAATTGTGACAATATGACTGAATTGGAGTGAATATGCGTTTACCTCTGTTAGAAAGCGAGCTAGAGCGCTGAAACTGTGGCTATACGCACTTTCATGGAAACACGCTTCTTTGAGGTTTTAAGCTCAGAACGTGAATCTGAGCGTGTTTCTGGCCTGGGAACAGCTTCAGATCACAGTGCAATGCGTATATGGTATCGTTTGGTCCAATGGCTTTTATGGCCATTTGGAAGTGAATATAAGCTTCTGAAATGAAGATATGCACTTTTTCAAAAACTTTCTTTTTTTTAGATTTGCTTGTCAGAAATGTCCATTCTGTGCGTTACTTAGTGGGAAAGTGAACAACTTCAGTGAATTGTGACTATATTACTGAATTGGAGTGAATATGCTCGTATCTCTGTAAGGAAGGGCGCTAGAGCGCTGAAACTGTGGCTATACGCACTTTTATGGAAACACGTTTCTTTGAGGTTTTAAGCTCAGAATGTGAAACTGTGCGTGCTTCTGGCCAGGGAACAGCTTCAGATCACAGTGCAATGCTTATATTGTATCGATTGGTCCAATGTGCTTGTATGGTCAATTTTAAGTGAATTTAAGCTTCTGAAGTGAAGATATGTACTTTTCAAAAACTTTCTTTTTTTTAGTTTTGCTAGTCAAAAATGTCCTTTCTGTGTGTAACTTAGTGAGAAAGTGACAAACTTGAGTGAATTGTGACAATATGACTGAATTGGAGTGAATATGCGTTTATCTCTGTAAGAAAGCGAGCTAGAGCGCTGAAACTGTGGCTAAACGCACTTTCATGAAAACATGCTTCTTTGAGGTTTTAAGCTCAGAACGTGAATCTGAGCGTGTTTCCGGCCTGGCAACAGCTTCAGATCACAGTGCAATGCATATATTGTATCGTTTGTTCCAATGTGCTTGTATGGCCATTTGGAAGTGAATAGAAGCTTCTGAAGTGAAGATATGCACTTTTTCAAAAACTTTCTTTTTTTTAGATTTGCTTGTCAGAAATGTCCATTCTGTGTGTTACTCAGTGGGAAAGTGAACAACTTCAGTGAATTGTGACTATATTACTGAATTGGAGTGAATATGCTCGTATCTCTGTAAGGAAGCGCGCTAGAGCGCTGAAACTGTGGCTATACGCACTTTCATGGAAACACGCTTCTTTGAGGTTTTAAGCTCAGAAAGTGAAACTGTGAGTGCTTCTGGCCAGGGAACAGCTTCAGATCACAGTGCATTGCATATATTGTATCGTTTGTTCCAATGTGCTTGTATGGCCATTTGGAAGTGAATAGAAGCTTCTGAAGTGAAGATATGCACTTTTTCAAAAACTTTCTTTTTTTTAAAATTTTGCTTGTCAAAAATGTCCATTCTGTGTGTAACCCAGTGGGAAAGTGAAAAACTTGAGTGAATTGTGACTATATGACTGAATTCGAGTGAATATGCGTTTATCTCTGTAAGGAAGCGCGCTAGAGCGCTGAAACTGTGGCTATACGTGCTTTCATGAAAACACGCTTCTTTGAGGTTTTAAGCTCCGAACGTGAATCTGAGCGTGTTTCTGGCCTGGGAACAGCTTCAGATCACAGTGCAATGCGTATATGGTATCGTTTGGTCCAATGGCTTTTATGGCCATTTGGAAGTGAATATAAGCTTCTGAAGTGAAGATATGCACTTTTCAAAAACTTTCTTTTTTTTAATTTTGCTAGTCAAAAATGTCCATTCTGTGTGTAACCCAGTGGGAAAGTGACAAACTTGAGTGAATTGTGACAATATGACTGAATTGGAGTGAATATGCGTTTATCTCTGTAAGAAAGCGAGCTAGAGCGCTGAAACTGTGGCTATACGCACTTTCATGGAAACACGCTTCTTTGAGGTTTTAAGCTCCGAACGTGAATCTGAGCGTGTTTCTGGCCTGGGAACAGCTTCAGATCACAGTGCAATGCGTATATGGTATCGTTTGGTCCAATGGCTTTTATGGCCATTTGGAAGTGAATATAAGCTTCTGAAGTGAAGATATGCACTTTTTCAAAAACTTTCTTTTTTTTAGATTTGCTTGTCAGAAATGTCCATTCTGTGTGTTACTCAGTGGGAAAGTGAACAACTTCACTGAATTGTGACTATATTACTGAATTGGAGTGAATATGCTCGTATCTTTGTAAGGAAGCGCGCTAGAGCGCTGAAACTGTGGCTATACGCACTTTCATGGAAACACGCTTCTTTGAGGTTTTAAGCTCAGAATGTGAAACTGTGCGTGCTTCTGGCCAGGGAACAGCTTCAGATCACAGTGCAATGCTTATATTGTATTGATTGGTCCAATGTGCTTGTATGGCCAATTTTAAGTGAATATAAGCTTCTGAAGTGAAGATATGTACTTTTCAAAAACTTTCTTTTTTTTAATTTTGCTAGTCAAAAATGTCCATTCTGTGTGTAACCCAGTGGGAAAGAGAAAAACTTGAGTGAATTGTGACTATATGACTGAATTCGAGTGAATATGCGTTTATCTCTGTAAGGAAGCGCGCTAGAGCGCTGAAACTGTGGCTATACGTGCTTTCATGAAAACACGCTTCTTTGAGGTTTTAAGCTCAGAACGTGAATCTGAGCGTGTTTCTGGCCTGGCAACAGCTTCAGATCACAGTGCAATGCATATACTGTATCGTTTGTTCCAATGTGCTTGTATGGCCATTTGGAAGTGAATAGAAGCTTCTGAAGTGAAGATATGCACTTTTTCAAAAACTTTCTTTTTTTTTAATTTTGCTTGTCAAAAATGTCCTTTCTGTGTGTAACCCAGTGGGAAAGTGACAAACTTGAGTGAATTGTGACTAATTGAAAGAATTCGAGTGATGATGCGTTTATCTCTGTAAGGAAGCGCGCTAGAGTGCTGAAACTGTGGCTATACGTGCTTTCATGAAAACACGCTTCTTTGAGGTTTTAAGCTCAGAATGTGAAACTGTGCGTGCTTCTGGCCAGGGAACAGCTTCAGATCACAGTGCATTGCATATATTGTATCGATTGGTCCAATGTGCTTGTATGGCCAATTTTAAGTGAATATAAGCTTCTGAAGTGAAGATATGTACTTTTCAAAAACTTTCTTTTTTTTAATTTTGCTAGTCAAAAATGTCCATTCTGTGTGTAACCCAGTGGGAAAGTGACAAACTTGAGTGAATTGTGACAATATGACTGAATTGGAGTGAATATGCGTTTATCTCTGTAAGAAAGCGAGCTAGAGCGCTGAAACTGTAGCTATACGCACTTTCATGGAAACACGCTTCTTTGAGGTTTTAAGCTCCGAACGTGAATCTGAGCGTGTTTCTGGCCTTGGAACAGCTTCAGATCACAGTGCAATGCGTATATGGTATCGTTTGGTCCAATGGCTTTTATGGCCATTTGGAAGTGAATAGAAGCTTCTGAAGTGAAGATATGCACTTTTTCAAAAACTTTCTTTTTTTTAGATTTGCTTGTCAGAAATGTCCATTCTGTGTGTTACTCAGTGGGAAAGTGAACAACTTCAGTGAATTGTGACTATATTACTGAATTGGAGTGAATATGCTCGTATCTCTGTAAGGAAGCGCGCTAGAGCGCTGAAACTGTGGCTATACGCACTTTCATGGAAACACGCTTCTTTGAGGTTTTAAGCTCAGAACGTGAATCTGAGCGTGTTTCTGGCCTGGGAACAGCTTCAGATCACAGTGCAATGCGTATATGGTATCGTTTGGTCCAATGGCTTTTATGGCCATTTGGAAGTGAATATAAGCTTCTGAAGTGAAGATATGCACTTTTTCAAAAACTTTCTTTTTTTTAGATTTGCTTGTCAGAAATGTCCATTCTGTGTGTTACTCAGTGGGAAAGTGAACAACTTCAGTGAATTGTGACTATATTACTGAATTGGAGTGAATATGCTTGTATCTCTGGAAGGAAGCGCGCTAGAGCGCTGAAACTGTGGCTATACGCACTTTCATGGAAACACGCTTCTTTGAGGTTTTAAGCTCAGAATGTGAAACTGTGCGTGCTTCTGGCCAGGGAACAGCTTCAGATCACAGTGCAATGCTTATATTGTATCGATTGGTCCAATGTGCTTGTATGGCCAATTTTAAGTGAATATAAGCTTCTGAAGTGAAGATATGTACTTTTCAAAAACTTTCTTTTTTTTTAATTTTGCTTGTCAAAAATGTCCTTTCTGTGTGTAACCCATTGGGAAAGTGACAAATTTGAGTGAATTGTGACAATATGACTGAATTGGAGTGAATATGCGTTTATCTCTGTAAGAAAGCGAGCTAGAGCGCTGAAACTGTGGCTACACGTGCTTTCATGAAAACACGCTTCTTTGAGGTTTTAAGCTCAGAATGTGAAACTGCGCGTGCTTCTGGCCAGGGAACAGCTTCAGATCACAGTGCATTGCATATATTGTATCGATTGGTCCAATGTGCTTGTATGGCCAATTTTAAGTGAATATAAGCTTCTGAAGTGAAGATATGTACTTTTCAAAAACTTTCTTTTTTTTAGTTTTGCTTGTCAAAAATGTCCTTTCTGTGTGTAACTTAGTGAGAAAGTGACAAACTTGAGTGAATTGTGACAATATGACTGAATTGGAGTTAATATGGGTTTATCTCTGTAAGAAAGCGAGCTAGAGCGCTGAAACTGTGGCTATACGCACTTTCATGAAAACATGCTTCTTTGAGGTTTTAAGCTCAGAAAGTGAATCTGAGCATGTTTCCGGCCTGGCAACAGCTTCAGATCACAGTGCATTGCATATATTGTATCGATTGGTCCAATGTGCTTGTATGGCCAATTTTAAGTGAATATAAGCTTCTGAAGTGAAGATATGTACTTTTCAAAAACTTTCTTTTTTTTAGTTTTGCTTGTCAAAAATGTCCTTTCTGTGTGTAACTTAGTGAGAAAGTGAAAAACTTGAGTGAATTGTGACAATATGACTGAATTGGAGTGAATATGCTCGTATCTCTGTAAGGAAGCGCGCTAGAGCGCTGAAACTGTGGCTATACGCACTTTCATGGAAACACGCTTCTTTGAGGTTTTAAGCTCAGAAAGTGAAACTGTGCGTGTTTCTGGCCAGGGAACAGCTTCAGATCACAGTGCAATGCTTATATGGTATCGTTTGGTCCAATGTGCTTGTATGGCCATTTGGAAGTGAAGATATGCACTTTTTCAAAAACTTTCTTTTTTTTAGATTTGCTTGTCAGAAATGTCCATTCTGTGTGTTACTCAGTGGGAAAGTGAACAACTTCAGTGAATTGTGACTATATGACTGAATTGGAGTGAATATGCTCGTATCTCTGTAAGGAAGCGCGCTAGAGCGCTGAAACTGTGGCTATACGCACTTTCATGGAAACACGCTTCTTTGAGGTTTTAAGCTCAGAAAGTGAAACTGTGAGTGCTTCTGGCCAGGGAACAGCTTCAGATCACAGTGCATTGCATATATTGTATCGTTTGTTCCAATGTGCTTGTATGGCCATTTGGAAGTGAATAGAAGCTTCTGAAGTGAAGATATGCACTTTTTCAAAAACTTTCTTTTTTTTTAAAATTTGCTTGTAAAAAATGTCCATTCTGTGTGTAACCCAGTGGGAAAGTGAAAAACTTGAGTGAATTGTGACTATATGACTGAATTCGAGTGATTATGCGTTTATCTCTGTAAGGAAGCGCGCTAGAGCGCAGAAACTGTGGCTATAGGTGCTTTCATGAAAACACGCTTCTTTGAGGTTTTAAGCTCAGAACGTGAATCTGAGCGTGTTTCTGGCCTGGCAACAGCTTCAGATCACAGTGCAATGCATATATTGTATCGTTTGTTCCAATGTGCTTGTATGGCCATTTGGAAGTGAATAGAAGCTTCTGAAGTGAAGATATGCACTTTTTCAAAAACTTTCTTTTTTTTTAATTTTGCTTGTCAAAAATGTCCTTTCTGTGTGTAACCCAGTGGGAAAGTGACAAACTTGAGCGAATTGTGACAATATGACTGAATTGGAGTGAATATGCGTTTATGTCTGTTAGAAAGCGAGCTAGAGCGCTGAAACTGTGGCTATACGCACTTTCATGGAAACACGCTTCTTTGAGGTTTTAAGCTCAGAACGTGAATCTGAGCGTGTTTCTGGCCTGGGAACAGCTTCAGATCACAGTGCAATGCGTATATGGTATCGTTTGGTCCAATGGCTTTTATGGCCATTTGGAAGTGAATATAAGCTGCTGAAGTGAAGATATGCACTTTTTCAAAAACTTTCTTTTTTTTAGATTTGCTTGTCAGAAATGTCCATTCTGTGTGTTACTCAGTGGGAAAGTGAACAACTTCAGTGAATTGTGACTATATTACTGAATTGGAGTGAATATGCTTGTATCTCTGGAAGGAAGCGCGCTAGAGCGCTGAAACTGTGGCTATACGCACTTTCATGGAAACACGCTTCTTTGAGGTTTTAAGCTCAGAATGTGAAACTGTGCGTGCTTCTGGCCAGGGAACAGCTTCAGATCACAGTGCAATGCTTATATTGTATCGATTGGTCCAATGTGCTTGTATGGCCAATTTTAAGTGAATATAAGCTTCTGAAGTGAAGATATGTACTTTTCAAAAACTTTCTTTTTTTTTAATTTTGCTTGTCAAAAATGTCCTTTCTGTGTGTAACCCATTGGGAAAGTGACAAATTTGAGTGAATTGTGACAATATGACTGAATTGGAGTGAATATGCGTTTATCTCTGTAAGAAAGCGAGCTAGAGCGCTGAAACTGTGGCTATACGCACTTTCATGAAAACATGCTTCTTTGAGGTTTTAAGCTCAGAAAGTGAATCTGAGCATGTTTCCGGCCTGGCAACAGCTTCAGATCACAGTGCTGTGCATATATTGTATCGATTGGTCCAATGTGCTTGTATGGCCAATTTTAAGTGAATATAAGCTTCTGAAGTGAAGATATGTACTTTTCAAAAACTTTCTTTTTTTTAGTTTTGCTTGTCAAAAATGTCCTTTCTGTGTGTAACTTAGTGAGAAAGTGACAAACTTGAGTGAATTGTGACAATATGACTGAATTGGAGTGAATATGCTCGTATCTCTGTAAGGAAGCGCGCCAGAGCGCTGAAACTGTAACTATACCCACTTTCATGGAAACACGCTTCTTTGAGGTTTTAAGCTCAGAAAGTGAAACTGTGCGTGTTTCTGGCCAGGGAACAGCTTCAGATCACAGTGCAATGCTTATATGGTATCGTTTGGTCCAATGTGCTTGTATGGCCATTTGGAAGTGAATAGAAGCTTCTGAAGTGAAGATATGCACTTTTTCAAAAACTTTCTTTTTTTTAAATTTTGCTTCTCAAAAATGTCCATTCTGTGTGTAACCCAGTGGGAAATTGAAAAACTTGAATGAATTGTGACTATATGACTGAATTCGAGTGATTATGCGTTTATCTCTGTAAGGAAGCGCGCTAGAGCGCTGAAACTGTGGCTATACGTGCTTTCATGAAAACACGCTTCTTTGAGGTTTTAAGCTCAGAACGTGAATCTGAGCGTGTTTCTGGCCTGGCAACAGCTTCAGATCACAGTGCAATGCATATATTGTATCGTTTGTTCCAATGTGCTTGTATGGCCAATTTTAAGTGAATATAAGCTTCTGAAGTGAAGATATGCACTTTTTCAAAAACTTTCTTTTTTTTAGATTTGCTTGTCAGAAATGTCCATTCTGTGTGTTACTCAGTGGGAAAGTGAACAACTTCAGTGAATTGTGACTATATTACTGAATTGGAGTGAATATGCTCGTATCTCTGTAAGGAAGCGCGCTAGAGCGCTGAAACTGTGGCTATACGCACTTTCATGGAAACACGCTTCTTTGAGGTTTTAAGCTCAGAATGTGAAACTGTGCGTGCTTCTGGCCAGGGAACAGCTTCAGATCACAGTGCAATGCTTATATTGTATCGATTGGTCCAATGTGCTTGTATGGCCAATTTTAAGTGAATATAAGCTTCTGAAGTGAAGATATGTACTTTTCAAAAACTTTATTTTTTTTAAATTTTGCTTGTCAAAAATGTCCATTCTGTGTGTAACCCAGTGGGAAAGTGACAAATTTGAGTGAATTGTGACAATATGACTGAATTGGAGTGAATATGCGTTTATCTCTGTAAGAAAACGAGCTAGAGCCCTGAAACTGTGGCTATACGCACTTTCATGAAAACATGCTTCTTTGAGGTTTTAAGCTCAGAAAGTGAATCTGAGCATGTTTCCGGCCTGGCAACAGCTTCAGATCACAGTGCAGTGCATATATTGTATCGTTTGTTCCAATGTGCTTGTATGGCCATTTGGAAGTGAATAGAAGCTTCTGAAGTGAAGATATGCACTTTTTCAAAAACTTTCTTTTTTTTAAATTTTGCTTGTCAAAAATGTCCTTTCTGTGTGTAACCCATTGGGAAAGTGACAAACTTGAGTGAATTGTGACTATATGACTGAATTCGAGTGTTTATGCGTTTATCTCTGTAAGGAAGCGCACTAGAGCGCTGAAACTGTGGCTACACGTGCTTTCATGAAAACACGCTTCTTTGAGGTTTTAAGCTCAGAATGTGAAACTGCGCGTGCTTCTGGCCAGGGAACAGCTTCAGATCACAGTGCATTGCATATATTGTATCGATTGGTCCAATGTGCTTGTATGGCCAATTTTAAGTGAATATAAGCTTCTGAAGTGAAGATATGTACTTTTCAAAAACTTTCTTTTTTTTAGTTTTGCTTGTCAAAAATGTCCTTTCTGTGTGTAACTTAGTGAGAAAGTGACAAACTTGAGTGAATTGTGACAATATGACTGAATTGGAGTGAATATGGGTTTATCTCTGTAAGAAAGCGAGCTAGAGCGCTGAAACTGTGGCTATACGCACTTTCATGAAAACATGCTTCTTTGAGGTTTTAAGCTCAGAAAGTGAATCTGAGCATGTTTCCGGCCTGGCAACAGCTTCAGATCACAGTGCAGTGCATATATTGTATCGATTGGTCCAATGTGCTTGTATGGCCAATTTTAAGTGAATATAAGCTTCTGAAGTGAAGATATGTACTCTTCAAAAACTTTCTTTTTTTTAGTTTTGCTTGTCAAAAATGTCCTTTCTGTGTGTAACTTAGTGAGAAAGTGACAAACTTGAGTGAATTGTGACAATATGACTGAATTGGAGTGAATATGCTCGTATCTCTGTAAGGAAGCGCGCTAGAGCGCTGAAACTGTGGCTATACGCACTTTCATGGAAACACGCTTCTTTGAGGTTTTAAGCTCAGAAAGTGAAACTGTGCGTGTTTCTGGCCAGGGAACAGCTTCAGATCACAGTGCAATGCTTATATGGTATCGTTTGGTCCAATGTGCTTGTATGGCCATTTGGAAGTGAAGATATGCACTTTTTCAAAAACTTTCTTTTTTTTAGATTTGCTTGTCAGAAATGTCCATTCTGTGTGTTACTCAGTGGGAAAGTGAACAACTTCAGTGAATTGTGACTATATGACTGAATTGGAGTGAATATGCTCGTATCTCTGTAAGGAAGCGCGCTAGAGCGCTGAAACTGTGGCTATACGCACTTTCATGGAAACACGCTTCTTTGAGGTTTTAAGCTCAGAAAGTGAAACTGTGAGTGCTTCTGGCCAGGGAACAGCTTCAGATCACAGTGCATTGCATATATTGTATCGTTTGTTCCAATGTGCTTGTATGGCCATTTGGAAGTGAATAGAAGCTTCTGAAGTGAAGATATGCACTTTTTCAAAAACTTTCTTTTTTTTTAAAATTTGCTTGTAAAAAATGTCCATTCTGTGTGTAACCCAGTGGGAAAGTGAAAAACTTGAGTGAATTGTGACTATATGACTGAATTCGAGTGATTATGCGTTTATCTCTGTAAGGAAGCGCGCTAGAGCGCAGAAACTGTGGCTATAGGTGCTTTCATGAAAACACGCTTCTTTGAGGTTTTAAGCTCAGAACGTGAATCTGAGCGTGTTTCTGGCCTGGCAACAGCTTCAGATCACAGTGCAATGCATATATTGTATCGTTTGTTCCAATGTGCTTGTATGGCCATTTGGAAGTGAATAGAAGCTTCTGAAGTGAAGATATGCACTTTTTCAAAAACTTTCTTTTTTTTAAATTTTGCTTGTCAAAAATGTCCTTTCTGTGTGTAACCCAGTGGGAAAGTGACAAACTTGAGCGAATTGTGACAATATGACTGAATTGGAGTGAATATGCGTTTATGTCTGTTAGAAAGCGAGCTAGAGCGCTGAAACTGTGGCTATACGCACTTTCATGGAAACACGCTTCTTTGAGGTTTTAAGCTCAGAACGTGAATCTGAGCGTGTTTCTGGCCTGGGAACAGCTTCAGATCACAGTGCAATGCGTATATGGTATCGTTTGGTCCAATGGCTTTTATGGCCATTTGGAAGTGAATATAAGCTTCTGAAGTGAAGATATGCACTTTTTCAAAAACTTTCTTTTTTTTAGATTTGCTTGTCAGAAATGTCCATTCTGTGTGTTACTCAGTGGGAAAGTGAACAACTTCAGTGAATTGTGACTATATTACTGAATTGGAGTGAATATGCTTGTATCTCTGGAAGGAAGCGCGCTAGAGCGCTGAAACTGTGGCTATACGCACTTTCATGGAAACACGCTTCTTTGAGGTTTTAAGCTCAGAATGTGAAACTGTGCGTGCTTCTGGCCAGGGAACAGCTTCAGATCACAGTGCAATGCTTATATTGTATCGATTGGTCCAATGTGCTTGTATGGCCAATTTTAAGTGAATATAAGCTTCTGAAGTGAAGATATGTACTTTTCAAAAACTTTCTTTTTTTTTTAATTTTGCTTGTCAAAAATGTCCATTCTGTGTGTAACCCAGTGGGAAAGTGACAAATTTGAGTGAATTGTGACAATATGACTGAATTGGAGTGAATATGCGTTTATCTCTGTAAGAAAGCGAGCTAGAGCGCTGAAACTGTGGCTATACGCACTTTCATGAAAACATGCTTCTTTGAGGTTTTAAGCTCAGAAAGTGAATCTGAGCATGTTTCCGGCCTGGCAACAGCTTCAGATCACAGTGCTGTGCATATATTGTATCGATTGGTCCAATGTGCTTGTATGGCCAATTTTAAGTGAATATAAGCTTCTGAAGTGAAGATATGTACTTTTCAAAAACTTTCTTTTTTTTAGTTTTGCTTGTCAAAAATGTCCTTTCTGTGTGTAACTTAGTGAGAAAGTGACAAACTTGAGTGAATTGTGACAATATGACTGAATTGGAGTGAATATGCTCGTATCTCTGTAAGGAAGCGCGCCAGAGCGCTGAAACTGTAACTATACCCACTTTCATGGAAACACGCTTCTTTGAGGTTTTAAGCTCAGAAAGTGAAACTGTGCGTGTTTCTGGCCAGGGAACAGCTTCAGATCACAGTGCAATGCTTATATGGTATCGTTTGGTCCAATGTGCTTGTATGGCCATTTGGAAGTGAATAGAAGCTTCTGAAGTGAAGATATGCACTTTTTCAAAAACTTTCTTTTTTTTAAATTTTGCTTCTCAAAAATGTCCTTTCTGTGTGTAACCCAGTGGGAAATTGAAAAACTTGAATGAATTGTGACTATATGACTGAATTCGAGTGATTATGCGTTTATCTCTGTAAGGAAGCGCGCTAGAGCGCTGAAACTGTGGCTATACGTGCTTTCATGAAAACACGCTTCTTTGAGGTTTTAAGCTCAGAACGTGAATCTGAGCGTGTTTCTGGCCTGGCAACAGCTTCAGATCACAGTGCAATGCATATTTTGTATCGTTTGTTCCAATGTGCTTGTATGGCCATTTGGAAGTGAATAGAAGCTTCTGAAGTGAAGATATGCACTTTTTCAAAAACTTTCTTTTTTTTAAATTTTGCTTGTCAAAAATGTCCTTTCTGTGTGTAACCCAGTGGGAAAGTGACAAACTTGAGTGAATTGTGACTATATGACTGAATTCGAGTGATTATGCGTTTATCTCTGTAAGGAAGCGCGCTAGAGCGCTGAAACTGTGGCTATACGTGCTTTCATGAAAACACGCTTCTTTGAGGTTTTAAGCTCAGAATGTGAAACTGTGCGTGCTTCTGGCCAGGGAACAGCTTCAGATCACAGTGCATTGCATATATTGTATCGATTGGTCCAATGTGCTTGTATGGCCAATTTTAAGTGAATATAAGCTTCTGAAGTGAAGATATGTACTTTTCAAAAACTTTCTTTTTTTAAATTTTGCAAGTCAAAAATGTCCATTCTGTGTGAAACCCAGTGGGAAAGTGAAAAACTTGTGTGAATTGTGACTATATGACTGAATTCGAGCGATTACGCGTTTATCTCTGTAAGGAAGCGCTCTCGAGCGCTGAAACTGTGGATATACGTGCTTTCATGAAAACACGCTTCTTTGAGGTTTTAAGCTCAGAACGTGAATCTGAGCGTGTTTCTGGCCTGGCAACAGCTTCAGATCACAGTGCAATGCATATATTGTATCGTTTGTTCCAATGTGCTTGTATGGCCATTTGGAAGTGAATAGAAGCTTCTGAAGTGAAGATATGCACTTTTTCAAAAACTTTCTTTTTTTTTTAATTTTGCTTGTCAAACATGTCCTTTCTGTGTGTAACCCAGTGGGAAAGTGACAAACTTGAGTGAATTGTGACTATTTGACTGAATTCGAGTGATGATGCGTTCATCTCTGTAAGGAAGCGCACTAGAGCGCTGAAACTGTGGCTATACGTGCTTTCATGAAAACACGCTTCTTTGAGGTTTTAAGCTCAGAATGTGAAACTGTGCGTGCTTCTGGCCAGGGAACAGCTTCAGATCACAGTGCATTGCATATATTGTATCGATTGGTCCAATGTGCTTGTATGGCCAATTTTAAGTGAATATAAGCTTCTGAAGTGAAGATATGTACTTTTCAAAAACTTTCTTTTTTTTAATTTTGCTAGTCAAAAATGTCCATTCTGTGTGTAACCCAGTGGGAAAGTGACAAACTTGAGTGAATTGTGACAATATGACTGAATTGGAGTGAATATGCGTTTACCTCTGTTAGAAAGCGAGCTAGAGCGCTGAAACTGTGGCTATACGCACTTTCATGGAAACACGCTTCTTTGAGGTTTTAAGCTCAGAACGTGAATCTGAGCGTGTTTCTGGCCTGGGAACAGCTTCAGATCACAGTGCAATGCGTATATGGTATCGTTTGGTCCAATGGCTTTTATGGCCATTTGGAAGTGAATATAAGCTTCTGAAATGAAGATATGCACTTTTTCAAAAACTTTCTTTTTTTTAGATTTGCTTGTCAGAAATGTCCATTCTGTGTGTTACTTAGTGGGAAAGTGAACAACTTCAGTGAATTGTGACTATATTACTGAATTGGAGTGAATATGCTCGTATCTCTGTAAGGAAGGGCGCTAGAGCGCTGAAACTGTGGCTATACGCACTTTTATGGAAACACGTTTCTTTGAGGTTTTAAGCTCAGAATGTGAAACTGTGCGTGCTTCTGGCCAGGGAACAGCTTCAGATCACAGTGCAATGCTTATATTGTATCGATTGGTCCAATGTGCTTGTATGGTCAATTTTAAGTGAATTTAAGCTTCTGAAGTGAAGATATGTACTTTTCAAAAACTTTCTTTTTTTTAGTTTTGCTTGTCAAAAATGTCCTTTCTGTGTGTAACTTAGTGAGAAAGTGACAAACTTGAGTGAATTGTGACAATATGACTGAATTGGAGTGAATATGCGTTTATCTCTGTAAGAAAGCGAGCTAGAGCGCTGAAACTGTGGCTAAACGCACTTTCATGAAAACATGCTTCTTTGAGGTTTTAAGCTCAGAACGTGAATCTGAGCGTGTTTCCGGCCTGGCAACAGCTTCAGATCACAGTGCAATGCATATATTGTATCGTTTGTTCCAATGTGCTTGTATGGCCATTTGGAAGTGAATAGAAGCTTCTGAAGTGAAGATATGCACTTTTTCAAAAACTTTCTTTTTTTTGAAATTTTGCCTGTCAAAAATGTCCTTTCTGTGTGTAACCCAGTGGGAAAGTGACAAACTTGAGTGAATTGTGACTATATGACTGAATTCGAGTGATGATGCGTTTATCTCTGTAAGGAAGCGCGCTAGAGCGCTGAAACTGTGGCTATACGTGCTTTCATGAAAACACGCTTCTTTGAGGTTTTAAGCTCAGAATGTGAAACTGTGCGTGCTTCTGGCCAGGGAACAGCTTCAGATCACAGTGCAATGCGTATATGGTATCGTTTGGTCCAATGGCTTTTATGGCCATTTGGAAGTGAATATAAGCTTCTGAAGTGAAGATATGCACTTTTTCAAAAACTTTCTTTTTTTTAGATTTGCTTGTCAGAAATGTCCATTCTGTGTGTTACTCAGTGGGAAAGTGAACAACTTCAGTGAATTGTGACTATATTACTGAATTGGAGTGAATATGCTCGTATCTCTGTAAGGAAGCGCGCTAGAGCGCTGAAACTGTGGCTATACGCACTTTCATGGAAACACGCTTCTTTGAGGTTTTAAGCTCAGAAAGTGAAACTGTGAGTGCTTCTGGCCAGGGAACAGCTTCAGATCACAGTGCATTGCATATATTGTATCGTTTGTTCCAATGTGCTTGTATGGCCATTTGGAAGTGAATAGAAGCTTCTGAAGTGAAGATATGCACTTTTTCAAAAACTTTCTTTTTTTTAGATTTGCTTGTCAAAAATGTCCTTTCTGTGTGTAACCCAGTGGGAAAGTGACAAACTTGAGCGAATTGTGACAATATGACTGAATTGGAGTGAATATGCGTTTATGTCTGTTAGAAAGCGAGCTAGAGCGCTGAAACTGTGGCTATACGCACTTTCATGGAAACACGCTTCTTTGAGGTTTTAAGCTCAGAACGTGAATCTGAGCGTGTTTCTGGCCTGGGAACAGCTTCAGATCACAGTGCAATGCGTATATGGTATCGTTTGGTCCAATGGCTTTTATGGCCATTTGGAAGTGAATATAAGCTTCTGAAGTGAAGATATGCACTTTTTCAAAAACTTTCTTTTTTTTAGATTTGCTTGTCAGAAATGTCCATTCTGTGTGTTACTCAGTGGGAAAGTGAACAACTTCAGTGAATTGTGACTATATTACTGAATTGGAGTGAATATGCTTGTATCTCTGGAAGGAAGCGCGCTAGAGCGCTGAAACTGTGGCTATACGCACTTTCATGGAAACACGCTTCTTTGAGGTTTTAAGCTCAGAATGTGAAACTGTGCGTGCTTCTGGCCAGGGAACAGCTTCAGATCACAGTGCAATGCTTATATTGTATCGATTGGTCCAATGTGCTTGTATGGCCAATTTTAAGTGAATATAAGCTTCTGAAGTGAAGATATGTACTTTTCAAAAACTTTCTTTTTTTTAAATTTTGCTTGTCAAAAATGTCCATTCTGTGTGTAACCCAGTGGGAAAGTGAACAACTTCAGTGAATTGTGACTATATTACTGAATTGGAGTGAATATGCTTGTATCTCTGGAAGGAAGCGCGCTAGAGCGCTGAAACTGTGGCTATACGCACTTTCATGAAAACATGCTTCTTTGAGGTTTTAAGCTCAGAAAGTGAATCTGAGCATGTTTCCGGCCTGGCAACAGCTTCAGATCACAGTGCTGTGCATATATTGTATCGATTGGTCCAATGTGCTTGTATGGCCAATTTTAAGTGAATATAAGCTTCTGAAGTGAAGATATGTACTTTTCAAAAACTTTCTTTTTTTTAGTTTTGCTTGTCAAAAATGTCCTTTCTGTGTGTAACTTAGTGAGAAAGTGACAAACTTGAGTGAATTGTGACAATATGACTGAATTGGAGTGAATATCCTTGTATCTCTGTAAGGAAGCGCGCCAGAGCGCTGAAACTGTGGCTATACCCACTTTCATGGAAACACGCTTCTTTGAGGTTTTAAGCTCAGAAAGTGAAACTGTGCATGTTTCTGGCCAGGGAACAGCTTCAGATCACAGTGCAATGCTTATATGGTATCGTTTGGTCCAATGTGCTTGTATGGCCATTTGGAAGTGAATATAAGCTTCTGAAGTGAAGATATGCACTTTTTCAAAAACTTTCTTTTTTTAGTTTTGCTTGTCAAAAATGTCCTTTCTGTGTGTAACCCAGTGGGAAAGTGACAAACTTGAGTGAATTGTGACAATATGACTGAATTGGAGTGAATATGCGTTTATCTCTGTCAGAAAGCGAGCTAGAACGCTGAAACTGTGGCTAAACGCACTTTCATGAAAACATGCTTCTTTGAGGTTTTCAGCTCAGAACGTGAATCTGAGCGTGTTTCTGGCCTGGCAACAGCTTCAGATCACAGTGCAATGCATATATTGTATCGTTTGTTCCAATGTGCTTGTATGGCCATTTGGAAGTGAATAGAAGCTTCTGAAGTGAAGATATGCACTTTTTCAAAAACTTTCTTTTTTTTAAATTTTGCTTCTCAAAAATGTCCATTCTGTGTGTAACCCAGTGGGAAATTGAAAAACTTGAATGAATTGTGACTATATGACTGAATTCGAGTGATTATGCGTTTATCTCTGTAAGGAAGCGCGCTAGAGCGCTGAAACTGTGGCTATACGTGCTTTCATGAAAACACGCTTCTTTGAGGTTTTAAGCTCAGAACGTGAATCTGAGCGTGTTTCTGGCCTGGCAACAGCTTCAGATCACAGTGCAATGCATATATTGTATCGTTTGTTCCAATGTGCTTGTATGGCCATTTGGAAGTGAATAGAAGCTTCTGAAGTGAAGATATGCACTTTTTCAAAAACTTTCTTTTTTTTAAATTTTGCTTGTCAAAAATGTCCTTTCTGTGTGTAACCCAGTGGGAAAGTGACAAACTTGAGTGAATTGTGACTATATGACTGAATTCGAGTGATTATGCGTTTATCTCTGTAAGGAAGCGCGCTAGAGCGCTGAAACTGTGGCTATACGTGCTTTCATGAAAACACGCTTCTTTGAGGTTTTAAGCTCAGAATGTGAAACTGTGCGTGCTTCTGGCCAGGGAACAGCTTCAGATCACAGTGCATTGCATATATTGTATCGATTGGTCCAATGTGCTTGTATGGCCAATTTTAAGTGAATATAAGCTTCTGAAGTGAAGATATGTACTTTTCAAAAACTTTCTTTTTTTAAATTTTGCTAGTCAAAAATGTCCATTCTGTGTGTATCCCACTGGGAAAGTGAAAAACTTGTGTGAATTGTGACTATAGGACTGAATTCGAGTGATTACGCGTTTCTCTCTGTAAGGAAGCGCTCTCGAGCGCTGAAACTGTGGATATACGTGCTTTCATGAAAACACGCTTCTTTGAGGTTTTAAGCTCAGAACGTGAATCTGAGCGTGTTTCTGGCCTGGCAACAGCTTCAGATCACAGTGCAATGCATATATTGTATCGATTGGTCCAATGTGCTTGTATGGCCAATTTTAAGTGAATATAAGCTTCTGAAGTGAAGATATGTACTTTTCAAAAACTTTCTTTTTTTTAATTTTGCTAGTCAAAAATGTCCATTCTGTGTGTAACCCAGTGGGAAAGTGACAAACTTGAGTGAATTGTGACAATATGACTGAATTGGAGTGAATATGCGTTTACCTCTGTAAGAAAGCGAGCTAGAGCGCTGAAACTGTGGCTAAACGCACTTTCATGGAAACACGCTTCTTTGAGGTTTTAAGCTCAGAACGTGAATCTGAGCGTGTTTCTGGCCTGGGAACAGCTTCAGATCACAGTGCAATGCGTATATGGTATCGTTTGGTCCAATGGCTTTTATGGCCATTTGGAAGTGAATATAAGCTTCTGAAGTGAAGATATGCACTTTTTCAAAAACTTTCTTTTTTTTAGATTTGCTTGTCAGAAATGTCCATTCTGTGTGTTACTTAGTGGGAAAGTGAACAACTTCAGTGAATTGTGACTATATTACTGAATTGGAGTGAATATGCTCGTATCTCTGTAAGGAAGGGCGCTAGAGCGCTGAAACTGTGGCTATACGCACTTTTATGGAAACACGTTTCTTTGAGGTTTTAAGCTCAGAATGTGAAACTGTGCGTGCTTCTGGCCAGGGAACAGCTTCAGATCACAGTGCAATGCTTATATTGTATCGATTGGTCCAATGTGCTTGTATGGTCAATTTTAAGTGAATTTAAGCTTCTGAAGGGAAGATATGTACTTTTCAAAAACTTTCTTTTTTTTAGTTTTGCTTGTCAAAAATGTCCTTTCTGTGTGTAACTTAGTGAGAAAGTGACAAACTTGAGTGAATTGTGACAATATGACTGAATTGGAGTGAATATGCGTTTATCTCTGTAAGAAAGCGAGCTAGAGCGCTGAAACTGTGGCTAAACGCACTTTCATGAAAACATGCTTCTTTGAGGTTTTAAGCTCAGAACGTGAATCTGAGCGTGTTTCCGGCCTGGCAACAGCTTCAGATCACAGTGCAATGCATATATTGTATCGTTTGTTCCAATGTGCTTGTATGGCCATTTGGAAGTGAATAGAAGCTTCTGAAGTGAAGATATGCACTTTTTCAAAAACTTTCTTTTTTTTTAAATTTTGCCTGTCAAAAATGTCCTTTCTGTGTGTAACCCAGTGGGAAAGTGACAAACTTGAGTGAATTGTGACTATATGACTGAATTCGAGTGTTTATGCGTTTATCTCTGTAAGGAAGCGCGCTAGAGCGCTGAAACTGTGGCTATACGTGCTTTCATGAAAACACGCTTCTTTGAGGTTTTAAGCTCAGAATGTGAAACTGTGCGTGCTTCTGGCCAGGGAACAGCTTCAGATCACAGTGCAATGCGTATATGGTATCGTTTGGTCCAATGGCTTTTATGGCCATTTGGAAGTGAATATAAGCTTCTGAAGTGAAGATATGCACTTTTTCAAAGACTTTCTTTTTTTTAGATTTGCTTGTCAGAAATGTCCATTCTGTGTGTTACTCAGTGGGAAAGTGAACAACTTCAGTGAATTGTGACTTTATTACTGAATTGGAGTGAATATGCTCATATCTCTGTAAGGAAGCGCGCTAGAGCGCTGAAACTGTGGCTATACGCACTTTCATGGAAACACGCTTCTTTGAGGTTATAAGCTCAGAAAGTGAAACTGTGCGTGCTTCTGGCCAGGGAACAGCTTCAGATCACAGTGCATTGAATATATTGTATCGATTGGTCCAATGTGCTTGTATGGCCAATTTTAAGTGAATATAAGCTTCTGAAGTGAAGATATGTACTTTTCAAAAACTTTCTTTTTTTTAGTTTTGCTTGTCAAAAATGTCCTTTCTGTGTGTAACTTAGTGAGAAAGTGACAAACTTGAGTGAATTGTGACAATATGACTGAATTGGAGTGAATATGCGTTTATCTCTGAAAGAAAGCGAGCTAGAGCACTGAAACTGTGGCTAAACGCACTTTCATGAAAACATGCTTCTTTGAGGTTTTAAGCTCAGAAAGTGAATCTGAGCGTGTTTCCGGCCTGGCAACAGCTTCAGATCACAGTGCAATGCATATATTGTATCGTTTGTTCCAATGTGCTTGTATGGCCATTTGGAAGTGAATAGAAGCTTCTGAAGTGAAGATATGAACTTTTTCAAAAACTTTCTTTTTTTTAGATTTGCTTGTCAGAAATGTCCATTCTGTGTGTTACTCAGTGGGAAAGTGAACAACTTCAGTGAATTGTGACTATATTACTGAATTGGAGTGAATATGCTCGTATCTCTGTAAGGAAGCGCGCTAGAGCGCTGAAACTGTGGCTATACGCACTTTCATGGAACCACGCTTCTTTGAGGTTTTAAGCTCAGAAAGTGAAACTGTGAGTGCTTCTGGCCAGGGAACAGCTTCAGATCACAGTGCATTGCATATATTGTATCGTTTGTTCCAATGTGCTTGTATGGCCATTTGGAAGTGAATAGAAGCTTCTGAAGTGAAGATATGCACTTTTCAAAAACTTTCTTTTTTTTAATTTTGCTAGTCAAAAATGTCCATTCTGTGTGTAACCCAGTGGGAAAGTGAAAAACTTGAGTGAATTGTGACTATATGACTGAATTCGAGTGAATATGCGTTTATCTCTGTAAGGAAGCGCGCTAGAGCGCTGAAACTGTGGCTATACGTGCTTTCATGAAAACACGCTTCTTTGAGGTTTTTAGCTCCGAACGTGAATCTGAGCGTGTTTCTGGCCTGGGAACAGCTTCAGATCACAGTGCAATGCGTATATGGTATCGTTTGGTCCAATGGCTTTTATGGCCATTTGGAAGTGAATATAAGCTTCTGAAGTGAAGATATGCACTTTTCAAAAACTTTCTTTTTTTTAATTTTGCTAGTCAAAAATGTCCATTCTGTGTGTAACCCAGTGGGAAAGTGACAAACTTGAGTGAATTGTGACAATATGACTGAATTGGAGTGAATATGCGTTTATCTCTGTAAGAAAGCGAGCTAGAGCGCTGAAACTGTGGCTATACGCACTTTCATGGAAACACGCTTCTTTGAGGTTTTAAGCTCCGAACGTGAATCTGAGCGTGTTTCTGGCCTGGGAACAGCTTCAGATCACAGTGCAATGCGTATATGGTATCGTTTGGTCCAATGGCTTTTATGGCCATTTGGAAGTGAATATAAGCTTCTGAAGTGAAGATATGCACTTTTTCAAAAACTTTCTTTTTTTTAGATTTGCTTGTCAGAAATGTCCATTCTGTGTGTTACTCAGTGGGAAAGTGAACAACTTCAGTGAATTGTGACTATATTACTGAATTGGAGTGAATATGCTCGTATCACTGTAAGGAAGCGCGCTAGAGCGCTGAAACTGTGGCTATACGCACTTTCATGGAAACACGCTCCTTTGAGGTTTTAAGCTCAGAATGTGAAACTGTGCGTGCTTCTGGCCAGGGAACAGCTTCAGATCACAGTGCAATGCTTATATTGTATCGATTGGTCCAATGTGCTTGTATGGCCAATTTTAAGTGAATATAAGCTTCTGAAGTGAAGATATGTACTTTTCAAAAACTTTATTTTTTTTTAATTTTGCTTGTCAAAAATGTCCATTCTGTGTGTAACCCAGTGGGAAAGAGAAAAACTTGAGTGAATTGTGTCTATATGACTGAATTCGAGTGAATATGCGTTTATCTCTGTAAGGAAGCGCGCTAGTGCGCTGAAACTGTGGCTATACGTGCTTTCATTAAAACACGCTTCTTTGAGGTTTTAAGCTCCGAACGTGAATCTGAGCGTGTTTCTGGCCTGGCAACAGCTTCAGATCACAGTGCATTGCATATATTGTATCGATTGGTCCAATGTGCTTGTATGGCCAATTTTAAGTGAATATAAGCTTCTGAAGTGAAGATATGTACTTTTCCAAAACTTTCTTTTTTTTAATTTTGCTAGTCAAAAATGTCCATTCTGTGTGTAACCCAGTGGGAAAGTGACAAACTTGAGTGAATTGTGACAATATGACTGAATTGGAGTGAATATGCGTTTATCTCTGGAAGAAAGCGAGCTAGAGCGCTGAAACTGTGGCTATACGCACTTTCATGGAAACACGCTTCTTTGAGGTTTTAAGCTCCGAACGTGAATCTGAGCGTGTTTCTGGCCTGGGAACAGCTTCAGATCACAGTGCAATGCGTATATGGTATCGTTTGGTCCAATGGCTTTTATGGCCATTTGGAAGTGAATAGAAGCTTCTGAAGTGAAGATATGCACTTTTTCAAAAACTTTCTTTTTTTTAGATTTGCTTGTCAGAAATGTCCATTCTGTGTGTTACTCAGTGGGAAAGTGAACAACTTCAGTGAATTGTGACTATATTACTGAATTGGAGTGAATATGCTCGTATCTCTGTCAGGAAGCGCGCTAGAGCGCTGAAACTGTGGCTATACGCACTTTCATGGAAACACGCTTCTTTGAGGTTTTAAGCTCAGAATGTGAACCTGTTTGTGCTTCTGGCCAGGGAACAGCTTCAGATCACAGTGCAATGCTTATATTGTATCGATTGGTCCAATGTGCTTGTATGGCCAATTTTAAGTGAATATAAGCTTCTGAAGTGAAGATATGTACTTTTCAAAAACTTTATTTTTTTTAAATTTTGCTTGTCAAAAATGTCCATTCTGTGTGTAACCCAGTGGGAAAGTGACAAATTTGAGTGAATTGTGACAATATGACTGAATTGGAGTGAATATGCGTTTATCTCTGTAAGAAAACGAGCTAGAGCCCTGAAACTGTGGCTATACGCACTTTCATGAAAACATGCTTCTTTGAGGTTTTAAGCTCAGAAAGTGAATCTGAGCATGTTTCCGGCCTGGCAACAGCTTCAGATCACAGTGCAGTGCATATATTTTATCGTTTGTTCCAATGTGCTTGTATGGCCATTTGGAAGTGAATAGAAGCTTCTGAAGTGAAGATATGCACTTTTTCAAAAACTTTCTTTTTTTTTAAATTTTGCTTGTCAAAAATGTCCTTTCTGTGTGTAACCCAGTGGGAAAGTGACAAACTTGAGTGAATTGTGACTATATGACTGAATTCGAGTGATTATGCGTTTATCTCTGTAAGGAAGCGCGCTAGAGCGCTGAAACTGTGGCTATACATGCTTTCATGAAAACACGCTTCTTTGAGGTTTTAAGCTCAGAATGTGAAACTGCGCGTGCTTCTGGCCAGGGAACAGCTTCAGATCACAGTGCATTGCCTATATTGTATCGATTGGTCCAATGTGCTTGTATGGCCAATTTTAAGTGAATATAAGCTTCTGAAGTGAAGATATGTACTTTTCAAAAACTTTCTTTTTTTTAGTTTTGCTTGTCAAAAATGTCCTTTCTGTGTGTAACTTAGTGAGAAAGTGACAAACTTGAGTGAATTGTGACAATATGACTGAATTGGAGTGAATATGGGTTTATCTCTGTAAGAAAGCGAGCTAGAGCGCTGAAACTGTGGCTATACGCACTTTCATGAAAACATGCTTCTTTGAGGTTTTAAGCTCAGAAAGTGAATCTGAGCATGTTTCCGGCCTGGCAACAGCTTCAGATCACAGTGCAATGCATATATTGTATCGTTTGTTCCAATGTGCTTGTATGGCCATTTGGAAGTGAATAGAAGCTTCTGAAGTGAAGATATGCACTTTTTCAAAAACTTTCTTTTTTTTAAATTTTGCTTCTCAAAAATGTCCATTCTGTGTGTAACCCAGTGGGAAATTGAAAAACTTGAATGAATTGTGACTATATGACTGAATTCGAGTGATTATGCGTTTATCTCTGTCAGGAAGCGCGCTAGAGCGCTGAAACTGTGGCTATACGTGCTTTCATGAAAACACGCTTCTTTGAGGTTTTAAGCTCAGAACGTGAATCTGAGCGTGTTTCTGGCCTGGCAACAGCTTCAGATCACAGTGCAATGCATATATTGTATCGTTTGTTCCAATGTGCTTGTATGGCCATTTGGAAGTGAATAGAAGCTTCTGAAGTGAAGATATGCACTTTTTCAAAAACTTTCTTTTTTTTAAATTTTGCTTGTCAAAAATGTCCTTTCTGTGTGTAACCCAGTGGGAAAGTGACAAACTTGAGTGAATTGTGACTATTTGACTGAATTCGAGTGATGATGCGTTCATCTCTGTAAGGAAGCGCTCTTGAGCGCTGAAACTGTGGATATACGTGCTTTCATGAAAACACGCTTCTTTGAGGTTTTAAGCTCAGAACGTGAATCTGAGCGTGTTTCTGGCCTGGCAATAGCTTCAGATCACAGTGCAATGCATATATTGTATCGTTTGTTCCAATGTGCTTGTATGGCCATTTGGAAGTGAATAGAAGCTTCTGAAGTGAAGATATGCACTTTTTCAAAAACTTTCTTTTTTTTTAAATTTTGCTTGTCAAAAATGTCCTTTCTGTGTGTAACCCAGTGGGAAAGTGACAAACTTGAGTGAATTGTGACTATTTGACTGAATTCGAGTGATGATGCGTTCATCTCTGTAAGGAAGCGCGCTAGAGCGCTGAAACTGTGGCTATACGTGCTTTCATGAAAACACGCTTCTTTGAGGTTTTAAGCTCAGAATGTGAAACTGTGCGTGCTTCTGGCCAGGGAACAGCTTCAGATCACAGTGCATTGCATATATTGTATCGATTGGTCCAATGTGCTTGTATGGCCAATTTTAAGTGAATATAAGCTTCTGAAGTGAAGATATGTACTTTTCAAAAACTTTCTTTTTTTTAATTTTGCTAGTCAAAATGTCCATTCTGTGTGTAACCCAGTGGGAAAGTGACAAACTTGAGTGAATTGTGACAATATGACTGAATTGGAGTGAATATGCGTTTACCTCTGTTAGAAAGCGAGCTAGAGCGCTGAAACTGTGGCTATACGCACTTTCATGGAAACACGCTTCTTTGAGGTTTTAAGCTCAGAACGTGAATCTGAGCGTGTTTCTGGCCGGGGAACAGCTTCAGATCACAGTGCAATGCGTATATGGTATCGTTTGGTCCAATGGCTTTTATGGCCATTTGGAAGTGAATATAAGCTTCTGAAATGAAGATATGCACTTTTTCAAAAACTTTCTTTTTTTTAGATTTGCTTGTCAGAAATGTCCATTCTGTGTGTTACTTAGTGGGAAAGTGAACAACTTCAGTGAATTGTGACTATATTACTGAATTGGAGTGAATATGCTCGTATCTCTGTAAGGAAGGGCGCTAGAGCGCTGAAACTGTGGCTATACGCACTTTTATGGAAACACGTTTCTTTGAGGTTTTAAGCTCAGAATGTGAAACTGTGCGTGCTTCTGGCCAGGGAACAGCTTCAGATCACAGTGCAATGCTTATATTGTATCGATTGGTCCAATGTGCTTGTATGGTCAATTTTAAGTGAATTTAAGCTTCTGAAGTGAAGATATGTACTTTTCAAAAACTTTCTTTTTTTTAGTTTTGCTTGTCAAAAATGTCCTTTCTGTGTGTAACTTAGTGAGAAAGTGACAAACTTGAGTGAATTGTGACAATATGACTGAATTGGAGTGAATATGCGTTTATCTCTGTAAGAAAGCGAGCTAGAGCGCTGAAACTGTGGCTAAACGCACTTTCATGAAAACATGCTTCTTTGAGGTTTTAAGCTCAGAACGTGAATCTGAGCGTGTTTCCGGCCTGGCAACAGCTTCAGATCACAGTGCAATGCATATATTGTATCGTTTGTTCCAATGTGCTTGTATGGCCATTTGGAAGTGAATAGAGGGTTCTGAAGTGAAGATATGCACTTTTTCAAAATTTTCTTTTTTTTTAAATTTTGCCTGTCAAAAATGTCCTTTCTGTGTGTAACCCAGTGGGAAAGTGACAAACTTGAGTTAATTGTGACTATAGGACTGAATTCGAGTGATGATGCGTTTATCTCTGTAAGGAAGCGCGCTAGAGCGCTGAAACTGTGGCTATACGTGCTTTCATGAAAACACGCTTCTTTGAGGTTTTAAGCTCAGAATGTGAAACTGTGCGTGCTTCTGGCCAGGGAACAGCTTCAGATCACAGTGCAATATGGTATCGTTTGGTCCAATGGCTTTTATGGCCATTTGGAAGTGAATATAAGCTTCTGAAGTGAAGATATGCACTTTTTCAAAAACTTTCTTTTTTTTAGATTTGCTTGTCAGAAATGTCCATTCTGTGTGTTACTCAGTGGGAAAGTGAACAACTTCAGTGAATTGTGACTTTATTACTGAATTGGAGTGAATATGCTCGTATCTCTGTAAGGAAGCGCGCGAGAGCGCTGAAACTGTGGCTATACGCACTTTCATGGAAACACGCTTCTTTGAGGTTATAAGCTCAGAAAGTGAAACTGTGCGTGTTTCTGGCCAGGGAACAGCTTCAGATCACAGTGCAATGCTTATATGGTATCGTTTGGTCCATTGTGCTTGTATGGCCATTTGGAAGTGAATATAAGCTTCTGAAGTGAAGATATGCACTTTTTCAAAAACTTTCTTTTTTTAAATTTTGCATGTCAAAAATGTCCATTCTGTGTGTAACCCAGTGGGAAAGTGAAAAACTTGAGTGAATTGTGACTATATGACTGAATTCGAGTGATTATGCGTTTATCTCTGAAAGGAAGTGCGCGAGAGCGCTGAAACTGTGGCTATACGCACTTTCATGAAAACACGCTTCTTTGAGGTTTTAAGCTCAGAATGTGAAACTGCGCGTGCTTCTGGCCAGGGAACAGCTTCAGATCACAGTGCATTGCATATATTGTATCGATTGGTCCAATGTGCTTGTATGGCCAATTTTAAGTGAATATAAGCTTCTGAAGTGAAGATATGTACTTTTCAAAAACTTTCTTTTTTTTAGTTTTGCTAGTCAAAAATGTCCTTTCTGTGTGTAACTTAGTGAGAAAGTGACAAACTTGAGTGAATTGTGACAATATGACTGAATTGGAGTGAATATGGGTTTATCTCTGTCAGAAAGCGAGCGAGAGCGCTGAAACTGTGGCTATACGCACTTTCATGAAAACATGCTTCTTTGAGGTTTTAAGCTCAGAAAGTGAATCTGAGCATGTTTCCGGCCTGGCAACAGCTTCAGATCACAGTGCAGTGCATATATTGTATCGATTGGTCCAATGTGCTTGTATGGCCAATTTGAAGTGAATATAAGCTTCTGAAGTGAAGATATGTACTTTTCAAAAACTTCCTTTTTTTTAGTTTTGCTTGTCAAAAATGTCCTTTCTGTGTGTAACTTAGTGAGAAAGTGACAAACTTGAGTGAATTGTGACAATATGACTGAATTGGAGTGAATATGCTCGTATCTCTGTAAGGAAGCGCACTAGAGCGCTGAAACTGTGGCTATACGCACTTTCATGGAAACACGCTTCTTTGAGGTTTTAAGCTCAGAAAGTGAAACTGTGCGTGTTTCTGGCCAGGGAACAGCTTCAGATCACAGTGCAATGCTTATATGGTATCGTTTGGTCCAATGTGCTTGTATGGCCATTTGGAAGTGAAGATATGCACTTTTTCAAAAACTTTCTTTTTTTTAGATTTGCTTGTCAGAAATGTCCATTCTGTGTGTTACTCAGTGGGAAAGTGAACAACTTCAGTGAATTGTGACTATATGACTGAATTGGAGTGAATATGCTCGTATCTCTGTAAGGAAGCGCGCTAGAGCGCTGAAACTGTGGCTATACGTGCTTTCATGAAAACACGCTTCTTTGAGGTTTTAAGCTCAGAACGTGAATCTGAGCGTGTTTCTGGCCTGGCGACAGCTTCAGATCACAGTGCAATGCATATATTGTATCGTTTGTTCCAATGTGCTTGTATGGCCATTTGGAAGTGAATAGAAGCTTCTGAAGTGAAGATATGCACTTTTTCAAAAACTTTCTTTTTTTTTTATTTTGCTTGTCAAAAATGTCCTTTCTGTGTGTAACCCAGTGGGAAAGTGACAAACTTGAGTGAATTGTGACTATATGACTGAATTCGAGTGATGATGCGTTTATCTCTGTAAGGAAGCGCGCTAGAGCGCTGAAACTGTGGCTATACGTGCATTCATGAAAACACGCTTCTTTGAGGTTTTAAGCTCAGAATGTGAAACTGTGCGTGCTTCTGGCCAGGGAACAGCTTCAGATCACAGTGCATTGCATATATTGTATCGATTGGTCCAATGTGCTTGTATGGCCAATTTTAAGTGAATATAAGCTTCTGAAGTGAAGATATGTACTTTTCAAAAACTTTCTTTTTTTTAATTTTGCTAGTCAAAAATGTCCATTCTGTGTGTAACCCAGTGGGAAAGTGACAAACTTGAGTGAATTGTGACAATATGACTGAATTGGAGTGAATATGCGTTTATGTCTGTTAGAAAGCGAGCTAGAGCGCTGAAACTGTGGCTATACGCACTTTCATGGAAACACGCTTCTTTGAGGTTTTAAGCTCAGAACGTGAATCTGAGCGTGTTTCTGGCCTGGGAACAGCTTCAGATCACAGTGCAATGCGTATATGGTATCGTTTGGTCCAATGGCTTTTATGGCCATTTGGAAGTGAATATAAGCTTCTGAAGTGAAGATATGCACTTTTTCAAAAACTTTCTTTTTTTTAGATTTGCTTGTCAGAAATGTCCATTCTGTGTGTTACTCGGTGGGAAAGTGAACAACTTCAGTGAATTGTGACTATATTATTGAATTGGAGTGAATATGCTCGTATCTCTGGAAGGAAGCGCGCCAGAGCGCTGAAACTGTGGCTATACGCACTTTCATGGAAACACGCTTCTTTGAGGTTTTAAGCTCAGAATGTGAAACTGTGCGTGCTTCTGGCCAGGGAACAGCTTCAGATCACAGTGCAATGCTTATATTGTATCGATTGGTCCAATGTGCTTGTAGGGCCAATTTTAAGTGAATATAAGCTTCTGAAGTGAAGATATGTACTTTTCAAAAACTTTCTTTTTTTTTAAATTTTGCTTGTCAAAAATGTCCATTCTGTGTGTAACCCAGTGGGAAAGTGACAAATTTGAGTGAATTGTGACAATATGACTGAATTGGAGTGAATATGCGTTTATCTCTGTAAGAAAGCGAGCTAGAGCGCTGAAACTGTGGCTATACGCACTTTCATGAAAACATGCTTCTTTGAGGTTTTAAGCTCAGAAAGTGAATCTGAGCATGTTTCCGGCCTGGCAACAGCTTCAGATCACAGTGCAGTGCATATATTGTATCGATTGGTCCAATGTGCTTGTATGGCCAATTTTAAGTGAATATAAGCTTCTGAAGTGAAGATATGTACTTTTCAAAAACTTTCTTTTTTTTAGTTTTGCTTGTCAAAAATGTCCTTTCTGTGTGTAACTTTGTGAGAAAGTGACAAATTTGAGTGAATTGTGACAATATGACTGAATTGGAGTGAATATGCGTTTATCTCTGTAAGGAAGCGCGCCAGAGCGCTGAAACTGTGGCTATACCCACTTTCATGGAAACACGCTTCTTTGAGGTTTTAAGCTCAGAAAGTGAAACTGTGCGTGTTTCTGGCCAGGGAACAGCTTCAGATCACAGTGCAATGCTTATATGGTATCGTTTGGTCCAATGTGCTTGTATGGCCATTTGGAAGTGAATATAAGCTTCTGAAGTGAAGATATGCACTTTTTCAAAAACTTTCTTTTTTTAGTTTTGCTTGTCAAAAATGTCCTTTCTGTGTGTAACTTTGTGGGAAAGTGACAAACTTGAGTGAATTGTGACAATATGACTGAATTGGAGTGAATATGCGTTTATCTCTGTAAGAAAGCGAGCTAGAGCGCTGAAACTGTGGCTAAACGCACTTTCATGAAAACATGCTTCTTTGAGGTTTTAAGCTCAAAACGTGAATCTGAGCGTGTTTCCGGCCTGGCAACAGCTTCAGATCACAGTACAATGCATATATTGTATCGTTTGTTCCAATGTGCTTGTATGGCCATTTGGAAGTGAATAGAAGCTTCTGAAGTGAAGATATGCACTTTTTCAAAAACTTTCTTTTTTTTAAATTTTGCTTCTCAAAAATGTCCATTCTGTGTGTAACCCAGTGGGAAATTGAAAAACTTGAATGAATTGTGACTATATGACTGAATTCGAGTGATTATGCGTTTATCTCTGTAAGGAAGCGCGCTAGAGCGCTGAAACTGTGGCTATACGTGCTTTCATGAAAACACGCTTCTTTGAGGTTTTAAGCTCAGAACGTGAATCTGAGCGTGTTTCTGGCCTGGCAACAGCTTCAGATCACAGTGCAATGCATATATTGTATCGTTTGTTCCAATGTGCTTGTATGGCCATTTGGAAGTGAATAGAAGCTTCTGAAGTGAAGATATGCACTTTTTCAAAAACTTTCTTTTTTTTAAATTTTGCTTGTCAAAAATGTCCTTTCTGTGTGTAACCCAGTGGGAAAGTGACAAACTTGAGTGAATTGTGACTATATGACTGAATTCGAGTGATGATGCGTTCATCTCTGTAAGGAAGCGCGCTAGAGCGCTGAAACTGTGGCTATACGTGCTTTCATGAAAACACGCTACTTTGAGGTTTTAAGCTCAGAACGTGAATCTGAGCGTGTTTCTGGCCTGGCAACAGCTTCAGATCACAGTGCAATGCATATATTGTATCGTTTGTTCCAATGTGCTTGTATGGCCATTTGGAAGTGAATAGAAGCTTCTGAAGTGAAGATATGCACTTTTTCAAAAACTTTCTTTTTTTTAAATTTTGCTTGTCAAAAATGTCCTTTCTGTGTGTAACCCAGTGGGAAAGTGACAAACTTGAGTGAATTGTGACTATTTGACTGAATTCGAGTGATGATGCGTTCATCTCTGTAAGGAAGCGCGCTAGAGCGCTGAAACTGTGGCTATACGTGCTTTCATGAAAACACGCTTCTTTGAGGTTTTAAGCTCAGAATGTGAAACTGTGCGTGCTTCTGGCCAGGGAACAGCTTCAGATCACAGTGCATTGCATATATTGTATCGATTGGTCCAATGTGCTTGTATGGCCAATTTTAAGTGAATATAAGCTTCTGAAGTGAAGATATGTACTTTTCAAAAACTTTCTTTTTTTTAATTTTGCTAGTCAAAAATGTCCATTCTGTGTGTAACCCAGTGGGAAAGTGACAAACTTGAGTGAATTGTGACAATATGACTGAATTGGAGTGAATATGCGTTTTTGTCTGTTAGAAATCGAGCTAGAGCGCTGAAACTGTGGCTATACGCACTTTCACGGAAACACGCTTCTTTGAGGTTTTAAGCTCAGAACGTGAATCTGAGCGTGTTTCTGGCCTGGGAACAGCTTCAGATCACAGTGCAATGCGTATATGGTATCGTTTGGTCCAATGGCTTTTATGGCCATTTGGAAGTGAATATAAGCTTCTGAAATGAAGATATGCACTTTTTCAAAAACTTTCTTTTTTTAGATTTGCTTGTCAGAAATGTCCATTCTGTGTGTTACTTAGTGGGAAAGTGAACAACTTCAGTTAATTGTGACTATATTACTGAATTGGAGTGAATATGCTCGTATCTCTGTAAGGAAGGGCGCTAGAGCGCTGAAACTGTGGCTATACGCACTTTTATGGAAACACGTTTCTTTGAGGTTTTAAGCTCAGAATGTGAAACTGTGCGTGCTTCTGGCCAGGGAACAGCTTCAGATCACAGTGCAATGCTTATATTGTATCGATTGGTCCAATGTGCTTGTATGGTCAATTTTAAGTGAATTTAAGCTTCTGAAGTGAAGATATGTACTTTTCAAAAACTTTCTTTTTTTTAGTTTTGCTTGTCAAAAATGTCCTTTCTGTGTGTAACTTAGTGAGAAAGTGACAAACTTGAGTGAATTGTGACAATATGACTGAATTGGAGTGAATATGCGTTTATCTCTGTAAGAAAGCGAGCTAGAGCGCTGAAACTGTGGCTAAACGCACTTTCATGAAAACATGCTTCTTTGAGGTTTTAAGCTCAGAACGTGAATCTGAGCGTGTTTCCGGCCTGGCAACAGCTTCAGATCACAGTGCAATGCATATATTGTATCGTTTGTTCCAATGTGCTTGTATGGCCATTTGGAAGTGAATAGAAGCTTCTGAAGTGAAGATATGCACTTTTTCAAAAACTTTCTTTTTTTTAAATTTTGCCTGTCAAAAATGTCCATTCTGTGTGTAACCCAGTGGGAAAGTGACAAACTTGAGTGAATTGTGACAATATGACTGAATTGGAGTGAATATGCGTTTATCTCTGTAAGAAAGCGAGCTAGAGCGCTGAAACTGTGGCTATACGCACTTTCATGGAAACACGCTTCTTTGAGGTTTTAAGCTCAGAACGTGAATCTGAGCGTGTTTCGGGCCTGGGAACAGCTTCAGATCACAGTGCAATGCGTATATGGTATCTTTTGGTCCAATGGCTTTTATGGCCATTTGGAAGTGAATATAAGCTTCTGAAGTGAAGATATGTACTTTTCAAAAACTTTCTTTTTTTTTAATTTTGCTAGTCAAAAATGTCCATTCTGTGTGTAACCCAGTGGGAAAGTGACAAACTTGAGTGAATTGTGACAATATGACTGAATTGGAGTGAATATGCGTTTATCTCTGTAAGGAAGCGCGCTAGAGCGCTGAAACTGTGCCTACACGTGCTTTCCTGAAAACACGCTTCTTTGAGGTTTTCAGCTCAGAATGTGAAACTGTGCGTGCTTCTGGCCAGGGAACAGCTTCAGATCACAGTGCAGTGCATATATTGTATCGTTTGTTCCAATGTGCTTGTATGGCCATTTGGAAGTGAATAGAAGCTTCTGAAGTGAAGATATGCACTTTTTCAAAAACTTTCTTTTTTTTTAATTTTGCTTGTCAAAAATGTCCTTTCTGTGTGTAACCCAGTGGGAAAGTGACAAACTTGAGTGAATTGTGACTATATGACTGAATTCGAGTGATTATGCGTTTATCTCTGTAAGGAAGCGCGCTAGAGCGCTGAAACTGTGGTTATACGTGCTTTCATGAAAACACGCTTCTTTGAGGTTTTAAGCTCAGAATGTGAAACTGTACGTGCTTCTGGCCAGGGAACAGCTTCAGATCACAGTGCATTGCATATATTGTATCGATTAGTCCAATGTGCTTGTATGGCCAATTTTAAGTGAATATAAGCTTCTGAAGTGAAGATATGTACTTTTCAAAAACTTTCTTTTTTTTAGTTTTGCTTGTCAAAAATGTCCTTTCTGTGTGTAACTTAGTGAGAAAGTGACAAACTTGAGTGAATTGTGACAATATGACTGAATTCGAGTGATGATGCGTTTATCTCTGTAAGGAAGCGCGCTAGAGCGCTGAAACTGTGGCTATACGTGCTTTCATGAAAACACGCTTCTTTGAGGTTTTAAGCTCAGAATGTGAAACTGTGCGTGCTTCTGGCCAGGGAACAGCTTCAGATCACAGTGCAATGCGTATATGGTATCGTTTGGTCCAATGGCTTTTATGGCCATTTGGAAGTGAATATAAGCTTCTGAAGTGAAGATATGCACTTTTTCAAAAACTTTCTTTTTTTTAGATTTGCTTGTCAGAAATGTCCATTCTGTGTGTTACTCAGTGGGAAAGTGAACAACTTCAGTGAATTGTGACTTTATTACTGAATTGGAGTGAATATGCTCGTATCTCTGTAAGGAAGCGCGCTAGAGCGCTGAAACTGTGGCTATACGCACTTTCATGGAAACACGCTTCTTTGAGGTTATAAGCTCAGAAAGTGAAACTGTGCGTGTTTCTGGCCAGGGAACAGCTTCAGATCACAGTGCAATGCTTATATGGTATCGTTTGGTCCATTGTGCTTGTATGGCCATTCGGAAGTGAATATAAGCTTCTGAAGTGAAGATATGCACTTTTTCAAAAACTTTCTTTTTTTTTAATTTTGCATGTCAAAAATGTCCATTCTGTGTGTAACCCAGTGGGAAAGTGACAAACTTGAGTGAATTGTGACTATATGACTGAATTCGAGTGATTATGCGTTTATCTCTGAAAGGAAGTGCGCGAGAGCGCTGAAACTGTGGCTATACGCACTTTCATGAAAACACGCTTCTTTGAGGTTTTAAGCTCAGAATGTGAAACTGCGCGTGCTTCTGGCCAGGGAACAGCTTCAGATCACAGTGCATTGCATATATTGTATCGATTGGTCCAATGTGCTTGTATGGCCAATTTTAAGTGAATATAAGCTTCTGAAGTGAAGATATGTACTTTTCAAAAACTTTCTTTTTTTTAGTTTTGCTAGTCAAAAATGTCCTTTCTGTGTGTAACTTAGTGAGAAAGTGACAAACTTGAGTGAATTGTGACAATATGACTGAATTGGAGTGAATATGGGTTTATCTCTGTCAGAAAGCGAGCTAGAGCGCTGAAACTGTGGCTATACGCACTTTCATGAAAACATGCTTCTTTGAGGTTTTAAGCTCAGAAAGTGAATCTGAGCATGTTTCCGGCCTGGCAACAGCTTCAGATCACAGTGCAGTGCATATATTGTATCGATTGGTCCAATGTGCTTGTATGGCCAATTTGAAGTGAATATAAGCTTCTGAAGTGAAGATATGTACTTTTCAAAAACTTCCTTTTTTTTAGTTTTGCTTGTCAAAAATGTCCTTTCTGTGTGTAACTTAGTGAGAAAGTGACAAACTTGAGTGAATTGTGACAATATGACTGAATTGGAGTGAATATGCTCGTATCTCTGTAAGGAAGCGCGCTAGAGCGCTGAAACTGTGGCTATACGCACTTTCATGGAAACACGCTTCTTTGAGGTTTTAAGCTCAGAAAGTGAAACTGTGCGTGTTTCTGGCCAGGGAACAGCTTCAGATCACAGTGCAATGCTTATATGGTATCGTTTGGTCCAATGTGCTTGTATGGCCATTTGGAAGTGAAGATATGCACTTTTTCAAAAACTTTCTTTTTTTTAGATTTGCTTGTCAGAAATGTCCATTCTGTGTGTTACTCAGTGGGAAAGTGAACAACTTCAGTGAATTGTGACTATATGACTGAATTGGAGTGAATATGCTCGTATCTCTGTAAGGAAGCGCGCTAGAGCGCTGAAACTGTGGCTATACGTGCTTTCATGAAAACACGCTTCTTTGAGGTTTTAAGCTCAGAACGTGAATCTGAGCGTGTTTCTGGCCTGGCAACAGCTTCAGATCACAGTGCAATGCATATATTGTATCGTTTGTTCCAATGTGCTTGTATGGCCATTTGGAAGTGAATAGAAGCTTCTGAAGTGAAGATATGCACTTTTTCAAAAACTTTCTTTTTTTTTTATTTTGCTTGTCAAAAATGTCCTTTCTGTGTGTAACCCAGTGGGAAAGTGACAAACTTGAGTGAATTGTGACTATATGACTGAATTCGAGTGATGATGCGTTTATCTCTGTAAGGAAGCGCGCTAGAGCGCTGAAACTGTGGCTATACGTGCATTCATGAAAACACGCTTCTTTGAGGTTTTAAGCTCAGAATGTGAAACTGTGCGTGCTTCTGGCCAGGGAACAGCTTCAGATCACAGTGCATTGCATATATTGTATCGATTGGTCCAATGTGCTTGTATGGCCAATTTTAAGTGAATATAAGCTTCTGAAGTGAAGATATGTACTTTTCAAAAACTTTCTTTTTTTTAATTTTGCTAGTCAAAAATGTCCATTCTGTGTGTAACCCAGTGGGAAAGTGACAAACTTGAGTGAATTGTGACAATATGACTGAATTGGAGTGAATATGCGTTTATGTCTGTTAGAAAGCGAGCTAGAGCGCTGAAACTGTGGCTATACGCACTTTCATGGAAACACGCTTCTTTGAGGTTTTAAGCTCAGAACGTGAATCTGAGCGTGTTTCTGGCCTGGGAACAGCTTCAGATCACAGTGCAATGCGTATATGGTATCGTTTGGTCCAATGGCTTTTATGGCCATTTGGAAGTGAATATAAGCTTCTGAAGTGAAGATATGCACTTTTTCAAAAACTTTCTTTTTTTTAGATTTGCTTGTCAGAAATGTCCATTCTGTGTGTTACTCGGTGGGAAAGTGAACAACTTCAGTGAATTGTGACTATATTATTGAATTGGAGTGAATATGCTCGTATCTCTGGAAGGAAGCGCGCCAGAGCGCTGAAACTGTGGCTATACGCACTTTCATGGAAACACGCTTCTTTGAGGTTTTAAGCTCAGAATGTGAAACTGTGCGTGCTTCTGGCCAGGGAACAGCTTCAGATCACAGTGCAATGCTTATATTGTATCGATTGGTCCAATGTGCTTGTATGGCCAATTTTAAGTGAATATAAGCTTCTGAAGTGAAGATATGTACTTTTCAAAAACTTTCTTTTTTTTAAATTTTGCTTGTCAAAAATGTCCATTCTGTGTGTAACCCAGTGGGAAAGTGACAAATTTGAGTGAATTGTGACAATATGACTGAATTGGAGTGAATATGCGTTTATCTCTGTAAGAAAGCGAGCTAGAGCGCTGAAACTGTGGCTATACGCACTTTCATGAAAACATGCTTCTTTGAGGTTTTAAGCTCAGAAAGTGAATCTGAGCATGTTTCCGGCCTGGCAACAGCTTCAGATCACAGTGCAGTGCATATATTGTATCGATTGGTCCAATGTGCTTGTATGGCCAATTTTAAGTGAATATAAGCTTCTGAAGTGAAGATATGTACTTTTCAAAAACTTTCTTTTTTTTAGTTTTGCTTGTCAAAAATGTCCTTTCTGTGTGTAACTTTGTGAGAAAGTGACAAATTTGAGTGAATTGTGACAATATGACTGAATTGGAGTGAATATGCGTTTATCTCTGTAAGGAAGCGCGCCAGAGCGCTGAAACTGTGGCTATACCCACTTTCATGGAAACACGCTTCTTTGAGGTTTTAAGCTCAGAAAGTGAAACTGTGCGTGTTTCTGGCCAGGGAACAGCTTCAGATCACAGTGCAATGCTTATATGGTATCGTTTGGTCCAATGTGCTTGTATGGCCATTTGGAAGTGAATAAAAGCTTCTGAAGTGAAGATATGCACTTTTTCAAAAACTTTCTTTTTTTAGTTTTGCTTGTCAAAAATGTCCTTTCTGTGTGTAACTTTGTGGGAAAGTGACAAACTTGAGTGAATTGTGACAATATGACTGAATTGGAGTGATTATGCGTTTATCTCTGTAAGGAAGCGCGCTAGAGCGCTGAAACTGTGGCTATACGTGCTTTCATGAAAACACGCTTCTTTGAGGTTTTAAGCTCAGAACGTGAATCTGAGCGTGTTTCTGGCCTGGCAACAGCTTCAGATCACAGTGCAATGCATATATTGTATCGTTTGTTCCAATGTGCTTGTATGGCCATTTGGAAGTGAATAGAAGCTTCTGAAGTGAAGATATGCACTTTTTCAAAAACTTTCTTTTTTTTAAATTTTGCTTGTCAAAAATGTCCTTTCTGTGTGTAACCCAGTGGGAAAGTGACAAACTTGAGTGAATTGTGACTATATGACTGAATTCGAGTGATGATGCGTTCATCTCTGTAAGGAAGCGCGCTAGAGCGCTGAAACTGTGGCTATACGTGCTTTCATGAAAACACGCTACTTTGAGGTTTTAAGCTCAGAACGTGAATCTGAGCGTGTTTCTGGCCTGGCAACAGCTTCAGATCACAGTGCAATGCATATATTGTATCGTTTGTTCCAATGTGCTTGTATGGCCATTTGGAAGTGAATAGAAGCTTCTGAAGTGAAGATATGCACTTTTTCAAAAACTTTCTTTTTTTTAAATTTTGCTTGTCAAAAATGTCCTTTCTGTGTGTAACCCAGTGGGAAAGTGACAAACTTGAGTGAATTGTGACTATTTGACTGAATTCGAGTGATGATGCGTTCATCTCTGTAAGGAAGCGCGCTAGAGCGCTGAAACTGTGGCTATACGTGCTTTCATGAAAACACGCTTCTTTGAGGTTTTAAGCTCAGAATGTGAAACTGTGCGTGCTTCTGGCCAGGGAACAGCTTCAGATCACAGTGCATTGCATATATTGTATCGATTGGTCCAATGTGCTTGTATGGCCAATTTTAAGTGAATATAAGCTTCTGAAGTGAAGATATGTACTTTTCAAAAACTTTCTTTTTTTTAATTTTGCTAGTCAAAAATGTCCATTCTGTGTGTAACCCAGTGGGAAAGTGACAAACTTGAGTGAATTGTGACAATATGACTGAATTGGAGTGAATATGCGTTTTTGTCTGTTAGAAAGCGAGCTAGAGCGCTGAAACTGTGGCTATACGCACTTTCATGGAAACACGCTTCTTTGAGGTTTTAAGCTCAGAACGTGAATCTGAGCGTGTTTCTGGCCTGGCAACAGCTTCAGATCACAGTGCAATGCATATATTGTATCGTTTGTTCCAATGTGCTTGTATGGCCATTTGGAAGTGAATAGAAGCTTCTGAAGTGAAGATATGCACTTTTTCAAAAACTTTCTTTTTTTTTAATTTTGCTTGTCAAAAATGTCCTTTCTGTGTGTAACCCAGTGGGAAAGTGACAAACTTGAGTGAATTGTGACTATTTGACTGAATTCGAGTGATGATGCGTTTATCTCTGTAAGGAAGCGCGCTAGAGCGCTGAAACTGTGGCTATACCCACTTTCATGGAAACACGCTTCTTTGAGGTTTTAAGCTCAGAAAGTGAAACTGTGCGTGTTTCTGGCCAGGGAACAGCTTCAGATCACAGTGCAATGCTTATATGGTATCGTTTGGTCCAATGTGCTTGTATGGCCATTTGGAAGTGAATAGAAGCTTCTGAAGTGAAGATATGCACTTTTTCAAAAACTTTCTTTTTTTTAGTTTTGCTTGTCAAAAATGTCCTTTCTGTGTGTAACTTTGTGGGAAAGTGACAAACTTGAGTGAATTGTGACAATATGACTGAATTGGAGTGAATATGCGTTTATCTCTGTAAGAAAGCGAGCTAGAGCGCTGAAACTGTGGCTAAACGCACTTTCATGAAAACATGCTTCTTTGAGGTTTTAAGCTCAGAACGTGAATCTGAGCGTGTTTCCGGCCTGGCAACAGCTTCAGATCACAGTGCAATGCATATATTGTATCGTTTGTTCCAATGTGCTTGTATGGCCATTTGGAAGTGAATAGAAGCTTCTGAAGTGAAGATATGCACTTTTTCAAAAACTTTATTTTTTTTAAATTTTGCTTCTCAAAAATGTCCATTCTGTGTGTAACCCAGTGGGAAATTGAAAAACTTGAATGAATTGTGACTATATGACTGAATTCGAGTGATTATGCGTTTATCTCTGTAAGGAAGCGCGCTAGAGCGCTGAAACTGTGGCTATACGTGCTTTCATGAAAACACGCTTCTTTGAGGTTTTAAGCTCAGAACGTGAATCTGAGCGTGTTTCTGACCTGGCAACAGCTTCAGATCACAGTGCAATGCATATATTGTATCGTTTGTTCCAATGTGCTTGTATGGCCATTTGGAAGTGAATAGAAGCTTCTGAAGTGAAGATATGCACTTTTTCAAAAACTTTCTTTTTTTTTAATTTTGCTTGTCAAAAATGTCCTTTCTGTGTGTAACCCAGTGGGAAAGTGACAAACTTGAGTGAATTGTGACTATCTGACTGAATTCGAGTGATGATGCGTTCATCTCTGTAAGGAAGCGCGCTAGAGCGCTGAAACTGTGGCTATACGTGCTTTCATGAAAACACGCTTCTTTGAGGTTTTAAGCTCAGAATGTGAAACTGTGCGTGCTTCTGGCCAGGGAACAGCTTCAGATCACAGTGCATTGCATATATTGTATCGATTGGTCCAATGTGCTTGTATGGCCAATTTTAAGTGAATATAAGCTTCTGAAGTGAAGATATGTACTTTTCAAAAACTTTCTTTTTTTTAATTTTGCTAGTCAAAAATGTCCATTCTGTGTGTAACCCAGTGGGAAAGTGACAAACTTGAGTGAATTGTGACAATATGACTGAATTGGAGTGAATATGCGTTTTTGTCTGTTAGAAATCGAGCTAGAGCGCTGAAACTGTGGCTATACGCACTTTCACGGAAACACGCTTCTTTGAGGTTTTAAGCTCAGAACGTGAATCTGAGCGTGTTTCTGGCCTGGGAACAGCTTCAGATCACAGTGCAATGCGTATATGGTATCGTTTGGTCCAATGGCTTTTATGGCCATTTGGAAGTGAATATAAGCTTCTGAAATGAAGATATGCACTTTTTCAAAAACTTTCTTTTTTTAGATTTGCTTGTCAGAAATGTCCATTCTGTGTGTTACTTAGTGGGAAAGTGAACAACTTCAGTTAATTGTGACTATATTACTGAATTGGAGTGAATATGCTCGTATCTCTGTAAGGAAGGGCGCTAGAGCGCTGAAACTGTGGCTATACGCACTTTTATGGAAACACGTTTCTTTGAGGTTTTAAGCTCAGAATGTGAAACTGTGCGTGCTTCTGGCCAGGGAACAGCTTCAGATCACAGTGCAATGCTTATATTGTATCGATTGGTCCAATGTGCTTGTATGGTCAATTTTAAGTGAATTTAAGCTTCTGAAGTGAAGATATGTACTTTTCAAAAACTTTCTTTTTTTTAGTTTTGCTTGTCAAAAATGTCCTTTCTGTGTGTAACTTAGTGAGAAAGTGACAAACTTGAGTGAATTGTGACAATATGACTGAATTGGAGTGAATATGCGTTTATCTCTGTAAGAAAGCGAGCTAGAGCGCTGAAACTGTGGCTAAACGCACTTTCATGAAAACATGCTTCTTTGAGGTTTTAAGCTCAGAACGTGAATCTGAGCGTGTTTCCGGCCTGGCAACAGCTTCAGATCACAGTGCAATGCATATATTGTATCGTTTGTTCCAATGTGCTTGTATGGCCATTTGGAAGTGAATAGAAGCTTCTGAAGTGAAGATATGCACTTTTTCAAAAACTTTCTTTTTTTTAAATTTTGCCTGTCAAAAATGTCCATTCTGTGTGTAACCCAGTGGGAAAGTGACAAACTTGAGTGAATTGTGACAATATGACTGAATTGGAGTGAATATGCGTTTATCTCTGTAAGAAAGCGAGCTAGAGCGCTGAAACTGTGGCTATACGCACTTTCATGGAAACACGCTTCTTTGAGGTTTTAAGCTCAGAACGTGAATCTGAGCGTGTTTCGGGCCTGGGAACAGCTTCAGATCACAGTGCAATGCGTATATGGTATCTTTTGGTCCAATGGCTTTTATGGCCATTTGGAAGTGAATATAAGCTTCTGAAGTGAAGATATGTACTTTTCAAAAACTTTCTTTTTTTTTAATTTTGCTAGTCAAAAATGTCCATTCTGTGTGTAACCCAGTGGGAAAGTGACAAACTTGAGTGAATTGTGACAATATGACTGAATTGGAGTGAATATGCGTTTATCTCTGTAAGGAAGCGCGCTAGAGCGCTGAAACTGTGCCTACACGTGCTTTCCTGAAAACACGCTTCTTTGAGGTTTTCAGCTCAGAATGTGAAACTGTGCGTGCTTCTGGCCAGGGAACAGCTTCAGATCACAGTGCAGTGCATATATTGTATCGTTTGTTCCAATGTGCTTGTATGGCCATTTGGAAGTGAATAGAAGCTTCTGAAGTGAAGATATGCACTTTTTCAAAAACTTTCTTTTTTTTTAATTTTGCTTGTCAAAAATGTCCTTTCTGTGTGTAACCCAGTGGGAAAGTGACAAACTTGAGTGAATTGTGACTATATGACTGAATTCGAGTGATTATGCGTTTATCTCTGTAAGGAAGCGCGCTAGAGCGCTGAAACTGTGGTTATACGTGCTTTCATGAAAACACGCTTCTTTGAGGTTTTAAGCTCAGAATGTGAAACTGTGCGTGCTTCTGGCCAGGGAACAGCTTCAGATCACAGTGCATTGCATATATTGTATCGATTAGTCCAATGTGCTTGTATGGCCAATTTTAAGTGAATATAAGCTTCTGAAGTGAAGATATGTACTTTTCAAAAACTTTCTTTTTTTTAGTTTTGCTTGTCAAAAATGTCCTTTCTGTGTGTAACTTAGTGAGAAAGTGACAAACTTGAGTGAATTGTGACAATATGACTGAATTCGAGTGATGATGCGTTTATCTCTGTAAGGAAGCGCGCTAGAGCGCTGAAACTGTGGCTATACGTGCTTTCATGAAAACACGCTTCTTTGAGGTTTTAAGCTCAGAATGTGAAACTGTGCGTGCTTCTGGCCAGGGAACAGCTTCAGATCACAGTGCAATGCGTATATGGTATCGTTTGGTCCAATGGCTTTTATGGCCATTTGGAAGTGAATATAAGCTTCTGAAGTGAAGATATGCACTTTTTCAAAAACTTTCTTTTATTTAGATTTGCTTGTCAGAAATGTCCATTCTGTGTGTTACTCAGTGGGAAAGTGAACAACTTCAGTGAATTGTGACTTTATTACTGAATTGGAGTGAATATGCTCGTATCTCTGTAAGGAAGCGCGCTAGAGCGCTGAAACTGTGGCTATACGCACTTTCATGGAAACACGCTTCTTTGAGGTTATAAGCTCAGAAAGTGAAACTGTGCGTGTTTCTGGCCAGGGAACAGCTTCAGATCACAGTGCAATGCTTATATGGTATCGTTTGGTCCATTGTGCTTGTATGGCCATTCGGAAGTGAATATAAGCTTCTGAAGTGAAGATATGCACTTTTTCAAAAACTTTCTTTTTTTTTAATTTTGCATGTCAAAAATGTCCATTCTGTGTGTAACCCAGTGGGAAAGTGAAAAACTTGAGTGAATTGTGACAATATGACTGAATTGGACTGAATATGCTCGTATCTCTGTAAGGAAGCGCGCTAGAGCGCTGAAACTGTGGCTATACGCACTTTCATGGAAACACGCTTCTTTGAGGTTTTAAGCTCAGTAAGTGAAACTGTGAGTGCTTCTGGCCAGGGAACAGCTTCAGATGTGCTTGTATGGCCATTGGAAGTGAATAGAAGCTTCTGAAGTGAAGATATGCACTTTTTCGAAAACTTTCTTTTTTATTTAATTTTGCTTGTCAAAAATGTCCATTCTGTGTGTAACCCAGTGGGAAAGTGAAAAACTTGAGTGAATTGTGACTATATGACAGAATTCGAGTGATTATGCGTTTATCTCTGTAAGGAAGCGCGCTAGAGCGCTGAAACTGTGGCTATACGTGCTTTCATGAAAACACGCTTCTTTGAGGTTTTAAGCTCAGAATGTGAATCTGAGCGTGTTTCTGGCCTGGCAACAGCTTCAGATCACAGTGCAATGCATATATTGTATCGTTTGTTCCAATGTGCTTGTATGGCCATTTGGAAGTGAATAGAAGCTTCTGAAGTGAAGATATGCACTTTTTCAAAAACTTTCTTTTTTTTTAATTTTGCTTGTCAAAAATGTCCTTTCTGTGTGTAACCCAGTGGGAAAGTGACAAACTTGAGTGAATTGTGACTATTTGACTGAATTCGAGTGATGATGCGTTCATCTCTGTAAGGAAGCGCGCTAGAGCGCTGAAACTGTGGCTATACGTGCTTTCATGAAAACACGCTTCTTTGAGGTTTTAAGCTCAGAATGTGAAACTGTGCGTGCTTCTGGCCAGGGAACAGCTTCAGATCACAGTGCATTGCATATGTTGTATCGATTGGTCCAATGTGCTTGTATGGCCAATTTTAAGTGAATATAAGCTTCTGAAGTGAAGATATGTACTTTTCAAAAACTTTTTTTTTTTTAATTTTGCTAGTCAAAAATGTCCATTCTGTGTGTAACCCAGTGGGAAAGTGACAAACTTGAGTGAATTGTGACAATATGACTGAATTGGAGTGAATATGCGTTTTTGTCTGTTAGAAAGCGAGCTAGAGCGCTGAAACTGTGGCTATACGCACTTTCATGGAAACACGCTTCTTTGAGGTTTTAAGCTCAGAACGTGAATCTGAGCGTGTTTCTGGCCTGGGAACAGCTTCAGATCACAGTGCAATGCGTATATGGTATCGTTTGGTCCAATGGCGTTTATGGTCAATTTTAAGTGAATTTTAGCTTCTGAAGTGAAGATATGTACTTTTCAAAAACTTTCTTTTTTTTAGTTTTGCTTGTCAAAAATGTCCTTTCTGTGTGTAACTTAGTGAGAAAGTGACAAACTTGAGTGAATTGTGACATAATGACTGAATTGGAGTGAATATGCGTTTATCTCTGTAAGAAAGCGAGCTAGAGCGCTGAAACTGTGGCCAAACGCACTTTCATGAAAACATGCTTCTTTGAGGTTTTAAGCTCAGAACGTGAATCTGAGCGTGTTTCCGGCCTGGCAACAGCTTCAGATCACAGTGCAATGCATATATTGTATCGTTTGTTCCTATGTGCTTGTATGGCCATTTGGAAGTGAATAGAAGCTTCTGAAGTGAAGATATGCACTTTTTCAAAAACTTTCTTTTTTTTAAATTTTGCCTGTCAAAAATGTCCTTTCTGTGTGTAACCCAGTGGGAAAGTGAAAAACTTGAGTGAATTGTGACTATATGACTGAATTCGAGTGATTATGCGTTTATCTCTGAAAGGAAGCGCGCTAGAGCGCTGAAACTGTGGCTATACGTGCTTTCCTGAAAACACGCTTCTTTGAGGTTTTAAGCTCAGAATGTGAAACTGTGCGTGCTTCTGGCCAGGGAACAGCTTCAGATCACAGTGCATTTAATATATTGTATCGATTGGTCCAATGTGCTTGTATGGCCAATTTTAAGTGAATATAAGCTTCTGAAGTGAAGATATGTACTTTTCAAAAACTTTCTTTTTTTTAGTTTTGCTTGTCAAAAATGTCCTTTCTGTGTGTAACTTAGTGAGAAAGTGACAAACTTGAGTGAATTGTGACAATATGACTGAATTGGAGTGAATATGCTCGTATCTCTGTAAGGAAGCGCGCAAGAGCGCTGAAACTGTGGCTATACGCACTTTCATGGAAACACGCTTCTTTGAGGTTTTAAGCTCAGAAAGTGAAACTGTGAGTGCTTCTGGCCAGGGAACAGCTTCAGATGTGCTTGTATGGCCATTTGGAAGTGAATAGAAGCTTCTGAAGTGAAGATATGCACTTTTTCAAAAACTTTCTTTTTTATTTAATTTTGCTTGTCAAAAATGTCCATTCTGTGTGTAACCCAGTGGGAAAGTGAAAAACTTGAGTGAATTGTGACTATATGACAGAATTCGCGTGATTATGCGTTTATCTCTGTAAGAACGCGCGCTAGAGCGCTGAAACTGTGGCTATACGTGCTTTCATGAAAACACGCTTCTTTGAGGTATTAAGCTCAGAACGTGAATCTGAGCGTGTTTCTGGCCTGGCAACAGCTTCAGATCACAGTGCAATGCATATATTGTATCGTTTGTTCCAATGTGCTTGTATGGCCATTTGGAAGTGAATAGAAGCTTCTGAAGTGAAGATATGCACTTTTTCAAAAACTTTCTTTTTTTTAAATTTTGCTTGTCAAAAATGTCCTTTCTGTGTGTAATCCAGTGGGAAAGTGACAAACTTGAGTGAATTGTGACTATTTGACTGAATTCGAGTGATGATGCGTTCATCTCTGTAAGGAAGCGCGCTAGAGCGCTGAAACTGTGGCTATACGTGCTTTCATGAAAACACGCTTCTTTGAGGTTTTAAGCTCAGAATGTGAAACTGTGCGTGCTTCTGGCCAGGGAACAGCTTCAGATCACAGTGCATTGCATATATTGTATCGATTGGTCCAATGTGCTTGTATGGCCAATTTTAAGTGAATATAAGCTTCTGAAGTGAAGATATGTACTTTTCAAAAACTTTCTTTTTTTTAATTTTGCAAGTCAAAAATGTCCATTCTGTGTGTAACCCAGTGGGAAAGTGACAAACTTGAGTGAATTGTGACAATATGACTGAATTGGAGTGAATATGCGTTTTTGTCTGTTAGAAAGCGAGCTAGAGCGCTGAAACTGTGGCTATACGCACTTTCATGGAAACACGCTTCTTTGAGGTTTTAAGCTCAGAACGTGAATCTGAGCGTGTTTCTGGCCTGGGAACAGCTTCAGATCACAGTGCAATGCGTATATGGTATCGTTTGGTCCAATGGCTTTTATGGCCATTTGGAAGTGAATTTTAGCTTCTGAAGTGAAGATATGTACTTTTTCAAAAACTTTCTTTTTTTTAGATTTGCTTGTCAGAAATGTCCATTCTGTGTGTTACTTAGTGGGAAAGTGAACAACTTCAGTGAATTGTGACTATATTACTGAATTGGAGTGAATATGCTCGTATCTCTGTAAGAAAGGGCGCTAGAGCGCTGAAACTGTGGCTATACGCACTTTTATGGAAACACGTTTCTTTGAGGTTTTAAGCTCAGAATGTGAAACTGTGCGTGCTTCTGGCCAGGGAACAGCTTCAGATCACAGTGCAATGCTTATATTGTATCGATTGGTCCAATGTGCTTGTATGGTCAATTTTAAGTGAATTTAAGCTTCTGAAGTGAAGATATGTACTTTTCAAAAACTTTCTTTTTTTTTAGTTTTGCTTGTCAAAAATGTCCTTTCTGTGTGTAACTTAGTGAGAAAGTGACAAACTTGAGTGAATTGTGACAATATGACTGAATTGGAGTGAATATGCGTTTATCTCTGTAAGAAAGCGAGCTAGAGCGCTGAAACTGTGGCTAAACGCACTTTCATGAAAACATGCTTCTTTGAGGTTTTAAGCTCAGAACGTGAATCTGAGCGTGTTTCCGGCCTGGCAACAGCTTCAGATCACAGTGCAATGCATATATTGTAACGTTTGTTCCAATGTGCTTGTATGGCCAATTTTAAGTGAATATAAGCTTCTGAAGTGAAGATATGCACTTTTTCAAAAACTTTCTTTTTTTTTAATTTTGCCTGTCAAAAATGTCCTTTCTGTGTGTAACCCAGTGGGAAAGTGACAAACTTGAGTGAATTGTGACTATATGACTGAATTCGAGTGATGATGCGTTTATCTCTGTAAGGAAGCGCGCTAGAGCGCTGAAACTGTGGCTATACGTGCTTTCATGAAAACACGCTTCTTTGAGGTTTTAAGCTTAGAATGTGAAACTGTGCGTGCTTCTGGCCAGGGAACAGCTTCAGATCACAGTGCAATGCGTATATGGTATCGTTTGGTCCAATGGCTTTTATGGCCATTTGGAAGTGAATATAAGCTTCTGAAGTGAAGATATGCACTTTTTCAAAAACTTTCTTTTTTTTAGATTTGCTTGTCAGAAATGTCCATTCTGTGTGTTACTCAGTGGGAAAGTGAACAACTTCAGTGAATTGTGACTTTATTACTGAATTGGAGTGAATATGCTCGTATCTCTGTAAGGAAGCGCGCTAGAGCGCTGAAACTGTGGCTATACGCACTTTCATGGAAACACGCTTCTTTGAGGTTTTAAGCTCAGAAAGTGAAACTGTGCGTGTTTCTGGCCAGGGAACAGCTTCAGATCACAGTGCAATGCTTATATGGTATCGTTTGGTCCATTGTGCTTGTATGGCCATTTGGAAGTGAATATAAGCTTCTGAAGTGAAGATATGCACTTTTTCAAAAACTTTCTTTTTTTTAAATTTTGCATGTCAAAAATGTCCATTCTGTGTGTAACCCAGTGGGAAAGTGAAAAACTTGAGTGAATTGTGACAATATGACTGAATTCGAGTGATTATGCGTTTATCTCTGAAAGGAAGCGCGCTAGAGCGCTGAAACTGTGGCTATACGTGCTTTCCTGAAAACACGCTTCTTTGAGGTTTTAAGCTCAGAATGTGAAACTGTGCGTGCTTCTGGCCAGGGAACAGCTTCAGATCACAGTGCATTGAATATATTGTATCGATTGGTCCAATGTGCTTGTATGGCCAATTTTAAGTGAATATAAGCTTCTGAAGTGAAGATATGTACTTTTCAAAAACTTTCTTTTTTTTAGTTTTGCTTGTCAAAAATGTCCTTTCTGTGTGTAACTTAGTGAGAAAGTGACAAACTTGAGTGAATTGTGACAATATGACTGAATTGGAGTGAATATGCTCGTATCTCTGTAAGGAAGCGCGCTAGAGCGCTGAAACTGTGGCTATACGCACTTTCATGGAAACACGCTTCTTTGAGGTTTTAAGCTCAGAAAGTGAAACTGTGAGTGCTTCTGGCCAGGGAACAGCTTCAGATGTGCTTGGATGGCCATTTGGAAGTGAATAGAAGCTTCTGAAGTGAAGATATGCACTTTTTCAAAAACTTTCTTCTTTATTTAATTTTGCTTGTCAAAAATGTCCATTCTGTGTGTAACCCAGTGGGAAAGTGAAAAACTTGAGTGAATTGTGACTATATGACAGAATTCGAGTGATTATGCGTTTATCTCTGTAAGGAAGCGCGCTAGAGCGCTGAAACTGTGGCTATACGTGCTTTCATGAAAACACGCTTCTTTGAGGTTTTAAGCTCAGAACGTGAATCTGAGCGTGTTTCTGGCCTGGCAACAGCTTCAGATCACAGTGCAATGCATATATTGTATCGTTTGTTCCAATGTGCTTGTTTGGCCATTTGGAAGTGAATAGAAGCTTCTGAAGTGAAGATATGTACTTTTCAAAAACTTTCTTTTTTTTAGTTTTGCTTGTCAAAAATGTCCTTTCTGTGTGTAACTCAGTGAGAAAGTGACAAACTTGAGTGAATTGTGACAATATGACTGAATTGGAGTGAATATGCGTTTATCTCTGTAAGAAAGCGAGCTAGAGCGCTGAAAATGTGGCTAAACGCACTTTCATGAAAACATGCTTCTTTGAGGTTTTAAGCTCAGAACGTGAATCTGAGCGTGTTTCCGGCCTGGCAACAGCTTCAGATCACAGTGCAGTGCATATATTGTATCGTTTGTTCCAATGTGCTTGTATGGCCATTTGGAAGTGAATATAAGCTTCTGAAGTGAAGATATGCACTTTTTCAAAAACTTTCTTTTTTTTAAATTTTGCTTGTCAAAAATGTCCATTCTGTGTGTAACCCAGTGGGAAAGTGAAAAACTTGAGTGAATTGTGACTATATGACAATTCGAGTGATTATGCGTTTATCTCTGAAAGGAAGCGCGCTAGAGCGCTGAAACTGTGCCTACACGTGCTTTCCTGAAAACACGCTTCTTTGAGGTTTTAAGCTCAGAATGTGAAACTGTGCGTGCTTCTGGCCAGGGAACAGCTTCAGATCACAGTGCATTGAATATATTGTATCGATTGGTCCAATGTGCTTGTATGGCCAATTTTAAGTGAATATAAGCTTCTGAAGTGAAGATATGTACTTTTCAAAAACTTTCTTTTTTTTAGTTTTGCTTGTCAAAAATGTCCTTTCTGTGTGTAACTTAGTGAGAAAGTGACAAACTTGAGTGAATTGTGACAATATGACTGAATTGGAGTGAATATGCGTTTATCTCTGTAAGAAAGCGAGCTAGAGCGCTGAAACTGTGGCTATACGCACTTTCATGAAAACATGCTTCTTTGAGGTTTTAAGCTCAGAAAGTGAATCTGAGCGTGTTTCTGGCCTGGCAACAGCTTCAGATCACAGTGCAATGCATATATTGTATCGTTTGTTCCAATGTGCTTGTATGGCCATTTAGAAGTGAATAGAAGCTTCTGAAGTGAAGATATGCACTTTTTCAAAAACTTTCTTTTTTTTAGATTTGCTTGTCAGAAATGTCCATTCTGTGTGTTACTCAGTGGGAAAGTGAACAACTTCAGTGAATTGTGACTATATTACTGAATTGGAGTGAATATGCTCGTATCTCTGTAAGGAAGCGCGCTAGAGCGCTGAAACTGTGGCTATACGCACTTTCATGGAAACACGCTTCTTTGAGGTTTTAAGCTCAGAAAGTGAAACTGTGAGTGCTTCTGGCCAGGGAACAGCTTCAGATCACAGTGCAATGCATATATTGTATCGTTTGTTCCAATGTGCTTGTATGGCCATTTGGAAGTGAATAGAAGCTTCTGAAGTGAAGATATGCACTTTTTCAAAAACTTTCTTTTTTTTAAAATTTTGCTTGTCAAAAATGTCCATTCTGTGTGTAACCCAGTGGGAAAGTGAAAAACTTGAGTGAATTGTGACTATATGACTGAATTCGAGTGATTATGCGTTTATCTCTGTAAGGAAGCGCGCTAGAGCGCTGAAACTGTGGCTATACGTGCTTTCATGAAAACACGCTTCTTTGAGGTTTTAAGCTCAGAACGTGAATCTGAGCGTGTTTCTGGCCTGGCAACAGCTTCAGATCACAGTGCAATGCATATATTGTATCGTTTGTTCCAATGTGCTTGTATGGCCATTTGGAAGTGAATAGAAGCTTCTGAAGTGAAGATATGCACTTTTTCAAAAACTTTCTTTTTTTTTAATTTTGCTTGTCAAAAATGTCCTTTCTGTGTGTAACCTGGTGGGAAAGTGACAAACTTGAGTGAATTGTGACTATTTGACTGAATTCGAGTGATGATGCGTTTATCTCTGTAAGGAAGCGGGCTAGAGCGCTGAAACTGTGGCTATACGTGCTTTCATGAAAACACGCTTCTTTGAGGTTTTAAGCTCAGAATGTGAAACTGTGCGTGCTTCTGGCCAGGGAACAGCTTCAGATCACAGTGCATTGCATATATTGTATCGATTGGTCCAATGTGCTTGTATGGCCAATTTTAAGTGAATATAAGCTTCTGAAGTGAAGATATGTACTTTTCAAAAACTTTCTTTTTTTAATTTTGCTAGTCAAAAATGTCCATTCTGTGTGTAACCCAGTGGGAAAGTGACAAACTTGAGTGAATTGTGACAATATGACTGAATTGGAGTGAATATGCGTTTATCTCTGTTAGAAAGCGAGCTAGAGCGCTGAAACTGTGGCTATACGCACTTTCATGGAAACACGCTTCTTTGAGGTTTTAAGCTCAGAACGTGAATCTGAGCGTGTTTCTGGCCTGGGAACAGCTTCAGATCACAGTGCAATGCGTATATGGTATCGTTTGGTCCAATGGCTTTTATGGCCATTTGGAAGTGAATATAAGCTTCTGAAGTGAAGATATGCACTTTTTCAAAAACTTTCTTTTTTTTTAAATTTTGCTTGTCAAAAATGTCCATTCTGTGTGTTACTCAGTGGGAAAGTGAACAACTTCAGTCAATTGTGACTTTATTCCTGAATTGGAGTGAATATGCTCGTATCTCTGTAAGGAAGCGCGCGAGAGCGCTGAAACTGTGGCTATACGCACTTTCATGGAAACACGCTTCTTTGAGGTTTTAAGCTCAGAACGTGAATCTGAGCGTGTTTCTGGCCTGGCAACAGCTTCAGATCACAGTGCAATGCATATATTGTATCGTTTGTTCCAATGTGCTTGTATGGCCATTTGGAAGTGAATAGAAGCTTCTGAAGTGAAGATATGCACTTTTTCAAAAACTTTCTTTTTTTTAAATTTTGCTTGTCAAAAATGTCCTTTCTGTGTGTAACCTGGTGGGAAAGTGACAAACTTGAGTGAATTGTGACTATTTGACTGAATTCGAGTGATGATGCGTTTATCTCTGTAAGGAAGCGGGCTAGAGCGCTGAAACTGTGGCTATACGTGCTTTCATGAAAACACGCTTCTTTGAGGTTTTAAGCTCAGAATGTGAAACTGTGCGTGCTTCTGGCCAGGGAACAGCTTCAGATCACAGTGCATTGCATATATTGTATCGATTGGTCCAATGTGCTTGTATGGCCAATTTTAAGTGAATATAAGCTTCTGAAGTGAAGATATGTACTTTTCAAAAACTTTCTTTTTTTAATTTTGCTAGTCAAAAATGTCCATTCTGTGTGTAACCCAGTGGGAAAGTGACAAACTTGAGTGAATTGTGACAATATGACTGAATTGGAGTGAATATGCGTTTATCTCTGTTAGAAAGCGAGCTAGAGCGCTGAAACTGTGGCTATACGTGCTTTCATGAAAACACGCTTCTTTGAGGTTTTAAGCTCAGAATGTGAAACTGTGCGTGCTTCTGGCCAGGGAACAGCTTCAGATCACAGTGCATTGCATATATTGTATCGATTGGTCCAATGTGCTTGTATGGCCAATTTTAAGTGAATATAAGCTTCTGAAGTGAAGATATGTACTTTTCAAAAACTTTCTTTTTTTAATTTTGCTAGTCAAAAATGTCCATTCTGTGTGTAACCCAGTGGGAAAGTGACAAACTTGAGTGAATTGTGACAATATGACTGAATTGGAGTGAATATGCGTTTATCTCTGTTAGAAAGCGAGCTAGAGCGCTGAAACTGTGGCTATACGCACTTTCATGGAAACACGCTTCTTTGAGGTTTTAAGCTCAGAACGTGAATCTGAGCGTGTTTCTGGCCTGGCAACAGCTTCAGATCACAGTGCAATGCATATATTGTATCGTTTGTTCCAATGTGCTTGTATGGCCATTTGGAAGTGAATAGAAGCTTCTGAAGTGAAGATATGCACTTTTTCAAAAACTTCCTTTTTTTTAAATTTTGCTTGTCAAAAATGTCCTTTCTGTGTGTAACCCAGTGGGAAAGTGACAAACTTGAGTGAATTGTGACTATTTGACTGAATTCGAGTGATGATGCGTTCATCTCTGTAAGGAAGCGTGCTAGAGCGCTGAAACTGTGGCTATACGTGCTTTAATGAAAACACACTTCTTTGAGGTTTTAAGCTCAGAATGTGAAACTGTGCGTGCTTCTGGCCAGGGAACAGCTTCAGATCACAGTGCATTGCATATATTGTATCGATTGGTCCAATGTGCTTGTATGGCCAATTTTAAGTGAATATAAGCTTCTGAAGTGAAGATATGTACTTTTCAAAAACTTTCTTTTTTTTATTTTGCTAGTCAAAAATGTCCATTCTGTGTGTAACCCAGTGGGAAAGTGACAAACTTGAGTGAATTGTGACAATATGACTGAATTGGAGTGAATATGCGTTTTTGTCTGTTAGAAAGCGAGCTAGAGCGCTGAAACTGTGGCTATACGCACTTTCATGGAAACACGCTTCTTTGAGGTTTTAAGCTCAGAACGTGAATCTGAGCGTGTTTCTGGCCTGGGAACAGCTTCAGATCACAGTGCAATGCGTATATGGTATCGTTTGGTCCAATGGCTTTTATGGCCATTTGGAAGTGAATATAAGCTTCTGAAATGAAGATATGCACTTTTTCAAAAACTTTCTTTTTTTTCGATTTGCTTGTCAGAAATGTCCATTCTGTGTGTTACTTAGTGGGAAAGTGAACAACTTCAGTGAATTGTGACTATATTACTGAATTGGAGTGAATATGCTCGTATCTCTGTAAGAAAGGGCGCTAGAGCGCTGAAACTGTGGCTATACGCACTTTTATGGAAACACGTTTCTTTGAGGTTTTAAGCTCAGAATGTGAAACTGTGCGTGCTTCTGGCCAGGGAACAGCTTCAGATCACAGTGCAATGCTTATATTGTATCGATTGGTCCAATGTGCTTGTATGGTCAATTTTAAGTGAATTTAAGCTTCTGAAGTGAAGATATGTACTTTTCAAAAACTTTCTTTTTTTTTAGTTTTGCTTGTCAAAAATGTCCATTCTGTGTGTAACTTAGTGAGAAAGTGACAAACTTGAGTGAATTGTGACAATATGACTGAATTGGAGTGAATATGCGTTTATCTCTGTAAGAAAGCGAGCTAGAGCGCTGAAACTGTGGCTAAACGCACTTTCATGAAAACATGCTTCTTTGAGGTTTTAAGCTCAGAACGTGAATCTGAGCGTGTTTCCGGCCTGGCAACAGCTTCAGATCACAGTGCAATGCATATATTGTATCGTTTGTTCCAATGTGCTTGTATGGCCATTTGGAAGTGAATAGAAGCTTCTGAAGTGAAGATATGCACTTTTTCAAAAACTTTCTTTTTTTTAAATTTTGCCTGTCAAAAATGTCCTTTCTGTGTGTAACCCAGTGGGAAAGTGACAAACTTGAGTGAATTGTGACTATATGACTGAATTCGAGTGATGATGCGTTTATCTCTGTAAGGAAGCGCGCTAGAGCGCTGAAACTGTGGCTATACGTGCTTTCATGAAAACACGCTTCTTTGAGGTTTTAAGCTCAGAATGTGAAACTGTGCGTGCTTCTGGCCAGGGAACAGCTTCAGATCACAGTGCAATGCGTATATGGTATCGTTTGGTCCAATGGCTTTTATGGCCATTTGGAAGTGAATATAAGCTTCTGAAGTGAAGATATGCACTTTTTTAAAAACTTTCTTTTTTTCAGATTTGCTTGTCAGAAATGTCCATTCTGTGTGTTACTCAGTGGGAAAGTGAACAACTTCAGTGAATTGTGACTTTATTACTGAATTGGAGTGAATATGCTCGTATCTCTGTAAGGAAGCGCGCTAGAGCGCTGAAACTGTGGCTATACGCACTTTCATGGAAACACGCTTCTTTGAGGTTTTAAGCTCAGAAAGTGAAACTGTGCGTGTTTCTGGCCAGGGAACAGCTTCAGATCACAGTGCAATGCTTATATGGTATCGTTTGGTCCATTGTGCTTGTATGGCCATTTGGAAGTGAATATAAGCTTCTGAAGTGAAGATATGCACTTTTTCAAAAACTTTCTTTTTTTTAAATTTTGCATGTCAAAAATGTCCATTCTGTGTGTAACCCAGTGGGAAAGTGAAAAACTTGAGTGAATTGTGACTATATGACTGAATTCGAGTGATTATGCGTTTATCTCTGAAAGGAAGCGCGCTAGAGCGCTGAAACTGTGGCTATACGTGCTTTCCTGAAAACACGCTTCTTTGAGGTTTTAAGCTCAGAATGTGAAACTGTGCGTGCTTCTGGCCAGGGAACAGCTTCAGATCACAGTGCATTGAATATATTGTATCGATTGGTCCAATGTGCTTGTATGGCCAATTTTAAGTGAATATAAGCTTCTGAAGTGAAGATATGTACTTTTCAAAAACTTTCTTTTTTTTAGTTTTGCTTGTCAAAAATGTCCTTTCTGTGTGTAACTTAGTGAGAAAGTGACAAACTTGAGTGAATTGTGACAATATGACTGAATTGGAGTGAATATGCTCGTATCTCTGTAAGGAAGCGCGCTAGAGCGCTGAAACTGTGGCTATACGCACTTTCATGGAAACACGCTTCTTTGAGGTTTTAAGCTCAGAAAGTGAAACTGTGAGTGCTTCTGGCCAGGGAACAGCTTCAGATGTGCTTGGATGGCCATTTGGAAGTGAATAGAAGCTTCTGAAGTGAAGATATGCACTTTTTCAAAAACTTTCTTCTTTATTTAATTTTGCTTGTCAAAAATGTCCATTCTGTGTGTAACCCAGTGGGAAAGTGAAAAACTTGAGTGAATTGTGACTATATGACAGAATTCGAGTGATTATGCGTTTATCTCTGTAAGGAAGCGCGCTAGAGCGCTGAAACTGTGGCTATACGTGCTTTCATGAAAACACGCTTCTTTGAGGTTTTAAGCTCAGAACGTGAATCTGAGCGTGTTTCTGGCCTGGCAACAGCTTCAGATCACAGTGCAATGCATATATTGTATCGTTTGTTCCAATGTGCTTGTTTGGCCATTTGGAAGTGAATAGAAGCTTCTGAAGTGAAGATATGTACTTTTCAAAAACTTTCTTTTTTTTAGTTTTGCTTGTCAAAAATGTCCTTTCTGTGTGTAACTCAGTGAGAAAGTGACAAACTTGAGTGAATTGTGACAATATGACTGAATTGGAGTGAATATGCGTTCATCTCTGTAAGAAAGCGAGCTAGAGCGCTGAAACTGTGGCTAAACGCACTTTCATGAAAACATGCTTCTTTGAGGTTTTAAGCTCAGAACGTGAATCTGAGCGTGTTTCCGGCCTGGCAACAGCTTCAGATCACAGTGCAATGCATATATTGTATCGTTTGTTCCAATGTGCTTGTATGGCCATTTGGAAGTGAATATAAGCTTCTGAAGTGAAGATATGCACTTTTTCAAAAACTTTCTTTTTTTTAAATTTTGCTTGTCAAAAATGCCCATTCTGTGTGTAACCCAGTGGGAAAGTGAAAAACTTGAGTGAATTGTGACTATATGACAATTCGAGTGATTATGCGTTTATCTCTGAAAGGAAGCGCGCTAGAGCGCTGAAACTGTGCCTACACGTGCTTTCCTGAAAACACGCTTCTTTGAGGTTTTAAGCTCAGAATGTGAAACTGTGCGTGCTTCTGGCCAGGGAACAGCTTCAGATCACAGTGCATTGAATATACTGTATCGATTGGTCCAATGTGCTTGTATGGCCAATTTTAAGTGAATATAAGCTTCTGAAGTGAAGATATGTACTTTTCAAAAACTTTCTTTTTTTTAGTTTTGCTTGTCAAAAATGTCCTTTCTGTGTGTAACTTAGTGAGAAAGTGACAAACTTGAGTGAATTGTGACAATATGACTGAATTGGAGTGAATATGCGTTTATCTCTGTAAGAAAGCGAGCTAGAGCGCTGAAACTGTGGCTATACGCACTTTCATGAAAACATGCTTCTTTGAGGTTTTAAGCTCAGAAAGTGAATCTGAGCGTGTTTCTGGCCTGGCAACAGCTTCAGATCACAGTGCAATGCATATATTGTATCGTTTGTTCCAATGTGCTTGTATGGCCATTTAGAAGTGAATAGAAGCTTCTGAAGTGAAGATATGCACTTTTTCAAAAACTTTCTTTTTTTTAGATTTGCTTGTCAGAAATGTCCATTCTGTGTGTTACTCAGTGGGAAAGTGAACAACTTCAGTGAATTGTGACTATATTACTGAATTGGAGTGAATATGCTCGTATCTCTGTAAGGAAGCGCGCTAGAGCGCTGAAACTGTGGCTATACGCACTTTCATGGAAACACGCTTCTTTGAGGTTTTAAGCTCAGAAAGTGAAACTGTGAGTACTTCTGGCCAGGGAACAGCTTCAGATCACAGTGCAATGCATATATTGTATCGTTTGTTCCAATGTGCTTGTATGGCCATTTGGAAGTGAATAGAAGCTTCTGAAGTGAAGATATGCACTTTTCAAAAACTTTCTTTTTTTTTAAATTTTGCTTGTCAAAAATGTCCATTCTGTGTGTAACCCAGTGGGAAAGTGAAAAACTTGAGTGAATTGTGACTATATGACTGAATTCGAGTGATTATGCGTTTATCTCTGTAAGGAAGCGCGCTAGAGCGCTGAAACTGTGGCTATACGTGCTTTCATGAAAACACGCTTCTTTGAGGTTTTAAGCTCAGAACGTGAATCTGAGCGTGTTTCTGGCCTGGCAACAGCTTCAGATCACAGTGCAATGCATATATTGTATCGTTTGTTCCAATGTGCTTGTATGGCCATTTGGAAGTGAATAGAAGCTTCTGAAGTGAAGATATGCACTTTTTCAAAAACTTTCTTTTTTTTTAATTTTGCTTGTCAAAAATGTCCTTTCTGTGTGTAACCTGGTGGGAAAGTGACAAACTTGAGTGAATTGTGACTATTTGACTGAATTCGAGTGATGATGCGTTTATCTCTGTAAGGAAGCGGGCTAGAGCGCTGAAACTGTGGCTATACGTGCTTTCATGAAAACACGCTTCTTTGAGGTTTTAAGCTCAGAATGTGAAACTGTGCGTGCTTCTGGCCAGGGAACAGCTTCAGATCACAGTGCATTGCATATATTGTATCGATTGGTCCAATGTGCTTGTATGGCCAATTTTAAGTGAATATAAGCTTCTGAAGTGAAGATATGTACTTTTCAAAAACTTTCTTTTTTTAATTTTGCTAGTCAAAAATGTCCATTCTGTGTGTAACCCAGTGGGAAAGTGACAAACTTGAGTGAATTGTGACAATATGACTGAATTGGAGTGAATATGCGTTTATCTCTGTTAGAAAGCGAGCTAGAGCGCTGAAACTGTGGCTATACGCACTTTCATGGAAACACGCTTCTTTGAGGTTTTAAGCTCAGAACGTGAATCTGAGCGTGTTTCTGGCCTGGGAACAGCTTCAGATCACAGTGCAATGCGTATATGGTATCGTTTGGTCCAATGGCTTTTATGGCCATTTGGAAGTGAATATAAGCTTCTGAAGTGAAGATATGCACTTTTTCAAAAACTTTCTTTTTTTTTAAATTTTGCTTGTCAAAAATGTCCATTCTGTGTGTTACTCAGTGGGAAAGTGAACAACTTCAGTCAATTGTGACTTTATTCCTGAATTGGAGTGAATATGCTCGTATCTCTGTAAGGAAGCGCCCGAGAGCGCTGAAACTGTGGCTATACGCACTTTCATGGAAACACGCTTCTTTGAGGTTTTAAGCTCAGAACGTGAATCTGAGCGTGTTTCTGGCCTGGCAACAGCTTCAGATCACAGTGCAATGCATATATTGTATCGTTTGTTCCAATGTGCTTGTATGGCCATTTGGAAGTGAATAGAAGCTTCTGAAGTGAAGATATGCACTTTTTCAAAAACTTTCTTTTTTTTAAATTTTGCTTGTCAAAAATGTCCTTTCTGTGTGTAACCTGGTGGGAAAGTGACAAACTTGAGTGAATTGTGACTATTTGACTGAATTCGAGTGATGATGCGTTTATCTCTGTAAGGAAGCGGGCTAGAGCGCTGAAACTGTGGCTATACGTGCTTTCATGAAAACACGCTTCTTTGAGGTTTTAAGCTCAGAATGTGAAACTGTGCGTGCTTCTGGCCAGGGAACAGCTTCAGATCACAGTGCATTGCATATATTGTATCGATTGGTCCAATGTGCTTGTATGGCCAATTTTAAGTGAATATAAGCTTCTGAAGTGAAGATATGTACTTTTCAAAAACTTTCTTTTTTTAATTTTGCTAGTCAAAAATGTCCATTCTGTGTGTAACCCAGTGGGAAAGTGACAAACTTGTGTGAATTGTGACAATATGACTGAATTGGAGTGAATATGCGTTTATCTCTGTTAGAAAGCGAGCTAGAGCGCTGAAACTGTGGCTATACGCACTTTCATGGAAACACGCTTCTTTGAGGTTTTAAGCTCAGAACGTGAATCTGAGCGTGTTTCTGGCCTGGGAACAGCTTCAGATCACAGTGCAATGCGTATATGGTATCGTTTGGTCCAATGGCTTTTATGGCCATTTGGAAGTGAATATAAGCTTCTGAAGTGAAGATATGTACTTTTCAAAAACTTTCTTTTTTTTATTTTGCTAGTCAAAAATGTCCATTCTGTGTGTAACCCAGTGGGAAAGTGACAAACTTGAGTGAATTGTGACAATATGACTGAATTGGAGTGAATATGCGTTTTTGTCTGTTAGAAAGCGAGCTAGAGCGCTGAAACTGTGGCTATACGCACTTTCATGGAAACACGCTTCTTTGAGGTTTTAAGCTCAGAACGTGAATCTGAGCGTGTTTCTGGCCTGGGAACAGCTTCAGATCACAGTGCAATGCGTATATGGTATCGTTTGGTCCAATGGCTTTTATGGCCATTTGGAAGTGAATATAAGCTTCTGAAATGAAGATATGCACTTTTTCAAAAACTTTCTTTTTTTTCGATTTGCTTGTCAGAAATGTCCATTCTGTGTGTTACTTAGTGGGAAAGTGAACAACTTCAGTGAATTGTGACTATATTACTGAATTGGAGTGAATATGCTCGTATCTCTGTAAGAAAGGGCGCTAGAGCGCTGAAACTGTGGCTATACGCACTTTTATGGAAACACGTTTCTTTGAGGTTTTAAGCTCAGAATGTGAAACTGTGCGTGCTTCTGGCCAGGGAACAGCTTCAGATCACAGTGCAATGCTTATATTGTATCGATTGGTCCAATGTGCTTGTATGGTCAATTTTAAGTGAATTTAAGCTTCTGAAGTGAAGATATGTACTTTTCAAAAACTTTCTTTTTTTTTAGTTTTGCTTGTCAAAAATGTCCATTCTGTGTGTAACTTAGTGAGAAAGTGACAAACTTGAGTGAATTGTGACAATATGACTGAATTGGAGTGAATATGCGTTTATCTCTGTAAGAAAGCGAGCTAGAGCGCTGAAACTGTGGCTAAACGCACTTTCATGAAAACATGCTTCTTTGAGGTTTTAAGCTCAGAACGTGAATCTGAGCGTGTTTCCGGCCTGGCAACAGCTTCAGATCACAGTGCAATGCATATATTGTATCGTTTGTTCCAATGTGCTTGTATGGCCATTTGGAAGTGAATAGAAGCTTCTGAAGTGAAGATATGCACTTTTTCAAAAACTTTCTTTTTTTTAAATTTTGCCTGTCAAAAATGTCCTTTCTGTGTGTAACCCAGTGGGAAAGTGACAAACTTGAGTGAATTGTGACTATATGACTGAATTCGAGTGATGATGCGTTTATCTCTGTCAGGAAGCGCGCTAGAGCGCTGAAACTGTGGCTATACGTGCTTTCATGAAAACACGCTTCTTTGAGGTTTTAAGCTCAGAATGTGAAACTGTGCGTGCTTCTGGCCAGGGAACAGCTTCAGATCACAGTGCAATGCGTATATGGTATCGTTTGGTCCAATGGCTTTTATGGCCATTTGGAAGTGAATATAAGCTTCTGAAGTGAAGATATGCACTTTTTTAAAAACTTTCTTTTTTTCAGATTTGCTTGTCAGAAATGTCCATTCTGTGTGTTACTCAGTGGGAAAGTGAACAACTTCAGTGAATTGTGACTTTATTACTGAATTGGAGTGAATATGCTCGTATCTCTGTAAGGAAGCGCGCTAGAGCGCTGAAACTGTGGCTATACGCACTTTCATGGAAACACGCTTCTTTGAGGTTTTAAGCTCAGAAAGTGAAACTGTGCGTGTTTCTGGCCAGGGAACAGCTTCAGATCACAGTGCAATGCTTATATGGTATCGTTTGGTCCATTGTGCTTGTATGGCCATTTGGAAGTGAATATAAGCTTCTGAAGTGAAGATATGCACTTTTTCAAAAACTTTCTTTTTTTTAAATTTTGCATGTCAAAAATGTCCATTCTGTGTGTAACCCAGTGGGAAAGTGAAAAACTTGAGTGAATTGTGACTATATGACTGAATTCGAGTGATTATGCGTTTATCTCTGAAAGGAAGCGCGCTAGAGCGCTGAAACTGTGGCTATACGTGCTTTCCTGAAAACACGCTTCTTTGAGGTTTTAAGCTCAGAATGTGAAACTGTGCGTGCTTCTGGCCAGGGAACAGCTTCAGATCACAGTGCATTGAATATATTGTATCGATTGGTCCAATGTGCTTGTATGGCCAATTTTAAGTGAATATAAGCTTCTGAAGTGAAGATATGTACTTTTCAAAAACTTTCTTTTTTTTAGTTTTGCTTGTCAAAAATGTCCTTTCTGTGTGTAACTTAGTGAGAAAGTGACAAACTTGAGTGAATTGTGACAATATGACTGAATTGGAGTGAATATGCTCGTATCTCTGTAAGGAAGCGCGCTAGAGCGCTGAAACTGTGGCTATACGCACTTTCATGGAAACACGCTTCTTTGAGGTTTTAAGCTCAGAAAGTGAAACTGTGAGTGCTTCTGGCCAGGGAACAGCTTCAGATGTGCTTGGATGGCCATTTGGAAGTGAATAGAAGCTTCTGAAGTGAAGATATGCACTTTTTCAAAAACTTTCTTCTTTATTTAATTTTGCTTGTCAAAAATGTCCATTCTGTGTGTAACCCAGTGGGAAAGTGAAAAACTTGAGTGAATTGTGACTATATGACAGAATTCGAGTGATTATGCGTTTATCTCTGTAAGGAAGCGCGCTAGAGCGCTGAAACTGTGGCTATACGTGCTTTCATGAAAACACGCTTCTTTGAGGTTTTAAGCTCAGAACGTGAATCTGAGCGTGTTTCTGGCCTGGCAACAGCTTCAGATCACAGTGCAATGCATATATTGTATCGTTTGTTCCAATGTGCTTGTTTGGCCATTTGGAAGTGAATAGAAGCTTCTGAAGTGAAGATATGTACTTTTCAAAAACTTTCTTTTTTTTAGTTTTGCTTGTCAAAAATGTCCTTTCTGTGTGTAACTCAGTGAGAAAGTGACAAACTTGAGTGAATTGTGACAATATGACTGAATTGGAGTGAATATGCGTTCATCTCTGTAAGAAAGCGAGCTAGAGCGCTGAAACTGTGGCTAAACGCACTTTCATGAAAACATGCTTCTTTGAGGTTTTAAGCTCAGAACGTGAATCTGAGCGTGTTTCCGGCCTGGCAACAGCTTCAGATCACAGTGCAATGCATATATTGTATCGTTTGTTCCAATGTGCTTGTATGGCCATTTGGAAGTGAATATAAGCTTCTGAAGTGAAGATATGCACTTTTTCAAAAACTTTCTTTTTTTTAAATTTTGCTTGTCAAAAATGCCCATTCTGTGTGTAACCCAGTGGGAAAGTGAAAAACTTGAGTGAATTGTGACTATATGACAATTCGAGTGATTATGCGTTTATCTCTGAAAGGAAGCGCGCTAGAGCGCTGAAACTGTGCCTACACGTGCTTTCCTGAAAACACGCTTCTTTGAGGTTTTAAGCTCAGAATGTGAAACTGTGCGTGCTTCTGGCCAGGGAACAGCTTCAGATCACAGTGCATTGAATATACTGTATCGATTGGTCCAATGTGCTTGTATGGCCAATTTTAAGTGAATATAAGCTTCTGAAGTGAAGATATGTACTTTTCAAAAACTTTCTTTTTTTTAGTTTTGCTTGTCAAAAATGTCCTTTCTGTGTGTAACTTAGTGAGAAAGTGACAAACTTGAGTGAATTGTGACAATATGACTGAATTGGAGTGAATATGCGTTTATCTCTGTAAGAAAGCGAGCTAGAGCGCTGAAACTGTGGCTATACGCACTTTCATGAAAACATGCTTCTTTGAGGTTTTAAGCTCAGAAAGTGAATCTGAGCGTGTTTCTGGCCTGGCAACAGCTTCAGATCACAGTGCAATGCATATATTGTATCGTTTGTTCCAATGTGCTTGTATGGCCATTTAGAAGTGAATAGAAGCTTCTGAAGTGAAGATATGCACTTTTTCAAAAACTTTCTTTTTTTTAGATTTGCTTGTCAGAAATGTCCATTCTGTGTGTTACTCAGTGGGAAAGTGAACAACTTCAGTGAATTGTGACTATATTACTGAATTGGAGTGAATATGCTCGTATCTCTGTAAGGAAGCGCGCTAGAGCGCTGAAACTGTGGCTATACGCACTTTCATGGAAACACGCTTCTTTGAGGTTTTAAGCTCAGAAAGTGAAACTGTGAGTGCTTCTGGCCAGGGAACAGCTTCAGATCACAGTGCAATGCATATATTGTATCGTTTGTTCCAATGTGCTTGTATGGCCATTTGGAAGTGAATAGAAGCTTCTGAAGTGAAGATATGCACTTTTCAAAAACTTTCTTTTTTTTTAAATTTTGCTTGTCAAAAATGTCCATTCTGTGTGTAACCCAGTGGGAAAGTGAAAAACTTGAGTGAATTGTGACTATATGACTGAATTCGAGTGATTATGCGTTTATCTCTGTAAGGAAGCGCGCTAGAGCGCTGAAACTGTGGCTATACGTGCTTTCATGAAAACACGCTTCTTTGAGGTTTTAAGCTCAGAACGTGAATCTGAGCGTGTTTCTGGCCTGGCAACAGCTTCAGATCACAGTGCAATGCATATATTGTATCGTTTGTTCCAATGTGCTTGTATGGCCATTTGGAAGTGAATAGAAGCTTCTGAAGTGAAGATATGCACTTTTTCAAAAACTTTCTTTTTTTTTAATTTTGCTTGTCAAAAATGTCCTTTCTGTGTGTAACCTGGTGGGAAAGTGACAAACTTGAGTGAATTGTGACTATTTGACTGAATTCGAGTGATGATGCGTTTATCTCTGTAAGGAAGCGGGCTAGAGCGCTGAAACTGTGGCTATACGTGCTTTCATGAAAACACGCTTCTTTGAGGTTTTAAGCTCAGAATGTGAAACTGTGCGTGCTTCTGGCCAGGGAACAGCTTCAGATCACAGTGCATTGCATATATTGTATCGATTGGTCCAATGTGCTTGTATGGCCAATTTTAAGTGAATATAAGCTTCTGAAGTGAAGATATGTACTTTTCAAAAACTTTCTTTTTTTAATTTTGCTAGTCAAAAATGTCCATTCTGTGTGTAACCCAGTGGGAAAGTGACAAACTTGAGTGAATTGTGACAATATGACTGAATTGGAGTGAATATGCGTTTATCTCTGTTAGAAAGCGAGCTAGAGCGCTGAAACTGTGGCTATACGCACTTTCATGGAAACACGCTTCTTTGAGGTTTTAAGCTCAGAACGTGAATCTGAGCGTGTTTCTGGCCTGGGAACAGCTTCAGATCACAGTGCAATGCGTATATGGTATCGTTTGGTCCAATGGCTTTTATGGCCATTTGGAAGTGAATATAAGCTTCTGAAGTGAAGATATGCACTTTTTCAAAAACTTTCTTTTTTTTTAAATTTTGCTTGTCAAAAATGTCCATTCTGTGTGTTACTCAGTGGGAAAGTGAACAACTTCAGTCAATTGTGACTTTATTCCTGAATTGGAGTGAATATGCTCGTATCTCTGTAAGGAAGCGCCCGAGAGCGCTGAAACTGTGGCTATACGCACTTTCATGGAAACACGCTTCTTTGAGGTTTTAAGCTCAGAACGTGAATCTGAGCGTGTTTCTGGCCTGGCAACAGCTTCAGATCACAGTGCAATGCATATATTGTATCGTTTGTTCCAATGTGCTTGTATGGCCATTTGGAAGTGAATAGAAGCTTCTGAAGTGAAGATATGCACTTTTTCAAAAACTTTCTTTTTTTTAAATTTTGCTTGTCAAAAATGTCCTTTCTGTGTGTAACCTGGTGGGAAAGTGACAAACTTGAGTGAATTGTGACTATTTGACTGAATTCGAGTGATGATGCGTTTATCTCTGTAAGGAAGCGGGCTAGAGCGCTGAAACTGTGGCTATACGTGCTTTCATGAAAACACGCTTCTTTGAGGTTTTAAGCTCAGAATGTGAAACTGTGCGTGCTTCTGGCCAGGGAACAGCTTCAGATCACAGTGCATTGCATATATTGTATCGATTGGTCCAATGTGCTTGTATGGCCAATTTTAAGTGAATATAAGCTTCTGAAGTGAAGATATGTACTTTTCAAAAACTTTCTTTTTTTAATTTTGCTAGTCAAAAATGTCCATTCTGTGTGTAACCCAGTGGGAAAGTGACAAACTTGTGTGAATTGTGACAATATGACTGAATTGGAGTGAATATGCGTTTATCTCTGTTAGAAAGCGAGCTAGAGCGCTGAAACTGTGGCTATACGCACTTTCATGGAAACACGCTTCTTTGAGGTTTTAAGCTCAGAACGTGAATCTGAGCGTGTTTCTGGCCTGGGAACAGCTTCAGATCACAGTGCAATGCGTATATGGTATCGTTTGGTCCAATGGCTTTTATGGCCATTTGGAAGTGAATATAAGCTTCTGAAGTGAAGATATGCACTTTTTCAAAAACTTTCTTTTTTTTTAAATTTTGCTTGTCAAAAATGTCCATTCTGTGTGTTACTCAGTGGGAAAGTGAACAACTTCAGTCAATTGTGACTTTATTCCTGAATTGGAGTGAATATGCTCGTATCTCTGTAAGGAAGCGCGCGAGAGCGCTGAAACTGTGGCTATACGCACTTTCATGGAAACACGCTTCTTTGAGGTTTTAAGCTCAGAAAGTGAAACTGTGCGTGTTTCTGGCCAGGGAACAGCTTCAGATCACAGTGCAATGCTTATATGGTATCGTTTGGTCCATTGTGCTTGTATGGCCATTTGGAAGTGAATATAAGCTTCTGAAGTGAAGATATGCACTTTTTCAAAAACTTTCTTTTTTTTTAAATTTTGCTTGTCAAAAATGTCCATTCTGTGTGTAACCCAGTGGGAAAGTGAAAAACTTGAGTGAATTGTGACAATATGACTGAATTCGAGTGATTATGCGTTTATCTCTGAAAGGAAGCGCGCTCGAGCGCTGAAACTGTGCCTTTTCGTGCTTTCCTGAAAACACGCTTCTTTGAGGTTTTAAGCTCAGAATGTGAAACTGTGCGTGCTTCTGGCCAGGGAACAGCTTCAGATCACAGTGCAATGCTTATATTGTATCGATTGGTCCAATGTGCTTGTATGGCCAATTTTAAGTGAATATAAGCTTCTGAAGTGAAGATATGTACTTTTCAAAAACTTTATTTTTTTTAAATTTTGCTTGTCAAAAATGTCCATTCTGTGTGTAACCCAGTGGGAAAGTGACAAATTTGAGTGAATTGTGACAATATGACTGAATTGGAGTGAATATGCGTTTATCTCTGTAAGAAAGCGAGCTAGAGCCCTGAAACTGTGGCTATACGCACTTTCATGAAAACATGTTTCTTTGAGGTTTTCAGCTCAGAAAGTGAATCTGAGCATGTTTCCGGCCTGGCAACAGCTTCAGATCACAGTGCAGTGCATATATTGTATCGTTTGTTCCAATGTGCTTGTATGGCCATTTGGAAGTGAATAGAAGCTTCTGAAGTGAAGATATGCACTTTTTCAAAAACTTTCTTTTTTTTTAATTTTGCTTGTCAAAAATGTCCTTTCTGTGTGTAACCCAGTGGGAAAGTGACAAACTTGAGTGAATTGTGACTATATGACTGAATTCGAGTGTTTATGCGTTTATCTCTGTAAGGGAGCGCTTGAGCGCTGAAACTGTGGTTATACGTGCTTTCATGAAAACACGCTTCTTTGAGGTTTTAAGCTCAGAATGTGAAACTGTGCGTGCTTCTGGCCAGGGAACAGCTTCAGATCACAGTGCATTGCATATATTGTATCGATTAGTCCAATGTGCTTGGATGGCCAATTTTAAGTGAATATAAGCTTCTGAAGTGAAGATATGTACTTTTCAAAAACTTTCTTTTTTTTTTAATTTTGCTTGTCAAAAATGTCCATTCTGTGTGTAACCCAGTGGGAAAGTGAAAAACTTGAGTGAATTGTGACTATATGACTGAATTCGAGTGATTATGCGTTTATCTCTGAAAGGAAGCGCGCTAGAGCGCTGAAACTTTGGCTATACGTGCTTTCCTGAAAACACGCTTCTTTGAGGTTTTAAGGTCAGAATGTGAAACTGGTCGTGCTTCTGGCCAGGGAACAGCTTCAGATCACAGTGCATTGCATATATTGTATCGATTGGTCCAATGTGCTTGTATGGCCAATTTTAAGTGAATATAAGCTTCTGAAGTGAAGATATGCACTTTTTCAAAAACTTTCTTTTTTTTAGATTTGCTTGTCAGAAATGTCCATTCTGTGTGTTACTCAGTGGGAAAGTGAACAACTTCAGTGAATTGTGACTATATTACTGAATTGGAGTGAATATGCTCGTATCTCTGTAAGGAAGCGCGCTAGAGCGCTGAAACTGTGGCTATACGCACTTTCATGGAAACACGCTTCTTTGAGGTTTTAAGCTCAGAAAGTGAAACTGTGAGTGCTTCTGGCCAGGGAACAGCTTCAGATCACAGTGCATTGCATATATTGTATCGTTTGTTCCAATGTGCTTGTATGGCCATTTGGAAGTGAATAGAAGCTTCTGAACTGAAGATATGCACTTTTTCAAAAACTTTCTTTTTTTTGAAATTTTGCTTGTCAAAAATGTCCATTCTGTGTGTAACCCAGTGGGAAAGTGAAAAACTTGAGTGAATTGTGACTATATGACTGAATTCGAGTGATTATGCGTTTATCTCTGTAAGGAAGCGCGCTAGAGCGCTGAAACTGTGGCTATACGTGCTTTCATGAAAACACGCTTCTTTGAGGTTTTAAGCTCAGAACGTGAATCTGAGCGTGTTTCTGGCCTGGCAACAGCTTCAGATCACAGTGCAATGCATATATTGTATCGTTTGTTCCAATGTGCCTGTATGGCCATTTGGAAGTGAATAGAAGCTTCTGAAGTGAAGATATGCACTTTTTCAAAAACTTTCTTTTTTTTTAATTTTGCTTGTCAAAAATGTCCTTTCTGTGTGTAACCCAGTGGGAAAGTGACAAACTTGAGTGAATTGTGACTATTTGACTGAATTCGAGTGATGATGCGTTTATCTCTGTAAGGAAGCGCGCTAGAGCGCTGAAACTGTGGCTATACGTGCTTTCATGAAAACACGCTTCTTTGAGGTTTTAAGCTCAGAATGTGAAACTGTGCATGCTTCTGGCCAGGGAACAGCTTCAGATCACAGTGCATTGCATATATTGTATCGATTGGTCCAATGTGCTTGTATGGCCAATTTTAAGTGAATATAAGCTTCTGAAGTGAAGATATGTACTTTTCAAAAACTTTCTTTTTTTTTAATTTTGCTAGTCAAAAATGTCCATTCTGTGTGTAACCCAGTGGGAAAGTGACAAACTTGAGTGAATTGTGACAATATGACTGAATTGGAGTGAATATGCGTTTATCTCTGTAAGAAAGCGAGCTAGAGCGCTGAAACTGTGGCTATACGCACTTTCATGGAAACACGCTTCTTTGAGGTTTTAAGCTCAGAACGTGAATCTGAGCGTGTTTCGGGCCTGGGAACAGCTTCAGATCACAGTGCAATGCGTATATGGTATCTTTTGGTCCAATGGCTTTTATGGCCATTTGGAAGTGAATATAAGCTTCTGAAGTGAAGATATGTACTTTTCAAAAACTTTCTTTTTTTTTAATTTTGCTAGTCAAAAATGTCCATTCTGTGTGTAACCCAGTGGGAAAGTGACAAACTTGAGTGAATTGTGACAATATGACTGAATTGGAGTGAATATGCGTTTATCTCTGTAAGGAAGCGCGCTAGAGCGCTGAAACTGTGCCTACACGTGCTTTCCTGAAAACACGCTTCTTTGAGGTTTTCAGCTCAGAATGTGAAACTGTGCGTGCTTCTGGCCAGGGAACAGCTTCAGATCACAGTGCAGTGCATATATTGTATCGTTTGTTCCAATGTGCTTGTATGGCCATTTGGAAGTGAATAGAAGCTTCTGAAGTGAAGATATGCACTTTTTCAAAAACTTTCTTTTTTTTTAATTTTGCTTGTCAAAAATGTCCTTTCTGTGTGTAACCCAGTGGGAAAGTGACAAACTTGAGTGAATTGTGACTATATGACTGAATTCGAGTGATTATGCGTTTATCTCTGTAAGGAAGCGCGCTAGAGCGCTGAAACTGTGGTTATACGTGCTTTCATGAAAACACGCTTCTTTGAGGTTTTAAGCTCAGAATGTGAAACTGTGCGTGCTTCTGGCCAGGGAACAGCTTCAGATCACAGTGCATTGCATATATTGTATCGATTAGTCCAATGTGCTTGTATGGCCAATTTTAAGTGAATATAAGCTTCTGAAGTGAAGATATGTACTTTTCAAAAACTTTCTTTTTTTTAGTTTTGCTTGTCAAAAATGTCCTTTCTGTGTGTAACTTAGTGAGAAAGTGACAAACTTGAGTGAATTGTGACAATATGACTGAATTGGAGTGAATATGCGTTTATCTCTGTAAGAAAGCGAGCTAGAGCGCTGAAACTGTGGCTATACGCACTTTCATGAAAACATGCTTCTTTGAGGTTTTAAGCTCAGAAAGTGAATCTGAGCATGTTTCCAGCCTGGCAACAGCTTCAGATCACAGTGCAGTGCATATATTGTATCGATTGGTCCAATGTGCTTGTATGGCCAATTTTAAGTGAATATAAGCTTCTGAAGTGAAGATATGTACTTTTCAAAAACTTTCTTTTTTTTAATTTTGCTAGTCAAAAATGTCCATTCTGTGTGTAACCCAGTGGGAAAGTGACAAACTTGAGTGAATTGTGACAATATGACTGAATTGGAGTGAATATGCGTTTATCTCTGTAAGAAAGCGAGCAAGAGCGCTGAAACTGTGGCTATTCGCACTTTCATGGAAACACGCTTCTTTGAGGTTTTAAGGTCAGAATGTGAAACTGGTCGTGCTTCTGGCCAGGGAACAGCTTCAGATCACAGTGCATTGCATATATTGTATCGATTGGTCCAATGTGCTTGAATGGCCAATTTTAAGTGAATATAAGCTTCTGAAGTGAAGATATGCACTTTTTCAAAAACTTTCTTTTTTTTAGATTTGCTTGTCAGAAATGTCCATTCTGTGTGTTACTCAGTGGGAAAGTGAACAACTTCAGTGAATTGTAACTATATTACTGAATTGGAGTGAATATGCTCGTATCTCTGTAAGGAAGCGCGCTAGAGCGCTGAAACTGTGGCTATACGCACTTTCATGGAAACACGCTTCTTTGAGGTTTTAAGCTCAGAAAGTGAAACTGTGAGTGCTTCTGGCCAGGGAACAGCTTCAGATCACAGTGCATTGCATATATTGTATCGTTTGTTCCAATGTGCTTGTATGGCCATTTGGAAGTGAATAGAAGCTTCTGAAGTGAAGATATGCACTTTTTCAAAAACTTTCTTTTTTTTTAAATTTTGCTTGTCAAAAATGTCCATTCTGTGTGTAACCCAGTGGGAAAGTGAAAAACTTGAGAGAGTTGTGTCTTTATGACTGAATTCGAGTGATTATGCGTTTATCTCTGTAAGGAAGCGCGCTAGAGCGCTGAAACTGTGGCTATACGTGCTTTTATGAAAACACGCTTCTTTGAGGTTTTAAGCTCAGAACGTGAATCTGAGCGTGTTTCTGGCCTGGCAACAGCTTCAGATCACAGTGCAATGCATATATTGTATCGTTTGTTCCAATGTGCTTGTATGGCCATTTGGAAGTGAATAGAAGCTTCTGAAGTGAAGATATGCACTTTTTCAAAAACTTTCTTATTTTTAATTTTACTTGTCAAAAATGTCCTTTCTGTGTGTAACCCAGTGGGAAAGTGACAAACTTGAGTGAATTGTGACTATTTGAAAGAATTCGAGTGATGATGCGTTTATCTCTGTAAGGAAGCGCGCTAGAGCGCTGAAACTGTGGCTATACGCACTTTCATGGAAACACGCTTCTTTGAGGTTTTAAGCTCAGAACGTGAATCTGAGCGTGTTTCTGGCCTGGGAACAGCTTCAGATCACGGTGCAATGCGTATATGGTATCGTTTGGTCCAATGGCTTTTATGGCCATTTGGAAGTGAATATAAGCTTCTGAAGTGAAGATATGCACTTTTTCAAAAACTTTCTTTTTTTTTAAATTTTGCTTGTCAAAAATGTCCATTCTGTGTGTTACTCAGTGGGAAAGTGAACAACTTCAGTCAATTGTGACTTTATTACTGAATTGGAGTGAATATGCTCGTATCTCTGTAAGGAAGCGCGCGAGAGCGCTGAAACTGTGGCTATACGCACTTTCATGGAAACACGCTTCTTTGAGGTTTTAAGCTCAGAAAGTGAAACTGTGCGTGTTTCTGGCCAGGGAACAGCTTCAGATCACAGTGCAATGCTTATATGGTATCGTTTGGTCCATTGTGCTTGTATGGCCATTTGGAAGTGAATATAAGCTTCTGAAGTGAAGATATGCACTTTTTCAAAAACTTTCTTTTTTTTTAAATTTTGCTTGTCAAAAATGTCCATTCTGTGTGTAACCCAGTGGGAAAGTGAAAAACTTGAGTGAATTGTGACAATATGACTGAATTCGAGTGATTATGCGTTTATCTCTGAAAGGAAGCGCGCTAGAGCGCTGAAACTGTGCCTATACGTGCTTTCCTGAAAACACGCTTCTTTGAGGTTTTAAGCTCAGAATGTGAAACTGTGCGTGCTTCTGGCCAGGGAACAGCTTCAGATCACAGTGCAATGCTTATATTGTATCGATTGGTCCAATGTGCTTGTATGGCCAATTTTAAGTGAATATAAGCTTCTGAAGTGAAGATATGCACTTTTCAAAAACTTTATTTTTTTTAAATTTTGCTTGTCAAAAATGTCCATTTTGTGTGTAACCCAGTGGGAAAGTGACAAATTTGAGTGAATTGTGACAATATGACTGAATTGGAGTGAATATGCGTTTATCTCTGTAAGAAAGCGAGCTAGAGCCCTGAAACTGTGGCTATACGCACTTTCATGAAAACATGCTTCTTTGAGGTTTTTAGCTCAGAAAGTGAATCTGAGCATGTTTCCGGCCTGGCAACAGCTTCAGATCACAGTGCAGTGCATATATTGTATCGTTTGTTCCAATGTGCTTGTATGGCCATTTGGAAGTGAATAGAAGCTTCTGAAGTGAAGATATGCACTTTTTCAAAAACTTTCTTTTTTTTAAATTTTGCTTGTCAAAAATGTCCATTCTGTGTGTAACCCAGTGGGAAAGTGACAAACTTGAGTGAATTGTGACTATATGACTGAATTCGAGTGATTATGCGTTTATCTCTGTAAGGAAGCGCGCTAGAGCGCTGAAACTGTGGTTAAACGTGCTTTCATGAAAACACGCTTCTTTGAGGTTTTAAGCTCAGAATGTGAAACTGTGCGTGCTTCTGGCCAGGGAACAGCTTCAGATAACAGTGCATTGCATATATTGTATCGATTAGTCCAATGTGCTTGTATGGCCAATTTTAAGTGAATATAAGCTTCTGAAGTGAAGATATGTACTTTTCAAAAACTTTCTTTTTTTTAGTTTTGCTTGTCAAAAATGTCCTTTCTGTGTGTAACTTAGTGAGAAAGTGACAAACTTGAGTGAATTGTGACAATATGACTGAATTGGAGTGAATATGCGTTTATCTCTGTAAGAAAGCGAGCTAGAGCGCTGAAACTGTGGCTATACGCACTTTCATGAAAACATGCTTCTTTGAGGTTTTAAGCTCAGAAAGTGAATCTGAGCATGTTTCCGGCCTGGCAACAGCTTCAGATCACAGTGCAGTGCATATATTGTATCGATTGGTCCAATGTGCTTGTATGGCCAATTTTAAGTGAATATAAGCTTCTGAAGTGAAGATATGTACTTTTCAAAAACTTTCTTTTGTTTTAAATTTTGCTTGTCAAAAATGTCCATTCTGTGTGTAACCCAGTGGGAAAGTGAAAAACTTGAGTGAATTGTGACTATATGACTGAATTCGAGTGATTATGCGTTTATCTCTGAAAGGAAGCGCGCTAGAGCGCTGAAACTTTGGCTATACGTGCTTTCCTGAAAACACGCTTCTTTGAGGTTTTAAGGTCAGAATGTTAAACTGGTCGTGCTTCTGGCCAGGGAACAGCTTCAGATCACAGTGCATTGCATATATTGTATCGATTGGTCCAATGTGCTTGTATGGCCAATTTTAAGTGAAAAAAGCTTCTGTAGTGAAGATATGCACTTTTTCAAAAACTTTCTTTTTTTTAGATTTGCTTGTCAGAAATGTCCATTCTGTGTGTTACTCAGTGGGAAAGTGAACAACTTCAGTGAATTGTGACTATATTACTGAATTGGAGTGAATATGCTCGTATCTCTGTAAGGAAGCGCGCTAGAGCGCTGAAACTGTGGCTATACGCACTTTCATGGAAACACGCTTCTTTGAGGTTTTAAGCTCAGAAAGTGAAACTGTGAGTTCTTCTGACCAGGGAACAGCTTCAGATCACAGTGCATTGCATATATTGTATCCTTTGTTCCAATGTGCTTGTATGGCCATTTGGAAGTGAATAGAAGCTTCTGAAGTGAAGATATGCACTTTTTCAAAAACTTTCTTTTTTTTTAAATTTTGCTTGTCAAAAATGTCCATTCTGTTTAAACCCAGTGGGAAAGTGAAAAACTTGAGTGAATTGTGACTATATGACTGAATTCGAGTGATTATGCGTTTATCTCTGTAAGGAAGCGCGCTAGAGCGCTGAAACTGTGGCTATACGTGCTTTCATGAAAACACGCTTCTTTGAGGTTTTAAGCTCAGAACGTGAATCTGAGCGTGTTTCTGGCCTGGCAACAGCTTCAGATCACAGTGCAATGCAAATATTGTATCGTTTGTTCCAATGTGCTTGTATGGCCATTTGGAAGTGAATAGAAGCTTCTGAAGTGAAGATATGCACTTTTTCAAAAACTTTCTTTTTTTTTAATTTTGCTTGTCAAAAATGTCCTTTCTGTGTGTAACCCAGTGGGAAAGTGACAAACTTGAGTGAATTGTGACTATATGACTGAATTCGAGTGATGATGTGTTTATCTCTGTAAGGAAGCGCGCTAGAGCGCTGAATCTGTGGCTATACGTGCTTTCATGAAAACACGCTTCTTTGAGGTTTTAAGCTCAGAATGTGAAACTGTGCGTGCTTCTGGCCAGGGAACAGCTTCAGATCACAGTGCATTGCATATATTGTATCGATTGGTCCAATGTGCTTGTATGGCCAATTTTAAGTGAATATAAGCTTCTGAAGTGAAGATATGTACTTTTCAAAAACTTTCTTTTTTTTAATTTTGCTAGTCAAAAATGTCCATTCTGTGTGTAACCCAGTGGGAAAGTGACAAACTTGAGTGAATTGTGACAATATGACTGAATTGGAGTGAATATGCGTTTTTGTCTGTAAGAAAGCGAGCTAGAGCGCTGAAACTGTGGCTATACGCACTTTCATGGAAACACGCTTCTTTGAGGTTTTAAGCTCAGAACTTGAATCTGAGCGTGTTTCTGGCCTGGGAACAGCTTCAGATCACAGTGCAATGCGTAAATGGTATCGTTTGGTCCAATGGCTTTTATGGCCATTTGGAAGTGAATATAAGCTTCTGAAGTGAAGATATGCACTTTTTCAAAAACTTTCTTTTTTTTAGATTTGCTTGTCAGAAATGTCCATTCTGTGTGTAACTCAGTGGGAAAGTGAACAACTTCAGTGAATTGTGACTATATTACTGAATTGGAGTGAATATGCTCGTATCTCTGGAAGGAAGCGCGCTAGAGCGCTGAAACTGTGGCTATACGCACTTTCATGGAAACACGCTTCTTTGAGGTTTTAAGCTCAGAATGTGAAACTGTGCGTGCTTCTGGCCAGGGAACAGCTTCAGATCACAGTGCAATGCTTATATTGTATCGATTGGTCCAATGTGCTTGTATGGCCATTTGGAAGTGAATAGAAGCTTCTGAAGTGAAGATATGCACTTTTTCAAAAACTTTCTTTTTTTTTAAATTTTGCTTGTCAAAAATGTCCATTCTGTTTGTAACCCAGTGGGAAAGTGAAAAACTTGAGTGAATTGTGACTATATGACTGAATTCGAGTGATTATGCGTTTATCTCTGTAAGGAAGCGCGCTAGAGCGCTGAAACTGTGGCTATACGTGCTTTCATGAAAACACGCTTCTTTGAGGTTTTAAGCTCAGAACGTGAATCTGAGCGTGTTTCTGGCCTGGCAACAGCTTCAGATCACAGTGCAATGCATATATTGTATCGTTTGTTCCAATGTGCTTGTATGGCCATTTGGAAGTGAATAGAAGCTTCTGAAGTGAAGATATGCACTTTTTCAAAAACTTTCTTTTTTTTTAATTTTTCTTGTCAAAAATGTCCTTTCTGTGTGTAACCCAGTGGGAAAGTGACAAACTTGAGTGAATTGTGACTATATGACTGAATTCGAGTGATGATGTGTTTATCTCTGTAAGGAAGCGCGCTAGAGCGCTGAATCTGTGGCTATACGTGCTTTCATGAAAACACGCTTCTTTGAGGTTTTAAGCTCAGAATGTGAAACTGTGCGTGCTTCTGGCCAGGGAACAGCTTCAGATCACAGTGCATTGCATATATTGTATCGATTGGTCCAATGTGCTTGTATGGCCAATTTTAAGTGAATATAAGCTTCTGAAGTGAAGATATGTACTTTTCAAAAACTTTCTTTTTTTTAATTTTGCTAGTCAAAAATGTCCATTCTGTGTGTAACCCAGTGGGAAAGTGACAAACTTGAGTGAATTGTGACAATATGACTGAATTGGAGTGAATATGCGTTTTTGTCTGTAAGAAAGCGAGCTAGAGCGCTGAAACTGTGGCTATACGCACTTTCATGGAAACACGCTTCTTTGAGGTTTTAAGCTCAGAACTTGAATCTGAGCGTGTTTCTGGCCTGGGAACAGCTTCAGATCACAGTGCAATGCGTATATGGTATCGTTTGGTCCAATGGCTTTTATGGCCATTTGGAAGTGAATATAAGCTTCTGAAGTGAAGATATGCACTTTTTCAAAAACTTTCTTTTTTTTAGATTTGCTTGTCAGAAATGTCCATTCTGTGTGTTACTCAGTGGGAAAGTGAACAACTTCAGTGAATTGTGACTATATTACTGAATTGGAGTGAATATGCTCATATCTCTGGAAGGAAGCGCGCTAGAGCGCTGAAACTGTGGCTATACGCACTTTCATGGAAACACGCTTCTTTGAGGTTTTAAGCTCAGAATGTGAAACTGTGCGTGCTTCTGGCCAGGGAACAGCTTCAGATCACAGTGCAATGCTTATATTGTATCGATTGGTCCAATGTGCTTGTATGGCCAATTTTAAGTGAATATAAGCTTCTGAAGTGAAGATATGTACTTTTCAAAAACTTTCTTTTTTTTAAAATTTTGCTTGTCAAAAATGTCCATTCTGTGTGTAACCCAGTGGGAAAGTGACAAATTTGAGTGAATTGTGACAATATGACTGAATATGCGTTTATCTCTGTAAGAAAGCGAGCTAGAGCGCTGAAACTGTGGCGATACGCACGTTCATGAAAACATGCTTCTTTGAGGTTTTAAGCTCAGAAAGTGAATCTGAGCATGTTTCCGGCCTGGCAACAGCTTCAGATCACAGTGCAGTGCATATATTGTATCGATTGGTCCAATGTGCTTGTATGGCCATTTGGAAGTGAATAGAAGCTTCTGAAGTGAAGATATGCACTTTTTCAAAAACTTTCTTTTTTTTTAAATTTTGCTTGTCAAAAATGTCCATTCTGTTTGTAACCCAGTGGGAAAGTGAAAAACTTGAGTGAATTGTGACTATATGACTGAATTCGAGTGATTATGCGTTTATCTCTGTAAGGAAGCGCGCTAGAGCGCTGAAACTGTGGCTATACGTGCTTTCATGAAAACACGCTTCTTTGAGGTTTTAAGCTCAGAACGTGAATCTGAGCGTGTTTCTGGCCTGGCAACAGCTTCAGATCACAGTGCAATGCATATATTGTATCGTTTGTTCCAATGTGCTTGTATGGCCATTTGGAAGTGAATAGAAGCTTCTGAAGTGAAGATATGCACTTTTTCAAAAACTTTCTTTTTTTTTAAATTTTGCTTGTCAAAAATGTCCATTCTGTTTAAACCCAGTGGGAAAGTGAAAAACTTGAGTGAATTGTGACTATATGACTGAATTCGAGTGATTATGCGTTTATCTCTGTAAGGAAGCGCGCTAGAGCGCTGAAACTGTGGCTATACGTGCTTTCATGAAAACACGCTTCTTTGAGTTTTTAAGCTCAGAACGTGAATCTGAGCGTGTTTCTGGCCTGGCAACAGCTTCAGATCACAGTGCAATGCATATATTGTATCGTTTGTTCCAATGTGCTTGTATGGCCATTTGGAAGTGAATAGAAGCTTCTGAAGTGAAGATATGCACTTTTTCAAAAACTTTCTTTTTTTTTAATTTTGCTTGTCAAAAATGTCCTTTCTGTGTGTAACCCAGTGGGAAAGTGACAAACTTGAGTGAATTGTGACTATATGACTGAATTCGAGTGATGATGTGTTTATCTCTGTAAGGAAGCGCGCTAGAGCGCTGAATCTGTGGCTATACGTGCTTTCATGAAAACACGCTTCTTTGAGGTTTTAAGCTCAGAATGTGAAACTGTGCGTGCTTCTGGCCAGGGAACAGCTTCAGATCACAGTGCATTGCATATATTGTATCGATTGGTCCAATGTGCTTGTATGGCCAATTTTAAGTGAATATAAGCTTCTGAAGTGAAGATATGTACTTTTCAAAAACTTTCTTTTTTTTAATTTTGCTAGTCAAAAATGTCCATTCTGTATGTAACCCAGTGGGAAAGTGACAAACTTGAGTGAATTGTGACAATATGACTGAATTGGAGTGAATATGCGTTTTTGTCTGTAAGAAAGCGAGCTAGAGCGCTGAAACTGTGGCTATACGCACTTTCATGGAAACACGCTTCTTTGAGGTTTTAAGCTCAGAACTTGAATCTGAGCGTGTTTCTGGCCTGGGAACAGCTTCAGATCACAGTGCAATGCGTAAATGGTATCGTTTGGTCCAATGGCTTTTATGGCCATTTGGAAGTGAATATAAGCTTCTGAAGTGAAGATATGCACTTTTTCAAAAACTTTCTTTTTTTTAGATTTGCTTGTCAGAAATGTCCATTCTGTGTGTAACTCAGTGGGAAAGTGAACAACTTCAGTGAATTGTGACTATATTACTGAATTGGAGTGAATATGCTCGTATCTCTGGAAGGAAGCGCGCTAGAGCGCTGAAACTGTGGCTATACGCACTTTCATGGAAACACGCTTCTTTGAGGTTTTAAGCTCAGAATGTGAAACTGTGCGTGCTTCTGGCCAGGGAACAGCTTCAGATCACAGTGCAATGCTTATATTGTATCGATTGGTCCAATGTGCTTGTATGGCCATTTGGAAGTGAATAGAAGCTTCTGAAGTGAAGATATGCACTTTTTCAAAAACTTTCTTTTTTTTTAAATTTTGCTTGTCAAAAATGTCCATTCTGTTTGTAACCCAGTGGGAAAGTGAAAAACTTGAGTGAATTGTGACTATATGACTGAATTCGAGTGATTATGCGTTTATCTCTGTAAGGAAGCGCGCTAGAGCGCTGAAACTGTGGCTATACGTGCTTTCATGAAAACACGCTTCTTTGAGGTTTTAAGCTCAGAACGTGAATCTGAGCGTGTTTCTGGCCTGGCAACAGCTTCAGATCACAGTGCAATGCATATATTGTATCGTTTGTTCCAATGTGCTTGTATGGCCATTTGGAAGTGAATAGAAGCTTCTGAAGTGAAGATATGCACTTTTTCAAAAACTTTCTTTTTTTTTAATTTTGCTTGTCAAAAATGTCCTTTCTGTGTGTAACCCAGTGGGAAAGTGACAAACTTGAGTGAATTGTGACTATATGACTGAATTCGAGTGATGATGTGTTTATCTCTGTAAGGAAGCGCGCTAGAGCGCTGAATCTGTGGCTATACGTGCTTTCATGAAAACACGCTTCTTTGAGGTTTTAAGCTCAGAATGTGAAACTGTGCGTGCTTCTGGCCAGGGAACAGCTTCAGATCACAGTGCATTGCATATATTGTATCGATTGGTCCAATGTGCTTGTATGGCCAATTTTAAGTGAATATAAGCTTCTGAAGTGAAGATATGTACTTTTCAAAAACTTTCTTTTTTTTAATTTTGCTAGTCAAAAATGTCCATTCTGTGTGTAACCCAGTGGGAAAGTGACAAACTTGAGTGAATTGTGACAATATGACTGAATTGGAGTGAATATGCGTTTTTGTCTGAAAGAAAGCGAGCTAGAGCGCTGAAACTGTGGCTATACGCACTTTCATGGAAACACGCTTCTTTGAGGTTTTAAGCTCAGAACTTGAATCTGAGCGTGTTTCTGGCCTGGGAACAGCTTCAGATCACAGTGCAATGCGTAAATGGTATCGTTTGGTCCAATGGCTTTTATGGCCATTTGGAAGTGAATATAAGCTTCTGAAGTGAAGATATGCACTTTTTCAAAAACTTTCTTTTTTTTAGATTTGCTTGTCAGAAATGTCCATTCTGTGTGTTACTCAGTGGGAAAGTGAACAACTTCAGTGAATTGTGACTATATTACTGAATTGGAGTGAATACGCTCGTATCTCTGGAAGGAAGCGCGCTAGAGCGCTGAAACTGTGGCTATACGCACTTTCATGGAAACACGCTTCTTTGAGGTTTTAAGCTCAGAATGTGAAACTGTGCGTGCTTCTGGCCAGGGAACAGCTTCAGATCACAGTGCAATGCTTATATTGTATCGATTGGTCCAATGTGCTTGTATGGCCAATTTTAAGTGAATATAAGCTTCTGAAGTGAAGATATGTACTTTTCAAAAACTTTCTTTTTTTTAAAATTTTGCTTGTCAAAAATGTCCATTCTGTGTGTAACCCAGTGGGAAAGTGACAAATTTGAGTGAATTGTGACAATATGACTGAATATGCGTTTATCTCTGTAAGAAAGCGAGCTAGAGCGCTGAAACTGTGGCGATACGCACGTTCATGAAAACATGCTTCTTTGAGGTTTTAAGCTCAGAAAGTGAATCTGAGCATGTTTCCGGCCTGGCAACAGCTTCAGATCACAGTGCAGTGCATATATTGTATCGATTGGTCCAATGTGCTTGTATGGCCATTTGGAAGTGAATAGAAGCTTCTGAAGTGAAGATATGCACTTTTTCAAAAACTTTCTTTTTTTTAATTTTGCTTGTCAAAAATGTCCATTCTGTTTGTAACCCAGTGGGAAAGTGAAAAACTTGAGTGAATTGTGACTATATGACTGAATTCGAGTGATTATGCGTTTATCTCTGTAAGGAAGCGCGCTAGAGCGCTGAAACTGTGGCTATACGTGCTTTCATGAAAACACGCTTCTTTGAGGTTTTAAGCTCAGAACGTGAATCTGAGCGTGTTTCTGGCCTGGCAACAGCTTCAGATCACAGTGCAATGCATATATTGTATCGTTTGTTCCAATGTGCTTGTATGGCCATTTGGAAGTGAATAGAAGCTTCTGAAGTGAAGATATGCACTTTTTCAAAAACTTTCTTTTTTTTTAAATTTTGCTTGTCAAAAATGTCCATTCTGTTTAAACCCAGTGGGAAAGTGAAAAACTTGAGTGAATTGTGACTATATGACTGAATTCGAGTGATGATGTGTTTATCTCTGTAAGGAAGCGCGCAAGAGCGCTGAATCTGTGACTATACGTGCTTTCATGAAAACACGCTTCTTTGAGGTTTTAAGCTCAGAATGTGAAACTGTGCGTGCTTCTGGCCAGGGAACAGCTTCAGATCACAGTGCAATGCATATATTGTATCGATTGGTCCAATGTGCTTGTATGGCCAATTTTAAGTGAATATAAGCTTCTGAAGTGAAGATATGTACTTTTCAAAAACTTTCTTTTTTTTAATTTTGCTAGTCAAAAATGTCCATTCTGTGTGTAACCCAGTGGGAAAGTGACAAACTTGAGTGAATTGTGACAATATGACTGAATTGGAGTGAATATGCGTTTTTGTCTGTAAGAAAGCGAGCTAGAGCGCTAAAACTGTGGCTATACGCACTTTCATGGAAAAACGCTTCTTTGAGGTTTTAAGCTCAGAACTTGAATCTGAGCGTGTTTCTGGCCTGGGAACAGCTTCAGATCACAGTGCAATGCGTAAATGGTATCGTTTGGTCCAATGGCTTTTATGGCCATTTGGAAGTGAATATAAGCTTCTGAAGTGAAGATATGCACTTTTTCAAAAACTTTCTTTTTTTTAGATTTGCTTGTCAGAAATGTCCATTCTGTGTGTTACTCAGTGGGAAAGTGAACAACTTCAGTGAATTGTGACTATATTACTGAATTGGAGTGAATATGCTCGTATCTCTGGAAGGAAGCGCGCTAGAGCGCTGAAACTGTGGCTATACGCACTTTCATGGAAACACGCTTCTTTGAGGTTTTAAGCTCAGAATGTGAAACTGTGCGTGCTTCTGGCCAGGGAACAGCTTCAGATCACAGTGCAATGCTTATATTGTATCGATTGGTCCAATGTGCTTGTATGGCCAATTTTAAGTGAATATAAGCTTCTGAAGTGAAGATATGTACTTTTCAAAAACTTTCTTTTTTTTAAAATTTTGCTTGTCAAAAATGTCCATTCTGTGTGTAACCCAGTGGGAAAGTGACAAATTTGAGTGAATTGTGAAAATATGACTGAATATGCGTTTATCTCTGTAAGAAAGCGAGCTAGAGCGCTGAAACTGTGGCGATACGCACGTTCATGAAAACATGCTTCTTTGAGGTTTTAAGCTCAGAAAGTGAATCTGAGCATGTTTCCGGCCTGGCAACAGCTTCAGATCACAGTGCAGTGCATATATTGTATCGATTGGTCCAATGTGCTTGTATGGCCATTTGGAAGTGAATAGAAGCTTCTGAAGTGAAGATATGCACTTTTTCAAAAACTTTCTTTTTTTTTAAATTTTGCTTGTCAAAAATGTCCATTCTGTTTGTAACCCAGTGGGAAAGTGAAAAACTTGAGTGAATTGTGACTATATGACTGAATTCGAGTGATTATGCGTTTATCTCTGTAAGGAAGCGCGCTAGAGCGCTGAAACTGTGGCTATACGTGCTTTCATGAAAACACGCTTCTTTGAGGTTTTAAGCTCAGAACGTGAATCTGAGCGTGTTTCTGGCCTGGCAACAGCTTCAGATCACAGTGCAATGCATATATTGTATCGTTTGTTCCAATGTGCTTGTATGGCCATTTGGAAGTGAATAGAAGCTTCTGAAGTGAAGATATGCACTTTTTCAAAAACTTTCTTTTTTTTAATTTTGCTTGTCAAAAATGTCCTTTCTGTGTGTAACCCAGTGGGAAAGTGACAAACTTGAGTGAATTGTGACTATATGACTGAATTCGAGTGATGATGTGTTTATCTCTGTAAGGAAGCGCGCAAGAGCGCTGAATCTGTGACTATACGTGCTTTCATGAAAACACGCTTCTTTGAGGTTTTAAGCTCAGAATGTGAAACTGTGCGTGCTTCTGGCCAGGGAACAGCTTCAGATCACAGTGCATTGCATATATTGTATCGATTGGTCCAATGTGCTTGTATGGCCAATTTTAAGTGAATATAAGCTTCTGAAGTGAAGATATGTACTTTTCAAAAACTTTCTTTTTTTTAATTTTGCTTGTCAAAAATGTCCATTCTGTGTGTAACCCAGTGGGAAAGTGACAAACTTGAGTGAATTGTGACAATATGACTGAATTGGAGTGAATATGCGTTTTTGTCTGTAAGAAAGCGAGCTAGAGCGCTGAAACTGTGGCTATACGCACTTTCATGGAAAAACGCTTCTTTGAGGTTTTAAGCTCAGAACTTGAATCTGAGCGTGTTTCTGGCCTGGGAACAGCTTCAGATCACAGTGCAATGCGTAAATGGTATCGTTTGGTCCAATGGCTTTTATGGCCATTTGGAAGTGAATATAAGCTTCTGAAGTGAAGATATGCACTTTTTCAAAAACTTTCTTTTTTTTAGATTTGCTTGTCAGAAATGTCCATTCTGTGTGTTACTCAGTGGGAAAGTGAACAACTTCAGTGAATTGTGACTATATTACTGAATTGGAGTGAATATGCTCGTATCTCTGGAAGGAAGCGCGCTAGAGCGCTGAAACTGTGGCTATACGCACTTTCATGGAAACACGCTTCTTTGAGGTTTTAAGCTCAGAATGTGAAACTGTGCGTGCTTCTGGCCAGGGAACAGCTTCAGATCACAGTGCAATGCTTATATTGTATCGATTGGTCCAATGTGCTTGTATGGCCAATTTTAAGTGAATATAAGCTTCTGAAGTGAAGATATGTACTTTTCAAAAACTTTCTTTTTTTTTAAATTTTGCTTGTCAAAAATGTCCATTCTGTGTGTAACCCAGTGGGAAAGTGACAAATTTGAGTGAATTGTGAGAATATGACTGAATATGCGTTTATCTCTGTCAGAAAGCGAGCTAGAGCGCTGAAACTGTGGCGATACGCACGTTCATGAAAACATGCTTCTTTGAGTTTTTAAGCTCAGAAAGTGAATCTGAGCATGTTTCCGGCCTGGCAACAGCTTCAGATCACAGTGCAGTGCATATATTGTATCGATTGGTCCAATGTGCTTGTATGGCCATTTGGAAGTGAATAGAAGCTTCTGAAGTGAAGATATGCACTTTTTCAAAAACTTTCTTTTTTTTTAAATTTTGCTTGTCAAAAATGTCCATTCTGTTTGTAACCCAGTGGGAAAGTGAAAAACTTGAGTGAATTGTGACTATATGACTGAATTCGAGTGATTATGCGTTTATCTCTGTAAGGAAGCGCGCTAGAGCGCTGAAACTGTGGCTATACGTGCTTTCATGAAAACACGCTTCTTTGAGGTTTTAAGCTCAGAACGTGAATCTGAGCGTGTTTCTGGCCTGGCAACAGCTTCAGATCACAGTGCAATGCATATATTGTATCGTTTGTTCCAATGTGCTTGTATGGCCATTTGGAAGTGAATAGAAGCTTCTGAAGTGAAGATATGCACTTTTTCAAAAACTTTCTTTTTTTAAATTTTGCTTGTCAAAAATGTCCTTTCTGTGTGTAACCCAGTGGGAAAGTGACAAACTTGAGTGAATTGTGACTATATGACTGAATTCGAGTGATGATGTGTTTATCTCTGTAAGGAAGCGCGCAAGAGCGCTGAATCTGTGACTATACGTGCTTTCATGAAAACACGCTTCTTTGAGGTTTTAAGCTCAGAATGTGAAACTGTGCGTGCTTCTGGCCAGGGAACAGCTTCAGATCACAGTGCATTGCATATATTGTATCGATTGGTCCAATGTGCTTGTATGGCCAATTTTAAGTGAATATAAGCTTCTGAAGTGAAGATATGTACTTTTCAAAAACTTTCTTTTTTTTAATTTTGCTAGTCAAAAATGTCCATTCTGTGTGTAACCCAGTGGGAAAGTGACAAACTTGAGTGAATTGTGACAATATGACTGAATTGGAGTGAATATGCGTTTTTGTCTGTAAGAAAGCGAGCTAGAGCGCTGAAACTGTGGCTATACGCACTTTCATGGAAAAACGCTTCTTTGAGGTTTTAAGCTCAGAACTTGAATCTGAGCGTGTTTCTGGCCTGGGAACAGCTTCAGATCACAGTGCAATGCGTAAATGGTATCGTTTGGTCCAATGGCTTTTATGGCCATTTGGAAGTGAATATAAGCTTCTGAAGTGAAGATATGCACTTTTTCAAAAACTTTCTTTTTTTTAGATTTGCTTGTCAGAAATGTCCATTCTGTGTGTTACTCAGTGGGAAAGTGAACAACTTCAGTGAATTGTGACTATATTACTGAATTGGAGTGAATATGCTCGTATCTCTGGAAGGAAGCGCGCTAGAGCGCTGAAACTGTGGCTATACGCACTTTCATGGAAACACGCTTCTTTGAGGTTTTAAGCTCAGAATGTGAAACTGTGCGTGCTTCTGGCCAGGGAACAGCTTCAGATCACAGTGCAATGCTTATATTGTATCGATTGGTCCAATGTGCTTGTATGGCCAATTTTAAGTGAATATAAGCTTCTGAAGTGAAGATATGTACTTTTCAAAAACTTTCTTTTTTTTAAAATTTTGCTTGTCAAAAATGTCCATTCTGTGTGTAACCCAGTGGGAAAGTGACAAATTTGAGTGAATTGTGACAATATGACTGAATATGCGTTTATCTCTGTAAGAAAGCGAGCTAGAGCGCTGAAACTGTGGCGATACGCACGTTCATGAAAACATGCTTCTTTGAGGTTTTAAGCTCAGAAAGTGAATCTGAGCATGTTTCCGGCCTGGCAACAGCTTCAGATCACAGTGCAGTGCATATATTGTATCGATTGGTCCAATGTGCTTGTATGGCCATTTGGAAGTGAATAGAAGCTTCTGAAGTGAAGATATGCACTTTTTCAAAAACTTTCTTTTTTTTTAAATTTTGCTTGTCAAAAATGTCCATTCTGTTTGTAACCCAGTGGGAAAGTGAAAAACTTGAGTGAATTGTGACTATATGACTGAATTCGAGTGATTATGCGTTTATCTCTGTAAGGAAGCGCGCAAGAGCGCTGAATCTGTGACTATACGTGCTTTCATGAAAACACGCTTCTTTGAGGTTTTAAGCTCAGAATGTGAAACTGTGCGTGCTTCTGGCCAGGGAACAGCTTCAGATCACAGTGCAATGCATATATTGTATCGTTTGTTCCAATGTGCTTGTATGGCCATTTGGAAGTGAATAGAAGCTTCTGAAGTGAAGATATGCACTTTTTCAAAAACTTTCTTTTTTTTAATTTTGCTTGTCAAAAATGTCCTTTCTGTGTGTAACCCAGTGGGAAAGTGACAAACTTGAGTGAATTGTGACTATATGACTGAATTCGAGTGATGATGTGTTTATCTCTGTAAGGAAGCGCGCAAGAGCGCTGAATCTGTGACTATACGTGCTTTCATGAAAACACGCTTCTTTGAGGTTTTAAGCTCAGAATGTGAAACTGTGCGTGCTTCTGGCCAGGGAACAGCTTCAGATCACAGTGCATTGCATATATTGTATCGATTGGTCCAATGTGCTTGTATGGCCAATTTTAAGTGAATATAAGCTTCTGAAGTGAAGATATGTACTTTTCAAAAACTTTCTTTTTTTTAATTTTGCTAGTCAAAAATGTCCATTCTGTGTGTAACCCAGTGGGAAAGTGACAAACTTGAGTGAATTGTGACAATATGACTGAATTGGAGTGAATATGCGTTTTTGTCTGTAAGAAAGCGAGCTAGAGCGCTGAAACTGTGGCTATACGCACTTTCATGGAAAAACGCTTCTTTGAGGTTTTAAGCTCAGAACTTGAATCTGAGCGTGTTTCTGGCCTGGGAACAGCTTCAGATCACAGTGCAATGCGTAAATGGTATCGTTTGGTCCAATGGCTTTTATGGCCATTTGGAAGTGAATATAAGCTTCTGAAGTGAAGATATGCACTTTTTCAAAAACTTTCTTTTTTTTAGATTTGCTTGTCAGAAATGTCCATTCTGTGTGTTACTCAGTGGGAAAGTGAACAACTTCAGTGAATTGTGACTATATTACTGAATTGGAGTGAATATGCTCGTATCTCTGGAAGGAAGCGCGCTAGAGCGCTGAAACTGTGGCTATACGCACTTTCATGGAAACACGCTTCTTTGAGGTTTTAAGCTCAGAATGTGAAACTGTGCGTGCTTCTGGCCAGGGAACAGCTTCAGATCACAGTGCAATGCTTATATTGTATCGATTGGTCCAATGTGCTTGTATGGCCAATTTTAAGTGAATATAAGCTTCTGAAGTGAAGATATGTACTTTTCAAAAACTTTCTTTTATTTAAAATTTTGCTTGTCAAAAATGTCCATTCTGTGTGTAACCCAGTGGGAAAGTGACAAATTTGAGTGAATTGTGACAATATGACTGAATATGCGTTTATCTCTGTAAGAAAGCGAGCTAGAGCGCTGAAACTGTGGCGATACGCACGTTCATGAAAACATGCTTCTTTGAGGTTTTAAGCTCAGAAAGTGAATCTGAGCATGTTTCCGGCCTGGCAACAGCTTCAGATCACAGTGCAGTGCATATATTGTATCGATTGGTCCAATGTGCTTGTATGGCCAATATTAAGTGAATATAAGCTTCTGAAGTGAAGATATGTACTTTTCAAAAACTTTCTTTTTTTTAGTTTTGCTTGTCAAAAATGTCCTTTCTGTGTGTAACTTAGTGAGAAAGTGACAAACTTGAGTGAATTGTGACAATATGACTGAATTGGAGTGAATATGCTCGTATCTCTGTAAGGAAGCGCGCCAGAGCGCTGAAACTGTGGCTATACCCACTTTCATGGAAACACGCTTCTTTGAGGTTTTAAGCTCAGAAAGTGAAACTGTGCGTGTTTCTGGCCAGGGAACAGCTTCAGATCACAGTGCAATGCTTATATGGTATCGTTTGGTCCAATGTGCTTGTATGGCCATTTGGAAGTGAATATAAGCTTCTGAAGTGAAGATATGCACTTTTTCAAAAACTTTCTTTTTTTAGTTTTGCTTGTCAAAAATGTCCTTTCTGTGTGTAACTTTGTGGGAAAGTGACAAACTTGAGTGAATTGTGACAATATGACTGAATTGGAGTGAATATGCGTTTATCTCTGTAAGGAAGCGCGCTAGAGCGCTGAAACTGTGGCTATACGTGCTTTCATGAAAACACGCTTCTTTGAGGTTTTAAGCTCACAACGTGAATCTGAGCGTGTTTCCGGCCTGGCAACAGCTTCAGATCACAGTGCAATGCATATATTGTATCGTTTGTTCCAATGTGCTTGTATGGCCATTTGGAAGTGAATAGAAGCTTCTGAAGTGAAGATATGCACTTTTTCAAAAACTTTCTTTTTTTTAAATTTTGCTTCTCAAAAATGTCCATTCTGTGTGTAACCCAGTGGGAAATTGAAAAACTTGAATGAATTGTGACTATATGACTGAATTCGAGTGATTATGCGTTTATCTCTGTAAGGAAGCGCGCTAGAGCGCTGAAACTGTGGCTATACGTGCTTTCATGAAAACACGCTTCTTTGAGGTTTTAAGCTCACAACGTGAATCTGAGCGTGTTTCTGGCCTGGCAACAGCTTCAGATCACAGTGCAATGCATATATTGTATCGTTTGTTCCAATGTGCTTGTATGGCCATTTGGAAGTGAATAGAAGCTTCTGAAGTGAAGATATGCACTTTTTCAAAAACTTTCTTTTTTTTAAATTTTGCTTGTCAAAAATGTCCTTTCTGTGTGTAACCCAATGGGAAAGTGACAAACTTGAGTGAATTGTGACTATATGACTGAATTCGAGTGATTATGCGTTTATCTCTGTAAGGAAGCGCGCTAGAGCGCTGAAACTGTGGCTATACGTGCTTTCATGAATACACGCTTCTTTGAGGTTTTAAGCTCAGAATGTGAATCTGAGCGTGTTTCTAGCCTGGCAACAGCTTCAGATCACAGTGCAATGCATATATTGTATCGTTTGTTCCAATGTGCTTGTATGGCCAATTTTAAGTGAATATAAGCTTCTGAAGTGAAGATATGTACTTTTCAAAAACTTTCTTTTTTTTTAAATTTTGCTTGTCAAAAATGTCCATTCTGTGTGTAACTTAGTGAGAAAGTGAAAAACTTGAGTGAATTGTGACAATATGACTGAATTGGAGTGAATATGCGTTTATCTCTGTAAGAAAGCGAGCTAGAGCGCTGAAACTGTGGCTATACGCACTTTCATGAAAACATGCTTCTTTGAGGTTTTAAGCTCAGAAAGTGAATCTGAGCATGTTTCCGGCCTGGCAACAGCTTCAGATCACAGTGCAGTGCATATATTGTATCGATTGGTCCAATGTGCTTGTATGGCCAATTTTAAGTGAATATAAGCTTCTGAAGTGAAGATATGTACTTTTCAAAAACTTTCTTTTTTTTTAAATTTTGCTTGTCAAAAATGTCCATTCTGTGTGTAACCCAGTGGGAAAGTGAAAAACTTGAGTGAATTGTGACTATATGACTGAATTCGAGTGATTATGCGTTTATCTCTGAAAGGAAGCGCGCTAGAGCGCTGAAACTTTGGCTATACGTGCTTTCCTGAAAACACGCTTCTTTGAGGTTTTAAGGTCAGAATGTGAAACTGGTCGTGCTTCTGGCCAGGGAACAGCTTCAGATCACAGTGCATTGCATATATTGTATCTATTGGTCCAATGTGCTTGTATGGCCAATTTTAAGTGAATATAAGCTTCTGTAGTGAAGATATGCACTTTTTCAAAAACTTTCTTTTTTTTAGATTTGCTTGTCAGAAATGTCCATTCTGTGTGTTACTCAGTGGGAAAGTGAACAACTTCAGTGAATTGTGACTATATTACTGAATTGGAGTGAATATGCTCGTATCTCTGTAAGGAAGCGTGCTAGAGCGCTGAAACTGTGGCTATACGCACTTTCATGGAAACAAGCTTCTTTGAGGTTTTAAGCTCAGAAAGTGAAACTGTGAGTGCTTCTGGCCAGGGAACAGCTTCAGATCACAGTGCATTGCATATATTGTATCGTTTGTTCCAATGTGCTTGTATGGCCATTTGGAAGTGAATAGAAGCTTCTGAAGTGAAGATATGCACTTTTTCAAAAACTTTCTTTTTTTTTAAATTTTGCTTGTCAAAAATGTCCATTCTGTTTGTAACCCAGTGGGAAAGTGAAAAACTTGAGTGAATTGTGACTATATGACTGAATTCGAGTGATTATGCGTTTATCTCTGTAAGGAAGCGCGCTAGAGCGCTGAAACTGTGGCTATACGTGCTTTCATGAAAACACGCTTCTTTGATGTTTTAAGCTCAGAACGTGAATCTGAGCGTGTTTCTGGCCTGGCAACAGCTTCAGATCACAGTGCAATGCATATATTGTATCGTTTGTTCCAATGTGCTTGTATGGCCATTTGGAAGTGAATAGAAGCTTCTGAAGTGAAGATATGCACTTTTTCAAAAACTTTCTTTTTTTTAAATTTTGCTTGTCAAAAATGTCCTTTCTGTGTGTAACCCAGTGTGAAAGTGACAAACTTGAGTGAATTGTGACTATATGACTGAATTCGAGTGATGATGTGTTTATCTCTGTAAGGAAGCGCGCTAGAGCGCTGAATCTGTGGCTAAACGTGCTTTCATGAAAACACGCTTCTTTGAGGTTTTAAGCTCAGAATGTGAAACTGTGCGTGCTTCTGGCCAGGGAACAGCTTCAGATCACAGTGCATTGCATAGATTGTATCGATTGGTCCAATGTGCTTGTATGGCCAATTTTAAGTGAATATAAGCTTCTGAAGTGAAGATATGTACTTTTCAAAAACTTTCTATTTTTTAATTTTGCTAGTCAAAAATGTCCATTCTGTGTGTAACCCAGTGGGAAAGTGACAAACTTGAGTGAATTGTGACAATATGACTGAATTGGAGTGAATATGCGTTTTGTCTGTAAGAAAGCGAGCTAGAGCAATGAAACTGTGGCTATACGCACTTTCATGGAAACACGCTTCTTTGAGGTTTTAAGCTCAGAACTTGAATCTGAGCGTGTTTCTGGCCTGGGAACAGCTTCAGATCACAGTGCAATGCGTAAATGGTATCGTTTGGTCCAATGGCTTTTATGGCCATTTGGAAGTGAATATAAGCTTCTGAAGTGAAGATATGCACTTTTTCAAAAACTTTCTTTTTTTTTAATTTTGCTTGTCAAAAATGTCCTTTCTGTGTGTAACCCAGTGGGAAAGTGAAAAACTTGAGTGAATTGTGACAATATGACTGAATTGGAGTGAATATGCGATTATCTCTGTCAGAAAGCGAGCTAGAGCGCTGAAACTGTGGCTATACGCACTTTCATGGAAACACGCTTCTTTGAGGTTTTAAGCTCAGAACGTGAATCTGAGCGTGTTTCTGGCCTGGGAACAGCTTCAGATCACAGTGCAATGCGTATATGGTATCGTTTGGTCCAATGGCTTTTATGGCCATTTGGAAGTGAATATAAGCTTCTGAAGTGAAGATATGCACTTTTTCAAAAACTTTCTTTTTTTTAGATTTGCTTGTCAGAAATGTCCATTCTGTGTGTTACTCAGTGGGAAAGTGAACAACTTCAGTGAATTGTGACTTTATTACTGAATTGGAGTGAATATGCTCGTATCTCTGTAAGGAAGCGCGCTAGAGCGCTGAAACTGTGGCTATACGCACTTTTATGGAAACACGCTTCTTTGAGGTTTTAAGCTCAGAAAGTGAAACTGTGCGTGTTTCTGGCCAGGGAACAGCTTCAGATCACAGTGCAATGCTTATATGGTATCGTTTGGTCCATTGTGCTTGTATGGCCATTTGGAAGTGAATATAAGCTTCTGAAGTGAAGATATGCACTTTTTCAAAAACTTTCTTTTTTTTAAATTTTGCTTGTCAAAAATGTCCATTCTGTGTGTAACCCAGTGGGAAAGTGAAAAACTTGAGTGAATTGTGACTATATGACTGAATTCGAGTGATTATGCGTTTATCTCTGAAAGGAAGAGCGCTAGAGCGCTGAAACTGTGGCTATACGTGCTTTCCTGAAAACACGCTTCTTTGAGGTTTTAAGCTCAGAATGTGAAACTGTGCGTGCTTCTGGCCAGGGAACAGCTTCAGATCACAGTTCATTGAATATATTGTATCGATTGGTCCAATGTGCTTGTATGGCCAATTTTAAGTGAATATAAGCTTCTGAAGTGAAGATATGTACTTTTCAAAAACTTTCTTTTTTTTAGTTTTGCTTGTCAAAAATGTCCTTTCTGTGTGTAACTTAGTGAGAAAGTGACAAACTTGAGTGAATTGTGACAATATGACTGAATTGGAGTGAATATGCGTTTATCTCTGTAAGAAAGCGAGCTAGAGCGCTGAAACTGTGGCTATACGCACTTTCATGAAAACATGCTTCTTTGAGGTTTTAAGCTCAGAAAGTGAATCTGAGCGTGTTTCCGGCCTGGCAACAGCTTCAGATCACAGTGCAATGCATATATTGTATCGTTTGTTCCAATGTGCTTGTATGGCCATTTAGAAGTGAATAGAAGCTTCTGAAGTGAAGATATGCACTTTTTCAAAAACTTTCTTTTTTTTAGATTTGCTTGTCAGAAATGTCCATTCTGTGTGTTACTCAGTGGGAAAGTGAACAACTTCAGTGAATTGTGACTATATTACTGAATTGGAGTGAATATGCTCGTATCTCTGTAAGGAAGCGCGCTAGAGCGCTGAAACTGTGGCTATACGCACTTTCATGGAAACACGCTTCTTTGAGGTTTTAAGCTCAGAAAGTGAAACTGTGAGTGCTTCTGGCCAGGGAACAGCTTCAGATCACAGTGCATTGCATATATTGTATCATTTGTTCCAATGTGCTTGTATGGCCATTTGGAAGTGAATAGAAGCTTCTGAAGTGAAGATATGCACTTTTTCAAAAACTTTCTTTTTTTTTTTAATTTTGCTTGTCAAAAATGTCCATTCTGTGTGTAACCCAGTGGGAAAGTGAAAAACTTGAGTGAATTGTAACTATATGACTGAATTCGAGTGATTATGCGTTTATCTCTGTAAGGAAGCGCGCTAGGGCGCTGAAACTGTGGCTATACGTGCTTTCATGAAAACACGCTTCTTTGAGGTTTTAAGCTCAGAACGTGAATCTGAGCGTGTTTCTGGCCTGGCAACAGCTTCAGATCACAGTGCAATGCATATTTTGTATCGTTTGTTCCAATGTGCTTGTATGGCCATTTGGAAGTGAATAGAAGCTTCTGAAGTGAAGATATGCACTTTTTCAAAAACTTTCTTTTTTTTTAATTTTGCTTGTCAAAAATGTCCTTTCTGTGTGTAACCCAGTGGGAAAGTGACAAACTTGAGTGAATTGTGACAATATGACTGAATTGGAGTGATGATGCGTTTATCTCTGTAAGGAAGCGCGCTAGAGCGCTGAAACTGTGGCTATACGTGCTTTCATGAAAACACGCCTCTTTGAGGTTTTAAGCTCAGAATGTGAAACTGTGCGTGCTTCTGGCCAGGGCAACAGCTTCAGATCACAGTGCATTACATATATTGTATCGATTGGTCCAATGTGCTTGTATGGCCAATTTTAAGTGAATATAAGCTTCTGAAGTGAAGATATGTACTTTTCAAAAACTTTCTTTTTTTTAATTTTGCTTGTCAAAAATGTCCATTCTGTGTGTAACCCAGTGGGAAAGTGACAAACTTGAGTGAATTGTGACAATATGACTGAATTGGAGTGAATATGCGATTATCTCTGTCAGAAAGCGAGCTAGAGCGCTGAAACTGTGGCTATACGCACTTTCATGGAAACACGCTTCTTGGAGGTTTTAAGCTCAGAACGTGAATCTGAGCGTGTTTCTGGCCTGGGAACAGCTTCAGATCACAGTGCAATGCGTATATGGTATCGTTTGTTCCAATGTGCTTGTATGGCCATTTGGAAGTGAATAGAAGCTTCTGAAGTGAAGATATGCACTTTTTCAAAAACTTTCTTTTTTTTTAATTTTGCCTGTCAAAAATGTCCTTTCTGTGTGTAACCCAGTGGGAAAGTGACAAACTTGAGTGAATTGTGACTATATGACTGAATTCGAGTGATGATGCGTTTATCTCTGTAAGGAAGCGCGCTAGAGCGCTGAAACTGTGGCTATACGTGCTTTCATGAAAACACGCTTCTTTGAGGTTTTAAGCTCAGAATGTGAAACTGTGCGTGCTTCTGGCCAGGGAACAGCTTCAGATCACAGTGCAATGCGTATATGGTATCGTTTGGTCCAATGTGCTTGTATGGCCATTTGGAAGTGAATATAAGCTTCTGAAGTGAAGATATGCACTTTTTCAAAAACTTTCTTTTTTTTAGATTTGCTTGTCAGAAATGTCCATTCTGTGTGTTACTCAGTGGGAAAGTGAACAACTTCAGTGAATTGTGACTTTATTACTGAATTGGAGTGAATATGCTCGTATCTCTGTAAGGAAGCGCGCTAGAGCGCTGAAACTGTGGCTATACGCACTTTTATGGAAACACGCTTCTTAGAGGTTTTAAGCTCAGAAAGTGAAACTGTGCGTGTTTCTGGCCAGGGAACAGCTTCAGATCACAGTGCAATGCTTATATGGTATCGTTTGGTCCAATGTGCTTGTATGGCCATTTGGAAGTGAATATAAGCTTCTGAAGTGAAGATATGCACTTTTTCAAAAACTTTCTTTTTTTTAAATTTTGCTTGTCAAAAATGTCCATTCTGTGTGTAACCCAGTGGGAAAGTGAAAAACTTGAGTGAATTGTGACTATATGACTGAATTTGAGTGATTATGCGTTTATCTCTGAAAGGAAGAGCGCTAGAGCGCTGAAACTGTGGCTATACGTGCTTTCCTGAAAACACGCTTCTTTGAGGTTTTAAGCTCAGAATGTGAAACTGTGCGTGCTTCTGGCCAGGGAACAGCTTCAGATCACAGTTCATTGAATATATTGTATCGATTGGTCCAATGTGCTTGTATGGCCAATTTTAAGTGAATATAAGCTTCTGAAGTGAAGATATGTACTTTTCAAAAACTTTCTTTTTTTTAGTTTTGCTTGTCAAAAATGTCCTTTCTGTGTGTAACTTAGTGAGAAAGTGACAAACTTGAGTGAATTGTGACAATATGACTGAATTGGAGTGAATATGCGTTTATCTCTGTAAGAAAGCGAGCTAGAGCGCTGAAACTGTGGCTATACGCACTTTCATGAAAACATGCTTCTTTGAGGTTTTAAGCTCAGAAAGTGTATCTGAGCGTGTTTCCGGCCTGGCAACAGCTTCAGATCACAGTGCAATGCATATATTGTATCGTTTGTTCCAATGTGCTTGTATGGCCATTTAGAAGTGAATAGAAGCTTCTGAAGTGAAGATATGCACTTTTTCAAAAACTTTCTTTTTTTTAGATTTGCTTGTCAGAAATGTCCATTCTGTGTGTTACTCAGTGGGAAAGTGAACAACTTCAGTGAATTGTGACTATATTACTGAATTGGAGTGAATATGCTCGTATCTCTGTAAGGAAGCGCGCTAGAGCGCTGAAACTGTGGCTATACGCACTTTCATGGAAACACGCTTCTTTGAGGTTTTAAGCTCAGAAAGTGAAACTGTGAGTGCTTCTGGCCAGGGAACAGCTTCAGATCACAGTGCATTGCATATATTGTATCGTTTGTTCCAATGTGCTTGTATGGCCATTTGGAAGTGAATAGAAGCTTCTGAAGTGAAGATATGCACTTTTTCAAAAACTTTCTTTTTTTTTTTAATTTTGCTTGTCAAAAATGTCCATTCTGTGTGTAACCCAGTGGGAAAGTGAAAAACTTGAGTGAATTGTAACTATATGACTGAATTCGAGTGATTATGCGTTTATCTCTGTAAGGAAGCGCGCTAGGGCGCTGAAACTGTGGCTATACGTGCTTTCATGAAAACACGCTTCTTTGAGGTTTTAAGCTCAGAACGTGAATCTGAGCGTGTTTCTGGCCTGGCAACAGCTTCAGATCACAGTGCAATGCATATTTTGTATCGTTTGTTCCAATGTGCTTGTATGGCCATTTGGAAGTGAATAGAAGCTTCTGAAGTGAAGATATGCACTTTTTCAAAAACTTTCTTTTTTTTTAATTTTGCTTGTCAAAAATGTCCTTTCTGTGTGTAACCCAGTGGGAAAGTGACAAACTTGAGTGAATTGTGACTTTCTGACTGAATTCGAGTGATGATGCGTTTATCTCTGTAAGGAAGCGCGCTAGAGCGCTGAAACTGTGGCTATACGTGCTTTCATGAAAACACGCTTCTTTGAGGTTTTAAGCTCAGAATGTGAAACTGTGCGTGCTTCTGGCCAGGGAACAGCTTCAGATCACAGTGCATTACATATATTGTATCGATTGGTCCAATGTGCTTGTATGGCCAATTTTAAGTGAATATAAGCTTCTGAAGTGAAGATATGTACTTTTCAAAAACTTTCTTTTTTTTTAATTTTGCTTGTCAAAAATGTCCATTCTGTGTGTAACCCAGTGGGAAAGTGACAAACTTGAGTGAATTGTGACAATATGACTGAATTGGAGTGAATATGCGATTATCTCTGTCAGAAAGCGAGCTAGAGCGCTGAAACTGTGGCTATACGCACTTTCATGGAAACACGCTTCTTTGAGGTTTTAAGCTCAGAACGTGAATCTGAGCGTGTTTCTGGCCTGGGAACAGCTTCAGATCACAGTGCAATGCGTATATGGTATCGTTTGGTCCAATGGCTTTTATGGCCATTTGGAAGTGAATATAAGCTTCTGAAGTGAAGATATGCACTTTTTCAAAAACTTTCTTTTTTTTAGATTTGCTTGTCAGAAATGTCCATTCTGTGTGTTACTCAGTGGGAAAGTGAACAACTTCAGTCAATTGTGACTTTATTACTGAATTGGAGTGAATATGCTCGTATCTCTGTAAGGAAGCGCGCGAGAGCGCTGAAACTGTGGCTATACGCACTTTCATGGAAACACGCTTCTTTGAGGTTTTAAGCTCAGAAAGTGAAACTGTGCGTGTTTCTGGCCAGGGAACAGCTTCAGATCACAGTGCAATGCTTATATGGTATCGTTTGGTCCATTGTGCTTGTATGGCCATTTGGAAGTGAATATAAGCTTCTGAAGTGAAGATATGCACTTTTTCAAAAACTTTCTTTTTTTTTAATTTTGGTTGTCAAAAATGTCCTTTCTGTGTGTAACCCAGTGGGAAAGTGACAAACTTGAGTGAATTGTGACTATATGACTGAATTCGAGTGATGATGCGTTTATCTCTGTAAGGAAGCGCGCTAGAGCGCTGAAACTGTGGCTCTACGTGCTTTCATGAAAACACGCCTCTTTGAGGTTTTAAGCTCAGAATGTGAAACTGTGCGTGCTTCTGGCCAGGGAACAGCTTCAGATCACAGTGCATTACATATATTGTATCGATTGGTCCAATGTGCTTGTATGGCCAATTTTAAGTGAATATAAGCTTCTGAAGTGAAGATATGTACTTTTCAAAAACTTTCTTTTTTTTAATTTTGCTAGTCAAAAATGTCCATTCTGTGTGTAACCCAGTGGGAAAGTGACAAACTTGAGTGAATTGTGACAATATGACTGAATTGGAGTGAATATGCGTTTATCTCTGTAAGAAAGCGAGCTAGAGCGCTGAAACTGTGGCTAAACGCACTTTCATGAAAACATGCTTCTTTGAGGTTTTAAGCTCAGAACGTGAATCTGAGCGTGTTTCCGGCCTGGCAACAGCTTCAGATCACAGTGCAATGCATATATTGTATCGTTTGTTCCAATGTGCTTGTATGGCCATTTGGAAGTGAATAGAAGCTTCTGAAGTGAAGATATGCACTTTTTCAAAAACTTTCTTTTTTTTTAATTTTGCCTGTCAAAAATGTCCTTTCTGTGTGTAACCCAGTGGGAAAGTGACAAACTTGAGTGAATTGTGACTATATGACTGAATTCGAGTGATGATGCGTTTATCTCTGTAAGGAAGCGCGCTAGAGCGCTGAAACTGTGGCTATACGTGCTTTCATGAAAACACGCTTCTTTGAGGTTTTAAGCTCAGAATGTGAAACTGTGCGTGCTTCTGGCCAGGGAACAGCTTCAGATCACAGTGCAATGCGTATATGGTATCGTTTGGTCCAATGGCTTTTATGGCCATTTGGAAGTGAATATAAGCTTCTGAAGTGAAGATATGCACTTTTTCAAAAACTTTCTTTTTTTTTAATTTTGCCTGTCAAAAATGTCCTTTCTGTGTGTAACCCAGTGGGAAAGTGAAAAACTTGAGTGAATTGTGACTATATGACTGAATTCGAGTGATTATGCGTTTATCTCTGAAAGGAAGAGCGCTAGAGCGCTGAAACTGTGGCTATACGTGCTTTCCTGAAAACACGCTTCTTTGAGGTTTTAAGCTCAGAATGTGAAACTGTGCGTGCTTCTGGCCAGGGAACAGCTTCAGATCACAGTTCATTGAATATATTGTATCGATTGGTCCAATGTGCTTGTATGGCCAATTTTAAGTGAATATAAGCTTCTGAAGTGAAGATATGTACTTTTCAAAAACTTTCTTTTTTTTAGTTTTGCTCGTCAAAAATGTCCTTTCTGTGTGTAACTTAGTGAGAAAGTGACAAACTTGAGTGAATTGTGACAATATGACTGAATTGGAGTGAATATGCGTTTATCTCTTTAAGAAAGCGAGCTAGAGCGCTGAAACTGTGGCTATACGCACTTTCATGAAAACATGCTTCTTTGAGGTTTTAAGCTCAGAAAGTGAATCTGAGCGTGTTTCCGGCCTGGCAACAGCTTCAGATCACAGTGCAATGCATATATTGTATCGTTTGTTCCAATGTGCTTGTATGGCCATTTAGAAGTGAATAGAAGCTTCTGAAGTGAAGATATGCACTTTTTCAAAAACTTTCTTTTTTTTAGATTTGCTTGTCAGAAATGTCCATTCTGTGTGTTACTCAGTGGGAAAGTGAACAACTTCAGTGAATTGTGACTATATTACTGAATTGGAGTGAATATGCTCGTATCTCTGTAAGGAAGCGCGCTAGAGCGCTGAAACTGTGGCTATACGCACTTTCATGGAAACACGCTTCTTTGAGGTTTTAAGCTCAGAAAGTGAAACTGTGAGTGCTTCTGGCCAGGGAACAGCTTCAGATCACAGTGCAATGCATATTTTGTATCGTTTGTTCCAATGTGCTTGTATGGCCATTTGGAAGTGAATAGAAGCTTCTGAAGTGAAGATATGCACTTTTTCAAAAACTTTCTTTTTTTTTAATTTTGCTTGTCAAAAATGTCCTTTCTGTGTGTAACCCAGTGGGAAAGTGACAAACTTGAGTGAATTGTGACTTTCTGACTGAATTCGAGTGATGATGCGTTTATCTCTGTAAGGAAGCGCGCTAGAGCGCTGAAACTGTGGCTATACGTGCTTTCATGAAAACACGCCTCTTTGAGGTTTTAAGCTCAGAATGTGAAACTGTGCGTGCTTCTGGCCAGGGAACAGCTTCAGATCACAGTGCATTACATATATTGTATCGATTGGTCCAATGTGCTTGTATGGCCAATTTTAAGTGAATATAAGCTTCTGAAGTGAAGATATGTACTTTTCAAAAACTTTCTTTTTTTTAATTTTGCTTGTCAAAAATGTCCATTCTGTGTGTAACCCAGTGGGAAAGTGACAAACTTGAGTGAATTGTGACAATATGACTGAATTGGAGTGAATATGCGATTATCTCTGTCAGAAAGCGAGCTAGAGCGCTGAAACTGTGGCTATACGCGCTTTCATGGAAACACGCTTCTTTGAGGTTTTAAGCTCAGAACGTGAATCTGAGCGTGTTTCTGGCCTGGGAACAGCTTCAGATCACAGTGCAATGCGTATATGGTATCGTTTGGTCCAATGGCTTTTATGGCCATTTGGAAGTGAATATAAGCTTCTGAAGTGAAGATATGCACTTTTTCAAAAACTTTCTTTTTTTTAGATTTGCTTGTCAGAAATGTCCATTCTGTGTGTTACTCAGTGGGAAAGTGAACAACTTCAGTGAATTGTGACTATATTACTGAATTGGAGTGAATATGCTCGTATCTCTGTAAGGAAGCGCGCTAGAGCGCTGAAACTGTGGCTATACGCACTTTTATGGAAACACGCTTCTTTGAGGTTTTAAGCTCAGAAAGTGAAACTGTGCGTGTTTCTGGCCAGGGAACAGCTTCAGATCACAGTGCAATGCTTATATGGTATCGTTTGGTCCATTGTGCTTGTATGGCCATTTAGAAGTGAATATAAGCTTCTGAAGTGAAGATATGCACTTTTTCAAAAACTTTCTTTTTTTTAAATTTTGCTTGTCAAAAATGTCCATTCTGTGTGTTACCCAGTGGGAAAGTGAAAAACTTGAGTGAATTGTGACTATATGACTGAATTCGAGTGATTATGCGTTTATCTCTGAAAGGAAGAGCGCTAGAGCGCTGAAACTGTGGCTATACGTGCTTTCCTGAAAACACGCTTCTTTGAGGTTTTAAGCTCAGAATGTGAAACTGTGCGTGCTTCTGGCCAGGGAACAGCTTCAGATCACAGTTAATTGAATATATTGTATCGATTGGTCCAATGTGCTTGTATGGCCAATTTTAAGTGAATATAAGCTTCTGAAGTGAAGATATGTACTTTTCAAAAACTTTCTTTTTTTTAGTTTTGCTTGTCAAAAATGTCCTTTCTGTGTGTAACTTAGTGAGAAAGTGACAAACTTGAGTGAATTGTGACAATATGACTGAATTGGAGTGAATATGCGTTTATCTCTGTAAGAAAGCGAGCTAGAGCGCTGAAACTGTGGCTATACGCACTTTCATGAAAACATGCTTCTTTGAGGTTTTAAGCTCAGAAAGTGAATCTGAGCGTGTTTCCGGCCTGGAGACAGCTTCAGATCACAGTGCAATGCATATATTGTATCGTTTGTTCCAATGTGCTTGTATGGCCATTTAGAAGTGAATAGAAGCTTCTGAAGTGAAGATATGCACTTTTTCAAAAACTTTCTTTTTTTTAGATTTGCTTGTCAGAAATGTCCATTCTGTGTGTTACTCAGTGGGAAAGTGAACAACTTCAGTGAATTGTGACTATATTACTGAATTGGAGTGAATATGCTCGTATCTCTGTAAGGAAGCGCGCTAGAGCGCTGAAACTGTGGCTATACGCACTTTCATGGAAACACGCTTCTTTGAGGTTTTAAGCTCAGAAAGTGAAACTGTGAGTGCTTCTGGCCAGGGAACAGCTTCAGATCACAGTGCATTGCATATATTGTATCGTTTGTTCCAATGTGCTTGTATGGCCATTTGGAAGTGAATAGAAGCTTCTGAAGTGAAGATATGCACTTTTTCAAAAACTTTCTTTTTTTTTTTAATTTTGCTTGTCAAAAATGTCCATTCTGTGTGTAACCCAGTGGGAAAGTGAAAAACTTGAGTGAATTGTAACTATATGACTGAATTCGAGTGATTATGCGTTTATCTCTGTAAGGAAGCGCGCTAGGGCGCTGAAACTGTGGCTATACGTGCTTTCATGAAAACACGCTTCTTTGAGGTTTTAATCTCAGAACGTGAATCTGAGCGTGTTTCTGGCCTGGCAACAGCTTCAGATCACAGTGCAATGCATATTTTGTATCTTTTGTTCCAATGTGCTTGTATGGCCATTTGGAAGTGAATAGAAGCTTCTGAAGTGAAGATATGCACTTTTTCAAAAACTTTCTTTTTTTTTAATTTTGCTTGTCAAAAATGTCCTTTCTGTGTGTAACCCAGTGGGAAAGTGACAAACTTGAGTGAATTGTGACTTTCTGACTGAATTCGAGTGATGATGCGTTTATCTCTGTAAGGAAGCGCGCTAGAGCGCTGAAACTGTGGCTATACGTGCTTTCATGAAAACACGCCTCTTTGAGGTTTTAAGCTCAGAATGTGAAACTGTGCGTGCTTCTGGCCAGGGAACAGCTTCAGATCACAGTGCATTACATATATTGTATCGATTGGTCCAATGTGCTTGTATGGCCAATTTTAAGTGAATATAAGCTTCTGAAGTGAAGATATGTACTTTTCAAAAACTTTCTTTTTTTTAATTTTGCTTGTCAAAAATGTCCATTCTGTGTGTAACCCAGTGGGAAAGTGACAAACTTGAGTGAATTGTGACAATATGACTGAATTGGAGTGAATATGCGATTATCTCTGTCAGAAAGCGAGCTAGAGCGCTGAAACTGTGGCTATACGCACTTTCATGGAAACACGCTTCTTTGAGGTTTTAAGCTCAGAACGTGAATCTGAGCGTGTTTCTGGCCTGGGAACAGCTTCAGATCACAGTGCAATGCGTATATGGTATCGTTTGGTCCAATGGCTTTTATGGCCATTTGGAAGTGAATATAAGCTTCTGAAGTGAAGATATGCACTTTTTCAAAAACTTTCTTTTTTTTAGATTTGCTTGTCAGAAATGTCCATTCTGTGTGTTACTCAGTGGGAAAGTGAACAACTTCAGTCAATTGTGACTTTATTACTGAATTGGAGTGAATATGCTCGTATCTCTGTAAGGAAGCGCGCGAGAGCGCTGAAACTGTGGCTATACGCACTTTCATGGAAACACGCTTCTTTGATGTTTTAAGCTCAGAAAGTGAAACTGTGCGTGTTTCTGGCCAGGGAACAGCTTCAGATCACAGTGCAATGCTTATATGGTATCGTTTGGTCCATTGTGCTTGTATGGCCATTTGGAAGTGAATATAAGCTTCTGAAGTGAAGATATGCACTTTTTCAAAAACTTTCTTTTTTTTTAATTTTGGTTGTCAAAAATGTCCTTTCTGTGTGTAACCCAGTGGGAAAGTGACAAACTTGAGTGAATTGTGACTATATGACTGAATTCGAGTGATGATGCGTTTATCTCTGTAAGGAAGCGCGCTAGAGCGCTGAAACTGTGGCTCTACGTGCTTTCATGAAAACACGCCTCTTTGAGGTTTTAAGCTCAGAATGTGAAACTGTGCGTGCTTCTGGCCAGGGAACAGCTTCAGATCACAGTGCATTACATATATTGTATCGATTGGTCCAATGTGCTTGTATGGCCAATTTTAAGTGAATATAAGCTTCTGAAGTGAAGATATGTACTTTTCAAAAACTTTCTTTTTTTTAATTTTGCTAGTCAAAAATGTCCATTCTGTGTGTAACCCAGTGGGAAAGTGACAAACTTGAGTGAATTGTGACATTATGACTGAATTGGAGTGAATATGCGTTTATCTCTGTAAGAAAGCGAGCTAGAGCGCTGAAACTGTGGCTATACGCGCTTTCATGGAAACACGCTTCTTTGAGGTTTTAAGCTCAGAACGTGAATCTGAGCGTGTTTCTGGCCTGGGAACAGCTTCAGATCACAGTGCAATGCTTATATGGTATCGTTTGGTCCATTGTGCTTGTATGGCCATTTGGAAGTGAATATAAGCTTCTGAAGTGAAGATATGCACTTTTTCAAAAACTTGCTTTTTTTTTAATTTTGCTTGTCAAAAATGTCCATTCTGTGAGAAACCCAGTGGGAAAGTGAAAAACTTGAGTGAATTGTGACTATATGACTGAATTCGAGTGATTATGCGTTTATCTCTGAAAGGAAGCGCGCTAGTGCGCTGAAACTGTGCCTATACGTGCTTTCCTGAAAACACGCTTCTTTGAGGTTTTAAGCTCAGAATGTGAAACTGTGCGTGCTTCTGGCCAGGGAACAGCTTCAGATCACAGTGCATTGAATATATTGTATCGATTGGTCCAATGTGCTTGTATGGCCAATTTTAAGTGAATATAAGCTTCTGAAGTGAAGATATGTACTTTTCAAAAACTTTCTTTTTTTTAGTTTTGCTTGTCAAAAATGTCCTTTCTGTGTGTAACTTAGTGAGAAAGTGACAAACTTGAGTGAATTGTGACAATATGACAGAATTGGAGTGAATATGCGTTTATCTCTGTAAGAAAGCGAGCTAGAGCGCTGAAACTGTGGCTATACGCACTTTCATGGAAACACGCTTCTTTGAGGTTTTAAGCTCAGAAAGTGAAACTGTGAGTGCTTCTGGCCAGGGAACAGCTTCAGATCACAGTGCATTGCATATATTGTATCGTTTGTTCCAATGTGCTTGTATGGCCATTTGGAAGTGAATAGAAGCTTCTGAAGTGAAGATATGCACTTTTTCAAAAACTTTCTTTTTTTTTAATTTTGCTTGTCAAAAATGTCCTTTCTGTGTGTAACCCAGTGGGAAAGTGACAAACTTGAGTGAATTGTGACTATTTGACTGAATTCGAGTGATGATGCGTTTATCTCTGTAAGGAAGCGCGCTAGAGCGCTGAAACTGTGGCTATACGTGCTTTCATGAAAACACGCTTCTTTGAGGTTTTCAGCTCAGAATGTGAAACTGTGCGTGCTTCTGGCCAGGGAACAGCTTCAGATCACAGTGCATTGCATATATTGTATCGATTGGTCCAATGTGCTTGTATGGCCAATTTTAAGTGAATATAAGCTTCTGAAGTGAAGATATGTACTTTTCAAAAACTTTCTTTTTTTTAATTTTGCTAGTCAAAAATGTCCATTCTGTGTGTAACCCAGTGGGAAAGTGACAAACTTGAGTGAATTGTGACAATATGACTGAATTGGAGTGAATATGCGTTTATCTCTGTAAGAAAGCGAGCTAGAGCGCTGAAACTGTGGCTATACGCACTTTCATGGAAACACGCTTCTTTGAGGTTTTAAGCTCCGAACGTGAATCTGAGCGTGTTTCTGGCCTGGGAACAGCTTCAGATCACAGTGCAATGCGTATATGGTATCGTTTAGTCCAATGGCTTTTATGGCCATTTGGAAGTGAATATAAGCTTCTGAAGTGAAGATATGCACTTTTTCAAAAACTTTCTTTTTTTTAGATTTGCTTGTCAGAAATGTCCATTCTGTGTGTTACTCAGTGGGAAAGTGAACAACTTCAGTGAATTGTGACTATATTACTGAATTGGAGCGAATATGCTCGTATCTCTGTAAGGAAGCGCGCTAGAGCGCTGAAACTGTGGCTAAACGCACTTTCATGGAAACACGCTTCTTTGAGTTTTTAAGCTCAGAATGTGAAACTGTGCGTGCTTCTGGCCAGGGAACAGCTTCAGATCACAGTGCATTGCATATATTGTATCAATTGGTCCAATGTGCTTGTATGGCCAATTTTAAGTGAATATAAGCTTCTGAAGTGAAGATATGTACTTTTCAAAAACTTTCTTTTTTTTAATTTTGCTCGTCAAAAATGTCCATTCTGTGTGTAACCCAGTGGGAAAGTGACAAACTTGAGTGAATTGTGACAATATGACTGAATTGGAGTGAATATGCGTTTATCTCTGTAAGAAAGCGAGCTAGAGCGCTGAAACTGTGGCTAAACGCACTTTCATGAAAACATGCTTCTTTGAGGTTTTAAGCTCAGAACGTGAATCTGAGCGTGTTTCCGGCCTGGCAACAGCTTCAGATCACAGTGCAATGCATATATTGTATCGTTTGTTCCAATGTGCTTGTATGGCCATTTGGAAGTGAATAGAAGCTTCTGAAGTGAAGATATGCACTTTTTCAAAAACTTTCTTTTTTTTTAATTTTGCCTGTCAAAAATGTCCATTCTGTGTGTAACCCAATGGGAAAGTGACAAACTTGAGTGAATTGTGACTATATGACTGAATTCGAGTGATGATGCGTTTATCTCTGTAAGGAAGCGCGCTAGAGCGCTGAAACTGTGGCTCTACGTGCTTTCATGAAAACACGCCTCTTTGAGGTTTTAAGCTCAGAATGTGAAACTGTGCGTGCTTCTGGCCAGGGAACAGCTTCAGATCACAGTGCATTACATATATTGTATCGATTGGTCCAATGTGCTTGTATGGCCAATTTTAAGTGAATAGAAGCTTCTGAAGTGAAGATATGTACTTTTCAAAAACTTTCTTTTTTTTAATTTTGCTAGTCAAAAATGTCCATTCTGTGTGTAACCCAGTGGGAAAGTGACAAACTTGAGTGAATTGTGACAATATGACTGAATTGGAGTGAATATGCGTTTATCTCTGTAAGAAAGCGAGCTAGAGCGCTGAAACTGTGGCTAAACGCACTTTCATGAAAACATGCTTCTTTGAGGTTTTAAGCTCAGAACGTGAATCTGAGCGTGTTTCCGGCCTGGCAACAGCTTCAGATCACAGTGCAATGCATATATTGTATCGTTTGTTCCAATGTGCTTGTATGGCCATTTGGAAGTGAATAGAAGCTTCTGAAGTGAAGATATGCACTTTTTCAAAAACTTTCTTTTTTTTTAATTTTGCCTGTCAAAAATGTCCTTTCTGTGTGTAACCCAGTGGGAAAGTGACAAACTTGAGTGAATTGTGACTATATGACTGAATTCGAGTGATGATGCGTTTATCTCTGTAAGGAAGCGCGCTAGAGCGCTGAAACTGTGGCTATACGTGCTTTCATGAAAACACGCTTCTTTGAGGTTTTAAGCTCAGAATGTGAAACTGTGCGTGCTTCTGGCCAGGGAACAGCTTCAGATCACAGTGCAATGCGTATATGGTATCGTTTGGTCCAATGGCTTTTATGGCCATTTGGAAGTGAATATAAGCTTCTGAAGTGAAGATATGCACTTTTTCAAAAACTTTCTTTTTTTTAGATTTGCTTGTCAGAAATGTCCATTCTGTGTGTTACTCAGTGGGAAAGTGAACAACTTCAGTGAATTGTGACTTTATTACTGAATTGGAGTGAATATGCTCGTATCTCTGTAAGGAAGCGCGCTAGAGCGCTGAAACTGTGGCTATACGCACTTTTATGGAAACACGCTTCTTTGAGGTTTTAAGCTCAGAAAGTGAAACTGTGCGTGTTTCTGGCCAGGGAACAGCTTCAGATCACAGTGCAATGCTTATATGGTATCGTTTGGTCCATTGTGCTTGTATGGCCATTTGGAAGTGAATATAAGCTTCTGAAGTGAAGATATGCACTTTTTCAAAAACTTTCTTTTTTTTAAATTTTGCTTGTCAAAAATGTCCATTCTGTGTGTAACCCAGTGGGAAAGTGAAAAACTTGAGTGAATTGTGACTATATGACTGAATTCGAGTGATTATGCGTTTATCTCTGAAAGGAAGAGCGCTAGAGCGCTGAAACTGTGGCTATACGTGCTTTCCTGAAAACACGCTTCTTTGAGGTTTTAAGCTCAGAATGTGAAACTGTGCGTGCTTCTGGCCAGGGAACAGCTTCAGATCACAGTTCATTGAATATATTGTATCGATTGGTCCAATGTGCTTGTATGGCCAATTTTAAGTGAATATAAGCTTCTGAAGTGAAGATATGTACTTTTCAAAAACTTTCTTTTTTTTAGTTTTGCTCGTCAAAAATGTCCTTTCTGTGTGTAACTTAGTGAGAAAGTGACAAACTTGAGTGAATTGTGACAATATGACTGAATTGGAGTGAAAATGCGTTTATCTCTGTAAGAAAGCGAGCTAGAGCGCTGAAACTGTGGCTATACGCACTTTCATGAAAACATGCTTCTTTGAGGTTTTAAGCTCAGAAAGTGAATCTGAGCGTGTTTCCGGCCTGGCAACAGCTTCAGATCACAGTGCAATGCATATATTGTATCGTTTGTTCCAATGTGCTTGTATGGCCATTTAGAAGTGAATAGAAGCTTCTGAAGTGAAGATATGCACTTTTTCAAAAACTTTCTTTTTTTTAGATTTGCTTGTCAGAAATGTCCATTCTGTGTGTTACTCAGTGGGAAAGTGAACAACTTCAGTGAATTGTGACTATATTACTGAATTGGAGTGAATATGCTCGTATCTCTGTAAGGAAGCGCGCTAGAGCGCTGAAACTGTGGCTATACGCACTTTCATGGAAACACGCTTCTTTGAGGTTTTAAGCTCAGAAAGTGAAACTGTGAGTGCTTCTGGCCAGGGAACAGCTTCAGATCACAGTGCATTGCATATATTGTATCGTTTGTTCCAATGTGCTTGTATGGCCATTTGGAAGTGAATAGAAGCTTCTGAAGTGAAGATATGCACTTTTTCAAAAACTTTCTTTTTTTTTTAATTTTGCTTGTCAAAAATGTCCATTCTGTGTGTAACCCAGTGGGAAAGTGAAAAACTTGAGTGAATTGTAACTATATGACTGAATTCGAGTGATTATGCGTTTATCTCTGTAAGGAAGCGCGCTAGGGCGCTGAAACTGTGGCTATACGTGCTTTCATGAAAACACGCTTCTTTGAGGTTTTAAGCTCAGAACGTGAATCTGAGCGTGTTTCTGGCCTGGCAACAGCTTCAGATCACAGTGCAATGCATATTTTGTATCGTTTGTTCCAATGTGCTTGTATGGCCATTTGGAAGTGAATAGAAGCTTCTGAAGTGAAGATATGCACTTTTTCAAAAACTTTCTTTTTTTTTAATTTTGCTTGTCAAAAATGTCCTTTCTGTGTGTAACCCAGTGGGAAAGTGACAAACTTGAGTGAATTGTGACTTTCTGACTGAATTCGAGTGATGATGCGTTTATCTCTGTAAGGAAGCGCGCTAGAGCGCTGAAACTGTGGCTATACGTGCTTTCATGAAAACACGCCTCTTTGAGGTTTTAAGCTCAGAATGTGAAACTGTGCGTGCTTCTGGCCAGGGAACAGCTTCAGATCACAGTGCATTACATATATTGTATCGATTGGTCCAATGTGCTTGTATGGCCAATTTTAAGTGAATATAAGCTTCTGAAGTGAAGATATGTACTTTTCAAAAACTTTCTTTTTTTTAATTTTGCTAGTCAAAAATGTCCATTCTGTGTGTAACCCAGTGGGAAAGTGACAAACTTGAGTGAATTGTGACAATATGACTGAATTGGAGTGAATATGCGATTATCTCTGTCAGAAAGCGAGCTAGAGCGCTGAAACTGTGGCTATACGCGCTTTCATGGAAACACGCTTCTTTGAGGTTTTAAGCTCAGAACGTGAATCTGAGCGTGTTTCTGGCCTGGGAACAGCTTCAGATCACAGTGCAATGCGTATATGGTATCGTTTGGTCCAATGGCTTTTATGGCCATTTGGAAGTGAATAGAAGCTTCTGAAGTGAAGATATGCACTTTTTCAAAAACTTTCTTTTTTTTAGATTTGCTTGTCAGAAATGTCCATTCTGTGTGTTACTCAGTGGGAAAGTGAACAACTTCAGTGAATTGTGACTTTATTACTGAATTGGAGTGAATATGCTCGTATCTCTGTAAGGAAGCGCGCTAGAGCGCTGAAACTGTGGCTATACGCACTTTTATGGAAACACGCTTCTTTGAGGTTTTAAGCTCAGAAAGTGAAACTGTGCGTGTTTCTGGCCAGGGAACAGCTTCAGATCACAGTGCATTGCATATATTGTATTGTTTGTTCCATTGTGCTTGTATGGCCATTTGGAAGTGAATATAAGCTTCTGAAGTGAAGATATGCACTTTTTCAAAAACTTTCTTTTTTTTAAATTTTGCTTGTCAAAAATGTCCATTCTGTGTGTAACCCAGTGGGAAAGTGAAAAACTTGAGTGAATTGTGACTATATGACTGAATTCGAGTGATTATGCGTTTATCTCTGAAAGGAAGAGCGCTAGAGCGCTGAAAATGTGGCTATACGTGCTTTCCTGAAAACACGCTTCTTTGAGGTTTTAAGCTCAGAATGTGAAACTGTGCGTGCTTCTGGCCAGGGAACAGCTTCAGATCACAGTTCATTGAATATATTGTATCGATTGGTCCAATGTGCTTGTATGGCCAATTTTAAGTGAATATAAGCTTCTGAAGTGAAGATATGTACTTTTCAAAAACTTTCTTTTTTTTAGTTTTGCTTGTCAAAAATGTCCTTTCTGTGTGTAACTTAGTGAGAAAGTGACAAACTTGAGTGAATTGTGACAATATGACTGAATTGGAGTGAATATGCGTTTATCTCTGTAAGAAAGCGAGCTAGAGCGCTGAAACTGTGGCTATACGCACTTTCATGAAAACATGCTTCTTTGAGGTTTTAAGCTCAGAAAGTGAATCTGAGCGTGTTTCCGGCCTGGCAACAGCTTCAGATCACAGTGCAATGCATATATTGTATCGTTTGTTCCAATGTGCTTGTATGGCCATTTAGAAGTGAATAGAAGCTTCTGAAGTGAAGATATGCACTTTTTCAAAAACTTTCTTTTTTTTAGTTTTGCTTGTCAGAAATGTCCATTCTGTGTGTTACTCAGTGGGAAAGTGAACAACTTCAGTGAATTGTGACTATATTACTGAATTGGAGTGAATATGCTCGTATCTCTGTAAGGAAGCGCGCTAGAGCGCTGAAACTGTGGCTATACGCACTTTCATGGAAACACGCTTCTTTGAGGTTTTAAGCTCAGAAAGTGAAACTGTGAGTGCTTCTGGCCAGGGAACAGCTTCAGATCACAGTGCATTGCATATATTGTATTGTTTGTTCCAATGTGCTTGTATGGCCATTTGGAAGTGAATAGAAGCTTCTGAAGTGAAGATATGCACTTTTTCAAAAACTTTCTTTTTTTTTAAAATTTTGCTTGTCAAAAATGTCCATTCTGTGTGTAACCCAGTGGGAAAGTGAAAAACTTGAGTGAATTGTAACTATATGACTGAATTCGAGTGATTATGCGTTTATCTCTGTAAGGAAGCGCGCTAGGGCGCTGAAACTGTGGCTATACGTGCTTTCATGAAAACACGCTTCTTTGAGGTTTTAAGCTCAGAACGTGAATCTGAGCATGTTTCTGGCCTGGCAACAGCTTCAGATCACAGTGCAATGCATATTTTGTATCGTTTGTTCCAATGTGCTTGTATGGCCATTTGGAAGTGAATAGAAGCTTCTGAAGTGAAGATATGCACTTTTTCAAAAACTTTCTTTTTTTTTAATTTTGCTTGTCAAAAATGTCCTTTCTGTGTGTAACCCAGTGGGAAAGTGACAAACTTGAGTGAATTGTGACTTTCTGACTGAATTCGAGTGATGATGCGTTTATCTCTGTAAGGAAGCGCGCTAGAGCGCTGAAACTGTGGCTATACGTGCTTTCATGAAAACACGCCTCTTTGAGGTTTTAAGCTCAGAATGTGAAACTGTGCGTGCTTCTGGCCAGGGAACAGCTTCAGATCACAGTGCATTACATATATTGTATCGATTGGTCCAATGTGCTTGTATGGCCAATTTTAAGTGAATATAAGCTTCTGAAGTGAAGATATGTACTTTTCAATAACTTTCTTTTTTTTAATTTTGCTTGTCAAAAATGTCCATTCTGTGTGTAACCCAGTGGGAAAGTGACAAACTTGAGTGAATTGTGACAATATGACTGAATTGGAGTGAATATGCGATTATCTCTGTCAGAAAGCGAGCTAGAGCGCTGAAACTGTGGCTATACGCACTTTCATGGAAACACGCTTCTTTGAGGTTTTAAGCTCAGAACGTGAATCTGAGCGTGTTTCTGGCCTGGGAACAGCTTCAGATCACAGTGCAATGCGTATATGGTATCGTTTGGTCCAATGGCTTTTATGGCCATTTGGAAGTGAATATAAGCTTCTGAAGTGAAGATATGCACTTTTTCAAAAACTTTCTTTTTTTTAGATTTGCTTGTCAGAAATGTCCATTCTGTGTGTTACTCAGTGGGAAAGTGAACAACTTCAGTCAATTGTGACTTTATTACTGAATTGGAGTGAATATGCTCGTATCTCTGTAAGGAAGCGCGCGAGAGCGCTGAAACTGTGGCTATACGCACTTTCATGGAAACACGCTTCTTTGAGGTTTTAAGCTCAGAAAGTGAAACTGTGCGTGTTTCTGGCCAGGGAACAGCTTCAGATCACAGTGCAATGCTTATATGGTATCGTTTGGTCCATTGTGCTTGTATGGCCATTTGGAAGTGAATATAAGCTTCTGAAGTGAAGATATGCACTTTTTCAAAAACTTTCTTTTTTTTAATTTTGGTTGTCAAAAATGTCCTTTCTGTGTGTAACCCAGTGGGAAAGTGACAAACTTGAGTGAATTGTGACAATATGACTGAATTGGAGTGAATATGCGTTTATCTCTGTAAGAAAGCGAGCTAGAGCGCTGAAACTGTGGCTATACGCGCTTTCATGGAAACACGCTTCTTTGAGGTTTTAAGCTCAGAACGTGAATCTGAGCGTGTTTCTGGCCTGGGAACAGCTTCAGATCACAGTGCAATGCTTATATGGTATCGTTTGGTCCATTGTGCTTGTATGGCCATTTGGAAGTGAATATAAGCTTCTGAAGTGAAGATATGCACTTTTTCAAAAACTTGCTTTTTTTTTTAATTTTGCTTGTCAAAAATGTCCATTCTGTGAGTAACCCAGTGGGAAAGTGAAAAACTTGAGTGAATTGTGACTATATGACTGAATTCGAGTGATTATGCGTTTATCTCTGAAAGGAAGCGCGCTAGTGCGCTGAAACTGTGCCTATACGTGCTTTCCTGAAAACACGCTTCTTTGAGGTTTTAAGCTCAGAATGTGAAACTGTGCGTGCTTCTGGCCAGGGAACAGCTTCAGATCACAGTGAATTGAATATATTGTATCGATTGGTCCAATGTGCTTGTATGGCCAATTTTAAGTGAATATAAGCTTCTAAAGTGAAGATATGTACTTTTCAAAAACTTTCTTTTTTTTAGTTTTGCTTGTCAAAAATGTCCTTTCTGTGTGTAACTTAGTGAGAAAGTGACAAACTTGAGTGAATTGTGACAATATGACAGAATTGGAGTGAATATGCGTTTATCTCTGTAAGAAAGCGAGCTAGAGCGCTGAAACTGTGGCTATACGCACTTTCATGGAAACACGCTTCTTTGAGGTTTTAAGCTCAGAAAGTGAAACTGTGAGTGCTTCTGGCCAGGGAACAGCTTCAGATCACAGTGCATTGCATATATTGTATCGTTTGTTCCAATGTGCTTGTATGGCCATTTGGAAGTGAATAGAAGCTTCTGAAGTGAAGATATGCACTTTTTCAAAAACTTTCTTTTTTTTTAATTTTGCTTGTCAAAAATGTCCTTTCTGTGTGTAACCCAGTGGGAAAGTGACAAACTTGAGTGAATTGTGACTATTTGACTGAATTCGAGTGATGATGCGTTTATCTCTGTAAGGAAGCGCGCTAGAGCGCTGAAACTGTGGCTATACGTGCTTTCATGAAAACACGCTTCTTTGAGGTTTTCAGCTCAGAATGTGAAACTGTGCGTGCTTCTGGCCAGGGAACAGCTTCAGATCACAGTGCATTGCATATATTGTATCGATTGGTCCAATGTGCTTGTATGGCCAATTTTAAGTGAATATAAGCTTCTGAAGTGAAGATATGTACTTTTCAAAAACTTTCTTTTTTTTAATTTTGCTAGTCAAAAATGTCCATTCTGTGTGTAACCCAGTGGGAAAGTGACAAACTTGAGTGAATTGTGACAATATGACTGAATTGGAGTGAATATGCGTTTATCTCTGTAAGAAAGCGAGCTAGAGCGCTGAAACTGTGGCTATACGCACTTTCATGGAAACACGCTTCTTTGAGGTTTTAAGCTCCGAACGTGAATCTGAGCGTGTTTCTGGCCTGGGAACAGCTTCAGATCACAGTGCAATGCGTATATGGTATCGTTTGGTCCAATGGCTTTTATGGCCATTTGGAAGTGAATATAAGCTTCTGAAGTGAAGATATGCACTTTTTCAAAAACTTTCTTTTTTTTAGATTTGCTTGTCAGAAATGTCCATTCTGTGTGTTACTCAGTGGGAAAGTGAACAACTTCAGTGAATTGTGACTATATTACTGAATTGGAGCGAATATGCTCGTATCTCTGTAAGGAAGCGCGCTAGAGCGCTGAAACTGTGGCTAAACGCACTTTCATGGAAACACGCTTCTTTGAGTTTTTAAGCTCAGAATGTGAAACTGTGCGTGCTTCTGGCCAGGGAACAGCTTCAGATCACAGTGCATTGCATATATTGTATCAATTGGTCCAATGTGCTTGTATGGCCAATTTTAAGTGAATATAAGCTTCTGAAGTGAAGATATGTACTTTTCAAAAACTTTCTTTTTTTTAATTTTGCTCGTCAAAAATGTCCATTCTGTGTGTAACCCAGTGGGAAAGTGACAAACTTGAGTGAATTGTGACAATATGACTGAATTGGAGTGAATATGCGTTTATCTCTGTAAGAAAGCGAGCTAGAGCGCTGAAACTGTGGCTATACGCACTTTCATGGAAACACGCTTCTTTGAGGTTTTAAGCTCAGAACGTGAATCTGAGCGTGTTTCTGGCCTGGGAACAGCTTCAGATCACAGTGCAATGCGTATATGGTATCGTTTGGTCCAATGGCTTTTATGGCCATTTGGAAGTGAATATAAGCTTCTGAAGTGAAGATATGCACTTTTTCAAAAACTTTCTTTTTTTTAGATTTGCTTGTCAGAAATGTCCATTCTGTGTGTTACTCAGTGGGAAAGTGAACAACTTCAGTGAATTGTGACTTTATTACTGAATTGGAGTGAATATGCTCGTATCTCTGTAAGGAAGCGCGCTAGAGTGCTGAAACTGTGGCTATACGCACTTTCATGGAAACACGCTTCTTTGAGGTTTTAAGCTCAGAAAGTGAAACTGTGCGTGTTTCTGGCCAGGGAACAGCTTCAGATCACAGTGCAATGCTTATATGGTATCGTTTGGTCCATTGTGCTTGTATGGCCATTTGGAAGTGAATATAAGCTTCTGAAGTGAAGATATGCACTTTTTCAAAAACTTTCTTTTTTTTAAAATTTTGCTTGTCAAAAATGTCCATTCTGTGTGTAGCCCAGTGGGAAAGTGAAAAACTTGAGTGAATTGTGACTATATGACTGAATTCGAGTGATTATGCGTTTATCTCTGAAAGGAAGCGCGCTAGAGCGCTGAAACTGTGGCTATACGTGCTTTCCTGAAAACAAGCTTCTTTGAGGTTTTAAGCTCAGAATGTGAAACTGTGCGTGCTTCTGGCCAGGGAACAGCTTCAGATCACAGTGCATTGAATATATTGTATCGATTGGTCCAATGTGCTTGTATGGCCAATTTTAAGTGAATAGAAGCTTCTGAAGTGAAGATATGTACTTTTCAAAAACTTTCTTTTTTTTAATTTTGCTAGTCAAAAATGTCCATTCTGTGTGTAACCCAGTGGGAAAGTGACAAACTTGAGTGAATTGTGACAATATGACTGAATTGGAGTGAATATGCGTTTATCTCTGTAAGAAAGCGAGCTAGAGCGCTGAAACTGTGGCTAAACGCACTTTCATGAAAACATGCTTCTTTGAGGTTTTAAGCTCAGAACGTGAATCTGAGCGTGTTTCCGGCCTGGCAACAGCTTCAGATCACAGTGCAATGCATATATTGTATCGTTTGTTCCAATGTGCTTGTATGGCCATTTGGAAGTGAATAGAAGCTTCTGAAGTGAAGATATGCACTTTTTCAAAAACTTTCTTTTTTTTTAATTTTGCCTGTCAAAAATGTCCTTTCTGTGTGTAACCCAGTGGGAAAGTGACAAACTTGAGTGAATTGTGACTATATGACTGAATTCGAGTGATGATGCGTTTATCTCTGTAAGGAAGCGCGCTAGAGCGCTGAAACTGTGGCTATACGTGCTTTCATGAAAACACGCTTCTTTGAGGTTTTAAGCTCAGAATGTGAAACTGTGCGTGCTTCTGGCCAGGGAACAGCTTCAGATCACAGTGCAATGCGTATATGGTATCGTTTGGTCCAATGGCTTTTATGGCCATTTGGAAGTGAATATAAGCTTCTGAAGTGAAGATATGCACTTTTTCAAAAACTTTCTTTTTTTTAGATTTGCTTGTCAGAAATGTCCATTCTGTGTGTTACTCAGTGGGAAAGTGAACAACTTCAGTGAATTGTGACTTTATTACTGAATTGGAGTGAATATGCTCGTATCTCTGTAAGGAAGCGCGCTAGAGCGCTGAAACTGTGGCTATACGCACTTTTATGGAAACACGCTTCTTTGAGGTTTTAAGCTCAGAAAGTGAAACTGTGCGTGTTTCTGGCCAGGGAACAGCTTCAGATCACAGTGCAATGCTTATATGGTATCGTTTGGTCCATTGTGCTTGTATGGCCATTTGGAAGTGAATATAAGCTTCTGAAGTGAAGATATGCACTTTTTCAAAAACTTTCTTTTTTTTAAATTTTGCTTGTCAAAAATGTCCATTCTGTGTGTAACCCAGTGGGAAAGTGAAAAACTTGAGTGAATTGTGACTATATGACTGAATTCGAGTGATTATGCGTTTATCTCTGAAAGGAAGAGCGCTAGAGCGCTGAAACTGTGGCTATACGTGCTTTCCTGAAAACACGCTTCTTTGAGGTTTTAAGCTCAGAATGTGAAACTGTGCGTGCTTCTGGCCAGGGAACAGCTTCAGATCACAGTTCATTGAATATATTGTATCGATTGGTCCAATGTGCTTGTATGGCCAATTTTAAGTGAATATAAGCTTCTGAAGTGAAGATATGTACTTTTCAAAAACTTTCTTTTTTTTAGTTTTGCTCGTCAAAAATGTCCTTTCTGTGTGTAACTTAGTGAGAAAGTGACAAACTTGAGTGAATTGTGACAATATGACTGAATTGGAGTGAAAATGCGTTTATCTCTGTAAGAAAGCGAGCTAGAGCGCTGAAACTGTGGCTATACGCACTTTCATGAAAACATGCTTCTTTGAGGTTTTAAGCTCAGAAAGTGAATCTGAGCGTGTTTCCGGCCTGGCAACAGCTTCAGATCACAGTGCAATGCATATATTGTATCGTTTGTTCCAATGTGCTTGTATGGCCATTTAGAAGTGAATAGAAGCTTCTGAAGTGAAGATATGCACTTTTTCAAAAACTTTCTTTTTTTTAGATTTGCTTGTCAGAAATGTCCATTCTGTGTGTTACTCAGTGGGAAAGTGAACAACTTCAGTGAATTGTGACTATATTACTGAATTGGAGTGAATATGCTCGTATCTCTGTAAGGAAGCGCGCTAGAGCGCTGAAACTGTGGCTATACGCACTTTCATGGAAACACGCTTCTTTGAGGTTTTAAGCTCAGAAAGTGAAACTGTGAGTGCTTCTGGCCAGGGAACAGCTTCAGATCACAGTGCATTGCATATATTGTATCGTTTGTTCCAATGTGCTTGTATGGCCATTTGGAAGTGAATAGAAGCTTCTGAAGTGAAGATATGCACTTTTTCAAAAACTTTCTTTTTTTTTTAATTTTGCTTGTCAAAAATGTCCATTCTGTGTGTAACCCAGTGGGAAAGTGAAAAACTTGAGTGAATTGTAACTATATGACTGAATTCGAGTGATTATGCGTTTATCTCTGTAAGGAAGCGCGCTAGGGCGCTGAAACTGTGGCTATACGTGCTTTCATGAAAACACGCTTCTTTGAGGTTTAAAGCTCAGAACGTGAATCTGAGCGTGTTTCTGGCCTGGCAACAGCTTCAGATCACAGTGCAATGCATATTTTGTATCGTTTGTTCCAATGTGCTTGTATGGCCATTTGGAAGTGAATAGAAGCTTCTGAAGTGAAGATATGCACTTTTTCAAAAACTTTCTTTTTTTTTAATTTTGCTTGTCAAAAATGTCCTTTCTGTGTGTAACCCAGTGGGAAAGTGACAAACTTGAGTGAATTGTGACTTTCTGACTGAATTCGAGTGATGATGCGTTTATCTCTGTAAGGAAGCGCGCTAGAGCGCTGAAACTGTGGCTATACGTGCTTTCATGAAAACACGCCTCTTTGAGGTTTTAAGCTCAGAATGTGAAACTGTGCGTGCTTCTGGCCAGGGAACAGCTTCAGATCACAGTGCATTACATATATTGTATCGATTGGTCCAATGTGCTTGTATGGCCAATTTTAAGTGAATATAAGCTTCTGAAGTGAAGATATGTACTTTTCAAAAACTTTCTTTTTTTTAATTTTGCTCGTCAAAAATGTCCATTCTGTGTGTAACCCAGTGGGAAAGTGACAAACTTGAGTGAATTGTGACAATATGACTGAATTGGAGTGAATATGCGTTTATCTCTGTAAGAAAGCGAGCTAGAGCGCTGAAACTGTGGCTATACGCACTTTCATGGAAACACGCTTCTTTGAGGTTTTAAGCTCAGAACGTGAATCTGAGCGTGTTTCTGGCCTGGGAACAGCTTCAGATCACAGTGCAATGCGTATATGGTATCGTTTGGTCCAATGGCTTTTATGGCCATTTGGAAGTGAATATAAGCTTCTGAAGTGAAGATATGCACTTTTTCAAAAACTTTCTTTTTTTTAGATTTGCTTGTCAGAAATGTCCATTCTGTGTGTTACTCAGTGGGAAAGTGAACAACTTCAGTGAATTGTGACTTTATTACTGAATTGGAGTGAATATGCTCGTATCTCTGTAAGGAAGCGCGCTAGAGTGCTGAAACTGTGGCTATACGCACTTTCATGGAAACACGCTTCTTTGAGGTTTTAAGCTCAGAAAGTGAAACTGTGCGTGTTTCTGGCCAGGGAACAGCTTCAGATCACAGTGCAATGCTTATATGGTATCGTTTGGTCCATTGTGCTTGTATGGCCATTTGGAAGTGAATATAAGCTTCTGAAGTGAAGATATGCACTTTTTCAAAAACTTTCTTTTTTTTAAAATTTTGCTTGTCAAAAATGTCCATTCTGTGTGTAGCCCAGTGGGAAAGTGAAAAACTTGAGTGAATTGTGACTATATGACTGAATTCGAGTGATTATGCGTTTATCTCTGAAAGGAAGCGCGCTAGAGCGCTGAAACTGTGGCTATACGTGCTTTCCTGAAAACAAGCTTCTTTGAGGTTTTAAGCTCAGAATGTGAAACTGTGCGTGCTTCTGGCCAGGGAACAGCTTCAGATCACAGTGCATTGAATATATTGTATCGATTGGTCCAATGTGCTTGTATGGCCAATTTTAAGTGAATAGAAGCTTCTGAAGTGAAGATATGTACTTTTCAAAAACTTTCTTTTTTTTAATTTTGCTAGTCAAAAATGTCCATTCTGTGTGTAACCCAGTGGGAAAGTGACAAACTTGAGTGAATTGTGACAATATGACTGAATTGGAGTGAATATGCGTTTATCTCTGTAAGAAAGCGAGCTAGAGCGCTGAAACTGTGGCTAAACGCACTTTCATGAAAACATGCTTCTTTGAGGTTTTAAGCTCAGAACGTGAATCTGAGCGTGTTTCCGGCCTGGCAACAGCTTCAGATCACAGTGCAATGCATATATTGTATCGTTTGTTCCAATGTGCTTGTATGGCCATTTGGAAGTGAATAGAAGCTTCTGAAGTGAAGATATGCACTTTTTCAAAAACTTTCTTTTTTTTTAATTTTGCCTGTCAAAAATGTCCTTTCTGTGTGTAACCCAGTGGGAAAGTGACAAACTTGAGTGAATTGTGACTATATGACTGAATTCGAGTGATGATGCGTTTATCTCTGTAAGGAAGCGCGCTAGAGCGCTGAAACTGTGGCTATACGTGCTTTCATGAAAACACGCTTCTTTGAGGTTTTAAGCTCAGAATGTGAAACTGTGCGTGCTTCTGGCCAGGGAACAGCTTCAGATCACAGTGCAATGCGTATATGGTATCGTTTGGTCCAATGGCTTTTATGGCCATTTGGAAGTGAATATAAGCTTCTGAAGTGAAGATATGCACTTTTTCAAAAACTTTCTTTTTTTTAGATTTGCTTGTCAGAAATGTCCATTCTGTGTGTTACTCAGTGGGAAAGTGAACAACTTCAGTGAATTGTGACTTTATTACTGAATTGGAGTGAATATGCTCGTATCTCTGTAAGGAAGCGCGCTAGAGCGCTGAAACTGTGGCTATACGCACTTTTATGGAAACACGCTTCTTTGAGGTTTTAAGCTCAGAAAGTGAAACTGTGCGTGTTTCTGGCCAGGGAACAGCTTCAGATCACAGTGCAATGCTTATATGGTATCGTTTGGTCCATTGTGCTTGTATGGCCATTTGGAAGTGAATATAAGCTTCTGAAGTGAAGATATGCACTTTTTCAAAAACTTTCTTTTTTTTAAATTTTGCTTGTCAAAAATGTCCATTCTGTGTGTAACCCAGTGGGAAAGTGAAAAACTTGAGTGAATTGTGACTATATGACTGAATTCGAGTGATTATGCGTTTATCTCTGAAAGGAAGAGCGCTAGAGCGCTGAAACTGTGGCTATACGTGCTTTCCTGAAAACACGCTTCTTTGAGGTTTTAAGCTCAGAATGTGAAACTGTGCGTGCTTCTGGCCAGGGAACAGCTTCAGATCACAGTTCATTGAATATATTGTATCGATTGGTCCAATGTGCTTGTATGGCCAATTTTAAGTGAATATAAGCTTCTGAAGTGAAGATATGTACTTTTCAAAAACTTTCTTTTTTTTAGTTTTGCTCGTCAAAAATGTCCTTTCTGTGTGTAACTTAGTGAGAAAGTGACAAACTTGAGTGAATTGTGACAATATGACTGAATTGGAGTGAAAATGCGTTTATCTCTGTAAGAAAGCGAGCTAGAGCGCTGAAACTGTGGCTATACGCACTTTCATGAAAACATGCTTCTTTGAGGTTTTAAGCTCAGAAAGTGAATCTGAGCGTGTTTCCGGCCTGGCAACAGCTTCAGATCACAGTGCAATGCATATATTGTATCGTTTGTTCCAATGTGCTTGTATGGCCATTTAGAAGTGAATAGAAGCTTCTGAAGTGAAGATATGCACTTTTTCAAAAACTTTCTTTTTTTTAGATTTGCTTGTCAGAAATGTCCATTCTGTGTGTTACTCAGTGGGAAAGTGAACAACTTCAGTGAATTGTGACTATATTACTGAATTGGAGTGAATATGCTCGTATCTCTGTAAGGAAGCGCGCTAGAGCGCTGAAACTGTGGCTATACGCACTTTCATGGAAACACGCTTCTTTGAGGTTTTAAGCTCAGAAAGTGAAACTGTGAGTGCTTCTGGCCAGGGAACAGCTTCAGATCACAGTGCATTGCATATATTGTATCGTTTGTTCCAATGTGCTTGTATGGCCATTTGGAAGTGAATAGAAGCTTCTGAAGTGAAGATATGCACTTTTTCAAAAACTTTCTTTTTTTTTTAATTTTGCTTGTCAAAAATGTCCATTCTGTGTGTAACCCAGTGGGAAAGTGAAAAACTTGAGTGAATTGTAACTATATGACTGAATTCGAGTGATTATGCGTTTATCTCTGTAAGGAAGCGCGCTAGGGCGCTGAAACTGTGGCTATACGTGCTTTCATGAAAACACGCTTCTTTGAGGTTTAAAGCTCAGAACGTGAATCTGAGCGTGTTTCTGGCCTGGCAACAGCTTCAGATCACAGTGCAATGCATATTTTGTATCGTTTGTTCCAATGTGCTTGTATGGCCATTTGGAAGTGAATAGAAGCTTCTGAAGTGAAGATATGCACTTTTTCAAAAACTTTCTTTTTTTTTAATTTTGCTTGTCAAAAATGTCCTTTCTGTGTGTAACCCAGTGGGAAAGTGACAAACTTGAGTGAATTGTGACTTTCTGACTGAATTCGAGTGATGATGCGTTTATCTCTGTAAGGAAGCGCGCTAGAGCGCTGAAACTGTGGCTATACGTGCTTTCATGAAAACACGCCTCTTTGAGGTTTTAAGCTCAGAATGTGAAACTGTGCGTGCTTCTGGCCAGGGAACAGCTTCAGATCACAGTGCATTACATATATTGTATCGATTGGTCCAATGTGCTTGTATGGCCAATTTTAAGTGAATATAAGCTTCTGAAGTGAAGATATGTACTTTTCAAAAACTTTCTTTTTTTTAATTTTGCTAGTCAAAAATGTCCATTCTGTGTGTAACCCAGTGGGAAAGTGACAAACTTGAGTGAATTGTGACAATATGACTGAATTGGAGTGAATATGCGATTATCTCTGTCAGAAAGCGAGCTAGAGCGCTGAAACTGTGGCTATACGCGCTTTCATGGAAACACGCTTCTTTGAGGTTTTAAGCTCAGAACGTGAATCTGAGCGTGTTTCTGGCCTGGGAACAGCTTCAGATCACAGTGCAATGCGTATATGGTATCGTTTGGTCCAATGGCTTTTATGGCCATTTGGAAGTGAATAGAAGCTTCTGAAGTGAAGATATGCACTTTTTCAAAAACTTTCTTTTTTTTAGATTTGCTTGTCAGAAATGTCCATTCTGTGTGTTACTCAGTGGGAAAGTGAACAACTTCAGTGAATTGTGACTTTATTACTGAATTGGAGTGAATATGCTCGTATCTCTGTAAGGAAGCGCGCTAGAGCGCTGAAACTGTGGCTATACGCACTTTTATGGAAACACGCTTCTTTGAGGTTTTAAGCTCAGAAAGTGAAACTGTGCGTGTTTCTGGCCAGGGAACAGCTTCAGATCACAGTGCATTGCATATATTGTATTGTTTGTTCCATTGTGCTTGTATGGCCATTTGGAAGTGAATATAAGCTTCTGAAGTGAAGATATGCACTTTTTCAAAAACTTTCTTTTTTTTAAATTTTGCTTGTCAAAAATGTCCATTCTGTGTGTAACCCAGTGGGAAAGTGAAAAACTTGAGTGAATTGTGACTATATGACTGAATTCGAGTGATTATGCGTTTATCTCTGAAAGGAAGAGCGCTAGAGCGCTGAAAATGTGGCTATACGTGCTTTCCTGAAAACACGCTTCTTTGAGGTTTTAAGCTCAGAATGTGAAACTGTGCGTGCTTCTGGCCAGGGAACAGCTTCAGATCACAGTTCATTGAATATATTGTATCGATTGGTCCAATGTGCTTGTATGGCCAATTTTAAGTGAATATAAGCTTCTGAAGTGAAGATATGTACTTTTCAAAAACTTTCTTTTTTTTAGTTTTGCTTGTCAAAAATGTCCTTTCTGTGTGTAACTTAGTGAGAAAGTGACAAACTTGAGTGAATTGTGACAATATGACTGAATTGGAGTGAATATGCGTTTATCTCTGTAAGAAAGCGAGCTAGAGCGCTGAAACTGTGGCTATACGCACTTTCATGAAAACATGCTTCTTTGAGGTTTTAAGCTCAGAAAGTGAATCTGAGCGTGTTTCCGGCCTGGCAACAGCTTCAGATCACAGTGCAATGCATATATTGTATCGTTTGTTCCAATGTGCTTGTATGGCCATTTAGAAGTGAATAGAAGCTTCTGAAGTGAAGATATGCACTTTTTCAAAAACTTTCTTTTTTTTAGTTTTGCTTGTCAGAAATGTCCATTCTGTGTGTTACTCAGTGGGAAAGTGAACAACTTCAGTGAATTGTGACTATATTACTGAATTGGAGTGAATATGCTCGTATCTCTGTAAGGAAGCGCGCTAGAGCGCTGAAACTGTGGCTATACGCACTTTCATGGAAACACGCTTCTTTGAGGTTTTAAGCTCAGAAAGTGAAACTGTGAGTGCTTCTGGCCAGGGAACAGCTTCAGATCACAGTGCATTGCATATATTGTATTGTTTGTTCCAATGTGCTTGTATGGCCATTTGGAAGTGAATAGAAGCTTCTGAAGTGAAGATATGCACTTTTTCAAAAACTTTCTTTTTTTTTAAAATTTTGCTTGTCAAAAATGTCCATTCTGTGTGTAACCCAGTGGGAAAGTGAAAAACTTGAGTGAATTGTAACTATATGACTGAATTCGAGTGATTATGCGTTTATCTCTGTAAGGAAGCGCGCTAGGGCGCTGAAACTGTGGCTATACGTGCTTTCATGAAAACACGCTTCTTTGAGGTTTTAAGCTCAGAACGTGAATCTGAGCATGTTTCTGGCCTGGCAACAGCTTCAGATCACAGTGCAATGCATATTTTGTATCGTTTGTTCCAATGTGCTTGTATGGCCATTTGGAAGTGAATAGAAGCTTCTGAAGTGAAGATATGCACTTTTTCAAAAACTTTCTTTTTTTTTAATTTTGCTTGTCAAAAATGTCCTTTCTGTGTGTAACCCAGTGGGAAAGTGACAAACTTGAGTGAATTGTGACTTTCTGACTGAATTCGAGTGATGATGCGTTTATCTCTGTAAGGAAGCGCGCTAGAGCGCTGAAACTGTGGCTATACGTGCTTTCATGAAAACACGCCTCTTTGAGGTTTTAAGCTCAGAATGTGAAACTGTGCGTGCTTCTGGCCAGGGAACAGCTTCAGATCACAGTGCATTACATATATTGTATCGATTGGTCCAATGTGCTTGTATGGCCAATTTTAAGTGAATATAAGCTTCTGAAGTGAAGATATGTACTTTTCAATAACTTTCTTTTTTTTAATTTTGCTTGTCAAAAATGTCCATTCTGTGTGTAACCCAGTGGGAAAGTGACAAACTTGAGTGAATTGTGACAATATGACTGAATTGGAGTGAATATGCGATTATCTCTGTCAGAAAGCGAGCTAGAGCGCTGAAACTGTGGCTATACGCACTTTCATGGAAACACGCTTCTTTGAGGTTTTAAGCTCAGAACGTGAATCTGAGCGTGTTTCTGGCCTGGGAACAGCTTCAGATCACAGTGCAATGCGTATATGGTATCGTTTGGTCCAATGGCTTTTATGGCCATTTGGAAGTGAATATAAGCTTCTGAAGTGAAGATATGCACTTTTTCAAAAACTTTCTTTTTTTTAGATTTGCTTGTCAGAAATGTCCATTCTGTGTGTTACTCAGTGGGAAAGTGAACAACTTCAGTCAATTGTGACTTTATTACTGAATTGGAGTGAATATGCTCGTATCTCTGTAAGGAAGCGCGCGAGAGCGCTGAAACTGTGGCTATACGCACTTTCATGGAAACACGCTTCTTTGAGGTTTTAAGCTCAGAAAGTGAAACTGTGCGTGTTTCTGGCCAGGGAACAGCTTCAGATCACAGTGCAATGCTTATATGGTATCGTTTGGTCCATTGTGCTTGTATGGCCATTTGGAAGTGAATATAAGCTTCTGAAGTGAAGATATGCACTTTTTCAAAAACTTTCTTTTTTTTAATTTTGGTTGTCAAAAATGTCCTTTCTGTGTGTAACCCAGTGGGAAAGTGACAAACTTGAGTGAATTGTGACAATATGACTGAATTGGAGTGAATATGCGTTTATCTCTGTAAGAAAGCGAGCTAGAGCGCTGAAACTGTGGCTATACGCGCTTTCATGGAAACACGCTTCTTTGAGGTTTTAAGCTCAGAACGTGAATCTGAGCGTGTTTCTGGCCTGGGAACAGCTTCAGATCACAGTGCAATGCTTATATGGTATCGTTTGGTCCATTGTGCTTGTATGGCCATTTGGAAGTGAATATAAGCTTCTGAAGTGAAGATATGCACTTTTTCAAAAACTTGCTTTTTTTTTTAATTTTGCTTGTCAAAAATGTCCATTCTGTGAGTAACCCAGTGGGAAAGTGAAAAACTTGAGTGAATTGTGACTATATGACTGAATTCGAGTGATTATGCGTTTATCTCTGAAAGGAAGCGCGCTAGTGCGCTGAAACTGTGCCTATACGTGCTTTCCTGAAAACACGCTTCTTTGAGGTTTTAAGCTCAGAATGTGAAACTGTGCGTGCTTCTGGCCAGGGAACAGCTTCAGATCACAGTGAATTGAATATATTGTATCGATTGGTCCAATGTGCTTGTATGGCCAATTTTAAGTGAATATAAGCTTCTAAAGTGAAGATATGTACTTTTCAAAAACTTTCTTTTTTTTAGTTTTGCTTGTCAAAAATGTCCTTTCTGTGTGTAACTTAGTGAGAAAGTGACAAACTTGAGTGAATTGTGACAATATGACAGAATTGGAGTGAATATGCGTTTATCTCTGTAAGAAAGCGAGCTAGAGCGCTGAAACTGTGGCTATACGCACTTTCATGGAAACACGCTTCTTTGAGGTTTTAAGCTCAGAAAGTGAAACTGTGAGTGCTTCTGGCCAGGGAACAGCTTCAGATCACAGTGCATTGCATATATTGTATCGTTTGTTCCAATGTGCTTGTATGGCCATTTGGAAGTGAATAGAAGCTTCTGAAGTGAAGATATGCACTTTTTCAAAAACTTTCTTTTTTTTTAATTTTGCTTGTCAAAAATGTCCTTTCTGTGTGTAACCCAGTGGGAAAGTGACAAACTTGAGTGAATTGTGACTATTTGACTGAATTCGAGTGATGATGCGTTTATCTCTGTAAGGAAGCGCGCTAGAGCGCTGAAACTGTGGCTATACGTGCTTTCATGAAAACACGCTTCTTTGAGGTTTTCAGCTCAGAATGTGAAACTGTGCGTGCTTCTGGCCAGGGAACAGCTTCAGATCACAGTGCATTGCATATATTGTATCGATTGGTCCAATGTGCTTGTATGGCCAATTTTAAGTGAATATAAGCTTCTGAAGTGAAGATATGTACTTTTCAAAAACTTTCTTTTTTTTAATTTTGCTAGTCAAAAATGTCCATTCTGTGTGTAACCCAGTGGGAAAGTGACAAACTTGAGTGAATTGTGACAATATGACTGAATTGGAGTGAATATGCGTTTATCTCTGTAAGAAAGCGAGCTAGAGCGCTGAAACTGTGGCTATACGCACTTTCATGGAAACACGCTTCTTTGAGGTTTTAAGCTCCGAACGTGAATCTGAGCGTGTTTCTGGCCTGGGAACAGCTTCAGATCACAGTGCAATGCGTATATGGTATCGTTTGGTCCAATGGCTTTTATGGCCATTTGGAAGTGAATATAAGCTTCTGAAGTGAAGATATGCACTTTTTCAAAAACTTTCTTTTTTTTAGATTTGCTTGTCAGAAATGTCCATTCTGTGTGTTACTCAGTGGGAAAGTGAACAACTTCAGTGAATTGTGACTATATTACTGAATTGGAGCGAATATGCTCGTATCTCTGTAAGGAAGCGCGCTAGAGCGCTGAAACTGTGGCTAAACGCACTTTCATGGAAACACGCTTCTTTGAGTTTTTAAGCTCAGAATGTGAAACTGTGCGTGCTTCTGGCCAGGGAACAGCTTCAGATCACAGTGCATTGCATATATTGTATCAATTGGTCCAATGTGCTTGTATGGCCAATTTTAAGTGAATATAAGCTTCTGAAGTGAAGATATGTACTTTTCAAAAACTTTCTTTTTTTTAATTTTGCTCGTCAAAAATGTCCATTCTGTGTGTAACCCAGTGGGAAAGTGACAAACTTGAGTGAATTGTGACAATATGACTGAATTGGAGTGAATATGCGTTTATCTCTGTAAGAAAGCGAGCTAGAGCGCTGAAACTGTGGCTATACGCACTTTCATGGAAACACGCTTCTTTGAGGTTTTAAGCTCAGAACGTGAATCTGAGCGTGTTTCTGGCCTGGGAACAGCTTCAGATCACAGTGCAATGCGTATATGGTATCGTTTGGTCCAATGGCTTTTATGGCCATTTGGAAGTGAATATAAGCTTCTGAAGTGAAGATATGCACTTTTTCAAAAACTTTCTTTTTTTTAGATTTGCTTGTCAGAAATGTCCATTCTGTGTGTTACTCAGTGGGAAAGTGAACAACTTCAGTGAATTGTGACTTTATTACTGAATTGGAGTGAATATGCTCGTATCTCTGTAAGGAAGCGCGCTAGAGTGCTGAAACTGTGGCTATACGCACTTTCATGGAAACACGCTTCTTTGAGGTTTTAAGCTCAGAAAGTGAAACTGTGCGTGTTTCTGGCCAGGGAACAGCTTCAGATCACAGTGCAATGCTTATATGGTATCGTTTGGTCCATTGTGCTTGTATGGCCATTTGGAAGTGAATATAAGCTTCTGAAGTGAAGATATGCACTTTTTCAAAAACTTTCTTTTTTTTAAAATTTTGCTTGTCAAAAATGTCCATTCTGTGTGTAGCCCAGTGGGAAAGTGAAAAACTTGAGTGAATTGTGACTATATGACTGAATTCGAGTGATTATGCGTTTATCTCTGAAAGGAAGCGCGCTAGAGCGCTGAAACTGTGGCTATACGTGCTTTCCTGAAAACAAGCTTCTTTGAGGTTTTAAGCTCAGAATGTGAAACTGTGCGTGCTTCTGGCCAGGGAACAGCTTCAGATCACAGTGCATTGAATATATTGTATCGATTGGTCCAATGTGCTTGTATGGCCAATTTTAAGTGAATATAAGCTTCTGAAGTGAAGATATGTACTTTTCAAAAACTTTCTTTTTTTTAGTTTTGCTTGTCAAAAATGTCCTTTCTGTGTGTAACTTAGTGAGAAAGTGACAAACTTGAGTGAATTGTGACAATATGACTGAATTGGAGTGAATATGCGTTTATCTCTGTAAGAAAGCGAGCTAGAGCGCTGAAACTGTGGCTATACGCACTTTCATGAAAACATGCTTCTTTGAGGTTTTAAGCTCAGAAAGTGAATCGAGCGTGTTTCCGGCCTGGCAACAGCTTCAGATCACAGTGCAATGCATATATTGTATCGTTTGTTCCAATGTGCTTGTATGGCCATTTGGAAGTGAATAGAAGCTTCTGAAGTGAAGATATGCACTTTTTCAAAAACTTTCTTTTTTTTAGATTTGCTTGTCAGAAATGTCCATTCTGTGTGTTACTCAGTGGGAAAGTGAACAACTTCAGTGAATTGTGACTATATTACTGAATTGGAGTGAATATGCTCGTATCTCTGTAAGGAAGCGCGCTAGAGCGCTGAAACTGTGGCTATACGCACTTTCATGGAAACACGCTTCTTTGAGGTTTTAAGCTCAGAAAGTGAAACTGTGAGTGCTTCTGGCCAGGGAACAGCTTCAGATCACAGTGCATTGCATATATTGTATCGTTTGTTCCAATGTGCTTGTATGGCCATTTGGAAGTGAATAGAAGCTTCTGAAGTGAAGATATGCACTTTTTCAAAAACTTTCTTTTTTTTTAATTTTGCTTGTCAAAAATGTCCATTCTGTGTGTAACCCAGTGGGAAAGTGAAAAACTTGAGTGAATTGTGACTATATGACTGAATTCGAGTGATTATGCGTTTATCTCTGAAAGGAAGCGCGCTAGAGCTCTGAAACTGTGGCTATACGTGCTTTCCTGAAAACACGCTTCTTTGAGGTTTTAAGCTCAGAATGTGAAACTGTGCGTGCTTCTGGCCAGCGAACAGCTTCAGATCACAGTGCATTGAATATATTGTATCGATTGGTCCAATGTGCTTGTATGGCCAATTTTAAGTGAATATAAGCTTCTTAAGTGAAGATATGCACTTTTTCAAAAACTATCTTTTTTTTTAATTTTGCTTGTCAAAAATGTCCTTTCTGTGTGTAACCCAGTGGGAAAGTGACAAACTTGAGTGAATTGTGACTATTTGACTGAATTCGAGTGATGATGCGTTTATCTCTGTAAGGAAGCGCGCTAGAGCGCTGAAACTGTGGCTATACGTGCTTTCATGAAATAACGCTTCTTTGAGGTTTTAAGCTCAGAATGTGAAACTGTGCGTGCTTCTGGCCAGGGAACAGCTTCAGATCACAGTGCATTGCATATATTGTATCGATTGGTCCAATGTGCTTGTATGGCCAATTTTAAGTGAATATAAGCTTCTGAAGTGAAGATATGTACTTTTCAAAAACTTTCTTTTTTTTAATTTTGCTAGTCAAAAATGTCCATTCTGTGTGTAACCCAGTGGGAAAGTGACAAACTTGAGTGAATTGTGACAATATGACTGAATTGGAGTGAATATGCGTTTATCTCTGTAAGAAAGCGAGCTAGAGCGCTGAAACTGTGGCTATACGCACTTTCATGGAAACACGCTTCTTTGAGGTTTTAAGCTCAGAACGTGAATCTGAGCGTGTTTCTGGCCTGGGAACAGCTTCAGATCACAGTGCAATGCGTATATGGTATCGTTTGGTCCAATGGCTTTTATGGCCATTTGGAAGTGAATATAAGCTTCTGAAGTGAAGATATGCAATTTTTCAAAAACTTTCTTTTTTTTAGATTTGCTTGTCAGAAATGTCCATTCTGTGTGTTACTCAGTGGGAAAGTGAACAACTTCAGTGAATTGTGACTATATTACTGAATTGGAGTGAATATGCTCGTATCTCTGTTAGGAAGCGCGCTAGAGCGCTGAAACTGTGGCTATACGCACTTTCATGGAAACACGCTTCTTTGAGGTTTTAAGCTCAGAACGTGAATCTGAGCGTGTTTCTGGCCTGGGAACAGCTTCAGATCACAGTGCAATGCGTATATGGTATCGTTTGGTCCAATGGCTTTTATGGCCATTTGGAAGTGAATATAAGCTTCTGAAGTGAAGATATGCACTTTTTCAAAAACTTTCTTTTTTGTAGATTTGCTTGTCAGAAATGTCCATTCTGTGTGTTACTCAGTGGGAAAGTGAACAAATTCAGTGAATTGTGACTTTATTACTGAATTGGAGTGAATGTGCTCGTATCTCTGTAAGGAAGCGCGCGAGAGCGCTGAAACTGTGGCTATACGCACTTTCATGGAAACACGCTTCTTTGAGGTTTTAAGCTCAGAATGTGAAACTGTGCGTGCTTCTGGCCAGGGAACAGCTTCAGATCACAGTGCATTGAATATATTGTATCGATTGGTCCAATGTGCTTGTATGGCCAATTTTAAGTGAATATAAGCTTCTGAAGTGAAGATATGTACTTTTCAAAAACTTTCTTTTTTTTAGTTTTGCTTGTCAAAAATGTCCTTTCTGTGTGTAACTTAGTGAGAAAGTGACAAACTTGAATGAATTGTGACAATATGACTGAATTGGAGTGAATATGCGTTTATCTCTGTAAGAAAGCGAGCTAGAGCGCTGAAACTGTGGCTATACGCACTTTCATGAAAACATGCTTCTTTGAGGTTTTAAAATCAGAAAGTGAATCGAGCGTGTTTCCGGCCTGGCAACAGCTTCAGATCACAGTGCAATGCATATATTGTATCGTTTGTTCCAATGTGCTTGTATGGCCATTTGGAAGTGAATAGAAGCTTCTGAAGTGAAGATATGCACTTTTTCAAAAACTTTCTTTTTTTTAGATTTGCTTGTCAGAAATGTCCATTCTGTGTGTTACTCAGTGGGAAAGTGAACAACTTCAGTGAATTGTGACTATATTACTGAATTGGAGTGAATATGCTCGTATCTCTGTAAGGAAGCGCGCTAGAGCGCTGAAACTGTGGCTATACGCACTTTCATGGAAACACGCTTCTTTGAGGTTTTAAGCTCAGAAAGTGAAACTGTGAGTGCTTCTGGCCAGGGAACAGCTTCAGATCACAGTGCATTGCATATATTGTATCGTTTGTTCCAATGTGCTTGTATGGCCATTTGGAAGTGAATAGAAGCTTCTGAAGTGAAGATATGCACTTTTTCAAAAACTTTCTTTTTTTTAAATTTTGCTTGTCAAAAATGTCCTTTCTGTGTGTAACCCAGTGGGAAAGTGACAAACTTGAGTGAATTGTGACTATTTGACTGAATTCGAGTGATGATGCGTTTATCTCTGTAAGGAAGCGCGCTAGAGCGCTGAAACTGTGGCTATACGTGCTTTCATGAAATAACGCTTCGTTGAGGTTTTAAGCTCAGAATGTGAAACTGTGCGTGCTTCTGGCCAGGGAACAGCTTCAGATCACAGTGCATTGCATATATTGTATCGATTGGTCTAATGTGCTTGTATGGCCAATTTTAAGTGAATATAAGCTTCTGAAGTGAAGATATGTACTTTTCAAAAACTTTCTTTTTTTAAATTTTGGTAGTCAAAAATGTCCATTCTGTGTGTAACCCAGTGGGAAAGTGACAAACTTGAGTGAATTGTGACAATATGACTGAATTGGAGTGAATATGCGTTTATCTCTGTAAGAAAGCGAGCTAGAGCGCTGAAACTGTGGCTATACGCACTTTCATGGAAACACGCTTCTTTGAGGTTTTAAGCTCAGAACGTGAATCTGAGCGTGTTTCTGGCCTGGGAACAGCTTCAGATCACAGTGCAATGCGTATATGGTATCGTTTGGTCCAATGGCTTTTATGGCCATTTGGAAGTGAATATAAGCTTCTGAAGTGAAGATATGCACTTTTTCAAAAACTTTCTTTTTTTTAGATTTGCTTGTCAGAAATGTCCATTCGGTGTGTTACTCAGTGGGAAAGTGAACAACTTCAGTGAATTGTGACTATATTACTGAATTGGAGTGAATATGCTCGTATCTCTGTAAGGAAGCGCGCTTGAGCGCTGAAACTGTGGCTATACGCACTTTCATGGAAACACGCTTCTTTGAGGTTTTAAGCTCAGAATGTGAAACTGTGCGTGCTTCTGGCCAGGGAACAGCTTCAGATCACAGTGCATTGCATATATTGTATCGATTGGTCCAATGTGCTTGTATGGCCAATTTTAAGTGAATATAAGCTTCTGAAGTGAAGATATGTACTTTTCAAAAACTTTCTTTTTTTTAATTTTGCTAGTCAAAAATGTCCATTCTGTGTGTAACCCAGTGGGAAAGTGACAAACTTGAGTGAATTGTGACAATATGACTGAATTGGAGTGAATATGCGTTTATCTCTGTAAGAAAGCGAGCTAGAGCGCTGAAACTGTGGCTATACGCACTTTCATGGAAACACGCTTCTTTGAGGTTTTAAGCTCAGAACGTGAATCTGAGCGTGTTTCTGGCCTGGGAACAGCTTCAGATCACAGTGCAATGCGTATATGGTATCGTTTGGTCCAATGGCTTTTATGGCCATTTGGAAGTGAATATAAGCTTCTGAAGTGAAGATATGCACTTTTTCAAAAACTTTCTTTTTTTTAGATTTGCTTGTCAGAAATGTCCATTCTGTGTGTTACTCAGTGGGAAAGTGAACAACTTCAGTGAATTGTGACTTTATTACTGAATTGGGGTGAATATGCTCGTATCTCTGTAAGGAAGCGCGCGAGAGCGCTGAAACTGTGGCTATACGCACTTTCATGGAAACACGCTTCTTTGAGGTTTTAAGCTCAGAAAGTGAAACTGTGCGTGTTTCTGGCCAGGGAACAGCTTGAGATCACAGTGCAATGCTTATATGGTATCGTTTGGTCCATTGTGCTTGTATGGCCATTTGGAAGTGAATATAAGCTTCTGAAGTGAAGATATGCACTTTTTCAAAAACTTTCTTTTTTTTAAAATTTTGCTTGTCAAAAATGTCCATTCTGTGTGTAACCCAGTGGGAAAGTGAAAAACTTGAGTGAATTGTGACTATATGACTGGATTCGAGTGATTATGCGTTTATCTCTGAAAGGAAGCGCGCTAGAGCGCTGAAACTGTGGCTCTACGTGCTTTCATGAAAACACGCTTCTTTGAGGTTTTAAGCTCAGAATGTGAAACTGTGCGTGCTTCTGGCCAGGGAACAGCTTCAGATCACAGTGCATTGAACATATTGTATCGATTGGTCCAATGTGCTTGTATGGCCAATTTTAAGTGAATATAAGCTTCTGAAGTGAAGATATGTACTTTTCAAAAATTTTTTTTTTTTAGTTTTGCTTGTCAAAAATGTCCTTTCTGTGTGTAACTTAGTGAGAAAGTGACAAACTTGAGTGAATTGTGACAATATGACTGAATTGGAGTGAATATGCTTTTATCTCTGTAAGAAAGCGAGCTAGAGCGCTGAAACTGTGGCTATACGCAGTTTCATGAAAACATGCTTCTTTGAGGTTTTAAGCTCAGAAAGTGAATCTGAGCGTGTTTCCGGCCTGGCAACAGCTTCAGATCACAGTGCAATGCATATATTGTATCGTTTGTTCCAATGTGCTTGTATGGCCAATTGGAAGTGACTAGAAGCTTCTGAAGTGAAGATATGCACTTTTTCAAAAACTTTCTTTTTTTTAGATTTGCTTGTCAGAAATGTCCATTCTGTGTGTTACTCAGTGGGAAAGTGAACAACTTCAGTGAATTGTGACTATATTACTGAATTGGAGTGAATATGCTCGTATCTCTGTAAGGAAGCGCACTAGAGCGCTGAAACTGTGGCTATACGCACTTTCATGGAAACACGCTTCTTTGAGGTTTTAAGCTCAGAAAGTGAAACTGTGAGTGCTTCTGGCCAGGGAACAGCTTCAGATCACAGTGCATTGCATATATTGTATCGTTTGTTCCAATGTGCTTGTATGGCCATTTGGAAGTGAATAGAAGCTTCTGAAGTGAAGATATGCACTTTTTCAAAAACTTTCTTTTTTTTAAATTTTGCTTGTCAAAAATGTCCTTTCTGTGTGTAACCCAGTGGGAAAGTGACAAACTTGAGTGAATTGTGACTATTTGACTGAATTCGAGTGATGATGCGTTTATCTCTGTAAGGAAGCTCGCTAGAGCGCTGAAACTGTGGCTATACGTGCTTTCCTGAAAACAAGCTTCTTTGAGGTTTTAAGCTCAGAATGTGAAACTGTGCGTGCTTCTGGCCAGGGAACAGCTTCAGATCACAGTGCATTGAATATATTGTATCGATTGGTCCAATGTGCTTGTATGGCCAATTTTAAGTGAATATAAGCTTCTGAAGTGAAGATATGTACTTTTCAAAAACTTTCTTTTTTTTAGTTTTGCTTGTCAAAAATGTCCTTTCTGTGTGTAACTTAGTGAGAAAGTGACAAACTTGAGTGAATTGTGACAATATGACTGAATTGGAGTGAATATGCGTTTATCTCTGTAAGAAAGCGAGCTAGAGCGCTGAAACTGTGGCTATACGCACTTTCATGAAAACATGCTTCTTTGAGGTTTTAAGCTCAGAAAGTGAATCGAGCGTGTTTCCGGCCTGGCAACAGCTTCAGATCACAGTGCAATGCATATATTGTATCGTTTGTTCCAATGTGCTTGTATGGCCATTTGGAAGTGAATAGAAGCTTCTGAAGTGAAGATATGCACTTTTTCAAAAACTTTCTTTTTTTTAGATTTGCTTGTCAGAAATGTCCATTCTGTGTGTTACTCAGTGGGAAAGTGAACAACTTCAGTGAATTGTGACTATATTACTGAATTGGAGTGAATATGCTCGTATCTCTGTAAGGAAGCGCGCTAGAGCGCTGAAACTGTGGCTATACGCACTTTCATGGAAACACGCTTCTTTGAGGTTTTAAGCTCAGAAAGTGAAACTGTGAGTGCTTCTGGCCAGGGAACAGCTTCAGATCACAGTGCATTGCATATATTGTATCGTTTGTTCCAATGTGCTTGTATGGCCATTTGGAAGTGAATAGAAGCTTCTGAAGTGAAGATATGCACTTTTTCAAAAACTTTCTTTTTTTTTAATTTTGCTTGTCAAAAATGTCCATTCTGTGTGTAACCCAGTGGGAAAGTGAAAAACTTGAGTGAATTGTGACTATATGACTGAATTCGAGTGATTATGCGTTTATCTCTGAAAGGAAGCGCGCTAGAGCTCTGAAACTGTGGCTATACGTGCTTTCCTGAAAACACGCTTCTTTGAGGTTTTAAGCTCAGAATGTGAAACTGTGCGTGCTTCTGGCCAGCGAACAGCTTCAGATCACAGTGCATTGAATATATTGTATCGATTGGTCCAATGTGCTTGTATGGCCAATTTTAAGTGAATATAAGCTTCTTAAGTGAAGATATGCACTTTTTCAAAAACTATCTTTTTTTTTAATTTTGCTTGTCAAAAATGTCCTTTCTGTGTGTAACCCAGTGGGAAAGTGACAAACTTGAGTGAATTGTGACTATTTGACTGAATTCGAGTGATGATGCGTTTATCTCTGTAAGGAAGCGCGCTAGAGCGCTGAAACTGTGGCTATACGTGCTTTCATGAAATAACGCTTCTTTGAGGTTTTAAGCTCAGAATGTGAAACTGTGCGTGCTTCTGGCCAGGGAACAGCTTCAGATCACAGTGCATTGCATATATTGTATCGATTGGTCCAATGTGCTTGTATGGCCAATTTTAAGTGAATATAAGCTTCTGAAGTGAAGATATGTACTTTTCAAAAACTTTCTTTTTTTTAATTTTGCTAGTCAAAAATGTCCATTCTGTGTGTAACCCAGTGGGAAAGTGACAAACTTGAGTGAATTGTGACAATATGACTGAATTGGAGTGAATATGCGTTTATCTCTGTAAGAAAGCGAGCTAGAGCGCTGAAACTGTGGCTATACGCACTTTCATGGAAACACGCTTCTTTGAGGTTTTAAGCTCAGAACGTGAATCTGAGCGTGTTTCTGGCCTGGGAACAGCTTCAGATCACAGTGCAATGCGTATATGGTATCGTTTGGTCCAATGGCTTTTATGGCCATTTGGAAGTGAATATAAGCTTCTGAAGTGAAGATATGCAATTTTTCAAAAACTTTCTTTTTTTTAGATTTGCTTGTCAGAAATGTCCATTCTGTGTGTTACTCAGTGGGAAAGTGAACAACTTCAGTGAATTGTGACTATATTACTGAATTGGAGTGAATATGCTCGTATCTCTGTTAGGAAGCGCGCTAGAGCGCTGAAACTGTGGCTATACGCACTTTCATGGAAACACGCTTCTTTGAGGTTTTAAGCTCAGAACGTGAATCTGAGCGTGTTTCTGGCCTGGGAACAGCTTCAGATCACAGTGCAATGCGTATATGGTATCGTTTGGTCCAATGGCTTTTATGGCCATTTGGAAGTGAATATAAGCTTCTGAAGTGAAGATATGCACTTTTTCAAAAACTTTCTTTTTTGTAGATTTGCTTGTCAGAAATGTCCATTCTGTGTGTTACTCAGTGGGAAAGTGAACAAATTCAGTGAATTGTGACTTTATTACTGAATTGGAGTGAATGTGCTCGTATCTCTGTAAGGAAGCGCGCGAGAGCGCTGAAACTGTGGCTATACGCACTTTCATGGAAACACGCTTCTTTGAGGTTTTAAGCTCAGAATGTGAAACTGTGCGTGCTTCTGGCCAGGGAACAGCTTCAGATCACAGTGCATTGAATATATTGTATCGATTGGTCCAATGTGCTTGTATGGCCAATTTTAAGTGAATATAAGCTTCTGAAGTGAAGATATGTACTTTTCAAAAACTTTCTTTTTTTTAGTTTTGCTTGTCAAAAATGTCCTTTCTGTGTGTAACTTAGTGAGAAAGTGACAAACTTGAATGAATTGTGACAATATGACTGAATTGGAGTGAATATGCGTTTATCTCAGTAAGAAAGCGAGCTAGAGCGCTGAAACTGTGGCTATACGCACTTTCATGAAAACATGCTTCTTTGAGGTTTTAAAATCAGAAACTGAATCGAGCGTGTTTCCGGCCTGGCAACAGCTTCAGATCACAGTGCAATGCATATATTGTATCGTTTGTTCCAATGTGCTTGTATGGCCATTTGGAAGTGAATAGAAGCTTCTGAAGTGAAGATATGCACTTTTTCAAAAACTTTCTTTTTTTTAGATTTGCTTGTCAGAAATGTCCATTCTGTGTGTTACTCAGTGGGAAAGTGAACAACTTCAGTGAATTGTGACTATATTACTGAATTGGAGTGAATATGCTCGTATCTCTGTAAGGAAGCGCGCTAGAGCGCTGAAACTGTGGCTATACGCACTTTCATGGAAACACGCTTCTTTGAGGTTTTAAGCTCAGAAAGTGAAACTGTGAGTGCTTCTGGCCAGGGAACAGCTTCAGATCACAGTGCATTGCATATATTGTATCGTTTGTTCCAATGTGCTTGTATGGCCATTTGGAAGTGAATAGAAGCTTCTGAAGTGAAGATATGCACTTTTTCAAAAACTTTCTTTTTTTTAAATTTTGCTTGTCAAAAATGTCCTTTCTGTGTGTAACCCAGTGGGAAAGTGACAAACTTGAGTGAATTGTGACTATTTGACTGAATTCGAGTGATGATGCGTTTATCTCTGTAAGGAAGCGCGCTAGAGCGCTGAAACTGTGGCTATACGTGCTTTCATGAAATAACGCTTCTTTGAGGTTTTAAGCTCAGAATGTGAAACTGTGCGTGCTTCTGGCCAGGGAACAGCTTCAGATCACAGTGCATTGCATATATTGTATCGATTGGTCCAATGTGCTTGTATGGCCAATTTTAAGTGAATATAAGCTTCTGAAGTGAAGATATGTACTTTTCAAAAACTTTCTTTTTTTAAATTTTGGTAGTCAAAAATGTCCATTCTGTGTGTAACCCAGTGGGAAAGTGACAAACTTGAGTGAATTGTGACAATATGACTGAATTGGAGTGAATATGCGTTTATCTCTGTAAGAAAGCGAGCTAGAGCGCTGAAACTGTGGCTATACGCACTTTCATGGAAACACGCTTCTTTGAGGTTTTAAGCTCAGAACGTGAATCTGAGCGTGTTTCTGGCCTGGGAACAGCTTCAGATCACAGTGCAATGCGTATATGGTATCGTTTGGTCCAATGGCTTTTATGGCCATTTGGAAGTGAATATAAGCTTCTGAAGTGAAGATATGCACTTTTTCAAAAACTTTCTTTTTTTTAGATTTGCTTGTCAGAAATGTCCATTCGGTGTGTTACTCAGTGGGAAAGTGAACAACTTCAGTGAATTGTGACTATATTACTGAATTGGAGTGAATATGCTCGTATCTCTGTAAGGAAGCGCGCTTGAGCGCTGAAACTGTGGCTATACGCACTTTCATGGAAACACGCTTCTTTGAGGTTTTAAGCTCAGAATGTGAAACTGTGCGTGCTTCTGGCCAGGGAACAGCTTCAGATCACAGTGCATTGCATATATTGTATCGATTGGTCCAATGTGCTTGTATGGCCAATTTTAAGTGAATATAAGCTTCTGAAGTGAAGATATGTACTTTTCAAAAACTTTCTTTTTTTTAATTTTGCTAGTCAAAAATGTCCATTCTGTGTGTAACCCAGTGGGAAAGTGACAAACTTGAGTGAATTGTGACAATATGACTGAATTGGAGTGAATATGCGTTTATCTCTGTAAGAAAGCGAGCTAGAGCGCTGAAACTGTGGCTATACGCACTTTCATGGAAACACGCTTCTTTGAGGTTTTAAGCTCAGAACGTGAATCTGAGCGTGTTTCTGGCCTGGGAACAGCTTCAGATCACAGTGCAATGCGTATATGGTATCGTTTGGTCCAATGGCTTTTATGGCCATTTGGAAGTGAATATAAGCTTCTGAAGTGAAGATATGCACTTTTTCAAAAACTTTCTTTTTTTTAGATTTGCTTGTCAGAAATGTCCATTCTGTGTGTTACTCAGTGGGAAAGTGAACAACTTCAGTGAATTGTGACTTTATTACTGAATTGGGGTGAATATGCTCGTATCTCTGTAAGGAAGCGCGCGAGAGCGCTGAAACTGTGGCTATACGCACTTTCATGGAAACACGCTTCTTTGAGGTTTTAAGCTCAGAAAGTGAAACTGTGCGTGTTTCTGGCCAGGGAACAGCTTGAGATCACAGTGCAATGCTTATATGGTATCGTTTGGTCCATTGTGCTTGTATGGCCATTTGGAAGTGAATATAAGCTTCTGAAGTGAAGATATGCACTTTTTCAAAAACTTTCTTTTTTTTAAAATTTTGCTTGTCAAAAATGTCCATTCTGTGTGTAACCCAGTGGGAAAGTGAAAAACTTGAGTGAATTGTGACTATATGACTGGATTCGAGTGATTATGCGTTTATCTCTGAAAGGAAGCGCGCTAGAGCGCTGAAACTGTGGCTCTACGTGCTTTCATGAAAACACGCTTCTTTGAGGTTTTAAGCTCAGAATGTGAAACTGTGCGTGCTTCTGGCCAGGGAACAGCTTCAGATCACAGTGCATTGAACATATTGTATCGATTGGTCCAATGTGCTTGTATGGCCAATTTTAAGTGAATATAAGCTTCTGAAGTGAAGATATGTACTTTTCAAAAATTTTTTTTTTTTAGTTTTGCTTGTCAAAAATGTCCTTTCTGTGTGTAACTTAGTGAGAAAGTGACAAACTTGAGTGAATTGTGACAATATGACTGAATTGGAGTGAATATGCTTTTATCTCTGTAAGAAAGCGAGCTAGAGCGCTGAAACTGTGGCTATACGCAGTTTCATGAAAACATGCTTCTTTGAGGTTTTAAGCTCAGAAAGTGAATCTGAGCGTGTTTCCGGCCTGGCAACAGCTTCAGATCACAGTGCAATGCATATATTGTATCGTTTGTTCCAATGTGCTTGTATGGCCATTTGGAAGTGACTAGAAGCTTCTGAAGTGAAGATATGCACTTTTTCAAAAACTTTCTTTTTTTTAGATTTGCTTGTCAGAAATGTCCATTCTGTGTGTTACTCAGTGGGAAAGTGAACAACTTCAGTGAATTGTGACTATATTACTGAATTGGAGTGAATATGCTCGTATCTCTGTAAGGAAGCGCACTAGAGCGCTGAAACTGTGGCTATACGCACTTTCATGGAAACACGCTTCTTTGAGGTTTTAAGCTCAGAAAGTGAAACTGTGAGTGCTTCTGGCCAGGGAACAGCTTCAGATCACAGTGCATTGCATATATTGTATCGTTTGTTCCAATGTGCTTGTATGGCCATTTGGAAGTGAATAGAAGCTTCTGAAGTGAAGATATGCACTTTTTCAAAAACTTTCTTTTTTTTAAATTTTGCTTGTCAAAAATGTCCTTTCTGTGTGTAACCCAGTGGGAAAGTGACAAACTTGAGTGAATTGTGACTATTTGACTGAATTCGAGTGATGATGCGTTTATCTCTGTAAGGAAGCTCGCTAGAGCGCTGAAACTGTGGCTATACGTGCTTTCATGAAATAACGCTTCTTTGAGGTTTTAAGCTCAGAATGTGAAACTGTGCGTGCTTCTGGCCAGGGAACAGCTTCAGATCACAGTGCATTGCATATATTGTATCGATTGGTCCAATGTGCTTGTATGGCCAATTTTAAGTGAATATAAGCTTCTGAAGTGAAGATATGTACTTTTCAAAAACTTTCTTTTTTTTAATTTTGCTAGTCAAAAATGTCCATTCTGTGTGTAACCCAGTGGGAAAGTGACAAACTTGAGTGAATTGTGACAATATGACTGAATTGGAGTGAATGTGCGTTTATCTCTGTAAGAAAGCGAGCTAGAGCGCTGAAACTGTGGCTATACGCACTTTCATGGAAACACGCTTCTTTGAGGTTTTAAGCTCCGAACGTGAATCTGAGCGTGTTTCTGGCCTGGGAACAGCTTCAGATCACAGTGCAATGCGTATATGGTATCGTTTGGTCCAATGGCTTTTATGGCCATTTGGAAGTGAATATAAGCTTCTGAAGTGAAGATATGCACTTTTTCAAAAACTTTCTTTTTTTTAGATTTGCTTGTCAGAAATGTCCATTCTGTGTGTTACTCAGTGGGAAAGTGAACAACTTCAGTGAATTGTGACTATTTTCCTGAATTGGAGTGAGTATGCTCGTATCTCTGTAAGGAAGCGCGCAAGAGCGCTGAAACTGTGGCTATACGCACTTTCATGGAAACACGCTTCTTTGAGGTTTTAAGCTCAGAACGTGAATCTGAGCGTGTTTCTGGCCTGGGAACAGCTTCAGATCACAGTGCAATGCGTATATGGTATCGTTTGGTCCAATGGCTTTTATGGCCATTTGGAAGTGAATATAAGCTTCTGAAGTGAAGATATGCACTTTTTCAAAAACTTTCTTTTTTATAGATTTGCTTGTCAGAAATGTCCATTCTGTGTGTTACTCAGTGGGAAAGTGAACAAATTCAGTGAATTGTGACTTTATTACTGAATTGGAGTGAATGTGCTCGTATCTCTGTAAGGAAGCACGCAAGAGCGCTGAAACTGTGGCTATACGCACTTTCATGGAAACACGCTTCTTTGAGGTTTTAAGCTCAGAACGTGAATCTGAGCGTGTTTCTGGCCTGGGAACAGCTTCAGATCACAGTGCAATGCGTATATGGTATCGTTTGGTCCAATGTGCTTGTATGGCCAATTTTAAGTGAATATAAGCTTCTGAAGTGAAGATATGTACTTTTCAAAAACTTTCTTTTTTTAGTTTTGCTTGTAAAAAATGTCCTTTCTGTGTGTAACCCAGTGGGAAAGTGACAAACTTGAGTGAATTGTGACTATGTTACTGAATTGGAGTGAATATGCTCGTATCTCTGTAAGGAAGCGCGCTAGAGCGCTGAAACTGTGGCTATACGCACTTTCATGGAAACACACTTCTTTGAGGTTTTAAGCTCAGAAAGTGAAACTGTGAGTGCTTCTGGCCAGGGAACAGCTTCAGATCACAGTGCATTGCATATATTGTATCGTTTGTTCCAATGTGCTTGTATGGCCATTTGGAAGTGAATAGAAGCTTCTGAAGTGAAGATATGCACTTTTTCAAAAACTTTCTTTTTTTTTAATTTTGCTTGTCAAAAATGTCCTTTCTGTGTGTAACCCAGTGGGAAAGTGACAAACTTGAGTGAATTGTGACTATTTGACTGAATTCGAGTGATGATGCATTTATCTCTGTAAGGAAGCGCGCTAGAGCGCTGAAACTGTGGCTATACGTGCTTTCATGAAAACACGCTTCTTTGAGGTTTTAAGCTCAGAATGTGAAACTGTGCGTGCTTCTGGCCAGGGAACAGCTTCAGATCACAGTGCATTGCATATATTGTATCGTTTGTTCCAATGTGCTTGTATGGCCATTTGGAAGTGAATAGAAGCTTCTGAAGTGAAGATATGCACTTTTTCAAAAACTTTCTTTTTTTTTAATTTTGCTTGTCAAAAATGTCCTTTCTGTGTGTAACCCAGTGGGAAAGTGACAAACTTGAGTGAATTGTGACTATTTGACTGAATTCGAGTGATGATGCGTTTATCTCTGTAAGGAAGCGCGCTAGAGCGCTGAAACTGTGGCTATACGTGCTTTCATGAAAACACGCTTCTTTGAGGTTTTAAGCTCAGAACGTAAATCTGAGTGTGTTTCTGGCCTGGGAACAGCTTCAGATCACAGTGCAATGCGTATATGGTATCGTTTGGTCCAATGGCTTTTATGGCCATTTGGAAGTGAATATAAGCTTCTGAAGTGAAGATATGCACTTTTTCAAAAACTTTCTTTTTTTTAGATTTGCTTGTCAGAAATGTCCATTCTGTGTGTTACTCAGTGGGAAAGTGAACAACTTCAGTGAATTGTGACTTTATTACTGAATTGGAGTGAATATGCTCGTATCTCTGTAAGGAAGCGCGCGAGAGCGCTGAAACTGTGGCTATACGCACTTTCATGGAAACACGCTTCTTTGAGGTTTTAAGCTCAGAAAGTGAAACTGTGCGTGTTTCTGGCCAGGGAACAGCTTCAGATCACAGTGCAATGCTTATATGGTATCGTTTGGTCCATTGTGCTTGTATGGCCATTTGGAAGTGAATACAAGCTTCTGAAGTGAAGATATGCACTTTTTCAAAATTTTTCTTTTTTTTAGATTTGCTTGTCAGAAATGTCCATTCTGTGTGTTACTCAGTGGGAAAGTGAACAACTTCAGTGAATTGTGACTTTATTACTGAATTGGAGTGAATATGCTCGTATCTCTGTCAGGAAGCGCGCGAGAGCGCTGAAACTGTGGCTATACGCACTTTCATGGAAACACGCTTCTTTGAGGTCTTAAGCTCAGAAAGTGAAACTGTGCGTGTTTCTGGCCAGGGAACAGCTTCAGATCACAGTGCAATGCTTATATGGTATCGTTTGGTCCATTGTGCTTGTATGGCCATTTGGAAGTGAATATAAGCTTCTGAAGTGAAGATATGCACTTTTTCAAAAACTTTCTTTTTTTTTAAATTTTGCTTGTCAAAAATGTCCATTCTGTGTGTAACCCAGTAGGAAAGTGAAAAACTTCAGTGAATTGTGACTATATTACTGAATTGGAGTGAATATGCTCGTATCTCTGTAAGGAAGCGCGCTAGATCGCTGAAACTGTGGCTATACGCACTTTCATGGAAACACGCTTCTTTGAGGTTTTTAGCTCAGAAAGTAAAACTGTGAGTGCTTCTGGCCAGGGAACAGCTTCAGATCACAGTGAATTGCATATATTGTATCGTTTGTTCCAATGTGCTTGTATGGCCATTTGGAAGTGAATAGAAGCTTCTGAAGTGAAGATATGCACTTTTTCAAAAACTTTCTTTTTTTTTAAATTTTGCTTGTCAAAAATGTCCATTCTGTGTGTAACCCAGTGGGAAAGTGAAAAACTTGAGTGAATTGTGACTATATGACTGAATTCGAGTGATGATGCGTTTATCTCTGTAAGGAAGCGCGCTAGAGCGCTGAAACTGTGGCTATACGCGCTTTCATGAAAACACGCTTCTTTGAGGTTTTAAGCTCAGAATGTGAAACTGTGCGTGCTTCTGGCCAGGGAACAGCTTCAGATCACAGTGCATTGCATATATTGTATCGATTGGTCCAATGTGCTTGTATGGCCAATTTTAAGTGAATATAAGCTTCTGAAGTGAAGATATGTACTTTTCAAAAACTTTCTTTTTTTTAATTTTGCTAGTCAAAAATGTCCATTCTGTGTGTAACCCAGTGGGAAAGTGACAAACTTGAGTGAATTGTGACAATATGACTGAATTGGAGTGAATATGCGTTTATCTCTGTTAGAAAGCGAGCTAGAGCGCTGAAACTGTGGCTATACGCACTTTCATGGAAACACGCTTCTTTGAGGTTTTAAGCTCAGAATGTGAAACTGTGCGTGCTTCTGGCCAGGGAACAGCTTCAGATCACAGTGCAATGCGTAGATGGTATCGTTTGGTCCAATGGCTTTTATGGCCATTTGGAAGTGAATATAAGCTTCTGAAGTGAAGATATGCACTTTTTCAAAAACTTTCTTTTTTTTAGATTTGCTTGTCAGAAATGTCCATTCTGTGTGTTACTCAGTGGGAAAGTGAACAACTTCAGTGAATTGTGACTATATTACTGAATTGGAGTGAATATGCTCGTATCTCTGGATGGAAGCGCGCTAGAGCGCTGAAACTGTGGCTATACGCACTTTCATGGAAACACGCATCTTTGAGGTTTTAAGCTCAGAATGTGAAACTGTGCGTGCTTCTGGCCAGGGAACAGCTTCAGATCACAGTGCAATTCTTATATTGTATCGATTGGTCCAATGTGCTTGTATGGCCAATTTTAAGTGAATATAAGCTTCTGAAGTGAAGATATGTACTTTTCAAAAACTTTCTTTTTTTTAAATTTTGCTTGTCAAAAATGTCCATTCTTTGTGTAACCCAGTGGGAAAGAGACAAATTTGAGTGAATTGTGACAATATGACTGAATTGGAGTGAATATGCGTTTATCTCTGTAAGAAAGCGAGCTAGAGCGCTGAAACTGTGGCTATACGCACTTTCATGAAAACATGCTTCTTTGAGGTTTTAAGCTCAGAAAGTGAATCTGAGCATGTTTTTGGCCTGGCAACAGCTTCAGATCACAGTGCAGTGCATATATTGTATCGATTGGACCAATGTGCTTGTATGGCCAATTTTAAGTCAATATAAGCTTCTGAAGTGAAGATATGCACTTTTTCAAAAACTTTCTTTTTTTTAGTTTTGCTTGTCAAAAATGTCCATTCTGTGTGTTACTCAGTGGGAAAGTGAACAACTTCAGTGAATTGTGACTATATTACTGAATTGGAGTGAATATGCTCGTATCTCTGGAAGGAAGCGCGCTAGAGCGCTGAAACTGTGGCTATACGCACTTTCATGGAAACACGCTTCTTTGAGGTTTTAAGCTCAGAATGTGAAACTGTGCGTGCTTCTGGCCAGGGAACAGCTTCAGATCACAGTGCAGTGCATATATTGTATCGATTGGACCAATGTGCTTGTATGGCCAATTTTAAGTCAATATAAGCTTCTGAAGTGAAGATATGCACTTTTTCAAAAACTTTCTTTTTTTTAGTTTTGCTTGTCAAAAATGTCCTTTCTGTGTGTAACTTAGTGAGAAAGTGGCAAACTTGAGTGAATTGTGACAATATGACTGAATTGGAGTGAATATGCTCGTATCTCTGTAAGGAAGCGCGCCAGAGCGCTGAAACTGTGGCTATACGCACTTTCATGGAAACACGCTTCTTTGAGGTTTTAAGCTCAGAAAGTGAAACTGTGAGTGCTTCTGGCCAGGGAACAGCTTCAGATCACAGTGCATTGCATATATTGTATCGTTTGTTCCAATGTGCTTGTATGGCCATTTGGAAGTGAATAGAAGCTTCTGAAGTGAAGACATGCACTTTTTCAAAAACTTTCTGTTTTTTTAATTTTGCTTGTCAAAAATGTCCTTTCTGTGTGTAACCCAGTGGGAAAGTGACAAACTTGAGTGAATTGTGACTATTTGACTGAATTCGAGTGATGATGCGTTTATCTCTGTAAGGAAGCGCGCTAGAGCGCTGAAACTGTGGCTATACGTGCTTTCATGAAAACACGCTTCTTTGAGGTTTTAAGCTCAGAATGTGAAACTGTGCGTGCTTCTGGCCAGGGAACAGCTTCAGATCACAGTGCAATGCGTATATGGTATCGTTTGGTCCAATGGCTTTTATGGCCATTTGGAAGTGAATATAAGCTTCTGAAGTGAAGATATGCACTTTTTCAAAAACTTTCTTTTTTTTAGATTTGCTTGTCAGAAATGTCCATTCTGTGTGTTACTCAGTGGGAAAGTGAACAACTTCAGTGAATTATGACTATATTACTGAATTGGAGTGAATATGCTCGTATCTCTGGAAGGAAGCGCGCGAGAGCGCTGAAACTGTGGCTATACGCACTTTCATGGAAACACGCTTCTTTGAGGTTTTAAGCTCAGAATGTGAAACTGTGCGTGCTTCTGGCCAGGGAACAGCTTCAGATCACAGTGCAATGCTTATATTGTATCGATTGGTCCAATGTGCTTGTATGGCCAATTTTAAGTGAATATAATCTTCTGAAGTGAAGATATGTACTTTTCAAAAACTTTCTTTTTTTAAAATTTTGCTTGTCAAAAATGTCCATTCTGTGTGTAACCCAGTGGGAAAGTGACAAATTTGAGTGAATTGTGACAATATGACTGAATTGGAGTGAATATGCGTTTATCTCTGTAAGAAAGCGAGCTAGAGCGCTGAAACTGTGGCTATACGCACTTTCATGAAAACATGCTTCTTTGAGGTTTTAAGCTCAGAAAGTGAAACTGTGCGTGCTTCTGGCCTGGCAACAGCTTCAGATCACAGTGCAGTGCATATATTGTATCGTTTGTTCCAATGTGCTTGTATGGCCATTTGGAAGTGAATAGAAGCTTCTGAAGTGAAGATATGCACTTTTTCAAAAACTTTCTTTTTTTTTAATTTTGCTTGTCAAAAAATGTCCTTTCTGTGTGTAACCCAGTGGGAAAGTGACAAACTTGAGTGAATTGTGACTATATGACTGAATTGGAGTGATTATGCGTTTATCTCTGTAAGGAAGCGCGCTAGAGCGCTGAAACTGTGGCTATACGTGCTTTCATGAAAACACGCTTCTTTGAGGTTTTAAGCTCAGAATGTGAAACTGTGCGTGCTTCTGGCCAGGGAACAGCTTCAGATCACAGTGCATTGCATATATTGTATCGATTGGTTCAATGTGCTTGTATGGCCAATTTTAAGTGAATATAAGCTTCTGAAGTGAAGATATGTACTTTTCAAAAACTTTCTTTTTTTTAGTTTTGCTTGTCAAAAATGTCCTTTCTGTGTGTAACTTAGTGAGAAAGTGACAAACTTGAGTGAATTGTGACAATATGACTGAATTGGAGTGAATATGCGTTTATCTCTGTAAGAAAGCGAGCTAGAGCGCTGAAACTGTGGCTATACGCACTTTCATGAAAACATGCTTCTTTGAGGTTTTAAGCTCAGAAAGTGAATCTGAGCATGTTTCCGGCCTGGCAACAGCTTCAGATCACAGTGCAGTGCATATATTGTATCGATTGGTCCAATGTGCTTGTATGGCCAATTTTAAGTGAATATAAGCTTCTGAAGTGAAGATATGTACTTTTCAAAAACTTTCTTTTTTTTAGTTTTGCTTGTCAAAAATGTCCTTTCTGTGTGTAACTTAGTGAGAAAGTGACAAACTTGAGTGAATTGTGACAATATGACTGAATTGGAGTGAATATGCTCGTATCTCTGTAAGGAAGCGCGCTAGAGCGCTGAAACGGTGGCTATACTCACTTTCATGGAAACACGCTTCTTTGAGGTTTTAAGCTCAGAAAGTGAAACTGTGCGTGTTTCTGGCCAGGGAACAGCTTCAGATCACAGTGCAATGCTTATATGGTATCTTTTGGTCCAATGTGCTTGTATGGCCATTTGGAAGTGAAGATATGCACTTTTTCAAAAACTTTCTTTTTTTTTTAAATTTTGCTTGTCAAAAATGTCCATTCTGTGTGTAACCCAGTGGGAAAGTGAAAAACTTGAGTGAATTGTGACTATATGACTGAATTCGAGTGATTATGCGTTTATCTCTGAAAGGAAGCGCGCTGGAGCGCTGAAACTTTGGCTATACGTGCTTTCCTGAAAACACGCTTCTTTGAGGTTTTAAGGTCAGAATGTGAAACTGGTCGTGCTTCTGGCCAGGGAACAGCTTCAGATCACAGTGCATTGCATATATTGTATCGATTGGTCCAATGTGCTTGTATGGCCAATTTTAAGTGAATATAAGCTTCTGAAGTGAAGATATGCACTTTTTCAAAAACTTTTTTTTTTTTATATTTGCTTGTCAGAAATGTCCATTCTGTGTGTTACTCAGTGGGAAAGTGAACAACTTCAGTGAATTGTGACTATATTACTGAATTGGAGTGAATATGCTCGTATCTCTGTAAGGGAGCGCGCTAGATCGCTGAAACTGTGGCTATACGCACTTTCATGGAAACACGCTTCTTTGAGTTTTTTAGCTCAGAAAGTGAAACTGTGAGTGCTTCTGGCCAGGGAACAGCTTCAGATCACAGTGCATTGCATATATTGTATCGTTTGCTCCAATGTGCTTGTATGGCCATTTGGAAGTGAATAGAAGCTTCTGAAGTGAAGATATGCACTTTTTCAAAAACTTTCTTTTTTTTTTATTTTGCTTGTCAAAAATGTCCTTTCTGTGTGTAACCCAGTGGGAAAGTGACAAACTTGTGTGAATTGTGACTATATGACTGAATTCGAGTGATGATGCGTTTATCTCTGTAAGGAAGCGCGCGAGAGCGCTGAAACTGTGGCTATACGTGCTTTCATGAAAACACGCTTCTTTGAGGTTTTAAGCTCCGAATGTGAAACTGTGCGTGCTTCTGGCCAGGTAACAGCTTCAGATCACAGTGCATTGCATATATTGTATCGATTGGTCCAATGGCTTTTATGGCCATTTGGAAGTGAATATAAGCTTCTGAAGTGAAGATATGCACTTTTTCAAAAACTTTCTTTTTTTTAGATTTGCTTGTCAGAAATGTCCATTCTGTGTGTTACTCAGTGGGAAAGTGAACAACTTCAGTGAATTGTGACTATATTACTGAATTGGAGTGAATATGCTCGTATCTCTGGAAGGAAGCGCGCTAGAGCGCTGAAACTGTGGCTATACGCACTTTCATGGAAACACGCTTCTTTGAGGTTTTAAGCTCAGAATGTGAAACTGTGCGTGCTCCTGGCCAGGGAACAGCTTCAGATCACAGTGCAATGCTTATATTGTATCGATTGGTCCAATGTGCTTGTATGGCCAATTTTAAGTGAATATAAGCTCCTGAAGTGAAGATATGTACTTTTCAAAAACTTTCTTTTTTTTAGTTTTGCTTGTCAAAAATGTCCTTTCTGTGTGTAACTTAGTGAGAAAGTGACAAACTTGAGTGAATTGTGACAATATGACTGAATTGGAGTGAATATGCTCGTATCTCTGTAAAGAAGCGCGCTAGAGCGCTGAAACTGTGGCAATACCCACTTTCATGGAAACACGCTTCTTTGAGGTTTTAAGCTCAGAAAGTGAAACTGTGCGTGTTTCTGGCCAGGGAACAGCTTCAGATCACAGTGCAATGCTTATATGGTATCGTTTGGTCCAATGTGCTTGTATGGCCATTTGGAAGTGAATATAAGCTTCTGAAGTGAAGATATGCACTTTTTCAAAAACTTTCTTTTTTTAGTTTTGCTTGTCAAAAATGTCCTTTCTGTGTGTAACTTTGTGGGAAAGTGACAAACTTGAGTGAATTGTGACAATATGACTGAATTGGAGTGAATATGCGTTTATCTCTGTAAGAAAGCGAGCTAGAGCGCTGAAACTGTGGCTAAACGCACTTTCATGAAAACATGCTTCTTTGAGGTTTTAAGCTCAGAACGTGAATCTGAGCGTGTTTCCGGCCTGGCAACAGCTTCAGATCACAGTGCAATGCATATATTGTATCGTTTGTTCCAATGTGCTTGTATGGCCATTTGGAAGTGAATAGAAGCTTCTGAAGTGAAGATATGCACTTTTTCAAAAACTTTCTTTTTTTTAAATTTTGCTTGTCAAAAATGTCCATTCTGTGTGTAACCCAGTGGGAAATTGAAAAACTTGAGTGAATTGTGACTATATGACTGAATTCGAGTGATTATGCGTTTATCTCTGTAAGGAAGCGCGCTAGAGCGCTGAAACTGTGGCTATACGTGCTTTCATGAAAACACGCTTCTTTGAGGTTTTAAGCTCAGAACGTGAATCTGAGCGTGTTTCTGGCCTGGCAACAGCTTCAGATCACAGTGCAATGCATATATTGTATCGTTTGTTCCAATGTGCTTGTATGGCCATTTGGAAGTGAATAGAAGCTTCTGAAGTGAAGATATGCACTTTTTCAAAAACTTTCTTTTTTTTTAATTTTGCTTGTCAAAAATGTCCTTTCTGTGTGTAACCCAGTGGGAAAGTGACAAACTTGAGTGAATTGTGACTATATGACTGAATTCGAGTGATTATGCGTTTATCTCTGTAAGGAAGCGCGCTAGAGCGCTGAAACTGTGGCTATACGTGCTTTCATGAAAACACGCTTCTTTGAGGTTTTAAGCTCAGAAAGTGAAACTGTGCGTGCTTCTGGCCAGGGAACATCTTCAGATCACAGTGCATTGCATATATTGTATCGATTGGTCCAATGTGCTTGTATGGCCAATTTTAAGTGAATATAAGCTTCTGAAGTGAAGATATGTACTTTTCAAAAAGTTTCTTTTTTTTAATTTTGCTAGTCAAAAATGTCCATTCTGTGTGTAACCCAGTGGGAAAGTGACAAACTTGAGTGAATTGTGACAATATGACTGAATTGGAGTGAATATGCGTTTATCTCTGTTAGAAAGCGAGCTAGAGCGCTGAAACTGTGGCTATACGCACTTTCATGGAAACACGCTTCTTTGAGGTTTAAAGCTCAGAACGTGAATCTGAGCGTGTTTCTGGCCTGGGAACAGCTTCAGATCACAGTGCAGTGCGTATATGGTATCGTTTGGTCCAATGGCTTTTATGGCCATTTGGAAGTGAATATAAGCTTCTGAAGTGAAGATATGCACTTTTTCAAAAACTTTCTTTTTTTTAGATTTGCTTGTCAGAAATGTCCATTCTGTGTGTTACTCAGTGGGAAAGTGAACAACTTCAGTGAATTGTGACTATATTACTGAATTGGAGTGAATATGCTCGTATCTCTGTAAGGAAGCGCGCTAGAGCGCTGAAACTGTGGCTATACGCACTTTCATGGAAACACGCTTCTTTGAGGTTTTAAGCTCAGAATGTGAAACTGTGCGTGCTCCTGGCCAGGGAACAGCTTCAGATCACAGTGCAATGCTTATATTGTATCGATTGGTCCAATGTGCTTGTATGGCCAATTTTAAGTGAATATAAGCTTCTGAAGTGAAGTTATGTACTTTTCAAAAACTTTCTTTTTTTTAAATTTTGCTGGTCAAAAATGTCCATTCTGTGTGTAACCCAGTGGGAAAGTGACAAATTTGAGTGAATTGTGACAATATGACTGAATTGGAGTGAATATGCGTTTATCTCTGTAAGAAAGCGAGCTTGAGCGCTGAAACTGTGGCTATACGCACTTTCATGAAAACATGCTTCTTTGAGGTTATAAGCTCAGAAAGTGAATCTGAGCATGTTTCCGGCCTGGCAACAGCTTCAGATCACAGTGCAGTGCAGATATTGTATCGATTGGTCCAATGTGCTTGTATGGCCATTTGGAAGTGAATAGAAGCTTCTGAAGTGAAGATATGCACTTTTTCAAAAACTTTCTTTTTTATTTAATTTTGCTTGTCAAAAATGTCCATTCTGTGTGTAACCCAGTGGGAAAGTGAAAAACTTGAGTGAATTGTGACTATATGACAGAATTCGAGTGATTATGCGTTTATCTCTGTAAGGAAGCGCGCTAGAGCGCTGAAACTGTGGCTATACGTGCTTTCATGAAAACACGCTTCTTTGAGGTTTTAAGCTCAGAACGTGAATCTGAGCGTGTTTCTGGCCTGGCAACAGCTTCAGATCACAGTGCAATGCATATATTGTATCGTTTGTTCCAATGTGCTTGTATGGCCATTTGGAAGTGAATAGAAGCTTCTGAAGTGAAGATATGCACTTTTTCAAAAACTTTCTTTTTTTTTAATTTTGCTTGTCAAAAATGTCCTTTCTGTGTGTAACCCAGTGGGAAAGTGACAAACTTGAGTGAATTGTGACTATATTACTGAATTCGAGTGATTATGCGTTTATCTCTGTAAGGAAGCGCGCTAGAGCGCTGAAACTGTGGCTATACGTGCTTTCATGGAAACACGCTTCTTTGAGGTTTTAAGCTCAGAATGTGAAACTGTGCGTGCTTCTGGACAGGGAACAGCTTCAGATCACAGTGCATTGCATATATTGTATCGATTGGTCCAATGTGCTTGTATGGCCAATTTTAAGTGAATATAAGCTTCTGAAGTGAAGATATGTACTTTTCAAAAAGTTTCTTTTTTTTAATTTTGCTTGTCAAAAATTTCCATTTTGTGTGTAACCCAGTGGGAAAGTGACAAACTTGAGTGAATTGTGACAATATGACTGAATTGGAGTGAATATGCGTTTATCTCTGTTAGAAAGCGAGCTAGAGCGCTGAAACTGTGGCTATACGCACTTTCATGGAAACACGCTTCTTTGAGGTTTTAAGCTCAGAACGTGAATCTGAGCGTGTTTCTGGCCTGGGAACAGCTTCAGATCACAGTGCAGTGCGTATATGGTATCGTTTGGTCCAATGGCTTTTATGGCCATTTGGAAGTGAATATAAGCTTCTGAAGTGAAGATATGCACTTTTTCAAAAACTTTCTTTTTTTTAGATTTGCTTGTCAGAAATGTCCATTCTGTGTGTTACTCAGTGGGAAAGTGAACAACTTCAGTGAATTGTGACTATATTACTGAATTGGAGTGAATATGCTCGTATCTCTGTAAGGAAGCGCGCTAGAGCGCTGAAACTGTGGCTATACGCACTTTCATTGAAACACGCTTCTTTGAGGTTTTAAGCTCAGAATGTGAAACTGTGCGTGCTTCTGGCCAGGGAACAGCTTCAGATCACAGTGCAATGCTTATATTGTATCGATTGGTCCAATGTGCTTGTATGGCCAATTTTAAGTGAATATAAGCTTCTGAAGTGAAGTTATGTCTTTTTCAAAAACTTTCTTTTTTTTTAATTTTGCTTGTCAAAAATGTCCATTCTGTGTGTAACCCAGTGGGAAAGTGACAAATTTGAGTGAATTGTGACAATATGACTGAATTGGAGTGAATATGCGTTTATCTCTGTAAGAAAGCGAGCTTGAGCGCTGAAACTGTGGCTTTTCGCACTTTCATGAAAACATGCTTCTTTGAGGTTTTAAGCTCAGAAAGTGAATCTGAGCGTGTTTCCGGCCTGGCAACAGCTTCAGATCACAGTGCAATGCATATATTGTATCGTTTGTTCCAATGTGCTTGTATGGCCATTTGGAAGTGAATAGAAGCTTCTGAAGTGAAGATATGCACTTTTTCAAAAACTTTGTTTTTTATTTAATTTTGCTTGTCAAAAATGTCCATTCTGTGTGTAACCCAGTGGGAAAGTGAAAAACTTGAGTGAATTGTGACTATATGACTGAATTCGAGTGATTATGCGTTTATCTCTGTAAGGAAGCGCGCAAGAGCGCTGAAACTGTGGCTATACGTGCTTTCATGAAAACACGCTTCTTTGAGGTTTTCAGCTCAGAACGTGAATCTGAGCGTGTTTCTGGCCTGGCAACAGCTTCAGATCACAGTGCAATGCATATATTGTATCGTTTGTTCCAATGTGCTTGTATGGCCATTTGGAAGTGAATAGAAGCTTCTGAAGTGAAGATATGCACTTTTTCAAAAACTTTCTTTTTTTTTAATTTTGCTTGTCAAAAATGTCCTTTCTGTGTGTAACCCAGTGGGAAACTGACAAACTTGAGTGAATTGTGACTATATGACTGAATTCGAGTGATTATGCGTTTATCTCTGTAAGGAAGCGCGCAAGAGCGCTGAAACTGTGGCTATACGTGCTTTCATGAAAACACGCTTCTTTGAGGTTTTAAGCTCAGAATGTGAAACTGTGCGTGCTTCTGGCCAGGGAACAGCTTCAGATCACAGTGCAATGCTTATATTGTATCGATTGGTCCAATGTGCTTGTATGGCCAATTTTAAGTGAATATAAGCTTCTGAAGTGAAGTTATGTACTTTTCAAAAACTTTCTTTTTTTTTAATTTTGCTTGTCAAAAATGTCCATTCTGTGTGTAACCCAGTGGGAAAGTGACAAATTTGAGTGAATTGTGACAATATGACTGAATTGGAGTGAATATGCGTTTATCTCTGTAAGAAAGCGAGCTTGAGCGCTGAAACTGTGGCTATACGCACTTTCATGAAAACATGCTTCTTTGAGGTTTTAAGCTCAGAAAGTGAATCTGAGCATGTTTCCGGCCTGGCAACAGCTTCAGATCACAGTGCAGTGCATATATTGTATCGATTGGTCCAATGTGCTTGTATGGCCAATTTTAAGTGAATATAAGCTTCTGAAGTGAAGATATGTACTTTTCAAAAACTTTCTTTTTTTTAGTTTTGCTTGTCAAAAATGTCCTTTCTGTGTGTAACTTAGTGAGAAAGTGACAAACTTGAGTGAATTGTGACAATATGACTGAATTGGAGTGAATATGCGTTTATCTCTGTAAGAAAGCGAGCTAGAGCGCTGAAACTGTGGCTATACGCACTTTCATGAAAACATGCTTCTTTGAGGTTTTAAGCTCAGAAAGTGAATCTGAGCGTGTTTCCGGCCTGGCAACAGCTTCAGATCACAGTGCAATGCATATATTGTATCGTTTGTTCCAATGTGCTTGTATGGCCATTTGGAAGTGAAGAGAAGCTTCTGAAGTGAAGATATGCACTTTTTCAAAAACTTTCTTTTTTTTTAATTTTGCTTGTCATAAATGTCCTTTCTGTGTGTAACCCAGTGGGAAAGTGACATACTTGAGTGAATTGTGACTATATGACTGAATTCGAGTGATGATGCGTTTATCTCTGTTAGGAAGCGCGCTAGAGCGCTGAAACTGTGGCTATACGTGCTTTCATGAAAACACGCTTCTTTGAGGTTTTAAGCTCAGAATGTGAAACTGTGCGTGCTTCTGGCCAGGGAACAGCTTCAGATCACAGTGCATTGCATATATTGTATCGATTGGTCCAATGTGCTTGTATGGCCAATTTTAAGTGAATATAAGCTTCTGAAGTGAAGATATGTACTTTTCAAAAACTTTCTTTTTTTTAATTTTGCTAGTCAAAAATGTCCATTCTGTGTGTAACCCAGTGGGAAAGTGACAAACTTGAGTGAATTTTGACAAAATGTCTGAATTGGAGTGAATATGCGTTAATCTCTGTAAGAAAGCGAGCTAGAGCGCTGAAACTGTGGCTATACGCACTTTCATGGAAACACGCTTCTTTGAGGTTTTAAGCTCAGAACGTGAATCTGAGCGTGTTTCTGGCCTGGGAACAGCTTCAGGTCACAGTGCAATGCGAATATGGTATCGTTTGGTCCAATGGCTTTTATGGCCATTTGGAAGTGAATATAAGCTTCTGAAGTGAAGATATGCACTTTTTCAAAAACTTTCTTTTTTTTAGATTTGCTTGTCAGAAATGTCCATTCTGTGTGTTACTCAGTGGGAAAATGAACAACTTCAGTGAATTGTGACTTTATTACTGAATTGGAGTGAATATGCTCGTATCTCTCTCAGGAAGCGCGCTAGAGCGCTGAAACTGTGGCTATACGCACTTTCATGGAAACACGCTTCTTTGAGGTTTTAAGCTCAGAAAGTGAAACTGTGCGTGTTTCTGGCCAGGGAACAGCTTCAGATCAAAGTGCAATGCTTATATGGTATCGTTTGGTCCATTGTGCTTGTATGGCCATTTGGAAGTGAATATAAGGTTCTGAGGTGAAGATATGCACTTTTTCAAAAACTTTCTGTTTTTTTAAATTTTGCTTGTCAAAAATGTCCATTCTGTGTGTAACCCAGTGGGAAAGTGACAAACTTGAGTGAATTGTGACTATATGACTGAATTCGAGTGATTATATGTTTATCTCTGTAAGGAAGCGCGCTAGAGCGCTGAAACTGTGGCTATACGTGCTTACATGAAAACACGCTTCTTTGAGGTTTTAAGCTCAGAATGTGAAACTGTGCGTGCTTCTGGCCAGGGAACAGCTTCAGATCACAGTGAATTGCATATATTGTATCGATTGGTCCAATGTGCTTGTATGGCCAATTTTAAGTGAATATAAGCTTCTGAAGTGAAGATATGTACTTTTCAAAAAGTTTCTTTTTTTTAATTTTGCTAGTCAAAAATGTCCATTCTGGGTGTAACCCAGTGGGAAAGTGACAAACCTGAGTGAATTGTGACAATATGACTGAATTGGAGTGAATATGCCTTTATCTCTGTTAGAAAGCGAGCTGGAGCGCTGAAACTGTGGCTATACGCACTTTCATGGAAACACGCTTCTTTGAGGTTTTAAGCTCAGAACGTGAATCTGAGCGTGTTTCTGGCCTGGGAACAGCTTCAGATCACAGTGCAGTGCGTATATGGTATCGTTTGGTCCAATGGCTTTTATGGCCATTTGGAAGTGAATATAAGCTTCTGAAGTGAAGATATGCACTTTTTCAAAAACTTTCTTTTTTTTAGATTTGCTTGTCAGAAATGTCCATTCTGTGTGTTACTCAGTGGGAAAGTGAACAACTTCAGTGAATTGTGACTATATTACTGAATTGGAGTGAATATGCTCGTATCTCTGTAAGGAAGCGCGCTAGAGCGCTGAAACTGTGGCTATACGCACTTTCATGGAAACACGCTTCTTTGAGGTTTTAAGCTCAGAATGTGAAACTGTGCGTGCTTCGGGCCAGGGAACAGCTTCAGATCACAGTGCAATGCTTATATTGTATCGATTGGTCCAATGTGCTTGTATGGCCAATTTTAAGTGAATATAAGCTTCTGAAGTGAAGTTATGTACTTTTCAAAAACTTTCTTTTTTTTAAATTTTGCTTGTCAAAAATGTCCATTATGTGTGTAGCCCAGTGGGAAAGTGACAAATTTGAGTGAATTGTGACAATATGACTGAATTGGAGTGAATATGCGTTTATCTCTGTAAGAAAGCGAGCTTGAGCGCTGAAACTGTGGCTATACGCACATTCATGAAAACATGCTTCTTTGAGGTTTTAAGCTCAGAAAGTGAATCTGAGCATGTTTCCGGCCTGGCAACAGCTTCAGATCACAGTGCAGTGCATATATTGTATCGATTGGTCCAATGTGCTTGTATGGCCAATTTTAAGTGAATATAAGCTTCTGAAGTGAAGATATGTACTTTTCAAAAACTTTCTTTTTTTTAGTTTTGCTTGTCAAAAATGTCCTTTCTGTGTGTAACTTAGTGAGAAAGTGACAAACTTGAGTGAATTGTGACAATATGACTGAATTGGAGTGAATATGCGTTTATCTCTGTAAGAAAGCGAGCTAGAGCGCTGAAACTGTGGCTTTACGCACTTTCATGAAAACATGCTTCTTTGAGGTTTTAAGCTCAGAAAGTGAATCTGAGCGTGTTTCCGGCCTGGCAACAGCTTCAGATCACAGTGCAATGCATATATTGTATCGTTTGTTCCAATGTGCTTGTATGGCCATTTGGAAGTGAATAGAAGCTTCTGAAGTGAAGATATGCACTTTTTCAAAAACTTTCTTTTTTATTTAATTTTGCTTGTCAAAAATGTCCATTCTGTGTGTAACCCAGTGGGAAAGTGAAAAACTTGAGTGAATTGTGACTATATGACTGAATTCGAGTGATTATGCGTTTATCTCTGTAAGGAAGCGCGCAAGAGCGCTGAAACTGTGGCTATACGTGCTTTCATGAAAACACGCTTCTTTGAGGTTTTAAGCTCAGAACGTGAATCTGAGCGTGTTTCTGGCCTGGCAACAGCTTCAGATCACAGTGCAATGCATATATTGTATCGTTTGTTCCAATGTGCTTGTATGGCCATTTGGAAGTGAATAGAAGCTTCTGAAGTGAAGATATGCACTTTTTCAAAAACTTTCTTTTTTTTTAATTTTGCTTGTCAAAAATGTCCTTTCTGTGTGTAACCCAGTGGGAAAGTGACAAACTTGAGTGAATTGTGACTATATGATTGAATTCGAGTGATTTTGCGTTTATCTCTGTAAGGAAGCGCGCTAGAGCGCTGAAACTGTGGCTATACGTGCTTTCATGAAAACACGCTTCTTTGAGGTTTTAAGCTCAGAATGTGAAACTGTGCGTACTTCTGGCCAGGGAACAGCTTCAGATCACAGTGCATTGCTTATATTGTATCGATTGGTCCAATGTGCTTGTATGGCCAATTTTAAGTGAATATAAGCTTCTGAAGTGAAGATATGTACTTTTCAAAAAGTTTCTTTTTTTTAATTTTGCTAGTCAAAAATGTCCATTCTGTGTGTAACCCAGTGGGAAAGTGACAAACTTGAGTGAATTGTGACAATATGACTGAATTGGAGTGAATATGCGTTTATCTCTGTTAGAAAGCGAGCTAGAGCGCTGAAACTGTGGCTATACGCACTTTCATGGAAACACGCTTCTTTGAGGTTTTAAGCTCAGAACGTGAATCTGAGCGTGTTTCTGGCCTGGGAACAGCTTCAGATCACAGTGCAGTGCGTATATGGTATCGTTTGGTCCAATGGCTTTTATGGCCATTTGGAAGTGAATATAAGCTTCTGAAGTGAAGATATGCACTTTTTCAAAAACTTTCTTTTTTTTAGATTTGCTTGTCAGAAATGTCCATTCTGTGTGTTACTCAGTGGGAAAGTGAACAACTTCAGTGAATTGTGACTATATTACTGAATTGGAGTGAATATGCTCGTATCTCTGTAAGGAAGCGCGCTAGAGCGCTGAAACTGTGGCTATACGCACTTTCATGGAAACACGCTTCTTTGAGGTTTTAAGCTCAGAATGTGAAACTGTGCGTGCTTCTGGCCAGGGAACAGCTTCAGATCACAGTGCAATGCTTATATTGTATCGATTGGTCCAATGTGCTTGTATGGCCAATTTTAAGTGAATATAAGCTTCTGAAGTGAAGTTATGTACTTTTCAAAGACTTTCTTTTTTTTAAATTTTGCTTGTCAAAAATGTCCATTCTGTGTGTAACCCAGTGGGAAAGTGACAAATTTGAGTGAATTGTGACAATATGACTGAATTGGAGTGAATATGCGTTTATCTCTGTAAGAAAGCGAGCTTGAGCGCTGAAACTGTGGCTTTTCGCACTTTCATGAAAACATGCTTCTTTGAGGTTTTAAGCTCAGAAAGTGAATCTGAGCATGTTTCCGGCCTGGCAACAGCTTCAGATCACAGTGCAGTGCATATATTGTATCGATTGGTCCAATGTGCTTGTATGGCCAATTTTAAGTGAATATAAGCTTCTGAAGTGAAGATATGTACTTTTCAAAAACTTTCTTTTTTTTAGTTTTGCTTGTCAAAAATGTCCTTTCTGTGTATAACTTAGTGAGAAAGTGACAAACTTGAGTGAATTGTGACAATATGACTGAATTGGAGTGAATATGCGTTTATCTCTGTAAGAAAGCGAGCTAGAGCGCTGAAACTGTGGCTATACGCACTTTCATGAAAAAATGCTTCTTTGAGGTTTTAAGCTCTGAAAGTGAATCTGAGTGTGTTTCCGGCCTGGCAACAGCTTCAGATCACAGTGCAATGCATATATTGTATCGTTTGTTCCAATGTGCTTGTATGGCCATTTGGAAGTGAATAGAAGCTTCTGAAGTGAAGATATGCACTTTTTCAAAAACTTTCTTTTTTATTTAATTTTGCTTGTCAAAAATGTCCATTCTGTGTGTAACCCAGTGGGAAAGTGAAAAACTTGAGTGAATTGTGACTATATGACTGAATTCGAGTGATTATGCGTTTATCTCTTTAAGGAACCGCGCTAGAGCGCTGAAACTGTGGCTATACGTGCTTTCATGAAAACACGCTTCTTTGAGGTTTTAAGCTCAGAACGTGAATCTGAGCGTGTTTCTGGCCTGTCAACAGCTTCAGATCACAGTGCAATGCATATATTGTATCGGTTGTTCCAATGTGCTTGTATGGCCATTTGGAAGTGAATAGAAGCTTCTGAAGTGAAGATATGCACTTTTTCAAAAACTTTCTTTTTTTTTTATTTTGCTTGTCAAAAATGTCCTTTCTGTGTGTTACTCAGTGGGAAAGTGAACAACTTCAGTGAATTGTGACTATATTACTGAATTCGAGTGATGATGCTCGTATTTCTGTAAGGAAGCGCGCTACAGCGCTGAAACTGTGGCTATACGCACTTTCATGGAAACACGCTTCTTTGAGGTTTTAAGCTCAGAATGTGAAACTGTGCGTGCTTCTGGCCAGGGAACAGCTTCAGATCACAGTGCAATGCTTATATTGTATCGATTGGTCCAATGTGCTTGTATGGCCAATTTTAAGTGAATATAAGCTTCTGAAGTGAAGATATTCACTTTTTCAAAAACTTTCTTTTTTTTAATTTTGCTTGTCAAAAATGTCCTTTCTGTGTGTAACCCAGTGGGAAAGTGACAAACTTGAGTGAATTGTGACAATATGACTGAATTGGAGTGAATATGCGTTTATCTCTGTAAGAAAGCGAGCTTGAGCGCTGAAACTGTGGCTTTTCGCACTTTCATGAAAACATGCTTCTTTGAGGTTTTAAGCTCAGAAAGTGAATCTGAGCATGTTTCCGGCCTGGCAACAGCTTCAGATCACAGTGCAGTGCATATATTGTATCGATTGGTCCAATGTGCTTGTATGGCCAATTTTAAGTGAATATAAGCTTCTGAAGTGAAGATATTTACTTTTCAAAAACTTTCTTTTTTTTAGTTTTGCTTGTCAAAAATGTCCTTTCTTTGTGTAACTTAGTGAGAAAGTGACAAACTTGATTGAATTGTGACAATATGACTGAATTGGAGTGGATATGCGTTTATCTCTGTAAGAAAGGGAGCTAGAGCGCTGAAACTGTGGCTATACGCAATTTCATGAAAACATGCTTCTTTGAGGTTTTAAGCTCAGAAAGTGAATCTGAGCGTGTTTCCGGCCTGGCAACAGCTTCAGATCACAGTGCAATGCATATATTGTATCGTTTGTTCCAATGTGCTTGTATGGCCATTTGGAAGTGAATATAAGCTTCTGAAGTGAAGATATGCACTTTTTCAAAAACTTTCTTTTTTTTTAATTTTGCTTGTCATAAATGTCCTTTCTGTGTGTAACCCAGTGGGAAAGTGACATACTTGAGTGAATTGTGACTAGATGACTGAATTCGAGTGATGATGCGTTTATCTCTGTAAGGAAGCGCGCTAGAGCGCTGAAACTGTGGCTATACGTGCTTTCATGAAAACACGCTTCTTTGAGGTTTTAAGCTCAGAATGTGAAACTGTGCGTGCTTCTGGCCAGGGAACAGCTTCAGATCACAGTGCATTGCATATATTGTATCGATTGGTCCAATGTGCTTGTATGGCCAATTTTAAGTGAATATAAGCTCCTGAAGTGAAGATATGTACTTTTCAAAAACTTTCTTTGTTTTAATTTTGCTTGTCAAAAATGTCCATTCTGTGTGTAACCCAGTGGGAAAGTGACAAACTTGAGTGAATTTTGACAAAATGACTGAATTGGAGTGAATATGCGTTTATCTCTGTAAGAAAGCGAGCTAGAGCGCTGAAACTGTGGCTATACGCACTTTCATGGAAACACGCTTCTTTGAGGTTTTAAGCTCAGAACGTGAATCTGAGCGTGTTTCTGGCCTGGGAACAGCTTCAGATCACAGTGCAATGCGTATATGGTATCGTTTGGTCCAATGGTTTTTATGGCCATTTGGAAGTGAATTTAAGCTTCTGAAGTGAAGATATGCACTTTTTCAAAAACTTTCTTTTTTTTAAGATTTGCTTGTCAGAAATGTCCATTCTGTGTGTTACTCAGTGGGAAAGTGAACAACTTCAGTGAATTGTGACTTTATTACTGAATTGGAGTGAATATGCTCGTATCTCTGTAAGGAAGCGCGCTAGAGCGCTGAAACTGTGGCTATACGCACTTTCATGGAAACACGCTTCTTTGAGGTTTTAAGCTCAGAAAGTGAAACTGTGCGTGTTTCTGGCCAGGGAACAGCTTCAGATCATAGTGCAATGCTTATATGGTATCGTTTGGTCCATTGTGCTTGTATGGCCATTTGGAAGTGAATATAAGGTTCTGAGGTGAAGATATGCACTTTTTCTAAAACTTTCTTTTTTTTAAAATTTTGCTTGTCAAAAATGTCCATTCTGTGTGTAACCCAGTGGGAAAGTGACAAACTTGAGTGAATTGTGACTATATGACTGAATTCGAGTGATTATGCGTTTATCTCTGTAAGAAAGCGAACTTGAGCGCTGAAACTGTGGCTATACGCACTTTCATGAAAACATGCTTCTTTGAGGTTTTAAGCTCAGAAAGTGAATCTGAGCATGTTTCCGGCCTGGCAACAGCTTCAGATCACAGTGCAGTGCGTATATGGTATCGTTTGGTCCAATGGCTTTTATGGCCATTTGGAAGTGAATATAAGCTTCTGAAGTGAAGATATGCACTTTTTCAAAAACTTTCTTTTTTTAGATTTGCTTGTCAGAAATGTCCATTCTGTGTGTTACTCAGTGGGAAAGTGAACAACTTCAGTGAATTGTGACTATATTACTGAATTGGAGTGAATATGCTCGTATCTCTGTAAGGAAGCGCGCTAGAGCGCTGAAACTGTGGCTATACGCACTTTCATGGAAACACGCTTCTTTGAGGTTTTAAGCTCAGAATGTGAAACTGTGCGTGCTTCTGGCCAGGGAACAGCTTCAGATCACAGTACAATGCTTATATTGTATCGATTGGTCCAATGTGCTTGTATGGCCAATTTTAAGTGAATATAAGCTTCTGAAGTGAAGATATGTACTTTTCAAAAACTTTCTTTTTTTTAGTTTTGCTTGTCAAAAATGTCCTTTCTGCGTGTAACTTAGTGAGAAAGTGACAAACTTGAGTGAATTGTGACAATATGACTGAATTGGAGTGAATATGCGTTTATCTCTGTAAGAAAGCGAGCTAGAGCGCTGAAACTGTGGCTATACGCACTTTCATGAAAACATGCTTCTTTGAGGTTTTAAGCTCAGAAAGTGAATCTGAGCGTGTTTCCGGCCTGGCAACAGCTTCAGATCACAGTGCAATGCATATATTGTATCGTTTGTTCCAATGTGCTTGTATGGCCATTTGGAAGTGAATAGAAGCTTCTGAAGTGAAGATATGCACTTTTTCAAAAACTTTCTTTTTTATTTAATTTTGCTTGTCAAAAATGTCCATTCTGTGTGTAACCCAGTGGGAAAGTGAAAAACTTGAGTGAATTGTGACTATATGACTGAATTCGAGTGATTATGCGTTTATCTCTGTAAGGAAGCGCGCTAGAGCGCTGAAACTGTGGCTATACGTGCTTTCATGAAAACACGCTTCTTTGAGGTTTTAAGCTCAGAACGTGAATCTGAACGTGTTTCTGGCCTGTCAACAGCTTCAGATCACAGTGCAATGCATATATTGTATCGGTTGTTCCAATGTGCTTGTATGGCCATTTGGAAGTGAATAGAAGCTTCTGAAGTGAAGATATGCACTTTTTCAAAAACTTTCTTTTTTTTTAATTTTGCTTGTCAAAAATGTCCTTTCTGTGTGTTACTCAGTGGGAAAGTGAACAACTTCAGTGAATTGTGTCTATATTACTGAATTCGAGTGATGATGCTCGTATCTCTGTAAGGAAGCGCGCTAGAGCGCTGAAACTGTGGCTATACGCACTTTCATGGAAACACGCTTCTTTGAGGTTTTAAGCTCAGAATGTGAAACTGTGCGTGCTTCTGGCCAGGGAACAGCTTCAGATCACAGTGCAATGCTTATATTGTATCGATTGGTCCAATGTGCTTGTATGGCCAATTTTAAGTGAATATAAGCTTCTGAAGTGAAGATATGCACTTTTTCAAAAACTTTCTTTTTTTTAATTTTGCTTGTCAAAAATGTCCTTTCTGTGTGTAACCCAGTGGGAAAGTGACAAACTTGAGTGAATTGTGACTATATGACTGAATTCGAGTGATTATGCGTTTATCTCTGTAAGGAAGCTCGCAAGAGCGCTGAAACTGTGGCTATACGTGCTTTCATGAAAACACGCTTCTTTGAGGTTTTAAGCTCAGAATGTGAAACTGTGCGTGCTTCTGGCCAGGGAACAGCTTCAGATCACAGTGCATTGCATATATTGTATCGATTGGTCCAATGTGCTTGTATGGCCAATTTTAAGTGAATATAAGCTTCTGAAGTGAAGATATGTACTTTTCAAAAACTTTCTTTTTTTTATTTTGCTAGTCAAAAATGTCCATTCTGTGTGTAACCCAGTGGGAAAGTGACAAACTTGAGTGAATTGTGACAATATGACTGAATTGGAGTGAATATGCGTTTATCTCTGTTAGAAAGCGAGCTAGAGCGCTGAAACTCTGGCTATACGCACTTTCATGGAAACACGCTTCTTTGAGGTTTTAAGCTCAGAACGTGAATCTGAGCGTGTTTCTGGCCTGGGAACAGCTTCAGATCACAGTGCAGTGCGTATATGGTATCGTTTGGTCCAATGGCTTTTATGGCCATTTGGAAGTGAATATAAGCTTCTGAAGTGAAGATATGCACTTTTTCAAAAACTTTCTTTTTTTTAGATTTGCTTGTCAGAAATGTCCATTCTGTGTGTTACTCAGTGGGAAAGTGAACAACTTCAGTGAATTGTGACTATATTACTGAATTGGAGTGAATATGCTCGTATCTCTGTAAGGAAGCGCGCTAGAGCGCTGAAACTGTGGCTATACGCACTTTCAGGGAAACACGCTTCTTTGAGGTTTTAAGCTCAGAATGTGAAACTGTGCGTGCTTCTGGCCAGGGAACAGCTTCAGATCACAGTGCAATGCTTATATTGTATCGATTGGTCCAATGTGCTTGTATGGCCAATTTTCAGTGAATATAAGCTTCTGAAGTGAAGTTATGTACTTTTCAAAAACTTTCTTTTTTTTTAATTTTGCTTGTCAAAAATGTCCATTCTGTGTGTAACCCAGTGGGAAAGTGACAAATTTGAGTGAATTGTGACAATATGACTGAATTGGAGTGAATATGCTCGTATCTCTGTAAGGAAGCGCGCTAGAGCGCTGAAACTGTGGCTATACGCACTTTCAGGGAAACACGCTTCTTTGAGGTTTTAAGCTCAGAATGTGAAACTGTGCGTGCTTCTGGCCAGGGAACAGCTTCAGATCACAGTGCAATGCTTATATTGTATCGATTGGTCCAATGTGCTTGTATGGCCAATTTTCAGTGAATATAAGCTTCTGAAGTGAAGTTATGTACTTTTCAAAAACTTTCTTTTTTTTTAATTTTGCTTGTCAAAAATGTCCATTCTGTGTGTAACCCAGTGGGAAAGTGACAAATTTGAGTGAATTGTGACAATATGACTGAATTGGAGTGAATATGCGTTTATCTCTGTAAGAAAGCGAGCTTGAGCGCTGAAACTGTGGCTCTACGTGCTTTCATGAAAACACGCTTCTTTGAGGTTTTAAGCTCAGAATGTGAAACTGTGCGTGCTTCTGGCCAGGGAACAGCTTCAGATCACAGTGCATTGCATATATTGTATCGATTGGTCCAATGTGCTTGTATGGCCAATTTTAAGTGTATATAAGCTTCTGAAGTGAAGATATGTACTTTTCAAAAAGTTTCTTTTTTTTAATTTTGCTAGTCAAAAATGTCCATTCTGTGTGTAACCCAGTGGGAAAGTGACAAACTTGAGTGAATTGTGACAATATGACTGAATTGGAGTGAATATGCGTTTATCTCTGTTAGAAAGCGAGCTAGAGCGCTGAAACTGTGGCTATACGCACTTTCATGGAAACACGCTTCTTTGAGGTTTTAAGCTCAGAACGTGAATCTGAGCGTGTTTCTGGCCTGGGAACAGCTTCAGATCACAGTGCAGTGCGTATATGGTATCGTTTGGTCCAATGGCTTTTATGGCCATTTGGAAGTGAATATAAGCTTCTGAAGTGAAGATATGCACTTTTTCAAAAACTTTCTTTTTTTTAGATTTGCTTGTCAGAAATGTCCATTCTGTGTGTTACTCAGTGGGAAAGTGAACAACTTCAGTGAATTGTGACTATATTACTGAATTGGAGTGAATATGCTCGTATCTCTGTAAGGAAGCGCGCTAGAGCGCTGAAACTGTGGCTATACGCACTTTCATGGAAACACGCTTCTTTGAGGTTTTAAGCTCAGAACGTGAATCTGAGCGTGTTTCTGGCCTGGGAACAGCTTCAGATCACAGTGCAGTGCGTATATGGTATCGTTTGGTCCAATGGCTTTTATGGCCATTTGGAAGTGAATATAAGCTTCTGAAGTGAAGATATGCACTTTTTCAAAAACTTTCTTTTTTTTAGATTTGCTTGTCAGAAATGTCCATTCTGTGTGTTACTCAGTGGGAAAGTGAACAACTTCAGTGAATTGTGACTATATTACTGAATTGGAGTGAATATGCTCGTATCTCTGTAAGGAAGCGCGCTAGAGCGCTGAAACTGTGGCTATACGCACTTTCAGGGAAACACGCTTCTTTGAGGTTTTAAGCTCAGAATGTGAAACTGTGCGTGCTTCTGGCCAGGGAACAGCTTCAGATCACAGTGCAATGCTTATATTGTATCGATTGGTCCAATGTGCTTGTATGGCCAATTTTCAGTGAATATAAGCTTCTGAAGTGAAGTTATGTACTTTTCAAAAACTTTCTTTTTTTTTAATTTTGCTTGTCAAAAATGTCCATTCTGTGTGTAACCCAGTGGGAAAGTGACAAATTTGAGTGAATTGTGACAATATGACTGAATTGGAGTGAATATGCTCGTATCTCTGTAAGGAAGCGCGCTAGAGCGCTGAAACTGTGGCTATACGCACTTTCAGGGAAACACGCTTCTTTGAGGTTTTAAGCTCAGAATGTGAAACTGTGCGTGCTTCTGGCCAGGGAACAGCTTCAGATCACAGTGCAATGCTTATATTGTATCGATTGGTCCAATGTGCTTGTATGGCCAATTTTCAGTGAATATAAGCTTCTGAAGTGAAGTTATGTACTTTTCAAAAACTTTCTTTTTTTTTAATTTTGCTTGTCAAAAATGTCCATTCTGTGTGTAACCCAGTGGGAAAGTGACAAATTTGAGTGAATTGTGACAATATGACTGAATTGGAGTGAATATGCGTTTATCTCTGTAAGAAAGCGAGCTTGAGCGCTGAAACTGTGGCTCTACGTGCTTTCATGAAAACACGCTTCTTTGAGGTTTTAAGCTCAGAATGTGAAACTGTGCGTGCTTCTGGCCAGGGAACAGCTTCAGATCACAGTGCATTGCATATATTGTATCGATTGGTCCAATGTGCTTGTATGGCCAATTTTAAGTGTATATAAGCTTCTGAAGTGAAGATATGTACTTTTCAAAAAGTTTCTTTTTTTTAATTTTGCTAGTCAAAAATGTCCATTCTGTGTGTAACCCAGTGGGAAAGTGACAAACTTGAGTGAATTGTGACAATATGACTGAATTGGAGTGAATATGCGTTTATCTCTGTTAGAAAGCGAGCTAGAGCGCTGAAACTGTGGCTATACGCACTTTCATGGAAACACGCTTCTTTGAGGTTTTAAGCTCAGAACGTGAATCTGAGCGTGTTTCTGGCCTGGGAACAGCTTCAGATCACAGTGCAGTGCGTATATGGTATCGTTTGGTCCAATGGCTTTTATGGCCATTTGGAAGTGAATATAAGCTTCTGAAGTGAAGATATGCACTTTTTCAAAAACTTTCTTTTTTTTAGATTTGCTTGTCAGAAATGTCCATTCTGTGTGTTACTCAGTGGGAAAGTGAACAACTTCAGTGAATTGTGACTATATTACTGAATTGGAGTGAATATGCTCGTATCTCTGTAAGGAAGCGCGCTAGAGCGCTGAAACTGTGGCTATACGCACTTTCATGGAAACACGCTTCTTTGAGGTTTTAAGCTCAGAACGTGAATCTGAGCGTGTTTCTGGCCTGGGAACAGCTTCAGATCACAGTGCAGTGCGTATATGGTATCGTTTGGTCCAATGGCTTTTATGGCCATTTGGAAGTGAATATAAGCCTCTGAAGTGAAGATATGCACTTTTTCAAAAACTTTCTTTTTTTTAGATTTGCTTGTCAGAAATGTCCATTCTGTGTGTTACTCAGTGGGAAAGTGAACAACTTCAGTGAATTGTGACTATATTACTGAATTGGAGTGAATATGCTCGTATCTCTGTAAGGAAGCGCGCTAGAGCGCTGAAACTGTGGCTATACGCACTTTCAGGGAAACACGCTTCTTTGAGGTTTTAAGCTCAGAATGTGAAACTGTGCGTGCTTCTGGCCAGGGAACAGCTTCAGATCACAGTGCAATGCTTATATTGTATCGATTGGTCCAATGTGCTTGTATGGCCAATTTTCAGTGAATATAAGCTTCTGAAGTGAAGTTATGTACTTTTCAAAAACTTTCTTTTTTTTTAATTTTGCTTGTCAAAAATGTCCATTCTGTGTGTAACCCAGTGGGAAAGTGACAAATTTGAGTGAATTGTGACAATATGACTGAATTGGAGTGAATATGCGTTTATCTCTGTAAGAAAGCGAGCTAGAGCGCTGAAACTGTGGCTATACGCACTTTCATGGAAACACGCTTCTTTGAGGTTTTAAGCTCAGAAAGTGAAACTGTGCGTGTTTCTGGCCAGGGAACAGCTTCAGATCACAGTGCAATGCTTATATGGTATCGTTTGGTCCATTGTGCTTGTATGGCCATTTGGAAGTGAATATAAGCTTCTGAAGTGAAGTTATGAACTTTTCAAAAACTTTCTTTTTTTTAATTTTGCTTGTCAAAAATGTCCATTCTGTGTGTAACCCAGTGGGAGAGTGACAAATTTGAGTCAATTGTGACAATATGACTGAATTGGAGTGAATATGCGTTTATCTCTGTAAGAAAGCGAGCTTGAGCGCTGAAACTGTGGCTTTTCGCACTTTCATGAAAACATGCTTCTTTGAGGTTTTAAGCTCAGAAAGTGAATCTGAGCATGTTTTCGGCCTGGCAACAGCTTCAGATCACAGTGCAGTGCCTATATTGTATCGATTGGTCCAATGTGCTTGTATGGCCAATTTTAAGTGAATATAAGCTTCTGAAGTGAAGATATGTACTTTTCAAAAACTTTCTTTTTTTTAGTTTTGCTTGTCAAAAATGTCCTTTCTTTGTGTAACGTAGTGAGAAAGTGACAAACTTGAGTGAATTGTGACAATATGACTGAATTGGAGTGAATATGCGTTTATCTCTGTAAGAAAGCGAGCTAGAGCGCTGAAACTGTGGCTATACGCACTTTCATGAAAACATGCTTCTTTGAGGTTTTAAGCTCAGAAAGTGAATCTGAGTGTGTTTCCGGCCTGGCAACAGCTTCAGATCACAGTGCAATGCATATATTGTATCGTTTGTTCCAATGTGCTTGTATGGCCATTTGGAAGTGAATAGAAGCTTCTGAAGTGAAGATATGCACTTTTTCAAAAACTTTCTTTTTTATTTAATTTTGCTTGTCAAAAATGTCCTTTCTGTGTGTAACCCAGTGGGAAAGTGACAAACTTGAGTGAATTGTGACTATATGACTGAATTCGAGTGATGATGCGTTTATCTCTGTAAGGAAGCGCGCTAGAACGCTGAAACTGTGGCTATACGTGCTTTCATGAAAACACGCTTCTTTGAGGTTTTAAGCTCAGAACGTGAATCTGAGCGTGTTTCTGGCCTGGCAACAGCTTCAGATCACAGTGCAATGCATATATTGTATCGTTTGTTCCAATGTGCTTGTATGGCCATTTGGAAGTGAATAGAAGCTTCTGAAGTGAAGATATGCACTTTTTCAAAAACTTTCTTTTTTTTTAATTTTGCTTGTCAAAAATGTCCTTTCTGTGTGTAACCCAATGGGAAAGTGACAAACTTGAGTGAATTGTGACTATATGACTGAATTCGAGTGATGATGCGTTTATCTCTGTAAGGAAGCGCGCTAGAGCGCTGAAACTGTGGCTATACGTGCTTTCATGAAAACACGCTTCTTTGAGGTTTTAAGCTCAGAATGTGAAACTGTGCGTGCTTCTGGCCAGGGAACAGCTTCAGATCACAGTGCATTGCATATATTGTATCGATTGGTCCAATGTGCTTGTATGGCCAATTTTAAGTGAATATAAGCTTCTGAAGTGAAGATATGTACTTTTCAAAAACTTTCTTTTTTTTAATTTTGCTTTTCAAAAATGTCCATTCTGTGTGTAACCCAGTGGGAAAGTGACAAACTTGAGTGAATTGTGACAATATGACTGAATTGGAGTGAATATGCGTTTATCTCTGTAAGAAAGCGAGCTAGAGCGCTGAAACTGTGGCTATACGCACTTTCATGGAAACACGCTTCTTTGAGGTTTTAAGCTCAGAACGTGAATCTGAGCGTGTTTCTGGCCTGGGAACAGCTTCAGATCACAGTGCAATGCGTATATGGTATCGTTTGGTCCAATGGCTTTTATGGCCATTTGGAAGTGAATATAAGCTGCTGAAGTGAAGATATGCACTTTTTCAAAAACTTTCTTTTTTTTAGATTTGCTTGTCAGAAATGTCCATTCTGTGTTTCACTCAGTGGGAAAGTGAACAACTTCAGTGAATTGTGACTTTATTACTGAATTGGAGTGAATATGCTCGTATCTCTGTAAGGAAGCGCGCTTAGAGCGCTGAAACTGTGGCTATACGCACTTTCATGGAAACACGCTTCTTTGAGGTTTTAAGCTCAGAAAGTGAAACTGTGCGTGTTTCTGGCGAGGGAACAGCTTCAGATCACAGTGCAATGCTTATATGGTATCGTTTGGTCCATTGTGCTTGTACGGCCATTTGGAAGTGAATAAAAGCTTCTGAAGTGAAGATATGCACTTTTTCAAAAACTTTCTTTTTTTTAAATTTTGCTTGTCAAAAATGTCCATTCTGTGTGTAACCCAGTGGGAAAGTGAAAAACTTGAGTGAATTGTGACTATATGACTGAATTCGAGTGATTATGCGTTTATCTCTGAAAGGAAGCGCGCTAGAGCGCTGAAACTGTGGCTATACGTGCTTTCATGAAAACACGCTTCTTTGAGGTTTTAAGCTCAGAACGTGAATCTGAGCGTGTTTCTGGCCTGGGAACAGCTTCAGATCACAGTGCAATGCGTATATGGTATCGTTTGGTCCAATGGCTTTTATGGCCATTTGGAAGTGAATATAAGCTTCTGAAGTGAAGATATGCACTTTTTCAAAAACTTTCTTTTTTTTAGATTTGCTTGTCAGAAATGTCCATTCTGTGTGTTACTCAGTGGGAAAGTGAACAACTTCAGTGAATTGTGACTTTATTACTGAATTGGAGTGAATATGCTCGTATCTCTGGAAGGAAGCGCGCTAGAGCGCTGAAACTGTGGCTATACGCACTTTCATGGAAACACGCTTCTTTGAGGTTTTAAACTCAGAAAGTGAAACTGTGCGTGTTTCTGGCCAGGGAGCAGCTTCAGATCACAGTGCAATGCTTATATGGTATCGTTTGGTCCATTGTGCTTGTATGGCCATTTGGAAGTGAATATAAGCTTCTGAAGTGAAGATATGCACTTTTTCAAAAACTTTCTTTTTTTTTAAATTTTGCTTGTCAAAAATGTCCATTCTGTGTGTAACCCAGTGGGAAAGTGAAAAACCTGAGTGAATTGTGACTATATGACTGAATTCGAGTGACTATGCGTTTATCTCTGAAAGGAAACGCGCTAGAGCGCTGAAACTGTGGCTATACGTGCTTTCCTGAAAACACGCTTCTTTGAGGTTTTAAGCTCAGAATGTGAAACTGTGCGTGCTTCTGGCCAGGGAACAGCTTCAGATCACAGTGCATTGCATATATTGTATCGATTGGTCCAATGTGCTTGTATGGCCAATTTTAAGTGAATATAGTGAAGATATGCACTTTTTCAAAAACTTTCTTTTTTTTAGATTTGCTTGTCAGAATTGTCCATTCTGTGTGTTACTCAGTGGGAAAGTGAAAAACTTCAGTGAATTGTGACTATATTACTGAATTGGAGTGAATATGCTCGTATCTCTGTAAGGAAGCGCGCAAGAGCGCTGAAACTGTGGCTATACGGACTTTCATGGAAACACGCTTCTTTGAGGTTTTAAGCTCAGAATGTGAAACTGTGCGTGCTTCTGGCCAGGGAACAGCTTCAGATCACAGTGCAATGCTTATATTGTATCGATTGGTCCAATGTGCTTGTATGGCCAATTTTCAGTGAATATAAGCTTCTGAAGTGAAGTTATGTACTTTTCAAAAACTTTCTTTTTTTTTAATTTTGCTTGTCAAAAATGTCCATTCTGTGTGTAACCCAGTGGGAAAGTGACAAATTTGAGTGAATTGTGACAATATGACTGAATTGGAGTGAATATGCGTTTATCTCTGTAAGAAAGCGAGCTTGAGCGCTGAAACTGTGGCTCTACGTGCTTTCATGAAAACACGCTTCTTTGAGGTTTTAAGCTCAGAATGTGAAACTGTGCGTGCTTCTGGCCAGGGAACAGCTTCAGATCACAGTGCATTGCATATATTGTATCGATTGGTCCAATGTGCTTGTATGGCCAATTTTAAGTGAATATAAGCTTCTGAAGTGAAGATATGTACTTTTCAAAAAGTTTCTTTTTTTTAATTTTGCTAGTCAAAAATGTCCATTCTGTGTGTAACCCAGTGGGAAAGTGACAAACTTGAGTGAATTGTGACAATATGACTGAATTGGAGTGAATATGCGTTTATCTCTGTTAGAAAGCGAGCTAGAGCGCTGAAACTGTGGCTATACGCACTTTCATGGAAACACGCTTCTTTGAGGTTTTAAGCTCAGAACGTGAATCTGAGCGTGTTTCTGGCCTGGGAACAGCTTCAGATCACAGTGCAGTGCGTATATGGTATCGTTTGGTCCAATGGCTTTTATGGCCATTTGGAAGTGAATATAAGCTTCTGAAGTGAAGATATGCACTTTTTCAAAAACTTTCTTTTTTTTAGATTTGCTTGTCAGAAATGTCCATTCTGTGTGTTACTCAGTGGGAAAGTGAACAACTTCAGTGAATTGTGACTATATTACTGAATTGGAGTGAATATGCTCGTATCTCTGTCAGGAAGCGCGCTAGAGCGCTGAAACTGTGGCTATACGCACTTTCATGGAAACACGCTTCTTTGAGGTTTTAAGCTCAGAATGTGAAACTGTGCGTGCTTCTGGCCAGGGAACAGCTTCAGATCACAGTGCAATGCTTATATTGTATCGATTGGTCCAATGTGCTTGTATGGCCAATTTTCAGTGAATATAAGCTTCTGAAGTGAAGTTATGTACTTTTCAAAAACTTTCTTTTTTTTTAATTTTGCTTGTCAAAAATGTCCATTCTGTGTGTAACCCAGTGGGAAAGTGACAAATTTGAGTGAATTGTGACAATATGACTGAATTGGAGTGAATATGCGTTTATCTCTGTAAGAAAGCGAGCTAGAGCGCTGAAACTGTGGCTATACGCACTTTCATGGAAACACGCTTCTTTGAGGTTTTAAGCTCAGAAAGTGAAACTGTGCGTGTTTCTGGCCAGGGAACAGCTTCAGATCACAGTGCAATGCTTATATGGTATCGTTTGGTCCATTGTGCTTGTATGGCCATTTGGAAGTGAATATAAGCTTCTGAAGTGAAGTTATTAACTTTTCAAAAACTTTCTTTTTTTTAATTTTGCTTGTCAAAAATGTCCATTCTGTGTGTAACCCAGTGGGAAAGTGACAAATTTGAGTGAATTGTGACAATATGACTGAATTGGAGTGAATATGCGTTTATCTCTGTAAGAAAGCGAGCTTGAGCGCTGAAACTGTGGCTTTTCGCACTTTCATGAAAACATGCTTCTTTGAGGTTTTAAGCTCAGAAAGTGAATCTGAGCATGTTTTCGGCCTGGCAACAGCTTCAGATCACAGTGCAGTGCCTATATTGTATCGATTGGTCCAATGTGCTTGTATGGCCAATTTTAAGTGAATATAAGCTTCTGAAGTGAAGATATGTACTTTTCAAAAACTTTCTTTTTTTTAGTTTTGCTTGTCAAAAATGTCCTTTCTTTGTGTAACTTAGTGAGAAAGTGACAAACTTGAGTGAATTGTGACAATATGACTGAATTGGAGTGAATATGCGTTTATCTCTGTAAGAAAGCGAGCTAGAGCGCTGAAACTGTGGCTATACGCACTTTCATGAAAACATGCTTCTTTGAGGTTTTAAGCTCAGAAAGTGAATCTGAGCGTGTTTCCGGCCTGGCAACAGCTTCAGATCACAGTGCAATGCATATATTGTATCGTTTGTTCCAATGTGCTTGTATGGCCATTTGGAAGTGAATAGAAGCTTCTGAAGTGAAGATATGCACTTTTTCAAAAACTTTCTTTTTTATTTAATTTTGCTTGTCAAAAATGTCCTTTCTGTGTGTAACCCAGTGGGAAAGTGACAAACTTGAGTGAATTGTGACTATATGACTGAATTCGAGTGATGATGCGTTTATCTCTGTAAGGAAGCGCGCTAGAACGCTGAAACTGTGGCTATACGTGCTTTCATGAAAACACGCTTCTTTGAGGTTTTAAGCTCAGAACGTGAATCTGAGCGTGTTTCTGGCCTGGCAACAGCTTCAGATCACAGTGCAATGCATATATTGTATCGTTTGTTCCAATGTGCTTGTATGGCCATTTGGAAGTGAATAGAAGCTTCTGAAGTGAAGATATGCACTTTTTCAAAAACTTTCTTTTTTTTTTATTTTGCTTGTCAAAAATGTCCTTTCTGTGTGTAACCCAGTGGGAAAGTGACAAACTTGAGTGAATTGTGACTATATGACTGAATTCGAGTGATGATGCGTTTATCTCTGTAAGGAAGCGCGCTAGAGCGCTGAAACTGTGGCTATACGTGCTTTCATGAAAACACGCTTCTTTGAGGTTTTAAGCTCAGAATGTGAAACTGTGCGTGCTTCTGGCCAGGGAACAGCTTCAGATCACAGTGCATTGCATATATTGTATCGATTGGTCCAATGTGCTTGTATGGCCAATTTTAAGTGAATATAAGCTTCTGAAGTGAAGATATGTACTTTTCAAAAACTTTCTTTTTTTTAATTTTGCTTTTCAAAAATGTCCATTCTGTGTGTAACCCAGTGGGAAAGTGACAAACTTGAGTGAATTGTGACAATATGACTGAATTGGAGTGAATATGCGTTTATCTCTGTAAGAAAGCGAGCTAGAGCGCTGAAACTGTGGCTATACGCACTTTCATGGAAACACGCTTCTTTGAGGTTTTAAGCTCAGAACGTGAATCTGAGCGTGTTTCTGGCCTGGGAACAGCTTCAGATCACAGTGCAATGCGTATATGGTATCGTTTGGTCCAATGGCTTTTATGGCCATTTGGAAGTGAATATAAGCTGCTGAAGTGAAGATATGCACTTTTTCAAAAACTTTCTTTTTTTTAGATTTGCTTGTCAGAAATGTCCATTCTGTGTTTTACTCAGTGGGAAAGTGAACTACTTCAGTGAATTGTGACTTTATTACTGAATTGGAGTGAATATGCTCGTATCTCTGTAAGGAAGCGCGCTTAGAGCGCTGAAACTGTGGCTATACGCACTTTCATGGAAACACGCTTCTTTGAGGTTTTAAGCTCAGAAAGTGAAACTGTGCGTGTTTCTGGCGAGGGAACTGCTTCAGATCACAGTGCAATGCTTATATGGTATCGTTTGGTCCATTGTGCTTGTACGGCCATTTGGAAGTGAATATAAGCTTCTGAAGTGAAGATATGCACTTTTTCAAAAACTTTCTTTTTTTTAAATTTTGCTTGTCAAAAATGTCCATTCTGTGTGTAACCCAGTGGGAAAGTGAAAAACTTGAGTGAATTGTGACTATATGACTGAATTCGAGTGATTATGCGTTTATCTCTGAAAGGAAGCGCGCTAGAGCGCTGAAACTGTGGCTATACGTGCTTTCATGAAAACACGCTTCTTTGAGGTTTTAAGCTCAGAACGTGAATCTGAGCGTGTTTCTGGCCTGGGAACAGCTTCAGATCACAGTGCAATGCGTATATGGTATCGTTTGGTCCAATGGCTTTTATGGCCATTTGGAAGTGAATATAAGCTTCTGAAGTGAAGATATGCACTTTTTCAAAAACTTTCTTTTTTTTAGATTTGCTTGTCAGAAATGTCCATTCTGTGTGTTACTCAGTGGGAAAGTGAACAACTTCAGTGAATTGTGACTTTATTACTGAATTGGAGTGAATATGCTCGTATCTCTGGAAGGAAGCGCGCTAGAGCGCTGAAACTGTGGCTATACGCACTTTCATGGAAACACGCTTCTTTGAGGTTTTAAACTCAGAAAGTGAAACTGTGCGTGTTTCTGGCCAGGGAACAGCTTCAGATCACAGTGCAATGCTTATATGGTATCGTTTGGTCCATTGTGCTTGTATGGCCATTTGGAAGTGAATATAAGCTTCTGAAGTGAAGATATGCACTTTTTCAAAAACTTTCTTTTTTTTTAAATTTTGCTTGTCAAAAATGTCCATTCTGTGTGTAACCCAGTGGGAAAGTGAAAAACTTGAGTGAATTGTGACTATATGACTGAATTCGAGTGACTATGCGTTTATCTCTGAAAGGAAACGCGCTAGAGCGCTGAAACTGTGGCTATACGTGCTTTCCTGAAAACACGCTTCTTTGAGGTTTTAAGCTCAGAATGTGAAACTGTGCGTGCTTCTGGCCAGGGAACAGCTTCAGATCACAGTGCATTGCATATATTGTATCGATTGGTCCAATGTGCTTGTATGGCCAATTTTAAGTGAATATAGTGAAGATATGCACTTTTTCAAAAACTTTCTTTTTTTTAGATTTGCTTGTCAGAAATGTCCATTCTGTGTGTTACTCAGTGGGAAAGTGAAAAACTTCAGTGAATTGTGACTATATTACTGAATTGGAGTGAATATGCTCGTATCTCTGTAAGGAAGCGCGCAAGAGCGCTGAAACTGTGGCTATACGGACTTTCATGGAAACACGCTTCTTTGAGGTTTTAAGCTCAGAAAGTGAAACTGTGAGTGCTTCTGGCCAGGGAACAGCTTCAGATCACAGTGCATTGCATATATTGTATCGTTTGTTCCAATGTGCTTGTTTGGCCATTTGGAAGTGAATAGAAGCTTCTGAAGTGAAGATATGCACTTTTTCAAAAACTTTCTTTTTTCTAAATTTTGCTTGTCAAAAATGTCCATTCTGTGTGTAACCCAGTGGGAAAGTGACAAACTTGAGTGAATTGTGACTATATGACTGAATTCGAGTGATTATGCGTTTCTCTGTAAGGAAGCGCACTAGAGCGCTGAAACTGTGGCTATACGTGCTTTCATGAAAACACGCTTCTTTGAGGTTTTAAGCTCAGAACGTGAATCTGAGCGTGTTTCTGGCCTGGCAACAGCTTCAGATCACAGTGCAGTGCGTATATGGTATCGTTTGGTCCAATGGCTTTTATGGCCATTTGGAAGTGAATATAAGCTTCTGAAGTGAAGATATGCACTTTTTCAAAAACTCTTTTTTTTAGATTTGCTTGTCAGAAATGTCCATTCTGTGTGTTACTCAGTGGGAAAGTGAACAACTTCAGTGAATTGTGACTATATTACTGAATTGGAGTGAATATGCTCGTATCTCTGTAAGGAAGCGCGCTAGAGCGCTGAAACTGTGGCTATACGCACTTTCATGGAAACACGCTTCTTTGAGGTTTTAAGCTCAGAATGTGAAACTGTGCGTGCTTCTGGCCAGGGAACAGCTTCAGATCACAGTGCAATGCTTATATTGTATCGATTGGTCCAATGTGCTTGTATGGCCAATTTTCAGTGAATATAAGCTTCTGAATGATATGGGATCAGGTAGACACCAGAAGCGAGGTGAAGGGGAATGAGGATTTATTGAAAAACAAAACAAAACAGGCACGAGGGCCAACGAAAAACTTGGCCCAAAGGGTTGCAAAAGGACAAACTAAAGTACGCTACACAGAGCTATAAACAATAAATGCAAAAAGGCAAAAAACAAAAAGGCACTGGAAACTCCAGGCAAGATACTCAAGAAAAATAAATAACAATACTAAATATATATATACACAAGACGAGAGGCTAGGACAAATACTAGGGAACTTTACAAGAACTTGGCTAAACGAGACGCGACTAGAAACAAACTTGCACATGAAATGAGACGCGAGACACTGTCTGCCAGCCAACTTCCACCGCATCCAGATAAAGGCTTGGAAATCATGACATGAGGGGTAACACCTGGAGAGAGAGAAACAAGAGGCATGGCAAGATCAAGACATGGACTGAGATTGGATGACATGACCTGCTCATTAAGAGAATGAGCGTGCTCAGCTTAAGTACCAATTAAGTATGCAGTTTGGAAGCAAGCATGAATGTTAAGAACAGAAAAGCACAGCAAGATCTTGATATAGCAAAGCAGGAATCATGACAATAAACTCCCTGTCTAAATTAGTAGTATTAGTAATGTGCCTATCTAAGAATTACACCAACCCAGTGAGTGTTAGTAAATGTTAGTAACTTAAAAACAGTTAATTGCCAATTAAGCTTAGAGAGCCCCGAATCAGCACAGCATGGAAGGAAGGGGAAATACCAAAGCCAACCAGAGCTCAGAAATGTGCAACAACGAAGGCACGGGGCGGAACGCAGACAAGCGGTGGAGTGGCATGGCAGACCTGGCATGAACAAAAACATGGAAAAGTAAAAACATGGAATGTGAAACATGAAATGCAAAAACTGTGACATGAACTATGAACTATGAAACTATGAACTATGGAATCTTGATACATGAAACTGTTAAAACCATGAATAATACTGTTCTGGCCAGAGGCCAGAACCCTGGAACACAACAGTACCCCCCCCTTACAAAAGCGGCACCTGACGCTGACAAAAAACACCAATAACTAAAATACAAGAAGCCGCACACAACTAAATACAAACCCACAAGACAAATAACTAAGTAAATACTAAAGACAAAAACCCTATGACACAAAACACCTAACCAAGAAACAGTACAAGAAACATTAAACATAGACAAGATTACTTATTTCTCCAGCAAGCTGGGGCTAAGGCTTAGGCTATGGGATATGGGGTTGGGGCTGGGGCTATGGCTTGGCTTGGCTAGGCTTGAGGGTTATGGCTATGGCTTGGAACTATGGCTATGGCTTGAGGTTAGAGGCTATGGCTATGGGCTATGGGGTTGGGGCTGTGGCTGTGGCTTGGCTTGAGGCTGTGGCTTGGAGCTGTGGCTATGGCTTGGGGTGTGACTGGTGGTAGTCACGGATGAGATTTTTGTCTAAGATGTGCCTGGCCGGGACCCAGGAACGCTCCTCTGGGCCGTACCCCTCCCAATCCACGAGGTACTGGAGGCCCCGGCCCCTCCGTCGGCAATCCAGTAGAGCTTTGACTGTGTAGGCCTCCCCTCCGTCGATGAGCCGAGGAGGAGGCGGAGGCTCAGGTGGGGGCATGAGGGGGGAGGTGGCAACAGGCCTCAGGCGTGAGACGTGGAACACTGGGTGGAGACGTCGCATGGTGGATGGGAGCTTGAGCCGGACAGCGGTGGGGCTGATGATTCTTTGAATGGGGAAAGGACCCAGGAAGCGAGGAGCCAGCTTGCGGCTTTCCACCCGGAGTGGGATATCCTGTGCCACTAACCAGACCTTCTGGCCGACCCGATAGTGAGGGGCTGGGCGCCGACGCTTGTCTGCCGTGGTCTTCATCGTCTTACCCGCCCGAACCAAGGCGCGGCGAGCAGACAGCCACACACGGCGACACCGCCGGATGAATGCCCCGGCCGAAGGCACTCCGACTTCCTCCTCCTGGCTGGGGAACAGTGGAGGCTGGTAGCCCATACAGCACTCGAAGGGGGAGAGGCCGGAGGCAGAGGCGGCGTGGGAGTTTACGGCGTACTCAACCCAGGGTAGCATGGTAGACCAGGATCTTGGGTTGGTCGAGCACACGCATCGGAGGACCGTCTCCAGGGTTTGGTTGGCCCGCTCAGTCTGTCCATTGGTCTGTGGGTGGTATCCGGAGCTGAGGCTGAAGGAGGTGCCAAGGGATGAGCAGAATGCTTTCCAGAACTGGGAGGTGAATTGGGGACCACGATCTGACACAATATCCACAGGAATGCCATGGGGACGGACAACATGCTGGATTAGTAGGTCAGCTGTGGTTTTAGCAGAGGGGAGCTTGGGAAGGGGCATGAAGTGGGCAGATTTGGAGAACCGGTCAACTATGGTGAGGACAGTGGTGTTTCCATGGGAGACGGGCAGGCCAGTGACGAAGTCCAGAGCTATGTGGGACCAGGGACGGTGAGGAATGGGCAGTGGGCAGGGCAGGCACTGGGCGTAGCTGCGCCGTTCTGAGCGTTGCGGACCAGCTCCTCGATCCGGAGGCACACGTTGTTTACGAAACATGTTCTGGGCAGAATGGAGCTGGGCTCTCCCTTGGCCGAGGAAGCGTCGAAACGCCTGGAGAGCGCGTCAGCCTTGGTGTTCTTGGACCCTGGCCTGTAGGCCAGGGAGAAGTTGAACCGGTCAAAGAAGAGGGCCCATCTGGCTTGTCTGGGCGTCAGCCTCTTGGCGGAGCGGAGGTACTCCAGGTTTTTATGGTCCGTCCAGACCAGGAACGGAATCCTTGCCCCCTCAAGCCAGTGCCTCCACTCTTCCAGGGCCAGCTTCACCGCCAGCAGCTCCCGGTTCCCAATGTCGTAGTTGGACTCCGCAGGCGTCAGCCGATGGGAGAAGAACGCGCATGGGTGTACCTTCTGATCATTGCTGGATCTCTGGGAGAGAACCGCACCAACCCCGACATTGGAGGCATCCACCTCCACAATGAACTGCTTGGCGGGGTCGGGGGTGGTGAGGATGGGCGCGGTGGTGAAGCGCCTCTTCAGCTCACAGAAGGTCACCTCAGCTTGCGGAGTCCAACGAAATGGCACCTTGATGGAGGTAAGGGCCGTTAGGGGAGCTGCCACGGTGCTGTAGTTCCTGACGAATCGCCTATAGAAATTGGCGAAGCCCAGGAAGCTCTGTAGGGCCTTGCGGTCCTTGGGTGCGGGCCAGTCCACCACAGCCTTGACCTTCTCCTCGTCCATTCCCAGGTGGTTTGGGGAGATGACGTGCCCCAGGAAGGAGGTAGTGGTGGTGCTGAACTCGCATTTCTCGGCCTTGACAAAGAGGCGGTTTTCAAGAAGGCGGCGGAGCACCTGGCGAACATGGTTCGTGTGCTCTGTCCTGTCCCGGGAGAAGATCAGGATGTCGTCAAGGTAGACGTAGACGAACCTCCCGATCATGTCTCCAAGCACATCGTTCACCAAATTCTGGAACACTGCGGGTGCGTTGGTCAGGCCGAATGGAACCACCAGGTACTCCCAGTGGCCGCTAGGGGTGTTAAAAGCGGTTTTCCATTCATCACCCTCCCTGATGCGCAGGAGGTGGTAAGCATTCCGCAGGTCCAGCTTGGTGAAGATGGCCGCTCCTTGGATGACATCGAATGCCGAGGACATCAGTGGGAGCGGGTAGCGGTTCCTGATCGTGATCTTATTAAGGCCTCGGTAGTCGATGCAGGGGCGCAGGGAGCCATCCTTCTTCTTCACAAAGAAGAAGCCTGCCCCCGCGGGAGAGGAGGATGGACGGATGATGCCAGCCGCAAGGGACTCCCTGATGTACTTGTCCATGGCCCCCCTCTCTGGCTCAGACAAGGCAAAGACACGACCCCTAGGAGGTGCTGTGCCAGGCTGGAGGTCGATAGCACAGTCATACGGGCGGTGCGGGGGCAGGGACACCGCACGGGACTTGCTAAAGACTGTAGCCAGATCGTGGTATTCGGGGGGCACTCTGGAGATGTCTGGCCTCCCCTCGGGAGCTGGTCCACCCGCAGAGCAAGAAGGTCGGGAGTCGAGGAGGCAGCTGGCCGAACAGGAGGCACTCCACTCCCGCACCTCATGGCGGGCCCAGTCGATCACCGGCCCGTGTTGCGCCAACCAGGGATGACCCAGGACAATCGGAGAGCGAGGTGTCTCAGTCACAAACAGCTGGACCTGCTCGCGGTGGTTACCGGACGCCAGCAGCTGGATGGGAGCAGTCCGGAAGGACACCTTGGCAAGGGGTTGCCCACCCAGCCCTGAGATGGACAATGGGCTGGGAAGTTGGCATAGGGGAACCCCCCACTCGGCAGCAGCTCTGGCGTCAATAAAGCTCTCCTCAGCCCCCGAGTCAATGAGGGCGGTGGTCTTGCGGGAGCGGCCCTCCCAGGTCAGGGTCACAGGAACGCAGGTCCGGCGGTAGGAGGAGGTCTGCTTGGATGAGGAGCCCACCAGTACTCCTCCAGACGCTAGCGGGTGCTGTCTTGACGGACAGCCTCGGACCGCATGACCCTGCTGGCCGCAGTAAAAACACGCCCCCGACCTCCTTCTCCGTTGGCGCTCCTCCTGGGTGAGCCGGGACCTCCCGATCTCCAGGGGAGATGCCTCTCCAGGAGAGAGTGTGGTGGCGTCCCCCCTCGGCTGGTCATGAGGCGACGCGCGATCAGGGCACGGGGGTTGGATCTGGCCAGAAGGGGCAGAACGTCGGCCAGGGCCAAGGGTGAGCGCCCTCTCCTCCAGGCGGCTGTCGATGCGCAGGGCCAGGTCTATAAGGGCCTCTGGAGACTCAGGGATCTCACAGAAGAGCAGTCGATCCTTGACTGGTTCGGACAGCCCCTGGAGGAACACGTCACAGAGCGCCTCCCTGCTCCAGCCAGAAGTAGCTGCCACCGTCTGGAAGTCGATGGCATAGTCTGCCACCGATCTCCTCCCCTGCCTCATCCTCAGTAGCTCTCGCCCTGCAGCTCTCCCCTGCTTAGAGCGGTCGAAGACACGCAGCAGTTCCTCCGCCAAGGCCTGGTAGGTGGTGGTGCAGGGCAGCCGAGCCTGCCATGCGGCAGTTCCCCACAAGCGAGCCCGCCCCGTCAGCTGGAAGAGGACGAAGGCGACCCGGGCCGGCTCCGAGGCGAAGGTGGAAGGCTGCAGAGCGAAGCACATCTCGCAGGAGGTGAGGAAGGCCCTGCAGAACCCTGGTTCTCCGCCGTACCGCTCAGGTGGAGGAAGGCGAGGCTCAGGACCTGGGTGCGTGACCGGCTGCAGCTGGGGTGCTTCTGCTCCGGGCTGGAGCACAGGTGCAGTGGTGGCAAGGGGCCGGGTAGCAGGCATGGTGGAAGCCTGGCTGGAACCCGCCCAGGGGAGGCTGGCTTGCAGAGTGGTCAGCGCTGCAGTCAGCTCCTGGATCCGCTGCCGCTGGCGTAACAGCTCAGCCTCTTGCTGGGCGATCTTGCGCTCCATCCTCGCTGGTGTCTGTGAGACAGTGTCTACTGATATGGGATCAGGTAGACACCAGAAGCGAGGTGAAGGGGAATGAGGATTTATTGAAAAACAAAACAAAACAGGCACGAGGGCCAACGAAAAACTTGGCCCAAAGGGTTGCAAAAGGACAAACTAAAGTACGCTACACAGAGCTATAAACAATAAATGCAAAAAGGCAAAAAACAAAAAGGCACTGGAAACTCCAGGCAAGATACTCAAGAAAAATAAATAACAATACTAAATATATATATACACAAGACGAGAGGCTAGGACAAATACTAGGGAACTTGACAAGAACTTGGCTAAACGAGACGCGACTAGAAACAAACTTGCACATGAAATGAGACGCGAGACACTGTCTGCCAGCCAACTTCCACCGCATCCAGATAAAGGCTTGGAAATCATGACATGAGGGGTAACACCTGGAGAGAGAGAAACAAGAGGCATGGCAAGATCAAGACATGGACTGAGATTGGATGACATGACCTGCTCATTAAGAGAATGAGCGTGCTCAGCTTAAGTACCAATTAAGTATGCAGTTTGGAAGCAAGCATGAATGTTAAGAACAGAAAAGCACAGCAAGATCTTGATATAGCAAAGCAGGAATCATGACAATAAACTCCCTGTCTAAATTAGTAGTATTAGTAATGTGCCTATCTAAGAATTACACCAACCCAGTGAGTGTTAGTAAATGTTAGTAACTTAAAAACAGTTAATTGCCAATTAAGCTTAGAGAGCCCCGAATCAGCACAGCATGGAAGGAAGGGGAAATACCAAAGCCAACCAGAGCTCAGAAATGTGCAACAACGAAGGCACGGGGCGGAACGCAGACAAGCGGTGGAGTGGCATGGCAGACCTGGCATGAACAAAAACATGGAAAAGTAAAAACATGGAATGTGAAACATGAAATGCAAAAACTGTGACATGAACTATGAACTATGAAACTATGAACTATGGAATCTTGATACATGAAACTGTTAAAACCATGAATAATACTGTTCTGGCCAGAGGCCAGAACCCTGGAACACAACACTGAAGTGAAGTTATGTACTTTTCAAAAACTTTCTTTTTTTTTAATTTTGCTTGTCAAAAATGTCCATTCTGTGTGTAACCCAGTGGGAAAGTGACAAATTTGAGTGAATTGTGACAATATGACTGAATTGGAGTGAATATGCGTTTATCTCTGTAAGAAAGCGAGCTAGAGCGCTGAAACTGTGGCTATACGCACTTTCATGGAAACACGCTTCTTTGAGGTTTTAAGCTCAGAAAGTGAAACTGTGCGTGTTTCTGGCCAGGGAACAGCTTCAGATCACAGTGCAATGCTTATATGGTATCGTTTGGTCCATTGTGCTTGTATGGCCATTTGGAAGTGAATATAAGCTTCTGAAGTGAAGTTATGAACTTTTCAAAAACTTTCTTTTTTTTAATTTTGCTTGTCAAAAATGTCCATTCTGTGTGTAACCCAGTGGGAGAGTGACAAATTTGAGTCAATTGTGACAATATGACTGAATTGGAGTGAATATGCGTTTATCTCTGTAAGAAAGCGAGCTTGAGCGCTGAAACTGTGGCTTTTCGCACTTTCATGAAAACATGCTTCTTTGAGGTTTTAAGCTCAGAAAGTGAATCTGAGCATGTTTTCGGCCTGGCAACAGCTTCAGATCACAGTGCAGTGCCTATATTGTATCGATTGGTCCAATGTGCTTGTATGGCCAATTTTAAGTGAATATAAGCTTCTGAAGTGAAGATATGTACTTTTCAAAAACTTTCTTTTTTTTAGTTTTGCTTGTCAAAAATGTCCTTTCTTTGTGTAACGTAGTGAGAAAGTGACAAACTTGAGTGAATTGTGACAATATGACTGAATTGGAGTGAATATGCGTTTATCTCTGTAAGAAAGCGAGCTAGAGCGCTGAAACTGTGGCTATACGCACTTTCATGAAAACATGCTTCTTTGAGGTTTTAAGCTCAGAAAGTGAATCTGAGCGTGTTTCCGGCCTGGCAACAGCTTCAGATCACAGTGCAATGCATATATTGTATCGTTTGTTCCAATGTGCTTGTATGGCCATTTGGAAGTGAATAGAAGCTTCTGAAGTGAAGATATGCACTTTTTCAAAAACTTTCTTTTTTATTTAATTTTGCTTGTCAAAAATGTCCTTTCTGTGTGTAACCCAGTGGGAAAGTGACAAACTTGAGTGAATTGTGACTATATGACTGAATTCGAGTGATGATGCGTTTATCTCTGTAAGGAAGCGCGCTAGAACGCTGAAACTGTGGCTATACGTGCTTTCATGAAAACACGCTTCTTTGAGGTTTTAAGCTCAGAACGTGAATCTGAGCGTGTTTCTGGCCTGGCAACAGCTTCAGATCACAGTGCAATGCATATATTGTATCGTTTGTTCCAATGTGCTTGTATGGCCATTTGGAAGTGAATAGAAGCTTCTGAAGTGAAGATATGCACTTTTTCAAAAACTTTCTTTTTTTTTAATTTTGCTTGTCAAAAATGTCCTTTCTGTGTGTAACCCAATGGGAAAGTGACAAACTTGAGTGAATTGTGACTATATGACTGAATTCGAGTGATGATGCGTTTATCTCTGTAAGGAAGCGCGCTAGAGCGCTGAAACTGTGGCTATACGTGCTTTCATGAAAACACGCTTCTTTGAGGTTTTAAGCTCAGAATGTGAAACTGTGCGTGCTTCTGGCCAGGGAACAGCTTCAGATCACAGTGCATTGCATATATTGTATCGATTGGTCCAATGTGCTTGTATGGCCAATTTTAAGTGAATATAAGCTTCTGAAGTGAAGATATGTACTTTTCAAAAACTTTCTTTTTTTTAATTTTGCTTTTCAAAAATGTCCATTCTGTGTGTAACCCAGTGGGAAAGTGACAAACTTGAGTGAATTGTGACAATATGACTGAATTGGAGTGAATATGCGTTTATCTCTGTAAGAAAGCGAGCTAGAGCGCTGAAACTGTGGCTATACGCACTTTCATGGAAACACGCTTCTTTGAGGTTTTAAGCTCAGAACGTGAATCTGAGCGTGTTTCTGGCCTGGGAACAGCTTCAGATCACAGTGCAATGCGTATATGGTATCGTTTGGTCCAATGGCTTTTATGGCCATTTGGAAGTGAATATAAGCTGCTGAAGTGAAGATATGCACTTTTTCAAAAACTTTCTTTTTTTTAGATTTGCTTGTCAGAAATGTCCATTCTGTGTTTCACTCAGTGGGAAAGTGAACAACTTCAGTGAATTGTGACTTTATTACTGAATTGGAGTGAATATGCTCGTATCTCTGTAAGGAAGCGCGCTTAGAGCGCTGAAACTGTGGCTATACGCACTTTCATGGAAACACGCTTCTTTGAGGTTTTAAGCTCAGAAAGTGAAACTGTGCGTGTTTCTGGCGAGGGAACAGCTTCAGATCACAGTGCAATGCTTATATGGTATCGTTTGGTCCATTGTGCTTGTACGGCCATTTGGAAGTGAATAAAAGCTTCTGAAGTGAAGATATGCACTTTTTCAAAAACTTTCTTTTTTTTAAATTTTGCTTGTCAAAAATGTCCATTCTGTGTGTAACCCAGTGGGAAAGTGAAAAACTTGAGTGAATTGTGACTATATGACTGAATTCGAGTGATTATGCGTTTATCTCTGAAAGGAAGCGCGCTAGAGCGCTGAAACTGTGGCTATACGTGCTTTCATGAAAACACGCTTCTTTGAGGTTTTAAGCTCAGAACGTGAATCTGAGCGTGTTTCTGGCCTGGGAACAGCTTCAGATCACAGTGCAATGCGTATATGGTATCGTTTGGTCCAATGGCTTTTATGGCCATTTGGAAGTGAATATAAGCTTCTGAAGTGAAGATATGCACTTTTTCAAAAACTTTCTTTTTTTTAGATTTGCTTGTCAGAAATGTCCATTCTGTGTGTTACTCAGTGGGAAAGTGAACAACTTCAGTGAATTGTGACTTTATTACTGAATTGGAGTGAATATGCTCGTATCTCTGGAAGGAAGCGCGCTAGAGCGCTGAAACTGTGGCTATACGCACTTTCATGGAAACACGCTTCTTTGAGGTTTTAAACTCAGAAAGTGAAACTGTGCGTGTTTCTGGCCAGGGAGCAGCTTCAGATCACAGTGCAATGCTTATATGGTATCGTTTGGTCCATTGTGCTTGTATGGCCATTTGGAAGTGAATATAAGCTTCTGAAGTGAAGATATGCACTTTTTCAAAAACTTTCTTTTTTTTTAAATTTTGCTTGTCAAAAATGTCCATTCTGTGTGTAACCCAGTGGGAAAGTGAAAAACCTGAGTGAATTGTGACTATATGACTGAATTCGAGTAACTATGCGTTTATCTCTGAAAGGAAACGCGCTAGAGCGCTGAAACTGTGGCTATACGTGCTTTCCTGAAAACACGCTTCTTTGAGGTTTTAAGCTCAGAATGTGAAACTGTGCGTGCTTCTGGCCAGGGAACAGCTTCAGATCACAGTGCATTGCATATATTGTATCGATTGGTCCAATGTGCTTGTATGGCCAATTTTAAGTGAATATAGTGAAGATATGCACTTTTTCAAAAACTTTCTTTTTTTTAGATTTGCTTGTCAGAATTGTCCATTCTGTGTGTTACTCAGTGGGAAAGTGAAAAACTTCAGTGAATTGTGACTATATTACTGAATTGGAGTGAATATGCTCGTATCTCTGTAAGGAAGCGCGCAAGAGCGCTGAAACTGTGGCTATACGGACTTTCATGGAAACACGCTTCTTTGAGGTTTTAAGCTCAGAATGTGAAACTGTGCGTGCTTCTGGCCAGGGAACAGCTTCAGATCACAGTGCAATGCTTATATTGTATCGATTGGTCCAATGTGCTTGTATGGCCAATTTTCAGTGAATATAAGCTTCTGAAGTGAAGTTATGTACTTTTCAAAAACTTTCTTTTTTTTTAATTTTGCTTGTCAAAAATGTCCATTCTGTGTGTAACCCAGTGGGAAAGTGACAAATTTGAGTGAATTGTGACAATATGACTGAATTGGAGTGAATATGCGTTTATCTCTGTAAGAAAGCGAGCTTGAGCGCTGAAACTGTGGCTCTACGTGCTTTCATGAAAACACGCTTCTTTGAGGTTTTAAGCTCAGAATGTGAAACTGTGCGTGCTTCTGGCCAGGGAACAGCTTCAGATCACAGTGCATTGCATATATTGTATCGATTGGTCCAATGTGCTTGTATGGCCAATTTTAAGTGAATATAAGCTTCTGAAGTGAAGATATGTACTTTTCAAAAAGTTTCTTTTTTTTAATTTTGCTAGTCAAAAATGTCCATTCTGTGTGTAACCCAGTGGGAAAGTGACAAACTTGAGTGAATTGTGACAATATGACTGAATTGGAGTGAATATGCGTTTATCTCTGTTAGAAAGCGAGCTAGAGCGCTGAAACTGTGGCTATACGCACTTTCATGGAAACACGCTTCTTTGAGGTTTTAAGCTCAGAACGTGAATCTGAGCGTGTTTCTGGCCTGGGAACAGCTTCAGATCACAGTGCAGTGCGTATATGGTATCGTTTGGTCCAATGGCTTTTATGGCCATTTGGAAGTGAATATAAGCTTCTGAAGTGAAGATATGCACTTTTTCAAAAACTTTCTTTTTTTTAGATTTGCTTGTCAGAAATGTCCATTCTGTGTGTTACTCAGTGGGAAAGTGAACAACTTCAGTGAATTGTGACTATATTACTGAATTGGAGTGAATATGCTCGTATCTCTGTAAGGAAGCGCGCTAGAGCGCTGAAACTGTGGCTATACGCACTTTCATGGAAACACGCTTCTTTGAGGTTTTAAGCTCAGAATGTGAAACTGTGCGTGCTTCTGGCCAGGGAACAGCTTCAGATCACAGTGCAATGCTTATATTGTATCGATTGGTCCAATGTGCTTGTATGGCCAATTTTCAGTGAATATAAGCTTCTGAAGTGAAGTTATGTACTTTTCAAAAACTTTCTTTTTTTTTAATTTTGCTTGTCAAAAATGTCCATTCTGTGTGTAACCCAGTGGGAAAGTGACAAATTTGAGTGAATTGTGACAATATGACTGAATTGGAGTGAATATGCGTTTATCTCTGTAAGAAAGCGAGCTAGAGCGCTGAAACTGTGGCTATACGCACTTTCATGGAAACACGCTTCTTTGAGGTTTTAAGCTCAGAAAGTGAAACTGTGCGTGTTTCTGGCCAGGGAACAGCTTCAGATCACAGTGCAATGCTTATATGGTATCGTTTGGTCCATTGTGCTTGTATGGCCATTTGGAAGTGAATATAAGCTTCTGAAGTGAAGTTATTAACTTTTCAAAAACTTTCTTTTTTTTAATTTTGCTTGTCAAAAATGTCCATTCTGTGTGTAACCCAGTGGGAAAGTGACAAATTTGAGTGAATTGTGACAATATGACTGAATTGGAGTGAATATGCGTTTATCTCTGTAAGAAAGCGAGCTTGAGCGCTGAAACTGTGGCTTTTCGCACTTTCATGAAAACATGCTTCTTTGAGGTTTTAAGCTCAGAAAGTGAATCTGAGCATGTTTTCGGCCTGGCAACAGCTTCAGATCACAGTGCAGTGCCTATATTGTATCGATTGGTCCAATGTGCTTGTATGGCCAATTTTAAGTGAATATAAGCTTCTGAAGTGAAGATATGTACTTTTCAAAAACTTTCTTTTTTTTAGTTTTGCTTGTCAAAAATGTCCTTTCTTTGTGTAACTTAGTGAGAAAGTGACAAACTTGAGTGAATTGTGACAATATGACTGAATTGGAGTGAATATGCGTTTATCTCTGTAAGAAAGCGAGCTAGAGCGCTGAAACTGTGGCTATACGCACTTTCATGAAAACATGCTTCTTTGAGGTTTTAAGCTCAGAAAGTGAATCTGAGCGTGTTTCCGGCCTGGCAACAGCTTCAGATCACAGTGCAATGCATATATTGTATCGTTTGTTCCAATGTGCTTGTATGGCCATTTGGAAGTGAATAGAAGCTTCTGAAGTGAAGATATGCACTTTTTCAAAAACTTTCTTTTTTATTTAATTTTGCTTGTCAAAAATGTCCTTTCTGTGTGTAACCCAGTGGGAAAGTGACAAACTTGAGTGAATTGTGACTATATGACTGAATTCGAGTGATGATGCGTTTATCTCTGTAAGGAAGCGCGCTAGAACGCTGAAACTGTGGCTATACGTGCTTTCATGAAAACACGCTTCTTTGAGGTTTTAAGCTCAGAACGTGAATCTGAGCGTGTTTCTGGCCTGGCAACAGCTTCAGATCACAGTGCAATGCATATATTGTATCGTTTGTTCCAATGTGCTTGTATGGCCATTTGGAAGTGAATAGAAGCTTCTGAAGTGAAGATATGCACTTTTTCAAAAACTTTCTTTTTTTTTTATTTTGCTTGTCAAAAATGTCCTTTCTGTGTGTAACCCAGTGGGAAAGTGACAAACTTGAGTGAATTGTGACTATATGACTGAATTCGAGTGATGATGCGTTTATCTCTGTAAGGAAGCGCGCTAGAGCGCTGAAACTGTGGCTATACGTGCTTTCATGAAAACACGCTTCTTTGAGGTTTTAAGCTCAGAATGTGAAACTGTGCGTGCTTCTGGCCAGGGAACAGCTTCAGATCACAGTGCATTGCATATATTGTATCGATTGGTCCAATGTGCTTGTATGGCCAATTTTAAGTGAATATAAGCTTCTGAAGTGAAGATATGTACTTTTCAAAAACTTTCTTTTTTTTAATTTTGCTTTTCAAAAATGTCCATTCTGTGTGTAACCCAGTGGGAAAGTGACAAACTTGAGTGAATTGTGACAATATGACTGAATTGGAGTGAATATGCGTTTATCTCTGTAAGAAAGCGAGCTAGAGCGCTGAAACTGTGGCTATACGCACTTTCATGGAAACACGCTTCTTTGAGGTTTTAAGCTCAGAACGTGAATCTGAGCGTGTTTCTGGCCTGGGAACAGCTTCAGATCACAGTGCAATGCGTATATGGTATCGTTTGGTCCAATGGCTTTTATGGCCATTTGGAAGTGAATATAAGCTGCTGAAGTGAAGATATGCACTTTTTCCAAAACTTTCTTTTTTTTAGATTTGCTTGTCAGAAATGTCCATTCTGTGTTTTACTCAGTGGGAAAGTGAACAACTTCAGTGAATTGTGACTATATTACTGAATTGGAGTGAATATGCTCGTATCTCTGTAAGGAAGCGCGCTTAGAGCGCTGAAACTGTGGCTATACGCACTTTCATGGAAACACGCTTCTTTGAGGTTTTAAGCTCAGAAAGTGAAACTGTGCGTGTTTCTGGCGAGGGAACAGCTTCAGATCACAGTGCAATGCTTATATGGTATCGTTTGGTCCATTGTGCTTGTACGGCCATTTGGAAGTGAATATAAGCTTCTGAAGTGAAGATATGCACTTTTTCAAAAACTTTCTTTTTTTTAAATTTTGCTTGTCAAAAATGTCCATTCTGTGTGTAACCCAGTGGGAAAGTGAAAAACTTGAGTGAATTGTGACTATATGACTGAATTCGAGTGATTATGCGTTTATCTCTGAAAGGAAGCGCGCTAGAGCGCTGAAACTGTGGCTATACGTGCTTTCATGAAAACACGCTTCTTTGAGGTTTTAAGCTCAGAACGTGAATCTGAGCGTGTTTCTGGCCTGGGAACAGCTTCAGATCACAGTGCAATGCGTATATGGTATCGTTTGGTCCAATGGCTTTTATGGCCATTTGGAAGTGAATATAAGCTTCTGAAGTGAAGATATGCACTTTTTCAAAAACTTTCTTTTTTTTAGATTTGCTTGTCAGAAATGTCCATTCTGTGTGTTACTCAGTGGGAAAGTGAACAACTTCAGTGAATTGTGACTTTATTACTGAATTGGAGTGAATATGCTCGTATCTCTGGAAGGAAGCGCGCTAGAGCGCTGAAACTGTGGCTATACGCACTTTCATGGAAACACGCTTCTTTGAGGTTTTAAACTCAGAAAGTGAAACTGTGCGTGTTTCTGGCCAGGGAACAGCTTCAGATCACAGTGCAATGCTTATATGGTATCGTTTGGTCCATTGTGCTTGTATGGCCATTTGGAAGTGAATATAAGCTTCTGAAGTGAAGATATGCACTTTTTCAAAAACTTTCTTTTTTTTTAAATTTTGCTTGTCAAAAATGTCCATTCTGTGTGTAACCCAGTGGGAAAGTGAAAAACTTGAGTGAATTGTGACTATATGACTGAATTCGAGTGACTATGCGTTTATCTCTGAAAGGAAACGCGCTAGAGCGCTGAAACTGTGGCTATACGTGCTTTCCTGAAAACACGCTTCTTTGAGGTTTTAAGCTCAGAATGTGAAACTGTGCGTGCTTCTGGCCAGGGAACAGCTTCAGATCACAGTGCATTGCATATATTGTATCGATTGGTCCAATGTGCTTGTATGGCCAATTTTAAGTGAATATAGTGAAGATATGCACTTTTTCAAAAACTTTCTTTTTTTTAGATTTGCTTGTCAGAAATGTCCATTCTGTGTGTTACTCAGTGGGAAAGTGAAAAACTTCAGTGAATTGTGACTATATTACTGAATTGGAGTGAATATGCTCGTATCTCTGTAAGGAAGCGCGCAAGAGCGCTGAAACTGTGGCTATACGGACTTTCATGGAAACACGCTTCTTTGAGGTTTTAAGCTCAGAAAGTGAAACTGTGAGTGCTTCTGGCCTGGCAACAGCTTCAGATCACAGTGCATTGCATATATTGTATCGTTTGTTCCAATGTGCTTGTTTGGCCATTTGGAAGTGAATAGAAGCTTCTGAAGTGAAGATATGCACTTTTTCAAAAACTTTCTTTTTTTTTAATTTTGCTTGTCAAAAATGTCCTTTCTGTGTGTAACCCAGTGGGAAAGTGACAAACTTGAGTGAATTGTGACTATATGACTGAATTCGAGTGATGATGCGTTTATCTCTGTAAGGAAGCGCGCTAGAGCGCTGAAACTGTGGCTATACGTGCTTTCATGAAAACACGCTTCTTTGAGGTTTTAAGCTCAGAATGTGAAACTGTGCGTGCTTCTGGCCAGGGAACAGCTTCAGATCACAGTGCATTGCATATATTGTATCGATTGGTCCAATGTGCTTGTATGGCCAATTTTAAGTGAATATAAGCTTCTGAAGTGAAGATATGTACTTTTCAAAAACTTTCTTTTTTTTAATTTTGCTTTTCAAAAATGTCCATTCTGTGTGTAACCCAGTGGGAAAGTGACAAACTTGAGTGAATTGTGACAATATGACTGAATTGGAGTGAATATGCGTTTATCTCTGTAAGAAAGCGAGCTAGAGCGCTGAAACTGTGGCTATACGCACTTTCATGGAAACACGCTTCTTTGAGGTTTTAAGCTCAGAACGTGAATCTGAGCGTGTTTCTGGCCTGGGAACAGCTTCAGATCACAGTGCAATGCGTGTATGGTATCGTTTGGTCCAATGGCTTTTATGGCCATTTGGAAGTGAATATAAGCTGCTGAAGTGAAGATATGCACTTTTTCAAAAACTTTCTTTTTTTTAGATTTGCTTGTCAGAAATGTCCATTCTGTGTTTTACTCAGTGGGAAAGTGAACAACTTCAGTGAATTGTGACTTTATTACTGAATTGGAGTGAATATGCTCGTATCTCTGTAAGGAAGCGCGCTTAGAGCGCTGAAACTGTGGCTATACGCACTTTCATGGAAACACGCTTCTTTGAGGTTTTAAGCTCAGAAAGTGAAACTGTGCGTGTTTCTGGCGAGGGAACAGCTTCAGATCACAGTGCAATGCTTATATGGTATCGTTTGGTCCATTGTGCTTGTACGGCCATTTGGAAGTGAATAAAAGCTTCTGAAGTGAAGATATGCACTTTTTCAAAAACTTTCTTTTTTTTTAATTTTGCTTGTCAAAAATGTCCATTCTGTGTGTAACCCAGTGGGAAAGTGAAAAACTTGAGTGAATTGTGACTATATGACTGAATTCGAGTGATTATGCGTTTATCTCTGAAAGGAAGCGCGCTAGAGCGCTGAAACTGTGGCTATACGTGCTTTCATGAAAACACGCTTCTTTGAGGTTTTAAGCTCAGAACGTGAATCTGAGCGTGTTTCTGGCCTGGCAACAGCTTCAGATCACAGTGCAATGCATATATTGTATCGTTTGTTCCAATGTGCTTGTATGGCCATTTGGAAGTGAATAGAAGCTTCTGAAGTGAAGATATGCACTTTTTCAAAAACTTTCTTTTTTTTTAATTTTGCTTGTCAAAAATGTCCTTTCTGTGTGTAACCCAGTGGGAAAGTGACAAACTTGAGTGAATTGTGACTATATGACTGAGTTCGAGTGATGATGCGTTTATCTCTGAAAGGAAGCGCGCTAGAGCGCTGAAACCGTGGCTATACGTGCTTTCATGAAAACACGCTTCTTTGAGGTTTTAAGCTCAGAATGTGAAACTGTGCGTGCTTCTGGCCAGGGAACAGCTTCAGATCACAGTGCATTGCATAAATTGTATCGATTGGTCCAATGTGCTTGTATGGCCATTTGGAAGTGAATAGAAGCTTCTGAAGTGAAGATATGCACTTTTTCAAAAACTTTCTTTTTTTTAATTTTGCTTGTCAAAAATGTCCTTTCTGTGTGTAACCCAGTGGGAAAGTGACAAACTTGAGTGAATTGTGACTATATGACTGAATTCGAGTGATGATGCGTTTATCTCTGTAAGGAAGCGCACTAGAGCGCTGAAACTGTGGCTATACGTGCTTTCATGAAAACACGCTTCTTTGAGGTTTTAAGCTCAGAATGTGAAACTGTGCGTGCTTCTGGCCAGGGAACAGCTTCAGATCACAGTGCATTGCATATATTGTATCGATTGGTCCAATGTGCTTGTATGGCCAATTTTAAGTGAATATAAGCTTCTGAAGTGAAGATATGTCCTTTTCAAAAACTTTCTTTTTTTTAGTTTTGCTTGTCAAAAATGTCCTTTCTGTGTGTAACTTAGTGAGAAAGTGAACAACTTCAGTGAATTGTGACAATATGACTGAATTGGAGTGAATATGCGTTTATCTCTGTAAGAAAGCGAGCTAGAGCGCTGAAACTGTGGCTATACGCACTTTCATGAAAACATGCTTCTTTGAGGTTTTAAGCTCAGAAAGTGAATCTGAGCGTGTTTCCGGCCTGGCAACAGCTTCAGATCACAGTGCAATGCATATATTGTATCGTTTGTTCCAATGTGCTTGTATGGCCATTTGGAAGTGAATAGAAGCTTCTGAAGTGAAGATATGCACTTTTTCAAAAACTTTTTTATTTAATTTTGCTTGTCAAAAATGTCCATTCTGTGTGTAACCCAGTGGGAAAGTGAAAAACTTGAGTGAATTGTGACTATATGACTGAATTCGAGTGATGATGCGTTTATCTCTGTAAGGAAGCGCGCTAGAGCGCTGAAACTGTGGCTATACGTGCTTTCATGAAAACACGCTTCTTTGAGGTTTTAAGCTCAGAATGTGACACTGTGCGTGCTTCTGGCCAGGGAACAGCTTCAGATCACAGTGCATTGCATATATTGTATCGATTGGTCCAATGTGCTTGTATGGCCAATTTTAAGTGAATATAAGCTTCTGAAGTGAAGATATGTACTTTTCAAAAACTTTCTTTTTTTTAATTTTGCTTGTCAAAAATGTCCATTCTGTGTGTAACCCAGTGGGAAAGTGACAAACTTGAGTGAATTTTGACAATATGACTGAATTGGAGTGAATATGCGTTTATCTCTGTAAGAAAGCGAGCTAGAGCGCTGAAACTGTGGCTATACGCACTTTCATGGAAACACGCTTCTTTGAGGTTTTAAGCTCAGAACGTGAATCTGAGCGTGTTTCTGGCCTGGGAACAGCTTCAGATCACAGTGCATTGCGTATATGGTATCGTTTGGTCCAATGGCTTTTATGGCCATTTGGAAGTGAATATAAGCTTCTGAAGTGAAGATATGCACTTTTTCAAAAACTTTCTTTTTTTTAGATTTGCTTGTCAGAAATGTCCATTCTGTGTGTTACTCAGTGGGAAAGTGAACAACTTCAGTGAATTGTGACTTTATTACTGAATTGGAGTGAATATGCTCGTATCTCTGGAAGGAAGCGCGCTAGAGCGCTGAAACTCTGGCTATACGCACTTTCATGGAAACACGCTTCTTTGAGGTTTTAAGCTCAGAAAGTGAAACTGTGCGTGTTTCTGGCCAGGGAACAGCTTCAGATCACAGTGCAATGCTTATATGGTATAGTTTGGTCCATTGTGCTTGTATGGCCATTTGGAAGTGAATATAATTTTCTGAAGTGAAGATATGCACTTTTTCAAAAACTTTCTTTTTTTTTAAATTTTGCTTGTCAAAAATGTCCATTCTGTGTGTAACCCAGTGGGAAAGTGAAAAACTTGAGTGAATTGTGACTATATGACTGAATTCGAGTGACTATGCGTTTATCTCTGAAAGGAAACGCGCTAGAGTGCTGAAACTGTGGCTATACGTGCTTTCCTGAAAACACGCTTCTTTGAGGTTTTAAGCTCAGAATGTGAAACTGTGCGTGCTTCTGGCCAGGGAACAGCTTCAGATCACAGTGCATTGCATATATTGTATCGATTGGTCCAATGTGCTTGTATGGCCAATTTTAAGTGAATATAGTGAAGATATGCACTTTTTCAAAAACTTTCTTTTTTTTAGATTTGCTTGTCAGAAATGTCCATTCTGTGTGTTACTCAGTGGGAAAGTGAACAACTTCAGTGAATTGTGACTATATTACTGAATTGGAGTGAATATGCTCGTATCTCTGTAAGGAAGCGCGCAAGAGCGCTGAAACTGTGGCTATACGGACTTTCATGGAAACACGCTTCTTTGAGGTTTTAAGCTCAGAAAGTGAAACTGTGAGTGCTTCTGGCCAGGGAACAGCTTCAGATTACAGTGCATTGCATATATTGTATCGTTTGTTCCAATGTGCTTGTTTGGCCATTTGGAAGTGAATAGAAGCTTCTGAAGTGAAGATATGCACTTTTTCAAAAACTTTCTTTTTTTTAAATTTTGCTTGTCAAAAATGTCCATTCTGTGTGTAACCCAGTGGGAAAGTGAAAAACTTGAGTGAATTGTGACTATATGACTGAATTCGAGTGATTATGCGTTTATCTCTATAAGGAAGCGCGCTAGAGCGCTGAAACTGTGGCTATACGTGCTTTCATGAAAACACGCTTCTTTGAGGTTTTAAGCTCAGAACGTGAATCTGAGCGTGTTTCTGGCCTGGCAACAGCTTCAGATCACAGTGCAATGCATATATTGTATCGTTTGGTCCAATGTGCTTGTATGGCCAATTTTAAGTGAATATAAGCTTCTGAAGTGAAGATATGTACTTTTCAAAAACTTTCTTTTTTTTAATTTTGCTTTTCAAAAATGTCCATTCTGTGTGTAACCCAGTGGGAAAGTGACAAACTTGAGTGAATTGTGACAATATGACTGAATTGGAGTGAATATGCGTTTATCTCTGTAAGAAAGCGAGCTAGAGCGCTGAAACTGTGGCTATACGCACTTTCATGAAAACATGCTTCTTTGAGGTTTTAAGCTCAGAAAGTGAATCTGAGCGTGTTTCTGGCCTGGGAACAGCTTCAGATCACAGTGCAATGCGTATATGGTATCGTTTGGTCCAATGGCTTTAATGGCCATTTGGAAGTGAATATAAGCTGCTGAAGTGAAGATATGCACTTTTTCAAAAACTTTCTTTTTTTTAGATTTGCTTGTCAGAAATGTCCATTCTGTGTTTTACTCAGTGGGAAAGTGAACAACTTCAGTGAATTGTGACTTTATTACTGAATTGGAGTGAATATGCTCGTATCTCTGTAAGGAAGCGCGCTTAGAGCGCTGAAACTGTGGCTATACGCACTTTCATGGAAACACGCTTCTTTGAGGTTTTAAGCTCAGAAAGTGAAACTGTGCGTGTTTCTGGCCTGGCAACAGCTTCAGATCACAGTGCAATGCATATATTGTATCGTTTGTTCCAATGTGCTTGTATGGCCATTTGGAAGTGAATAGAAGCTTCTGAAGTGAAGATATGCACTTTTTCAAAAACTTTCTTTTTTTTTAATTTTGCTTGTCAAAAATGTCCTTTCTGTGTGTAACCCAGTGGGAAAGTGACAAACTTGAGTGAATTGTGACTATATGACTGAATTCGAGTGATGATGCGTTTATCTCTGTAAGGAAGCGCGCTAGAGCGCTGAAACTGTGGCTATACGTGCTTTCATGAAAACACGCTTCTTTGAGGTTTTAAGCTCAGAATGTGAAACTGTGCGTGCTTCTGGCCAGGGAACAGCTTCAGATCACAGTGCATTGCATAAATTGTATCGATTGGTCCAATGTGCTTGTATGGCCATTTGGAAGTGAATAGAAGCTTCTGAAGTGAAGATATGCACTTTTTCAAAAACTTTCTTTTTTTTAATTTTGCTTGTCAAAAATGTCCTTTCTGTGTGTAACCCAGTGGGAAAGTGACAAACTTGAGTGAATTGTGACTATATGACTGAATTCGAGTGATGATGCGTTTATCTCTGTAAGGAAGCGCGCTAGAGCGCTGAAACTGTGGCTATACGTGCTTTCATGAAAACACGCTTCTTTGAGGTTTTAAGCTCAGAATGTGAAACTGTGCGTGCTTCTGGCCAGGGAACAGCTTCAGATCACAGTGCATTGCATATATTGTATCGATTGGTCCAATGTGCTTGTATGGCCAATTTTAAGTGAATATAAGCTTCTGAAGTGAAGATATGTCCTTTTCAAAAACTTTCTTTTTTTTAGTTTTGCTTGTCAAAAATGTCCTTTCTGTGTGTAACTTAGTGAGAAAGTGAACAACTTCAGTGAATTGTGACAATATGACTGAATTGGAGTGAATATGCGTTTATCTCTGTAAGAAAGCGAGCTAGAGCGCTGAAACTGTGGCTATACGCACTTTCATGAAAACATGCTTCTTTGAGGTTTTAAGCTCAGAAAGTGAATCTGAGCGTGTTTCCGGCCTGGCAACAGCTTCAGATCACAGTGCAATGCATATATTGTATCGTTTGTTCCAATGTGCTTGTATGGCCATTTGGAAGTGAATAGAAGCTTCTGAAGTGAAGATATGCACTTTTTCAAAAACTTTTTTATTTAATTTTACTTGTCAAAAATGTCCATTCTGTGTGTAACCCAGTGGGAAAGTGAAAAACTTGAGTGAATTTTGACAATATGACTGAATTGGAGTGAATATGCGTTTATCTCTGTCAGAAAGCGAGCTAGAGCGCTGAAACTGTGGCTATACGCACTTTCATGGAAACACGCTTCTTTGAGGTTTTAAGCTCAGAATGTGAATCTGAGCGTGTTTCTGGCCTGGGAACAGCTTCAGATCACAGTGCAATGCGTATATGGTATCGTTTGGTCCATTGTGCTTGTATGGCCATTTGGAAGTGAATATAAGCTTCTGAAGTGAAGATATGCACTTTTTCAAAAACTTTCTTTTTTTTTAAATTTTGCTTGTCAAAAATGTCCATTCTGTGTGTAACCCAGTGGGAAAGTGAAAAACTTGAGTGAATTGTGACTATATGACTGAATTCGAGTGACTATGCGTTTATCTCTGAAAGGAAACGCGCTAGAGCGCTGAAACTGTGGCTATACGTGCTTTCCTGAAAACACGCTTCTTTGAGGTTTTAAGCTCAGAATGTGAAACTGTGCGTGCTTCTGGCCAGGGAACAGCTTCAGATCACAGTGCATTGCATATATTGTATCGATTGGTCCAATGTGCTTGTATGGCCAATTTTAAGTGAATATAGTGAAGATATGCACTTTTTCAAAAACTTTCTTTTTTTTAGATTTGCTTGTCAGAAATGTCCATTCTGTGTGTTACTCAGTGGGAAAGTGAACAACTTCAGTGAATTGTGACTATATTACTGAATTGGAGTGAATATGCTCGTATCTCTGTAAGGAAGCGCGCAAGAGCGCTGAAACTGTGGCTATACGGACTTTCATGGAAACACGCTTCTTTGAGGTTTTAAGCTCAGAAAGTGAAACTGTGAGTGCTTCTGGCCAGGGAACAGCTTCAGATTACAGTGCATTGCATATATTGTATCGTTTGTTCCAATGTGCTTGTTTGGCCATTTGGAAGTGAATATAAGCTTCTGAAGTGAAGATATGCACTTTTTCAAAAACTTTCTTTTTTTTAAATTTTGCTTGTCAAAAATGTCCATTCTGTGTGTAACCCAGTGGGAAAGTGAAAAACTTGAGTGAATTGTGACTATATGACTGAATTCGAGTGATTATGCGTTTATCTCTATAAGGAAGCGCGCTAGAGCGCTGAAACTGTGGTTATACGTGCTTTCATGAAAACACGCTTCTTTGAGGTTTTAAGCTCAGAACGTGAATCTGAGCGTGTTTCTGGCCTGGCAACAGCTTCAGATCACAGTGCAATGCATATATTGTATCGTTTGTTCCAATGTGCTTGTATGGCCATTTGGAAGTGAATAGAAGCTTCTGAAGTGAAGATATGCACTTTTTCAAAAACTTTCTTTTTTTTTAATTTTGCTTGTCAGAAATGTCCTTTCTGTGTGTAACCCAGTGTGAAAGTGACAAACTTGAGTGAATTGTGACTATATGACTGAATTCGAGTGATGATGCGTTTATCTCTGTAAGGAAGCGCGCTAGAGCGCTGAAACTGTGGCTATACGTGCTTTCATGAAAACACGCTTCTTTGAGGTTTTAAGCTCAGAATGTGAAACTGTGCGTGCTTCTGGCCAGGGAACAGCTTCAGATCACAGTGCATTGCATATATTGTATCGATTGGTCCAATGTGCTTGTATGGCCAATTTTAAGTGAATATAAGCTTCTGAAGTGAAGATATGTACTTTTCAAAAACTTTCTTTTTTTTAATTTTGCTTGTCAAAAATGTCCATTCTGTGTGTAACCCAGTGGGAAAGTGACAAACTTGAGTGAATTGTGACAATATGACTGAATTGGAGTGAATATGCGTTTATCTCTGTAAGAAAGCGAGCTAGAGCGCTGAAACTGTGGCTATACGCACTTTCATGGAAACACGCTTCTTTGAGGTTTTAAGCTCAGGAAGTGAAACTGTGCGTGTTTCTGGCCAGGGAACAGCTTCAGATCACAGTGCAATGCTTATATGGTATCGTTTGGTCCATTGTGCTTGTACGGCCATTTGGAAGTGAATATAAGCTTCTGAAGTGAAGATATGCACTTTTTCAAAAACTTTCTTTTTTTTAAATTTTGCTTGTCAAAAATCTCCATTCTGTGTGTAACCCAGTGGGAAAGTGAAAAACTTGAGTGAATTGTGACTATATGACTGAATTCGAGTGATTATGCGTTTATCTCTGTAAGGAAGCGCGCTAGAGCGCTGAAACTGTGGCTATACGTGCTTTCATGAAAACACGCTTCTTTGAGGTTTTAAGCTCAGAATGTGAAACTGTGCGTGCTTCTGGCCAGGGAACAGCTTCAGATCACAGTGCATTGCATATATTGTATCGATTGGTCCAATGTGCTTGTATGGCCATTTGGAAGTGAATAGAAGCTTCTGAAGTGAAGATATGCACTTTTTCAAAAACTTTCTTTTTTATTTAATTTTGCTTGTCAAAAATGTCCATTCTGTGTGTAACCCAGTGGGAAAGTGAAAAACTTGAGTGAATTGTGACTATATGACTGAATTCGAGTGATTATGCGTTTATCTCTGAAAGGAAGCGCGCTAGAGCGCTGAAACTGTGGCTATACGTGCTTTCATGAAAACACGCTTCTTTGAGGTTTTAAGCTCAGAACGTGAATCTGAGCGTGTTTCTGGCCTGGCAACAGCTTCAGATCACAGTGCAATGCATATATTGTATCGTTTGTTCCAATGTGCTTGTATGGCCATTTGGAAGTGAATAGAAGCTTCTGAAGTGAAGATATGCACTTTTTCAAAAACTTTCTTTTTTTTTAATTTTGCTTGTCAAAAATGTCCTTTCTGTGTGTAACCCAGTGGGAAAGTGACAAACTTGAGTGAATTGTGACTATATGACTGAATTCGAGTGATGATGCGTTTATCTCTGTAAGGAAGCGCGCTAGAGCGCTGAAACTGTGGCTATACGTGCTTTCATGAAAACACGCTTCTTTGAGGTTTTAAGCTCAGAATGTGAAACTGTGCGTGCTTCTGGCCAGGGAACAGCTTCAGATCACAGTGCATTGCATATATTGTATCGATTGGTCCAATGTGCTTGTATGGCCATTTGGAAGTGAATAGAAGCTTCTGAAGTGAAGATATGCACTTTTTCAAAAACTTTCTTTTTTTTTAATTTTGCTTGTCAAAAATGTCCTTTCTGTGTGTAACCCAGTGGGAAAGTGACAAACTTGAGTGAATTGTGACTATATGACTGAATTCGAGTGATGATGCGTTTATCTCTGTAAGAAAGCGAGCTAGAGCGCTGAAACTGTGGCTATACGCACTTTCATGGAAACACGCTTCTTTGAGGTTTTAAGCTCAGAACGTGAATCTGAGCGTGTTTCTGGCCTGGGAACAGCGTCAGATCACAGTGCAATGCGTATATGGTATCGTTTGGTCCAATGGCTTTTATGGCCATTTGGAAGTGAATATAAGCTGCTGAAGTGAAGATATGCACTTTTTCAAAAACTTTCTTTTTTTTAGATTTGCTTGTCAGAAATGTCCATTCTGTGTGTTACTCAGTGGGAAAGTGAACAACTTCAGTGAATTGTGACTTTATTACTGAATTGGAGTGAATATGCTCGTATCTCTGTAAGGAAGCGCGCTTAGAGCGCTGAAACTGTGGCTATACGCACTTTCATGGAAACACGCTTCTTTGAGGTTTTAAGCTCAGGAAGTGAAACTGTGCGTGTTTCTGGCCAGGGAACAGCTTCAGATCACAGTGCAATGCTTATATGGTATCGTTTGGTCCATTGTGCTTGTACGGCCATTTGGAAGTGAATATAAGCTTCTGAAGTGAAGATATGCACTTTTTCAAAAACTTTCTTTTTTTTAAATTTTGCTTGTCAAAAATGTCCATTCTGTGTGTAACCCAGTGGGAAAGTGACAAACTTGAGTGAATTGTGACTATATGACTGAATTCGAGTGATTATGCGTTTATCTCTGTAAGGAAGCGCGCTAGAGCGCTGAAACTGTGGCTATACGTGCTTTCATGAAAACACGCTTCTTTGAGGTTTTAAGCTCAGAATGTGAAACTGTGCGTGCTTCTGGCCAGGGAACAGCTTCAGATCACAGTGCATTGCATATATTGTATCGATTGGTCCAATGTGCTTGTATGGCCATTTGGAAGTGAATAGAAGCTTCTGAAGTGAAGATATGCACTTTTTCAAAAACTTTCTTTTTTATTTAATTTTGCTTGTCAAAAATGTCCATTCTGTGTGTAACCTAGTGGGAAAGTGAAAAACTTGAGTGAATTGTGACTATATGACTGAATTCGAGTGATTATGCGTTTATCTCTGAAAGGAAGCGCGCTAGAGCGCTGAAACTGTGGCTATACGTGCTTTCATGAAAACACGCTTCTTTGAGGTTTTAAGCTCAGAACGTGAATCTGAGCGTGTTTCTGGCCTGGCAACAGCTTCAGATCACAGTGCAATGCATATATTGTATCGTTTGTTCCAATGTGCTTGTATGGCCATTTGGAAGTGAATAGAAGCTTCTGAAGTGAAGATATGCACTTTTTCAAAAACTTTCTTTTTTTTTAATTTTGCTTGTCAAAAATGTCCTTTCTGTGTGTAACCCAGTGGGAAAGTGACAAACTTGAGTGAATTGTGACTATATGACTGAATTCGAGTGATGATGCGTTTATCTCTGTAAGGAAGCGCGCTAGAGCGCTGAAACTGTGGCTATACGGGCTTTCATGAAAACACGCTTCTTTGAGGTTTTAAGCTCAGAATGTGAAACTGTGCGTGCTTCTGGCCAGGGAACAGCTTCAGATCACAGTGCATTGCATATATTGTATCGATTGGTCCAATGTGCTTGTATGGCCATTTGGAAGTGAATAGAAGCTTCTGAAGTGAAGATATGCACTTTTTCAAAAACTTTCTTTTTTTTTAATTTTGCTTGTCAAAAATGTCCTTTCTGTGTGTAACCCAGTGGGAAAGTGACAAACTTGAGTGAATTGTGACTATATGACTGAATTCGAGTGATGATGCGTTTATCTCTGTAAGGAAGCGCGCTAGAGCGCTGAAACTGTGGCTATACGTGCTTTCATGAAAACACGCTTCTTTGAGGTTTTAAGCTCAGAATGTGAAACTGTGCGTGCTTCTGGCCAGGGAACAGCTTCAGATCACAGTGCATTGCATATATTGTATCGATTGGTCCAATGTGCTTGTATGGCCAATTTTAAGTGAATATAAGCTTCTGAAGTGAAGATATGTCCTTTTCAAAAACTTTCTTTTTTTTAGTTTTGCTTGTCAAAAATGTCCTTTCTGTGTGGAACTTAGTGAGAAAGTGACAAACTTGAGTGAATTGTGACAATATGACTGAATTGGACTGAATATGCGTTTATCTCTGTAAGAAAGCGAGCTAGAGCGCTGAAACTGTGGCTATACGCACTTTCATGAAAACATGCTTCTTTGAGGTTTTAAGCTCAGAAAGTGAATCTGAGCGTGTTTCCGGCCTGGCAACAGCTTCAGATCACAGTGCAATGCATATATTGTATCGTTTGTTCCAATGTGCTTGTATGGCCATTTGGAAGTGAATAGAAGCTTCTGAAGTGAAGATATGCACTTTTTCAAAAACTTTTTTATTTAATTTTGCTTGTCAAAAATGTCCATTCTGTGTGTAACCCAGTGGGAAAGTGAAAACCTTGAGTGAATTGTGACTATATGACTGAATTCGAGTGATTATGCGTTTATCTCTGTCAGGAAGCGCGCTAGAGCGCTGAAACTGTGGCTATACGTGCTTTCATGAAAACACGCTTCTTTGAGGTTTTAAGCTCAGAACGTGAATCTGAGCGAGTTTCTGGCCTGGCAACAGCTTCAGATCACAGTGCAATGCATATATTGTATCGTTTGTTCCAATGTGCTTGTATGGCCATTTGGAAGTGAATAGAAGCTTCTGAAGTGAAGATATGCACTTTTTCAAAAACTTTCTTTTTTTTTAATTTTGCTTGTCAAAAATGTCCTTTCTGTGTGTAACCCAGTGGGAAAGTGACAAACTTGAGTGAATTGTGACTATATAACTGAATTCGAGTGATGATGCGTTTATCTCTGTAAGGAAGCGCGCTAGAGCGCTGAAACTGTGGCTATACGTGCTTTCATGAAAACACGCTTCTTTGAGGTTTTAAGCTCAGAATGTGAAACTGTGCGTGCTTCTGGCCAGGGAACAGCTTCAGATCACAGTGCATTGCATATATTGTATCGATTGGTCCAATGTGCTTGTATGGCCAATTATAAGTGAATATAAGCTTCTGAAGTGAAGATATGCACTTTTTCAAAAACTTTCTTTTTTTTAGATTTGCTTGTCAGAAATGTCCTTTCTGTGTGTAACCCAGTGGGAAAGTGACAAACTTGAGTGAATTGTGACTATATGACTGAATTCGAGTGATGATGCGTTTATCTCTGTCAGGAAGCGCGCTAGAGCGCTGAAACTGTGGCTATACGTGCTTTCATGAAAACACGCTTCTTTGAGGTTTTAAGCTCAGAACGTGAATCTGAGCGTGTTTCTGGCCTGGGAACAGCTTCAGATCACAGTGCATTGCATATATTGTATCGATTGGTCCAATTTGCTTGTATGGCCAATTTTAATGAATATAAGCTTCTGAAGTGAAGATATGTACTTTTTCAAAAACTTTCTTTTTTTTTAAATTTTGCTTGTCAAAAATGTCCATTCTGTGTGTAACCCAGTGGGAAAGTGAAAAACTTGAGTGAATTGTGACTATATGACTGAATTGGAGTGATTATGCGTTTTTCTCTGAAAGGAAGCGCGCTAGAGCGCTGAAACTGTGGCTATACGTGCTTTCCTGAAAACACGCTTCTTTGAGGTTTTAAGCTCAGAACGTGAATCTGAGCGTGTTTCTGGCCTGGGAACAGCTTCAGATCACAGTGCAATGCGTATATGGTATCGTTTGGTCCAATGGCTTTTATGGCCATTTGGAAGTGAATATAAGCTGCTGAAGTGAAGATATGCACTTTTTCAAAAACTTTCTTTTTTTTAGATTTGCTTGTCAGAAATGTCCATTCTGTGTGTAACCCAGTGGGAAAGTGAAAAACTTGAGTGAATTGTGACTATATGACTGAATTGGAGTGAATATGCGTTTATCTCTGTCAGAAAGCGAGCTAGAGCGCTGAAACTGTGGCTATACGCACTTTCATGAAAACATGCTTCTTTGAGGTTTTAAGCTCAGAAAGTGAATCTGAGCGTGTTTTCGGCCTGGCAACAGCTTCAGATCATAGTGCAATGCATATATTGTATCGTTTGTTCCAATGTGCTTGTATGGCCATTTGGAAGTGAATAGAAGCTTCTGAAGTGAAGATATGCACTTTTTCAAAAACTTTTTTATTTAATTTTGCTTGTCAAAAATGTCCATTCTGTGTGTAACCCAGTGGGAAAGTGAAAAACTTGAGTGAATTGTGACTATATGACTGAATTCGAGTGACTATGCGTTTATCTCTGAAAGGAAGCGCGCTAGAGCGCTGAAACTGTGGCTATACGTGCTTTCCTGAAAACACGCTTCTTTGAGGTTTTAAGCTCAGAATGTGAAACTGTGCGTGCTTCTGGCCAGGGAACAGCTTCAGATCACAGTGCATTGCATATATTGTATCGATTGCTCCAATGTGCTTGTATGGCCAATTATAAGTGAATATAAGCTTCTGAAGTGAAGATATGCACTTTTTCAAAAACTTTCTTTTTTTTAATTTTGCTTGTCAAAAATGTCCTTTCTGTGTGTAACCCAGTGGGAAAGTGACAAACTTGAGTGAATTGTGACTATATGACTGAATTCGAGTGATGATGCGTTTATCTCTGTAAGAAAGCGAGCTAGAGCGCTGAAACTGTGGCTACACGCACTTTCATGAAAACACGCTTCTTTGAGGTTTTAAGCTCAGAATGTGAAACTGTGCGTGCTTCTGGCCAGGGAACAGCTTCAGATCACAGTGCATTGCATATATTGTATCGATTGGACAATGTGCTTGTATGGCCATTTGGAAGTGAATAGAAGCTTCTGAAGTGAAGATATGCACTTTTTCAAAAACTTTCTTTTTTTTTAATTTTGCTTGTCAAAAATGTCCTTTCTGTGTGTAACCCAGTGGGAAAGTGACAAACTTGAGTGAATTGTGACTATATGACTGAATTCGAGTGATGATGCGTTTATCTCTGTAAGGAAGCGCGCTAGAGCGCTGAAACTGTGGCTATACGTGCTTTCATGAAAACACGCTTCTTTGAGGTTTTAAGCTCAGAATGTGAAACTGTGCGTGCTTCTGGCCAGGGAACAGCTTCAGATCACAGTGCATTGCATATATTGTATCGATTGGTCCAATGTGCTTGTATGGCCAATTTTAAGTGAATATAAGCTTCTGAAGTGAAGATATGTCCTTTTCAAAAACTTTCTTTTTTTTAGTTTTGCTTGTCAAAAATGTCCTTTCTGTGTGTAACTTAGTGAGAAAGTGACAAACTTGAGTGAATTGTGACAATATGACTGAATTGGAGTGAATATGCGTTTATCTCTGTAAGAAAGCAAGCTAGAGCGCTGAAACTGTGGCTATACGCACTTTCATGAAAACATGCTTCTTTGAGGTTTTAAGCTCAGAAAGTGAATCTGAGCGTGTTTCCGGCCTGGCAACAGCTTCAGATCACAGTGCAATGCATATATTGTATCGTTTGTTCCAATGTGCTTGTATGGCCATTTGGAAGTGAATAGAAGCTTCTGAAGTGAAGATATGCACTTTTTCAAAACTTTTTTATTTAATTTTGCTTGTCAAAAATGTCCATTCTGTGTGTAACCCAGTGGGAAAGTGAAAAACTTGAGTGAATTGTGACTATATGACTGAATTCGAGTGATTATGCGTTTATCTCTGTCAGGAAGCGAGCTAGAACGCTGAAACTGTGGCTATACGTGCTTTCATGAAAACACGCTTCTTTGAGGTTTTAAGCTCAGAACGTGAATCTGAGCGAGTTTCTGGCCTGGCAACAGCTTCAGATCACAGTGCAATGCATATATTGTATCGTTTGTTCCAATGTGCTTGTATGGCCATTTGGAAGTGAATAGAAGCTTCTGAAGTGAAGATATGCACTTTTTCAAAAACTTTCTTTTTTTTTAATTTTGCTTGTCAAAAATGTCCTTTCTGTGTGTAACCCAGTGGGAAAGTGACAAACTTGAGTGAATTGTGACTATATAACTGAATTCGAGTGATGATGCGTTTATCTCTGTAAGGAAGCGCGCTAGAGCGCTGAAACTGTGGCTATACGTGCTTTCATGAAAACACGCTTCTTTGAGGTTTTAAGCTCAGAATGTGAAACTGTGCGTGCTTCTGGCCAGGGAACAGCTTCAGATCACAGTGCATTGCATATATTGTATCGATTGGTCCAATGTGCTTGTATGGCCAATTATAAGTGAATATAAGCTTCTGAAGTGAAGATATGCACTTTTTCAAAAACTTTCTTTTTTTTAGATTTGCTTGTCAGAAATGTCCTTTCTGTGTGTAACCCAGTGGGAAAGTGACAAACTTGAGTGAATTGTGACTATATGACTGACTTGGAGTGATGATGCGTTTATCTCTGTCAGGAAGCGCGCTAGAGCGCTGAAACTGTGGCTATACGTGCTTTCATGAAAACACGCTTCTTTGAGGTTTTAAGCTCAGAACGTGAATCTGAGCGTGTTTCTGGCCTGGGAACAGCTTCAGATCACAGTGCATTGCATATATTGTATCGATTGGTCCAATGTGCTTGTATGGCCAATTTTAAGTGAATATAAGCTTCTGAAGTGAAGATATGTACTTTTTCAAAAACTTTCTTTTTTTTAGATTTGCTTGTCAGAAATGTCCATTCTGTGTGTAACCCAGTGGGAAAGTGAAAAACTTGAGTGAATTGTGACTATATGACTGAATTGGAGTGATTATGCGTTTTTCTCTGAAAGGAAGCGCGCTAGAGCGCTGAAACTGTGGCTATACGTGCTTTCCTGAAAACACGCTTCATTGAGGTTTTAAGCTCAGAACGTGAATCTGAGCGTGTTTCTGGCCTGGGAACAGCTTCAGATCACAGTGCAATGCGTATATGGTATCGTTTGGTCCAATGGCTTTTATGGCCATTTGGAAGTGAATATAAGCTTCTGAAGTGAAGATATGCACTTTTTCAAAAACTTTCTTTTTTTAGATTTGCTTGTCAGAAATGTCCATTCTGTGTGTTACTCAGTGGGAAAGTGAACAACATCAGTGAATTGTGACTTTATTACTGAATTGGAGTGAATATGCTCGTATCTCTGTCAGGAAGCGCGCTAGAGCGCTGAAACTGTGGCTATACGCACTTTCATGGAAACACGCTTCTTTGAGGTTTTAAGCTCAGAAAGTGAAACTGTGCGTGTTTCTGGCCAGGGAACAGCTTCAGATCACAGTGCAATGCTTATATGGTATCGTTTGGTCCATTGTGCTTGTATGGCCATTTGGAAGTGAATATAAGCTTCTGAAGTGAAGATATGCACTTTTTCAAAAACTTTCTTTTTTTTAAAATTTTGCTTGTCAAAAATGTCCATTCTGTGTGTAACCCAGTGGGAAAGTGAAAAACTTGAGTGAATTGTGACTATATGACTGAATTCGAGTGACTATGCGTTTATCTCTGAAAGGAAGCGCGCTAGAGCGCTGAAACTGTGGCTATACGTGCTTTCCTGAAAACACGCTTCTTTGAGGTTTTAAGCTCAGAATGTGAAACTGTGCGTGCTTCTGGCCAGGGAACAGCTTCAGATCACAGTGCATTGCATATATTGTATCGATTGGTCCAATGTGCTTGTATGGCCAATTATAAGTGAATATAAGCTTCTGAAGTGAAGATATGCACTTTTTCAAAAACTTTCTTTTTTTTAGATTTGCTTGTCAGAAATGTCCTTTCTGTGTGTAACCCAGTGGGAAAGTGACAAACTTGAGTGAATTGTGACTATATGACTGAATTCGAGTGATGATGCGTTTATCTCTGTAAGGAAGCGCGCTAGAGCGCTGAAACTGTGGCTATACGTGCTTTCATGAAAACACGCTTCTTTGAGGTTTTAAGCTCAGAATGTGAAACTGTGCGTGCTTCTGGCCAGGGAACAGCTTCAGATCACAGTGCATTGCATATATTGTATTGATTGGTCCAATGTGCTTGTATGGCCAATTTTAAGTGAATATAAGCTTCTGAAGTGAAGATATGTACTTTTCAAAAACTTTCTTTTTTTTAATTTTGCTTGTCAAAAATGTCCATTCTGTGTGTAACCCAGTGGGAAAGTGACAAACTTGAGTGAATTGTGACAATATGACTGAATTGGAGTGAATATGCGTTTATCTCTGTTAGAAAGCGAGCTAGAGCGCTGAAACTGTGGCTATACGCACTTTCATGGAAACACGCTTCTTTGAGGTTTTAAGCTCAGAACGTGAATCTGAGCGTGTTTCTGGCCTGGGAACAGCTTCAGACCACAGTGCAATGCGTATATGGTATCGTTTGGTCCAATGGCTTTTATGGCCATTTGGAAGTGAATATAAGCTTCTGAAGTGAAGATATGCACTTTTTCAAAAACTTTCTTTTTTTTAGATTTGCTTGTCAGAAATGTCCATTCTGTGTGTTACTCAGTGGGAAAGTGAACAACTTCAGTGAATTGTTACTTTATTACTGAATTGGAGTGAATATGCTCGTATCTCTGTCAGGAAGCGCGCTAGAGCGCTGAAACTGTGGCTATACGCACTTTCATGGAAACACGCTTCTTTGAGGTTTTAAGCTCAGAAAGTGAAACTGTGCGTGTTTCTGGCCAGGGAACAGCTTCAGATCACAGTGCAATGCTTATATGGTATCGTTTGGTCCATTGTGCTTGTATGGCCATTTGGAAGTGAATATAAGCTTCTGAAGTGAAGATATGCACTTTTTCAAAAACTTTCTTTTTTTTTTAAATTTTGCTTGTCAAAAATGTCCATTCTGTGTGTAACCCAGTGGGAAAGTGAAAAACTTGAGTGAATTGTGACTATATGACTGAATTCGAGTGATTATGCGTTTATCTCTGAAAGGAAGCGCGCTAGAGCGCTGAAACTGTGGCTATACGTGCTTTCCTGAAGACACGCTTCATTGAGGTTTTAAGCTCAGAAAGTGAAACTGTGCGTGTTTCTGGCCAGGGAACAGCTTCAGATCACAGTGCAATGCTTATATGGTATCGTTTGGTCCATTGTGCTTGTATGGCCATTTGGAAGTGAATATAAGCTTCTGAAGTGAAGATATGCACTTTTTCAAAAACTTTCTTTTTTTTAAAATTTTGCTTGTCAAAAATGTCCATACTGTGTGTAACCCAGTGGGAAAGTGAAAAACTTGAGTGAATTGTGACTATATGACTGAATTCGAGTGACTATGCGTTTATCTCTGAAAGGAAGCGCGCTAGAGCGCTGAAACTGTGGCTATACGTGCTTTCCTGAAAACACGCTTCTTTGAGGTTTTAAGCTCAGAATGTGAAACTGTGCGTGCTTCTGGCCAGGGAACAGCTTCAGATCACAGTGCATTGCATATATTGTATCGATTGGTCCAATGTGCTTGTATGGCCAATTATAAGTGAATATAAGCTTCTGAAGTGAAGATATGCACTTTTTCAAAAACTTTCTTTTTTTTAGATTTGCTTGTCAGAAATGTCCTTTCTGTGTGTAACCCAGTGGGAAAGTGACAAACTTGAGTGAATTGTGACTATCTGACTGAATTCGAGTGATGATGCGTTTATCTCTGTAAGGAAGCGCGCTAGAGCGCTGAAACTGTGGCTATACGTGCTTTCATGAAAACACGCTTCTTTGAGGTTTTAAGCTCAGAACGTGAATCTGAGCGTGCTTCTGGCCAGGGAACAGCTTCAGATCACAGTGCATTGCATATATTGTATCGATTGGTCCAATGTGCTTGTATGGCCAATTATAAGTGAATATAAGCTTCTGAAGTGAAGATATGCACTTTTTCAAAAACTTTCTTTTTTTTAAATTTTGCTTGTCAAAAATGTCCATTCTGTGTGTAACCCAGTGGGAAAGTGAAAAACTTGAGTGAATTGTGACTATATGACTGAATTCGAGTGATTATGCGTTTATCTCTGTAAGGAAGCGCGCTAGAGCGCTGAAACTGTGGCTATACGTGCTTTCATGAAAACACGCTTCTTTGAGGTTTTAAGCTCAGAATGTGAAACTGTGCGTGCTTCTGGCCAGGGAACAGCTTCAGATCACAGTGCATTGCATATATTGTATCGATTGGTCCAATGTGCTTGTATGGCCATTTGGAAGTGAATAGAAGCTTCTGAAGTGAAGATATGCACTTTTTCAAAAACTTTCTTTTTTATTTAATTTTGCTTGTCAAAAATGTCCATTCTGTGTGTAACCTAGTGGGAAAGTGAAAAACTTGAGTGAATTGTGACTATATGACTGAATTCGAGTGATTATGCGTTTATCTCTGAAAGGAAGCGCGCTAGAGCGCTGAAACTGTGGCTATACGTGCTTTCATGAAAACACGCTTCTTTGAGGTTTTAAGCTCAGAACGTGAATCTGAGCGTGTTTCTGGCCTGGCAACAGCTTCAGATCACAGTGCAATGCATATATTGTATCGTTTGTTCCAATGTGCTTGTATGGCCATTTGGAAGTGAATAGAAGCTTCTGAAGTGAAGATATGCACTTTTTCAAAAACTTTCTTTTTTTTTAATTTTGCTTGTCAAAAATGTCCTTTCTGTGTGTAACCCAGTGGGAAAGTGACAAACTTGAGTGAATTGTGACTATATGACTGAATTCGAGTGATGATGCGTTTATCTCTGTAAGGAAGCGCGCTAGAGCGCTGAAACTGTGGCTATACGGGCTTTCATGAAAACACGCTTCTTTGAGGTTTTAAGCTCAGAATGTGAAACTGTGCGTGCTTCTGGCCAGGGAACAGCTTCAGATCACAGTGCATTGCATATATTGTATCGATTGGTCCAATGTGCTTGTATGGCCATTTGGAAGTGAATAGAAGCTTCTGAAGTGAAGATATGCACTTTTTCAAAAACTTTCTTTTTTTTTAATTTTGCTTGTCAAAAATGTCCTTTCTGTGTGTAACCCAGTGGGAAAGTGACAAACTTGAGTGATTTGTGACTATATGACTGAATTCGAGTGATGATGCGTTTATCTCTGTAAGGAAGCGCGCTAGAGCGCTGAAACTGTGGCTATACGTGCTTTCATGAAAACACGCTTCTTTGAGGTTTTAAGCTCAGAATGTGAAACTGTGCGTGCTTCTGGCCAGGGAACAGCTTCAGATCACAGTGCATTGCATATATTGTATCGATTGGTCCAATGTGCTTGTATGGCCAATTTTAAGTGAATATAAGCTTCTGAAGTGAAGATATGTCCTTTTCAAAAACTTTCTTTTTTTTAGTTTTGCTTGTCAAAAATGTCCTTTCTGTGTGGAACTTAGTGAGAAAGTGACAAACTTGAGTGAATTGTGACAATATGACTGAATTGGACTGAATATGCGTTTATCTCTGTAAGAAAGCGAGCTAGAGCGCTGAAACTGTGGCTATACGCACTTTCATGAAAACATGCTTCTTTGAGGTTTTAAGCTCAGAAAGTGAATCTGAGCGTGTTTCCGGCCTGGCAACAGCTTCAGATCACAGTGCAATGCATATATTGTATCGTTTGTTCCAATGTGCTTGTATGGCCATTTGGAAGTGAATAGAAGCTTCTGAAGTGAAGATATGCACTTTTTCAAAAACTTTTTTATTTAATTTTGCTTGTCAAAAATGTCCATTCTGTGTGTAACCCAGTGGGAAAGTGAAAACCTTGAGTGAATTGTGACTATATGACTGAATTCGAGTGATTTTGCGTTTATCTCTGTCAGGAAGCGCGCTAGAGCGCTGAAACTGTGGCTATACGTGCTTTCATGAAAACACGCTTCTTTGAGGTTTTAAGCTCAGAACGTGAATCTGAGCGAGTTTCTGGCCTGGCAACAGCTTCAGATCACAGTGCAATGCATATATTGTATCGTTTGTTCCAATGTGCTTGTATGGCCATTTGGAAGTGAATAGAAGCTTCTGAAGTGAAGATATGCACTTTTTCAAAAACTTTCTTTTTTTTTAATTTTGCTTGTCAAAAATGTCCTTTCTGTGTGTAACCCAGTGGGAAAGTGACAAACTTGAGTGAATTGTGACTATATAACTGAATTCGAGTGATGATGCGTTTATCTCTGTAAGGAAGCGCGCTAGAGCGCTGAAACTGTGGCTATACGTGCTTTCATGAAAACACGCTTCTTTGAGGTTTTAAGCTCAGAATGTGAAACTGTGCGTGCTTCTGGCCAGGGAACAGCTTCAGATCACAGTGCATTGCATATATTGTATCGATTGGTCCAATGTGCTTGTATGGCCAATTATAAGTGAATATAAGCTTCTGAAGTGAAGATATGCACTTTTTCAAAAACTTTCTTTTTTTTAGATTTGCTTGTCAGAAATGTCCTTTCTGTGTGTAACCCAGTGGGAAAGTGACAAACTTGAGTGAATTGTGACTATATGACTGAATTCGAGTGATGATGCGTTTATCTCTGTCAGGAAGCGCGCTAGAGCGCTGAAACTGTGGCTATACGTGCTTTCATGAAAACACGCTTCTTTGAGGTTTTAAGCTCAGAACGTGAATCTGAGCGTGTTTCTGGCCTGGGAACAGCTTCAGATCACAGTGCATTGCATATATTGTATCGATTGGTCCAATGTGCTTGTATGGCCAATTTTAATGAATATAAGCTTCTGAAGTGAAGATATGTACTTTTTCAAAAACTTTCTTTTTTTTTAAATTTTGCTTGTCAAAAATGTCCATTCTGTGTGTAACCCAGTGGGAAAGTGAAAAACTTGAGTGAATTGTGACTATATGACTGAATTGGAGTGATTATGCGTTTTTCTCTGAAAGGAAGCGCGCTAGAGCGCTGAAACTGTGGCTATACGTGCTTTCCTGAAAACACGCTTCTTTGAGGTTTTAAGCTCAGAACGTGAATCTGAGCGTGTTTCTGGCCTGGGAACAGCTTCAGATCACAGTGCAATGCGTATATGGTATCGTTTGGTCCAATGGCTTTTATGGCCATTTGGAAGTGAATATAAGCTGCTGAAGTGAAGATATGCACTTTTTCAAAAACTTTCTTTTTTTTAGATTTGCTTGTCAGAAATGTCCATTCTGTGTGTAACCCAGTGGGAAAGTGAAAAACTTGAGTGAATTGTGACTATATGACTGAATTGGAGTGAATATGCGTTTATCTCTGTCAGAAAGCGAGCTAGAGCGCTGAAACTGTGGCTATACGCACTTTCATGAAAACATGCTTCTTTGAGGTTTTAAGCTCAGAAAGTGAATCTGAGCGTGTTTTCGGCCTGGCAACAGCTTCAGATCATAGTGCAATGCATATATTGTATCGTTTGTTCCAATGTGCTTGTATGGCCATTTGGAAGTGAATAGAAGCTTCTGAAGTGAAGATATGCACTTTTTCAAAAACTTTTTTATTTAATTTTGCTTGTCAAAAATGTCCATTCTGTGTGTAACCCAGTGGGAAAGTGAAAAACTTGAGTGAATTGTGACTATATGACTGAATTCGAGTGACTATGCGTTTATCTCTGAAAGGAAGCGCGCTAGAGCGCTGAAACTGTGGCTATACGTGCTTTCCTGAAAACACGCTTCTTTGAGGTTTTAAGCTCAGAATGTGAAACTGTGCGTGCTTCTGGCCAGGGAACAGCTTCAGATCACAGTGCATTGCATATATTGTATCGATTGCTTCAATGTGCTTGTATGGCCAATTATAAGTGAATATAAGCTTCTGAAGTGAAGATATGCACTTTTTCAAAAACTTTCTTTTTTTTAATTTTGCTTGTCAAAAATGTCCTTTCTGTGTGTAACCCAGTGGGAAAGTGACAAACTTGAGTGAATTGTGACTATATGACTGAATTCGAGTGATGATGCGTTTATCTCTGTAAGAAAGCGAGCTAGAGCGCTGAAACTGTGGCTACACGCACTTTCATGAAAACACGCTTCTTTGAGGTTTTAAGCTCAGAATGTGAAACTGTGCGTGCTTCTGGCCAGGGAACAGCTTCAGATCACAGTGCATTGCATATATTGTATCGATTGGACAATGTGCTTGTATGGCCATTTGGAAGTGAATAGAAGCTTCTGAAGTGAAGATATGCACTTTTTCAAAAACTTTCTTTTTTTTTAATTTTGCTTGTCAAAAATGTCCTTTCTGTGTGTAACCCAGTGGGAAAGTGACAAACTTGAGTGAATTGTGACTATATGACTGAATTCGAGTGATGATGCGTTTATCTCTGTAAGGAAGCGCGCTAGAGCGCTGAAACTGTGGCTATACGTGCTTTCATGAAAACACGCTTCTTTGAGGTTTTAAGCTCAGAATGTGAAACTGTGCGTGCTTCTGGCCAGGGAACAGCTTCAGATCACAGTGCATTGCATATATTGTATCGATTGGTCCAATGTGCTTGTATGGCCAATTTTAAGTGAATATAAGCTTCTGAAGTGAAGATATGTCCTTTTCAAAAACTTTCTTTTTTTTAGTTTTGCTTATCAAAAATGTCCTTTCTGTGTGTAACTTAGTGAGAAAGTGACAAACTTGAGTGAATTGTGACAATATGACTGAATTGGAGTGAATATGCGTTTATCTCTGTAAGAAAGCAAGCTAGAGCGCTGAAACTGTGGCTATACGCACTTTCATGAAAACATGCTTCTTTGAGGTTTTAAGCTCAGAAAGTGAATCTGAGCGTGTTTCCGGCCTGGCAACAGCTTCAGATCACAGTGCAATGCATATATTGTATCGTTTGTTCCAATGTGCTTGTATGGCCATTTGGAAGTGAATAGAAGCTTCTGAAGTGAAGATATGCACTTTTTCAAAAACTTTTTTATTTAATTTTGCTTGTCAAAAATGTCCATTCTGTGTGTAACCCAGTGGGAAAGTGAAAAACTTGAGTGAATTGTGACTATATGACTGAATTCGAGTGATTATGCGTTTATCTCTGTCAGGAAGCGAGCTAGAACGCTGAAACTGTGGCTATACGTGCTTTCATGAAAACACGCTTCTTTGAGGTTTTAAGCTCAGAACGTGAATCTGAGCGAGTTTCTGGCCTGGCAACAGCTTCAGATCACAGTGCAATGCATATATTGTATCGTTTGTTCCAATGTGCTTGTATGGCCATTTGGAAGTGAATAGAAGCTTCTGAAGTGAAGATATGCACTTTTTCAAAAACTTTCTTTTTTTTTAATTTTGCTTGTCAAAAATGTCCTTTCTGTGTGTAACCCAGTGGAGAAGTGACAAACTTGAGTGAATTGTGACTATATAACTGAATTCGAGTGATGATGCGTTTATCTCTGTAAGGAAGCGCGCTAGAGCGCTGAAACTGTGGCTATACGTGCTTTCATGAAAACACGCTTCTTTGAGGTTTTAAGCTCAGAATGTGAAACTGTGCGTGCTTCTGGCCAGGGAACAGCTTCAGATCACAGTGCATTGCATATATTGTATCGATTGGTCCAATGTGCTTGTATGGCCAATTATAAGTGAATATAAGCTTCTGAAGTGAAGATATGCACTTTTTCAAAAACTTTCTTTTTTTTAGATTTGCTTGTCAGAAATGTCCTTTCTGTGTGTAACCCAGTGGGAAAGTGACAAACTTGAGTGAATTGTGACTATATGACTGAATTGGAGTGATGATGCGTTTATCTCTGTCAGGAAGCGCGCTAGAGCGCTGAAACTGTGGCTATACGTGCTTTCATGAAAACACGCTTCTTTGAGGTTTTAAGCTCAGAACGTGAATCTGAGCGTGTTTCTGGCCTGGGAACAGCTTCAGATCACAGTGCATTGCATATATTGTATCGATTGGTCCAATGTGCTTGTATGGCCAATTTTAAGTGAATATAAGCTTCTGAAGTGAAGATATGTACTTTTTCAAAAACTTTCTTTTTTTTAGATTTGCTTGTCAGAAATGTCCATTCTGTGTGTAACCCAGTGGGAAAGTGAAAAACTTGAGTGAATTGTGACTATATGACTGAATTGGAGTGATTATGCGTTTTTCTCTGAAAGGAAGCGCGCTAGAGCGCTGAAACTGTGGCTATACGTGCTTTCCTGAAAACACGCTTCTTTGAGGTTTTAAGCTCAGAACGTGAATCTGAGCGTGTTTCTGGCCTGGGAACAGCTTCAGATCACAGTGCAATGCGTATATGGTATCGTTTGGTCCAATGGCTTTTATGGCCATTTGGAAGTGAATATAAGCTTCTGAAGTGAAGATATGCACTTTTTCAAAAACTTTCTTTTTTTAGATTTGCTTGTCAGAAATGTCCATTCTGTGTGTTACTCAGTGGGAAAGTGAACAACATCAGTGAATTGTGACTTTATTACTGAATTGGAGTGAATATGCTCGTATCTCTGTCAGGAAGCGCGCTAGAGCGCTGAAACTGTGGCTATACGCACTTTCATGGAAACACGCTTCTTTGAGGTTTTAAGCTCAGAAAGTGAAACTGTGCGTGTTTCTGGCCAGGGAACAGCTTCAGATCACAGTGCAATGCTTATATGGTATCGTTTGGTCCATTGTGCTTGTATGGCCATTTGGAAGTGAATATAAGCTTCTGAAGTGAAGATATGCACTTTTTCAAAAACTTTCTTTTTTTTAAAATTTTGCTTGTCAAAAATGTCCATTCTGTGTGTAACCCAGTGGGAAAGTGAAAAACTTGAGTGAATTGTGACTATATGACTGAATTCGAGTGACTATGCGTTTATCTCTGAAAGGAAGCGCGCTAGAGCGCTGAAACTGTGGCTATACGTGCTTTCCTGAAAACACGCTTCTTTGAGGTTTTAAGCTCAGAATGTGAAACTGTGCGTGCTTCTGGCCAGGGAACAGCTTCAGATCACAGTGCATTGCATATATTGTATCGATTGGTCCAATGTGCTTGTATGGCCAATTATAAGTGAATATAAGCTTCTGAAGTGAAGATATGCACTTTTTCAAAAACTTTCTTTTTTTTAGATTTGCTTGTCAGAAATGTCCTTTCTGTGTGTAACCCAGTGGGAAAGTGACAAACTTGAGTGAATTGTGACTATATGACTGAATTCGAGTGATGATGCGTTTATCTCTGTAAGGAAGCGCGCTAGAGCGCTGAAACTGTGGCTATACGTGCTTTCATGAAAACACGCTTCTTTGAGGTTTTAAGCTCAGAATGTGAAACTGTGCGTGCTTCTGGCCAGGGAACAGCTTCAGATCACAGTGCATTGCATATATTGTATTGATTGGTCCAATGTGCTTGTATGGCCAATTTTAAGTGAATATAAGCTTCTGAAGTGAAGATATGTACTTTTCAAAAACTTTCTTTTTTTTAATTTTGCTTGTCAAAAATGTCCATTCTGTGTGTAACCCAGTGGGAAAGTGACAAACTTGAGTGAATTGTGACAATATGACTGAATTGGAGTGAATATGCGTTTATCTCTGTTAGAAAGCGAGCTAGAGCGCTGAAACTGTGGCTATACGCACTTTCATGGAAACACGCTTCTTTGAGGTTTTAAGCTCAGAACGTGAATCTGAGCGTGTTTCTGGCCTGGGAACAGCTTCAGACCACAGTGCAATGCGTATATGGTATCGTTTGGTCCAATGGCTTTTATGGCCATTTGGAAGTGAATATAAGCTTCTGAAGTGAAGATATGCACTTTTTCAAAAACTTTCTTTTTTTTAGATTTGCTTGTCAGAAATGTCCATTCTGTGTGTTACTCAGTGGGAAAGTGAACAACTTCAGTGAATTGTTACTTTATTACTGAATTGGAGTGAATATGCTCGTATCTCTGTCAGGAAGCGCGCTAGAGCGCTGAAACTGTGGCTATACGCACTTTCATGGAAACACGCTTCTTTGAGGTTTTAAGCTCAGAAAGTGAAACTGTGCGTGTTTCTGGCCAGGGAACAGCTTCAGATCACAGTGCAATGCTTATATGGTATCGTTTGGTCCATTGTGCTTGTATGGCCATTTGGAAGTGAATATAAGCTTCTGAAGTGAAGATATGCACTTTTTCAAAAACTTTCTTTTTTTTTTAAATTTTGCTTGTCAAAAATGTCCATTCTGTGTGTAACCCAGTGGGAAAGTGAAAAACTTGAGTGAATTGTGACTATATGACTGAATTCGAGTGAATATGCTCGTATCTCTGTAAGGAAGCGCGCAAGAGCGCTGAAACTGTGGCTATACGTGCTTTCCTGAAGACACGCTTCATTGAGGTTTTAAGCTCAGAAAGTGAAACTGTGCGTGTTTCTGGCCAGGGAACAGCTTCAGATCACAGTGCAATGCTTATATGGTATCGTTTGGTCCATTGTGCTTGTATGGCCATTTGGAAGTGAATATAAGCTTCTGAAGTGAAGATATGCACTTTTTCAAAAACTTTCTTTTTTTTTAAATTTTGCTTGTCAAAAATGTCCATACTGTGTGTAACCCAGTGGGAAAGTGAAAAACTTGAGTGAATTGTGACTATATGACTGAATTCGAGTGACTATGCGTTTATCTCTGAAAGGAAGCGCGCTAGAGCGCTGAAACTGTGGCTATACGTGCTTTCCTGAAAACACGCTTCTTTGAGGTTTTAAGCTCAGAATGTGAAACTGTGCGTGCTTCTGGCCAGGGAACAGCTTCAGATCACAGTGCATTGCATATATTGTATCGATTGGTCCAATGTGCTTGTATGGCCAATTATAAGTGAATATAAGCTTCTGAAGTGAAGATATGCACTTTTTCAAAAACTTTCTTTTTTTTAGATTTGCTTGTCAGAAATGTCCTTTCTGTGTGTAACCCAGTGGGAAAGTGACAAACTTGAGTGAATTGTGACTATCTGACTGAATTCGAGTGATGATGCGTTTATCTCTGTAAGGAAGCGCGCTAGAGCGCTGAAACTGTGGCTATACGTGCTTTCATGAAAACACGCTTCTTTGAGGTTTTAAGCTCAGAACGTGAATCTGAGCGTGTTTCTGGCCTGGGAACAGCTTCAGATCACAGTGCAATGCGTATATGGTATCGTTTGGTCCAATGGCTTTTATGGCCATTTGGAAGTGAATATAAGCTGCTGAAGTGAAGATATGCACTTTTTCAAAAACTTTCTTTTTTTTAGATTTGCTTGTCAGAAATGTCCTTTCTGTGTGTAACCCAGTGGGAAAGTGACAAACTTGAGTGAATTGTGACTATATGACTGAATTCGAGTGATGATGCGTTTATCTCTGTCAGGAAGCGCGCTAGAGCGCTGAAACTGTGGCTATACGTGCTTTCATGAAAACACGCTTCTTTGAGGTTTTAAGCTCAGAACGTGAATCTGAGCGTGTTTCTGGCCTGGGAACAGCTTCAGATCACAGTGCATTGCATATATTGTATCGATTGGTCCAATGTGCTTGTATGGCCAATTTTAATGAATATAAGCTTCTGAAGTGAAGATATGTACTTTTTCAAAAACTTTCTTTTTTTTTAAATTTTGCTTGTCAAAAATGTCCATTCTGTGTGTAACCCAGTGGGAAAGTGAAAAACTTGAGTGAATTGTGACTATATGACTGAATTGGAGTGATTATGCGTTTTTCTCTGAAAGGAAGCGCGCTAGAGCGCTGAAACTGTGGCTATACGTGCTTTCCTGAAAACACGCTTCTTTGAGGTTTTAAGCTCAGAACGTGAATCTGAGCGTGTTTCTGGCCTGGGAACAGCTTCAGATCACAGTGCAATGCGTATATGGTATCGTTTGGTCCAATGGCTTTTATGGCCATTTGGAAGTGAATATAAGCTGCTGAAGTGAAGATATGCACTTTTTCAAAAACTTTCTTTTTTTTAGATTTGCTTGTCAGAAATGTCCATTCTGTGTGTAACCCAGTGGGAAAGTGAAAAACTTGAGTGAATTGTGACTATATGACTGAATTGGAGTGAATATGCGTTTATCTCTGTCAGAAAGCGAGCTAGAGCGCTGAAACTGTGGCTATACGCACTTTCATGAAAACATGCTTCTTTGAGGTTTTAAGCTCAGAAAGTGAATCTGAGCGTGTTTTCGGCCTGGCAACAGCTTCAGATCATAGTGCAATGCATATATTGTATCGTTTGTTCCAATGTGCTTGTATGGCCATTTGGAAGTGAATAGAAGCTTCTGAAGTGAAGATATGCACTTTTTCAAAAACTTTTTTATTTAATTTTGCTTGTCAAAAATGTCCATTCTGTGTGTAACCCAGTGGGAAAGTGAAAAACTTGAGTGAATTGTGACTATATGACTGAATTCGAGTGACTATGCGTTTATCTCTGAAAGGAAGCGCGCTAGAGCGCTGAAACTGTGGCTATACGTGCTTTCCTGAAAACACGCTTCTTTGAGGTTTTAAGCTCAGAATGTGAAACTGTGCGTGCTTCTGGCCAGGGAACAGCTTCAGATCACAGTGCATTGCATATATTGTATCGATTGCTTCAATGTGCTTGTATGGCCAATTATAAGTGAATATAAGCTTCTGAAGTGAAGATATGCACTTTTTCAAAAACTTTCTTTTTTTTAATTTTGCTTGTCAAAAATGTCCTTTCTGTGTGTAACCCAGTGGGAAAGTGACAAACTTGAGTGAATTGTGACTATATGACTGAATTCGAGTGATGATGCGTTTATCTCTGTAAGAAAGCGAGCTAGAGCGCTGAAACTGTGGCTACACGCACTTTCATGAAAACACGCTTCTTTGAGGTTTTAAGCTCAGAATGTGAAACTGTGCGTGCTTCTGGCCAGGGAACAGCTTCAGATCACAGTGCATTGCATATATTGTATCGATTGGACAATGTGCTTGTATGGCCATTTGGAAGTGAATAGAAGCTTCTGAAGTGAAGATATGCACTTTTTCAAAAACTTTCTTTTTTTTTAATTTTGCTTGTCAAAAATGTCCTTTCTGTGTGTAACCCAGTGGGAAAGTGACAAACTTGAGTGAATTGTGACTATATGACTGAATTCGAGTGATGATGCGTTTATCTCTGTAAGGAAGCGCGCTAGAGCGCTGAAACTGTGGCTATACGTGCTTTCATGAAAACACGCTTCTTTGAGGTTTTAAGCTCAGAATGTGAAACTGTGCGTGCTTCTGGCCAGGGAACAGCTTCAGATCACAGTGCATTGCATATATTGTATCGATTGGTCCAATGTGCTTGTATGGCCAATTTTAAGTGAATATAAGCTTCTGAAGTGAAGATATGTCCTTTTCAAAAACTTTCTTTTTTTTAGTTTTGCTTATCAAAAATGTCCTTTCTGTGTGTAACTTAGTGAGAAAGTGACAAACTTGAGTGAATTGTGACAATATGACTGAATTGGAGTGAATATGCGTTTATCTCTGTAAGAAAGCAAGCTAGAGCGCTGAAACTGTGGCTATACGCACTTTCATGAAAACATGCTTCTTTGAGGTTTTAAGCTCAGAAAGTGAATCTGAGCGTGTTTCCGGCCTGGCAACAGCTTCAGATCACAGTGCAATGCATATATTGTATCGTTTGTTCCAATGTGCTTGTATGGCCATTTGGAAGTGAATAGAAGCTTCTGAAGTGAAGATATGCACTTTTTCAAAAACTTTTTTATTTAATTTTGCTTGTCAAAAATGTCCATTCTGTGTGTAACCCAGTGGGAAAGTGAAAAACTTGAGTGAATTGTGACTATATGACTGAATTCGAGTGATTATGCGTTTATCTCTGTCAGGAAGCGAGCTAGAACGCTGAAACTGTGGCTATACGTGCTTTCATGAAAACACGCTTCTTTGAGGTTTTAAGCTCAGAACGTGAATCTGAGCGAGTTTCTGGCCTGGCAACAGCTTCAGATCACAGTGCAATGCATATATTGTATCGTTTGTTCCAATGTGCTTGTATGGCCATTTGGAAGTGAATAGAAGCTTCTGAAGTGAAGATATGCACTTTTTCAAAAACTTTCTTTTTTTTTAATTTTGCTTGTCAAAAATGTCCTTTCTGTGTGTAACCCAGTGGAGAAGTGACAAACTTGAGTGAATTGTGACTATATAACTGAATTCGAGTGATGATGCGTTTATCTCTGTAAGGAAGCGCGCTAGAGCGCTGAAACTGTGGCTATACGTGCTTTCATGAAAACACGCTTCTTTGAGGTTTTAAGCTCAGAATGTGAAACTGTGCGTGCTTCTGGCCAGGGAACAGCTTCAGATCACAGTGCATTGCATATATTGTATCGATTGGTCCAATGTGCTTGTATGGCCAATTATAAGTGAATATAAGCTTCTGAAGTGAAGATATGCACTTTTTCAAAAACTTTCTTTTTTTTAGATTTGCTTGTCAGAAATGTCCTTTCTGTGTGTAACCCAGTGGGAAAGTGACAAACTTGAGTGAATTGTGACTATATGACTGAATTGGAGTGATGATGCGTTTATCTCTGTCAGGAAGCGCGCTAGAGCGCTGAAACTGTGGCTATACGTGCTTTCATGAAAACACGCTTCTTTGAGGTTTTAAGCTCAGAACGTGAATCTGAGCGTGTTTCTGGCCTGGGAACAGCTTCAGATCACAGTGCATTGCATATATTGTATCGATTGGTCCAATGTGCTTGTATGGCCAATTTTAAGTGAATATAAGCTTCTGAAGTGAAGATATGTACTTTTTCAAAAACTTTCTTTTTTTTAGATTTGCTTGTCAGAAATGTCCATTCTGTGTGTAACCCAGTGGGAAAGTGAAAAACTTGAGTGAATTGTGACTATATGACTGAATTGGAGTGATTATGCGTTTTTCTCTGAAAGGAAGCGCGCTAGAGCGCTGAAACTGTGGCTATACGTGCTTTCCTGAAAACACGCTTCTTTGAGGTTTTAAGCTCAGAACGTGAATCTGAGCGTGTTTCTGGCCTGGGAACAGCTTCAGATCACAGTGCAATGCGTATATGGTATCGTTTGGTCCAATGGCTTTTATGGCCATTTGGAAGTGAATATAAGCTTCTGAAGTGAAGATATGCACTTTTTCAAAAACTTTCTTTTTTTAGATTTGCTTGTCAGAAATGTCCATTCTGTGTGTTACTCAGTGGGAAAGTGAACAACATCAGTGAATTGTGACTTTATTACTGAATTGGAGTGAATATGCTCGTATCTCTGTCAGGAAGCGCGCTAGAGCGCTGAAACTGTGGCTATACGCACTTTCATGGAAACACGCTTCTTTGAGGTTTTAAGCTCAGAAAGTGAAACTGTGCGTGTTTCTGGCCAGGGAACAGCTTCAGATCACAGTGCAATGCTTATATGGTATCGTTTGGTCCATTGTGCTTGTATGGCCATTTGGAAGTGAATATAAGCTTCTGAAGTGAAGATATGCACTTTTTCAAAAACTTTCTTTTTTTTAAAATTTTGCTTGTCAAAAATGTCCATTCTGTGTGTAACCCAGTGGGAAAGTGAAAAACTTGAGTGAATTGTGACTATATGACTGAATTCGAGTGACTATGCGTTTATCTCTGAAAGGAAGCGCGCTAGAGCGCTGAAACTGTGGCTATACGTGCTTTCCTGAAAACACGCTTCTTTGAGGTTTTAAGCTCAGAATGTGAAACTGTGCGTGCTTCTGGCCAGGGAACAGCTTCAGATCACAGTGCATTGCATATATTGTATCGATTGGTCCAATGTGCTTGTATGGCCAATTATAAGTGAATATAAGCTTCTGAAGTGAAGATATGCACTTTTTCAAAAACTTTCTTTTTTTTAGATTTGCTTGTCAGAAATGTCCTTTCTGTGTGTAACCCAGTGGGAAAGTGACAAACTTGAGTGAATTGTGACTATATGACTGAATTCGAGTGATGATGCGTTTATCTCTGTAAGGAAGCGCGCTAGAGCGCTGAAACTGTGGCTATACGTGCTTTCATGAAAACACGCTTCTTTGAGGTTTTAAGCTCAGAATGTGAAACTGTGCGTGCTTCTGGCCAGGGAACAGCTTCAGATCACAGTGCATTGCATATATTGTATTGATTGGTCCAATGTGCTTGTATGGCCAATTTTAAGTGAATATAAGCTTCTGAAGTGAAGATATGTACTTTTCAAAAACTTTCTTTTTTTTAATTTTGCTTGTCAAAAATGTCCATTCTGTGTGTAACCCAGTGGGAAAGTGACAAACTTGAGTGAATTGTGACAATATGACTGAATTGGAGTGAATATGCGTTTATCTCTGTTAGAAAGCGAGCTAGAGCGCTGAAACTGTGGCTATACGCACTTTCATGGAAACACGCTTCTTTGAGGTTTTAAGCTCAGAACGTGAATCTGAGCGTGTTTCTGGCCTGGGAACAGCTTCAGACCACAGTGCAATGCGTATATGGTATCGTTTGGTCCAATGGCTTTTATGGCCATTTGGAAGTGAATATAAGCTTCTGAAGTGAAGATATGCACTTTTTCAAAAACTTTCTTTTTTTTAGATTTGCTTGTCAGAAATGTCCATTCTGTGTGTTACTCAGTGGGAAAGTGAACAACTTCAGTGAATTGTTACTTTATTACTGAATTGGAGTGAATATGCTCGTATCTCTGTCAGGAAGCGCGCTAGAGCGCTGAAACTGTGGCTATACGCACTTTCATGGAAACACGCTTCTTTGAGGTTTTAAGCTCAGAAAGTGAAACTGTGCGTGTTTCTGGCCAGGGAACAGCTTCAGATCACAGTGCAATGCTTATATGGTATCGTTTGGTCCATTGTGCTTGTATGGCCATTTGGAAGTGAATATAAGCTTCTGAAGTGAAGATATGCACTTTTTCAAAAACTTTCTTTTTTTTTTAAATTTTGCTTGTCAAAAATGTCCATTCTGTGTGTAACCCAGTGGGAAAGTGAAAAACTTGAGTGAATTGTGACTATATGACTGAATTCGAGTGAATATGCTCGTATCTCTGTAAGGAAGCGCGCAAGAGCGCTGAAACTGTGGCTATACGTGCTTTCCTGAAGACACGCTTCATTGAGGTTTTAAGCTCAGAAAGTGAAACTGTGCGTGTTTCTGGCCAGGGAACAGCTTCAGATCACAGTGCAATGCTTATATGGTATCGTTTGGTCCATTGTGCTTGTATGGCCATTTGGAAGTGAATATAAGCTTCTGAAGTGAAGATATGCACTTTTTCAAAAACTTTCTTTTTTTTTAAATTTTGCTTGTCAAAAATGTCCATACTGTGTGTAACCCAGTGGGAAAGTGAAAAACTTGAGTGAATTGTGACTATATGACTGAATTCGAGTGACTATGCGTTTATCTCTGAAAGGAAGCGCGCTAGAGCGCTGAAACTGTGGCTATACGTGCTTTCCTGAAAACACGCTTCTTTGAGGTTTTAAGCTCAGAATGTGAAACTGTGCGTGCTTCTGGCCAGGGAACAGCTTCAGATCACAGTGCATTGCATATATTGTATCGATTGGTCCAATGTGCTTGTATGGCCAATTATAAGTGAATATAAGCTTCTGAAGTGAAGATATGCACTTTTTCAAAAACTTTCTTTTTTTTAGATTTGCTTGTCAGAAATGTCCTTTCTGTGTGTAACCCAGTGGGAAAGTGACAAACTTGAGTGAATTGTGACTATCTGACTGAATTCGAGTGATGATGCGTTTATCTCTGTAAGGAAGCGCGCTAGAGCGCTGAAACTGTGGCTATACGTGCTTTCATGAAAACACGCTTCTTTGAGGTTTTAAGCTCAGAACGTGAATCTGAGCGTGTTTCTGGCCTGGGAACAGCTTCAGATCACAGTGCAATGCGTATATGGTATCGTTTGGTCCAATGGCTTTTATGGCCATTTGGAAGTGAATATAAGCTGCTGAAGTGAAGATATGCACTTTTTCAAAAACTTTCTTTTTTTTAGATTTGCTTGTCAAAAATGTCCATTCTGTGTGTTACTCAGTGGGAAAGTGAACAACTTCAGTGAATTGTGACTTTATTACTGAACTGGAGTGAATATGCTCGTATCTCTGTAAGGAAGCGCGCTGAGAGCGCTGAAACTGTGGCTATACGCACTTTCATGGAAACACGCTTCTTTGAGGTTTTAAGCTCAGAAAGTGAAACTGTGCGTGTTTCTGGCCAGGGAACAGCTTCAGATCACAGTGCAATGCTTATATGGTATCGTTTGGTCCATTGTGCTTGTATGGCCATTTGGAAGTGAATATAAGCTTCTGAAGTGAAGATATGCACTTTTTCAAAAACTTTCTTTTTTTTTAATTTTGCTTGTCAAAAATGTCCATTCTGTGTGTAACCCAGTGGGAAAGTGAAAAACTTGAGTGAATTGTGACTATATGACTGAATTCGAGTGATTATGCGTTTATCTCTGAAAGGAAGCGCGCTAGAGCGCTGAAACTGTGGCTATACGTGCTTTCATGAAAACACGCTTCTTTGAGGTTTTAAGCTCAGAACGTGAATCTGAGCGTGTTTCTGGCCTGGCAACAGCTTCAGATCACAGTGCAATGCATATATTGTATCGTTTGTTCCAATGTGCTTGTATGGCCATTTGGAAGTGAATAGAAGCTTCTGAAGTGAAGATATGCACTTTTTCAAAAACTTTCTTTTTTTTTAATTTTGCTTGTCAAAAATGTCCTTTCTGTGTGTAACCCAGTGGGAAAGTGACAAACTTGAGTGAATTGTGACTATATGACTGAATTCGAGTGATGATGCGTTTATCTCTGTAAGGAAGCGCGCTAGAGCGCTGAAACTGTGGCTATACGTGCTTTCATGAAAACACGCTTCTTTGAGGTTTTAAGCTCAGAATGTGAAACTGTGCGTGCTTCTGGCCAGGGAACAGCTTCAGATCACAGTGCATTGCATATATTGTATCGATTGGTCCAATGTGCTTGTATGGCCAATTTTAAGTGAATATAAGCTTCTGAAGTGAAGATATGTACTTTTCAAAAACTTTCTTTTTTTTCAGTTTTGCTTGTCAAAAATGTCCTTTCTGTGTGTAACTTAGTGAGAAAGTGACAAACTTGAGTGAATTGTGACAATATGACTGAATTGGAGTGAATATGCGTTTATCTCTGTAAGAAAGCGAGCTAGAGCGCTGAAACTGTGGCTATACGCACTTTCATGAAAACCTGCTTCTTTGAGGTTTTAAGCTCAGAAAGTGAATCTGAGCGTGTTTTCGGCCTGGCAACAGCTTCAGATCATAGTGCAATGCTTATATGGTATCGTTTGGTCCATTGTGCTTGTACGGCCATTTGGAAGTGAATAGAAGCTTCTGAAGTGAAGATATGCACTTTTTCAAAAACTTTTTTATTTAATTTTGCTTGTCAAAAATGTCCATTCTGTGTGTAACCCAGTGGGAAAGTGAAAAACTTGAGTGAATTGTGACTATATGACTGAATTCGAGTGACTATGCGTTTATCTCTGAAAGGAAGCGCGCTAGAGCGCTGAAACTGTGGCTATACGTGCTTTCCTGAAAACACGCTTCTTTGAGGTTTTAAGCTCAGAATGTGAAACTGTGCGTGCTTCTGGCCAGGGAACAGCTTCAGATCACAGTGCATTGCATATATTGTATCGATTGCTCCAATGTGCTTGTATGGCCAATTATAAGTGAATATAAGCTTCTGAAGTGAAGATATGCACTTTTTCAAAAACTTTCTTTTTTTTAATTTTGCTTGTCAAAAATGTCCTTTCTGTGTGTAACCCAGTGGGAAAGTGACAAACTTGAGTGAATTGTGACTATATGACTGAATTCGAGTGATGATGCGTTTATCTCTGTAAGAAAGCGAGCTAGAGCGCTGAAACTGTGGCTACACGCACTTTCATGAAAACACGCTTCTTTGAGGTTTTAAGCTCAGAATGTGAAACTGTGCGTGCTTCTGGCCAGGGAACAGCTTCAGATCACAGTGCATTGCATATATTGTATCGATTGGTCCAATGTGCTTGTATGGCCATTTGGAAGTGAATAGAAGCTTCTGAAGTGAAGATATGCACTTTTTCAAAAACTTTCTTTTTTTTAATTTTGCTTGTCAAAAATGTCCTTTCTGTGTGTAACCCAGTGGGAAAGTGACAAACTTGAGTGAATTGTGACTATATGACTGAATTCGAGTGATGATGCGTTTATCTCTGTAAGGAAGCGCGCTAGAGCGCTGAAACTGTGGCTATACGTGCTTTCATGAAAACACGCTTCTTTGAGGTTTTAAGCTCAGAATGTGAAACTGTGCGTGCTTCTGGCCAGGGAACAGCTTCAGATCACAGTGCATTGCATATATTGTATCGATTGGTCCAATGTGCTTGTATGGCCAATTTTAAGTGAATATAAGCTTCTGAAGTGAAGATATGTACTTTTCAAAAACTTTCTTTTTTTTCAGTTTTGCTTGTCAAAAATGTCCTTTCTGTGTGTAACTTAGTGAGAAAGTGACAAACTTGAGTGAATTGTGACAATATGACTGAATTGGAGTGAATATGCGTTTATCTCTGTAAGAAAGCGAGCTAGAGCGCTGAAACTGTGGCTATACGCACTTTCATGAAAACCTGCTTCTTTGAGGTTTTAAGCTCAGAAAGTGAATCTGAGCGTGTTTTCGGCCTGGCAACAGCTTCAGATCATAGTGCAATGCTTATATGGTATCGTTTGGTCCATTGTGCTTGTACGGCCATTTGGAAGTGAATAGAAGCTTCTGAAGTGAAGATATGCACTTTTTCAAAAACTTTTTTATTTAATTTTGCTTGTCAAAAATGTCCATTCTGTGTGTAACCCAGTGGGAAAGTGAAAAACTTGAGTGAATTGTGACTATATGACTGAATTCGAGTGACTATGCGTTTATCTCTGAAAGGAAGCGCGCTAGAGCGCTGAAACTGTGGCTATACGTGCTTTCCTGAAAACACGCTTCTTTGAGGTTTTAAGCTCAGAATGTGAAACTGTGCGTGCTTCTGGCCAGGGAACAGCTTCAGATCACAGTGCATTGCATATATTGTATCGATTGCTCCAATGTGCTTGTATGGCCAATTATAAGTGAATATAAGCTTCTGAAGTGAAGATATGCACTTTTTCAAAAACTTTCTTTTTTTTAATTTTGCTTGTCAAAAATGTCCTTTCTGTGTGTAACCCAGTGGGAAAGTGACAAACTTGAGTGAATTGTGACTATATGACTGAATTCGAGTGATGATGCGTTTATCTCTGTAAGAAAGCGAGCTAGAGCGCTGAAACTGTGGCTACACGCACTTTCATGAAAACACGCTTCTTTGAGGTTTTAAGCTCAGAATGTGAAACTGTGCGTGCTTCTGGCCAGGGAACAGCTTCAGATCACAGTGCATTGCATATATTGTATCGATTGGTCCAATGTGCTTGTATGGCCATTTGGAAGTGAATAGAAGCTTCTGAAGTGAAGATATGCACTTTTTCAAAAACTTTCTTTTTTTTAATTTTGCTTGTCAAAAATGTCCTTTCTGTGTGTAACCCAGTGGGAAAGTGACAAACTTGAGTGAATTGTGACTATATGACTGAATTCGAGTGATGATGCGTTTATCTCTGTAAGGAAGCGCGCTAGAGCGCTGAAACTGTGGCTATACGTGCTTTCATGAAAACACGCTTCTTTGAGGTTTTAAGCTCAGAATGTGAAACTGTGCGTGCTTCTGGCCAGGGAACAGCTTCAGATCACAGTGCATTGCATATATTGTATCGATTGGTCCAATGTGCTTGTATGGCCAATTTTAAGTGAATATAAGCTTCTGAAGTGAAGATATGTCCTTTTCAAAAACTTTCTTTTTTTTAGTTTTGCTTGTCAAAAATGTCCTTTCTGTGTGTAACTTAGTGAGAAAGTGACAAACTTGAGTGAATTGTGACAATATGACTGAATTGGAGTGAATATGCGTTTATCTCTGTAAGAAAGCGAGCTAGAGCGCTGAAACTGTGGCTATACGCACTTTCATGAAAACATGCTTCTTTGAGGTTTTAAGCTCAGAAAGTGAATCTGAGCGTGTTTCCGGCCTGGCAACAGCTTCAGATCACAGTGCAATGCATATATTGTATCGTTTGTTCCAATGTGCTTGTATGGCCATTTGGAAGTGAATAGAAGCTTCTGAAGTGAAGATATGCACTTTTTCAAAAACTTTTTTATTTAATTTTGCTTGTCAAAAATGTCCATTCTGTGTGTAACCCAGTGGGAAAGTGAAAAACTTGAGTGAATTGTGACTATATGACTGAATTCGAGTGATTATGCGTTTATCTCTGTCAGGAAGCGAGCTAGAACGCTGAAACTGTGGCTATACGTGCTTTCATGAAAACACGCTTCTTTGAGGTTTTAAGCTCAGAACGTGAATCTGAGCGAGTTTCTGGCCTGGCAACAGCTTCAGATCACAGTGCAATGCATATATTGTATCGTTTGTTCCAATGTGCTTGTATGGCCATTTGTAAGTGAATAGAAGCTTCTGAAGTGAAGATATGCACTTTTTCAAAAACTTTCTTTTTTTTTAATTTTGCTTGTCAAAAATGTCCTTTCTGTGTGTAACCCAGTGGGAAAGTGACAAACTTGAGTGAATTGTGACTATATAACTGAATTCGAGTGATGATGCGTTTATCTCTGTAAGGAAGCGCGCTAGAGCGCTGAAACTGTGGCTATACGTGCTTTCATGAAAACACGCTTCTTTGAGGTTTTAAGCTCAGAATGTGAAACTGTGCGTGCTTCTGGCCAGGGAACAGCTTCAGATCACAGTGCATTGCATATATTGTATCGATTGGTCCAATGTGCTTGTATGGCCAATTATAAGTGAATATAAGCTTCTGAAGTGAAGATATGCACTTTTTCAAAAACTTTCTTTTTTTTAGATTTGCTTGTCAGAAATGTCCTTTCTGTGTGTAACCCAGTGGGAAAGTGACAAACTTGAGTGAATTGTGACTATATGACTGAATTGGAGTGATGATGCGTTTATCTCTGTCAGGAAGCGCGCTAGAGCGCTGAAACTGTGGCTATACGTGCTTTCATGAAAACACGCTTCTTTGAGGTTTTAAGCTCAGAACGTGAATCTGAGCGTGTTTCTGGCCTGGGAACAGCTTCAGATCACAGTGCATTGCATATATTGTATCGATTGGTCCAATGTGCTTGTATGGACAATTTTAAGTGAATATAAGCTTCTGAAGTGAAGATATGTACTTTTTCAAAAACTTTCTTTTTTTTAGATTTGCTTGTCAGAAATGTCCATTCTGTGTGTAACCCAGTGGGAAAGTGAAAAACTTGAGTGAATTGTGACTATATGACTGAATTGGAGTGATTATGCGTTTTTCTCTGAAAGGAAGCGCGCTAGAGCGCTGAAACTGTGGCTATACGTGCTTTCCTGAAAACACGCTTCTTTGAGGTTTTAAGCTCAGAACGTGAATCTGAGCGTGTTTCTGGCCTGGGAACAGCTTCAGATCACAGTGCAATGCGTATATGGTATCGTTTGGTCCAATGGCTTTTATGGCCATTTGGAAGTGAATATAAGCTTCTGAAGTGAAGATATGCACTTTTTCAAAAACTTTCTTTTTTTTAGATTTGCTTGTCAGAAATGTCCATTCTGTGTGTTACTCAGTGGGAAAGTGAACAACATCAGTGAATTGTGACTTTATTACTGAATTGGAGTGAATATGCTCGTATCTCTGTCAGGAAGCGCGCTAGAGCGCTGAAACTGTGGCTATACGCACTTTCATGGAAACACGCTTCTTTGAGGTTTTAAGCTCAGAAAGTGAAACTGTGCGTGTTTCTGGCCAGGGAACAGCTTCAGATCACAGTGCAATGCTTATATGGTATCGTTTGGTCCATTGTGCTTGTATGGCCATTTGGAAGTGAATATAAGCTTCTGAAGTGAAGATATGCACTTTTTCAAAAACTTTCTTTTTTTTAAAATTTTGCTTGTCAAAAATGTCCATTCTGTGTGTAACCCAGTGGGAAAGTGAAAAACTTGAGTGAATTGTGACTATATGACTGAATTCGAGTGACTATGCGTTTATCTCTGAAAGGAAGCGCGCTAGAGCGCTGAAACTGTGGCTATACGTGCTTTCCTGAAAACACGCTTCTTTGAGGTTTTAAGCTCAGAATGTGAAACTGTGCGTGCTTCTGGCCAGGGAACAGCTTCAGATCACAGTGCATTGCATATATTGTATCGATTGGTCCAATGTGCTTGTATGGCCAATTATAAGTGAATATAAGCTTCTGAAGTGAAGATATGCACTTTTTCAAAAACTTTCTTTTTTTTAGATTTGCTTGTCAGAAATGTCCTTTCTGTGTGTAACCCAGTGGGAAAGTGACAAACTTGAGTGAATTGTGACTATATGACTGAATTCGAGTGATGATGCGTTTATCTCTGTAAGGAAGCGCGCTAGAGCGCTGAAACTGTGGCTATACGTGCTTTCATGAAAACACGCTTCTTTGAGGTTTTAAGCTCAGAATGTGAAACTGTGCGTGCTTCTGGCCAGGGAACAGCTTCAGATCACAGTGCATTGCATATATTGTATTGATTGGTCCAATGTGCTTGTATGGCCAATTTTAAGTGAATATAAGCTTCTGAAGTGAAGATATGTACTTTTCAAAAACTTTCTTTTTTTTAATTTTGCTTGTCAAAAATGTCCATTCTGTGTGTAACCCAGTGGGAAAGTGACAAACTTGAGTGAATTGTGACAATATGACTGAATTGGAGTGAATATGCGTTTATCTCTGTTAGAAAGCGAGCTAGAGCGCTGAAACTGTGGCTATACGCACTTTCATGGAAACACGCTTCTTTGAGGTTTTAAGCTCAGAACGTGAATCTGAGCGTGTTTCTGGCCTGGGAACAGCTTCAGATCACAGTGCAATGCGTATATGGTATCGTTTGGTCCAATGGCTTTTATGGCCATTTGGAAGTGAATATAAGCTTCTGAAGTGAAGATATGCACTTTTTCAAAAACTTTCTTTTTTTTAGATTTGCTTGTCAGAAATGTCCATTCTGTGTGTTACTCAGTGGGAAAGTGAACAACTTCAGTGAATTGTTACTTTATTACTGAATTGGAGTGAATATGCTCGTATCTCTGTCAGGAAGCGCGCTAGAGCGCTGAAACTGTGGCTATACGCACTTTCATGGAAACACGCTTCTTTGAGGTTTTAAGCTCAGAAAGTGAAACTGTGCGTGTTTCTGGCCAGGGAACAGCTTCAGATCACAGTGCAATGCTTATATGGTATCGTTTGGTCCATTGTGCTTGTATGGCCATTTGGAAGTGAATATAAGCTTCTGAAGTGAAGATATGCACTTTTTCAAAAACTTTCTTTTTTTAAAAATTTTGCTTGTCAAAAATGTCCATACTGTGTGTAACCCAGTGGGAAAGTGAAAAACTTGAGTGAATTGTGACTATATGACTGAATTCGAGTGACTATGCGTTTATCTCTGAAAGGAAGCGCGCTAGAGCGCTGAAACTGTGGCTATTCGTGCTTTCCTGAAAACACGCTTCTTTGAGGTTTTAAGCTCAGAATGTGAAACTGTGCGTGCTTCTGGCCAGGGAACAGCTTCAGATCACAGTGCATTGCATATATTGTATCGATTGGTCCAATGTGCTTGTATGGCCAATTATAAGTGAATATAAGCTTCTGAAGTGAAGATATGCACTTTTTCAAAAACGTTCTTTTTTTTAGATTTGCTTGTCAGAAATGTCCTTTCTGTGTGTAACCCAGTGGGAAAGTGACAAACTTGAGTGAATTGTGACTATATGACTGAATTCGAGTGATGATGCGTTTATCTCTGTAAGGAAGCGCGCTAGAGCGCTGAAACTGTGGCTATACGTGCTTTCATGAAAACACGCTTCTTTGAGGTTTTAAGCTCAGAATGTGAAACTGTGCGTGCTTCTGGCCAGGGAACAGCTTCAGATCACAGTGCATTGCATATATTGTATTGATTGGTCTAATGTGCTTGTATGGCCAATTTTAAGTGAATATAAGCTTCTGAAGTGAAGATATGTACTTTTCAAAAACTTTCTTTTTTTTAATTTTGCTTGTCAAAAATGTCCATTCTGTGTGTAACCCAGTGGGAAAGTGACAAACTTGAGTGAATTGTGACAATATGACTGAATTGGAGTGAATATGCGTTTATCTCTGTTAGAAAGCGAGCTAGAGCGCTGAAACTGTGGCTATAGGCACTTTCATGGAAACACGCTTCTTTGAGGTTTTAAGCTCAGAACGTGAATCTGAGCGTGTTTCTGGCCTGGGAACAGCTTCAGATCACAGTGCAATGCGTATATGGTATCGTTTGGTCCAATGGCTTTTATGGCCATTTGGAAGTGAATATAAGCTTCTGAAGTGAAGATATGCACTTTTTCAAAAACTTTCTTTTTTTTAGATTTGCTTGTCAGAAATGTCCATTCTGTGTGTTACTCAGTGGGAAAGTGAACAACTTCAGTGAATTGTTACTTTATTAATGAATTGGAGTGAATATGCTCGTATCTCTGTCAGGAAGCGCGCTAGAGCGCTGAAACTGTGGCTATACGCACTTTCATGGAAACACGCTTCTTTGAGGTTTTAAGCTCAGAAAGTGAAACTGTGCGTGTTTCTGGCCAGGGAACAGCTTCAGATCACAGTGCAATGCTTATATGGTATCGTTTGGTCCATTGTGCTTGTATGGCCATTTGGAAGTGAATATAAGCTTCTGAAGTGAAGATATGCACTTTTTCAAAAACTTTCTTTTTTTTTTAAATTTTGCTTGTCAAAAATGTCCATTCTGTGTGTAACCCAGTGGGAAAGTGAAAAACTTGAGTGAATTGTGACTATATGACTGAATTCGAGTGATTATGCGTTTATCTCTGAAAGGAAGCGCGCTAGAGCGCTGAAACTGTGGCTATACGTGCTTTCCTGAAAACACGCTTCTTTGAGGTTTTAAGCTCAGAATGTGAAACTGTGCGTGCTTCTGGCCAGGGAACAGCTTCAGATCACAGTGCATTGCATATATTGTATCGATTGGTCCAATGTGCTTGTATGGCCAATTTTAAGTGAATATAAGTTTCTGAAGTGAAGATATGCACTTTTTCAAAAACTTTCTTTTTTTTAATTTTGCTTGTCAAAAATGTCCATTCTGTGTGTAACCCAGTGGGAAAGTGACAAACTTGAGTGAATTGTGACAATATGACTGAATTGGAGTGAATATGCGTTTATCTCTGTAAGAAAGCGAGCTAGAGCGCTGAAACTGTGGCTATACGCACTTTCATGGAAACACGCTTCTTTGAGGTTTTAAGCTCAGAAAGTGAAACTGTGCGTGTTTCTGGCCAGGGAACAGCTTCAGATCACAGTGCAATGCTTATATGGTATCGTTTGGTCCATTGTGCTTGTATGGCCATTTGGAAGTGAATATAAGCTTCTGAAGTGAAGATATGCACTTTTTCAAAAACTTTCTTTTTTTTTAATTTTGCTTGTCAAAAATGTCCATTCTGTGTGTAACCCAGTGGGAAAGTGAAAAACTTGAGTGAATTGTGACTATATGACTGAATTCGAGTGATTATGCGTTTATCTCTGAAAGGAAGCGCGCTAGAGCGCTGAAACTGTGGCTATACGTGCTTTCATGAAAACACGCTTCTTTGAGGTTTTAATCTCAGAACGTGAATCTGAGCGTGTTTCTGGCCTGGCAACAGCTTCAGATCACAGTGCAATGCATATATTGTATCGTTTGTTCCAATGTGCTTGTATGGCCATTTGGAAGTGAATAGAAGCTTCTGAAGTGAAGATATGCACTTTTTCAAAAACTTTCTTTTTTTTTAATTTTGCTTGTCAAAAATGTCCTTTCTGTGTGTAACCCAGTGGGAAAGTGACAAACTTGAGTGAATTGTGACTATATGACTGAATTCGAGTGATGATGCGTTTATCTCTGAAAGGAAGCGCGCTAGAGCGCTGAAACTGTGGCTATACGTGCTTTCATGAAAACACGCTTCTTTGAGGTTTTAAGCTCAGAATGTGAAACTGTGCGTGCTTCTGGCCAGGGAACAGCTTCAGATCACAGTGCATTGCATATATTGTATCGATTGGTCCAATGTGCTTGTATGGCCAATTTTAAGTGAATATAAGCTTCTGAAGTGAAGATATGTACTTTTCAAAAACTTTCTTTTTTTTAGTTTTGCTTGTCAAAAATGTCCTTTCTATGTGTAACTTAGTGAGAAAGTGACAAACTTGAGTGAATTGTGACAATATGACTGAATTGGAGTGAATATGCGTTCATCTCTGTAAGAAAGCGAGCTAGAGCGCTGAAACTGTGGCTATACGCACTTTCATGAAAACATGCTTCTTTGAGGTTTTAAGCTCAGAAAGTGAATCTGAGCGTGTTTTCGGCCTGGCTACAGCTTCAGATCATAGTGCAATGCATATATTGTATCGTTTGTTCCAATGTGCTTGTATGGCCATTTGGAAGTGAATAGAAGCTTCTGAAGTGAAGATATGCACTTTTTCAAAAACTTTTTTATTTAATTTTGCTTGTCAAAAATGTCCATTCTGTGTGTAACCCAGTGGGAAAGTGAAAAACTTGAGTGAATTGTGACTATATGACTGAATTCGAGTGATTATGCGTTTATCTCTGTCAGGAAGCGCGCTAGAGCGCTGAAACTGTGGCTATACGTGCTTTCATGAAAACACGCTTCTTTGAGGTTTTAAGCTCAGAACGTGAATCTGAGCGTGTTTCTGGCCTGGCAACAGCTTCAGATCACAGTGCAATGCATATATTGTATCGTTTGTTCCAATGTGCTTGTATCGCCATTTGGAAGTGAATAGAAGCTTCTGAAGTGAAGATATGCACTTTTTCAAAAACTTTCTTTTTTTTTAATTTTGCTTGTCAAAAATGTCCTTTCTGTGTGTAACCCAGTGGGAAAGTGACAAACTTGAGTGAATTGTGACTATATGACTGAATTCGAGTGATGATGCGTTTATCTCTGTAAGGAAGCGCGCTAGAGCGCTGAAACTGTGGCTATACGTGCTTTCATGAAAACACGCTTCTTTGAGGTTTTAAGCTCAGAATGTGAAACTGTGCGTGCTTCTGGCCAGGGAACAGCTTCAGATCACAGTGCATTGCATATATTGTATCGATTGGTCCAATGTGCTTGTATGGCCATTTGGAAGTGAATAGAAGCTTCTGAAGTGAAGATATGCACTTTTTCAAAAACTTTCTTTTTTTTAAATTTTGCTTGTCAAAAATGTCCTTTCTGTGTGTAACCCAGTGGGAAAGTGACAAACTTGAGTGAATTGTGACTATATGACTGAATTCGAGTGATGATGCGTTTATCTCTGTAAGGAAGCGCGCTAGAGCGCTGAAACTGTGGCTATACGTGCTTTCCTGAAAACACGCTTCTTTGAGGTTTTAAGCTCAGAATGTGAAACTGTGCGTGCTTCTGGCCAGGGAACAGCTTCAGATCACAGTGCATTGCATATATTGTATCGATTGGTCCAATGTGCTTGTATGGCCAATTTTAAGTGAATATAAGCTTCTGAAGTGAAGATATGTCCTTTTCAAAAACTTTCTTTTTTTTAGTTTTGCTTGTCAAAAATGTCCTTTCTGTGTGTAACTTAGTGAGAAAGTGACAAACTTGAGTGAATTGTGACAATATGACTGAATTGGAGTGAATATGCGTTTATCTCTGTAAGAAAGCGAGCTAGAGCGCTGAAACTGTGGCTATACGCACTTTCATGAAAACACGCTTCTTTGAGGTTTTAAGCTCAGAAAGTGAATCTGAGCGTGTTTCCGGCCTGGCAACAGCTTCAGATCACAGTGCAATGCATATATTGTATCGTTTGTTCCAATGTGCTTGTATGGCCATTTGGAAGTGAATAGAAGCTTCTGAAGTGAAGATATGCACTTTTTCAAAAACTTTCTTTTTTTTAGATTTGCTTGTCAGAAATGTCCATTCTGTGTGTAACCCAGTGGGAAAGTGACAAACTTGAGTGAATTGTGACTATATAACTGAATTCGAGTGATGATGCGTTTATCTCTGTAAGGAAGCGCGCTAGAGCGCTGAAACTGTGGCTATACGTGCTTTCATGAAAACACGCTTCTTTGAGGTTTTAAGCTCAGAATGTGAAACTGTGCGTGCTTCTGGCCAGGGAACAGCTTCAGATCACAGTGCATTGCATATATTGTATCGATTGGTCCAATGTGCTTGTATGGCCAATTATAAGTGAATATAAGCTTCTGAAGTGAAGATATGCACTTTTTCAAAAACTTTCTTTTTTTTAGATTTGCTTGTCAGAAATGTCCTTTCTGTGTGTAACCCAGTGGGAAAGTGACAAACTTGTGTGAATTGTGACTATATGACTGAATTCGAGTGATGATGCGTTTATCTCTGTCAGGAAGCGCGCTAGAGCGCTGAAACTGTGGCTATACGTGCTTTCATGAAAACACGCTTCGTTGAGGTTTTAAGCTCAGAACGTGAATCTGAGCGTGTTTCTGGCCTGGGAACAGCTTCAGATCACAGTGCATTGCATATATTGTATCGATTGGTCCAATGTGCTTGTATGGCCAATTTTAAGTGAATATAAGCTTCTGAAGTGAAGATATGTACTTTTTCAAAAACTTTCTTTTTTTTTAAATTTTGCTTGTCAAAAATGTCCATTCTGTGTGTAACCCAGTGGGAAAGTGAAAAACTTGTGTGAATTGTGACTATATGACTGAATTGGAGTGATTATGCGTTTTTCTCTGAAAGGAAGCGCGCTAGAGCGCTGAAACTGTGGCTGTACGTGCTTTCCTGAAAACACGCTTCTTTGAGGTTTTAAGCTCAGAACGTGAATCTGAGCGTGTTTCTGGCCTGGCAACAGCTTCAGATCACAGTGCAATGCGTATAGGGTATCTTTTGGTCCAATGGCTTTTATGGCCATTTGGAAGTGAATATAAGCTTCTGAAGTGAAGATATGCACTTTTTCAAAAACTTTCTTTTTTTTAGATTTGCTTGTCAGAAATGTCCATTCTGTGTGTTACTCAGTGGGAAAGTGAACAACTTCAGTGAATTGTGACTTTATTACTGAATTGGAGTGAATATGCTCGTATCTCTGTAAGGAAGCGCGCTAGAGCGCTGAAACTGTGGCTATACGCACTTTCATGGAAACACGCTTCTTTGAGGTTTTAAGCTCAGAAAGTGAAACTGTGCGTGTTTCTGGCCAGGGAACAGCTTCAGATCACAGTGCAATGCTTATATGGTATCGTTTGGTCCATTGTGCTTGTATGGCCATTTGGAAGTGAATATAAGCTTCTGAAGTGAAGATATGCACTTTTTCAAAAACTTTCTTTTTTTTAAAATTTTGCTTGTCAAAAATGTCCATTCTGTGTGTAACCCAGTGGGAAAGTGAAAAACTTGAGTGAATTGTGACTATATGACTGAATTCGAGTGATGATGCGTTTATCTCTGAAAGGAAGCGCGCTAGAGCGCTGAAACTGTGGCTATACGTGCTTTCCTGAAAACACGCTTCTTTGAGGTTTTAAGCTCAGAATGTGAAACTGTGCGTGCTTCTGGCCAGGGAACAGCTTCAGATCACAGTGCATTGCATATATTGTATCGATTGGTCCAATGTGCTTGTATGGCCAATTATAAGTGAATATAAGCTTCTGAAGTGAAGATATGCACTTTTTCAAAAACTTTCTTTTTTTTAGATTTGCTTGTCAGAAATGTCCTTTCTGTGTGTAACCCAGTGGGAAAGTGACAAACTTGAGTGAATTGTGACTATATGACTGAATTCGAGTGATGATGCGTTTTTCTCTGTAAGGAAGCGCGCTAGAGCGCTGAAACTGTGGCTATACGTGCTTTCATGAAAACACGCTTCTTTGAGGTTTTAAGCTCAGAATGTGAAACTGTGCGTGCTTCTGGCCAGGGAACAGCTTCAGATCACAGTGCATTGCATATATTGTATCGATTGGTCCAATGTGCTTGTATGGCCATTTGGAAGTGAATAGAAGCTTCTGAAGTGAAGATATGCACTTTTTCAAAAACTTTCTTTTTTTTTAATTTTGCTTGTCAAAAATGTCCTTTCTGTGTGTAACCCAGTGGGAAAGTGACAAACTTGAGTGAATTGTGACTATATGACTGAATTCGAGTGATGATGCGTTTATCTCTGTAAGGAAGCGCGCTAGAGCGCTGAAACTGTGGCTATACGCACTTTCATGAAAACATGCTTCTTTGAGGTTTTAAGCTCAGAAAGTGAATCTGAGCGTGTTTCCGGCCTGGCAACAGCTTCAGATCACAGTGCAATGCATATATTGTATCGTTTGTTCCAATGTGCTTGTATGGCCATTTGGAAGTGAATAGAAGCTTCTGAAGTGAAGATATGCACTTTTTCAAAAACTTTTTTATTTAATTTTGCTTGTCAAAAATGTCCATTCTGTGTGTAACCCAGTGGGAAAGTGAAAAACTTGAGTGAATTGTGACTATATGACTGAATTCGAGTGATTATTCGTTTATCTCTGTCAGGAAGCGCGCTAGAGCCCTGAAACTGTGGCTATACGTGCTTTCATGAAAACACGCTTCTTTGAGGTTTTAAGCTCAGAACGTGAATCTGAGCGAGTTTCTGGCCTGGCAACAGCTTCAGATCACAGTGCAATGCATATATTGTATCGTTTGTTCCAATGTGCTTGTATGGCCATTTGGAAGTGAATAGAAGCTTCTGAAGTGAAGATATGCACTTTTTCAAAAACTTTCTTTTTTTTAGATTTGCTTGTCAGAAATGTCCATTCTGTGTGTAACCCAGTGGGAAAGTGACAAACTTGAGTGAATTGTGACTATATAACTGAATTCGAGTGATGATGCGTTTATCTCTGTAAGGAAGCGCGCTAGAGCGCTGAAACTGTGGCTATACGTGCTTTCATGAAAACACGCTTCTTTGAGGTTTTAAGCTCAGAATGTGAAACTGTGCGTGCTTCTGGCCAGGGAACAGCTTCAGATCACAGTGCATTGCATATATTGTATCGATTGGTCCAATGTGCTTGTATGGCCAATTATAAGTGAATATAAGCTTCTGAAGTGAAGATATGCACTTTTTCAAAAACTTTCTTTTTTTTAGATTTGCTTGTCAGAAATGTCCTTTCTGTGTGTAACCCAGTGGGAAAGTGACAAACTTGAGTGAATTGTGACTATATGACTGAATTCGAGTGATGATGCGTTTATCTCTGTCAGGAAGCGCGCTAGAGCGCTGAAACTGTGGCTATACGTGCTTTCATGAAAACACGCTTCTTTGAGGTTTTAAGCTCAGAACGTGAATCTGAGCGTGTTTCTGGCCTGGGAACAGCTTCAGATCACAGTGCATTGCATATATTGTATCGATTGGTCCAATGTGCTTGTATGGCCAATTTTAAGTGAATATAAGCTTCTGAAGAGAAGATATGTACTTTTTCAAAAACTTTCTTTTTTTTTAAATTTTGCTTGTCAAAAATGTCCATTCTGTGTGTAACCCAGTGGGAAAGTGAAAAACTTGAGTGAATTGTGACTATATGACTGAATTGGAGTGATTATGCGTTTTTCTCTGAAAGGAAGCGCGCTAGAGCGCTGAAACTGTGGCTGTACGTGCTTTCCTGAAAACACGCTTCTTTGAGGTTTTAAGCTCAGAACGTGAATCTGAGCGTGTTTCTGGCCTGGGAACAGCTTCAGATCACAGTGCAATGCGTATATGGTATCGTTTGGTCCAATGGCTTTTATGGCCATTTGGAAGTGAATATAAGCTTCTGAAGTGAAGATATGCACTTTTTCAAAAACTTTCTTTTTTTTAGATTTGCTTGTCAGAAATGTCCATTCTGTGTGTTACTCAGTTGGAAAGTGAACAACTTCAGTGAATTGTGACTTTATTACTGAATTGGAGTGAATATGCTCGTATCTCTGTAAGGAAGCGCGCTAGAGCGCTGAAACTGTGGCTATACGCACTTTTATGGAAACACGCTTCTTTGAGGTTTTAAGCTCAGAAAGTGAAACTGTGCGTGTTTCTGGCCAGGGAACAGCTTCAGATCACAGTGCAATGCTTATATGGTATCGTTTGGTCCATTGTGCTTGTATGGCCATTTGGAAGTGAATATAAGCTTCTGAAGTGAAGATATGCACTTTTTCAAAAACTTTCTTTTTTTTTAAATTTTGCTTGTCAAAAATGTCCATTCTGTGTGTAACCCAGTGGGAAAGTGAAAAACTTGAGTGAATTGTGACTATATGACTGAATTCGAGTGACTATGCGTTTATCTCTGTAAGGAAGCGCGCTAGAGCGCTGAAACTGTGGCTATACGTGCTTTCATGAAAACACGCTTCTTTGAGGTTTTAAGCTCAGAATGTGAAACTGTGCGTGCTTCTGGCCAGGGAACAGCTTCAGATCACAGTGCATTGCATATATTGTATTGATTGGTCCAATGTGCTTGTATGGCCAATTTTAAGTGAATATAAGCTTCTGAAGTGAAGATATGTACTTTTCAAAAACTTTCTTTTTTTAAATTTTGCTTGTCAAAAATGTCCATTCTGTGTGTAACCCAGTGGGAAAGTGACAAACTTGAGTGAATTGTGACAATATGACTGAATTGGAGTGAATATGCGTTTATCTCTGTAAGAAAGCGAGCTAGAGCGCTGAAACTGTGGCTATACGCACTTTCATGGAAACACGCTTCTTTGAGGTTTTAAGCTCAGAACGTGAATCTGAGCGTTTTTCTGGCCTGGGAACAGCTTCAGATCACAGTGCAATGCGTATATGGTATCGTTTGGTCCAATGGCTTTTATGGCCATTTGGAAGTGAATATAAGCTTCTGAAGTGAAGATATGCACTTTTTCAAAAACTTTCTTTTTTTTAGATTTGCTTGTCAGAAATGTCCATTCTGTGTGTTACTCAGTGGGAAAGTGAACAACTTCAGTGAATTGTGACTTTATTACTGAATTGGAGTGAATATGCTCGTATCTCTGTCAGGAAGCGCGCTAGAGCGCTGAAACTGTGGCTATACGCACTTTCATGGAAACACGCTTCTTTGAGGTTTTAAGCTCAGAAAGTGAAACTGTGCGTGTTTCTGGCCAGGGAACAGCTTCAGATCACAGTGCAATGCTTATATGGTATCGTTTGGTCCATTGTGCTTGTATGGCCATTTGGAAGTGAATATAAGCTTCTGAAGTGAAGATATGCACTTTTTCAAAAACTTTCTTTTTTTTAGATTTGCTTGTCAGAAATGTCCTTTCTGTGTGTAACCCAGTGGGAAAGTGACAAACTTGAGTGAATTGTGACTATATGACTGAATTCGAGTGATGATGCGTTTATCTCTGTAAGGAAGCGCGCTAGAGCGCTGAAACTGTGGCTATACGTGCTTTCATGAAAACACGCTTCTTTGAGGTTTTAAGCTCAGAATGTGAAACTGTGCGTGCTTCTGGCCAGGGAACAGCTTCAGATCACAGTGCATTGCATATATTGTATTGATTGGTCCAATGTGCTTGTATGGCCAATTTTAAGTGAATATAAGCTTCTGAAGTGAAGATATGTACTTTTCAAAAACTTTCTTTTTTTTAATTTTGCTTGTCAAAAATGTCCATTCTGTGTGTAACCCAGTGGGAAAGTGACAAACTTGAGTGAATTGTGACAATATGACTGAATTGGAGTGAATATGCGTTTATCTCTGTAAGAAAGCGAGCTAGAGCGCTGAAACTGTGGCTATACGCACTTTCATGGAAACACGCTTCTTTGAGGTTTTAAGCTCAGAACGTGAATCTGAGCGTTTTTCTGGCCTGGGAACAGCTTCAGATCACAGTGCAATGCGTATATGGTATCGTTTGGTCCAATGGCTTTTATGGCCATTTGGAAGTGAATATAAGCTTCTGAAGTGAAGATATGCACTTTTTCAAAAACTTTCTTTTTTTTAGATTTGCTTGTCAGAAATGTCCATTCTGTGTGTTACTCAGTGGGAAAGTGAACAACTTCAGTGAATTGTGACTTTATTACTGAATTGGAGTTAATATGCTCGTATCTCTGTCAGGAAGCGCGCTAGAGCGCTGAAACTGTGGCTATACGCACTTTCATGGAAACACGCTTCTTTGAGGTTTTAAGCTCAGAAAGTGAAACTGTGCGTGTTTCTGGCCAGGGAACAGCTTCAGATCACAGTGCAATGCTTATATGGTATCGTTTGGTCCATTGTGCTTGTATGGCCATTTGGAAGTGAATATAAGCTTCTGAAGTGAAGATATGCACTTTTTCAAAAACTTTCTTTTTTTTTTAAATTTTGCTTGTCAAAAATGTCCATTCTGTGTGTAACCCAGTGGGAAAGTGAAAAACTTGAGTGAATTGTGACTATATGACTGAATTCGAGTGATTATGCGTTTATCTCTGAAAGGAAGCGCGCTAGAGCGCTGAAACTGTGGCTATACGTGCTTTCCTGAAAACACGCTTCTTTGAGGTTTTAAGCTCAGAATGTGAAACTGTGCGTGCTTCTGGCCAGGGAACAGCTTCAGATCACAGTGCATTGCATATATTGTATCGATTGGTCCAATGTGCTTGTATGGCCAATTTTAAGTGAATATAAGCTTCTGAAGTGAAGATATGCACTTTTTCAAAAACTTTCTTTTTTTTAATTTTGCTTGTCAAAAATGTCCATTCTGTGTGTAACCCAGTGGGAAAGTGACAAACTTGAGTGAATTGTGACAATATGACTGAATTGGAGTGAATATGCGTTTATCTCTGTAAGAAAGCGAGCTAGAGCGCTGAAACTGTGGCTATACGCACATTCATGGAAACACGCTTCTTTGAGGTTTTAAGCTCAGAACGTGAATCTGAGCGTGTTTCTGGCCTGGGAACAGCTTCAGATCACAGTGCAATGCGTATATGGTATCGTTTGGTCCAATGGCTTTTATGGCCATTTGGAAGTGAATATAAGCTGATGAAGTGAAGATATGCACTTTTTCAAAAACTTTCTTTTTTTTAGATTTGCTTGTCAGAAATGTCCATTCTGTGTGTTACTCAGTGGGAAAGTGAACAACTTCAGTGAATTGTGACTTTATTACTGAATTGGAGTGAATATGCTCGTATCTCTGTCAGGAAGCGCGCTAGAGCGCTGAAACTGTGGCTAAACGCACTTTCATGGAAACACGCTTCTTTGAGGTTTTAAGCTCAGAAAGTGAAACTGTGCGTGTTTCTGGCCAGGGAACAGCTTCAGATCACAGTGCAATGCTTATATGGTATCGTTTGGTCCATTGTGCTTGTATGGCCATTTGGAAGTGAATATAAGCTTCTGAAGTGAAGATATGCACTTTTTCAAAAACTTTCTTTTTTTTAAAATTTTGCTTGTCAAAAATGTCCATTCTGTGTGTAACCCAGTGGGAAAGTGAAAAACTTGAGTGAATTGTGACTATATGACTGAATTCGAGTGATGATGCGTTTATCTCTGAAAGGAAGCGCGCTAGAGCGCTGAAACTGTGGCTATACGTGCTTTCCTGAAAACACGCTTCTTTGAGGTTTTAAGCTCAGAATGTGAAACTGTGCGTGCTTCTGGCCAGGGAACAGCTTCAGATCACAGTGCATTGCATATATTGTATCGATTGGTCCAATGTGCTTGTATGGCCAATTATAAGTGAATATAAGCTTCTGAAGTGAAGATATGCACTTTTTCAAAAACTTTCTTTTTTTTAGATTTGCTTGTCAGAAATGTCCTTTCTGTGTGTAACCCAGTGGGAAAGTGACAAACTTGAGTGAATTGTGACTATATGACTGAATTCGAGTGATGATGCGTTTTTCTCTGTAAGGAAGCGCGCTAGAGCGCTGAAACTGTGGCTATACGTGCTTTCATGAAAACACGCTTCTTTGAGGTTTTAAGCTCAGAATGTGAAACTGTGCGTGCTTCTGGCCAGGGAACAGCTTCAGATCACAGTGCATTGCATATATTGTATCGATTGGTCCAATGTGCTTGTATGGCCATTTGGAAGTGAATAGAAGCTTCTGAAGTGAAGATATGCACTTTTTCAAAAACTTTCTTTTTTTTTAATTTTGCTTGTCAAAAATGTCCTTTCTGTGTGTAACCCAGTGGGAAAGTGACAAACTTGAGTGAATTGTGACTATATGACTGAATTCGAGTGATGATGCGTTTATCTCTGTAAGGAAGCGCGCTAGAGCGCTGAAACTGTGGCTATACGCACTTTCATGAAAACATGCTTCTTTGAGGTTTTAAGCTCAGAAAGTGAATCTGAGCGTGTTTCCGGCCTGGCAACAGCTTCAGATCACAGTGCAATGCATATATTGTATCGTTTGTTCCAATGTGCTTGTATGGCCATTTGGAAGTGAATAGAAGCTTCTGAAGTGAAGATATGCACTTTTTCAAAAACTTTTTTATTTAATTTTGCTTGTCAAAAATGTCCATTCTGTGTGTAACCCAGTGGGAAAGTGAAAAACTTGAGTGAATTGTGACTATATGACTGAATTCGAGTGATTATTCGTTTATCTCTGTCAGGAAGCGCGCTAGAGCCCTGAAACTGTGGCTATACGTGCTTTCATGAAAACACGCTTCTTTGAGGTTTTAAGCTCAGAACGTGAATCTGAGCGAGTTTCTGGCCTGGCAACAGCTTCAGATCACAGTGCAATGCATATATTGTATCGTTTGTTCCAATGTGCTTGTATGGCCATTTGGAAGTGAATAGAAGCTTCTGAAGTGAAGATATGCACTTTTTCAAAAACTTTCTTTTTTTTAGATTTGCTTGTCAGAAATGTCCATTCTGTGTGTAACCCAGTGGGAAAGTGACAAACTTGAGTGAATTGTGACTATATAACTGAATTCGAGTGATGATGCGTTTATCTCTGTAAGGAAGCGCGCTAGAGCGCTGAAACTGTGGCTATACGTGCTTTCATGAAAACACGCTTCTTTGAGGTTTTAAGCTCAGAATGTGAAACTGTGCGTGCTTCTGGCCAGGGAACAGCTTCAGATCACAGTGCATTGCATATATTGTATCGATTGGTCCAATGTGCTTGTATGGCCAATTATAAGTGAATATAAGCTTCTGAAGTGAAGATATGCACTTTTTCAAAAACTTTCTTTTTTTTAGATTTGCTTGTCAGAAATGTCCTTTCTGTGTGTAACCCAGTGGGAAAGTGACAAACTTGAGTGAATTGTGACTATATGACTGAATTCGAGTGATGATGCGTTTATCTCTGTCAGGAAGCGCGCTAGAGCGCTGAAACTGTGGCTATACGTGCTTTCATGAAAACACGCTTCTTTGAGGTTTTAAGCTCAGAACGTGAATCTGAGCGTGTTTCTGGCCTGGGAACAGCTTCAGATCACAGTGCATTGCATATATTGTATCGATTGGTCCAATGTGCTTGTATGGCCAATTTTAAGTGAATATAAGCTTCTGAAGAGAAGATATGTACTTTTTCAAAAACTTTCTTTTTTTTTAAATTTTGCTTGTCAAAAATGTCCATTCTGTGTGTAACCCAGTGGGAAAGTGAAAAACTTGAGTGAATTGTGACTATATGACTGAATTGGAGTGATTATGCGTTTTTCTCTGAAAGGAAGCGCGCTAGAGCGCTGAAACTGTGGCTGTACGTGCTTTCCTGAAAACACGCTTCTTTGAGGTTTTAAGCTCAGAACGTGAATCTGAGCGTGTTTCTGGCCTGGGAACAGCTTCAGATCACAGTGCAATGCGTATATGGTATCGTTTGGTCCAATGGCTTTTATGGCCATTTGGAAGTGAATATAAGCTTCTGAAGTGAAGATATGCACTTTTTCAAAAACTTTCTTTTTTTTAGATTTGCTTGTCAGAAATGTCCATTCTGTGTGTTACTCAGTGGGAAAGTGAACAACTTCAGTGAATTGTGACTTTATTACTGAATTGGAGTGAATATGCTCGTATCTCTGTAAGGAAGCGCGCTAGAGCGCTGAAACTGTGGCTATACGCACTTTTATGGAAACACGCTTCTTTGAGGTTTTAAGCTCAGAAAGTGAAACTGTGCGTGTTTCTGGCCAGGGAACAGCTTCAGATCACAGTGCAATGCTTATATGGTATCGTTTGGTCCATTGTGCTTGTATGGCCATTTGGAAGTGAATATAAGCTTCTGAAGTGAAGATATGCACTTTTTCAAAAACTTTCTTTTTTTTTAAATTTTGCTTGTCAAAAATGTCCATTCTGTGTGTAACCCAGTGGGAAAGTGAAAAACTTGAGTGAATTGTGACTATATGACTGAATTCGAGTGACTATGCGTTTATCTCTGTAAGGAAGCGCGCTAGAGCGCTGAAACTGTGGCTATACGTGCTTTCATGAAAACACGCTTCTTTGAGGTTTTAAGCTCAGAATGTGAAACTGTGCGTGCTTCTGGCCAGGGAACAGCTTCAGATCACAGTGCATTGCATATATTGTATTGATTGGTCCAATGTGCTTGTATGGCCAATTTTAAGTGAATATAAGCTTCTGAAGTGAAGATATGTACTTTTCAAAAACTTTCTTTTTTTTAATTTTGCTTGTCAAAAATGTCCATTCTGTGTGTAACCCAGTGGGAAAGTGACAAACTTGAGTGAATTGTGACAATATGACTGAATTGGAGTGAATATGCGTTTATCTCTGTAAGAAAGCGAGCTAGAGCGCTGAAACTGTGGCTATACGCACTTTCATGGAAACACGCTTCTTTGAGGTTTTAAGCTCAGAACGTGAATCTGAGCGTTTTTCTGGCCTGGGAACAGCTTCAGATCACAGTGCAATGCGTATATGGTATCGTTTGGTCCAATGGCTTTTATGGCCATTTGGAAGTGAATATAAGCTTCTGAAGTGAAGATATGCACTTTTTCAAAAACTTTCTTTTTTTTAGATTTGCTTGTCAGAAATGTCCATTCTGTGTGTTACTCAGTGGGAAAGTGAACAACTTCAGTGAATTGTGACTTTATTACTGAATTGGAGTGAATATGCTCGTATCTCTGTCAGGAAGCGCGCTAGAGCGCTGAAACTGTGGCTATACGCACTTTCATGGAAACACGCTTCTTTGAGGTTTTAAGCTCAGAAAGTGAAACTGTGCGTGTTTCTGGCCAGGGAACAGCTTCAGATCACAGTGCAATGCTTATATGGTATCGTTTGGTCCATTGTGCTTGTATGGCCATTTGGAAGTGAATATAAGCTTCTGAAGTGAAGATATGCACTTTTTCAAAAACTTTCTTTTTTTTAGATTTGCTTGTCAGAAATGTCCTTTCTGTGTGTAACCCAGTGGGAAAGTGACAAACTTGAGTGAATTGTGACTATATGACTGAATTCGAGTGATGATGCGTTTATCTCTGTAAGGAAGCGCGCTAGAGCGCTGAAACTGTGGCTATACGTGCTTTCATGAAAACACGCTTCTTTGAGGTTTTAAGCTCAGAATGTGAAACTGTGCGTGCTTCTGGCCAGGGAACAGCTTCAGATCACAGTGCATTGCATATATTGTATTGATTGGTCCAATGTGCTTGTATGGCCAATTTTAAGTGAATATAAGCTTCTGAAGTGAAGATATGTACTTTTCAAAAACTTTCTTTTTTTTAATTTTGCTTGTCAAAAATGTCCATTCTGTGTGTAACCCAGTGGGAAAGTGACAAACTTGAGTGAATTGTGACAATATGACTGAATTGGAGTGAATATGCGTTTATCTCTGTAAGAAAGCGAGCTAGAGCGCTGAAACTGTGGCTATACGCACTTTCATGGAAACACGCTTCTTTGAGGTTTTAAGCTCAGAACGTGAATCTGAGCGTTTTTCTGGCCTGGGAACAGCTTCAGATCACAGTGCAATGCGTATATGGTATCGTTTGGTCCAATGGCTTTTATGGCCATTTGGAAGTGAATATAAGCTTCTGAAGTGAAGATATGCACTTTTTCAAAAACTTTCTTTTTTTTAGATTTGCTTGTCAGAAATGTCCATTCTGTGTGTTACTCAGTGGGAAAGTGAACAACTTCAGTGAATTGTGACTTTATTACTGAATTGGAGTGAATATGCTCGTATCTCTGTCAGGAAGCGCGCTAGAGCGCTGAAACTGTGGCTATACGCACTTTCATGGAAACACGCTTCTTTGAGGTTTTAAGCTCAGAAAGTGAAACTGTGCGTGTTTCTGGCCAGGGAACAGCTTCAGATCACAGTGCAATGCTTATATGGTATCGTTTGGTCCATTGTGCTTGTATGGCCATTTGGAAGTGAATATAAGCTTCTGAAGTGAAGATATGCACTTTTTCAAAAACTTTCTTTTTTTTTTAAATTTTGCTTGTCAAAAATGTCCATTCTGTGTGTAACCCAGTGGGAAAGTGAAAAACTTGAGTGAATTGTGACTATATGACTGAATTCGAGTGATTATGCGTTTATCTCTGAAAGGAAGCGCGCTAGAGCGCTGAAACTGTGGCTATACGTGCTTTCCTGAAAACACGCTTCTTTGAGGTTTTAAGCTCAGAATGTGAAACTGTGCGTGCTTCTGGCCAGGGAACAGCTTCAGATCACAGTGCATTGCATATATTGTATCGATTGGTCCAATGTGCTTGTATGGCCAATTTTAAGTGAATATAAGCTTCTGAAGTGAAGATATGCACTTTTTCAAAAACTTTCTTTTTTTTAATTTTGCTTGTCAAAAATGTCCATTCTGTGTGTAACCCAGTGGGAAAGTGACAAACTTGAGTGAATTGTGACAATATGACTGAATTGGAGTGAATATGCGTTTATCTCTGTAAGAAAGCGAGCTAGAGCGCTGAAACTGTGGCTATACGCACATTCATGGAAACACGCTTCTTTGAGGTTTTAAGCTCAGAACGTGAATCTGAGCGTGTTTCTGGCCTGGGAACAGCTTCAGATCACAGTGCAATGCGTATATGGTATCGTTTGGTCCAATGGCTTTTATGGCCATTTGGAAGTGAATATAAGCTGATGAAGTGAAGATATGCACTTTTTCAAAAACTTTCTTTTTTTTAGATTTGCTTGTCAGAAATGTCCATTCTGTGTGTTACTCAGTGGGAAAGTGAACAACTTCAGTGAATTGTGACTTTATTACTGAATTGGAGTGAATATGCTCGTATCTCTGTCAGGAAGCGCGCTAGAGCGCTGAAACTGTGGCTATACGCACTTTCATGGAAACACGCTTCTTTGAGGTTTTAAGCTCAGAAAGTGAAACTGTGCGTGTTTCTGGCCAGGGAACAGCTTCAGATCACAGTGCAATGCTTATATGGTATCGTTTGGTCCATTGTGCTTGTATGGCCATTTGGAAGTGAATATAAGCTTCTGAAGTGAAGATATGCACTTTTTCAAAAACTTTCTTTTTTTTTAAAATTTTGCTTGTCAAAAATGTCCATTCTGTGTGTAACCCAGTGGGAAAGTGAAAAACTTGAGTGAATTGTGACTATATGACTGAATTCGAGTGATTATGCGTTTATCTCTGAAAGGAAGCGCGCTAGAGCGCTGAAACTGTGGCTATACGTGCTTTCCTGAAAACACGCTTCTTTGAGGTTTTAAGCTCAGAATGTGAAACTGTGCGTGCTTCTGGCCAGGGAACAGCTTCAGATCACAGTGCATTGCATATATTGTATCGATTGGTCCAATGTGCTTGTATGGCCAATTTTAAGTGAATATAAGCTTCTGAAGTGAAGATATGCACTTTTTCAAAAACTTTCTTTTTTTTAATTTTGCTTGTCAAAAATGTCCATTCTGTGTGTAACCCAGTGGGAAAGTGACAAACTTGAGTGAATTGTGACAATATGACTGAATTGGAGTGAATATGCGTTTATCTCTGTAAGAAAGCGAGCTAGAGCGCTGAAACTGTGGCTATACGCACTTTCATGGAAACACGCTTCTTTGAGGTTTTAAGCTCAGAACGTGAATCTGAGCGTGTTTCTGGCCTGGGAACAGCTTCAGATCACAGTGCAATGCGTATATGGTATCGTTTGGTCCAATGGCTTTTATGGCCATTTGGAAGTGAATATAAGCTGCTGAAGTGAAGATATGCACTTTTTCAAAAACTTTCTTTTTTTTAGATTTGCTTGTCAGAAATGTCCATTCTGTGTGTTACTCAGTGGGAAAGTGAACAACTTCAGTGAATTGTGACTTTATTACTGAACTGGAGTGAATATGCTCGTATCTCTGTCAGGAAGCGCGCTAGAGCGCTGAAACTGTGGCTATACGCACTTTCATGGAAACACGCTTCTTTGAGGTTTTAAGCTCAGAACGTGAATCTGAGCGTGTTTCTGGCCTGGGAACAGCTTCAGATCACAGTGCAATGCGTATATGGTATCGTTTGGTCCAATGGCTTTTATGGCCATTTGGAAGTGAATATAAGCTGCTGAAGTGAAGATATGCACTTTTTCAAAAACTTTCTTTTTTTTAGATTTGCTTGTCAGAAATGTCCATTCTGTGTGTTACTCAGTGGGAAAGTGAACAACTTCAGTGAATTGTGACTTTATTACTGAACTGGAGTGAATATGCTCGTATCTCTGTCAGGAAGCGCGCTAGAGCGCTGAAACTGTGGCTATACGTGCTTTCATGAAAACACGCTTCTTTGAGGTTTTAAGCTCAGAATGTGAAACTGTGCGTGCTTCTGGCCAGGGAACAGCTTCAGATCACAGTGCATTGCATATATTGTATTGATTGGTCCAATGTGCTTGTATGGCCAATTTTAAGTGAATATAAGCTTCTGAAGTGAAGATATGTACTTTTCAAAAACTTTCTTTTTTTTAATTTTGCTTGTCAAAAATGTCCATTCTGTGTGTAACCCAGTGGGAAAGTGACAAACTTGAGTGAATTGTGACAATATGACTGAATTGGAGTGAATATGCGTTTATCTCTGTAAGAAAGCGAGCTAGAGCGCTGAAACTGTGGCTATACGCACTTTCATGGAAACACGCTTCTTTGAGGTTTTAAGCTCAGAACGTGAATCTGAGCGTTTTTCTGGCCTGGGAACAGCTTCAGATCACAGTGCAATGCGTATATGGTATCGTTTGGTCCAACGGCTTTTATGGCCATTTGGAAGTGAATATAAGCTTCTGAAGTGAAGATATGCACTTTTTCAAAAACTTTCTTTTTTTTAGATTTGCTTGTCAGAAATGTCCATTCTGTGTGTTACTCAGTGGGAAAGTGAACAACTTCAGTGAATTGTGACTTTATTACTGAATTGGAGTGAATATGCTCGTATCTCTGTCAGGAAGCGCGCTAGAGCGCTGAAACTGTGGCTATACGCACTTTCATGGAAACACGCTTCTTTGAGGTTTTAAGCTCAGAAAGTGAAACTGTGCGTGTTTCTGGCCAGGGAACAGCTTCAGATCACAGTGCAATGCTTATATGGTATCGTTTGGTCCATTGTGCTTGTATGGCCATTTGGAAGTGAATATAAGCTTCTGAAGTGAAGATATGCACTTTTTCAAAAACTTTCTTTTTTTTAGATTTGCTTGTCAGAAATGTCCTTTCTGTGTGTAACCCAGTGGGAAAGTGACAAACTTGAGTGAATTGTGACTATATGACTGAATTCGAGTGATGATGCGTTTATCTCTGTAAGGAAGCGCGCTAGAGCGCTGAAACTGTGGCTATACGTGCTTTCATGAAAACACGCTTCTTTGAGGTTTTAAGCTCAGAATGTGAAACTGTGCGTGCTTCTGGCCAGGGAACAGCTTCAGATCACAGTGCATTGCATATATTGTATTGATTGGTCCAATGTGCTTGTATGGCCAATTTTAAGTGAATATAAGCTTCTGAAGTGAAGATATGTACTTTTCAAAAACTTTCTTTTTTTTAATTTTGCTTGTCAAAAATGTCCATTCTGTGTGTAACCCAGTGGGAAAGTGACAAACTTGAGTGAATTGTGACAATATGACTGAATTGGAGTGAATATGCGTTTATCTCTGTAAGAAAGCGAGCTAGAGCGCTGAAACTGTGGCTATACGCACTTTCATGGAAACACGCTTCTTTGAGGTTTTAAGCTCAGAACGTGAATCTTAGCGTTTTTCTGGCCTGGGAACAGCTTCAGATCACAGTGCAATGCGTATATGGTATCGTTTGGTCCAATGGCTTTTATGGCCATTTGGAAGTGAATATAAGCTTCTGAAGTGAAGATATGCACTTTTTCAAAAACTTTCTTTTTTTTAGATTTGCTTGTCAGAAATGTCCATTCTGTGTGTTACTCAGTGGGAAAGTGAACAACTTCAGTGAATTGTGACTTTATTACTGAATTGGAGTGAATATGCTCGTATCTCTGTCAGGAAGCGCGCTAGAGCGCTGAAACTGTGGCTATACGCACTTTCATGGAAACACGCTTCTTTGAGGTTTTAAGCTCAGAAAGTGAAACTGTGCGTGTTTCTGGCCAGGGAACAGCTTCAGATCACAGTGCAATGCTTATATGGTATCGTTTGGTCCATTGTGCTTGTATGGCCATTGGGAAGTGAATATAAGCTTCTGAAGTGAAGATATGCACTTTTTCAAAAACTTTCTTTTTTTTTTAAATTTTGCTTGTCAAAAATGTCCATTCTGTGTGTAACCCAGTGGGAAAGTGAAAAACTTGAGTGAATTGTGACTATATGACTGAATTCGAGTGATTATGCGTTTATCTCTGAAAGGAAGCGCGCTAGAGCGCTGAAACTGTGGCTATACGTGCTTTCCTGAAAACACGCTTCTTTGAGGTTTTAAGCTCAGAATGTGAAACTGTGCGTGCTTCTGGCCAGGGAACAGCTTCAGATCACAGTGCATTGCATATATTGTATCGATTGGTCCAATGTGCTTGTATGGCCAATTTTAAGTGAATATAAGCTTCTGAAGTGAAGATATGCACTTTTTCAAAAACTTTCTTTTTTTTAATTTTGCTTGTCAAAAATGTCCATTCTGTGTGTAACCCAGTGGGAAAGTGACAAACTTGAGTGAATTGTGACAATATGACTGAATTGGAGTGAATATGCGTTTATCTCTGTAAGAAAGCGAGCTAGAGCGCTGAAACTGTGGCTATACGCACATTCATGGAAACACGCTTCTTTGAGGTTTTAAGCTCAGAACGTGAATCTGAGCGTGTTTCTGGCCTGGGAACAGCTTCAGATCACAGTGCAATGCGTATATGGTATCGTTTGGTCCAATGGCTTTTATGGCCATTTGGAAGTGAATATAAGCTGATGAAGTGAAGATATGCACTTTTTCAAAAACTTTCTTTTTTTTAGATTTGCTTGTCAGAAATGTCCATTCTGTGTGTTACTCAGTGGGAAAGTGAACAACTTCAGTGAATTGTGACTTTATTACTGAATTGGAGTGAATATGCTCGTATCTCTGTCAGGAAGCGCGCTAGAGCGCTGAAACTGTGGCTATACGCACTTTCATGGAAACACGCTTCTTTGAGGTTTTAAGCTCAGAAAGTGAAACTGTGCGTGTTTCTGGCCAGGGAACAGCTTCAGATCACAGTGCAATGCTTATATGGTATCGTTTGGTCCATTGTGCTTGTATGGCCATTTGGAAGTGAATATAAGCTTCTGAAGTGAAGATATGCACTTTTTCAAAAACTTTCTTTTTTTTTAAAATTTTGCTTGTCAAAAATGTCCATTCTGTGTGTAACCCAGTGGGAAAGTGAAAAACTTGAGTGAATTGTGACTATATGACTGAATTCGAGTGATTATGCGTTTATCTCTGAAAGGAAGCGCGCTAGAGCGCTGAAACTGTGGCTATACGTGCTTTCCTGAAAACACGCTTCTTTGAGGTTTTAAGCTCAGAATGTGAAACTGTGCGTGCTTCTGGCCAGGGAACAGCTTCAGATCACAGTGCATTGCATATATTGTATCGATTGGTCCAATGTGCTTGTATGGCCAATTTTAAGTGAATATAAGCTTCTGAAGTGAAGATATGCACTTTTTCAAAAACTTTCTTTTTTTTAATTTTGCTTGTCAAAAATGTCCATTCTGTGTGTAACCCAGTGGGAAAGTGACAAACTTGAGTGAATTGTGACAATATGACTGAATTGGAGTGAATATGCGTTTATCTCTGTAAGAAAGCGAGCTAGAGCGCTGAAACTGTGGCTATACGCACTTTCATGGAAACACGCTTCTTTGAGGTTTTAAGCTCAGAACGTGAATCTGAGCGTGTTTCTGGCCTGGGAACAGCTTCAGATCACAGTGCAATGCGTATATGGTATCGTTTGGTCCAATGGCTTTTATGGCCATTTGGAAGTGAATATAAGCTGCTGAAGTGAAGATATGCACTTTTTCAAAAACTTTCTTTTTTTTAGATTTGCTTGTCAGAAATGTCCATTCTGTGTGTTACTCAGTGGGAAAGTGAACAACTTCAGTGAATTGTGACTTTATTACTGAACTGGAGTGAATATGCTCGTATCTCTGTAAGGAAGCGCGCTTAGAGCGCTGAAACTGTGGCTATACGCACTTTCATGGAAACACGCTTCTTTGAGGTTTTAAGCTCAGAAAGTGAAACTGTGCGTGTTTCTGGCCAGGGAACAGCTTCAGATCACAGTGCAATGCTTATATGGTATCGTTTGGTCCATTGTGCTTGTATGGCCATTTGGAAGTGAATATAAGCTTCTGAAGTGAAGATATGCACTTTTTCAAAAACTTTCTTTTTTTTTAATTTTGCTTGTCAAAAATGTCCATTCTGTGTGTAACCCAGTGGGAAAGTGAAAAACTTGAGTGAATTGTGACTATATGACTGAATTCGAGTGATTATGCGTTTATCTCTGAAAGGAAGCGCGCTAGAGCGCTGAAACTGTGGCTATACGTGCTTTCATGAAAACACGCTTCTTTGAGGTTTTAAGCTCAGAATGTGAAACTGTGCGTGCTTCTGGCCAGGGAACAGCTTCAGATCACAGTGCATTGCATATATTGTATCGATTGGTCCAATGTGCTTGTATGGCCAATTTTAAGTGAATATAAGCTTCTGAAGTGAAGATATGTACTTTTCAAAAACTTTCTTTTTTTTAGTTTTGCTTGTCAAAAATGTCCTTTCTGTGTGTAACTTAGTGAGAAAGTGACAAACTTGAGTGAATTGTGACAATATGACTGAATTGGAGTGAATATGCGTTTATCTCTGTAAGAAAGCGAGCTAGAGCGCTGAAACTGTGGCTATACGCACTTTCATGAAAACATGCTTCTTTGAGGTTTTAAGCTCAGAAAGTGAATCTGAGCGTGTTTCCGGCCTGGCAACAGCTTCAGATCACAGTGCAATGCATATATTGTATCGTTTGTTCCAATGTGCTTGTATGGCCATTTGGAAGTGAATAGAAGCTTCTGAAGTGAAGATATGCACTTTTTCAAAAACTTTTTTATTTAATTTTGCTTGTCAAAAATTGATATGGGATCAGTAAGACACCAAATGTGGGGAGAAGGGAATGAGGATTTATTACCAAACAAAACAAAACAGGCACGAGGGCCAACAAAACACTTGGCCCAAATGGTTGCAAAAAACAAACTAAAGTATGCTACACAGAGCTATAAACAATAAATGCAAAAAGGCAAAAAACAAAAAGGCACTGGAAACTCCAGGCAAGATACTCAAGAAAAATAAATAACAATACTAAATATATATATATATATATATATATATATATATATATATACACAAAACAAGAGGCTAGGACAAATACTAGGGAACTTGACAAGAACTTGGCTAAACGAGACGCGACTAGAAACAAACTTGCACATGCAAAGAGACGCGAGACACTGTCTGCCAGCCAACTTCCACCGCATCCAGATAAAGGCTTGGAAATCATGACATGAGGGGTAACACCTGGAGAGAGAGAAACAAGAGGCATGGCAAGATCAAGACATGGACTGAGATTGGATGACATGACCTGCTCATTAAGAGAATGAGCGTGCTCAGCTTAAGTACCAATTAAGTATGCAGCCTGGAAGCAAACATGAATGTTCAGAACAGAAAAGCACAGCAAGATCTTGAAATAGCAAAGCAGGAATCATGACAATAAACTCCCTGTCTAAATTAGTAGTATTAGTAATGTGCCTATCTAAGAATTACACCAACCCAGTGAGTGTTAGTAAATGTTAGTAACTTAAAAACAGTTAATTGCCAATTAAGCTTAGAGAGCCCTGAATCAGCACAGCACAGAAGGAAGGGGAAATACCAAAGCCAACCATAGCTCAGAAATGTGCAACAACGAAGGCACGGGGCGGAACGCAGACAAGCGGTGGAGTGGCATGGCAGACCTGGCAAAAAAAAAAACATGGAAAAGTAAAAACATGGACATGGAACATGGATAATGAAATACTATGACCATGAACATGAACTATGGAACTATGAACTATGAACTATGAAACTATGAACTATGGAATCTTGATACATGAAACTGTTAAAGCCATAAATAATACTGTTCTGGCCAAAGGCCAGAACCCTGGAACACAACAAAAATGTCCTTTCTGTGTGTAACCCAGTGGGAAAGTGAAAAACTTGAGTGAATTGTGACTATATGACTGAATTCGAGTGATTATGCGTTTATCTCTGTCAGGAAGCGCGCTAGAGCGCTGAAACTGTGGCTATACGTGCTTTCATGAAAACACGCTTCTTTGAGGTTTTAAGCTCAGAACGTGAATCTGAGCGAGTTTCTGGCCTGACAACAGCTTCAGGTCACAGTGCAATGCATATATTGTATCGTTTGTTCCAATGTGCTTGTATGGCCATTTGGAAGTGAATAGAAGCTTCTGAAGTGAAGATATGCACTTTTTCAAAAACTTTCTTTTTTTTTAATTTTGCTTGTCATAAATGTCCTTTCTGTGTGTAACCCAGTGGGAAAGTGACAAACTTGAGTGAATTGTGACTATATAACTGAATTCGAGTGATGATGCGTTTATCTCTGTAAGGAAGCGCGCTAGAGCGCTGAAACTGTGGCTATACGTGCTTTCATGAAAACACGCTTCTTTGAGGTTTTAAGCTCAGAACGTGAATCTGAGCATGTTTCTGGCCTGGCAACAGCTTCAGATCACAGTGCAATGCATATATTGTATCGTTTGTTCCAATGTGCTTGTATGGCCATTTGGAAGTGAATAGAAGCTTCTGAAGTGAAGATATGCACTTTTTCAAAAACTTTCTTTTTTTTTAATTTTGCTTGTCAAAAATGTCCTTTCTGTGTGTAACCCAGTGGGAAAGTGACAAACTTGAGTGAATTGTGACTATATGACTGAATTCGAGTGATGATGCGTTTATCTCTGGAAGGAAGCGCGCTAGAGCGCTGAAACTGTGGCTATACGTGCTTTCATGAAAACACGCTTCTTTGAGGTTTTAAGCTCAGAATGTGAATTTGTGCGTGCTTCTGGCCAGGGAACAGCTTCAGATCACAGTGCATTGCATATATTGTATCGATTGGTCCAATGTGCTTGTATGGCCAATTATAAGTGAATATAAGCTTCTGAAGTGAAGATATGCACTTTTTCAAAAACTTTCTTTTTTTTAGATTTGCTTGTCAGAAATGTCCTTTCTGTGTGTAACCCAGTGGGAAAGTGACAAACTTGAGTGAATTGTGACTATATGACTGAATTCGAGTGATGATGCGTTTATCTCTGTCAGGAAGCGCGCTAGAGCGCTGAAACTGTGGCTATACGTGCTTTCATGAAAACACGCTTCTTTGAGGTTTTAAGCTCAGAATGTGAAACTGTGCGTGCTTCTGGCCAGGGAACAGCTTCAGATCACAGTGCAATGCATATATTGTATCGTTTGTTCCAATGTGCTTGTATGGCCATTTGGAAGTGAATAGAAGCTTCTGAAGTGAAGATATGCACTTTTTCAAAAACTTTCTTTTTTTTTAATTTTGCTTGTCAAAAATGTCCTTTCTGTGTGTAACCCAGTGGGAAAGTGACAAACTTGAGTGAATTGTGACTATATGACTGAATTCGAGTGATGATGCGTTTATCTCTGTAAGGAAGCGCGCTAGAGCGCTGAAACTGTGGCTATACGTGCTTTCATGAAAACACGCTTCTTTGAGGTTTTAAGCTCAGAATGTGAATTTGTGCGTGCTTCTGGCCAGGGAACAGCTTCAGATCAGAGTGCATTGCATATATTGTATCGATTGGTCCAATGTGCTTGTATGGCCAATTATAAGTGAATATAAGCTTCTGAAGTGAAGATATGCACTTTTTCAAAAACTTTCTTTTTTTTAGATTTGCTTGTCAGAAATGTCCTTTCTGTGTGTAACCCAGTGGGAAAGTGACAAACTTGAGTGAATTGTGGCTATATGACTGAATTCGAGTGATGATGCGTTTATCTCTGTCAGGAAGCGCGCTAGAGCGCTGAAACTGTGGCTATACGTGCTTTCATGAAAACACGCTTCTTTGAGGTTTTAAGCTCAGAATGTGAAACTGTGCGTGCTTCTGGCCAGGGAACAGCTTCAGATCACAGTGCATTGCATATATTGTATCGATTGGTCCAATGTGCTTGTATGGCCAATTTTAAGTGAATATAAGCTTCTGAAGTGAAGATATGCACTTTTTCAAAAACTTTCTTTTTTTTAAAATTTTGCTTGTCAAAAATGTCCATTCTGTGTGTAACCCAGTGGGAAAGTGAAAAACTTGAGTGAATTGTGACTATATGACTGAATTCGAGTGATTATGCGTTTTTCTCTGAAAGGAAGCGCGCTAGAGCGCTGAAACTGTGGCTATACGTGCTTTCCTGAAAACACGCTTCTTTGAGGTTTTAAGCTCAGAACGTGAATCTGAGCGTGTTTCTGGCCTGGCAACAGCTTCAGATCACAGTGCAATGCATATATTGTATCGTTTGTTCCAATGTGCTTGTATGGCCAATTTTAAGTGAATATAAGCTTCTGAAGTGAAGATATGTACTTTTCAAAAACTTTCTTTTTTTTAGTTTTGCTTGTCAAAAATGTCCTTTCTGTGTGTAACTTAGTGAGAAAGTGACAAACTTGAGTGAATTGTGACAATATGACTGAATTGGAGTGAATATGCGTTTATCTCTGTAAGAAAGCGAGCTAGAGCGCTGAAACTGTGGCGATACGCACTTTCATGAAAACATGCTTTTTTGAGGTTTTAAGCTCAGAAAGTGAATCTGAGCGTGTTTTCGGCCTGGCAACAGCTTCAGATCACAGTGCAATGCATATATTGTATCGTTTGTTCCAATGTGCTTGTATGGCCATTTGGAAGTGAATAGAAGCTTCTGAAGTGAAGATATGCACTTTTTCAAAAACTTTTTTATTTAATTTTGCTTGTCAAAAATGTCCATTCTGTGTGTAACCCAGTGGGAAAGTGAAAAACTTGAGTGAATTGTGACTATATGACTGAATTCGAGTGATTATGCGTTTATCTCTGTCAGGAAGCGCGCTAGAGCGCTGAAACTGTGGCTATACGTGCTTTCATGAAAACACGCTTCTTTGAGGTTTTAAGCTCAGAACGTGAATCTGAGCGTGTTTCTGGCCTGGCAACAGCTTCAGATCACAGTGCAATGCATATATTGTATCGTTTGTTCCAATGTGCTTGTATGGCCATTTGGAAGTGAATAGAAGCTTCTGAAGTGAAGATATGCACTTTTTCAAAAACTTTCTTTTTTTTTAATTTTGCATGTCAAAAATGTCCTTTCTGTGTGTAACCCAGTGGGAAAGTGACAAACTTGAGTGAATTGTGACAATATGACTGAATTGGAGTGAATATGCGTTTATCTCTGTAAGAAAGCGAGCTAGAGCGCTGAAACTGTGGCTATACGCACTTTCATGGAAACACGCTTCTTTGAGGTTTTAAGCTCAGAACGTGAATCTGAGCGTGTTTCTGGCCTGGGAACAGCTTCAGATCACAGTGCAATGCGTATATGGTATCGTTTGGTCCAATGGCTTTTATGGCCATTTGGAAGTGAATATAAGCTGCTGAAGTGAAGATATGCACTTTTTCAAAAACTTTCTTTTTTTTAGATTTGCTTGTCAGAAATGTCCATTCTGTGTGTTACTCAGTGGGAAAGTGAACAACCTCAGTGAATTGTGACTTTATTACTGAATTGGAGTGAATATGCTCGTATCTCTGTAAGGAAGCGCGCTAGAGCGCTGAAACTGTGGCTATACGCACTTTCATGGAAACACGCTTCTTTGAGGTTTTAAGCTCAGAAAGTGAAACTGTGCGTGTTTCTGGCCAGGGAACAGCTTCAGATCACAGTGCAATGCTTATATGGTATCGTTTGGTCCATTGTGCTTGTATGGCCATTTGGAAGTGAATATAAGCTTCTGAAGTGAAGATATGCACTTTTTCAAAAACTTTCTTTTTTTTTAAATTTTGCTTGTCAAAAATGTCCATTCTGTGTGTAACCCAGTGGGAAAGTGACAAACTTGAGTGAATTTACTATATGACTGAATTGGAGTGAATATGCTCGTATCTCTGTAAGGAAGCGCGCTAGAGCGCTGAAACTGTGGCTATACGTGCTTTCATGAAAACACGCTTCTTTGAGGTTTTAAGCTCAGAACGTGAATCTGAGCGTGTTTCTGGCCTGGCAACAGCTTCAGATCACAGTGCAATGCAGATATTGTATCGTTTGTTCCAATGTGCTTGTATGGCCATTTGGAAGTGAATATAAGCTTCTGAAGTGAAGATATGCACTTTTTCAAAAACTTTCTTTTTTTTTAATTTTGCTTGTCAAAAATGTCCTTTCTGTGTGTAACCCAGTGGGAAAGTGACAAACTTGAGTGAATTAACTATATGACTGAATTCGAGTGATGATGCGTTTATCTCTGTAAGGAAGCGCGCTAGAGCGCTGAAACTGTGGCTATACGTGCTTTCATGAAAACACGCTTCTTTGAGGTTTTAAGCTCAGAATGTGAAACTGTGCGGGCTTCTGGCCAGGGAACAGCTTCAGATCACAGTGCATTGCATATATTGTATCGATTGGTCCAATGTGCTTGTATGGCCAATTTTAAGTGAATATAAGCTTCTGAAGTGAAGATATGTACTTTTCAAAAACTTTCTTTTTTTTAGTTTTGCTTGTCAAAAATGTCCTTTCTGTGTGTAACTTAGTGAGAAGGTGAAAACTTGAGTGAATTGTGACAATATGACTGAATTGGAGTGAATATGCGTTTATCTCTGTAAGAAAGCGAGCTAGAGCGCTGAAACTGTGGCTATACGCACTTTCATGAAAACATGCTTCTTTGATGTTTTAAGCTCAGAAAGTGAATCTGAGCGTGTTTCCGGCCTGGCAACAGCTTCAGATCACAGTGCAATGCATATATTGTATCGTTTGTTCCAATGTGCTTGTATGGCCATTTGGAAGTGAATAGAAGCTTCTGAAGTGAAGATATGCACTTTTTCAAAAACTTTTTTATTTAATTTTGCTTGTCAAAAATGTCCATTCTGTGTGTAACCCAGTGGGAAAGTGAAAAACTTGAGTGAATTGTGACTATATGACTGAATTCGAGTGATTATGCGTTTATCTCTGTCAGGAAGCGCGCTAGAGCGCTGAAACTGTGGCTATACGTGCTTTCATGAAAACACGCTTCTTTGAGGTTTTAAGCTCAGAACGTGAATCTGAGCGTGTTTCTGGCCTGGCAACAGCTTCAGATCACAGTGCAATGCATATATTGTATCGTTTGTTCCAATGTGCTTGTATGGCCATTTGGAAGTGAATAGAAGCTTCTGAAGTGAAGATATGCACTTTTTCAAAAACTTTCTTTTTTTTTAATTTTGCTTGTCAAAAATGTCCTTTCTGTGTGTAACCCAGTGGGAAAGTGACAAACTTGAGTGAATTGTGACAATATGACTGAATTGGAGTGAAATGCGTTTATCTCTGAAAGGAAGCGAGCTAGAGCGCTGAAACTGTGGCTATACGCACTTTCATGGAAACACGCTTCTTTGAGGTTTTAAGCTCAGAAGATGAATCTGAGCGTGTTTCTGGCCTGGGAACAGCTTCAGATCACAGTGCAATGCGTATATGGTATCGTTTGGTCCAATGGCTTTCATGGCCATTTGGAAGTGAATATAAGCTTCTGAAGTGAAGATATGCACTTTTTCAAAAACTTTCTTTTTTTTTAAATTATGCTTGTCAAAAATGTCCATTCTGTGTGTAACCCAGTGGGAAAGTGAAAAACTCGAGTGAATTGTGACTATATGACTGAATTCGAGTGATTATGCGTTTATCCCTGAAAGGAAGCGCGCTAGAGCGCTGAAACTGTGGCTATACGTGCTTTCCTGAAAACACGCTTCTTTGAGGTTTTAAGCTCAGAAAGTGAAACTGTGCGTGTTTCTGGCCAGGAAACAGCTTCAGATCACAGTGCAATGCTTATATGGTATCGTTTGGTCTATTGTGCTTGTATGGCCATTTGGAAGTGAATATAAGCTTCTGAAGTGAAGATATGCACTTTTTCAAAAACTTTCTTTTTTTTTAATTTTGCATGTCAAAAATGTCCTTTCTGTGTGTAACCCAGTGGGAAAGTGACAAACTTGAGTGAATTGTGACAATATGACTGAATTGGAGTGAATATGCGTTTATCTCTGTAAGAAAGCGAGCTAGAGCGCTGAAACTGTGGCTATACGCACTTTCATGGAAACACGCTTCTTTGAGGTTTTAAGCTCAGAACGTGAATCTGAGCGTGTTTCTGGCCTGGGAACAGCTTCAGATCACAGTGCAATGCGTATATGGTATCGTTTGGTCCAATGGCTTTTATGGCCATTTGGAAGTGAATATAAGCTGCTGAAGTGAAGATATGCACTTTTTCAAAAACTTTCTTTTTTTTAGATTTGCTTGTCAGAAATGTCCATTCTGTGTGTTACTCAGTGGGAAAGTGAACAACCTCAGTGAATTGTGACTTTATTACTGAATTGGAGTGAATATGCTCGTATCTCTGTAAGGAAGCGCGCTAGAGCGCTGAAACTGTGGCTATACGCACTTTCATGGAAACACGCTTCTTTGAGGTTTTAAGCTCAGAAAGTGAAACTGTGCGTGTTTCTGGCCAGGGAACAGCTTCAGATCACAGTGCAATGCTTATATGGTATCGTTTGGTCCATTGTGCTTGTATGGCCATTTGGAAGTGAATATAAGCTTCTGAAGTGAAGATATGCACTTTTTCAAAAACTTTCTTTTTTTTTAAATTTTGCTTGTCAAAAATGTCCATTCTGTGTGTAACCCAGTGGGAAAGTGACAAACTTGAGTGAATTAACTATATGACTGAATTGGAGTGAATATGCTCGTATCTCTGTAAGGAAGAGCGCTAGAGCGCTGAAACTGTGGCTATACGTGCTTTCATGAAAACACGCTTCTTTGAGGTTTTAAGCTCAGAACGTGAATCTGAGCGTGTTTCTGGCCTGGCAACAGCTTCAGATCACAGTGCAATGCATATATTGTATCGTTTGTTCCAATGTGCTTGTATGGCCATTTGGAAGTGAATATAAGCTTCTGAAGTGAAGATATGCACTTTTTCAAAAACTTTCTTTTTTTTTAATTTTGCTTGTCAAAAATGTCCTTTCTGTGTGTAACCCAGTGGGAAAGTGACAAACTTGAGTGAATTAACTATATGACTGAATTCGAGTGATGATGCGTTTATCTCTGTAAGGAAGCGCGCTAGAGCGCTGAAACTGTGGCTATACGTGCTTTCATGAAAACACGCTTCTTTGAGGTTTTAAGCTCAGAATGTGAAACTGTGCGTGCTTCTGGCCAGGGAACAGCTTCAGATCACAGTGCATTGCATATATTGTATCGATTGGTCCAATGTGCTTGTATGGCCAATTTTAAGTGAATATAAGCTTCTGAAGTGAAGATATGTACTTTTCAAAAACTTTCTTTTTTTTAGTTTTGCTTGTCAAAAATGTCCTTTCTGTGTGTAACTTAGTGAGAAGGTGACAAACTTGAGTGAATTGTGACAATATGACTGAATTGGAGTGAATATGCGTTTATCTCTGTAAGAAAGCGAGCTAGAGCGCTGAAACTGTGGCTATACGCACTTTCATGAAAACATGCTTCTTTGATGTTTCAAGCTCAGAAAGTGAATCTGAGCGTGTTTCCGGCCTGGCAACAGCTTCAGATCACAGTGCAATGCATATATTGTATCGTTTGTTCCAATGTGCTTGTATGGCCATTTGGAAGTGAATAGAAGCTTCTGAAGTGAAGATATGCACTTTTTCAAAAACTTTTTTATTTAATTTTGCTTGTCAAAAATGTCCATTCTGTGTGTAACCCAGTGGGAAAGTGAAAAACTTGAGTGAATTGTGACTATATGACTGAATTCGAGTGATTATGCGTTTATCTCTGTCAGGAAGCGCGCTAGAGCGCTGAAACTGTGGCTATACGTGCTTTCATGAAAACACGCTTCTTTGAGGTTTTAAGCTCAGAACGTGAATCTGAGCGTGTTTCTGGCCTGGCAACAGCTTCAGATCACAGTGCAATGCATATATTGTATCGTTTGTTCCAATGTGCTTGTATGGCCATTTGGAAGTGAATAGAAGCTTCTGAAGTGAAGATATGCACTTTTTCAAAAACTTTCTTTTTTTTTAATTTTGCTTGTCAAAAATGTCCTTTCTGTGTGTAACCCAGTGGGAAAGTGACAAACTTGAGTGAATTGTGACAATATGACTGAATTGGAGTGAATATGCGTTTATCTCTGAAAGGAAGCGAGCTAGAGCGCTGAAACTGTGGCTATACGCACTTTCATGGAAACACGCTTCTTTGAGGTTTTAAGCTCAGAAGATGAATCTGAGCGTGTTTCTGGCCTGGGAACAGCTTCAGATCACAGTGCAATGCGTATATGGTATCGTTTGGTCCAATGGCTTTCATGGCCATTTGGAAGTGAATATAAGCTTCTGAAGTGAATATATGCACTTTTTCAAAAACTTTCTTTTTTTTTAAATTATGCTTGTCAAAAATGTCCATTCTGTGTGTAACCCAGTGGGAAAGTGAAAAACTCGAGTGAATTGTGACTATATGACTGAATTCGAGTGATTATGCGTTTATCCCTGAAAGGAAGCGCGCTAGAGCGCTGAAACTGTGGCTATACGTGCTTCCCTGAAAACACGCTTCTTTGAGGTTTTAAGCTCAGAATGTGAAACTGTGCGTGCTTCTGGCCAGGGAACAGCTTCAGATCACAGTGCATTGCATATATTGTATCGATTGGTCCAATGTGCTTGTATGGCCAATTTTAAGTGAATATAAGCTTCTGAAGTGAAGATATGCACTTTTTCAAAAACTTTCTTTTTTTTAGATTTGCTTGTCAGAAATTTCCATTCTGTGTGTTACTCAGTGGGAAAGTGAACAACTTCAGTGAATTGTGACTATATTACTGAATTGGAGTGAATATGCTCGTATCTCTGTAAGGAAGCGCGCTAGAGCGCTGAAACTGTGGCTATACGGACTTTCATGGAAACACGCTTCTTTGAGGTTTGAAGCTCAGAAAGTGAAACTGTGAGTGCTTCTGGCCAGGGAACAGCTTCAGATCACAGTGCATTGCATATATTGTATCGATTGGTCCAATGTGCTTGTATGGCCAATTTTAAGTGAATATAAGCTTCTGAAGTGAAGATATGTACTATTCAAAAACTTTCTTTTTTTTAGTTTTGCTTGTCAAAAATGTCCTTTCTGTGTGTAACTTAGTGAGAAAGTGACAAACTTGAGTGAATTGTGACAATATGACTGAATTGGAGTGAATATGCGTTTATCTCTGTAAGGAAGCGAGCTAGAGCGCTGAAACTGTGGCTATACGCACTTTCATGAAAACATGCTTCTTTGAGGTTTTAAGCTCAGAAAGTGAATCTGAGCGTGTTTCCGGCCTGGCAACAGCTTCAGATCACAGTGCAATGCATATATTTTATCGTTTGTTCCAATGTGCTTGTATGGCCATTTGGAAGTGAATAGAAGCTTCTGAAGTGAAGATATGCACTTTTTCAAAAACTTTTTTATTTAATTTTGCTTGTCAAAAATGTCCATTCTGTGTGTAACCCAGTGGGAAAGTGAAAAACTTGAGTGAATTGTGACTATATGACTGAATTCGAGTGATTATGCGTTTATCTCTGTCAGGAAGCGCGCTAGAGCGCTGAAACTGCGGCTATACGTGCTTTCATGAAAACACGCTTCTTTGAGGTTTTAAGCTCAGAACGTGAATCTGAGCGTGTTTCTGGCCTGGCAACAGCTTCAGATCACAGTGCAATGCATATATTGTATCGTTTGTTCCAATGTGCTTGTATGGCCATTTGGAAGTGAATAGAAGCTTCTGAAGTGAAGATATGCACTTTTTCAAAAACTTTCTTTTTTTTTAATTTTGCTTGTCAAAAATGTCCTTTCTGTGTGTAACCCAGTGGGAAAGTGACAAACTTGAGTGAATTGTGACAATATGACTGAATTGGAGTGAATATGCGTTTATCTCTGAAAGGAAGCGAGCTAGAGCGCTGAAACTGTGGCTATACGCACTTTCATGGAAACACGCTTCTTTGAGGTTTTAAGCTCAGAACGTGAATCTGAGCGTGTTTCTGGCCTGGGAACAGCTTCAGATCACAGTGCAATGCGTATATGGTATCGTTTGGTCCAATGGCTTTTATGGCCATTTGGAAGTGAATATAAGCTTCTGAAGTGAAGATATGCACTTTTTCAAAAACTTTCTTTTTTTTTAAATTTTGCTTGTCAAAAATGTCCATTCTGTGTGTAACCCAGTGGGAAAGTGAAAAACTTGAGTGAATTGTGACTATATGACTGAATTTGAGTGATTATGCGTTTATCTCTGAAAGGAAGCGCGCTAGAGCGCTGAAACTGTGGCTATACGTGCTTTCCTGAAAACACGCTTCTTTGAGGTTTTAAGCTCAGAATGTGAAACTGTGCGTGCTTCTGGCCAGGGAACAGCTTCAGATCACAGTGCATTGCATATATTGTATCGATTGGTCCAATGTGCTTGTATGGCCAATTTTAAGTGAATATAAGCTTCTGAAGTGAAGATATGCACTTTTTCAAAAACTTTATTTTTTTTAGATTTGCTTGTCAGAAATGTCCATTCTGTGTGAAACTTAGTGAGAAAGTGACAAACTTGAGTGAATTGTGACAATATGACTGAATTGGAGTGAATATGCGTTTATCTCTGTAAGAAAGCGAGCTAGAGCGCTGAAACTGTGGCTATACGCACTTTCATGAAAACATGCTTCTTGAGGTTTTAAGCTCAGAAAGTGAATCTGAGCGTGTTTCCGGCCTGGCAACAGCTTCAGATCACAGTGCAATGCATATATTGTATCGTTTGTTCCAATGTGCTTGTATGGCCATTTGGAAGTGAATAGAAGCTTCTGAAGTGAAGATATGCACTTTTTCAAAAACTTTTTTATTTAATTTTGCTTGTCAAAAATGTCCATTCTGTGTGTAACCCAGTGGGAAAGTGAAAAACTTGAGTGAATTGTGACTATATTACTGAATTCGAGTGATTATGCGTTTTTCTCTGTAAGGAAGCGCGCTAGAGCGCTGAAACTGTGGCTATACGTGCTTTCATGAAAACACGCTTCTTTGAGGTTTTAAGCTTAGAACGTGAATCTGAGCGTGTTTCTGGCCTGGCAACAGCTTCAGATCACAGTGCAATGCATATATTGTATCGTTTGTTCCAATGTGCTTGTATGGCCATTTGGAAGTGAATATAAGCTTCTGAAGTGAAGATATGCACTTTTTCAAAAACTTTCTTTTTTTTTAATTTTGCTTGTCAAAAATGTCCTTTCTGTGTGTAACCCAGTGGGAAAGTGACAAACTTGAGTGAATTGTGACTATATGACTGAATTCGAGTGATGATGCGTTTATCTCTGTAAGGAAGCGCGCTAGAGCGCTGAAACTGTGGCTATACGTGCTTTCATGAAAACACGCTTCTTTGAGGTTTTAAACTCAGAATGTGAAACTGTGCGTGCTTCTGGCCAGGGAACAGCTTCAGATCACAGTGCATTGCATATATTGTATCGATTGGTCCAATGTGCTTGTATGGCCAATTTTAAGTGAATATAAGCTTCTGAAGTGAAGATATGTACTTTTCAAAAACTTTCTTTTTTTTAATTTTGCTTGTCAAAAATGTCCATTCTGTGTGTAACCCAGTGGGAAAGTGACAAACTTGAGTGAATTGTGACAATATGACTGAATTGGAGTGAATATGCGTTTATCTCTGTAAGAAAGCGAGCTAGAGCGCTGAAACTGTGGCTATACGCACTTTCATGGAAACACGCTTCTTTGAGGTTTTAAGCTCAGACAGTGAATCTGAGCGTGTTTCTGGCCTGGGAATAGCTTCAGATCACAGTGCAATGCGTATATGGTATCGTTTGGTCCAATGGCTTTTATGGCCATTTGGAAGTGAATATAAGCTTCTGAAGTGAAGATATGCACTTTTTCAAAAACTTTCTTTTTTTTAGATTTGCTTGTCAGAAATGTCCATTCTGTGTGTTACTCAGTGGGAAAGTGAACAACTTCAGTGAATTGTGACTTTATTACTGAATTGGAGTGAATATGCTCGTATCTCTGTAAGGAAGCGCGCTAGAGCGCTGAAACTGTGGCTATACGCACTTTCATGGAAACACGCTTCTTTGAGGTTTTAAGCTCAGAAAGTGAAACTGCGCGTGTTTCTGGCCAGGAAACAGCTTCAGATCACAGTGCAATGCTTATATGGTATCGTTTGGTCCATTGTGCTTGTATGGCCATTTGGAAGTGAATATAAGCTTCTGAAGTGAAGATATGCACTTTTTCAAAAACTTTCTTTTTTTTTTAAATTTTGCTTGACAAAAATGTCCATTCTGTGTGTAACCCAGTGGGAAAGTGAAAAACTTGAGTGAATTGTGACTATATGACTGAATTCGAGTGATTATGCGTTTATCTCTGAAAGGAAGCGCGCTAGAGCGCTGAAACTGTGGCTATACGTGCTTTCCTGAAAACACGCTTCTTTGAGGTTTTAAGCTCAGAATGTGAAACTGTGCCTGCTTCTGGCCAGGGAACAGCTTCAGATCACAGTGCATTGCATATATTGTATCGATTGGTCCAATGTGCTTGTATGGCCAATTTTAAGTGAATATAAGCTTCTGAAGTGAAAATATGCACTTTTTCAAAAACTTTCTTTTTTTTAGATTTGCTTGTCAGAAATGTCCATTCTGTGTGTTACTCAGTGGGAAAGTGAACAACTTCAGTGAATTGTGACTATATTACTGAATTGGAGTGAATATGCTCGTATCTCTGTAAGGAAGCGCGCTAGAGCGCTGAAACTGTGGCTATACGTACTTTCATGGAAACACGCTTCTTTGAGGGTTTAAGCTCAGAAAGTGAAACTGTGAGTGCTTCTGGCCAGGGAACAGCTTCAGATCACAGTGCATTGCATATATTGTATCGTTTGTTCCAATGTGCTTGTTTGGCCATTTGGAAGTGAATAGAAGCTTCTGAAGTGAAGATATGCACTTTTTCAAAAACTTTCTTTTTTTTAGATTTGCTTGTAGAAATGTCCATTCTGTGTGTTACTTAGTGGGAAAGTGAACAACTTCAGTGAATTGTGACTTTATTACTGAATTGGAGTGAATATGCTCGTATGTCTGTAAGGAAGCGCGCTAGAGCGCTGAAACTGTGGCTATACGCACTTTCATGGAAACACGCTTCTTTGAGGTTTTAAGCTCAGAAAGTGAAACTGTGCGTGTCTCTGGCCAGGAAACAGCTTCAGATCACAGTGCAATGCTTATATGGTATCGTTTGGTCCATTGTGCTTGTATGGCCATTTGGAAGTGAATATAAGCTTCTGAAGTGAAGATATGCACTTTTTCAAAAACTTCCTTTTTTTTTAAATTTTGCTTGTCAAAAATGTCCATTCTGTGTGTAACCCAGTGGGAAAGTGAAAAACTTGAGTGAATTGTGACTATATGACTGAATTCGAGTGATTATGCGTTTATCTCTGAAAGGAAGCGCGCTAGAGCGCTGAAACTGTGGCTAAACGTGCTTTTCTGAAAACACGCTTCTTTGAGGTTTTAAGCTCAGAATGTGAAACTGTGCGTGCTTCTGGCCAGGGAACAGCTTCAGATCACAGTGCATTGCGTATATGGTATCGTTTGGTCCAATGGCTTTTATGGCCATTTGGAAGTGAATATAAGCTTCTGAAGTGAAGATATGCACTTTTTCAAAAACTTTCTTTTTTTTAGATTTGCTTGTCAGAAATGTCCATTCTGTGTGTTACTCAGTGGGAAAGTGAACAACTTCAGTGAATTGTGACTTTATTACTGAATTGGAGTGAATATGCTCGTATCTCTGTAAGGAAGCGCGCTAGAGCGCTGAAACTGTGGCTATACGCACTTTCATGGAAACACGCTTCTTTGAGGTTTTAAGCTCAGAAAGTGAAACTGTGCGTGTTTCTGGCCAGGAAACAGCTTCAGATCACAGTGCAATGCTTATATGGTATCGTTTGGTCCATTGTGCTTGTATGGCCATTTGGAAGTGAATATAAGCTTCTGAAGTGAAGATATGCACTTTTTCAAAAACTTTCTTTTTTTTAAAATTTTGCTTGTCAAAAATGTCATTTCTGTGTGTAACCCAGTGGGAAAGTGAAAAACTTGAGTGAATTGTGACTATATGACTGAATTCGAGTGATTATGCGTTTATCTCTGAAAGGAAGCGCGCTAGAGCGCTGAAACTGTGGCTATACGTGCTTTCCTGAAAACACGCTTCTTTGAGGTTTTAAGCTCAGAATGTGAAACTGTGCGTGCTTCTGGCCAGGGAACAGCTTCAGATCACAGTGCATTGCATATATTGTATCGATTGGTCCAATGTGCTTGTATGGCCAATTTTAAGTGAATATAAGCTTCTGAAGTGAAGATATGCACTTTTTCAAAAACTTTCTTTTTTTTAGATTTGCTTGTCAGAAATGTCCATTCTGTGTGTAACTTAGTGAGAAAGTGACAAACTTGAGTGAATTGTGACAATATGACTGAATTGGAGTGAATATGCGTTTATCTCTGTAAGAAAGCGAGCTAGAGCGCTGAAACTGTGGCTATACGCACTTTCATGAAAACATGCTTCTTTGAGGTTTTAAGCTCAGAAAGTGAATCTGAGCGTGTTTCCGGCCTGGCAACAGCTTCAGATCACAGTGCAATGCATATATTGTATCGTTTGTTCCAATGTGCTTGTATGGCCATTTGGAAGTGAATAGAAGCTTCTGAAGTGAAGATATGCACTTTTTCAAAAACTTTTTTATTTAATTTTGCTTGTCAAAAATGTCCATTCTGTGTGTAACCCAGTGGGAAAGTGAAAAACTTGAGTGAATTGTGACTATATTACTGAATTCGAGTGATTATGCGTTTTTCTCTGTAAGGAAGCGCGCTAGAGCGCTGAAACTGTGGCTATACGTGCTTTCATGAAAACACGCTTCTTTGAGGTTTTAAGCTTAGAACGTGAATCTGAGCGTGTTTCTGGCCTGGCAACAGCTTCAGATCACAGTGCAATGCATATATTGTATCGTTTGTTCCAATGTGCTTGTATGGCCATTTGGAAGTGAATATAAGCTTCTGAAGTGAAGATATGCACTTTTTCAAAAACTTTCTTTTTTTTTAATTTTGCTTGTCAAAAATGTCCTTTCTGTGTGTAACCCAGTGGGAAAGTGACAAACTTGAGTGAATTGTGACTATATGACTGAATTCGAGTGATGATGCGTTTATCTCTGTAAGGAAGCGCGCTAGAGCGCTGAAACTGTGGCTATACGTGCTTTCATGAAAACACGCTTCTTTGAGGTTTTAAACTCAGAATGTGAAACTGTGCGTGCTTCTGGCCAGGGAACAGCTTCAGATCACAGTGCATTGCATATATTGTATCGATTGGTCCAATGTGCTTGTATGGCCAATTTTAAGTGAATATAAGCTTCTGAAGTGAAGATATGTACTTTTCAAAAACTTTCTTTTTTTTAATTTTGCTTGTCAAAAATGTCCATTCTGTGTGTAACCCAGTGGGAAAGTGACAAACTTGAGTGAATTGTGACAATATGACTGAATTGGAGTGAATATGCGTTTATCTCTGTAAGAAAGCGAGCTAGAGCGCTGAAACTGTGGCTATACGCACTTTCATGGAAACACGCTTCTTTGAGGTTTTAAGCTCAGACAGTGAATCTGAGCGTGTTTCTGGCCTGGGAATAGCTTCAGATCACAGTGCAATGCGTATATGGTATCGTTTGGTCCAATGGCTTTTATGGCCATTTGGAAGTGAATATAAGCTTCTGAAGTGAAGATATGCACTTTTTCAAAAACTTTCTTTTTTTTAGATTTGCTTGTCAGAAATGTCCATTCTGTGTGTTACTCAGTGGGAAAGTGAACAACTTCAGTGAATTGTGACTTTATTACTGAATTGGAGTGAATATGCTCGTATCTCTGTAAGGAAGCGCGCTAGAGCGCTGAAACTGTGGCTATACGCACTTTCATGGAAACACGCTTCTTTGAGGTTTTAAGCTCAGAAAGTGAAACTGCGCGTGTTTCTGGCCAGGAAACAGCTTCAGATCACAGTGCAATGCTTATATGGTATCGTTTGGTCCATTGTGCTTGTATGGCCATTTGGAAGTGAATATAAGCTTCTGAAGTGAAGATATGCACTTTTTCAAAAACTTTCTTTTTTTTTTAAATTTTGCTTGACAAAAATGTCCATTCTGTGTGTAACCCAGTGGGAAAGTGAAAAACTTGAGTGAATTGTGACTATATGACTGAATTCGAGTGATTATGCGTTTATCTCTGAAAGGAAGCGCGCTAGAGCGCTGAAACTGTGGCTATACGTGCTTTCCTGAAAACACGCTTCTTTGAGGTTTTAAGCTCAGAATGTGAAACTGTGCCTGCTTCTGGCCAGGGAACAGCTTCAGATCACAGTGCATTGCATATATTGTATCGATTGGTCCAATGTGCTTGTATGGCCAATTTTAAGTGAATATAAGCTTCTGAAGTGAAAATATGCACTTTTTCAAAAACTTTCTTTTTTTTAGATTTGCTTGTCAGAAATGTCCATTCTGTGTGTTACTCAGTGGGAAAGTGAACAACTTCAGTGAATTGTGACTATATTACTGAATTGGAGTGAATATGCTCGTATCTCTGTAAGGAAGCGCGCTAGAGCGCTGAAACTGTGGCTATACGTACTTTCATGGAAACACGCTTCTTTGAGGGTTTAAGCTCAGAAAGTGAAACTGTGAGTGCTTCTGGCCAGGGAACAGCTTCAGATCACAGTGCATTGCATATATTGTATCGTTTGTTCCAATGTGCTTGTTTGGCCATTTGGAAGTGAATAGAAGCTTCTGAAGTGAAGATATGCACTTTTTCAAAAACTTTCTTTTTTTTAGATTTGCTTGTAGAAATGTCCATTCTGTGTGTTACTTAGTGGGAAAGTGAACAACTTCAGTGAATTGTGACTTTATTACTGAATTGGAGTGAATATGCTCGTATGTCTGTAAGGAAGCGCGCTAGAGCGCTGAAACTGTGGCTATACGCACTTTCATGGAAACACGCTTCTTTGAGGTTTTAAGCTCAGAAAGTGAAACTGTGCGTGTCTCTGGCCAGGAAACAGCTTCAGATCACAGTGCAATGCTTATATGGTATCGTTTGGTCCATTGTGCTTGTATGGCCATTTGGAAGTGAATATAAGCTTCTGAAGTGAAGATATGCACTTTTTCAAAAACTTCCTTTTTTTTTAAATTTTGCTTGTCAAAAATGTCCATTCTGTGTGTAACCCAGTGGGAAAGTGAAAAACTTGAGTGAATTGTGACTATATGACTGAATTCGAGTGATTATGCGTTTATCTCTGAAAGGAAGCGCGCTAGAGCGCTGAAACTGTGGCTAAACGTGCTTTTCTGAAAACACGCTTCTTTGAGGTTTTAAGCTCAGAATGTGAAACTGTGCGTGCTTCTGGCCAGGGAACAGCTTCAGATCACAGTGCATTGCGTATATGGTATCGTTTGGTCCAATGGCTTTTATGGCCATTTGGAAGTGAATATAAGCTTCTGAAGTGAAGATATGCACTTTTTCAAAAACTTTCTTTTTTTTAGATTTGCTTGTCAGAAATGTCCATTCTGTGTGTTACTCAGTGGGAAAGTGAACAACTTCAGTGAATTGTGACTTTATTACTGAATTGGAGTGAATATGCTCGTATCTCTGTAAGGAAGCGCGCTAGAGCGCTGAAACTGTGGCTATACGCACTTTCATGGAAACACGCTTCTTTGAGGTTTTAAGCTCAGAAAGTGAAACTGTGCGTGTTTCTGGCCAGGAAACAGCTTCAGATCACAGTGCAATGCTTATATGGTATCGTTTGGTCCATTGTGCTTGTATGGCCATTTGGAAGTGAATATAAGCTTCTGAAGTGAAGATATGCACTTTTTCAAAAACTTTCTTTTTTTTAAAATTTTGCTTGTCAAAAATGTCATTTCTGTGTGTAACCCAGTGGGAAAGTGAAAAACTTGAGTGAATTGTGACTATATGACTGAATTCGAGTGATTATGCGTTTATCTCTGAAAGGAAGCGCGCTAGAGCGCTGAAACTGTGGCTATACGTGCTTTCCTGAAAACACGCTTCTTTGAGGTTTTAAGCTCAGAATGTGAAACTGTGCGTGCTTCTGGCCAGGGAACAGCTTCAGATCACAGTGCATTGCATATATTGTATCGATTGGTCCAATGTGCTTGTATGGCCAATTTTAAGTGAATATAAGCTTCTGAAGTGAAGATATGCACTTTTTCAAAAACTTTCTTTTTTTTAGATTTGCTTGTCAGAAATGTCCATTCTGTGTGTAACTTAGTGAGAAAGTGACAAACTTGAGTGAATTGTGACAATATGACTGAATTGGAGTGAATATGCGTTTATCTCTGTAAGAAAGCGAGCTAGAGCGCTGAAACTGTGGCTATACGCACTTTCATGAAAACATGCTTCTTTGAGGTTTTAAGCTCAGAAAGTGAATCTGAGCGTGTTTCCGGCCTGGCAACAGCTTCAGATCACAGTGCAATGCATATATTGTATCGTTTGTTCCAATGTGCTTGTATGGCCATTTGGAAGTGAATAGAAGCTTCTGAAGTGAAGATATGCACTTTTTCAAAAACTTTTTTATTTAATTTTGCTTGTCAAAAATGTCCATTCTGTGTGTAACCCAGTGGGAAAGTGAAAAACTTGAGTGAATTGTGACTATATTACTGAATTCGAGTGATTATGCGTTTATCTCTGTAAGGAAGCGCGCTAGAGCGCTGAAACTGTGGCTATACGTGCTTTCATGAAAACACGCTTCTTTGAGGTTTTAAGCTTAGAACGTGAATCTGAGCGTGTTTCTGGCCTGGCAACAGCTTCAGATCACAGTGCAATGCATATATTGTATCGTTTGTTCCAATGTGCTTGTATGGCCATTTGGAAGTGAATATAAGCTTCTGAAGTGAAGATATGCACTTTTTCAAAAACTTTCTTTTTTTTTAATTTTGCTTGTCAAAAATGTCCTTTCTGTGTGTAACCCAGTGGGAAAGTGACAAACTTGAGTGAATTGTGACTATATGACTGAATTCGAGTGATGATGCGTTTATCTCTGTAAGGAAGCGCGCTAGAGCGCTGAAACTGTGGCTATACGTGCTTTCATGAAAACACGCTTCTTTGAGGTTTTAAACTCAGAATGTGAAACTGTGCGTGCTTCTGGCCAGGGAACAGCTTCAGATCACAGTGCATTGCATATATTGTATCGATTGGTCCAATGTGCTTGTATGGCCAATTTTAAGTGAATATAAGCTTCTGAAGTGAAGATATGTACTTTTCAAAAACTTTCTTTTTTTTAATTTTGCTTGTCAAAAATGTCCATTCTGTGTGTAACCCAGTGGGAAAGTGACAAACTTGAGTGAATTGTGACAATATGACTGAATTGGAGTGAATATGCGTTTATCTCTGTAAGAAAGCGAGCTAGAGCGCTGAAACTGTGGCTATACGCACTTTCATGGAAACACGCTTCTTTGAGGTTTTAAGCTCAGACAGTGAATCTGAGCGTGTTTCTGGCCTGGGAACAGCTTCAGATCACAGTGCAATGCGTATATGGTATCGTTTGGTCCAATGGCTTTTATGGCCATTTGGAAGTGAATATAAGCTTCTGAAGTGAAGATATGCACTTTTTCAAAAACTTTCTTTTTTTTAGATTTGCTTGTCAGAAATGTCCATTCTGTGTGTTACTCAGTGGGAAAGTGAACAACTTCAGTGAATTGTGACTTTATTACTGAATTGGAGTGAATATGCTCGTATCTCTGTAAGGAAGCGCGCTAGAGCGCTGAAACTGTGGCTATACGCACTTTCATGGAAACACGCTTCTTTGAGGTTTTAAGCTCAGAAAGTGAAACTGCGCGTGTTTCTGGCCAGGAAACAGCTTCAGATCACAGTGCAATGCTTATATGGTATCGTTTGGTCCATTGTGCTTGTATGGCCATTTGGAAGTGAATATAAGCTTCTGAAGTGAAGATATGCACTTTTTCAAAAACTTTCTTTTTTTTTTAAATTTTGCTTGACAAAAATGTCCATTCTGTGTGTAACCCAGTGGGAAAGTGAAAAACTTGAGTGAATTGTGACTATATGACTGAATTCGAGTGATTATGCGTTTATCTCTGAAAGGAAGCGCGCTAGAGCGCTGAAACTGTGGCTATACGTGCTTTCCTGAAAACACGCTTCTTTGAGGTTTTAAGCTCAGAATGTGAAACTGTGCGTGCTTCTGGCCAGGGAACAGCTTCAGATCACAGTGCATTGCATATATTGTATCGATTGGTCCAATGTGCTTGTATGGCCAATTTTAAGTGAATATAAGCTTCTGAAGTGAAGATATGCACTTTTTCAAAAACTTTCTTTTTTTTAGATTTGCTTGTCAGAAATGTCCATTCTGTGTGTTACTCAGTGGGAAAGTGAACAACTTCAGTGAATTGTGACTATATTACTGAATTGGAGTGAATTTGCTCGTATCTCTGTAAGGAAGCGCGCTAGAGCGCTGAAACTGTGGCTATACGTACTTTCATGGAAACACGCTTCTTTGAGGTTTTAAGCTCAGAAAGTGAAACTGTGAGTGCTTCTGGCCAGGGAACAGCTTCAGATCACAGTGCATTGCATATATTGTATCGTTTGTTCCAATGTGCTTGTTTGGCCATTTGGAAGTGAATATAAGCTTCTGAAGTGAAGATATGCACTTTTTCAAAAACTTTCTTTTTTTAGATTTGTTTGTAGAAATGTCCATTCTGTGTGTTACTCAGTGGGAAAGTGAACAACTTCAGTGAATTGTGACTTTATTACTGAATTGGAGTGAATATGCTCGTATGTCTGTAAGGAAGCGCGCGAGAGCGCTGAAACTGTGGCTATACGCACTTTCATGGAAACACGCTTCTTTGAGGTTTTAAGCTCAGAAAGTGAAACTGTGCGTGTCTCTGGCCAGGAAACAGCTTCAGATCACAGTGCAATGCTTATATGGTATCGTTTGGTCCATTGTGCTTGTATGGCCATTTGGAAGTGAATATAAGCTTCTGAAGTGAAGATATGCACTTTTTCAAAAACTTTCTTTTTTTTAAAATTTTGCTTGTCAAAAATGTCATTTCTGTGTGTAACCCAGTGGGAAAGTGAAAAACTTGAGTGAATTGTGACTATATGACTGAATTCGAGTGATTATGCGTTTATCTCTTAAGGAAGCGCGCTAGAGCGCTGAAACTGTGGCTATACGTGCTTTCCTGAAAACACGCTTCTTTGAGGTTTTAAGCTCAGAATGTGAAACTGTGCGTGCTTCTGGCCAGGGAACAGCTTCAGATCACAGTGCATTGCATATATTGTATCGATTGGTCCAATGTGCTTGTATGGCCAATTTTAAGTGAATATAAGCTTCTGAAGTGAAGATATGCACTTTTTCAAAAACTTTCTTTTTTTTAGATTTGCTTGTCAGAAATGTCCATTCTGTGTGTAACTTAGTGAGAAAGTGACAAACTTGAGTGAATTGTGACAATATGACTGAATTGGAGTGAATATGCGTTTATCTCTGTAAGAAAGTGAGCTAGAGCGCTGAAACTGTGGCTATACGCACTTTCATGAAAACATGCTTCTTTGAGGTTTTAAGCTCAGAAAGTGAATCTGAGCGTGTTTCCGGCCTGGCAACAGCTTCAGATCACAGTGCAATGCATATATTGTATCGTTTGTTCCAATGTGCTTGTATGGCCATTTGGAAGTGAATAGAAGCTTCTGAAGTGAAGATATGCACTTTTTCAAAAACTTTTTTATTTAATTTTGCTTGTCAAAAATGTCCATTCTGTGTGTAACCCAGTGGGAAAGTGAAAAACTTGAGTGAATTGTGACTATATGACTGAATTCGAGTGATTATGCGTTTATCTCTGTAAGGAAGCGCGCTAGAGCGCTGAAACTGTGGCTATACGTGCTTTCATGAAAACACGCTTCTTTGAGGTTTTAAGCTTAGAACGTGAATCTGAGCGTGTTTCTGGCCTGGCAACAGCTTCAGATCACAGTGCAATGCATATATTGTATCGTTTGTTCCAATGTGCTTGTATGGCCATTTGGAAGTGAATATAAGCTTCTGAAGTGAAGATATGCACTTTTTCAAAAACTTTCTTTTTTTTAAATTTTGCTTGTCAAAAATGTCCTTTCTGTGTGTAACTTAGTGAGAAAGTGACAAACTTGAGTGAATTGTGACTATATTACTGAATTCGAGTGATTATGCGTTTATCTCTGTAAGGAAGCGCGCTAGAGCGCTGAAACTGTGGCTATACGTGCTTTCATGAAAACACGCTTCTTTGAGGTTTTAAGCTCAGAATGTGAAACTGTGCGTGCTTCTGGCCAGGGAACAGCTTCAGATCACAGTGCATTGCATATATTGTATCGATTGGTCCAATGTGCTTGTATGGCCAATTTTAAGTGAATATAAGCTTCTGAAGTGAAAATATGCACTTTTTCAAAAACTTTCTTTTTTTTAGATTTGCTTGTCAGAAATGTCCATTCTGTGTGTAACTTAGTGAGAAAGTGACAAACTTGAGTGAATTGTGACAATATGACTGAATTGGAGTGAATATGCGTTTATCTCTGTAAGAAAGCGAGCTAGAGCGCTGAAACTGTGGCTATACGCACTTTCATGGAAACACGCTTCTTTGAGGTTTTAAGCTCAGACTGTGAATCTGAGCGTGTTTCTGGCCTGGGAACAGCTTCAGATCACAGTGCAATGCGTATATGGTATCGTTTGGTCCAATGGCTTTTATGGCCATTTGGAAGTGAATATAAGCTTCTGAAGTGAAGATATGCACTTTTTCAAAAACTTTCTTTTTTTTAGATTTGCTTGTCAGATATGTCCATTCTGTGTGTTACTCAGTGGGAAAGTGAACAACTTCAGTGAATTGTGACTTTATTACTGAATTGGAGTGAATATGCTCGTATCTCTGTAAGGAAGCGCGCTAGAGCGCTGAAACTGTGGCTACACGCACTTTCATGGAAACACGCTTCTTTGAGGTTTTAAGCTCAGAAAGTGAAACTGTGCGTGTTTCTGGCCAGGAAACAGCTTCAGATCACAGTGCAATGCTTATATGGTATCGTTTGGTCTATTGTGCTTGTATGGCCATTTGGAAGTGAATATAAGCTTCTGAAGTGAAGAAATGCACTTTTTCAAAAACTTTCTTTTTTTTAAATTTTGCTTGTCAAAAATGTCCATTCTGTGTGTAACCCAGTGGAAAAGTGAAAAACTTGAGTGAATTGTGACTATATGACTGAATTCGAGTGATTATGCGTTTATCTCTGTAAGGAAGCGCGCTAGAGCGCTGAAACTGTGGCTATACGTGCTTTCATGAAAACACGCTTCTTTGAGGTTTTAAACTCAGGATGTGAAACTGTGCGTGCTTCTGGCCAGGGAACAGCTTCAGATCACAGTGCAATGCATATATTGTATCGTTTGTTCCAATGTGCTTGTATGGCCATTTGGAAGTGAATAGAAGCTTCTGAAGTGAAGATTTGCACTTTTTCAAAAACTTTCTTTTTTTTTAATTTTGCTTGTCAAAAATTTCCTTTCTGTGTGTAACCCAGTGGGAAAGTGACAAACTTGAGTGAATTGTGACTATATGACTGAATTCGAGTGATGATGCGTTTATCTCTGTAAGGAAGCGCGCTAGAGCGCTGAAACTGTGGCTATACGTGCTTTCATGAAAACACGCTTCTTTGAGGTTTTAAACTCAGGATGTGAAACTGTGCGTGCTTCTGGCCAGGGAACAGCTTCAGATCACAGTGCATTGCATATATTGTATCGATTGGTCCAATGTGCTTGTATGGCCAATTTTAAGTGAATATAAGCTTCTGAAGTGAAGATATGTACTTTTCAAAAACTTTCTTTTTTTTAATTTTGCTTGTCAAAAATGTCCATTCTGTGTGTAACTCAGTGGGAAAGTGACAAACTTGAGTGAATTGTGACAATATGACTGAATTGGAGTGAATATGCGTTTATCTCTGTAAGAAAGCGAGCTAGAGCGCTGAAACTGTGGCTATACGCACTTTCATGGAAACACGCTTCTTTGAGGTTTTAAGCTCAGAACGTGAATCTGAGCGTGTTTCTGGCCTGGGAACAGCTTCAGATCACAGTGCAATGCGTATATGGTATCGTTTGGTCCAATGGCTTTTATGGCCATTTAGAAGTGAATATAAGCTTCTGAAGTGAAGATATGCACTTTTTCAAAAACTTTCTTTTTTTTAGATTTGCTTGTCAGAAATGTCCATTCTGTGTGTTACTCAGTGGGAAAGTGAACAACTTCAGTGAATTGTGACTTTATTACTGAATTGGAGTGAATATGCTCGTATCTCTGTAAGGAAGCGCGCTAGAGCGCTGAAACTGTGGCTAAACGCACTTTCATGGAAACACGCTTCTTTGAGGTTTTAAGCTCAGAAAGTGAAACTGTGCGTGTCTCTGGCCAGGAAACAGCTTCAGATCACAGTGCAATGCTTATATGGTATCGTTTGGTCCATTGTGCTTGTATGGCCATTTGGAAGTGAATATAAGCTTCTGAAGTGAAGATATGCACTTTTTCAAAAACTTTCTTTTTTTTAAATTTTGCTTGTCAAAAATGTCCATTCTGTGTGTAACCCAGTGGGAAAGTGAAAAACTTGAGTGAATTGTGACTATATGACTGAATTCGAGTGATTATGCGTTTATCTCTGAAAGGAAGCGCGCTAGAGCGCTGAAACTGTGGCTAAACGTGCTTTTCTGAAAACACGCTTCTTTGAGGTTTTAAGCTCAGAATGTGAAACTGTGCGTGCTTCTGGCCAGGGAACAGCTTCAGATCACAGTGCATTGCATATATTGTATCGATTGGTCCAATGTGCTTGTATGGCCAATTTTAAGTGAATATAAGCTTCTGAAGTGAAGATATGCACTTTTTCAAAAACTTTCTTTTTTTTAGATTTGCTTGTCAGAAATGTCCATTCTGTGTGTTACTCAGTGGGAAAGTGAACAACTTCAGTGAATTGTGACTATATTACTGAATTGGAGTGAATATGCTCGTATCTCTGTAAGGAAGCGTGCTAGAGCGCTGAAACTGTGGCTTTTCGGACTTTCATGGAAACACGCTTCTTTGAGGTTTTAAGCTCAGAAAGTGAAACTGTGAGTGCTTCTGGCCAGGGAACAGCTTCAGATCACAGTGCATTGCATATATTGTATCGTTTGTTCCAATGTGCTTGTTTGGCCATTTGGAAGTGAATAGAAGCTTCTGAAGTGAAGATATGCACTTTTTCAAAAACTTTCTTTTTTTTAAATTTTGCTAGTCAAAAATGACCATTCTGTGTGTAACCCAGTGGGAAAGTGACAAACTTGAGTGAATTGTGACAATATGACTGAATTGGAGTGAATATGCGTTTATCTCTGTTAGAAAGCGAGCTAGAGCGCTGAAACTGTGGCTATACGCACTTTCATGGAAACACGCTTCTTTGAGGTTTTAAGCTCAGAACGTGAATCTGAGCGTGTTTCTGGCCTGGGAACAGCTTCAGATCACAGTGCAATGCGTATATGGTATCGTTTGGTCCAATGGCTTTTATGGCCATTTGGAAGTGAATATAAGCTTCTGAAGTGAAGATATGCACTTTTTCAAAAACTTTCTTTTTTTTAGATTTGCTTGTCAGAAATGTCCATTCTGTGTGTTACTCAGTGGGAAAGTGAAAAACTTCAGTGAATTGTGACTATATTACTGAATTGGAGTGAATATGCTCGTATGTCTGTAAGGAAGCGCGCTCGAGCGCTGAAACTGTGGCTATACGCACTTTCATGGAAACACGCTTCTTTGAGGTTTTAAGCTCAGAATGTGAAACTGTGCGTGCTTCTGGCCAGGGAACAGCTTCAGATCACAGTGCAATGCTTATATTGTATCGATTGGTCCAATGTGCTTGTATGGCCAATTTTAAGTGAATATAAGCTTCTGAAGTGAAGATATGTACTTTTCAAAAACTTTCTTTTTTTTTAATTTTGCTTGTCAAAAATGTCCATTCTGTGTGTAACCCAGTGGGAAAGTGACAAATTTGAGTGAATTGTGACAATATGACTGAATTGGAGTGAATATGCGTTTATCTCTGTAAGAAAGCGAGCTAGAGCGCTGAAACTGTGGCTATTCGCACTTTCATGAAAACATGCTTCTTTGAGGTTTTAAGCTCAGAAAGTGAATCTGAGCATGTTTCCGGCCTGGCAACAGCTTCAGATCACAGTGTAGTCCATATATTGTATCGATTGGTCCAATGTGCTTGTATGGCCAATTTTAAGTGAATATCAGCTTCTGAAGTGAAGATATGTACTTTTCAAAAACTTTCTTTTTTTTAGTTTTGCTTGTCAAAAATGTCCTTTCTGTGTGTAACTTAGTGAGAAAGTGACAAACTTGAGTGAATTGTGACAATATGACTGAATTGGAGTGAATATGCTCGTATCTCTGTAAGGAAGCGCGCTAGAGCGCTGAAACTGTGGCTATACGCACTTTCATGGAAACACGCTTCTTTGAGGTCTTAAGCTCAGAAAGTGAAACTGTGCGTGTTTCTGGCCAGGGAACAGCTTCAGATCACAGTGCAATGCTTATATGGTATCGTTTGGTCCAATGTGCTTGTATGGCCATTTGGAAGTGAATATAAGCTTCTGAAGTGAAGATATGCACTTTTTCAAAAACTTTCTTTTTTTAGTTTTGCTTGTCAAAAATGTCCTTTCTGTGTGTAACTTTGTGGGAAAGTGACAAACTTGAGTGAATTGTGACAATATGACTGAATTGGAGTGAATATGCGTTTATCTCTGTAAGAAAGCGAGCTAGAGCGCTGAAACTGTGGCTAAACGCACTTTCATGAAAACATGCTTCTTTGAGGTTTTAAGCTCAGAACGTGAATCTGAGCGTGTTTCCGGCCTGGCAACAGCTTCAGATCACAGTGCAATGCATATATTGTATCGTTTGTTCCAATGTGCTTGTATGGCCATTTGGAAGTGAATAGAAGCTTCTGAAGTGAAGATATGCACTTTTTCAAAAACTTTCTTTTTTTTTAATTTTGCTTGTCAAAAATGTCCATTCTGTGTGTAACCCAGTGGGAAATTGAAAAACTTGAGTGAATTGTGACTATATGACTGAATTCGAGTGATTATGCGTTTATCTCTGTAAGGAAGCGCGCCAGAGCGCTGAAACTGTGGCTATACGTGCTTTCATGAAAACACGCTTCTTTGAGGTTTTAAGCTCAGAACGTGAATCTGAGCGTGTTTCTGGCCTGGCAACAGCTTCAGATCACAGTGCAATGCATATATTGTATCGTTTGTTCCAATGTGCTTGTATGGCCATTTGGAAGTGAATAGAAGCTTCTGAAGTGAAGATATGCACTTTTTCAAAAACTTTCTTTTTTTTTAATTTTGCTTGTCAAAAATGTCCTTTCTGTGTGTAACCCAGTGGGAAAGTGACAAACTTGAGTGAATTGTGACTATATGACTGAATTCGAGTGATTATGCGTTTATCTCTGTAAGGAAGCGCGCTAGAGCGCTGAAACTTTGGCTATACGTGCTTTCATGAAAACACGCTTCTTTGAGGTTTTAAGCTCAGAATGTGAAACTGTGCGTGCTTCTGGCCAGGGAACAGCTTCAGATCACAGTGCATTGCATATATTGTATCGATTGGTCCAATGTGCTTGTATGGCCAATTTTAAGTGAATATAAGCTTCTGAAGTGAAGATATGTACTTTTCAAAAACTTTCTTTTTTTTAATTTTGCTTGTCAAAAATGTCCATTCTGTGTGTAACCCAGTGGGAAAGTGACAAATTTGAGTGAATTGTGACAATATGACTGAATTTGAGTGAATATGCGTTTATCTCTGTAAGAAAGCGAGCCAGAGCGCTGAAACTGTGGCTATACGCACTTTCATGAAAACATGCTTCTTTGAGGTTTTAAGCTCAGAAAGTGAATCTGAGCATGTTTCCGGCCTGGCAACAGCTTCAGATCACAGTGCAGTGCATATATTGTATCGATTGGTCCAATGTGCTTGTATGGCCAATTTTAAGTGAATATAAGCTTCTGAAGTGAAGATATGTACTTTTCAAAAACTTTCTTTTTTTTTAATTTTGCTTGTCAAAAATGTCCATTCTGTGTGTAACCCAGTGGGAAAGTGACAAATTTGAGTGAATTGTGACAATATGACTGAATTGGAGTGAATATGCGTTTATCTCTGTAAGAAAGCGAGCTAGAGCGCTGAAACTGTGGCTATACGCACTTTCATGAAAACATGCTTCTTTGAGGTTTTAAGCTCAGAAAGTGAATCTGAGCATGTTTCCGGCCTGGCAACAGCTTCAGATCACAGTGCAGTGCATATATTGTATCGATTGGTCCAATGTGCTTGTATGGCCAATTTTAAGTGAATATAAGCTTCTGAAGTGAAGATATGTACTTTTCAAAAACTTTCTTTTTTTTAGTTTTGCTTGTCAAAAATGTCCTTTCTGTGTGTAACTTAGTGAGAAAGTGACAAACTTGAGTGAATTGTGACAATATGACTGAATTGGAGTGAATATGCTCGTATCTCTGTAAGGAAGCGCGCTAGAGCGCTGAAACTGTGGCTATACGCACTTTCATGGAAACACGCTTCTTTGAGGTTTTAAGCTCAGAAAGTGAAACTGTGCGTGTTTCTGGCCAGGGAACAGCTTCAGATCACAGTGCAATGCTTATATGGTATCGTTTGGTCCAATGTGCTTGTATGGCCATTTGGAAGTGAATATAAGCTTCTGAAGTGAAGATATGCACTTTTTCAAAAACTTTCTTTTTTTAGTTTTGCTTGTCAAAAATGTCCTTTCTGTGTGTAACTTTGTGGGAAAGTGACAAACTTGAGTGAATTGTGACAATATGACTGAATTGGAGTGAATATGCGTTTATCTCTGTAAGAAAGCGAGCTAGAGCGCTGAAACTGTGGCTAAACGCACTTTCATGAAAACATGCTTCTTTGAGGTTTTAAGCTCAGAACGTGAATCTGAGCGTGTTTCCGGCCTGGCAACAGCTTCAGATCACAGTGCAATGCATATATTGTTTCGTTTGTTCCAATGTGCTTGTATGGCCATTTGGAAGTGAATAGAAGCTTCTGAAGTGAAGATATGCACTTTTTCAAAAACTTTCTTTTTTTTTAATTTTGCTTGTCAGAAATGTCCACTCTGTGTGTTACTCAGTGGGAAAGTGAACAACTTCAGTGAATTGTGACTTTATTACTGAATTGGAGTGAATATGCTCGTATGTCTGTAAGGAAGCGCGCTAGAGCGCTGAAACTGTGGCTATACGCACTTTCATGGAAACACGCTTCTTTGAGGTTTTAAGCTCAGAAAGTGAAACTGTGAGTGCTTCTGGCCAGGGAACAGCTTCAGATCACAGTGCATTGCATATATTGTATCGTTTGTTCCAATGTGCTTGTTTGGCCATTTGGAAGTGAATAGAAGCTTCTGAAGTGAAGATATGCACTTTTTCAAAAACTTTCTTTTTTTTAGATTTGCTTGTCAGAAATGTCCATTCTGTGTGTTACTCAGTGGGAAAGTGAACAACTTCAGTGAATTGTGACTTTATTACTGAATTGGAGTGAATATGCTCGTATGTCTGTAAGGAAGCGCGCTAGAGCGCTGAAACTGTGGCTATACGCACTTTCATGGAAACACGCTTCTTTGAGGTTTTAAGCTCAGAAAGTGAAACTGTGCGTGTCTCTGGCCAGGAAACAGCTTCAGATCACAGTGCAATGCTTATATGGTATCGTTTGGTCCATTGTGCTTGTATGGCCATTTGGAAGTGAATATAAGCTTCTGAAGTGAAGATATGCACTTTTTCAAAAACTTTCTTTTTTTTAGATTTGCTTGTCAGAAATGTCCATTCTGTGTGTTACTCAGTGGGAAAGTGAACAACTTCAGTGAATTGTGACTTTATTACTGAATTGGAGTGAATATGCTCGTATCTCTGTAAGGAAGCGCGCTAGAGCGCTGAAACTGTGGCTATACGCACTTTCATGGAAACACGCTTCTTTGAGGTTTTAAGCTCAGAAAGTGAAACTGTGCGTGTTTCTGGCCAGGAAACAGCTTCAGATCACAGTGCAATGCTTATATGGTATCGTTTGGTCCATTGTGCTTGTATGGCCATTTGGAAGTGAATATAAGCTTCTGAAGTGAAGATATGCACTTTTTCAAAAACTTTCTTTTTTTTAAATTTTGCTTGTCAAAAATGTCCATTCTGTGTGTAACCCAGTGGGAAAGTGAAAAACTTGAGTGAATTATGACTATATGACTGAATTCGAGTGATTATGCGTTTATCTCTGAAAGGAAGCGCGCTAGAGCGCTGAAACTGTGGCTATACGTGCTTTCCTGAAAACACGCTTCTTTGAGGTTTTAAGCTCAGAATGTGAAACTGTGCGTGCTTCTGGCCAGGGAACAGCTTCAGATCACAGTGCATTGCATATATTGTATCGATTGGTCCAATGTGCTTGTATGGCCAATTTTAAGTGAATATAAGCTTCTGAAGTGAAGATATGCACTTTTTCAAAAACTTTCTTTTTTTTAGATTTGCTTGTCAGAAATGTCCATTCTGTGTGTTACTCAGTGGGAAAGTGAACAACTTCAGTGAATTGTGACTATATTACTGAATTGGAGTGAATATGCTCGTATCTCTGTAAGGAAGCGCGCTAGAGCGCTGAAACTGTGGCTATACGGACTTTCATGAAAACACGCTTCTTTGAGGTTTTAAGCTCAGAATGTGAAACTGTGCGTGCTTCTGGCCAGGGAACAGCTTCAGATCACAGTGCATTGCATATATTGTATCGATTGGTCCAATGTGCTTGTATGGCCAATTTTAAGTGAATATAAGCTTCTGAAGTGAAGATATGTACTTTTCAAAAACTTTCTTTTTTTTTAATTTTGCTTGTCAAAAATGTCCATTCTGTGTGTAACCCAGTGGGAAAGTGACAAATTTGAGTGAATTGTGACAATATGACTGAATTGGAGTGAATATGCGTTTATCTCTGTAAGAAAGCGAGCTAGAGCGCTGAAACTGTGGCTATACGCACTTTCATGAAAACACGCTTCTTTGAGGTTTTAAGCTCAGAACGTGAATCTGAGCGTGTTTCTGGCCTGGCAACAGCTTCAGATCACAGTGCAATGCATATATTGTATCGTTTGTTCCAATGTGCTTGTATGGCCATTTGGAAGTGAATAGAAGCTTCTGAAGTGAAGATATGCACTTTTTCAAAAACTTTCTTTTTTTTTAATTTTGCTTGTCAAAAATGTCCTTTCTGTGTGTAACCCAGTGGGAAAGTGACAAACTTGAGTGAATTGTGACTATATGACTGAATTCGAGTGATGATGCGTTTATCTCTGTAAGGAAGCGCGCTAGAGCGCTGAAACTGTGGCTATACGTGCTTTCATGAAAACACGCTTCTTTGAGGTTTTAAACTCAGAATGTGAAACTGTGCGTGCTTCTGGCCAGGGAACAGCTTCAGATCACAGTGCATTGCATATATTGTATCGATTGGTCCAATGTGCTTGTATGGCCAATTTTAAGTGAATATAAGCTTCTGAAGTGAAGATATGTACTTTTCAAAAACTTTCTTTTTTTTAATTTTGCTTGTCAAAAATGTCCATTCTGTGTGTAACCCAGTGGGAAAGTGACAAATTTGAGTGAATTGTGACAATATGACTGAATTGGAGTGAATATGCGTTTATCTCTGTAAGAAAGCGAGCTAGAGCGCTGAAACTGTGGCTATACGCACTTTCATGAAAACATGCTTCTTTGAGGTTTTAAGCTCAGAAAGTGAATCTGAGCATGTTTCCGGCCTGGCAACAGCTTCAGATCACAGTGCAGTGCATATATTGTATCGATTGGTCCAATGTGCTTGTATGGCCAATTTTAAGTGAATATAAGCTTCTGAAGTGAAGATATGTACTTTTCAAAAACTTTTTTTTTTTTAGTTTTGCTTGTCAAAAATGTCCTTTCTGTGTGTAACTTAGTGAGAAAGTGACAAACTTGAGTGAATTGTGACAATATGACTGAATTGGAGTGAATATGCTCGTATCTCTGTAAGGAAGCGCGCTAGAGCGCTGAAACTGTGGCTATACGCACTTTCATGGAAACACGCTTCTTTGAGGTTTTAAGCTCAGAAAGTGAAACTGTGCGTGTTTCTGGCCAGGGAACAGCTTCAGATCACAGTGCAATGCTTATATGGTATCGTTTGGTCCAATGTGCTTGTATGGCCATTTGGAAGTGAATATAAGCTTCTGAAGTGAAGATATGCACTTTTTCAAAAACTTTCTTTTTTTAGTTTTGCTTGTCAAAAATGTCCTTTCTGTGTGTAACTTTGTGGGAAAGTGACAAACTTGAGTGAATTGTGACAATATGACTGAATTGGAGTGAATATGCGTTTATCTCTGTAAGAAAGCGAGCTAGAGCGCTGAAACTGTGGCTAAACGCACTTTCATGAAAACATGCTTCTTTGAGGTTTTAAGCTCAGAACGTGAATCTGAGCGTGTTTCCGGCCTGGCAACAGCTTCAGATCACAGTGCAATGCATATATTGTATCGTTTGTTCCAATGTGCTTGTATGGCCATTTGGAAGTGAATAGAAGCTTCTGAAGTGAAGATATGCACTTTTTCAAAAACTTTCTTTTTTTTTAATTTTGCTTGTCAAAAATGTCCTTTCTGTGTGTAACCCAGTGGGAAATTGAAAAACTTGAGTGAATTGTGACTATATGACTGAATTCGAGTGATTATGCGTTTATCTCTGTCAGGAAGCGCGCCAGAGCGCTGAAACTGTGGCTATACGTGCTTTCATGAAAACACGCTTCTTTGAGGTTTTAAGCTCAGAACGTGAATCTGAGCGTGTTTCTGGCCTGGCAACAGCTTCAGATCACAGTGCAATGCATATATTGTATCGTTTGTTCCAATGTGCTTGTATGGCCATTTTGAAGTGAATAGAAGCTTCTGAAGTGAAGATATGCACTTTTTCAAAAACTTTCTTTTTTTTTAATTTTGCTTGTCAAAAATGTCCTTTCTGTGTGTAACCCAGTGGGAAAGTGACAAACTTGAGTGAATTGTGACTATATGACTGAATTCGAGTGATTATGCGTTTATCTCTGTAAGGAAGCGCGCTAGAGCGCTGAAACTTTGGCTATACGTGCTTTCATGAAAACACGCTTCTTTGAGGTTTTAAGCTCAGAATGTGAAACTGTGCGTGCTTCTGGCCAGGGAACAGCTTCAGATCACAGTGCATTCCATATATTGTATCGATTGGTCCAATGTGCTTGTATGGCCAATTTTAAGTGAATATAAGCTTCTGAAGTGAAGATATGTACTTTTCAAAAACTTTCTTTTTTTTTAATTTTGCTTGTCAAAAATGTCCATTCTGTGTGTAACCCAGTGGGAAAGTGACAAATTTGAGTGAATTGTGACAATATGACTGAATTGGAGTGAATATGCGTTTATCTCTGTAAGAAAGCGAGCTAGAGCGCTGAAACTGTGGCTATACGCACTTTCATGAAAACATGCTTCTTTGAGGTTTTAAGCTCAGAAAGTGAATCTGAGCATGTTTCCGGCTTGGCAACAGCTTCAGATCACAGTGCAGTGCATATATTGTATCGATTGGTCCAATGTGCTTGTATGGCCAATTTTAAGTGAATATAAGCTTCTGAAGTGAAGATATGTACTTTTCAAAAACTTTCTTTTTTTTTAATTTTGCTTGTCAAAAATGTCCATTCAGTGTGTAACCCAGTGGGAAAGTGACAAATTTGAGTGAATTGTGACAATATGACTGAATTGGAGTGAATATGCGTTTATCTCTGTAAGAAAGCGAGCTAGAGCGCTGAAACTGTGGCTATACGCACTTTCATGAAAACATGCTTCTTTGAGGTTTTAAGCTCAGAAAGTGAATCTGAGCATGTTTCCGGCCTGGCAACAGCTTCAGATCACAGTGCAGTGCATATATTGTATCGATTGGTCCAATGTGCTTGTATGGCCAATTTTAAGTGAATAGAAGCTTCTGAAGTGAAGATATGTACTTTTCAAAAACTTTCTTTTTTTTAGTTTTGCTTGTCAAAAATGTCCTTTCTGTGTGTAACTTAGTGAGAAAGTGACAAACTTGAGTGAATTGTGACAATATGACTGAATTGGAGTGAATATGCTCGTATCTCTGTAAGGAAGCGCGCTAGAGCGCTGAAACTGTGGCTATACGCGCTTTCATGGAAACAGGCTTCTTTGAGGTTTTAAGCTCAGAAAGTGAAACTGTGCGTGTTTCTGGCCAGGGAACAGCTTCAGATCACAGTGCAATGCTTATATGGTATCGTTTGGTCCAATGTGCTTGTATGGCCATTTGGAAGTGAATATAAGCTTCTGAAGTGAAGATATGCACTTTTTCAAAAACTTTCTTTTTTAGTTTTGCTTGTCAAAAATGTCCTTTCTGTGTGTAACTTTGTGGGAAAGTGACAAACTTGAGTGAATTGTGACAATATGACTGAATTGGAGTGAATATGCGTTTATCTCTGTAAGAAAGCGAGCTAGAGCGCTGAAACTGTGGCTAAACGCACTTTCATGAAAACATGCTTCTTTGAGGTTTTAAGCTCAGAACGTGAATCTGAGCGTGTTTCCGGCCTGGCAACAGCTTCAGATCACAGTGCAATGCATATATTGTATCGTTTGTTCCAATGTGCTTGTATGGCCATTTGGAAGTGAATAGAAGCTTCTGAAGTGAAGATATGCACTTTTTCAAAAACTTTCTTTTTTTTAGATTTGCTTGTCAGAAATGTCCATTCTGTGTGTAACCCAGTGGGAAAGTGACAAACTTGAGTGAATTGTGACTATATAACTGAATTCGAGTGATGATGCGTTTATCTCTGTAAGGAAGCGCGCTAGAGCGCTGAAACTGTGGCTATACGCACTTTTATGGAAACACGCTTCTTTGAGGTTTTAAGCTCAGAAAGTGAAACTGTGAGTGCTTCTGGCCAGGGAACAGCTTCAGATCACAGTGCATTGCATATATTGTATCGTTTGTTCCAATGTGCTTGTTTGGCCATTTGGAAGTGAATAGAAGCTTCTGAAGTGAAGATATGCACTTTTTCAAAAACTTTCTTTTTTTTAGATTTGCTTGTCAGAAATGTCCATTCTGTGTGTTACTCAGTGGGAAAGTGAACAACTTCAGTGAATTGTGACTTTATTACTGAATTGGAGTGAATATGCTCGTATGTCTGTAAGGAAGCGCGCTAGAGCGCTGAAACTGTGGCTATACGCACTTTCATGGAAACACGCTTCTTTGAGGTTTTAAGCTCAGAAAGTGAAACTGTGCGTGTCTCTGGCCAGGAAACAGCTTCAGATCACAGTGCAATGCTTATATGGTATCGTTTGGTCCATTGTGCTTGTATGGCCATTTGGAAGTGAATATAAGCTTCTGAAGTGAAGATATGCACTTTTTCAAAAACTTTCTTTTTTTTTAAATTTTGCTTGTCAAAAATGTCCATTCTGTGTGTAACCCAGTGGGAAAGTGAAAAACTTGAGTGAATTGTGACTATATGACTGAATTCGAGTGATTATGCGTTTATCTCTGAAAGGAAGCGCGCTAGAGCGCTGAAACTGTGGATAAACTTGCTTTTCTGAAAACACGCTTCTTTGAGGTTTTAAGTTCAGAATGTGAAACTGTGCGTGCTTCTGGCCAGGGAACAGCTTCAGATCACAGTGCATTGCATATATTGTATCGATTGGTCCAATGTGCTTGTATGGCCAATTTTAAGTGAATATAAGCTTCTGAAGTGAAGATATGCACTTTTTCAAAAACTTTCTTTTTTTTAGATTTGCTTGTCAGAAATGTCCATTCTGTGTGTTACTCAGTGGGAAAGTGAACAACTTCAGTGAATTGTGACTATATTACTGAATTGGAGTGAATATGCTCGTATCTCTGTAAGGAAGCGCGCTAGAGCGCTGAAACTGTGGCTATACGGACTTTCATGGAAACACGCTTCTTTGAGGTTTTAAGCTCAGAAAGTGAAACTGTGAGTTCTTCTGGCCAGGGAACAGCTTCAGATCACAGTGCATTGCATATATTGTATCGTTTGTTCCAATGTGCTTGTTTGGCCATTTGGAAGTGAATAGAAGCTTCTGAAGTGAAGATATGCACTTTTTCAAAAACTTTCTTTTTTTTTAAATTTTGCTTGTCAAAAATGTCCATTCTGTGTGTAACCCAGTGGGAAAGTGAAAAACTTGAGTGAATTGTGACTATATGACTGAATTCGAGTGATTATGCGTTTATCTCTGTAAGGAAGCGCGCTAGAGCGCTGAAACTGTGGCTATACGTGCTTTCATGAAAACACGCTTCTTTGAGGTTTTAAGCTCAGAAAGTGAATCTGAGCATGTTTCCGGCCTGGCAACAGCTTCAGATCACAGTGCAGTGCATATATTGTCTCGATTGGTCCAATGTGCTTGTATGGCCAATTTTAAGTGAATATAAGCTTCTGAAGTGAAGATATGTACTTTTCAAAAACTTTCTTTTTTTTTAATTTTGCTTGTCAAAAATGTCCATTCTGTGTGTAACCCAGTGGGAAAGTGACACATTTGAGTGAATTGTGACAATATGACTGAATTGGAGTGAATATGCGTTTATCTCTGTAAGAAAGCGAGCTAGAGCGCTGAAACTGTGGCTATACGCACTTTCATGAAAACATGCTTCTTTGAGGTTTTAAGCTCAGAAAGTGAATCTGAGCATGTTTCCGGCCTGGCAACAGCTTCAGATCACAGTGCAGTGCATATATTGTATCGATTGGTCCAATGTGCTTGTATGGCCAATTTTAAGTGAATATAAGCTTCTGAAGTGAAGATATGTACTTTTCAAAAACTTTCTTTTTTTTAGTTTTGCTTGTCAAAAATGTCCTTTCTGTGTGTAACTTAGTGAGAAAGTGACAAACTTGAGTGAATTGTGACAATATGACTGAATTGGAGTGAATATGCTCGTATCTCTGTAAGGAAGCGCGCTAGAGCGCTGAAACTGTGGATATACGCACTTTCATGGAAACACGCTTCTTTGAGGTTTTAAGCTCAGAAAGTGAAACTGTGCGTGTTTCTGGCCAGGGAACAGCTTCAGATCACAGTGCAATGCTTATATGGTATCGTTTGGTCCAATGTGCTTGTATGGCCATTTGGAAGTGAATATAAGCTTCTGAAGTGAAGATATGCACTTTTTCAAAAACTTTCTTTTTTTAGTTTTGCTTGTCAAAAATGTCCATTCAGTGTGTAACCCAGTGGGAAAGTGACAAATTTGAGTGAATTGTGACAATATGACTGAATTGGAGTGAATATGCGTTTATCTCTGTAAGAAAGCGAGCTAGAGCGCTGAAACTGTGGCTATACGCACTTTCATGAAAACATGCTTCTTTGAGGTTTTAAGCTCAGAAAGTGAATCTGAGCATGTTTCCGGCCTGGCAACAGCTTCAGATCACAGTGCAGTGCATATATTGTATCGATTGGTCCAATGTGCTTGTATGGCCAATTTTAAGTGAATAGAAGCTTCTGAAGTGAAGATATGTACTTTTCAAAAACTTTCTTTTTTTTAGTTTTGCTTGTCAAAAATGTCCTTTCTGTGTGTAACTTAGTGAGAAAGTGACAAACTTGAGTGAATTGTGACAATATGACTGAATTGGAGTGAATATGCTCGTATCTCTGTAAGGAAGCGCGCTAGAGCGCTGAAACTGTGGCTATACGCGCTTTCATGGAAACAGGCTTCTTTGAGGTTTTAAGCTCAGAAAGTGAAACTGTGCGTGTTTCTGGCCAGGGAACAGCTTCAGATCACAGTGCAATGCTTATATGGTATCGTTTGGTCCAATGTGCTTGTATGGCCATTTGGAAGTGAATATAAGCTTCTGAAGTGAAGATATGCACTTTTTCAAAAACTTTCTTTTTTAGTTTTGCTTGTCAAAAATGTCCTTTCTGTGTGTAACTTTGTGGGAAAGTGACAAACTTGAGTGAATTGTGACAATATGACTGAATTGGAGTGAATATGCGTTTATCTCTGTAAGAAAGCGAGCTAGAGCGCTGAAACTGTGGCTAAACGCACTTTCATGAAAACATGCTTCTTTGAGGTTTTAAGCTCAGAACGTGAATCTGAGCGTGTTTCCGGCCTGGCAACAGCTTCAGATCACAGTGCAATGCATATATTGTATCGTTTGTTCCAATGTGCTTGTATGGCCATTTGGAAGTGAATAGAAGCTTCTGAAGTGAAGATATGCACTTTTTCAAAAACTTTCTTTTTTTTAGATTTGCTTGTCAGAAATGTCCATTCTGTGTGTAACCCAGTGGGAAAGTGACAAACTTGAGTGAATTGTGACTATATAACTGAATTCGAGTGATGATGCGTTTATCTCTGTAAGGAAGCGCGCTAGAGCGCTGAAACTGTGGCTATACGCACTTTTATGGAAACACGCTTCTTTGAGGTTTTAAGCTCAGAAAGTGAAACTGTGAGTGCTTCTGGCCAGGGAACAGCTTCAGATCACAGTGCATTGCATATATTGTATCGTTTGTTCCAATGTGCTTGTTTGGCCATTTGGAAGTGAATAGAAGCTTCTGAAGTGAAGATATGCACTTTTTCAAAAACTTTCTTTTTTTTAGATTTGCTTGTCAGAAATGTCCATTCTGTGTGTTACTCAGTGGGAAAGTGAACAACTTCAGTGAATTGTGACTTTATTACTGAATTGGAGTGAATATGCTCGTATGTCTGTAAGGAAGCGCGCTAGAGCGCTGAAACTGTGGCTATACGCACTTTCATGGAAACACGCTTCTTTGAGGTTTTAAGCTCAGAAAGTGAAACTGTGCGTGTCTCTGGCCAGGAAACAGCTTCAGATCACAGTGCAATGCTTATATGGTATCGTTTGGTCCATTGTGCTTGTATGGCCATTTGGAAGTGAATATAAGCTTCTGAAGTGAAGATATGCACTTTTTCAAAAACTTTCTTTTTTTTTAAATTTTGCTTGTCAAAAATGTCCATTCTGTGTGTAACCCAGTGGGAAAGTGAAAAACTTGAGTGAATTGTGACTATATGACTGAATTCGAGTGATTATGCGTTTATCTCTGAAAGGAAGCGCGCTAGAGCGCTGAAACTGTGGATAAACTTGCTTTTCTGAAAACACGCTTCTTTGAGGTTTTAAGTTCAGAATGTGAAACTGTGCGTGCTTCTGGCCAGGGAACAGCTTCAGATCACAGTGCATTGCATATATTGTATCGATTGGTCCAATGTGCTTGTATGGCCAATTTTAAGTGAATATAAGCTTCTGAAGTGAAGATATGCACTTTTTCAAAAACTTTCTTTTTTTTAGATTTGCTTGTCAGAAATGTCCATTCTGTGTGTTACTCAGTGGGAAAGTGAACAACTTCAGTGAATTGTGACTATATTACTGAATTGGAGTGAATATGCTCGTATCTCTGTAAGGAAGCGCGCTAGAGCGCTGAAACTGTGGCTATACGGACTTTCATGGAAACACGCTTCTTTGAGGTTTTAAGCTCAGAAAGTGAAACTGTGAGTTCTTCTGGCCAGGGAACAGCTTCAGATCACAGTGCATTGCATATATTGTATCGTTTGTTCCAATGTGCTTGTTTGGCCATTTGGAAGTGAATAGAAGCTTCTGAAGTGAAGATATGCACTTTTTCAAAAACTTTCTTTTTTTTTAAATTTTGCTTGTCAAAAATGTCCATTCTGTGTGTAACCCAGTGGGAAAGTGAAAAACTTGAGTGAATTGTGACTATATGACTGAATTCGAGTGATTATGCGTTTATCTCTGTAAGGAAGCGCGCTAGAGCGCTGAAACTGTGGCTATACGTGCTTTCATGAAAACACGCTTCTTTGAGGTTTTAAGCTCAGAAAGTGAATCTGAGCATGTTTCCGGCCTGGCAACAGCTTCAGATCACAGTGCAGTGCATATATTGTCTCGATTGGTCCAATGTGCTTGTATGGCCAATTTTAAGTGAATATAAGCTTCTGAAGTGAAGATATGTACTTTTCAAAAACTTTCTTTTTTTTTAATTTTGCTTGTCAAAAATGTCCATTCTGTGTGTAACCCAGTGGGAAAGTGACACATTTGAGTGAATTGTGACAATATGACTGAATTGGAGTGAATATGCGTTTATCTCTGTAAGAAAGCGAGCTAGAGCGCTGAAACTGTGGCTATACGCACTTTCATGAAAACATGCTTCTTTGAGGTTTTAAGCTCAGAAAGTGAATCTGAGCATGTTTCCGGCCTGGCAACAGCTTCAGATCACAGTGCAGTGCATATATTGTATCGATTGGTCCAATGTGCTTGTATGGCCAATTTTAAGTGAATATAAGCTTCTGAAGTGAAGATATGTACTTTTCAAAAACTTTCTTTTTTTTAGTTTTGCTTGTCAAAAATGTCCTTTCTGTGTGTAACTTAGTGAGAAAGTGACAAACTTGAGTGAATTGTGACAATATGACTGAATTGGAGTGAATATGCTCGTATCTCTGTAAGGAAGCGCGCTAGAGCGCTGAAACTGTGGATATACGCACTTTCATGGAAACACGCTTCTTTGAGGTTTTAAGCTCAGAAAGTGAAACTGTGCGTGTTTCTGGCCAGGGAACAGCTTCAGATCACAGTGCAATGCTTATATGGTATCGTTTGGTCCAATGTGCTTGTATGGCCATTTGGAAGTGAATATAAGCTTCTGAAGTGAAGATATGCACTTTTTCAAAAACTTTCTTTTTTTAGTTTTGCTTGTCAAAAGTGTCCTTTCTGTGTGTAACTTTGTGGGAAAGTGACAAACTTGAGTGAATTGTGACAATATGACTGAATTGGAGTGAATATGCGTTTATCTCTGTAAGAAAGCGAGCTAGAGCGCTGAAACTGTGGCAAAACGCACTTTCATGAAAACATGCTTCTTTGAGGTTTTAAGCTCAGAACGTGAATCTGAGCGTGTTTCCGGCCTGGCAACAGCTTCAGATCACAGTGCAATGCATATATTGTATCGTTTGTTCCAATGTGCTTGTATGGCCATTTGGAAGTGAATAGAAGCTTCTGAAGTGAAGATATGCACTTTTTCAAAAACTTTCTTTTTTTTTAATTTTGCTTGTCAAAAATGTCCATTCTGTGTGTAACCCAGTGGGAAATTGAAAAACTTGAGTTAATTGTGACTATATGACTGAATTCGAGTGATTATGCGTTTATCTCTGTAAGGAAGCGCGCTAGAGCGCTGAAACTGTGGCTATACGTGCTTTCATGAAAACACGCTTCTTTGAGGTTTTAAGCTCAGAACGTGAATCTGAGCGTGTTTCTGGCCTGGCAACAGCTTCAGATCACAGTGCAATGCATATATTGTATCGTTTGTTCCAATGTGCTTGTATGGCCATTTGGAAGTGAATAGAAGCTTCTGAAGTGAAGATATGCACTTTTTCAAAAACTTTCTTTTTTTTTAATTTTGCTTGTCAAAAATGTCCTTTCTGTGTGTAACCCAGTGGGAAAGTGACAAACTTGAGTGAATTGTGACTATATGACTGAATTCGAGTGATTATGCGTTTATCTCTGTAAGGAAGCGCGCTAGAGCGCTGAAACTTTGGCTATACGTGCTTTCATGAAAACACGCTTCTTTGAGGTTTTAAGCTCAGAATGTGAAACTGTGCGTGCTTCTGGCCAGGGAACAGCTTCAGATCACAGTGCATTGCATATATTGTATCGATTGGTCCAATGTGCTTGTATGGCCAATTTTAAGTGAATATAAGCTTCTGAAGTGAAGATATGTACTTTTCAAAAACTTTCTTTTTTTTTAATTTTGCTTGTCAAAAATGTCCATTCTGTGTGTAACCCAGTGGGAAAGTGACAAACTTGAGTGAATTGTGACAATATGACTGAATTGGAGTGAATATGCGTTTATCTCTGTAAGAAAGCGAGCTAGAGCGCTGAAACTGTGGCTATACGCACTTTCATGAAAACATGCTTCTTTGAGGTTTTAAGCTCAGAAAGTGAATCTGAGCATGTTTCCGGCCTGGCAACAGCTTCAGATCACAGTGCAGTGCATATATTGTATCGATTGGTCCAATGTGCTTGTATGGCCAATTTTAAGTGAATATAAGCTTCTGAAGTGAAGATATGTACTTTTCAAAAACTTTCTTTTTTTTAGTTTTGCTTGTCAAAAATGTCCTTTCTGTGTGTAACTTAGTGAGAAAGTGACAAACTTGAGTGAATTGTGACAATATGACTGAATTGGAGTGAATATGCTCGTATCTCTGTAAGGAAGCGCGCTAGAGCGCTGTGTAATGTGAATATAGGCCACTAGATGGCAGTATTTACCTTTTTTTTTGTTAAGCTCAGCCTGGAGTCATGTTTAGACATGTCCTGGACATGTCTGGGGCAAGTCTCAGAAAATTAAAAAAAAGAGGTCTAAATGTGGGTGGGGTCTGCAAAAGAGTATATAAAGAAAAGAATTGAGACAGTAAAGTAGTAGGAGAAATTGCAAGAAGATGACCAGACCTGCCATTCTGTTCAAGACCTGTGACGTTTCTTTTGTGGATTTCTTTGCCTGTGTTTGAGCATTTTCTTCATCCAGGACATCACCAAGCCACCCCACTAAAAAGGGACTGTAATTATTTCTGTTTTTTCTTATTTATCAGTCTTGGTCTTTAGTTGTAGGTTGTTATTAGTCTTTGTCTTTTTTAAAAATTAAATGTGTTTTAGTTGTTAAAACTGTGTTTGTCATCCCTTGCTGTTGCTGTTGTGTTATAAATGTAATAACAAATTGGGGCCATAACAAATTGGGGGCTCAAGGTCCGGGATAGACCATTGTGTGAGTAATTTATTGAAAATCTAACATTCCAAATTGTGAAATTGTTTTTGTGAATTTTCCTAGATATATATTGACAACAGCAATGGATGATTTCTTGGCATCACCAACCGTAGGGGTTTTGAAGTCTTTTAAAAAGACAGAACTGCTAGAAATTTGCAGACAGTTGGAGCTGACAGAGGTAAAACCAGCCATGCGAAAAGCAAGACTGGCTAGAGAGATAGTTGAATATTACATTGATGAAAATGTGTTTGCACCAGGAGATCTGGAACAGTTTCCAGTGGAAAATCCAAATATAGAAATGGAACTTAAATTAAAAATGCTAGAGATTGAAAGGGAGGAAAGAGAAAAAGAAAGGGAGGAAAAAGAGAAAGAAAGGGAAGAAAGAGAAAAAGAAAGGGAGGAAAAAGAGAAACAAAGAGAATTTGAGAGGGAAGAAAAAGAAAAACAAAGGCAGTTTGAGTTAGAAAAATTAGCAAGAGAAGAAAAACAAAGAGAATTTGAGAGAGAGAAAGAGGAAAGAGCAGAAAGAGAGAGACAGAGACAGAGAGATTTTGAATTAGAGAAATTCGATAGAGAAGAAAGACTCCAAATGGAGCAACTAAAAATTAAAATTGAAACTAAAAATAAATTTTGTGCCAGTCAGGAGGTAAAACTGGTGCCTCCATTTTCAGAAAAGGATGTTGACAACTATTTCCAGTGTTTTGAAAAGGTAGCAAAGAGTTTCCAGTGGCCAAAGGAACACTGGCCTCTGATGTTGCAGACTGTCCTCAAGGGTAAAGCTCAACAAGCCTATTCGGCTTTGTCTGCAGATGATTCCTCTGATTATGAGGTTGTCAAAAAGGTTATTTTGAGAGCTTATGAGTTGGTTCCAGAGGCTTACCGACAGAAATTCAGAAGTCTGAAGAAATCTGAAAATCAGACTTATGTTGAATTTGCTAATGAAAAGCAGGTTTGCTTTGAGCGCTGGTGTACTTCTATGGAGGTCAAGGATGATTTGAACTCACTAAAAGAGATGGTGTTAGTTGAAGAATTCAAGAACTGTGTTAAGGATGATGTTAAGACCTACCTTAATGAGAAGCAAGCACTGAATTTGCAATCAGCTGCCAAATTTGCAGATGAATATGTTCTCACACATAAGTCCAAATTTCAGTCTAGCAGTAATAATAGATGGTCCCAATTTCAGAAAAAGGGTTATGGTGATACCCAAGATTCCTCACCCAAAGACAAAGACAAATCTGGTGATGGTGCTCAGAAATCCAGTAACAGGTCTGATCAAAGTGTGAAAGCTGACAGTGACAGAAGTGGTCTAGTTTGCAGATATTGCAAGAAATCTGGTCATGTTACAACTAACTGTTGGTTCCTTAAAGCTAAAAAAGAAAAAGAAAAGGATACCAAACCAAATGCCTTTGTGAAAACAAGGTTAGTAACCCCTGTAGTAGATAACCAATCTGCTAAATTGCCTGCTTCTTGTGGGGCTAAAAAGCCTGATACAGCTGACTTCGTGAGGGAGGAATTTCTTCCATTTGTGTCAGAGGGATTTGTGGCTCTGAATGAGCATACTACTCCTGTCCCCATATATATCCTAAGGGATACCGGAGCTTCTCAGTCACTTTTGTTGATGGACTCCTTGGAGTTACGTGATGAGACCGCTTCAGGGGATTTCATACTTGTACAAGGTATTGAAGGGAGGACTGTATCTGTACCCCTGCGCTCTATATTCTTGAAGTCAGATTTAGTTACAGGACAGGTAAAGGTGGGACTTATGTCAAGTCTACCTATAAAGGGTGTTTCTCTGTTGCTAGGCAATGACCTGGCTGGGGGCAAAGTAGTTCCCCCTGTACATCTTACTTCACAGCCGAGCACTGAAGATGGGGATGAGGACCCATCTCTGTATCCTTCTTGCGCAGTGACTCGTGCTATGGCCAAGAAGGCTAAAGAAGAAGATGATGTGGTGCCGTCCAGTACATTGAATAGTCAGGACTCAGGTGGTTCGCCTCATGACTCTGATTGGCCTACTATGGTTTCTCCGTTTGAGGACTTATCAGACACTTTTATCAGTTCATTGTTCAGCCAGCCAGATGGGTCTGGTGATTTTGATGTGTCTGGAGACTTGTCTCTGTCCAGAAAGCGGTTGATTGAGGAGCAAACTAATGATCCTGAAGTTTGTGCACTAAAGAGGAGAGCCCTTCCTGATAAAGAAATAAAAGCAGTTCCAGTTGGGTATTATCTCAAAGATGGTGTGTTGATGCGGAAGTGGCGCCCTCCTGATATCCCTGCCAATGCAGATTGGGCAGTGGTCAGGCAAATTGTTGTTCCGAAGGTCTATAGGAATGAGATCTTAACAATGGCTCATAGTTTACCTTTAGGAGGTCATCTTGGTGTTAACAAGACTGTTGATAAGATCATGAAACACTTCTTTTGGCCTGGGCTTCGGAAAGACGTTTCCAACTTTTGCAAAACCTGTCACACTTGTCAGGTAGTTGGAAAACACCAGTTAGACCCACCTGTAGCTCCATTGCAGCCTATCCCAGCATTTGGGGAGCCATTCTCTAGGGTCATTGTTGATTGCGTTGGTCCATTACCCAAGACTAGATCTGGAAATCAGTACTTGTTGACAATTATGTGTGCATCTACCAGATTCCCTGAAGCCATACCTCTACGTAACATCAAGGCAACTGCAATCTCGAAGGCTTTGATAAAGTTCTTCACGTTGTTTGGCCTTCCCAGGGAAATTCAGTCAGACCAAGGTAGCAATTTCACTTCTGGTTTGTTTCAGCAGGTTGTGTATGAACTAGGTGCAAAGCAGATTCTTTCTAGTGCCTATCATCCAGAAAGTCAGGGTGCCTTAGAGCGGTTTCACTCCACTCTCAAGACAATGATGAGGACTTATTGTTATGACCATGAGAAAGACTGGGATGAAGGGGTTCATTTGCTGTTGTTTGCACCTAGAGAAGCAGTGCAGGAGTCTACTGGATTCAGTCCATTTGAGCTAGTGTTTGGTCATGAAGTGAGAGGACCTTTGCTATTATTGAGTGAACAATGACAAGAGAAAGAGCCGCATATCAGTCTGTTAGACTATGTTAGCAAGTTCAAAGACAGATTGCGTGCAGCATGTGACCTAGCCAAAGAGAACTTGAAATCAAGTCAGGGAAAAATGAAAACTTGGTATGATCATAAGGCTAGAAGCCGTGAGTTTAAACCAGGAGAAAAGGTCCTTGTGTTGTTTCCCTTGCAGTCCAATCCATTGCAGGCTAGATTTCATGGTCCTTATGAAATTCTGACAAAACTCAATGATCTCAATTACATTGTGAAGACTCCAGATAGGAGAAAACCAAAACAATTGTGTCATATTAACATGCTAAAGCCTTATCATGACAGAAATGCTAGGGTTGCAGCTGTCACTTCAGATTCTCCAATGGTCGAAACGTGTGAAGATGAGGGGGAGTTTCAAGATGATGAACCAAGAATTAAAGCTGAAGTTCTTTCATGTAAATTGTCAAACACTGAAGTGTTGCAAAATCTTGATGTAAAACTCCAGCACTTAGAACCCTCACAGAGAGATCCGTTTGAAAGGTTGATCAAGAAATATGAGGATTTGTTTCCTGATGTTCCAAAGAGAGTTACTATAGCCTCTCATGATGTAGATGTTGGTGATGCCAAACCAATAAAACAGCATCCATACCGGATGAATCCTGAAAAGAGAAAGATTGCTGAGAAAGAGGTTGAGTACATGTTAAAACATGATATTATCAGACCCTCCAACTCTGATTGGAGTTCACCCTGTGTGCTAGTTCCAAAACCTGATGGAAGTACTAGATTCTGTACAGATTATCGCAAAGTCAATGCTGTAACTAGAACTGATGTGTTTCCAATACCTAGGATTGATGATTGTATTGATAGTGTAGGGCAAGCAAAGTTTCTGACCAAGATTGATTTATTGAAGGGTTATTGGTGTGTGCCTTTAACTGAGAGGGCCAAGAGCATCTCTGCTTTTGCCACACCATCTGGATTGTACCAGTATGAAGTCCTACCCTTTGGCATGAAAAATGCCCCAGCCACGTTCCAAAGGATGATACAGTCTACAATCGCCGGATTGCCACACACCGGCGCGTACATCAATGACCTGATCACATGGAGTGACTCCTGGGAAGAACATCTAAAAGATGTAGAGACGTTGTTCCAGCGCCTGACCCAGGATAACTTGACTGTTAACCTGAGCAGGAGTGACTTTGGTTGTGCTACTGTCACCTATCTTGGCTACGTCATAGGCCAGGGTAAGGTGGCATCCATAATTGCTAAAGTCCAAGCCATCATGGACTTTCCAGTTCCTGACAACAAAATAGCTTTGCGCCGCTTCCTTGGAATGATCGGGTACTACCGCAAGTTCTGCAAGAACTTTGCTGAGATTGCTCTCAGTCTAACTAACCAACTGAAGAAAGGCGTAAAGTTCACCTGGGATGATGCATGCCAGAGAGCCTTCGATCGCCTGAAGTCTCTGCTGTGTCACTTCCCCGTGCTCAAATCTCCTGACTTCAACAAACCGTTCTCCATCGCGGTCGATGCTAGCGACTAAGCTTGTGGATCTGTGCTCCTACAGAGAAGTGACTCTGATGACATTGAGCATCCCGTGGCATACTTTTCCAGGAAGTTCAATCGCCACCAAAGGAACTATTCCACAATAGAGAAGGAACTGTTGGCTATGGTCCTTTCTTTACAACACTTTGAGGTTTATGTTTGTACAGGACAAAAGCCAATGATTGTGTACACTGACCACAATCCGTTAATGTTTTTGAGTAAGATGAAAAACAAGAATCGGAGATTGTTGAATTGGAGTTTGATTTTACAGGAGTTTGACTTGGAAATTAAGCATGTGAAGGGTACAGACAATGTAATTGCTGATTGCTTATCCCGTGTTTGAATGTGTATACATATATCATGTGTTTGAATATTGTATGATATGTATATATAGACAAGTGTTCGCTTAACCATTTTGTATTGAAAAGAAAAATTTTGCCTTTATGAGTCAAAATTTTTCCCTTTTGGAATGGAGGTGTAATGTGAATATAGGCCACTAGATGGCAGTATTTACCTTTTTTTTTGTTCAGCTCAGCCTGGAGTCATGTTTAGACATGTCCTGGACATGTCTGGGGCAAGTCTCAGAAAATTAAAAAAAAGAGGTCTAAATGTGGGTGGGGTCTGCAAAAGAGTATATAAAGAAAAGAATTGAGACAGTAAAGTAGTAGGAGAAATTGCAAGAAGATGACCAGACCTGCCATTCTGTTCAAGACCTGTGACGTTTCTTTTGTGGATTTCTTTGCCTGTGTTTGAGCATTTTCTTCATCCAGGACATCACCAAGCCACCCCACTAAAAAGGGACTGTAATTATTTCTGTTTTTTCTTATTTATCAATCTTGGTCTTTAGTTGTAGGTTGTTATTAGTCTTTGTCTTTGTTAAAAATTAAATGTGTTTTAGTTGTTAAAACTGTGTTTGTCATCCCTTGCTGTTGCTGTTGTGTTATAAATGTAATAACAAATTGGGGCCATAACAGCTGAAACTGTGGCTATACGCACTTTCATGGAAACACGCTTCTTTGAGGTTTTAAGCTCAGAAAGTGAAACTGTGCGTGTTTCTGGCCAGGGAACAGCTTCAGATCACAGTGCAATGCTTATATGGTATCGTTTGGTCCAATGTGCTTGTATGGCCATTTGGAAGTGAATATAAGCTTCTGAAGTGAAGATATGCACTTTTTCAAAAACTTTCTTTTTTTAGTTTTGCTTGTCAAAAATGTCCTTTCTGTGTGTAACTTTGTGGGAAAGTGACAAACTTGAGTGAATTGTGACAATATGACTGAATTGGTGTGAATATGCGTTTATCTCTGTAAGAAAGCGAGCTAGAGCGCTGAAACTGTGGCTAAACGCACTTTCATGAAAACATGCTTCTTTGAGGTTTTAAGCTCAGAACGTGAATCTGAGCGTGTTTCCGGCCTGGCAACAGCTTCAGATCACAGTGCAATGCATATATTGTATCGTTTGTTCCAATGTGCTTGTATGGCCATTTGGAAGTGAATAGAAGCTTCTGAAGTGAAGATATGCACTTTTTCAAAAACTTTCTTTTTTTTTAATTTTGCTTGTCAAAAATGTCCATTCTGTGTGTAACCCAGTGGGAAATTGAAAAACTTGAGTGAATTGTGACTATATGACTGAATTCGAGTGATTATGCGTTTATCTCTGTAAGGAAGCGCGCCAGAGCGCTGAAACTGTGGCTATACGTGCTTTCATGAAAACATGCTTCTTTGAGGTTTTAAGCTCAGAACGTGAATCTGAGCGTGTTTCTGGCCTGGCAACAGCTTCAGATCACAGTGCAATGCATATATTGTATCGTTTGTTCCAATGTGCTTGTATGGCCATTTGGAAGTGAATAGAAGCTTCTGAAGTGAAGATATGCACTTTTTCAAAAACTTTCTTTTTTTTTAATTTTGCTTGTCAAAAATGTCCATTCTGTGTGTAACCCAGTGGGAAAGTGAAAAACTTGAGTGAATTGTGACTATATGACTGAATTCGAGTGATTATGCGTTTATCTCTGTAAGGAAGCGCGCTAGAGCGCTGAAACTGTGGCTAAACGCACTTTCATGAAAACATGCTTCTTTGAGGTTTTAAGCTCAGAACGTGAATCTGAGCGTGTTTCCGGCCTGGCAACAGCTTCAGATCACAGTGCAATGCATATATTGTATCGTTTGTTCCAATGTGGTTGTATGGCCATTTGGAAGTGAATAGAAGCTTCTGAAGTGAAGATATGCACTTTTTCAAAAACCTTCTTTTTTTTTAATTTTGCTTGTCAAAAATGTCCTTTCTGTGTGTAACCCAGTGGGAAAGTGAAAAACTTGAGTGAATTGTGACTATATGACTGAATTCGAGTGATTATGCGTTTATCTCTGTAAGGAAGCGCGCTAGAGCGCTGAAACTTTGGCTATACGTGCTTTCATGAAAACACGCTTCTTTGAGGTTTTAAGCTCAGAATGTGAAACTGTGCGTGCTTCTGGCCAGGGAACAGCTTCAGATCACAGTGCATTGCATATATTGTATCGATTGGTCCAATGTGCTTGTATGGCCAATTTTAAGTGAATATAAGCTTCTGAAGTGAAGATATGTACTTTTCAAAAACTTTCTTTTTTTTTAATTTTGCTTGTCAAAAATGTCCATTCTGTGTGTAACCCAGTGGGAAAGTGACAAATTTGAGTGAATTGTGACAATATGACTGAATTGGAGTGAATATGCGTTTATCTCTGTAAGAAAGCGAGCTAGAGCGCTGAAACTGTGGCTATACGCACTTTCATGAAAACATGCTTCTTTGAGGTTTTAAGCTCAGAAAGTGAATCTGAGCATGTTTCCGGCCTGGCAACAGCTTCAGATCACAGTGCAGTGCATATATTGTATCGATTGGTCCAATGTGCTTGTATGGCCAATTTTAAGTGAATATAAGCTTCTGAAGTGAAGATATGTACTTTTCAAAAACTTTCTTTTTTTTAGTTTTGCTTGTCAAAAATGTCCTTTCTGTGTGTAACTTAGTGAGAAAGTGACAAACTTGAGTGAATTGTGACAATATGACTGAATTGGAGTGAATATGCTCGTATCTCTGTAAGGAAGCGCGCTAGAGCGCTGAAACTGTGGCTATACGCACTTTCATGGAAACACGCTTCTTTGAGGTTTTAAGCTCAGAAAGTGAAACTGTGCGTGTTTCTGGCCAGGGAACAGCTTCAGATCACAGTGCAATGCTTATATGGTATCGTTTGGTCCAATGTGCTTGTATGGCCATTTGGAAGTGAATATAAGCTTCTGAAGTGAAGATATGCACTTTTTCAAAAACTTTCTTTTTTTAGTTTTGCTTGTCAAAAATGTCCTTTCTGTGTGTAACTTTGTGGGAAAGTGACAAACTTGAGTGAATTGTGACAATATGACTGAATTGGTGTGAATATGCGTTTATCTCTGTAAGAAAGCGAGCTAGAGCGCTGAAACTGTGGCTAAACGCACTTTCATGAAAACATGCTTCTTTGAGGTTTTAAGCTCAGAACGTGAATCTGAGCGTGTTTCCGGCCTGGCAACAGCTTCAGATCACAGTGCAATGCATATATTGTATCGTTTGTTCCAATGTGCTTGTATGGCCATTTGGAAGTGAATAGAAGCTTCTGAAGTGAAGATATGCACTTTTTCAAAAACTTTCTTTTTTTTTAATTTTGCTTGTCAAAAATGTCCATTCTGTGTGTAACCCAGTGGGAAATTGAAAAACTTGAGTGAATTGTGACTATATGACTGAATTCGAGTGATTATGCGTTTATCTCTGTAAGGAAGCGCGCCAGAGCGCTGAAACTGTGGCTATACGTGTTTTCATGAAAACACGCTTCTTTGAGGTTTTAAGCTCAGAACGTGAATCTGAGCGTGTTTCTGGCCTGGCAACAGCTTCAGATCACAGTGCAATGCATATATTGTATCGTTTGTTCCAATGTGCTTGTATGGCCATTTGGAAGTGAATAGAAGCTTCTGAAGTGAAGATATGCACTTTTTCAAAAACTTTCTTTTTTTTAAATTTTGCTTGTCAAAAATGTCCTTTCTGTGTGTAACCCAGTGGGAAAGTGAAAAACTTGAGTGAATTGTGACTATATGACTGAATTCGAGTGATTATGCGTTTATCTCTGTAAGGAAGCGCGCTAGAGCGCTGAAACTGTGGCTAAACGCACTTTCATGAAAACATGCTTCTTTGAGGTTTTAAGCTCAGAACGTGAATCTGAGCGTGTTTCCGGCCTGGCAACAGCTTCAGATCACAGTGCAATGCATATATTGTATCGTTTGTTCCAATGTGGTTGTATGGCCATTTGGAAGTGAATAGAAGCTTCTGAAGTGAAGATATGCACTTTTTCAAAAACTTTCTTTTTTTTTAATTTTGCTTGTCAAAAATGTCCTTTCTGTGTGTAACCCAGTGGGAAAGTGAAAAACTTGAGTGAATTGTGACTATATGACTGAATTCGAGTGATTATGCGTTTATCTCTGTAAGGAAGCGCGCTAGAGCGCTGAAACTTTGGCTATACGTGCTTTCATGAAAACACGCTTCTTTGAGGTTTTACGATCAGAATGTGAAACTGTGCGTGCTTCTGGCCAGGGAACAGCTTCAGATCACAGTGCATTGCATATATTGTATCGATTGGTCCAATGTGCTTGTATGGCCAATTTTAAGTGAATATAAGCTTCTGAAGTGAAGATATGTACTTTTCAAAAACTTTCTTTTTTTTTAATTTTGCTTGTCAAAAATGTCCATTCTGTGTGTAACCCAGTGGGAAAGTGACAAATTTGAGTGAATTGTGACAATATGACTGAATTGGAGTGAATATGCGTTTATCTCTGTAAGAAAGCGAGCTAGAGCGCTGAAACTGTGGCTATACGCACTTTCATGAAAACATGCTTCTTTGAGGTTTTAAGCTCAGAAAGTGAATCTGAGCATGTTTCCGGCCTGGCAACAGCTTCAGATCACAGTGCAGTGCATATATTGTATCGATTGGTCCAATGTGCTTGTATGGCCAATTTTAAGTGAATATAAGCTTCTGAAGTGAAGATATGTACTTTTCAAAAACTTTCTTTTTTTTAGTTTTGCTTGTCAAAAATGTCCTTTCTGTGTGTAACTTAGTGAGAAAGTGACAAACTTGAGTGAATTGTGACAATATGACTGAATTGGAGTGAATATGCTCGTATCTCTGTAAGGAAGCGCGCTAGAGCGCTGAAACTGTGGCTATACGCACTTTCATGGAAACACGCTTCTTTGAGGTTTTGAGCTCAGAAAGTGAAACTGTGCGCGTTTCTGGCCAGGGAACAGCTTCAGATCACAGTGCAATGCTTATATGGTATCGTTTGGTCCAATGTGCTTGTATGGCCATTTGGAAGTGAATATAAGCTTCTGAAGTGAAGATATGCACTTTTTCAAAAACTTTCTTTTTTAGTTTTGCTTGTCAAAAATGTCCTTTCTGTGTGTAACTTTGTGGGAAAGTGACAAACTTGAGTGAATTGTGACAATATGACTGAATTGGTGTGAATATGCGTTTATCTCTGTAAGAAAGCGAGCTAGAGCTCTGAAACTGTGGCTAAACGCACTTTCATGAAAACATGCTTCTTTGAGGTTTTAAGCTCAGAACGTGAATCTGAGCGTGTTTCCGGCCTGGCAACAGCTTCAGATCACAGTGCAGTGCATATATTGTATCGATTGGTCCAATGTGCTTGTATGGCCATTTGGAAGTGAATAGAAGCTTCTGAAGTGAAGATATGCACTTTTTCAAAAACTTTCTTTTTTTTTAAATTTTGCTTGTCAAAAATGTCCTTTCTGTGTGTAACCCAGTGGGAAAGTGAAAAACTTGAGTGAATTGTGACTATATGACTGAATTCGAGTGATTATGCGTTTATCTCTGTTAGGAAGCGCGCCAGAGCGCTGAAACTGTGGCTATACGTGCTTTCATGAAAACACGCTTCTTTGAGGTTTTAAGCTCAGAACGTGAATCTGAGCGTGTTTCTGGCCTGGCAACAGCTTCAGATCACAGTGCAATGCATATATTGTATCGTTTGTTCCAATGTGCTTGTATGGCCATTTGGAAGTGAATAGAAGCTTCTGAAGTGAAGATATGCACTTTTTCAAAAACTTTCTTTTTTTTTAAATTTTGCTTGTCAAAAATGTCCTTTCTGTGTGTAACCCAGTGGGAAAGTGAAAAACTTGAGTGAATTGTGACTATATGACTGAATTCGAGTGATTATGCGTTTATGTCTGTAAGGAAGCGCGCTAGAGCGCTGAAACTGTGGCTAAACGCACTTTCATGAAAACATGCTTCTTTGAGGTTTTAAGCTCAGAACGTGAATCTGAGCGTGTTTCCGGCCTGGCAACAGCTTCAGATCACAGTGCAATGCATATATTGTATCGTTTGTTCCAATGTGGTTGTATGGCCATTTGGAAGTGAATAGAAGCTTCTGAAGTGAAGATATGCACTTTTTCAAAAACTTTCTTTTTTTTTAATTTTGCTTGTCAAAAATGTCCTTTCTGTGTGTAACCCAGTGGGAAAGTGAAAAACTTGAGTGAATTGTGACTATATGACTGAATTCGAGTGATTATGCGTTTATCTCTGTAAGGAAGCGCGCTAGAGCGCTGAAACTTTGGCTATACGTGCTTTCATGAAAACACGCTTCTTTGAGGTTTTAAGCTCAGAATGTGAAACTGTGCGTGCTTCTGGCCAGGGAACAGCTTCAGATCACAGTGCATTGCATATATTGTATCGATTGGTCCAATGTGCTTGTATGGCCAATTTTAAGTGAATAGAAGCTTCTGAAGTGAAGATATGCACTTTTTCAAAAACTTCCTTTTTTTTTAATTTTGCTTGTCAAAAATGTCCTTTCTGTGTGTAACTTAGTGAGAAAGTGACAAACTTGAGTGAATTGTGACTATATGACTGAATTCGAGTGATGATGCGTTTATCTCTGTAAGAAAGCAAGCTAGAGCGCTGAAACTGTGGCTATACGTGCTTTCATGAAAACACGCTTCTTTGAGGTTTTAAGCTCAGAATGTGAAACTGTGCGTGCTTCTGGCCAGGGAACAGCTTCAGATCACAGTGCATTGCATATATTGTATCGATTGGTCCAATGTGCTTGTATGGCCATTTGGAAGTGAATAGGAGCTTCTGAAGTGAAGATATGCACTTTTTCAAAAACTTTCTTTTTTTTTAAATTTTGCTTGTCAAAAATGTCCATTCTGTGTGTAACCCAGTGGGAAAGTGAAAAACTTGAGTGAATTGTGACTATATGACTGAATTCAAGTGATTATGCGTTTATCTCTGAAAGGAAGCGCGCTAGAGCGCTGAAACTGTGGCTATACGTGCTTTCCTGAAAACACGCTTCTTTGAGGTTTTAAGCTCAGAATGTGAAACTGTAAGTGCTTCTGGCCAGGGAACAGCTTCAGATCACAGTGCATTGCATATATTGTATCGATTGGTCCAATGTGCTTGTATGGCCAATTTTAAGTGAATATAAGCTTCTGAAGTGAAGATATGTACTTTTCAAAAACTTTCTTTTTTTTAATTTTGCTAGTCAAAAATGACCATTCTGTGTGTAACCCAGTGGGAAAGTGACAAACTTGAGTGAATTGTGACAATATGACTGAATTGGAGTGAATATGCGTTTATCTCTGTAAGGAAGCGCGCGAGAGCGCTGAAACTGTGGCTATACGTGCTTTCATGAAAACACGCTTCTTTGAGGTTTTAAGCTCAGAATGTGAAACTGTGCGTGCTTCTGGCCAGGGAACAGCTTCAGATCACAGTGCAATGCTTATGTTGTATCGATTGGTCCAATGTGCTTGTATGGCCAATTTTAAGTGAATATAAGCTTCTGAAGTGAAGATATGTACTTTTCAAAAACTTTCTTTTTTTTAATTTTGCTTGTCAAAAATGTCCATTCTGTGTGTAACCCAGTGGGAAAGTGACAAACTTGAGTGAATTGTGACAATATGACTGAATTGGAGTGAATATGCGTTTATCTCTGTAAGAAAGCGAGCTAGAGCGCTGAAACTGTGGCTATACGCACTTTCATGGAAACACGCTTCTTTGAGGTTTTAAGCTCAGAACGTGAATCTGAGCGTGTTTCTGGCCTGGGAACAGCTTCAGATCACAGTGCAATGCGTATATGGTATCGTTTGGTCCAATGGCTTTTATGGCCATTTGGAAGTGAATATAAGCTTCTGAAGTGAAGATATGCACTTTTTCAAAAACTTTCTTTTTTTTAGATTTGCTTGTCAGAAATGTCCATTCTGTGTGTTACTCAGTGGGAAAGTGAACAACTTCAGTGAATTGTGACTATATTACTGAATTGGAGTGAATATGCTCGTATCTCTGTAAGGAAGCGCGCTAGAGCGCTGAAACTGTGGCTATACGCACTTTCATGGAAACACGCTTCTTTGAGGTTTTAAGCTCAGAATGTGAAACTGTGCGTGCTTCTGGCCAGGGAACAGCTTCAGATCACAGTGCAATGCTTATATTGTATCGTTTGTTCCAATGTGCTTGTATGGCCATTTGGAAGTGAATAGATGCTTCTGAAGTGAAGATATGCACTTTTTCAAAAACTTTCTTTTTTTTAAATTTTGCTTGTCAAAAATGTCCATTCTGTGTGTAACCCAGTGGGAAAGTGAAAAACTTGAGTGAATTGTGACTATATGACTGAATTCGAGTGATGATGCGTTTATCTCTGTAAGGAAGCACGCTAGAGCGCTGAAACTGTGGCTATACGTGCTTTCATGAAAACACGCTTCTTTGAGGTTTTAAGCTCAGAACGTGAATCTGAGCGTGTTTCTGGCCTGGCAACAGCTTCAGATCACAGTGCAATGCATATATTGTATCGTTTGTTCCAATGTGCTTGTATGGCCATTTGGAAGTGAATAGAAGCTTCTGAAGTGAAGATATGCACTTTTTCAAAAACTTTCTTTTTTTTTAATTTTGCTTGTCAAAAATGTCCTTTCTGTGTGTAACTTAGTGAGAAAGTGACAAACTTGAGTGAATTGTGACTATTTGACTGAATTCGAGTGATTATGCGTTTATCTCTGTAAGGAAGCGCGCGAGAGCGCTGAAACTGTGGCTATACGTGCTTTCATGAAAACACGCTTCTTTGAGGTTTTAAGCTCAGAATGTGAAACTGTGCGTGCTTCTGGCCAGGGAACAGTTTCAGATCACAGTGCATTGCATATATTGTATCGATTGGTCCAATGTGCTTGTATGGCCAATTTTAAGTGAATATAAGCTTCTGAAGTGAAGATATGTACTTTTCAAAAACTTTCTTTTTTTTAGTTTTGCTTGTCAAAAATGTCCTTTCTGTGTGTAACTTAGTGAGAAAGTGACAAACTTGAGTGAATTGTGACAATATGACTGAATTGGAGTGAATATGCGTTTATCTCTGTAAGGAAGCGCGCTAGAGCGCTGAAACTGTGGCTATACGCACTTTCATGAAAACATGCTTCTTTGAGGTTTTAAGCTCAGAAAGTGAATCTGAGCGTGTTTCCGGCCTGGCAACAGCTTCAGATCACAGTGCAATGCATATATTGTATCGTTTGTTCCAATGTGCTTGTATGGCCATTTGGAAGTGAATAGATGCTTCTGAAGTGAAGATATGCACTTTTTCAAAAACTTTCTTTTTTTTAAATTTTGCTTGTCAAAAATGTCCATTCTGTGTGTAACCCAGTGGGAAAGTGAAAAACTTGAGTGAATTGTGACTATATGACTGAATTCGAGTGATGATGCGTTTATCTCTGTAAGGAAGCACGCTAGAGCGCTGAAACTGTGGCTATACGTGCTTTCATGAAAACACGCTTCTTTGAGGTTTTAAGCTCAGAACGTGAATCTGAGCGTGTTTCTGGCCTGGCAACAGCTTCAGATCACAGTGCAATGCATATATTGTATCGTTTGTTCCAATGTGCTTGTATGGCCATTTGGAAGTGAATAGAAGCTTCTGAAGTGAAGATATGCACTTTTTCAAAAACTTTCTTTTTTTTTAATTTTGCTTGTCAAAAATGTACTTTCTGTGTGTAACCCAGTGGGAAAGTGACAAACTTGAGTGAATTGTGACTATATGACTGAATTCGAGTGATGATGCGTTTATCTCTGTAAGGAAGCGCGCTAGAGCGCTGAAACTGTGGCTATACGTGCTTTCATGAAAACACGCTTCTTTGAGGTTTTAAGCTCAGAATGTGAAACTGTGCGTGCTTCTGGCCAGGGAACAGCTTCAGATCACAGTGCATTGCATATATTGTATCGATTGGTCCAATGTGCTTGTATGGCCATTTGGAAGTGAATAGAAGCTTCTGAAGTGAAGATATGCACTTTTTCAAAAACTTTCTTTTTTTTTAAATTTTGCTTGTCAAAAATGTCCATTCTGTGTGTAACCCAGTGGGAAAGTGAAAAACTTGAGTGAATTGTGACTATATGACTGAATTGGAGTGATTATGCGTTTATCTCTGTAAGGACGCGCGCTAGAGCGCTGAAACTGTGGCTATACGTGCTTTCATGAAAACACGCTTCTTTGAGGTTTCAAGCTCAGAACGTGAATCTGAGCGTGTTTCTGGCCTGGCAACAGCTTCAGATCACAGTGCAATGCATATATTGTATCGTTTGTTCCAATGTGCTTGTATGGCCATTTGGAAGTGAATAGAAGCTTCTGAAGTGAAGATATGCACTTTTTCAAAAACTTTCTTTTTTATTTAATTTTGCTCGTCAAAAATGTCCATTCTGTGTGTAACCCAGTGGGAAAGTGACAAACTTGAGTGAATTGTGACAGTATGACTGAATTGGAGTGAATATGCGTTTATCTCTGTAAGAAAGCGAGCTAGAGCGCTGAAACTGTGGCTATACGCACTTTCATGGAAACACGCTTCTTTGAGGTTTTAAGCTCAGAACGTGAATCTGAGCGTGTTTCTGGCCTGGGAACAGCTTCAGATCACAGTGCAATGCGTGTATGGTATCGTTTGGTCCAATGGCTTTTATGGCCATTTGGAAGTGAATATAAGCTTCTGAAGTGAAGATATGCACTTTTTCAAAAACTTTCTTTTTTTTAGATTTGCTTGTCAGAAATGTCCATTCTGTGTGTTACTCAGTGGGAAAGTAAACAACTTCAGTGAATTGTGACTTTATTACTGAATTGGAGTGAATATGCTCGTATCTCTGTAAGGAAGCGCGCTAGAGCGCTGAAACTGTGGCTATACGCACTTTCATTGAAACACGCTTCTTTGAGGTTTTAAGCTCAGAAAGTGAAACTGTGCGTGTTTCTGGCCAGGGAACAGCTTCAGATCACAGTGCAATGCTTATATGGTATCGTTTGGTCCATTGTGCTTGTATGGCCATTTGGAAGTGAATATAAGCTTCTGAAGTGAAGATATGCACTTTTTCAAAAACTTTCTTTTTTTTTAAATTTTGCTTGTCAAAAATGTCCATTCTGTGTGTAACCCAGTGGGAAAGTGAAAAACTTGAGTGAATTGTGACTATATGACTGAATTCGAGTGATTATGCGTTTATCTCTGAAAGGACGCGCGCTAGAGCGCTGAAACTGTGGCTATACGTGCTTTCATGAAAACACGCTTCTTTGAGGTTTTAAGCTCAGAATGTGAAACTGTAAGTGCTTCTGGCCAGGGAACAGCTTCAGATCACAGTGCATTGCATATATTGTATCGATTGGTCCAATGTGCTTGTATGGCCAATTTTAAGTGAATATAAGCTTCTGAAGTGAAGATATGTACTTTTCAAAAACTTTCTTTTTTTTAATTTTGCTAGTCAAAAATGACCATTCTGTGTGTAACCCAGTGGGAAAGTGACAAACTTGAGTGAATTGTGACAATATGACTGAATTGGAGTGAATATGCGTTTATCTCTGTTAGAAAGCGAGCTAGAGCGCTGAAACTGTGGCTATACCCACTTTCATGGAAACACGCTTCTTTGAGGTTTTAAGCTCAGAACGTGAATCTGAGCGTGTTTCTGGCCTGGGAACAGCTTCAGATCACAGTGCAATGCTTATATGGTATCGTTTGGTCCAATGTGCTTGTATGGCCATTTGGAAGTGAATATAAGCTTCTGAAGTGAAGATATGCACTTTTTCAAAAACTTTCTTTTTTTAGTTTTGCTTGTCAAAAATGTCCTTTCTGTGTGTATCTTTGTGGGAAAGTGACAAACTTGAGTGAATTGTGACAATATGACTGAATTGGAGTGAATATGCGTTCATCTCTGTAAGAAAGCGAGCTAGAGCGCTGAAACTGTGGCTAAACGCACTTTCATGAAAACATGCTTCTTTGAGGTTTTAAGCTCAGAACGTGAATCTGAGCGTGTTTCCGGCCTGGCAACAGCTTCAGATCACAGTGCAATGCATATATTGTATCGTTTGTTCCAATGTGCTTGTATGGCCATTTGGAAGTGAATAGAAGCTTCTGAAGTGAAGATATGCACTTTTTCAAAAACTTTCTTTTTTTTAAATTTTGCTTGTCAAAAATGTCCATTCTGTGTGTAACCCAGTGGGAAATTGAAAAACTTGAGTGAATTGTGACTATATGACTGAATTCGAGTGATTATGCGTTTATCTCTGTCAGGAAGCGCGCTAGAGCGCTGAAACTGTGGCTATACGTGCTTTCATGAAAATACGCTTCTTTGAGGTTTTAAGCTCAGAACGTGAATCTGAGCGTGTTTCTGGCCTGGCAACAGCTTCAGATCACAGTGCAATGCATATATTGTATCGTTTGTTCCAATGTGCTTGTATGGCCATTTGGAAGTGAATAGAAGCTTCTGAAGTGAAGATATGCACTTTTTCAAAAACTTTCTTTTTTTTTAATTTTGCTTGTCAAAAATGTCCTTTCTGTGTGTAACCCAGTGGGAAAGTGACAAACTTGAGTGAATTGTGACTATTTGACTGAATTCGAGTGATTATGCGTTTATCTCTGTAAGGAAGCGCGCGAGAGCGCTGAAACTGTGGCTATACGTGCTTTCATGAAAACACGCTTCTTTGAGGTTTTAAGCTCAGAATGTGAAACTGTGCGTGCTTCTGGCCAGGGAACAGCTTCAGATCACAGTGCATTGCATATATTGTATCGATTGGTCCAATGTGCTTGTATGGCCAATTTTAAGTGAATATAAGCTTCTGAAGTGAAGATATGTACTTTTCAAAAACTTTCTTTTTTTTAGTTTTGCTTGTCAAAAATGTCCTTTCTGTGTGTAACTTAGTGAGAAAGTGACAAACTTGAGTGAATTGTGACAATATGACTGAATTGGAGTGAATATGCGCTTATCTCTGTAAGAAAGGAAGCTAGAGCGCTGAAACTGTGGCTATACGCACTTTCATGAAAACATGCTTCTTTGAGGTTTTAAGCTCAGAAAGTGAATCTGAGCGTGTTTCCGGCCTGGCAACAGCTTCAGATCACAGTGCAATGCATATATTGTATCGTTTGTTCCAATGTGCTTGTATGGCCATTTGGAAGTGAATAGAAGCTTCTGAAGTGAAGATATGCACTTTTTCAAAAACTTTCTTTTTTTTAAATTTTGCTTGTCAAAAATATCCATTCTGTGTGTAACCCAGTGGGAAAGTGAAAAACTTGAGTGAATTGTGACTATATGACTGAATTCGAGTGATGATGCGTTTATCTCTGTAAGGAAGCACGCTAGAGCGCTGAAACTGTGGCTATACGTGCTTTCATGAAAACACGCTTCTTTGAGGTTTTAAGCTCAGAACGTGAATCTGAGCGTGTTTCTGGCCTGGCAACAGCTTCAGATCACAGTGCAATGCATATATTGTATCGTTTGTTCCAATGTGCTTGTATGGCCATTTGGAAGTGAATAGAAGCTTCTGAAGTGAAGATATGCACTTTTTCAAAAACTTTCTTTTTTTTTAATTTTGCTTGTCAAAAATGTACTTTCTGTGTGTAACCCAGTGGGAAAGTGACAAACTTGAGTGAATTGTGACTATATGACTGAATTCGAGTGAATATGCGTTTATCTCTGTAAGGAAGCGCGCTAGAGCGCTGAAACTGTGGCTATACGTGCTTTCATGAAAACACGCTTCTTTGAGGTTTTAAGCTCAGAATGTGAAACTGTGCGTGCTTCTGGCCAGGGAACAGCTTCAGATCACAGTGCATTGCATATATTGTATCGATTGGTCCAATGTGCTTGTATGGCCATTTGGAAGTGAATAGAAGCTTCTGAAGTGAAGATATGCACTTTTTCAAAAACTTTCTTTTTTTTTAAATTTTGCTTGTCAAAAATGTCCATTCTGTGTGTAACCCAGTGGGAAAGTGAAAAACTTGAGTGAATTGTGACTATATGACTGAATTGGAGTGATTATGCGTTTATCTCTGTAAGGACGCGCGCTAGAGCGCTGAAACTGTGGCTATACGTGCTTTCATGAAAACACGCTTCTTTGAGGTTTCAAGCTCAGAACGTGAATCTGAGCGTGTTTCTGGCCTGGCAACAGCTTCAGATCACAGTGCAATGCATATATTTAATCGTTTGTTCCAATGTGCTTGTATGGCCATTTGGAAGTGAATAGAAGCTTCTGAAGTGAAGATATGCACTTTTTCAAAAACTTTCTTTTTTATTTAATTTTGCTCGTCAAAAATGTCCATTCTGTGTGTAACCCAGTGGGAAAGTGACAAACTTGAGTGAATTGTGACAATATGACTGAATTGGAGTGAATATGCGTTTATCTCTGAAAGAAAGCGAGCTAGAGCGCTGAAACTGTGGCTATACGCACTTTCATGGAAACACGCTTCTTTGAGGTTTTAAGCTCAGAACGTGAATCTGAGCGTGTTTCTGGCCTGGGAACAGCTTCAGATCACAGTGCAATGCGTGCATGGTATCGTTTGGTCCAATGGCTTTTATGGCCATTTGGAAGTGAATATAAGCTTCTGAAGTGAAGATATGCACTTTTTCAAAAACTTTCTTTTTTTTAGATTTGCTTGTCAGAAATGTCCATTCTTAGTGTTACTCAGTGGGAAAGTGAACAACTTCAGTGAATTGTGACTTTATTACTGAATTGGAGTGAATATGCTCGTATCTCTGTAAGGAAGCGCGCTAGAGCGCTGAAACTGTGGCTATACGCACTTTCATTGAAACACGCTTCTTTGAGGTTTTAAGCTCAGAAAGTGAAACTGTGCGTGTTTCTGGCCAGGGAACAGCTTCAGATCACAGTGCAATGCTTATATGGTATCGTTTGGTCCATTGTGCTTGTATGGCCATTTGGAAGTGAATATAAGCTTCTGAAGTGAAGATATGCACTTTTTCAAAAACTTTCTTTTTTTTTAAATTTTGCTTGTCAAAAATGTCCATTCTGTGTGTAACCCAGTGGGAAAGTGAAAAACTTGAGTGAATTGTGACTATATGACTGAATTCGAGTGATTATGCGTTTATCTCTGAAAGGACGCGCGCTAGAGCGCTGAAACTGTGGCTATACGTGCTTTCATGAAAACACGCTTCTTTGAGGTTTTAAGCTCAGAATGTGAAACTGTGCGTGCTTCTGGCCAGGGAACAGCTTCAGATCACAGTGCAATGCATATATTGTATCGATTGGTCCAATGTGCTTGTATGGCCAATTTTAAGTGAATATAAGCTTCTGAAGTGAAGATATGTACTTTTCAAAAACTTTCTTTTTTTTAATTTTGCTAGTCAAAAATGACCATTCTGTGTGTAACCCAGTGGGAAAGTGACAAACTTGAGTGAATTGTGACAATATGACTGAATTGGAGTGAATATGCGTTTATCTCTGTTAGAAAGCGAGCTAGAGCGCTGAAACTGTGGCTATACCCACTTTCATGGAAACACGCTTCTTTGAGGTTTTAAGCTCAGAACGTGAATCTGAGCGTGTTTCTGGCCTGGGAACAGCTTCAGATCACAGTGCAATGCGTATATGGTATCGTTTGGTCCAATGGCTTTTATGGCCATTTGGAAGTGAATATAAGCTTCTGAAGTGAAGATATGCACTTTTTCAAAAACTTTCTTTTTTTTAGATTTGCTTGTCAGAAATTTCCATTCTGTGTGTTACTCAGTGGGAAAGTGAACAACTTCAGTGAATTGTGACTATATTACTGAATTGGAGTGAATATGCTCGTATCTCTGTAAGGAAGCGCGCGAGAGCGCTGAAACTGTGGCTATACGCACTTTCATGGAAACACGCTTCTTTGAGGTTTTAAGCTCAGAATGTGAAACTGTGCGTGCTTCTGGCCAGGGAACAGCTTCAGATCACAGTGCAATGCTTATATTGTATCGATTGGTCCAATGTGCTTGTATGGCCAATTTTAAGTGAATATAAGCTTCTGAAGTGAAGATAAGTACTTTTCAAAAACTTTCTTTTTTTTAAATTTTGCTTGTCAAAAATGTCCATTCTGTGTGTAACCCAGTGGGAAAGTGACAAATTTGAGTGAATTGTGACAATATGACTGAATTGGAGTGAATATGCGTTTATCTCTGTAAGAAAGCGAGCTAGAGCACTGAAACTGTGGCTATACGCACTTTCATGAAAACATGCTTCTTTGAGGTTTTAAGCTCAGAAAGTGAATCTGAGCATGTTTCCGGCCTGGCAACAGCTTCAGATCACAGTGCAGTGCATATATTGTATCGATTGGTCCAATGTGCTTGTATGGCCAATTTTAAGTGAATATAAGCTTCTGAAGTGAAGATATGTACTTTTCAAAAACTTCCTTTTTTTTAGTTTTGCTTGTCAAAAATGTCCTTTCTGTGTGTAACTTAGTGAGAAAGTGACAAACTTGAGTGAATTGTGACAATATGAATGAATTGGAGTGAATATGCTCGTATCTCTGTAAGGAAGCGCGCTAGAGCGCTGAAACTGTGGCTATACGCACTTTCATGGAAACACGCTTCTTTGAGGTTTTAAGCTCAGAAAGTGAAACTGTGCGTGTTTCTGGCCAGGGAACAGCTTCAGATCACAGTGCAATGCTTATATGGTATCGTTTGGTCCAATGTGCTTGTATGGCCATTTGGAAGTGAATATAAGCTTCTGAAGTGAAGATATGCACTTTTTCTAAAACTTTCTTTTTTTAGTTTTGCTTGTCAAAAATGTCCTTTCTGTGTGTAACTTTGTGGGAAAGTGACAAACTTGAGTGAATTGTGACAATATGACTGAATTGGAGTGAATATGCGTTTATCTCTGTAAGGAAGCGCGCTAGAGCGCTGACACTGTGGCTATACGTGCTTTCATGAAAACACGCTTCTTTGAGGTTTTAAGCTCAGAATGTGAAACTGTGCGTGCTTCTGGCCAGGGAACAGCTTCAGATCACAGTGCATTGCATATATTGTATCGATTGGTCCAATGTGCTTGTATGGCCAATTTTAAGTGAATATAAGCTTCTGAAGTGAAGATATGTACTTTTCAAAAACTTTCTTTTTTTTAGTTTTGCTTGTCAAAAATGTCCTTTCTGTGTGTAACTAAGTGAGAAAGTGACAAACTTGAGTGAATTGTGACAATATGACTGAATTGGAGTGAATATGCGTTTATCTCTGTAAGAAAGGAAGCTAGAGCGCTGAAACTGTGGCTATACGCACTTTCATGAAAACATGCTTCTTTGAGGTTTTAAGCTCAGCAAGTGAATCTGAGCGTGTTTCCGGCCTGGCAACAGCTTCAGATCACAGTGCAATGCATATATTGTATCGTTTGTTCCAATGTGCTTGTATGGCCATTTGGAAGTGAATAGAAGCTTCTGAAGTGAAGATATGCACTTTTTCAAAAACTTTCTTTTTTTTTAATTTTGCTTGTCAAAAATGTACTTTCTGTGTGTAACCCAGTGGGAAAGTGACAAACTTGAGTGAATTGTGACTATATGACTGAATTCGAGTGATGATGCGTTTATCTGTAAGGAAGCGTGCTAGAGCGCTGAAACTGTGGCTATACGTGCTTTCATGAAAACACGCTTCTTTGAGGTTTTAAGCTCAGAATGTGAAACTGTGCGTGCTTCTGGCCAGGGAACAGCTTCAGATCACAGTGCATTGCATATATTGTATCGATTGGTCCAATGTGCTTGTATGGCCAATTTTAAGTGAATATAAGCTTCTGAAGTGAAGATATGTACTTTTCAAAAACTTTCTTTTTTTTAGTTTTGCTTGTCAAAAATGTCCTTTCTGTGTGTAACTTAGTGAGAAAGTGACAAACTTGAGTGAATTGTGACAATATGACTGAATTGGAGTGAATATGCGTTTATCTCTGTAAGAAAGGAAGCTAGAGCGCTGAAACTGTGGCTATACGCACTTTCATGAAAACATGCTTCTTTGAGGTTTTAAGCTCAGAAAGTGAATCTGAGCGTGTTTCCGGCCTGGCAACAGCTTCAGATCACAGTGCAATGCATATATTGTATCGTTTGTTCCAATGTGCTTGTATGGCCATTTGGAAGTGAATATAAGCTTCTGAAGTGAAGATATGCACTTTTTCAAAAACTTTCTTTTTTTTAAATTTTGCTTGTCAAAAATGTACTTTCTGTGTGTAACCCAGTGGGAAAGTGACAAACTTGAGTGAATTGTGACTATATGACTGAATTCGAGTGATGATGCGTTTATCTCTGTAAGGAAGCGCGCTAGAGCGCTGAAACTGTGGCTATACGTGCTTTCATGAAAACACGCTTCTTTGAGGTTTTAAGCTCAGAATGTGAAACTGTGCGTGCTTCTGGCCAGGGAACAGCTTCAGATCACACTCCAATGCATATATTGTATCGTTTGTTCCAATGGCTTTTATGGCCATTTGGAAGTGAATATAAGCTTCTGAAGTGAAGATATGCACTTTTTCAAAAACTTTCTTTTTTTTAGATTTGCTTGTCAGAAATGTCCATTCTGTGTGTTACTCAGTGGGGAAGTGAACAACTTCAGTGAATTGTGACTTTATTACTGAATTGGAGTGAATATGCTCGTATCTCTGTAAGGAAGCGCGCTAGAGCGCTGAAACTGTGGCTACACGCACTTTCAAGGAAACACGCTTCTTTGAGGTTTTAAGCTCAGAAAGTGAAACTGTGCGTGTTTCTGGCCAGGGAACAGCTTCAGATCACAGTGCAATGCTTATATGGTATCGTTTGGTCCATTGTGCTTGTATGGCCATTTGGAAGTGAATATAAGCTTCTGAAGTGAAGATATGCACTTTTTCAAAAACTTTCTTTTTTTTTTAATTTTGCTTGTCAAAAATGTCCATTCTGTGTGTAACCCAGTGGGAAAGTGAAAAACTTGAGTGAATTGTGACAATATGACTGAATTGGAGTGAATATGCGTTTATCTCTGTTAGAAAGCGAGCTAGAGCGCTGAAACTGTGGCTATACGCACTTTCATGGAAACACGCTTCTTTGAGGTTTTAAGCTCAGAACGTGAATCTGAGCGTGTTTCTGGCCTGGGAACAGCTTCAGATCACAGTGCAATGCGTATATGGTATCGTTTGGTCCAATGGCTTTTATGGCCATTTGGAAGTGAATATAAGCTTCTGAAGTGAAGATATGCACTTTTTCAAAAACTTTCTTTTTTTTAGATTTGCTTGTCAGAAATGTCCATTCTGTGTGTTACTCAGTGGGAAAGTGAACAACTTCAGTGAATTGTGACTATATTACTGAATTGGAGTGAATATGCTCGTATCTCTGTAAGGAAGCGCGCTAGAGCGCTGAAAATGTGGCTATACGCACTTTCATGGAAACACGCTTCTTTGAGGTTTTAAGCTCAGAATGTGAAACTGTGAGTGCTTCTGGCCAGGGAACAGCTTCAGATCACAGTGCAATGCTTATATTGTATCGAATGGTCCAATGTGCTTGTATGGCCAATTTTAAGTGAATATAAGCTTCTGAAGTGAAGATATGTACTTTTCAAAAACTTTCTTTTTTTTAAATTTTGCTTGTCAAAAATGTCCATTCTGTGTGTAACCCAGTGGGAAAGTGACAAATTTGAGTGAATTGTGACAATATGACTGAATTGGAGTGAATATGCGTTTATCTCTGTAAGAAAGCGAGCTAGAGCGCTGAAACTGTGGCTATACGCACTTTCATGAAAACATGCTTCTTTGAGGTTTTAAGCTCAGAAAGTGAATCTGAGCATGTTTCCGGCCTGGCAACAGCTTCAGATCACAGTGCAGTGCATATATTGTATCGATTGGTCCAATGTGCTTGTATGGCCAATTTTAAGTGAATATAAGCTTCTGAAGTGAAGATATGTACTTTTCAAAAACTTTCTTTTTTTTAGTTTTGCTTGTCAAAAATGTACTTTCTGTGTGTAACTTAGTGAGAAAGTGACAAACTTGAGTGAATTGTGACAATATGACTGAATTGGAGTGAATATGCTCGTATCTCTGTAAGGAAGCGCGCTAGAGCGCTGAAACTGTGGCTATACGCACTTTCATGGAAACACGCTTCTTTGAGGTTTTAAGCTCAGAAAGTGAAACTGTGCGTGTTTCTGGCCAGGGAACAGCTTCAGATCACAGTGCAATGCTTATATGGTATCGTTTGGTCCAATGTGCTTGTATGGCCATTTGGAAGTGAATATAAGCTTCTGAAGTGAAGATATGCACTTTTTCAAAAACTTTCTTTTTTTAGTTTTGCTTGTCAAAAATGTCCTTTCTGTGTGTAACTTTGTGGGAAAGTGACAAACTTGAGTGAATTGTGACAATATGACTGAATTGGAGTGAATATGCGTTTATCTCTGTAAGAAAGCGAGCTAGAGCGCTGAAACTGTGGCTAAACGCACTTTCATGAAAACATGCTTCTTTGAGGTTTTAAGCTCAGCAAGTGAATCTGAGCGTGTTTCCGGCCTGGCAACAGCTTCAGATCACAGTGCAATGCATATATTGTATCGTTTGTTCCAATGTGCTTGTATGGCCATTTGGAAGTGAATAGAAGCTTCTGAAGTGAAGATATGCACTTTTTCAAAAACTTTCTTTTTTTTTAATTTTGCTTGTCAAAAATGTACTTTCTGTGTGTAACCCAGTGGGAAAGTGACAAACTTGAGTGAATTGTGACTATATGACTGAATTCGAGTGATGATGCGTTTATCTGTAAGGAAGCGTGCTAGAGCGCTGAAACTGTGGCTATACGTGCTTTCATGAAAACACGCTTCTTTGAGGTTTTAAGCTCAGAATGTGAAACTGTGCGTGCTTCTGGCCAGGGAACAGCTTCAGATCACAGTGCATTGCATATATTGTATCGATTGGTCCAATGTGCTTGTATGGCCAATTTTAAGTGAATATAAGCTTCTGAAGTGAAGATATGTACTTTTCAAAAACTTTCTTTTTTTTAGTTTTGCTTGTCAAAAATGTCCTTTCTGTGTGTAACTTAGTGAGAAAGTGACAAACTTGAGTGAATTGTGACAATATGACTGAATTGGAGTGAATATGCGTTTATCTCTGTAAGAAAGGAAGCTAGAGCGCTGAAACTGTGGCTATACGCACTTTCATGAAAACATGCTTCTTTGAGGTTTTAAGCTCAGAAAGTGAATCTGAGCGTGTTTCCGGCCTGGCAACAGCTTCAGATCACAGTGCAATGCATATATTGTATCGTTTGTTCCAATGTGCTTGTATGGCCATTTGGAAGTGAATATAAGCTTCTGAAGTGAAGATATGCACTTTTTCAAAAACTTTCTTTTTTTTTAATTTTGCTTGTCAAAAATGTACTTTCTGTGTGTAACCCAGTGGGAAAGTGACAAACTTGAGTGAATTGTGACTATATGACTGAATTCGAGTGATGATGCGTTTATCTCTGTAAGGAAGCGCGCTAGAGCGCTGAAACTGTGGCTATACGTGCTTTCATGAAAACACGCTTCTTTGAGGTTTTAAGCTCAGAATGTGAAACTGTGCGTGCTTCTGGCCAGGGAACAGCTTCAGATCACACTCCAATGCATATATTGTATCGTTTGTTCCAATGGCTTTTATGGCCATTTGGAAGTGAATATAAGCTTCTGAAGTGAAGATATGCACTTTTTCAAAAACTTTCTTTTTTTTAGATTTGCTTGTCAGAAATGTCCATTCTGTGTGTTACTCAGTGGGGAAGTGAACAACTTCAGTGAATTGTGACTTTATTACTGAATTGGAGTGAATATGCTCGTATCTCTGTAAGGAAGCGCGCTAGAGCGCTGAAACTGTGGCTACACGCACTTTCAAGGAAACACGCTTCTTTGAGGTTTTAAGCTCAGAAAGTGAAACTGTGCGTGTTTCTGGCCAGGGAACAGCTTCAGATCACAGTGCAATGCTTATATGGTATCGTTTGGTCCATTGTGCTTGTATGGCCATTTGGAAGTGAATATAAGCTTCTGAAGTGAAGATATGCACTTTTTCAAAAACTTTCTTTTTTTTTAAATTTTGCTTGTCAAAAATGTCCATTCTGTGTGTAACCCAGTGGGAAAGTGAAAAACTTGAGTGAATTGTGACTATATGACTGAATTCGAGTGATTATGCGTTTATCTCTGAAAGGACGCGCGCTAGAGCGCTGAAACTGTGGCTATACGTGCTTTCCTGAAAACACGCTTCTTTGAGGTTTTAAGCTCAGAATGTGAAACTGTGCGTGCTTCTGGCCAGGGAACAGCTTCAGATCACAGTTCATTGCATATGTTGTATCGATTGGTCCAATGTGCTTGTATGGCCAATTTTAAGTGAATATAAGCTTCTGAAGTGAAGATATGCACTTTTTCAAAAACTTTCTTTTTTTTTAGATTTGCTTGTCAGAAATGTCCATTCTGTGTGTTACTCAGTGGGAAAGTGAACAACTTCAGTGAATTGTGACTATATTACTGAATTGGAGTGAATATGCTCGTATCTCTGTAAGGAAGCGCGCTAGAGCGCTGAAAATGTGGCTATACGCACTTTCATGGATACACGCTTCTTTGAGGTTTTAAGCTCAGAATGTGAAACTGTGCGTGCTTCTGGCCAGGGAACAGCTTCAGATCACAGTGCAATGCTTATATTGTATCGAATGGTCCAATGTGCTTGTATGGCCAATTTTAAGTGAATATAAGCTTCTGAAGTGAAGATATGTACTTTTCAAAAACTTTCTTTTTTTTAATTTTGCTTGTCAAAAATGTCCATTCTGTGTGTAACCCAGTGGGAAAGTGACAAATTTGAGTGAATTGTGACAATATGACTGAATTGGAGTGAATATGCGTTTATCTCTGTAATAAAGCGAGCTAGAGCGCTGAAACTGTGGCTATACGCACTTTCATGAAAACATGCTTCTTTGAGGTTTTAAGCTCAGAAAGTGAATCTGAGCATGTTTCCGGCCTGGCAACAGCTTCAGATCACAGTGCAGTGCATATATTGTATCGATTGGTCCAATGTGCTTGTATGGCCAATTTTAAGTGAATATAAGCTTCTGAAGTGAAGATATGTACTTTTCAAAAACTTTCTTTTTTTTAGTTTTGCTTGTCAAAAATGTACTTTCTGTGTGTAACTTAGTGAGAAAGTGACAAACTTGAGTGAATTGTGACAATATGACTGAATTGGAGTGAATATGCTCGTATCTCTGTAAGGAAGCGCGCTAGAGCGCTGAAACTGTGGCTATACGCACTTTCATGGAAACACGCTTCTTTGAGGTTTTAAGCTCAGAAAGTGAAACTGTGCGTGTTTCTGGCCAGGGAACAGCTTCAGATCACAGTGCAATGCTTATATGGTATCGTTTGGTCCAATGTGCTTGTATGGCCATTTGGAAGTGAATATAAGCTTCTGAAGTGAAGATATGCACTTTTTCAAAAACTTTCTTTTTTTAGTTTTGCTTGTCAAAAATGTCCTTTCTGTGTGTAACTTTGTGGGAAAGTGACAAACTTGAGTGAATTGTGACAATATGACTGAATTGGAGTGAATATGCGTTTATCTCTGTAAGAAAGCGAGCTAGAGCGCTGCAACTGTGGCTAAACGCACTTTCATGAAAACATGCTTCTTTGAGGTTTTAAGCTCAGAACGTGAATCTGAGCGTGTTTCCGGCCTGGCAACAGCTTCAGATCACAGTGCAATGCATATATTGTATCGTTTGTTCCAATGTGCTTGTATGGCCATTTGGAAGTGAATAGAAGCTTCTGAAGTGAAGATATGCACTTTTTCAAAAACTTTCTTTTTTTTAAATTTTGCTTGTCAAAAATGTCCATTCTGTGTGTAACCCAGTGGGAAAGTGACAAACTTGAGTGAATTGTGACAATATGACTGAATTGGAGTGAATATGCGTTTATCTCTGTTAGAAAGCGAGCTAGAGCGCTGAAACTGTGGCTATATGCACTTTCATGGAAACACGCTTCTTTGAGGTTTTAAGCTCAGAACGTGAATCTGAGCGTGTTTCTGGCCTGGGAACAGCTTCAGATCACAGTGCAATGCGTATATGGTATCGTTTGGTCCAATGGCTTTTATGGCCATTTGGAAGTGAATATAAGCTTCTGAAGTGAAGATATGCACTTTTTCAAAAACTTTCTTTTTTTTAGATTTGCTTGTCAGAAATGTCCATTCTGTGTGTTACTCAGTGGGAAAGTGAACAACTTCAGTGAATTGTGACTATATTACTGAATTGGAGTGAATATGCTCGTATCTCTGTAAGGAAGCGCGCTAGAGCGCTGAAAATGTGGCTATACGCACTTTCATGGAAACACGCTTCTTTGAGGTTTTAAGCTCAGAATGTGAAACTGTGAGTGCTTCTGGCCAGGGAACAGCTTCAGATCACAGTGCAATGCTTATATTGTATCGAATGGTCCAATGTGCTTGTATGGCCAATTTTAAGTGAATATAAGCTTCTGAAGTGAAGATATGTACTTTTCAAAAACTTTCTTTTTTTTAAATTTTGCTTGTCAAAAATGTCCATTCTGTGTGTAACCCAGTGGGAAAGTGACAAATTTGAGTGAATTGTGACAATATGACTGAATTGGAGTGAATATGCGTTTATCTCTGTAAGAAAGCGAGCTAGAGCGCTGAAACTGTGGCTATACGCACTTTCATGAAAACATGCTTCTTTGAGGTTTTAAGCTCAGAAAGTGAATCTGAGCATGTTTCCGGCCTGGCAACAGCTTCAGATCACAGTGCAGTGCATATATTGTATCGATTGGTCCAATGTGCTTGTATGGCCAATTTTAAGTGAATATAAGCTTCTGAAGTGAAGATATGTACTTTTCAAAAACTTTCTTTTTTTTAGTTTTGCTTGTCAAAAATGTACTTTCTGTGTGTAACTTAGTGAGAAAGTGACAAACTTGAGTGAATTGTGACAATATGACTGAATTGGAGTGAATATGCTCGTATCTCTGTAAGGAAGCGCGCTAGAGCGCTGAAACTGTGGCTATACGCACTTTCATGGAAACACGCTTCTTTGAGGTTTTAAGCTCAGAAAGTGAAACTGTGCGTGTTTCTGGCCAGGGAACAGCTTCAGATCACAGTGCAATGCTTATATGGTATCGTTTGGTCCAATGTGCTTGTATGGCCATTTGGAAGTGAATATAAGCTTCTGAAGTGAAGATATGCACTTTTTCAAAAACTTTCTTTTTTTAGTTTTGCTTGTCAAAAATGTCCTTTCTGTGTGTAACTTTGTGGGAAAGTGACAAACTTGAGTGAATTGTGACAATATGACTGAATTGGAGTGAATATGCGTTTATCTCTGTAAGAAAGCGAGCTAGAGCGCTGAAACTGTGGCTAAACGCACTTTCATGAAAACATGCTTCTTTGAGGTTTTAAGCTCAGAACGTGAATCTGAGCGTGTTTCTGGCCTGGGAACAGCTTCAGATCACAGTGCAATGCGTATATGGTATCGTTTGGTCCAATGGCTTTTATGGCCATTTGGAAGTGAATATAAGCTTCTGAAGTGAAGATATGCACTTTTTCAAAAACTTTCTTTTTTTTAGATTTGCTTGTCAGAAATGTCCATTCTGTGTGTTACTCAGTGGGAAAGTGAACAACTTCAGTGAATTGTGACTATATTACTGAATTGGAGTGAATATGCTCGTATCTCTGTAAGGAAGCGCGCTAGAGCGCTGAAAATGTGGCTATACGCACTTTCATGGAAACACGCTTCTTTGAGGTTTTAAGCTCAGAATGTGAAACTGTGAGTGCTTCTGGCCAGGGAACAGCTTCAGATCACAGTGCAATGCTTATATTGTATCGAATGGTCCAATGTGCTTGTATGGCCAATTTTAAGTGAATATAAGCTTCTGAAGTGAAGATATGTACTTTTCAAAAACTTTCTTTTTTTTAAATTTTGCTTGTCAAAAATGTCCATTCTTTGTGTAACCCAGTGGGAAAGTGACAAATTTGAGTGAATTGTGACAATATGACTGAATTGGAGTGAATATGCGTTTATCTCTGTAAGAAAGCGAGCTAGAGCGCTGAAACTGTGGCTATACGCACTTTCATGAAAACATGCTTCTTTGAGGTTTTAAGCTCAGAAAGTGAATCTGAGCATGTTTCCGGCCTGGCAACAGCTTCAGATCACAGTGCAGTGCATATATTGTATCGATTGGTCCAATGTGCTTGTATGGCCAATTTTAAGTGAATATAAGCTTCTGAAGTGAAGATATGTACTTTTCAAAAACTTTCTTTTTTTTAGTTTTGCTTGTCAAAAATGTACTTTCTGTGTGTAACTTAGTGAGAAAGTGACAAACTTGAGTGAATTGTGACAATATGACTGAATTGGAGTGAATATGCTCGTATCTCTGTAAGGAAGCGCGCTAGAGCGCTGAAACTGTGGCTATACGCACTTTCATGGAAACACGCTTCTTTGAGGTTTTAAGCTCAGAAAGTGAAACTGTGCGTGTTTCTGGCCAGGGAACAGCTTCAGATCACAGTGCAATGCTTATATGGTATCGTTTGGTCCAATGTGCTTGTATGGCCATTTGGAAGTGAATATAAGCTTCTGAAGTGAAGATATGCACTTTTTCAAAAACTTTCTTTTTTTAGTTTTGCTTGTCAAAAATGTCCTTTCTGTGTGTAACTTTGTGGGAAAGTGACAAACTTGAGTGAATTGTGACAATATGACTGAATTGGAGTGAATATGTGTTTATCTCTGTAAGAAAGCGAGCTAGAGCGCTGAAACTGTGGCTAAACGCACTTTCATGAAAACATGCTTCTTTGAGGTTTTAAGCTCAGAACGTGAATCTGAGCGTGTTTCCGGCCTGGCAACAGCTTCAGATCACAGTGCAATGCATATATTGTATCGTTTGTTCCAATGTGCTTGTATGGCCATTTGGAAGTGAATAGAAGCTTCTGAAGTGAAGATATGCACTTTTTCAAAAACTTTCTTTTTTTTAAATTTTGCTTGTCAAAAATGTCCATTCTGTGTGTAACCCAGTGGGAAAGTGACAAACTTGAGTGAATTGTGACAATATGACTGAATTGGAGTGAATATGCGTTTATCTCTGTTAGAAAGCGAGCTAGAGCGCTGAAACTGTGGCTATACGCACTTTCATGGAAACACGCTTCTTTGAGGTTTTAAGCTCAGAACGTGAATCTGAGCGTGTTTCTGGCCTGGGAACAGCTTCAGATCACAGTGCAATGCGTATATGGTATCGTTTGGTCCAATGGCTTTTATGGCCATTTGGAAGTGAATATAAGCTTCTGAAGTGAAGATATGCACTTTTTCAAAAACTTTCTTTTTTTTAGATTTGCTTGTCAGAAATGTCCATTCTGTGTGTTACTCAGTGGGAAAGTGAACAACTTCAGTGAATTGTGACTATATTACTGAATTGGAGTGAATATGGTCGTATCTCTGTAAGGAAGCGCGCTAGAGCGCTGAAAATGTGGCTATACGCACTTTCATGGAAACACGCTTCTTTGAGGTTTTAAGCTCAGAATGTGAAACTGTGAGTGCTTCTGGCCAGGGAACAGCTTCAGATCACAGTGCAATGCTTATATTGTATCGAATGGTCCAATGTGCTTGTATGGCCAATTTTAAGTGAATATAAGCTTCTGAAGTGAAGATATGTACTTTTCAAAAACTTTCTTTTTTTTAAATTTTGCTTGTCAAAAATGTCCATTCTGTGTGTAACCCAGTGGGAAAGTGACAAATTTGAGTGAATTGTGACAATATGACTGAATTGGAGTGAATATGCGTTTATCTCTGTAAGAAAGCGAGCTAGAGCGCTGAAACTGTGGCTATACGCACTTTCATGAAAACATGCTTCTTTGAGGTTTTAAGCTCAGAAAGTGAATCTGAGCATGTTTCCGGCCTGGCAACAGCTTCAGATCACAGTGCAGTGCATATATTGTATCGATTGGTCCAATGTGCTTGTATGGCCAATTTTAAGTGAATATAAGCTTCTGAAGTGAAGATATGTACTTTTCAAAAACTTTCTTTTTTTTAGTTTTGCTTGTCAAAAATGTACTTTCTGTGTGTAACTTAGTGAGAAAGTGACAAACTTGAGTGAATTGTGACAATATGACTGAATTGGAGTGAATATGCTCGTATCTCTGTAAGGAAGCGCGCTAGAGCGCTGAAACTGTGGCTATACGCACTTTCATGGAAACACGCTTCTTTGAGGTTTTAAGCTCAGAAAGTGAAACTGTGCGTGTTTCTGGCCAGGGAACAGCTTCAGATCACAGTGCAATGCTTATATGGTATCGTTTGGTCCAATGTGCTTGTATGGCCATTTGGAAGTGAATATAAGCTTCTGAAGTGAAGATATGCACTTTTTCAAAAACTTTCTTTTTTTAGTTTTGCTTGTCAAAAATGTCCTTTCTGTGTGTAACTTTGTGGGAAAGTGACAAACTTGAGTGAATTGTGACAATATGACTGAATTGGAGTGAATATGTGTTTATCTCTGTTAGAAAGCGAGCTGGAGCGCTGAAACTGTGGCTATACGCACTTTCATGGAAACACGCTTCTTTGAGGTTTTAAGCTCAGAACGTGAATCTGAGCGTGTTTCTGGCCTGGGAACAGCTTCAGATCACAGTGCAATGCGTATATGGTATCGTTTGGTCCAATGGCTTTTATGGCCATTTGGAAGTGAATATAAGCTTCTGAAGTGAAGATATGCACTTTTTCAAAAACTTTCTTTTTTTTAGATTTGCTTGTCAGAAATGTCCATTCTGTGTGTTACTCAGTGGGAAAGTGAACAACTTCAGTGAATTGTGACTATATTACTGAATTGGAGTGAATATGCTCGTATCTCTGTAAGGAAGCGCGCTAGAGCGCTGAAAATGTGGCTATACGCACTTTCATGGAAACACGCTTCTTTGAGGTTTTAAGCTCAGAATGTGAAACTGTGAGTGCTTCTGGCCAGGGAACAGCTTCAGATCACAGTGCAATGCTTATATTGTATCGAATGGTCCAATGTGCTTGTATGGCCAATTTTAAGTGAATATAAGCTTCTGAAGTGAAGATATGTACTTTTCAAAAACTTTCTTTTTTTTAAATTTTGCTTGTCAAAAATGTCCATTCTGTGTGTAACCCAGTGGGAAAGTGACAAATTTGAGTGAATTGTGACAATATGACTGAATTGGAGTGAATATGCGTTTATCTCTGTAAGAAAGCGAGCTAGAGCGCTGAAACTTTGGCTATACGCACTTTCATGAAAACATGCTTCTTTGAGGTTTTAAGCTCAGAAAGTGAATCTGAGCATGTTTCCGGCCTGGCAACAGCTTCAGATCACAGTGCAGTGCATATATTGTATCGATTGGTCCAATGTGCTTGTATGGCCAATTTTAAGTGAATATAAGCTTCTGAAGTGAAGATATGTACTTTTCAAAAACTTTCTTTTTTTTAGTTTTGCTTGTCAAAAATGTACTTTCTGTGTGTAACTTAGTGAGAAAGTGACAAACTTGAGTGAATTGTGACAATATGACTGAATTGGAGTGAATATGCTCGTATCTCTGTAAGGAAGCGCGCTAGAGCGCTGAAACTGTGGCTATACGCACTTTCATGGAAACACGCTTCTTTGAGGTTTTAAGCTCAGAAAGTGAAACTGTGCGTGTTTCTGGCCAGGGAACAGCTTCAGATCACAGTGCAATGCTTATATGGTATCGTTTGGTCCAATGTGCTTGTATGGCCATTTGGAAGTGAATATAAGCTTCTGAAGTGAAGATATGCACTTTTTCAAAAACTTTCTTTTTTTTAAATTTTGCTTGTCAAAAATGTCCATTCTGTGTGTAACCCAGTGGGAAATTGAAAATCTTGAGTGAATTGTGACTATATGACTGAATTCGAGTGATTATGCGTTTATCTCTGTAAGGAAGCGCGCTAGAGCGCTGAAACTGTGGCTATACGTGCTTTCATGAAAACACGCTTCTTTGAGGTTTTAAGCTCAGAACGTGAATCTGAGCGTGTTTCCGGCCTGGCAACAGCTTCAGATCACAGTGCAATGCATATATTGTATCGTTTGTTCCAATTTGCTTGTATGGCCATTTGGAAGTGAATAGAAGCTTCTGAAGTGAAGATATGCACTTTTTCAAAAACTTTCTTTTTTTAGTTTTGCTTGTCAAAAATGTCCTTTCTGTGTGTAACTTTGTGGGAAAGTGACAAACTTGAGTGAATTGTGACAATATGACTGAATTGGAGTGAATATGCGTTTATCTCTGTAAGAAAGCGAGCTAGAGCGCTGAAACTGTGGCTAAACGCACTTTCATGAAAACATGCTTCTTTGAGGTTTTAAGCTCAGAACGTGAATCTGAGCGTGTTTCCGGCCTGGCAACAGCTTCAGATCACAGTGCAATGCATATATTGTATCGTTTGTTCCAATGTGCTTGTATGGCCATTTGGAAGTGAATAGAAGCTTCTGAAGTGAAGATATGCACTTTTTCAAAAACTTTCTTTTTTTTAAATTTTGCTTGTCAAAAATGTCCATTCTGTGTGTAACCCAGTGGGAAATTGAAAATCTTGAGTGAATTGTGACTATATGACTGAATTCGAGTGATTATGCGTTTATCTCTGTAAGGAAGCGCGCTAGAGCGCTGAAACTGTGGCTATACGTGCTTTCATGAAAACACGCTTCTTTGAGGTTTTAAGCTCAGAACGTGAATCTGAGCGTGTTTCTGGCCTGGCAACAGCTTCAGATCACAGTGCAATGCATATATTGTATCGTTTGTTCCAATGTGCTTGTATGGCCATTTGGAAGTGAATAGAAGCTTCTGAAGTGAAGATATGCACTTTTTCAAAAACTTTCTTTTTTTTTAATTTTGCTTGTCAAAAATGTCCTTTCTGTGTGTAACCCAGTGGGAAAGTGACAAACTTGAGTGAATTGTGACTATATGACTGAATTCGAGTGATTATGCGTTTATCTCTGTAAGGAAGCGCGCTAGAGCGCTGAAACTGTGGCTATACGTGCTTTCATGAAAACACGCTTCTTTGAGGTTTTAAGCTCAGAATGTGAAACTGTGCGTGCTTCTGGCCAGGGAACAGCTTCAGATCACAGTGCATTGCATATATTGTATCGATTGGTCCAATGTGCTTGTATGGCCAATTTTAAGTGAATATAAGCTTCTGTAGTGAAGATGTGTACTTTTCAAAAACTTTCTTTTTTTTTAATTTTGCTTGTCAAAAATGTCCATTCTGTGTGTAACCCAGTGGGAAAGTGAAAAATTTGAGTGAATTGTGACAATATGACTGAATTGGAGTGAATATGCGTTTATCTCTGTAAGAAAGCGAGCTAGAGCGCTGAAACTGTGGCTATACGCACTTTCATGAAAACATGCTTCTTTGAGGTTTTAAGCTCAGACAGTGAATCTGAGCATGTTTCCGGCCTGGCAACAGCTTCAGATCACAGTGCAGCGCATATATTGTATCGATTGGTCCAATGTGCTTGTATGGCCAATTTTAAGTGAATATAAGCTTCTGAAGTGAAGATATGTACTTTTCAAAAACTTTCTTTTTTTTAGTTTTGCTTGTCAAAAATGTCCTTTCTGTGTGTAACTTAGTGAGAAAGTGACAAACTTGAGTGAATTGTGACAATATGACTGAATTGGAGTGAATATGCGTTTATCTCTGTAAGAAAGGAAGCTAGAGCGCTGAAACTGTTGCTATACGCACTTTCATGAAAACATGCTTCTTTGAGGTTTTAAGCTCAGAAAGTGAATCTGAGCGTGTTTCCGGCCTGGCAACAGCTTCAGATCACAGTGCAATGCATATATTGTATCGTTTGTTCCAATGTGCTTGTATGGCCATTTGGAAGTGAATAGAAGCTTCTGAAGTGAAGATATGCACTTTTTCAAAATCTTTCTTTTTTTTAATTTTGCTTGTCAAAAATGTACTTTCTGTGTGTAACCCAGTGGGAAAGTGACAAACTTGAGTGAATTGTGACTATATGACTGAATTCGAGTGATGATGCGTTTATCTCTGTCAGGAAGCGCGCTAGAGCGCTGAAACTGTGGCTATACGTGCCTTCATGAAAACACGCTTCTTTGAGGTTTTAAGCTCAGAATGTGAAACTGTGCGTGCTTCTGGCCAGGGAACAGCTTCAGATCACAGTGCAATGCATATATTGTATCGTTTGTTCCAATGGCTTTTATGGCCATTTGGAAGTGAATATAAGCTTCTGAAGTGAAGATATGCACTTTTTCAAAAACTTTCTTTTTTTTAGATTTGCTTGTCAGAAATGTCCATTCTGTGTGTTACTCAGTGGGAAAGTGAACAACTTCAGTGAATTGTGACTTTATTACTGAATTGGAGTGAATATGCTCGTATCTCTGTAAGGAAGCGCGCTAGAGCGCTGAAACTGTGGCTACACGCACTTTCAAGGAAACACGCTTCTTTGAGGTTTTAAGCTCAGAAAGTGAAACTGTGCGTGTTTCTGGCCAGGGAACAGCTTCAGATCACAGTGCAATGCTTATATGGTATCGTTTGGTCCATTGTGCTTGTATGGCCATTTGGAAGTGAATATAAGCTTCTGAAGTGAAGATATGCACTTTTTCAAAAACTTTCTTTTTTTTTAAATTTTGCTTGTCAAAAATGTCCATTCTGTGTGTAACCCAGTGGGAAAGTGAAAAACTTGAGTGAATTGTGACTATATGACTGAATTCGAGTGATTATGCGTTTATCTCTGAAAGGACGCGCGCTAGAGCGCTGAAACTGTGGCTATACGTGCTTTCCTGAAAACACGCTTCTTTGAGGTTTTAAGCTCAGAATGTGAAACTGTGCGTGCTTCTGGCCAGGGAACAGCTTCAGATCACAGTTCATTGCATATGTTGTATCGATTGGTCCAATGTGCTTGTATGGCCAATTTTAAGTGAATATAAGCTTCTGAAGTGAAGATATGCACTTTTTCAAAAACTTTCTTTTTTTTAGATTTGCTTGTCAGAAATGTCCATTCTGTGTGTTACTCAGTGGGAAAGTGAACAACTTCAGTGAATTGTGACTATATTACTGAATTGGAGTGAATATGCTCGTATCTCTGTAAGGAAGCGCGCTAGAGCGCTGAAGCTGTGGCTATACGGACTTTCATGGAAACACGCTTCTTTTAGGTTTTAAGCTCAGAAAGTGAAACTGTGAGTGCTTCTGGCCAGGGAACAGCTTCAGATCACAGTGCATTGCATAGATTGTATAGTTTGTTCCAATGTGCTTGTTTGGCCATTTGGAAGTGAATAGAAGCTTCTGAAGTGAAGATATGCACTTTTTCAAAAACTTTCTTTTTTTTTTAAATTTTGCTTGTCAAAAATGTCCATTCTGTGTGTAACCCAGTGGGAAAGTGAAAAACTTGAGTGAATTGTGACTATATGACTGAATTCGAGTGATTATGCGTTTATCTCTGTAAGGAAGCGCGCTAGAGCGCTGAAACTGTGGCTATACGTGCTTTCATGAAAACACGCTTCTTTGAGGTTTTAAGCTCAGAACGTGAATCTGAGCGTGTTTCTGGCCTGGCAACAGCTTCAGATCACAGTGCAATGCATATATTGTATCGTTTGTTCCAATGTGCTTGTATGGCCATTTGGAAGTGAATAGAAGCTTCTGAAGTGAAGATAGGCACTTTTTCAAAAACTTTCTTTTTTTTTAATTTTGCTTGTCAAAAATGTCCTTTCTGTGTGTAACCCAGTGGGAAAGTGACAAACTTGAGTGAATTGTGACTATATGACTGAATTCGAGTGATGATGCGTTTATCTCTGTCAGGAAGCGCGCTAGAGCGCTGAAACTGTGGCTATACGTGCTTTCATGAAAACACGCTTCTTTGAGGTTTTAAGCTCAGAATGTGAAACTGTGCGTGCTTCTGGCCAGGGAACAGCTTCAGATCACAGTGCATTGCATATATTGTATCGATTGGTCCAATGTGCTTGTATGGCCAATTTTAAGTGAATATAAGCTTCTGAAGTGAAGATATGTACTTTTCAAAAACTTTCTTTTTTTTAATTTTGCTAGTCAAAAATGTCCATTCTGTGTGTAACCCAGTGGGAAAGTGACAAACTTGAGTGAATTGTGACAATATGACTGAATTGGAGTGAATATGCGTTTATCTCTGTTAGAAAGCGAGCTAGAGCGCTGAAACTGTGGCTATACGCACTTTCATGGAAACATGCTTCTTTGAGGTTTTAAGCTCAGAAAGTGAATCTGAGCATGTTTCCGGCCTGGCAACAGCTTCAGATCACAGTGCAGTGCATATATTGTATCGATTGGTCCAATGTGCTTGTATGGCCAATTTTAAGTGAATATAAGCTTCTGAAGTGAAGATATGTACTTTTCAAAAACTTTCTTTTTTTTAGTTTTGCTTGTCAAAAATGTACTTTCTGTGTGTAACTTAGTGAGAAAGTGACAAACTTGAGTGAATTGTGACAATATGACTGAATTGGAGTGAATATGCTCGTATCTCTGTAAGGAAGCGCGCTAGAGCGCTGAAACTGTGGCTATACGCACTTTCATGGAAACACGCTTCTTTGAGGTTTTAAGCTCAGAAAGTGAAACTGTGCGTGTTTCTGGCCAGGGAACAGCTTCAGATCACAGTGCAATGCTTATATGGTATCGTTTGGTCCAATGTGCTTGTATGGCCATTTGGAAGTGAATATAAGCTTCTGAAGTGAAGATATGCACTTTTTCAAAAACTTTCTTTTTTTAGTTTTGCTTGTCAAAAATGTCCTTTCTGTGTGTAACTTTGTGGGAAAGTGACAAACTTGAGTGAATTGTGACAATATGACTGAATTGGAGTGAATATGCGTTTATCTCTGGAAGAAAGCGAGCTAGAGCGCTGAAACTGTGGCTAAACGCACTTTCATGAAAACATGCTTCTTTGAGGTTTTAAGCTCAGAACGTGAATCTGAGCGTGTTTCCGGCCTGGCAACAGCTTCAGATCACAGTGCAATGCATATATTGTATCGTTTGTTCCAATGTGCTTGTATGGCCATTTGGAAGTGAATAGAAGCTTCTGAAGTGAAGATATGCACTTTTTCAAAAACTTTCTTTTTTTTAAATTTTGCTTGTCAAAAATGTCCATTCTGTGTGTAACCCAGTGGGAAAGTGACAAACTTGAGTGAATTGTGACAATATGACTGAATTGGAGTGAATATGCGTTTATCTCTGTTAGAAAGCGAGCTAGAGCGCTGAAACTGTGGCTATACGCACTTTCATGGAAACACGCTTCTTTGAGGTTTTAAGCTCAGAACGTGAATCTGAGCGTGTTTCTGGCCTGGGAACAGCTTCAGATCACAGTGCAATGCGTATATGGTATCGTTTGGTCCAATGGCTTTTATGGCCATTTGGAAGTGAATATAAGCTTCTGAAGTGAAGATATGCACTTTTTCAAAAACTTTCTTTTTTTTAGATTTGCTTGTCAGAAATGTCCATTCTGTGTGTTACTCAGTGGGAAAGTGAACAACTTCAGTGAATTGTGACTATATTACTGAATTGGAGTGAATATGCTCGTATCTCTGTAAGGAAGCGCGCTAGAGCGCTGAAAATGTGGCTATACGCACTTTCATGGAAACACGCTTCTTTGAGGTTTTAAGCTCAGAATGTGAAACTGTGAGTGCTTTTGGCCAGGGAACAGCTTCAGATCACAGTGCAATGCTTATATTGTATCGAATGGTCCAATGTGCTTGTATGGCCAATTTTAAGTGAATATAAGCTTCTGAAGTGAAGATATGTACTTTTCAAAAACTTTCTTTTTTTTAAATTTTGCTTGTCAAAAATGTCCATTCTGTGTGTAACCCAGTGGGAAAGTGACAAATTTGAGTGAATTGTGACAATATGACTGAATTGGAGTGAATATGCGTTTATCTCTGTCAGAAAGCGAGCTAGAGCGCTGAAACTGTGGCTATACGCACTTTCATGAAAACATGCTTCTTTGAGGTTTTAAGCTCAGAAAGTGAATCTGAGCATGTTTCCGGCCTGGCAACAGCTTCAGATCACAGTGCAGTGCATATATTGTATCGATTGGTCCAATGTGCTTGTATGGCCAATTTTAAGTGAATATAAGCTTCTGAAGTGAAGATATGTACTTTTCAAAAACTTTCTTTTTTTTAGTTTTGCTTGTCAAAAATGTACTTTCTGTGTGTAACTTAGTGAGAAAGTGACAAACTTGAGTGAATTGTGACAATATGACTGAATTGGAGTGAATATGCTCGTATCTCTGTAAGGAAGCGCGCTAGAGCGCTGAAACTGTGGCTATACGCACTTTCATGGAAACACGCTTCTTTGAGGTTTTAAGCTCAGAAAGTGAAACTGTGCGTGTTTCTGGCCAGGGAACAGCTTCAGATCACAGTGCAATGCTTATATGGTATCGTTTGGTCCAATGTGCTTGTATGGCCATTTGGAAGTGAATATAAGCTTCTGAAGTGAAGATATGCACTTTTTCAAAAACTTTCTTTTTTTAGTTTTGCTTGTCAAAAATGTCCTTTCTGTGTGTAACTTTGTGGGAAAGTGACAAACTTGAGTGAATTGTGACAATATGACTGAATTGGAGTGAATATGCGTTTATCTCTGTAAGAAAGCGAGCTAGAGCGCTGAAACTGTGGCTAAACGCACTTTCATGAAAAAATGCTTCTTTAAGGTTTTAAGCTCAGAACGTGAATCTGAGCGTGTTTCCGGCCTGGCAACAGCTTCAGATCACAGTGCAATGCATATATTGTATCGTTTGTTCCAATGTGCTTGTATGGCCATTTGGAAGTGAATAGAAGCTTCTGAAGTGAAGATATGCACTTTTTCAAAAACTTTCTTTTTTTTAAATTTTGCTTGTCAAAAATGTCCATTCTGTGTGTAACCCAGCGGGAAATTGAAAATCTTGAGTGAATTGTGACTATATGACTGAATTCGAGTGATTATGCGTTTATCTCTGTAAGGAAGCGCGCTAGAGCGCTGAAACTGTGGCTATACGTGCTTTCATGAAAACACGCTTCTTTGAGGTTTTAAGCTCAGAACGTGAATCTGAGCGTGTTTCTGGCCTGGCAACAGCTTCAGATCACAGTGCAATGCATATATTGTATCGTTTGTTCCAATGTGCTTGTATGGCCATTTGGAAGTGAATAGAAGCTTCTGAAGTGAAGATATGCACTTTTTCAAAAACTTTCTTTTTTTTTAATTTTGCTTGTCAAAAATGTTCTTTCTGTGTGTAACCCAGTGGGAAAGTGACAAACTTGAGTGAATTGTGACTATATGACTGAATTCGAGTGATGATGCGTTTATCTCTGTAAGGAACCGAGCTAGAGCGCTGAAACTGTGGCTATACGTGCTTTCATGAAAACACGCTTCTTTGAGGTTTTAAGCTCAGAATGTGAAACTGTGCGTGCTTCTGGCCAGGGAACAGCTTCAGATCACAGTGCATTGCATATATTTAATCGATTGGTCCAATGTGCTTGTATGGCCAATTTTAAGTGAATATAAGCTTCTGAAGTGAAGATATGTACTTTTCAAAAACTTTCTTTTTTTTTTATTTTTGCTTGTCAAAAATGTCCTTTCTGTGTGTAACTTAGTGAGAAAGTGACAAACTTGAGTGAATTGTGACAATATGACTGAATTGGAGTGAATATGCGTTTATCTCTGTAAGAAAGCGAGCTAGAGCGCTGAAACTGTGGCTATACGCACTTTCATGAAAACATGCTTCTTTGAGGTTTTAAGCTCAGAAAGTGAATCTGAGCATGTTTCCGGCCTGGCAACAGCTTCAGATCACAGTGCAATGCATATATTGTATCGTTTGTTCCAATGTGCTTGTATGGCCATTTGGAAGTGAATAGAAGCTTCTGAAGTGAAGATATGCACTTTTTCAAAAACTTTCTTTTTTTTTTTATTTTGCTTGTCAAAAATGTCCATTCTGTGTGTAACCCAGTGGGAAAGTGAAAAACTTGAGTGAATTGTGACTATATGACTGAATTCGAGTGATTATGCGTTTATCTCTGTAAGGAAGCGCGCTAGAGCGCTGAAACTGTGGCTATACGTGCTTTCATGAAAACACGCTTCTTTGAGGTTTTAAGCTCAGAACGTGAATCTGAGCGTGTTTCTGGCCTGGCAACAGCTTCAGATCACAGTGCAATGCATATATTGTATCGTTTGTTCCAATGTGCTTGTATGGCCATTTGGAAGTGAATAGAAGCTTCTGAAGTGAAGATATGCACTTTTTCAAAAACTTTCTTTTTTTTAAATTTTGCTTGTCAAAAATGTCCTTTCTGTGTGTAACCCAGTGGGAAAGTGACAAACTTGAGTGAATTGTGACTATATGACTGAATTCGAGTGATGATGCGTTTATCTCTGTAAGGAAGCGCGCTAGAGCGCTGATACTGTGGCTATACGTGCTTTCATGAAAACACGCTTCTTTGAGGTTTTAAGCTCAGAATGTGAAACTGTGCGTGCTTCTGGCCAGGGAACAGCTTCAGATCACAGTGCATTGCATATATTGTATCGATTGGTCCAATGTGCTTGTATGGCCAATTTAAAGTGAATATAAGCTTCTGAAGTGAAGATATGTACTTTTCAAAAACTTTGTTTTTTTAAATTTTGCTAGTCAAAAATGTCCATTCTGTGTATAACCCAGTGGGAAAGTGACAAACTTGAGTGAATTGTGACAATATGACTGAATTGGAGTGAATATGCGTTTATCTCTGTTAGAAAGCGAGCTAGAGCGCTGAAACTGTGGCTATACACACTTTCTTGGAAACACGCTTCTTTGAGGTTTTAAGCTCAGAACCTGAATCTGAGCGTGTTTCTGGCCTGGGAACAGCTTCAGATCACAGTGCAGTGCGTATATGGTATCGTTTGGTCCAATGGCTTTTATGGCCATTTGGAAGTGAATATAAGCTTCTGAAGTGAAGATATGCACTTTTTCAAAAACTTTCTTTTTTTTAGATTTGCTTGTCAGAAATGTCCATTCTGTGTGTTACTCAGTGGGAAAGTGAACAACTTCAGTGAATTGTGACTATATTACTGAATTGGAGTGAATATGCTCGTATCTCTGTCAGGAAGCGCGCTAGAGCGCTGAAACTGTGGCTTTACGCACTTTCATGGAAACACGCTTCTTTGAGGTTTTAAGCTCAGAATGTGAAACTGTGCGTGCTTCTGGCCAGGGAACAGCTTCAGATCACAGTGCAATGCTTATATTGTATCGATTGGTCCAATGTGCTTGTATGGCCAATTTTAAGTGAATATAAGCTTCTGAAGTGAAGATAGGTACTTTTCAAAAACTTTCTTTTTTTTTAATTTTGCTTGTCAAAAATGTCCATTCTGTGTGTAACCCAGTGGGAAAGTGACAAATTTGAGTGAATTGTGACAATATGACTGAATTGGAGTGAATATGCGTTTATCTCTTGTTATGGCCCCAATTTGTTATTACATTTATAACACAACGGCAACAGCAAGGGATGACAAACACAGTTTTAACAACTAAAACATATTTAATTTTTAACAAAGACAAAGACTAATAACAACCTACAACTAAAGACCAAGATTGATAAATAAGAAAAAACAGAAATAATTACAGTCCCTTTTTGGTGGGGTGGCTTGGTGATGTCCTGGATGAAGAAAATGCTCAAACACAGGCAAAGAAATCCACAAAAGAAACGTCACAGGTCTTGAACAGAATGGCAGGTCTGGTCATCTTCTTGCAATTTCTCCTACTACTTTACTGTCTCAATTCTTTTCCTTATATACTCTTTTGCAGACCCCACCCACATTTAGACCTTTTTTTTTTAATTTTCTGAGACTTGCCCCAGACATGTCCAGGACATGTCTAAACATGACTCCAGTCTGAGCTTAACAAAAAAAAGGTAAATACTGCCATCTAGTGGCCTATATTCACATTACACCTCCATTCCAAAAGGGAAAAATTTTTGACTCATAAAGGCAAAATTTTTCTTTTCAATACAAAATGGTTAAGTGAACACCTGTCTATATATACATTTCATACAATATTCAAACACATGATATATATATATATACACATTCAAACACGGGATAAGTAATCAGCAATTACATTGTCTGTACCCTTCACATGCTTAATTTCCAAGTCAAACTCCTGTAAAATCAAACTCCAATTCAACAATCTCCGATTCTTGTTTTTCATCTTACTCAAAAACATTCACGGATTGTGGTCAGTGTACACAATCATTGGCTTTTGTCCTGTGCAAACATACACCTCAAAGTGTTGTAAAGAAAGGACCAGAGCCAACAGTTCCTTCTCTATTGTGGAATAGTTCCTTTGGTGGCGATTGAACTTCCTGGAGAAGTACGCCACGGGATGCTCAATGTCATCAGAGTCACTTCTCTGTAGGAGCACAGATCCACAAGCTTGGTCGCTAGCATCGACCGCGATGGAGAACGGTTTGTTGAAGTCAAGAGATTTGAGCACGGGGAAGTGACACAGCAGAGACTTCAGGTGATCGAAGGCTCTCTGGCATGCATCATCCCAGGTGAACTTTACGCCTTTCTTCAGTTGGTTAGTTAGACTGAGAGCAATCTCAGCAAAGTTCTTGCAGAACTTGCGGTAGTACCCGATCATTCCAAGGAAGCGGCGCAAAGCTTTTTTGTTGTCAGGAACTGGAAAGTCCATGATGGCTTGGACTTTAGCATTTATGGGTGCCACCTTACCCTGGCCTATGACGTAGCCAAGATAGGTGACAGTAGCACAACCAAAGTCACTCTTGTTCAGGTTAACAGTCAGGTTAGCCTGGGTCAGGCGCTGGAACAACGTCTCTACATCTTTTAGATGTTCTTCCCAGGAGTCACTCCATGTGATCAGGTCATCGATGTCTGCACCCGTGTGTGGCAATCCGGCGATTGTAGACTGTATCATCCTTTGGAACGTGGCTGGGGCATTTTTCATGCCAAAGGGTAGGACTTCATACTGGTACAATCCAGATGGTGTGGCAAAAGCAGAGATGCTCTTGGCCCTCTCAGTTAAAGGCACACACCAATAACCCTTCAATAAATCAATCTTGGTCAGAAACTTTGCTTGCCCTACACTATCAATACAATCATCAATCCTAGGTATTGGAAACACATCAGTTCTAGTTACAGCATTGACTTTGCGATAATCTGTACAGAATCTAGTACTTCCATCAGGTTTTGGAACTAGCACACAGGGTGAACTCCAATCAGAGTTGGAGGGTCTGATAATATCATGTTTTAACATGTACTCAACCTCTTTCTCAGCAATCTTTCTCTTTTCAGGATTCATCCGGTATGGATGCTGTTTTATTGGTTTGGCATCACCAACATCTACATCATGAGAGGCTATAGTAACTCTCTTTGGAACATCAGGAAACAAATCCTCATATTTCTTGATCAACCTTTCAAACTGATCTCTCTGTGAGGGTTCTAAGTGCTGGAGTTTTACATCAAGATTTTGCAACACTTCAGTGTTTGACAATTTACATGAAAGAACTTCAGCTTTAATTCTTGGTTCATCATCTTGAAACTCCCCCTCATCTTCACACGTTTCGACCATTGGAGAATCTGAAGTGACAGCTGCAACCCTAGCATTTCTGTCATGATAAGGCTTTAGCATGTTAATATGACACAATTGTTTTGGTTTTCTCCTGTCTGGAGTCTTCACAATGTAATTGAGATCATTTAGTTTTGTCAGAATTTCATAAGGACCATGAAATCTAGCCTGCAATGGATTGGACTGCAAGGGAAACAACACAAGGACCTTGTCTCCTGGTTTAAACTCACGGCTTCTAGCCTTATGATCATACCAAGTTTTCATTTTTCCCTGACTTGATTTCAAGTTCTCTTTGGCAAGGTCACAAGCTGCACGCAATCTTTCCTTGAACTTGCCAACATAGTCTAACAGACTGATATGCGGCTCTTTCTCTTGCCATTGTTCACTCAATAATAGCAAAGGTCCTCTCACTTCATGACCAAACACTAGCTCAAATGGACTGAATCCAGTAGACTCATGCACTGCTTCTCTAGCTGCAAACAACAGCAAATGAACCCCTTCATCCCAGTCTTTCTCATGGTCATAACAATAAGTCCTCATCATTGTCTTGAGAGTGGAATGAAACCGCTCTAAGGCACCCTGACTTTCTGGATGATAGGCACTAGAAAGAATCTGTTTTGCACCTAGTTCATACACAACCTGCTGAAACAATCCTGAAGTGAAATTGCTACCCTGGTCTGACTGAATTTCCCTGGGAAGGCCAAACAACGTGAAGAACTTTATCAAAGCCTTTGAGATTGCAGTTGCCTTGATGTTACGTAGAGGTATGGCTTCAGGGAATCTGGTAGATGCACACATGATTGTCAACAAGTACTGATTTCCAGATCTAGTCTTGGGTAATGGACCAACGCAATCAACAATGACCCTAGAGAATGGCTCCCCAAATGCTGGGATAGGCTGCAATGGAGCTACAGGTGGGTCTAACTGGTGTTTTCCAACTACCTGACAAGTGTGACAGGTTTTGCAAAAGTTGGAAACGTCTTTCCGAAGCCCAGGCCAAAAGAAGTGTTTCATGATCTTATCAACAGTCCTGTTACCACCAAGATGACCTCCTAAAGGTAAACTATGAGCCATTGTTAAGATCTCATTCCTGTAGACCTTCGGAACAACAATTTGCCTGACCACTGCCCAATCTGCATTGGCAGGGATATCAGGAGGGCGCCACTTCCGCATCAACACACCATCCTTGAGATAATACCCAACTGGAACTGCATCTATTTCTTTTTCAGGAAGGGCTCTCCTCTTTAGTACACCAATTTCAGGATCATTAGTTTGCTCCTCAATCAACCGCTTTCTGGACAGAGACAAGTCTCCAGACACATCAGAATCACCAGACCCATCCGGCTGGCTGAATAGAGAACTGATAAAAGTATCTGATAAGTCCTCAAACGGAGAAACCATAGTAGGCCAATCAGAGTCATGAGGCGAACCACCTGAGTCCTGACTATTCAATGTACTGGACGGCACCACAACATCATCTTCTTTAGCCTTCTTGGCCATAGCACGAGTCACTGCGCAAGAAGGATACAGAGATGGGTCCTCATCCCCATTTTCAGTGCTCGGCTGTGAAGTAAGATGTACAGGGGGAACTACTTTGCCCCCAGCCAGGTCATTGCCTAGCAACAGAGAAACACCCTTTATAGGTAGACTTGACATAAGTCCCACCTTTACCTGTCCGGTAACTAAATCTGACTTCAAGAATATAGAGCGCAGGGGTACAGATACAGTCCTCCCTTCAATACCTTGTACAAGTATGAAATCCCCTGAAGCGGTCTCATCACGTAACTCCAAGGAGTCCATCAACAAAAGTGACTGAGAAGCTCCGGTATCCCTTAGGATATATATGGGGACAGGAGTAGTATGCTCATTCAGAGCCACAAATCCCTCTGACACAAATGGAAGAAATTCCTCCCTCATAAAGTCAGCTGTATTAGGCTTTTTAGCCCCACAAGAAGCAGGCAATTTAGCAGATTGGTCATCTACTACAGGGGTTTCTAACCTTGTTTTCACGAAGGCATTTGGTTTGGTATCCTTTTCTTTTTCTTTCTTAGCTTTAAGGAACCAACAGTTAGTTGTAACATGACCAGATTTCTTGCAATAACTGCAAACTAGACCACTTTTGTCACTGTCAGCTTTCACACTTTGATCAGACCTGTTACTGGATTTCTGAGCACCATCACCAGATTTGTCTTTGTCTTTGGGTGAGGAATCTTGGGTATCACCATAACCCTTTTTCTGAAATTGGGACCATCTATTATTACTGCTAGACTGAAATTTGGACTTATGTGTGAGAACATATTCATCTGCAAATTTGGCAGCTGATTGCAAATTCAGTGCTTGCTTCTCATTAAGGTAGGTCTTAACATCATCTTTAACACAGTTCTTGAATTCTTCAACTAACACCATCTCTTTTAGTGAGTTGAAATCATCCTTGACCTCCATAGAAGTACACCAGCGCTCAAAGCAAACCTGCTTTTCATTAGCAAATTCAACATAAGTCTGATTTTCAGATTTCTTCAGACCTCTGAATTTCTGTCGGTAAGCCTCTGGAACCAACTCATAAGCTCTCAAAATAACCTTTTTGACAACCTCATAATCAGAGGAATCATCTGCAGACAAAGCCGAATAGGCTTGTTGAGCTTTACCCTTGAGGACAGTTTGCAACATCAGAGGCCAGTGTTCCTTAGGCCACTGGCAACTCTTTGCTACCTTTTCAAAACACTGGAAATAGTTGTCAACATCCTTTTCCGAAAATGGAGGCACCAGTTTTACCTCCTGACTGGCACAAAATTTATTTTTAGTTTCAATTTTAATTTTTAGTTTCTCCATTTGGAGTCTTTCTTCTCTATCCAACTTCTCTAATTCAAAATCTCTCTGTCTCTGTCTCTCTCTTTCTGCTCTTTCCTCTTTCTCTCTCTCAAATTCTCTTTGTTTTTCTTCTCTTGCTAATTTTTCTAACTCAAACTGCCTTTGTTTTTCTTTTTCTTCCCTCTCAAATTCTCTTTGTTTTTCTTTTTCCTCCCTTTCAATCTCTAGCATTTTTAATTTAAGTTCCATTTCTATATTTGGATTTTCCACTGGAAACTGTTCCAGATCTCCTGGTGCAAACACATTTTCATCAATGTAATATTCAACTATCTCTCTAGCCAGTCTTGCTTTTCGCATGGCTGGTTTTACCTCTGTCAGCTCCAACTGTCTGCAAATTTCTAGCAGTTCTGTCTTTTTAAAAGACTTCAAAACCCCTACGGTTGGTGATGCCAAGAAATCATCCATTGCTGTTGTCAATATATATCTAGGAAAATTCACAAAAACAATTTCACAATTTGGAATGTTAGATTTTCAATAAATTACTCACACAATGGTCTATCCCGGACCTTGAGCCCCCAATTTGTTATGGCCCCAATTTGTTATTACATTTATAACACAACAGCAACAGCAAGGGATGACAAACACAGTTTTAACAACTAAAACACATTTAATTTTTAACAAAGACAAAGACTAATAACAACCTACAACTAAAGACCAAGATTGATAAATAAGAAAAAACAGAAATAATTACAGTCCCTTTTTGGTGGGGTGGCTTGGTGATGTCCTGGATGAAGAAAATGCTCAAACACAGGCAAAGAAATCCACAAAAGAAACGTCACAGGTCTTGAACAGAATGGCAGGTCTGGTCATCTTCTTGCAATTTCTCCTACTACTTTACTGTCTCAATTCTTTTCCTTATATACTCTTTTGCAGACCCCACCCACATTTAGACCTTTTTTTTTTTTATTTTCTGAGACTTGCCCCAGACATGTCCAGGACATGTCTAAACATGACTCCAGTCTGAGCTTAACAAAAAAAAGGTAAATACTGCCATCTAGTGGCCTATATTCACATTACACTCTGTAAGGAAGCGAGCTAGAGCGCTGAAACTGTGGCTATACGCACTTTCATGAAAACATGCTTCTTTGAGGTTTTAAGCTCAGAAAGTGAATCTGAGCATGTTTCCAGCCTGGCAACAGCTTCAGATCACAGTGCAGTGCATATATTGTATCGATTGGTCCAATGTGCTTGTATGGCCAATTTTAAGTGAATATAAGCTTCTGAAGTGAAGATATGTACTTTTCAAAAACTTTCTTTTTTTTGTTTTGCTTGTCAAAAATGTCCTTTCTGTGTGTAACTTAGTGAGAAAGTGACAAACTTGAGTGAATTGTGACAATATGACTGAATTGGAGTGAATATGCGTTCATCTCTGTAAGAAAGCGAGCTCGAGCGCTGAAACTGTGGCTATACGCACTTTCATGAAAACACGCTTCTTTGAGGTTTTAAGCTCAGAACGTGAATCTGAGCGTGTTTCCGGCCTGGCAACAGCTTCAGATCACAGTGCAATGCATATATTGTATCGTTTGTTCCAATGTGCTTGTATGGCCATTTGGAAGTGAATAGAAGCTTCTGAAGTGAAGATATGCACTTTTTCACAAACTTTCTTTTTTTTAATTTTGCTTGTCAAAAATGTCCTTTCTGTGTGTAACCCAGTGGGAAAGTGACAAACTTGAGTGAATTGTGACTATATGACTGAATTCGAGTGATGATGCGTTTATCTCTGTAAGGAAGCGCGCTAGAGCGCTGAAACTGTGGCTATACGTGCTTTCATGAAAACACGCTTCTTTGAGGTTTTAAGCTCAGAATGTGAAACTGTGCGTGCTTCTGGCCAGGGAACAGCTTCAGATCACAGTGCATTGCATATATTGTATCGATTGGTCCAATGTGCTTGTATGGCCAAATTTAAGTGAATATAAGCTTCTGAAGTGAAGATATGTACTTTTCAAAAACTTTCTTTTTTTTAATTTTGCTTGTCAAAAATGTCCATTCTGTGTGTAACCCAGTGGGAAAGTGACAAACTTGAGTGAATTGTGACAATATGACTGAATTGGAGTGAATATGCGTTTATCTCTGTATAAGAAAGCGAGCTAGAGCTGTTGTGATTCTGATTTCTGCTCTCATGTTTAAGTTCTGTGCCTGGCCAAGTGCTATGATGATTGATTCTTGTGTTTAGAGACCACTGACTTTGTCTGACCATTCTTAGATTATGTATTGTGTATTTGGTATTAAGGATTTCCTGTTTTATTATTTTCATGTTTTGGTTATCAGTCTCCATGCCATGTTTTGTTTTCATAGCCATGTTTCATGCCGTGTTTATTTTCCATGCTTTGCACTTTGTCTCCCCTGTCTTGTCATGTGTGTATCTTTGCTCACGGTCCCTTGTCTTGTGTGCCACTCATTCGGGTGATTTATTGGTTTCTGGGTTTCAATCTTCTTTCATTATCTCGTGTTCTTCCTTCCTCTCTCTTTTACTGTCTTCCTAACACATACTAACAGTTTATTGTTTTTGCTAAATACTAATCCACACTAACCTTGTATATTTGGACTAACTTACTAACAAGCACTTGGGATTGTATAGCTGCACTTACTAATTGACTAATGATCTCTCAGCTGTCGCCCAATTCTAGTCTCCGCCTCCTTGCCTATCCCTAATTATCTCTGCTGCAAGTTTCTGTGGATTTCCACTGATACTTTGTGCTTTCCTTTTCTTTTATCTTGGCACTTTAGTACTCCTTAACCGGAGCTGTTGTTTTGTACTTAGGTTTGTCTTGTGATCCCTGTCTGCGTTTGGGCTACAGCCAAATTCATGTAATTAGTTTATCCCTCATGTGTCTCTCCCTGATCATTGTTCCCACTGATTGCACCTGTTCTCCCTGATCATGTGTTTACCCCGGGTGTGTATATAAGATGTCTGTTTGGTACACTTTCTTGTCAGATCGTTCTCCCTAGTTTTCTCGTGCCACGTTTCTCGCCTTGATCTCTGTGTTTATCTTTCTGACTGGACCGTCTTTGATATCGAGCTTTGCCTACTCCCTGTACTTTTGCCGCATTCTTGTTTTTTGACCTCTTTTGTCTGACTACGATTTTTTGTGATTGGTGCCCTGTGTATGACTGTGGATTTCGCCCTTTGGATTCTGATTTTGGATTGCGGACATTGTACTGTTGCCAGCTCTGTTGGGGGGTTTCCCCCTTCAGAAATAAAGCCTCCTTTTTGCATTTTACTGGTGTTTGCTCTTGGTTCATTTCGTAAAACCTCACAAGAGCGCTGAAACTGTGGCTATACGCACTTTCATGGAAACACGCTTCTTTGAGGTTTTAAGCTCAGAACGTGAAACTGTGCGTGCTTCTGGCCAGGGAACAGCTTCAGATCACAGTGCATTGCATATATTGTATCGTTTGTTCCAATGTGCTTGTATGGCCATTTGGAAGTGAATAGAAGCTTCTGAAGTGAAGATATGCACTTTTTCAAAAACTTTCTTTTTTTTTAATTTTGCTTGTCAAAAATGTCCTTTCTGTGTGTAACCCAGTGGGAAAGTGACAAACTTGAGTGAATTGTGACAATATGACTGAATTGGAGTGAATATGCGTTTATCTCTGTAAGGAAGCGCGCTAGAGCGCTGAAACTGTGGCTATACGTGCTTTCATGAAAACACGCTTCTTTGAGGTTTTAAGCTCAGAACGTGAATCTGAGCGTGTTTCTGGCCTAGCAACAGCTTCAGATCACAGTGCATTGCATATGTTGTATCGATTGGTCCAATGTGCTTGTATGGCCAATTTTAAGTGAATATAAGCTTCTGAAGTGAAGATATGCATTTTTTCAAAAACTTTCTTTTTTTTAGATTTGCTTGTCAGAAATGTCCATTCTGTGTGTTACTCAGTGGGAAAGTGAACAACTTCAGTGAATTGTGACTATATTACTGAATTGGAGTGAATATGCTCGTATCTCTGTAAGGAAGCGCGCTAGAGCGCTGAAACTGTGGCTATACGCACTTTCATGGAAACACGCTTCTTTGAGGTTTTTAGCTCAGAATGTGAAACTGTGCGTGCTTCTGGCCAGGGAACAGCTTCAGATCACAGTGCAATGCGTATATTGTATCGATTGGTCCAATGTGCTTGTATGGCCAATTTTAAGTGAATATAAGCTTCTGAAGTGAAGATATGTACTTTTCAAAAACTTTCTTTTTTTTAGATTTGCTTGTCAAAAATGTCCATTCTGTGTGTAACCCAGTGGGAAAGTGACAAACTTGAGTGAATTGTGACAATATGACTGAATTGGAGTGAATATGCGTTTATCTCTGTAAGAAAGCGAGCTAGAGCGCTGAAACTGTGGCTATACGCACGTTCATAAAAACATGCTTCTTTGAGGTTTTAAGCTCAGAAAGTGAATCTGAGCGTGTTTCCGGCCTGGCAACAGCTTCAGATCACAGTGCAATGCATATATTGTATCGTTTGTTCCAATGTGCTTGTATGGCCATTTGGAAGTGAATAGAAGCTTCTGAAGTGAAGATATGCACTTTTTCAAAAACTTTCTTTTTTATTTAATTTTGCTTGTCAAAAATGTCCATTCTGTGTCTAACCCAGTGGGAAAGTGAAAAACTTGAGTGAATTGTGACTATATGACTGAATTCGAGTGATTATGCGTCTATCTCTGAAAGGAAGCGTGCTAGAGCGCTGAAACTGTGGCTATACGTGCTTTCATGAAAACACGCTTCTTTGAGGTTTTAAGCTCAGAACGTGAATCTGAGCGTGTTTCTAGCCTGGCAACAGCTTCAGATCACAGTGCAATGCATATACTGTATCGTTTGTTCCAATGTGCTTGTATGGCCATTTGGAAGTGAATTAGAAGCTTCTGAAGTGAAGATATGCACTTTTTCAAAAACTTTCTTTTTTTTAGATTTGCTTGTCAGAAATGTCCATTCTGTGTGTAACCAAGTGGGAAAGTGAAAAACTTGAGTGAATTGTGACTATATGACTGAATTCGAGTGATTATGCGTCTATCTCTGAAAGGAAGCGTGCTAGAGCGCTGAAACTGTGGCTATACGTGCTTTCATGAAAACACGCTTCTTTGAGGTTTTAAGCTCAGAATGTGAAACTGTGCGTGCTTCTGGCCAGGGAACAGCTTCAGATCACAGTGCATTGCATATATTGTATCGATTGGTCCAATGTGCTTGTATGGCCAATTTTAAGTGAATATAAGCTTCTGAAGTGAAGATATGTACTTTTCAAAAACTTTCTTTTTTTTTAGTTTTGCTTGTCAAAAATGTCCTTTCTGTTTGTAACTTAGTGAGAAAGTGACAAACTTGAGTGAATTGTGACAATATGACTGAATTGGAGTGAATATGCGTTTATCTCTGTTAGAAAGCGAGCTAGAGCGCTGAAACTGTGGCTATACGCACTTTCTTGAAAACATGCTTCTTTGAGGTTTTAAGCTCAGAAAGTGAATCTGAGCGTGTTTCCGGCCTGGCAACAGCTTCAGATCACAGTGCATTGCATATATTGAATCGTTTGTTCCAATGTGCTTGTATGGCCATTTGGAAGTGAATAGAAGCTTCTGAAGTGAAGATTGCACTTTTTCAAAAACTTTCTTTTTTTTTAAATTTTGCTTGTCAAAAATGTCCATTCTGTGTGTAACCCAGTGGGAAAGTGAAAAACTTGAGTGAATTGTGACAGTATGACTGAATTGGAGTGAATATGCGTTTATCTCTGTAAGAAAGCGAGCTAGAGCGCTGAAACTGTGGCTATACGCACTTTCATGGAAACACGCTTCTTTGAGGTTTTTAGCTCAGAATGTGAAACTGAGCGTGTTTCTGGCCTGGGAACAGCTTCAGATCACAGTGCAATGCGTATATGGTATCGTTTGGTCCAATGGCTTTTATGGCCATTTGGAAGTGAATATAAGCTTCTGAAGTGAAGATATGCACTTTTTCAAAAACTTTCTTTTTTTTAGATTTGCTTGTCAGAAATGTCCATTCTGTGTGTTACTCAGTGGGAAAGTGAACAAATTCAGTGAATTGTGACTATATTACTGAATTGGAGTGAATATGCTCGTATCTCTGTAAGGAAGCGCGCTAGAGCGCTGAAACTCTGGCTATACGCACTTTCATGGAAACACGCTTCTTTGAGGTTTTAAGCTCAGAATGTGAAACTGTGCGTGCTTCTGGCCAGGGAACAGCTTCAGATCACAGTGCAATGCGTATATTGTATCGATTGGTCCAATGTGCTTGTATGGCCAATTTTAAGTGAATATAAGCTTCTGAAGTGAAGATATGTACTTTTCAAAAACTTTCTTTTTTTTAGTTTTGCGTGTCAAAAATGTCCTTTCTGTGTGTAACTTAGTGAGAAAGTGACAAACTTGAGTGAATTGTGACAATATGACTGAATTGGAGTGAATATGCGTTTATCTCTGTCAGAAAGCGAGCTAGAGCGCTGAAACTGTGGCTATACGCACTTTCATGAAAACATGCTTCTTTGAGGTTTTAAGCTCAGAAAGTGAATCTGAGCGTGTTTGGGCCTGGCAACAGCTTCAGATCACAGTGCAATGCATATATTGTATCATTTGTTCCAATGTGCTTGTATGGCCATTTGGAAGTGAATAGAAGCTTCTGAAGTGAAGATATGCACTTTTTCAAAAACTTTCTTTTTTTTTAAATTTTGCTTGTCAAAAATGTCCATTCTGTGTGTAACCCAGTGGGAAAGTGAAAAACTTGAGTGAATTGTGACTATATGACTGAATTCGAGTGATTATGCGTTTATCTCTGTAAGGAAGCGCGCTAGTGCGCTGAAACTGTGGCTATACGTGCTTTCATGAAAACACGCTTCTTTGAGGTTTTAAGCTCAGAACGTGAATCTGAGCGTGTTTCTGGCCTGGCAACAGCTTCAGATCACAGTGCAATGCATATATTGTATCGTTTGTTCCAATGTGCTTGTATGGCCATTTGGAAGTGAATATAAGCTTCTGAAGTGAAGATATGCACTTTTTCAAAAACTTTCTTTTTTTTTAAATTTTGCTTGTCAAAAATGTCCATTCTGTGTGTAACCCAGTGGGAAAGTGAAAAACTTGAGTGAATTGTGACTATATGACTGAATTGGAGTGAATATGCGTTTATCTCTGTAAGGAAGCGCGCTAGAGTGCTGAAACTGTGGCTATACGTGCTTTCATGAAAACACGCTTCTTTGAGGTTTGAAGCTCAGAACGTGAATCTGAGCGTGTTTCTGGCCTAGCAACAGCTTCAGATCACAGTGCATTGCATATATTGTATCGATTGGTCCAATGTGCTTGTATGGCCAATTTTAAGTGAATATAAGCTTCTGAAGTGAAGATATGTACTTTTCAAAAACTTTCTTTTTTTTAATTTTGCTAGTCAAAAATGTCCATTCTGTGTGTAACCCAGTGGGAAAGTGACAAACTTGAGTGAATTGTGACAATATGACTGAATTGGAGTGAATATGCGTTTATCTCTGTAAGAAAGCGAGCTAGAGCGCTGAAACTGTGGCTATACGCACTTTCATGGAAACACGCTTCTTTGAGGTTTTAAGCTCAGAATGTGAAACTGAGCGTGTTTCTGGCCTGGGAACAGCTTCAGATCACAGTGCAATGCGTATATGGTATCGTTTGGTCCAATGGCTTTTATGGCCATTTGGAAGTGAATATAAGCTTCTGAAGTGAAGATATGCACTTTTTCAAAAACTTTCTTTTTTTAGATTTGCTTGTCAGAAATGTCCATTCTGTGTGTTACTCAGTGGGAAAGTGAACAACTTCAGTGAATTGTGACTATATTACTAAATTGGAGTGAATATGCTCGTATCTCTGTAAGGAAGCGCGCAAGAGCGCTGAAACTGTGGCTATACGCACTTTCATGGAAACACGCTTCTTTGAGGTTTTAAGCTCAGAATGTGAAACTGTGCGTGCTTCTGGCCAGGGAACAGCTTCAGATCACAGTGCAATGCGTATATTGTATCGATTGGTCCAATGTGCTTGTATGGCCAATTTTAAGTGAATATAAGCTTCTGAAGTGAAGATATGTACTTTTCAAAAACTTTCTTTTTTTTAGTTTTGCTTGTCAAAAATGTCCTTTCTGTGTGTAACTTAGTGAGAAAGCGACAAACTTGAGTGAATTGTGACAATATGACTGAATTGGAGTGAATATGCGTTTATCTCTGTAAGAAAGCGAGCTAGAGCGCTGAAACTGTGGCTATACGCACTTTCATGAAAACATGCTTCTTTGAGGTTTTAAGCTCAGAAAGTGAATCTGAGCGTGTTTGCGGCCTGGCAACAGCTTCAGATCACAGTGCAATGCATATATTGTATCATTTGTTCCAATGTGCTTGAATGGCCATTTGGAAGTGAATAGAAGCTTCTGAAGTGAAGATATGCACTTTTTCAAAAACTTTCTTTTTTTTTTAATTTTGCTTGTCAAAAATGTCCATTCTGTGTGTAACCCAGTGGGAAAGTGAAAAACTTGAGTGAATTGTGACTATATGACTGAATTCGAGTGATTATGCGTTTATCTCTGTAAGGAAGCGCGCGAGTGCGCTGAAACTGTGGCTATACGTGCTTTCATGAAAACATGCTTCTTTGAGGTTTTAAGCTCAGAACGTGAATCTGAGCGTGTTTCTGGCCTGGCAACAGCTTCAGATCACAGTGCAATGCATATATTGTATCGTTTGTTCCAATGTGCTTGTATGGCCATTTGGAAGTGAATAGAAGCTTCTGAAGTGAAGATATGCACTTTTTCAAAAACTTTCTTTTTTTTTAATTTTGCTTGTCAAAAATGTCCTTTCTGTGTGTAACCCAGTGGGAAAGTGACAAAATTGAGTGAATTGTGACTATATGACTGAATTCGAGTGATGATGCGTTTATCTCTGTAAGGAAGCGCGCTAGAGCGCTGAAACTGTGGCTATACGTGCTTTCATGAAAACACGCTTCTTTGAGGTTTTAAGCTCAGAATGTGAAACTGTGCGTACTTCTGGCCAGGGAACAGCTTCAGATCACAGTGCATTGCATATATTGTATCGATTGGTCCAATGTGCTTGTATGGCCAATTTTAAGTGAATATAAGCTTCTGAAGTGAAGATATGTTCTTTTCAAAAACTTTCTTTTTTTTAATTTTGCTAGTCAAAAATGTCCATTCTGTGTGTAACCCAGTGGGAAAGTGACAAACTTGAGTGAATTGTGACAATATGACTGAATTGGAGTGAATATGCGTTTATCTCTGTAAGAAAGCGAGCTAGAGCGCTGAAACTGTGGCTATACGCACTTTCATGGAAACACGCTTCTTTGAGGTTTTAAGCTCAGAACGTGAATCTGAGCGTGTTTCTGGCCTGGGAACAGCTTCAGATCACAGTGCAATGCGTATATGGTATCGTTTGGTCCAATGGCTTTTATGGCCATTTGGAAGTGAATATAAGCTTCTGAAGTGAAGATATGCACTTTTTCAAAAACTTTCTTTTTTTTAGATTTGCTTGTCAGAAATGTCCATTCTGTGTGTTACTCAGTGGGAAAGTGAAAAACTTCAGTGAATTGTGACTATATTACTGAATTGGAGTGAATATGCTCGTATCTCTGTAAGGAAGCGCGCTCGAGCGCTGAAACTGTGGCTATACGCACTTTCATGGAAACACGCTTCTTTGAGGTTTTAAGCTCAGAATGTGAAACTGTGCGTGCTTCTGGCCAGGGAACAGCTTCAGATCACAGTGCAATGCTTATATTGTATCGATTGGTCCAATGTGCTTGTTTGGCCAATTTTAAGTGAATATAAGCTTCTGAAGTGAAGATATGTACTTTTCAAAAACTTTCTTTTTTTTTAATTTTGCTTGTCAAAAATGTCCATTCTGTGTGTAACCCAGTGGGAAAGTGACAAATTTGAGTGAATTGTGACAATATGACTGAATTGGAGTGAATATGCGTTTATCTCTGTAAGAAAGCGAGCTAGAGCGCTGAAACTGTGGCTATACGCACTTTCATGAAAACATGCTTCTTTGAGGTTTTAAGCTCAGAAAGTGAATCTGAGCATGTTTCCGGCCTGGCAACAGCTTCAGATCACAGTGCAGTGCATATATTGTATCGATTGGTCCAATGTGCTTGTATGGCCATTTGGAAGTGAATAGAAGCTTCTGAAGTGAAGATATGCACTTTTTCAAAAACTTTCTTTTTTATTTAATTTTGCTTGTCAAAAATGTCCATTCTGTGTCTAACCCAGTGGGAAAGTGAAAAACTTGAGTGAATTGTGACTATATGACTGAATTCGAGTGATTATGCGTTTATCTCTGTAAGGAAGCGTGCTCGAGCGCTGAAACTGTGGCTATACGTGCTTTCATGAAAACACGCTTCTTTGAGGTTTTAAGCTCAGAACGTGAATCTGAGCGTGTTTCTAGCCTGGCAACAGCTTCAGATCACAGTGCAATGCATATATTGTATCGTTTGTTCCAATGTGCTTGTATGGCCATTTGGAAGTGAATTAGAAGCTTCTGAAGTGAAGATATGCACTTTTTCCAAAACTTTCTTTTTTTTAGATTTGCTTGTCAGAAATGTCCATTCTGTGTGTTACTCAGTGGGAAAGTGAACAACTTCAGTGAATTGTGACTTTATTACTGAATTGGAGTGAATATGCTCGTATCTCTGTTAGGAAGCGCGCTAGAGCGCTGAAACTGTGGCTATACGCACTTTCATGGAAACACGCTTCTTTGAGGTTTTAAGCTCAGAAAGTGAAACTGTGCGTGTTTCTGGCCAGGGAACAGCTTCAGATCACAGTGCAATGCTTATATGGTATCGTTTGGTCCATTGTGCTTGTATGGCCATTTGGAAGTGAATATAAGCTTCTGAAGTGAAGATATGCACTTTTTCAAAAACTTTCTTTTTTTTTAAATTTTGCTTGTCAAAAATGTCCATTCTGTGTGTAACCAAGTGGGAAAGTGAAAAACTTGAGTGAATTGTGACTATATGACTGAATTCGAGTGATTATGCGTTTATCTCTGAAAGGAAGCGTGCTCGAGCGCTGAAACTGTGGCTATACGTGCTTTCATGAAAACACGCTTCTTTGAGGTTTTAAGCTCAGAACGTGAATCTGAGCGTGTTTCTAGCCTGGCAACAGCTTCAGATCACAGTGCAATGCTTATATGGTATCGTTTGGTCCATTGTGCTTGTATGGCCATTTGGAAGTGAATATAAGCTTCTGAAGTGAAGATATGCACTTTTTCAAAAACTTTCTTTTTTTTTAAATTTTGCTTGTCAAAAATGTCCATTCTGTGTGTAACCAAGTGGGAAAGTGAAAAACTTGAGTGAATTGTGACTATATGACTGAATTCGAGTGATTATGCGTTTATCTCTGAAAGGAAGCGCGCTAGAGCGCTGAAACTGTGGCTAAACGCGCCTTCATGAAAACACGCTTCTTTGAGGTTTTAACCTCAGAATGTGAAACTGTGCGTGCTTCTGGCCAGGGAACAGCTTCAGATCACAGTGCATTGCATATATTGTATCGACTGGTCCAATGTGCTTGTATGGCCAATTTTAAGTGAATATAAGCTTCTGAAGTGAAGATATGCACTTTTTCAAAAACTTTCTTTTTTTTAGATTTGCTTGTCAGAAATGTCCATTCTGTGTGTTACTCAGTGGGAAAGTGACAAACTTGAGTGAATTGTGACTATATGACTGAATTCGAGTGATTATGCGTTTATCTCTGTAAGGAAGCGCGCTAGAGCGCTGAAACTGTGGCTATATGTGCTTTCATGAAAACACGCTTCTTTGAGGTTTTAAGCCTAGAATGTGAAACTGTGCGTGCTTCTGGCCAGGGAACAGCTTCAGATCACAGTGCATTGCATATATTGTATCGATTGGTCCAATGTGCTTGTATGGCCAATTTTAAGTGAATATAAGCTTCTGAAGTGAAGATATGTACTTTTCAAAAACTTTCTTTTTTTTTAGTTTTGCTTGTCAAAAATGTCCTTTCTGTTTGTAACTTAGTGACAAACTTGAGTGAATTGTGACAATTTGACTGAATTGGAGTGAATATGCGTTTATCTCTGTTAGAAAGCGAGCTAGAGCGCTGAAACTGTGGCTATTCGCACTTTCTTGAAAACACGCTTCTTTGAGGTTTTAAGCTCAGAAAGTGAATCTAAGCGTGTTTCCGGCCTGGCAACAGCTTCAGATCACAGTGCATTGCATATATTGTATCGTTTGTTCCAATGTGCTTGTATGGCCATTTGGAAGTGAATAGAAGCTTCTGAAGTGAAGATATGCACTTTTTCAAAAACTTTCTTTTTTTAAAATTTTGCTTGTCAAAAATGTCCATTCTGTGTGTAACCCAGTGGGAAAGTGAAAAACTTGAGTGAATTGTGACTATATGACTGAATTCGAGTGATTATGCGTTTATCTCTGTAAGGAAGCGCGCTAGAGCGCTGAAACTGTGGCTATACGTGCTTTCATGAAAACACGCTTCTTTGAGGTTTGAAGCTCAGAACGTGAATCTGAGCGTGTTTCTGGCCTAGCAACAGCTTCAGATCACAGTGCATTGCATATATTGTATCGATTGGTCCAATGTGCTTGTATGGCCAATTTTAAGTGAATATAAGCTTCTGAAGTGAAGATATGTACTTTTCAAAAACTTTCTTTTTTTTAATTTTGCTAGTCAAAAATGTCCATTCTGTGTGTAACCCAGTGGGAAAGTGACAAACTTGAGTGAATTGTGACAATATGACTGAATTGGAGTGAATATGCGTTTATCTCTGTAAGAAAGCGAGCTAGAGCGCTGAAACTGTGGCTATACGCACTTTCATGGAAACACGCTTCTTTGAGGTTTTAAGCTCAGAATGTGAAACTGAGCGTGTTTCAGGCCTGGGAACAGCTTCAGATCACAGTGCAATGCGTATATGGTATCGTTTGGTCCAATGGCTTTTATGGCCATTTGGAAGTGAATATAAGCTTCTGAAATGAAGATATGTACTTTTCAAAAACTTTCTTTTTTTTAGATTTGCTTGTCAGAAATGTCCATTCTGTGTGTTACTCAGTGGGAAAGTGAACAACTTCAGTGAATTGTGACTATATTACTGAATTGCAGTGAATATGCTCGTATCTCTGTAAGGAACCGCGCTAGAGCGCTGAAACTGTGGCTATACGCACTTTCATGGAAACACGCTTCTTTGAGGTTTTAAGCTCAGAATGTGAAACTGTGCGTGCTTCTGGCCAGGGAACAGCTTCAGATCACAGTGCAATGCGTATATTGTATCGATTGGTCCAATGTGCTTGTATGGCCAATTTTAAGTGAATATAAGCTTCTGAAGTGAAGATATGTACTTTTCAAAAACTTTCTTTTTTTTAGTTTTGCTTGTCAAAAATGTCCTTTCTGTGTGTAACTTAGTGAGAAAGTGACAAACTTGAGTGAATTGTGACAATATAACTGAATTGGAGTGAATATGCGTTTATCTCTGTCAGAAAGCGAGCTAGAGCGCTGAAACTGTGGCTATACGCACTTTCATGAAAACATGCTTCTTTGAGGTTTTAAGCTCAGAAAGTGAATCTGAGCGTGTTTGCGGCCTGGCAACAGCTTCAGATCACAGTGCAATGCATATATTGTATCGTTTGTTCCAATGTGCTTGTATGGCCATTTGGAAGTGAATAGAAGCTTCTGAAGTGAAGATATGCACTTTTTCAAAAACTTTCTTTTTTTTTTTAATTTTGCTTGTCAAAAATGTCCATTCTGTGTGTAACCCAGTGGGAAAGTGAAAAACTTGAGTGAATTGTGACTATATGACTGAATTCGAGTGATTATGCGTTTATCTCTGTAAGGTAGCGCGCTAGTGCGCTGAAACTGTGGCTATACGTGCTTTCATGAAAACACGCTTCTTTGAGGTTTTAAGCTGAGAACGTGAATCTGAGCGTGTTTCTGGCCTGGCAACAGCTTCAGATCACAGTGCAATGCATATATTGTATCGTTTGTTCCAATGTGCTTGTATGGCCATTTGGAAGTGAATAGAAGCTTCTGAAGTGAAGATATGCACTTTTTCAAAAACTTTCTTTTTTTTTTATTTTGCTTGTCAAAAATGTCCTTTCTGTGTGTAACCCAGTGGGAAAGTGACAAACTTGAGTGAATTCTGACTATATGACTGAATTCGAGTGATGATGCGTTTATCTCTGTAAGGAAGCGCGCTAGAGCGCTGAAACTGTGGCTATACGTGCTTTCATGAAAACACGCTTCTTTGAGGTTTTAAGCTCAGAATGTGAAACTGTGCGTGCTTCTGGCCAGGGAACAGCTTCAGATCACAGTGCATTGCATATATTGTATCGATTGGTCCAATGTGCTTGTATGGCCAATTTTAAGTGAATATAAGCTTCTGAAGTGAAGATATATACTTTTCAAAAACTTTCTTTTTTTTTTAATTTTGCTTGTCAAAAATGTCCATTCTGTGTGTAACCCAGTGGGAAAGTGACAAACTTGAGTGAATTGTGACAATATGACTGAATTGGAGTGAATATGCGTTTATCTCTGTAAGAAAGCGAGCTAGAGCGCTGAAACTGTGGCGATACGCACTTTCATGAAAACATGCTTCTTTGAGGTTTTAAGCTCAGAAAGTGAATTTGAGCGTGTTTGCGGCCTGGCAACAGCTTCAGATCACAGTGCAATGCATATATTGTATCATTTGTTCCAATGTGCTTGTATGGCCATTTGGAAGTGAATAGAAGCTTCTGAAGTGAAGATATGCACTTTTTCAAAAACTTTCTTTTTTTTTAAATTTTGCTTGTCAAAAATGTCCATTCTGTGTGTAACCCAGTGGGAAAGTGACAAACTTGAGTGAATTGTGACTATATGACTGAATTCGAGTGATTATGCGTTTATCTCTGTAAGGAAGCGCGCTAGTGCGCTGAAACTGTGGCTATACGTGCTTTCATGAAAACACGCTTCTTTGAGGTTTTAAGCTCAGAACGTGAATCTGAGCGTGTTTCTGGCCTGGCAACAGCTTCAGATCACAGTGCATTGCATATATTGTATCGTTTGTTCCAATGTGCCTGATGGCCATTTGGAAGTGAATAGAAGCTTCTGAAGTGAAGATATGCACTTTTTCAAAAACTTTCTTTTTTTTTAATTTTGCTTGTCAAAAATGTCCTTCCTGTGTGTAACCCAGTGGGAAAGTGACAAAATTGAGTGAATTGTGACTATATGACTGAATTCGAGTGATGATGCGTTTATCTCTGTAAGGAAGCGCGCTAGAGCGCTGAAACTGTGGCTATACGTGCTTTCATGAAAACACGCTTCTTTGAGGTTTTAAGCTCAGAATGTGAAACTGTGCGTGCTTCTGGCCAGGGAACAGCTTCAGATCACAGTGCATTGCTAATATTGTATCGATTGGTCCAATGTGCTTGTATGGCCAATTTTAAGTGAATATAAGCTTCTGAAGTGAAGATATATACTTTTCAAAAACTTTCTTTTTTTTTTAATTTTGCTTGTCAAAAATGTCCATTCTGTGTGTAACCCAGTGGGAAAGTGACAAACTTGAGTGAATTGTGACAATATGACTGAATTGGAGTGAATATGCGTTTATCTCTGTAAGGAAGCGCGCTAGAGCGCTGAAACTGTGGCTATACGTGCTTTCATGAAAACACGCTTCTTTGAGGTTTGAAGCTCAGAACGTGAATCTGAGCGTGTTTCTGGCCTAGCAACAGCTTCAGATCACAGTGCATTGCATATATTGTATCGATTGGTCCAATGTGCTTGTATGGCCAAATTTAAGTGAATATAAGCTTCTGAAGTGAAGATATGTACTTTTCAAAAACTTTCTTTTTTTTAATTTTGCTAGTCAAAAATGTCCATTCTGTGTGTAACCCAGTGGGAAATTAAAAAACTTGAGTGAATTGTGACTATATGACTGAATTCGAGTGATTATGCGTTTATCTCTGTAAGGAAGCGCGCTTGAGCGCTGTAACTGTGGCTATACGTGCTTTCATGAAAACACGCTTCTTTGAGGTTTGAAGCTCAGAACGTGAATCTGAGCGTGTTTCTGGCCTAGCAACAGCTTCAGATCACAGTGCATTGCATATATTGTATCGATTGGTCCAATGTGCTTGTATGGCCAAATTTAAGTGAATATAAGCTTCTGAAGTGAAGATATGTACTTTTCAAAAACTTTCTTTTTTTTAAATTTTGCTAGTCAAAAATGTCCATTCTGTGTGTAACCCAGTGGGAAAGTGACAAACTTGAGTGAATTGTGACAATATGACTGAATTGGAGTGAATATGCGTTTATCTCTGTAAGAAAGCGAGCTAGAGCGCTGAAACTGTGGCGATACGCACTTTCATGAAAACATGCTTCTTTGAGGTTTTAAGCTCAGAAAGTGAATTTGAGCGTGTTTGCGGCCTGGCAACAGCTTCAGATCACAGTGCAATGCATATATTGTATCATTTGTTCCAATGTGCTTGTATGGCCATTTGGAAGTGAATAGAAGCTTCTGAAGTGAAGATATGCACTTTTTCAAAAACTTTCTTTTTTTTTAAATTTTGCTTGTCAAAAATGTCCATTCTGTGTGTAACCCAGTGGGAAAGTGACAAACTTGAGTGAATTGTGACTATATGACTGAATTCGAGTGATTATGCGTTTATCTCTGTAAGGAAGCGCGCTAGTGCGCTGAAACTGTGGCTATACGTGCTTTCATGAAAACACGCTTCTTTGAGGTTTTAAGCTCAGAACGTGAATCTGAGCGTGTTTCTGGCCTGGCAACAGCTTCAGATCACAGTGCATTGCATATATTGTATCGTTTGTTCCAATGTGCTTGTATGGCCATTTGGAAGTGAATAGAAGCTTCTGAAGTGAAGATATGCACTTTTTCAAAAACTTTCTTTTTTTTTAATTTTGCTTGTCAAAAATGTCCTTCCTGTGTGTAACCCAGTGGGAAAGTGACAAAATTGAGTGAATTGTGACTATATGACTGAATTCGAGTGATGATGCGTTTATCTCTGTAAGGAAGCGCGCTAGAGCGCTGAAACTGTGGCTATACGTGCTTTCATGAAAACACGCTTCTTTGAGGTTTTAAGCTCAGAATGTGAAACTGTGCGTGCTTCTGGCCAGGGAACAGCTTCAGATCACAGTGCATTGCTAATATTGTATCGATTGGTCCAATGTGCTTGTATGGCCAATTTTAAGTGAATATAAGCTTCTGAAGTGAAGATATATACTTTTCAAAAACTTTCTTTTTTTTTTAATTTTGCTTGTCAAAAATGTCCATTCTGTGTGTAACCCAGTGGGAAAGTGACAAACTTGAGTGAATTGTGACAATATGACTGAATTGGAGTGAATATGCGTTTATCTCTGTAAGGAAGCGCGCTAGAGCGCTGAAACTGTGGCTATACGTGCTTTCATGAAAACACGCTTCTTTGAGGTTTGAAGCTCAGAACGTGAATCTGAGCGTGTTTCTGGCCTAGCAACAGCTTCAGATCACAGTGCATTGCATATATTGTATCGATTGGTCCAATGTGCTTGTATGGCCAAATTTAAGTGAATATAAGCTTCTGAAGTGAAGATATGTACTTTTCAAAAACTTTCTTTTTTTTAATTTTGCTAGTCAAAAATGTCCATTCTGTGTGTAACCCAGTGGGAAATTAAAAAACTTGAGTGAATTGTGACTATATGACTGAATTCGAGTGATTATGCGTTTATCTCTGTAAGGAAGCGCGCTTGAGCGCTGAAACTGTGGCTATACGTGCTTTCATGAAAACACGCTTCTTTGAGGTTTGAAGCTCAGAACGTGAATCTGAGCGTGTTTCTGGCCTAGCAACAGCTTCAGATCACAGTGCATTGCATATATTGTATCGATTGGTCCAATGTGCTTGTATGGCCAAATTTAAGTGAATATAAGCTTCTGAAGTGAAGATATGTACTTTTCAAAAACTTTCTTTTTTTTTAATTTTGCTAGTCAAAAATGTCCATTCTGTGTGTAACCCAGTGGGAAAGTGACAAACTTGAGTGAATTGTGACAATATGACTGAATTGGAGTGAATATGCGTTTATCTCTGTAAGAAAGCGAGCTAGAGCGCTGAAACTGTGGCGATACGCACTTTCATGAAAACATGCTTCTTTGAGGTTTTAAGCTCAGAAAGTGAATCTGAGCGTGTTTGCGGCCTGGCAACAGCTTCAGATCACAGTGCAATGCATATATTGTATCGTTTGTTCCAATGTGCTTGTATGGCCATTTGGAAGTGAATAGAAGCTTCTGAAGTGAAGATATGCACTTTTTCAAAAACTTTCTTTTTTTTTTTAATTTTGCTTGTCAAAAATGTCCATTCTGTGTGTAACCCAGTGGGAAAGTGAAAAACTTGAGTGAATTGTGACTATATGACTGAATTCGAGTGATTATGCGTTTATCTCTGTAAGGTAGCGCGCTAGTGCGCTGAAACTGTGGCTATACGTGCTTTCATGAAAACACGCTTCTTTGAGGTTTTAAGCTGAGAACGTGAATCTGAGCGTGTTTCTGGCCTGGCAACAGCTTCAGATCACAGTGCAATGCATATATTGTTTCGTTTGTTCCAATGTGCTTGTATGGCCATTTGGAAGTGAATAGAAGCTTCTGAAGTGAAGATATGCACTTTTTCAAAAACTTTCTTTTTTTTTTATTTTGCTTGTCAAAAATGTCCTTTCTGTGTGTAACCCAGTGGGAAAGTGACAAACTTGAGTGAATTCTGACTATATGACTGAATTCGAGTGATGATGCGTTTATCTCTGTAAGGAAGCGCGCTAGAGCGCTGAAACTGTGGCTATACGTGCTTTCATGAAAACACGCTTCTTTGAGGTTTTAAGCTCAGAATGTGAAACTGTGCGTGCTTCTGGCCAGGGAACAGCTTCAGATCACAGTGCATTGCTAATATTGTATCGATTGGTCCAATGTGCTTGTATGGCCAATTTTAAGTGAATATAAGCTTCTGAAGTGAAGATATATACTTTTCAAAAACTTTCTTTTTTTTTTAATTTTGCTTGTCAAAAATGTCCATTCTGTGTGTAACCCAGTGGGAAAGTGACAAACTTGAGTGAATTGTGACAATATGACTGAATTGGAGTGAATATGCGTTTATCTCTGTAAGGAAGCGCGCTAGAGCGCTGAAACTGTGGCTATACGTGCTTTCATGAAAACACGCTTCTTTGAGGTTTGAAGCTCAGAACGTGAATCTGAGCGTGTTTCTGGCCTAGCAACAGCTTCAGATCACAGTGCATTGCATATATTGTATCGATTGGTCCAATGTGCTTGTATGGCCAAATTTAAGTGAATATAAGCTTCTGAAGTGAAGATATGTACTTTTCAAAAACTTTCTTTTTTTTAATTTTGCTAGTCAAAAATGTCCATTCTGTGTGTAACCCAGTGGGAAATTAAAAAACTTGAGTGAATTGTGACTATATGACTGAATTCGAGTGATTATGCGTTTATCTCTGTAAGGAAGCGCGCTTGAGCGCTGAAACTGTGGCTATACGTGCTTTCATGAAAACACGCTTCTTTGAGGTTTGAAGCTCAGAACGTGAATCTGAGCGTGTTTCTGGCCTAGCAACAGCTTCAGATCACAGTGCATTGCATATATTGTATCGATTGGTCCAATGTGCTTGTATGGCCAAATTTAAGTGAATATAAGCTTCTGAAGTGAAGATATGTACTTTTCAAAAACTTTCTTTTTTTTTAATTTTGCTAGTCAAAAATGTCCATTCTGTGTGTAACCCAGTGGGAAAGTGACAAACTTGAGTGAATTGTGACAATATGACTGAATTGGAGTGAATATGCGTTTATCTCTGTAAGAAAGCGAGCTAGAGCGCTGAAACTGTGGCGATACGCACTTTCATGAAAACATGCTTCTTTGAGGTTTTAAGCTCAGAAAGTGAATCTGAGCGTGTTTGCGGCCTGGCAACAGCTTCAGATCACAGTGCAATGCATATATTGTATCATTTGTTCCAATGTGCTTGTATGGCCATTTGGAAGTGAATAGAAGCTTCTGAAGTGAAGATATGCACTTTTTCAAAAACTTTCTTTTTTTTTAAATTTTGCTTGTCAAAAATGTCCATTCTGTGTGTAACCCAGTGGGAAAGTGACAAACTTGAGTGAATTGTGACTATATGACTGAATTCGAGTGATTATGCGTTTATCTCTGTAAGGAAGCGCGCTAGTGCGCTGAAACTGTGGCTATACGTGCTTTCATGAAAACACGCTTCTTTGAGGTTTTAAGCTCAGAACGTGAATCTGAGCGTGTTTCTGGCCTGGCAACAGCTTCAGATCACAGTGCAATGCATATATTGTATCGTTTGTTCCAATGTGCTTGTATGGCCATTTGGAAGTGAATAGAAGCTTCTGAAGTGAAGATATGCACTTTTTCAAAAACTTTCTTTTTTTTTAATTTTGCTTGTCAAAAATGTCCTTCCTGTGTGTAACCCAGTGGGAAAGTGACAAAATTGAGTGAATTGTGACTATATGACTGAATTCGAGTGATGATGCGTTTATCTCTGTAAGGAAGCGCGCTAGAGCGCTGAAACTGTGGCTATACGTGCTTTCATGAAAACACGCTTCTTTGAGGTTTTAAGCTCAGAATGTGAAACTGTGCGTGCTTCTGGCCTGGGAACAGCTTCAGATCACAGTGCATTGCATATATTGTATCGATTGGTCCAATGTGCTTGTATGGCCAATTTTAAGTGAATATAAGCTTCTGAAGTGAAGATATATACTTTTCAAAAACTTTCTTTTTTTTAATTTTGCTTGTCAAAAATGTCCATTCTGTGTGTAACCCAGTGGGAAAGTGACAAACTTGAGTGAATTGTGACAATATGACTGAATTGGAGTGAATATGCGTTTATCTCTGTAAGAAAGCGAGCTAGAGCGCTGAAACTGTGGCTATACGCACTTTCATGGAGACACGCTTCTTTGAGGTTTTAAGCTCAGAACGTGAATATGAGAGTGTTTCTGGCCTGGGAACAGCTTCAGATCACAGTGCAATGAGTATATGGTATCACTTGGTCCAATGGCTTTTATGGCCATTTGGAAGTGAATATAAGCTTCTGAAGTGAAGATATGCACTTTTTCAAAAACTTTCTTTTTTTTAGATTTGCTTGTCAGAAATGTCCATTCTGTGTGTTACTCAGTGGGAAAGTGAAAAACTTCAGTGAATTGTGACTTTATTACTGAATTGGAGTGAATATGCTCGTATCTCTGTAAGGAAGCGCGCTAGAGCGCTGAAACTGTGGCTATACGCACTTTCATGAAAACATGCTTCTTTGAGGTTTTAAGCTCAGAAAGTGAATCTGAGCATGTTTCCGGCCTGGCAACAGCTTCAGATCACAGTGCAGTGCATATATTGTATCGATTGGTCCAATGTGCTTGTATGGCCATTTGGAAGTGAATATAAGCTTCTGAAGTGAAGATATGCACTTTTTCAAAAACTTTCTTTTTTATTTAATTTTGCTTGTCAAAAATGTCCATTCTGTGTCTAACCCAGTGGGAAAGTGAAAAACTTGAGTGAATTGTGACTATATGACTGAATTCGAGTGATTATGCGTTTATCTCTGTAAGGAAGCGTGCTAGAGCGCTGAAACTGTGGCTATACGTGCTTTCATGAAAACACGCTTCTTTGAGGTTTTAAGCTCAGAACGTGAATCTGAGCGTGTTTCTAGCCTGGCAACAGCTTCAGATCACAGTGCATTGCATATATTGTATCGACTGGTCCAATGTGCTTGTATGGCCAATTTTAAGTGAATATAAGCTTCTGAAGTGAAGATATGCACTTTTTCAAAAACTTTCTTTTTTTTAGATTTGCTTGTCAGAAATGTCCATTCTGTGTGTTACTCAGTGGGAAAGTGAAAAACTTGAGTGAATTGTGACTATATGACTGAATTCGATTGATTATGCGTTTATCTCTGTAAGGAAGCGCGCTAGTGCGCTGAAACTGTGGCTATACGTGCTTTCATGAAAACACGCTTCTTTGAGGTTTTAAGCTCAGAATGTGAAACTGTGCGTGCTTCTGGCCAGGGAACAGCTTCAGATCACAGTGCATTGCATATATTGTATCGATTGGTCCAATGTGCTTGTATGGCCAATTTTAAGTGAATATAAGCTTCTGTAGTGAAGATGTGTACTTTTCAAAAACTTTCTTTTTTTTTAATTTTGCTTGTCAAAAATGTCCATTCTGTGTGTAACCCAGTGGGAAAGTGACAAATTTGAGTGAATTGTGACAATATGACTGTATTGGAGTGAATATGCGTTTATCTCTGGAAGAAAGCGAGCTAGAGCGCTGAAACTGTGGCTATACGCACTTTCATGAAAACATGCTTCTTTGAGGTTTTAAGCTCAGAAAGTGAATCTGAGCATGTTTCCAGCCTGGCAACAGCTTCAGATCACAGTGCAGTGCATATATTGTATCGATTGGTCCAATGTGCTTGTATGGCCAATTTTAAGTGAATATAAGCTTCTGAAGTGAAGATATGTACTTTTCAAAAACTTTCTTTTTTTTAGTTTTGCTTGTCAAAAATGTCCTTTCTGTGTGTAATTTAGTGAGAAAGTGACAAACTTGAGTGAATTGTGACAATATGACTGAATTGGAGTGAATATGCTCGTATCTCTGTAAGGAAGCGCGCTAGAGCGCTGAAACTGTGGCTATACGCACTTTCATGGAAACACGCTTCTTTGAGGTTTTAAGCTCAGAAAGTGAAACTGTGCGTGTTTCTGGCCAGGGAACAGCTTCAGATCACAGTGCAATGCTTATATGGTATCGTTTGGTCCAATGTGCTTGTATGGCCATTTGGAAGTGAATATAAGCTTCTGAAGTGAAGATATGCACTTTTTCAAAAACTTTCTTTTTTTAGTTTTCTTGTCAAAAATGTCCTTTCTGTGTGTAACTTTGTGGGAAAGTGACAAACTTGAGTGAATTGTGACAATATGACTGAATTGGAGTGAATATGCGTTTATCTCTGAAAGAAAGCGAGCTAGAGCGCTGAAACTGTGGCTAAACGCACTTTCATGAAAACATGCTTCTTTGAGGTTTTAAGCTCAGAACGTGAATCTGAGCGTGTTTCCGGCCTGGAAACAGCTTCAGATCACAGTGCAATGCATATATTGTATCGTTTGTTCCAATGTGCTTGTATGGCCATTTGGAAGTGAATAGAAGCTTCTGAAGTGAAGATATGCACTTTTTCAAAAACTTTCTTTTTTTTTAATTTTGCTTGTCAAAAATGTCCTTTCTGTGTGTAACCCAGTGGGAAAGTGACAAAATTGAGTGAATTTTGACTATATGACTGAATTCGAGTGATGATGCGTTTATCTCTGTAAGGAAGCGCGCTAGAGCGCTGAAACTGTGGCTATACGTGCTTTCATGAAAACACGCTTCTTTGAGGTTTTAAGCTCAGAATGTGAAACTGTGCGTGCTTCTGGCCAGGGAACAGCTTCAGATCACAGTGCATTGCATATATTGTATCGATTGGTCCAATGTGCTTGTATGGCCAATTTTAAGTGAATATAAGCTTCTGAAGTGAAGTTATGTACTTTTCAAAAACTTTCTTTTTTTAATTTTGCTAGTCAAAAATGTTCATTCTGTGTGTAACCCAGTGGGAAAGTGACAAACTTGAGTGAATTGTGACAATATGACTGAATTGGAGTGAATACGCGTTTATCTCTGTTAGAAAGCGAGCTAGAGCGCTGAAACTGTGGCTATACGCACTTTCATGGAAACACGCTTCTTTGAGGTTTTAAGCTCAGAACGTGAATCTGAGCGTGTTTCTGGCCTGGGAACAGCTTCAGATCACAGTGCAATGCGTATATGGTATTGTTTGGTCCAATGGCTTTTATGGCCATTTGGAAGTGAAAAAAAGCTTCTGAAGTGAAGATATGCACTTTTTCAAAAACTTTCTTTTTTTTAGATTTGCTTGTCAGAAATGTCCATTCTGTGTGTTACTCAGTGGGAAAGTGAAAAACTTGAGTGAATTGTGACTATATTACTGAATTGGAGTGAATATGCTCGTATCTCTGTAAGGAAGCGCGCTAGAGCGCTGAAACTGTGGCTATACGCACTTTCATGGAAACACGCTTCTTTGAGGTTTTAAGCTCAGAATGTGAAACTGTGCGTGCTTCTGGCCAGGGAACAGCTTCAGATCACAGTGCAATGCTTATATTGTATCGATTGGTCCAATGTGCTTGTATGGCCAATTTTAAGTGAATATAAGCTTCTGAAGTGAAGATATATACTTTTCAAAAACTTTCTTTTTTTTAATTTTGCTTGTCAAAAATGTCCATTCTGTGTGTAACCCAGTGGGAAAGTGACAAACTTGAGTGAATTGTGACAATATGACTGAATTGGAGTGAATATGCGTTTATCTCTGTAAGAAAGCGAGCTAGAGCGCTGAAACTGTGGCTATACGCACTTTCATGGAGACACGCTTCTTTGAGGTTTTAAGCTCAGAACGTGAATATGAGAGTGTTTCTGGCCTGGGAACAGCTTCAGATCACAGTGCAATGAGTATATGGTATCACTTGGTCCAATGGCTTTTATGGCCATTTGGAAGTGAATATAAGCTTCTGAAGTGAAGATATGCACTTTTTCAAAAACTTTCTTTTTTTTAGATTTGCTTGTCAGAAATGTCCATTCTGTGTGTTACTCAGTGGGAAAGTGAAAAACTTCAGTGAATTGTGACTTTATTACTGAATTGGAGTGAATATGCTCGTATCTCTGTAAGGAAGCGCGCTAGAGCGCTGAAACTGTGGCTATACGCACTTTCATGAAAACATGCTTCTTTGAGGTTTTAAGCTCAGAAAGTGAATCTGAGCATGTTTCCGGCCTGGCAACAGCTTCAGATCACAGTGCAGTGCATATATTGTATCGATTGGTCCAATGTGCTTGTATGGCCATTTGGAAGTGAATATAAGCTTCTGAAGTGAAGATATGCACTTTTTCAAAAACTTTCTTTTTTATTTAATTTTGCTTGTCAAAAATGTCCATTCTGTGTCTAACCCAGTGGGAAAGTGAAAAACTTGAGTGAATTGTGACTATATGACTGAATTCGAGTGATTATGCGTTTATCTCTGTAAGGAAGCGTGCTAGAGCGCTGAAACTGTGGCTATACGTGCTTTCATGAAAACACGCTTCTTTGAGGTTTTAAGCTCAGAACGTGAATCTGAGCGTGTTTCTAGCCTGGCAACAGCTTCAGATCACAGTGCATTGCATATATTGTATCGACTGGTCCAATGTGCTTGTATGGCCAATTTTAAGTGAATATAAGCTTCTGAAGTGAAGATATGCACTTTTTCAAAAACTTTCTTTTTTTTAGATTTGCTTGTCAGAAATGTCCATTCTGTGTGTTACTCAGTGGGAAAGTGAAAAACTTGAGTGAATTGTGACTATATGACTGAATTCGATTGATTATGCGTTTATCTCTGTAAGGAAGCGCGCTAGTGCGCTGAAACTGTGGCTATACGTGCTTTCATGAAAACACGCTTCTTTGAGGTTTTAAGCTCAGAATGTGAAACTGTGCGTGCTTCTGGCCAGGGAACAGCTTCAGATCACAGTGCATTGCATATATTGTATCGATTGGTCCAATGTGCTTGTATGGCCAATTTTAAGTGAATATAAGCTTCTGTAGTGAAGATGTGTACTTTTCAAAAACTTTCTTTTTTTTTAATTTTGCTTGTCAAAAATGTCCATTCTGTGTGTAACCCAGTGGGAAAGTGACAAATTTGAGTGAATTGTGACAATATGACTGTATTGGAGTGAATATGCGTTTATCTCTGGAAGAAAGCGAGCTAGAGCGCTGAAACTGTGGCTATACGCACTTTCATGAAAACATGCTTCTTTGAGGTTTTAAGCTCAGAAAGTGAATCTGAGCATGTTTCCAGCCTGGCAACAGCTTCAGATCACAGTGCAGTGCATATATTGTATCGATTGGTCCAATGTGCTTGTATGGCCAATTTTAAGTGAATATAAGCTTCTGAAGTGAAGATATGTACTTTTCAAAAACTTTCTTTTTTTTAGTTTTGCTTGTCAAAAATGTCCTTTCTGTGTGTAATTTAGTGAGAAAGTGACAAACTTGAGTGAATTGTGACAATATGACTGAATTGGAGTGAATATGCTCGTATCTCTGTAAGGAAGCGCGCTAGAGCGCTGAAACTGTGGCTATACGCACTTTCATGGAAACACGCTTCTTTGAGGTTTTAAGCTCAGAAAGTGAAACTGTGCGTGTTTCTGGCCAGGGAACAGCTTCAGATCACAGTGCAATGCTTATATGGTATCGTTTGGTCCAATGTGCTTGTATGGCCATTTGGAAGTGAATATAAGCTTCTGAAGTGAAGATATGCACTTTTTCAAAAACTTTCTTTTTTTAGTTTTCTTGTCAAAAATGTCCTTTCTGTGTGTAACTTTGTGGGAAAGTGACAAACTTGAGTGAATTGTGACAATATGACTGAATTGGAGTGAATATGCGTTTATCTCTGAAAGAAAGCGAGCTAGAGCGCTGAAACTGTGGCTAAACGCACTTTCATGAAAACATGCTTCTTTGAGGTTTTAAGCTCAGAACGTGAATCTGAGCGTGTTTCCGGCCTGGAAACAGCTTCAGATCACAGTGCAATGCATATATTGTATCGTTTGTTCCAATGTGCTTGTATGGCCATTTGGAAGTGAATAGAAGCTTCTGAAGTGAAGATATGCACTTTTTCAAAAACTTTCTTTTTTTTTAATTTTGCTTGTCAAAAATGTCCTTTCTGTGTGTAACCCAGTGGGAAAGTGACAAAATTGAGTGAATTTTGACTATATGACTGAATTCGAGTGATGATGCGTTTATCTCTGTAAGGAAGCGCGCTAGAGCGCTGAAACTGTGGCTATACGTGCTTTCATGAAAACACGCTTCTTTGAGGTTTTAAGCTCAGAATGTGAAACTGTGCGTGCTTCTGGCCAGGGAACAGCTTCAGATCACAGTGCATTGCATATATTGTATCGATTGGTCCAATGTGCTTGTATGGCCAATTTTAAGTGAATATAAGCTTCTGAAGTGAAGTTATGTACTTTTCAAAAACTTTCTTTTTTTAATTTTGCTAGTCAAAAATGTTCATTCTGTGTGTAACCCAGTGGGAAAGTGACAAACTTGAGTGAATTGTGACAATATGACTGAATTGGAGTGAATACGCGTTTATCTCTGTTAGAAAGCGAGCTAGAGCGCTGAAACTGTGGCTATACGCACTTTCATGGAAACACGCTTCTTTGAGGTTTTAAGCTCAGAACGTGAATCTGAGCGTGTTTCTGGCCTGGGAACAGCTTCAGATCACAGTGCAATGCGTATATGGTATTGTTTGGTCCAATGGCTTTTATGGCCATTTGGAAGTGAAAAAAAGCTTCTGAAGTGAAGATATGCACTTTTTCAAAAACTTTCTTTTTTTTAGATTTGCTTGTCAGAAATGTCCATTCTGTGTGTTACTCAGTGGGAAAGTGAAAAACTTGAGTGAATTGTGACTATATTACTGAATTGGAGTGAATATGCTCGTATCTCTGTAAGGAAGCGCGCTAGAGCGCTGAAACTGTGGCTATACGCACTTTCATGGAAACACGCTTCTTTGAGGTTTTAAGCTCAGAATGTGAAACTGTGCGTGCTTCTGGCCAGGGAACAGCTTCAGATCACAGTGCAATGCTTATATTGTATCGATTGGTCCAATGTGCTTGTATGGCCAATTTTAAGTGAATATAAGCTTCTGAAGTGAAGATGTGTACTTTTCAAAAACTTTCTTTTTTTTTAATTTTGCTTGTCAAAAATGTCCATTCTGTGTGTAACCCAGTGGGAAAGTGACAAATTTGAGTGAATTTTGACAATATGACTGAATTGGAGTGAATATGCGTTTATCTCTGTAAGAAAGCGAGCTAGAGCGCTGAAACTGTGGCTATACGCACGTTCATGAAAACATGCTTCTTTGAGGTTTTAAGCTCAGAAAGTGAATCTGAGCATGTTTCCGGCCTGGCAACAGCTTCAGATCACAGTGCAGTGCATATATTGTATCGATTGGTCCAATGTGCTTGTATGGCCAATTTTAAGTGAATATAAGCTTCTGAAGTGAAGATATGTACTTTTCAAAAACTTTCTTTTTTTTAGTTTTGCTTGTCAAAAATGTCCTTTCTGTGTGTAATTTAGTGAGAAAGTGACAAACTTGAGTGAATTGTGACAATATGACTGAATTGGAGTGAATATGCTCGTATCTCTGTAAGGAAGCGCGCTAGTGCGCTGAAACTGTGGCTATACGCACTTTCATGGAAACACGCTTCTTTGAGGTTTTAAGCTCAGAAAGTGAAACTGTGCGTGTTTCTGGCCAGGGAACAGCTTCAGATCACAGTGCAATGCTTATATGGTATCGTTTGGTCCAATGTGCTTGTATGGCCATTTGGAAGTGAATATAAGCTTCTGAAGTGAAGATATGCACTTTTTCAAAAACTTTCTTTTTTTAGTTTTGCTTGTCAAAAATGTCCTTTCTGTGTGTAACTTTGTGGGAAAGTGACAAACTTGAGTGAATTGTGACAATATGACTGAATTGGAGTGAATATGCGTTTATCTCTGAAAGAAAGCGAGCTAGAGCGCTGAAACTGTGGCTAAACGCACTTTCATGAAAACATGCTTCTTTGAGGTTTTAAGCTCAGAACGTGAATCTGAGCGTGTTTCCGGCCTGGAAACAGCTTCAGATCACAGTGCAATGCATATATTGTATCGTTTGTTCCAATGTGCTTGTATGGCCATTTGGAAGTGAATAGAAGCTTCTGAAGTGAAGATATGCACTTTTTCAAAAACTTTCTTTTTTTTAAATTTTGCTTGTCAAAAATGTCCATTCTGTGTGTAACCCAGTGGGAAAGTGAAAAACTTGAGTGAATTGTGACTATATGACTGAATTCGATTGATTATGCGTTTATCTCTGTAAGGAAGCGCGCTAGAGCGCTGAAACTGTGGCTATACGTGCTTTCATGAAAACACGCTTCTTTGAGGTTTTAAGCTCAGAATGTGAAACTGTGCGTGCTTCTGGCCAGGGAACAGCTTCAGATCACAGTGCATTGCATATATTGTATCGATTGGTCCAATGTGCTTGTATGGCCAATTTTAAGTGAATATAAGCTTCTGTAGTGAAGATGTGTACTTTTCAAAAACTTTCTTTTTTTTTAATTTTGCTTGTCAAAAATGTCCATTCTGTGTGTAACCCAGTGGGAAAGTGAAAAATTTGAGTGAATTGTGACAATATGACTGAATTGGAGTGAATATGCGTTTATCTCTGTAAGAAAGCGAGCTAGAGCGCTGAGACTGTGGCTATACGCACTTTCATGAAAACATGCTTCTTTGAGGTTTTAAGCTCAGACAGTGAATCTGAGCATGTTTCCGGCCTGGCAACAGCTTCAGATCACAGTGCAGTGGATATATTGTATCGATTGGTCCAATGTGCTTGTATGGCCAATTTTAAGTGAATATAAGCTTCTGAAGTGAAGATATGTACTTTTCAAAAACTTTTTTTTTTTAGTTTTGCTTGTCAAAAATGTCCTTTCTGTGTGTAATTTAGTGAGAAAGTGACAAACTTGAGTGAATTGTGACAATATGACTGAATTGGAGTGAATATGCTCGTATCTCTGTAAGGAAGCGCGCTAGTGCGCTGAAACTGTGGCTATACGCACTTTCATGGAAACACGCTTCTTTGAGGTTTTAAGCTCAGAAAGTGAAACTGTGCGTGTTTCTGGCCAGGGAACAGCTTCAGATCACAGTGCAATGCTTATATGGTATCGTTTGGTCCAATGTGCTTGTATGGCCATTTGGAAGTGAATATAAGCTTCTGAAGTGAAGATATGCACTTTTTCAAAAACTTTCTTTTTTTAGTTTTGCTTGTCAAAAATGTCCTTTCTGTGTGTAACTTTGTGGGAAAGTGACAAACTTGAGTGAATTGTGACAATATGACTGAATTGGAGTGAATATGCGTTTATCTCTGAAAGAAAGCGAGCTAGAGCGCTGAAACTGTGGCTAAACGCACTTTCATGAAAACATGCTTCTTTGAGGTTTTAAGCTCAGAACGTGAATCTGAGCGTGTTTCCGGCCTGGAAACAGCTTCAGATCACAGTGCAATGCATATATTGTATCGTTTGTTCCAATGTGCTTGTATGGCCATTTGGAAGTGAATAGAAGCTTCTGAAGTGAAGATATGCACTTTTTCAAAAACTTTCTTTTTTTTAAATTTTGCTTGTCAAAAATGTCCATTCTGTGTGTAACCCAGTGGGAAAGTGAAAAACTTGAGTGAATTGTGACTATATGACTGAATTCGATTGATTATGCGTTTATCTCTGTAAGGAAGCGCGCTAGAGCGCTGAAACTGTGGCTATACGTGCTTTCATGAAAACACGCTTCTTTGAGGTTTTAAGCTCAGAATGTGAAACTGTGCGTGCTTCTGGCCAGGGAACAGCTTCAGATCACAGTGCATTGCATATATTGTATCGATTGGTCCAATGTGCTTGTATGGCCAATTTTAAGTGAATATAAGCTTCTGTAGTGAAGATGTGTACTTTTCAAAAACTTTCTTTTTTTTTAATTTTGCTTGTCAAAAATGTCCATTCTGTGTGTAACCCAGTGGGAAAGTGACAAATTTGAGTGAATTGTGACAATATGACTGAATTGGAGTGAATATGCGTTTATCTCTGTAAGAAAGCGAGCTAGAGCGCTGAAACTGTGGCTATACGCACTTTCATGAAAACATGCTTCTTTGAGGTTTTAAGCTCAGACAGTGAATCTGAGCATGTTTCCGGCCTGGCAACAGCTTCAGATCACAGTGCAGTGCATATATTGTATCGATTGGTCCAATGTGCTTGTATGGCCAATTTTAAGTGAATATAAGCTTCTGAAGTGAAGATATGTACTTTTCAAAAACTTTTTTTTTTTAGTTTTGCTTGTCAAAAATGTCCTTTCTGTGTGTAATTTAGTGAGAAAGTGACAAACTTGAGTGAATTGTGACAATATGACTGAATTGGAGTGAATATGCTCGTATCTCTGTAAGGAAGCGCGCTAGAGCGCTGAAACTGTGGCTATACGCACTTTCATGGAAACACGCTTCTTTGAGGTTTTAAGCTCAGAAAGTGAAACTGTGCGTGTTTCTGGCCAGGGAACAGCTTCAGATCACAGTGCAATGCTTATATGGTATCGTTTGGTCCAATGTGCTTGTATGGCCATTTGGAAGTGAATATAAGCTTCTGAAGTGAAGATATGCACTTTTTCAAAAACTTTCTTTTTTTAGTTTTGCTTGTCAAAAATGTCCTTTCTGTGTGTAACTTTGTGGGAAAGTGACAAACTTGAGTGAATTGTGACAATATGACTGAATTGGAGTGAATATGCGTTTATCTCTGAAAGAAAGCGAGCTAGAGCGCTGAAACTGTGGCTAAACGCACTTTCATGAAAACATGCTTCTTTGAGGTTTTAAGCTCAGAACGTGAATCTGAGCGTGTTTCCGGCCTGGAAACAGCTTCAGATCACAGTGCAATGCATATATTGTATCGTTTGTTCCAATGTGCTTGTATGGCCATTTGGAAGTGAATAGAAGCTTCTGAAGTGAAGATATGCACTTTTTCAAAAACTTTCTTTTTTTTTTAATTTTGCTTGTCAAAAATGTCCATTCTGTGTGTAACCCAATGGGAAAGTGACAAACTTGAGTGAATTTTGACTATATGACTGAATTCGAGTGATGATGCGTTTATCTCTGTAAGGAAGCGCGCTAGAGCGCTGAAACTGTGGCTATACGTGCTTTCATGAAAACACGCTTCTTTGAGGTTTTAAGCTCAGAATGTGAAACTGTGCGTGCTTCTGGCCAGGGAACAGCTTCAGATCACAGTGCATTGCATATATTGTATCGATTGGTCCAATGTGCTTTTATGGCCAATTTTAAGTGAATATAAGCTTCTGAAGTGAAGTTATGTACTTTTCAAAAACTTTCTTTTTTTAATTTTGCTAGTCAAAAATGTCCATTCTGTGTGTAACCCAGTGGGAAAGTGACAAACTTGAGTGAATTGTGACAATATGACTGAATTGGAGTGAATATGCGTTTATCTCTGTTAGAAAGCGAGCTAGAGCGCTGAAACTGTGGCTATACGCACTTTCATGGAAACACGCTTCTTTGAGGTTTTAAGCTCAGAACGTGAATCTGAGCGTGTTTCTGGCCTGGGAACAGCTTCAGATCACAGTGCAATGCGTATATGGTATTGTTTGGTCCAATGGCTTTTATGGCCATTTGGAAGTGAATATAAGCTTCTGAAGTGAAGATATGCACTTTTTCAAAAACTTTCTTTTTTTTAGATTTGCTTGTCAGAAATGTCCATTCTGTGTGTTACTCAGTGGGAAAGTGAAAAACTTGAGTGAATTGTGACTATATTACTGAATTGGAGTGAATATGCTCGTATCTCTGTAAGGAAGCGCGCTAGAGCGCTGAAACTGTGGCTATACGCACTTTCATGGAAACGCGCTTCTTTGAGGTTTTAAGCTCAGAATGTGAAACTGTGCGTGCTTCTGGCCAGGGAACAGCTTCAGATCACAGTGCAATGCTTATATTGTATCGATTGGTGCAATGTGCTTGTATGGCCAATTTTAAGTGAATACAAGCTTCTGAAGTGAAGATGTGTACTTTTCAAAAACTTTCTTTTTTTTTAATTTTGCTTGTCAAAAATGTCCATTCTGTGTGTAACCCAGTGGGAAAGTGACAAATTTGAGTGAATTGTGACAATATGACTGAATTGGAGTGAATATGCGTTTATCTCTGAAAGAAAGCGAGCTAGAGCGCTGAAACTGTGGCTAAACGCACTTTCATGAAAACATGCTTCTTTGAGGTTTTAAGCTCAGAACGTGAATCTGAGCGTGTTTCCGGCCTGGAAACAGCTTCAGATCACAGTGCAATGCATATATTGTATCGTTTGTTCCAATGTGCTTGTATGGCCATTTGGAAGTGAATAGAAGCTTCTGAAGAGAAGATATGCACTTTTTCAAAAACTTTCTTTTTTTTTAATTTTGCTTGTCAAAAATGTCCTTTCTGTGTGTAACCCAGTGGGAAAGTGACAAACTTGAGTGAATTTTGACTATATGACTGAATTCGAGTGATGATGCGTTTATCTCTGTAAGGAAGCGCGCTAGAGCGCTGAAACTGTGGCTATACGTGCTTTCATGAAAACACGCTTCTTTGAGGTTTTAAGCTCAGAATGTGAAACTGTGCGTGCTTCTGGCCAGGGAACAGCTTCAGATCACAGTGCATTGCATATATTGTATCGATTGGTCCAATGTGCTTGTATGTCCAATTTTAAGTGAATATAAGCTTCTGAAGTGAAGTTATGTACTTTTCAAAAACTTTCTTTTTTTAATTTTGCTAGTCAAAAATGTCCATTCTGTGTGTAACCCAGTGGGAAAGTGACAAACTTGAGTGAATTGTGACAATATGACTGAATTGGAGTGAATATGCGTTTATCTCTGTTAGAAAGCGAGCTAGAGCGCTGAAACTGTGGCTATACGCACTTTCATGGAAACACGCTTCTTTGAGGTTTTAAGCTCAGAACGTGAATCTGAGCGTGTTTCTGGCCTGGGAACAGCTTCAGATCACAGTGCAATGCGTATATGGTATTGTTTGGTCCAATGGCTTTTATGGCCATTTGGAAGTGAATATAAGCTTCTGAAGTGAAGATATGCACTTTTTCAAAAACTTTCTTTTTTTTAGATTTGCTTGTCAGAAATGTCCATTCTGTGTGTTACTCAGTGGGAAAGTGAAAAACTTGAGTGAATTGTGACTATATTACTGAATTGGAGTGAATATGCTCGTATCTCTGTAAGGAAGCGCGCTAGAGCGCTGAAACTGTGGCTATACGCACTTTCATGGAAACGCGCTTCTTTGAGGTTTTAAGCTCAGAATGTGAAACTGTGCGTGCTTCTGGCCAGGGAACAGCTTCAGATCACAGTGCAATGCTTATATTGTATCGATTGGTCCAATGTGCTTGTATGGCCAATTTTAAGTGAATATAAGCTTCTGAAGTGAAGATGTGTACTTTTCAAAAACTTTCTTTTTTTTTAATTTTGCTTGTCAAAAATGTCCATTCTGTGTGTAACCCAGTGGGAAAGTGACAAATTTGAGTGAATTGTGACAATATGACTGAATTGGAGTGAATATGCGTTTATCTCTGTAAGAAAGCGAGCTAGAGCGCTGAAACTGTGGCTATACGCACTTTCATGAAAACATGCTTCTTTGAGGTTTTAAGCTCAGAAAGTGAATCTGAGCATGTTTCCGGCCTGGCAACAGCTTCAGATCACAGTGCAGTGCATATATTGTATCGATTGGTCCAATGTGCTTGTATGGCCAATTTTAAGTGAATATAAGCTTCTGAAGTGAAGATATGTACTTTTCAAAAACTTTCTTTTTTTTAGTTTTGCTTGTCAAAAATGTCCTTTCTGTGTGTAATTTAGTGAGAAAGTGACAAACTTGAGTGAATTGTGACAATATGACTGAATTGGAGTGAATATGCTCGTATCTCTGTAAGGAAGCGCGCTAGAGCGCTGAAACTGTGGCTATACGCACTTTCATGGAAACACGCTTCTTTGAGGTTTTAAGCTCAGAAAGTGAAACTGTGCGTGTTTCTGGCCAGGGAACAGCTTCAGATCACAGTGCAATGCTTATATGGTATCGTTTGGTCCAATGTGCTTGTATGGCCATTTGGAAGTGAATATAAGCTTCTGAAGTGAAGATATGCACTTTTTCAAAAACTTTCTTTTTTTAGTTTTGCTTGTCAAAAATGTCCTTTCTGTGTGTAACTTTGTGGGAAAGTGACAAACTTGAGTGAATTGTGACAATATGACTGAATTGGAGTGAATATGCGTTTATCTCTGAAAGAAAGCGAGATAGAGCGCTGAAACTGTGGCTAAACGCACTTTCATGAAAACATGCTTCTTTGAGGTTTTAAGCTCAGAATGTGAAACTGTGCGTGCCTCTGGCCAGGGAACAGCTTCAGATCACAGTGCATTGCATATATTGTATCAATTGGTCCAATGTGCTTGTATGGCCACTTTTAAGTGAATATAAGCTTCTGAAGTGAAGATATGTACTTTTCAAAAACTTTCTTTTTTTTAATTTTGCTAGTCAAAAATGTCCATTCTGTGTGTAACCCAGTGGGAAAGTGACAAACTTGAGTGAATTGTGACAATATGACTGAATTGGAGTGAATATGCGTTTATCTCTGTAAGGAAGCGAGCTAGAGCGCTGAAACTGTGGCTATACGCACTTTCATGAAAACATGCTTCTTTGAGGTTTTAAGCTCAGAAAGTGAATCTGAGCGTGTTTGCGTCCTGGCAACAGCTTCAGATCACAGTGCAATGCATATATTGTATCGTTTGTTCCAATGTGCTTGTATGGCCATTTGGAAGTGAATAGAAGCTTCTGAAGTGAAGATATGCACTTTTTCAAAAACTTTCTTTTTTTTTTAATTTTGCTTGTCAAAAATGTCCATTCTGTGTGTAACCCAGTGGGAAAGTGAAAAACTTGAGTGAATTGTGACTATATGACTGAATTCGAGTGATTATGCGTTTATCTCTGTAAGGAAGCGCGCTAGTGCGCTGAAACTGTGGCTATACGTGCTTTCATGAAAACACGCTTCTTTGAGGTTTTAAGCTCAGAACGTGAATCTGAGCGTGTTTCTGGCCTGGCAACAGCTTCAGATCACAGTGCAATGCATATATTGTATCGTTTGTTCCAATGTGCTTCTATGGCCATTTGGAAGTGAATAGAAGCTTCTGAAGTGAAGATATGCACTTTTTCAAAAACTTTCTTTTTTTTTAATTTTGCTTGTCAAAAATGTCCTTTCTGTGTGTAACCCAGTGGGAACGTGACAAACTTGAGTGAATTGTGACTATATGACTGAAATCGAGTGATGATGCGTTTATCTCTGTAAGGAAGCGCGCTAGAGCGCTGAAACTGTGGCTATACGTGCTTTCATGAAAACACGCTTCTTTGAGGTTTTAAGCTCAGAATGTGAAACTGTGCGAGCTTCTGGCCAGGGAACAGCTTCAGATCACAGTGCATTGCATATATTGTATCGATTGGTCCAATGTGCTTGTACGGCCAATTTTAAGTGAATATAAGCTTCTGAAGTGAAGATATGTACTTTTCAAAAACTTTCTTTTTTTAATTTTGCTTGTCAAAAATGTCCATTCTGTGTGTAACCCAGTGGGAAAGTGACAAACTTGAGTGAATTGTGACAATATGACTGAATTGGAGTGAATATGCGTTTATCTCTGTAAGAAAGCGAGCTAGAGCGCTGAAACTGTGGCAATACGCACTTTCATGGAGACACGCTTCTTTGAGGTTTTAAGCTCAGAACGTGAATCTGAGCGTGTTTCTGGCCTGGGAACAGCTTCAGATCACAGTGCAATGAGTATATGGTATCGTTTGGTCCAATGGCTTTTATGGCCATTTGGAAGTGAATATAAGCTTCTGAAGTGAAGATATGCACTTTTTCAAAAACTTTCTTTTTTTTAGATTTGCTTGTCAGAAATGTCCATTCTGTGTGTTACTCAGTGGGAAAGTGAACAACTTCAGTGAATTGTGACTATATGACTGAATTCGAGTGATGATGCGTTTATCTCTGTAAGGAAGCGCGCTAGAGCGTGAAACTGTGGCTATACGTGCTTTCATGAAAACACGCTTCTTTGAGGTTTTAAGCTCAGAATGTGAAACTGTGCGTGCTTCTGGCCAGGGAACAGCTTCAGATCACAGTGCATTGCATATATTGTATCGATTGGTCCAATGTGCTTGTATGGCCAATTTTAAGTGAATATAAGCTTCTGAAGTGAAGATATGTACTTTTCAAAAACTTTCTTTTTTTTAATTTTGCTTGTCAAAAATGTCCATTCTGTGTGTAACCCAGTGGGAAAGTGACAAACTTGAGTGAATTGTGACAATATGACTGAATTGGAGTGAATATGCGTTTATCTCTGTTAGAAAGCGAGCTAGAGCGCTGAAACTGTGGCTATACGCACTTTCATGGAAACACGCTTCTTTGAGGTTTTAAGCTCAGAACGTGAATCTGAGCGTGTTTCTGGCCTGGGAACAGCTTCAGATCACAGTGCAATGCGTATATGGTATCGTTTGGTCCAATGGCTTTTATGGCCATTTGGAAGTGAATATAAGCTTCTGAAGTGAAGATATGCACTTTTTCAAAAACTTTCTTTTTTTTAAATTTTGCTTGTCAGAAATGTCCATTCTGTGTGTTACTTAGTGGGAAAGTGAACAACTTCAGTGAATTGTGACTATATTACTGAATTGGAGTGAATATGCTCGTATCTCTGTAAGGAAGCGCGCTAGAGCGCTGAAACTGTGGCTATACGCACTTTCATGGAAACACGCTTCTTTGAGGTTTTAAGCTCAGAATGTGAAACTGTGCGTGCTTCTGGCCAGGGAACAGCTTCAGATCACAGTGCAATGCTTATATGGTATCGTTTGGTCCAATGTGCTTGTATGGCCATTTGGAAGTGAATATAAGCTTCTGAAGTGAAGATATGCACTTTTTCAAAAACTTTCTTTTTTTAGTTTTGCTTGTCAAAAATGTCCTTTCTGTGTGTAACTTTGTGGGAAAGTGACAAACTTGAGTGAATCGTGACAATATGACTGAATTGGAGTGAATATGCGTTTATCTCTGAAAGAAACCGAGCTAGAGCGCTGAAACTGTGGCTAAACGCACTTTCATGAAAACATGCTTCTTTGAGGTTTTAAGCTCAGAACGTGAATCTGAGCGTGTTTCCGGCCTGGAAACAGCTTCAGATCACAGTGCAATGCATATATTGTATCGTTTGTTCCAATGTGCTTGTATGGCCATTTGGAAGTGAATAGAAGCTTCTGAAGTGAAGATATGCACTTTTTCAAAAACTTTCTTTTTTTTAGATTTGCTTGTCAGAAATGTCCATTCTGTGTGTTACTCAGTGGGAAAGTGAACAACTTCAGTGAATTGTGACTATATGACTGAATTCGAGTGATGATGCGTTTATCTCTGTAAGGAAGCGCGCTAGAGCGCTGAAACTGTGGCTATACGTGCTTTCATGAAAACACGCTTCTTTGAGGTTTTAAGCTCAGAATGTGAAACTGTGCGTGCTTCTGGCCAGGGAACAGCTTCAGATCACAGTGCATTGCATATATTGTATCGATTGGTCCAATGTGCTTGTATGGCCAATTTTAAGTGAATATAAGCTTCTGAAGTGAAGATATGTACTTTTCAAAAACTTTCTTTTTTTTAATTTTGCTTGTCAAAAATGTCCATTCTGTGTGTAACCCAGTGGGAAAGTGACAAACTTGAGTGAATTGTGACAATATGACTGAATTGGAGTGAATATGCGTTTATCTCTGTTAGAAAGCGAGCTAGAGCGCTGAAACTGTGGCTATACGCACTTTCATGGAAACACGCTTCTTTGAGGTTTTAAGCTCAGAACGTGAATCTGAGCGTGTTTCTGGCCTGGGAACAGCTTCAGATCACAGTGCAATGCGTATATGGTATCGTTTGGTCCAATGGCTTTTATGGCCATTTGGAAGTGAATATAAGCTTCTGAAGTGAAGATATGCACTTTTTCAAAAACTTTCTTTTTTTTAAATTTTGCTTGTCAGAAATGTCCATTCTGTGTGTTACTTAGTGGGAAAGTGAACAACTTCAGTGAATTGTGACTATATTACTGAATTGGAGTGAATATGCTCGTATCTCTGTAAGGAAGCGCGCTAGAGCGCTGAAACTGTGGCTATACGCACTTTCATGGAAACACGCTTCTTTGAGGTTTTAAGCTCAGAATGTGAAACTGTGCGTGCTTCTGGCCAGGGAACAGCTTCAGATCACAGTGCAATGCTTATATGGTATCGTTTGGTCCAATGTGCTTGTATGGCCATTTGGAAGTGAATATAAGCTTCTGAAGTGAAGATATGCACTTTTTCAAAAACTTTCTTTTTTTAGTTTTGCTTGTCAAAAATGTCCTTTCTGTGTGTAACTTTGTGGGAAAGTGACAAACTTGAGTGAATCGTGACAATATGACTGAATTGGAGTGAATATGCGTTTATCTCTGAAAGAAACCGAGCTAGAGCGCTGAAACTGTGGCTAAACGCACTTTCATGAAAACATGCTTCTTTGAGGTTTTAAGCTCAGAACGTGAATCTGAGCGTGTTTCCGGCCTGGAAACAGCTTCAGATCACAGTGCAATGCATATATTGTATCGTTTGTTCCAATGTGCTTGTATGGCCATTTGGAAGTGAATAGAAGCTTCTGAAGTGAAGATATGCACTTTTTCAAAAACTTTCTTTTTTTTAAATTTTGCTTGTCAAAAATGTCCATTCTGTGTGTAACTTTGTGGGAAAGTGACAAACTTGAGTGAATCGTGACAATATGACTGAATTGGAGTGAATATGCGTTTATCTCTGAAAGAAACCGAGCTAGAGCGCTGAAACTGTGGCTAAACGCACTTTCATGAAAACATGCTTCTTTGAGGTTTTAAGCTCAGAACGTGAATCTGAGCGTGTTTCCGGCCTGGAAACAGCTTCAGATCACAGTGCAATGCATATATTGTATCGTTTGTTCCAATGTGCTTGTATGGCCATTTGGAAGTGAATAGAAGCTTCTGAAGTGAAGATATGCACTTTTTCAAAAACTTTCTTTTTTTTAAATTTTGCTTGTCAAAAATGTCCATTCTGTGTGTAACCCAGTGGGGAAGTGAAAAACTTGAGTGAATTGTGACTATATTACTGAATTCGAGTGATTATGCGTTTATCTCTGTAAGGAAGCGCGCTAGAGCGCTGAAACTGTGGCTATACGTGCTTTCATGAAAACACGCTTCTTTGAGGTTTTAAGCTCAGAATGTGAAACTGTGCGTGCTTCTGGCCAGGGAACAGCTTCAGATCACAGTGCATTGCATATATTGTATCGATTGGTCCAATGTGCTTGTATGGCCAATTTTAAGTGAATATAAGCTTCTGAAGTGAAGATATGTACTTTTCAAAAACTTTCTTTTTTTTTAATTTTGCTAGTCAAAAATGTCCATTCTGTGTGTAACCCAGTGGGAAAGTGACAAACTTGAGTGAATTGTGACAATATGACTGAATTGGAGTGAATATGCGTTTATCTCTGTAAGAAAGCGAGCTAGAGCGCTGAAACTGTGGCTATACGCACTTTCATGAAAACATGCTTCTTTGAGGTTTTAAGCTCAGAAAGTGAATCTGAGCATGTTTCCGGCCTGGCAAGAGCTTCAGATCACAGTGCAGTGCATATATTGTATCGATTGGTCCAATGTGCTTGTATGGCCAATTTTAAGTGAATATAAGCTTCTGAAGTGAAGATATGTACTTTTCAAAAACTTTCTTTTTTTTAGTTTTGCTTGTCAAAAATGTCCTTTCTGGGTGTAACTTAGTGAGAAAGTGACAAACTTGAGTGAATTGTGACAAGATAACTGAATTGGAGTGAATATGCTTGATCTCTGTAAGGAAGCGCGCTAGAGCGCTGAAACTGTGGCTATACGCACTTTCATGGAAACACGCTTCTTTGAGGTTTTAAGCTCAGAAAGTGAAACTGTGCGTGTTTCTGGCCAGGGAACAGCTTCAGATCACAGTGCAATGCTTATATGGTATCGTTTGGTCCAATGTGCTTGTATGGCCATTTGGAAGTGAATATAAGCTTCTGAAGTGAAGATATGCACTTTTTCAAAAACTTTCTTTTTTTTTAATTTTGCTTGTCAAAAATGTCCATTCTGTGTGTAACCAGGTGGGAAAGTGAAAAACTTGAGTGAATTGTGACTATATGACTGAATTGGAGTGAATATGCGTTTATCTCTGTAAGAAAGCGAGCTAGAGCGCTGAAACTGTTGCTATACGTGCTTTCATGAAAACACGCTTCTTTGAGGTTTTAAGCTCAGAATGTGAAACTGTGCGTGCTTCTGGCCAGGGAACAGCTTCAGATCACAGTGCAATGCGTATATTGTATCGATTGGTCCAATGTGCTTGTATGGCCAATTTTAAGTGAATATAAGCTTCTGAAGTGAAGATATGTACTTTTCAAAAACTTTATTATTTTTAGTTTTGCTTGTCAAAAATGTCCATTCTGTGTGTAACTTAGTGGGAAAGTGACAAACTTGAGTGAATCGTGACAATATGACTGAATTGGAGTGAATATGTGTTTATCTCTGTAAGAAAGCGAGCGAGAGCGCTGGAACTGTGGCTATACGCACTTTCATGAAAACATGCTTCTTTGAGGTTTTAAGCTCAGAAAGTGAATCTGAGCGTGCTTGCGGCCTGGCAACAGCTTCAGATCACAGTGCAATGCATATATTGTATCGTTTGTTCCAATGTGCTTCTATGGCCATTTGGAAGTGAATAGAAGCTTCTGAAGTGAAGATATGCACTTTTTCAAAAACTTTCTTTTTTTTTAATTTTGCTTGTCAAAAATGTCCTTTCTGTGTGTAACCCAGTGGGAAAGTGACAAACTTGAGTGAATTGTGACTATATGACTGAAATCGAGTGATGATGCGTTTATCTCTGTAAGGAAGCGCGCTAGAGCGCTGAAACTGTGGCTATACGTGCTTTCATGAAAACACGCTTCTTTGAGGTTTTAAGCTCAGAATGTGAAACTGTGCGAGCTTCTGGCCAGGGAACAGCTTCAGATCACAGTGCATTGCATATATTGTATCGATTGGTCCAATGTGCTTGTATGGCCAATTTTAAGTGAATATAAGCTTCTGAAGTGAAGATATGTACTTTTCAAAAACTTTCTTTTTTTAATTTTGCTTGTCAAAAATGTCCATTCTGTGTGTAACCCAGTGGGAAAGTGACAAACTTGAGTGAATTGTGACAATATGACTGAATTGGAGTGAATATGCGTTTATCTCTGTAAGAAAGCGAGCTAGAGCGCTGAAACTGTGGCTATACGCACTTTCATGGAGACACGCTTCTTTGAGGTTTAAAGCTCAGAACGTGAATCTGAGCGTGTTTCTGGCTTGGGAACAGCTTCAGATCACAGTGCAATGAGTATATGGTATCGTTTGGTCCAATGGCTTTTATGGCCATTTGGAAGTGAATATAAGCTTCTGAAGTGAAGATATGCACTTTTTCAAAAACTTTCTTTTTTTTAGATTTGCTTGTCAGAAATGTCCATTCTGTGTGTTACTCAGTGGGAAAGTGAACAACTTCAGTGAATTGTGACTATATGACTGAATTCGAGTGATGATGCGTTTATCTCTATAAGGAAGCGCCCTAGAGCGCTGAAACTGTGGCTATACGTGCTTTCATGAAAACACGCTTCTTTGAGGTTTTAAGCTCAGAATGTGAAACTGTGCGTGCTTCTGGCCAGGGAACAGCTTCAGATCACAGTGCATTGCATATATTGTATCGATTGGTCCAATGTGCTTGTATGGCCAATTTTAAGTGAATATAAGCTTCTGAAGTGAAGATATGTACTTTTCAAAAACTTTCTTTTTTTTAATTTTGCTTGTCAAAAATGTCCATTCTGTGTGTAACCCAGTGGGAAAGTGACAAACTTGAGTGAATTGTGACAATATGACTGAATTGGAGTGAATATGCGTTTATCTCTGTTAGAAAGCGAGCTAGAGCGCTGAAACTGTGGCTATACGCACTTTCATGGAAACACGCTTCTTTGAGGTTTTAAGCTCAGAACGTGAATCTGAGCGTGTTTCTGGCCTGGGAACAGCTTCAGATCACAGTGCAATGCGTATATGGTATCGTTTGGTCCAATGGCTTTTATGGCCATTTGGAAGTGAATATAAGCTTCTGAAGTGAAGATATGCACTTTTTCAAAAACTTTCTTTTTTTTAGATTTGCTTGTCAGAAATGTCCATTCTGTGTGTTACTTAGTGGGAAAGTGAACAACTTCAGTGAATTGTGACTATATTACTGAATTGGAGTGAATATGCTCGTATCTCTGTAAGGAAGCGCGCTAGAGCGCTGAAACTGGGGCTATACGCACTTTCATGGAAACACGCTTCTTTGAGGTTTTAAGCTCAGAATGTGAAACTGTGCGTGCTTCTGGCCAGGGAACAGCTTCAGATCACAGTGCAATGCTTATATGGTATCGTTTGGTCCAATGTGCTTGTATGGCCATTTGGAAGTGAATATAAGCTTCTGAAGTGAAGATATGCACTTTTTCAAAAACTTTCTTTTTTTAGTTTTGCTTGTCAAAAATGTCCTTTCTGTGTGTAACTTTGTGGGAAAGTGACAAACTTGAGTGAATCGTGACAATATGACTGAATTGGAGTGAATATGCGTTTATCTCTGAAAGAAACCGAGCTAGAGCGCTGAAACTGTGGCTAAACGCACTTTCATGAAAACATGCTTCTTTGAGGTTTTAAGCTCAGAACGTGAATCTGAGCGTGTTTCCGGCCTGGAAACAGCTTCAGATCACAGTGCAATGCATATATTGTATCGTTTGTTCCAATGTGCTTGTATGGCCATTTGGAAGTGAATAGAAGCTTCTGAAGTGAAGATATGCACTTTTTCAAAAACTTTCTTTTTTTTAAATTTTTCTTGTCAAAAATGTCCATTCTGTGTGTAACCCAGTGGGAAAGTGAAAAACTTGAGTGAATTGTGACTATATGACTGAATTCGAGTGAATATGCGTTTATCTCTGTAAGGAAGCGCGCTAGAGCGCTGAAACTGTGGCTATACGTGCTTTCATGAAAACACGCTTCTTTGAGGTTTTAAGCTCAGAATGTGAAACTGTGCGTGCTTCTGGCCAGGGAACAGCTTCAGATCACAGTGCATTGCATATATTGTATCGATTGGTCCAATGTGCTTGTATGGCCAATTTTAAGTGAATATAAGCTTCTGAAGTGAAGATATGTACTTTTCAAAAACTTTCTTTTTTTTAATTTTGCTAGTCAAAAATGTCCATTCTGTGTGTAACCCAGTGGGAAAGTGACAAACTTGAGTGAATTGTGACAATATGACTGAATTGGAGTGAATATGCGTTTATCTCTGTAAGAAAGCGAGCTAGAGCGCTGAAACTGTGGCTATACGCACTTTCATGAAAACATGCTTCTTTGAGGTTTTAAGCTCAGAAAGTGAATCTGAGCATGTTTCCGGCCTGGCAAGAGCTTCAGATCACAGTGCAGTGCATATATTGTATCGATTGGTCCAATGTGCTTGTATGGCCAATTTTAAGTGAATATAAGCTTCTGAAGTGAAGATATGTACTTTTCAAAAACTTTCTTTTTTTTAGTTTTGCTTGTCAAAAATGTCCTTTCTGTGTGTAACTTAGTGAGAAAGTGACAAACTTGAGTGAATTGTGACAAGATAACTGAATTGGAGTGAATATGCTTGATCTCTGTAAGGAAGCGCGCTAGAGCGCTGAAACTGTGGCTATACGCACTTTCATGGAAACACGCTTCTTTGAGGTTTTAAGCTCAGAAAGTGAAACTGTGCGTGTTTCTGGCCAGGGAACAGCTTCAGATCACAGTGCAATGCTTATATGGTATCGTTTGGTCCAATGTGCCTGTATGGCCATTTGGAAGTGAATATAAGCTTCTGAAGTGAAGATATGCACTTTTTCAAAAACTTTCTTTTTTTTAAATTTTGCTTGTCAAAAATGTCCATTCTGTGTGTAACCAGGTGGGAAAGTGAAAAACTTGAGTGAATTGTGACTATATGACTGAATTGGAGTGAATATGCGTTTATCTCTGTAAGAAAGCGAGCTAGACCGCTGAAACTGTGGCTATACGTGCTTTCATGAAAACACGCTTCTTTGAGGTTTTAAGCTCAGAATGTGAAACTGTGCGTGCTTCTGGCCAGGGAACAGCTTCAGATCACAGTGCAATGCGTATATTGTATCGATTGGTCCAATGTGCTTGTATGGCCAATTTTAAGTGAATATAAGCTTCTGAAGTGAAGATATGTACTTTTCAAAAACTTTTTTTTTTTTAGTTTTGCTTGTCAAAAATGTCCTTTCTGTGTGTAACTTAGTGAGAAAGTGACAAACTTGAGTTAATTGTGACAATATGACTGAATTGGAGTGAATATGCGTTTATCTCTGTAAGAAAGCGAGCTAGAGCGCTGAAACTGTGGCTATACGCACTTTCATGAAAACATGCTTCTTTGAGGTTTTAAGCTCAGAAAGTGAATTTGAGCGTGTTTGCGGCCTGGCAACAGCTTCAGATCACAGTGCAATGCATATATTGTATCGTTTGTTCCAATGTGCTTGTATGGCCATTTGGAAGTGAATAGAAGCTTCTGAAGTGAAGATATGCACTTTTTCAAAAACTTTCTTTTTATTTTAATTTTGCTTGTCAAAAATGTCCATTCTGTGTGTAACCCAGTGGGAAAGTGAAAAACTTGAGTGAATTGTGACTATATGACTGAATTTGAGTGATTATGCGTTTATCTCTGTAAGGAAGCGCGCTAGTGCGCTGAAACTGTGGCTATACGTGCTTTCATGAAAACACGCTTCTTTGAGGTTTTAAGCTCAGAACGTGAATCTGAGCGTGTTTCTGGCCTGGCAACAGCTTCAGATCACAGTGCAAAGCATATATTGTATCGTTTGTTCCCATGTGCTTGTATGGCCATTTGGAAGTGAATAGAAGCTTCTGAAGTGAAGATATGCACTTTTTCAAAAACTTTCTTTTTTTTTAATTTTGCTTGTCAAAAATGTCCATTCTGTGTGTTACTTAGTGGGAAAGTGACAAACTTGAGTGAATTGTGACAATATGACTGAATTGGAGTGAATATGTGTTTATCTCTGTAAGAAAGCGAGCTAGAGCGCTGGAACTGTGGCTATACGCACTTTCATGAAAACATGCTTCTTTGAGGTTTTAAGCTCAGAAAGTGAATCTGAGCGTGCTTGCGGCCTGGGAACAGCTTCAGATCACAGTGCAATGCTTATATGGTATCGTTTGGTCCAATGTGCTTGTATGGCCATTTGGAAGTGAATATAAGCTTCTGAAGTGAAGATATGCACTTTTTCAAAAACTTTCTTTTTTTTTAATTTTGCTTGTCAAAAATGTCCATTCTGTGTGTAACCAGGTGGGAAAGTGAAAAACTTGAGTGAATTGTGACTATATGACTGAATTGGAGTGAATATGCGTTTATCTCTGTAAGAAAGCGAGCTAGAGCGCTGAAACTGTTGCTATACGTGCTTTCATGAAAACACGCTTCTTTGAGGTTTTAAGCTCAGAATGTGAAACTGTGCGTGCTTCTGGCCAGGGAACAGCTTCAGATCACAGTGCAATGCGTATATTGTATCGATTGGTCCAATGTGCTTGTATGGCCAATTTTAAGTGAATATAAGCTTCTGAAGTGAAGATATGTACTTTTCAAAAACTTTATTATTTTTAGTTTTGCTTGTCAAAAATGTCCATTCTGTGTGTAACTTAGTGGGAAAGTGACAAACTTGAGTGAATCGTGACAATATGACTGAATTGGAGTGAATATGTGTTTATCTCTGTAAGAAAGCGAGCGAGAGCGCTGGAACTGTGGCTATACGCACTTTCATGAAAACATGCTTCTTTGAGGTTTTAAGCTCAGAAAGTGAATCTGAGCGTGCTTGCGGCCTGGCAACAGCTTCAGATCACAGTGCAATGCATATATTGTATCGTTTGTTCCAATGTGCTTCTATGGCCATTTGGAAGTGAATAGAAGCTTCGGAAGTGAAGATATGCACTTTTTCAAAAACTTTCTTTTTTTTTAATTTTGCTTGTCAAAAATGTCCTTTCTGTGTGTAACCCAGTGGGAAAGTGACAAACTTGAGTGAATTGTGACTATATGACTGAAATCGAGTGATGATGCGTTTATCTCTGTAAGGAAGCGCGCTAGAGCGCTGAAACTGTGGCTATACGTGCTTTCATGAAAACACGCTTCTTTGAGGTTTTAAGCTCAGAATGTGAAACTGTGCGAGCTTCTGGCCAGGGAACAGCTTCAGATCACAGTGCATTGCATATATTGTATCGATTGGTCCAATGTGCTTGTATGGCCAATTTTAAGTGAATATAAGCTTCTGAAGTGAAGATATGTACTTTTCAAAAACTTTCTTTTTTTAATTTTGCTTGTCAAAAATGTCCATTCTGTGTGTAACCCAGTGGGAAAGTGACAAACTTGAGTGAATTGTGACAATATGACTGAATTGGAGTGAATATGCGTTTATCTCTGTAAGAAAGCGAGCTAGAGCGCTGAAACTGTGGCTATACGCACTTTCATGGAGACACGCTTCTTTGAGGTTTAAAGCTCAGAACGTGAATCTGAGCGTGTTTCTGGCTTGGGAACAGCTTCAGATCACAGTGCAATGAGTATATGGTATCGTTTGGTCCAATGGCTTTTATGGCCATTTGGAAGTGAATATAAGCTTCTGAAGTGAAGATATGCACTTTTTCAAAAACTTTCTTTTTTTTAGATTTGCTTGTCAGAAATGTCCATTCTGTGTGTTACTCAGTGGGAAAGTGAACAACTTCAGTGAATTGTGACTATATGACTGAATTCGAGTGATGATGCGTTTATCTCTATAAGGAAGCGCCCTAGAGCGCTGAAACTGTGGCTATACGTGCTTTCATGAAAACACGCTTCTTTGAGGTTTTAAGCTCAGAATGTGAAACTGTGCGTGCTTCTGGCCAGGGAACAGCTTCAGATCACAGTGCATTGCATATATTGTATCGATTGGTCCAATGTGCTTGTATGGCCAATTTTAAGTGAATATAAGCTTCTGAAGTGAAGATATGTACTTTTCAAAAACTTTCTTTTTTTTAATTTTGCTTGTCAAAAATGTCCATTCTGTGTGTAACCCAGTGGGAAAGTGACAAACTTGAGTGAATTGTGACAATATGACTGAATTGGAGTGAATATGCGTTTATCTCTGTTAGAAAGCGAGCTAGAGCGCTGAAACTGTGGCTATACGCACTTTCATGGAAACACGCTTCTTTGAGGTTTTAAGCTCAGAACGTGAATCTGAGCGTGTTTCTGGCCTGGGAACAGCTTCAGATCACAGTGCAATGCGTATATGGTATCGTTTGGTCCAATGGCTTTTATGGCCATTTGGAAGTGAATATAAGCTTCTGAAGTGAAGATATGCACTTTTTCAAAAACTTTCTTTTTTTTAGATTTGCTTGTCAGAAATGTCCATTCTGTGTGTTACTTAGTGGGAAAGTGAACAACTTCAGTGAATTGTGACTATATTACTGAATTGGAGTGAATATGCTCGTATCTCTGTAAGGAAGCGCGCTAGAGCGCTGAAACTGGGGCTATACGCACTTTCATGGAAACACGCTTCTTTGAGGTTTTAAGCTCAGAATGTGAAACTGTGCGTGCTTCTGGCCAGGGAACAGCTTCAGATCACAGTGCAATGCTTATATGGTATCGTTTGGTCCAATGTGCTTGTATGGCCATTTGGAAGTGAATATAAGCTTCTGAAGTGAAGATATGCACTTTTTCAAAAACTTTCTTTTTTTAGTTTTGCTTGTCAAAAATGTCCTTTCTGTGTGTAACTTTGTGGGAAAGTGACAAACTTGAGTGAATCGTGACAATATGACTGAATTGGAGTGAATATGCGTTTATCTCTGAAAGAAACCGAGCTAGAGCGCTGAAACTGTGGCTAAACGCACTTTCATGAAAACATGCTTCTTTGAGGTTTTAAGCTCAGAACGTGAATCTGAGCGTGTTTCCGGCCTGGAAACAGCTTCAGATCACAGTGCAATGCATATATTGTATCGTTTGTTCCAATGTGCTTGTATGGCCATTTGGAAGTGAATAGAAGCTTCTGAAGTGAAGATATGCACTTTTTCAAAAACTTTCTTTTTTTTAAATTTTTCTTGTCAAAAATGTCCATTCTGTGTGTAACCCAGTGGGAAAGTGAAAAACTTGAGTGAATTGTGACTATATGACTGAATTCGAGTGAATATGCGTTTATCTCTGTAAGGAAGCGCGCTAGAGCGCTGAAACTGTGGCTATACGTGCTTTCATGAAAACACGCTTCTTTGAGGTTTTAAGCTCAGAATGTGAAACTGTGCGTGCTTCTGGCCAGGGAACAGCTTCAGATCACAGTGCATTGCATATATTGTATCGATTGGTCCAATGTGCTTGTATGGCCAATTTTAAGTGAATATAAGCTTCTGAAGTGAAGATATGTACTTTTCAAAAACTTTCTTTTTTTTAATTTTGCTAGTCAAAAATGTCCATTCTGTGTGTAACCCAGTGGGAAAGTGACAAACTTGAGTGAATTGTGACAATATGACTGAATTGGAGTGAATATGCGTTTATCTCTGTAAGAAAGCGAGCTAGAGCGCTGAAACTGTGGCTATACGCACTTTCATGAAAACATGCTTCTTTGAGGTTTTAAGCTCAGAAAGTGAATCTGAGCATGTTTCCGGCCTGGCAAGAGCTTCAGATCACAGTGCAGTGCATATATTGTATCGATTGGTCCAATGTGCTTGTATGGCCAATTTTAAGTGAATATAAGCTTCTGAAGTGAAGATATGTACTTTTCAAAAACTTTCTTTTTTTTAGTTTTGCTTGTCAAAAATGTCCTTTCTGTGTGTAACTTAGTGAGAAAGTGACAAACTTGAGTGAATTGTGACAAGATAACTGAATTGGAGTGAATATGCTTGATCTCTGTAAGGAAGCGCGCTAGAGCGCTGAAACTGTGGCTATACGCACTTTCATGGAAACACGCTTCTTTGAGGTTTTAAGCTCAGAAAGTGAAACTGTGCGTGTTTCTGGCCAGGGAACAGCTTCAGATCACAGTGCAATGCTTATATGGTATCGTTTGGTCCAATGTGCCTGTATGGCCATTTGGAAGTGAATATAAGCTTCTGAAGTGAAGATATGCACTTTTTCAAAAACTTTCTTTTTTTTAAATTTTGCTTGTCAAAAATGTCCATTCTGTGTGTAACCAGGTGGGAAAGTGAAAAACTTGAGTGAATTGTGACTATATGACTGAATTGGAGTGAATATGCGTTTATCTCTGTAAGAAAGCGAGCTAGACCGCTGAAACTGTGGCTATACGTGCTTTCATGAAAACACGCTTCTTTGAGGTTTTAAGCTCAGAATGTGAAACTGTGCGTGCTTCTGGCCAGGGAACAGCTTCAGATCACAGTGCAATGCGTATATTGTATCGATTGGTCCAATGTGCTTGTATGGCCAATTTTAAGTGAATATAAGCTTCTGAAGTGAAGATATGTACTTTTCAAAAACTTTTTTTTTTTTAGTTTTGCTTGTCAAAAATGTCCTTTCTGTGTGTAACTTAGTGAGAAAGTGACAAACTTGAGTGAATTGTGACAATATGACTGAATTGGAGTGAATATGCGTTTATCTCTGTAAGAAAGCGAGCTAGAGCGCTGAAACTGTGGCTATACGCACTTTCATGAAAACATGCTTCTTTGAGGTTTTAAGCTCAGAAAGTGAATTTGAGCGTGTTTGCGGCCTGGCAACAGCTTCAGATCACAGTGCAATGCATATATTGTATCGTTTGTTCCAATGTGCTTGTATGGCCATTTGGAAGTGAATAGAAGCTTCTGAAGTGAAGATATGCACTTTTTCAAAAACTTTCTTTTTATTTTAATTTTGCTTGTCAAAAATGTCCATTCTGTGTGTAACCCAGTGGGAAAGTGAAAAACTTGAGTGAATTGTGACTATATGACTGAATTTGAGTGATTATGCGTTTATCTCTGTAAGGAAGCGCGCTAGTGCGCTGAAACTGTGGCTATACGTGCTTTCATGAAAACACGCTTCTTTGAGGTTTTAAGCTCAGAACGTGAATCTGAGCGTGTTTCTGGCCTGGCAACAGCTTCAGATCACAGTGCAAAGCATATATTGTATCGTTTGTTCCCATGTGCTTGTATGGCCATTTGGAAGTGAATAGAAGCTTCTGAAGTGAAGATATGCACTTTTTCAAAAACTTTCTTTTTTTTTAATTTTGCTTGTCAAAAATGTCCATTCTGTGTGTTACTTAGTGGGAAAGTGACAAACTTGAGTGATTTGTGACAATATGACTGAATTGGAGTGAATATGTGTTTATCTCTGTAAGAAAGCGAGCTAGAGCGCTGGAACTGTGGCTATACGCACTTTCATGAAAACATGCTTCTTTGAGGTTTTAAGCTCAGAAAGTGAATCTGAGCGTGCTTGCGGCCTGGGAACAGCTTCAGATCACAGTGCAATGCATATATTGTATCGTTTGTTCCAATGTGCTTGTATGGCCATTTGGAAGTGAATAGAAGCTTCTGAAGTGAAGATATGCACTTTTTCAAAAACTTTCTTTTTTTTTTAATTTTGCTTGTCAAAAATGTCCATTCTGTGTGTAACCCAGTGGGAAAGTGAAAAACTTGAGTGAATTGTGACTATATGACTGAATTCGAGTGATTATGCGTTTATCTCTGTAAGGAAGCGCGCTAGTGCGCTGAAACTGTGGCTATACGTGCTTTCATGAAAACACGCTTCTTTGAGGTTTTAAGCTCAGAACGTGAATCTGAGCGTGTTTCTGGCCTGGCAACAGCTTCAGATCACAGTGCAATGCATATATTGTATCGTTTGTTCCAATGGCTTTTATGGCCATTTGGAAGTGAATATAAGCTTCTGAAGTGAAGATATGCACTTTTTCAAAAACTTTCTTTTTTTTAGATTTGCTTGTCAGAAATGTCCATTCTGTGTGTTACTCAGTGGGAAAGTGAACAACTTCAGTGAATTGTGACTATATGACTGAATTCGAGTGATGATGCGTTTATCTCTGTAAGGAAGCGCCCTAGAGCGCTGAAACTGTGGCTATACGTGCTTTCATGAAAACACGCTTCTTTGAGGTTTTAAGCTCAGAATGTGAAACTGTGCGTGCTTCTGGCCAGGGAACAGCTTCAGATCACAGTGCATTGCATATATTGTATCGATTGGTCCAATGTGCTTGTATGGCCAATTTTAAGTGAATATAAGCTTCTGAAGTGAAGATATGTACTTTTCAAAAACTTTCTTTTTTTTAATTTTGCTTGTCAAAAATGTCCATTCTGTGTGTAACCCAGTGGGAAAGTGACAAACTTGAGTGAATTGTGACAATATGACTGAATTGGAGTGAATATGCGTTTATCTCTGTTAGAAAGCGAGCTAGAGCGCTGAAACTGTGGCTATACGCACTTTCATGGAAACACGCTTCTTTGAGGTTTTAAGCTCAGAACGTGAATCTGAGCGTGTTTCTGGCCTGGGAACAGCTTCAGATCACAGTGCAATGCGTATATGGTATCGTTTGGTCCAATGGCTTTTATGGCCATTTGGAAGTGAACATAAGCTTCTGAAGTGAAGATATGCACTTTTTCAAAAACTTTCTTTTTTTTAGATTTGCTTGTCAGAAATGTCCATTCTGTGTGTAACCAGGTGGGAAAGTGAACAACTTCAGTGAATTGTGACTATATTACTGAATTGGAGTGAATATGCTCGTATCTCTGTAAGGAAGCGCGCTAGAGCGCTGAAACTGTGGCTATACGCACTTTCATGGAAACACGCTTCTTTGAGGTTTTAAGCTCAGAATGTGAAACTGTGCGTGCTTCTGGCCAGGGAACAGCTTCAGATCACAGTGCAATGCTTATATGGTATCGTTTGGTCCAATGTGCTTGTATGGCCATTTGGAAGTGAATATAAGCTTCTGAAGTGAAGATATGCACTTTTTCAAAAACTTTCTTTTTTTAGTTTTGCTTGTCAAAAATGTCCTTTCTGTGTGTAACTTTGTGGGAAAGTGACAAACTTGAGTGAATCGTGACAATATGACTGAATTGGAGTGAATATGCGTTTATGTCTGAAAGAAAGCGAGCTAGAGCGCTGAAACTGTGGCTAAACGCAGTTTCATGAAAACATGCTTCTTTGAGGTTTTAAGCTCAGAATGTGAATCTGAGCGTGTTTCCGGCCTGGAAACAGCTTCAGATCACAGTGCAATGCATATATTGTATCGTTTGTTCCAATGTGCTTGTATGGCCATTTGGAAGTGAATAGAAGCTTCTGAAGTGAAGATATGCACTTTTTCAAAAACTTTCTTTTTTTTAAATTTTGCTTGTCAAAAATGTCCATTCTGTGTGTAACCCAGTGGGAAAGTGAAAAACTTGAGTGAATTGTGACTATATGACTGAATTCGAGTGATTATGCGTTTATCTCTGTAAGGAAGCGCGCTAGAGCGCTGAAACTGTGGCTATACGTGCTTTCATGAAAACACGCTTCTTTGAGGTTTTAAGCTCAGAATGTGAAACTGTGCGTGCTTCTGGCCAGGGAACAGCTTCAGATCACAGTGCATTGCATATATTGTATCGATTGGTCCAATGTGCTTGTATGGCCAATTTTAAGTGAATATAAGCTTCTGAAGTGAAGATATGTACTTTTCAAAAACTTTCTTTTTTTTAATTTTGCTAGTCAAAAATGTCCATTCTGTGTGTAACCCAGTGGGAAAGTGACAAACTTGAGTGAATTGTGACAATATGACTGAATTGGAGTGAATATGCGTTTATCTCTGTAAGAAAGCGAGCTAGAGCGCTGAAACTGTGGCTATACGCACTTTCATGAAAACATGCTTCTTTGAGGTTTTAAGCTCAGAAAGTGAATCTGAGCATGTTTCCGGCCTGGCAAGTGCTTCAGATCACAGTGCAGTCCATATATTGTATCGATTGGTCCAATGTGCTTGTATGGCCAATTTAAAGTGAATATAAGCTTCTGAAGTGAAGATATGTACTTTTCAAAAACTTTCTTTTTTTTAGTTTTGCTTGTCAAAAATGTCCTTTCTGTGTGTAACTTAGTGAGAAAGTGACAAACTTGAGTGAATTGTGACAAGATAACTGAATTGGAGTGAATATGCTTGATCTCTGTAAGGAAGCGCGCTAGAGCGCTGAAACTGTGGCTATACGCACTTTCATGGAAACACGCTTCTTTGAGGTTTTAAGCTCAGAAAGTGAAACTGTGCGTGTTTCTGGCCAGGGAACAGCTTCAGATCACAGTGCAATGCTTATATGGTATCGTTTGGTCCAATGTGCTTGTATGGCCATTTGGAAGTGAATATAAGCTTCTGAAGTGAAGATATGCACTTTTTCAAAAACTTTCTTTTTTTAAATTTTGCTTGTCAAAAATGTCCATTCTGTGTGTAACCAGGTGGGAAAGTGAAAAACTTGAGTGAATTGTGACTATATGACTGAATTGGAGTGAATATGCGTTTATCTCTGTAAGAAAGCGAGCTAGAGCGCTGAAACTGTGGCTATACGTGCTTTCATGAAAACACGCTTCTTTGAGGTTTTAAGCTCAGAATGTGAAACTGTGCGTGCTTCTGGCCAGGGAACAGCTTCAGATCACAGTGCAATGCGTATATTGTATCGATTGGTCCAATGTGCTTGTATGGCCAATTTTAAGTGAATATAAGCTTCTGAAGTGAAGATATGTACTTTTCAAAAACTTTATTTTTTTTAGTTTTGCTTGTCAAAAATGTCCTTTCTGTGTGTAACTTAGTGAGAAAGTGACAAACTTGAGTGAATTGTGACAATATGACTCTATTGGAGTGAATATGCGTTTATCTCTGTAAGAAAGCGAGCTAGAGCGCTGGAACTGTGGCTATACGCACTTTCATGAAAACATGCTTCTTTGAGGTTTTAAGCTCAGAAAGTGAATCTGAGCGTGCTTGCGGCCTGGCAACAGCTTCAGATCACAGTGCAATGCATATATTGTTTCGTTTGTTCCAATGTGCTTATATGGCCATTTGGAAGTGAATAGAAGCTTCTGAAGTGAAGATATGCACTTTTTCAAAAACTTTCTTTTTTTTAAAATTTTGATTGTCAAAAATGTCCATTCTGTGTGTAACCCAGTGGGAAAGTGAAAAACTTGAGTGAATTGTGACTATATGACTGAATTCGAGTGATTATGCGTTTATCTCTGTAAGAAAGCGAGCTAGAGCGCTGAAACTGTGGCTATACGCACTTTCATGAAAACATGCTTCTTTGAGGTTTTAAGCTCAGAAAGTGAATTTGAGCGTGTTTGCGGCCTGGCAACAGCTTCAGATCACAGTGCAATGCATATATTGTATCGTTTGTTCCAATGTGCTTGTATGGCCATTTGGAAGTGAATAGAAGCTTCTGAAGTGAAGATATGCACTTTTTCAAAAACTTTCTTTTTATTTTAATTTTGCTTGTCAAAAATGTCCATTCTGTGTGTAACCCAGTGGGAAAGTGAAAAACTTGAGTGAATTGTGACTATATGACTGAATTTGAGTGATTATGCGTTTATCTCTGTAAGGAAGCGCGCTAGTGCGCTGAAACTGTGGCTATACGTGCTTTCATGAAAACACGCTTCTTTGAGGTTTTAAGCTCAGAACGTGAATCTGAGCGTGTTTCTGGCCTGGCAACAGCTTCAGATCACAGTGCAAAGCATATATTGTATCGTTTGTTCCCATGTGCTTGTATGGCCATTTGGAAGTGAATAGAAGCTTCTGAAGTGAAGATATGCACTTTTTCAAAAACTTTCTTTTTTTTTAATTTTGCTTGTCAAAAATGTCCATTCTGTGTGTTACTTAGTGGGAAAGTGACAAACTTGAGTGAATTGTGACAATATGACTGAATTGGAGTGAATATGTGTTTATCTCTGTAAGAAAGCGAGCTAGAGCGCTGGAACTGTGGCTATACGCACTTTCATGAAAACATGCTTCTTTGAGGTTTTAAGCTCAGAAAGTGAATCTGAGCGTGCTTGCGGCCTGGGAACAGCTTCAGATCACAGTGCAATGCATATATTGTATCGTTTGTTCCAATGTGCTTGTATGGCCATTTGGAAGTGAATAGAAGCTTCTGAAGTGAAGATATGCACTTTTTCAAAAACTTTCTTTTTTTTTTAATTTTGCTTGTCAAAAATGTCCATTCTGTGTGTAACCCAGTGGGAAAGTGAAAAACTTGAGTGAATTGTGACTATATGACTGAATTCGAGTGATTATGCGTTTATCTCTGTAAGGAAGCGCGCTAGTGCGCTGAAACTGTGGCTATACGTGCTTTCATGAAAACACGCTTCTTTGAGGTTTTAAGCTCAGAACGTGAATCTGAGCGTGTTTCTGGCCTGGCAACAGCTTCAGATCACAGTGCAATGCATATATTGTATCGTTTGTTCCAATGGCTTTTATGGCCATTTGGAAGTGAATATAAGCTTCTGAAGTGAAGATATGCACTTTTTCAAAAACTTTCTTTTTTTTAGATTTGCTTGTCAGAAATGTCCATTCTGTGTGTTACTCAGTGGGAAAGTGAACAACTTCAGTGAATTGTGACTATATGACTGAATTCGAGTGATGATGCGTTTATCTCTGTAAGGAAGCGCCCTAGAGCGCTGAAACTGTGGCTATACGTGCTTTCATGAAAACACGCTTCTTTGAGGTTTTAAGCTCAGAATGTGAAACTGTGCGTGCTTCTGGCCAGGGAACAGCTTCAGATCACAGTGCATTGCATATATTGTATCGATTGGTCCAATGTGCTTGTATGGCCAATTTTAAGTGAATATAAGCTTCTGAAGTGAAGATATGTACTTTTCAAAAACTTTCTTTTTTTTAATTTTGCTTGTCAAAAATGTCCATTCTGTGTGTAACCCAGTGGGAAAGTGACAAACTTGAGTGAATTGTGACAATATGACTGAATTGGAGTGAATATGCGTTTATCTCTGTTAGAAAGCGAGCTAGAGCGCTGAAACTGTGGCTATACGCACTTTCATGGAAACACGCTTCTTTGAGGTTTTAAGCTCAGAACGTGAATCTGAGCGTGTTTCTGGCCTGGGAACAGCTTCAGATCACAGTGCAATGCGTATATGGTATCGTTTGGTCCAATGGCTTTTATGGCCATTTGGAAGTGAACATAAGCTTCTGAAGTGAAGATATGCACTTTTTCAAAAACTTTCTTATTTTTAGATTTGCTTGTCAGAAATGTCCATTCTGTGTGTAACCAGGTGGGAAAGTGAACAACTTCAGTGAATTGTGACTATATTACTGAATTGGAGTGAATATGCTCGTATCTCTGTAAGGAAGCGCGCTAGAGCGCTGAAACTGTGGCTATACGCACTTTCATGGAAACACGCTTCTTTGAGGTTTTAAGCTCAGAATGTGAAACTGTGCGTGCTTCTGGCCAGGGAACAGCTTCAGATCACAGTGCAATGCTTATATGGTATCGTTTGGTCCAATGTGCTTGTATGGCCATTTGGAAGTGAATATAAGCTTCTGAAGTGAAGATATGCACTTTTTCAAAAACTTTCTTTTTTTAGTTTTGCTTGTCAAAAATGTCCTTTCTGTGTGTAACTTTGTGGGAAAGTGACAAACTTGAGTGAATCGTGACAATATGACTGAATTGGAGTGAATATGCGTTTATCTCTGAAAGAAAGCGAGCTAGAGCGCTGAAACTGTGGCTAAACGCACTTTCATGAAAACATGCTTCTTTGAGGTTTTAAGCTCAGAATGTGAATCTGAGCGTGTTTCCGGCCTGGAAACAGCTTCAGATCACAGTGCAATGCATATTTTGTATCGTTTGTTCCAATGTGCTTGTATGGCCATTTGGAAGTGAATAGAAGCTTCTGAAGTGAAGATATGCACTTTTTCAAAAACTTTCTTTTTTTTAAATTTTGCTTGTCAAAAATGTCCATTCTGTGTGTAACCCAGTGGGAAAGTGAAAAACTTGAGTGAATTGTGACTATATGACTGAATTCGAGTGATTATGCGTTTATCTCTGTAAGGAAGCGCGCTAGAGCGCTGAAACTGTGGCTATACGTGCTTTCATGAAAACACGCTTCTTTGAGGTTTTAAGCTCAGAATGTGAAACTGTGCGTGCTTCTGGCCAGGGAACAGCTTCAGATCACAGTGCATTGCATATATTGTATCGATTGGTCCAATGTGCTTGTATGGCCAATTTTAAGTGAATATTAGCTTCTGAAGTGAAGATATGTACTTTTCAAAAACTTTCTTTTTTTTAATTTTGCTAGTCAAAAATGTCCATTCTGTGTGTAACCCAGTGGGAAAGTGACAAACTTGAGTGAATTGTGACAATATGACTGAATTGGAGTGAATATGCGTTTATCTCTGTAAGAAAGCGAGCTAGAGCGCTGAAACTGTGGCTATACGCACTTTCATGAAAACATGCTTCTTTGAGGTTTTAAGCTCAGAAAGTGAATCTGAGCATGTTTCCGGCCTGGCAAGAGCTTCAGATCACAGTGCAGTCCATATATTGTATCGATTGGTCCAATGTGCTTGTATGGCCAATTTTAAGTGAATATAAGCTTCTGAAGTGAAGATATGTACTTTTCAAAAACTTTCTTTTTTTTAGTTTTGCTTGTCAAAAATGTCCTTTCTGTGTGTAACTTAGTGAGAAAGTGACAAACTTGAGTGAATTGTGACAAGATAACTGAATTGGAGTGAATATGCTTGATCTCTGTAAGGAAGCGCGCTAGAGCGCTGAAACTGTGGCTATACGCACTTTCATGGAAACACGCTTCTTTGAGGTTTTAAGCTCAGAAAGTGAAACTGTGCGTGTTTCTGGCCAGGGAACAGCTTCAGATCACAGTGCAATGCTTATATGGTATCGTTTGGTCCAATGTGCTTGTATGGCCATTTGGAAGTGAATATAAGCTTCTGAAGTGAAGATATGCACTTTTTCAAAAACTTTCTTTTTTTAAATTTTGCTTGTCAAAAATGTCCATTCTGTGTGTAACCAGGTGGGAAAGTGAAAAACTTGAGTGAATTGTGACTATATGACTGAATTGGAGTGAATATGCGTTTATCTCTGTAAGAAAGCGAGCTAGAGCGCTGAAACTGTGGCTATACGTGCTTTCATGAAAACACGCTTCTTTGAGGTTTTAAGCTCAGAATGTGAAACTGTGCGTGCTTCTGGCCAGGGAACAGCTTCAGATCACAGTGCAATGCGTATATTGTATCGATTGGTCCAATGTGCTTGTATGGCCAATTTTAAGTGAATATAAGCTTCTGAAGTGAAGATATGTACTTTTCAAAAACTTTATTTTTTTTAGTTTTGCTTGTCAAAAATGTCCTTTCTGTGTGTAACTTAGTGAGAAAGTGACAAACTTGAGTGAATTGTGACAATATGACTCTATTGGAGTGAATATGCGTTTATCTCTGTAAGAAAGCGAGCTAGAGCGCTGGAACTGTGGCTATACGCACTTTCATGAAAACATGCTTCTTTGAGGTTTTAAGCTCAGAAAGTGAATCTGAGCGTGCTTGCGGCCTGGCAACAGCTTCAGATCACAGTGCAATGCATATATTGTTTCGTTTGTTCCAATGTGCTTATATGGCCATTTGGAAGTGAATAGAAGCTTCTGAAGTGAAGATATGCACTTTTTCAAAAACTTTCTTTTTTTTTAAATTTTGATTGTCAAAAATGTCCATTCTGTGTGTAACCCAGTGGGAAAGTGAAAAACTTGAGTGAATTGTGACTATATGACTGAATTCGAGTGATTATGCGTTTATCTCTGTAAGGAAGCGCGCTAGTGCGCTGAAACTGTGGCTTTACGTGCTTTCATGAAAACATGCTTCTTTGAGGTTTTAAGCTCAGAACGTGAATCTGAGCGTGTTTCTGGCCTGGCAACAGCTTCAGATCACAGTGCAATGCATATATTGTATCGTTTGTTCCAATGTGCTTGTATGGCCATTTGGAAGTGAATAGAAGCTTCTGAAGTGAAGATATGCACTTTTTCAAAAACTTTCTTTTTTTTTTAATTTTGCTTGTCAAAAATGTCCTTTCTGTGTGTAACCCAGTGGGAAAGTGACAAACTTGAGTGAATTGTGACTATATGACTGAAATCGAGTGATGATGCGTTTATCTCTGTAAGGAAGCGCGCTAGAGCGCTGAAACTGTGGCTATACGTGCTTTCATGAAAACACGCTTCTTTGAGGTTTTAAGCTCAGAATGTGAAACTGTGCATGCTTCTGGCCAGGGAACAGCTTCAGATCACAGTGCATTGCATATATTGTATCGATTGGTCCAATGTGCTTGTATGGCCAATTTTAAGTGAATATAAGCTTCTGAAGTGAAGATATGTACTTTTCAAAAACTTTCTTTTTTTAATTTTGCTTGTCAAAAATGTCCATTCTGTGTGTAACCCAGTGGGAAAGTGACAAACTTGAGTGAATTGTGACAATATGACTGAATTGGAGTGAATATGCGTTTATCTCTGTAAGAAAGCGAGCTAGAGCGCTGAAACTGTGGCTATACGCACTTTCATGGAGACACGCTTCTTTGAGGTTTTAAGCTCAGAACGTGAATCTGAGCGTGTTTCTGGCCTGGGAACAGCTTCAGATCACAGTGCAATGAGTATATGGTATCGTTTGGTCCAATGGCTTTTATGGCCATTTGGAAGTGAATATAAGCTTCTGAAGTGAAGATATGCACTTTTTCAAAAACTTTCTTTTTTTTAGATTTGCTTGTCAGAAATGTCCATTCTGTGTGTTACTCAGTGGGAAAGTGACAAACTTGAGTGAATTGTGACTATATGACTGAATTCGAGTGATGATGCGTTTATCTCTGTAAGGAAGCGCGCTAGAGCGCTGAAACTGTGGCTATACGTGCTTTCATGAAAACACGCTTCTTTGAGGTTTTAAGCTCAGAATGTGAAACTGTGCGTGCTTCTGGCCAGGGAACAGCTTCAGATCACAGTGCATTGCATATATTGTATCGATTGGTCCAATGTGCTTGTATGGCCAATTTTAAGTGAATATAAGCTTCTGAAGTGAAGATATGTACTTTTCAAAAACTTTCTTTTTTTTAATTTTGCTAGTCAAAAATGTCCATTCTGTGTGTAACCCAGTGGGAAAGTGACAAACTTGAGTGAATTGTGACAATATGACTGAATTGGAGTGAATATGCGTTTATCTCTGTTAGAAAGCGAGCTAGAGCGCTGAAACTGTGGCTATTCGCACTTTCATGGAAACACGCTTCTTTGAGGTTTTAAGCTCAGAACGTGAATCTGAGCGTGTTTCTGGCCTGGGAACAGCTTCAGATCACAGTGCAATGCGTATATGGTATCGTTTGGTCCAATGGCTTTTATGGCCATTTGGAAGTGAATATAAGCTTCTGAAGTGAAGATATGCACTTTTTCAAAAACTTTCTTTTTTTTTAGATTTGCTTGTCAGAAATGTCCATTCTGTGTGTTACTTAGTGGGAAAGTGAACAACTTCAGTGAATTGTGACTATATTACTGAATTGGAGTGAATATGCTCGTATCTCTGTAAGGAAGCGCGCTAGAGCGCTGAAACTGTGGCTATACGCACTTTCATGGAAACACGCTTCTTTGAGGTTTGAAGCACAGAATGTGAAACTGTGCGTGCTTCTGGCCAGGGAACAGCTTCAGATCACAGTGCATTGCATATATTGTATCGATTGGTCCAATGTGCTTGTATGGCCAATTTTAAGTGAATATAAGCTTCTGAAGTGAAGATATGTACTTTTCAAAAACTTTCTTTTTTTTAGTTTTGCTTGTCAAAAATGTCCATTCTGTGTGTAACCCAGTGGGAAAGTGACAAATTTGAGTGAATTGTGACAATATGACTGAATTGGAGTGAATATGCGTTTATCTCTGTAAGAAAGCGAGCTAGAGCGCTGAAACTGTGGCTATACGCACTTTCATGAAAACATGCTTCTTTGAGGTTTTAAGCTCAGAAAGTGAATCTGAGCATGTTTCCGGCCTGGCAACAGCTTCAGATCACAGTGCAGTGCATATATTGTATCGATTGGTCCAATGTGCTTGTATGGCCAATTTTAAGTGAATATCAGCTTCTGAAGTGAAGATATGTACTTTTCAAAAACTTTCTTTTTTTTAGTTTTGCTTGTCAAAAATGTCCTTTCTGTGTGTAATTTAGTGAGAAAGTGACAAACTTGAGTGAATTGTGACAATATGACTGAATTGGAGTGAATATGCTCGTATCTCTGTAAGGAAGCGCGCTAGAGCGCTGAAACTGTGGCTATACGCACTTTCATGGAAACACGCTTCTTTGAGGTTTTAAGCTCAGAAAGTGAAACTGTGCGTGTTTCTGGCCAGGGAACAGCTTCAGATCACAGTGCAATGCTTATATGGTATCGTTTGGTCCAATGTGCTTGTATGGCCATTTGGAAGTGAATATAAGCTTCTGAAGTGAAGATATGCACTTTTTCAAAAACTTTCTTTTTTTAGTTTTGCTTGTCAAAAATGTCCTTTCTGTGTGTAACTTTGTGGGAAAGTGACAAACTTGAGTGAATTGTGACAATATGACTGAATTGGAGTGAATATGCGTTTATCTCTGAAAGAAAGCGAGCTAGAGCGCTGAAACTGTGGCTAAACGCACTTTCATGAAAACATGCTTCTTTGAGGTTTTAAGCTCAGAACGTGAATCTGAGCGTGTTTCCGGCCTGGAAACAGCTTCAGATCACAGTGCAATGCATATATTGTATCGTTTGTTCCAATGTGCTTGTATGGCCATTTGGAAGTGAATAGAAGCTTCTGAAGTGAAGATATGCACTTTTTCAAAAACTTTCTTTTTTTTAAATTTTGCTTGTCAAAAATGTCCATTCTGTGTGTAACCCAGTGGGAAAGTGAAAAACTTGAGTGAATTGTGACTATATGACTGAATTCGAGTGATTATGTGTTTATCTCTGTAAGGAAGCGCGCTAGAGCGCTGAAACTGTGGCTATACGTGCTTTCATGAAAACACGCTTCTTTGAGGTATTAAGCTCAGAATGTGAAACTGTGCGTGCTTCTGGCCAGGGAACAGCTTCAGATCACAGTGCATTGCATATATTGTATCGATTGGTCCAATGTGCTTGTATGGCCAATTTTAAGTGAATATAAGCTTCTGAAGTGAAGATATGTACTTTTCAAAAACTTTCTTTTTTTTAATTTTGCTAGTCAAAAATGTCCATTCTGTGTGTAACCCAGTGGGAAAGTGACAAACTTGAGTGAATTGTGACAATATGACTGAATTGGAGTGAATATGCGTTTATCTCTGTAAGAAAGCGAGCTAGAGCGCTGAAACTGTGGCTATACGCACTTTCATGAAAACATGCTTCTTTGAGGTTTTAAGCTCAGAACGTGAATCTGAGCATGTTTCCGGCCTGGCAAGAGCTTCAGATCACAGTGCAGTGCATATATTGTATCGATTGGTCCAATGTGCTTGTATGGCCAATTTTAAGTGAATATAAGCTTCTGAAGTGAAGATATGTACTTTTCAAAAACTTTCTTTTTTTTAGTTTTGCTTGTCAAAAATGTCCTTTCTGTGTGTAACTTAGTGAGAAAGTGACAAACTTGAGTGAATTGTGACAAGATGACTGAATTGGAGTGAATATGCTTGATCTCTGTAAGGAAGCGCGCTAGAGCGCTGAAACTGTGGCTATACGCACTTTCATGGAAACACGCTTCTTTGAGGTTTTAAGCTCAGAAAGTGAAACTGTGCGTGTTTCTGGCCAGGGAACAGCTTCAGATCACAGTGCAATGCTTATATGGTATCGTTTGGTCCAATGTGCTTGTATGGCCATTTGGAAGTGAATATAAGCTTCTGAAGTGAAGATATGCACTTTTTCAAAAACTTTCTTTTTTTAAATTTTGCTTGTCAAAAATGTCCATTCTGTGTGTAACCAGGTGGGAAAGTGAAAAACTTGAGTGAATTGTGACTATATGACTGAATTGGAGTGAATATGCGTTTATCTCTGTAAGAAAGCGAGCTAGAGCGCTGAAACTGTGGCTATACGTGCTTTCATGAAAACACGCTTCTTTGAGGTTTTAAGCTCAGAATGTGAAACTGTGCGTGCTTCTGGCCGGGGAACAGCTTCAGATCACAGTGCAATGCGTATATTGTATCGATTGGTCCAATGTGCTTGTATGGCCAATTTTAAGTGAATATAAGCTTCTGAAGTGAAGATATGTACTTTTCAAAAACTTTCTTTTTTTTAGTTTTGCTTGTCAAAAATGTCCTTTCTGTGTGTAACTTAGTGAGAAAGTGACAAACTTGAGTGAATTGTGACAATATGACTGAATTGGAGTGAATATGCGTTTATCTCTGTAAGAAAGCGAGCTAGAGCGCTGAAACTGTGGCTATACGCACTTTCATGAAAACATGCTTCTTTGAGGTTTTAAGCTCAGAAAGTGAATTTGAGCGTGTTTGCGGCCTGGCAACAGCTTCAGATCACAGTGCAATGCATATATTGTATCGTTTGTTCCAATGTGCTTGTATGGCCATTTGGAAGTGAATAGAAGCTTCTGAAGTGAAGATATGCACTTTTTCAAAAACTTTCTTTTTTTTTAAATTTTGCTTGTCAAAAATGTCCATTCTGTGTGTAACCCAGTGGGAAAGTGAAAAACTTGAGTGAATTGTGACTATATGACTGAATTCGAGTGATTATGCGTTTATCTCTGTAAGGAAGCGCGCTGGAGCGCTGAAACTGTGGCTATACGTGCTTTCATGAAAACACGCTTCTTTGAGGTTTTAAGCTCAGAACGTGAATCTGAGCGTGTTTCTGGCCTGGCAACAGCTTCAGATCACAGTGCAATGCATATATTGTATCGTTTGTTCCAATGTGCTTGTATGGCCATTTGGAAGTGAATAGAAGCTTCTGAAGTGAAGATATGCACTTTTTCAAAAACTTTCTTTTTTTTTTAATTTTGCTTGTCAAAAATGTCCTTTCTGTGTGTAACCCAGTGGGAAAGTGACAAACTTGAGTGAATTGTGACTATATGACTGAATTCGAGTGATTATGCGTTTATCTCTGTAAGGAAGCGCGCTAGAGCGCTGAAACTGTGGCTATACGTGCTTTCATGAAAACACGCTTCTTTGAGGTTTTAAGCTCAGAATGTGAAACTGTGCGTGCTTCTGGCCAGGGAACAGCTTCAGATCACAGTGCATTGCATATATTGTATCGATTGGTCCAATGTGCTTGTATGGCCAATTTTAAGTGAATATAAGCTTCTGAAGTGAAGATATGTACTTTTCAAAAACTTTCTTTTTTTTTAATTTTGCTTGTCAAAAATGTCCTTTCTGTGTATAATTTAGTGAGAAAGTGACAAACTTGAGTGAATTGTGACAATATGACTGAATTGGAGTGAATATGCTCGTATCTCTGTAAGGAAGCGCGCTAGAGCGCTGAAACTGTGGCTATACGCACTTTCATGGAAACACGCTTCTTTGAGGTTTGAAGCACAGAATGTGAAACTGTGCGTGCTTCTGGCCAGGGAACAGCTTCAGATCACAGTGCATTGCATATATTGTATCGATTGGTCCAATGTGCTTGTATGGCCAATTTTAAGTGAATATAAGCTTCTGAAGTGAAGATATGTACTTTTCAAAAACTTTCTTTTTTTTAATTTTGCTTGTCAAAAATGTCCATTCTGTGTGTAACCCAGTGGGAAAGTGACAAATTTGAGTGAATTGTGACAATATGACTGAATTGGAGTGAATATGCGTTTATCTCTGTAAGAAAGCGAGCTAGAGCGCTGAAACTGTGGCTATACGCACTTTCATGAAAACATGCTTCTTTGAGGTTTTAAGCTCAGAAAGTGAATCTGAGCATGTTTCCGGCCTGGCAACAGCTTCAGATCACAGTGCAGTGCATATATTGTATCGATTGGTCCAATGTGCTTGTATGGCCAATTTTAAGTGAATATCAGCTTCTGAAGTGAAGATATGTACTTTTCAAAAACTTTCTTTTTTTTAGTTTTGCTTGTCAAAAATGTCCTTTCTGTGTGTAATTTAGTGAGAAAGTGACAAACTTGAGTGAATTGTGACTATATTACTGAATTGGAGTGAATATGCTCGTATCTCTGTAAGGAAGCGCGCTAGAGCGCTGAAACTGTGGCTATACGCACTTTCATGGAAACACGCTTCTTTGAGGTTTTAAGCTCAGAAAGTGAAACTGTGCGTGTTTCTGGCCAGGGAACAGCTTCAGATCACAGTGCAATGCTTATATGGTATCGTTTGGTCCAATGTGCTTGTATGGCCATTTGGAAGTGAATATAAGCTTCTGAAGTGAAGATATGCACCTTTTCAAAAACTTTCTTTTTTTAGTTTTGCTTGTCAAAAATGTCCTTTCTGTGTGTAACTTTGTGGGAAAGTGACAAACTTGAGTGAATTGTGACAATATGACTGAATTGGAGTGAATATGCGTTTATCTCTGAAAGAAAGCGAGCTAGAGCGCTGAAACTGTGGCTAAACGCACTTTCATGAAAACATGCTTCTTTGAGGTTTTAAGCTCAGAACGTGAATCTGAGCGTGTTTCCGGCCTGGAAACAGCTTCAGATCACAGTGCAATGCATATATTGTATCGTTTGTTCCAATGTGCTTGTATGGCCATTTGGAAGTGAATAGAAGCTTCTGAAGTGAAGATATGCACTTTTTCAAAAACTTTCTTTTTTTTAAATTTTGCTTGTCAAAAATGTCCATTCTGTGTGTAACCCAGTGGGAAAGTGAAAAACTTGAGTGAATTGTGACTATATGACTGAATTCGAGTGATTATGTGTTTATCTCTGTAAGGAAGCGCGCTAGAGCGCTGAAACTGTGGCTATACGTGCTTTCATGAAAACACGCTTCTTTGAGGTTTTAAGCTCAGAATGTGAAACTGTGCGTGCTTCTGGCCAGGGAACAGCTTCAGATCACAGTGCATTGCATATATTGTATCGATTGGTCCAATGTGCTTGTATGGCCAATTTTAAGTGAATATAAGCTTCTGAAGTGAAGATATGTACTTTTCAAAAACTTTCTTTTTTTTAATTTTGCTAGTCAAAAATGTCCATTCTGTGTGTAACCCAGTGGGAAAGTGACAAACTTGAGTGAATTGTGACAATATGACTGAATTGGAGTGAATATGCGTTTATCTCTGTAAGAAAGCGAGCTAGAGCGCTGAAACTGTGGCTATACGCACTTTCATGAAAACATGCTTCTTTGAGGTTTTAAGCTCAGAACGTGAATCTGAGCATGTTTCCGGCCTGGCAAGAGCTTCAGATCACAGTGCAGTGCATATATTGTATCGATTGGTCCAATGTGCTTGTATGGCCAATTTTAAGTGAATATAAGCTTCTGAAGTGAAGATATGTACTTTTCAAAAACTTTCTTTTTTTTAGTTTTGCTTGTCAAAAATGTCCTTTCTGTGTGTAACTTAGTGAGAAAGTGACAAACTTGAGTGAATTGTGACAAGATGACTGAATTGGAGTGAATATGCTTGATCTCTGTAAGGAAGCGCGCTAGAGCGCTGAAACTGTGGCTATACGCACTTTCATGGAAACACGCTTCTTTGAGGTTTTAAGCTCAGAAAGTGAAACTGTGCGTGTTTCTGGCCAGGGAACAGCTTCAGATCACAGTGCAATGCTTATATGGTATCGTTTGGTCCAATGTGCTTGTATGGCCATTTGGAAGTGAATATAAGCTTCTGAAGTGAAGATATGCACTTTTTCAAAAACTTTCTTTTTTTAAATTTTGCTTGTCAAAAATGTCCATTCTGTGTGTAACCAGGTGGGAAAGTGAAAAACTTGAGTGAATTGTGACTATATGACTGAATTGGAGTGAATATGCGTTTATCTCTGTAAGAAAGCGAGCTAGAGCGCTGAAACTGTGGCTATACGTGCTTTCATGAAAACACGCTTCTTTGAGGTTTTAAGCTCAGAATGTGAAACTGTGCGTGCTTCTGGCCGGGGAACAGCTTCAGATCACAGTGCAATGCGTATATTGTATCGATTGGTCCAATGTGCTTGTATGGCCAATTTTAAGTGAATATAAGCTTCTGAAGTGAAGATATGTACTTTTCAAAAACTTTCTTTTTTTTAGTTTTGCTTGTCAAAAATGTCCTTTCTGTGTGTAACTTAGTGAGAAAGTGACAAACTTGAGTGAATTGTGACAATATGACTGAATTGGAGTGAATATGCGTTTATCTCTGTAAGAAAGCGAGCTAGAGCGCTGAAACTGTGGCTATACGCACTTTCATGAAAACATGCTTCTTTGAGGTTTTAAGCTCAGAAAGTGAATTTGAGCGTGTTTGCGGCCTGGCAACAGCTTCAGATCACAGTGCAATGCATATATTGTATCGTTTGTTCCAATGTGCTTGTATGGCCATTTGGAAGTGAATAGAAGCTTCTGAAGTGAAGATATGCACTTTTTCAAAAACTTTCTTTTTTTTTAATTTTGCTTGTGAAAAATGTCCATTCTGTGTGTAACCCAGTGGGAAAGTGAAAAACTTGAGTGAATTGTGACTATATGACTGAATTCGAGTGATTATGCGTTTATCTCTGTAAGGAAGCGCGCTAGTGCGCTGAAACTGTGGCTATACGTGCTTTCATGAAAACACGCTTCTTTGAGGTTTTAAGCTCAGAACGTGAATCTGAGCGTGTTTCTGGCCTGGCAACAGCTTCAGATCACAGTGCAATGCATATATTGTATCGTTTGTTCCAATGTGCTTGTATGGCCATTTGGAAGTGAATAGAAGCTTCTGAAGTGAAGATATGCACTTTTTCAAAAACTTTCTATTTTTTTAATTTTGCTTGTCAAAAATGTCCTTTCTGTGTGTAACCCAGTGGGAAAGTGACAAACTTGAGTGAATTGTGACTATATGACTGAATTCGAGTGATGATACGTTTATCTCTGTAAGGAAGCGCGCTAGAGCGCTGAAACTGTGGCTATACGTGCTTTCATGAAAACACGCTTCTTTGAGGTTTTAAGCTCAGAATGTGAAACTGTGCGTGCTTCTGGCCAGGGAACAGCTTCAGATCACAGTGCATTGCATATATTGTATCGATTGGTCCAATGTGCTTGTATGGCCAATTTTAAGTGAATATAAGCTTCTGAAGTGAAGATATATACTTTTCAAAAACTTTCTTTTTTTTTTTATTTTGCTTGTCAAAAATGTCCATTCTGTGTGTAACCCAGTGGGAAAGTGACAAACTTGAGTGAATTGTGACAATATGACTGAATTGGAGTGAATATGCGTTTATCTCTGTAAGAAAGCGAGCTAGAGCGCTGAAACTGTGGCTATACGCACTTTCATGGAGACACGCTTCTTTGAGGTTTTAAGCTCAGAACGTGAATCTGAGCGTGTTTCTGGCCTGGGAACAGCTTCAGATCACAGTGCATTGCATATATTGTATCGATTGGTCCAATGTGCTTGTATGGCCAATTTTAAGTGAATATAAGCTTCTGAAGTGAAGATATATACTTTTTCAAAAACTTTCTTTTTTTTAGATTTGCTTGTCAGAAATGTCCATTCTGTGTGTTACTCAGTGGGAAAGTGACAAACTTGAGTGAATTGTGACTATATGACTGAATTCGAGTGATGAAGCGTTTATCTCTGTAAGGAAGCGCGCTAGAGCGCTGAAACTGTGGCTATACGTGCTTTCATGAAAACACGCTTCTTTGAGGTTTTAAGCTCAGAATGTGAAACTGTGCGTGCTTCTGGCCTGGCAACAGCTTCAGATCACAGTGCAATGCATATATTGTCTCGTTTGTTCCAATGTGCTTGTATGGCCATTTGGAAGTGAATAGAAGCTTCTGAAGTGAAGATATGCACTTTTTCAAAAACTTTCTTTTTTTAAATTTTGCTTGTCAAAAATGTCCATTCTGTGTGTAACCAGGTGGGAAAGTGACAAACTTGAGTGAATTGTGACTATATGACTGAATTCGAGTGATTATGCGTTTATCTCTGTAAGGAAGCGCGCTGGAGCGCTGAAACTGTGGCTATACGTGCTTTCATGAAAACACGCTTCTTTGAGGTTTTAAGCTCAGAACGTGAATCTGAGCGTGTTTCTGGCCTGGCAACAGCTTCAGATCACAGTGCAATGCATATATTGTCTCGTTTGTTCCAATGTGCTTGTATGGCCATTTGGAAGTGAATAGAAGCTTCTGAAGTGAAGATATGCACTTTTTCAAAAACTTTCTTTTTTTTTTAATTTTGCTTGTCAAAAATGTCCTTTCTGTGTGTAACCCAGTGGGAAAGTGACAAACTTGAGTGAATTGTGACTATATGACTGAATTCGAGTGATTATGCGTTTATCTCTGTAAGGAAGCGCGCTAGAGCGCTGAAACTGTGGCTATACGTGCTTTCATGAAAACACGCTTCTTTGAGGTTTTAAGCTCAGAATGTGAAACTGTGCGTGCTTCTGGCCAGGGAACAGCTTCAGATCACAGTGCATTGCATATATTGTATCGATTGGTCCAATGTGCTTGTATGGCCAATTTTAAGTGAATATAAGCTTCTGAAGTGAAGATATGTACTTTTCAAAAACTTTCTTTTTTTTAGTTTTGCTTGTCAAAAATGTCCTTTCTGTGTGTAACTTAGTGAGAAAGTGACAAACTTGAGTGAATTGTGACAAGATGACTGAATTGGAGTGAATATGCTTGATCTCTGTAAGGAAGCGCGCTAGAGCGCTGAAACTGTGGCTATACGCACTTTCATGGAAACACGCTTCTTTGAGGTTTGAAGCACAGAATGTGAAACTGTGCGTGCTTCTGGCCAGGGAACAGCTTCAGATCACAGTGCATTGCATATATTGTATCGATTGGTCCAATGTGCTTGTATGGCCAATTTTAAGTGAATATAAGCTTCTGAAGTGAAGATATGTACTTTTCAAAAACTTTCTTTTTTTTTAATTTTGCTTGTCAAAAATGTCCTTTCTGTGTATAATTTAGTGAGAAAGTGACAAACTTGAGTGAATTGTGACAATATGACTGAATTGGAGTGAATATGCTCGTATCTCTGTAAGGAAGCGCGCTAGAGCGCTGAAACTGTGGCTATACGCACTTTCATGGAAACACGCTTCTTTGAGGTTTGAAGCACAGAATGTGAAACTGTGCGTGCTTCTGGCCAGGGAACAGCTTCAGATCACAGTGCATTGCATATATTGTATCGATTGGTCCAATGTGCTTGTATGGCCAATTTTAAGTGAATATAAGCTTCTGAAGTGAAGATATGTACTTTTCAAAAACTTTCTTTTTTTTAATTTTGCTTGTCAAAAATGTCCATTCTGTGTGTAACCCAGTGGGAAAGTGACAAATTTGAGTGAATTGTGACAATATGACTGAATTGGAGTGAATATGCGTTTATCTCTGTAAGAAAGCGAGCTAGAGCGCTGAAACTGTGGCTATACGCACTTTCATGAAAACATGCTTCTTTGAGGTTTTAAGCTCAGAAAGTGAATCTGAGCATGTTTCCGGCCTGGCAACAGCTTCAGATCACAGTGCAGTGCATATATTGTATCGATTGGTCCAATGTGCTTGTATGGCCAATTTTAAGTGAATATCAGCTTCTGAAGTGAAGATATGTACTTTTCAAAAACTTTCTTTTTTTTAGTTTTGCTTGTCAAAAATGTCCTTTCTGTGTGTAATTTAGTGAGAAAGTGACAAACTTGAGTGAATTGTGACTATATTACTGAATTGGAGTGAATATGCTCGTATCTCTGTAAGGAAGCGCGCTAGAGCGCTGAAACTGTGGCTATACGCACTTTCATGGAAACACGCTTCTTTGAGGTTTTAAGCTCAGAAAGTGAAACTGTGCGTGTTTCTGGCCAGGGAACAGCTTCAGATCACAGTGCAATGCTTATATGGTATCGTTTGGTCCAATGTGCTTGTATGGCCATTTGGAAGTGAATATAAGCTTCTGAAGTGAAGATATGCACTTTTTCAAAAACTTTCTTTTTTTAGTTTTGCTTGTCAAAAATGTCCTTTCTGTGTGTAACTTTGTGGGAAAGTGACAAACTTGAGTGAATTGTGACAATATGACTGAATTGGAGTGAATATGCGTTTATCTCTGAAAGAAAGCGAGCTAGAGCGCTGAAACTGTGGCTAAACGCACTTTCATGAAAACATGCTTCTTTGAGGTTTTAAGCTCAGAACGTGAATCTGAGCGTGTTTCCGGCCTGGAAACAGCTTCAGATCACAGTGCAATGCATATATTGTATCGTTTGTTCCAATGTGCTTGTATGGCCATTTGGAAGTGAATAGAAGATTCTGAAGTGAAGATATGCACTTTTTCAAAAACTTTCTTTTTTTTAAATTTTGCTTGTCAAAAATGTCCATTCTGTGTGTAACCAAGTGGGAAAGTGAAAAACTTGAGTGAATTGTGACTATATGACTGAATTCGAGTGATTATGTGTTTATCTCTGTAAGGAAGCGCGCTAGAGCGCTGAAACTGTGGCTATACGTGCTTTCATGAAAACACGCTTCTTTGAGGTTTTAAGCTCAGAATGTGAAACTGTGCGTGCTTCTGGCCAGGGAACAGCTTCAGATCACAGTGCATTGCATATATTGTATCGATTGGTCCAATGTGCTTGTATGGCCAATTTTAAGTGAATATAAGCTTCTGAAGTGAAGATATGTACTTTTCAAAAACTTTCTTTTTTTTAATTTTGCTAGTCAAAAATGTCCATTCTGTGTGTAACCCAGTGGGAAAGTGACAAACTTGAGTGAATTGTGACAATATGACTGAATTGGAGTGAATATGCGTTTATCTCTGTAAGAAAGCGAGCTAGAGCGCTGAAACTGTGGCTATACGCACTTTCATGAAAACATGCTTCTTTGAGGTTTTAAGCTCAGAACGTGAATCTGAGCATGTTTCCGGCCTGGCAAGAGCTTCAGATCACAGTGCAGTGCATATATTGTATCGATTGGTCCAATGTGCTTGTATGGCCAATTTTAAGTGAATATAAGCTTCTGAAGTGAAGATATGTACTTTTCAAAAACTTTCTTTTTTTTAGTTTTGCTTGTCAAAAATGTCCTTTCTGTGTGTAACTTAGTGAGAAAGTGACAAACTTGAGTGAATTGTGACAAGATGACTGAATTGGAGTGAATATGCTTGATCTCTGTAAGGAAGCGCGCTAGAGCGCTGAAACTGTGGCTATACGCACTTTCATGGAAACACGCTTCTTTGAGGTTTTAAGCTCAGAAAGTGAAACTGTGCGTGTTTCTGGCCAGGGAACAGCTTCAGATCACAGTGCAATGCTTATATGGTATCGTTTGGTCCAATGTGCTTGTATGGCCATTTGGAAGTGAATATAAGCTTCTGAAGTGAAGATATGCACTTTTTCAAAAACTTTCTTTTTTTAAATTTTGCTTGTCAAAAATGTCCATTCTGTGTGTAACCAGGTGGGAAAGTGAAAAACTTGAGTGAATTGTGACTATATGACTGAATTGGAGTGAATATGCGTTTATCTCTGTAAGAAAGCGAGCTAGAGCGCTGAAACTGTGGCTATACGTGCTTTCATGAAAACACGCTTCTTTGAGGTTTTAAGCTCAGAATGTGAAACTGTGCGTGCTTCTGGCCGGGGAACAGCTTCAGATCACAGTGCAATGCGTATATTGTATCGATTGGTCCAATGTGCTTGTATGGCCAATTTTAAGTGAATATAAGCTTCTGATGTGAAGATATGTACTTTTCAAAAACTTTCTTTTTTTTAGTTTTGCTTGTCAAAAATGTCCTTTCTGTGTGTAACTTAGTGAGAAAGTGACAAACTTGAGTGAATTGTGACAATATGACTGAATTGGAGTGAATATGCGTTTATCTCTGTAAGAAAGCGAGCTAGAGCGCTGAAACTGTGGCTATACGCACTTTCATGAAAACATGCTTCTTTGAGGTTTTAAGCTCAGAAAGTGAATTTGAGCGTGTTTGCGGCCTGGCAACAGCTTCAGATCACAGTGCAATGCATATATTGTATCGTTTGTTCCAATGTGCTTGTATGGCCATTTGGAAGTGAATAGAAGCTTCTGAAGTGAAGATATGCACTTTTTCAAAAACTTTCTTTTTTTTTAATTTTGCTTGTCAAAAATGTCCATTCTGTGTGTAACCCAGTGGGAAAGTGAAAAACTTGAGTGAATTGTGACTATATGACTGAATTCGAGTGATTATGCGTTTATCTCTGTAAGGAAGCGCGCTAGTGCGCTGAAACTGTGGCTATACGTGCTTTCATGAAAACACGCTTCTTTGAGGTTTTAAGCTCAGAACGTGAATCTGAGCGTGTTTCTGGCCTGGCAACAGCTTCAGATCACAGTGCAATGCATATATTGTATCGTTTGTTCCAATGTGCTTGTATGGCCATTTGGAAGTGAATAGAAGCTTCTGAAGTGAAGATATGCACTTTTTCAAAAACTTTCTTTTTTTTTAATTTTGCTTGTCAAAAATGTCCTTTCTGTGTGTAACCCAGTGGGAAAGTGACAAACTTGAGTGAATTGTGACTATATGACTGAATTCGAGTGATGATACGTTTATCTCTGTAAGGAAGCGCGCTAGAGCGCTGAAACTGTGGCTATACGTGCTTTCATGAAAACACGCTTCTTTGAGGTTTTAAGCTCAGAATGTGAAACTGTGCGTGCTTCTGGCCTGGGAACAGCTTCAGATCACAGTGCATTGCATATATTGTATCGATTGGTCCAATGTGCTTGTATGGCCAATTTTAAGTGAATATAAGCTTCTGAAGTGAAGATATATACTTTTCAAAAACTTTCTTTTTTTTTTAATTTTGCTTGTCAAAAATGTCCATTCTGTGTGTAACCCAGTGGGAAAGTGACAAACTTGAGTGAATTGTGACAATATGACTGAATTGGAGTGAATATGCGTTTATCTCTGTAAGAAAGCGAGCTAGAGCGCTGAAACTGTGGCTATACGCACTTTCATGGAGACACGCTTCTTTGAGGTTTTAAGCTCAGAACGTGAATCTGAGCGTGTTTCTGGCCTGGGAACAGCTTCAGATCACAGTGCATTGCATATATTGTATCGATTGGTCCAATGTGCTTGTATGGCCAATTTTAAGTGAATATAAGCTTCTGAAGTGAAGATATATACTTTTTCAAAAACTTTCTTTTTTTTAGATTTGCTTGTCAGAAATGTCCATTCTGTGTGTTACTCAGTGGGAAAGTGACAAACTTGAGTGAATTGTGACTATATGACTGAATTCGAGTGATGAAGCGTTTATCTCTGTAAGGAAGCGCGCTAGAGCGCTGAAACTGTGGCTATACGTGCTTTCATGAAAACACGCTTCTTTGAGGTTTTAAGCTCAGAATGTGAAACTGTGCGTGCTTCTGGCCTGGCAACAGCTTCAGATCACAGTGCAATGCATATATTGTCTCGTTTGTTCCAATGTGCTTGTATGGCCATTTGGAAGTGAATAGAAGCTTCTGAAGTGAAGATATGCACTTTTTCAAAAACTTTCTTTTTTTAAATTTTGCTTGTCAAAAATGTCCATTCTGTGTGTAACCAGGTGGGAAAGTGACAAACTTGAGTGAATTGTGACTATATGACTGAATTCGAGTGATTATGCGTTTATCTCTGTAAGGAAGCGCGCTGGAGCGCTGAAACTGTGGCTATACGTGCTTTCATGAAAACACGCTTCTTTGAGGTTTTAAGCTCAAAACGTGAATCTGAGCGTGTTTCTGGCCTGGCAACAGCTTCAGATCACAGTGCAATGCATATATTGTCTCGTTTGTTCCAATGTGCTTGTATGGCCATTTGGAAGTGAATAGAAGCTTCTGAAGTGAAGATATGCACTTTTTCAAAAACTTTCTTTTTTTTTTAATTTTGCTTGTCAAAAATGTCCTTTCTGTGTGTAACCCAGTGGGAGAGTGAAAAACTTGAGTGAATTGTGACTATATGACTGAATTCGAGTGATTATGCGTTTATCTCTGTAAGGAAGCGCGCTAGAGCGCTGAAACTGTGGCTATACGTGCTTTCATGAAAACACGCTTCTTTGAGGTTTTAAGCTCAGAATGTGAAACTGTGCGTGCTTCTGGCCAGGGAACAGCTTCAGATCACAGTGCATTGCATATATTGTATCGATTGGTCCAATGTGCTTGTATGGCCAATTTTAAGTGAATATAAGCTTCTGAAGTGAAGATATGTACTTTTCAAAAACTTTCTTTTTTTTAATTTTGCTTGTCAAAAATGTCCTTTCTGTGTATAATTTAGTGAGAAAGTGACAAACTTGAGTGAATTGTGACAATATGACTGAATTGGAGTGAATATGCGTTTATCTCTGTTAGAAAGCGAGCTAGAGCGCTGAAACTGTGGCTATACGCACTTTCATGGAAACACGCTTCTTTGAGGTTTTAAGCTCAGAACGTGAATCTGAGCGTGTTTCTGGCCTGGGAACAGCTTCAGATCACAGTGCAATGCGTATATGGTATGTGTGGTCCAATGGCTTTTATGGCCATTTGGAAGTGAATATATGCTTCTGAAGTGAAGATATGCACTTTTTCAAAAACTTTCTTTTTTTTAGATTTGCTTGTCAGAAATGTCCATTCTGTGTGTTACTCAGTGGGAAAGTGAACAACTTCAGTGAATTGTGACTATATTACTGAATTGGAGTGAATATGCTCGTATCTCTGTAAGGAAGCGCGCTAGAGCGCTGAAACTGTGGCTATACGCACTTTCATGGAAACACGCTTCTTTGAGGTTTTAAGCTCAGAAAGTGAATCTGAGCATGTTTCCGGCCTGGCAACAGCTTCAGATCACAGTGCAGTGCATATATTGTATCGATTGGTCCAATGTGCTTGTATGGCCAATTTTAAGTGAATATAAGCTTCTGAAGTGAAGATATGTACTTTTCAAAAACTTTCTTTTTTTAGTTTTGCTTGTCAAAAATGTCCTTTCTGTGTGTAACTTAGTGAGAAAGTGACAAACTTGAGTGAATTGTGACAATATGACTGAATTGGAGTGAATATGCGTTTATCTCTGTAAGAAAGCGAGCTAGAGCGCTGAAACTGTGGCTATACGCACTTTCATGAAAACATGCTTCTTTGAGGTTTTAAGCTCAGAAAGTGAATTTGAGCGTGTTTGCGGCCTGGCAACAGCTTCAGATCACAGTGCAATGCATATATTGTATCGTTTGTTCCAATGTGCTTGTATGGCCATTTGGAAGTGAATAGAAGCTTCTGAAGTGAAGATATGCACTTTTTCAAAAACTTTCTTTTTTTTTTAATTTTGCTTGTCAAAAATGTCCATTCTGTGTGTAACCCAGTGGGAAAGTGAAAAACTTGAGTGAATTGTGACTATATGACTGAATTCGAGTGATTATGCGTTTATCTCTGTAAGGAAGCGCGCTGGAGCGCTGAAACTGTGGCTATACGTGCTTTCATGAAAACACGCTTCTTTGAGGTTTTAAGCTCAGAACGTGAATCTGAGCGTGTTTCTGGCCTGGCAACAGCTTCAGATCACAGTGCAATGCATATATTGTATCGTTTGTTCCAATGTGCTTGTATGGCCATTTGGAAGTGAATAGAAGCTTCTGAAGTGAAGATATGCACTTTTTCAAAAACTTTCTTTTTTTTTTAATTTTGCTTGTCAAAAATGTCCTTTCTGTGTGTAACCCAGTGGGAAAGTGACAAACTTGAGTGAATTGTGACTATATGACTGAATTCGAGTGATTATGCGTTTATCTCTGTAAGGAAGCGCGCTAGAGCGCTGAAACTGTGGCTATACGTGCTTTCATGAAAACACGCTTCTTTGAGGTTTTAAGCTCAGAATGTGAAACTGTGCGTGCTTCTGGCCAGGGAACAGCTTCAGATCACAGTGCATTGCATATATTGTATCGATTGGTCCAATGTGCTTGTATGGCCAATTTTAAGTGAATATAAGCTTCTGAAGTGAAGATATGTACTTTTCAAAAACTTTCTTTTTTTTTAATTTTGCTTGTCAAAAATGTCCTTTCTGTGTATAATTTAGTGAGAAAGTGAAAAACTTGAGTGAATTGTGACAATATGACTGAATTGGAGTGAATATGCTCGTATCTCTGTAAGGAAGCGCGCTAGAGCGCTGAAACTGTGGCTATACGCACTTTCATGGAAACACGCTTCTTTGAGGTTTGAAGCACAGAATGTGAAACTGTGCGTGCTTCTGGCCAGGGAACAGCTTCAGATCACAGTGCATTGCATATATTGTATCGATTGGTCCAATGTGCTTGTATGGCCAATTTTAAGTGAATATAAGCTTCTGAAGTGAAGATATGTACTTTTCAAAAACTTTCTTTTTTTTAATTTTGCTTGTCAAAAATGTCCATTCTGTGTGTAACCCAGTGGGAAAGTGACAAATTTGAGTGAATTGTGACAATATGACTGAATTGGAGTGAATATGCGTTTATCTCTGTAAGAAAGCGAGCTAGAGCGCTGAAACTGTGGCTATACGCACTTTCATGAAAACATGCTTCTTTGAGGTTTTAAGCTCAGAAAGTGAATCTGAGCATGTTTCCGGCCTGGCAACAGCTTCAGATCACAGTGCAGTGCATATATTGTATCGATTGGTCCAATGTGCTTGTATGGCCAATTTTAAGTGAATATCAGCTTCTGAAGTGAAGATATGTACTTTTCAAAAACTTTCTTTTTTTTAGTTTTGCTTGTCAAAAATGTCCTTTCTGTGTGTAATTTAGTGAGAAAGTGACAAACTTGAGTGAATTGTGACTATATTACTGAATTGGAGTGAATATGCTCGTATCTCTGTAAGGAAGCGCGCTAGAGCGCTGAAACTGTGGCTATACGCACTTTCATGGAAACACGCTTCTTTGAGGTTTTAAGCTCAGAAAGTGAAACTGTGCGTGTTTCTGGCCAGGGAACAGCTTCAGATCACAGTGCAATGCTTATATGGTATCGTTTGGTCCAATGTGCTTGTATGGCCATTTGGAAGTGAATATAAGCTTCTGAAGTGAAGATATGCACTTTTTCAAAAACTTTCTTTTTTTAGTTTTGCTTGTCAAAAATGTCCTTTCTGTGTGTAACTTTGTGGGAAAGTGACAAACTTGAGTGAATTGTGACAATATGACTGAATTGGAGTGAATATGCGTTTATCTCTGAAAGAAAGCGAGCTAGAGCGCTGAAACTGTGGCTAAACGCACTTTCATGAAAACATGCTTCTTTGAGGTTTTAAGCTCAGAACGTGAATCTGAGCGTGTTTCCGGCCTGGAAACAGCTTCAGATCACAGTGCAATGCATATATTGTATCGTTTGTTCCAATGTGCTTGTATGGCCATTTGGAAGTGAATAGAAGCTTCTGAAGTGAAGATATGCACTTTTTCAAAAACTTTCTTTTTTTTAAATTTTGCTTGTCAAAAATGTCCATTCTGTGTGTAACCCAGTGGGAAAGTGAAAAACTTGAGTGAATTGTGACTATATGACTGAATTCGAGTGATTATGTGTTTATCTCTGTAAGGAAGCGCGCTAGAGCGCTGAAACTGTGGCTATACGTGCTTTCATGAAAACACGCTTCTTTGAGGTTTTAAGCTCAGAATGTGAAACTGTGCGTGCTTCTGGCCAGGGAACAGCTTCAGATCACAGTGCATTGCATATATTGTATCGATTGGTCCAATGTGCTTGTATGGCCAATTTTAAGTGAATATAAGCTTCTGAAGTGAAGATATGTACTTTTCAAAAACTTTCTTTTTTTTATTTTGCTAGTCAAAAATGTCCATTCTGTGTGTAACCCAGTGGGAAAGTGACAAACTTGAGTGAATTGTGACAATATGACTGAATTGGAGTGAATATGCGTTTATCTCTGTAAGAAAGCGAGCTAGAGCGCTGAAACTGTGGCTATACGCACTTTCATGAAAACATGCTTCTTTGAGGTTTTAAGCTCAGAACGTGAATCTGAGCATGTTTCCGGCCTGGCAAGAGCTTCAGATCACAGTGCAGTGCATATATTGTATCGATTGGTCCAATGTGCTTGTATGGCCAATTTTAAGTGAATATAAGCTTCTGAAGTGAAGATATGTACTTTTCAAAAACTTTCTTTTTTTTAGTTTTGCTTGTCAAAAATGTCCTTTCTGTGTGTAACTTAGTGAGAAAGTGACAAACTTGAGTGAATTGTGACAAGATGACTGAATTGGAGTGAATATGCTTGATCTCTGTAAGGAAGCGCGCTAGAGCGCTGAAACTGTGGCTATACGCACTTTCATGGAAACACGCTTCTTTGAGGTTTTAAGCTCAGAAAGTGAAACTGTGCGTGTTTCTGGCCAGGGAACAGCTTCAGATCACAGTGCAATGCTTATATGGTATCGTTTGGTCCAATGTGCTTGTATGGCCATTTGGAAGTGAATATAAGCTTCTGAAGTGAAGATATGCACTTTTTCAAAAACTTTCTTTTTTTAAATTTTGCTTGTCAAAAATGTCCATTCTGTGTGTAACCAGGTGGGAAAGTGAAAAACTTGAGTGAATTGTGACTATATGACTGAATTGGAGTGAATATGCGTTTATCTCTGTAAGAAAGCGAGCTAGAGCGCTGAAACTGTGGCTATACGTGCTTTCATGAAAACACGCTTCTTTGAGGTTTTAAGCTCAGAATGTGAAACTGTGCGTGCTTCTGGCCGGGGAACAGCTTCAGATCACAGTGCAATGCGTATATTGTATCGATTGGTCCAATGTGCTTGTATGGCCAATTTTAAGTGAATATAAGCTTCTGAAGTGAAGATATGTACTTTTCAAAAACTTTCTTTTTTTTAGTTTTGCTTGTCAAAAATGTCCTTTCTGTGTGTAACTTAGTGAGAAAGTGACAAACTTGAGTGAATTGTGACAATATGACTGAATTGGAGTGAATATTCGTTTATCTCTGTAAGAAAGCGAGCTAGAGCGCTGAAACTGTGGCTATACGCACTTTCATGAAAACATGCTTCTTTGAGGTTTTAAGCTCAGAAAGTGAATTTGAGCGTGTTTGCGGCCTGGCAACAGCTTCAGATCACAGTGCAATGCATATATTGTATCGTTTGTTCCAATGTGCTTGTATGGCCATTTGGAAGTGAATAGAAGCTTCTGAAGTGAAGATATGCACTTTTTCAAAAACTTTCTTTTTTTTTTAATTTTGCTTGTCAAAAATGTCCATTCTGTGTGTAACCCAGTGGGAAAGTGAAAAACTTGAGTGAATTGTGACTATATGACTGAATTCGAGTGATTATGCGTTTATCTCTGTAAGGAAGCGCGCTAGTGCGCTGAAACTGTGGCTATACGTGCTTTCATGAAAACACGCTTCTTTGAGGTTTTAAGCTCAGAACGTGAATCTGAGCGTGTTTCTGGCCTGGCAACAGCTTCAGATCACAGTGCAATGCATATATTGTATCGTTTGTTCCAATGTGCTTGTATGGCCATTTGGAAGTGAATAGAAGCTTCTGAAGTGAAGATATGCACTTTTTCAAAAACTTTCTTTTTTTTTAATTTTGCTTGTCAAAAATGTCCTTTCTGTGTGTAACCCAGTGGGAAAGTGACAAACTTGAGTGAATTGTGACTATATGACTGAATTCGAGTGATGATACGTTTATCTCTGTAAGGAAGCGCGCTAGAGCGCTGAAACTGTGGCTATACGTGCTTTCATGAAAACACGCTTCTTTGAGGTTTTAAGCTCAGAATGTGAAACTGTGCGTGCTTCTGGCCAGGGAACAGCTTCAGATCACAGTGCATTGCATATATTGTATCGATTGGTCCAATGTGCTTGTATGGCCAATTTTAAGTGAATATAAGCTTCTGAAGTGAAGATATATACTTTTCAAAAACTTTCTTTTTTTTTTAATTTTGCTTGTCAAAAATGTCCATTCTGTGTGTAACCCAGTGGGAAAGTGACAAACTTGAGTGAATTGTGACAATATGACTGAATTGGAGTGAATATGCGTTTATCTCTGTAAGAAAGCGAGCTAGAGCGCTGAAACTGTGGCTATACGCACTTTCATGGAGACACGCTTCTTTGAGGTTTTAAGCTCAGAACGTGAATCTGAGCGTGTTTCTGGCCTGGGAACAGCTTCAGATCACAGTGCATTGCATATATTGTATCGATTGGTCCAATGTGCTTGTATGGCCAATTTTAAGTGAATATAAGCTTCTGAAGTGAAGATATATACTTTTTCAAAAACTTTCTTTTTTTTAGATTTGCTTGTCAGAAATGTCCATTCTGTGTGTTACTCAGTGGGAAAGTGACAAACTTGAGTGAATTGTGACTATATGACTGAATTCGAGTGATGAAGCGTTTATCTCTGTAAGGAAGCGCGCTAGAGCGCTGAAACTGTGGCTATACGTGCTTTCATGAAAACACGCTTCTTTGAGGTTTTAAGCTCAGAATGTGAAACTGTGCGTGCTTCTGGCCTGGCAACAGCTTCAGATCACAGTGCAATGCATATATTGTCTCGTTTGTTCCAATGTGCTTGTATGGCCATTTGGAAGTGAATAGAAGCTTCTGAAGTGAAGATATGCACTTTTTCAAAAACTTTCTTTTTTTAAATTTTGCTTGTCAAAAATGTCCATTCTGTGTGTAACCAGGTGGGAAAGTGACAAACTTGAGTGAATTGTGACTATATGACTGAATTCGAGTGATTATGCGTTTATCTCTGTAAGGAAGCGCGCTGGAGCGCTGAAACTGTGGCTAAACGTGCTTTCATGAAAACACGCTTCTTTGAGGTTTTAAGCTCAGAACGTGAATCTGAGCGTGTTTCTGGCCTGGCAACAGCTTCAGATCACAGTGCAATGCATATATTGTCTCGTTTGTTCCAATGTGCTTGTATGGCCATTTGGAAGTGAATAGAAGCTTCTGAAGTGAAGATATGCACTTTTTCAAAAACTTTCTTTTTTTTTAATTTTGCTTGTCAAAAATGTCCTTTCTGTGTGTAACCCAGTGGGAAAGTGACAAACTTGAGTGAATTGTGACTATATGACTGAATTCGAGTGATTATGCGTTTATCTCTGTAAGGAAGCGCGCTAGAGCGCTGAAACTGTGGCTATACGTGCTTTCATGAAAACACGCTTCTTTGAGGTTTTAAGCTCAGAATGTGAAACTGTGCGTGCTTCTGGCCAGGGAACAGCTTCAGATCACAGTGCATTGCATATATTGTATCGATTGGTCCAATGTGCTTGTATGGCCAATTTTAAGTGAATATAAGCTTCTGAAGTGAAGATATGTACTTTTCAAAAACTTTCTTTTTTTTTAATTTTGCTTGTCAAAAATGTCCTTTCTGTGTATAATTTAGTGAGAAAGTGACAAACTTGAGTGAATTGTGACAATATGACTGAATTGGAGTGAATATGCTCATATCTCTGTCAGGAAGCGTGCTAGAGCGCTGAAACTGTGGCTATACGCACTTTCATGGAAACACGCTTCTTTGAGGTTTTAAGCTCAGAAAGTGAAACTGTGCGTGTTTCTGGCCAGGGAACAGCTTCAGATCACAGTGCAGTGCTTATATGGTATCGTTTGGTCCAATGTGCTTGTATGGCCATTTGGAAGTGAATATAAGCTTCTGAAGTGAAGATATGCACTTTTTCAAAAACTTTCTTTTTTTTTAAATTTTGCTTGTCAAAAATGTCCATTCTGTGTGTAACCCAGTGGGAGAGTGAAAAACTTGAGTGAATTGTGACTATATGACTGAATTCGAGTGATTATGCGTTTATCTCTGTAAGGAAGCGCGCTAGAGCGCTGAAACTGTGGCTATACGTGCTTTCATGAAAACACGCTTCTTTGAGGTTTTAAGCTCAGAATGTGAAACTGTGCGTGCTTCTGGCCAGGGAACAGCTTCAGATCACAGTGCATTGCATATATTGTATCGATTGGTCCAATGTGCTTGTATGGCCAATTTTAAGTGAATATAAGCTTCTGAAGTGAAGATATGTACTTTTCAAAAACTTTCTTTTTTTTAATTTTGCTAGTCAAAAATGTCCATTCTGTGTGTAACCCAGTGGGAAAGTGACAAACTTGAGTGAATTGTGACAATATGACTGAATTGGAGTGAATATGCGTTTATCTCTGTTAGAAAGCGAGCTAGAGCGCTGAAACTGTGGCTATACGCACTTTCATGGAAACACGCTTCTTTGAGGTTTTAAGCTCAGAACGTGAATCTGAGCGTGTTTCTGGCCTGGGAACAGCTTCAGATCACAGTGCAATGCGTATATGGTATCGTTTAGTCCAATGGCTTTTATGGCCATTTGGAAGTGAATATATGCTTCTGAAGTGAAGATATGCACTTTTTCAAAAACTTTCTTTTTTTTAGATTTGCTTGTCAAAAATGTCCATTCTGTGTGTTACTCAGTGGGAAAGTGAACAACTTCAGTGAATTGTGACTATATTACTGAATTGGAGTGAATATGCTCGTATCTCTGTAAGGAAGCGCGCTAGAGCGCTGAAACTGTGGCTATACGCACTTTCATGGAAACACGCTTCTTTGAGGTTTTAAGCTCAGAATGTGAAACTGTGCGTGCTTCTGGCCAGGGAACAGCTTCAGATCACAGTGCAATGCTTATATTGTATCGATTGGTCCAATGTGCTTGTATGGCCAATTTTAAGTGAATATAAGCTTCTGAAGTGAAGATATGTACTTTTCAAAAACTTTCTTTTTTTTTAATTTTGCTTGTCAAAAATGTCCATTCTGTGTGTAACCCAGTGGGAAAGTGACAAATTTGAGTGAATTGTGACAATATGACTGAATTGGAGTGAATATGCGTTTATCTCTGTAAGAAAGCGAGCTAGAGCGCTGAAACTGTGGCTATACGCACTTTCATGAAAACATGCTTCTTTGAGGTTTTAAGCTCAGAAAGTGAATCTGAGCATGTTTCCGGCCTGGCAACAGCTGCAGATCACAGTGCAGTGCATATATTGTATCGATTGGTCCAATGTGCTTGTATGGCCAATTTTAAGTGAATATAAGCTTCTGAAGTGAAGATATGTACTTTTCAAAAACTTTCTTTTTTTAGTTTTGCTTGTCAAAAATGTCCTTTCTGTGTGTAACTTAGTGAGAAAGTGACAAACTTGAGTGAATTGTGACAATATGACTGAATTGGAGTGAATATGCTCGTATCTCTGTAAGGAAGCGCGCTAGAGCGCTGAAACTGTGGCTATACGCACTTTCATGGAAACACGCTTCTTTGAGGTTTTAAGCTCAGAAAGTGAAACTGTGCTGGTTCCTGCCGGGGAACAGCTTCAGATCACAGTGCAATGCTTATATGGTATCGTTTGGTCCAATGTGCTTGTATGGCCATTTGGAAGTGAATATAAGCTTCTGAAGTGAAGATATGCACTTTTTCAAAAACTTTCTTTTTTTAGTTTTGCTTGTCAAAAATGTCCTTTCTGTGTGTAACTTTGTGGGAAAGTGACAAACTTGAGTGAATTGTGACAATATGACTGAATTGGAGTGAATATGCGTTTATCTCTGTAAGAAAGCGAGCTAGAGCGCTGAAACTGTGGCAAAACGCACTTTCATGAAAACATGCTTCTTTGAGGTTTTAAGCTCAGAACGTGAATCTGAGCGTGTTTCTGGCCTGGCAACAGCTTCAGATCACAATGCAATGCATATATTGTATCGTTTGTTCCAATGTGCTTGTATGGCCATTTGGAAGTGAATAGAAGCTTCTGAAGTGAAGATATGCACTTTTTCAAAAACTTTCTTTTTTTTAAATTTTGCTTGTCAAAAATGTCCATTCTGTGTGTAACCCAGTGGGAAAGTGAAAAACTTGAGTGAATTGTGACTATATGACTGAATTCGAGTGATTATGCGTTTATCTCTGTAAGGAAGCGCGCTAGAGCGCTGAAACTGTGGCTATACGTGCTTTCATGAAAACACGCTTCTTTGAGGTTTTAAGCTCAGAATGTGAAACTGTGCGTGCTTCTGGCCAGGGAACAGCTTCAGATCACAGTGCATTGCATATATTGTATCGATTGGTCCAATGTGCTTGTATGGCCAATTTTAAGTGAATATAAGCTTCTGAAGTGAAGATATGTACTTTTCAAAAACTTTCTTTTTTTTAATTTTGCTAGTCAAAAATGTCCATTCTGTGTGTAACCCAGTGGGAAAGTGACAAACTTGAGTGAATTGTGACAATATGACTGAATTGGAGTGAATATGCGTTTATCTCTGTTAGAAAGCGAGCTAGAGCGCTGAAACTGTGGCTATACGCACTTTCATGGAAACACGCTTCTTTGAGGTTTTAAGCTCAGAAAGTGAAACTGTGCTGGTTCCTGCCGGGGAACAGCTTCAGATCACAGTGCAATGCTTATATGGTATCGTTTGGTCCAATGTGCTTGTATGGCCATTTGGAAGTGAATATAAGCTTCTGAAGTGAAGATATGCACTTTTTCAAAAACTTTCTTTTTTTAGTTTTGCTTGTCAAAAATGTCCTTTCTGTGTGTAACTTTGTGGGAAAGTGACAAACTTGAGTGAATTGTGACAATATGACTGAATTGGAGTGAATATGCGTTTATCTCTGTAAGAAAGCGAGCTAGAGCGCTGAAACTGTGGCTAAACGCACTTTCATGAAAACATGCTTCTTTGAGGTTTTAAGCTCAGAACGTGAATCTGAGCGTGTTTCTGGCCTGGCAACAGCTTCAGATCACAGTGCAATGCATATATTGTATCGTTTGTTCCAATGTGCTTGTATGGCCATTTGGAAGTGAATAGAAGCTTCTGAAGTGAAGATATGCACTTTTTCAAAAACTTTCTTTTTTTTAAATTTTGCTTGTCAGAAATGTCCATTCTGTGTGTTAATCAGTGGGAAAGTGAACAACTTCAGTGAATTGTGACTATATTACTGAATTGGAGTGAATATGCTCGTATCTCTGTAAGGAAGCGCGCTAGAGCGCTGAAACTGTGGCTATACGCACTTTCATGGAAACACGCTTCTTTGAGGTTTTAAGCTCAGAATGTGAAACTGTGCGTGCTTCTGGCCAGGGAACAGCTTCAGATCACAGTGCAATGCTTATATTGTATCGATTGGTCCAATGTGCTTGTATGGCCAATTTTAAGTGAATATAAGCTTCTGAAGTGAAGATATGTACTTTTCAAAAACTTTCTTTTTTTTTAATTTTGCTTGTCAAAAATGTCCATTCTGTGTGTAACCCAGTGGGAAAGTGACAAATTTGAGTGAATTGTGACAATATGACTGAATTGGAGTGAATATGCGTTTATCTCTGTAAGAAAGCGAGCTAGAGCGCTGAAACTGTGGCTATACGTGCTTTCATGAAAACACGCTTCTTTGAGGTTTTAAGCTCAGAACGTGAATCTGAGCGTGTTTCCGGCCTGGCAACAGCTTCAGATCACAGTGCAATGCATATATTGTATCGTTTGTTCCAATGTGCTTGTATGGCCATTCGGAAGTGAATAGAAGCTTCTGAAGTGAAGATATGCACTTTTTCAAAAACTTTCTTTTTTTTCAATTTTGCTTGTCAAAAATGTCCTTTCTGTGTGTAACCCAGTGGGAAAGTGACAAACTTGAGTGAATTGTGACTATATGACTGAATTCGAGTGATTATGCGTTTTTCTCTGTAAGGAAGCGCGCTAGAGCGCTGAAACTGTGGCTATACGTGCTTTCATGAAAACACGCTTCTTTGAGGTTTTAAGCTCAGAATTTGAAACTGTGCGTGCTTCTGGCCAGGGAACAGCTTCAGATCACAGTGCATTGCATATATTGTATCGATTGGTCCAATGTGCTTGTATGGCCAATTTTAAGTGAATATAAGCTTCTGAAGTGAAGATATGTACTTTTCAAAAACTTTCTTTTTTTTAAATTTTGCTTGTCAAAAATGTCCATTCTGTGTGTAACCCAGTGGGAAAGTGACAAATTTGAGTGAATTGTGACAATATGACTGAATTGGAGTGAATATGCGTTTATCTCTGTAAGAAAGCGAGCTAGAGCGCTGAAACTGTGGCTATACGCACTTTCATGAAAACATGCTTCTTTGAGGTTTTAAGCTCAGAAAGTGAATCTGAGCATGTTTCCGGCCTGGCAACAGCTTCAGATCACAGTGCAGTGCATATATTGTATCGATTGGTCCAATGTGCTTGTATGGCCAATTTTAAGTGAATATAAGCTTCTGAAGTGAAGATATGTACTTTTCAAAAACTTTCTTTTTTTTAGTTTTGCTTGTCAAAAATGTCCTTTCTGTGTATAATTTAGTGAGAAAGTGACAAACTTGAGTGAATTGTGACAATATGACTGAATTGGAGTGAATATGCTCGTATCTCTGTAAGGAAGCGCGCTAGAGCGCTGAAACTGTGGCTATACGCACTTTCATGGAAACACGCTTCTTTGAGGTTTTAAGCTCAGAATGTGAAACTGTGCGTGCTTCTGGCCAGGGAACAGCTTCAGATCACAGTGCAATGCTTATATTGTATCGATTGGTCCAATGTGCTTGTATGGCCAATTTTAAGTGAATATAAGCTTCTGAAGTGAAGATATGTACTTTTCAAAAACTTTCTTTTTTTTTAATTTTGCTTGTCAAAAATGTCCATTCTGTGTGTAACCCAGTGGGAAAGTGACAAATTTGAGTGAATTGTGACAATATGACTGAATTGGAGTGAATATGCGTTTATCTCTGTAAGAAAGCGAGCTAGAGCGCTGAAACTGTGGCTATACGCACTTTCATGAAAACATGCTTCTTTGAGGTTTTAAGCTCAGAAAGTGAATCTGAGCATGTTTCCGGCCTGGCAACAGCTGCAGATCACAGTGCAGTGCATATATTGTATCGATTGGTCCAATGTGCTTGTATGGCCAATTTTAAGTGAATATAAGCTTCTGAAGTGAAGATATGTACTTTTCAAAAACTTTCTTTTTTTAGTTTTGCTTGTCAAAAATGTCCTTTCTGTGTGTAACTTAGTGAGAAAGTGACAAACTTGAGTGAATTGTGACAATATGACTGAATTGGAGTGAATATGCTCGTATCTCTGTAAGGAAGCGCGCTAGAGCGCTGAAACTGTGGCTATACGCACTTTCATGGAAACACGCTTCTTTGAGGTTTTAAGCTCAGAAAGTGAAACTGTGCTGGTTCCTGCCGGGGAACAGCTTCAGATCACAGTGCAATGCTTATATGGTATCGTTTGGTCCAATGTGCTTGTATGGCCATTTGGAAGTGAATATAAGCTTCTGAAGTGAAGATATGCACTTTTTCAAAAACTTTCTTTTTTTAGTTTTGCTTGTCAAAAATGTCCTTTCTGTGTGTAACTTTGTGGGAAAGTGACAAACTTGAGTGAATTGTGACAATATGACTGAATTGGAGTGAATATGCGTTTATCTCTGTAAGAAAGCGAGCTAGAGCGCTGAAACTGTGGCAAAACGCACTTTCATGAAAACATGCTTCTTTGAGGTTTTAAGCTCAGAACGTGAATCTGAGCGTGTTTCTGGCCTGGCAACAGCTTCAGATCACAATGCAATGCATATATTGTATCGTTTGTTCCAATGTGCTTGTATGGCCATTTGGAAGTGAATAGAAGCTTCTGAAGTGAAGATATGCACTTTTTCAAAAACTTTCTTTTTTTTAAATTTTGCTTGTCAAAAATGTCCATTCTGTGTGTAACCCAGTGGGAAAGTGAAAAACTTGAGTGAATTGTGACTATATGACTGAATTCGAGTGATTATGCGTTTATCTCTGTAAGGAAGCGCGCTAGAGCGCTGAAACTGTGGCTATACGTGCTTTCATGAAAACACGCTTCTTTGAGGTTTTAAGCTCAGAATGTGAAACTGTGCGTGCTTCTGGCCAGGGAACAGCTTCAGATCACAGTGCATTGCATATATTGTATCGATTGGTCCAATGTGCTTGTATGGCCAATTTTAAGTGAATATAAGCTTCTGAAGTGAAGATATGTACTTTTCAAAAACTTTCTTTTTTTTAATTTTGCTAGTCAAAAATGTCCATTCTGTGTGTAACCCAGTGGGAAAGTGACAAACTTGAGTGAATTGTGACAATATGACTGAATTGGAGTGAATATGCGTTTATCTCTGTTAGAAAGCGAGCTAGAGCGCTGAAACTGTGGCTATACGCACTTTCATGGAAACACGCTTCTTTGAGGTTTTAAGCTCAGAAAGTGAAACTGTGCTGGTTCCTGCCGGGGAACAGCTTCAGATCACAGTGCAATGCTTATATGGTATCGTTTGGTCCAATGTGCTTGTATGGCCATTTGGAAGTGAATATAAGCTTCTGAAGTGAAGATATGCACTTTTTCAAAAACTTTCTTTTTTTAGTTTTGCTTGTCAAAAATGTCCTTTCTGTGTGTAACTTTGTGGGAAAGTGACAAACTTGAGTGAATTGTGACAATATGACTGAATTGGAGTGAATATGCGTTTATCTCTGTAAGAAAGCGAGCTAGAGCGCTGAAACTGTGGCTAAACGCACTTTCATGAAAACATGCTTCTTTGAGGTTTTAAGCTCAGAACGTGAATCTGAGCGTGTTTCTGGCCTGGCAACAGCTTCAGATCACAGTGCAATGCATATATTGTATCGTTTGTTCCAATGTGCTTGTATGGCCATTTGGAAGTGAATAGAAGCTTCTGAAGTGAAGATATGCACTTTTTCAAAAACTTTCTTTTTTTTAAATTTTGCTTGTCAGAAATGTCCATTCTGTGTGTTAATCAGTGGGAAAGTGAACAACTTCAGTGAATTGTGACTATATTACTGAATTGGAGTGAATATGCTCGTATCTCTGAAAGGAAGCGCGCTAGAGCGCTGAAACTGTGGCTATACGCACTTTCATGGAAACACGCTTCTTTGAGGTTTTAAGCTCAGAATGTGAAACTGTGCGTGCTTCTGGCCAGGGAACAGCTTCAGATCACAGTGCAATGCTTATATTGTATCGATTGGTCCAATGTGCTTGTATGGCCAATTTTAAGTGAATATAAGCTTCTGAAGTGAAGATATGTACTTTTCAAAAACTTTCTTTTTTTTTAATTTTGCTTGTCAAAAATGTCCATTCTGTGTGTAACCCAGTGGGAAAGTGACAAATTTGAGTGAATTGTGACAATATGACTGAATTGGAGTGAATATGCGTTTATCTCTGTAAGAAAGCGAGCTAGAGCGCTGAAACTGTGGCTATACGTGCTTTCATGAAAACACGCTTCTTTGAGGTTTTAAGCTCAGAACGTGAATCTGAGCGTGTTTCCGGCCTGGCAACAGCTTCAGATCACAGTGCAATGCATATATTGTATCGTTTGTTCCAATGTGCTTGTATGGCCATTCGGAAGTGAATAGAAGCTTCTGAAGTGAAGATATGCACTTTTTCAAAAACTTTCTTTTTTTTCAATTTTGCTTGTCAAAAATGTCCTTTCTGTGTGTAACCCAGTGGGAAAGTGACAAACTTGAGTGAATTGTGACTATATGACTGAATTCGAGTGATTATGCGTTTTTCTCTGTAAGGAAGCGCGCGAGAGCGCTGAAACTGTGGCTATACGTGCTTTCATGAAAACACGCTTCTTTGAGGTTTTAAGCTCAGAATGTGAAACTGTGCGTGCTTCTGGCCAGGGAACAGCTTCAGATCACAGTGCATTGCATATATTGTATCGATTGGTCCAATGTGCTTGTATGGCCAATTTTAAGTGAATATAAGCTTCTGAAGTGAAGATATGTACTTTTCAAAAACTTTCTTTTTTTTAATTTTGCTAGTCAAAAATGTCCATTCTGTGTGTAACCCAGTGGGAAAGTGACAAACTTGAGTGAATTGTGACAATATGACTGAATTGGAGTGAATATGCGTTTATCTCTGTTAGAAAGCGAGCTAGAGCGCTGAAACTGTGGCTATACGCACTTTCATGGAAACACGCTTCTTTGAGGTTTTAAGCTCAGAAAGTGAAACTGTGCTGGTTCCTGCCGGGGAACAGCTTCAGATCACAGTGCAATGCTTATATGGTATCGTTTGGTCCAATGTGCTTGTATGGCCATTTGGAAGTGAATATAAGCTTCTGAAGTGAAGATATGCACTTTTTCAAAAACTTTCTTTTTTTAGTTTTGCTTGTCAAAAATGTCCTTTCTGTGTGTAACTTTGTGGGAAAGTGACAAACTTGAGTGAATTGTGACAATATGACTGAATTGGAGTGAATATGCGTTTATCTCTGTAAGAAAGCGAGCTAGAGCGCTGAAACTGTGGCTAAACGCACTTTCATGAAAACATGCTTCTTTGAGGTTTTAAGCTCAGAACGTGAATCTGAGCGTGTTTCTGGCCTGGCAACAGCTTCAGATCACAGTGCAATGCATATATTGTATCGTTTGTTCCAATGTGCTTGTATGGCCATTTGGAAGTGAATAGAAGCTTCTGAAGTGAAGATATGCACTTTTTCAAAAACTTTCTTTTTTTTAAATTTTGCTTGTCAGAAATGTCCATTCTGTGTGTTAATCAGTGGGAAAGTGAACAACTTCAGTGAATTGTGACTATATTACTGAATTGGAGTGAATATGCTCGTATCTCTGAAAGGAAGCGCGCTAGAGCGCTGAAACTGTGGCTATACGCACTTTCATGGAAACACGCTTCTTTGAGGTTTTAAGCTCAGAATGTGAAACTGTGCGTGCTTCTGGCCAGGGAACAGCTTCAGATCACAGTGCAATGCTTATATTGTATCGATTGGTCCAATGTGCTTGTATGGCCAATTTTAAGTGAATATAAGCTTCTGAAGTGAAGATATGTACTTTTCAAAAACTTTCTTTTTTTTTAATTTTGCTTGTCAAAAATGTCCATTCTGTGTGTAACCCAGTGGGAAAGTGACAAATTTGAGTGAATTGTGACAATATGACTGAATTGGAGTGAATATGCGTTTATCTCTGTAAGAAAGCGAGCTAGAGCGCTGAAACTGTGGCTATACGTGCTTTCATGAAAACACGCTTCTTTGAGGTTTTAAGCTCAGAACGTGAATCTGAGCGTGTTTCCGGCCTGGCAACAGCTTCAGATCACAGTGCAATGCATATATTGTATCGTTTGTTCCAATGTGCTTGTATGGCCATTCGGAAGTGAATAGAAGCTTCTGAAGTGAAGATATGCACTTTTTCAAAAACTTTCTTTTTTTTCAATTTTGCTTGTCAAAAATGTCCTTTCTGTGTGTAACCCAGTGGGAAAGTGACAAACTTGAGTGAATTGTGACTATATGACTGAATTCGAGTGATTATGCGTTTTTCTCTGTAAGGAAGCGCGCTAGAGCGCTGAAACTGTGGCTATACGTGCTTTCATGAAAACACGCTTCTTTGAGGTTTTAAGCTCAGAATGTGAAACTGTGCGTGCTTCTGGCCAGGGAACAGCTTCAGATCACAGTGCATTGCATATATTGTATCGATTGGTCCAATGTGCTTGTATGGCCAATTTTAAGTGAATATAAGCTTCTGAAGTGAAGATATGTACTTTTCAAAAACTTTCTTTTTTTTAAATTTTGCTTGTCAAAAATGTCCATTCTGTGTGTAACCCAGTGGGAAAGTGACAAATTTGAGTGAATTGTGACAATATGACTGAATTGGAGTGAATATGCGTTTATCTCTGTAAGAAAGCGAGCTAGAGCGCTGAAACTGTGGCTATACGCACTTTCATGAAAACATGCTTCTTTGAGGTTTTAAGCTCAGAAAGTGAATCTGAGCATGTTTCCGGCCTGGCAACAGCTTCAGATCACAGTGCAGTGCATATATTGTATCGATTGGTCCAATGTGCTTGTATGGCCAATTTTAAGTGAATATAAGCTTCTGAAGTGAAGATATGTACTTTTCAAAAACTTTCTTTTTTTTAGTTTTGCTTGTCAAAAATGTCCTTTCTGTGTATAATTTAGTGAGAAAGTGACAAACTTGAGTGAATTGTGACAATATGACTGAATTGGAGTGAATATGCTCGTATCTCTGTAAGGAAGCGCGCTAGAGCGCTGAAACTGTGGCTATACGCACTTTCATGGAAACACGCTTCTTTGAGGTTTTAAGCTCAGAAAGTGAAACTGTGCGTGTTTCTGGCCAGGGAACAGCTTCAGATCACAGTGCAATGCTTATATGGTATCGTTTGGTCCAATGTGCTTGTATGGCCATTTGGAAGTGAATATAAGCTTCTGAAGTGAAGATATGCACTTTTTCAAAAACTTTCTTTTTTTAGTTTTGCTTGTCAAAAATGTCCTTTCTGTGTGTAACTTTGTGGGAAAGTGACAAACTTCAGTGAATTGTGACAATATGACTGAATTCGAGTGATTATGCGTTTATCTCTGTAAGAAAGCGAGCTAGAGCGCTGAAACTGTGGCTAAACGCACTTTCATGAAAACATGCTTCTTTGAGGTTTTAAGCTCAGAACGTGAATCTGAGCGTGTTTCTGGCCTGGCAACAGCTTCAGATCACAGTGCAATGCATATATTGTATCGTTTGTTCCAATGTGCTTGTATGGCCATTTGGAAGTGAATAGAAGCTTCTGAAGTGAAGATATGCACTTTTTCAAAAACTTTCTTTTTTTTAAATTTTGCTTGTCAAAAATGTCCATTCTGTGTGTAACCCAGTGGGAAAGTGAAAAACTTGAGTGAATTGTGACTATATGACTGAATTCGAGTGATTATGCGTTTATCTCTGTAAGGAAGCGCGCTAGAGCGCTGAAACTGTGGCTATACCTGCTTTCATGAAAACACGCTTCTTTGAGGTTTTAAGCTCAGAATGTGAAACTGTGCGTGCTTCTGGCCAGGGAACAGCTTCAGATCACAGTGCATTGCATATATTGTATCGATTGGTCCAATGTGCTTGTATGGCCAATTTTAAGTGAATATAAGCTTCTGAAGTGAAGATATGTACTTTTCAAAAACTTTCTTTTTTTTAATTTTGCTAGTCAAAAATGTCCATTCTGTGTGTAACCCAGTGGGAAAGTGACAAACTTGAGTGAATTGTGACAATATGACTGAATTGGAGTGAATATGCGTTTATCTCTGTTAGAAAGCGAGCTAGAGCGCTGAAACTGTGGCTATACGCACTTTCATGGAAACACGCTTCTTTGAGGTTTTAAGCTCAGAACGTGAATCTGAGCGTGTTTCTGGCCTGGGAACAGCTTCAGATCACAGTGCAATGCGTATATGGTATGTGTGCTCCAATGGCTTTTATGGCCATTTGGAAGTGAATATATGCTTCTGAAGTGAAGATATGCACTTTTTCAAAAACTTTCTTTTTTTTAGATTTGCTTGTCAGAAATGTCCATTCTGTGTGTTACTCAGTGGGAAAGTGAACAACTTCAGTGAATTGTGACTATATTACTGAATTGGAGTGAATATGCTCGTATCTCTGTAAGGAAGCGCGCTAGAGCGCTGAAACTGTGGCTATACGCACTTTCATGGAAACACGCTTCTTTGAGGTTTTAAGCTCAGAAAGTGAATCTGAGCATGTTTCCGGCCTGGCAACAGCTTCAGATCACAGTGCAGTGCATATATTGTATCGATTGGTCCAATGTGCTTGTATGGCCAATTTTAAGTGAATATAAGCTTCTGAAGTGAAGATATGTACTTTTCAAAAACTTTCTTTTTTTAGTTTTGCTTGTCAAAAATGTCCTTTCTGTGTGTAACTTAGTGAGAAAGTGACAAACTTGAGTGAATTGTGACAATATGACTGAATTGGAGTGAATATGCTCGTATCTCTGTAAGGAAGCGCGCTAGAGCGCTGAAACTGTGGCTATACGCACTTTCATGGAAACACGCTTCTTTGAGGTTTTAAGCTCAGAAAGTGAAACTGTGCTGGTTCCTGCCGGGGAACAGCTTCAGATTACAGTGCAATGCGTATATGGTATCGTTTGGTCCAATGGCTTTTATGGCCATTTGGAAGTGAATATAAGCTTCTGAAGTGAAGATATGCACTTTTTCAAAAACTTTCTTTTTTTTAGATTTGCTTGTCAGAAATGTCCATTCTGTGTGTTACTCATTGGGAAAGTGAACAACTTCAGTGAATTGTGACTATATTACTGAATTGGAGTGAATATGCTCGTATCTCTGTAAGGAAGCGCGCTAGAGCGCTGAAACTGTGGCTATACGCACTTTCATGGAAACACGCTTCTTTGAGGTTTTAAGCTCAGAATGTGAAACTGTGCGTGCTTCTGGCCAGGGAAAAGCTTCAGATCACAGTGCAATGCTTATATTGTATCGATTGGTCCAATGTGCTTGTATGGCCAATTTTAAGTGAATATAAGCTTCTGAAGTGAAGATATGTACTTTTCAAAAACTTTCTTTTTTTTAAATTTTGCTTGTCAAAAATGTCCATTCTGTGTGTAACCCAGTGGGAAAGTGACAAATTTGAGTGAATTGTGACAATATGACTGAATTGGAGTGAATATGCGTTTATCTCTGTAAGAAAGCGAGCTAGAGCGCTGAAACTGTGGCTATACGCACTTTCATGAAAACATGCTTCTTTGAGGTTTTAAGCTCAGAAAGTGAATCTGAGCATGTTTCCGGCCTGGCAAGAGCTTCAGATCACAGTGCATTGCATATATTGTATCGATTGGTCCAATGTGCTTGTATGGCCAATTTTAAGTGAATATAAGCTTCTGAAGTGAAGATATGTACTTTTCAAAAACTTTCTTTTTTTTAGTTTTGCTTGTCAAAAATGTCCTTTCTGTGTGTAACTTAGTGAGAAAGTGACAAACTTGAGTGAATTGTGACAAGATGACTGAATTGGAGTGAATATGCTCGTATCTCTCTTAGGAAGCGCGCTAGAGCGCTGAAACTGTGGCTATACGCACTTTCATGGAAACACGCTTCTTTGAGGTTTTAAGCTCAGAAAGTGAAACTGTGCGTGTTTCTGGCCAGGGAACAGCTTCAGATCACAGTGCAATGCTTATATGGTATCGTTTGGTCCAATGTGCTTGTATGGCCATTTGGAAGTGAATATAAGCTTCTGAAGTGAAGATATGCACTTTTTCAAAAACTTTCTTTTTTTAAATTTTGCTTGTCAAAAATGTCCATTCTGTGTGTAACCAGGTGGGAAAGTGAAAAACTTGAGTGAATTGTGACTATATGACTGAATTGGAGTGAATATGCGTTTATCTCTGTAAGAAAGCGAGCTAGAGCGCTGAAACTGTGGCTATACGTGCTTTCATGAAAACACGCTTCTTTGAGGTTTTAAGCTCAGAACGTGAATCTGAGCGTGTTTCCGGCCTGGCAACAGCTTCAGATCACAGTGCAATGCATATATGGTATCGTTTGGTCCAATGTGCTTGTATGGCCATTTGGAAGTGAATATAAGCTTCTGAAGTGAAGATATGCACTTTTTCAAAAACTTTCTTTTTTTAGTTTTGCTTGTCAAAAATGTCCTTTCTGTGTGTAACTTTGTGGGAAAGTGACAAACTTCAGTGAATTGTGACAATATGACTGAATTGGAGTGATTATGCGTTTATCTCTGTAAGAAAGCGAGCTAGAGCGCTGAAACTGTGGCTAAACGCACTTTCATGAAAACATGCTTCTTTGAGGTTTTAAGCTCAGAACGTGAATCTGAGCGTGTTTCTGGCCTGGCAACAGCTTCAGATCACAGTGCAATGCATATATTGTATCGTTTGTTCCAATGTGCTTGTATGGCCATTTGGAAGTGAATAGAAGCTTCTGAAGTGAAGATATGCACTTTTTCAAAAACTTTCTTTTTTTTAAATTTTGCTTGTCAAAAATGTCCATTCTGTGTGTAACCCAGTGGGAAAGTGAAAAACTTGAGTGAATTGTGACTATATGACTGAATTCGAGTGATTATGCGTTTATCTCTGTAAGGAAGCGCGCTAGAGCGCTGAAACTGTGGCTATACCTGCTTTCATGAAAACACGCTTCTTTGAGGTTTTAAGCTCAGAATGTGAAACTGTGCGTGCTTCTGGCCAGGGAACAGCTTCAGATCACAGTGCATTGCATATATTGTATCGATTGGTCCAATGTGCTTGTATGGCCAATTTTAAGTGAATATAAGCTTCTGAAGTGAAGATATGTACTTTTCAAAAACTTTCTTTTTTTTAATTTTGCTAGTCAAAAATGTCCATTCTGTGTGTAACCCAGTGGGAAAGTGACAAACTTGAGTGAATTGTGACAATATGACTGAATTGGAGTGAATATGCGTTTATCTCTGTTAGAAAGCGAGCTAGAGCGCTGAAACTGTGGCTATACGCACTTTCATGGAAACACGCTTCTTTGAGGTTTTAAGCTCAGAACGTGAATCTGAGCGTGTTTCTGGCCTGGGAATAGCTTCAGATCACAGTGCAATGCGTATATGGTATGTGTGGTCCAATGGCTTTTATGGCCATTTGGAAGTGAATATATGCTTCTGAAGTGAAGATATGCACTTTTTCAAAAACTTTCTTTTTTTTAGATTTGCTTGTCAGAAATGTCCATTCTGTGTGTTACTCAGTGGGAAAGTGAACAACTTCAGTGAATTGTGACTATATTACTGAATTGGAGTGAATATGCTCGTATCTCTGTAAGGAAGCGCGCTAGAGCGCTGAAACTGTGGCTATACGCACTTTCATGGAAACACGCTTCTTTGAGGTTTTAAGCTCAGAAAGTGAATCTGAGCATGTTTCCGGCCTGGCAACAGCTTCAGATCACAGTGCAGTGCATATATTGTATCGATTGGTCCAATGTGCTTGTATGGCCAATTTTAAGTGAATATAAGCTTCTGAAGTGAAGATATGTACTTTTCAAAAACTTTCTTTTTTTAGTTTTGCTTGTCAAAAATGTCCTTTCTGTGTGTAACTTAGTGAGAAAGTGACAAACTTGAGTGAATTGTGACAATATGACTGAATTGGAGTGAATATGCTCGTATCTCTGTAAGGAAGCGCGCTAGAGCGCTGAAACTGTGGCTATACGCACTTTCATGGAAACACGCTTCTTTGAGGTTTTAAGCTCAGAAAGTGAAACTGTGCTGGTTCCTGCCGGGGAACAGCTTCAGATCACAGTGCAATGCGTATATGGTATCGTTTGGTCCAATGGCTTTTATGGCCATTTGGAAGTGAATATAAGCTTCTGAAGTGAAGATATGCACTTTTTCAAAAACTTTCTTTTTTTTAGATTTGCTTGTCAGAAATGTCCATTCTGTGTGTTACTCATTGGGAAAGTGAACAACTTCAGTGAATTGTGACTATATTACTGAATTGGAGTGAATATGCTCGTATCTCTGTAAGGAAGCGCGCTAGAGCGCTGAAACTGTGGCTATACGCACTTTCATGGAAACACGCTTCTTTGAGGTTTTAAGCTCAGAATGTGAAACTGTGCGTGCTTCTGGCCAGGGAACAGCTTCAGATCACAGTGCAATGCTTATATTGTATCGATTGGTCCAATGTGCTTGTATGGCCAATTTTAAGTGAATATAAGCTTCTGAAGTGAAGATATGTACTTTTCAAAAACTTTCTTTTTTTTAAATTTTGCTTGTCAAAAATGTCCATTCTGTGTGTAACCCAGTGGGAAAGTGACAAATTTGAGTGAATTGTGACAATATGACTGAATTGGAGTGAATATGCGTTTATCTCTGTAAGAAAGCGAGCTAGAGCGCTGAAACTGTGGCTATACGCACTTTCATGAAAACATGCTTCTTTGAGGTTATAAGCTCAGAAAGTGAATCTGAGCATGTTTCCGGCCTGGCAAGAGCTTCAGATCACAGTGCATTGCATATATTGTATCGATTGGTCCAATGTGCTTGTATGGCCAATTTTAAGTGAATATAAGCTTCTGAAGTGAAGATATGTACTTTTCAAAAACTTTCTTTTTTTTAGTTTTGCTTGTCAAAAATGTCCTTTCTGTGTGTAACTTAGTGAGAAAGTGACAAACTTGAGTGAATTGTGACAAGATGACTGAATTGGAGTGAATATGCTCGTATCTCTCTAAGGAAGCGCGCTAGAGCGCTGAAACTGTGGCTATACGCACTTTCATGGAAACACGCTTCTTTGAGGTTTTAAGCTCAGAAAGTGAAACTGTGCGTGTTTCTGGCCAGGGAACAGCTTCAGATCACAGTGCAATGCTTATATGGTATCGTTTGGTCCAATGTGCTTGTATGGCCATTTGGAAGTGAATATAAGCTTCTGAAGTGAAGATATGCACTTTTTCAAAAACTTTCTTTTTTTAAATTTTGCTTGTCAAAAATGTCCATTCTGTGTGTAACCAGGTGGGAAAGTGAAAAACTTGAGTGAATTGTGACTATATGACTGAATTGGAGTGAATATGCGTTTATCTCTGTAAGAAAGCGAGCTAGAGCGCTGAAACTGTGGCTATACGTGCTTTCATGAAAACACGCTTCTTTGAGGTTTTAAGCTCAGAACGTGAATCTGAGCGTGTTTCCGGCCTGGCAACAGCTTCAGATCACAGTGCAATGCATATATTGTATCGTTTGTTCCAATGTGCTTGTATGGCCATTCGGAAGTGAATAGAAGCTTCTGAAGTGAAGATATGCACTTTTTCAAAAACTTTCTTTTTTTTCAATTTTGCTTGTCAAAAATGTCCTTTCTGTGTGTAACCCAGTGGGAAAGTGACAAACTTGAGTGAATTGTGACTATATGACTGAATTCGAGTGATTATGCGTTTTTCTCTGTAAGGAAGCGCGCTAGAGCGCTGAAACTGTGGCTATACGTGCTTTCATGAAAACACGCTTCTTTGAGGTTTTAAGCTCAGAATGTGAAACTGTGCGTGCTTCTGGCCAGGGAACAGCTTCAGATCACAGTGCATTGCATATATTGTATCGATTGGTCCAATGTGCTTGTATGGCCAATTTTAAGTGAATATAAGCTTCTGAAGTGAAGATATGTACTTTTCAAAAACTTTCTTTTTTTTAAATTTTGCTTGTCAAAAATGTCCATTCTGTGTGTAACCCAGTGGGAAAGTGACAAATTTGAGTGAATTGTGACAATATGACTGAATTGGAGTGAATATGCGTTTATCTCTGTAAGAAAGCGAGCTAGAGCGCTGAAACTGTGGCTATACGCACTTTCATGAAAACATGCTTCTTTGAGGTTTTAAGCTCAGAAAGTGAATCTGAGCATGTTTCCGGCCTGGCAACAGCTTCAGATCACAGTGCAGTGCATATATTGTATCGATTGGTCCAATGTGCTTGTATGGCCAATTTTAAGTGAATATAAGCTTCTGAAGTGAAGATATGTACTTTTCAAAAACTTTCTTTTTTTTAGTTTTGCTTGTCAAAAATGTCCTTTCTGTGTATAATTTAGTGAGAAAGTGACAAACTTGAGTGAATTGTGACAATATGACTGAATTGGAGTGAATATGCTCGTATCTCTGTAAGGAAGCGCGCTAGAGCGCTGAAACTGTGGCTATACGCACTTTCATGGAAACACGCTTCTTTGAGGTTTTAAGCTCAGAAAGTGAAACTGTGCGTGTTTCTGGCCAGGGAACAGCTTCAGATCACAGTGCAATGCTTATATGGTATCGTTTGGTCCAATGTGCTTGTATGGCCATTTGGAAGTGAATATAAGCTTCTGAAGTGAAGATATGCACTTTTTCAAAAACTTTCTTTTTTTAGTTTTGCTTGTCAAAAATGTCCTTTCTGTGTGTAACTTTGTGGGAAAGTGACAAACTTCAGTGAATTGTGACAATATGACTGAATTGGAGTGATTATGCGTTTATCTCTGTAAGAAAGCGAGCTAGAGCGCTGAAACTGTGGCTAAACGCACTTTCATGAAAACATGCTTCTTTGAGGTTTTAAGCTCAGAACGTGAATCTGAGCGTGTTTCTGGCCTGGCAACAGCTTCAGATCACAGTGCAATGCATATATTGTATCGTTTGTTCCAATGTGCTTGTATGGCCATTTGGAAGTGAATAGAAGCTTCTGAAGTGAAGATATGCACTTTTTCAAAAACTTTCTTTTTTTTAAATTTTGCTTGTCAAAAATGTCCATTCTGTGTGTAACCCAGTGGGAAAGTGAAAAACTTGAGTGAATTGTGACTATATGACTGAATTCGAGTGATTATGCGTTTATCTCTGTAAGGAAGCGCGCTAGAGCGCTGAAACTGTGGCTATACGTGCTTTCATGGAAACACGCTTCTTTGAGGTTTTAAGCTCAGAAAGTGAAACTGTGCTGGTTCCTGCCGGGGAACAGCTTCAGATCACAGTGCAATGCGTATATGGTATCGTTTGGTCCAATGGCTTTTATGGCCATTTGGAAGTGAATATATGCTTCTGAAGTGAAGATATGCACTTTTTCAAAAACTTTCTTTTTTTTAGATTTGCTTGTCAGAAATGTCCATTCTGTGTGTTACTCAGTGGGAAAGTGAACAACTTCAGTGAATTGTGACTATATTACTGAATTGGAGTGAATATGCTCGTATCTCTGTAAGGAAGCGCGCTAGAGCGCTGAAACTGTGGCTATACGCACTTTCATGGAAACACGCTTCTTTGAGGTTTTAAGCTCAGAAAGTGAATCTGAGCATGTTTCCGGCCTGGCAACAGCTTCAGATCACAGTGCAGTGCATATATTGTATCGATTGGTCCAATGTGCTTGTATGGCCAATTTTAAGTGAATATAAGCTTCTGAAGTGAAGATATGTACTTTTCAAAAACTTTCTTTTTTTAGTTTTGCTTGTCAAAAATGTCCTTTCTGTGTGTAACTTAGTGAGAAAGTGACAAACTTGAGTGAATTGTGACAATATGACTGAATTGGAGTGAATATGCTCGTATCTCTGAAAGGAAGCGCGCTAGAGCGCTGAAACTGTGGCTATACGCACTTTCATGGAAACACGCTTCTTTGAGGTTTTAAGCTCAGAAAGTGAAACTGTGCTGGTTCCTGCCGGGGAACAGCTTCAGATCACAGTGCAATGCGTATATGGTATCGTTTGGTCCAATGGCTTTTATGGCCATTTGGAAGTGAATATAAGCTTCTGAAGTGAAGATATGCACTTTTTCAAAAACTTTCTTTTTTTTAGATTTGCTTGTCAGAAATGTCCATTCTGTGTGTTACTCATTGGGAAAGTGAACAACTTCAGTGAATTGTGACTATATTACTGAATTGGAGTGAATATGCTCGTATCTCTGTAAGGAAGCGCGCTAGAGCGCTGAAACTGTGGCTATACGCACTTTCATGGAAACACGCTTCTTTGAGGTTTTAAGCTCAGAATGTGAAACTGTGCGTGCTTCTGGCCAGGGAACAGCTTCAGATCACAGTGCAATGCTTATATTGTATCGATTGGTCCAATGTGCTTGTATGGCCAATTTTAAGTGAATATAAGCTTCTGAAGTGAAGATATGTACTTTTCAAAAACTTTCTTTTTTTTAAATTTTGCTTGTCAAAAATGTCCATTCTGTGTGTAACCCAGTGGGAAAGTGACAAATTTGAGTGAATTGTGACAATATGACTGAATTGGAGTGAATATGCGTTTATCTCTGTAAGAAAGCGAGCTAGAGCGCTGAAACTGTGGCTATACGCACTTTCATGAAAACATGCTTCTTTGAGGTTTTAAGCTCAGAAAGTGAATCTGAGCATGTTTCCGGCCTGGCAAGAGCTTCAGATCACAGTGCATTGCATATATTGTATCGATTGATCCAATGTGCTTGTATGGCCAATTTTAAGTCAATATAAGCTTCTGAAGTGAAGATATGTACTTTTCAAAAACTTTCTTTTTTTTAGTTTTGCTTGTCAAAAATGTCCTTTCTGTGTGTAACTTAGTGAGAAAGTGACAAACTTGAGTGAATTGTGACAAGATGACTGAATTGGAGTGAATATGCTCGTATCTCTGTAAGGAAGCGCGCTAGTGCGCTGAAACTGTGGCTATACGCACTTTCATGGAAACACGCTTCTTTGAGGTTTTAAGCTCAGAAAGTGAAACTGTGCGTGTTTCTGGCCAGGGAACAGCTTCAGATCACAGTGCAATGCTTATATGGTATCGTTTGGTCCAATGTGCTTGTATGGCCATTTGGAAGTGAATATAAGCTTCTGAAGTTAAGATATGCACTTTTTCAAAAACTTTCTTTTTTTAAATTTTGCTTGTCAAGAATGTCCATTCTGTGTGTAACCAGGTGGGAAAGTGAAAAACTTGAGTGAATTGTGACTATATGACTGAATTGGAGTGAATATGCGTTTATCTCTGTAAGAAAGCGAGCTAGAGCGCTGAAACTGTGGCTATACGTGCTTTCATGAAAACACGCTTCTTTGAGGTTTTAAGCTCAGAACGTGAATCTGAGCGTGTTTCCGGCCTGGCAACAGCTTCAGATCACAGTGCAATGCATATATTGTATCGTTTGTTCCAATGTGCTTGTATGGCCATTCGGAAGTGAATAGAAGCTTCTGAAGTGAAGATATGCACTTTTTCAAAAACTTTCTTTTTTTTCAATTTTGCTTGTCAAAAATGTCCTTTCTGTGTGTAACCCAGTGGGAAAGTGACAAACTTGAGTGAATTGTGACTATATGACTGAATTCGAGTGATTATGCGTTTTTCTCTGTAAGGAAGCGCGCTAGAGCGCTGAAACTGTGGCTATACGTGCTTTCATGAAAACACGCTTCTTTGAGGTTTTAAGCTCAGAATGTGAAACTGTGCGTGCTTCTGGCCAGGGAACAGCTTCAGATCACAGTGCATTGCATATATTGTATCGATTGGTCCAATGTGCTTGTATGGCCAATTTTAAGTGAATATAAGCTTCTGAAGTGAAGATATGTACTTTTCAAAAACTTTCTTTTTTTTAGTTTTGCTTGTCAAAAATGTCCTTTCTGTGTGTAACTTAGTGAGAAAGTGACAAACTTGAGTGAATTGTGACAATATGACTGAATTGGAGTGAATATGCGTTTATCTCTGTAAGAAAGCGAGCTAGAGCGCTGAAACTGTGGCTATACGCACTTTCATGAAAACACGCTTCTTTGAGGTTTTAAGCTCAGAACGTGAATCTGAGCGTGTTTCTGGCCTAGCAACAGCTTCAGATCACAGTGCATTGCATATATTGTATCGATTGGTCCAATGTGCTTGTATGGCCAATTTTAAGTGAATATAAGCTTCTGAAGTGAAGATATGTACTTTTCAAAAACTTTCTTTTTTTTAAATTTTGCTTGTCAAAAATGTCCATTCTGTGTGTAACCCAGTGGGAAAGTGACAAACTTGAGTGAATTGTGACAATATGACTGAATTGGAGTGAATATGCGTTTATCTCTGTAAGTAAGCGAGCTAGAGCGCTGAAACTGTGGCTATACGCACTTTCATGAAAACATGCTTCTTTGAGGTTTTCAGCTCAGAAAGTGAATCTGAGCGTGTTTCCGGCCTGGCAACAGCTTCAGATCACAGTGCAGTGCATATATTGTATCGATTGGTCCAATGTGCTTGTATGGCCAATTTTAAGCGAATATAAGCTTCTGAAGTGAAGATATGTACTTTTCAAAAACTTTCTTTTATTTAGTTTTGCTTGTCAAAAATGTCCTTTCTGTGTGTAACTTAGTGAGAAAGTGACAAACTTGAGTGAATTGTGACAATATGACTGAATTGGAGTGAATATGCGTTTATCTCTGTAAGAAAGCGAGCTAGAGCGCTGAAACTGTGGCTATACGCACTTTCATGAAAACATGCTTCTTTGAGGTTTTAAGCTCAGAAAGTGAATCTGAGCGTGTTTCCGGCCTGGCAACAGCTTCAGATCACAGTGCAATGCATATATTGTATCCTTTGTTCCAATGTGCTTGTATGGCCATTTGGAAGTGAATAGAAGCTTCTGAAGTGAAGATATGCACTTTTTCAAAAACTTTCTTTTTTTTTAAATTTTGCTTGTCAAAAATGTCCATTCTGTGTGTAACCCAGTGGGAAAGTGACAAACTTGAGTGAATTGTGACTATATGACTGAATTCGAGTGATGATGCGTTTATCTCTGTAAGGAAGCGCGCTAGAGCGCTGAAACTGTGGCTATACGTGCTTTCATGAAAACACGCTTCTTTGAGGTTTTAAGCTCAGAATGTGAAACTGTGCGTGCTTCTGGCCAGGGAACAGCTTCAGATCACAGTGCATTGCATATATTGTATCGATTGGTCCAATGTGCTTGTATGGCCAATTTTAAGTGAATATAAGCTTCTGAAGTGAAGATATTTACTTTTCAAAAACTTTCTTTTTTTTAGTTTTGCTTGTCAAAAATGTCCTTTCTGTGTGTAACTTAGTGAGAAAGTGACAAACTTGAGTGAATTGTGACAATATGACTGAATTGGAGTGAATATGCGTTTATCTCTGTAAGAAAGCGAGCTAGAGCGCTGAAACTGTGGCTATACGCACTTTCATGAAAACACGCTTCTTTGAGGTTTTAAGCTCAGAACGTGAATCTGAGCGTGTTTCTGGCCTAGCAACAGCTTCAGATCACAGTGCATTGCATATATTGTATCGATTGGTCCAATGTGCTTGTATGGCCAATTTTAAGTGAATATAAGCTTTTGAAGTGAAGATATGTACTTTTCAAAAACTTTCTTTTTTTAATTTTGCTTGTCAAAAATGTCCATTCTGTGTGTAACCCAGTGGGAAAGTGACAAACTTGAGTGAATTGTGACAATATGACTGAATTGGAGTGAATATGCGTTTATCTCTGTAAGAAAGCGAGCTAGAGCGCTGAAACTGTGGCTATACGCACTTTCATGGAAACACGCTTCTTTGAGGTTTTAAGCTCAGAACGTGAATCTGAGCGTGTTTCTGGCCTGGGAACAGCTTCAGATCACAGTGCAATGCGTATATTGTATCGATTGGTCCAATGGCTTTTATGGCCATTTGGAAGTGAATATAAGCTTCTGAAGTGAAGATATGCACTTTTTCAAAAACTTTCTTTTTTTTAGATTTGCTTGTCAGAAATGTCCATTCTGTGTGTTACTCAGTGGGAAAGTGAACAACTTCAGTGAATTGTGACTATATTACTGAATTGGAGTGAATATGCTCGTATCTCTGTAAGGAAGCGCGCTAGAGCGCTGAAACTGTGGCTATACGCACTTTCATGGAAACACGCTTCTTTGAGGTTTTAAGCTCAGAATGTGAAATTGTGCGTGCTTCTGGCCAGGGAACAGCTTCAGATCACAGTGCAATGCGTATATTGTATCGATTGGTCCAATGTGCTTGTATGGCCAATTTTAAGTGAATATAAGCTTCTGAAGTGAAGATATGTACTTTTCAAAAACTTTCTTTTTTTTTTAATTTTGCTTGTCAAAAATGTCCATTCTGTGTGTAACCCAGTGGGAAAGTGACAAACTTGAGTGAATTGTGACAATATGACTGAATTGGAGTGAATATGCGTTTATCTCTGTAAGTAAGCGAGCTAGAGCGCTGAAACTGTGGCTATACGCACTTTCATGAAAACATGCTTTTTTGAGGTTTTCAGCTCAGAAAGTGAATCTGAGCGTGTTTCCGGCCTGGCAACAGCTTCAGATCACAGTGCAGTGCATATATTGTATCGATTGGTCCAATGTGCTTGTATGGCCAATTTTAAGTGAATATAAGCTTCTGAAGTGAAGATATGTACTTTTCAAAAACTTTCTTTTATTTAGTTTTGCTTGTCAAAAATGTCCTTTCTGTGTGTAACTTAGTGAGAAAGTGACAAACTTGAGTGAATTGTGACAATATGACTGAATTGGAGTGAATATGCGTTTATCTCTGTAAGAAAGCGAGCTAGAGCGCTGAAACTGTGGCTATACGCACTTTCATGAAAACATGCTTCTTTGAGGTTTTAAGCTCAGAAAGTGAATCTGAGCGTGTTTCCGGCCTGGCAACAGCTTCAGATCACAGTGCAATGCATATATTGTATCGTTTGTTCCAATGTGCTTGTATGGCCATTTGGAAGTGAATAGAAGCTTCTGAAGTGAAGATATGCACTTTTTCAAAAACTTTCTTTTTTTTTAAATTTTGCTTGTCAAAAATGTCCATTCTGTGTGTAACCCAGTGGGAAAGTGACAAACTTGAGTGAATTGTGACTATATGACTGAATTCGAGTGATGATGCGTTTATCTCTGTAAGGAAGCGCGCTAGAGCGCTGAAACTGTGGCAATACGTGCTTTCATGAAAACACGCTTCTTTGAGGTTTTAAGCTCAGAATGTGAAACTGTGCGTGCTTCTGGCCAGGGAACAGCTTCAGATCACAGTGCATTGCATATATTGTATCGATTGGTCCAATGTGCTTGTATGGCCAATTTTAAGTGAATATAAGCTTCTGAAGTGAAGATATGTACTTTTCAAAAACTTTCTTTTTTTTAGTTTTGCTTGTCAAAAATGTCCTTTCTGTGTGTAACTTAGTGAGAAAGTGACAAACTTGAGTGAATTGTGACAATATGACTGAATTGGAGTGAATATGCGTTTATCTCTGTAAGAAAGCGAGCTAGAGCGCTGAAACTGTGGCTATACGCACTTTCATGAAAACATTCTTCTTTGAGGTTTTAAGCTCAGAAAGTGAATCTGAGCGTGTTTCCGGCCTGGCAACAGCTTCAGATCACAGTGCAATGCATATATTGTATCGTTTGTTCCAATGTGCTTGTATGGCCATTTGGAAGTGAATAGAAGCTTCTGACGTGAAGATATGCACTTTTTCAAAAACTTTCTTTTTTTTTTAAATTTTGCTTGTCAAAAATGTCCATTCTGTGTGTAACCCAGTGGGAAAGTGAAAAACTTGAGTGAATTGTGACTATATGACTGAATTCGAGTGATTATGCGTTTGTCTTTGCAAGGAAGCGCGCTAGTGCGCTGAAACTGTGGCTATACGTGCTTTCATGAAAACACGCTTCTTTGAGGTTTTAAGCTCAGAACGTGAATCTGAGCGTGTTTCTGGCCTGGCAACAGCTTCAGATCACAGTGCAATGCATATATTGTATCGTTTGTTCCAATGTGCTTGTATGGCCATTTGGAAGTGAATAGAAGCTTCTGAAGTGAAGATATGCACTTTTTCAAAAACTTTCTTTTTTTTTAATTTTGCTTGTCAAAAATGTCCTTTCTGTGTGTAACCCAGTGGGAAAGTGACAAACTTGAGTGAATTGTGACTATATGACTGAATTCGAGTGATGATGCGTTTATCTCTGTAAGGAAGCGCGCTAGAGCGCTGAAACTGTGGCAATACGTGCTTTCATGAAAACACGCTTCTTTGAGGTTTTAAGCTCAGAATGTGAAACTGTGCGTGCTTCTGGCCAGGGAACAGCTTCAGATCACAGTGCATTGCATATATTGTATCGATTGGTCCAATGTGCTTGTATGGCCAATTTTAAGTGAATATAAGCTTCTGAAGTGAAGATATGTACTTTTCAAAAACTTTCTTTTTTTTAATTTTGCTTGTCAAAAATGTCCATTCTGTGTGTAACCCAGTGGGAAAGTGACAAACTTGAGTGAATTGTGACAATATGACTGAATTGGAGTGAATATGCGTTTATCTCTGTAAGAAAGCGAGCTAGAGCGCTGAAACTGTGGCTATACGCACTTTCATGGAAACACGCTTCTTTGAGGTTTTAAGCTCAGAACGTGAATCTGAGCGTGTTTCTGGCCTGGGAACAGCTTCAGATCACAGTGCAATGCGTATATGGTATCGTTTGGTCCAATGGCTTTTATGGCCATTTGGAAGTGAATATAAGCTTCTGAAGTGAAGATATGCACTTTTTCAAAAACTTTCTTTTTTTTAGATTTGCTTGTCAGAAATGTCCATTCTGTGTGTTACTCAGTGGGAAAGTGAACAACTTCAGTGAATTGTGACTATATTACTGAATTGGAGTGAATATGCTCGTATCTCTGTAAGGAAGCGCGCTAGAGCGCTGAAACTGTGGCTATACGCACTTTGATGGAAACACGCTTCTTTGAGGTTTTAAGCTCAGAATGTGAAACTGTGCGTGCTTCTGGCCAGGGAACAGCTTCAGATCACAGTGCAATGCGTATATTGTATCGATTGGTCCAATGTGCTTGTATGGCCAATTTTAAGTGAATATAAGCTTCTGAAGTGAAGATATGTACTTTTCAAAAACTTTCTTTTGTTTTAATTTTGCTTGTCAAAAATGTCCATTCTGTGTGTAACCCAGTGGGAAAGTGACAAACTTGAGTGAATTGTGACAATATGACTGAATTGGAGTGAATATGCGTTTATCTCTGTAAGAAAGCGAGCTAGAGCGCTGAAACTGTGGCTATACGCACTTTCATGAAAACATTCTTCTTTGAGGTTTTAAGCTCAGAAAGTGAATCTGAGCGTGTTTCCGGCCTGGCAACAGCTTCATATCACAGTGCAGTGCATATATTGTATCGATTGGTCCAATGTGCTTGTATGGCCAATTTTAAGTGAATATCAGCTTCTGAAGTGAAGATATGTACTTTTCAAAAACTTTCTTTTTTTTAGTGTTGCTTGTCAAAAATGTCCTTTCTGTGTGTAACTTAGTGAGAAAGTGACAAACTTGAGTGAATTGTGACAATATGACTGAATTGGAGTGAATATGCGTTTATCTCTGTAAGAAAGCGAGCTAGAGCGCTGAAACTGTGGCAATACGCACTTTCATGAAAACATTCTTCTTTGAGGTTTTAAGCTCAGAAAGTGAATCTGAGCGTGTTTCCGGCCTGGCAACAGCTTCAGATCACAGTGCAATGCATATATTGTATCGTTTGTTCCAATGTGCTTGTATGGCCATTTGGAAGTGAATAGAAGCTTCTGAAGTGAAGATATGCACTTTTTCAAAAACTTTCTTTTTTTTTTAATTTTGCTTGTCAAAAATGTCCATTCTGTGTGTAACCCAGTGGGAAAGTGAAAAACTTGAGTGAATTGTGACTATATGACTGAATTCGAGTGATTATGCGTTTATCTCTGTAAGGAAGCGCGCTAGTGTGCTGAAACTGTGGCTATACGTGCTTTCATGAAAACACGCTTCTTTGAGGTTTTAAGCTCAGAACGTGAATCTGAGCGTGTTTCTGGCCTGGCAACAGCTTCAGATCACAGTGCAATGCATATATTGTATCGTTTGTTCCAATGTGCTTGTATGGCCATTTGGAAGTGAATAGAAGCTTCTGAAGTGAAGATATGCACTTTTTCAAAAACTTTCTTTTTTTTTAATTTTGCTTGTCAAAAATGTCCATTCTGTGTGTAACCCAGTGGGAAAGTGACAAACTTGAGTGAATTGTGACTATATGACTGAATTCGAGTGATGATGCGTTTATCTCTGTAAGGAAGCGCGCTAGAGCGCTGAAACTGTGGCTATACGTGCTTTCATGAAAACACGCTTCTTTGAGGTTTTAAGCTCAGAATGTGAAACTGTGCGTGCTTCTGGCCAGGGAACAGCTTCAGATCACAGTGCATTGCATATATTGTATCGATTGGTCCAATGTGCTAGTATGGCCAATTTTAAGTGAATATAAGCTTCTGAAGTGAAGATATGTACTTTTCAAAAACTTTCTTTTTTTTAATTTTGCTTGTCAAAAATTTCCATTCTGTGTGTAACCCAGTGGGAAAGTGACAAACTTGAGTGAATTGTGACAATATGACTGAATTGGAGTGAATATGCGTTTATCTCTGTAAGAAAGCGAGCTAGAGCGCTGAAACTGTGGCTATACGCACTTTCATGGAAACACGCTTCTTTGAGGTTTTAAGCTCAGAACGTGAATCTGAGCGTGTTTCTGGCCTGGGAACAGCTTCAGATCACAGTGCAATGCGTATATGGTATCGTTTGGTCCAATGGCTTTTATGGCCATTTGGAAGTGAATATAAGCTTCTGAAGTGAAGATATGTACTTTTCAAAAACTTTCTTTTTTTTAGTTTTGCTTGTCAAAAATGTCCTTTCTGTGTGTTACTCAGTGGGAAAGTGAACAGCTTCAGTGAATTGTGACTATATTACTGAATTGGAGTGAATATGCTCGTATCTCTGTAAGGAAGCGCGCTAGAGCGCTGAAACTGTGGCTATACGCACTTTCATGGAAACACGCTTCTTTGAGGTTTTAAGCTCAGAATGTGAAACTGTGCGTGCTTCTGGCCAGGGAACAGCTTCAGATCACAGTGCAATGCGTATATTGTATCGATTGGTCCAATGTGCTTGTATGGCCAATTTTAAGTGAATATAAGCTTCTGAAGTGAAGATATGTACTTTTCAAAAACTTTCTTTTTTTTAATTTTGCTTGTCAAAAATGTCCATTCTGTGTGTAACCCAGTGGGAAAGTGACAAACTTGAGTGAATTTTGACAATATGACTGAATTGGAGTGAATATGCGTTTATCTCTGTAAGAAAGCGAGCTAGAGCGCTGAAACTGTGGCTATACGCACTTTCATGAAAACATTCTTCTTTGAGGTTTTAAGCTCAGAAAGTGAATCTGAGCGTGTTTCCGGCCTGGCAACAGCTTCAGATCACAGTGCAGTGCATATATTGTATCGATTGGTCCAATGTGCTTGTATGGCCAATTTTAAGTGAATATAAGCTTCTGAAGTGAAGATATGTACTTTTCAAAAACTTTCTTTTTTTTAGTTTTGCTTGTCAAAAATGTCCTTTCTGTGTGTAACTTAGTGGGAAAGTGAAAAACTTGAGTGAATTGTGACTATATGACTGAATTCGAGTGATTATGCGTTTATCTCTGTAAGGAAGCGCGCTAGTGTGCTGAAACTGTGGCTATACGTGCTTTCATGAAAACACGCTTCTTTGAGGTTTTAAGCTCAGAATGTGAAACTGTGCGTGCTTCTGGCCAGGGAACAGCTTCAGATCACAGTGCATTGCATATATTGTATCGATTGGTCCAATGTGCTTGTATGGCCAATTTTAAGTGAATATAAGCTTCTGAAGTGAAGATATGTACTTTTCAAAAACTTTCTTTTTTTTAATTTTGCTTGTCAAAAATGTCCATTCTGTGTGTGACCCAGTGGGAAAGTGACAAACTTGAGTGAATTGTGACAATATGACTGAATTGGAGTGAATATGCGTTTATCTCTGTAAGAAAGCGAGCTAGAGCGCTGAAACTGTGGCTATACGCACTTTCATGGAAACACGCTTCTTTGAGGTTTTAAGCTCAGAACGTGAATATAAGCTTCTGAAGTGAAGATATGCACTTTTTCAAAAACTTTCTTTTTTTTAGATTTGCTTGTCAGAAATGTCCATTCTGTGTGTTACTCAGTGGGAAAGTGAACAACTTCAGTGAATTGTGACTATATTACTGAATTGGAGTGAATATGCTCGTATCTCTGTAAGGAAGCGTGCTAGAGCGCTGAAACTGTGGCTATACGCACTTTCATGGAAACACGCTTCTTTGAGGTTTTAAGCTCAGAATGTGAAACTGTGCGTGCTTCTGGCCAGGGAACAGCTTCAGATCACAGTGCAATGCGTATATTGTATCGATTGGTCCAATGTGCTTGTATGGCCAATTTTAAGTGAATATAAGCTTCTGAAGTGAAGATATGTACTTTTCAAAAACTTTCTTTTTTTTTAATTTTGCTTGTCAAAAATGTCCATTCTGTGTGTAACCCAGTGGGAAAGTGACAAACTTGAGTGAATTGTGACAATATGACTGAATTGGAGTGAATATGCGTTTATCTCTGTAAGAAAGCGAGCTAGAGCGCTGAAACTGTGGCTATACGCACTTTCATGAAAACATTATTCTTTGAGGTTTTAAGCTCAGAAAGTGAATCTGAGCGTGTTTCCGGCCTGGCAACAGCTTCAGATCACAGTGCAGTGCATATATTGTATCGATTGGTCCAATGTGCTTGTATGGCCAATTTTAAGTGAATATAAGCTTCTGAAGTGAAGATATGTACTTTTCAAAAACTTTCTTTTTTTTAGTTTTGCTTGTCAAAAATGTCCTTTCTGTGTGTAACTTAGTGAGAAAGTGACAGACTTGAGTGAATTGTGACAATATGACTGAATTGGAGTGAATATGCGTTTATCTCTGTAAGAAAGCGAGCTAGAGCGCTGAAACTGTGGCAATACGCACTTTCATGAAAACATTCTTCTTTGAGGTTTTAAGCTCAGAAAGTGAATCTGAGCGTGTTTCCGGCCTGGCAACAGCTTCAGATCACAGTGCGATGCATATATTGTATCGTTTGTTCCAATGTGCTTGTATGGCCATTTGGAAGTGAATATAAGCTTCTGAAGTGAAGATATGCACTTTTTCAAAAACTTTCTTTTTTTTTAATTTTGCTTGTCAAAAATGTCCTTTCTGTGTGTAACCCAGTGGGAAAGTGACAAACTTGAGTGAATTGTGACTATATGACTGAATTCGAGTGATGATGCGTTTATCTCTGTAAGAAAGCGAGCTAGAGCGCTGAAACTGTGGCTATACGCACTTTCACGAAAACACGCTTCTTTGAGGTTTTAAGCTCAGAATGTGAAACTGTGCGTGCTCCTGGCCAGGGTACAGCTTCAGATCACAGTGCATTGCATATATTGTATCGATTGGTCCAATGTGCTTGTATGGCCAATTTTAAGTGAATATAAGCTTCTGAAGTGAAGATATGTACTTTTCAAAAACTTTCTTTTTTTTAATTTTGCTAGTCAAAAATGTCCATTCTGTGTGTAACCCAGTGGGAAAGTGACAAACTTGAGTGAATTGTGACAATATGACTGAATTGGAGTGAATATGCGTTTATCTCTGTTAGCAAGCGAGCTAGAGCGCTGAAACTGTGGCTATACGCACTTTCATGGAAACACACTTCTTTGAGGTTTTAAGCTCAGAACGTGAATCTGAGCGTGTTTCTGGCCTGGGAACAGCTTCAGATCACAGTGCAATGCGTATATGGTATTGTTTGGTCCAATGGCTTTTATGGCCATTTGGAAGTGAATATAAGCTTCTGAAGTGAAGATATGCACTTTTTCAAAAACTTTCTTTTTTTTAGATTTGCTTGTCAGAAATGTCCATTCTGTGTGTTTCTCAGTGGGAAAGTGAACAATTTCAGTGAATTGTGACTATATTACTGAATTGGAGGGAATATGCTCGTATCTCTGTAAGGAAGCGCGCTAGAGCGCTGAAACTGTGGCTATACTTGCTTTCATGAAAACACGCTTCTTTGAGGTTTTAAGCTCAGAATGTGAAACTGTGCGTGCTTCTGGCCAGGGAACAGCTTCAGATGACAGTGCATTGCATATATTGTATCGATTGGTCCAATGTGCTTGTATGGCCAATTTTAAGTGAATATAAGCTTCTGAAGTGAAGATATGTACTTTTTCAAAAACTTTCCTTTTTTTAGTTTTGCTTGTCAAAAATGTCCTTTCTGTGTGTAACTTAGTGGGAAAGTGACAAACTTGAGTGAATTGTGACAATATGACTGAATTGGAGTGAATATGCGTTTATCTCTGTAAGAAAGCGAGCTAGAGCGCTGAAACTGTGGCGATACGCACTTTCATGAAAACATGCTTCTTTGAGGTTTTAAGCTCAGAACGTGAATCTGAGCATATTTCTGGCCTGGCAACAGCTTCAGATCACAGTGCAGTGCATATATTGTATCGTTTGTTCCAATGTGCTTGTATGGCCATTTGGAAGTGAATATAAGCTTCTGAAGTGAAGATATGCACTTTTTCAAAAACTTTCTTTTTTTTTAATTTTGCTTGTCAAAAATGTCCTTTCTGTGTGTAACCCAGTGGGAAACTGACAAACTTGAGTGAATTGTGACTATATGACTGAATTCGAGTGATGATGCGTTTATCTCTGTCAGGAAGCGCGCTAGAGCGCTGAAACTGTGGCTATACGCACTTTCATGAAAACACGCTTCTTTGAGGTTTTAAGCTCAGAATGTGAAACTGTGCGTGCTCCTGGCCAGGGTACAGCTTCAGATCACAGTGCATTGCATATATTGTATCGATTGGTCCAATGTGCTTGTATGGCCAATTTTAAGTGAATATAAGCTTCTGAAGTGAAGATATGTACTTTTCAAAAACTTTCTTTTTTTTAATTTTGCTAGTCAAAAATGTCCATTCTGTGTGTAACCCAGTGGGAAAGTGACAAACTTGAGTGAATTGTGACAATATGACTGAATTGGAGTGAATATGCGTTTATCTCTGTTAGCAAGCGAGCTAGAGCGCTGAAACTGTGACTATACGCACTTTCATGGAAACACGCTTCTTTGAGGTTTTAAGCTCAGAACGTGAATCTGAGCGTGTTTCTGGCCGGGGAACAGCTTCAGATCACAGTGCAATGCGTATATGGTATCGTTTGGTCCAATGGCTTTTATGGCCATTTGGAAGTGAATATAAGCTTCTGAAGTGAAGATATGCACTTTTTCAAAAACTTTCTTTTTTTTAGATTTGCTTGTCAGAAATGTCCATTCTGTGTGTTACTCAGTGGGAAAGTGAACAATTTCAGTGAATTGTGACTATATTACTGAATTGGAGTGAATATGCTCGTATCTCTGTAAGGAAGCGCGCTAGAGCGCTGAAACTGTGGCAATACGCACTTTCATGGAAACACGCTTCTTTGAGGTTTTAAGCTCAGAATGTGAAACTGTGCGTGCTTCTGGCCAGGGAACAGCTTCAGATCACAGTGCAATGCGTATATGGTATCGATTGGTCCAATGTGCTTGTATGGCCAATTTTAAGTGAATATAAGCTTCTGAAGTGAAGATATGTACTTTTCAAAAACTTTCTTTTTTTTAATTTTGCTAGTCAAAAATGTCCATTCTGTGTGTAACCCAGTGGGAAAGTGGCAAATTTGAGTGAATTGTGACAATATGACTGAATTGGAGTGAATATGCGTTTATCTCTGTAAGAAAGCGAGCTAGAGCGCTGAAACTGTGGCTATACGCACTTTCATGACAACATGCTTCTTTGAGGTTTTAAGCTCAGAAAGTGAATCTGAGCATGTTTCCGGCCTGGCAACAGCTTCAGATCACAGTGCAGTGCATATATTGTATCGATTGGTCCAATGTGCTTGTATGGCCAATTTTAAGTGAATATAAGCTTCTGAAGTGAAGATATGTACTTTTCAAAAACTTTCTTTTTTTTAGTTTTGCTTGTCAAAAATAACCTTTCTGTGTGTAACTTAGTGAGAAAGTGACAAACTTGAGTGAATTGTGACAATATGACTGAATTGGAGTGAATATGCTCGTATCTCTGTAAGGAAGCGCGCTAGAGCGCTGAAACTGTGGCTATACGCACTTTCATGGAAACACGCTTCTTTAAGGTTTTAAGCTCAGAAAGTGAAACTGTGCGTGTTTCTGGCCAGGGAACAGCTTCAGATCACAGTGCAATGCTTATATGGTATCGTTTGGTCCAATGTGCTTGTATGGCCATTTGGAAGTGAATATAAGCTTCTGAAGTGAAGATATGCACTTTTTCAAAAACTTTCTTTTTTTAAATTTTGCTTGTCAAAAATGTCCATTCTGTGTGTAACCAGGTGGGAAAGTGAAAAACTTGAGTGAATTGTGACTATATGACTGAATTGGAGTGAATATGCGTTTATCTCTGTAAGAAAGCGAGCTAGAGCGCTGAAACTGTGGCTATACGTGCTTTCATGAAAACACGCTTCTTTGAGGTTTTAAGCTCAGAATGTGAAACTGTGCGTGCTTCTGGCCAGGGAACAGCTTCAGATCACAGTGCAATGCGTATATTGTATCGATTGGTCCAATGTGCTTGTATGGCCAATTTTAAGTGAATATAAGCTTCTGAAGTGAAGATATGTACTTTTCAAAAACTTTCTTTTTTTTAGTTTTGCTTGTCAAAAATGTCCTTTCTGTGTGTAACTTAGTGAGAAAGTGACAAACTTGAGTGAATTGTGACAATATGACTGAATTGGAGTGAATATGCGTTTATCTCTGTAAGAAAGCGAGCTAGAGCGCTGAAACTGTGGCTATACGCACTTTCATGAAAACATGCTTCTTTGAGGTTTTAAGCTCAGAAAGTGAATTTGAGCGTGTTTGCGGCCTGGCAACAGCTTCAGATCACAGTGCAATGCATATATTGTATCGTTTGTTCCAATGTGCTTGTATGGCCATTTGGAAGTGAATAGAAGCTTCTGAAGTGAAGATATGAACTTTTTCAAAAACTTTCTTTTTTTTAAATTTTGCTTGTCAAAAATGTCCATTCTGTGTGTAACCCAGTGGGAAAGTGAAAAACTTGAGTGAATTGTGACTATATGACTGAATTCGAGTGATTATGCGTTTATCTCTGTAAGGAAGCGCGCTAGAGCGCTGAAACTGTGGCTATACGTGCTTTCATGAAAACACGCTTCTTTGAGGTTTTAAGCTCAGAACGTGAATCTGAGCGTGTTTCTGGCCTGGCAACAGCTTCAGATCACAGTGCAATGCATATATTGTATCGTTTGTTCCAATGTGCTTGTATGGCCATTTGGAAGTGAATAGAAGCTTCTGAAGTGAAGATATGCACTTTTTCAAAAACTTTCTTTTTTTTTAATTTTACTTGTCAAAAATGTCCTTTCTGTGTGTAACCCAGTGGGAAAGTGACAAACTTGAGTGAATTGTGACTATATGACTGAATTCGAGTGATTATGCGTTTGTCTCTGTAAGGAAGCGCGCTAGTGCGCTGAAACTGTGGCTATACGTGCTTTCATGAAAACACGCTTCTTTGAGGTTTTAAGCTCAGAATGTGAAACTGTGCGTGCTTCTGGCCAGGGAACAGCTTCAGATCACAGTGCATTGCACATATTGTATCGATTGGTCCAATGTGCTTGTATGGCCAATCTTAAGTGAATATAAGCTTCTGAAGTGAAGATATGTACTTTTCAAAAACTTTCTTTTTTTTAATTTTGCTAGTCAAAAATGTCCATTCTGTGTGTAACCCAGTGGGATAGTGACAAACTTGAGTGAATTGTGACAATAAGACTGAATTGTAGTGAATATGCGTTTATCTCTGTTAGAAAGCGAGCTAGAGCGCTGAAACTGTGGCTATACGCACTTTCATGGAAACACGCTTCTTTGAGGTTTTAAGCTCAGAACGTGAATCTGAGCGTGTTTCTGGCCTGGGAACCGCTTCAGATCACAGTGCAATGCGTATATGGTATCGTTTGGTCCCATGGCTTTTATGGCCATTTGGAAGTGAATATAAGCTTCTGAAGTGAAGATATGCACTTTTTCAAAAACTTTCTTTTTTTTAGATTTGCTTGTGAGAAATGTCCATTCTGTGTGTTACTCAGTGGGAAAGTGAACAACTTCAGTGAATTGTGACAATATTACTGAATTGGAGTGAATATGCTCGTATCTCTGTAAGGAAGCGCGCTAGAGCGCTGAAACTGTGGCTATACGCACTTTCATGGAAACACGCTTCTTTGAGGTTTTAAGCTCAGAATGTGAAACTGTGCGTGCTTCTGGCCAGGGAACAGCTTCAGATCACAGTGCAATGCTTATATTGTATCGATTGGTCCAATGTGCTTGTATGGCCAATTTTAAGTGAATATAAGCTTCTGAAGTGAAGATATGTACTTTTCAAAAACTTTCTTTTTTTTTAATTTTGCTTGTCAAAAATGTCCATTCTGTGTGTAATCCAGTGGGAAAGTGACAAATTTGAGTGAATTTTGACAATATGACTGAATTGGAGTGAATATGCGTTTATCTCTGTCAGAAAGCGAGCTAGAGCGCTGAAACTGTGGCTATACGCACTTTCATGAAAACATGCTTCTTTGAGGTTTTAAGCTCAGAAAGTGAATTTGAGCATGTTTCCGGCCTGGCAACAGCTTCAGATCACAGTGCAGTGCATATATTGTATCGATTGGTCCAATGTGCTTGTATGGCCAATTTTAAGTGAATATAAGCTTCTGAAGTGAAGATATGTACTTTTCAAAAACGTTCTTTTATTAGTTTTGCTTGTCAAAAATGTCCTTTCTGTGTGTAACTTAGTGAGAAAGTGACAAACTTGAGTGAATTGTGACAATATGACTGAATTGGAGTGAATATGCGTTTATCTCTGTAAGAAAGCGAGCTAGAGCGCTGAAACTGTGGCTAAACGCACTTTCATGAAAACATGCTTCTTTGAGGTTTTAAGCTCAGAACGTGAATCTGAGCGTGTTTCCGGCCTGGCAACAGCTTCAGATCACAGTGCAATGCATATATTGTATCGTTTGTTCCAATGTGCTTGTATGGCCATTTGGAAGTGAATAGAAGCTTCTGAAGTGAAGATATGCACTTTTTCAAAAACTTTCTTTTTTTTTAAATTTTGCTTGTCAAAAATGTCCATTCTGTGTGTAACCCAGTGGGAAAGTGAAAAACTTGAGTGAATTGTGACTATATGACTGAATTCGAGTGATTATGCGTTTATCTCTGTAAGGAAGCGCGCTAGTGTGCTGAAACTGTGGCTATACGTGCTTTCATGAAAACACGCTTCTTTGAGGTTTTAAGCTCAGAACGTGAATCTGAGCGTGTTTCTGGCCTGGCAACAGCTTCAGATCACAGTGCAATGCATATATTGTATCGTTTGTTCCAATGTGCTTGTATGGCCATTTGGAAGTGAATAGAAGCTTCTGAAGTGAAGATATGCACTTTTTCAAAAACTTTCTTTTTTTTTAATTTTGCTTGTCAAAAATGTCCATTCTGTGTGTAACCCAGTGGGAAAGTGACAAACTTGAGTGAATTGTGACTATATGACTGAATTCGAGTGATGATGCGTTTATCTCTGTAAGGAAGCGCGCTAGAGCGCTGAAACTGTGGCTATACGTGCTTTCATGAAAACACGCTTCTTTGAGGTTTTAAGCTCAGAATGTGAAACTGTGCGTGCTTCTGGCCAGGGAACAGCTTCAGATCACAGTGCATTGCATATATTGTATCGATTGGTCCAATGTGCTAGTATGGCCAATTTTAAGTGAATATAAGCTTCTGAAGTGAAGATATGCACTTTTCAAAAACTTTCTTTTTTTTAATTTTGCTTGTCAAAAATTTCCATTCTGTGTGTAACCCAGTGGGAAAGTGACAAACTTGAGTGAATTGTGACAATATGACTGAATTGGAGTGAATATGCGTTTATCTCTGTAAGAAAGCGAGCTAGAGCGCTGAAACTGTGGCTATACGCACTTTCATGGAAACACGCTTCTTTGAGGTTTTAAGCTCAGAACGTGAATTTGAGCGTGTTTGCGGCCTGGCAACAGCTTCAGATCACAGTGCAATGCATATATTGTATCGTTTGTTCCAATGTGCTTGTATGGCCATTTGGAAGTGAATAGAAGCTTCTGAAGTGAAGATATGAACTTTTTCAAAAACTTTCTTTTTTTTAAATTTTGCTTGTCAAAAATGTCCATTCTGTGTGTAACCCAGTGGGAAAGTGAAAAACTTGAGTGAATTGTGACTATATGACTGAATTCGAGTGATTATGCGTTTATCTCTGTAAGGAAGCGCGCTAGAGCGCTGAAACTGTGGCTATACGTGCTTTCATGAAAACACGCTTCTTTGAGGTTTTAAGCTCAGAACGTGAATCTGAGCGTGTTTCTGGCCTGGCAACAGCTTCAGATCACAGTGCAATGCATATATTGTATCGTTTGTTCCAATGTGCTTGTATGGCCATTTGGAAGTGAATAGAAGCTTCTGAAGTGAAGATATGCACTTTTTCAAAAACTTTCTTTTTTTTTAATTTTACTTGTCAAAAATGTCCTTTCTGTGTGTAACCCAGTGGGAAAGTGACAAACTTGAGTGAATTGTGACTATATGACTGAATTCGAGTGATTATGCGTTTGTCTCTGTAAGGAAGCGCGCTAGTGCGCTGAAACTGTGGCTATACGTGCTTTCATGAAAACACGCTTCTTTGAGGTTTTAAGCTCAGAATGTGAAACTGTGCGTGCTTCTGGCCAGGGAACAGCTTCAGATCACAGTGCATTGCATATATTGTATCGATTGGTCCAATGTGCTTGTATGGCCAATCTTAAGTGAATATAAGCTTCTGAAGTGAAGATATGTACTTTTCAAAAACTTTCTTTTTTTTAATTTTGCTAGTCAAAAATGTCCATTCTGTGTGTAACCCAGTGGGATAGTGACAAACTTGAGTGAATTGTGACAATAAGACTGAATTGTAGTGAATATGCGTTTATCTCTGTTAGAAAGCGAGCTAGAGCGCTGAAACTGTGGCTATACGCACTTTCATGGAAACACGCTTCTTTGAGGTTTTAAGCTCAGAACGTGAATCTGAGCGTGTTTCTGGCCTGGGAACCGCTTCAGATCACAGTGCAATGCGTATATGGTATCGTTTGGTCCCATGGCTTTTATGGCCATTTGGAAGTGAATATAAGCTTCTGAAGTGAAGATATGCACTTTTTCAAAAACTTTCTTTTTTTTAGATTTGCTTGTGAGAAATGTCCATTCTGTGTGTTACTCAGTGGGAAAGTGAACAACTTCAGTGAATTGTGACAATATTACTGAATTGGAGTGAATATGCTCGTATCTCTGTAAGGAAGCGCGCTAGAGCGCTGAAACTGTGGCTATACGCACTTTCATGGAAACACGCTTCTTTGAGGTTTTAAGCTCAGAATGTGAAACTGTGCGTGCTTCTGGCCAGGGAACAGCTTCAGATCACAGTGCAATGCTTATATTGTATCGATTGGTCCAATGTGCTTGTATGGCCAATTTTAAGTGAATATAAGCTTCTGAAGTGAAGATATGTACTTTTCAAAAACTTTCTTTTTTTTTAATTTTGCTTGTCAAAAATGTCCATTCTGTGTGTAATCCAGTGGGAAAGTGACAAATTTGAGTGAATTTTGACAATATGACTGAATTGGAGTGAATATGCGTTTATCTCTGTCAGAAAGCGAGCTAGAGCGCTGAAACTGTGGCTATACGCACTTTCATGAAAACATGCTTCTTTGAGGTTTTAAGCTCAGAAAGTGAATTTGAGCATGTTTCCGGCCTGGCAACAGCTTCAGATCACAGTGCAGTGCATATATTGTATCGATTGGTCCAATGTGCTTGTATGGCCAATTTTAAGTGAATATAAGCTTCTGAAGTGAAGATATGTACTTTTCAAAAACGTTCTTTTATTAGTTTTGCTTGTCAAAAATGTCCTTTCTGTGTGTAACTTAGTGAGAAAGTGACAAACTTGAGTGAATTGTGACAATATGACTGAATTGGAGTGAATATGCGTTTATCTCTGTAAGAAAGCGAGCTAGAGCGCTGAAACTGTGGCTAAACGCACTTTCATGAAAACATGCTTCTTTGAGGTTTTAAGCTCAGAACGTGAATCTGAGCGTGTTTCCGGCCTGGCAACAGCTTCAGATCACAGTGCAATGCATATATTGTATCGTTTGTTCCAATGTGCTTGTATGGCCATTTGGAAGTGAATAGAAGCTTCTGAAGTGAAGATATGCACTTTTTCAAAAACTTTCTTTTTTTTTAAATTTTGCTTGTCAAAAATGTCCATTCTGTGTGTAACCCAGTGGGAAAGTGAAAAACTTGAGTGAATTGTGACTATATGACTGAATTCGAGTGATTATGCGTTTATCTCTGTAAGGAAGCGCGCTAGTGTGCTGAAACTGTGGCTATACGTGCTTTCATGAAAACACGCTTCTTTGAGGTTTTAAGCTCAGAACGTGAATCTGAGCGTGTTTCTGGCCTGGCAACAGCTTCAGATCACAGTGCAATGCATATATTGTATCGTTTGTTCCAATGTGCTTGTATGGCCATTTGGAAGTGAATAGAAGCTTCTGAAGTGAAGATATGCACTTTTTCAAAAACTTTCTTTTTTTTTAATTTTGCTTGTCAAAAATGTCCATTCTGTGTGTAACCCAGTGGGAAAGTGACAAACTTGAGTGAATTGTGACTATATGACTGAATTCGAGTGATGATGCGTTTATCTCTGTAAGGAAGCGCGCTAGAGCGCTGAAACTGTGGCTATACGTGCTTTCATGAAAACACGCTTCTTTGAGGTTTTAAGCTCAGAATGTGAAACTGTGCGTGCTTCTGGCCAGGGAACAGCTTCAGATCACAGTGCATTGCATATATTGTATCGATTGGTCCAATGTGCTAGTATGGCCAATTTTAAGTGAATATAAGCTTCTGAAGTGAAGATATGCACTTTTCAAAAACTTTCTTTTTTTTAATTTTGCTTGTCAAAAATTTCCATTCTGTGTGTAACCCAGTGGGAAAGTGACAAACTTGAGTGAATTGTGACAATATGACTGAATTGGAGTGAATATGCGTTTATCTCTGTAAGAAAGCGAGCTAGAGCGCTGAAACTGTGGCTATACGCACTTTCATGGAAACACGCTTCTTTGAGGTTTTAAGCTCAGAACGTGAATCTGAGCGTGTTTCTGGCCTGGGAACAGCTTCAGATCACAGTGCAATGCGTATATGGTATCGTTTGGTCCAATGGCTTTTATGACCATTTGGAAGTGAATATAAGCTTCTGAAGTGAAGATATCTACTTTTCAAAAACTTTCTTTTTTTTAGTTTTGCTTGTCAAAAATGTCCTTTCTGTGTGTTACTCAGTGGGAAAGTGAACAACTTCAGTGAATTGTGACTATATTACTGAATTGGAGTGAATATGCTCGTATCTCTGTAAGGAAGCGCGCTAGAGCGCTGAAACTGTGGCTATACGCACTTTCATGGAAACACGCTTCTTTGAGGTTTTAAGCTCAGAATGTGAAACTGTGCGTGCTTCTGGCCAGGGAACAGCTTCAGATCACAGTGCAATGCGTATATTGTATCGATTGGTCCAATGTGCTTGTATGGCCAATTTTAAGTGAATATAAGCTTCTGAAGTGAAGATATGTACTTTTCAAAAACTTTCTTTTTTTTAATTTTGCTTGTCAAAAATGTCCATTCTGTGTGTAACCCAGTGGGAAATTGACAAACTTGAGTGAATTGTGACAATATGACTGAATTGGAGTGAATATGCGTTTATCTCTGTAAGAAAGCGAGCTAGAGCGCTGAAACTGTGGCTATACGCACTTTCATGAAAACATTCTTCTTTGAGGTTTTAAGCTCAGAAAGTGAATCTGAGCGTGTTTCCGGCCTGGCAACAGCTTCAGATCACAGTGCAGTGCATATATTGTATCGATTGGTCCAATGTGCTTGTATGGCCAATTTTAAGTGAATATAAGCTTCTGAAGTGAAGATATGTACTTTTCAAAAACTTTCTTTTTTTTAGTTTTGCTTGTCAAAAATGTCCTTTCTGTGTGTAACTTAGTGAGAAAGTGACAAACTTGAGTGAATTGTGACAATATGACTGAAATGGAGTGAATATGCGTTTATCTCTGCAAGAAAGCGAGCTAGAGCGCTGAAACTGTGGCTATACGCACTTTCATGAAAACATGCTTCTTTGAGGTTTTAAGCTCAGAAAGTGAATCTGAGCATGTTTCCGGCCTGGCAACAGCTACAGATCACAGTGCAATGCATATATTGTATCGTTTGTTCCAATGTGCTTGTATGGCCATTTGGAAGTGAATAGAAGCTTCTGAAGTGAAGATATGCACTTTTTCAAAAACTTTCTTTTTTTTTAAAATTTTGCTTGTCAAAAATGTCCATTCTGTGTGTAACCCAGTGGGAAAGTGAAAAACTTGAGTGAATTGTGACTATATGACTGAATTCGAGTGATTATGCGTTTATCTCTGTAAGGAAGCGCGCTAGTGTGCTGAAACTGTGGCTATACGTGCTTTCATGAAAACACGCTTCTTTGAGGTTTTAAGCTCAGAATGTGAAACTGTGCGTGCTTCTGGCCAGGGAACAGCTTCAGATCACAGTGCATTGCATATATTGTATCGATTGGTCCAATGTGCTTGTATGGCCAATTTTAAGTGAATATAAGCTTCTGAAGTGAAGATATGTACTTTTCAAAAACTTTCTTTTTTTTAATTTTGCTTGTCAAAAATGTCCATTCTGTGTGTGACCCAGTGGGAAAGTGACAAACTTGAGTGAATTGTGACAATATGACTGAATTGGAGTGAATATGCGTTTATCTCTGTAAGAAAGCGAGCTAGAGCGCTGAAACTGTGGCTATACGCACTTTCATGGAAACACGCTTCTTTGAGGTTTTAAGCTCAGAACGTGAATATAAGCTTCTGAAGTGAAGATATGCACTTTTTCAAAAACTTTCTTTTTTTTAGATTTGCTTTTCAGAAATGTCCATTCTGTGTGTTACTCAGTGGGAAAGTGAACAACTTCAGTGAATTGTGACTATATTACTGAATTGGAGTGAATATGCTCGTATCTCTGTAAGGAAGCGTGCTAGAGCGCTGAAACTGTGGCTATACGCACTTTCATGGAAACACGCTTCTTTGAGGTTTTAAGCTCAGAATGTGAAACTGTGCGTGCTTCTGGCCAGGGAACAGCTTCAGATCACAGTGCAATGCGTATATTGTATCGATTGGTCCAATGTGCTTGTATGGCCAATTTTAAGTGAATATAAGCTTCTGAAGTGAAGATATGTACTTTTCAAAAACTTTCTTTTTTTTTAATTTTGCTTGTCAAAAATGTCCATTCTGTGTGTAACCCAGTGGGAAAGTGACAAACTTGAGTGAATTGTGACAATATGACTGAATTGGAGTGAATATGCGTTTATCTCTGTAAGAAAGCGAGCTAGAGCGCTGAAACTGTGGCTATACGCACTTTCATGAAAACATTATTCTTTGAGGTTTTAAGCTCAGAAAGTGAATCTGAGCGTGTTTCCGGCCTGGCAACAGCTTCAGATCACAGTGCAGTGCATATATTGTATCGATTGGTCCAATGTGCTTGTATGGCCAATTTTAAGTGAATATAAGCTTCTGAAGTGAAGATATGTACTTTTCAAAAACTTTCTTTTTTTTAGTTTTGCTTGTCAAAAATGTCCTTTCTGTGTGTAACTTAGTGAGAAAGTGACAGACTTGAGTGAATTGTGACAATATGACTGAATTGGAGTGAATATGCGTTTATCTCTGTAAGAAAGCGAGCTAGAGCGCTGAAACTGTGGCAATACGCACTTTCATGAAAACATTCTTCTTTGAGGTTTTAAGCTCAGAAAGTGAATCTGAGCGTGTTTCCGGCCTGGCAACAGCTTCAGATCACAGTGCGATGCATATATTGTATCGTTTGTTCCAATGTGCTTGTATGGCCATTTGGAAGTGAATATAAGCTTCTGAAGTGAAGATATGCACTTTTTCAAAAACTTTCTTTTTTTTTAATTTTGCTTGTCAAAAATGTCCTTTCTGTGTGTAACCCAGTGGGAAAGTGACAAACTTGAGTGAATTGTGACTATATGACTGAATTCGAGTGATGATGCGTTTATCTCTGTAAGGAAGCGCGCTAGAGCGCTGAAACTGTGGCTATACGCACTTTCATGAAAACACGCTTCTTTGAGGTTTTAAGCTCAGAATGTGAAACTGTGCGTGCTCCTGGCCAGGGTACAGCTTCAGATCACAGTGCATTGCATATATTGTATCGATTGGTCCAATGTGCTTGTATGGCCAATTTTAAGTGAATATAAGCTTCTGAAGTGAAGATATGTACTTTTCAAAAACTTTCTTTTTTTAATTTTGCTAGTCAAAAATGTCCATTCTGTGTGTAACCCAGTGGGAAAGTGACAAACTTGAGTGAATTGTGACAATATGACTGAATTGGAGTGAATATGCGTTTATCTCTGTTAGCAAGCGAGCTAGAGCGCTGAAACTGTGGCTATACGCACTTTCATGGAAACACGCTTCTTTGAGGTTTTAAGCTCAGAACGTGAATCTGAGCGTGTTTCTGGCCTGGGAACAGCTTCAGATCACAGTGCAATGCGTATATGGTATTGTTTGGTCCAATGGCTTTTATGGCCATTTGGAAGTGAATATAAGCTTCTGAAGTGAAGATATGCACTTTTTCAAAAACTTTCTTTTTTTTAGATTTGCTTGTCAGAAATGTCCATTCTGTGTGTTTCTCAGTGGGAAAGTGAACAATTTCAGTGAATTGTGACTATATTACTGAATTGGAGGGAATATGCTCGTATCTCTGTAAGGAAGCGCGCTAGAGCGCTGAAACTGTGGCTATACTTGCTTTCATGAAAACACGCTTCTTTGAGGTTTTAAGCTCAGAATGTGAAACTGTGCGTGCTTCTGGCCAGGGAACAGCTTCAGATGACAGTGCATTGCATATATTGTATCGATTGGTCCAATGTGCTTGTATGGCCAATTTTAAGTGAATATAAGCTTCTGAAGTGAAGATATGTACTTTTTCAAAAACTTTCCTTTTTTTAGTTTTGCTTGTCAAAAATGTCCTTTCTGTGTGTAACTTAGTGGGAAAGTGACAAACTTGAGTGAATTGTGACAATATGACTGAATTGGAGTGAATATGCGTTTATCTCTGTAAGAAAGCGAGCTAGAGCGCTGAAACTGTGGCGATACGCACTTTCATGAAAACATGCTTCTTTGAGGTTTTAAGCTCAGAACGTGAATCTGAGCATATTTCTGGCCTGGCAACAGCTTCAGATCACAGTGCAGTGCATATATTGTATCGTTTGTTCCAATGTGCTTGTATGGCCATTTGGAAGTGAATATAAGCTTCTGAAGTGAAGATATGCACTTTTTCAAAAACTTTCTTTTTTTTTAATTTTGCTTGTCAAAAATGTCCTTTCTGTGTGTAACCCAGTGGGAAAGTGACAAACTTGAGTGAATTGTGACTATATGACTGAATTCGAGTGATGATGCGTTTATCTCTGTAAGGAAGCGCGCTAGAGCGCTGAAACTGTGGCTATACGCACTTTCATGAAAACACGCTTCTTTGAGGTTTTAAGCTCAGAATGTGAAACTGTGCGTGCTCCTGGCCAGGGTACAGCTTCAGATCACAGTGCATTGCATATATTGTATCGATTGGTCCAATGTGCTTGTATGGCCAATTTTAAGTGAATATAAGCTTCTGAAGTGAAGATATGTACTTTCAAAAACTTTCTTTTTTTTAATTTTGCTAGTCAAAAATGTCCATTCTGTGTGTAACCCAGTGGGAAAGTGACAAACTTGAGTGAATTGTGACAATATGACTGAATTGGAGTGAATATGCGTTTATCTCTGTTAGCAAGCGAGCTAGAGCGCTGAAACTGTGGCTATACGCACTTTCATGGAAACACGCTTCTTTGAGGTTTTAAGCTCAGAACGTGAATCTGAGCGTGTTTCTGGCCGGGGAACAGCTTCAGATCACAGTGCAATGCGTATATGGTATCGTTTGGTCCAATGGCTTTTATGGCCATTTGGAAGTGAATATAAGCTTCTGAAGTGAAGATATGCACTTTTTCAAAAACTTTCTTTTTTTTAGATTTGCTTGTCAGAAATGTCCATTCTGTGTGTTACTCAGTGGGAAAGTGAACAATTTCAGTGAATTGTGACTATATTACTGAATTGGAGTGAATATGCTCGTATCTCTGTAAGGAAGCGCGCTAGAGCGCTGAAACTGTGGCAATACGCACTTTCATGGAAACACGCTTCTTTGAGGTTTTAAGCTCAGAATGTGAAACTGTGCGTGCTTCTGGCCAGGGAACAGCTTCAGATCACAGTGCAATGCGTATATGGTATCGATTGGTCCAATGTGCTTGTATGGCCAATTTTAAGTGAATATAAGCTTCTGAAGTGAAGATATGTACTTTTCAAAAACTTTCTTTTTTTTAATTTTGCTAGTCAAAAATGTCCATTCTGTGTGTAACCCAGTGGGAAAGTGGCAAATTTGAGTGAATTGTGACAATATGACTGAATTGGAGTGAATATGCGTTTATCTCTGTAAGAAAGCGAGCTAGAGCGCTGAAACTGTGGCTATACGCACTTTCATGACAACATGCTTCTTTGAGGTTTTAAGCTCAGAAAGTGAATCTGAGCATGTTTCCGGCCTGGCAACAGCTTCAGATCACAGTGCAGTGCATATATTGTATCGATTGGTCCAATGTGCTTGTATGGCCAATTTTAAGTGAATATAAGCTTCTGAAGTGAAGATATGTACTTTTCAAAAACTTTCTTTTTTTTAGTTTTGCTTGTCAAAAATGTCCTTTCTGTGTGTAACTTAGTGAGAAAGTGACAAACTTGAGTGAATTGTGACAATATGACTGAATTAGAGTGAATATGCTCGTATCTCTGTAAGGAAGCGCGCTAGAGCGCTGAAACTGTGGCTATACGCACTTTCATGGAAACACGCTTCTTTAAGGTTTTAAGCTCAGAAAGTGAAACTGTGCGTGTTTCTGGCCAGGGAACAGCTTCAGATCACAGTGCAATGCTTATATGGTATCGTTTGGTCCAATGTGCTTGTATGGCCATTTGGAAGTGAATATAAGCTTCTGAAGTGAAGATATGCACTTTTTCAAAAACTTTCTTTTTTTAAATTTTGCTTGTCAAAAATGTCCATTCTGTGTGTAACCAGGTGGGAAAGTGAAAAACTTGAGTGAATTGTGACTATATGACTGAATTGGAGTGAATATGCGTTTATCTCTGTAAGAAAGCGAGCTAGAGCGCTGAAACTGTGGCTATACGTGCTTTCATGAAAACACGCTTCTTTGAGGTTTTAAGCTCAGAATGTGAAACTGTGCGTGCTTCTGGCCAGGGAACAGCTTCAGATCACAGTGCATTGCGTATATTGTATCGATTGGTCCAATGTGCTTGTATGGCCAATTTTAAGTGAATATAAGCTTCTGAAGTGAAGATATGTACTTTTCAAAAACTTTCTTTTTTTTAGTTTTGCTTGTCAAAAATGTCCTTTCTGTGTGTAACTTAGTGAGAAAGTGACAAACTTGAGTGAATTGTGACAATATGACTGAATTGGAGTGAATATGCGTTTATCTCTGTAAGAAAGCGAGCTAGAGCGCTAAAACTGTGGCTATACGCACTTTCATGAAAACATGCTTCTTTGAGGTTTTAAGCTCAGAAAGTGAATTTGAGCGTGTTTGCGGCCTGGCAACAGCTTCAGATCACAGTGCAATGCATATATTGTATCGTTTGTTCCAATGTGCTTGTATGGCCATTTGGAAGTGAATAGAAGCTTCTGAAGTGAAGATATGAACTTTTTCAAAAACTTTCTTTTTTTTAAATTTTGCTTGTCAAAAATGTCCATTCTGTGTGTAACCCAGTGGGAAAGTGAAAAACTTGAGTGAATTGTGACTATATGACTGAATTCGAGTGATTATGCGTTTATCTCTGTAAGGAAGCGCGCTAGAGCGCTGAAACTGTGGCTATACGTGCTTTCATGAAAACACGCTTCTTTGAGGTTTTAAGCTCAGAACGTGAATCTGAGCGTGTTTCTGGCCTGGCAACAGCTTCAGATCACAGTGCAATGCATATATTGTATCGTTTGTTCCAATGTGCTTGTATGGCCATTTGGAAGTGAATAGAAGCTTCTGAAGTGAAGATATGCACTTTTTCAAAAACTTTCTTTTTTTTTAATTTTACTTGTCAAAAATGTCCTTTCTGTGTGTAACCCAGTGGGAAAGTGACAAACTTGAGTGAATTGTGACTATATGACTGAATTCGAGTGATTATGCGTTTGTCTCTGTAAGGAAGCGCGCTAGTGCGCTGAAACTGTGGCTATACGTGCTTTCATGAAAACACGCTTCTTTGAGGTTTTAAGCTCAGAATGTGAAACTGTGCGTGCTTCTGGCCAGGGAACAGCTTCAGATCACAGTGCATTGCATATATTGTATCGATTGGTCCAATGTGCTTGTATGGCCAATCTTAAGTGAATATAAGCTTCTGAAGTGAAGATATGTACTTTTCAAAAACTTTCTTTTTTTTAATTTTGCTAGTCAAAAATGTCCATTCTGTGTGTAACCCAGTGGGATAGTGACAAACTTGAGTGAATTGTGACAATAAGACTGAATTGTAGTGAATATGCGTTTATCTCTGTTAGAAAGCGAGCTAGAGCGCTGAAACTGTGGCTATACGCACTTTCATGGAAACACGCTTCTTTGAGGTTTTAAGCTCAGAACGTGAATCTGAGCGTGTTTCTGGCCTGGGAACCGCTTCAGATCACAGTGCAATGCGTATACGGTATCGTTTGGTCCCATGGCTTTTATGGCCATTTGGAAGTGAATATAAGCTTCTGAAGTGAAGATATGCACTTTTTCAAAAACTTTCTTTTTTTTAGATTTGCTTGTGAGAAATGTCCATTCTGTGTGTTACTCAGTGGGAAAGTGAACAACTTCAGTGAATTGTGACAATATTACTGAATTGGAGTGAATATGCTCGTATCTCTGTAAGGAAGCGCGCTAGAGCGCTGAAACTGTGGCTATACGCACTTTCATGGAAACACGCTTCTTTGAGGTTTTAAGCTCAGAATGTGAAACTGTGCGTGCTTCTGGCCAGGGAACAGCTTCAGATCACAGTGCAATGCTTATATTGTATCGATTGGTCCAATGTGCTTGTATGGCCAATTTTAAGTGAATATAAGCTTCTGAAGTGAAGATATGTACTTTTCAAAAACTTTCTTTTTTTTTAATTTTGCTTGTCAAAAATGTCCATTCTGTGTGTAATCCAGTGGGAAAGTGACAAATTTGAGTGAATTTTGACAATATGACTGAATTGGAGTGAATATGCGTTTATCTCTGTCAGAAAGCGAGCTAGAGCGCTGAAACTGTGGCTATACGCACTTTCATGAAAACATGCTTCTTTGAGGTTTTAAGCTCAGAAAGTGAATTTGAGCATGTTTCCGGCCTGGCAACAGCTTCAGATCACAGTGCAGTGCATATATTGTATCGATTGGTCCAATGTGCTTGTATGGCCAATTTTAAGTGAATATAAGCTTCTGAAGTGAAGATATGTACTTTTCAAAAACTTTCTTTTTTTAGTTTTGCTTGTCAAAAATGTCCTTTCTGTGTGTAACTTAGTGAGAAAGTGACAAACTTGAGTGAATTGTGATAATATGACTGAATTGGAGTGAATATGCGTTTATCTCTGTAAGAAAGCGAGCTAGAGCGCTGAAACTGTGGCTAAACGCACTTTCATGAAAACATGCTTCTTTGAGGTTTTAAGCTCAGAACGTGAATCTGAGCGTGTTTCCGGCCTGGCAACAGCTTCAGATCACAGTGCAATGCATATATTGTATCGTTTGTTCCAATGTGCTTGTATGGCCATTTGGAAGTGAATAGAAGCTTCTGAAGTGAAGATATGCACTTTTTCAAAAACTTTCTTTTTTTTAAATTTTGCTTGTCAAAAATGTCCATTCTGTGTGTAACCAGGTGGGAAAGTGAAAAACTTGAGTGAATTGTGACTATATGACTGAATTCGAGTGATTATGCGTTTATCTCTGTAAGGAAGCGCGCGAGAGCGCTGAAACTGTGGCTATACGTGCTTTCATGAAAACACGCTTCTTTGAGGTTTTAAGCTCAGAACGTGAATCTGAGCGTGTTTCTGGCCTGGCAACAGCTTCAGATCACAGTGCAATGCATATATTGAATCGTTTGTTCCAATGTGCTTGTATGGCCATTTGGAAGTGAAAAGAAGCTTCTGAAGTGAAGATATGCACTTTTTCAAAAACTTTCTTTTTTTTTTAATTTTGCTTGTCAAAAATGTCCATTCTGCGTGTAACCCAGTGGGAAAGTGACAAACTTGAGTGAATTGTGACTATATGACTGAATTCGAGTGATTATGCGTTTATCTCTGTAAGGAAGCGCGCTAGAGCGCTGAAACTGTGGCTATACGTGCTTTCATGAAAGCACGCTTCTTTGAGGTTTTAAGCTCAGAATGTGAAACTGTTCGTGCTTCTGGCCAGGGAACAGCTTCAGATCACAGTGCATTGCATATATTGTATCGAATGGTCCAATGTGCTTGTATGGCCAATTTTAAGTGAATATAAGTGTTGTGTTCCGGGGTTCTGGCCTTTGGCCAGAACAGTATTGCTTATGGTTTTAACAGTTTCATGTATCAAGATTCCATAGTTCATAGTTTCATAGTTCATAGTTCATGTCACAGTTTTTGCATTTCATGTTTCAAGATTCCATAGTTCAAGTTTCATAGTTCATGCCATAGTTTTAACAGTTTCTTGTATTAGGATTTTACATTTCATTATTCATGTTCCATGTCCATGTTTTTACTTTTCCATGTTTTTGTTCATGCCAGGTCTGCCATGCCACTCCACCGCTTGTCTGCGTTCCGCCCCGTGCCTTCGTTGCTGCACATTTCTGAGCTCTGGTTGGCTTTGTGGTTTCTCCCTTCCTTCTGTGCTGTGCTGATTCGGGGCTCTCTAAGCTTAATTGACAATTAACTGTTTTTAAGTTACTAACATTTACTAACACTCACTGGGTTGGTGTAATTCTTAGATAGGCACATTACTAATACTACTAATTTAGACAGGGAGTTTATTGTCATGATTCCTGCTTTGCTATTTCAAGATCTTGCTGTGCTTTTCTGTTCTTAACATTCATGCTTGCTTCCAAACTGCATACTTAATTGGTACTTAAGCTGAGCACGCTCATTCTCTTAATGAGCAGGTCATGTCATCCAATCTCAGTCCATGTCTTGATCTTGCCATGCCTCTTGTTTCTCTCTCTCCAGGTGTTACCCCTCATGTCATGATTTCCAAGCCTTTATCTGGATGCGGTGGAAGTTGGCTGGCAGACAGTGTCTCGCGTCTCGCATGTGCAAGTTTGTTTCTAGTCGCGTCTTGTTTAGCCAAGTTCTTGTCAAGTTCCCTAGTCTTGTCCTAGCCTCTTGTTTTGTGTATATATTTATAGTCTTGTTATTTATTTTTCTTGTGCATCTTGCCTGGAGTTTCCAGTGCCTTTTTGTTTTTTGCCTTTTGCATTTATTATTTTATAGCTCTGTGTAGCTTACCTCAGTTTGTTTTTGCAACCCTTGGGGCCAAGTTTTTTGTTGGCCCTCGTGCCTGTTTTGTTTTTGTTTGTAAATAAATCCTCATTCCCTTTTCCCGCATCTGGTGTCACTGATTCCATATCAATAAGCTTCTGAAGTGAAGATATGTACTTTTCAAAAACTTTCTTTTTTTTAGTTTTGCTTGTCAAAAATGTCCTTTCTGTGTGTAACTTATTGAGAAAGTGACAAACTTGAGTGAATTGTGACAATATGACTGAATTGGAGTGAATATGCTCGTATCTCTGTAAGGAAGCGCGCTAGAGCGCTGAAACTGTGGCTAAACGCACTTTCATGAAAACATGCTTCTTTGAGGTTTTAAGCTCAGAACGTGAATCTGAGCGTGTTTCCGGCCTGGCAAAAGCTTCAGATCACAGTGCAATGCATATATTGTATCGTTTGTTCCAATGTGCTTGTATGGCCATTTGGAAGTGAATAGAAGCTTCTGAAGTGAAGATATGCACTTTTTCAAAAACTTTCTTTTTTTTTAATTTTGCTTGTCAAAAATGTCCTTTCTGTGTGTAACCCAGTGGGAAAGTGACAAACTTGAGTGAATTGTGACTATATGACTGAATTCGAGTGATTATGCGTTTATGTCTGTAAGGAAGCGCGCTAGTGCGCTGAAACTGTGGCTATACGTGCTTTCATGAAAACACGCTTCTTTGAGGTTTTAAGCTCAGAATGTGAAACTGTGCGTGCTTCTGGCCAAGGAACAGCTTCAGATCACAGTGCATTGCATATATTGTATCGATTGGTCCAATGTGCTTGTATGGCCAATTTTAAGTGAATATAAGCTTCTGAAGTGAAGATATGTACTTTTCAAAAACTTTTTTTTTTAATTTTGCTAGTCAAAAATGTCCATTCTGTGTGTAACCCAGTGGGAAACTGACAAACTTGAGTGAATTGTGACAATAAGACTGAATTGGAGTGAATATGCGTTTATCTCTGTTAGAAAGCGAGCTAGAGCGCTGAAACTGTGGCTATACGCACTTTCATGGAAACACGCTTCTTTGAGGTTTTAAGCTCAGAACGTGAATCTGAGCGTGTTTCTGGCCTTTCAACAGCTTCAGATCACAGTGCAATGCATATATTGAATCGTTTGTTCCAATGTGCTTGTATGGCCATTTGGAAGTGAAAAGAAGCTTCTGAAGTGAAGATATGCACTTTTTCAAAAACTTTCTTTTTTTTTAATTTTGCTTGTCAAAAATGTCCTTTCTGTGTGTAACCCAGTGGGAAAGTGACCAACTTGAGTGAATTGTGACTATATGACTGAATTCGAGTGATTATGCGTTTATCTCTGTAAGGAAGCGCGCTAGAGCGCTGAAACTGTGGCTATACGTGCTTTCATGAAAGCACGCTTCTTTGAGGTTTTAAGCTTAGAATGTGAAACTGTTCGTGCTTCTGGCCAGGGAACAGCTTCAGATCACAGTGCATTGCATATATTGTATCGAATGGTCCAATGTGCTTGTATGGCCAATTTTAAGTGAATATAAGCTTCTGAAGTGAAGATATGTACTTTTCAAAAACTTTCTTTTTTTTAGTTTTGCTTGTCAAAAATGTCCTTTCTGTCTGTAACTTATTGAGAAAGTGACAAACTTGAGTGAATTGTGACAATATGACTGAATTGGAGTGAATATGCTCGTATCTCTGTAAGGAAGCGCGCTAAAGCGCTGAAACTGTGGCTAAACGCACTTTCATGAAAACATGCTTCTTTGAGGTTTTAAGCTCAGAACGTGAATCTGAGCGTGTTTCCGGCCTGGCAAAAGCTTCAGATCACAGTGCAATGCATATATTGTATCGTTTGTTCCAATGTGCTTGTATGGCCATTTGGAAGTGAATAGAAGCTTCTGAAGTGAAGATATGCACTTTTTCAAAAACTTTCTTTTTTTTTAATTTTGCTTGTCAAAAATGTCCTTTCTGTGTGTAACCGAGTGGGAAAGTGACAAACTTGAGTGAATTGTGACTATATGACTGAATTCGAGTGATTATGCGTTTATGTCTGTAAGGAAGCGCGCTAGTGCGCTGAAACTGTGGCTATACGTGCTTTCATGAAAACACGCTTCTTTGAGGTTTTAAGCTCAGAATGTGAAACTGTGCCTGCTTCTGGCCAGGGAACAGCTTCAGATCACAGTGCATTGCATATATTGTATCGATTGGTCCAATGTGCTTGTATGGCCAATTTTAAGTGAATATAAGCTTCTGAAGTGAAGATATGTACTTTTCAAAAACTTTCTTTTTTTTAATTTTGCTAGTCAAAAATGTCCATTCTGTGTGTAACCCAGTGGGAAAGTGACAAACTTGAGTGAATTGTGACAATAAGACTGAATTGGAGTGAATATGCGTTTATCTCTGTTAGAAAGCGAGCTAGAGCGCTGAAACTGTGGCTATACGCACTTTCATGGAAACACGCTTCTTTGAGGTTTTAAGCTCAGAACGTGAATCTGAGCGTGTTTCTGGCCTGGGAACAGCTTCAGATCACAGTGCAATGCGTATATGGTATCGTTTGGTCCAATGGCTTTTATGGCCATTTGGAAGTGAATATAAGCTTCTGAAGTGAAGATATGCACTTTTTCAAAAACTTTCTTTTTTTTAGATTTGCTTGTGAGAAATGTCCATTCTGTGTGTTACTCAGTGGGAAAGTGAACAACTTCAGTGAATTGTGACTATATTACTGAATTGGAGTGAATATGCTCGTATCTCTGTAAGGAAGCGCGCTAGAGCGCTGAAACTGTGGCTATACGCACTTTCATGGAAACACGCTTCTTTGAGGTTTTAAGCTCAGAATGTGAAACTGTGCGTGCTTCTGGCCAGGGAACAGCTTCAGATCACAGTGCAATTCTTATATTGTATCGATTGGTCCAATGTGCTTGTATGGCCAATTTTAAGTGAATATAAGCTTCTGAAGTGAAGATATGTACTTTTCAAAAACTTTCTTTTTTTTAAATTTTGCTTGTCAAAAATGTCCATTCTGTGTGAAATCCAGTGGGAAAGTGACAAATTTGAGTGAATTGTGACAATATGACTGAATTGGAGTGAATATGCGTTTAGCTCTGTAAGAAAGCGAGCTAGAGCGCTGAAACTGTGGCTATACGCACCTCATGAAAACATGCTTCTTTGAGGTTTTAAGCTCAGAAAGTGAATTTGAGCATGTTTCCGGCCTGGCAACAGCTTCAGATCACAGTGCAGTGCATATATGGTATCGTTTGGTCCAATGTGCTTGTATGGCCAATTTTAAGTGAATATAAGCTTCTGAAGTGAAGATATGTACTTTTCAAAAACTTTCTTTTTTTTAGTTTTGCTTGTCAAAAATGTCCTTTCTGTGTGTAACTTAGTGAGAAAGTGACAAACTTGAGTGAATTGTGACAGTATGACTGAATTGGAGTGAATATGCTCGTATCTCTGTAAGGAAGCGCGCTAGAGCGCTGAAACTGTGGCTATACGCACTTTCATGGAAACACGCTTCTTTGAGGTTTTAAGCTCAGAAAGTGAAACTGTGCGTGTTTCTGGCCAGGGAACAGCTTCAGATCACAGTGCAATGCTTATATGGTATCGTTTGGTCCAATGTGCTTGTATGGCTATTTGGAAGTGAATATAAGCTTCTGAAGTGAAGATATGCACTTTTTCAAAAACTTTCTTTTTTTAGTTTTGCTTGTCAAAAATGTCCTTTCTGTGTGTAACTTTGTGGGAAAGTGACAAACTTGAGTGAATTTAGACAATATGACTGAATTGGAGTGAATATGCCTTTATCTCTGTATGAAAGCGAGCTAGAGCGCTGAAACTGTGGCTAAACGCACTTTCATGAAAACATGCTTCTTTGAGGTTTTAAGCTCAGAACGTGAATCTGAGCGTGTTTCCGGCCTGGCAACAGCTTCAGATCACAGTGCAATGCATATATTGTATCGTTTGTTCCAATGTGCTTGTATGGCCATTTGGAAGTGAATAGAAGCTTCTGAAGTGAAGATATGCACTTTTTCAAAAACTTTCTTTATTTTAAATTTTGCTTGTCAAAAATGTCCATTCTTTGTGTAACCCAGTGGGAAAGTGAAAAACTTGAGTGAATTGTGACTATATGACTGAATTCGAGTGATTACGCGTTTATCTCTGTAAGGAAGCGCGCTAGAGCGTTGAAACTATGGCTATACGTGCTTTCATGAAAACACACTTCTTTGAGGTTTTAAGCTCAGAACGTGAATCTGAGCGTGTTTCTGGCCTGGCAACAGCTTCAGATCACAGTGCAATGCATATATTGTATCGTTTGTTCCAATGTGCTTGTATGGCCATTTGGAAGTGAATAGAAGCTTCTGAAGTGAAGATATGCACTTTTTCAAAAACTTTCTTTTTTTTAAATTTTGCTTGTCAAAAATGTCCATTCTGTGTGTAACCCAGTGGGAAAGTGACAAACTTGAGTGAATTGTGACTATATGACTGAATTGGAGTGATTATGCGTTTATCTCTGTAAGGAAGCGCGCTAGAGCGCTGAAACTGTGGCTATACGTGCTTTCATGAAAACATGCTTCTTTGAGGTTTTAAGCTCAGAATGTGAAACTGTGCGTGCTTCTGGCCAGGGAACAGCTTCAGATCACAGTGCATTGCATATATTGTATCGATTGGTCCAATGTGCTTGTATGGCCAATTTTAAGTGAATATAAGCTTCTGAAGTGAAGATATGTACTTTTCAAAAACTTTCTTTTTTTTAGTTTTGCTTGTCAAAAATGTCCTTTCTGTGTGTAACTTAGTGAGAAGTGACAAACTTGAGTGAATTGTGACAATATGACTGAATTGGAGTGAATTTGCGTTTATCTCTGTAAGAAAGCGAGCGAGAGCGCTGAAACTGTGGCTATACGCACTTTCATGAAAACATGCTTCTTTGAGGTTTTAAGCTCAGAAAGTGAATCTGAGCGTGTTTCCGGCCTGGCAACAGCTTCAGATCACAGTGCAATGCATATATTGCATCGTTTGTTCCAATGTGCTTGTATGGCCATTTGGAAGTGAAAAGAAGCTTCTGAAGTGAAGATATGCACTTTTTCAAAAACTTTCTTTTTTTTTAAATTTTGCTTGTCAAAAATGTCCATTCTGTGTGTAACCCAGTGGGAAAGTGAAAAACTTGAGTGAATTGTGACTATATGACTGAATTCGAGTGATTATGCGTTTATCTCTGTAAGGAAGCGCGCTAGAGCGCTGAAACTGTGGCGATACGTGCTTTCATGAAAACACGCTTCTTTGAGGTTTTAAGCTCAGAACGTGAATCTGAGCGTGTTTCTGGCCTGGCAACAGCTTCAGATCACAGTGCAATGCATATATTGTATCGTTTGTTCCAATGTGCTTGTATGGCCATTTGGAAGTGAATAGAAGCTTCTGAAGTGAAGATATGCACTTTTTCAAAAACTTTCTTTTTTTTTAATTTTGCTTGTCAAAAATGTCCTTTCTGTGTGTAACCCAGTGGGAAAGTGACAAATTTGAGTGAATTGTGACTATATGACTGAATTCGAGTGATGATGCGTTTATCTTTGTAAGGAAGCGCGCTAGAGCGCTGAAACTGTGGCTATACGTGCTTTCATGAAAACACGCTTCTTTGAGGTTTTAAGCTCAGAATGTGAAACTGTGCGTGCTTCTGGCCAGGGAACAGCTTCAGATCACAGTGCATTGCATATATTGTATCGATTGGTCCAATGTGCTTGTATGGCCAATTTTAAGTGAATATAAGCTTCTGAAGTGAAGATATGTACTTTTCAAAAACTTTCTTTTTTTTAATTTTGCTAGTCAAAAATGTCCATTCTGTGTGTAACCCAGTGGGAAAGTGACAAACTTGAGTGAATTGTGACAATATGACTGAATTGGAGTTAATATGCGTTTATCTCTGTAAGAAAGCGAGCTAGAGCGCTGAAACTGTGGCTATACGCACTTTCATGGAAACACGCTTCTTTGAGGTTTTAAGCTCAGAATGTGAAACTGTGCGTGCTTCTGGCCAGGGAACAGCTTCAGATCACAGTGCAATGCTTATATTGTATCGATTGGTCCAATGTGCTTGTATGGCCAATTTTAAGTGAATATAAGCTTCTGAAGTGAAGATATGTACTTTTCAAAAACTTTCTTTTTTTTTAATTTTGCTTGTCAAAAATGTCCATTCTGTGTGTTACCCAGTGGGAAAGTGACAAACTTGAGTGAATTGTGACAATATGACTGAATTGGAGTGAATATGCGTTTATCTCTGTAAGAAAGCGAGCTAGAGCGCTGAAACTGTGGCTAAACGCACTTTCATGAAAACATGCTTCTTTGAGGTTTTAAGCTCAGAACGTGAATCTGAGCGTGTTTCCGGCCTGGCAGCAGCTTCAGATCACAGTGCAATGCATATATTGTATCGTTTGTTCCAATGTGCTTGTATGGCCATTTGGAAGTGAATAGAAGCTTCTGAAGTGAAGATATGCACTTTTTCAAAAACTTTCTTTTTTTTAATTTTGCTTGTCAAAAATGTCCTTTCTGTGTGTAACCCAGTGGGAAAGTGACAAACTTGAGTGAATTGTGACTATATGACTGAATTCGAGTGATTATGCGTTTATCTCTGTCAGGAAGCGCGCTAGAGCGCTGAAACTGTGGCTATACGTGCTTTCATGAAAACACGCTTCTTTGAGGTTTTAAGCTCAGAATGTGAAACTGTGCGTGCTTCTGGCCAGGGAACAGCTTCAGATCACAGTGCATTGCATGTATTGTATCGATTGGTCCAATGTGCTTGTATGGCCAATTTTAAGTGAATAGAAGCTTCTGAAGTGAAGATATGTACTTTTCAAAAACTTTCTTTTTTTTAATTTTGCTAGTCAAAAATGTCCATTCTGTGTGTAACCCAGTGGGAAAGTGACAAACTTGAGTGAATTGTGACAATATGACTGAATTGGAGTTAATATGCGTTTATCTCTGTAAGAAAGCGAGCTAGAGTGCTGAAACTGTGGCTATACGCACTTTCATTAAAACATGCTTCTTTGAGGTTTTAAGCTCAGAAAGTGAATCTGAGCGTGTTTCCGGCCTGGCAACAGCTTCAGATCACAGTGCATTGCATATATTGTATCGTTTGTTCCAATGTGCTTGTATGGCCATTTGGAAGTGAATAGAAGCTTCTGAAGTGAAGATATGCACTTTTTCAAAAACTTTCTTTTTTTTTAAATTTTGCTTGTCAAAAATGTCCATTCTGTGTGTAACCCAGTGGGAAAGTGAAAAACTTGAGTGAATTGTGACTATATGACTGAATTCGAGTGATTATGCGTTTATGTCTGTAAGGAAGCGCGCTAGAGCGCTGAAACTGTGGCTATACGTGCTTTCATGAAAACACGCTTCTTTGAGGTTTTAAGCTCAGAACGTGAATCTGAGCGTGTTTCTGGCCTAGCAACAGCTTCAGATCACAGTGCATTGCATATATTGTATCGATTGGTCCAATGTGCTTGTATGGCCAATTTTAAGTGAATATAAGCTTCTGAAGTGAAGATATGTACTTTTCAAAAACTTTCTTTTTTTTAATTTTGCTAGTCAAAAATGTCCATTCTGTGTGTAACCCAGTGGGAAAGTGACAAACTTGAGTGAATTGTGACAATATGACTGAATTGGAGTTAATATGCGTTTATCTCTGTAAGAAAGCGAGCTAGAGCGCTGAAACTGTGGCTATACGCACTTTCATGGAAACACGCTTCTTTGAGGTTTTAAGCACAGAACGTGAATCTGAGCGTGTTTCTGGCCTGGGAACAGCTTCAGATCACAGTGCAATGCGTATATGGTATCGTTTGGTCCAATGGCTTTTATGGCCATTTGGAAGTGAATATAAGCTTCTGAAGTGAAGATATGCACTTTTTCAAAAACTTTCTTTTTTTTAGATTTGCTTGTCAGAAATGTCCATTCTGTGTGTTACTCAGTGGGAAAGTGAACAACTTCAGTGAATTGTGACTATATTACTGAATTGGAGTGAATATGCTCGTATCTCTGTAACGAAGCGCGCTAGAGCGCTGAAACTGTGGCTATACGCACTTTCATGGAAACACGCTTCTTTGAGGTTTTAAGCTCAGAATGTGAAACTGTGCGTGCTTCTGGCCAGGGAACAGCTTCAGATCACAGTGCAATGCGTATATTGTATCGATTGGTCCAATGTGCTTGTATGGCTAATTTTAAGTGAATATAAGCTTCTGAAGTGAAGATATGTACTTTTCAAAAACTTTCTTTTTTTTTATTTTGCTTGTCAAAAATGTCCATTCTGTGTGTAACCCAGTGGGAAAGTGACAAACTTGAGTGAATTGTGACAATATGACTGAATTGGAGTGAATATGCGTTTATCTCTGTAAGAAAGCGAGCTAGAGCGCTGAAACTGTGGCTATACGCACTTTAATGAAAACATGCTTCTTTGAGGTTTGAAGCCCAGAAAGTGAATCTGAGCGTGTTTCCGGCCTGGCAACAGCTTCAGATCACAGTGCAGTGCATATATTGTATCGATTGGTCCAATGTGCTTGTATGGCCAATTATAAGTGAATATAAGCTTCTGAAGGGAAGATATGTACTTTTCAAAAACTTTCTTTTTTTTAGTTTTGCTTGTCAAAAATGTCCTTTCTGTGTGTAACTTAGTGAGAAAGTGACAAACTTGAGTGAATTGTGACAGTATGACTGAATTGGAGTGAATATGCGTTCATCTCTGTAAGAAAGGGAGCTAGAGCGCTGAAACTGTGGCTATACGCACTTTCATGAAAACATGCTTCTTTGAGGTTTTAAGCTCAGAAAGTGAATCTGAGCGTGTTTCCGGCCTGGCAACAGCTTCAGATCACAGTGCAATGCATATATTGTATCGTTTGTTCCAATGTGCTTGTATGGCCATTTGGAAGTGAATAGAAGCTTCTGAAGTGAAGATATGCACTTTTTCAAAAACTTTCTTTTTTTTAATTTTGCTTGTCAAAAATGTCCATTCTGTGTGTAACCCAGTGGGAAAGTGACAAACTTGAGTGAATTGTGACAATATGACTGAATTGGAGTGAATATGCGTTTATCTCTGTAAGAAAGCGAGCTAGAGCGCTGAAACTGTGGCTAAACGCACTTTCATGAAAACATGCTTCTTTGAGGTTTTAAGCTCAGAACCTGAATCTGTGCGTGTTTCCGGCCTGGCAACAGCTTCAGATCACAGTGCAATGCATATATTGTATCGTTTGTTCCAATGTGCTTGTATGGCCATTTGGAAGTGAATAGAAGCTTCTGAAGTGAAGATATGCACTTTTTCAAAAACTTTCTTTTTTTTAAATTTTGCTTGTCAAAAATGTCCTTTCTGTGTGTAACCCAGTGGGAAAGTGACAAACTTGAGTGAATTGTGACTATATGACTGAATTCGAGTGATTATGCGTTTATCTCTGTAAGAGAGCGCGCTAGAGCGCTGAAACTGTGGCTATACGTGCTTTCATGAAAACACGCTTCTTTGAGGTTTTAAGCTCAGAATGTGAAACTGTGCGTGCTTCTGGCCAGGGAACAGCTTCAGATCACAGTGCATTGCATATATTGTATCGTTTGTTCCAATGTGCTTGTATGGCCATTTGGAAGTGAATAGAAGCTTCTGAAGTGAAGATATGCACTTTTTCAAAAACTTTCTTTTTTTTTAAATTTTGCTTGTCAAAAATGTCCATTCTGTGTGTAACCCAGTGGGAAAGTGAAAAACTTGAGTGAATTGTGACTATATGACTGAATTCGAGTGATTATGCGTTTATCTCTGTAAGAGAGCGCGCTAGAGCGCTGAAACTGTGGCTATACGTGCTTTCATGAAAACACGCTTCTTTGAGGTTTTAAGCTCAGAACGTGAATCTGAGCGTGTTTCTGGCCTAGCAACAGCTTTAGATCACAATGCATTGCATATATTGTATCGATTGGTCCAATGTGCTTGTATGGCCAATTTTAAGTGAATATAAGCTTCTGAAGTGAAGATATGTACTTTTCAAATACTTTCTTTTTTTTAATTTTGCTAGTCAAAAATGTCCATTCTGTGTGTAACCCAGTGGGAAAGTGACAAACTTGAGTGAATTGTGACAATATGACTGAATTGGAGTGAATATGCGTTTATCTCTGTAAGAAAGCGAGCTAGAGCGCTGAAACTGTGGCTATACGCACTTACATGGAAAAACGCTTCTTTGAGGTTTTAAGCTCAGAACGTGAATCTGAGCGTGTTTCTGGCCTGGGAACAGCTTCAGATCACAGTGCAATGCGTATATGGTATCGTTTGGTCCAATGGCTTTTTTGGCCATTTGGAAGTGAATATAAGCTTCTGAAGTGAAGATATGCACTTTTTCAAAAACTTTCTTTTTTTTAGATTTGCTTGTCAGAAATGTCCATTCTGTGTGTTACTCAGTGGGAAAGTGAACAACTTCAGTGAATTGTGACTATATTACTGAATTGGAGTGAATATGCTCGTATCTCTGTAAGGAAGCGCGCTAGAGCGCTGAAACTGTGGCTATACGCACTTTCATGGAAACACGCTTCTTTGAGGTTTTAAGCTCAGAATGTGAAACTGTGCGTGCTTCTGGCCAGGGAACAGCTTCAGATCACAGTGCAATGCGTATATTGTATTGATTGGTCCAATGTGCTTGTATGGCCAATTTTAAGTGAATATAAGCTTCTGAGGTGAAGATATGTAATTTTCAAAAACTTTCTTTTTTTTTATTTTGCTTGTCAAAAATGTCCATTCTGTGTGTAACCCAGTGGGAAAGTGACAAACTTGAGTGAATTGTGACAATATGACTGAATTGGAGTGAATATGCGTTTATCTCTGTAAGAAAGCGAGCTTGAGCGCTGAAACTGTGGCTATACGCACTTTCATGAAAACATGCTTCTTTGAGGTTTTAAGCTCAGAAAGTGAATCTGAGCGTGTTTCCGGCCTGGCAACAGCTTCAGATCACAGTGCAGTGCATATATTGTATCGATTGGTCCAATGTGCTTGTATGGCCAATTTTAAGTGAATATAAGCTTCTGAAGTGAAGATATGTACTTTTCAAAAACTTTCTTTTTTTTAGTTTTGCTTGTCTAAAATGTCCTTTCTGTGTGTAACTTAGTGAGAAAGTGACAAACTTGAGTGAATTGTGACAGTATGACTGAATTGGAGTGAATATGCGTTCATCTCTGTAAGAAAGCGAGCTAGAGCGCTGAAACTGTGGCTATACGTACTTTCATGAAAACATGCTTCTTTGAGGTTTTAAGCTCAGAAAGTGAATCTGAGCGTGTTTCCGGCCTGGCAACAGCTTCAGATCACAGTGCAATGCGTATATTGTATCGTTTGTTCCAATGTGCTTGTATGGCCATTTGGAAGTGAATAGAAGCTTCTGAAGTGAAGATATGCACTTTTTCAAAAACTTTCTTTTTTTTAATTTTGCTTGTCAAAAATGTCCATTCTGTGTGTAACCCAGTGGGAAAGTGAAAAACTTGAGTGAATTGTGACTATATGACTGAATTCGAGTGATTATGCGTTTATCTCTGTAAGGAAGCGCGCTAGTGCGCTGAAACTGTGGCTATACGTGCTTTCATGAAAACACGCTTCTTTGAGGTTTTAAGCTGAGAACGTGAATCTGAGCGTGTTTCTGGCCTGGCAACAGCTTCAGATCACAGTGCAATGCATATATTGTATCGTTTGTTCCAATGTGCTTGTATGGCCATTTGGAAGTGAATAGAAGCTTCTGAAGTGAAGATATGCACTTTTTCAAAAACTTTCTTATTTTTAATTTTGCTTGTCAAAAATGTCCTTTTTGTGTGTAACCCAGTGGGAAAGTGACAAACTTTAGTGAATTGTGACTATATGACTGAATTCGAGTGATGATGCGTTTATCTCTGTAATGAAGCGCGCTAGAGCGCTGAAACTGTGGCTATACGTGCTTTCATGAAAACACGCTTCTTTGAGGTTTTAAGCTCAGAATGTGAAACTGTGCGTGCTTCTGGCCAGGGAACAGCTTCAGATCACAGTGCATTGCATATATTGTATCGATTGGTCCAATGTGCTTGTATGGCCAATTTTAAGTGAATATAAGCTTCTGAAGTGAAGATATGCACTTTTTCAAAAACTTTCTTTTTTTTAATTTTGCTTGTCAAAAATGTCCATTCTGTGTGTAACCCAGTGGGAAAGTGACAAACTTGAGTGAATTGTGACAATATGACTGAATTGGAGTGAATATGCGTTTATCTCTGTAAGAAAGCGAGCTAGAGCACTGAAACTGTGGCTATACGCACTTTCATGGAGACACGCTTCTTTGAGGTTTTAAGCTCAGAACGTGAATCTGAGCGTGTTTCTGGCCTGGGAACAGCTTCAGATCACAGTGCAATGCGTATATGGTATCGTTTGGTCCAATGGCTTTTATGGCCATTTGGAAGTGAATATAAGCTTCTGAAGTGAAGATATGCACTTTTTCAAAAACTTTCTTTTTTTTAGATTTGCTTGTCAGAAATGTCCATTCTGTGTGTTACTCAGTGGGAAAGTGAACAACTTCAGTGAATTGTGACTATATTACTGAATTGGAGTGAATATGCTCGTATCTCTGTAAGGAAGCGCGCTAGAGCGCTGAAACTGTGGCTATACGCACTTTCATGGAAACACTCTTCTTTGAGGTCTTAAGCTCAGAAAGTGAAACTGTGCGTGTTTCTGGCCAGGGAACAGCTTCTGATCACAGTGCAATGCTTATATGGTATCGTTTGGTCCAATGTGCTTGTATGGCCATTTGGAAGTGAATATAAGCTTCTGAAGTGAAGATATGCACTTTTTCAAAAACTTTCTTTTTTTTTTATTTTGCTTGTCAAAAATGTCCTTTCTGTGTGTAACCCAGTGGGAAAGTGACAAACTTGAGTGAATTGTGACTATATGACTGAATTCGAGTGATTATGCGTTTATCTCTGAAAGGAAGCGCGCTAGAGCGCTGAAACTGTGGCTATACGTGCTTTCCTGAAATCACGCTTCTTTGAGGTTTTAAGCTCAGAATGTGAAACTGTGCTTGCTTCTGGCCAGAGAACAGCTTCAGATCACAGTGCATTGAATATATTGTATCGATTGGTCCAATGTGCTTGTATGGCCAAATTTAAGTGAATATAAGCTTCTGAAGTGAAGATATGTACTTTTCAAAAACTTTCTTTTTTTTAGTTTTGCTTGTCAAAAATGTCCTTTCTGTGTGTAACTTAGTGGGAAAGTGACAAACTTGAGTGAATTGTGACAATATGACTGAATTGGAGTGAATATGCGTTTATCTCTGTAAGAAAGCGAGCTAGAGCGCTGAAACTGTGGCTATACGCACTTTCATGAAAACATGCTTCTTTGAGGTTTTAAGCTCAGAAAGTGAATCTGAGCGTGTTTCCGGCCTGGCAACAGCTTCAGATCACAGTGCAATGCATATATTGTATCGTTTGTTCCAATGTGCTTGTATGGCCATTTGGAAGTGAATAGAAGCTTCTGAAGTGAAGATATGCACTTTTTCAAAAACTTTCTTTTTTTTTTAATTTTGCTTGACAAAAATGTCCATTCTGTGTGTAACCCAGTGGGAAAGTGAAAAACTTGAGTGAATTGTGACTATATGACTGAATTCGAGTGATTATGCGTTTATCTCTGTAAGGAAGCGCGCTAGTGCGCTGAAACTGTGGCTATACGTGTTTTCATGAAAACACGCTTCTTTGAGGTTTTAAGCTCAGAACGTGAATCTGAGCGTGTTTCTGGCCTGGCAACAGCTTCAGATCACAGTGCAATGCATATATTGTATCGTTTGTTCCAATGTGCTTGTATGGCCATTTGGAAGTGAATAGAAGCTTCTGAAGTGAAGATATGCACTTTTTCAAAAACTTTCTTTTTTTTTAATTTTGCTTGTCAAAAATGTCCTTTCTGTGTGTAACCCAGTGGGAAAGTGACAAACTTGAGTGAATTGTGACTATATGACTGAATTCGAGTGATGATGCGTTTATCTCTGTAAGGAAGCGCGCTAGAGCGCTGAAACTGTGGCTATACGTGCTTTCATGAAAACACGCTTCTTTGAGGTTTTAAGCTCAGAATGTGAAACTGTGCGTGCTTCTGGCCAGGGAACAGCTTCAGATCACAGTGCATTGCATATATTGTACCGATTGGTCCAATGTGCTTGTATGGCCAATTTTAAGTGAATATAAGCTTCTGAAGTGAAGATATGTACTTTTCAAAAACTTTCTTTTTTTTAATTTTGCTTGTCAAAAATGTCCATTCTGTGTGTAACCCAGTGGGAAAGTGACAAACTTGAGTGAATTGTGACAATATGACTGAATTGGAGTGAATATGCGTTTATCTCTGTAAGAAAGCGAGCTAGAGCGCTGAAACTGTGGCTATACGCACTTTCATGGAGACACGCTTCTTTGAGGTTTTAAGCTCAGAACGTGAATCTGAGCGTGTTTCTGGCCTGGGAACAGCTTCAGATCACAGTGCAATGCGTATATGGTATCGTTTGGTCCAATGGCTTTTATGGCCATTTGGAAGTGAATATAAGCTTCTGAAGTGAAGATATGCACTTTGTCAAAAACTTTCTTTTTTTTAGATTTGCTTGTCAGAAATGTCCATTCTGTGTGTTACTCAGTGGGAAAGTGAACAACTTCAGTGAATTTTGACTATATTACTGAATTGGAGAGAATATGCTCGTATCTCTGTAAGGAAGCGCGCTAGAGCGCTGAAACTGTGGCTATTCGCACTTTCATGGAAACACTCTTCTTTGAGGTTTTAAGCTCAGAAAGTGAAACTGTGCGTGTTTCTGGCCAGGGAACAGCTTCAGATCACAGTGCAATGCTTATATGGTATCGTTTGGTCCAATGTGCTTGTATGGCCATTTGGAAGTGAATATAAGCTTCTGAAGTGAAGATATGCACTTTTTCAAAAACTTTCTTTTTTTTTAAATTTTGCTTGTCAAAAATGTCCATTCTGTGTGTAACCCAGTGGGAAAGTGAAAAACTTGAGTCAATTGTGACTATATGACTGAATTCGAGTGATTATGCGTTTATCTCTGAAAGGAAGCGCGCTAGAGCGCTGAAACTGTGGCTATACGTGCTTTCCTGAAATCACGCTTCTTTGAGGTTTTAAGCTCAGAATGTGAAACTGTGCTTGCTTCTGGCCAGGGAACAGCTTCAGATCACAGTGCATTGAATATATTGTATCGATTGGTCCAATGTGCTTGTATGGCCAATTTTAAGTGAATATAAGCTTCTGAAGTGAAGATATGTACTTTTCAAAAACTTTCTTTTTTTTAGTTTTGCTTGTCAAAAATGTCCTTTCTGTGTGTAACTTAGTGAGAAAGTGACAAACTTGAGTGAATTGTGACAATATGACTGAATTGGAGTTGTAATGTGAATATAGGCCACTAGATAGCAGTATTTACCTTTTTTTTGTGAAGCTCAGACTGGAGTCATGTTTAGACATGTCCTGGACATGTCTGGGGCAAGTCTCAGAAAATTAAAAAAAAGAGGTCTAAACGTGGGTGGGGTCTGCAAAAGAGTATATAAGGAAAAGAATTGAGACAGTAAAGTAGTAGGAGAAATTGCAAGAAGAAGGATACATGTGACCAGACCTGTCATTTCTGTTCAGAACCTGAGAAGTTTCTTTTGTGGATTTTTGCCTGGATTTGAGCACTTTTCCTAACCCAGGACATCACCACGCCACCCCACCAAAACAAGGGACTGTGAATATTTTTTGTTCTTGTTATTAATCAATCTTGGTCAGTAGTTTAGTTAAAGTCTTTGTTTGTTAATTAAATGTGTTTGAGTTTTAAATTGTGTCTGTCATCCCTTGCTGTTGCTGTTACGTTGTAAATGTAATAACAAATTGGGGCCATAACAAATTGGGGGCTCAAGGTCCGGGATAGACCATTTTGTGAGTCATTTATTAAAAATCTAACATTTCAGATTGTAAAATTGTTTTTGTGAATTTTTCTATCTAAATATATTGACAACAGCAATGGATGATTTCTTGGCATCACCAACCGTAGGGGTTTTGAAGTCTTTTAAAAAGACAGAACTGTTGGAAATATGCAGACATTTGGAGCTGACAGAGGTAAAACCAGCCATGCGAAAAGCAAGACTGGCTAGAGAGATAGTTGAATATTACATTGATGAAAATGTGTTTGCACCAGGAGATCTGGAACAGTTTCCAGTGGAAAATCCAAATATAGAAATGGAACTTAAATTAAAAATGCTAGAGATTGAAAGGGAAGAAAAAGAAAAACAAAGGCAGTTTGAGTTGGAAAAATTAGCAAGAGAAGAGAAGAAAGAAAGGGAGGAAAAAGAGAAAGAAAGAGAATTTGAGTTAGAAAAATTTGCAAGAGAAGAGAAAAAAGAAAGAGAGAAAGAGGAAAGAGCAGAAAGAGAGAGACAGAGACAGAGAGATTTTGAATTAGAGAAATTCGATAGAGAAGAAAGACTCCAAATGGAGCAACTAAAAATTAAAATAGCAACTGAAAATAAATTTCGGGCTAGCCAGGAGGTAAAATTGGTGCCTCCATTTTCGGAAAAGGATGTTGACAACTATTTCCAGTGTTTTGAAAAGGTAGCAAAGAGTTGCCAGTGGCCAAAGGAACACTGGCCTCTGATGTTGCAAACTGTCCTCAAGGGTAAAGCTCAACAAGCCTATTCGGCTTTGTCTGCCGATGATTCCTCTGATTATGAGGTTGTCAAAAAGGTTATTTTGAGAGCTTATGAGTTGGTTCCAGAGGCTTACCGACAGAAATTCAGAGGTCTGAAGAAATCTGAAAATCAGACTTATGTGGAATTTGCTAATGAAAAGCAGGTTTGCTTTGAGCGCTGGTGTACTTCTATGGCGGTCAAGGATGATTTCAACTCACTAAAAGAGATGGTGTTAGTTGAAGAATTCAAGAACTGTGTTAAGGATGATGTTAAGACCTACCTTAATGAGAAGCAAGCACTGAACTTGCAATCAGCTGCCAAATTTGCAGATGAATATGTTCTCACACATAAGTCCAAATTTCAGTCTAGCAGTAACAATAAATGGTCCCAATTTCAGAAAAGGGGTTTCGGTGATACCCAAGATTCCTCACCCAAAGACAAAGACAAATCTGGTGATGGTGCTCAGAAATCCAGTAACAGGTCTGATCAAAGTGTGAAAGCTGACAGTGATAAAAGTGGTCTAGTTTGCAGTTATTGCAAGAAATCTGGTCATGTTACAGCTAACTGTTGGTTCCTTAAAGCTAAGAAAGAAAAAGAAAAGGATACCAAACCAAATGCCTTTGTGAAAACAAGGTTAGAAACCCCTGTAGTAGATAACCGATCTGCTAAATTACCTGCCTCTTGTGGGGCTAAAAAGCCTGATACAGCTGACTTCGTGAGGGAGGAATTTCTTCCATTTGTGTCAGAGGGATTTGTGGCTCTGAATGAGCATACTACTCCTGTCCCCATATATATCCTAAGGGATACCGGAGCTTCTCAGTCACTTTTGTTGATGGACTCCTTGGAGTTACGTGATGAGACCGCTTCAGGGGATTTCATACTTGTACAAGGTATTGAAGGGAGGACTGTATCTGTACCCCTGCGCTCTATATTCTTGAAGTCAGATTTAGTTACAGGACAGGTAAAGGTGGGACTTATGTCAAGTCTACCTATAAAGGGTGTTTCTCTGTTGCTAGGCAATGACCTGGCTGGGGGCAAAGTAGTTCCCCCTGTACATCTTACTTCACAGCCGAGCACTGAAGATGGGGATGAGGACCCATCTCTGTATCCTTCTTGCGCAGTGACTCGTGCTATGGCCAAGAAAGCTAAAGAAGAAGATGTTGTGGTGCCATCCAGCACATTGAATAGTCAGGACTCAGGTGGTTCGCCTCATGACTCTGATTGGCCTACTATGGTTTCTCCGTTTGAGGACTTATCAGATACTTTTATCAGTTCTCTATTCAGCCAGCCGGATGGGTCTGGTGATTCTGATGTGTCTGGAGACTTGTCTCTGTCCAGAAAGCGGTTGATTGAGGAGCAAACTAATGATCCTGAAATTTGTGTACTAAAGAGGAGAGCCCTTCCTGAAGAAGAAATATACGCAGTTCCAGTTGGGTATTATCTCAAGGATGGTGTGTTGATGCGGAAGTGGCGCCCTCCTGATATCCCTGCCAATGCAGATTGGGCAGTGGTCAGGCAAATTGTTGTTCCGAAGGTCTATAGGAATGAGATCTTAACAATGGCTCATAGTTTACCTTTAGGAGGTCATCTTGGTGTTAACAAGACTGTTGATAAGATCATGAAACACTTCTTTTGGCCTGGGCTTCGGAAAGACGTTTCCAACTTTTGCAAAACCTGTCACACTTGTCAGGTAGTTGGAAAACACCAGTTAGACCCACCTGTAGCTCCATTGCAGCCTATCCCAGAATTTGGGGAGCCATTCTCTAAGGTCATTGTTGATTGTGTTGGTCCATTACCCAAGACTAGATCTGGAAATCAGTACTTGTTGACAATCATGTGTGCATCTACCAGATTCCCTGAAGCCATACCTCTACGTAACATCAAGGCAACTGCAATCTCGAAGGCTTTGATAAAGTTCTTCACGTTGTTTGGCCTTCCCAGGGAAATTCAGTCAGACTAAGGTAGCAATTTCACTTCAGGATTGTTTCAGCAGGTTGTGTATGAACTAGGTGCAAAGCAGATTCTTTCTAGTGCCTATCATCCAGAAAGTCAGGGTGCCTTAGAGCGGTTTCATTCCACTCTCAAGACCATGATGAGGACTTATTGTTATGACCATGAGAAAGACTGGGATGAAGGTGTTCATTTGCTGTTGTTTGCAGCTAGAGAAGCAGTGTAGGAGTCTACTGGATTCAGTCCATTTGAGCTAGTGTTTGGTCATGAAGTGAGAGGACCTTTGCTATTATTGAGTGAACAATGGCAAGAGGAAGAGCCGCACATCAGTCTGTTAGACTATGTTAGCAAGTTCAAGGACAGATTGCATGCAGCTTGTGACCTAGCCAAAGAGAACTTGAAATCAAGTCAGGGCAAAATGAAAACTTGGTATGATCATAAGGCTAGAAGCTGTGAGTTTAAACCAGGAGACAAGGTCCTTGTGTTGTTTCCCTTGCAGTCCAATCCATTGCAGGCTAGATTTCATGGTCCTTATGAAATTCTGACAAAACTCAATGATCTCAATTACATTGTGAAGACTCCAGATAGGAGAAAACCAAAACAATTGTGTCACATTAACATGCTGAAGCCTTATGACAGAAATGCTAGGGTTGCTGCTGTCACTTCAGATTCTCCTATGGTCAAAACGTGTGAAGATGAGGGGGAGTTTCAAGATGATTAACCTAGAATTAAAGCTGAAGTTCTTTCATGTAAATTGTCAAATTCTGAAGTGTTGCAAAATCTTGATGTAAAACTCCAGCACTTAGAACCCTCACAGAGAGATCAGTTTGAAAGGTTGATCAAGAAATATGAGGATTTGTTTCCTGATGTTCCAAAGAGAGTTACTATAGCCTCTCATGATGTAGATGTTGGTGATGCCAAACCAATAAAACAGCATCCATACCGGATGAATCCTGAAAAGAGAAAGATTGCCGAGAAAGAGGTTGAGTACATGTTAAAACATGATATTATTAGACCCTCCAACTCCGATTGGAGTTCACCCTGTGTGCTAGTTCCAAAACCTGATGGAAGTACTAGATTCTGTACAGATTATCGCAAAGTCAATGCTGTAACTAGAACTGATGTGTTTCCAATACCTAGGATTGATGATTGTATTGATAGTGTAGGGCAAGCAAAGTTTCTGACCAAGATTGATTTATTGAAGGGTTATTGGTGTGTGCCTTTAACTGAGAGGGCCAAGAGCATCTCTGCTTTTGCCACACCATCTGGATTGTACCAGTATGAAGTCCTACCCTTTGGCATGAAAAATGCCCCAGCCACGTTCCAAAGGATGATACAGTCTACAATCGCCGGATTGCCACACACGGGTGCGTACATCGATGACCTGATCACACGGAGTGACTCCTGGGAAGAACATCTAAAAGATGTAGAGACGTTGTTGCAGCGCCTGACCCAGGCTAACCTGACTGTTAACCTGAGCAAGAGTGACTTTGGTTGTGCTACTGTCACCTATCTTGGCTACGTCATAGGCCAGGGTAAGGTGGCACCCATAAATGCTAAAGTCCAAGCCATCATGGACTTTCCAGTTCCTGACAACAAAAAAGCTTTGCGCCGCTTCCTTGGAATGATCGGGTACTACCGCAAGTTCTGCAAGAACTTTGCTGAGATTGCTCTCAGTCTAACTAACCAACTGAAGAAAGACGTAAAGTTCACCTGGGATGATGCATGCCAGAGAGCCTTCGATTGCCTGAAGTCTCTGCTGTGTCACTTCCCCGTGCTCAAATCTCCTGACTTCAACAAACCGTTCTCCATCGCGGTCGATGCTAGCGACCAAGCTTGTGGATCTGTGCTCCTCCAGAGAAGTGACTCTGATGACATTGAGCATCCCGTGGCATACTTCTCCAGGAAGTTCAATCGCCACCAAAGGAACTATTCCACAATAGAGAAGGAACTGTTGGCTCTGGTCCTTTCTTTACAACACTTTGAGGTTTATGTTTGTACAGGACAAAAGCCAATGATTGTGTACACTGACCACAATCCGTTAATGTTTTTGAGTAAGATGAAAAACAAGAATCGGAGATTGTTGAATTGGAGTTTGATTTTACAGGAGTTTGACTTGGAAATTAAGCATGTGAAGGGTACAGACAATGTAATTGCTGATTGCTTTTCCCGTGTTTGAATGTGTATGATATTTATATATAGACAAGTGTTCACTTAACCATTTTGTATTGAAAAGAAAAATTTTGCCTTTATGAGTCAAAATTTTTCCCTTTTGGAATGGAGGTGTAATGTGAATATAGGCCACTAGATGGCAGTATTTACCTTTTTTTTGTGAAGCTCAGACTGGAGTCATGTTTAGACATGTCCTGGACATGTCTGGGGCAAGTCTCAGAAAATAAAAAAAAAGAGGTCTAAACGTGGGTGGGGTCTGCAAAAGAGTATATAAGGAAAAGAATTGAGACAGTAAAGTAGTAGGAGAAATTGCAAGAAGAAGGATACATGTGACCAGACCTGTCATTTCTGTTCAGAACCTGAGAAGTTTCTTTTGTGGATTTTTGCCTGGATTTGAGCACTTTTCCTAACCCAGGACATCACCACGCCACCCCACCAAAACAAGGGACTGTGAATATTTTTTTGTTCTTGTTATTAATCAATCTTGGTCAGTAGTTTAGTTAAAGTCTTTGTTTGTTAATTAAATGTGTTTGAGTTTTAAATTGTGTCTGTCATCCCTTGCTGTTGCTGTTACGTTGTAAATGTAATCACAAATTGGGGCCATAACAGAGTGAATATGCGTTTATCTCTGTAAGAAAGCGAGCTAGAGCGCTGAAACTGTGGCTATACGCACTTTCATGAAAACATGCTTCTTTGAGGTTTTAAGCTCAGAAAGTGAATCTGAGCGTGTTTCCGGCCTGGCAACAGCTTCAGATCACAGTGCAATGCATATATTGTATCGTTTGTTCCAATGTGCTTGGATGGCCATTTGGAAGTGAATAGAAGCTTCTGAAGTGAATATATGCACTTTTTCAAAAACTTTCTTTTTTTTTTAATTTTGCTTGTCAAAAATGTCCATTCTGTGTGTAACCCAGTGGGAAAGTGAAAAACTTGAGTGAATTGTGACTATACGACTGAATTCGAGTGATTATGCGTTTATCTCTGTAAGGAAGCGCGCTAGAGCGCTGAAACTGTGGCTATACGTACTTTCATGGAAACACTCTTCTTTGAGGTTTTAAGCTCAGAAAGTGAAACTGTGCGTGCTTCTGGCCAGGGAACAGCTTCAGATCACAGTGCAATGCATATATTGTATTGTTTGTTCCAATGTGCTTATATGGCCATTTGGAAGTGAATAGAAGCTTCTGAAGTGAAGATATGCACTTTTTCAAAAACTTTATTTTTTTTTAGTTTTGCTTGTCAAAAATGTCCTTTCTGTGTGTAACTTAGTGGGAAAGTGACAAACTTGAGTGAATTGTGACAACATGACTGAATTGGAGTGAATATGCGTTTATCTCTGTAAGTAAGCGAGCTAGAGCGCTGAAACTGTGGCTATTCGCACTTTCATGAAAACATGCTTCTTTGAGGTTTGAAGCTCAGATTGTGAATCTGAGCGTGTTTCCGGCCTGGCAACAGCTTCAGATCACAGTGCAATGCATATATGGTATCGTTTGGTCCAATGTGCTTGTATGGCCATTTGGAAGTGAATATAAGCTTCTGAAGTGAAGATATGCACTTTTTCAAAAACTTCCTTTTTTTTTGTTTTGCTTGTCAAAAATGTCTTTTCTGTGTGTAACTTAGTGGGAAAGTGACAAACTTGAGTGAATTGTGACAATATGACTGAATTGGAGTGAATATGCGTTTATCTCTGTAAGAAAGCGAGCTAGAGCGCTGAAACTGTGGCTATACGCACTTTAATGAAAACATGCTTCTTTGAGGTTTTAAGCTCAGAACGTGAATCTGAGCGTGTTTCCGGCCTGGCAGCAGCTTCAGATCACAGTGCAATGCATATATGGTATCGTTTGGTCCAATGTGCTTGTATGGCCATTTCGAAGTGAATATAAGCTTCTGAAGTGAATATATGCACTTTTTCAAAAACTTTCTTTTTTTTAGTTTTTTCTTGTCAAAAATGTCCTTTCTGTGTGTAACTTAGTGTGAAAGTGACAAACTTGAGTGAATTGTGACAATATGACTGAATTGGAGTGAATATGCATTTATCTCTGTAAGAAAGCGAGCTAGAGCGCTGAAACTGTGGCGATACGCACTTTCATGAAAACAGGCTTCTTTGAGGTTTTAAGCTCAGAACGTGAATCTGAGCGTGTTTATGGCCTGGCAACAGCTTCAGATATAGTGCAATGCATATATTGTATGGTTTGTTCCAATGTGCTTGTATGGCAATTTGGAAGTGAATAGAAGCTTCTGAAGTGAAGATATGCACTTTTTCAAAAACTTTCTTTTTTTTTAATTTTGCTTGTCAAAAATGTCCTTTCTGTGTGTAACCCAGTGGGAAAGTGACTAACTTGAGTGAATTGTGACTATATGACTGAATTCGAGTGATTATGCGTTTATCTCTGTAAGGAAGCGCGCTAGAGCGATGAAACTGTGGCTATACGTGCTTTCATGAAAACACGCTTCTTTGAGGTTTTAAGCTCAGAATGTGAAATTGTGCCTGCTTCTGGCCAGGGAACAGCTTCAGATCACAGTGCATTGCATATTTTGTATCGATTGGTCCAATGTGCTTGTATGGCCAATTTTAAGTGAATATAAGCTTCTGAAGTGAAGATATGTACTTTTCAAAAACTTTCTTTTTTTTAGTTTTGCTTGTCAAAAATGTCCTTTCTGTGTGTAACTTAGTGAGAAAGTGACAAACTTGAGTGAATTGTGACAATATGACTGAATTGGAGTGAATATGCGTTTATCTCTGTAAGAAAGCGAGCTAGAGCGCTGAAACTGTGGCTATACGCACTTTCATGAAAACATGCTTCTTTGAGGTTTTAAGCTCAGAAAGTGAATCTGAGCGTGTTTCCGGTCTGGCAACAGCTTCAGATCACAGTGCAATGCATATATTGTATCGTTTGTTCCAATGTGCTTGTATGGCCATTTGGAAGTGAATAGAAGCTTCTGAAGTGAAGATATGCACTTTTTCAAAAACTTTCTTTTTTTTTAATTTTGCTTGTCAAAAATGTCCTTTCTGTGTGTAACCCAGTGGGAAAGTGACAAACCTGAGTGAATTGTGACTATATGACTGAATTCGAGTGATGATGCGTTTATCTCTGTAAGGAAGCGCGCTAGAGCGCTGAAACTGTGGCTATACGTGCTTTCATGAAAACACGCTTCTTTGAGGTTTTAAGCTCAGAATGTGATACTGTGCGTGCTTCTGGCCAGGGAACAGCTTCAGATCACAGTGCATTGCATATATTGTATCGATTGGTCCAATGTGCTTGTATGGCCAATTTTAAGTGAATATAAGCTTCTGAAGTGAAGATATGTACTTTTCAAAAACTTTCTTTTTTTTAATTTTGCTTGTCAAAAATGTCCATTCTGTGTGTAACCCAGTGGGAAAGTGATAAACTTGAGTGAATTGTGACAATATGACTGAATTGGAGTGAATATGCGTTTATCTCTGTAAGAAAGCGAGCTAGAGCGCTGAAACTGTGGCTATACGCACTTTCATGGAAACACGCTTCTTTGAGGATTTAAGCTCAGAACGTGAATCTGAGCGTGTTTCTGGCCTGGGAACAGCTTCAGATCTCAGTGCAATGCGTATATGGTATCGTTTGGTCCAATGGCTTTTATGGCCATTTGGAAGTGAATATAAGCTTCTGAAGTGAAGATATGCACTTTTTTAAAAACTTTCTTTTTTTTAGATTTGCTTGTCAGAAATGTCCATTCTGTGTGTTACTCAGTGGGAAAGTGAACAACTTCAGTGAATTGTGACTATATAACTGAATTGGAGTGAATATGCTCATATCTCTGTCAGGAAGCGCGCTAGAGCGCTGAAACTGTGGCTATACGCACTTTCATGGAAACACGCTTCTTTGAGGTTTTAAGCTCAGAAAGTGAAACTGTGCGTGTTTCTGGCCAGGGAACAGCTTCAGATCACAGTGCAATGCTTATATGGTATCGTTTGGTCCAATGTGCTTGTATGGCCATTTGGAAGTGAATAAAAGCTTCTGAAGTGAAGAAATGCACTTTTTCAAAAACTTTCTTTTTTTTTAAATTTTGCTTGTCAAAAATGTCCATTCTGTGTGTAACCCAGATGGAAAGTGAAAAACTTGAGTGAATTGTGACTATAGGACTGAATTCGAGTGATTATGCGTTTATCTCTGTAAGGAAGCGCGCTAGAGCGCTGAAACTGTGGCTATACGTGCTTTCATGAAAACACGCTTCTTTGAGGTTTTAAGCTCAGAACGTGAATCTGAGCGTGTTTCTGGCCTGGCAACAGCTTCAGATCACAGTGCAATGCATATATTGTATCGTTTGTTCCAATGTGCTTGTATGGCCATTTGGAAGTGAATAGAAGCTTCTGAAGTGAAGATATGCACTTTTTCAAAAACTTTCTTTTTTTTAATTTTGCTTGTCAAAAATGTCCTTTCTGTGTGTAACCCAGTGGGAAAGTGACAAACTTGAGTGAATTGTGACTATATGACTGAATTCGAGTGATTACGCGTTTATCTCTGTAAGGAAGCGCGCTAGAGCGCTGAAACTGTGGCTATACGTGCTTTCATGAAAACACGCTTCTTTGAGGTTTTAAGCTCAGAATGTGAAACTGTGCGTGCTTCTGGCCAGGGAACAGCTTCAGATCACAGTGCATTGCATATGTTGTATCGATTGGTCCAATGTGCTTGTATGGCCAATTTTAAGTGAATATAAGCTTCTGAAGTGAAGATATGTACTTTTCAAAAACTTTCTTTTTTTTAATTTTGCTTGTCAAAAATGTCCATTCTGTGTGTAACCCAGTGGGAAAGTGACAAACTTGAGTGAATTGTGACAATATGACTGAATTGGAGTGAATATGCGTTTATCTCTGTAAGAAAGCGAGCTAGAGCGCTGAAACTGTGGCTATACGCACTTTCATGGAAACACGCTTCTTTGAGGTTTTAAGCTCAGAACGTGAATCTGAGCGTGTTTCTGGCCTGGGAACAGCTTCAGATCACAGTGCAATGCGTATATGGTATCGTTTGGTCCAATGGCTTTTATGGCCATTTGGAAGTGAATATAAGCTTCTGAAGTGAAGATATGCACTTTTTCAAAAACTTTCTTTTTTTTAGATTTGCTTGTCAGAAATGTCCATTCTGTGTGTTACTCAGTGGGAAAGTGAACAACTTCAGTGAATTGTGACTATATTACTGAATTGGAGTGAATATGCTCGTATCTCTGTAAGGAAGCGCACGAGAGCGCTGAAACTGTGGCTATACGCACTTTCATGGAAACACGCTTCTTTGAGGTTTTAAGCTCAGAAAGTGAAACTGTGCGTGTTTCTGGCCTGGGAACAGCTTCAGATCACAGTGCAATGCTTATATAATATCGTTTGGTCCAATGTGCTTGTATGGCCATTTGGAAGTGAATATAAGCTTCTGAAGTGAAGATATGCACTTTTTCAAAAACTTTCTTTTTTTTTTAAATTTTGCTTGTCAAAAATGTCCATTCTGTGTGTAACCCAGTGGGAAAGTGAAAAACTTGAGTGAATTGTGACTATATGACTGAATTCGAGTGATTATGCGTTTATCTCTGTAAGGAAGCGCGCGAGAGCGCTGAAACTGTGGCTATACGTGCTTTCATGAAAACACGCTTCTTTGAGGTTTTAAGCTCAGAACGTGAATCTGAACGTGTTTCTGGCCTGGCAACAGCTTCAGATCACAGTGCAATGCATATATTGTATCGTTTGTTCCAATGTGCTTGTATGGCCATTTGGAAGTGAACAGAAGCTTCTGAAGTGAAGATATGCACTTTTTCAAAAACTTTCTTTTTTTTTAATTTTGCTTGTCAAAAATGTCCTTTCTGTGTGTAACCCAGTGGGAAAGTGACAAACTTGAGTGAATTGTGACTATATGACTGAATTCGAGTGATTACGCGTTTATCTCTGCAAGGAAGCGCGCTAGAGCGCTAAAACTGTGGCTATTCGTGCTTTCATGAAAACACGCTTCTTTGAGGTTTTAAGCTCAGAATGTGAAACTGTGCGTGCTTCTGGCCAGGGAACAGCTTCAGATCACAGTGCATTGCATATATTGTATCGATTGGTCCAATGTGCTTGTATGGCCAATTTTAAGTGAATATAAGCTTCTGAAGTGAAGATATGTACTTTTCAAAAACTTTCTTTTTTTTAATTTTGCTTGTCAAAAATGTCCATTCTGTGTGTAACCCAGTGGGAAAGTGAAAAACTTGAGTGAATTGTGACAATATGACTGAATTGGAGTGAATATGCGTTTATCTCTGTAAGAAAGCGAGCTAGAGCGCTGAAACTGTGGCTATACGCACTTTCATGGAAACACGCTTCTTTGAGGTTTTAAGCTCAGAACGTGAATCTGAGCGCGTTTCTGGCCTGGGAACAGCTTCAGATCACAGTGCAATGCGTATATGGTATCGTTTGGTCCAATGGCTTTTATGGCCATTTGGAAGTGAATATAAGCTTCTGAAGTGAAAATATGCACTTTTTCAAAAACTTTCTTTTTTTTAGATTTGCTTGTCAGAAATGTCCATTCTGTGTGTTACTCAGTGGGAAAGTGAACAACTTCAGTGAATTGTGACTATATAACTGAATTGGAGTGAATATGCTCGTATCTCTGTCAGGAAGCGCGCTAGAGCGCTGAAACTGTGGCTATACGCACTTTCATGGAAACACGCTTCTTTGAGGTTTTAAGCTCAGAAAGTGAAACTGTGCGTGTTTCTGGCCAGGGAACAGCTTCAGATCACAGTGCAATGCTTATATGGTATCGTTTGGTCCAATGTGCTTGTATGGCCATTTGGAAGTGAATAAAAGCTTCTGAAGTGAAGAAATGCACTTTTTCAAAAACTTTCTTTTTTTTTAAATTTTGCTTGTCAAAAATGTCCATTCTGTGTGTAACCCAGTGGGAAAGTGAAAAACTTGAGTGAATTGTGACTATAGGACTGAATTCGAGTGATTATGCGTTTATCTCTGTAAAGAAGCGCGCTAGAGCGCTGAAACTGTGGCTATACGTGCTTTCATGAAAACACGCTTCTTTGAGGTTTTAAGCTCAGAACGTGAATCTGAGCGTGTTTCTGGCCTGGCAACAGCTTCAGATCACAGTGCAATGCATATATTGTATCGTTTGTTCCAATGTGCTTGTATGGCCATTTGGAAGTGAATAGAAGCTTCTGGAGTGAAGATATGCACTTTTTCAAAAACTTTCTTTTTTTTAAATTTTGCTTGTCAAAAATGTCCTTTCTGTGTGTAACCCAGTGGGAAAGTGACAAACTTGAGTGAATTGTGACTATATGACTGAATTCGAGTGATTACGCGTTTATCTCTGTAAGGAAGCGCGCTAGAGCGCTGAAACTGTGGCTATACGTGCTTTCATGAAAACACGCTTCTTTGAGGTTTTAAGCTCAGAATGTGAAACTGTGCGTGCTTCTGGCCAGGTAACAGCTTCAGATCACAGTGCATTGCATATGTTGTATCGATTGGTCCAATGTGCTTGTATGGCCAATTTTAAGTGAATATAAGCTTCTGAAGTGAAGATATGTACTTTTCAAAAACTTTCTTTTTTTAAATTTTGCTTGTCAAAAATGTCCATTCTGTGTGTAACCCAGTGGGAAAGTGACAAACTTGAGTGAATTGTGACAATATGACTGAATTGGAGTGAATATGCGTTTATCTCTGTAAGAAAGCGAGCTAGAGCGCTGAAACTGTGGCTATACGCACTTTCATGGAAACACGCTTCTTTGAGGTTTTAAGCTCAGAACGTGAATCTGAGCGTGTTTCTGGCCTGGGAACAGCTTCAGATCACAGTGCAATGCGTATATGGTATCGTTTGGTCCAATGGCTTTTATGGCCATTTGGAAGTGAATATAAGCTTCTGAAGTGAAGATATGCACTTTTTCAAAAACTTTCTTTTTTTTAGATTTGCTTGTCAGAAATGTCCATTCTGTGTGTTACTCAGTGGGAAAGTGAACAACTTCAGTGAATTGTGACTATATTACTGAATTGGAGTGAATATGCTCGTATCTCTGTAAGGAAGCGCACGAGAGCGCTGAAACTGTGGCTATACGCACTTTCATGGAAATACGCTTCTTTGAGGTTTTAAGCTCAGAAAGTGAAACTGTGCGTGTTTCTGGCCAGGGAACAGCTTCAGATCACAGTGCAATGCTTATATAATATCGTTTGGTCCAATGTGCTTGTATGGCCATTTGGAAGTGAATATAAGCTTCTGAAGTGAAGATATGCACTTTTTCAAAAACTTTCTTTTTTTTTTTAATTTTGCTTGTCAAAAATGTCCATTCTGTGTGTAACCCAGTGGGAAAGTGAAAAACTTGAGTGAATTGTGACTATATGACTGAATTCGAGTGATTATGCGTTTATCTCTGTAAGGAAGCGCGCTAGAGCGCTGAAACTGTGGCTATACGTGCTTTCATGAAAACACGCTTCTTTGAGGTTTTAAGCTCAGAACGTGAATCTGAACGTGTTTCTGGCCTGGCAACAGCTTCAGATCACAGTGCAATGCATATATTGTATCGTTTGTTCCAATGTGCTTGTATGGCAATTTGGAAGTGAATAGAAGCTTCTGAAGTGAAGATATGCACTTTTTCAAAAACTTTCTTTTTTTTAAATTTTGCTTGTCAAAAATGTCCTTTCTGTGTGTAACCCAGTGGGAAAGTGACAAACTTGAGTGAATTGTGACTATATGACTGAATTCGAGTGATTACGCGTTTATCTCTGCAAGGAAGCGCGCTAGAGCGCTGAAACTGTGGCTATTCGTGCTTTCATGAAAACACGCTTCTTTGAGGTTTTAAGCTCAGAATGTGAAACTGTGCGTGCTTCTGGCCAGGGAACAGCTCCAGATCACAGTGCATTGCATATATTGTATCGATTGGTCCAATGTGCTTGTATGGCCAATTTTAAGTGAATATAAGCTTCTGAAGTGAAGATATGTACTTTTCAAAAACTTTCTTTTTTTTAATTTTGCTTGTCAAAAATGTCCATTCTGTGTGTAACCCAGTGGGAAAGTGACAAACTTGAGTGAATTGTGACAATATGACTGAATTGGAGTGAATATGCGTTTATCTCTGTAAGAAAGCGAGCTAGAGCGCTGAAACTGTGGCTATACGCACTTTCATGGAAACACGCTTCTTTGAGGTTTTAAGCTCAGAACGTGAATCTGAGCGTGTTTCTGGCCTGGGAACAGCTTCAGATCACAGTGCAATGCGTATATGGTATCGTTTGGTCCAATGGCTTTTATGGCCATTTGGAAGTGAATATAAGCTTCTGAAGTGAAGATATGCACTTTTTCAAAAACTTTCTTTTTTTTAGATTTGCTTGTCAGAAATGTCCATTCTGTGTGTTACTCAGTGGGAAAGTGAACAACTTCAGTGAATTGTGACTATATTACTGAATTGGAGTGAATATGCTCGTATCTCTGTAAGGAAGCGCGCTAGAGCGCTGAAACTGTGGCTATACGCACTTTCATGGAAACACGCTTCTTTGAGGTTTTGAGCTCAGAAAGTGAAACTGTGCGTGTTTCTGGCCAGGGAACAGCTTCAGATCACAGTGCAATGCTTATATGGTATCGTTTGGTCCAATGTGCTTGTATGGCCATTTGGAAGTGAATAAAAGCTTCTGAAGTGAAGAAATGCACTTTTTCAAAAACTTTCTTTTTTTTTTAATTTTGCTTGTCAAAAATGTCCATTCTGTGTGTAACCCAGTGGGAAAGTGAAAAACTTGAGTGAATTGTGACTATAGGACTGAATTCGAGTGATTATGCGTTTATCTCTGTAAGGAAGCGCGCTAGAGCGCTGAAACTGTGGCTATACGTGCTTTCATGAAAACACGCTTCTTTGAGGTTTTAAGCTCAGAACGTGAATCTGAGCGTGTTTCTGGTCTGGCAACAGCTTCAGATCACAGTGCAATGCATATATTGTATCGTTTGTTCCAATGTGCTTGAATGGCCATTTGGAAGTGAATAGAAGCTTCTGAAGTGAAGATATGCACTTTTTCAAAAACTTTCTTTTTTTTTAATTTTGCTTGTCAAAAATGTCCTTTCTGTGTGTAACCCAGTGGGAAAGTGACAAACTTGAGTGAATTGTGACTATATGACTGAATTCGAGTGATGATGCGTTTATCTCTGTAAGGAAGCGCGCTAGAGCGCTGAAACTGTGGCAATACGTGCTTTCATGAAAACACGCTTCTTTGAGGTTTTAAGCTCAGAATGTGAAACTGTGCGTGCTTCTGGCCAGGGAACAGCTTCAGATCACAGTGCATTGCATATATTGTATCGATTGGTCCAATGTGCTTGTATGGCCAATTTTAAGTGAATATAAGCTTCTGAAGTGAAGATATGTACTTTTCAAAAACTTTCTTTTTTTTAATTTTGCTTGTCAAAAATGTCCATTCTGTGTGTAACCCAGTGGGAAAGTGACAAACTTGAGTGAATTGTGACAATATGACTGAATTGGAGTGAATATGCGTTTATCTCTGTAAGAAAGCGAGCTAGAGCGCTGAAACTGTGGCTATACGCACTTTCATGGAAACACGCTTCTTTGAGGTTTTAAGCTCAGAACGTGAATCTGAGCGTGTTTCTGGCCTGGGAACAGCTTCAGATCACAGTGCAATGCGTATATGGTATCGTTTGGTCCAATGGCTTTTATGGCCATTTGGAAGTGAATATAAGCTTCTGAAGTGAAGATATGCACTTTTTCAAAAACTTTCTTTTTTTTAGATTTGCTTGTCAGAAATGTCCATTCTGTGTGTTACTCAGTGGGAAAGTGAACAACTTCAGTGAATTGTGACTATATTACTGAATTGGAGTGAATATGCTCGTATCTCTGAAAGGAAGCGCGCTAGAGCGCTGAAACTGTGGCTATACGCACTTTCATGGAAACACGCTTCTTTGAGGTTTTAAGCTCAAAAAGTGAAACTGTGCGTGTTTCTGGCCAGGGAACAGCTTCAGATCACAGTGCAATGCTTATATAATATCGTTTGGTCCAATGTGCTTGTATGGCCATTTGGAAGTGAATATAAGCTTCTGAAGTGAAGATATGCACTTTTTCAAAAACTTTCTTTTTTTTTTTAATTTTGCTTGTCAAAAATGTCCATTCTGTGTGTAACCCAGTGGGAAAGTGAACAACTTCAGTGAATTGTGACTATATTACTGAATTGGAGTGAATATGCTCGTATCTCTGTAAGGAAGCGCTCGAGAGCGCTGAAACTGTGGCTATACGCACTTTCATGGAAATACGCTTCTTTGAGGTTTTAAGCTCAGAAAGTGAAACTGTGCGTGTTTCTGGCCAGGGAACAGCTTCAGATCACAGTGCAATGCTTATATAATATCGTTTGGGCCAATGTGCTTGTATGGCCATTTGGAAGTGAATATAAGCTTCTGAAGTGAAGATATGCACTTTTTCAAAAACTTTCTTTTTTTTTTTAATTTTGCTTGTCAAAAATGTCCATTCTGTGTGTAACCCAGTGGGAAAGTGAAAAACTTGAGTGAATTGTGACTATATGACTGAATTCGAGTGATTATGCGTTTATCTCTGTAAGGAAGCGCGCTAGAGCGCTGAAACTGTGGCTATACGTGCTTTCATGAAAACACGCTTCTTTGAGGTTTTAAGCTCAGAACGTGAATCTGAACGTGTTTCTGGCCTGGCAACAGCTTCAGATCACAGTGCAATGCATATATTGTATCGTTTGTTCCAATGTGCTTGTATGGCAATTTGGAAGTGAATAGAAGCTTCTGAAGTGAAGATATGCACTTTTTCAAAAACTTTCTTTTTTTTTAATTTTGCTTGTCAAAAATGTCCTTTCTGTGTGTAACCCAGTGGGAAAGTGACAAACTTGAGTGAATTGTGACTATATGACTGAATTCGAGTGATTACGCGTTTATCTCTGCAAGGAAGCGCGCTAGAGCGCTGAAACTGTGGCTATTCGTGCTTTCATGAAAACACGCTTCTTTGAGGTTTTAAGCTCAGAATGTGAAACTGTGCGTGCTTCTGGCCAGGGAACAGCTCCAGATCACAGTGCATTGCATATATTGTATCGATTGGTCCAATGTGCTTGTATGGCCAATTTTAAGTGAATATAAGCTTCTGAAGTGAAGATATGTACTTTTCAAAAACTTTCTTTTTTTTAATTTTGCTTGTCAAAAATGTCCATTCTGTGTGTAACCCAGTGGGAAAGTGACAAACTTGAGTGAATTGTGACAATATGACTGAATTGGAGTGAATATGCGTTTATCTCTGTAAGAAAGCGAGCTAGAGCGCTGAAACTGTGGCTATACGCACTTTCATGGAAACACGCTTCTTTGAGGTTTTAAGCTCAGAACGTGAATCTGAGCGTGTTTCTGGCCTGGGAACAGCTTCAGATCACAGTGCAATGCGTATATGGTATCGTTTGGTCCAATGGCTTTTATGGCCATTTGGAAGTGAATATAAGCTTCTGAAGTGAAGATATGCACTTTTTCAAAAACTTTCTTTTTTTTAGATTTGCTTGTCAGAAATGTCCATTCTGTGTGTTACTCAGTGGGAAAGTGAACAACTTCAGTGAATTGTGACTATATTACTGAATTGGAGTGAATATGCTCGTATCTCTGTAAGGAAGCGCGCTAGAGCGCTGAAACTGTGGCTATACGCACTTTCATGGAAACACGCTTCTTTGAGGTTTTGAGCTCAGAAAGTGAAACTGTGCGTGTTTCTGGCCAGGGAACAGCTTCAGATCACAGTGCAATGCTTATATGGTATCGTTTGGTCCAATGTGCTTGTATGGCCATTTGGAAGTGAATAAAAGCTTCTGAAGTGAAGAAATGCACTTTTTCAAAAACTTTCTTTTTTTTTTAATTTTGCTTGTCAAAAATGTCCATTCTGTGTGTAACCCAGTGGGAAAGTGAAAAACTTGAGTGAATTGTGACTATAGGACTGAATTCGAGTGATTATGCGTTTATCTCTGTAAGGAAGCGCGCTAGAGCGCTGAAACTGTGGCTATACGTGCTTTCATGAAAACACGCTTCTTTGAGGTTTTAAGCTCAGAACGTGAATCTGAGCGTGTTTCTGGTCTGGCAACAGCTTCAGATCACAGTGCAATGCATATATTGTATCGTTTGTTCCAATGTGCTTGAATGGCCATTTGGAAGTGAATAGAAGCTTCTGAAGTGAAGATATGCACTTTTTCAAAAACTTTCTTTTTTTTTAATTTTGCTTGTCAAAAATGTCCTTTCTGTGTGTAACCCAGTGGGAAAGTGACAAACTTGAGTGAATTGTGACTATATGACTGAATTCGAGTGATGATGCGTTTATCTCTGTAAGGAAGCGCGCTAGAGCGCTGAAACTGTGGCAATACGTGCTTTCATGAAAACACGCTTCTTTGAGGTTTTAAGCTCAGAATGTGAAACTGTGCGTGCTTCTGGCCAGGGAACAGCTTCAGATCACAGTGCATTGCATATATTGTATCGATTGGTCCAATGTGCTTGTATGGCCAATTTTAAGTGAATATAAGCTTCTGAAGTGAAGATATGTACTTTTCAAAAACTTTCTTTTTTTTAATTTTGCTTGTCAAAAATGTCCATTCTGTGTGTAACCCAGTGGGAAAGTGACAAACTTGAGTGAATTGTGACAATATGACTGAATTGGAGTGAATATGCGTTTATCTCTGTAAGAAAGCGAGCTAGAGCGCTGAAACTGTGGCTATACGCACTTTCATGGAAACACGCTTCTTTGAGGTTTTAAGCTCAGAACGTGAATCTGAGCGTGTTTCTGGCCTGGGAACAGCTTCAGATCACAGTGCAATGCGTATATGGTATCGTTTGGTCCAATGGCTTTTATGGCCATTTGGAAGTGAATATAAGCTTCTGAAGTGAAGATATGCACTTTTTCAAAAACTTTCTTTTTTTTAGATTTGCTTGTCAGAAATGTCCATTCTGTGTGTTACTCAGTGGGAAAGTGAACAACTTCAGTGAATTGTGACTATATTACTGAATTGGAGTGAATATGCTCGTATCTCTGTAAGGAAGCGAGCTAGAGCGCTGAAACTGTGGCTATACGCACTTTCATGGAAACACGCTTCTTTGAGGTCTTAAGCTCAAAAAGTGAAACTGTGCGTGTTTCTGGCCAGGGAACAGCTTCAGATCACAGTGCAATGCTTATATAATATCGTTTGGTCCAATGTGCTTGTATGGCCATTTGGAAGTGAATATAAGCTTCTGAAGTGAAGATATGCACTTTTTCAAAAACTTTCTTTTTTTTTTTAATTTTGCTTGTCAAAAATGTCCATTCTGTGTGTAACCCAGTGGGAAAGTGAACAACTTCAGTGAATTGTGACTATATTACTGAATTGGAGTGAATATGCTCGTATCTCTGTAAGGAAGCGCACGAGAGCGCTGAAACTGTGGCTATACGCACTTTCATGGAAATACGCTTCTTTGAGGTTTTAAGCTCAGAAAGTGAAACTGTGCGTGTTTCTGGCCAGGGAACAGCTTCAGATCACAGTGCAATGCTTATATAATATCGTTTGGGCCAATGTGCTTGTATGGCCATTTGGAAGTGAATATAAGCTTCTGAAGTGAAGATATGCACTTTTTCAAAAACTTTCTTTTTTTTTTTAATTTTGCTTGTCAAAAATGTCCATTCTGTGTGTAACCCAGTGGGAAAGTGAAAAACTTGAGTGAATTGTGACTATATGACTGAATTCGAGTGATTATGCGTTTATCTCTGTAAGGAAGCGCGCTAGAGCGCTGAAACTGTGGCTATACGTGCTTTCATGAAAACACGCTTCTTTGAGGTTTTAAGCTCAGAACGTGAATCTGAACGTGTTTCTGGCCTGGCAACAGCTTCAGATCACAGTGCAATGCATATATTGTATCGTTTGTTCCAATGTGCTTGTATGGCAATTTGGAAGTGAATAGAAGCTTCTGAAGTGAAGATATGCACTTTTTCAAAAACTTTCTTTTTTTTTAATTTTGCTTGTCAAAAATGTCCTATCTGTGTGTAACCCAGTGGTGAAGTGACAAACTTGAGTGAATTGTGACTATATGACTGAATTCGAGTGATTACGCGTTTATCTCTGCAAGGAAGCGCGCTAGAGCGCTGAAACTGTGGCTATTCGTGCTTTCATGAAAACACGCTTCTTTGAGGTTTTAAGCTCAGAATGTGAAACTGTGCGTGCTTCTGGCCAGGGAACAGCTTCAGATCACAGTGCACTGCATATATTGTATCGATTGGTCCAATGTGCTTGTATGGCCAATTTTAAGTGAATATAAGCTTCTGAAGTGAAGATATGTACTTTTCAAATACTTTCTTTTTTTTAATTTTGCTTGTCGAAAATGTCCATTCTGTGTGTAACCCAGTGGGAAAGTGACAAACTTGAGTGAATTGTGACAATATGACTGAATTGGAGTGAATATGAGTTTATCTATGTAAGAAAGCTAGCTAGAGCGCTGAAACTGTGGCTATACGCACTTTCATGGAAACACGCTTCTTTGAGGTTTTAAGCTCAGAACGTGAATCTGAGCGTGTTTCTGGCCTGGGAACAGCTTCAGATCACAGTGCAATGCGTATATGGTATCGTTTGGTCCAATGGCTTTTATGGCCATTTGGAAGTGAATATAAGCTTCTGAAGTGAAGATATGCACTTTTTCAAAAACTTTCTTTTTTTTAGATTTGCTTGTCAGAAATGTCCATTCTGTGTGTTACTCAGTGGGAAAGTGAACAACTTCAGTGAATTGTGACTATATTACTGAATTGGAGTGAATATGCTCGTATCTCTGTAAGGAAGCGCGCTAGAGCGCTGAAACTGTGGCTATACGCACTTTCATGGAAACACGCTTCTTTGAGGTTTTAAGCTCAGAAAGTGAAACTGTGCGTGTTTCTGGCCAGGGAACAGCTTCAGATCACAGTGCAATGCTTATATGGTATCGTTTGGTCCAATGTGCTTGTATGGCCATTTGGAAGTGAATAAAAGCTTCTGAAGTGAAGAAATGCACTTTTTCAAAAACTTTCTTTTTTTTTTAATTTTGCTTGTCAAAAATGTCCATTCTGTGTGTAACCCAGTGGGAAAGTGAAAAACTTGAGTGAATTGTGACTATAGGACTGAATTCGAGTGATTATGCGTTTATCTCTGTAAGGAAGCGCGCTAGAGCGCTGAAACTGTGGCTATACGTGCTTTCATGAAAACACGCTTCTTTGAGGTTTTAAGCTCAGAACGTGAATCTGAGCGTGTTTCTGGTCTGGCAACAGCTTCAGATCACAGTGCAATGCATATATTGTATCGTTTGTTCCAATGTGCTTGAATGGCCATTTGGAAGTGAATAGAAGCTTCTGAAGTGAAGATATGCACTTTTTCAAAAACTTTCTTTTTTTTTAATTTTGCTTGTCAAAAATGTCCTTTCTGTGTGTAACCCAGTGGGAAAGTGACAAACTTGAGTGAATTGTGACTATATGACTGAATTCGAGTGATTACGCGTTTATCTCTGTAAGGAAGCGCGCTAGAGCGCTGAAACTGTGGCTATACGTGCTTTCATGAAAACACGCTTCTTTGAGGTTTTAAGCTCAGAATGTGAAACTGTGCGTGCTTCTGGCCAGGGAACAGCTTCAGATCACAGTGCATTGCATATGTTGTATCGATTGGTCCAATGTGCTTGTATGGCCAATTTTAAGTGAATATAAGCTTCTGAAGTGAAGATATGTACTTTTCAAAAACTTTCTTTTTTTTAATTTTGCTTGTCAAAAATGTCCATTCTGTGTGTAACCCAGTGGGAAAGTGACAAACTTGAGTGAATTGTGACAATATGACTGAATTGGAGTGAATATGCGTTTATCTCTGGAAGAAAGCGAGCTAGAGCGCTGAAACTGTGGCTATACGCACTTTCATGGAAACACGCTTCTTTGAGGTTTTAAGCTCAGAACGTGAATCTGAGCGTGTTTCTGGCCTGGGAACAGCTTCAGATCACAGTGCAATGCGTATATGGTATCGTTTGGTCCAATGGCTTTTATGGCCATTTGGAAGTGAATATAAGCTTCTGAAGTGAAGATATGCACTTTTTCAAAAACTTTCTTTTTTTTAGATTTGCTTGTCAGAAATGTCCATTCTGTGTGTTACTCAGTGGGAAAGTGAACAACTTCAGTGAATTGTGACTATATTACTGAATTGGAGTGAATATGCTCGTATCTCTGTAAGGAAGCGCGCTAGAGCGCTGAAACTGTGGCTATACGCACTTTCATGGAAACACGCTTCTTTGAGGTTTTAAGCTCAAAAAGTGAAACTGTGCATGTTTCTGGCCAGGGAACAGCTTCAGATCACAGTGCATTGCATATATTGTATCGATTGGTCCAATGTGCTTGTATGGCCAATTTTAAGTGAATATAAGCTTCTGAAGTGAAGATATGTACTTTTCAAAAACTTTCTTTTTTTTAATTTTGCTTGTCAAAAATGTCCATTCTGTGTGTAACCCAGTGGGAAAGTGAAAAACTTGAGTGAATTGTGACTATATGACTGAATTCGAGTGATTATGCGTTTATCTCTGTAAGGAAGCGCGCTAGAGCGCTGAAACTGTGGCTATACGTGCTTTCATGAAAACACGCTTCTTTGAGGTTTTAAGCTCAGAACGTGAATCTGAACGTGTTTCTGGCCTGGCAACAGCTTCAGATCACAGTGCAATGCATATATTGTATCGTTTGTTCCAATGTGCTTGTATGGCCATTTGGAAGTGAATAGAAGCTTCTGAAGTGAAGATATGCACTTTTTCAAAAACTTTCTTTTTTTTTAATTTTGCTTGTCAAAAATGTCCTTTCTGTGTGTAACCCAGTGGGAAAGTGACAAACTTGAGTGAATTGTGACTATATGACTGAATTCGAGTGATTACGCGTTTATCTCTGCAAGGAAGCGCGCTAGAGCGCTGAAACTGTGGCTATTCGTGCTTTCATGAAAACACGCTTCTTTGAGGTTTTAAGCTCAGAATGTGAAACTGTGCGTGCTTCTGGCCAGGGAACAGCTTCAGATCACAATGCATTGCATATATTGTATCGTTTGGTCCAATGTGCTTGTATGGCCAATTTTAAGTGAATATAAGCTTCTGAAGTGAAGATATGTACTTTTCAAAAACTTTCTTTTTTTTAATTTTGCTTGTCAAAAATGTCCATTCTGTGTGTAACCCAGTGGGAAAGTGACAAACTTGAGTGAATTGTGACTATATGACTGAATTCGAGTGATTACGCGTTTATCTCTGTAAGGAAGCGCGCTAGAGCGCTGAAACTGTGGCTATACGTGCTTTCATGAAAACACGCTTCTTTGACGTTTTAAGCTCAGAAAGTGAAACTGTGCGTGTTTCCGGCCTGGCAACAGCTTAAGATCACAGTGCAATGCATATATGGTATCGTTTGGTCCAATGTGCTTGTATGGCCATTTGGAAGTGAATATAAGCTTCTGAAGTGAAGATATGCACTTTTTCAAAAACTTCCATTTTTTTAGTTTTGCTTGTCAAAAATGTCCTTTCTGTGTGTAACTTAGTGGGAAAGTGACAAACTTGAGTGAATTGTGACAATATGACTGAATTGGAGTGAATATGCGTTTATCTCTGTAAGGAAGCGCGCTAGAGCGCTGAAACTGTGGCTATACGCACTTTCATGGAAACACGCTTCTTTGAGGTTTTAAGCTCAGAAAGTGAAACTGTGCGTGTTTCTGGCCAGGGAACAGCTTCAGATCACAGTGCAATGCTTATATAAAATCGTTTGGTCCAATGTGCTTGTATGGCCATTTGGAAGTGAATATAAGCTTCTGAAGTGAAGATATGCACTTTTTCAAAAACTTTCTTTTTTTTTTTTAATTTTGCTTGTCTAAAATGTCCATTCTGTGTGTAACCCAGTGGGAAAGTGAAAAACTTGAGTGAATTGTGACTATATGACTGAATTCGAGTGATTATGCGTTTATCTCTGTAAGGAAGCGCGTTAGAGCGCTGAAACTGTGGCTATACATGCTTTCATGAAAACACGCTTCTTTGAGGTTTTAAGCACAGAAAGTGAAACTGTGCGTGCTTCCGGCCTGGCAACAGCTTCAGATCACAGTGCAATGCATATATGGTATCGTTTGGTCCAATGTGCTTGTATGGCCATTTGGAAGTTAATATAAGCTTCTGAAGTGAAGATATGCACTTTTTCAAAAACTTCCATTTTTTTAGTTTTGCTTGTCAAAAATGTCCTTTCTGTGTGTTACTTAGTGGGAAAGTGACAAACTTGAGTGAATTGTGACAATATGACTGAATTGGAGTGAATATGCGTTTATCTCTGTAAGGAAGCGCGCTAGAGCGCTGAAACTGTGGCTATACGTGCTTTCATGAAAACACGCTTCTTTGAGGTTTTAAGCTCAGAACGTGAATCTGAGCGTGTTTCTGGCCTGGCAACAGCTTCAGATCACAGTGCAATGCATATATTGTATCGTTTGTTCCAATGTGCTTGTATGGCCATTTGGAAGTGAATAGAAGCTTCTGAAGTGAAGATATGCACTTTTTCAAAAACTTTCTTTTTTTTTAATTTTGCTTGTCAAAAATGTCCTTTCTGTGTGAAACCCAGTGGGAAAGTGACAAACTTGAGTGAATTGTGACTATATGACTGAATTCGAGTGATTACGCGTTTATCTCTGTAAGGAAGCGCGCTAGAGCGCTGAAACTGCGGCTATTCGTGCTTTCATGAAAACACGCTTCTTTGAGGTTTTAAGCTCAGAATGTGAAACTGTGCGTGCTTCTGGCCAGGGAACAGCTTCAAATCACAGTGCATTGCATATATTGTATCGATTGGTCCAATGTGCTTGTATGGCCAATTTTAAGTGAATATAAGCTTCTGAAGTGAAGATATGTACTTTTCAAAAACTTTCTTTTTTTTTAATTTTGCTTGTCAAAAATGTCCATTCTGTGTGTAACCCAGTGGGAAAGTGACAAACTTGAGTGAATTGTGACTATATGACTGAATTGGAGTGAATATGCCTTTATCTCTGTAAGAAAGCGAGCTAGAGCGCTGAAACTCTGGCTATACGCACTTTAATGGAAACACGCTTCTTTGAGGTTTTAAGCTCAGAACGTGAATCTGAGCGTGTTTCTGGCCTGGGAACAGCTTCAGATCACAGTGCAATGCGTATATGGTATCGTTTGGTCCGATGGCTTTTATGGCCATTTGGAAGTGAATATAAGCTTCTGAAGTGAAGATATGCACTTTTTTAAAAACTTTCTTTTTTTTAGATTTGCTTGTCAGAAATGTCCATTCTGTGTGTTACTCAGTGGGAAAGTGAACAACTTCAGTGAATTGTGACTATATTACTGAATTGGAGTGAATATGCTCGTATCTCTGTAAGGAAGCGCGCTAGAGCGCTGAAACTGTGGCTATACGCACTTTCATGGAAACACGCTTCTTTGAGGTTTTAAGCTCAGAAAGTGAAACTGTGCGTGTTTCTGGCCAGGGAACAGCTTCAGATCACAGTGCAATGCTTATATGGTATCGTTTGGTCCAATGTGCTTGTATGGCCATTTGGAAGTGAATAAAAGCTTCTGAAGTGAAGAAATGCACTTTTTCAAAAACTTTCTTTTTTTTTAAATTTTGCTTGTCAAAAATGTCCATTCTGTGTGTAACCCAGTGGGAAAGTGAAAAACTTGAGTGAATTGTGACTATAGGACTGAATTCGAGTGATTATGCGTTTATCTCTGTTAGGAAGCGCGCTAGAGCGCTGAACCTGTGGCTGTACGTGCTTTCATGAAAACACGCTTCTTTGAGGTTTTAAGCTCAGAACGTGAATCTGAGCGTGTTTCTGGCCTGGCAACAGCTTCAGATCACAGTGCAATGCATATATTGTATCGTTCGTTCCAATGTGCTTGTATGGCCATTTGGAAGTGAATAGAAGCTTCTGAAGTGAAGATATGCACTTTTTCAAAAACTTTCTTTTTTTTTAATTTTGCTTGTCAAAAATGTCCTTTCTGTGTGTAACCCAGTGGGAAAGTGACAAACTTGAGTGAATTGTGACTATATGACTGAATTCGAGTGATTATGCGTTTATCTCTGTAAGGAAGCGCGCTAGAGCGCTGAAACTGTGGCTATACGTGCTTTCATGAAAACACGCTTCTTTGAGGTTTTAAGCTCAGAACGTGAATCTGAACGTGTTTCTGGCCTGGCAACAGCTTCAGATCACAGTGCGATGCATATATTGTATCGTTTGTTCCAATGTGCTTGTGTGGCCATTTGGAAGTGAATAGAAGCTTCTGAAGTGAAGATATGCACTTTTTCAAAAACTTTCTTTTTTTTTAATTTTGCTTGTCAAAAATGTCCTTTCTGTGTGTAACCCAGTGGGAAAGTGACAAACTTGAGTGAATTGTGACTATATGACTGAATTCGAGTGATTACGCGTTTATCTCTGCAAGGAAGCGCGCTAGAGCGCTGAAACTGTGGCTAGACGCACTTTCATGGAAACACGCTTCTTTGAGGTTTTAAGCTCAGAAAGTGAAACTGTGCGTGTTTCTGGCCAGGGAACAGCTTCAGATCACAGTGCAATGCTTATATAAAATCGTTTGGTCCAATGTGCTTGTATGGCCATTTGGAAGTGAATATAAGCTTCTGAAGTGAAGATATGCACTTTTTCAAAAACTTTCTTTTTTTTTTTAATTTTGCTTGTCAAAAATGTCCTTTCTGTGTGAAACCCAGTGGGAAAGTGACAAACTTGAGTGAATTGTGACTATATGACTGAATTCGAGTGATTACGCGTTTATCTCTGTAAGGAAGCGCGCTAGAGCGCTGAAACTGCGGCTATTCGTGCTTTCATGAAAACACGCTTCTTTGAGGTTTTAAGCTCAGAATGTGAAACTGTGCGTGCTTCTGGCCAGGGAACAGCTTCAGATCACAGTGCATTGCATATATTGTATCGATTGGTCCAATGTGCTTGTATGGCCAATTTTAAGTGAATATAAGCTTCTGAAGTGAAGATATGTACTTTTCAAAAACTTTCTTTTTTTTAATTTTGCTTGTCAAAAATGTCCATTCTGTGTGTAACCCAGTGGGAAAGTGACAAACTTGAGTGAATTGTGACAATATGACTGAATTGGAGTGAATATGCCTTTATCTCTGTAAGAAAGCGAGCTAGAGCGCTGAAACTGTGGCTATACGCACTTTCATGGAAACACGCTTCTTTGAGGTTTTAAGCTCAGAACGTGAATCTGAGCGTGTTTCTGGCCTGGGAACAGCTTCAGATCACAGTGCAATGCGTATATGGTATCGTTTGGTCCAATGGCTTTTATGGCCATTTGGAAGTGAATATAAGCTTCTGAAGTGAAGATATGCACTTTTTTAAAAACTTTCTTTTTTTTAGATTTGCTTGTCACAAATGTCCATTCTGTGTGTTACTCAGTGGGAAAGTGAACAACTTCAGTGAATTGTGACTATATTACTGAATTGGAGTGAATATGCTCGTATCTCTGTAAGGAAGCGCGCTAGAGCGCTGAAACTGTGGCTATACGCACTTTCATGGAAACACGCTTCTTTGAGGTTTTAAGCTCAGAACGTGAATCTGAGCGTGTTTCTGGCCTGGCAACAGCTTCAGATCACAGTGCAATGCATATATTGTATCGTTTGTTCCAATGTGCTTGTATGGCCATTTGGAAGTGAATAGAAGCTTCTGAAGTGAAGATATGCACTTTTTCAAAAACTTTCTTTTTTTTTTAATTTTGCTTGTCAAAAATGTCCTTTCTGTGTGTAACCCAGTGGGAAAGTGACAAACTTGAGTGAATTGTGACTATATGACTGAATTCGAGTGATTACGCGTTTATCTCTGTAAGGAAGCGCGCTAGAGCGCTGAAACTGTGGCTATACGTGCTTTCATGAAAACACGCTTCTTTGAGGTTTTAAGCTCAGAAAGTGAAACTGTGCGTGTTTCCGGCCTGGCAACAGCTTCAGATCACAGTGCAATGCATATATGGTAACGTTTGGTCCAATGTGCTTGTATGGCCATTTGGAAGTGAATATAAGCTTCTGAAGTGAAGATATGCACTTTTTCAAAAACTTCCATTTTTTTAGTTTTGCTTGTCAAAAATGTCCTTTCTGTGTGTAACTTAGTGGGAAAGTGACAAACTTGAGTGAATTGTGACAATATGACTGAATTGGAGTGAATATGCGTTTATCTCTGTAAGGAAGCGCGCTAGAGCGCTGAAACTGTGGCTAGACGCACTTTCATGGAAACACGCTTCTTTGAGGTTTTAAGCTCAGAAAGTGAAACTGTGCGTGTTTCTGGCCAGGGAACAGCTTCAGATCACAGTGCAATGCTTATATAAAATCGTTTGGTCCAATGTGCTTGTATGGCCATTTGGAAGTGAATATAAGCTTCTGAAGTGAAGATATGCACTTTTTCAAAAACTTTCTTTTTTTTTTTTAATTTTGCTTGTCAAAAATGTCCTTTCTGTGTGAAACCCAGTGGGAAAGTGACAAACTTGACTGAATTGTGACTATATGACTGAATTCGAGTGATTACGCGTTTATCTCTGTAAGGAAGCGCGCTAGAGCGCTGAAACTGCGGCTATTCGTGCTTTCATGAAAACACGCTTCTTTGAGGTTTTAAGCTCAGAATGTGAAACTGTGCGTGCTTCTGGCCAGGGAACAGCTTCAGATCACAGTGCATTGCATATATTGTATCGATTGGTCCAATGTGCTTGTATGGCCAATTTTAAGTGAATATAAGCTTCTGAAGTGAAGATATGTACTTTTCAAAAACTTTCTTTTTTTAATTTTGCTTGTCAAAAATGTCCATTCTGTGTGTAACCCAGTGGGAAAGTGACAAACTTGAGTGAATTGTGACAATATGACTGAATTGGAGTGAATATGCGTTTATGTCTGTAAGAAAGCGAGCTAGAGCGCTGAAACTGTGGCTATACGCACTTTCATGGAAACACGCTTCTTTGAGGTTTTAAGCTCAGAACGTGAATCTGAGCGTGTTTCTGGCCTGGGAACAGCTTCAGATCACAGTGCAATGCGTATATGGTATCGTTTGGTCCAATGGCTTTTATGGCCATTTGGAAGTGAATATAAGCTTCTGAAGTGAAGATATGCACTTTTTCAAAAACTTTCTTTTTTTTAGATTTGCTTGTCAGAAATGTCCATTCTGTGTGTTACTCAGTGGGAAAGTGAACAACTTCAGTGAATTGTGACTATATTACTGAATTGGAGTGAATATGCTCGTATCTCTGTAAGGAAGCGCACGAGAGCGCTGAAACTGTCGCTATACGCACTTTCATGGAAACACGCTTCTTTGAGGTTTTAAGCTCAGAACGTGAATCTGAGCGTGTTTCTGGCCAGGGAACATCTTCAGATCACAGTGCAATGCTTATATAATATCGTTTGGTCCAATGTGCTTGTATGGCCATTTGGAAGTGAATATAAGCTTCTGAAGTGAAGATATGCACTTTTTCAAAAACTTTCTTTTTTTTTTAAATTTTGCTTGTCAAAAATGTCCATTCTGTGTGTAACCCAGTGGGAAAGTGAAAAACTTGAGTGAATTGTGACTATATGACTGAATTCGAGTGATTATGCGTTTATCTCTGTAAGGAAGCGCGCTAGAGCGCTGAAACTGTGGCTATACGTGCTTTCATGAAAACACGCTTCTTTGAGGTTTTAAGCTCAGAACGTGAATCTGAACGTGTTTCTGGCCTGGCAACAGCTTCAGATCACAGTGCAATGCATATATTGTATCGTTTGTTCCAATGTGCTTGTATGGCCATTTGGAAGTGAATAGAAGCTTCTGAAGTGAAGATATGCACTTTTTCAAAAACTTTCTTTTTTTTTCATTTTGCTTGTCAAAAATGTCCTTTCTGTGTGTAACCCAGTGGGAAAGTGACAAACTTGAGTGAATTGTGACTATATGACTGAATTCGAGTGATTAGGCGTTTATCTCTGTAAGGAAGCGCGCTAGAGCGCTGAAACTGTGGCTATTCATGCTTTCATGAAAACACGCTTCTTTGAGGTTTTAAGCTCAGAATGTGAAACTGTGCGTGCTTCTGGCCAGGGAACAGCTTCAGATCACAATGCATTGCATATATTGTATCGATTGGTCCAATGTGCTTGTATGGCCAATTTTAAGTGAATATAAGCTTCTGAAGTGAAGATATGTACTTTTCAAAAACTTTCTTTTTTTTAATTTTGCTTGTCAAAAATGTCCATTCTGTGTGTAACCCAGTGGGAAAGTGACAAACTTGAGTGAATTGTGACAATATGACTGAATTGGAGTGAATATGCCTTTATCTCTGTAAGAAAGCGAGCTAGAGCGCTGAAACTGTGGCTATACGTGCTTTCATGAAAACACGCTTCTTTGAGGTTTTAAGCTCAGAACGTGAATCTGAACGTGTTTCTGGCCTGGCAACAGCTTCAGATCACAGTGCAATGCATATATTGTATCGTTTGTTCCAATGTGCTTGTATGGCCATTTGGAAGTGAATAGAAGCTTCTGAAGTGAAGATATGTACTTTTCAAAAACTTTCTTTTTTTTAATTTTGCTTGTCAAAAATGTCCATTCTGTGTGTAACCCAGTGGGAAAGTGACAAACTTGAGTGAATTGTGACAATATGACTGAATTGGAGTGAATATGCCTTTATCTCTGTAAGAAAGCGAGCTAGAGCGCTGAAACTGTGGCTATACGCACTTTCATGGAAACACGCTTCTTTGAGGTTTTAAGCTCAGAACGTGAATCTGAGCGTGTTTCAGGCCTGGGAACAGCTTCAGATCACAGTGCAATGCGTATATGGTATCGTTTGGTCCAATGGCTTTTATGGCCATTTGGAAGTGAATATAAGCTTCTGAAGTGAAGATATGCACTTTTTTAAAAACTTTCTTTTTTTTAGATTTGCTTGTCACAAATGTCCATTCTGTGTGTTACTCAGTGGGAAAGTGAACAACTTCAGTGAATTGTGACTATATTACTGAATTGGAGTGAATATGCTCGTATCTCTGTAAGGAAGCGCGCTAGAGCGCTGAAACTGTGGCTATACGCACTTTCATGGAAACACGCTTCTTTGAGGTTTTTAGCTCAGAAAGTGAAACTGTGCGTGTTTCCGGCCTGGCAACAGCTTCAGATCACAGTGCAATGCATATATGGTATCGTTTGGTCCAATGTGCTTGTATGGCCATTTGGAAGTGAATATAAGCGTCTGAAGTGAAGATATGCACTTTTTCAAAAACTTCCATTTTTTTAGTTTTGCTTTTCAAAAATGTCCTTTCTGTGTGTAACTTAGTGGGAAAGTGACAAACTTGAGTGAATTGTGACAATATGACTGAATTGGAGTGAATATGCGTTTATCTCTGTAAGGAAGCGCGCTAGAGCGCTGAAACTGTGGCTATACGCACTTTCATGGAAACACGCTTCTTTGAGGTTTTAAGCTCAGAACGTGAATCTGAGCGTGTTTCTGGCCAGGGATCAGCTTCAGATCACAGTGCAATGCTTATATAAAATCGTTTGGTCCAATGTGCTTGTATGGCCATTTGGAAGTGAATATAAGCTTCTGAAGTGAAGATATGCACTTTTTCAAAAACTTTCTTTTTTTTTTTTAATTTTGCTTGTCTAAAATGTCCATTCTGTGTGTAACCCAGTGGGAAAGTGAAAAACTTGAGTGAATTGTGACTATATGACTGAATTCGAGTGATTACGCGTTTATCTCTGTAAGGAAGCGCGCTAGAGCGCTGAAACTGTGGCTATACGTGCTTTCATGAAAACACGCTTCTTTGAGGTTTTAAGCTCAGAAAGTGAAACTGTGCGTGTTTCCGGCCTGGCAACAGCTTCAGATCACAGTGCAATGCATATTTGGTATCTTTTGGTCCAATGTGCTTGTATGGCCATTTGGAAGTCAATATAAGCTTCTGAAGTGAAGATATGCACTTTTTCAAAAACTTCCATTTTTTTAGTTTTGCTTGTCAAAAATGTCCTTTCTGTGTGTTACTTAGTGGGAAAGTGACAAACTTGAGTGAATTGTGACAATATGACTGAATTGGAGTGAATATGCGTTTATCTCTGTAAGAAAGCGCGCTAGAGCGCTGAAACTGTGGCTATACGTGCTTTCATGAAAACACGCTTCTTTGAGGTTTTAAGCTCAGAACGTGAATCTGAGCGTGTTTCTGGCCTGGCAACAGCTTCAGATCACAGTGCAATGCATATATTGTATCGTTTGTTCCAATGTGCTTGTATGGCCATTTGGAAGTGAATAGAAGCTTCTGAAGTGAAGATATGCACTTTTACAAAAACTTTCTTTTTTTTTAATTTTGCTTGTCAAAAATGTCCTTTCTGTGTGAAACCCAGTGGGAAAGTGACAAACTTGAGTGAATTGTGACTATATGACTGAATTCGAGTGATTACGCGTTTATCTCTGTAAGGAAGCGCGCTAGAGCGCTGAAACTGCGGCTATTCGTGCTTTCATGAAAACACGCTTCTTTGAGGTTTTAAGCTCAGAATGTGAAACTGTGCGTGCTTCTGGCCAGGGAACAGCTTCAGATCACAGTGCATTGCATATATTGTATCGATTGGTCCAATGTGCTTGTATGGCCAATTTTAAGTGAATATAAGCTTCTGAAGTGAAGATATGTACCTTTCAAAAACTTTCTTTTTTTTAAATTTTGCTTGTCAAAAATGTCCATTCTGTGTGTAACCCAGTGGGAAAGTGACAAACTTGAGTGAATTGTGACAATATGACTGAATTGGAGTGAATATGCGTTTATCTCTGTAAGAAAGCGAGCTAGAGCGCTGAAACTCTGGCTATACGCACTTTAATGGAAACACGCTTCTTTGAGGTTTTAAGCTCAGAACGTGAATCTGAGCGTGTTTCTGGCCTGGGAACAGCTTCAGATCACAGTGCAATGCGTATATGGTATCGTTTGGTCCAATGGCTTTTATGGCCATTTGGAAGTGAATATAAGCTTCTGAAGTGAAGATATGCACTTTTTTAAAAACTTTCTTTTTTTTAGATTTGCTTGTCAGAAATGACCATTCTGTGTGTTACTCAGTGGGAAAGTGAACAACTTCAGTGAATTGTGACTATATGACTGAATTCGAGTGATTATGCGTTTATCTCTGTAAGTAAGCGCGCTAGAGCGCTGAAACTGTGGCTATACGTGCTTTCATGAAAACACGCTTCTTTGAGGTTTTAAGCTCAGAACGTGAATCTGAGCGTGTTTCTGGCCTGGCAACAGCTTCAGATCACAGTGCAATGCATATATTGTATCGTTTGTTCCAATGTGCTTGTATGGCCATTTGGAAGTGAATAGAAGCTTCTGAAGTGAAAATATGCACTTTTTCAAAAACTTTCTTTTTTTTTTTAATTTTGCTTGTCAAAAATGTCCTTTCTGTGTGTAACCCAGTGGGAAAGTGACAAACTTGAGTGAATTGTGACTATATGACTGAATTCGAGTGATTACGCGTTTATCTCTGTAAGGAAGCGCGCTAGAGCGCTGAAACTGTGGCTATACGTGCTTTCATGAAAACACGCTTCTTTGAGGTTTTAAGCTCAGAATGTGAAACTGTGCGTGCTTCTGGCCAGGGAACAGCTTCAGATCACAGTGCAATGCTTATATGGTATCGTTTGGTCCAATGTGCTTGTATGGCCATTTGGAAGTGAATATAAGCTTCTGAAGTGAAGATATGCACTTTTTCAAAAACTTTCTTTTTTTTTTAAATTTTGCTTGTCAAAAATGTCCATTCTGTGTGTAACCCAGTGGGAAAGTGAAAAACTTGAGTGAATTGTGACTATATGACTGAATTCGAGTGATTATGCGTTTATCTCTGTAAGGAAGCGCACTAGAGCGCTGAAACTGTGGCTATACGTGCTTTCATGAAAACACGCTTCTTTGAGGTTTGAAGGTCAGAATGTGAAACTGTGCGTGCTTCTGGCCAGGGAACAGCTTCAGATCACAGTGCATTGCATATATTGTATTGATTGGTCCAATGTGCTTGTATGGCCAATTTTAAGTGAATAGAAGCTTCTGAAGTGAAGATATGTACTTTTCAAAAACTTTCTTTTTTTTAATTTTGCTTGTCAAAAATGTCCATTCTGTGTGTAACCCAGTGGGAAAGTGACAAACTTGAGTGAATTGTGACAATATGACTGAATTGGAGTGAATGTGCGTTTATCTCTGTAAGAAAGCGAGCTAGAGCGCTGAAACTGTGGCTATACTCACTTTCATGGAAACACGCTTCTTTGAGGTTTTAAGCTCAGAACGTGAATCTGAGCGTGTTTCTGGCCTGGGAACAGCTTCAGATCACAGTGCAATGCATATATTGTATCGTTTGTTCCAATGTGCTTGTATGGCCATTTGGAAGTGAATAGAAGCTTCTGAAGTGAAAATATGCACTTTTTCAAAAACTTTCTTTTTTTTTTTAATTTTGCTTGTCAAAAATGTCCTTTCTGTGTGTAACCCAGTGGGAAAGTGACAAACTTGAGTGAATTGTGACTATATGACTGAATTCGAGTGATTACGCGTTTATCTCTGTAAGGAAGCGCGCTAGAGCGCTGAAACTGTGGCTATACGTGCTTTCATGAAAACACGCTTCTTTGAGGTTTTAAGCTCAGAATGTGAAACTGTGCGTGCTTCTGGCCAGGGAACAGCTTCAGATCACAGTGCAATGCTTATATGGTATCGTTTGGTCCAATGTGCTTGTATGGCCATTTGGAAGTGAATATAAGCTTCTGAAGTGAAGATATGCACTTTTTCAAAAACTTTCTTTTTTTTAGATTTGCTTGTCAGAAATGTCCATTCTGTGTGTTACTCAGTGGGATAGTGAACAACTTCAGTGAATTGTGACTATATTACTGAATTGGAGTGAATATGCTCGTATCTCTGAAAGGAAGCGCGCTAGAGCGCTGAAACTGTGGCTATACGCACTTTCATGGAAACACGCTTCTTTGAGGTTTTAAGCTCAGGAAGTGAAACTGTGCGTGTTTCTGGCCAGGGAACAGCTTCAGATCACAGTGCAATGCTTATATAATATCTTTTGGTCCAATGTGCTTGTATGGCCATTTGGAAGTGAATATAAGCTTCTGAAGTGAAGATATGCACTTTTTCAAAAACTTTCTTTTTTTTTTAATTTTGCTTGTCTAAAATGTCCATTCTGTGTGTCACCCAGTGGGAAAGTGAAAAACTTGAGTGAATTGTGACTATATGACTGAATTCGAGTGATTATGCGTTTATCTCTGTAAGGAAGCGCGCTAGAGCGCTGAAACTGTGGCTATACGTGCTTTTCTGAAAACACGCTTCTTTGAGGTTTTAAGCTCAGAACGTGAATCTGAGCGTGTTTCTGGCCTGGCAACAGCTTCAGATCACAGTGCAATGCATATATGGTATCGTTTGGTCCAATGTGCTTGTATGGCCATTTGGAAGTGAATATAAGCTTCTGAAGTGAAGATATGCACTTTTCAAAAACTTTCTTTTTTTAGTTTTGCTTGTCAAAAATGTCCTTTCTGTGTGTAACTTAGTGGGAAAGTGACAAACTTGAGTGAATTGTGACAATATGACTGAATTGGAGTGAATATGCGTTTATCTCTGTAAGAAAGCGAGCAAGAGCGCTGAAACTGTGGCTATACGCACTTTCATGAAAACATGCTTCTTTGAGGTTTTAAGCTCAGAACTTGAATCTGAGCGTGTTTCCGGCCTGGCAACAGCTTCAGATCACAGTGCAATGCATATATTGTATGGTTTGTTCCAATGTGCTTGTATGGCCATTTGGAAGTGAATAGAAGCTTCTGAAGTGAAGATATGCACTTTTTCAAAAACTTTCTTTTTTTTTTTATTTTGCTTGTCAAAAATGTCCATTCTGTGTGTAACCCAGTGGGAAAGTGAAAAACTTGAGTGAATTGTGACTATATTACTGAATTCGAGTGATTATGCGTTTATCTCTGTAAGGAAGCGCGCTAGAGCGCTGAAACTGTGGCTATACGTGCTTTTCTGAAAACACGCTTCTTTGAGGTTTTAAGCTCAGAACGTGAATCTGAGCGTGTTTCTGGCCTGGCAACAGCTTCAGATCACAGTGCAATGCATATATTGTATCGTTTGTTCCAATGTCCTTGTATGGCCATTTGGAAGTGAATATAAGCTTCTGAAGTGAAGATATGCACTTTTTCAAAAACTTTCTTTTTTTTAGTTTTGCTTGTCAAAAATGTCCTTTCTGTGTGTAACTTAGTGGGAAAGTGACAAACTTGAGTGAATTGTGACAATATGACTGAATTGGAGTGAATATGCGTTTATCTCTGTAAGAAAGCGAGCTAGAGCGCTGAAACTGTGGCTATACGCACTTTCATGAAAACATGCTTCTTTGAGGTTTTAAGCTCAGAACGTGAATCTGAGCGTGTTTCCGGCCTGGCAGCAGCTTCAGATCACAGTGCAATGCATATATGGTATCGTTTGGTCCAATGTGCTTGTATGGCCATTTGGAAGTGAATATAAGCTTCTGAAGTGAAGATATGCACTTTTTCAAAAACTTTCTTTTTTTTAGTTTTTTCTTGTCAAAAATGTCCTTTCTGTGTGTAACTTAGTGGGAAAGTGACAAACTTGAGTGAAATGTGACAATATGACTGAATTGGAGTGAATATGCGTTTACCTCTGTAAGAAAGCGAGCTAGAGCGCTAAAACTGTGGCTATACGCACTTTCATGGAAACACGCTTCTTTGAGGTTTTAAGCTCAGAACGTGAATCTGAGCGTGTTTCTGGCCTGGCAACAGCTTCAGATCACAGTGCAATGCATATATTGTATCGTTTGTTCCAATGTGCTTGTATGGCCATTTGGAAGTGAATAGAAGCTTCTGAAGTGAAAATATGCACTTTTTCAAAAACTTTCTTTTTTTTTTAAATTTTGCTTGTCAAAAATGTCCTTTCTGTGTGTAACCCAGTGGGAAAGTGACAAACTTGAGTGAATTGTGACTATATGACTGAATTCGAGTGATTACGCGTTTATCTCTGTAAGGAAGCGCGCTAGAGCGCTGAAACTGTGGCTATACGTGCTTTCATGAAAACACGCTTCTTTGAGGTTTTAAGCTCAGAATGTGAAACTGTGCGTGCTTCTGGCCAGGGAACAGCTTCAGATCACAGTGCAATGCTTATATGGTATCGTTTGGTCCAATGTGCTTGTATGGCCATTTGGAAGTGAATATAAGCTTCTGAAGTGAAGATATGCACTTTTTCAAAAACTTTCTTTTTTTTTTAAATTTTGCTTGTCAAAAATGTCCATTCTGTGTGTAACCCAGTGGGAAAGTGAAAAACTTGAGTGAATTGTGACTATATGACTGAATTCGAGTGATTATGCGTTTATCTCTGTAAGGAAGCGCACTAGAGCGCTGAAACTGTGGCTATACGTGCTTTCATGAAAACACGCTTCTTTGAGGTTTGAAGGTCAGAATGTGAAACTGTGCGTGCTTCTGGCCAGGGAACAGCTTCAGATCACAGTGCATTGCATATATTGTATTGATTGGTCCAATGTGCTTGTATGGCCAATTTTAAGTGAATAGAAGCTTCTGAAGTGAAGATATGTACTTTTCAAAAACTTTCTTTTTTTTAATTTTGCTTGTCAAAAATGTCCATTCTGTGTGTAACCCAGTGGGAAAGTGACAAACTTGAGTGAATTGTGACAATATGACTGAATTGGAGTGAATGTGCGTTTATCTCTGTAAGAAAGCGAGCTAGAGCGCTGAAACTGTGGCTATACGCACTTTCATGGAAACACGCTTCTTTGAGGTTTTAAGCTCAGAACGTGAATCTGAGCGTGTTTCTGGCCTGGGAACAGCTTCAGATCACAGTGCAATGCGTATATGTTATCGTTTGGTCCAATGGCTTTTATGGCCATTTGGAAGTGAATATAAGCTTCTGAAGTGAAGATATGCACTTTTTCAAAAACTTTCTTTTTTTTAGATTTGCTTGTCAGAAATGTCCATTCTGTGTGTTACTCAGTGGGAAAGTGAACAACTTCAGTGAATTGTGACTATATTACTGAATTGGAGTGAATATGCTCGTATCTCTGAAAGGAAGCGCGCTAGAGCGCTGAAACTGTGGCTATACGCACTTTCATGGAAACACGCTTCTTTGAGGTTTTAAGCTCAGGAAGTGAAACTGTGCGTGTTTCTGGCCAGGGAACAGCTTCAGATCACAGTGCAATGCTTATATAATATCTTTTGGTCCAATGTGCTTGTATGGCCATTTGGAAGTGAATATAAGCTTCTGAAGTGAAGATATGCACTTTTTCAAAAACTTTCTTTTTTTTTTAATTTTGCTTGTCTAAAATGTCCATTCTGTGTGTCACCCAGTGGGAAAGTGAAAAACTTGAGTGAATTGTGACTATATGACTGAATTCGAGTGATTATGCGTTTATCTCTGTAAGGAAGCGCGCTAGAGCGCTGAAACTGTGGCTATACGTGCTTTTCTGAAAACACGCTTCTTTGAGGTTTTAAGCTCAGAACGTGAATCTGAGCGTGTTTCTGGCCTGGCAACAGCTTCAGATCACAGTGCAATGCATATATGGTATCGTTTGGTCCAATGTGCTTGTATGGCCATTTGGAAGTGAATATAAGCTTCTGAAGTGAAGATATGCACTTTTCAAAAACTTTCTTTTTTTAGTTTTGCTTGTCAAAAATGTCCTTTCTGTGTGTAACTTAGTGGGAAAGTGACAAACTTGAGTGAATTGTGACAATATGACTGAATTGGAGTGAATATGCGTTTATCTCTGTAAGAAAGCGAGCAAGAGCGCTGAAACTGTGGCTATACGCACTTTCATGAAAACATGCTTCTTTGAGGTTTTAAGCTCAGAACTTGAATCTGAGCGTGTTTCCGGCCTGGCAACAGCTTCAGATCACAGTGCAATGCATATATTGTATGGTTTGTTCCAATGTGCTTGTATGGCCATTTGGAAGTGAATAGAAGCTTCTGAAGTGAAGATATGCACTTTTTCAAAAACTTTTTTTTTTTTTTTATTTTGCTTGTCAAAAATGTCCATTCTGTGTGTAACCCAGTGGGAAAGTGAAAAACTTGAGTGAATTGTGACTATATTACTGAATTCGAGTGATTATGCGTTTATCTCTGTAAGGAAGCGCGCTAGAGCGCTGAAACTGTGGCTATACGTGCTTTTCTGAAAACACGCTTCTTTGAGGTTTTAAGCTCAGAACGTGAATCTGAGCGTGTTTCTGGCCTGGCAACAGCTTCAGATCACAGTGCAATGCATATATTGTATCGTTTGTTCCAATGTCCTTGTATGGCCATTTGGAAGTGAATATAAGCTTCTGAAGTGAAGATATGCACTTTTTCAAAAACTTTCTTTTTTTTAGTTTTGCTTGTCAAAAATGTCCTTTCTGTGTGTAACTTAGTGGGAAAGTGACAAACTTGAGTGAATTGTGACAATATGACTGAATTGGAGTGAATATGCGTTTATCTCTGTAAGAAAGCGAGCTAGAGCGCTGAAACTGTGGCTATACGCACTTTCATGAAAACATGCTTCTTTGAGGTTTTAAGCTCAGAACGTGAATCTGAGCGTGTTTCCGGCCTGGCAGCAGCTTCAGATCACAGTGCAATGCATATATGGTATCGTTTGGTCCAATGTGCTTGTATGGCCATTTGGAAGTGAATATAAGCTTCTGAAGTGAAGATATGCACTTTTTCAAAAACTTTCTTTTTTTTAGTTTTTTCTTGTCAAAAATGTCCTTTCTGTGTGTAACTTAGTGGGAAAGTGACAAACTTGAGTGAAATGTGACAATATGACTGAATTGGAGTGAATATGCGTTTACCTCTGTAAGAAAGCGAGCTAGAGCGCTAAAACTGTGGCTATACGCACTTTCATGGAAACACGCTTCTTTGAGGTTTTAAGCTCAGAACGTGAATCTGAGCGTGTTTCTGGCCAGGGAACAGCTTCAGATCACAGTGCAATGCCTATATGGTATCGATTGGTCCAATGTGCTTGTATGGCCATTTGGAAGTGAATATAAGCTTCTGAAGTGAAGATATGCACTTTTTCAAAAACTTTCTTTTTTTTAGTTTTGCTTGTCAAAAATGTCCTTTCTGTGTGTAACTTAGTGGGAAAGTGACAAACTTGAGTGAATTGTGACAATATGACTGAATTGGAGTGAATATGCGTTTATCTCTGTAAGAAAGCGAGCTAGAGCGCTGAAACTGTGGCTATACGCACTTTCATGAAAACATGCTTCTTTGAGGTTTTAAGCTCAGAACGTGAATCTGAGCGTGTTTCCGGCCTGGCAGCAGCTTCAGATCACAGTGCAATGCATAAATGGTATCGTTTGGTCCAATGTGCTTGTTTGGCCATTTGGAAGTGAATATAAGCTTCTGAAGTGAAGATATGCACTTTTTCAAAAACTTTCTTTTTTTTAGTTTTTTCTTGTCAAAAATGTCCTTTCTGTGTGTAACTTAGTGGGAAAGTGACAAACTTGAGTGAATTGTGACAATATGACTGAATTGGAGTGAATATGCGTTTATCTCTGTAAGAAAGCGAGCTAGAGCGCTGAAACTGTGGCGATACGCACTTTCATGAAAACATGCTTCTTTGAGGTTTTAAGCTCAGAACGTGAATCTGAGCGTGTTTCTGGCCTGGGAACAGCTTCAGATCACAGTGCAATGCGTATATGATATCGTTTGGTCCAATGGCTTTTATGGCCATTTGGAAGTGAATATAAGCTTCTGAAGTGAAGAAATGCACTTTTTCAAAAACTTTCTTTTTTTTAGATTTGCTTGTCAGAAATGTCCATTCTCTGTGTTACTCAGTGGGAAAGTGAACAACTTCAGTGAATTGTGACTATATTACTGAATTGGAGTGAATATGCTCGTATCTCTGTAAGGAAGCGCGCTAGAGCGCTGAAACTGTGGCTATACGCACTTTCATGGAAACACGCTTCTTTGAGGTTTTAAGCTCAGAACGTGAATCTGAGCGTGTTTCTAGCCTGGGAACAGCTTCAGATCACAGTGCAATGCTTATATGGTATCGATTGGTCCAATGTGCTTGTATGGCCATTTGGAAGTGAATATAAGCTTCTGAAGTGAAGATATGCACTTTTTCAAAAACTTTCTTTTTATTAGATTTGCTTGTCAAAAATGTCCTTTCTGTGTGTAACCCAGTGGGAAAGTGACAAACTTGAGTGAATTGTGACAATATGACTGAATTCGAGTGAATATGCGTTTATCTCTGTAAGGAAGCGCCCTAGAGCGCTGAAACTGTGGCTATATGTGCTTTCATGAAAACACGCTTCCTTGAGGTTTTAAGATCAGAATGTGAAACTGTGCGTGCTTCTGGCCAGGGAACAGCTTCAGATCACAGTGCATTGCATATGTTGTATCGATTGGTCCAATGTGCTTGTATGGCCAATTTTAAGTGAATATAAGCTTCTGAAGTGAAGATATGTACTTTTCAAAAACTTTCTTTTTTTTAAATTTTGCTTGTCAAAAATGTCCATTCTGTGTGTAACCCAGTGGGAAAGTGACAAACTTGAGTGAATTGTGACAATATGACTGAATTGGAGTGAATATGCGTTTATCTCTGTAAGAAAGCGAGCTAGAGCGCTGAAACTGTGGCTATACGCACTTTCATGGAAACACGCTTCTTTGAGGTTTTAAGCTCAGAACGTGAATCTGAGCGTGTTTCTGGCCTGGGAACAGCTTCAGATCACAATGCAATGCGTATATGGTATCGTTTGGTCCAATGGCTTTTATGGCCAATTTTAAGTGAAAATAAGCTTCTGAAGTGAAGATATGTACTTTTCAAAAACTTTCTTTTTTTTTTAATTTTGCTTGTCAAAAATGTCCATTCTGTGTGTAACCCAGTGGGAAAGTGACAAACTTGAGTGAATTGTGACAATATGACTGAATTGGAGTGAATATGCGTTTATCTCTGTAAGAAAGCGAGCTAGAGCGCTGAAACTGTGGCTATACGCACTTTCATGAAAACATGCTTCTTTGAGGTTTTAAGCTCAGAACGTGAATCTGAGCGTGTTTCCGGCCTGGCAGCAGCTTCAGATCACAGTGCAATGCATATATGGTATCGTTTGGTCCAATGTGCTTGTATGGCATTTTGGAAGTGAATATAAGCTTCTGAAGTGAAGATATGCACTTTTTCAAAAACTTTCTTTTTTTTAGTTTTTTCTAGTCAAAAATGTCCTTTCTGTGTGTAACCCAGTGGGAAAGTGACAAACTTGAGTGAATTGTGACAATATGACTGAATTGGAGTGAATATGCGTTTATCTCTGTAAGAAAGCGAGCTAGAGCGCTGAAACTGTGGCGATACTCACTTTCATGAAAACATGCTTCTTTGAGGTTTTAAGCTCAGAACGTGAATCTGAGCGTGTTTCTGGCCTGGGAACAGCTTCAGATCACAGTGCAATGCGTATATGGTATCGTTTGGTCCAATGGCTTTTATGGCCATTTGGAAGTGAATATAAGCTTCTGAAGTGAAGATATGCACTTTTTCAAAAACTTTCTTTTTTTTAGATTTGCTTGTCAGAAATGTCCATTCTCTGTGTTACTCAGTGGGAAAGTGAACAACTTCAGTGAATTGTGACTATATTACTGAATTGGAGTGAATATGCTCGTATCTCTGTCAGGAAGCGCGCTAGAGCGCTGAAACTGTGGCTTTACGCACTTTCATGGAAACACGCTTCTTTGAGGTTTTAAGCTCAGAACGTGAATCTGAGCGTGTTTCTAGCCTGGGAACAGCTTCAGATCACAGTGCAATGCTTATATGGTATCGATTGGTCCAATGTGCTTGTATGGCCATTTGGAAGTGAATATAAGCTTCTGAAGTGAAGATATGCACTTTTTCAAAAACTTTCTTTTTATTAGTTTTGCTTGTCAAAAATGTCCTTTCTGTGTGTAACCCAGTGGGAAAGTGACAAACTTGAGTGAATTGTGACAATATGACTGAATTCGAGTGAATATGCGTTTATCTCTGTAAGGAAGCGCGCTAGAGCGCTGAAACTGTGGCTATACGTGCTTTCATGAAAACACGCTTCCTTGAGGTTTTAAGATCAGAATGTGAAACTGTGCGTGCTTCTGGCCAGGGAACAGCTTCAGATCACAGTGCATTGCATATGTTGTATCGATTGGTCCAATGTGCTTGTATGGCCAATTTTAAGTGAATATAAGCTTCTGAAGTGAAGATATGTACTTTTCAAAAACTTTCTTTTTTTTAAATTTTGCTTGTCAAAAATGTCCATTCTGTGTGTAACCCAGTGGGAAAGTGACAAACTTGAGTGAATTGTGACAATATGACTGAATTGGAGTGAATATGCGTTTATCTCTGTAAGAAAGCGAGCAAGAGCGCTGAAACTGTGGCTATACGCACTTTCATGGAAACACGCTTCTTTGAGTTTTTAAGCTCAGAACGTGAATCTGAGCGTGTTTCTGGCCTGGGAACAGCTTCAGATCACCATGCAATGCGTATATGGTATCGTTTGGTCCAATGGCTTTTATGGCCAATTTTAAGTGAAAATAAGCTTCTGAAGTGAAGATATGTACTTTTCAAAAACTTTCTTTTTTTTAATTTTGCTTGTCAAAAATGTCCATTCTGTGTGTAACCCAGTGGGAAAGTGACAAACTTGAGTGAATTGTGACAATATGACTGAATTGGAGTGAATATGCGTTTATCTCTGTAAGAAAGCGAGCTAGAGCGCTGAAACTGTGGCTATACGCACTTTCATGAAAACATGCTTCTTTGAGGTTTTAAGCTCAGAACGTGAATCTGAGCGTGTTTCCGGCCTGGCAGCAGCTTCAGATCACAGTGCAATGCATATATGGTATCGTTTGGTCCAATGTGCTTGTATGGCCATTTGGAAGTGAATATAAGCTTCTGAAGTGAAGATATGCACTTTTTCAAAAACTTTCTTTTTTTTAGTTTTTTCTAGTCAAAAATGTCCTTTCTGTGTGTAACCCAGTGGGAAAGTGACAAACTTGAGTGAATTGTGACAATATGACTGAATTGGAGTGAATATGCGTTTATCTCTGTAAGAAAGCGAGCTAGAGCGCTGAAACTGTGGCGATACTCACTTTCATGAAAACATGCTTCTTTGAGGTTTTAAGCTCAGACGTGAATCTGAGCGTGTTTCTGGCCTGGCAACAGCTTCAGATCACAGTGCAATGCATATATTGTATCGTTTGTTCCAATGTGCTTGTATGGCCAATTGGAAGTGAATAGAAGCTTCTGAAGTGAAGATATGCACTTTTTCAAAAACTTTCTTTTTTTTAAATTTTGCTTGTCAAAAATGTCCTTTCTGTGTGTAACCCAGTGGGAAAGTGACAAACTTGAGTGAATTGTGACTATATGACTGAATTCGAGTGATTATGCGTTTATCTCTGTAAGGAAGCGCGCTAGAGCGCTGAAACTGTGGCTATACGTGCTTTCATTAAAACACGCTTCTTTGAGGTTTTAAGCTCAGAATGTGAAACTGTGCATGCTTCTGGCCAGGGAACAGCTTCAGATCACAGTGCATTGCATATATTGTATCGATTGGTCCAATGTGCTTGTATGGCCAATTTTAAGTGAATATTAGCTTCTGAAGTGAAGATATGTACTTTTCAAAAACTTTCTTTTTTTTAGTTTTGCTTGTCAAAAATGTCCTTTCTGTGTGTAACTTAGTGGGAAAGTGACAAACTTGAGTGAATTGTGACAATATGACTGAATTGGAGTGAATATGCGTTTATCTCTGTAAGAAAGCGAGCTAGAGCGCTGAAACTGTGGCTATACGAACTTTCATGAAAACATGCTTCTTTGAGGTTTTAAGCTCAGAACTTGAATCTGAGCATGTTTCTGGCCTGGGAACAGCTTCAGAACACAGTGCATTGCATATGTTGTATCGATTGGTCCAATGTGCTTGTATGGCCAATTTTAAGTGAATATAAGCTTCTGAAGTGAAGATATGTACTTTTTCAAAAACTTTCTTTTTTTTAGTTTTTTCTTGTCAAAAATGTCCTTTCTGTGTGTAACTTAGTGGGAAAGTGACAAACTTGAGTGAATTGTGACAATATGACTGAATTGGAGTGAATATGCGTTTATCTCTGTATGAAAGCGAGCTAGAGCGCTGAAACTGTGGCTATACGCGCTTTCATGAAAACATGCTTCTTTGAGGTTTTAAGCTCAGAACGTGAATCTGAGCGTGTTTCTGGCCTGGCAACAGCTTCAGATCACAGTGCAATGCATATATTGTATCGTTTGTTCCAATGTCCTTGTATGGCCATTTGGAAGTGAATATAAGCTTCTGAAGTGAAGATATGCACTTTTTCAAAAACTTTCTTTTTTTTAGTTTTTTCTTGTCAAAAATGTCCTTTCTGTGTGTAACTTAGTGGGAAAGTGACAAACTTGAGTGAATTGTGACAATATGACTGAATTGGAGTGAATATGCGTTTATCTCTGTAAGAAAGCGAGCTAGAGCGCTGAAACTGTGGCTATACGCACTTTCATGAAAACATGCTTCTTTGAGGTTTTAAGCTCAGAACGTGAATCTGAGCGTGTTTCCGGCCTGGCAGCAGCTTCAGATCACAGTGCAATGCATATATGGTATCGTTTGGTCCAATGTGCTTGTATGGCCATTTGGAAGTGAATATAAGCTTCTGAAGTGAAGATATGCACTTTTTCAAAAACTTTCTTTTTTTTAGTTTTTTCTAGTCAAAAATGTCCTTTCTGTGTGAAACTTAGTGGGAAAGTGACAAACTTGAGTGAATTGTGACAATATGACTGAATTGGAGTGAATATGCGTTTATCTCTGTAAGAAAGCGAGCTAGAGCGCTGAAACTGTGGCGATACTCACTTTCATGAAAACATGCTTCTTTGAGGTTTTAAGCTCAGACGTGAATCTGAGCGTGTTTCTGGCCTGGCAACAGCTTCAGATCACAGTGCAATGCATATATTGTATCGTTTGTTCCAATGTGCTTGTATGGCCAATTGGAAGTGAATAGAAGGTTCTGAAGTGAAGATATGCACTTTTTCAAAAACTTTCTTTTTTTTAAATTTTGCTTGTCAAAAATGTCCTTTCTGTGTGTAACCCAGTGGGAAAGTGACAAACTTGAGTGAATTGTGACTATATGACTGAATTCGAGTGATTATGCGTTTATCTCTGTAAGGAAGCGCGCTAGAGCGCTGAAACTGTGGCTATACGTGCTTTCATTAAAACACGCTTCTTTGAGGTTTTAAGCTCAGAATGTGAAACTGTGCATGCTTCTGGCCAGGGAACAGCTTCAGATCACAGTGCATTGCATATATTGTATCGATTGGTCCAATGTGCTTGTATGGCCAATTTTAAGTGAATATAAGCTTCTGAAGTGAAGATATGTACTTTTCAAAAACTTTCTTTTTTTTAGTTTTGCTTGTCAAAAATGTCCTTTCTGTGTGTAACTTAGTGGGAAAGTGACAAACTTGAGTGAATTGTGACAATATGACTGAATTGGAGTGAATATGCGTTTATCTCTGTAAGAAAGCGAGCTAGAGCGCTGAAACTGTGGCTATACGAACTTTCATGAAAACATGCTTCTTTGAGGTTTTAAGCTCAGAACTTGAATCTGAGCGTGTTTCTGGCCTGGGAACAGCTTCAGAACACAGTGCATTGCATATGTTGTATCGATTGGTCCAATGTGCTTGTATGGCCAATTTTAAGTGAATATAAGCTTCTGAAGTGAAGATATGTACTTTTTCAAAAACTTTCTTTTTTTTAGTTTTTTCTTGTCAAAAATGTCCTTTCTGTGTGTATCTTAGTGGGAAAGTGACAAACTTGAGTGAATTGTGACAATATGACTGAATTGGAGTGAATATGCGTTTATCTCTGTTAGAAAGCGAGCTAAAGCGCTGAAACTGTGGCAATACGCACTTTCATGGAAACACGCTTCTTTGAGGTTTTAAGCTCAGAACGTGAATCCGAGCGTGTTTCTGGCCTGGGAACAGCTTCAGATCACAGTGCAATGCGTATAAGGTATCGTTTGGTCCAATGGCTTTTATGGCCATTTGGAAGTGAATATAAGCTTCTGAAGTGAAGATATGCACTTTTTCAAAAACTTTCTTTTTTTTAGATTTGCTTGTCAGAAATGTCCATTCTCTGTGTTACTCAGTGGGAAAGTGAACAACTTCAGTGAATTGTGACTATATTACTGAATTTGAGTGAATATGCTCGTATCTCTGTAAGGAAGCGCGCTAGAGCGCTGAAACTGTGGCTATACGCACTTTCATGGAAACACGCTTCTTTGAGGTTTTAAGCTCAGAACGTGAATCTGAGCGTGTTTCTAGCCTGGGAACAGCTTCAGATCACAGTGCAATGCTTATATGGTATCGATTGGTCCAATGTGCTTGTATGGCCATTTGGAAGTGAATATAAGCTTCTGAAGTGAAGATATGCACTTTTTCAAAAACTTTCTTTTTTTTAGTTTTGCTTGTCAAAAATGTCCTTTCTGTGTGTAACCCAGTGGGAAAGTGACAAACTTGAGTGAATTGTGACAATATGACTGAATTCGAGTGAATATGCGTTTATCTCTGTAAGGAAGCGCGCTAGAGCGCTGAAACTGTGGCTATACGTGCTTTCATGAAAACACGCTTCCTTGAGGTTTTAAGGTCAGAATGTGAAACTGTGCGTGCTTCTGGCCAGGGAACAGCTTCAGATCACAGTGCATTGCATATGTTGCATCCATTGGTCCAATGTGCTTGTATGGCCAATTTTAAGTGAATATAAGCTTCTGAAGTGAAGATATGTACTTTTCAAAAACTTTCTTTTTTTTTAATTTTGCTTGTCAAAAATGTCCATTCTGTGTGTAACCCAGTGGGAAAGTGACAAACTTGAGTGAATTGTGACAATATGACTGAATTGGAGTGAATATGCGTTTATCTCTGGAAGAAAGCGAGCTAGAGCGCTGAAACTGTGGCTATACGCACTTTCATGGAAACATGCTTCTTTGAGGTTTTAAGCTCAGAACGTGAATCTGAGCGTGTTTCTGGCCTGGGAACAGCTTCAGATCACAATGCAATGCGTATTTGGTATCGTTTGGTCCAATGGCTTTTATGGCCAATTTTAAGTGAATATAAGCTTCTGAAGTGAAGATATGTACTTTTCAAAAACTTTCTTTATTTTTAATTTTGCTTGTCAAAAATGTCCATTCTGTGTGTTACCCAGTGGGAAAGTGACAAACTTGAGTGAATTGTGACTATATGACTGAATTGGAGTGAATATGCGTTTAGCTCTGTAAGAAAGCGAGCTAGAGCGCTGAAACTGTGGCTATACGTGCTTTCCTGAAAACACGCTTCTTTGAGGTTTTAAGCTCAGAATGTGAAACTGTGCGTGCTTCTGGCGAGGGAACAGCTCCAGATCACAGTGCATTGCATATATTGTATCGATTGGTCCAATGTGCTTGTATGGCCAATTTTAAGTGAATTTAAGCTTCTGAAGTGAAGATATGTACTTTTCAAAAACTTTCTTTTTTTTAGTTTTGCATGTCAAAAATGTCCTTTCTGTGTGTAACTTAGTGGGAAAGTGACAAACTTGAGTGAATTGTGACAATATGACTGAATTGGAGTGAATATGCGTTTATCTCTGTAAGAAAGCGAGCTAGAGCGCTGAAACTGTGGCTATACGCACTTTCATGAAAACATGCTTCGATGAGGTTTTAAGCTCAGAACGTGAATCTGAGCGTGTTTCTGGCCTGGGAAAAGCTTCAGATCACAGTGCAATGCTTATATGGTATCGATTGGTCCAATGTGCTTGTATGGCCATTTGGAAGTGAATATAAGCTTCTGAAGTGAAGATATGCACTTTTTCAAAAACTTCCATTTTTTTAGTTTTGCTTGTCAAAAATGTCCTTTCTGTGTGTAACTTAGTGGGAAAGTGACAAACTTGAGTGAATTGTGACTATATGACTGAATTGGAGTGAATATGCGTTTATCTCTGAAAGAAAGCGAGCTAGAGCGCTGAAACTGTGGCAATACGCACTTTCATGAAAACATGCTCCTTTGAGGTTTTAAGCTCAGAACGTGAATCTGAGCGTGTTTCCGGCCTGGCAGCAGCTTCAGATCACAGTGCAATGCATATATGGTATCGTTTGGTCAAATGTGCTTGTATGGCCATTTGGAAGTGAATATAAGCTTCTGAAGTGAAGATATGCACTTTTCAAAAACTTTCTTTTTTTAGTTTTGCTTGGCAAAAATGTCCTTTTTGTGTGTAACTTAGTGGGAAAGTGACAAACTTGAGTGAATTGTGACAATATGACTGAATTGGAGTGAATATGCGTTTATCTCTGTAAGAAAGCGAGCAAGAGCGCTGAAACTGTGGCTATACGCACTTTCATGAAAACATGCTTCTTTGAGGTTTTAAGCTCAGAACGTGAATCTGAGCGTGTTTCCGGCCTGGCAACAGCTTCAGATCACAGTGCAATGCATATATTGTATGGTTTGTTCCAATGTGCTTGTATGGCCATTTGGAAGTGAATAGAAGCTTCTGAAGTGAAGATATGCACTTTTTCAAAAACTTTCTTTTTTTTTAAATTTTGCTTGTCAAAAATGTCCATTCTGTGTGTAACCCAGTGGGAAAGTGAAAAACTTGAGTGAATTGTGACTATATGACTGAATTCGAGTGATTATGCGTTTATCTCTGTAAGGAAGCGCGCTAGAGCGCTGAAACTGTGGCTATACCTGCTTTCCTGAAAACACGCTTCTTTGAGGTTTTAAGCTCACAATGTGAAACTGTGCGTGTATCTGGCCTGGGAACAGCTTCAGAACACAGTGCATTGCATATGTTGTATCGATTGGTCCAATGTGCTTGTATGGCCAATTTTAATTGAATATAAGCTTCTGAAGTGAAGATATGTACTTTTTCAAAAACTTTCTTTTTTTTAGTTTTTTCTTGTCAAAAATGTCCTTTCTGTGTGTAACCCAGTGGGAAAGTGACAAACTTGAGGGAATTGTGACAATATGACTGAATTCGAGTGAATATGCGTTTATCTCTGTAAGGAAGCGCGCTAGAGCGCTGAAACTGTGGCTATACGTGCTTTCATGAAAACACGCTTCCTTGAGGTTTTAAGATCAGAATGTGAAACTGTGCGTGCTTCTGGCCAGGGAACAGCTTCAGATCACAATGCATTGCATATGTTGTTTCGATTGGTCCAATGTGCTTGTATGGCCATTTGGAAGTGAATATAAGCTTCTGAAGTGAAGATATGCACTTTTTCAAAAACTTTCTTTTTTTAGTTTTGCTTGTCAAAAATGTCCTTTCTGTGTGTAACTTAGTGGGAAAGTGACAAACTTGAGTGAATTGTGACAATATGACTGAATTGGAGTGAATATGCGTTTATCTCTGTAAGAAAGCGAGCAAGAGCGCTGAAACTGTGGCTATACGCACTTTCATGAAAACATGCTTCTTTGAGGTTTTAAGCTCAGAACGTGAATCTGAGCGTGTTTCCGGCTTGGCAACAGCTTCAGATCACAGTGCAATGCATATATTGTATGGTTTGTTCCAATGTGCTTGTATGGCCATTTGGAAGTGAATAGAAGCTTCTGAAGTGAAGATATGCACTTTTTCAAAAACTTTCATTTTTTTTTTATTTTGCTTGTCAAAAATGTCCATTCTGTGTGTAACCCAGTGGGAAAGTGAAAAACTTGAGTGAATTGTGACAATATGACTGAATTCGAGTGATTATGCGTTTATCTCTTTTAGGAACCGCGCTAGAGCGCTGAAACTGTGGCTATACGTGCTTTCCTGAAAACACGCTTCTTTGAGGTTTTAAGCTCAGAAAGTGAAACTGTGCGTGCTTCTGGCCAGGGAACAGCTTCAGATCACAGTGCATTGCATATATTGTATCGATTGGTCCAATGTGCTTGTATGGCCAATTTTAAGTGAATATAAGCTTCTGAAGTGAAGATATGTACTTTTAAAAAACTTTCTTTTTTTTAGTTTTGCTTGTCAAAAATGTCCTTTCTGTGTGTAACTTAGTGGGAAAGTGACAAACTTGAGTGAATTGTGACAATATGACTGAATTGGAGTGAATATGCGTTTATCTCTGTAAGAAAGCGAGCTAGAGCGCTGAAACTGTGGCTATACGCACTTTCATGAAAACATGCTTCTTTGAGGTTTTAAGCTCAGAAAGTGAATCTGAGCGTGTTTCCGGCCTGGCAACAGCTTCAGATCACAGTGCAATGCATATATGGTATCGTTTGTTCCAATGTGCTTGTATGGCCATTTGGAAGTGAATAGAAGCTTCTGAAGTGAAGATATGCACTTTTTCAAAAACTTTCTTTTTTTTTAAATTTTGCTTGTCAAAAATGTCCATTCTGTGTGTAACCCAGTGGGAAAGTGAAAAACCTGAGTGAATTGTGACTATATGACTGAATTCGAGTGATTATGCGTTTATCTCTGGAAGGAAGCGCGCTAGAGCGCTGAAACTGTGTCTATACGTGCTTTCATGAAAACACGCTTCTTTGAGGTTTGAAGGTCAGAATGTGAAACTGTGCGTGCTTCTGGCCAGGGAACAGCTTCAGATCACAGTGCATTGCATATATTGTATCGATTGGTCCAATGTGCTTGTATGGCCAATTTTAAGTGAATATAAGCTTCTGAAGTGAAGATATGTTTTTTTTCAAAAACTTTCTTTTTTTTTAGTTTTGCTTGTCAAAAATGTCCTTTCTGTGTGTAACTTAGTGGGAAAGTGACAAACTTGAGTGAATTGTGACAATATGACTGAATTGGAGTGAATATGCCTTTATCTCTGTAAGAAAGCGAGCTAGAGCGCTGAAACTGTGGCTATACGCACTTTCATGGAAACACGCTTCTTTGAGGTTTTAAGCTCAGAACGTGAATCTGAGCGTGTTTCTGGCCTGGGAACAGCTTCAGATCACAGTGCAATGCGTATATGGTATCGTTTGGTCCAATGGCTTTTATGGCCATTTGGAAGTGAATATAAGCTTCTGAAGTGAAGGTATGCACTTTTTCAAAAACTTTCTTTTTTTTAGATTTGCTTGTCAGAAATGTCCATTCTCTGTGTTACTCAGTGGGAAAGTGAACAACTTCAGTGAATTGTGACTATATTACTGAATTGGAGTGAATATGCTCGTATCTCTGTAAGGAAGCGCGCTAGAGCGCTGAAACTGTGGCTATACGCACTTTCATGGAAACACGCTTCTTTGAGGTTTTAAGCTCAGAAAGTGAAACTGTGCGTGTTTCTGGCCAGGGAACAGCTTCAGATCACAGTGCAATGCTTATATGGTATCGTTTGGTCCAATGTGCTTGTATGGCCATTTGGAAGTGAATATAAGCTTCTGAAGTGAAGATATGCACTTTTTCAAAAACTTTCTTTTTTTTTTAAATTTTGCCTGTCAAAAATGTCCATTCTGTGTGTAACCCAGTGGGAAAGTGAAAAACTTGAGTGAATTGTGACTATATGACTGAATTCGAGTGATTATGCGTTTATCTCTGTAAGGAAGCGCGCTAGAGCGCTGAAACTGTGGCTATACGTGCTTTCATGAAAACACGCTTCTTTGAGGTTTTAAGCTCAGAACGTGAATCTGAGCGTGTTTCTGGCCTGGCAACAGCTTCAGATCACAGTGCAATGCATATATTGTATCGTTTGTTCCAATGTGCTTGTATGGCCATTTGGAAGTGAATAGAAGCTTCTGAAGTGAAAATATGCACTTTTTCAAAAACTTTCTTTTTTTTTAAAATTTTGCTTGTCAAAAATGTCCTTTCTGTGTGTAACCCAGTGGGAAAGTGACAAACTTGAGTGAATTGTGACTATATGACTGAATTCGAGTGATTACGCGTTTATCTCTGTCAGGAAGCGCGCTAGAGCGCTGAAACTGTGGCTATACGTGCTTTCATGAAAACACGCTTCTTTGAGGTTTTAAGCTCAGAATGTGTAACTGTGTGTGCTTCTGGCCAGGGAACAGCTTCAGATCACAGTGCAATGCTTATATGGTATCGTTTGGTCCAATGTGCTTGTATGGCCATTTGGAAGTGAATATAAGCTTCTGAAGTGAAGATATGCACTTTTTCAAAAACTTTCTTTTTTTTTAAATTTTGCTTGTCAAAAATGTCCATTCTGTGTGTAACCCAGTGGGAAAGTGAAAAACTTGAGTGAATTGTGACTATATGACTGAATTCGAGTGATTATGCGTTTATCTCTGTAAGGAAGCGCACTAGAGCGCTGAAACTGTGGCTATACGTGCTTTCATGAAAACACGCTTCTTTGAGGTTTGAAGGTCAGAATGTGAAACTGTGCGTGCTTCTGGCCAGGGAACAGCTTCAGATCACAGTGCATTGCATATATTGTATTGATTGGTCCAATGTGCTTGTATGGCCAATTTTAAGTGAATAGAAGCTTCTGAAGTGAAGATATGTACTTTTCAAAAACTTTCTTTTTTTTAATTTTGCTTGTCAAAAATGTCCATTCTGTGTGTAACCCAGTGGGAAAGTGACAAACTTGAGTGAATTGTGACAATATGACTGAATTGGAGTGAATGTGCGTTTATCTCTGTAAGAAAGCGAGCTAGAGCGCTGAAACTGTGGCTATACGCACTTTCATGGAAACACGCTTCTTTGAGGTTTTAAGCTCAGAACGTGAATCTGAGCGTGTTTCTGGCCTGGGAACAGCTTCAGATCACAGTGCAATGCGTATATGTTATCGTTTGGTCCAATGGCTTTTATGGCCATTTGGAAGTGAATATAAGCTTCTGAAGTGAAGATATGCACTTTTTCAAAAACTTTCTTTTTTTTAGATTTGCTTGTCAGAAATGTCCATTCTGTGTGTTTCTCAGTGGGAAAGTGAACAACTTCAGTGAATTGTGACTATATTACTGAATTGGAGTGAATATGCTCGTATCTCTGAAAGGAAGCGCGCTAGAGCGCTGAAACTGTGGCTATACGCACTTTCATGGAAACACGCTTCTTTGAGGTTTTAAGCTCAGGAAGTGAAACTGTGCGTGTTTCTGGCCAGGGAACAGCTTCAGATCACAGTGCAATGCTTATATAATATCTTTTGGTCCAATGTGCTTGTATGGCCATTTGGAAGTGAATATAAGCTTCTGAAGTGAAGATATGCACTTTTTCAAAAACTTTCTATTTTTTTTAATTTTGCTTGTCTAAAATGTCCATTCTGTGTGTCACCCAGTGGGAAAGTGAAAAACTTGAGTGAATTGTGACTATATGACTGAATTCGAGTGATTATGCGTTTATCTCTGTAAGGAAGCGCGCTAGAGCGCTGAAACTGTGGCTATACGTGCTTTTCTGAAAACACGCTTCTTTGAGGTTTTAAGCTCAGAACGTGAATCTGAGCGTGTTTCTGGCCTGGCAACAGCTTCAGATCACAGTGCAATGCATATATGGTATCGTTTGGTCCAATGTGCTTGTATGGCCATTTGGAAGTGAATATAAGCTTCTGAAGTGAAGATATGCACTTTTCAAAAACTTTCTTTTTTTAGTTTTGCTTGTCAAAAATGTCCTTTCTGTGTGTAACTTAGTGGGAAAGTGACAAACTTGAGTGAATTGTGACAATATGACTGAATTGGAGTGAATATGCGTTTATCTCTGTAAGAAAGCGAGCAAGAGCGCTGAAACTGTGGCTATACGCACTTTCATGAAAACATGCTTCTTTGAGGTTTTAAGCTCAGAACTTGAATCTGAGCGTGTTTCCGGCCTGGCAACAGCTTCAGATCACAGTGCAATGCATATATTGTATGGTTTGTTCCAATGTGCTTGTATGGCCATTTGGAAGTGAATAGAAGCTTCTGAAGTGAAGATATGCACTTTTTCAAAAACTTTCTTTTTTTTTTTTTATTTTGCTTGTCAAAAATGTCCATTCTGTGTGTAACCCAGTGGGAAAGTGAAAAACTTGAGTGAATTGTGACTATATTACTGAATTCGAGTGATTATGCGTTTATCTCTGTAAGGAAGCGCGCTAGAGCGCTGAAACTGTGGCTATACGTGCTTTTCTGAAAACACGCTTCTTTGAGGTTTTAAGCTCAGAACGTGAATCTGTGCGTGTTTCTGGCCTGGCAACAGCTTCAGATCACAGTGCAATGCATATATTGTATCGTTTGTTCCAATGTCCTTGTATGGCCATTTGGAAGTGAATATAAGCTTCTGAAGTGAAGATATGCACTTTTTCAAAAACTTTCTTTTTTTTAGTTTTGCTTGTCAAAAATGTCCTTTCTGTGTGTAACTTAGTGGGAAAGTGACAAACTTGAGTGAATTGTGACTATATTACTGAATTGGAGTGAATATGCTCGTATCTCTGAAAGGAAGCGCGCTAGAGCGCTGAAACTGTGGCTATACGCACTTTCATGGAAACACGCTTCTTTGAGGTTTTAAGCTCAGGAAGTGAAACTGTGCGTGTTTTCTGGCCAGGGAACAGCTTCAGATCACAGTGCAATGCTTATATAATATCTTTTGGTCCAATGTGCTTGTATGGCCATTTGGAAGTGAATATAAGCTTCTGAAGTGAAGATATGCACTTTTTCAAAAACTTTCTTTTTTTTTTAATTTTGCTTGTCTAAAATGTCCATTCTGTGTGTCACCCAGTGGGAAAGTGAAAAACTTGAGTGAATTGTGACTATATGACTGAATTCGAGTGATTATGCGTTTATCTCTGTAAGGAAGCGCGCTAGAGCGCTGAAACTGTGGCTATACGTGCTTTTCTGAAAACACGCTTCTTTGAGGTTTTAAGCTCAGAACGTGAATCTGAGCGTGTTTCTGGCCTGGCAACAGCTTCAGATCACAGTGCAATGCATATATGGTATCGTTTGGTCCAATGTGCTTGTATGGCCATTTGGAAGTGAATATAAGCTTCTGAAGTGAAGATATGCACTTTTCAAAAACTTTCTTTTTTTAGTTTTGCTTGTCAAAAATGTCCTTTCTGTGTGTAACTTAGTGGGAAAGTGACAAACTTGAGTGAATTGTGACAATATGACTGAATTGGAGTGAATATGCGTTTATCTCTGTAAGAAAGCGAGCAAGAGCGCTGAAACTGTGGCTATACGCACTTTCATGAAAACATGCTTCTTTGAGGTTTTAAGCTCAGAACTTGAATCTGAGCGTGTTTCCGGCCTGGCAACAGCTTCAGATCACAGTGCAATGCATATATTGTATGGTTTGTTCCAATGTGCTTGTATGGCCATTTGGAAGTGAATAGAAGCTTCTGAAGTGAAGATATGCACTTTTTCAAAAACTTTCTTTTTTTTTTTTATTTTGCTTGTCAAAAATGTCCATTCTGTGTGTAACCCAGTGGGAAAGTGAAAAACTTGAGTGAATTGTGACTATATTACTGAATTCGAGTGATTATGCGTTTATCTCTGTAAGGAAGCGCGCTAGAGCGCTGAAACTGTGGCTATACGTGCTTTTCTGAAAACACGCTTCTTTGAGGTTTTAAGCTCAGAACGTGAATCTGTGCGTGTTTCTGGCCTGGCAACAGCTTCAGATCACAGTGCAATGCATATATTGTATCGTTTGTTCCAATGTCCTTGTATGGCCATCTGGAAGTGAATATAAGCTTCTGAAGTGAAGATATGCACTTTTTCAAAAACTTTCTTTTTTTTAGTTTTGCTTGTCAAAAATGTCCTTTCTGTGTGTAACTTAGTGGGAAAGTGACAAACTTGAGTGAATTGTGACAATATGACTGAATTGGAGTGAATATGCGTTTATCTCTGTAAGAAAGCGAGCTAGAGCGCTGAAACTGTGGCTATTCGCACTTTCATGAAAACATGCTTCTTTGAGGTTTTAAGCTCAGAAAGTGAATCTGAGCGTGTTTCTGGCCTGGGAACAGCTTCAGATCACAGTGCAATGCCTATATGGTATCGATTGGTCCAATGTGCTTGTATGGCCATTTGGAAGTGAATATAAGCTTCTGAAGTGAAGATATGCACTTTTTCAAAAACTTTCTTTTTTTTAGTTTTGCTTGTCAAAAATGTCCTTTCTGTGTGTAACTTAGTGGGAAAGTGACAAACTTGAGTGAATTGTGACAATATGACTGAATTGGAGTGAATATGCGTTTATCTCTGTAAGAAAGCGAGCTAGAGCGCTGAAACTGTGGCTATACGCACTTTCATGAAAACATGCTTCTTTGAGGTTTTAAGCTCAGAACGTGAATCTGAGCGTGTTTCCGGCCTGGCAGCAGCTTCAGATCACAGTGCAATGCATAAATGGTATCGTTTGGTCCAATGTGCTTGTTTGGCCATTTGGAAGTGAATATAAGCTTCTGAAGTGAAGATATGCACTTTTTCAAAAACTTTCTTTTTTTTAGTTTTTTCTTGTCAAAAATGTCCTTTCTGTGTGTAACTTAGTGGGAAAGTGACAAACTTGAGTGAATTGTGACAATATGACTGAATTGGAGTGAATATGCGTTTATCTCTGTAAGAAAGCGAGCTAGAGCGCTGAAACTGTGGCGATACGCACTTTCATGAAAACATGCTTCTTTGAGGTTTTAAGCTCAGAACGTGAATCTGAGCGTGTTTCTGGCCTGGGAACAGCTTCAGATCACAGTGCAATGCGTATATGATATCGTTTGGTCCAATGGCTTTTATGGCCATTTGGAAGTGAATATAAGCTTCTGAAGTGAAGATATGCACTTTTTCAAAAACTTTCTTTTTTTTAGATTTGCTTGTCAGAAATGTCCATTCTCTGTGTTACTCAGTGGGAAAGTGAACAACTTCAGTGAATTGTGACTATATTACTGAATTGGAGTGAATATGCTCGTATCTCTGTAAGGAAGCGCGCTAGAGCGCTGAAACTGTGGCTATTCGCACTTTCATGGAAACACGCTTCTTTGAGGTTTTAAGCTCAGAACGTGAATCTGAGCGTGTTTCTAGCCTGGGAACAGCTTCAGATCACAGTGCAATGCTTATATGGTATCGATTGGTCCAATGTGCTTGTATGGCCATTTGGAAGTGAATATAAGCTTCTGAAGTGAAGATATGCACTTTTTCAAAAACTTTCTTTTTATTAGTTTTGCTTGTCAAAAATGTCCTTTCTGTGTGTAACCCAGTGGGAAAGTGACAAACTTGAGTGAATTGTGACAATATGACTGAATTCGAGTGAATATGCGTTTATCTCTGTAAGGAAGCGCGCTAGAGCGCTGAAACTGTGGCTATATGTGCTTTCATGAAAACACGCTTCCTTGAGGTTTTAAGATCAGAATGTGAAACTGTGCGTGCTTCTGGCCAGGGAACAGCTTCAGATCACAGTGCATTGCATATGTTGTATCGATTGGTCCAATGTGCTTGTATGGCCAATTTTAAGTGAATATAAGCTTCTGAAGTGAAGATATGTACTTTTCAAAAACTTTCTTTTTTTTAAATTTTGCTTGTCAAAAATGTCCATTCTGTGTGTAACCCAGTGGGAAAGTGACAAACTTGAGTGAATTGTGACAATATGACTGAATTGGAGTGAATATGCGTTTATCTCTGTAAGAAAGCGAGCTAGAGCGCTGAAACTGTGGCTATACGCACTTTCATGGAAACACGCTTCTTTGAGGTTTTAAGCTCAGAACGTGAATCTGAGCGTGTTTCTGGCCTGGGAACAGCTTCAGATCACAATGCAATGCGTGTATGGTATCGTTTGGTCCAATGGCTCTTATGGCCAATTTTAAGTGAAAATAAGCTTCTGAAGTGAAGATATGTACTTTTCAAAAACTTTCTTTTTTTTTTAATTTTGCTTGTCAAAAATGTCCATTCTGTGTGTAACCCAGTGGGAAAGTGACAAACTTGAGTGAATTGTGACAATATGACTGAATTGGAGTGAATATGCGTTTATCTCTGTAAGAAAGCGAGCTAGAGCGCTGAAACTGTGGCTATACGCACTTTCATGAAAACATGCTTCTTTGAGGTTTTAAGCTCAGAACGTGAATCCGAGCGTGTTTCCGTCCTGGCAGCAGCTTCAGATCACAGTGCAATGCATATATGGTATGGTTTGGTCCAATGTGCTTGTATGGCCATTTGGAAGTGAATATAAGCTTCTGAAGTGAAGATATGCACTTTTTCAAAAACTTTCTTTTTTTTAGTTTTTTCTAGTCAAAAATGTCCTTTCTGTGTGTAACCCAGTGGGAAAGTGACAAACTTGAGTGAATTGTGACAATATGACTGAATTGGAGTGAATATGCGTTTATCTCTGTAAGAAAGCGAGCTAGAGCGCTGAAACTGTGGCGATACTCACTTTCATGAAAACATGCTTCTTTGAGGTTTTAAGCTCAGAACGTGAATCTGAGCGTGTTTCTGGCCTGGGAACAGCTTCAGATCACAGTGCAATGCGTATATGGTATCGTTTGGTCCAATGGCTTTTATGGCCATTTGGAAGTGAATATAAGCTTCTGAAGTGAAGATATGCACTTTTTCAAAAACTTTCTTTTTTTTAGATTTGCTTGTCAGAAATGTCCATTCTGTGTGTTACTCAGTGGGAAAGTGAACAACTTCAGTGAATTGTGACTATATTACTGAATTGGAGTGAATATGCTCGTATCTCTGTAAGGAAGCGCGCTAGAGCGCTGAAACTGTGGCTATACGCACTTTCATGGAAACACGCTTCTTTGAGGTTTTAAGCTCAGAACGTGAATCTGAGCGTGTTTCTAGCCTGGGAACAGCTTCAGATCACAGTGCAATGCTTATATGGTATCGATTGGTCCAATGTGCTTGTATGGCCATTTGGAAGTGAATATAAGCTTCTGAAGTGAAGATATGCACTTTTTCAAAAACTTTCTTTTTATTAGTTTTGCTTGTCAAAAATGTCCTTTCTGTGTGTAACCTAGTGGGAAAGTGACAAACTTGAGTGAATTGTGACAATATGACTGAATTCGAGTGAATATGCGTTTATCTCTGTAAGGAAGCGCGCTAGAGCGCTGAAACTGTGGCTATACGTGCTTTCATGAAAACACGCTTCCTTGAGGTTTTAAGATCAGAATGTGAAACTGTGCGTGCTTCTGGCCAGGGAACAGCTTCAGATCACAGTGCATTGCATATGTTGTATCGATTGGTCCAATGTGCTTGTATGGCCAATTTTAAGTGAATATAAGCTTCTGAAGTGAAGATATGTACTTTTCAAAAACTTTCTTTTTTTTAAATTTTGCTTGTCAAAAATGTCCATTCTGTGTGTAACCTAGTGGGAAAGTGACAAACTTGAGTGAATTGTGACAATATGACTGAATTGGAGTGAATATGCGTTTATCTCTGTAAGAAAGCGAGCTAGAGCGCTGAAACTGTGGCTATACGCACTTTCATGGAAACACGCTTCTTTGAGGTTTTAAGCTCAGAACGTGAATCTGAGCGTGTTTCTGGCCTGGGAACAGCTTCAGATCACAATGCAATGCGTATATGGTATCGTTTGGTCCAATGGCTTTTATGGCCAATTTTAAGTGAAAATAAGCTTCTGAAGTGAAGATATGTATTTTTCAAAAACTTTCTTTTTTTTTAATTTTGCTTGTCAAAAATGTCCATTCTGTGTGTAACCCAGTGGGAAAGTGACAAACTTGAGTGAATTGTGACAATATGACTGAATTGGAGTGAATATGCGTTTATCTCTGTAAGAAAGCGAGCTAGAGCGCTGAAACTGTGGCTATACGCACTTTCATGAAAACATGCTTCTTTGAGGTTTTAAGCTCAGAACGTGAATCTGAGCGTGTTTCCGGCCTGGCAGCAGCTTCAGATCACAGTGCAATGCATATATGGTATCGTTTGGTCCAATGTGCTTGTATGGCCATTTGGAAGTGAATATAAGCTTCTGAAGTGAAGATATGCACTTTTTCAAAAACTTTCTTTTTTTTAGTTTTTTCTAGTCAAAAATGTCCTTTCTGTGTGTAACCCAGTGGGAAAGTGACAAACTTGAGTGAATTGTGACAATATGACTGAATTGGAGTGAATATGCGTTTATCTCTGTAAGAAAGCGAGCTAGAGCGCTGAAACTGTGGCGATACTCACTTTCATGAAAACATGCTTCTTTGAGGTTTTAAGCTCAGACGTGAATCTGAGCGTGTTTCTGGCCTGGCAACAGCTTCAGATCACAGTGCAATGCATACATTGTATCGTTTGTTCCAATGTGCTTGTATGGCCAATTGGAAGTGAATAGAAGCTTCTGAAGTGAAGATATGCACTTTTTCAAAAACTTTCTTTTTTTTAAATTTTGCTTGTCAAAAATGTCCTTTCTGTGTGTAACCCAGTGGGAAAGTGACAAACTTGAGTGAATTGTGACTATATGACTGAATTCGAGTGATTATGCGTTTATCTCTGTAAGGAAGCGCGCTAGAGCGCTGAAACTGTGGCTATACGTGCTTTCATTAAAACACGCTTCTTTGAGGTTTTAAGCTCAGAATGTGAAACTGTGCATGCTTCTGGCCAGGGAACAGCTTCAGATCACAGTGCATTGCATATATTGTATCGATTGGTCCAATGTGCTTGTATGGCCAATTTTAAGTGAATATTAGCTTCTGAAGTGAAGATATGTACTTTTCAAAAACTTTCTTTTTTTTAGTTTTGCTTGTCAAAAATGTCCTTTCTGTGTGTAACTTAGTGGGAAAGTGACAAACTTGAGTGAATTGTGACAATATGACTGAATTGGAGTGAATATGCGTTTATCTCTGTAAGAAAGCGAGCTAGAGCGCTGAAACTGTGGCTATACGAACTTTCATGAAAACATGCTTCTTTGAGGTTTTAAGCTCAGAACTTGAATCTGAGCATGTTTCTGGCCTGGGAACAGCTTCAGAACACAGTGCATTGCATATGTTGTATCGATTGGTCCAATGTGCTTGTATGGCCAATTTTAAGTGAATATAAGCTTCTGAAGTGAAGATATGTACTTTTTCAAAATCTTTCTTTTTTTTAGTTTTTTCTTGTCAAAAATGTCCTTTCTGTGTGTAACTTAGTGGGAAAGTGACAAACTTGAGTGAATTGTGACAATATGACTGAATTGGAGTGAATATGCGTTTATCTCTGTAAGAAAGCGAGCTAGAGCGCTGAAACTGTGGTAATACGCACTTTCATGAAAACACGCTTCTTTGAGGTTTTAAGCTCAGAACGTGAATCTGAGCGTGTTTCTGGCCTGGCAACAGCTTCAGATCACAGTGCAATGCATATATTGTATCGTTTGTTCCAATGTCCTTGTATGGCCATTTGGAAGTGAATATAAGCTTCTGAAGTGAAGATATGCACTTTTTCAAAAACTTTCTTTTTTTTAGTTTTTTCTTGTCAAAAATGTCCTTTCTGTGTGTAACTTAGTGGGAAAGTGACAAACTTGAGTGAATTGTGACAATATGACTGAATTGGAGTGAATATGCGTTTATCTCTGTAAGAAAGCGAGCTAGAGCGCTGAAACTGTGGCTATACGCACTTTCATGAAAACATGCTTCTTTGAGGTTTTAAGCTCAGAACGTGAATCTGAGCGTGTTTCCGGCCTGGCAGCAGCTTCAGATCACAGTGCAATGCATATATGGTATCGTTTGGTCCAATGTGCTTGTATGGCCATTTGGAAGTGAATATAAGCTTCTGAAGTGAAGATATGCACTTTTTCAAAAACTTTCTTTTTTTTAGTTTTTTCTAGTCAAAAATGTCCTTTCTGTGTGTAACTTAGTGGGAAAGTGACAAACTTGAGTGAATTGTGACAATATGACTGAATTGGAGTGAATATGCGTTTATCTCTGTAAGAAAGCGAGCTAGAGCGCTGAAACTGTGGCGATACTCACTTTCATGAAAACATGCTTCTTTGAGGTTTTAAGCTCAGACGTGAATCTGAGCGTGTTTCTGGCCTGGCAACAGCTTCAGATCACAGTGCAATGCATATATTGTATCGTTTGTTCCAATGTGCTTGTATGGCCAATTGGAAGTGAATAGAAGGTTCTGAAGTGAAGATATGCACTTTTTCAAAAACTTTCTTTTTTTTAAATTTTGCTTGTCAAAAATGTCCTTTCTGTGTGTAACCCAGTGGGAAAGTGACAAACTTGAGTGAATTGTGACTATATGACTGAATTCGAGTGATTATGCGTTTATCTCTGTAAGGAAGCGCGCTAGAGCGCTGAAACTGTGGCTATACGTGCTTTCATTAAAACACGCTTCTTTGAGGTTTTAAGCTCAGAATGTGAAACTGTGCATGCTTCTGGCCAGGGAACAGCTTCAGATCACAGTGCATTGCATATATTGTATCGATTGGTCCAATGTGCTTGTATGGCCAATTTTAAGTGAATATAAGCTTCTGAAGTGAAGATATGTACTTTTCAAAAACTTTCTTTTTTTTAGTTTTGCTTGTCAAAAATGTCCTTTCTGTGTGTAACTTAGTGGGAAAGTGACAAACTTGAGTGAATTGTGACAATATGACTGAATTGGAGTGAATATGCGTTTATCTCTGTAAGAAAGCGAGCTAGAGCGCTGAAACTGTGGCTATACGAACTTTCATGAAAACATGCTTCTTTGAGGTTTTAAGCTCAGAACTTGAATCTGAGCGTGTTTCTGGCCTGGGAACAGCTTCAGAACACAGTGCATTGCATATGTTGTATCGATTGGTCCAATGTGCTTGTATGGCCAATTTTAAGTGAATATAAGCTTCTGAAGTGAAGATATGTACTGTTATGGCCCCAATTTGTTATTAGATTTACAACGCAACAGCAACAGCAAGGGATGACAAACACAGTTTTAACACTCAAACACATTTAATTAAACAAAGACAATAACAACTAACTAAACTGACCAAGATTGAAATAGGAAAAAAAAAGAAATATTTACAGTCCCTTTTTGTGGGGTGGCTTGGTGATGTCCTGGATAATGAAAATGCTCAAACACAGGCAAAGAAATCCACAAAAGAAACGTCACAGGTCTTGAACAAAATGGCAGGTCTGGTCATCTTCTTGCAATTTCTCCTACTACTTTACTGTCTCAATTCTTTTCCTTATATACTCTTTTGCAGACCCCACCCACATTCAGACCTCTTTTTTTTAACTTTCCGAGACTTGCCCCAGACATGTCCAGGACATGTCTTAACATGACTCCAGTCTGAGCTTAACAAAAAAAAGGTAAATACTGCCATCTAGTGGCCTATATTCACATTACACCTCCATTCCAAAAGGGAAAAATTTTGACTCATAAAGGCAAAATTTTTCTTTTCAATACAAAATGGTTAAGTGAACACTTGTCTATATATACATATCATACAATATTCAAATAAACACGTGATATATATATACATATTCAAACTCGGGATAAGCAATCAGCAATTACATTGTCTGTACCCTTCACATGCTTAATTTCCAAGTCAAACTCCTGTAAAATCAAACTCCAATTCAACAATCTCCGATTCTTGTTTTTCATCTTACTCAAAAACATTAACGGATTGTGGTCAGTGTACACAATCATTGGCTTTTGTCCTGTACAAACATAAACCTCAAAGTGTTGTAAAGAAAGGACCAGAGCCAACAGTTCCTTCTCTATTGTGGAATAGTTCCTTTGGTGGCGATTGAACTTCCTGGAGAAGTATGCCACGGGATGCTCAATGTCATCAGAGTCACTTCTCTGTAGGAGCACAGATCCACAAGCTTGGTCGCTAGCATCGACCGCGATGGAGAACGGTTTGTTGAAGTCAGGAGATTTGAGCACGGGGAAGTGACACAGCAGAGACTTCAAGCGATCGAAGGCTCTCTGGCATGCATCATCCCAGGTGAACTTTACGCCTTTCTTCAGTTGGTTAGTTAGACTGAGAGCAATCTCAGCAAAGTTCTTGCAGAACTTGCGGTAGTACCCGATCATTCCAAGGAAGCGGCGCAAAGCTTTTTTGTTGTCAGGAACTGGAAAGTCCATGATGGCTTGGACTTTAGCATTTATGGGTGCCACCTTACCCTGGCCTATGACGTAGCCAAGATAGGTGACAGTAGCACAACCAAAGTCACTCTTGTTCAGGTTAACAGTCAGGTTAGCCTGGGTCAGGCGCTGGAACAACGTCTCTACATCTTTTAGATGTTCTTCCCAGGAGTCACTCCATGTGATCAGGTCATCGATGTACGCACCCGTGTGTGGCAATCCGGCGATTGTAGACTGTATCATCCTTTGGAACGTGGCTGGGGCATTTTTCATGCCAAAGGGTAGGACTTCATACTGGTACAATCCAGATGGCGTGGCAAAGGCAGAGATGCTCTTGGCCCTCTCAGTTAAAGGCACACACCAATAACCCTTCAATAAATCAATCTTGGTCAGAAACTTTGCTTGCCCTACACTATCAATACAATCATCAATCCTAGGTATTGGAAATACATCAGTTCTAGTTACAGCATTGACTTTGCGATAATCTGTACAGAATCTAGTACTTCCATCAGGTTTTGGAACTAGCACACAGGGTGAACTCCAATCGGAGTTGGAGGGTCTGATAATATCATGTTTTAACATGTACTCAACCTCTTTCTCAGCAATCTTTCTCTTTTCAGGATTCATCCGGTATGGATGCTGTTTTATTGATTTGGCATCACCAACATCTACATCATGAGAGGCTATAGTAACTCTCTTTGGAACATCAGGAAACAAATCCTCATATTTCTTGATCAAACTTTCAAACTGATCTCTCTGTGAGGGTTCTAAGTGCTGGAGTTTTACATCAAGATTTTGCAACACTTCAGTGTTTGACAATTTACATGAAAGAACTTCAGCTTTAATTCTTGGTTCATCATCTTGAAACTCCCCCTCATCTTCACACGTTTCGACCATTGGAGAATCTGAAGTGACAGCTGCAACCCTAGCATTTCTGTCATGATAAGGCTTTAGCATGTTAATATGACACAATTGTTTTGGTTTTCTCCTATCTGGAGTCTTCACAATGTAATTGAGATCATTGAGTTTTGTCAGAATTTCATAAGGACCATGAAATCTAGCCTGCAATGGATTGGACTGCAAGGGAAACAACACAAAGACCATTTCTCCTGGTTTAAACTCACGGCTTCTAGCCTTATGATCATACCAAGTTTTAATTTTTCCCTGACTTGATTTCAAGTTCTCTTTGGCAAGGTCACAAGCTGCACGCAATCTTTCCTTGAACTTGCTAACATAGTCTAACAGACTGATTTGCGGCTCTTCCTCTTGCCATTGTTCACTCAATAATAGCAAAGGTCCTCTCACTTCATGACCAAACACTAGCTCAAATGGACTGAATCCAGTAGACTCCTGCACTGCTTCTCTAGCTGCAAACAACAGCAAATGAACCCCTTCATCCCAGTCTTTCTCATGGTCATAACAATAAGTCCTCATCATTGTCTTGAGAGTGGAATGAAACCGCTCTAAGGCACCCTGACTTTCTGGATGATAGGCACTAGAAAGAATCTGTTTTGCACCTAGTTCATACACAACCTGCTGAAACAATCCTGAAGTGAAATTGCTACCTTGGTCTGACTGAATTTCCCTGGGAAGGCCAAACAACGTGAAGAACTTTATCAAAGCCTTCGAGATTGCAGTTGCCTTGATGTTACGTAGAGGTATGGCTTCGGGGAATCTGGTAGATGCACACATGATTGTCAACAAGTACTGATTTCCAGATCTAGTCTTGGGTAATGGACCAACGCAATCAACAATGACCCTAGAGAATGGCTCCCCAAATGCTGGGATAGGCTGCAATGGAGCTACAGGTGGGTCTAACTGGTGTTTTCCAACTACCTGACAAGTGTGACAGGTTTTGCAAAAGTTGGAAACGTCTTTCCGAAGCCCAGGCCAAAAGAAGTGTTTCATGATCTTATCAACAGTCTTGTTAACACCAAGATGACCTCCTAAAGGTAAACTATGAGCCATTGTTAAGATCTCATTCCTATAGACCTTCGGAACAACAATTTGCCTGACCACTGCCCAATCTGCATTGGCAGGGATATCAGGAGGGCGCCACTTCCGCATCAACACACCATCCTTGAGATAATACCCAACTGGAACTGCATCTATTTCTTTTTCAGGAAGGGCTCTCCTCTTTAGTACACAAATTTCAGGATCATTAGTTTGCTCCTCAATCAACCGCTTTCTGGACAGAGACAAGTCTCCAGACACATCAGAATCACCAGACCCATCCGGCTGGCTGAATAGAGAACTGATAAAAGTATCTGATAAGTCCTCAAACGGAGAAACCATAGTAGGCCAATCAGAGTCATGAGGCGAACCACCTGAGTCCTGACTATTCAATGTACTGGACGGCACCACAACATCATCTTCTTTAGCCTTCTTGGCCATAGCACGAGTCACTGCGCAAGAAGGATACAGAGATGGGTCCTCATCCCCATTTTCAGTGCTCGGCTGTGAAGTAAGATGTACAGGGGGAACTACTTTGCCCCCAGCCAGGTCATTGCCTAGCAACAGAGAAACACCCTTTATAGGTAGACTTGACATAAGTCCCACCTTTACCTGTCCTGTAACTAAATCTGACTTCAAGAATATAGAGCGCAGGGGTACAGATACAGTCCTCCCTTCAATACCTTGTACAAGTATGAAATCCCCTGAAGCGGTCTCATCACGTAACTCCAAGGAGTCCATCAACAAAAGTGACTGAGAAGCTCCGGTATCCCTTAGGATATATATGGGGACAGGAGTAGTATGCTCATTCAGAGCCACAAATCCCTCTGACACAAATGGAAGAAATTCCTCCCTCACAAAGTCAGCTGTATTAGGCTTTTTAGCCCCACAAGAAGCAGGCAATTTAGCAGATTGGTTATCTACTACAGGGGTTTCTAACCTTGTTTTCACAAAGGCATTTGGTTTGGTATCCTTTTCTTTTTCTTTCTTAGCTTTAAGGAACCAACAGTTAGTTGTAACATGACCAGATTTCTTGCAATAACTGCAAACTAGACCACTTTTGTCACTGTCAGCTTTCACACTTTGATCAGACCTATTACTGGATTTCTGAGCACCATCACCAGATTTGTCTTTGTCTTTGGGTGAGGAATCTTGGGTATCACCGTAACCCTTTTTCTGAAATTGGGACCATTTATTGTTACTGCTAGACTGAAATTTGGACTTATGAGTGAGAACATATTCATCTGCAAATTTGGCAGCTGATTGCAAGTTCAGTGCTTGCTTCTCATTAAGGTAGGTCTTAACATCATCCTTAACACAGTTCTTGAATTCTTCAACTAACACCATCTCTTTTAGTGAGTTGAAATCATCCTTGACCTCCATAGAAGTACACCAGCGCTCAAAGCAAACCTGCTTCTCATTAGCAAATTCAACATAAGTCTGATTTTCAGATTTCTTCAGACCTCTGAATTTCTGTCGGTAAGCCTCTGGAACCAACTCATAAGCTCTCAAAATAACCTTTTTGACAACCTCATAATCAGAGGAATCATCTGCAGACAAAGCCGAATAGGCTTGTTGAGCTTTACCCTTGAGGACAGTTTGCAACATCAGAGGCCAGTGTTCCTTTGGCCACTGGCAACTCTTTGCTACCTTTTCAAAACATTGGAAATAGTTGTCAACATCCTTTTCCGAAAATGGAGGCACCAGTTTTACCTCCTGGCTAGCCCGAAATTTATTTTCAGTTGCAATTTTTATTTTTAGTTGCTCCATTTGGAGTCTTTCTTCTCTATCGAATTTCTCTAATTCAAAATCTCTCTGTCTTGCAAATTTTTCTAACTCAAATTCTCTTTGTTTTTCTTCTCTTGCTAATTTTTTTAACTCAAACTGCCTTTGTTTTTCTTTTTCTTCCCTCTCAAATTCTCTTTGTTTTTCTTTTTCCTCCCTTTCTTTTTCTCTTTCTTCCCTTTCTTTCTCTTTTTCCTCTCTTTCTTTTTCTCTTTCCTCCCTTTCAATCTCTAGCATTTTTAATTTAAGTTCCATTTCTATATTTGGATTTTCCACTGGAAACTGTTCCAGATCTCCTGGTGCAAACACATTTTCATCAATGTAATATTCAACTATCTCTCTAGCCAGTCTTGCTTTTCGCATGGCTGGTTTTACCTCTGTCAGCTCCAACTGTCTGCAAATTTCTAGCAGTTCTGTCTTTTTAAAAGACTTCAAAACCCCTACGGTTGGTGATGCCAAGAAATCATCCATTGCTGTTGTCAATATATATCTAGGAAAATTCACAAAAACAATTTCACAATTTGGAATGTTAGATTTTCAATAAATTACTCACACAATGGTCTATCCCGGACCTTGAGCCCCCAATTTGGTATGGCCCCAATTTGTTATTAGATTTACAACGCAACAGCAACAGCAAGGGATGACAAACACAGTTTTAACACTCAAACACATTTAATTAAACAAAGACAATAACAACTAACTAAACTGACCAAGATTGAAATAGGAAAAAAAAAGAAATATTTACAGTCCCTTTTTGTGGGGTGGCTTGGTGATGTCCTGGATAATGAAAATGCTCAAACACAGGCAAAGAAATCCACAAAAGAAACGTCACAGGTCTTGAACAAAATGGCAGGTCTGGTCATCTTCTTGCAATTTCTCCTACTACTTTACTGTCTCAATTCTTTTCCTTATATACTCTTTTGCAGACCCCACCCACATTCAGACCTCTTTTTTTTAACTTTCCGAGACTTGCCCCAGACATGTCCAGGACATGTCTAAACATGACTCCAGTCTGAGCTTAACAAAAAAAGGTAAATACTGCCATCTAGTGGCCTATATTCACATTACAGTACTTTTTCAAAAACTTTCTTTTTTTTAGTTTTTTCTTGTCAAAAATGTCCTTTCTGTGTGTATCTTAGTGGGAAAGTGACAAACTTGAGTGAATTGTGACAATATGACTGAATTGGAGTGAATATGCGTTTATCTCTGTTAGAAAGCGAGCTAAAGCGCTGAAACTGTGGCTATACGCACTTTCATGGAAACACGCTTCTTTGAGGTTTTAAGCTCAGAACGTGAATCCGAGCGTGTTTCTGGCCTGGGAACAGCTTCAGATCACAGTGCAATGCGTATAAGGTATCGTTTGGTCCAATGGCTTTTATGGCCATTTGGAAGTGAATATAAGCTTCTGAAGTGAAGATATGCACTTTTTCAAAAACTTTCTTTTTTTTAGATTTGCTTGTCAGAAATGTCCATTCTCTGTGTTACTCAGTGGGAAAGTGAACAACTTCAGTGAATTGTGACTATATTACTGAATTTGAGTGAATATGCTCGTATCTCTGTAAGGAAGCGCGCTAGAGCGCTGAAACTGTGGCTATACGCACTTTCATGGAAACACGCTTCTTTGAGGTTTTAAGCTCAGAACGTGAATCTGAGCGTGTTTCTAGCCTGGGAACAGCTTCAGATCACAGTGCAATGCTTATATGGTATCGATTGGTCCAATGTGCTTGTATGGCCATTTGGAAGTGAATATAAGCTTCTGAAGTGAAGATATGCACTTTTTCAAAAACTTTCTTTTTTTTAGTTTTGCTTGTCAAAAATGTCCTTTCTGTGTGTAACCCAGTGGGAAAGTGACAAACTTGAGTGAATTGTGACAATATGACTGAATTCGAGTGAATATGCGTTTATCTCTGTAAGGAAGCGCGCTAGAGCGCTGAAACTGTGGCTATACGTGCTTTCATGAAAACACGCTTCCTTGAGGTTTTAAGGTCAGAATGTGAAACTGTGCGTGCTTCTGGCCAGGGAACAGCTTCAGATCACAGTGCATTGCATATGTTGCATCCATTGGTCCAATGTGCTTGTATGGCCAATTTTAAGTGAATATAAGCTTCTGAAGTGAAGATATGTACTTTTCAAAAACTTTCTTTTTTTTTAATTTTGCTTGTCAAAAATGTCCATTCTGTGTGTAACCCAGTGGGAAAGTGACAAACTTGAGTGAATTGTGACAATATGACTGAATTGGAGTGAATATGCGTTTATCTCTGGAAGAAAGCGAGCTAGAGCGCTGAAACTGTGGCTATACGCACTTTCATGGAAACACGCTTCTTTGAGGTTTTAAGCTCAGAACGTGAATCTGAGCGTGTTTCTGGCCTGGGAACAGCTTCAGATCACAATGCAATGCGTATTTGGTATCGTTTGGTCCAATGGCTTTTATGGCCAATTTTAAGTGAATATAAGCTTCTGAAGTGAAGATATGTACTTTTCAAAAACTTTCTTTTTTTTTAATTTTGCTTGTCAAAAATGTCCATTCTGTGTGTAACCCAGTGGGAAAGTGACAAACTTGAGTGAATTGTGACAATATGACTGAATTGGAGTGAATATGCGTTTATCTCTGTAAGAAAGCGAGCTAGAGCGCTGAAACTGTGGCTATACGCACTTTCATGAAAACATGCTTCTTTGAGGTTTTAAGCTCAGAACGTGAATCTGAGCGTGTTTCCGGCCTGGCAGCAGCTTCAGATCACAGTGCAATGCATATATTGTATCGTTTGGTCCAATGTGCTTGTATGGCCATTTGGAAGTGAATATAAGCTTCTGAAGTGAAGATATGCACTTTTTCAAAAACTTTCTTTTTTTTAGTTTTTTCTAGTCAAAAATGTCCTTTCTGTGTGTAACCCAGTGGGAAAGTGACAAACTTGAGTGAATTGTGACAATATGACTGAATTGGAGTGAATATGCGTTTATCTCTGTAAGAAAGCGAGCTAGAGCGCTGAAACTGTGGCGATACTCACTTTCATGAAAACATGCTTCTTTGAGGTTTTAAGCTCAGACGTGAATCTGAGCGTGTTTCTGGCCTGGCAACAGCTTCAGATCACAGTGCAATGCATATATTGTATCGTTTGTTCCAATGTGCTTGTATGGCCAATTGGAAGTGAATAGAAGCTTCTGAAGTGAAGATATGCACTTTTTCAAAAACTTTCTTTTTTTTAAATTTTGCTTGTCAAAAATGTCCTTTCTGTGTGTAACCCAGTGGGAAAGTGACAAACTTGAGTGAATTGTGACTATATGACTGAATTCGAGTGATTATGCGTTTATCTCTGTAAGGAAGCGCGCTAGAGCGCTGAAACTGTGGCTATACGTGCTTTCATTAAAACACGCTTCTTTGAGGTTTTAAGCTCAGAATGTGAAACTGTGCATGCTTCTGGCCAGGGAACAGCTTCAGAACACAGTGCATTGCATATGTTGTATCGATTGGTCCAATGTGCTTGTATGGCCAATTTTAAGTGAATATAAGCTTCTGAAGTGAAGATATGTACTTTTTCAAAAACTTTCTTTTTTTTAGTTTTTTCTTGTCAAAAATGTCCTTTCTGTGTGTAACTTAGTGGGAAAGTGACAAACTTGAGTGAATTGTGACAATATGACTGAATTGGAGTGAATATGCGTTTATCTCTGTAAGAAAGCGAGCTAGAGCGCTGAAACTGTGGTAATACGCACTTTCATGAAAACACGCTTCTTTGAGGTTTTAAGCTCAGAACGTGAATCTGAGCGTGTTTCTGGCCTGGCAACAGCTTCAGATCACAGTGCAATGCATATATTGTATCGTTTGTTCCAATGTCCTTGTATGGCCATTTGGAAGTGAATATAAGCTTCTGAAGTGAAGATATGCACTTATTCAAAAACTTTCTTTTTTTTAGTTTTTTCTTGTCAAAAATGTCCTTTCTGTGTGTAACTTAGTGGGAAAGTGACAAACTTGAGTGAATTGTGACAATATGACTGAATTGGAGTGAATATGCGTTTATCTCTGTAAGAAAGCGAGCTAGAGCGCTGAAACTGTGGCTATACGCACTTTCATGAAAACATGCTTCTTTGAGGTTTTAAGCTCAGAACGTGAATCTGAGCGTGTTTCCGGCCTGGCAGCAGCTTCAGATCACAGTGCAATGCATATATGGTATCGTTTGGTCCAATGTGCTTGTATGGCCATTTGGAAGTGAATATAAGCTTCTGAAGTGAAGATATGCACTTTTTCAAAAACTTTCTTTTTTTTAGTTTTTTCTAGTCAAAAATGTCCTTTCTGTGTGTAACTTAGTGGGAAAGTGACAAACTTGAGTGAATTGTGACAATATGACTGAATTGGAGTGAATATGCGTTTATCTCTGTAAGAAAGCGAGCTAGAGCGCTGAAACTGTGGCGATACTCACTTTCATGAAAACATGCTTCTTTGAGGTTTTAAGCTCAGACGTGAATCTGAGCGTGTTTCTGGCCTGGCAACAGCTTCAGATCACAGTGCAATGCATATATTGTATCGTTTGTTCCAATGTGCTTGTATGGCCAATTGGAAGTGAATAGAAGGTTCTGAAGTGAAGATATGCACTTTTTCAAAAACTTTCTTTTTTTTAAATTTTGCTTGTCAAAAATGTCCTTTCTGTGTGTAACCCAGTGGGAAAGTGACAAACTTGAGTGAATTGTGACTATATGACTGAATTCGAGTGATTATGCGTTTATCTCTGTAAGGAAGCGCGCTAGAGCGCTGAAACTGTGGCTATACGTGCTTTCATTAAAACACGCTTCTTTGAGGTTTTAAGCTCAGAATGTGAAACTGTGCATGCTTCTGGCCAGGGAACAGCTTCAGATCACAGTGCATTGCATATATTGTATCGATTGGTCCAATGTGCTTGTATGGCCAATTTTAAGTGAATATAAGCTTCTGAAGTGAAGATATGTACTTTTCAAAAACTTTCTTTTTTTTAGTTTTGCTTGTCAAAAATGTCCTTTCTGTGTGTAACTTAGTGGGAAAGTGACAAACTTGAGTGAATTGTGACAATATGACTGAATTGGAGTGAATATGCGTTTATCTCTGTAAGAAAGCGAGCTAGAGCGCTGAAACTGTGGCTATACGAACTTTCATGAAAACATGCTTCTTTGAGGTTTTAAGCTCAGAACTTGAATCTGAGCGTGTTTCTGGCCTGGGAACAGCTTCAGAACACAGTGCATTGCATATGTTGTATCGATTGGTCCAATGTGCTTGTATGGCCAATTTTAAGTGAATATAAGCTTCTGAAGTGAAGATATGTACTTTTTCAAAAACTTTCTTTTTTTTAGTTTTTTCTTGTCAAAAATGTCCTTTCTGTGTGTATCTTAGTGGGAAAGTGACAAACTTGAGTGAATTGTGACAATATGACTGAATTGGAGTGAATATGCGTTTATCTCTGTTAGAAAGCGAGCTAAAGCGCTGAAACTGTGGCTATACGCACTTTCATGGAAACACGCTTCTTTGAGGTTTTAAGCTCAGAACGTGAATCCGAGCGTGTTTCTGGCCTGGGAACAGCTTCAGATCACAGTGCAATGCGTATAAGGTATCGTTTGGTCCAATGGCTTTTATGGCCATTTGGAAGTGAATATAAGCTTCTGAAGTGAAGATATGCACTTTTTCAAAAACTTTCTTTTTTTTAGATTTGCTTGTCAGAAATGTCCATTCTCTGTGTTACTCAGTGGGAAAGTGAACAACTTCAGTGAATTGTGACTATATTACTGAATTTGAGTGAATATGCTCGTATCTCTGTAAGGAAGCGCGCTAGAGCGCTGAAACTGTGGCTATACGCACTTTCATGGAAACACGCTTCTTTGAGGTTTTAAGCTCAGAACGTGAATCTGAGCGTGTTTCTAGCCTGGGAACAGCTTCAGATCACAGTGCAATGCTTATATGGTATCGATTGGTCCAATGTGCTTGTATGGCCATTTGGAAGTGAATATAAGCTTCTGAAGTGAAGATATGCACTTTTTCAAAAACTTTCTTTTTTTTAGTTTTGCTTGTCAAAAATGTCCTTTCTGTGTGTAACCCAGTGGGAAAGTGACAAACTTGAGTGAATTGTGACAATATGACTGAATTCGAGTGAATATGCGTTTATCTCTGTAAGGAAGCGCGCTAGAGCGCTGAAACTGTGGCTATACGTGCTTTCATGAAAACACGCTTCCTTGAGGTTTTAAGGTCAGAATGTGAAACTGTGCGTGCTTCTGGCCAGGGAACAGCTTCAGATCACAGTGCATTGCATATGTTGCATCCATTGGTCCAATGTGCTTGTATGGCCAATTTTAAGTGAATATAAGCTTCTGAAGTGAAGATATGTACTTTTCAAAAACTTTCTTTTTTTTTAATTTTGCTTGTCAAAAATGTCCATTCTGTGTGTAACCCAGTGGGAAAGTGACAAACTTGAGTGAATTGTGACAATATGACTGAATTGGAGTGAATATGCGTTTATCTCTGGAAGAAAGCGAGCTAGAGCGCTGAAACTGTGGCTATACGCACTTTCATGGAAACACGCTTCTTTGAGGTTTTAAGCTCAGAACGTGAATCTGAGCGTGTTTCTGGCCTGGGAACAGCTTCAGATCACAATGCAATGCGTATTTGGTATCGTTTGGTCCAATGGCTTTTATGGCCAATTTTAAGTGAATATAAGCTTCTGAAGTGAAGATATGTACTTTTCAAAAACTTTCTTTATTTTTAATTTTGCTTGTCAAAAATGTCCATTCTGTGTGTTACCCAGTGGGAAAGTGACAAACTTGAGTGAATTGTGACTATATGACTGAATTGGAGTGAATATGCGTTTAGCTCTGTAAGAAAGCGAGCTAGAGCGCTGAAACTGTGGCTATACGTGCTTTCCTGAAAACACGCTTCTTTGAGGTTTTAAGCTCAGAATGTGAAACTGTGCGTGCTTCTGGCGAGGGAACAGCTTCAGATCACAGTGCATTGCATATATTGTATCGATTGGTCCAATGTGCTTGTATGGCCAATTTTAAGTGAATTTAAGCTTCTGAAGTGAAGATATGTACTTTTCAAAAACTTTCTTTTTTTTAGTTTTGCATGTCAAAAATGTCCTTTCTGTGTGTAACTTAGTGGGAAAGTGACAAACTTGAGTGAATTGTGACAATATGACTGAATTGGAGTGAATATGCGTTTATCTCTGTAAGAAAGCGAGCTAGAGCTCTGAAACTGTGGCTATACGCACTTTCATGAAAACATGCTTCGATGAGGTTTTAAGCTCAGAACGTGAATCTGAGCGTGTTTCTGGCCTGGGAAAAGCTTCAGATCACAGTGCAATGCTTATATGGTATCGATTGGTCCAATGTGCTTGTATGGCCATTTGGAAGTGAATATAAGCTTCTGAAGTGAAGATATGCACTTTTTCAAAAACTTTCTTTTTTTAGTTTTGCTTGTCAAAAATGTCCTTTCTGTGTGTAACTTAGTGGGAAAGTGACAAACTTGAGTGAATTGTGACAATATGACTGAATTGGAGTGAATATGCGTTTATCTCTGTAAGAAAGCGAGCAAGAGCGCTGAAACTGTGGCTATACGCACTTTCATGAAAACATGCTTCTTTGAGGTTTTAAGCTCAGAACGTGAATCTGAGCGTGTTTCTGGCCTGGCAACAGCTTCCGATCACAGTGCAATGCATATATTGTATCGTTTGTTCCAATGTCCTTGTATGGCCAATTTTAAGTGAATATAAGCTTCTGAAGTGAAGATATGCACTTTTTCAAAAACTTCCATTTTTTTAGTTTTGCTTGTCAAAAATGTCCTTTCTGTGTGTAACTTAGTGGGAAAGTGACAAACTTGAGTGAATTGTGACTATATGACTGAATTGGAGTGAATATGCGTTTATCTCTGTAAGAAAGCGAGCTAGAGCGCTGAATCTGTGGCAATACGCACTTTCATGAAAACATGCTTCTTTGAGGTTTTAAGCTCAGAACGTGAATCTGAGCGTGTTTCCGGCCTGGCAGCAGCTTCAGATCACAGTGCAATGCATATATGGTATCGTTTGGTCAAATGTGCTTGTATGGCCATTTGGAAGTGAATATAAGCTTCTGAAGTGAAGATATGCACTTTTCAAAAACTTTCTTTTTTTAGTTTTGCTTGGCAAAAATGTCCTTTTTGTGTGTAACTTAGTGGGAAAGTGACAAACTTAAGTGAATTGTGACAATATGACTGAATTGGAGTGAATATGCGTTTATCTCTGTAAGAAAGCGAGCAAGAGCGCTGAAACTGTGGCTATACGCACTTTCATGAAAACATGCTTCTTTGAGGTTTTAAGCTCAGAACGTGAATCTGAGCGTGTTTCCGGCCTGGCAACAGCTTCAGATCACAGTGCAATGCATATATTGTATGGTTTGTTCCAATGTGCTTGTATGGCCATTTGGAAGTGAATAGAAGCTTCTGAAGTGAAGATATGCACTTTTTCAAAAACTTTCTTTTTTTTTAAATTTTGCTTGTCAAAAATGTCCATTCTGTGTGTAACCCAGTGGGAAAGTGAAAAACTTGAGTGAATTGTGACTATATGACTGAATTCGAGTGATTATGCGTTTATCTCTGTAAGGAAGCGCGCTAGAGCGCTGAAACTGTGGCTATACGTGCTTTCCTGAAAACACGCTTCTTTGAGGTTTTAAGCTCAGAATGTGAAACTGTGCGTGTATCTGGCCTGGGAACAGCTTCAGAACACAGTGCATTGCATATGTTGTATCGATTGGTCCAATGTGCTTGTATGGCCAATTTTAATTGAATATAAGCTTCTGAAGTGAAGATATGTACTTTTTCAAAAACTTTCTTTTTTTTAGTTTTTTCTTGTCAAAAATGTCCTTTCTGTGTGTAACCCAGTGGGAAAGTGACAAACTTGAGGGAATTGTGACAATATGACTGAATTGGAGTGAATGTGCGTTTATCTCTGTAAGGAAGCGCGCTAGAGCGCTGAAACTGTGGCTATACGTGCTTTCATGAAAACACGCTTCCTTGAGGTTTTAAGATCAGAATGTGAAACTGTGCGTGCTTCTGGCCAGGGAACAGCTTCAGATCACAATGCATTGCATATGTTGTATCGATTGGTCCAATGTGCTTGTATGGCCATTTGGAAGTGAATATAAGCTTCTGAAGTGAAGATATGCACTTTTTCAAAAACTTTCTTTTTTTAGTTTTGCTTGTCAAAAATGTCCTTTCTGTGTGTAACTTAGTGGGAAAGTGACAAACTTGAGTGAATTGTGACAATATGACTGAATTGGAGTGAATATGCGTTTATCTCTGTAAGAAAGCGAGCAAGAGCGCTGAAACTGTGGCTATACGCACTTTCATGAAAACATGCTTCTTTGAGGTTTTAAGCTCAGAACGTGAATCTGAGCGTGTTTCCGGCCTGGCAACAGCTTCAGATCACAGTGCAATGCATATATTGTATGGTTTGTTCCAATGTGCTTGTATGGCCATTTGGAAGTGAATAGAAGCTTCTGAAGTGAAGATATGCACTTTTTCAAAAACTTTCTTTTTTTTTAAATTTTGCTTGTCAAAAATGTCCATTCTGTGTGTAACCCAGTGGGAAAGTGAAAAACTTGAGTGAATTGTGACTATATGACTGAATTCGAGTGATTATGCGTTTATCTCTGTAAGGAAGCGCGCTAGAGCGCTGAAACTGTGGCTATACGTGCTTTCCTGAAAACACGCTTCTTTGAGGTTTTAAGCTCAGAATGTGAAACTGTGCGTGTATCTGGCCTGGGAACAGCTTCAGAACACAGTGCATTGCATATGTTGTATCGATTGGTCCAATGTGCTTGTATGGCCAATTTTAATTGAATATAAGCTTCTGAAGTGAAGATATGTACTTTTTCAAAAACTTTCTTTTTTTTAGTTTTTTCTTGTCAAAAATGTCCTTTCTGTGTGTAACCCAGTGGGAAAGTGACAAACTTGAGGGAATTGTGACAATATGACTGAATTGGAGTGAATGTGCGTTTATCTCTGTAAGGAAGCGCGCTAGAGCGCTGAAACTGTGGCTATACGTGCTTTCATGAAAACACGCTTCCTTGAGGTTTTAAGATCAGAATGTGAAACTGTGCGTGCTTCTGGCCAGGGAACAGCTTCAGATCACAATGCATTGCATATGTTGTATCGATTGGTCCAATGTGCTTGTATGGCCATTTGGAAGTGAATATAAGCTTCTGAAGTGAAGATATGCACTTTTTCAAAAACTTTCTTTTTTTAGTTTTGCTTGTCAAAAATGTCCTTTCTGTGTGTAACTTAGTGGGAAAGTGACAAACTTGAGTGAATTGTGACAATATGACTGAATTGGAGTGAATATGCGTTTATCTCTGTAAGAAAGCGAGCAAGAGCGCTGAAACTGTGGCTATACGCACTTTCATGAAAACATGCTTCTTTGAGGTTTTAAGCTCAGAACGTGAATCTGAGCGTGTTTCCGGCCTGGCAACAGCTTCAGATCACAGTGCAATGCATATATTGTATGGTTTGTTCCAATGTGCTTGTATGGCCATTTGGAAGTGAATAGAAGCTTCTGAAGTGAAGATATGCACTTTTTCAAAAACTTTCTTTTTTTTTAAATTTTGCTTGTCAAAAATGTCCATTCTGTGTGTAACCCAGTGGGAAAGTGAAAAACTTGAGTGAATTGTGACTATATGACTGAATTCGAGTGATTATGCGTTTATCTCTGTAAGGAAGCGCGCTAGAGCGCTGAAACTGTGGCTATACGTGCTTTCCTGAAAACACGCTTCTTTGAGGTTTTAAGCTCAGAATGTGAAACTGTGCGTGTATCTGGCCTGGGAACAGCTTCAGAACACAGTGCATTGCATATGTTGTATCGATTGGTCCAATGTGCTTGTATGGCCAATTTTAATTGAATATAAGCTTCTGAAGTGAAGATATGTACTTTTTCAAAAACTTTCTTTTTTTTAGTTTTTTCTTGTCAAAAATGTCCTTTCTGTGTGTAACCCAGTGGGAAAGTGACAAACTTGAGGGAATTGTGACAATATGACTGAATTGGAGTGAATGTGCGTTTATCTCTGTAAGGAAGCGCGCTAGAGCGCTGAAACTGTGGCTATACGTGCTTTCATGAAAACACGCTTCCTTGAGGTTTTAAGATCAGAATGTGAAACTGTGCGTGCTTCTGGCCAGGGAACAGCTTCAGATCACAATGCATTGCATATGTTGTATCGATTGGTCCAATGTGCTTGTATGGCCATTTGGAAGTGAATATAAGCTTCTGAAGTGAAGATATGCACTTTTTCAAAAACTTTCTTTTTTTAGTTTTGCTTGTCAAAAATGTCCTTTCTGTGTGTAACTTAGAGGGAAAGTGACAAACTTGAGTGAATTGTGACAATATGACTGAATTGGAGTGAATATGCGTTTATCTCTGTAAGAAAGCGAGCAAGAGCGCTGAAACTGTGGCTATACGCACTTTCATGAAAACATGCTTCTTTGAGGTTTTAAGCTCAGAACGTGAATCTGAGCGTGTTTCCGGCCTGGCAACAGCTTCAGATCACAGTGCAATGCATATATTGTATGGTTTGTTCCAATGTGCTTGTATGGCCATTTGGAAGTGAATAGAAGCTTCTGAAGTGAAGATATGCACTTTTTCAAAAACTTTCTTTTTTTTTAAATTTTGCTTGTCAAAAATGTCCATTCTGTGTGTAACCCAGTGGGAAAGTGAAAAACTTGAGTGAATTGTGACTATATGACTGAATTCGAGTGATTATGCGTTTATCTCTGTAAGGAAGCGCGCTAGAGCGCTGAAACTGTGGCTATACGTGCTTTCCTGAAAACACGCTTCTTTGAGGTTTTAAGCTCAGAATGTGAAACTGTGCGTGTATCTGGCCTGGGAACAGCTTCAGAACACAGTGCATTGCATATGTTGTATCGATTGGTCCAATGTGCTTGTATGGCCAATTTTAATTGAATATAAGCTTCTGAAGTGAAGATATGTACTTTTTCAAAAACTTTCTTTTTTTTAGTTTTTTCTTGTCAAAAATGTCCTTTCTGTGTGTAACCCAGTGGGAAAGTGACAAACTTGAGGGAATTGTGACAATATGACTGAATTGGAGTGAATGTGCGTTTATCTCTGTAAGGAAGCGCGCTAGAGCGCTGAAACTGTGGCTATACGTGCTTTCATGAAAACACGCTTCCTTGAGGTTTTAAGATCAGAATGTGAAACTGTGCGTGCTTCTGGCCAGGGAACAGCTTCAGATCACAATGCATTGCATATGTTGTATCGATTGGTCCAATGTGCTTGTATGGCCATTTGGAAGTGAATATAAGCTTCTGAAGTGAAGATATGCACTTTTTCAAAAACTTTCTTTTTTTAGTTTTGCTTGTCAAAAATGTCCTTTCTGTGTGTAACTTAGTGGGAAAGTGACAAACTTGAGTGAATTGTGACAATATGACTGAATTGGAGTGAATATGCGTTTATCTCTGTAAGAAAGCGAGCAAGAGCGCTGAAACTGTGGCTATACGCACTTTCATGAAAACATGCTTCTTTGAGGTTTTAAGCTCAGAACGTGAATCTGAGCGTGTTTCCGGCCTGGCAACAGCTTCAGATCACAGTGCAATGCATATATTGTATGGTTTGTTCCAATGTGCTTGTATGGCCATTTGGAAGTGAATAGAAGCTTCTGAAGTGAAGATATGCACTTTTTCAAAAACTTTCTTTTTTTTTAAATTTTGCTTGTCAAAAATGTCCATTCTGTGTGTAACCCAGTGGGAAAGTGAAAAACTTGAGTGAATTGTGACTATATGACTGAATTCGAGTGATTATGCGTTTATCTCTGTAAGGAAGCGCGCTAGAGCGCTGAAACTGTGGCTATACGTGCTTTCCTGAAAACACGCTTCTTTGAGGTTTTAAGCTCAGAATGTGAAACTGTGCGTGTATCTGGCCTGGGAACAGCTTCAGAACACAGTGCATTGCATATGTTGTATCGATTGGTCCAATGTGCTTGTATGGCCAATTTTAATTGAATATAAGCTTCTGAAGTGAAGATATGTACTTTTTCAAAAACTTTCTTTTTTTTAGTTTTTTCTTGTCAAAAATGTCCTTTCTGTGTGTAACCCAGTGGGAAAGTGACAAACTTGAGGGAATTGTGACAATATGACTGAATTGGAGTGAATGTGCGTTTATCTCTGTAAGGAAGCGCGCTAGAGCGCTGAAACTGTGGCTATACGTGCTTTCATGAAAACACGCTTCCTTGAGGTTTTAAGATCAGAATGTGAAACTGTGCGTGCTTCTGGCCAGGGAACAGCTTCAGATCACAATGCATTGCATATGTTGTATCGATTGGTCCAATGTGCTTGTATGGCCATTTGGAAGTGAATATAAGCTTCTGAAGTGAAGATATGCACTTTTTCAAAAACTTTCTTTTTTTAGTTTTGCTTGTCAAAAATGTCCTTTCTGTGTGTAACTTAGTGGGAAAGTGACAAACTTGAGTGAATTGTGACAATATGACTGAATTGGAGTGAATATGCGTTTATCTCTGTAAGAAAGCGAGCAAGAGCGCTGAAACTGTGGCTATACGCACTTTCATGAAAACATGCTTCTTTGAGGTTTTAAGCTCAGAACGTGAATCTGAGCGTGTTTCCGGCCTGGCAACAGCTTCAGATCACAGTGCAATGCATATATTGTATGGTTTGTTCCAATGTGCTTGTATGGCCATTTGGAAGTGAATAGAAGCTTCTGAAGTGAAGATATGCACTTTTTCAAAAACTTTCTTTTTTTTTAAATTTTGCTTGTCAAAAATGTCCATTCTGTGTGTAACCCAGTGGGAAAGTGAAAAACTTGAGTGAATTGTGACTATATGACTGAATTCGAGTGATTATGCGTTTATCTCTGTAAGGAAGCGCGCTAGAGCGCTGAAACTGTGGCTATACGTGCTTTCCTGAAAACACGCTTCTTTGAGGTTTTAAGCTCAGAATGTGAAACTGTGCGTGTATCTGGCCTGGGAACAGCTTCAGAACACAGTGCATTGCATATGTTGTATCGATTGGTCCAATGTGCTTGTATGGCCAATTTTAATTGAATATAAGCTTCTGAAGTGAAGATATGTACTTTTTCAAAAACTTTCTTTTTTTTAGTTTTTTCTTGTCAAAAATGTCCTTTCTGTGTGTAACCCAGTGGGAAAGTGACAAACTTGAGGGAATTGTGACAATATGACTGAATTGGAGTGAATGTGCGTTTATCTCTGTAAGGAAGCGCGCTAGAGCGCTGAAACTGTGGCTATACGTGCTTTCATGAAAACACGCTTCCTTGAGGTTTTAAGATCAGAATGTGAAACTGTGCGTGCTTCTGGCCAGGGAACAGCTTCAGATCACAATGCATTGCATATGTTGTATCGATTGGTCCAATGTGCTTGTATGGCCATTTGGAAGTGAATATAAGCTTCTGAAGTGAAGATATGCACTTTTTCAAAAACTTTCTTTTTTTAGTTTTGCTTGTCAAAAATGTCCTTTCTGTGTGTAACTTAGTGGGAAAGTGACAAACTTGAGTGAATTGTGACAATATGACTGAATTGGAGTGAATATGCGTTTATCTCTATGAGAAAGCGAGCAAGAGCGCTGAAACTGTGGCTATACGCACTTTCATGAAAACATGCTTCTTTGAGGTTTTAAGCTCAGAACGTGAATCTGAGCGTGTTTCCGGCTTGGCAACAGCTTCAGATCACAGTGCAATGCATATATTGTATGGTTTGTTCCAATGTGCTTGTATGGCCATTTGGAAGTGAATAGAAGCTTCTGAAGTGAAGATATGCACTTTTTCAAAAACTTTCTTTATTTTTTTATTTTGCTTGTCAAAAATGTCCATTCTGTGTGTAACCCAGTGGGAAAGTGACAAACTTGAGTGAATTGTGACTATATGACTGAATTCGAGTGATTATGCGTTTATCTCTTTAAGGAACCGCGCTAGAGCGCTGAAACTGTGGCTATACGTGCTTTCCTGAAAAAACGCTTCTTTGAGGTTTTAAGCTCAGAAAGTGAAACTGTGCGTGCTTCTGGCCAGGGAACAGCTTCAGATCACAGTGCATTGCATATATTGTATCGATTGGTCCAATGTGCTTGTATGGCCAATTTTAAGTGAATATAAGCTTCTGAAGTGAAGATATGTACTTTTAAAAAACTTTCTTTTTTTTAGTTTTGCTTGTCAAAAATGTCCTTTCTGTGTTTAACTTAGTGGGAAAGTGACAAACTTGAGTGAATTGTGACAATATGACTGAATTGGAGTGAATATGCGTTTATCTCTGTAAGAAAGCGAGCTAGAGCGCTGAAACTGTGGCTATACGCACTTTCATGAAAACATGCTTCTTTGAGGTTTTAAGCTCAGAAAGTGAATCTGAGCGTGTTTCCGGCCTGGCAACAGCTTCAGATCACAGTGCAATGCATATATGGTATCGTTTGTTCCAATGTGCTTGTATGGCCATTTGGAAGTGAATAGAAGCTTCTGAAGTGAAGATATGCACTTTTTCAAAAACTTTCTTTTTTTTTAAATTTTGCTTGTCAAAAATGTCCATTCTGTGTGTAACCCAGTGGGAAAGTGAAAAACTTGAGTGAATTGTGACTATATGACTGAATTCGAGTGATTATGCGTTTATCTCTGTAAGGACGCGCGCTAGAGCGCTGAAACTGTGGCTATACGTGCTTTCATGAAAACACGCTTCTTTGAGGTTTGAAGGTCAGAATGTGAAACTGTGCGTGCTTCTGGCCAGGGAACAGCTTCAGATCACAGTGCATTGCATATATTGTATCGATTGGTCCAATGTGCTTGTATGGCCAATTTTAAGTGAATATAAGCTTCTGAAGTGAAGATATGTTTTTTTTCAAAAACTTTCTTTTTTTTTAGTTTTGCTTGTCAAAAATGTCCTTTCTGTGTGTAACTTAGTGGGAAAGTGACAAACTTGAGTGAATTGTGACAATATGACTGAATTGGAGTGAATATGCCTTTATCTCTGTAAGAAAGCGAGCTAGAGCGCTGAAACTGTGGCTATACGCACTTTCATGGAAACACGCTTCTTTGAGGTTTTAAGCTCAGAACGTGAATCTGAGCGTGTTTCTGGCCTGGGAACAGCTTCAGATCACAGTGCAATGCGTATATGGTATCGTTTGGTCCAATGGCTTTTATGGCCATTTGGAAGTGAATATAAGCTTCTGAAGTGAAGATATGTACTTTTTAAAAACTTTCTTTTTTTTAATTTTGCTTGTCAAAAATGTCCATTCTGTGTGTTACCCAGTGGGAAAGTGACAAACTTGAGTGAATTGTGACTATATGACTGAATTGGAGTGAATATGCGTTTATCTCTGTAAGAAAGCGAGCTAGAGCGCTGAAACTGTGGCTATACGTGCTTTCCTGAAAACACGCTTCTTTGAGGTTTTAAGCTCAGAAAGTGAATCTGAGCGTGTTTCTGTCCTGGGAACAGCTTCAGATCACAGTGCATTGCATATATTGTATCGATTGGTCCAATGTGCTTGTATGGCCAATTTTAAGTGAATTTAAGCTTCTGAAGTGAAGATATGTATTTTTCAAAAACTTTCTTTTTTTTAGTTTTGCATGTCAAAAATGTCCTTTCTGTGTGTAACTTAGTGGGAAAGTGACAAACTTGAGTGAATTGTGACAATATGACTGAATTGGAGTGAATATGCGTTTATCTCTGTAAGAAAGCGAGCTAGAGCGCTGAAACTGTGGCTATACGCACTTTCATGAAAACATGCTTCGATGAGGTTTTAAGCTCAGAACGTGAATCTGAGCGTGTTTCTGTCCTGGGAACAGCTTCAGATCACAGTGCAATGCTTATATGGTATCGATTGGTCCAATGTGCTTGTATGGCCATTTGGAAGTGAATATAAGCTTCTGAAGTGAAGATATGCACTTTTTCAAAAACTTTCTTTTTTTTAGTTTTGCTTGTCAAAAATGTCCTTTCTGTGTGCAACTTAGTGGGAAAGTGACAAACTTGAGTGAATTGTGACAATATGACTGAATTGGAGTGAATATGCGTTTATCTCTGTAAGAAAGCGAGCTAGAGCGCTGAAACTGTGGCTATACGCACTTTCATGAAAACATGCTTCTTTGAGGTTTTAAGCTCAGAACGTGAATCTGAGCGTGTTTCTGGCCTGGCAACAGCTTCAGATCACAGTGCAATGCATATATTGTATCGTTTGTTCCAATGTCCTTGTATGGCCAATTTTAAGTGAATATAAGCTTCTGAAGTGAAGATATGCACTTATTCAAAAACTTCCATTTTTTTAGTTTTGCTTGTCAAAAATGTCCTTTCTGTGTGTAACTTAGTGGGAAAGTGACAAACTTGAGTGAATTGTGACTATATGACTGAATTGGAGTGAATATGCGTTTATCTCTGTAAGAAAGCGAGCAAGAGCGCTGAAACTGTGGAAATACGCACTTTCATGAAAACATGCCTCTTTGAGGTTTTAAGCTCAGAACGTGAATCTGAGCGTGTTTCCGGCCTGGCAGCAGCTTCAGATCACAGTGCAATGCATATATGGTATCGTTTGGTCCAATGTGCTTGTATGGCCATTTGGAAGTGAATATAAGCTTCTGAAGTGAAGATATGCACTTTTCAAAAACTTTCTTTTTTTAGTTTTTCTTGTCAAAAATGTCTTTTCTGTGTGTAACTTAGTGGGAAAGTGACAAACTTGAGTGAATTGTGACAATATGACTGAATTGGAGTGAATATGCGTTTATCTCTGTAAGAAAGCGAGCAAGAGCGCTGAAACTGTGGCTATACGCACTTTCATGAAAACATGCTTCTTTGAGGTTTTAAGCTCAGAATGTGAAACTGTGCGTGCTTCTGGCCAGGGAACAGCTTCAGATCACAGTGCATTGCATATATTGTATCGATTGGTCCAATGTGCTTGTATGGCCAATTTTAAGTGAATATAAGCTTCTGAAGTGAAGATATGTACTTTTAAAAAACTTTCTTTTTTTTAGTTTTGCTTGTCAAAAATGTCCTTTCTGTGTGTAACTTAGTGGGAAAGTGACAAACTTGAGTGAATTGTGACAATATGACTGAATTGGAGTGAATATGCGTTTATCTCTGTAAGAAAGCGAGCTAGAGCGCTGAAACTGTGGCTATACGCACTTTCATGAAAACATGCTTCTTTGAGGTTTTAAGCTCAGAAAGTGAATCTGAGCGTGTTTCCGGCCTGGCAACAGCTTCAGATCACAGTGCAATGCATATATGGTATCGTTTGTTCCAATGTGCTTGTATGGCCATTTGGAAGTGAATAGAAGCTTCTGAAGTGAAGATATGCACTTTTTCAAAAACTTTCTTTTTTTTAAAATTTTGCTTGTCAAAAATGTCCATTCTGTGTGTAACCCAGTGGGAAAGTGAAAAACCTGAGTGAATTGTGACTATATGACTGAATTCGAGTGATTATGCGTTTATCTCTGTAAGGAAGCGCGCTAGAGCGCTGAAACTGTGGCTATACGTGCTTTCATGAAAACACGCTTCTTTGAGGTTTGAAGGTCAGAATGTGAAACTGTGCGTGCTTCTGGCCAGGGAACAGCTTCAGATCCCAGTGCATTGCATATATTGTATCGATTGGTCCAATGTGCTTGTATGGCCAATTTTAAGTGAATATAAGCTTCTGAAGTGAAGATATGTTTTTTTTCAAAAACTTTCTTTTTTTTTAGTTTTGCTTGTCAAAAATGTCCTTTCTGTGTGTAACTTAGTGGGAAAGTGACAAACTTGAGTGAATTGTGACAATATGACTGAATTGGAGTGAATATGCCTTTATCTCTGTCAGAAAGCGAGCTAGAGCGCTGAAACTGTGGCTATACGCACTTTCATGGAAACACGCTTCTTTGAGGTTTTAAGCTCAGAACGTGAATCTGAGCATGTTTCTGGCCTGGGAACAGCTTCAGATCACAGTGCAATGCGTATATGGTATCGTTTGGTCCAATGGCTTTTATGGCCATTTGGAAGTGAATATAAGCTTCTGAAGTGAAGATATGTACTTTTCAAAAACTTTCTTTTTTTTAATTTTGCTTGTCAAAAATGTCCATTCTGTGTGTTACCCAGTGGGAAAGTGACAAACTTGAGTGAATTGTGACTATATGACTGAATTGGAGTGAATATGCGTTTATCTCTGTAAGAAAGCGAGCTAGAGCGCTGAAACTGTGGCTATACGTGCTTTCCTGAAAACACGCTTCTTTGAGGTTTTAAGCTCAGAATGTGAAACTGTGCGTGCTTCTGGCGAGGGAACAGCTTCAGATCACAGTGCATTGCATATATTGTATCGATTGGTCCAATGTGCTTGTATGGCCAATTTTAAGTGAATTTAAGCTTCTGAAGTGAAGATATGTACTTTTCAAAAACTTTCTTTTTTTTAGTTTTGCATGTCAAAAATGTCCTTTCTGTGTGTAACTTAGTGGGAAAGTGACAAACTTGAGTGAATTGTGACAATATGACTGAATTGGAGTGAATATGCGTTTATCTCTGTAAGAAAGCGAGCTAGAGCGCTGAAACTGTGGCTATACGCACTTTCATGGAAACACGCTTCTTTGAGGTTTTAAGCTCAGAACATGAATCTGAGCATGTTTCTGGCCTGGGAACAGCTTCAGATCACAGTGCAATGCGTATATGGTATCGTTTGGTCCAATGGCTTTTATGGCCATTTGGAAGTGAATATAAGCTTCTGAAGTGAAGATATGTACTTTTCAAAAACTTTCTTTTTTTTAATTTTGCTTGTCAAAAATGTCCATTCTGTGTGTTACCCAGTGGGAAAGTGACAAACTTGAGTGAATTGTGACTATATGACTGAATTGGAGTGAATATGCGTTTATCTCTGTAAGAAAGCGAGCTAGAGCGCTGAAACTGTGGCTATACGCACTTTCATGAAAACATGCTTCGATGAGGTTTTAAGCTCAGAACGTGAATCTGAGCGTGTTTCTGTCCTGGGAACAGCTTCAGATCACAGTGCATTGCATATATTGTATCGATTGGTCCAATGTGCTTGTATGGCCAATTTTAAGTGAATTTAAGCTTCTGAAGTGAAGATATGTACTTTTCAAAAACTTTCTTTTTTTTAGTTTTGCATGTCAAAAATGTCCTTTCTGTGTGTAACTTAGTGGGAAAGTGACAAACTTGAGTGAATTGTGACAATATGACTGAATTGGAGTGAATATGCGTTTATCTCTGTAAGAAAGCGAGCTAGAGCGCTGAAACTGTGGCTATACGCACTTTCATGAAAACATGCTTCTTTGAGGTTTTAAGCTCAGAACGTGAATCTGAGCGTGTTTCTGGCCTGGCAACAGCTTCAGATCACAGTGCAATGCATATATTGTATCGTTTGTTCCAATGTCCTTGTATGGCCAATTTTAAGTGAATATAAGCTTCTGAAGTGAAGATATGCACTTTTTCAAAAACTTCCATTTTTTTAGTTTTGCTTGTCAAAAATGTCCTTTCTGTGTGTAACTTAGTGGGAAAGTGACAAACTTGAGTGAATTGTGACTATATGACTGAATTGGAGTGAATATGCGTTTATCTCTGTAAGAAAGCGAGCAAGAGCGCTGAAACTGTGGAAATACGCACTTTCATGAAAACATGCCTCTTTGAGGTTTTAAGCTCAGAACGTGAATCTGAGCGTGTTTCCGGCCTGGCAGCAGCTTCAGATCACAGTGCAATGCATATATGGTATCGTTTGGTCCAATGTGCTTGTATGGCCATTTGGAAGTGAATATAAGCTTCTGAAGTGAAGATATGCACTTTTCAAAAACTTTCTTTTTTTAGTTTTGCTTGGCAAAAATGTCCTTTCTGTGTGTAACTTAGTGGGAAAGTGACAAACTTGAGTGAATTGTGACAATATGACTGAATTGGAGTGAATATGCGTTTATCTCTGTAAGAAAGCGAGCAAGAGCCCTGAAACTGTGGCTATACGCACTTTCATGAAAACATGCTTCTTTGAGGTTTTAAGCTCAGAACGTGAATCTGAGCGTGTTTCCGGCCTGGCAACAGCTTCAGATCACAGTGCAATGCATATATTGTATGGTTTGTTCCAATTTGCTTGTATGGCCATTTGGAAGTGAATATAAGCTTCTGAAGTGAAGATATGCACTTTTCAAAAACTTTCTTTTTTTAGTTTTGCTTGGCAAAAATGTCCTTTCTGTGTGTAACTTAGTGGGAAAGTGACAAACTTGAGTGAATTGTGACAATATGACTGAATTGGAGTGAATATGCGTTTATCTCTGAAAGAAAGCGAGCAAGAGCGCTGAAACTGTGGATATACGCACTTTCATGGAAACACGCTTCTTTGAGGTTTTAAGCTCAGAACGTGAATCTGAGCGTGTTTCTGGCCTGGGAACAGCTTCAGATCACAGTGCAATGCGTATATGGTATCGTTTGGTCCAATGGCTTTTATGGCCATTTGGAAGTGAATATAAGCTTCTGAAGTGAAGATATGCACTTTTTCAAAAACTTTCTTTTTTTTAGATTTGCTTGTCAGAAATGTCCATTCTGTGTGTTACTCAGTGGGAAAGTGAACAACTTCAGTGAATTGTGACTATATTACTGAATTGGAGTGAATATGCTCGTATCTCTGTAAGGAAGCGCGCTAGAGCGCTGAAACTGTGGCTATACGCACTTTCATGGAAACACGCTTCTTTGAGGTTTTAAGCTCAGAACGTGAATCTGAGCGTGTTTCTGGCCTGGGAACAGCTTCAGATCACAGTGCAATGCCTATATGGTATCGATTGGTCCAATGTGCTTGTATGGCCATTTGGAAGTGAATATAAGCTTCTGAAGTGAAGATATGCACTTTTTCAAAAACTTTCTTTTTTTTAGTTTTGCTTGTCAAAAATGTCCTTTCTGTGTGTAACTTAGTGGGAAAGTGACAAACTTGAGTGAATTGAGACAATATGACTGAATTGGAGTGAATATGCGTTTATCTCTGCAAGAAAGCGAGCTAGAGCGCTGAAACTGTGGCTATACGCACTTTCATGAAAACACGCTTCTTTGAGGTTTTAAGCTCAGAACGTGAATCTGAGCGTGTTTCTGGCCTGGGAACAGCTTCAGATCACAGTGCAATGCATATATTGTATCGTTTGTTCCAATGTCCTTGTATGGCCATTAGGAAGTGAATATAAGCTTCTGAAGTGAAGATATGCACTTTTTCAAAAACTTTCTATTTTTTAGTTTTTTCTTGTCAAAAATGTCCTTTCTGTGTGTAACTTAGTGGGAAAGTGACAAACTTGAGTGAATTGTGACAATATGACTGAATTGGAGTGAATATGCGTTTATCTCTGTAAGAAAGCGAGCTAGAGCGCTGAAACTGTGGCTATACGCACTTTCATGAAAACATGCTTCTTTGAGGTTTTAAGCTCAGAACGTGAATCTGAGCGTGTTTCCGGCCTGGCAGCAGCTTCAGATCACAGTGCAATGCATATATGGTATCGTGTGGTCCAATGTGCTTGTATGGCCATTTGGAAGTGAATATAAGCTTCTGAAGTGAAGATATGCACTTTTCAAAAACTTTCTTTTTTTAGTTTTGCTTCGCAAAAATGTCCGTTCTGTGTGTAACTTAGTGGGAAAGTGACAAACTTGAGTGAATTGTGACAATATGACTGAATTGGAGTGAATATGCGTTTATCTCTGTAAGAAAGCGAGCTAGAGCGCTGAAACTGTGGCTATACGAACTTTCATGAAAACATGCTTCTTTGAGGTTTTAAGCTCAGAACGTGAATCTGAGCGTGTTTCTGGCCTGGGAACAGCTTCAGAACACAGTGCATTGCATATGTTGTATCGATTGGTCCAATGTGCTTGTATGGCCAATTTTAATTGAATATAAGCTTCTGAAGTGAAGATATGTACTTTTTCAAAAACTTTCTTTTTTTTAGTTTTTTCTTGTCAAAAATGTCCTTTCTGTGTGTAACTTAGTGGGAAAGTGACAAACTTGAGTGAATTGTGACAATATGACTGAATTGGAGTGAATATGCGTTTATCTCTGTTAGAAAGCGAGCTAGAGCGCTGAAACTGTGGCTATACGCACTTTCATGGAAACACGCTTCTTTGAGGTTTTAAGCTCAGAACGTGAATCTGAGCGTGTTTCTGGCCTGGGAACAGCTTCAGATCACAGTGCAATGCGTATATGGTATCGTTTGGTCCAATGGCTTTTATGGCCATTTGGAAGTGAATATAAGCTTCTGAAGTGAAGATATGCACTTTTTCAAAAACTTTCTTTTTTTTAGATTTGCTTGTCAGAAATGTCCATTCTCTGTGTTACTCAGTGGGAAAGTGAACAACTTCAGTGAATTGTGACTATATTACTGAATTGGAGTGAATATGCTCGTATCTCTGTAAGGAAGCGCGCTAGAGCGCTGAAACTGTGGCTATACGCACTTTCATGGAAACACGCTTCTTTGAGGTTTTAAGCTCAGAACGTGAATCTGAGCGTGTTTCTAGCCTGGGAACAGCTTCAGATCACAGTGCAATGCTTATATGGTATCGATTGGTCCAATGTGCTTGTATGGCCATTTGGAAGTGAATATAAGCTTCTGAAGTGAAGATATGCACTTTTTCAAAAACTTTCTTTTTTTTAGTTTTGCTTGTCAAAAATGTCCTTTCTGTGTGTAACCCAGTGGGAAAGTGACAAACTTGAGGGAATTGTGACAATATGACTGAATTCGAGTGAATATGCGTTTATCTCTGTAAGGAAGCGCGCTAGAGCGCTGAAACTGTGGCTATACGTGCTTTCATGAAAACATGCTTCCTTGAGGTTTTAAGATCAGAATGTGAAACTGTGCGTGCTTCTGGCCAGGGAACAGCTTCAAATCACAGTGCATTGCATATGTTGTATCGATTGGTCCAATGTGCTTGTATGGCCATTTGGAAGTGAATATAAGCTTCTGAAGTGAAGATATGCACTTTTTCAAAAACTTTCTTTTTTTAGTTTTGCTTGTCAAAAATGTTCTTTCTGTGTGTAACGTAGTGGGAAAGTGACAAACTTGAGTGAATTGTGACAATATGACTGAATTGGAGTGAATATGCGTTTATCTCTGTAAGAAAGCGAGCAAGAGCGCTGAAACTGTGGCTATACGCACTTTCATGAAAACATGCTTCTTTGAGGTTTTAAGCTCAGAACGTGAATCTGAGCGTGTTTCCGGCTTGGCAACAGCTTCAGATCACAGTGCAATGCATATATTGTATGGTGTGTTCCAATGTGCTTGTATGGCCATTTGGAAGTGAATAGAAGCTTCTGAAGTGAAGATATGCACTTTTTCAAAAACTTTCTTTTTTTTTTATTTTGCTTGTCAAAAATGTCCATTCTGTGTGTAACCCAGTGGGAAAGTGAAAAACTTGAGTGAATTGTGACTATATGACTGAATTCGAGTGATTCTGCGTTTATCTCTGGAAGGAAGCGCGCTAGAGCGCTGAAACTGTGGCTATACGCACTTTCATGGAAACACGCTTCTTTGAGGTTTTAAGCTCAGAACGTGAATCTGAGCGTGTTTTTGTCCTGGGAACAGCTTCAGATCACAGTGCCATGCTTATATGGTATCGATTGGTCCAATGTGCTTGTATGGCCATTTGGAAGTGAATATAAGCTTCTGAAGTGAAGATATGCACTTTTTCAAAAACTTTCTTTTTTTTAGTTTTGCTTGTCAAAAATGTCCTTTCTGTGTGCAACTTAGTGGGAAAGTGACAAACTTGAGTGAATTGTGACAATATGACTGAATTGGAGTGAATATGCGTTTATCTCTGTAAGAAAGCGAGCTAGAGCGCTGAAACTGTGGCTATACGCACTTTCATGAAAACATGCTTCTTTGAGGTTTTAAGCTCAGAACGTGAATCTGAGCGTGTTTCTGGCCTGGCAACAGCTTCAGATCACAGTGCAATGCATATATTGTATGGTTTGTTCCAATGTCCTTGTATGGCCAATTTTAAGTGAATATAAGCTTCTGAAGTGAAGATATGCACTTTTTCAAAAACTTCCATTTTTTTAGTTTTGCTTGTCAAAAATGTCCTTTCTGTGTGTAACTTAGTGGGAAAGTGACAAACTTGAGTGAATTGTGACTTTATGACTGAATTGGAGTGAATATGCGTTTATCTCTGTAAGAAAGCGAGCAAGAGCGCTGAAACTGTGGAAATACGCACTTTCATGAAAACATGCCTCTTTGAGGTTTTAAGCTCAGAACGTGTATCTGAGCGTGTTTCCGGCCTGGCAGCAGCTTCAGATCACAGTGCAATGCATATATGGTATCGTTTGGTCCAATGTGCTTGTATGGCCATTTGGAAGTGAATATAAGCTTCTGAAGTGAAGATATGCACTTTTCAAAAACTTTCTTTTTTTAGTTTTGCTTGGCAAAAATGTCCTTTCTGTGTGTAACTTAGTGGGAAAGTGACAAACTTGAGTGAATTGTGACAATATGACTGAATTGGAGTGAATATGCGTTTATCTCTGTAAGAAAGCGAGCAAGAGCGCTGAAACTGTGGAAATACGCACTTTCATGAAAACATGCCTCTTTGAGGTTTTAAGCTCAGAACGTGAATCTGAGCGTGTTTCCGGCCTGGCAGCAGCTTCAGATCACAGTGCAATGCGTATATGGTATCGTTTGGTCCAATGGCTTTTATGGCCATTTGGAAGTGAATATAAGCTTCTGAAGTGAAGATATGCACTTTTTCAAAAACTTTCTTTTTTTTAGATTTGCTTGTCAGAAATGTCCATTCTGTGTGTTACTCAGTGGGAAAGTGAACAACTTCAGTGAATTGTGACTATATTACTGAATTGGAGTGAATATGCTCGTATCTCTGTAAGGAAGCGCGCTAGAGCGCTGAAACTGTGGCTATACGCACTTTCATGAAAACATGCTTCTTTGAGGTTTTCAGCTCAGAACGTGAATCTGAGCGTGTTTCCGGCCTGGCAGCAGCTTCAGATCACAGTGCAATGCATATATGGTATCGTTTGGTCCAATGTGCTTGTATGGCCATTTGGAAGTGAATATAAGCTTCTGAAGTGAAGATATGCACTTTTCAAAAACTTTCTTTTTTTAGTTTTGCTTCGCAAAAATGTCCTTTCTGTGTGTAACTTAGTGGGAAAGTGACAAACTTGAGTGAATTGTGACAGTATGACTGAATTGGAGTGAATATGCGTTTATCTCTGTAAGAAAGCGAGCTAGAGCGCTGAAACTGTGGCTATACGAACTTTCATGAAAACATGCTTCTTTAAGGTTTTAAGCTCAGAACGTGAATCTGAGCGTGTTTCTGGCCTGGGAACAGCTTCAGAACACAGTGCATTGCATATGTTGTATCGATTGGTCCAATGTGCTTGTATGGCCAATTTTAATTGAATATAAGCTTCTGAAGTGAAGATATGTACTTTTTCAAAAACTTTCTTTTTTTTAGTTTTTTCTTGTCAAAAATGTCCTTTCTGTGTGTAACTTAGTGGGAAAGTGACAAACTTGAGTGAATTGTGACAATATGACTGAATTGGAGTGAATATGCGTTTATCTCTGTTAGAAAGCGAGCTAGAGCGCTGAAACTGTGGCTATACGCACTTTCATGGAAACACGCTTCTTTGAGGTTTTAAGATCAGAACGTGAATCTGAGCGTGTTTCTGGCCTGGGAACAGCTTCAGATCACAGTGCAATGCGTATATGGTATCGTTTGGTCCAATGGCTTTTATGGCCATTTGGAAGTGAATATAAGCTTCTGAAGTGAAGATATGCACTTTTTCAAAAACTTTCTTTTTTTTAGATTTGCTTGTCAGAAATGTCCATTCTCTGTGTTACTCAGTGGGAAAGTGAACAACTTCAGTGAATTGTGACTATATTACTGAATTGGAGTGAATATGCTCGTATCTCTGTAAGGAAGCGCGCTAGAGCGCTGAAACTGTGGCTATACGCACTTTCATGGAAACACGCTTCTTTGAGGTTTTAAGCTCAGAACGTGAATCTGAGCGTGTTTCTAGCCTGGGAACAGCTTCAGATCACAGTGCAATGCTTATATGGTATCGATTGGTCCAATGTGCTTGTATGGCCATTTGGAAGTGAATATAAGCTTCTGAAGTGAAGATATGCACTTTTTCAAAAACTTTCTTTTTTTTAGTTTTGCTTGTCAAAAATGTCCTTTCTGTGTGTAACCCAGTGGGAAAGTGACAAACTTGAGGGAATTGTGACAATATGACTGAATTCGAGTGAATATGCGTTTATCTCTGTAAGGAAGCGCGCTAGAGCGCTGAAACTGTGGCTATACGTGCTTTCATGAAAACACGCTTCCTTGAGGTTTTAAGATCAGAATGTGAAACTGTGCGTGCTTCTGGCCAGGGAACAGCTTCAGATCACAGTGCATTGCATATGTTGTATCGATTGGTCCAATGTGCTTGTATGGCCATTTGGAAGTGAATATAAGCTTCTGAAGTGAAGATATGCACTTTTTCAAAAACTTTCTTTTTTTAGTTTTGCTTGTCAAAAATGTCCTTTCTGTGTGTAACGTAGTGGGAAAGTGACAAACTTGAGTGAATTGTGACAATATGACTGAATTGGAGTGAATATGCGTTTATCTCTGTAAGAAAGCGAGCAAGAGCGCTGAAACTGTGGCTGTACGCACTTTCATGAAAACATGCTTCTTTGAGGTTTTAAGCTCAGAACGTGAATCTGAGCGTGTTTCCGGCTTGGCAACAGCTTCAGATCACAGTGCAATGCATATATTGTATGGTGTGTTCCAATGTGCTTGTATGGCCATTTGGAAGTGAATAGAAGCTTCTGAAGTGAAGATATGCACTTTTTCAAAAACTTTCTTTTTTTTTTTATTTTGCTTGTCAAAAATGTCCTTTCTGTGTGCAACTTAGTGGGAAAGTGACAAACTTGAGTGAATTGTGACAATATGACTGAATTGGAGTGAATATGCGTTTATCTCTGTAAGAAAGCGAGCTAGAGCGCTGAAACTGTGGCTATACGCACTTTCATGAAAACATGCTTCTTTGAGGTTTTAAGCTCAGAACGTGAATCTGAGCGTGTTTCTGGCCTGGCAACAGCTTCAGATCACAGTGCAATGCATATATTGTATGGTTTGTTCCAATGTCCTTGTATGGCCAATTTTAAGTGAATATAAGCTTCTGAAGTGAAGATATGCACTTTTTCAAAAACTTCCATTTTTTTAGTTTTGCTTGTCAAAAATGTCCTTTCTGTGTGTAACTTAGTGGGAAAGTGACAAACTTGAGTGAATTGTGACTATATGACTGAATTGGAGTGAATATGCGTTTATCTCTGTAAGAAAGCGAGCAAGAGCGCTGAAACTGTGGAAATACGCACTTTCATGAAAACATGCCTCTTTGAGGTTTTAAGCTCAGAACGTGTATCTGAGCGTGTTTCCGGCCTGGCAGCAGCTTCAGATCACAGTGCAATGCATATATGGTATCGTTTGGTCCAATGTGCTTGTATGGCCATTTGGAAGTGAATATAAGCTTCTGAAGTGAAGATATGCACTTTTCAAAAACTTTCTTTTTTTAGTTTTGCTTGGCAAAAATGTCCTTTCTGTGTGTAACTTAGTGGGAAAGTGACAAACTTGAGTGAATTGTGACAATATGACTGCATTGGAGTGAATATGCGTTTATCTCTGTAAGAAAGCGAGCAAGAGCGCTGAAACTGTGGAAATACGCACTTTCATGAAAACATGCCTCTTTGAGGTTTTAAGCTCAGAACGTGAATCTGAGCGTGTTTCCGGCCTGGCAGCAGCTTCAGATCACAGTGCAATGCGTATATGGTATCGTTTGGTCCAATGGCTTTTATGGCCATTTGGAAGTGAATATAAGCTTCTGAAGTGAAGATATGCACTTTTTCAAAAACTTTCTTTTTTTTAGATTTGCTTGTCAGAAATGTCCATTCTGTGTGTTACTCAGTGGGAAAGTGAACAACTTCAGTGAATTGTGACTATATTACTGAATTGGAGTGAATATGCTCGTATCTCTGTAAGGAAGCGCGCTAGAGCGCTGAAACTGTGGCTATACGCACTTTCATGAAAACATGCTTCTTTGAGGTTTTAAGCTCAGAACGTGAATCTGAGCGTGTTTCCGGCCTGGCAGCAGCTTCAGATCACAGTGCAATGCATATATGGTATCGTTTGGTCCAATGTGCTTGTATGGCCATTTGGAAGTGAATATAAGCTTCTGAAGTGAAGATATGCACTTTTCAAAAACTTTCTTTTTTTAGTTTTGCTTCGCAAAAATGTCCTTTCTGTGTGTAACTTAGTGGGAAAGTGACAAACTTGAGTGAATTGTGACAGTATGACTGAATTGGAGTGAATATGCGTTTATCTCTGTAAGAAAGCGAGCTAGAGCGCTGAAACTGTGGCTATACGAACTTTCATGAAAACATGCTTCTTTGAGGTTTTAAGCTCAGAACGTGAATCTGAGCGTGTTTCTGGCCTGGGAACAGCTTCAGAACACAGTGCATTGCATATGTTGTATCGATTGGTCCAATGTGCTTGTATGGCCAATTTTAATTGAATATAAGCTTCTGAAGTGAAGATATGTACTTTTTCAAAAACTTTCTTTTTTTTAGTTTTTTCTTGTCAAAAATGTCCTTTCTGTGTGTAACTTAGTGGGAAAGTGACAAACTTGAGTGAATTGTGACAATATGACTGAATTGGAGTGAATATGCGTTTATCTCTGTTAGAAAGCGAGCTAGAGCGCTGAAACTGTGGCTATACGCACTTTCATGGAAACACGCTTCTTTGAGGTTTTAAGCTCAGAACGTGAATCTGAGCGTGTTTCTGGCCTGGGAACAGCTTCAGATCACAGTGCAATGCGTATATGGTATCGTTTGGTCCAATGGCTTTTATGGCCATTTGGAAGTGAATATAAGCTTCTGAAGTGAAGATATGCACTTTTTCAAAAACTTTCTTTTTTTTAGATTTGCTTGTCAGAAATGTCCATTCTCTGTGTTACTCAGTGGGAAAGTGAACAACTTCAGTGAATTGTGACTATATTACTGAATTGGAGTGAATATGCTCGTATCTCTGTAAGGAAGCGCGCTAGAGCGCTGAAACTGTGGCTATACGCACTTTCATGGAAACACGCTTCTTTGAGGTTTTAAGCTCAGAACGTGAATCTGAGCGTGTTTCTAGCCTGGGAACAGCTTCAGATCACAGTGCAATGCTTATATGGTATCGATTGGTCCAATGTGCTTGTATGGCCAATTTTAAGTGAATATAAGCTTCTGAAGTGAAGATATGTACTTTTCAAAAACTTTCTTTTTTTTAGTTTTGCTTGTCAAAAATGTCCTTTCTGTGTGTAACCCAGTGGGAAAGTGACAAACTTGAGGGAATTGTGACAATATGACTGAATTCGAGTGAATATGCGTTTATCTCTGTAAGGAAGCGCGCTAGAGCGCTGAAACTGTGGCTATACGTGCTTTCATGAAAACACGCTTCCTTGAGGTTTTAAGATCAGAATGTGAAACTGTGCGTGCTTCTGGCCAGGGAACAGCTTCAGATCACAGTGCATTGCATATGTTGTATCGATTGGTCCAATGTGCTTGTATGGCCATTTGGAAGTGAATATAAGCTTCTGAAGTGAAGATATGCACTTTTTCAAAAACTTTCTTTTTTTAGTTTTGCTTGTCAAAAATGTCCTTTCTGTGTGTAACGTAGTGGGAAAGTGACAAACTTGAGTGAATTGTGACAATATGACTGAATTGGAGTGAATATGCGTTTATCTCTGTAAGAAAGCGAGCAAGAGCGCTGAAACTGTGGCTGTACGCACTTTCATGAAAACATGCTTCTTTGAGGTTTTAAGCTCAGAACGTGAATCTGAGCGTGTTTCCGGCTTGGCAACAGCTTCAGATCACAGTGCAATGCATATATTGTATGGTGTGTTCCAATGTGCTTGTATGGCCATTTGGAAGTGAATAGAAGCTTCTGAAGTGAAGATATGCACTTTTTCAAAAACTTTCTTTTTTTTTTTATTTTGCTTGTCAAAAATGTCCATTCTGTGTGTAACCCAGTGGGAAAGTGAAAAACTTGAGTGAATTGTGACTATATGACTGAATTCGAGTGATTCTGCGTTTATCTCTGGAAGGAAGCGCGCTAGAGCGCTGAAACTGTGGCTATACGTGCTTTCCTGAAAACACGCTTCTTTGAGGTTTTAAGCTCAGAATGTGAAACTGTGCGTGCTTCTGGCCAGGGAACAGCTTCAGATCACAGTGCATTGCATATATTGTATCGATTGGTCCAATGTGCTTGTATGGCCAATTTTAAGTGAATATAAGCTTCTGAAGTGAAGATATGTACTTTTAAAAAACTTTCTTTTTTTTAGTTTTGCTTGTCAAAAATGTCCTTTCTGTGTGTAACTTAGTGGGAAAGTGACAAACTTGAGTGAATTGTGACAATATGACTGAATTGGAGTGAATATGCGTTTATCTCTGTAAGAAAGCGAGCTAGAGCGCTGAAACTGTGGCTATACGCACTTTCATGAAAACATGCTTCTTTGAGGTTTTAAGCTCAGAAAGTGAATCTGAGCGTGTTTCCGGCCTGGCAACAGCTTCAGATCACAGTGCAATGCATATATGGTATCGTTTGTTCCAATGTGCTTGTATGGCCATTTGGAAGTGAATAGAAGCTTCTGAAGTGAAGATATGCACTTTTTCAAAAACTATCTTTTTTTTTAAATTTTGCTTGTCAAAAATGTCCATTCTGTGTGTAACCCAGTGGGAAAGTGAAAAACCTGAGTGAATTGTGACTATATGACTGAATTCGAGTGATTATGCGTTTATCTCTGTAAGGAAGCGCGCTAGAGCGCTGAAACTGTGGCTATACGTGCTTTCATGAAAACACGCTTCTTTGAGGTTTGAAGGTCAGAATGTGAAACTGTGCGTGCTTCTGGCCAGGGAACAGCTTCAGATCCCAGTGCATTGCATATATTGTATCGATTGGTCCAATGTGCTTGTATGGCCAATTTTAAGTGAATATAAGCTTCTGAAGTGAAGATATGTTTTTTTTCAAAAACTTTCTTTTTTTTAGTTTTGCTTGTCAAAAATGTCCTTTCTGTGTGTAACTTAGTGGGAAAGTGACAAACTTGAGTGAATTGTGACAATATGACTGATGTGGAGTGAATATGCGTTTATCTCTGTCAGAAAGCGAGCTAGAGCGCTGAAACTGTGGCTATACGCACTTTCATGGAAACACGCTTCTTTGAGGTTTTAAGCTCAGAACGTGAATCTGAGCGTGTTTCTGGCCTCGGAACAGCTTCAGATCACAGTGCAATGCGTATATGGTATCGTTTGGTCCAATGGCTTTTATGGCCATTTGGAAGTGAATATAAGCTTCTGAAGTGAAGATATGCACTTTTTCAAAAACTTCCTTTTTTTTAGTTTTGCTTGTCAAAAATGTCCTTTTTGTGTGTAACTTAGTGGGAAAGTGACAAACTTGAGTGAATTGTGACAATATGACTGAATTGGAGTGAATATGCGTTTATCTCTGTAAGAAAGCGAGCTAGAGCGCTGAAACTGTGGCTATACGCACTTTCATGAAAACATGCTTCTTTGAGGTTTTAAGCTCAGAACGTGAATCTGAGCGTGTTTCCGGCTTGGCAACAGCTTCAGATCACAGGGCAATGCATATATTGTATGGTTTGTTCCAATGTGCTTGTATGGCCATTTGGAAGTGAATAGAAGCTTCTGAAGTGAAGATATGCACTTTTTCAAAAACTTTTTTTTTTTATTTTGCTTGTCAAAAATGTCCATTCTGTGTGTAACCCAGTGGGAAAGTGAAAAACTTCAGTGAATTGTGACTATATGACTGAATTCGAGTGATTATGCGTTTATCTCTGTAAGGAAGCGCGCTAGAGCGCTGAAACTGTGGCTATACGTGCTTTCCTGAAAACACGCTTCTTTGAGGTTTTAAGCTCAGAATGTGAAACTGTGCGTGCTTCGGGCCAGGGAACAGCTTCAGATCACATTGCATTGCATATATTGTATCGATTGGTCCAATGTGCTTGTATGGCCAATTTTAAGTGAATATAAGCTTCTGAAGTGAAGATATGTACTTTTCAAAAACTTTCTTTTTTTTAGTTTTGCTTGTCAAAAATGTCCTTTCTGTGTGTAACTTAGTGGGAAAGTGACAAACTTGAGTGAATTGTGACAATATGACTGAATTGAAGTGAATATGCTTTTATCTCTGTAAGAAAGCGAGCTAGAGCGCTGAAACTGTGGCTATACGCGCTTTCATGAAAACATGCTTCTTTGAGGTTTTAAGCTCAGAAAGTGAATCTGAGCGTGTTTCCGGCCTGGCAACAGCTTCAGATCACAGTGCAATGCATATATGGTATCGTTTGTTCCAATGTGCTTGTATGGCCATTTGGAAGTGAATAGAAGCTTCTGAAGTGAAGACATGCACTTTTTCAAAAACTTTCTTTTTTTTTAAATTTTGCTTGTCAAAAATGTCCATTCTGTGTGTAACCCAGTGGGAAAGTGAATAACCTGAGTGAATTGTGACTATATGACTGAATTCGAGTGATTATGCGTTTATCTCTGTAAGGAAGCGCGCTAGAGCGCTGAAACTGTGGCTATTCGTGCTTTCATGAAAACACGCTTCTTTGAGGTTTGAAGGTCAGAATGTGAAACTGTGCGTGCTTCTGGCCAGGGAACAGCTTCAGATCACAGTGCATTGCATATATTGTATCGATTGGTCCAATGTGCTTGTATGGCCAATTTTTAGTGAATATAAGCTTCTGAAGTGAAGATATGTTTTTTTTCAAAAACTTTCTTTTTTTTTAGTTTTGCTAGTCAAAAATGTCCTTTCTGTGTGTAACTTAGTGGGAAAGTGACAAACTTGAGTGAATTGTGACAATATGACTGAATTGGAGTGAATATGCGTTTATCTCTGTAAGAAAGCGAGCTAGAGCGCTGAAACTGTGGCTATACGCACTTTCATGGAAACACGCTTCTTTGAGGTTTTAAGCTCAGAACGTGAATCTGAGCGTGTTTCTGGCCTGGGAACAGCTTCAGATCACAGTGCAATGCGTATATGGTATCGTTTGGTCCAATGGCTTTTATGGCCATTTGGAAGTGAATATAAGCTTCTGAAGTGAAGATATGCACTTTTTCAAAAACTTTCTTTTTTTTAGATTTGCTTGTCAGAAATGTCCATTCTGTGTGTTACTCAGTGGGAAAGTGAAAAACTTCAGTGAATTGTGACTATATTACTGAATTGGAGTGAATATGCTCGTATCTCTGTAAGGAAGCGCGCTAGAGCGCTGAAACTGTGGCTATACGCACTTTCATGGAAACACGCTTCTTTGAGGTTTTAAGCTCAGAACGTGAATCTGAGCGTGTTTCTGGCCTGGGAACAGCTTCAGATCACAGTGCAATGCCTATATGGTATCGATTGGTCCAATGTGCTTGTATGGCCATTTGGAAGTGAATATAAGCTTCTGAAGTGAAGATATGCACTTTTTCAAAAACTTTCTTTTTTTTAGTTTTGCTTGTCAAAAATGTCCTTTCTGTGTGTAACTTAGTGGGAAAGTGAAAAACTTGAGTGAATTGTGACAATATGACTGAATTGGAGTGAATATGTGTTTATCTCTGTAAGAAAGCGAGCTAGAGCGCTGAAACTGTGGCTATAGACCTCCCTCAGAAGCTTTGATGTAAGGTTGGTACCCTGATCTGTAACTATCTCCCTGGGGATCCCCACCCTTGAGAAGAGTTGTACCAGACAGTTGACAACCTGACGGCTCTTGACCTTTCTGAGGGGGAAAGCTTCCATGTATTTGGTAGCATAGTCACCTACAACAAGAATGTATCGGTTGCCTGCTGAACTGCGCTCCAAGGGGCCAACCACATCCATTGCAATGCGTGAAAAGGGCTCATTTATCACAGGCATACTAATTAAAGGGGCTCTGTCACCTATCTTCCCTGGCGCAGTTTTCTGGCACTCTGCACAGGTTTTACAATATTGTAGAATCTCTAGGCACATCTGGGGCCAATAAAAACGTGTAGATATGCGATCGTAGGTTTTAGTCTGACCTAAATGTCCTGCCCAGGGTATGGAGTGACCCAAGTGTAAAACTGTGGGCCTCAATTCTTTTGGTAACACTAGCTGGTCACCTGCACTTGTACGTCTGTACAGAATCTGCCCCTTGCTTACAAATATTTCTTTGTCAGTAACTGAACTTGCTGTGGCCTCATCTACACTTTTCCCAAAAAGTTTCTTAAGGGTCTCATCTTGCCTTTGTAATTCACTTATGTTACTGGGCAATACGTCCAATGCTACGTTCGGTACTTTTGGTTCTGACTGGGCTAGTTTAGTTCCCCAAACCTTCTCCTGCCGTTTCTGACTGCGAGTTTTCTTTCCCCTGCTTTGCCTGACCAACTCCCTAGTAAATGGTAGCTCCCCCCACCAGGGATCTTAGGCTGAGCTCTGGGATCTGGTCACTACCATGGCTTCTCTGTGGCTATCAGAAACACATTCAGTGGAACTACCATTGTCATAGACCTGGAAATGACTTAGCAGCTCATAAAGTATTGGAAGATCTCTTCCTAGTACTACTGGGTATGGTAAATTTGATACTACTCCTACTCGTAAGAGGTACTCCTGCCCCTCTATCTCAATAGAGATTTCAGCAGTAGGATAATGCTTGCTATCACCATGAACACAGGTTACGTTAACCCTTCCTGCCTGCATTAACATCTGACTGGGTAAATGGTCTTCTCTCAATAGAGTCTGGTCACTTCCTGAATCTAATAGGGCTTTGCAATAACGACCTGCTAGACGAACCTTAATCACACTGTCAGATGTGTGTATTAGCTGATCAGGGGAAGGTGAATAGCTTAGCTGAGACTTCTTAATGGTAGCAACTGGGCATACCATTTTAATGTGACCTGATTGACCACAGTTGTAACACACAGGAGGATCTTTCTTATCTGGTCTCTTACTGGCAGGATCTTGACTGAGGGGCTTGGTTTCTGGAAATTTATTAAAAGTCCTAGACTCATTAACAGAACCACCCCCTGGTTTAGAATGATAAGAAGAAAGCGTGTGCAACCTGCCCATCTGATAGCTTTTGGAGGTCCTCCGGGCTGCGATGTAGGTCTCGGCTAACTCAGCTGCTTCTCGTGACGTTGCGGGGTTGTGCTCCTTGATCCAAGTCCGCAGCTCAGGGTTGAGGATGCGCAGGAACTGCTCAAGGATGATGGCATCTCCAATCTCCTCCTTCGACTTCTGGCTTGGATTCATCCATTTTTCGTAGAGGTCCTGCAGCCGTGTCTGAAGTTCTTTTGCAGTTTCGCCACCCTCTACTCGACTGGAACGGAATCTGTCACGGTAAGTCTCTGGATTTATCTCAAACTTTTGCAAGATGGCTGCTTTCACCTGGTCATACTGCATAGCTCGACCAATGTCCATGGCTATGTAAGCTGCCCTAGCTTTGCCGGTAAGAAGGGGAACCAGATGAAGGGCCCAGCTGTCCTGGGGCCACTGACAAGCCATTGCTATGCACTCAAAAGTAGTAAGATAATGTTCAATGTCCTCATCCTCCCGGTAAGACTGCATTTTCGGCCCTTTCCACTGGACTGGGATTGTATGGACTGATACTGTTGCATGTCCTGAGGGAGAACCTTGAGCCCTCTGGTCGACAGGAACCCCTGAAGACTCAGTCCTCCTGAGAGGATAAAGCTCCCCTGGCTCAAAATTTGGGGGCGTTGCCTCCCCCGCTGCCCCCACCGGATTTCGCTCCAGCCTGTCCAACTGGATCACCTGCTGCAACTGACTGAACTGGTGCTGAAGGTTTTTCATACGGAGCTCCTGGGCTTGGGTCTCACGATCCCTCTTAGCGTCTCTCAGCTGTTGGTCGAGGAGGAACTCTTGGAGGGTCCGACTCAGGCTCAGGCTCTCCACTGGATCTGGCATTTCTCCACCAGTGGCTCCTTCCTCCTCTCTCTCTTGCTGTCCGTCCTCTTCATAGTACTCAGCAAGTGACGTCTGCTGGCCGCCCTCCTGACGGTTCTTGCGTTTGGAGCTTTTCTCCTTGGTTGCCATCCTGGTTCTGTCACCCTTGACTGCCACTCATCCCACTTCTGACACCATATGTAAAAGAGTTCGTTCTGGATGAGGGCAAGGTGTACAGAATGACAAAGGATTGCTCTAAAAAAAGTTTTATTTTCTTCATGCAAGAGATTTCAAAAAAAAAATTATTTCAAATAATGCCTCAAAAAAAATGTAAGCTCAAAAATAAAAAAAAAAGAAAATCAACAAACAAACAAGCAATGCTTATTCTCAAGCAAACAGTCTGAAGAAACTGCTGTCTTTGCATGACTGTAATCCAAGGCAGAGCTCACCAGAGCATTGTGCCTCACCCTGTAATAGCCCCTCCTTTTCTCGCGACCTAAGGCAGACTAATCTGATATGCTTTACCCTTGGGCTCTCTTTATTGGACCAAACCAACTGTCTGAAGCACAGGACAAACCTACAATCTTCACCTACAACACAAGTGAAATAAATCAAAGAAAACATTTCCAAAACCATACAAAAAATAATATGCATCAGCAAGTTAAGTACAGTTCATATTTGTAACCATACATCTCTGTACATTAAGAAAATAACAGTTTACAGGTTAATGGAAACCCCCCCCCTTGGCTATTGGTATGCCCCAATGACATCACCCTCACTATAAATGCAGCACTGCACACCAGAGTCACTCATTTGTCAGTCTGACTAAATAACATGATTTGGTAAGTTGAATGTCTGTAGAAGGGTTTGAACCTGTATTGCATTAATAAATGTATTTTTGAACCAAACCTTTGTCATGTTATTTGTAATATGGATTTAATTTGTAGAATGTTTTACAGATCAAGATTTAATTTCAAACTCCCTGAATACTACATAGCATGCATAGTAGCAAACAGATTGTTTGGATCACATGGTTGAAAAATTAAAGGTGAATATACTGCACAAGAAGAAACGAGTGAATATGCATGAAAATATGTATGAGTATATATATAAAAAATGAATACACTGTGTTACTGAATATAATGTAGGCAGTTGTAAAGGTTGAGTGGGGAAAGCGGGCCCTGTCTTTACCACAAAGCACTTTCATGAAAACATGCTTCTTTGAGGTTTTAAGCTCAGAACGTGAATCTGAGCGTGTTTCCGGCCTGGGAACAGCTTCAGATTACAGTGCAATGCATATATTGTATCGTTTGTTCCAATGTGCTTGTATGGCCAATTGGAAGTGAATAGAAGCTTCTGAAGTGAAGATATGCACTTTTTCAAAAACTTTCTTTTTTTAGTTTTGCTTGGCAAAAATGTCCTTTCTGTGTGTAACCCAGTGGGAAAGTGACAAACTTGAGTGAATTGTGACTATATGACTGAATTCGAGTGATTATGCGTTTATCTCTGTAAGGAAGCGCGCTAGAGCGCTGAAACTGTGGCTATACGTGCTTTCATTAAAACACGCTTCTTTGAGGTTTTAAGCTCAGAATGTGAAACTCTGCGTGCTTCTGGCCAGGGAACAGCTTTAGATCACAGTGCATTGCATATATTGTATCGATTGGTCCAATGTGCTTGTATGGCCAATTTTAAGTGAATATAAGCTTCTGAAGTGAAGAAATGTACTTTTCAAAAACTTTCTTTTTTTTTAATTTTGCTTGTCAAAAATGTCCATTCTGTGTGGAACCCAGTGGGAAAGTGACAAACTTGAGTGAATTGTGACAATATGACTGAATTGGAGTGAATATGCGTTTATCTCTGTAAGAAAGCGAGCTAGAGCGCTGAAACTGTGGCTATACGCACTTTCATGGAAACACGCTTCTTTGAGGTTTTAAGCTCAGAACGTGAATCTGAGCGTGTTTCTGGCCTGGGAACAGCTTCAGATCACAATGCAATGCGTATATGGTATCGTTTGGTCCAATGGCTTTTATCGCCAATTTTAAGTGAATATAAGCTTCTGAAGTGAAGATATGCACTTTTTCAAAAACTTTCTTTTTTTTAGTTTTTTCTTGTCAAAAATGTCCTTTCTGTGTGTAACTTAGTGGGAAAGTGACAAACTTGAGTGAATTGTGACAATATGACTGAATTCGAGTGAATATGCGTTTATCTCTGGTCGTTTATATCTGGTCCTAGACCATATGAGCCCTGTCCCTCACCATGAGCGCTGGCTGCTGCTGTCCTGCTGTCCTGGTCCGATCCGGTCCGGCCCTGGTCCAGTCCTGCACCATCCTCGACTTGCCAGTTTCTGAAGCTACCGATGCCACTGTTTAGATGGACTTAAATGGAACTCTTCTGTCGTTTCACTCCCTTTTTACTTTTTTGTTCTTAATTAGCAAGCCCGCGGAGGATGGGCTCCCCCACTATGGCCGGGTTCCTCCTGAGATTTCTTCCCACTGGGGAGTTTTTTCTCACCACTGTTGGAGGATTTTTCTCCCTACTGGGAGTTTTTTGCCTCATTTGCTGTAGTGGGGAATAGGCTGGGCACTGCCTTTTTATTTCTTTAAACTCTCACTGTAAAGCGTCTTTGTGACAGTCTCTGTGAAAAGCGCCATACAAAATAAATTGAATTGAATTGAATTGAATCTCTGGAAGAAAGCGAGCTAGAGCGCTGAAACTGTGGCGATACGCACTTTCATGAAAACATGCTTCTTTGAGGTTTTAAGCTCAGAACGTGAATCTGAGCGTGTTTCTGGCCTGGCAACAGCTTCAGATCACAGTGCAATGCATATATTGTATCGTTTGTTCCAATGTGCTTGTATGGCCAATTGGAAATGAATAGAAGCTTCTGAAGTGAAGATATGCACTTTTTCAAAAACTTTCTTTTTTTTAGTTTTTTCTTGTCAAAAATGTCCTTTCTGTGTGTAACTTAGTGGGAAAGTGACAAACTTGAGTGAATTGTGACAATATGACTGAATTGGAGTGAATATGCGTTTATCTCTGTGAGAAAGCGAGCTAGAGCGCTGAAACTGTGGCTATACGCACTTTCATGAAAACATGCTTCTTTGAGGTTCTAAGCTCAGAACGTGAATCTGAGCGTGTTTCTGGCCTGGGAACAGCTTCAGATCACAGTGCATTGCATATATTGTATCGATTCGTCCAATGTGCTTGTATGGCCAATTTTAAGTGAATATAAGCTTCTGAAGTGAAGATATGTACTTTTTCAAAAACTTTCTTTTTTTTAATTTTGCTTGTCAAAAATGTTCTTTGTGTGTGTAACCCAGTGGAAAAGTGACAAACTTGAGTGAATTGTGACTAAATGACTAAATTCGAGTGATTATGCGTTTATCTCTGTAAGGAAGCGCGCTAGAGCGCTGAAACTGTGGCTATACGTGCTTTCATTAAAACACGCTTCTTTGAGGTTTTAAGCTCAGAATGTGAAACTGTGCGTGCTTCTGGCCAGGGAACAGCTTCAGATCACAGTGCATTGCATATATTGTATCGATTGGTCCAATGTGCTTGTATGGCCAATTTTGGAAGTGAATATAAGCTTCTGAAGTGAAGATATGTACTTTTCAAAAACTTTCTTTTTTTTAGTTTTGCTTGTCAGAAATTTCCATTCTGTGTGTTACTCAGTGGGAAAGTGAACAACTTCAGTGAATGGTGACTATATTACTGAATTGGAGTGAATATGCTCGTATCTCTGTAAGGAAGCGCGCTAGAGCGCTGAAACTGTGGCTATACGCACTTTCATGGAAACACGCTTCTTTGAAGTTTTAAGCTCAGAACGTGAATCTGAGCGTGTTTCTGGCCTGGGAACAGCTTCAGATCACAGTGCATTGCATATATTGTATCGATTGGTCCAATGTGCTGGTATGGACAATTTTGGAAGTGAATATAAGCTTCTGAAGTGAAGATATGCACTTTTTCAAAAACTTTCTTTTTTTAGTTTTGCTTGTCAAAAATGTCCTTTCTGTGTGTAACCCAGTGGGAAAGTGACAAACTTGAGTGAATTGTGACAATATGACTGAATTCGAGTGAATATGCGTTTATCTCTGTAAGGAAGCGCGCTAGAGCGCTGAAACTGTGGCTATACGTGCTTCCATGAAAACACGCTTCCTTGAGGTTTTAAGGTCAGAATGTGAAACTGTGCGTGCTTCTGGCCAGGGAACAGCTTCAGATCACAGTGCATTGCATATGTTGTATCGATTGGTCCAATGTGCTTGTATGGCCAATTTTAAGTGAATATAAGCTTCTGAAGTGAAGATATGTACTTTTCAAAAACTTTCTTTTTTTTAGTTTTTTCTTGTCAAAAATGTCCTTTCTGTGTGTAACTTAGAGGGAAAGTGACAAACTTGAGTGAATTGTGACAATATGACTGAATTGGAGTGAATATGCGTTTATCTCTGTAAGAAAGCGAGCAAGAGCGCTGAAACTGTGGCGATACGCACTTTCATGAAAACATGCTTCTTTGAGGTTTTAAGCTCAGAACGTGAATCTGAGTGTGTTTCCGGCCTGGCAGCAGCTTCAGATCACAGTGCAATGCATATATGGTATCGTTTGGTCCAATGTGCTTGTATGGCCATTTGGAAGTGAATATAAGCTTCTGAAGTGAAGATATGCACTTTTTCAAAAACTTTCTTTTTTTTAGTTTTTTCTTGTCAAAAATGTCCTTTCTGTGTGTAACTTAGTGGGAAAGTGACAAACTTGAGTGAATTGTGACAATATGACTGAATTGGAGTGAATATGCGTTTATCTCTGTAAGAAAGCGAGCAAGAGCGCTGAAACTGTGGCGATACGCACTTTCATGAAAACATGCTTCTTTGAGGTTTTAAGCTCAGAACGTGAATCTGAGTGTGTTTCCGGCCTGGCAGCAGCTTCAGATCACAGTGCAATGCATATATGGTATCGTTTGTTCCAATGTGCTTGTATGGCCAATTGGAAGTGAATAGAAGCTTCTGAAGTGAAGATATGCACTTTTTCAAAAACTTTCTTTTTTTTAGTTTTTTCTTGTCAAAAATGTCCTTTCTGTGTGTAACTTAGTGGGAAAGTGACAAACTTGAGTGAATTGTGACAATATGACTGAATTGGAGTGAATATGCGTTTATCTCTGTAAGAAAGCGAGCGAGAGCGCTGAAACTGTGGCTATACGCACTTTCATGAAAACATGCTTCTTTGAGGTTCTAAGCTCAGAACGTGAATCTGAGCGTGTTTCTGGCCTGGGAACAGCTTCAGATCACAGTGCATTGCATATATTGTATCGATTTGTCCAATGTGCTTGTATGGCCAATTTTAAGTGAATATAAGCTTCTGAAGTGAAGATATGTACTTTTTCAAAAACTTTCTTTTTTTTAATTTTGCTTGTCAAAAATGTCCTTTCTGTGTGTAACCCAGTGGGAAAGTGACAAACTTGAGTGAATTGTGACTATATGACTAAATTCGAGTGATTATGCGTTTATCTCTGTAAGGAAGCGCGCTAGAGCGCTGAAACTGTGGCTATTCGTGCTTTCATTAAAACACGCTTCTTTGAGGTTTTAAGCTCAGAATGTGAAACTGTGTGTGCTTCTGGCCAGGGAACAGCTTCAGATCACAGTGCATTGCATATATTGTATCGATTGGTCCAATGTGCTTGTATGGCCAATTTTGGAAGTGAATATAAGCTTCTGAAGTGAAGATATGTACTTTTCAAAAACTTTCTTTTTTTTAGTTTTGCTTGTCAGAAATGTCCATTCTGTGTGTTACTCAGTGGGAAAGTGAACAACTTCAGTGAATTGTGACTATATTACTGAATTGGAGTGAATATGCTCGTATCTCTGTAAGGAAGCGCACTAGAGCGCTGAAACTGTGGCTTTACGCACTTTCATGGAAACACGCTTCTTTGAGGTTTTAAGCTCAGAACGTGAATCTGAGCGTGTTTCTAGCCTGGGTACAGCTTCAGATCACAGTGCATTGCATATATTGTATCGATTGGTCCAATGTGCTTGTATGGCCATTTGGAAGTGAATATAAGCTTCTGAAGTGAAGATATGCACTTTTTCAAAAACTTTCTTTTTTTTAGATTTGCTTGTCAGAAATGTCCATTCTGTGTGTTACTCAGTGGGAAAGTGAACAACTTCAGTGAATTGTGACTATATTACTGAATTGGAGTGAATATGCTCGTATCTCTGTAAGGAAGCGCGCTAGAGCGCTGAAACTGTGGCTATCCGCACGTTCATGGAAACACGCTTCTTTGAGGTTTTAAGCTCAGAACGTGAATCTGAGCGTGTTTCTAGCCTGGGTACAGCTTCAGATCACAGTGCATTGCATATATTGTATCGATTGGTCCAATGTGCTTGTATGGCCAATTTTGGAAGTGAATATAAGCTTCTGAAGTGAAGATATGCACTTTTTCAAAAACTTTCTTTTTTTTAGATTTGCTTGTCAGAAATGTCCATTCTGTGTGTTACTCAGTGGGAAAGTGAACAACTTCAGTGAATTGTGACTATATTACTGAATTCGAGTGAATATGCTCCTATCTCTGTAAGGAAGCGCGCTAGAGCGCTGAAACTGTGGCTATACGTGCTTTCATGAAAACACGCTTCCTTGAGGTTTTAAGGTCAGAATGTGAAACTGTGTGTGCTTCTGGCCAGGGAACAGCTTCAGATCACAGTGCATTGCATATGTTTGTATCGATTGGTCCAATGTGCTTGTATGGCCAATTTTAAGTGAATATAAGCTTCTGAAGTGAAGATATGTACTTTTCAAAAACTTTCTTTTTTTTAATTTTGCTTGTCAAAAATGTCCATTCTGTGTGTAACCCAGTGGGAAAGTGACAAACTTGAGTGAATTGTGACAATATGACTGAATTGGAGTGAATATGCGTTTATCTCTGTAAGAAAGCGAGCTAGAGCGCTGAAACTGTGGCTATACGCACTTTCATGGAAACACGCTTCTTTGAGGTTTTAAGCTCAGTACGTGAATCTGAGCGTGTTTCTGGCCTGGGAACAGCTTCAGATCACAATGCAATGCGTATATGGTATCGTTTGGTCCAATGGCTTTTATGACCAATTTTAAGTGAATATAAGCTTCTGAAGTGAAGATATGTACTTTTCAAAAACTTTCTTTTTTTTTTATTTTGCTTGTCAAAAATGTCCTTTCTGTGTGTAACTTAGTGGGAAAGTGACAAACTTGAGTGAATTGTGACAATATGACTGAATTGGAGTGAATATGCGTTTATCTCTGTAAGAAAGCGAGCTAGAGTGCTGAAACTGTGGCGATACACACTTTCATGAAAACATGCTTCTTTGAGGTTTTAAGCTCAGAACGTGAATCTGAGCGTGTTTCTGGCCTGGCAACAGCTTCAGATCACAGTGCAATGCATATATTGTATCGTTTGTTCCAATGTGCTTGAATGGCCAATTGGAAGTGAATAGAAGCTTCTGAAGTGAAGATATGCACTTTTTCAAAAACTTTCTTTTTTTTAGATTTGCTTGTCAGAAATGTCCATTCTGTGTGTTATTCAGTGGGAAAGTGAACAACTTCAGTGAATTGTGACTATATTACTGAATTGGAGTGAATATGCTCGTATCTCTGTAAGGAAGCGCGCTAGAGCGCTGAAACTGTGGCTATACGCACGTTCATGGAAACACGCTTCTTTGAGGTTTTAAGCTCAGAACGTGAATCTGAGCGTGTTTCTAGCCTGGGAACAGCTTCAGATCACAGTGCAATGCTTATATGGTATCGATTGGTCCAATGTGCTTGTATGGCCATTTGGAAGTGAATATAAGCTTCTGAAGTGAAGATATGCACTTTTTCAAAAACTTTCTTTTTTTTGTTTTGCTTGTCAAAAATGTCCTTTCTGTGTGTAACCCAGTGGGAAAGTGACAAACTTGAGTGAATTGTGACAATATGACTGAATTCGAGTGAATATGCGTTTATCTCTGTAAGGAAGCGCGCTAGAGCGCTGAAACTGTGGCTATACGTGCTTTCATGAAAACACGCTTCCTTGAGGTTTTAAGGTCAGAATGTGAAACTGTGCGTGCTTCTGGCCAGGGAACAGCTTCAGATCACAGTGCATTGCATATGTTGTATCGATTGGTCCAATGTGCTTGTATGGCCAATTTTAAGTGAATATAAGCTTCTGAAGTGAAGATATGTACTTTTCAAAAACTTTCTTTTTTTTTAATTTTGCTTGTCAAAAATGTCCATTCTGTGTGTAACCCAGTGGGAAAGTGACAAACTTGAGTGAATTGTGACAATATGACTGAATTGGAGTGAATATGTGTTTATCTCTGTAAGAAAGCGAGCTAAAGCGCTGAAACTGTGGCTATACGCACTTTAATGGAAAAACGCTTCTTTGAGGTTTTAAGCTCAGAACGTGAATCTGAGCGTGTTTCTGGCCTGGGAACAGCTTCAGATCAAAATGCAATGCGTATATGGTATCGTTTGGTCCAATGGCTTTTATGGCCAATTTTAAGTGAATATAAGCTTCTGAAGTGAAGATATGTACTTTTCAAAAACTTTCTTTTTTTTAGTTTTGCTTCTCCAAAATGTCCTTTCTGTGTGTAACTTAGTGAGAAAGTGACAAACTTGAGTGAATTGTGACAATATGACTGAATTGGAGTGAATATGCGTTTATCTCTGTAAGAAAGCGAGCTAGAGCGCTGAAACTGTGGCTATCAGCACTTTCATGAAAACATGCTTCTTTGAGGTTTTAAGCTCAGAACGTGAATCTGAGCGTGTTTCTGGCCTGGGAACAGCTTCAGAACACAGTGCATTGCATATATTGTATCGATTGGTCAAATGTGCTTGTATGGCCAATTTTAAGTGAATATAAGCTTCTGAAGTGAAGATATGCACTTTTTCAAAAACTTTCTTTTTTTTAGTTTTTTCTTGTCAAAAATGTCCTTTCTGTGTGTAACTTAGTGGGAAAGTGACAAACTTGAGTGAATTGTGACAATATGACTGAATTGGAGTGAATATGCGTTTATCTCTGTAAGAAAGCGAGCTAGAGTGCAGAAACTGTGGCGATACGCACTTTCATGAAAACATGCTTCTTTGAGGTTTTAAGCCCAGAACGTGAATTCGAGCTTGTTTCTGGCCTGGCAACAGCTTCAGATCACAGTGCAATGCATATATTGTATCGTTTGTTCCAATGTGCTTGTATGGCCAATTGGAAGTGAATAGAAGCTTCTGAAGTGAAGATATGCACTTTTTCAAAAACTTTCTTTTTTTTAGTTTTTTCTTGTCAAAAATGTCCTTTCTGTGTGTAACTTAGTGGGAAAGTGACAAACTTGAGTGAATTGTGACAATATGACTGAATTGGAGTGAATATGCGTTTATCTCTGTAAGAGAGCGAGCTAGAGCGCTGAAACTGTGGCTATACGCACTTTCATGAAAACATGCTTCTTTGAGGTTTTAAGCTCAGAACGTGAATCTGAGCGTGTTTCTGGCCTGGGAACAGCTTCAGATCACAGTGCATTGCATATATTGTATCGATTGGTCCAATGTGCTTGTATGGCCATTTGGAAGTGAATATAAGCTTCTGAAGTGAAGATATGCACTTTTTCAAAAACTTTCTTTTTTTTAGATTTGCTTGTCAGAAATGTCCATTCTGTGTGTTACTCAGTGGGAAAGTGAACAACTTCAGTGAATTGTGACTATATTACTGAATTCGAGTGAATATGCTCGTATCTCTGTAAGGAAGCGCGCTAGAGCGCTGAAACTGTGGCTATACGTGCTTTCATGAAAACACGCTTCCTTGAGGTTTTAAGGTCAGAATGTGAAACTGTGCGTGCTTCTGGCCAGGGAACAGCTTCAGATCACAGTGCATTGCATATGTTGTATCGATTGGTCCAATGTGCTTGTATGGCCAATTTTAAGTGAATATAAGCTTCTGAAGTGAAGATATGTACTTTTCAAAAACTTTCTTTTTTTTTAATTTTGCTTGTCAAAAATGTCCATTCTGTGTGTAACCCAGTGGGAAAGTGACAAACTTGAGTGAATTGTGACAATATGACTGAATTGGAGTGAATATGCGTTTATCTCTGTAAGAAAGCGAGCTAGAGCGCTGAAACTGTGGCTATACGCACTTTCATGGAAACACGCTTCTTTGAGGTTTTAAGCTCAGTACGTGAATCTGAGCGTGTTTCTGGCCTGGGAACAGCTTCAGATCACAATGCAATGCGTATATGGTATCGTTTGGTCCAATGGCTTTTATGGCCAATTTTAAGTGAATATAAGCTTCTGAAGTGAAGATATGTACTTTTCAAAAACTTTCTTTTTTTTTAATTTTGCTTGTCAAAAATGTCCATTCTGTGTGTAACCCAGTGGGAAAGTGACAAACTTGAGTGAATTGTGACAATATGACTGAATTGGAGTGAATATGCGTTTATCTCTGTAAGGAAGCGCGCTCGAGCGCTGAAACTGTGGCTATACGCACTTTCATGGAAACACGCTTCTTTGAGGTTTTAAGCTCAGAACGTGAATCTGAGCGTGTTTCTGGCCTGGGAACAGCTTCAGATCACAGTGCAATGCTTATATGGTATCGATTGGTCCAATGTGCTTGTATGGCCAATTGGAAGTGAATAGAAGCTTCTGAAGTGAAGATATGCACTTTTTCAAAAACTTTCTTTTTTTTTAATTTTGCTTGTCAAAAATGTCCTTTCTGGGTGTAACCCAGTGGGAAAGTGACAAACTTGAGTGAATTGTGACAATATGACTGAATTGGAGTGAATATGCGTTTATCTCTGGAAGGAAGCGCGCTAGAGCGCTGAAACTGTGGCTATACGCACGTTCATGAAAACATGCTTCTTTGAGGTTTTAAGCTCAGAACGTGAATCTGAGCGTGGTTCTGGCCTGGGAACAGCTTCAGAACACAGTGCATTGCATATATTGTATCGATTGGTCAAATGTGCTTGTATGGCCAATTTTAAGTGAATATAAGCTTCTGAAGTGAAGATATGCACTTTTTCAAAAACTTTCTTTTTTTTAGTTTTTTCTTGTCAAAAATGTCCTTTCTGTGTGTAACTTAGTGGGAAAGTGACAAACTTGAGTGAATTGTGACAATATGACTGAATTGGAGTGAATATGCGTTTATCTCTGTAAGAAAGCGAGCTAGAGCGCAGAAACTGTGGCGATACGCACTTTCATGAAAACATGCTTCTTTGAGGTTTTAAGCCCAGAACGTGAATCTGAGCTTGTTTCTGGCCTGGCAACAGCTTCAGATCACAGTGCAATGCATATATTGTATCGTTTGTTCCAATGTGCTTGTATGGCCAATTGGAAGTGAATAGAAGCTTCTGAAGTGAAGATATGCACTTTTTCAAAAACTTTCTTTTTTTTAGTTTTTTCTTGTCAAAAATGTCCTTTCTGTGTGTAACTTAGTGGGAAAGTGACAAACTTGAGTGAATTGTGACAATATGACTGAATTGGAGTGAATATGCGTTTATCTCTGTAAGAAAGCGAGCAAGAGCGCTGAAACTGTGGCGATACGCACTTTCATGAAAACATGCTTCTTTGAGGTTTTAAGCTCAGAACGTGAATCTGAGTGTGTTTCCGGCCTGGCAGCAGCTTCAGATCACAGTGCAATGCATATATGGTATCGTTTGGTCCAATGTGCTTGTATGGCCATTTGGAAGTGAATAGAAGCTTCTGAAGTGAAGATATGCACTTTTTCAAAAACTTTCTTTTTTTTAGTTTTTTCTTGTCAAAAATGTCCTTTCTGTGTGTAACTTAGTGGGAAAGTGACAAACTTGAGTGAATTGTGACAATATGACTGAATTGGAGTGAATATGCGTTTATCTCTGTAAGAAAGCGAGCTAGAGCGCTGAAACTGTGGCTATACGCACTTTCATGAAAACATGCTTCTTTGAGGTTTTAAGCTCAGAACGTGAATCTGAGCGTGTTTCTGGCCTGGGAACAGCTTCAGATCACAGTGCATTGCATATATTGTTTCGATTGGTCCAATGTGCTTGTATGGCCATTTGGAAGTGAATATAAGCTTCTGAAGTGAAGATATGCACTTTTTCAAAAACTTTCTTTTTTTTAGATTTGCTTGTCAGAAATGTCCATTCTGTGTGTTACTCAGTGGGAAAGTGAACAACTTCAGTGAATTGTGACTATATGACTGAATTCGAGTGATTATGCGTTTATCTCTGTAAGGAAGCGCGCTAGAGCGCTGAAACTGTGGCTATACGTGCTTTCATGAAAACACGCTTCCTTGAGGTTTTAAGGTCAGAATGTGAAACTGTGCGTGCTTCTGGCCAGGGAACAGCTTCAGATCACAGTGCATTGCATATGTTGTATCGATTGGTCCAATGTGCTTGTATGGCCAATTTTAAGTGAATATAAGCTTCTGAAGTGAAGATATGTACTTTTCAAAAACTTTCTTTTTTTTTAATTTTGCTTGTCAAAAATGTCCATTCTGTGTGTAACCCAGTGGGAAAGTGACAAACTTGAGTGAATTGTGACAATATGACTGAATTGGAGTGAATATGCGTTTATCTCTGTAAGAAAGCGAGCTAGAGCGCTGAAACTGTGGCTATACGCACTTTCATGGAAACACGCTTCTTTGAGGTTTTAAGCTCAGTACGTGAATCTGAGCGTGTTTCTGGCCTGGCAACAGCTTCAGATCACAATGCAATGCGTATATGGTATCGTTTGGTCCAATGGCTTTTATGGCCAATTTTAAGTGAATATAAGCTTCTGAAGTGAAGATATGTACTTTTCAAAAACTTTCTTTTTTTTTAATTTTGCTTGTCAAAAATGTCCATTCTGTGTGTAACCCAGTGGGAAAGTGACAAACTTGAGTGAATTGTGACAATATGACTGAATTGGAGTGAATATGCGTTTATCTCTGTAAGGAAGCGCGCTCGAGCGCTGAAACTGTGGCTATACGCACTTTCATGGAAACACGCTTCTTTGAGGTTTTAAGCTCAGAACGTGAATCTGAGCGTGTTTCTGGCCTGGGAACAGCTTCAGATCACAGTGCAATGCTTATATGGTATCGATTGGTCCAATGTGCTTGTATGGCCAATTGGAAGTGAATAGAAGCTTCTGAAGTGAAGATATGCACTTTTTCAAAAACTTTCTTTTTTTTTAATTTTGCTTGTCAAAAATGTCCTTTCTGGGTGTAACCCAGTGGGAAAGTGACAAACTTGAGTGAATTGTGACAATATGACTGAATTGGAGTGAATATGCGTTTATCTCTGGAAGGAAGCGCGCTAGAGCGCTGAAACTGTGGCTATACGCACGTTCATGAAAACATGCTTCTTTGAGGTTTTAAGCTCAGAACGTGAATCTGAGCGTGTTTCTGGCCTGGGAACAGCTTCAGAACACAGTGCATTGCATATATTGTATCGATTGGTCAAATGTGCTTGTATGGCCAATTTTAAGTGAATATAAGCTTCTGAAGTGAAGATATGCACTTTTTCAAAAACTTTCTTTTTTTTAGTTTTTTCTTGTCAAAAATGTCCTTTCTGTGTGTAACTTAGTGGGAAAGTGACAAACTTGAGTGAATTGTGACAATATGACTGAATTGGAGTGAATATGCGTTTATCTCTGTAAGAAAGCGAGCTAGAGCGCAGAAACTGTGGCGATACGCACTTTCATGAAAACATGCTTCTTTGAGGTTTTAAGCCCAGAACGTGAATCTGAGCTTGTTTCTGGCCTGGCAACAGCTTCAGATCACAGTGCAATGCATATATTGTATCGTTTGTTCCAATGTGCTTGTATGGCCAATTGGAAGTGAATAGAAGCTTCTGAAGTGAAGATATGCACTTTTTCAAAAACTTTCTTTTTTTTAGTTTTTTCTTGTCAAAAATGTCCTTTCTGTGTGTAACTTAGTGGGAAAGTGACAAACTTGAGTGAATTGTGACAATATGACTGAATTGGAGTGAATATGCGTTTATCTCTGTAAGAAAGCGAGCAAGAGCGCTGAAACTGTGGCGATACGCACTTTCATGAAAACATGCTTCTTTGAGGTTTTAAGCTCAGAACGTGAATCTGAGTGTGTTTCCGGCCTGGCAGCAGCTTCAGATCACAGTGCAATGCATATATGGTATCGTTTGGTCCAATGTGCTTGTATGGCCATTTGGAAGTGAATATAAGCTTCTGAAGTGAAGATATGCACTTTTTCAAAAACTTTCTTTTTTTTAGTTTTTTCTTGTCAAAAATGTCCTTTCTGTGTGTAACTTAGTGGGAAAGTGACAAACTTGAGTGAATTGTGACAATATGACTGAATTGGAGTGAATATGCGTTTATCTCTGTAAGAAAGCGAGCTAGAGCGCTGAAACTGTGGCTATACGCACTTTCATGAAAACATGCTTCTTTGAGGTTTTAAGCTCAGAACGTGAATCTGAGCGTGTTTCTGGCCTGGGAACAGCTTCAGATCACAGTGCATTGCATATATTGTATCGATTGGTCCAATGTGCTTGTATGGCCATTTGGAAGTGAATATAAGCTTCTGAAGTGAAGATATGCACTTTTTCAAAAACTTTCTTTTTTTTAGATTTGCTTGTCAGAAATGTCCATTCTGTGTGTTACTCAGTGGGAAAGTGAACAACTTCAGTGAATTGTGACTATATTACTGAATTCGAGTGAATATGCTCGTATCTCTGTAAGGAAGCGCGCTAGAGCGCTGAAACTGTGGCTATACGTGCTTTCATGAAAACACGCTTCCTTGAGGTTTTAAGGTCAGAATGTGAAACTGTGCGTGCTTCTGGCCAGGGAACAGCTTCAGATCACAGTGCATTGCATATGTTGTATCGATTGGTCCAATGTGCTTGTATGGCCAATTTTAAGTGAATATAAGCTTCTGAAGTGAAGATATGTACTTTTCAAAAACTTTCTTTTTTTTAAATTTTGCTTGTCAAAAATGTCCATTCTGTGTGTAACCCAGTGGGAAAGTGACAAACTTGAGTGAATTGTGACAATATGACTGAATTGGAGTGAATATGCGTTTATCTCTGTAAGAAAGCGAGCTAGAGCGCTGAAACTGTGGCTATACGCACTTTCATGGAAACACGCTTCTTTGAGGTTTTAAGCTCAGTACGTGAATCTGAGCGTGTTTCTGGCCTGGGAACAGCTTCAGATCACAATGCAATGCGTATATGGTATCGTTTGGTCCAATGGCTTTTATGGCCAATTTTAAGTGAATATAAGCTTCTGAAGTGAAGATATGTACTTTTCAAAAACTTTCTTTTTTTTTAATTTTGCTTGTCAAAAATGTCCATTCTGTGTGTAACCCAGTGGGAAAGTGACAAACTTGAGAGAATTGTGACAATATGACTGAATTGGAGTGAATATGCGTTTATCTCTGTAAGGAAGCGCGCTCGAGCGCTGAAACTGTGGCTATACGCACTTTCATGGAAACACGCTTCTTTGAGGTTTTAAGCTCAGAACGTGAATCTGAGCGTGTTTCTGGCCTGGGAACAGCTTCAGATCACAGTGCAATGCTTATATGGTATCGATTGGTCCAATGTGCTTGTATGGCCAATTGGAAGTGAATAGAAGCTTCTGAAGTGAAGATATGCACTTTTTCAAAAACTTTCTTTTTTTTTAATTTTGCTTGTCAAAAATGTCCTTTCTGGGTGTAACCCAGTGGGAAAGTGACAAACTTGAGTGAATTGTGACAATATGACTGAATTGGAGTGAATATGCGTTTATCTCTGGAAGGAAGCGCACTAGAGCGCTGAAACTGTGGCTATACGCACGTTCATGGAAACACGCTTCTTTGAGGTTTTAAGCTCAGAATGTGAAACTGTGCGTGCTTCTGGCCAGGGAACAGCTTCAGATCACAGTGCATTGCAGATATTGTATCGATTGGTCCAATGTGCTTGTATGGCCAATTTTAAGATAATATAAGCTTCTGAAGTGAAGATATGCACTTTTTCAAAAACTTTCTTTTTTTTAGTTTTTTCTTGTCAAAAATGTCCTTTCTGTGTGTAACTTAGTGGGAAAGTGACAAACTTGAGTGAATTGTGACAATATGACTGAATTGGAGTGAATATGCGTTTATCTCTGTAAGAAAGCGAGCTAGAGCGCTGAAACTGTGGCGATACACACTTTCATGAAAACATGCTTCTTTGAGGTTTTAAGCTCAGAACGTGAATCTGAGCGTGTTTCTGGCCTGGCAACAGCTTCAGATCACAGTGCAATGCATATATTGTATCGTTTGTTCCAATGTGCTTGAATGGCCAATTGGAAGTGAATAGAAGCTTCTGAAGTGAAGATATGCACTTTTTCAAAAACTTTCTTTTTTTTAGATTTGCTTGTCAGAAATGTCCATTCTGTGTGTTATTCAGTGGGAAAGTGAACAACTTCAGTGAATTGTGACTATATTACTGAATTGGAGTGAATATGCTCGTATCTCTGTAAGGAAGCGCGCTAGAGCGCTGAAACTGTGGCTATTCGCACGTTCATGGAAACACGCTTCTTTGAGGTTTTAAGCTCAGAACGTGAATCTGAGCGTGTTTCTAGCCTGGGAACAGCTTCAGATCACAGTGCAATGCTTATATGGTATCGATTGGTCCAATGTGCTTGTATGGCCATTTGGAAGTGAATATAAGCTTCTGTAGTGAAGATATGCACTTTTTCAAAAACTTTCTTTTTTTTTGTTTTGCTTGTCAAAAATGTCCTTTCTGTGTGTAACTTAGTGGGAAAGTGACAAACTTGAGTGAATTGTGACAATATGACTGAATTCGAGTGAATATGCGTTTATCTCTGTAAGGAAGTGCGCTAGAGCGCTTAAACTGTGGCTCTACGTGCTTTCATGAAAACACGCTTCCTTGAGGTTTTAAGGTCAGAATGTGAAACTGTGCGTGCTTCTGGCCAGGGAACAGCTTCAGATCACAGTGCATTGCATATGTTGTATCGATTGGTCCAATGTGCTTGTATGGCCAATTTTAAGTGAATATAAGCTTCTGAAGTGAAGATATGTACTTTTCAAAAACTTTCTTTTTTTTTAATTTTGCTTGTCAAAAATGTCCATTCTGTGTGTAACCCAGTGGGAAAGTGACAAACTTGAGTGAATTGTGACAATATGACTGAATTGGAGTGAATATGCGTTTATCTCTGTAAGAAAGCGAGCTAGAGCGCTGAAACTGTGGCTATACGCACTTTCATGGAAACACGCTTCTTTGAGGTTTTAAGCTCAGAACGTGAATCTGAGCGTGTTTCTGGCCTGGGAACAGCTTCAGAACACAGTGCATTGCATATATTGTATCGATTGGTCCAATGTGCTTGTATGGCCAATTTTAAGTGAATATAAGCTTCTGAAGTGAAGATATGCACTTTTTCAAAAACTTTCTTTTTTTTAGTTTTTTCTTGTCAAAAATGTCCTTTCTGTGTGTAACTTAGTGGGAAAGTGACAAACTTGAGTGAATTGTGACAATATGACTGAATTGGAGTGAATATGCGTTTATCTCTGTAAGGAAGCGCGCTCGAGCGCTGAAACTGTGGCTATACGCACTTTCATGGAAACACGCTTCTTTGAGGTTTTAAGCTCAGAACGTGAATCTGAGCGTGTTTCTGGCCTGGGAACAGCTTCAGATCACAGTGCAATGCTTATATGGTATCGATTGGTCCAATGTGCTTGTATGGCCAATTGGAAGTGAATAGAAGCTTCTGAAGTGAAGATATGCACTTTTTCAAAAACTTTCTTTTTTTTTAATTTTGCTTGTCAAAAATGTCCTTTCTGGGTGTAACCCAGTGGGAAAGTGACAAACTTGAGTGAATTGTGACAATATGACTGAATTGGAGTGAATATGCGTTTATCTCTGGAAGGAAGCGCGCTAGAGCGCTGAAACTGTGGCTATACGCACGTTCATGAAAACATGCTTCTTTGAGGTTTTAAGCTCAGAACGTGAATCTGAGCGTGTTTCTGGCCTGGGAACAGCTTCAGAACACAGTGCATTGCATATATTGTATCGATTGGTCAAATGTGCTTGTATGGCCAATTTTAAGTGAATATAAGCTTCTGAAGTGAAGATATGCACTTTTTCAAAAACTTTCTTTTTTTTAGTTTTTTCTTGTCAAAAATGTCCTTTCTGTGTGTAACTTAGTGGGAAAGTGACAAACTTGAGTGAATTGTGACAATATGACTGAATTGGAGTGAATATGCGTTTATCTCTGTAAGAAAGCGAGCTAGAGCGCAGAAACTGTGGCGATACGCACTTTCATGAAAACATGCTTCTTTGAGGTTTTAAGCCCAGAACGTGAATCTGAGCTTGTTTCTGGCCTGGCAACAGCTTCAGATCACAGTGCAATGCATATATTGTATCGTTTGTTCCAATGTGCTTGTATGGCCAATTGGAAGTGAATAGAAGCTTCTGAAGTGAAGATATGCACTTTTTCAAAAACTTTCTTTTTTTTAGTTTTTTCTTGTCAAAAATGTCCTTTCTGTGTGTAACTTAGTGGGAAAGTGACAAACTTGAGTGAATTGTGACAATATGACTGAATTGGAGTGAATATGCGTTTATCTCTGTAAGAAAGCGAGCAAGAGCGCTGAAACTGTGGCGATACGCACTTTCATGAAAACATGCTTCTTTGAGGTTTTAAGCTCAGAACGTGAATCTGAGTGTGTTTCCGGCCTGGCAGCAGCTTCAGATCACAGTGCAATGCATATATGGTATCGTTTGGTCCAATGTGCTTGTATGGCCATTTGGAAGTGAATATAAGCTTCTGAAGTGAAGATATGCACTTTTTCAAAAACTTTCTTTTTTTTAGTTTTTTCTTGTCAAAAATGTCCTTTCTGTGTGTAACTTAGTGGGAAAGTGACAAACTTGAGTGAATTGTGACAATATGACTGAATTGGAGTGAATATGCGTTTATCTCTGTAAGAAAGCGAGCTAGAGCGCAGAAACTGTGGCGATACGCACTTTCATGAAAACATGCTTCTTTGAGGTTTTAAGCCCAGAACGTGAATCTGAGCTTGTTTCTGGCCTGGCAACAGCTTCAGATCACAGTGCAATGCATATATTGTATCGTTTGTTCCAATGTGCTTGTATGGCCAATTGGAAGTGAATAGAAGCTTCTGAAGTGAAGATATGCACTTTTTCAAAAACTTTCTTTTTTTTAGTTTTTTCTTGTCAAAAATGTCCTTTCTGTGTGTAACTTAGTGGGAAAGTGACAAACTTGAGTGAATTGTGACAATATGACTGAATTGGAGTGAATATGCGTTTATCTCTGTAAGAAAGCGAGCAAGAGCGCTGAAACTGTGGCGATACGCACTTTCATGAAAACATGCTTCTTTGAGGTTTTAAGCTCAGAACGTGAATCTGAGTGTGTTTCCGGCCTGGCAGCAGCTTCAGATCACAGTGCAATGCATATATGGTATCGTTTGGTCCAATGTGCTTGTATGGCCATTTGGAAGTGAATATAAGCTTCTGAAGTGAAGATATGCACTTTTTCAAAAACTTTCTTTTTTTTAGTTTTTTCTTGTCAAAAATGTCCTTTCTGTGTGTAACTTAGTAGGAAAGTGACAAACTTGAGTGAATTGTGACAATATGACTGAATTGGAGTGAATATGCGTTTATCTCTGTAAGAAAGCGAGCTAGAGCGCTGAAACTGTGGCTATACGCACTTTCATGAAAACATGCTTCTTTGAGGTTTTAAGCTCAGAACGTGAATCTGAGCGTGTTTCTGGCCTGGGAACAGCTTCAGATCACAGTGCATTGCATATATTGTATCGATTGGTCCAATGTGCTTGTATGGCCATTTGGAAGTGAATATAAGCTTCTGAAGTGAAGATATGCACTTTTTCAAAAACTTTCTTTTTTTTAGATTTGCTTGTCAGAAATGTCCATTCTGTGTGTTACTCAGTGGGAAAGTGAACAACTTCAGTGAATTGTGACTATATTACTGAATTCGAGTGAATATGCTCGTATCTCTGTAAGGAAGCGCGCTAGAGCGCTGAAACTGTGGCTATACGTGCTTTCATGAAAACACGCTTCCTTGAGGTTTTAAGGTCAGAATGTGAAACTGTGCGTGCTTCTGGCCAGGGAACAGCTTCAGATCACAGTGCATTGCATATGTTGTATCGATTGGTCCAATGTGCTTGTATGGCCAATTTTAAGTGAATATAAGCTTCTGAAGTGAAGATATGTACTTTTCAAAAACTTTCTTTTTTTTAAATTTTGCTTGTCAAAAATGTCCATTCTGTGTGTAACCCAGTGGGAAAGTGACAAACTTGAGTGAATTGTGACAATATGACTGAATTGGAGTGAATATGCGTTTATCTCTGTAAGAAAGCGAGCTAGAGCGCTGAAACTGTGGCTATACGCACTTTCATGGAAACACGCTTCTTTGAGGTTTTAAGCTCAGTACGTGAATCTGAGCGTGTTTCTGGCCTGGGAACAGCTTCAGATCACAATGCAATGCGTATATGGTATCGTTTGGTCCAATGGCTTTTATGGCCAATTTTAAGTGAATATAAGCTTCTGAAGTGAAGATATGTACTTTTCAAAAACTTTCTTTTTTTTTAATTTTGCTTGTCAAAAATGTCCATTCTGTGTGTAACCCAGTGGGAAAGTGACAAACTTGAGAGAATTGTGACAATATGACTGAATTGGAGTGAATATGCGTTTATCTCTGTAAGGAAGCGCGCTCGAGCGCTGAAACTGTGGCTATACGCACTTTCATGGAAACACGCTTCTTTGAGGTTTTAAGCTCAGAACGTGAATCTGAGCGTGTTTCTGGCCTGGGAACAGCTTCAGATCACAGTGCAATGCTTATATGGTATCGATTGGTCCAATGTGCTTGTATGGCCAATTGGAAGTGAATAGAAGCTTCTGAAGTGAAGATATGCACTTTTTCAAAAACTTTCTTTTTTTTTAATTTTGCTTGTCAAAAATGTCCTTTCTGGGTGTAACCCAGTGGGAAAGTGACAAACTTGAGTGAATTGTGACAATATGACTGAATTGGAGTGAATATGCGTTTATCTCTGGAAGGAAGCGCACTAGAGCGCTGAAACTGTGGCTATACGCACGTTCATGGAAACACGCTTCTTTGAGGTTTTAAGCTCAGAATGTGAAACTGTGCGTGCTTCTGGCCAGGGAACAGCTTCAGATCACAGTGCATTGCAGATATTGTATCGATTGGTCCAATGTGCTTGTATGGCCAATTTTAAGATAATATAAGCTTCTGAAGTGAAGATATGCACTTTTTCAAAAACTTTCTTTTTTTTAGTTTTTTCTTGTCAAAAATGTCCTTTCTGTGTGTAACTTAGTGGGAAAGTGACAAACTTGAGTGAATTGTGACAATATGACTGAATTGGAGTGAATATGCGTTTATCTCTGTAAGAAAGCGAGCTAGAGCGCTGAAACTGTGGCGATACACACTTTCATGAAAACATGCTTCTTTGAGGTTTTAAGCTCAGAACGTGAATCTGAGCGTGTTTCTGGCCTGGCAACAGCTTCAGATCACAGTGCAATGCATATATTGTATCGTTTGTTCCAATGTGCTTGAATGGCCAATTGGAAGTGAATAGAAGCTTCTGAAGTGAAGATATGCACTTTTTCAAAAACTTTCTTTTTTTTAGATTTGCTTGTCAGAAATGTCCATTCTGTGTGTTATTCAGTGGGAAAGTGAACAACTTCAGTGAATTGTGACTATATTACTGAATTGGAGTGAATATGCTCGTATCTCTGTAAGGAAGCGCGCTAGAGCGCTGAAACTGTGGCTATTCGCACGTTCATGGAAACACGCTTCTTTGAGGTTTTAAGCTCAGAACGTGAATCTGAGCGTGTTTCTAGCCTGGGAACAGCTTCAGATCACAGTGCAATGCTTATATGGTATCGATTGGTCCAATGTGCTTGTATGGCCATTTGGAAGTGAATATAAGCTTCTGTAGTGAAGATATGCACTTTTTCAAAAACTTTCTTTTTTTTTGTTTTGCTTGTCAAAAATGTCCTTTCTGTGTGTAACTTAGTGGGAAAGTGACAAACTTGAGTGAATTGTGACAATATGACTGAATTCGAGTGAATATGCGTTTATCTCTGTAAGGAAGTGCGCTAGAGCGCTTAAACTGTGGCTCTACGTGCTTTCATGAAAACACGCTTCCTTGAGGTTTTAAGGTCAGAATGTGAAACTGTGCGTGCTTCTGGCCAGGGAACAGCTTCAGATCACAGTGCATTGCATATGTTGTATCGATTGGTCCAATGTGCTTGTATGGCCAATTTTAAGTGAATATAAGCTTCTGAAGTGAAGATATGTACTTTTCAAAAACTTTCTTTTTTTTTAATTTTGCTTGTCAAAAATGTCCATTCTGTGTGTAACCCAGTGGGAAAGTGACAAACTTGAGTGAATTGTGACAATATGACTGAATTGGAGTGAATATGCGTTTATCTCTGTAAGAAAGCGAGCTAGAGCGCTGAAACTGTGGCTATACGCACTTTCATGGAAACACGCTTCTTTGAGGTTTTAAGCTCAGAACGTGAATCTGAGCGTGTTTCTGGCCTGGGAACAGCTTCAGAACACAGTGCATTGCATATATTGTATCGATTGGTCCAATGTGCTTGTATGGCCAATTTTAAGTGAATATAAGCTTCTGAAGTGAAGATATGCACTTTTTCAAAAACTTTCTTTTTTTTAGTTTTTTCTTGTCAAAAATGTCCTTTCTGTGTGTAACTTAGTGGGAAAGTGACAAACTTGAGTGAATTGTGACAATATGACTGAATTGGAGTGAATATGCGTTTATCTCTGTAAGGAAGCGCGCTCGAGCGCTGAAACTGTGGCTATACGCACTTTCATGGAAACACGCTTCTTTGAGGTTTTAAGCTCAGAACGTGAATCTGAGCGTGTTTCTGGCCTGGGAACAGCTTCAGATCACAGTGCAATGCTTATATGGTATCGATTGGTCCAATGTGCTTGTATGGCCAATTGGAAGTGAATAGAAGCTTCTGAAGTGAAGATATGCACTTTTTCAAAAACTTTCTTTTTTTTTAATTTTGCTTGTCAAAAATGTCCTTTCTGGGTGTAACCCAGTGGGAAAGTGACAAACTTGAGTGAATTGTGACAATATGACTGAATTGGAGTGAATATGCGTTTATCTCTGGAAGGAAGCGCGCTAGAGCGCTGAAACTGTGGCTATACGCACGTTCATGAAAACATGCTTCTTTGAGGTTTTAAGCTCAGAACGTGAATCTGAGCGTGTTTCTGGCCTGGGAACAGCTTCAGAACACAGTGCATTGCATATATTGTATCGATTGGTCAAATGTGCTTGTATGGCCAATTTTAAGTGAATATAAGCTTCTGAAGTGAAGATATGCACTTTTTCAAAAACTTTCTTTTTTTTAGTTTTTTCTTGTCAAAAATGTCCTTTCTGTGTGTAACTTAGTGGGAAAGTGACAAACTTGAGTGAATTGTGACAATATGACTGAATTGGAGTGAATATGCGTTTATCTCTGTAAGAAAGCGAGCTAGAGCGCAGAAACTGTGGCGATACGCACTTTCATGAAAACATGCTTCTTTGAGGTTTTAAGCCCAGAACGTGAATCTGAGCTTGTTTCTGGCCTGGCAACAGCTTCAGATCACAGTGCAATGCATATATTGTATCGTTTGTTCCAATGTGCTTGTATGGCCAATTGGAAGTGAATAGAAGCTTCTGAAGTGAAGATATGCACTTTTTCAAAAACTTTCTTTTTTTTAGTTTTTTCTTGTCAAAAATGTCCTTTCTGTGTGTAACTTAGTGGGAAAGTGACAAACTTGAGTGAATTGTGACAATATGACTGAATTGGAGTGAATATGCGTTTATCTCTGTAAGAAAGCGAGCAAGAGCGCTGAAACTGTGGCGATACGCACTTTCATGAAAACATGCTTCTTTGAGGTTTTAAGCTCAGAACGTGAATCTGAGTGTGTTTCCGGCCTGGCAGCAGCTTCAGATCACAGTGCAATGCATATATGGTATCGTTTGGTCCAATGTGCTTGTATGGCCATTTGGAAGTGAATATAAGCTTCTGAAGTGAAGATATGCACTTTTTCAAAAACTTTCTTTTTTTTAGTTTTTTCTTGTCAAAAATGTCCTTTCTGTGTGTAACTTAGTGGGAAAGTGACAAACTTGAGTGAATTGTGACAATATGACTGAATTGGAGTGAATATGCGTTTATCTCTGTAAGAAAGCGAGCTAGAGCGCTGAAACTGTGGCTATACGCACTTTCATGAAAACATGCTTCTTTGAGGTTTTAAGCTCAGAACGTGAATCTGAGCGTGTTTCTGGCCTGGGTACAGCTTCAGATCACAGTGCATTGCATATATTGTATCGATTGGTCCAATGTGCTTGTATGGCCATTTGGAAGTGAATATAAGCTTCTGAAGTGAAGATATGCACTTTTTCAAAAACTTTCTTTTTTTTAGATTTGCTTGTCAGAAATGTCCATTCTGTGTGTTACTCAGTGGGAAAGTGAACAACTTCAGTGAATTGTGACTATATTACTGAATTCGAGTGAATATGCTCGTATCTCTGTAAGGAAGCGCGCTAGAGCGCTGAAACTGTGGCTATACGTGCTTTCATGAAAACACGCTTCCTTGAGGTTTTAAGGTCAGAATGTGAAACTGTGCGTGCTTCTGGCCAGGGAACAGCTTCAGATCACAGTGCATTGCATATGTTGTATCGATTGGTCCAATGTGCTTGTATGGCCAATTTTAAGTGAATATAAGCTTCTGAAGTGAAGATATGTACTTTTCAAAAACTTTCTTTTTTTTTAATTTTGCTTGTCAAAAATGTCCATTCTGTGTGTAACCCAGTGGGAAAGTGACAAACTTGAGTGAATTGTGACAATATGACTGAATTGGAGTGAATATGCGTTTATCTCTGTAAGAAAGCGAGCTAGAGCGCTGAAACTGTGGCTATACGCACTTTCATGGAAACACGCTTCTTTGAGGTTTTAAGCTCAGTACGTGAATCTGAGCGTGTTTCTGGCCTGGGAACAGCTTCAGATCACAATGCAATGCGTATATGGTATCGTTTGGTCCAATGGCTTTTATGGCCAATTTTAAGTGAATATAAGCTTCTGAAGTGAAGATATGTACTTTTCAAAAACTTTCTTTTTTTTTAATTTTGCTTGTCAAAAATGTCCGTTCTGTGTGTAACCCAGTGGGAAAGTGACAAACTTGAGAGAATTGTGACAATATGACTGAATTGGAGTGAATATGCGTTTATCTCTGTAAGGAAGCACGCTCGAGCGCTGAAACTGTGGCTATACGCACTTTCATGGAAACACGCTTCTTTGAGGTTTTAAGCTCAGAACGTGAATCTGAGCGTGTTTCTGGCCTGGGAACAGCTTCAGATCACAGTGCAATGCTTATATGGTATCGATTGGTCCAATGTGCTTGTATGGCCAATTGGAAGTGAATAGAAGCTTCTGAAGTGAAGATATGCACTTTTTCAAAAACTTTCTTTTTTTTTAATTTTGCTTGTCAAAAATGTCCTTTCTGGGTGTAACCCAGTGGGAAAGTGACAAACTTGAGTGAATTGTGACAATATGACTGAATTGGAGTGAATATGCGTTTATCTCTGGAAGGAAGCGCACTAGAGCGCTGAAACTGTGGCTATACGCACGTTCATGGAAACACGCTTCTTTGAGGTTTTAAGCTCAGAATGTGAAACTGTGCGTGCTTCTGGCCAGGGAACAGCTTCAGATCACAGTGCATTGCAGATATTGTATCGATTGGTCCAATGTGCTTGTATGGCCAATTTTAAGATAATATAAGCTTCTGAAGTGAAGATATGCACTTTTTCAAAAACTTTCTTTTTTTTAGTTTTTTCTTGTCAAAAATGTCCTTTCTGTGTGTAACCCAGTGGGAAAGTGACAAACTTGAGTGAATTGTGACAATATGACTGAATTGGAGTGAATATGCGTTTATCTCTGTAAGAAAGCGAGCTAGAGCGCTGAAACTGTGGCGATACACACTTTCATGAAAACATGCTTCTTTGAGGTTTTAAGCTCAGAACGTGAATCTGAGCGTGTTTCTGGCCTGGCAACAGCTTCAGATCACAGTGCAATGCATATATTGTATCGTTTGTTCCAATGTGCTTGAATGGCCAATTGGAAGTGAATAGAAGCTTCTGAAGTGAAGATATGCACTTTTTCAAAAACTTTCTTTTTTTTAGATTTGCTTGTCAGAAATGTCCATTCTGTGTGTTATTCAGTGGGAAAGTGAACAACTTCAGTGAATTGTGACTATATTACTGAATTGGAGTGAATATGCTCGTATCTCTGTAAGGAAGCGCGCTAGAGCGCTGAAACTGTGGCTATACGCACGTTCATGGAAACACGCTTCTTTGAGGTTTTAAGCTCAGAACGTGAATCTGAGCGTGTTTCTAGCCTGGGAACAGCTTCAGATCACAGTGCAATGCTTATATGGTATCGATTGGTCCAATGTGCTTGTATGGCCATTTGGAAGTGAATATAAGCTTCTGTAGTGAAGATATGCACTTTTTCAAAAACTTTCTTTTTTTTTGTTTTGCTTGTCAAAAATGTCCTTCCTGTGTGTAACTTAGTGGGAAAGTGACAAACTTGAGTGAATTGTGACAATATGACTGAATTCGAATGAATATGCGTTTATCTCTGTAAGGAAGTGCGCTAGAGCGCTTAAACTGTGGCTCTACGTGCTTTCATGAAAACACGCTTCCTTGAGGTTTTAAGGTCAGAATGTGAAACTGTGCGTGCTTCTGGCCAGGGAACAGCTTCAGATCACAGTGCATTGCATATGTTGTATCGATTGGTCCAATGTGCTTGTATGGCCAATTTTAAGTGAATATAAGCTTCTGAAGTGAAGATATGTACTTTTCAAAAACTTTCTTTTTTTTTAATTTTGCTTGTCAAAAATGTCCATTCTGTGTGTAACCCAGTGGGAAAGTGACAAACTTGAGTGAATTGTGACAATATGACTGAATTGGAGTGAATATGCGTTTATCTCTGTAAGAAAGCGAGCTAGAGCGCTGAAACTGTGGCTATACGCACTTTCATGGAAACACGCTTCTTTGAGGTTTTAAGCTCAGAACGTGAATCTGAGCGTGTTTCTGGCCTGGGAACAGCTTCAGAACACAGTGCATTGCATATATTGTATCGATTGGTCCAATGTGCTTGTATGGCCAATTTTAAGTGAATATAAGCTTCTGAAGTGAAGATATGCACTTTTTCAAAAACTTTCTTTTTTTTAGTTTTTTCTTGTCAAAAATGTCCTTTCTGTGTGTAACTTAGTGGGAAAGTGACAAACTTGAGTGAATTGTGACAATATGACTGAATTGGAGTGAATATGCGTTTATCTCTGTAAGAAAGCGAGCTAGAGCGCTGAAACTGTGGCGATACGCACTTTCATGAAAACATGCTTCTTTGAGGTTTTAAGCCCAGAACGTGAATCTGAGCGTGTTTCTGGCCTGGCAACAGCTTCAGATCACAGTGCAATGCATATATTGTATCGTTTGTTCCAATGTGCTTGTATGGCCAATTGGAAGTGAATAGAAGCTTCTGAAGTGAAGATATGCACTTTTTCAAAAACTTTCTTTTTTTTAGTTTTTTCTTGTCAAAAATGTCCTTTCTGTGTGTAACTTAGTGGGAAAGTGACAAACTTGAGTGAATTGTGACAATATGACTGAATTGGAGTGAATCTGCGTTTATCTCTGTAAGAAAGCGAGCAAGAGCGCTGAAACTGTGGCGATACGCACTTTCATGAAAACATGCTTCTTTGAGGTTTTAAGCTCAGAACGTGAATCTGAGTGTGTTTCCGGCCTGGCAGCAGCTTCAGATCACAGTGCAATGCATATATGGTATCGTTTGGTCCAATGTGCTTGTATGGCCATTTGGAAGTGAATATAAGCTTCTGAAGTGAAGATATGCACTTTTTCAAAAACTTTCTTTTTTTTAGTTTTTTCTTGTCAAAAATGTCCTTTCTGTGTGTAACTTAGTGGGAAAGTGACAAACTTGAGTGAATTGTGACAATATGACTGAATTGGAGTGAATATGCGTTTATCTCTGTAAGAAAGCGAGCTAGAGCGCTGAAACTGTGGCTATACGCACTTTCATGAAAACATGCTTCTTTGAGGTTTGAAGCTCAGAACGTGAATCTGAGCGTGTTTCTGGCCTGGGAACAGCTTCAGATCACAGTGCATTGCATATATTGTATCGATTGGTCCAATGTGCTTGTATGGCCATTTGGAAGTGAATATAAGCTTCTGAAGTGAAGATATGCACTTTTTCAAAAACTTTCTTTTTTTTAGATTTGCTTGTCAGAAATGTCCATTCTGTGTGTTACTCAGTGGGAAAGTGAACAACTTCAGTGAATTGTGACTATATTACTGAATTCGAGTGAATATGCTCGTATCTCTGTAAGGAAGCGCGCTAGAGCGCTGAAACTGTGGCTCTCCGTGCTTTCATGAAAACACGCTTCCTTGAGGTTTTAAGGTCAGAATGTGAAACTGTGCGTGCTTCTGGCCAGGGAACAGCTTCAGATCACAGTGCATTGCATATGTTGTATCGATTGGTCCAATGTGCTTGTATGGCCAATTTTAAGTGAATATAAGCTTCTGAAGTGAAGATATGTACTTTTCAAAAACTTTCTTTTTTTTTAATTTTGCTTGTCAAAAATGTCCATTCTGTGTGTAACCCAGTGGGAAAGTGACAAACTTGAGTGAATTGTGACAATATGACTGAATTGGAGTGAATATGCGTTTATCTCTGTAAGAAAGCGAGCTAGAGCGCTGAAACTGTGGCTATACGCACTTTCATGGAAACACGCTTCTTTGAGGTTTTAAGCTCAGTACGTGAATCTGAGCGTGTTTCTGGCCTGGGAACAGCTTCAGATCACAATGCAATGCGTATATGGTATCGATTGGTCCAATGTGCTTGTATGGCCAATTGGAAGTGAATAGAAGCTTCTGAAGTGAAGATATGCACTTTTTCAAAAACTTTCTTTTTTTTTAATTTTGCTTGTCAAAAATGTCCTTTCTGTGTGTAACCCAGTGGGAAAGTGACAAACTTGAGTGAATTGTGACAATATGACTGAATTGGAGTGAATATGCGTTTATCTCTGGAAGGAAGCGCGCTAGAGCGCTGAAACTGTGGCTATACGTGCTTTCATTAAAACACACTTCTTTGAGGTTTTAAGCTCAGAATGTGAAACTGTGCGTGCTTCTGGCCAGGGAACAGCTTCAGATCACAGTGCATTGCATATATTGTATCGATTGGTCCAATGTGCTTGTATAGCCAATTTTAAGTGAATATAAGCTTCTGAAGTGAAGATATGCACTTTTTCAAAAACTTTCTTTTTTTTAGTTTTTTCTTGTCAAAAATGTCCTTTCTGTGTGTAACTTAGTGGGAAAGTGACAAACTTGAGTGAATTGTGACAATATGACTGAATTGGAGTGAATATGCGTTTATCTCTGTAAGAAAGCGAGCTAGAGCGCTGAAACTGTGGCGATACACACTTTCATGAAAACATGCTTCTTTGAGGTTTTAAGCTCAGAACGTGAATCTGAGTGTGTTTCTGGCCTGGCAACAGCTTCAGATCACAGTGCAATGCATATATTGTATCGTTTGTTCCAATGTGCTTGTATGGCCAATTGGAAGTGAATAGAAGCTTCTGAAGTGAAGATATGCACTTTTTCAAAAACTTTCTTTTTTTTAGTTTTTTCTTGTCAAAAATGTCCTTTCTGTGTGTAACTTAGTGGGAAAGTGACAAACTTGAGTGAATTGTGACAATATGACTGAATTGGAGTGAATATGCGTTTATCTCTGTAAGAAAGCGAGCAAGAGCGCTGAAACTGTGGCGATACGCACTTTCATGAAAACATGCTTCTTTGAGGTTTTAAGCTCAGAACGTGAATCTGAGTGTGTTTCCGGCCTGGCAGCAGCTTCAGATCACAGTGCAATGCATATATGGTATCGTTTGGTCCAATGTGCTTGTATAGCCAATTTTAAGTGAATATAAGCTTCTGAAGTGAAGATATGCACTTTTTCAAAAACTTTCTTTTTTTTAGTTTTTTCTTGTCAAAAATGTCCTTTCTGTGTGTAACTTAGTGGGAAAGTGACAAACTTGAGTGAATTGTGACAATATGACTGAATTGGAGTGAATATGCGTTTATCTCTGTAAGAAAGCGAGCTAGAGCGCTGAAACTGTGGCTATACGCACTTTCATGAAAACATGCTTCTTTGAGGTTTTAAGCTCAGAACGTGAATCTGAGCGTGTTTCTGGCCTGGGAACAGCTTCAGATCACAGTGCATTGCATATATTGTATCGATTGGTCCAATGTGCTTGTATGGCCATTTGGAAGTGAATATAAGCTTCTGAAGTGAAGATATGCACTTTTTCAAAAACTTTCTTTTTTTTAGATTTGCTTGTCAGAAATGTCCATTCTGTGTGTTACTCAGTGGGAAAGTGAACAACTTCAGTGAATTGTGACTATATTACTGAATTCGAGTGAATATGCTCGTATCTCTGTAAGGAAGCGCGCTAGAGCGCTGAAACTGTGGCTATACGTGCTTTCATGAAAACACGCTTCCTTGAGGTTTTAAGGTCAGAATGTGAAACTGTGCGTGCTTCTGGCCAGGGAACAGCTTCAGATCACAGTGCATTGCATATGTTGTATCGATTGGTCCAATGTGCTTGTATGGCCAATTTTAAGTGAATATAAGCTTCTGAAGTGAAGATATGTACTTTTCAAAAACTTTCTTTTTTTTTAATTTTGCTTGTCAAAAATGTCCATTCTGTGTGTAACCCAGTGGGAAAGTGACAAACTTGAGTGAATTGTGACAATATGACTGAATTGGAGTGAATATGCGTTTATCTCTGTAAGAAAGCGAGCTAGAGCGCTGAAACTGTGGCTATACGCACTTTCATGGAAACACGCTTCTTTGAGGTTTTAAGCTCAGAACGTGAATCTGAGCGTGTTTCTGGCCTGGGAACAGCTTCAGAACACAGTGCATTGCATATATTGTATCGATTGGTCCAATGTGCTTGTATGGCCAATTTTAAGTGAATATAAGCTTCTGAAGTGAAGATATGCACTTTTTCAAAAACTTTCTTTTTTTTAGTTTTTTCTTGTCAAAAATGTCCTTTCTGTGTGTAACTTAGTGGGAAAGTGACAAACTTGAGTGAATTGTGACAATATGACTGAATTGGAGTGAATATGCGTTTATCTCTGTAAGAAAGCGAGCTAGAGCGCTGAAACTGTGGCGATACGCACTTTCATGAAAACATGCTTCTTTGAGGTTTTAAGCCCAGAACGTGAATCTGAGCGTGTTTCTGGCCTGGCAACAGCTTCAGATCACAGTGCAATGCATATATTGTATCGTTTGTTCCAATGTGCTTGTATGGCCAATTGGAAGTGAATAGAAGCTTCTGAAGTGAAGATATGCACTTTTTCAAAAACTTTCTTTTTTTTAGTTTTTTCTTGTCAAAAATGTCCTTTCTGTGTGTAACTTAGTGGGAAAGTGACAAACTTGAGTGAATTGTGACAATATGACTGAATTGGAGTGAATCTGCGTTTATCTCTGTAAGAAAGCGAGCAAGAGCGCTGAAACTGTGGCGATACGCACTTTCATGAAAACATGCTTCTTTGAGGTTTTAAGCTCAGAACGTGAATCTGAGTGTGTTTCCGGCCTGGCAGCAGCTTCAGATCACAGTGCAATGCATATATGGTATCGTTTGGTCCAATGTGCTTGTATGGCCATTTGGAAGTGAATATAAGCTTCTGAAGTGAAGATATGCACTTTTTCAAAAACTTTCTTTTTTTTAGTTTTTTCTTGTCAAAAATGTCATTTCTGTGTGTAACTTAGTGGGAAAGTGACAAACTTGAGTGAATTGTGACAATATGACTGAATTGGAGTGAATATGCGTTTATCTCTGTAAGAAAGCGAGCTAGAGCGCTGAAACTGTGGCTATACGCACTTTCATGAAAACATGCTTCTTTGAGGTTTGAAGCTCAGAACGTGAATCTGAGCGTGTTTCTGGCCTGGGAACAGCTTCAGATCACAGTGCATTGCATATATTGTATCGATTGGTCCAATGTGCTTGTATGGCCATTTGGAAGTGAATATAAGCTTCTGAAGTGAAGATATGCACTTTTTCAAAAACTTTCTTTTTTTTAGATTTGCTTGTCAGAAATGTCCATTCTGTGTGTTACTCAGTGGGAAAGTGAACAACTTCAGTGAATTGTGACTATATTACTGAATTCGAGTGAATATGCTCGTATCTCTGTAAGGAAGCGCGCTAGAGCGCTGAAACTGTGGCTCTCCGTGCTTTCATGAAAACACGCTTCCTTGAGGTTTTAAGGTCAGAATGTGAAACTGTGCGTGCTTCTGGCCAGGGAACAGCTTCAGATCACAGTGCATTGCATATGTTGTATCGATTGGTCCAATGTGCTTGTATGGCCAATTTTAAGTGAATATCAGCTTCTGAAGTGAAGATATGTACTTTTCAAAAACTTTCTTTTTTTTTAATTTTGCTTGTCAAAAATGTCCATTCTGTGTGTAACCCAGTGGGAAAGTGACAAACTTGAGTGAATTGTGACAATATGACTGAATTGGAGTGAATATGCGTTTATCTCTGTAAGAAAGCGAGCTAGAGCGCTGAAACTGTGGCTATACGCACTTTCATGGAAACACGCTTCTTTGAGTTTTAAGCTCAGTACGTGAATCTGAGCGTGTTTCTGGCCTGGGAACAGCTTCAGATCACAATGCAATGCGTATATGGTATCGATTGGTCCAATGTGCTTGTATGGCCAATTGGAAGTGAATAGAAGCTTCTGAAGTGAAGATATGCACTTTTTCAAAAACTTTCTTTTTTTTTAATTTTGCTTGTCAAAAATGTCCTTTCTGTGTGTAACCCAGTGGGAAAGTGACAAACTTGAGTGAATTGTGACAATATGACTGAATTGGAGTGAATATGCGTTTATCTCTGGAAGGAAGCGCGCTAGAGCGCTGAAACTGTGGCTATACGTGCTTTCATTAAAACACACTTCTTTGAGGTTTTAAGCTCAGAATGTGAAACTGTGCGTGCTTCTGGCCAGGGAACAGCTTCAGATCACAGTGCATTGCATATATTGTATCGATTGGTCCAATGTGCTTGTATAGCCAATTTTAAGTGAATATAAGCTTCTGAAGTGAAGATATGCACTTTTTCAAAAACTTTCTTTTTTTTAGTTTTTTCTTGTCAAAAATGTCCTTTCTGTGTGTAACTTAGTGGGAAAGTGACAAACTTGAGTGAATTGTGACAATATGACTGAATTGGAGTGAATATGCGTTTATCTCTGTAAGAAAGCGAGCTAGAGCGCTGAAACTGTGGCGATACACACTTTCATGAAAACATGCTTCTTTGAGGTTTTAAGCTCAGAACGTGAATCTGAGTGTGTTTCTGGCCTGGCAACAGCTTCAGATCACAGTGCAATGCATATATTGTATCGTTTGTTCCAATGTGCTTGTATGGCCAATTGGAAGTGAATAGAAGCTTCTGAAGTGAAGATATGCACTTTTTCAAAAACTTTCTTTTTTTTAGTTTTTTCTTGTCAAAAATGTCCTTTCTGTGTGTAACTTAGTGGGAAAGTGACAAACTTGAGTGAATTGTGACAATATGACTGAATTGGAGTGAATATGCGTTTATCTCTGTAAGAAAGCGAGCAAGAGCGCTGAAACTGTGGCGATACGCACTTTCATGAAAACATGCTTCTTTGAGGTTTTAAGCTCAGAACGTGAATCTGAGTGTGTTTCCGGCCTGGCAGCAGCTTCAGATCACAGTGCAATGCATATATGGTATCGTTTGGTCCAATGTGCTTGTATAGCCAATTTTAAGTGAATATAAGCTTCTGAAGTGAAGATATGCACTTTTTCAAAAACTTTCTTTTTTTTAGTTTTTTCTTGTCAAAAATGTCCTTTCTGTGTGTAACTTAGTGGGAAAGTGACAAACTTGAGTGAATTGTGACAATATGACTGAATTGGAGTGAATATGCGTTTATCTCTGTAAGAAAGCGAGCTAGAGCGCTGAAACTGTGGCTATACGCACTTTCATGAAAACATGCTTCTTTGAGGTTTTAAGCTCAGAACGTGAATCTGAGCGTGTTTCTGGCCTGGGAACAGCTTCAGATCACAGTGCATTGCATATATTGTATCGATTGGTCCAATGTGCTTGTATGGCCATTTGGAAGTGAATATAAGCTTCTGAAGTGAAGATATGCACTTTTTCAAAAACTTTCTTTTTTTTAGATTTGCTTGTCAGAAATGTCCATTCTGTGTGTTACTCAGTGGGAAAGTGAACAACTTCAGTGAATTGTGACTATATTACTGAATTCGAGTGAATATGCTCGTATCTCTGTAAGGAAGCGCGCTAGAGCGCTGAAACTGTGGCTATACGTGCTTTCATGAAAACACGCTTCCTTGAGGTTTTAAGGTCAGAATGTGAAACTGTGCGTGCTTCTGGCCAGGGAACAGCTTCAGATCACAGTGCATTGCATATGTTGTATCGATTGGTCCAATGTGCTTGTATGGCCAATTTTAAGTGAATATAAGCTTCTGAAGTGAAGATATGTACTTTTCAAAAACTTTCTTTTTTTTTAATTTTGCTTGTCAAAAATGTCCATTCTGTGTGTAACCCAGTGGGAAAGTGACAAACTTGAGTGAATTGTGACAATATGACTGAATTGGAGTGAATATGCGTTTATCTCTGTAAGAAAGCGAGCTAGAGCGCTGAAACTGTGGCTATACGCACTTTCATGGAAACACGCTTCTTTGAGGTTTTAAGCTCAGTACGTGAATCTGAGCGTGTTTCTGGCCTGGGAACAGCTTCAGATCACAATGCAATGCGTATATGGTATCGTTTGGTCCAATGGCTTTTATGGCCAATTTTAAGTGAATATCAGCTTCTGAAGTGAAGATATGTACTTTTCAAAAACTTTCTTTTTTTTTAATTTTGCTTGTGAAAAATGTCCATTCTGTGTGTAACCCAGTGGGAAAGTGACAAACTTGAGTGAATTGTGACAATATGACTGAATTGGAGTGAGTATGCGTTTATCTCTGTAAGGAAGCGCGCTAGAGCGCTGAAACTGTGGCTATACGCACTTTCATGGAAACACGCTTCTTTGAGGTTTTAAGCTCAGAACGTGAATCTGAGCGTGTTTCTGGCCTGGGAACAGCTTCAGATCACAGTGCAATGCTTATATGGTATCGATTGGTCCAATGTGCTTGTATGGCCAATTGGAAGTGAATAGAAGCTTCTGAAGTGAAGATATGCACTTTTTCAAAAACTTTCTTTTTTTTTAATTTTGCTTGTCAAAAATGTCCTTTCTGTGTGTAACTCAGTGGGAAAGTGACAAACTTGAGTGAATTGTGACAATATGACTGAATTGGAGTGAATATGCGTTTATCTCTGGAAGGAAGCGCGCTAGAGCGCTGAAACTGTGGCTATACGTGCTTTCATTAAAACACGCTTCTTTGAGGTTTTAAGCTCAGAATGTGAAACTGTGCGTGCTTCTGGCCAGGGAACAGCTTCAGATCACAGTGCATTGCATATATTGTATCGATTGGTCCAATGTGCTTGTATGGCCAATTTTAAGTGAATATAAGCTTCTGAAGTGAAGATATGCACTTTTTCAAAAACTTTCTTTTTTTTAGTTTTTTCTTGTCAAAAATGTCCTTTCTGTGTGTAACTTAGTGGGAAAGTGACAAACTTGAGTGAATTGTGACAATATGACTGAATTGGAGTGAATATGCGTTTATCTCTGTAAGAAAGCGAGCTAGAGCGCTGAAACTGTGGCGATACACACTTTCATGAAAACATGCTTCTTTGAGGTTTTAAGCTCAGAACGTGAATCTGAGCGTGTTTCTGGCCTGGCAACAGCTTCAGATCACAGTGCAATGCATATATTGTATCGTTTGTTCCAATGTGCTTGAATGGCCAATTGGAAGTGAATAGAAGCTTCTGAAGTGAAGATATGCACTTTTTCAAAAACTTTCTTTTTTTTAGATTTGCTTGTCAGAAATGTCCATTCTGTGTGTTATTCAGTGGGAAAGTGAACAACTTCAGTGAATTGTGACTATATTACTGAATTGGAGTGAATATGCTCGTATCTCTGTAAGGAAGCGCGCTAGAGCGCTGAAACTGTGGCTATACGCACGTTCATGGAAACACGCTTCTTTGAGGTTTTAAGCTCAGAACGTGAATCTGAGCGTGTTTCTAGCCTGGGAACAGCTTCAGATCACAGTGCAATGCTTATATGGTATCGATTGGTCCAATGTGCTTGTATGGCCATTTGGAAGTGAATATAAGCTTCTGTAGTGAAGATATGCACTTTTTCAAAAACTTTCTTTTTTTTTGTTTTGCTTGTCAAAAATGTCCTTTCTGTGTGTAACCCAGTGGGAAAGTGACAAACTTGAGTGAATTGTGACAATATGACTGAATTCGAGTGAATATGCGTTTATCTCTGTAAGAAAGCGAGCTAGAGCGCTGAAACTGTGGCTATACGCACTTTCATGAAAACATGCTTCTTTGAGGTTTGAAGCTCAGAACGTGAATCTGAGCGTGTTTCTGGCCTGGGAACAGCTTCAGATCACAGTGCATTGCATATATTGTATCGATTGGTCCAATGTGCTTGTATGGCCATTTGGAAGTGAATATAAGCTTCTGAAGTGAAGATATGCACTTTTTCAAAAACTTTCTTTTTTTTAGATTTGCTTGTCAGAAATGTCCATTCTGTGTGTTACTCAGTGGGAAAGTGAACAACTTCAGTGAATTGTGACTATATTACTGAATTCGAGTGAATATGCTCGTATCTCTGTAAGGAAGCGCGCTAGAGCGCTGAAACTGTGGCTCTCCGTGCTTTCATGAAAACACGCTTCCTTGAGGTTTTAAGGTCAGAATGTGAAACTGTGCGTGCTTCTGGCCAGGGAACAGCTTCAGATCACAGTGCATTGCATATGTTGTATCGATTGGTCCAATGTGCTTGTATGGCCAATTTTAAGTGAATATCAGCTTCTGAAGTGAAGATATGTACTTTTCAAAAACTTTCTTTTTTTTTAATTTTGCTTGTCAAAAATGTCCATTCTGTGTGTAACCCAGTGGGAAAGTGACAAACTTGAGTGAATTGTGACAATATGACTGAATTGGAGTGAATATGCGTTTATCTCTGTAAGAAAGCGAGCTAGAGCGCTGAAACTGTGGCTATACGCACTTTCATGGAAACACGCTTCTTTGAGTTTTAAGCTCAGTACGTGAATCTGAGCGTGTTTCTGGCCTGGGAACAGCTTCAGATCACAATGCAATGCGTATATGGTATCGATTGGTCCAATGTGCTTGTATGGCCAATTGGAAGTGAATAGAAGCTTCTGAAGTGAAGATATGCACTTTTTCAAAAACTTTCTTTTTTTTTAATTTTGCTTGTCAAAAATGTCCTTTCTGTGTGTAACCCAGTGGGAAAGTGACAAACTTGAGTGAATTGTGACAATATGACTGAATTGGAGTGAATATGCGTTTATCTCTGGAAGGAAGCGCGCTAGAGCGCTGAAACTGTGGCTATACGTGCTTTCATTAAAACACACTTCTTTGAGGTTTTAAGCTCAGAATGTGAAACTGTGCGTGCTTCTGGCCAGGGAACAGCTTCAGATCACAGTGCATTGCATATATTGTATCGATTGGTCCAATGTGCTTGTATAGCCAATTTTAAGTGAATATAAGCTTCTGAAGTGAAGATATGCACTTTTTCAAAAACTTTCTTTTTTTTAGTTTTTTCTTGTCAAAAATGTCCTTTCTGTGTGTAACTTAGTGGGAAAGTGACAAACTTGAGTGAATTGTGACAATATGACTGAATTGGAGTGAATATGCGTTTATCTCTGTAAGAAAGCGAGCTAGAGCGCTGAAACTGTGGCGATACACACTTTCATGAAAACATGCTTCTTTGAGGTTTTAAGCTCAGAACGTGAATCTGAGTGTGTTTCTGGCCTGGCAACAGCTTCAGATCACAGTGCAATGCATATATTGTATCGTTTGTTCCAATGTGCTTGTATGGCCAATTGGAAGTGAATAGAAGCTTCTGAAGTGAAGATATGCACTTTTTCAAAAACTTTCTTTTTTTTAGTTTTTTCTTGTCAAAAATGTCCTTTCTGTGTGTAACTTAGTGGGAAAGTGACAAACTTGAGTGAATTGTGACAATATGACTGAATTGGAGTGAATATGCGTTTATCTCTGTAAGAAAGCGAGCAAGAGCGCTGAAACTGTGGCGATACGCACTTTCATGAAAACATGCTTCTTTGAGGTTTTAAGCTCAGAACGTGAATCTGAGTGTGTTTCCGGCCTGGCAGCAGCTTCAGATCACAGTGCAATGCATATATGGTATCGTTTGGTCCAATGTGCTTGTATAGCCAATTTTAAGTGAATATAAGCTTCTGAAGTGAAGATATGCACTTTTTCAAAAACTTTCTTTTTTTTAGTTTTTTCTTGTCAAAAATGTCCTTTCTGTGTGTAACTTAGTGGGAAAGTGACAAACTTGAGTGAATTGTGACAATATGACTGAATTGGAGTGAATATGCGTTTATCTCTGTAAGAAAGCGAGCTAGAGCGCTGAAACTGTGGCTATACGCACTTTCATGAAAACATGCTTCTTTGAGGTTTTAAGCTCAGAACGTGAATCTGAGCGTGTTTCTGGCCTGGGAACAGCTTCAGATCACAGTGCATTGCATATATTGTATCGATTGGTCCAATGTGCTTGTATGGCCATTTGGAAGTGAATATAAGCTTCTGAAGTGAAGATATGCACTTTTTCAAAAACTTTCTTTTTTTTAGATTTGCTTGTCAGAAATGTCCATTCTGTGTGTTACTCAGTGGGAAAGTGAACAACTTCAGTGAATTGTGACTATATTACTGAATTCGAGTGAATATGCTCGTATCTCTGTAAGGAAGCGCGCTAGAGCGCTGAAACTGTGGCTATACGTGCTTTCATGAAAACACGCTTCCTTGAGGTTTTAAGGTCAGAATGTGAAACTGTGCGTGCTTCTGGCCAGGGAACAGCTTCAGATCACAGTGCATTGCATATGTTGTATCGATTGGTCCAATGTGCTTGTATGGCCAATTTTAAGTGAATATAAGCTTCTGAAGTGAAGATATGTACTTTTCAAAAACTTTCTTTTTTTTTAATTTTGCTTGTCAAAAATGTCCATTCTGTGTGTAACCCAGTGGGAAAGTGACAAACTTGAGTGAATTGTGACAATATGACTGAATTGGAGTGAATATGCGTTTATCTCTGTAAGAAAGCGAGCTAGAGCGCTGAAACTGTGGCTATACGCACTTTCATGGAAACACGCTTCTTTGAGGTTTTAAGCTCAGTACGTGAATCTGAGCGTGTTTCTGGCCTGGGAACAGCTTCAGATCACAATGCAATGCGTATATGGTATCGTTTGGTCCAATGGCTTTTATGGCCAATTTTAAGTGAATATCAGCTTCTGAAGTGAAGATATGTACTTTTCAAAAACTTTCTTTTTTTTTAATTTTGCTTGTGAAAAATGTCCATTCTGTGTGTAACCCAGTGGGAAAGTGACAAACTTGAGTGAATTGTGACAATATGACTGAATTGGAGTGAGTATGCGTTTATCTCTGTAAGGAAGCGCGCTAGAGCGCTGAAACTGTGGCTATACGCACTTTCATGGAAACACGCTTCTTTGAGGTTTTAAGCTCAGAACGTGAATCTGAGCGTGTTTCTGGCCTGGGAACAGCTTCAGATCACAGTGCAATGCTTATATGGTATCGATTGGTCCAATGTGCTTGTATGGCCAATTGGAAGTGAATAGAAGCTTCTGAAGTGAAGATATGCACTTTTTCAAAAACTTTCTTTTTTTTTAATTTTGCTTGTCAAAAATGTCCTTTCTGTGTGTAACTCAGTGGGAAAGTGACAAACTTGAGTGAATTGTGACAATATGACTGAATTGGAGTGAATATGCGTTTATCTCTGGAAGGAAGCGCGCTAGAGCGCTGAAACTGTGGCTATACGTGCTTTCATTAAAACACGCTTCTTTGAGGTTTTAAGCTCAGAATGTGAAACTGTGCGTGCTTCTGGCCAGGGAACAGCTTCAGATCACAGTGCATTGCATATATTGTATCGATTGGTCCAATGTGCTTGTATGGCCAATTTTAAGTGAATATAAGCTTCTGAAGTGAAGATATGCACTTTTTCAAAAACTTTCTTTTTTTTAGTTTTTTCTTGTCAAAAATGTCCTTTCTGTGTGTAACTTAGTGGGAAAGTGACAAACTTGAGTGAATTGTGACAATATGACTGAATTGGAGTGAATATGCGTTTATCTCTGTAAGAAAGCGAGCTAGAGCGCTGAAACTGTGGCGATACACACTTTCATGAAAACATGCTTCTTTGAGGTTTTAAGCTCAGAACGTGAATCTGAGCGTGTTTCTGGCCTGGCAACAGCTTCAGATCACAGTGCAATGCATATATTGTATCGTTTGTTCCAATGTGCTTGAATGGCCAATTGGAAGTGAATAGAAGCTTCTGAAGTGAAGATATGCACTTTTTCAAAAACTTTCTTTTTTTTAGATTTGCTTGTCAGAAATGTCCATTCTGTGTGTTATTCAGTGGGAAAGTGAACAACTTCAGTGAATTGTGACTATATTACTGAATTGGAGTGAATATGCTCGTATCTCTGTAAGGAAGCGCGCTAGAGCGCTGAAACTGTGGCTATACGCACGTTCATGGAAACACGCTTCTTTGAGGTTTTAAGCTCAGAACGTGAATCTGAGCGTGTTTCTAGCCTGGGAACAGCTTCAGATCACAGTGCAATGCTTATATGGTATCGATTGGTCCAATGTGCTTGTATGGCCATTTGGAAGTGAATATAAGCTTCTGTAGTGAAGATATGCACTTTTTCAAAAACTTTCTTTTTTTTTGTTTTGCTTGTCAAAAATGTCCTTTCTGTGTGTAACCCAGTGGGAAAGTGACAAACTTGAGTGAATTGTGACAATATGACTGAATTCGAGTGAATATGCGTTTATCTCTGTAAGAAAGCGCGCTAGAGCGCTTAAACTGTGGCTATACGTGCTTTCATGAAAACACGCTTCCTTGAGGTTTTAAGGTCAGAATGTGAAACTGTGCGTGCTTCTGGCCAGGGAACAGCTTCAGATCACAGTGCATTGCATATGTTGTATCGATTGGTCCAATGTGCTTGTATGGCCAATTTTAAGTGAATATAAGCTTCTGAAGTGAAGATATGTACTTTTCAAAAACTTTCTTGTTTTTTAATTTTGCTTGTCAAAAATGTCCATTCTGTGTGTAACCCAGTGGGAAAGTGACAAACTTGAGTGAATTGTGACAATATGACTGAATTGGAGTGAATATGCGTTTATCCCTGTAAGAAAGCGAGCTAGAGCGCTGAAACTGTGGCTATACGCACTTTCATGGAAACACGCTTCTTTGAGGTTTTAAGCTCAGAACGTGAATCTGAGCGTGTTTCTGGCCTGGGAACAGCTTCAGATCACAATGCAATGCGTATATGGTATCGTTTGGTCCAATGGCTTTTATGGCCAATTTTAAGTGAATATAAGCTTCTGAAGTGAAGATATGTACTTTTCAAAAACTTTCTTTTTTTTAGTTTTGCTTGTCAAAAATGTCCTTTCTGTGTGTAACTTAGTGAGAAAGTGACAAACTGGAGTGAATATGCGTTTATCTCTGTAAGAAAGCGAACTAGAGCGCTGAAACTGTGGCTATAAGCACTTTCATGAAAACATGCTTCTTTGAGGATTTAAGCTCAGAACGTGAATCTGAGCGTGTTTCTGGCCTGGGAACAGCTTCAGAACACAGTGCATTGCATATATTGTATCGATTCGTCCAATGTGCTTGTATGGCCAATTTTAAGTGAATATAAGCTTCTGAAGTGAAGATATGCACTTTTTCAAAAACTTTCTTTTTTTTAGTTTTTTCTTGTCAAAAATGTCCTTTCTGTGTGTAACTTAGTGGGAAAGTGACAAACTTGAGTGAATTGTGACAATATGACTGAATTGGAGTGAGTATGCGTTTATCTCTGTAAGGAAGCGCGCTAGAGCGCTGAAACTGTGGCTATACGCACTTTCATGGAAACACGCTTCTTTGAGGTTTTAAGCTCAGAACGTGAATCTGAGCGTGTTTCTGGCCTGGGAACAGCTTCAGATCACAGTGCAATGCTTATATGGTATCGATTGGTCCAATGTGCTTGTATGGCCAATTGGAAGTGAATAGAAGCTTCTGAAGTGAAGATATGCACTTTTTCAAAAACTTTCTTTTTTTTTAATTTTGCTTGTCAAAAATGTCCTTTCTGTGTGTAACCCAGTGGGAAAGTGACAAACTTGAGTGAATTGTGACAATATGACTGAATTGGAGTGAATATGCGTTTATCTCTGGAAGGAAGCGCGCTAGAGCGCTGAAACTGTGGCTATACGTGCTTTCATTAAAACACGCTTCTTTGAGGTTTTAAGCTCAGAATGTGAAACTGTGCGTGCTTCTGGCCAGGGAACAGCTTCAGATCACAGTGCATTGCATATATTGTATCGATTGGTCCAATGTGCTTGTATGGCCAATTTTAAGTGAATATAAGCTTCTGAAGTGAAGATATGCACTTTTTCAAAAACTTTCTTTTTTTTAGTTTTTTCTTGTCAAAAATGTCCTTTCTGTGTGTAACTTAGTGGGAAAGTGACAAACTTGAGTGAATTGTGACAATATGACTGAATTGGAGTGAATATGCGTTTATCTCTGTAAGAAAGCGAGCTAGAGCGCTGAAACTGTGGCGATACACACTTTCATGAAAACATGCTTCTTTGAGGTTTTAAGCTCAGAACGTGAATCTGAGCGTGTTTCTGGCCTGGCAACAGCTTCAGATCACAGTGCAATGCATATATTGTATCGTTTGTTCCAATGTGCTTGAATGGCCAATTGGAAGTGAATAGAAGCTTCTGAAGTGAAGATATGCACTTTTTCAAAAACTTTCTTTTTTTTAGATTTGCTTGTCAGAAATGTCCATTCTGTGTGTTATTCAGTGGGAAAGTGAACAACTTCAGTGAATTGTGACTATATTACTAGATTGGAGTGAATATGCTCGTATCTCTGTAAGGAAGCGCGCTAGAGCGCTGAAACTGTGGCTATACGCACGTTCATGGAAACACGCTTCTTTGAGGTTTTAAGCTCAGAACGTGAATCTGAGCGTGTTTCTAGCCTGGGAACAGCTTCAGAACACAGTGCATTGCATATATTGTATCGATTCGTCCAATGTGCTTGTATGGCCAATTTTAAGTGAATATAAGCTTCTGAAGTGAAGATATGCACTTTTTCAAAAACTTTCTTTTTTTTAGTTTTTTCTTGTCAAAAATGTCCTTTCTGTGTGTAACTTAGTGGGAAAGTGACAAACTTGAGTGAATTGTGACAATATGACTGAATTGGAGTGAATATGCGTTTATCTCTGTAAGAAAGCGAGCTAGAGCGCTGAAACTGTGGCGATACGCACTTTCATGAAAACATGTTTCTTTGAGGTTTTAAGCCCAGAACGTGAATCTGAGCGTGTTTCTGGCCTGGCAACAGCTTCAGATCACAGTGCAATGCATATATTGTATCGTCTGTTCCAATGTGCTTGTATGGCCAATTGGAAGTGAATAGAAGCTTCTGAAGTGAAGATATGCACTTTTTCAAAAACTTTCTTTTTTTTAGTTTTTTCTTGTCAAAAATGTCCTTTCTGTGTGTAACTTAGTGGGAAAGTGACAAACTTGAGTGAATTGTGACAATATGACTGAATTGGAGTGAATATGCGTTTATCTCTGTAAGAAAGCGAGCTAGAGCGCTGAAACTGTGGCTATACGCACTTTCATGAAAACATGCTTCTTTGAGGTTTTAAGCTCAGAACGTGAATCTGAGCGTGTTTCTGGCCTGGGAACAGCTTCAGATCACAGTGCATTGCATATATTGTATCGATTGGTCCAATGTGCTTGTATGGCCATTTGGAAGTGAATATAAGCTTCTGAAGTGAAGATATGCACTTTTTCAAAAACTTTCTTTTTTTTTAATTTTGCTTGTCAAAAATGTCCTTTCTGTGTGTAACCCAGTGGGAAAGTGACAAACTTGAGTGAATTGTGACAATATGACTGAATTGGAGTGAATATGCGTTTATCTCTGTAAGAAAGCGCGCTAGAGCGCTTAAACTGTGGCTATACGTGCTTTCATGAAAACACGCTTCCTTGAGGTTTTAAGGTCAGAATGTGAAACTGTGCGTGCTTCTGGCCAGGGAACAGCTTCAGATCACAGTGCATTGCATATGTTGTATCGATTGGTCCAATGTGCTTGTATGGCCAATTTTAAGTGAATATAAGCTTCTGAAGTGAAGATATGTACTTTTCAAAAACTTTCTTGTTTTTTAATTTTGCTTGTCAAAAATGTCCATTCTGTGTGTAACCCAGTGGGAAAGTGACAAACTTGAGTGAATTGTGACAATATGACTGAATTGGAGTGAATATGCGTTTATCCCTGTAAGAAAGCGAGCTAGAGCGCTGAAACTGTGGCTATACGCACTTTCATGGAAACACGCTTCTTTGAGGTTTTAAGCTCAGAACGTGAATCTGAGCGTGTTTCTGGCCTGGGAACAGCTTCAGAACACAGTGCATTGCATATATTGTATCGATTCGTCCAATGTGCTTGTATGGCCAATTTTAAGTGAATATAAGCTTCTGAAGTGAAGATATGTACTTTTCAAAAACTTTCTTTTTTTTAGTTTTGCTTGTCAAAAATGTCCTTTCTGTGTGTAACTTAGTGAGAAAGTGACAAACTGGAGTGAATATGCGTTTATCTCTGTAAGAAAGCGAACTAGAGCGCTGAAACTGTGGCTATAAGCACTTTCATGAAAACATGCTTCTTTGAGGTTTTAAGCTCAGAACGTGAATCTGAGCGTGTTTCTGGCCTGGGAACAGCTTCAGAACACAGTGCATTGCATATATTGTATCGATTCGTCCAATGTGCTTGTATGGCCAATTTTAAGTGAATATAAGCTTCTGAAGTGAAGATATGCACTTTTTCAAAAACTTTCTTTTTTTTAGTTTTTTCTTGTCAAAAATGTCCTTTCTGTGTGTAACTTAGTGGGAAAGTGACAAACTTGAGTGAATTGTGACAATATGACTGAATTGGAGTGAATATGCGTTTATCTCTGTAAGAAAGCGAGCTAGAGCGCTGAAACTGTGGCGATACGCACTTTCATGAAAACATGTTTCTTTGAGGTTTTAAGCCCAGAACGTGAATCTGAGCGTGTTTCTGGCCTGGCAACAGCTTCAGATCACAGTGCAATGCATATATTGTATCGTCTGTTCCAATGTGCTTGTATGGCCAATTGGAAGTGAATAGAAGCTTCTGAAGTGAAGATATGCACTTTTTCAAAAACTTTCTTTTTTTTAGTTTTTTCTTGTCAAAAATGTCCTTTCTGTGTGTAACTTAGTGGGAAAGTGACAAACTTGAGTGAATTGTGACAATATGACTGAATTGGAGTGAATATGCGTTTATCTCTGTAAGAAAGCGAGCTAGAGCGCTGAAACTGTGGCTATACGCACTTTCATGAAAACATGCTTCTTTGAGGTTTTAAGCTCAGAACGTGAATCTGAGCGTGTTTCTGGCCTGGGAACAGCTTCAGATCACAGTGCATTGCATATATTGTATCGATTGGTCCAATGTGCTTGTATGGCCATTTGGAAGTGAATATAAGCTTCTGAAGTGAAGATATGCACTTTTTCAAAAACTTTCTTTTTTTTTAATTTTGCTTGTCAAAAATGTCCTTTCTGTGTGTAACCCAGTGGGAAAGTGACAAACTTGAGTGAATTGTGACAATATGACTGAATTGGAGTGAATATGCGTTTATCTCTGGAAGGAAGCGCGCTAGAGCGCTGAAACTGTGGCTATACGTGCTTTCATTAAAACACGCTTCTTTGAGGTTTTAAGCCCAGAATGTGAAACTGTGCGTGCTTCTGGCCAGGGAACAGCTTCAGATCACAGTGCATTGCATATATTGTATCGATTGGTCCAATGTGCTTGTATAGCCAATTTTAAGTGAATATAAGCTTCTGAAGTGAAGATATGCACTTTTTCAAAAACTTTCTTTTTTTTAGTTTTTTCTTGTCAAAAATGTCCTTTCTGTGTGTAACTTAGTGGGAAAGTGACAAACTTGAGTGAATTGTGACAATATGACTGAATTGGAGTGAATATGCGTTTATCTCTGTAAGAAAGCGAGCTAGAGCGCTGAAACTGTGGCGATACACACTTTCATGAAAACATGCTTCTTTGAGGTTTTAAGCTCAGAACGTGAATCTGAGCGTGTTTCTGGCCTGGCAACAGCTTCAGATCACAGTGCAATGCATATATTGTATCGTTTGTTCCAATGTGCTTGTATGGCCAATTGGAAGTGAATAGAAGCTTCTGAAGTGAAGATATGCACTTTTTCAAAAACTTTCTTTTTTTTAGTTTTTTCTTGTCAAAAATGTCCTTTCTGTGTGTAACTTAGTGGGAAAGTGACAAACTTGAGTGAATTGTGACAATATGACTGAATTGGAGTGAATATGCGTTTATCTCTGTAAGAAAGCGAGCAAGAGCGCTGAAACTGTGGCGATACGCACTTTCATGAAAACATGCTTCTTTGAGGTTTTAAGCTCAGAACGTGAATCTGAGTGTGTTTCCGGCCTGGCAGCAGCTTCAGATCACAGTGCAATGCATATATGGTATGGTTTGGTCCAATGTGCTTGTATGGCCATTTGGAAGTGAATATAAGCTTCTGAAGTGAAGATATGCACTTTTTCAAAAACTTTCTTTTTTTTAGTTTTTTCTTGTCAAAAATGTCCTTTCTGTGTGTAACTTAGTGGGAAAGTGACAAACTTGAGTGAATTGTGACAATATGACTGAATTGGAGTGAATATGCGTTTATCTCTGTAAGAAAGCGAGCTAGAGCGCTGAAACTGTGGCTATACGCACTTTCATGAAAACATGCTTCTTTGAGGTTCTAAGCTCAGAACGTGAATCTGAGCGTGTTTCTGGCCTGGGAACAGCTTCAGATCACAGTGCATTGCATATATTGTATCGATTGGTCCAATGTGCTTGTATGGCCATTTGGAAGTGAATATAAGCTTCTGAAGTGAAGATATGCACTTTTTCAAAAACTTTCTTTTTTTTAGATTTGCTTGTCAGAAATGTCCATTCTGTGTGTTACTCAGTGGGAAAGTGAACAACTTCAGTGAATTGTGACTATATTACTGAATTCGAGTGAATATGCTCGTATCTCTGTAAGGAAGCGCGCTAGAGCGCTGAAACTGTGGCTATACGTGCTTTCATGAAAACACGCTTCCTTGAGGTTTTAAGGTCAGAATGTGAAACTGTGCGTGCTTCTGGCCAGGGAACAGCTTCAGATCACAGTGCATTGCATATGTTGTATCGATTGGTCCAATGTGCTTGTATGGCCAATTTTAAGTGAATATAAGCTTCTGAAGTGAAGATATGTACTTTTCAAAAACTTTCTTTTTTTTTAATTTTGCTTGTCAAAAATGTCCATTCTGTGTGTAACCCAGTGGGAAAGTGACAAACTTGAGTGAATTGTGACAATATGACTGAATTGGAGTGAATATGCGATTATCTCTGGAAGAAAGCGAGCTAGAGCGCTGAAACTGTGGCTATACGCACTTTCATGGAAACACGCTTCTTTGAGGTTTTAAGCTCAGTACGTGAATCTGAGCGTGTTTCTGGCCTGGGAACAGCTTCAGATCACAATGCAATGCGTATATGGTATCGTTTGGTCCAATGGCTTTTATGGCCAATTTTAAGTGAATATAAGCTTCTGAAGTGAAGATATGTACTTTTCAAAAACTTTCTTTTTTTTTAATTTTGCTTGTCAAAAATGTCCATTCTGTGTGTAACCCAGTGGGAAAGTGACAAACTTGAGTGAATTGTGACAATATGAATGAATTGGAGTGAATATGCGTTTATCTCTGTAAGGAAGCGCGCTAGAGCGCTGAAACTGTGGCTATACGCACTTTCATGGAAACACGCTTCTTTGAGGTTTTAAGCTCAGAACGTGAATCTGAGCGTGTTTCTGGCCTGGGAACAGCTTCAGATCACAGTGCAATGCTAATATGGTATCGATTGGTCCAATGTGCTTGTATGGCCAATTGGAAGTGAATAGAAGCTTCTGAAGTGAAGATATGCACTTTTTCAAAAACTTTCTTTTTTTTTAATTTTGCTTGTCAAAAATGTCCTTTCTGTGTGTAACCCAGTGGGAAAGTGACAAACTTGAGTGAATTGTGACAATATGACTGAATTGGAGTGAATATGCGTTTATCTCTGGAAGGAAGCGCGCTAGAGCGCTGAAACTGTGGCTATACGTGCTTTCATTAAAACACGCTTCTTTGAGGTTTTAAGCTCAGAATGTGAAACTGTGCGTGCTTCTGGCCAGGGAACAGCTTCAGATCACAGTGCATTGCATATATTGTATCGATTGGTCCAATGTGCTTGTATGGCCAATTTTAAGTGAATATAAGCTTCTGAAGTGAAGATATGCACTTTTTCAAAAACTTTCTTTTTTTTCGTTTTTTCTTGTCAAAAATGTCCTTTCTGTGTGTAACTTAGTGGGAAAGTGACAAACTTGAGTGAATTGTGACAATATGACTGAATTGGAGTGAATATGCGTTTATCTCTGTAAGAAAGCGAGCTAGAGCGCTGAAACTGTGGCGATACACACTTTCATGAAAACATGCTTCTTTGAGGTTTTAAGCTCAGAACGTGAATCTGAGCGTGTTTCTGGCCTGGCAACAGCTTCAGATCACAGTGCAATGCATATATTGTATCGTTTGTTCCAATGTGCTTGAATGGCCAATTGGAAGTGAATAGAAGCTTCTGAAGTGAAGATATGCACTTTTTCAAAAACTTTCTTTTTTTTAGATTTGCTTGTCAGAAATGTCCATTCTGTGTGTTATTCAGTGGGAAAGTGAACAACTTCAGTGAATGGTGACTATATTACTGAATTGGAGTGAATATGCTCGTATCTCTGTAAGAAAGCGCGCTAGAGCGCTGAAACTGTGGCTATACGCACGTTCATGGAAACACGCTTCTTTGAGGTTTTAAGCTCAGAACGTGAATCTGAGCGTGTTTCTAGCCTGGGAACAGCTTCAGATCACAGTGCAATGCTTATATGGTATCGATTGGTCCAATGTGCTTGTATGGCCATTTGGAAGTGAATATAAGCTTCTGAAGTGAAGATATGCACTTTTTCAAAAACTTTCTTTTTTTTGTTTTGCTTGTCAAAAATGTCCTTTCTGTGTGTAACCCAGTGGGAAAGTGACAAACTTGAGTGAATTGTGACAATATGACTGAATTCGAGTGAATATGCGTTTATCTCTGTAAGGAAGCGCGCTAGAGCGCTGAAACTGTGGCTATACGTGCTTTCATGAAAACACGCTTCCTTGAGGTTTTAAAGTCAGAATGTGAAACTGTGCGTGCTTCTGGCCAGGGAACAGCTTCAGATCACAGTGCATTGCATATGTTGTATCGATTGGTCCAATGTGCTTGTATGGCCAATTTTAAGTGAATATAAGCTTCTGAAGTGAAGATATGTACTTTTCAAAAACTTTCTTTTTTTTTAATTTTGCTTGTCAAAAATGTCCATTCTGTGTGTAACCCAGTGGGAAAGTGACAAACTTGAGTGAATTGTGACAATATGACTGAATTGGAGTGAATATGCGTTTATCTCTGTAAGAAAGCGAGCTAGAGCGCTGAAACTGTGGCTATACGCACTTTCATGGAAACACTCTTCTTTGAGGTTTTAAGCTCAGAACGTGAATCTGAGCGTGTTTCTGGCCTGGGAACAGCTTCAGATCACAATGCAATGCGAATATGGTATCGTTTGGTCCAATGGCTTTTATGGCCAATTTTAAGTGAATATAAGCTTCTGAAGTGAAGATATGTACTTTTCAAAAACTTTCTTTTTTTTAGTTTTGCTTGTCAAAAATGTCCTTTCTGTGTGTAACTTAGTGAGAAAGTGACAAACTTGAGTGATTTGTGACAATATGACTGAATTGGAGTGAATATGCGTTTATCTCTGTAAGAAAGCGAGCTAGAGTGCTGAAACTGTGGCTATAAGCACTTTCATGAAAACATGCTTCTTTGAGGTTTTAAGCTCAGAATGTGAAACTGTGCGTGCTTCTGGCCAGGGAACAGCTTCAGATCACAGTGCATTGCATATATTGTATCGATTGGTCCAATGTGCTTGTATGGCCAATTTTAAGTGAATATAAGCTTCTGAAGTGAAGATATGCACTTTTTCAAAAACTTTCTTTTTTTTAGTTTTTTCTTGTCAAAAATGTCCTTTCTGTGTGTAACTTAGTGGGAAAGTGACAAACTTGAGTGAATTGTGACAATATGACTGAATTGGAGTGAATATGCGTTTATCTCTGTAAGAAAGCGAGCAAGAGCGCTGAAACTGTGGCGATACGCACTTTCATGAAAACATGCTTCTTTGAGGTTTTAAGCTCAGAACGTGAATCTGAGTGTGTTTCCGGCCTGGCAGCAGCTTCAGATCACAGTGCAATGCATATATGGTATCGTTTGGTCCAATGTGCTTGTATGGCCATTTGGAAGTGAATATAAGCTTCTGAAGTGAAGATATGCACTTTTTCAAAAACTTTCTTTTTTTTTAATTTTGCTTGTCAAAAATGTCCTTTCTGTGTGTAACCCAGTGGGAAAGTGACAAACTTGAGTGAATTGTGACAATATGACTGAATTGGAGTGAATATGCGTTTATCTCTGTAAGAAAGCGAGCTAGAGCGCTGAAACTGTGGCGATACACACTTTCATGAAAACATGCTTCTTTGAGGTTTTAAGCTCAGAACGTGAATCTGAGCGTGTTTCTGGCCTGGCAACAGCTTCAGATCACAGTGCAATGCATATATTGTATCGTTTGTTCCAATGTGCTTGAATGGCCAATTGGAAGTGAATAGAAGCTTCTGAAGTGAAGATATGCACTTTTTCAAAAACTTTCTTTTTTTTAGATTTGCTTGTCAGAAATGTCCATTCTGTGTGTTATTCAGTGGGAAAGTGAACAACTTCAGTGAATTGTGACTATATTACTGAATTGGAGTGAATATGCTCGTATCTCTGTAAGGAAGCGCGCTAGAGCGCTGAAACTGTGGCTATACGCACGTTCATGGAAACACGCTTCTTTGAGGTTTTAAGCTCAGAACGTGAATCTGAGCGTGTTTCTAGCCTGGGAACAGCTTCAGATCACAGTGCAATGCTTATATGGTATCGATTGGTCCAATGTGCTTGTATGGCCATTTGGAAGTGAATATAAGCTTCTGAAGTGAAGATATGCACTTTTTCAAAAACTTTCTTTTTTTTTGTTTTGCTTGTCAAAAATGTCCTTTCTGTGTGTAACCCAGTGGGAAAGTGACAAACTTGAGTGAATTGTGACAATATGACTGAATTCGAGTGAATCTGCGTTTATCTCTGTAAGGAAGCGCGCTAGAGCGCTTAAACTGTGGCTATACGTGCTTTCATGAAAACACGCTTCCTTGAGGTTTTAAGGTCAGAATGTGAAACTGTGCGTGCTTCTGGCCAGGGAACAGCTTCAGATCACAGTGCATTGCATATGTTGTATCGATTGGTCCAATGTGCTTGTATGGCCAATTTTAAGTGAATATAAGCTTCTGAAGTGAAGATATGTACTTTTCAAAAACTTTCTTTTTTTTTAATTTTGCTTGTCAAAAATGTCCATTCTGTGTGTAACCCAGTGGGAAAGTGACAAACTTGAGTGAATTGTGACAATATGACTGAATTGGAGTGAATATGCGTTTATCTCTGTAAGAAAGCGAGCTAGAGCGCTGAAACTGTGGCTATACGCACTTTCATGGAAACACGCTTCTTTGAGGTTTTAAGCTCAGAACGTGAATCTGAGCGTGTTTCTGGCCTGGGAACAGCTTCAGATCACAATGCAATGCGTATATGGTATCGTTTGGTCCAATGGCTTTTATGGCCAATTTTAAGTGAATATAAGCTTCTGAAGTGAAGATATGTACTTTTCAAAAACTTTCTTTTTTTTAGTTTTGCTTGTCAAAAATGTCCTTTCTGTATGTAACTTAGTGAGAAAGTGACAAACTTGAGTGAATTGTGACAATATGACTGAATTGGAGTGAATATGCGTTTATCTCTGTAAGAAAGCGAGCTAGAGCGCTGAAACTGTGGCTATAAGCACTCTAATGAAAACATGCTTCTTTGAGGTTTTAAGCTCAGAACGTGAATCTAAGCGTGTTTCTGGCCTGGGAATAGCTTCAGAACACAGTGCATTGCATATATTGTATCGATTGGTCCAATGTGCTTGTATGGCCAATTTTAAGTGAATATAAGCTTCTGAAGTGAAGATATGCACTTTTTCAAAAACTTTCTTTTTTTTAGTTTTTTCTTGTCAAAAATGTCCTTTCTGTGTGTAACTTAGTGGGAAAGTGACAAACTTGAGTGAATTGTGACAATATGACTGAATTGGAGTGAATATGCGTTTATCTCTGTAAGAAAGCGAGCTAGAGCGCTGAAACTGTGGCGATACGCACTTTCATGAAAACATGTTTCTTTGAGGTTTTAAGCCCAGAACGTGAATCTGAGCGTGTTTCTGGCCTGGCAACAGCTTCAGATCACAGTGCAATGCATATATTGTATCGTTTGTTCCAATGTGCTTGTATGGCCAATTGGAAGTGAATAGAAGCTTCTGAAGTGAAGATATGCACTTTTTCAAAAACTTTCTTTTTTTTAGTTTTTTCTTGTCAAAAATGTCCTTTCTGTGTGTAACTTAGTGGGAAAGTGACAAACTTGAGTGAATTGTGACAATATGACTGAATTGGAGTGAATATGCGTTTATCTCTGTAAGAAAGCGAGCAAGAGCGCTGAAACTGTGGCGATACACACTTTCATGAAAACATGCTTCTTTGAGGTTTTAAGCTCAGAACGTGAATCTGAGTGTGTTTCCGGCCTGGCAGCAGCTTCAGATCACAGTGCAATGCATATATGGTATCGTTTGGTCCAATGTGCTTGTATGGCCATTTGGAAGTGAATATAAGCTTCTGAAGTGAAGATATGCACTTTTTCAAAAACTTTCTTTTTTTTAGTTTTTTCTTGTCAAAAATGTCCTTTCTGTGTGTAACTTAGTGGGAAAGTGACAAACTTGGGTGAATTGTGACAATATGACTGAATTGGAGTGAATATGCGTTTATCTCTGTAAGAAAGCGAGCTAGAGCGCTGAAACTGTGGCTATACGCACTTTCATGAAAACATGCTTCTTTGAGGTTTTAAGCTCAGAACGTGAATCTGAGCGTGTTTCTGGCCTGGGAACAGCTTCAGATCACAGTGCATTGCATATATTGTATCGATTGGTCCAATGTGCTTGTATGGCCAATTTTAAGTGAATATAAGCTTCTGAAGTGAAGATATGTACTTTTCAAAAACTTTCTTTTTTTTAAATTTTGCTTGTCAAAAATGTCCATTCTGTGTGTAACCCAGTGGGAAAGTGACAAACTTGAGTGAATTGTGACAATATGACTGAATTGGAGTGAATATGCGTTTATCTCTGTAAGAAAGCGAGCTAGAGCGCTGAAACTGTGGCTATACGCACTTTCATGGAAACACGCTTCTTTGAGGTTTTAAGCTCAGTACGTGAATCTGAGCGTGTTTCTGGCCTGGGAACAGCTTCAGATCACAATGCAATGCGTATATGGTATCGTTTGGTCCAATGGCTTTTATGGCCAATTTTAAGTGAATATAAGCTTCTGAAGTGAAGATATGTACTTTTCAAAAACTTTCTTTTTTTTAATTTTGCTTGTCAAAAATGTCCATTCTGTGTGTAACCCAGTGGGAAAGTGACAAACTTGAGTGAATTGTGACAATATGACTGAATTGGAGTGAATATGCGTTTATCTCTGTAAGGAAGCGCGCTAGAGCGCTGAAACTGTGGCTATACGCACTTTCATGGAAATACGCTTCTTTGAGGTTTTAAGCTCAGAACGTGAATCTGAGCGTGTTTAAGGCCTGGGAACAGCTTCAGATCACAGTGCAATGCTTATATGGTATCGATTGGTCCAATGTGCTTGTATGGCCAATTGGAAGTGAATAGAAGCTTCTGAAGTGAAGATATGCACTTTTTCAAAAACTTTCTTTTTTTTTAATTTTGCTTGTCAAAAATGTCCTTTCTGTGTGTAACCCAGTGGGAAAGTGACAAACTTGAGTGAATTGTGACAATATGACTGAATTGGAGTGAATATGCGTTTATCTCTGGAAGGAAGCGCGCTAGAGCGCTGAAACTGTGGCTATACGTGCTTTCATTAAAACACGCTTCTTTGAGGTTTTAAGCTCAGAATGTGAAACTGTGCGTGCTTCTGGCCAGGGAACAGCTTCAGATCACAGTGCATTGCATATATTGTATCGATTGGTCCAATGTGCTTGTATAGCCAATTTTAAGTGAATATAAGCTTCTGAAGTGAAGATATGCACTTTTTCAAAAACTTTCTTTTTTTTAGTTTTTTCTTGTCAAAAATGTCCTTTCTGTGTGTAACTTAGTGGGAAAGTGACAAACTTGAGTGAATTGTGACAATATGACTGAATTGGAGTGAATATGCGTTTATCTCTGTAAGAAAGCGAGCAAGAGCGCTGAAACTGTGGCGATACGCACTTTCATGAAAACATGCTTCTTTGAGGTTTTAAGCTCAGAACGTGAATCTGAGTGTGTTTCCGGCCTGGCAGCAGCTTCAGATCACAGTGCAATGCATATATGGTATCGTTTGGTCCAATGTGCTTGTATGGCCATTTGGAAGTGAATATAAGCTTCTGAAGTGAAGATATGCACTTTTTCAAAAACTTTCTTTTTTTTAGTTTTTTCTTGTCAAAAATGTCCTTTCTGTGTGTAACTTAGTGGGAAAGTGACAAACTTGAGTGAATTGTGACAATATGACTGAATTGGAGTGAATATGCGTTTATCTCTGTAAGAAAGCGAGCTAGAGCGCTGAAACTGTGGCTATACGCACTTTCATGAAAACATGCTTCTTTGAGGTTTTAAGCTCAGAACGTGAATCTGAGCGTGTTTCTGGCCTGGGAACAGCTTCAGATCACAGTGCATTGCATATATTGTATCGATTGGTCCAATGTGCTTGTATGGCCATTTGGAAGTGAATATAAGCTTCTGAAGTGAAGATATGCACTTTTTCAAAAACTTTCTTTTTTTTAGATTTGCTTGTCAGAAATGTCCATTCTGTGTGTTACTCAGTGGGAAAGTGAACAACTTCAGTGAATTGTGACTATATTACTGAATTCGAGTGAATATGCTCGTATCTCTGTAAGGAAGCGCGCTAGAGCGCTGAAACTGTGGCTATACGTGCTTTCATGAAAACACGCTTCCTTGAGGTTTTAAGGTCAGAATGTGAAACTGTGCGTGCTTCTGGCCAGGGAACAGCTTCAGATCACAGTGCATTGCATATGTTGTATCGATTGGTCCAATGTGCTTGTATGGCCAATTTTAAGTGAATATAAGCTTCTGAAGTGAAGATATGTACTTTTCAAAAACTTTCTTTTTTTTTAATTTTGCTTGTCAAAAATGTCCATTCTGTGTGTAACCCAGTGGGAAAGTGACAAACTTGAGTGAATTGTGACAATATGACTGAATTGGAGTGAATATGCGTTTATCTCTGTAAGAAAGCGAGCTAGAGCGCTGAAACTGTGGCTATACGCACTTTCATGGAAACACGCTTCTTTGAGGTTTTAAGCTCAGTACGTGAATCTGAGCGTGTTTCTGGCCTGGGAACAGCTTCAGATCACAATGCAATGCGTATATGGTATCGTTTGGTCCAATGGCTTTTATGGCCAATTTTAAGTGAATATAAGCTTCTGAAGTGAAGATATGTACTTTTCAAAAACTTTCTTTTTTTTAATTTTGCTTGTCAAAAATGTCCATTCTGTGTGTAACCCAGTGGGAAAGTGACAAACTTGAGTGAATTGTGACAATATGACTGAATTGGAGTGAATATGCGTTTATCTCTGTAAGGAAGCGCGCTAGAGCGCTGAAACTGTGGCTATACGCACTTTCATGGAAACACGCTTCTTTGAGGTTTTAAGCTCAGAACGTGAATCTGAGCGTGTTTAAGGCCTGGGAACAGCTTCAGATCACAGTGCAATGCTTATATGGTATCGATTGGTCCAATGTGCTTGTATGGCCAATTGGAAGTGAATAGAAGCTTCTGAAGTGAAGATATGCACTTTTTCAAAAACTTTCTTTTTTTTTAATTTTGCTTGTCAAAAATGTCCTTTCTGTGTGTAACCCAGTGGGAAAGTGACAAACTTGAGTGAATTGTGACAATATGACTGAATTGGAGTGAATATGCGTTTATCTCTGGAAGGAAGCGCGCTAGAGCGCTGAAACTGTGGCTATACGTGCTTTCATTAAAACACGCTTCTTTGAGGTTTTAAGCTCAGAATGTGAAACTGTGCGTGCTTCTGGCCAGGGAACAGCTTCAGATCACAGTGCATTGCATATATTGTATCGATTGGTCCAATGTGCTTGTATAGCCAATTTTAAGTGAATATAAGCTTCTGAAGTGAAGATATGCACTTTTTCAAAAACTTTCTTTTTTTTAGTTTTTTCTTGTCAAAAATGTCCTTTCTGTGTGTAACTTAGTGGGAAAGTGACAAACTTGAGTGAATTGTGACAATATGACTGAATTGGAGTGAATATGCGTTTATCTCTGTAAGAAAGCGAGCTAGAGCGCTGAAACTGTGGCGATACACACTTTCATGAAAACATGCTTCTTTGAGGTTTTAAGCTCAGAACGTGAATCTGAGCGTGTTTCTGGCCTGGCAACAGCTTCAGATCACAGTGCAATGCATATATTGTATCGTTTGTTCCAATGTGCTTGTATGGCCAATTGGAAGTGAATATAAGCTTCTGAAGTGAAGATATGCACTTTTTCAAAAACTTTCTTTTTTTTAGTTTTTTCTTGTCAAAAATGTCCTTTCTGTGTGTAACTTAGTGGGAAAGTGACAAACTTGAGTGAATTGTGACAATATGACTGAATTGGAGTGAATATGCGTTTATCTCTGTAAGAAAGCGAGCAAGAGCGCTGAAACTGTGGCGATACGCACTTTCATGAAAACATGCTTCTTTGAGGTTTTAAGCTCAGAACGTGAATCTGAGTGTGTTTCCGGCCTGGCAGCAGCTTCAGATCACAGTGCAATGCATATATGGTATCGTTTGGTCGAATGTGCTTGTATGGCCATTTGGAAGTGAATATAAGCTTCTGAAGTGAAGATATGCACTTTTTCAAAAACTTTCTTTTTTTTAGTTTTTTCTTGTCAAAAATGTCCTTTCTGTGTGTAACTTAGTGGGAAAGTGACAAACTTGAGTGAATTGTGACAATATGACTGAATTGGAGTGAATATGCGTTTATCTCTGTAAGAAAGCGAGCTAGAGCGCTGAAACTGTGGCTATACGCACTTTCATGAAAACATGCTTCTTTGAGGTTTTAAGCTCAGAACGTGAATCTGAGCGTGTTTCTGGCCTGGGAACAGCTTCAGATCACAGTGCATTGCATATATTGTATCGATTGGTCCAATGTGCTTGTATGGCCATTTGGAAGTGAATATAAGCTTCTGTAGTGAAGATATGCACTTTTTCAAAAACTTTCTTTTTTTTAGATTTGCTTGTCAGAAATGTCCATTCTGTGTGTTACTCAGTGGGAAAGTGAACAACTTCAGTGAATTGTGACTATATTACTGAATTCGAGTGAATATGCTCGTATCTCTGTAAGGAAGCGCGCTAGAGCGCTGAAACTGTGGCTATACGTGCTTTCATGAAAACACGCTTCCTTGAGGTTTTAAGGTCAGAATGTGAAACTGTGCGTGCTTCTGGCCAGGGAACAGCTTCAGATCACAGTGCATTGCATATGTTGTATCGATTGGTCCAATGTGCTTGTATGGCCAATTTTAAGTGAATATAAGCTTCTGAAGTGAAGATATGTACTTTTCAAAAACTTTCTTTTTTTTTAATTTTGCTTGTCAAAAATGTCCATTCTGTGTGTAACCCAGTGGGAAAGTGACAAACTTGAGTGAATTGTGACAATATGACTGAATTGGAGTGAATATGCGTTTATCTCTGTAAGAAAGCGAGCTAGAGCGCTGAAACTGTGGCTATACGCACTTTCATGGAAACACGCTTCTTTGAGGTTTTAAGCTCAGTACGTGAATCTGAGCGTGTTTCTGGCCTGGGAACAGCTTCAGATCACAATGCAATGCGTATATGGTATCGTTTGGTCCAATGGCTTTTATGACCAATTTTAAGTGAATATAAGCTTCTGAAGTGAAGATATGTACTTTTCAAAAACTTTCTTTTTTTTTAATTTTGCTTGTCAAAAATGTCCATTCTGTGTGTAACCCAGTGGGAAAGTGAAAAACTTGAGTGAATTGTGACAATATGACTGAATTGGAGTGAATATGCGTTTATCTCTGTAAGGAAGCGCGCTAGAACGCTGAAACTGTGGCTATACGCACTTTCATGGAAACACGCTTCTTTGAGGTTTTAAGCTCAGAACGTGAATCTGAGCGTGTTTCTGGCCTGGGAACAGCTTCAGATCACAGTGCAATGCTTATATGGTATCGATTGGTCCAATGTGCTTTTATGGCCAATTGGAAGTGAATAGAAGCTTCTGAAGTGAAGATATGCACTTTTTCAAAAACTTTCTTTTTTTTTAATTTTGCTTGTCAAAAATGTCCTTTCTGTGTGTAACCCAGTGGGAAAGTGACAAACTTGAGTGAATTGTGACAATATGACTGAATTGGAGTGAATATGCGTTTATCTCTGGAAGGAAGCGCGCTAGAGCGCTGAAACTGTGGCTATACGTGCTTTCATTAAAACACGCTTCTTTGAGGTTTTAAGCTCAGAATGTGAAACTGTGCGTGCTTCTGGCCAGGGAACAGCTTCAGATCACAGTGCATTGCATATATTGTATCGATTGGTCCAATGTGCTTGTATGGCCAATTTTAAGTGAATGTAAGCTTCTGAAGTGAAGATATGCACTTTTTCAAAAACTTTCTTATTTTTATTTTTTTCTTGTCAAAAATGTCCTCTCTGTGTGTAACTTAGTGGGAAAGTGACAAACTTGAGTGAATTGTGACAATATGACTGAATTGGATTGAATATGCGTTTATCTCTGTAAGAATGCGAGCTAGAGCGCTGAAACTGTGGCGATACACACTTTCATGAAAACATGCTTCTTTGAGGTTTTAAGCTCAGAACGTGAATCTGAGCGTGTTTCTGGCCTGGCAACAGCTTCAGATCACAGTGCAATGCATATATTGTATCGTTTGTTCCAATGTGCTTGAATGGCCAATTGGAAGTGAATAGAAGCTTCTGAAGTGAAGATATGCACTTTTTCAAAAACTTTCTTTTTTTTAGATTTGCTTGTCAGAAATGTCCATTCTGTGTGTAATTCAGTGGGAAAGTGAACAACTTCAGTGAATTGTGACTATATTACTGAATTGGAGTGAATATGCTCGTATCTCTGTAAGGAAGCGCGCTAGAGCGCTGAAACTGTGGCTATACGCACGTTCATGGAAACACGCTTCTTTGAGGTTTTAAGCTCAGAACGTGAATCTGAGCGTGTTTCTAGCCTGGGAACAGCTTCAGATCACAGTGCAATGCTTATATGGTATCGATTGGTCCAATGTGCTTGTATGTCCATTTGGAAGTGAATATAAGCTTCTGAAGTGAAGATATGCACTTTTTCAAAAACTTTCTTTTTTTTTGTTTTGCTTGTCAAAAATGTCCTTTCTGTGTGTAACCCAGTGGGAAAGTGACAAACTTGAGTGAATTGTGACAATATGACTGAATTCGAGTGAATATGCCTTTATCTCTGTAAGGAAGCGCGCTAGAGCGCTGAAACTGTGGCTATAAGTGCTTTCATGAAAACACGCTTCCTTGAGGTTTTAAGGTCAGAATGTGAAACTGTGCGTGCTTCTGGCCAGGGAACAGCTTCAGATCACAGTGCATTGCATATGTTGTATCGATTGGTCCAATGTGCTTGTATGGCCAATTTTAAGTGAATATAAGCTTCTGAAGTGAAGATATGTACTTTTCAAAAACTTTCTTTTTTTTTAATTTTGCTTGTCAAAAATGTCCATTCTGTGTGTAACCCAGTGGGAAAGTGACAAACTTGAGTGAATTGTGACAATATGACTGAATTGGAGTGAATATGCGTTTATCTCTGTAAGAAAGCGAGCTAGAGCGCTGAAACTGTGGCTATACGCACTTTCATGGAAACACGCTTCTTTGAGGTTTTAAGCTCAGAACGTGAATCTGAGCGTGTTTCTGGCCTGGGAACAGCTTCAGATCACAATGCAATGCGAATATGGTATCGTTTGGTCCAATGGCTTTTATGGCCAATTTTAAGTGAATATAAGCTTCTGAAGTGAAGATATGTACTTTTCAAAAACTTTCTTTTTTTTAGTTTTGCTTGTCAAAAATGTCCTTTCTGTGTGTAACTTAGTGAGAAAGTGACAAACTTGAGTGAATTGTGACAATATGACTGAATTGGAGTGAATATGCGTTTATCTCTGTAAGAAAGCGAGCTAGAGTGCTGAAACTGTGGCTATAAGCACTTTCATGAAAACATGCTTCTTTGAGGTTTTAAGCTCAGAACGTGAATCTGAGCGTGTTTCTGGCCTGGGAACAGCTTCAGAACACAGTGCATTGCATATATTGTATCGATTGGTCCAATGTGCTTGTATGGCCAATTTTAAGTGAATATAAGCTTCTGAAGTGAAGATATGCACTTTTTCAAAAACTTTCTTTTTTTTAGTTTTTTCTTGTCAAAAATGTCCTTTCTGTGTGTAACTTAGTGGGAAAGTGACAAACTTGAGTGAATTGTGACAATATGACTGAATTGGAGTGAATATGCGTTTATCTCTGTAAGAAAGCGAGCTAGAGCGCTGAAACTGTGGCGATACGCACTTTCATGAAAACATGCTTCTTTGAGGTTTTAAGCTCAGAACGTGAATCTGAGCGTGTTTCTGGCCTGGCAACAGCTTCAGATCACAGTGCAATGCATATATTGTATCGTTTGTTCCAATGTGCTTGTATGGCCAATTGGAAGTGAATAGAAGCTTCTGAAGTGAAGATATGCACTTTTTCAAAAACTTTCTTTTTTTTAGTTTTTTCTTGTCAAAAATGTCCTTTCTGTGTGTAACTTAGTGGGAAAGTGACAAACTTGAGTGAATTGTGACAATATGACTGAATTGGAGTGAATATGCGTTTATCTCTGTAAGGAAGCGCGCTAGAGCGCTGAAACTGTGGCTATACGCACTTTCATGGAAACACGCTTCTTTGAGGTTTTAAGCTCAGAACGTGAATCTGAGCGTGTTTAAGGCCTGGGAACAGCTTCAGATCACAGTGCAATGCTTATATGGTATCGATTGGTCCAATGTGCTTGTATGGCCAATTGGAAGTGAATAGAAGCTTCTGAAGTGAAGATATGCACTTTTTCAAAAACTTTCTTTTTTTTTAATTTTGCTTGTCAAAAATGTCCTTTCTGTGTGTAACCCAGTGGGAAAGTGACAAACTTGAGTGAATTGTGAGAATATGACTGAATTGGAGTGAATATGCGTTTATCTCTGGAAGGAAGCGCGCTAGAGCGCTGAAACTGTGGCTATACGTGCTTTCATTAAAACACGCTTCTTTGAGGTTTTAAGCTCAGAATGTGAAACTGTGCGTGCTTCTGGCCAGGGAACAGCTTCAGATCACAGTGCATTGCATATATTGTATCGATTGGTCCAATGTGCTTGTATAGCCAATTTTAAGTGAATATAAGCTTCTGAAGTGAAGATATGCACTTTTTCAAAAACTTTCTTTTTTTTAGTTTTTTCTTGTCAAAAATGTCCTTTCTGTGTGTAACTTAGTGGGAAAGTGACAAACTTGAGTGAATTGTGACAATATGACTGAATTGGAGTGAATATGCGTTTATCTCTGTAAGAAAGCGAGCTAGAGCGCTGAAACTGTGGCGATACACACTTTCATGAAAACATGCTTCTTTGAGGTTTTAAGCTCAGAACGTGAATCTGAGCGTGTTTCTGGCCTGGCAACAGCTTCAGATCACAGTGCAATGCATATATTGTATCGTTTGTTCCAATGTGCTTGTATGGCCAATTGGAAGTGAATATAAGCTTCTGAAGTGAAGATATGCACTTTTTCAAAAACTTTCTTTTTTTTAGTTTTTTCTTGTCAAAAATGTCCTTTCTGTGTGTAACTTAGTGGGAAAGTGACAAACTTGAGTGAATTGTGACAATATGACTGAATTGGAGTGAATATGCGTTTATCTCTGTAAGAAAGCGAGCAAGAGCGCTGAAACTGTGGCGATACGCACTTTCATGAAAACATGCTTCTTTGAGGTTTTAAGCTCAGAACGTGAATCTGAGTGTGTTTCCGGCCTGGCAGCAGCTTCAGATCACAGTGCAATGCATATATGGTATCGTTTGGTCCAATGTGCTTGTATGGCCATTTGGAAGTGAATATAAGCTTCTGAAGTGAAGATATGCACTTTTTCAAAAACTTTCTTTTTTTTAGTTTTTTCTTGTCAAAAATGTCCTTTCTGTGTGTAACTTAGTGGGAAAGTGACAAACTTGAGTGAATTGTGACAATATGACTGAATTGGAGTGAATATGCGTTTATCTCTGTAAGAAAGCGAGCTAGAGCGCTGAAACTGTGGCTATACGCACTTTCATGAAAACATGCTTCTTTGAGGTTTTAAGCTCAGAACGTGAATCTGAGCGTGTTTCTGGCCTGGGAACAGCTTCAGATCACAGTGCATTGCATATATTGTATCGATTGGTCCAATGTGCTTGTATGGCCATTTGGAAGTGAATATAAGCTTCTGAAGTGAAGATATGCACTTTTTCAAAAACTTTCTTTTTTTTAGATTTGCTTGTCAGAAATGTCCATTCTGTGTGTTACTCAGTGGGAAAGTGAACAACTTCAGTGAATTGTGACTATATTACTGAATTCGAGTGAATATGCTCGTATCTCTGTAAGGAAGCGCGCTAGAGCGCTGAAACTGTGGCTATACGTGCTTTCATGAAAACACGCTTCCTTGAGGTTTTAAGGTCAGAATGTGAAACTGTGCGTGCTTCTGGCCAGGGAACAGCTTCAGATCACAGTGCATTGCATATGTTGTATCGATTGGTCCAATGTGCTTGTATGGCCAATTTTAAGTGAATATAAGCTTCTGAAGTGAAGATATGTACTTTTCAAAAACTTTCTTTTTTTTAATTTTGCTTGTCAAAAATGTCCATTCTGTGTGTAACCCAGTGGGAAAGTGACAAACTTGAGTGAATTGTGACAATATGACTGAATTGGAGTGAATATGCGTTTATCTCTGTAAGAAAGCGAGCTAGAGCGCTGAAACTGTGGCTATACGCACTTTCATGAAAACACGCTTCTTTGAGGTTTTAAGCTCAGTACGTGAATCTGAGCGTGTTTCTGGCCTGGGAACAGCTTCAGATCACAATGCAATGCGTATATGGTATCGTTTGGTCCAATGGCTTTTATGGCCAATTTTAAGTGAATATAAGCTTCTGAAGTGAAGATATGTACTTTTCAAAAACTTTATTTTTTTTTAATTTTGCTTGTCAAAAATGTCCATTCTGTGTGTAACCCAGTGGGAAAGTGACAAACTTGAGTGAATTGTGACAATATGACTGAATTGGAGTGAATATGCGTTTATCTCTGTAAGGAAGCGCGCTAGAGCGCTGAAACTGTGGCTATACGCACTTTCATGGAAACACGCTTCTTTGACGTTTTAAGCTCAGAACGTGAATCTGAGCGTGTTTAAGGCCTGGGAACAGCTTCAGATCACAGTGCAATGCTTATATGGTATCGATTGGTCCAATGTGCTTGTATGGCCAATTGGAAGTGAATAGAAGCTTCTGAAGTGAAGATATGCACTTTTTCAAAAACTTTCTTTTTTTTTAATTTTGCTTGTCAAAAATGTCCTTTCTGTGTGTAACCCAGTGGGAAAGTGACAAACTTGAGTGAATTGTGACAATATGACTGAATTGGAGTGAATATGCGTTTATCTCTGGAAGGAAGCGCGCTAGAGCGCTGAAACTGTGGCTATACGTGCTTTCATTAAAACACGCTTCTTTGAGGTTTTAAGCTCAGAATGTGAAACTGTGCGTGCTTCTGGCCAGGGAACAGCTTCAGATCACAGTGCATTGCATATATTGTATCGATTGGTCCAATGTGCTTGTATAGCCAATTTTAAGTGAATATAAGCTTCTGAAGTGAAGATATGCACTTTTTCAAAAACTTTCTTTTTTTTAGTTTTTTCTTGTCAAAAATGTCCTTTCTGTGTGTAACTTAGTGGGAAAGTGACAAACTTGAGTGAATTGTGACAATATGACTGAATTGGAGTGAATATGCGTTTATCTCTGTAAGAAAGCGAGCTAGAGCGCTGAAACTGTGGCGATACACACTTTCATGAAAACATGCTTCTTTGAGGTTTTAAGCTCAGAACGTGAATCTGAGCGTGTTTCTGGCCTGGCAACAGCTTCAGATCACAGTGCAATGCATATATTGTATCGTTTGTTCCAATGTGCTTGTATGGCCAATTGGAAGTGAATATAAGCTTCTGAAGTGAAGATATGCACTTTTTCAAAAACTTTCTTTTTTTTAGTTTTTTCTTGTCAAAAATGTCCTTTCTGTGTGTAACTTAGTGGGAAAGTGACAAACTTGAGTGAATTGTGACAATATGACTGAATTGGAGTGAATATGCGTTTATCTCTGTAAGAAAGCGAGCAAGAGCGCTGAAACTGTGGCGATACGCACTTTCATGAAAACATGCTTCTTTGAGGTTTTAAGCTCAGAACGTGAATCTGAGTGTGTTTCCGGCCTGGCAGCAGCTTCAGATCACAGTGCAATGCATATATGGTATCGTTTGGTCGAATGTGCTTGTATGGCCATTTGGAAGTGAATATAAGCTTCTGAAGTGAAGATATGCACTTTTTCAAAAACTTTCTTTTTTTTAGTTTTTTCTTGTCAAAAATGTCCTTTCTGTGTGTAACTTAGTGGGAAAGTGACAAACTTGAGTGAATTGTGACAATATGACTGAATTGGAGTGAATATGCGTTTATCTCTGTAAGAAAGCGAGCTAGAGCGCTGAAACTGTGGCTATACGCACTTTCATGAAAACATGCTTCTTTGAGGTTTTAAGCTCAGAACGTGAATCTGAGCGTGTTTCTGGCCTGGGAACAGCTTCAGATCACAGTGCATTGCATATATTGTATCGATTGGTCCAATGTGCTTGTATGGCCATTTGGAAGTGAATATAAGCTTCTGTAGTGAAGATATGCACTTTTTCAAAAACTTTCTTTTTTTTAGATTTGCTTGTCAGAAATGTCCATTCTGTGTGTTACTCAGTGGGAAAGTGAACAACTTCAGTGAATTGTGACTATATTACTGAATTCGAGTGAATATGCTCGTATCTCTGTAAGGAAGCGCGCTAGAGCGCTGAAACTGTGGCTATACGTGCTTTCATGAAAACACGCTTCCTTGAGGTTTTAAGGTCAGAATGTGAAACTGTGCGTGCTTCTGGCCAGGGAACAGCTTCAGATCACAGTGCATTGCATATGTTGTATCGATTGGTCCAATGTGCTTGTATGGCCAATTTTAAGTGAATATAAGCTTCTGAAGTGAAGATATGTACTTTTCAAAAACTTTCTTTTTTTTTAATTTTGCTTGTCAAAAATGTCCATTCTGTGTGTAACCCAGTGGGAAAGTGACAAACTTGAGTGAATTGTGACAATATGACTGAATTGGAGTGAATATGCGTTTATCTCTGTAAGAAAGCGAGCTAGAGCGCTGAAACTGTGGCTATACGCACTTTCATGGAAACACGCTTCTTTGAGGTTTTAAGCTCAGTACGTGAATCTGAGCGTGTTTCTGGCCTGGGAACAGCTTCAGATCACAATGCAATGCGTATATGGTATCGTTTGGTCCAATGGCTGTTATGACCAATTTTAAGTGAATATAAGCTTCTGAAGTGAAGATATGTACTTTTCAAAAACTTTCTTTTTTTTTAATTTTGCTTGTCAAAAATGTCCATTCTGTGTGTAACCCAGTGGGAAAGTGAAAAACTTGAGTGAATTGTGACAATATGACTGAATTGGAGTGAATATGCGTTTATCTCTGTAAGGAAGCGCGCTAGAGCGCTGAAACTGTGGCTATACGCACTTTCATGGAAACACGCTTCTTTGAGGTTTTAAGCTCAGAACGTGAATCTGAGCGTGTTTCTGGCCTGGGAACAGCTTCAGATCACAGTGCAATGCTTATATGGTATCGATTGGTCCAATGTGCTTTTATGGCCAATTGGAAGTGAATAGAAGCTTCTGAAGTGAAGATATGCACTTTTTCAAAAACTTTCTTTTTTTTTAATTTTGCTTGTCAAAAATGTCCTTTCTGTGTGTAACCCAGTGGGAAAGTGACAAACTTGAGTGAATTGTGACAATATGACTGAATTGGAGTGAATATGCGTTTATCTCTGGAAGGAAGCGCGCTAGAGCGTTGAAACTGTGGCTATACGTGCTTTCATTAAAACACGCTTCTTTGAGGTTTTAAGCTCAGAATGTGAAACTGTGCGTGCTTCTGGCCAGGGAACAGCTTCAGATCACAGTGCATTGCATATATTGTATCGATTGGTCCAATGTGCTTGTATGGCCAATTTTAAGTGAATATAAGCTTCTGAAGTGAAGATATGCACTTTTTCAAAAACTTTCTTTTTTTTATTTTTTTCTTGTCAAAAATGTCCTCTCTGTGTGTAACTTAGTGGGAAAGTGACAAACTTGAGTGAATTGTGACAATATGACTGAATTGGATTGAATATGCGTTTATCTCTGTAAGAATGCGAGCTAGAGCGCTGAAACTGTGGCGATACACACTTTCATGAAAACATGCTTCTTTGAGGTTTTAAGCTCAGAACGTGAATCTGAGCGTGTTTCTGGCCTGGCAACAGCTTCAGATCACAGTGCAATGCATATATTGTATCGTTTGTTCCAATGTGCTTGAATGGCCAATTGGAAGTGAATAGAAGCTTCTGAAGTGAAGATATGCACTTTTTCAAAAACTTTCTTTTTTTTAGATTTGCTTGTCAGAAATGTCCATTCTGTGTGTAATTCAGTGGGAAAGTGAACAACTTCAGTGAATTGTGACTATATTACTGAATTGGAGTGAATATGCTCGTATCTCTGTAAGGAAGCGCGCTAGAGCGCTGAAACTGTGGCTATACGCACGTTCATGGAAACACGCTTCTTTGAGGTTTTAAGCTCAGAACGTGAATCTGAGCGTGTTTCTAGCCTGGGAACAGCTTCAGATCACAGTGCAATGCTTATATGGTATCGATTGGTCCAATGTGCTTGTATGTCCATTTGGAAGTGAATATAAGCTTCTGAAGTGAAGATATGCACTTTTTCAAAAACTTTCTTTTTTTTTGTTTTGCTTGTCAAAAATGTCCTTTCTGTGTGTAACCCAGTGGGAAAGTGACAAACTTGAGTGAATTGTGACAATATGACTGAATTCGAGTGAATATGCGTTTATCTCTGTAAGGAAGCGCGCTAGAGCGCTGAAACTGTGGCTATAAGTGCTTTCATGAAAACACGCTTCCTTGAGGTTTTAAGGTCAGAATGTGAAACTGTGCGTGCTTCTGGCCAGGGAACAGCTTCAGATCACAGTGCATTGCATATGTTGTATCGATTGGTCCAATGTGCTTGTATGGCCAATTTTAAGTGAATATAAGCTTCTGAAGTGAAGATATGCACTTTTTCAAAAACTTTCTTTTTTTTAGTTTTTTCTTGTCAAAAATGTCCTTTCTGTGTGTAACTTAGTGGGAAAGTGACAAACTTGAGTGAATTGTGACAATATGACTGAATTGGAGTGAATATGCGTTTATCTCTGTAAGAAAGCGAGCTAGAGTGCTGAAACTGTGGCTATAAGCACTTTCATGGAAACACGCTTCTTTGAGGTTTTAAGCTCAGAACGTGAATCTGAGCGTGTTTCTAGCCTGGGAACAGCTTCAGATCACAGTGCAATGCTTATATGGTATCGATTGGTCCAATGTGCTTGTATGGCCATTTGGAAGTGAATATAAGCTTCTGAAGTGAAGATATGCACTTTTTCAAAAACTTTCTTTTTTTTTGTTTTGCTTGTCAAAAATGTCCTTTCTGTGTGTAACCCAGTGGGAAAGTGACAAACTTGAGTGAATTGTGACAATATGACTGAATTCGAGTGAATATGCGTTTATCTCTGTAAGGAAGCGCGCTAGAGCGCTGAAACTGTGGCTATAAGTGCTTTCATGAAAACACGCTTCCTTGAGGTTTTAAGGTCAGAATGTGAAACTGTGCGTGCTTCTGGCCAGGGAACAGCTTCAGATCACAATGCAATGCGAATATGGTATCGTTTGGTCCAATGGCTTTTATGGCCAATTTTAAGTGAATATAAGCTTCTGAAGTGAAGATATGTACTTTTCAAAAACTTTCTTTTTTTTAGTTTTGCTTGTCAAAAATGTCCTTTCTGTGTGTAACTTAGTGAGAAAGTGACAAACTTGAGTGAATTGTGACAATATGACTGAATTGGAGTGAATATGCGTTTATCTCTGTAAGAAAGCGAGCTAGAGTGCTGAAACTGTGGCTATAAGCACTTTCATGAAAACATGCTTCTTTGAGGTTTTAAGCTCAGAACGTGAATCTGAGCGTGTTTCTGGCCTGGGAACAGCTTCAGAACACAGTGCATTGCATATATTGTATCGATTGGTCCAATGTGCTTGTATGGCCAATTTTAAGTGAATATAAGCTTCTGAAGTGAAGATATGCACTTTTTCAAAAACTTTCTTTTTTTTAGTTTTTTCTTGTCAAAAATGTCCTTTCTGTGTGTAACTTAGTGGGAAAGTGACAAACTTGAGTGAATTGTGACAATATGACTGAATTGGAGTGAATATGCGTTTATCTCTGTAAGAAAGCGAGCTAGAGCGCTGAAACTGTGGCGATACGCACTTTCATGAAAACATGCTTCTTTGAGGTTTTAAGCCCAGAACGTGAATCTGAGCGTGTTTCTGGCCTGGCAACAGCTTCAGATCACAGTGCAATGCATATATTGTATCGTTTGTTCCAATGTGCTTGTATGGCCAATTGGAAGTGAATAGAAGCTTCTGAAGTGAAGATATGCACTTTTTCAAAAACTTTCTTTTTTTTAGTTTTTTCTTGTCAAAAATGTCCTTTCTGTGTGTAACTTAGTGGGAAAGTGACAAACTTGAGTGAATTGTGACAATATGACTGAATTGGAGTGAATATGCGTTTATCTCTGGAAGGAAGCGCGCTAGAGCGCTGAAACTGTGGCTATACGTGCTTTCATTAAAACACGCTTCTTTGAGGTTTTAAGCTCAGAATGTGAAACTGTGCGTGCTTCTGGCCAGGGAACAGCTTCAGATCACAGTGCATTGCATATATTGTATCGATTGGTCCAATGTGCTTGTATAGCCAATTTTAAGTGAATATAAGCTTCTGAAGTGAAGATATGCACTTTTTCAAAAACTTTCTTTTTTTTAGTTTTTTCTTGTCAAAAATGTCCTTTCTGTGTGTAACTTAGTGGGAAAGTGACAAACTTGAGTGAATTGTGACAATATGACTGAATTGGAGTGAATATGCGTTTATCTCTGTCAGAAAGCGAGCTAGAGCGCTGAAACTGTGGCGATACACACTTTCATGAAAACATGCTTCTTTGAGGTTTTAAGCTCAGAACGTGAATCTGAGCGTGTTTCTGGCCTGGCAACAGCTTCAGATCACAGTGCAATGCATATATTGTATCGTTTGTTCCAATGTGCTTGTATGGCCAATTGGAAGTGAATATAAGCTTCTGAAGTGAAGATATGCACTTTTTCAAAAACTTTCTTTTTTTTAGTTTTTTCTTGTCAAAAATGTCCTTTCTGTGTGTAACTTAGTGGGAAAGTGACAAACTTGAGTGAATTGTGACAATATGACTGAATTGGAGTGAATATGCGTTTATCTCTGTAAGAAAGCGAGCAAGAGCGCTGAAACTGTGGCGATACGCACTTTCATGAAAACATGCTTCTTTGAGGTTTTAAGCTCAGAACGTGAATCTGAGTGTGTTTCCGGCCTGGCAGCAGCTTCAGATCACAGTGCAATGCATATATGGTATCGTTTGGTCCAATGTGCTTGTATGGCCATTTGGAAGTGAATATAAGCTTCTGAAGTGAAGATATGCACTTTTTCAAAAACTTTCTTTTTTTTAGTTTTTTCTTGTCAAAAATGTCCTTTCTGTGTGTAACTTAGTGGGAAAGTGACAAACTTGAGTGAATTGTGACAATATGACTGAATTAGAGTGAATATGCGTTTATCTCTGTAAGAAAGCGAGCTAGAGCGCTGAAACTGTGGCTATACGCACTTTCATGAAAACATGCTTCTTTGAGGTTTTAAGCTCAGAACGTGAATCTGAGCGTGTTTCTGGCCTGGGAACAGCTTCAGATCACAGTGCATTGCATATATTGTATCGATTGGTCCAATGTGCTTGTATGGCCATTTGGAAGTGAATATAAGCTTCTGAAGTGAAGATATGCACTTTTTCAAAAACTTTCTTTTTTTTAGATTTGCTTGTCAGAAATGTCCATTCTGTGTGTTACTCAGTGGGAAAGTGAACAACTTCAGTGAATTGTGACTATATTACTGAATTCGAGTGAATATGCTCGTATCTCTGTAAGGAAGCGCGCTAGAGCGCTGAAACTGTGGCTATACGTGCTTTCATGAAAACACGCTTCCTTGAGGTTTTAAGGTCAGAATGTGAAACTGTGCGTGCTTCTGGCCAGGGAACAGCTTCAGATCACAGTGCATTGCATATGTTGTATCGATTGGTCCAATGTGCTTGTATGGCCAATTTTAAGTGAATATAAGCTTCTGAAGTGAAGATATGTACTTTTCAAAAACTTTCTTTTTTTTAATTTTGCTTGTCAAAAATGTCCATTCTGTGTGTAACCCAGTGGGAAAGTGACAAACTTGAGTGAATTGTGACAATATGACTGAATTGGAGTGAATATGCGTTTATCTCTGTAAGAAAGCGAGCTAGAGCGCTGAAACTGTGGCTATACGCACTTTCATGAAAACACGCTTCTTTGAGGTTTTAAGCTCAGTACGTGAATCTGAGCGTGTTTCTGGCCTGGGAACAGCTTCAGATCACAATGCAATGCGTATATGGTATCGTTTGGTCCAATGGCTTTTATGGCCAATTTTAAGTGAATATAAGCTTCTGAAGTGAAGATATGTACTTTTCAAAAACTTTCTTTTTTTTAATTTTGCTTGTCAAAAATGTCCATTCTGTGTGTAACCCAGTGGGAAAGTGACAAACTTGAGTGAATTGTGACAATATGACTGAATTGGAGTGAATATGCGTTTATCTCTGTAAGGAAGCGCGCTAGAGCGCTGAAACTGTGGCTATACGCACTTTCATGGAAACACGCTTCTTTGAGGTTTTAAGCTCAGAACGTGAATCTGAGCGTGTTTAAGGCCTGGGAACAGCTTCAGATCACAGTGCAATGCTTATATGGTATCGATTGGTCCAATGTGCTTGTATGGCCAATTGGAAGTGAATAGAAGCTTCTGAAGTGAAGATATGCACTTTTTCAAAAACTTTCTTTTTTTTTAATTTTGCTTGTCAAAAATGTCCTTTCTGTGTGTAACCCAGTGGGAAAGTGACAAACTTGAGTGAATTGTGACAATATGACTGAATTGGAGTGAATATGCGTTTATCTCTGGAAGGAAGCGCGCTAGAGCGCTGAAACTGTGGCTATACGTGCTTTCATTAAAACACGCTTCTTTGAGGTTTTAAGCTCAGAATGTGAAACTGTGCGTGCTTCTGGCCAGGGAACAGCTTCAGATCACAGTGCATTGCATATATTGTATCGATTAGTCCAATGTGCTTGTATAGCCAATTTTAAGTGAATATAAGCTTCTGAAGTGAAGATATGCACTTTTTCAAAAACTTTCTTTTTTTTAGTTTTTTCTTGTCAAAAATGTCCTTTCTGTGTGTAACTTAGTGGGAAAGTGACAAACTTGAGTGAATTGTGACAATATGACTGAATTGGAGTGAATATGCGTTTATCTCTGTAAGAAAGCGAGCTAGAGCGCTGAAACTGTGGCGATACACACTTTCATGAAAACATGCTTCTTTGAGGTTTTAAGCTCAGAACGTGAATCTGAGCGTGTTTCTGGCCTGGCAACAGCTTCAGATCACAGTGCAATGCATATATTGTATCGTTTGTTCCAATGTGCTTGTATGGCCAATTGGAAGTGAATATAAGCTTCTGAAGTGAAGATATGCACTTTTTCAAAAACTTTCTTTTTTTTAGTTTTTTCTTGTCAAAAATGTCCTTTCTGTGTGTAACTTAGTGGGAAAGTGACAAACTTGAGTGAATTGTGACAATATGACTGAATTGGAGTGAATATGCGTTTATCTCTGTAAGAAAGCGAGCAAGAGCGCTGAAACTGTGGCGATACGCACTTTCATGAAAACATGCTTCTTTGAGGTTTTAAGCTCAGAACGTGAATCTGAGTGTGTTTCCGGCCTGGCAGCAGCTTCAGATCACAGTGCAATGCATATATGGTATCGTTTGGTCGAATGTGCTTGTATGGCCATTTGGAAGTGAATATAAGCTTCTGAAGTGAAGATATGCACTTTTTCAAAAACTTTCTTTTTTTTAGTTTTTTCTTGTCAAAAATGTCCTTTCTGTGTGTAACTTAGTGGGAAAGTGACAAACTTGAGTGAATTGTGACAATATGACTGAATTGGAGTGAATATGCGTTTATCTCTGTAAGAAAGCGAGCTAGAGCGCTGAAACTGTGGCTATACGCACTTTCATGAAAACATGCTTCTTTGAGGTTTTAAGCTCAGAACGTGAATCTGAGCGTGTTTCTGGCCTGGGAACAGCTTCAGATCACAGTGCATTGCATATATTGTATCGATTGGTCCAATGTGCTTGTATGGCCATTTGGAAGTGAATATAAGCTTCTGTAGTGAAGATATGCACTTTTTCAAAAACTTTCTTTTTTTTAGATTTGCTTGTCAGAAATGTCCATTCTGTGTGTTACTCAGTGGGAAAGTGAACAACTTCAGTGAATTGTGACTATATTACTGAATTCGAGTGAATATGCTCGTATCTCTGTAAGGAAGCGCGCTAGAGCGCTGAAACTGTGGCTATACGTGCTTTCATGAAAACACGCTTCCTTGAGGTTTTAAGGTCAGAATGTGAAACTGTGCGTGCTTCTGGCCAGGGAACAGCTTCAGATCACAGTGCATTGCATATGTTGTATCGATTGGTCCAATGTGCTTGTATGGCCAATTTTAAGTGAATATAAGCTTCTGAAGTGAAGATATGTACTTTTCAAAAACTTTCTTTTTTTTTAATTTTGCTTGTCAAAAATGTCCATTCTGTGTGTAACCCAGTGGGAAAGTGACAAACTTGAGTGAATTGTGACAATATGACTGAATTGGAGTGAATATGCGTTTATCTCTGTAAGAAAGCGAGCAAGAGCGCTGAAACTGTGGCGATACGCACTTTCATGAAAACATGCTTCTTTGAGGTTTTAAGCTCAGAACGTGAATCTGAGTGTGTTTCCGGCCTGGCAGCAGCTTCAGATCACAGTGCAATGCATATATGGTATCGTTTGGTCCAATGTGCTTGTATGGCCATTTGGAAGTGAATATAAGCTTCTGAAGTGAAGATATGCACTTTTTCAAAAACTTTCTTTTTTTTAGTTTTTTCTTGTCAAAAATGTCCTTTCTGTGTGTAACTTAGTGGGAAAGTGACAAACTTGAGTGAATTGTGACAATATGACTGAATTGGAGTGAATATGCGTTTATCTCTGTAAGAAAGCGAGCTAGAGCGCTGAAACTGTGGCTATACGCACTTTCATGAAAACATGCTTCTTTGAGGTTTTAAGCTCAGAACGTGAATCTGAGCGTGTTTCTGGCCTGGGAACAGCTTCAGATCACAGTGCATTGCATATATTGTATCGATTGGTCCAATGTGCTTGTATGGCCATTTGGAAGTGAATATAAGCTTCTGTAGTGAAGATATGCACTTTTTCAAAAACTTTCTTTTTTTTAGATTTGCTTGTCAGAAATGTCCATTCTGTGTGTTACTCAGTGGGAAAGTGAACAACTTCAGTGAATTGTGACTATATTACTGAATTCGAGTGAATATGCTCGTATCTCTGTAAGGAAGCGCGCTAGAGCGCTGAAACTGTGGCTATACGTGCTTTCATGAAAACACGCTTCCTTGAGGTTTTAAGGTCAGAATGTGAAACTGTGCGTGCTTCTGGCCAGGGAACAGCTTCAGATCACAGTGCATTGCATATGTTGTATCGATTGGTCCAATGTGCTTGTATGGCCAATTTTAAGTGAATATAAGCTTCTGAAGTGAAGATATGTACTTTTCAAAAACTTTCTTTTTTTTTAATTTTGCTTGTCAAAAATGTCCATTCTGTGTGTAACCCAGTGGGAAAGTGACAAACTTGAGTGAATTGTGACAATATGACTGAATTGGAGTGAATATGCGTTTATCTCTGTAAGAAAGCGAGCTAGAGCGCTGAAACTGTGGCTATACGCACTTTCATGGAAACACGCTTCTTTGAGGTTTTAAGCTCAGTACGTGAATCTGAGCGTGTTTCTGGCCTGGGAACAGCTTCAGATCACAATGCAATGCGTATATGGTATCGTTTGGTCCAATGGCTTTTATGACCAATTTTAAGTGAATTTAAGCTTCTGAAGTGAAGATATGTACTTTTCAAAAACTTTCTTTTTTTTTAATTTTGCTTGTCAAAAATGTCCATTCTGTGTGTAACCCAGTGGGAAAGTGAAAAACTTGAGTGAATTGTGACAATATGACTGAATTGGAGTGAATATGCGTTTATCTCTGTAAGGAAGCGCGCTAGAGCGCTGAAACTGTGGCTATACGCACTTTCATGGAAACACGCTTCTTTGAGGTTTTAAGCTCAGAATGTGAATCTGAGCGTGTTTCTGGCCTGGGAACAGCTTCAGATCACAGTGCAATGCTTATATGGTATCGATTGGTCCAATGTGCTTTTATGGCCAATTGGAAGTGAATAGAAGCTTCTGAAGTGAAGATATGCACTTTTTCAAAAACTTTCTTTTTTTTTAATTTTGCTTGTCAAAAATGTCCTTTCTGTGTGTAACCCAGTGGGAAAGTGACAAACTTGAGTGAATTGTGACAATATGACTGAATTGGAGTGAATATGCGTTTATCTCTGGAAGGAAGCGCGCTAGAGCGCTGAAACTGTGGCTATACGTGCTTTCATTAAAACACGCTTCTTTGAGGTTTTAAGCTCAGAATGTGAAACTGTGCGTGCTTCTGGCCAGGGAACAGCTTCAGATCACAGTGCATTGCATATATTGTATCGATTGGTCCAATGTGCTTGTATAGCCAATTTTAAGTGAATATAAGCTTCTGAAGTGAAGATATGCACTTTTTCAAAAACTTTCTTTTTTTTAGTTTTTTCTTGTCAAAAATGTCCTTTCTGTGTGTAACTTAGTGGGAAAGTGACAAACTTGAGTGAATTGTGACAATATGACTGAATTGGAGTGAATATGCGTTTATCTCTGTAAGAAAGCGAGCTAGAGCGCTGAAACTGTGGCGATACACACTTTCATGAAAACATGCTTCTTTGAGGTTTTAAGCTCAGAACGTGAATCTGAGCGTGTTTCTGGCCTGGCAACAGCTTCAGATCACAGTGCAATGCATATATTGTATCGTTTGTTCCAATGTGCTTGTATGGCCAATTGGAAGTGAATATAAGCTTCTGAAGTGAAGATATGCACTTTTTCAAAAACTTTCTTTTTTTTAGTTTTTTCTTGTCAAAAATGTCCTTTCTGTGTGTAACTTAGTGGGAAAGTGACAAACTTGAGTGAATTGTGACAATATGACTGAATTGGAGTGAATATGCGTTTATCTCTGTAAGAAAGCGAGCAAGAGCGCTGAAACTGTGGCGATACGCACTTTCATGAAAACATGCTTCTTTGAGGTTTTAAGCTCAGAACGTGAATCTGAGTGTGTTTCCGGCCTGGCAGCAGCTTCAGATCACAGTGCAATGCATATATGGTATCGTTTGGTCGAATGTGCTTGTATGGCCATTTGGAAGTGAATATAAGCTTCTGAAGTGAAGATATGCACTTTTTCAAAAACTTTCTTTTTTTTAGTTTTTTCTTGTCAAAAATGTCCTTTCTGTGTGTAACTTAGTGGGAAAGTGACAAACTTGAGTGAATTGTGACAATATGACTGAATTGGAGTGAATATGCGTTTATCTCTGTAAGAAAGCGAGCAAGAGCGCTGAAACTGTGGCGATACGCACTTTCATGAAAACATGCTTCTTTGAGGTTTTAAGCTCAGAACGTGAATCTGAGTGTGTTTCCGGCCTGGCAGCAGCTTCAGATCACAGTGCAATGCATATATGGTATCGTTTGGTCGAATGTGCTTGTATGGCCATTTGGAAGTGAATATAAGCTTCTGAAGTGAAGATATGCACTTTTTCAAAAACTTTCTTTTTTTTAGTTTTTTCTTGTCAAAAATGTCCTTTCTGTGTGTAACCTAGTGGGAAAGTGACAAACTTGAGTGAATTGTGACAATATGACTGAATTGGAGTGAATATGCGTTTATCTCTGTAAGAAAGCGAGCTAGAGCGCTGAAACTGTGGCTATACGCACTTTCATGAAAACATGCTTCTTTGAGGTTTTAAGCTCAGAACGTGAATCTGAGCGTGTTTCTGGCCTGGGAACAGCTTCAGATCACAGTGCATTGCATATATTGTATCGATTGGTCCAATGTGCTTGTATGGCCATTTGGAAGTGAATATAAGCTTCTGTAGTGAAGATATGCACTTTTTCAAAAACTTTCTTTTTTTTAGATTTGCTTGTCAGAAATGTCCATTCTGTGTGTTACTCAGTGGGAAAGTGAACAACTTCAGTGAATTGTGAATATATTACTGAATTCGAGTGAATATGCTCGTATCTCTGTAAGGAAGCGCGCTAGAGCGCTGAAACTGTGGCTATACGTGCTTTCATGAAAACACGCTTCCTTGAGGTTTTAAGGTCAGAATGTGAAACTGTGCGTGCTTCTGGCCAGGGAACAGCTTCAGATCACAGTGCATTGCATATGTTGTATCGATTGGTCCAATGTGCTTGTATGGCCAATTTTAAGTGAATATAAGCTTCTGAAGTGAAGATATGTACTTTTCAAAAACTTTCTTTTATTTTAATTTTGCTTGTCAAAAATGTCCATTCTGTGTGTAACCCAGTGGGAAAGTGACAAACTTGAGTGAATTGTGACAATATGACTGAATTGGAGTGAATATGCGTTTATCTCTGTAAGAAAGCGAGCAAGAGCGCTGAAACTGTGGCGATACGCACTTTCATGAAAACATGCTTCTTTGAGGTTTTAAGCTCAGAACGTGAATCTGAGTGTGTTTCCGGCCTGGCAGCAGCTTCAGATCACAGTGCAATGCATATATGGTATCGTTTGGTCCAATGTGCTTGTATGGCCATTTGGAAGTGAATATAAGCTTCTGAAGTGAAGATATGCACTTTTTCAAAAACTTTCTTTTTTTTAGTTTTTTCTTGTCAAAAATGTCCTTTCTGTGTGTAACTTAGTGGGAAAGTGACAAACTTGAGTGAATTGTGACAATATGACTGAATTGGAGTGAATATGCGTTTATCTCTGTAAGAAAGCGAGCTAGAGCGCTGAAACTGTGGCTATACGCACTTTCATGAAAACATGCTTCTTTGAGGTTTTAAGCTCAGAACGTGAATCTGAGCGTGTTTCTGGCCTGGGAACAGCTTCAGATCACAGTGCATTGCATATATTGTATCGATTGGTCCAATGTGCTTGTATGGCCATTTGGAAGTGAATATAAGCTTCTGTAGTGAAGATATGCACTTTTTCAAAAACTTTCTTTTTTTTAGATTTGCTTGTCAGAAATGTCCATTCTGTGTGTTACTCAGTGGGAAAGTGAACAACTTCAGTGAATTGTGACTATATTACTGAATTCGAGTGAATATGCTCGTATCTCTGTAAGGAAGCGCGCTAGAGCGCTGAAACTGTGGCTATACGTGCTTTCATGAAAACACGCTTCCTTGAGGTTTTAAGGTCAGAATGTGAAACTGTGCGTGCTTCTGGCCAGGGAACAGCTTCAGATCACAGTGCATTGCATATGTTGTATCGATTGGTCCAATGTGCTTGTATGGCCAATTTTAAGTGAATATAAGCTTCTGAAGTGAAGATATGTACTTTTCAAAAACTTTCTTTTTTTTTAATTTTGCTTGTCAAAAATGTCCATTCTGTGTGTAACCCAGTGGGAAAGTGACAAACTTGAGTGAATTGTGACAATATGACTGAATTGGAGTGAATATGCGTTTATCTCTGTAAGAAAGCGAGCTAGAGCGCTGAAACTGTGGCTATACGCACTTTCATGGAAACACGCTTCTTTGAGGTTTTAAGCTCAGTACGTGAATCTGAGCGTGTTTCTGGCCTGGGAACAGCTTCAGATCACAATGCAATGCGTATATGGTATCGTTTGGTCCAATGGCTTTTATGACCAATTTTAAGTGAATATAAGCTTCTGAAGTGAAGATATGTACTTTTCAAAAACTTTCTTTTTTTTTAATTTTGCTTGTCAAAAATGTCCATTCTGTGTGTAACCCAGTGGGAAAGTGAAAAACTTGAGTGAATTGTGACAATATGACTGAATTGGAGTGAATATGCGTTTATCTCTGTAAGGAAGCGCGCTAGAGCGCTGAAACTGTGGCTATACGCACTTTCATGGAAACACGCTTCTTTGAGGTTTTAAGCTCAGAACGTGAATCTGAGCGTGTTTCTGGCCTGGGAACAGCTTCAGATCACAGTGCAATGCTTATATGGTATCTATTGGTCCAATGTGCTTTTATGGCCAATTGGAAGTGAATAGAAGCTTCTGAAGTGAAGATATGTACTTTTCAAAAACTTTCTTTTTTTTTAATTTTGCTTGTCAAAAATGTCCTTTCTGGGTGTAACCCAGTGGGAAAGTGACAAACTTGAGTGAATTGTGACAATATGACTGAATTGGAGTGAATATGCGTTTATCTCTGGAAGGAAGCGCGCTAGAGCGCTGAAACTGTGGCTATACGTGCTTTCATTAAAACACGCTTCTTTGAGGTTTTAAGCTCAGAATGTGAAACTGTGCGTGCTTCTGGCCAGGGAACAGCTTCAGATCACAGTGCATTGCATATATTGTATCGATTGGTCCAATGTGCTTGTATGGCCAATTTTAAGTGAATATAAGCTTCTGAAGTGAAGATATGCACTTTTTCAAAAACTTTCTTTTTTTTATTTTTTTCTTGTCAAAAATGTCCTCTCTGTGTGTAACTTAGTGGGAAAGTGACAAACTTGAGTGAATTGTGACAATATGACTGAATTGGATTGAATATGCGTTTATCTCTGTAAGAATGCGAGCTAGAGCGCTGAAACTGTGGCGATACACACTTTCATGAAAACATGCTTCTTTGAGGTTTTAAGCTCAGAACGTGAATCTGAGCGTGTTTCTGGCCTGGCAACAGCTTCAGATCACAGTGCAATGCATATATTGTATCGTTTGTTCCAATGTGCTTGAATGGCCAATTGGAAGTGAATAGAAGCTTCTGAAGTGAAGATATGCACTTTTTCAAAAACTTTCTTTTTTTTAGATTTGCTTGTCAGAAATGTCCATTCTGTGTGTAATTCAGTGGGAAAGTGAACAACTTCAGTGAATTGTGACTATATTACTGAATTGGAGTGAATATGCTCGTATCTCTGTAAGGAAGCGCGCTAGAGCGCTGAAACTGTGGCTATACGCACGTTCATGGAAACACGCTTCTTTGAGGTTTTAAGCTCAGAACGTGAATCTGAGCGTGTTTCTAGCCTGGGAACAGCTTCAGATCACAGTGCAATGCTTATATGGTATCGATTGGTCCAATGTGCTTGTATGGCCATTTGGAAGTGAATATAAGCTTCTGAAGTGAAGATATGCACTTTTTCAAAAACTTTCTTTTTTTTTGTTTTGCTTGTCAAAAATGTCCTTTCTGTGTGTAACCCAGTGGGAAAGTGACAAACTTGAGTGAATTGTGCCAATATGACTGAATTCGAGTGAATATGCGTTTATCTCTGTAAGGAAGCGCGCTAGAGCGCTGAAACTGTGGCTATAAGTGCTTTCATGAAAACACGCTTCCTTGAGGTTTTAAGGTCAGAATGTGAAACTGTGCGTGCTTCTGGCCAGGGAACAGCTTCAGATCACAGTGCATTGCATATGTTGTATCGATTGGTCCAATGTGCTTGTATGGCCAATTTTAAGTGAATATAAGCTTCTGAAGTGAAGATATGTACTTTTCAAAAACTTTCTTTTTTTTTAATTTTGCTTGTCAAAAATGTCCATTCTGTGTGTAACCCAGTGGGAAAGTGACAAACTTGAGTGAATTGTGACAATATGACTGAATTGGAGTGAATATGCGTTTATCTCTGTAAGAAAGCGAGCTAGAGCGCTGAAACTGTGGCTATACGCACTTTCATGGAAACACGCTTCTTTGAGGTTTTAAGCTCAGAACGTGAATCTGAGCGTGTTTCTGGCCTGGGAACAGCTTCAGATCACAATGCAATGCGAATATGCTATCGTTTGGTCCAATGGCTTTTATGGCCAATTTTAAGTGAATATAAGCTTCTGAAGTGAAGATATGTACTTTTCAAAAACTTTCTTTTTTTTAGTTTTACTTGTCAAAAATGTCCTTTCTGTGTGTAACTTAGTGGGAAAGTGACAAACTTGAGTGAATTGTGACAATATGACTGAATTGGAGTGAATATGCGTTTATCTCTGTAAGAAAGCGAGCTAGAGCGCTGAAACTGTGGCGATACGCACTTTCATGAAAACATGCTTCTTTGAGGTTTTAAGCCCAGAACGTGAATCTGAGCGTGTTTCTGGCCTGGCAACAGCTTCAGATCACAGTGCAATGCATATATTGTATCGTTTGTTCCAATGTGCTTGAATGGCCAATTGGAAGTGAATAGAAGCTTCTGAAGTGAAGATATGCACTTTTTCAAAAACTTTCTTTTTTTTAGATTTGCTTGTCAGAAATGTCCATTCTGTGTGTAATTCAGTGGGAAAGTGAACAACTTCAGTGAATTGTGACTATATTACTGAATTGGAGTGAATATGCTCGTATCTCTGTAAGGAAGCGCGCTAGAGCGCTGAAACTGTGGCTATACGCACGTTCATGGAAACACGCTTCTTTGAGGTTTTAAGCTCAGAACGTGAATCTGAGCGTGTTTCTAGCCTGGGAACAGCTTCAGATCACAGTGCAATGCTTATATGGTATCGATTGGTCCAATGTGCTTGTATGGCCATTTGGAAGTGAATATAAGCTTCTGAAGTGAAGATATGCACTTTTTCAAAAACTTTCTTTTTTTTTGTTTTGCTTGTCAAAAATGTCCTTTCTGTGTGTAACCCAGTGGGAAAGTGACAAACTTGAGTGAATTGTGCCAATATGACTGAATTCGAGTGAATATGCGTTTATCTCTGTAAGGAAGCGCGCTAGAGCGCTGAAACTGTGGCTATAAGTGCTTTCATGAAAACACGCTTCCTTGAGGTTTTAAGGTCAGAATGTGAAACTGTGCGTGCTTCTGGCCAGGGAACAGCTTCAGATCACAGTGCATTGCATATGTTGTATCGATTGGTCCAATGTGCTTGTATGGCCAATTTTAAGTGAATATAAGCTTCTGAAGTGAAGATATGTACTTTTCAAAAACTTTCTTTTTTTTTAATTTTGCTTGTCAAAAATGTCCATTCTGTGTGTAACCCAGTGGGAAAGTGACAAACTTGAGTGAATTGTGACAATATGACTGAATTGGAGTGAATATGCGTTTATCTCTGTAAGAAAGCGAGCTAGAGCGCTGAAACTGTGGCTATACGCACTTTCATGGAAACACGCTTCTTTGAGGTTTTAAGCTCAGAACGTGAATCTGAGCGTGTTTCTGGCCTGGGAACAGCTTCAGATCACAATGCAATGCGAATATGCTATCGTTTGGTCCAATGGCTTTTATGGCCAATTTTAAGTGAATATAAGCTTCTGAAGTGAAGATATGTACTTTTCAAAAACTTTCTTTTTTTTAGTTTTACTTGTCAAAAATGTCCTTTCTGTGTGTAACTTAGTGAGAAAGTGACAAACTTGAGTGAATTGTGACAATATGACTGAATTGGAGTGAATATGCGTTTATCTCTGTAAGAAAGCGAGCTAGAGTGCTGAAACTGTGGCTATAAGCACTTTCATGAAAACATGCTTCTTTGAGGTTTTAAGCTCAGAACGTGAATCTGAGCGTGTTTCTGGCCTGGGAACAGCTTCAGAACACAGTGCATTGCATATATTGTATCGATTGGTCCAATGTGCTTGTATGGCCAATTTTAAGTGAATATAAGCTTCTGAAGTGAAGATATGCACTTTTTCAAAAACTTTCTTTTTTTTAGTTTTTTCTTGTCAAAAATGTCCTTTCTGTGTGTAACTTAGTGGGAAAGTGACAAACTTGAGTGAATTGTGACAATATGACTGAATTGGAGTGAATATGCGTTTATCTCTGTAAGAAAGCGAGCTAGAGCGCTGAAACTGTGGCGATACGCACTTTCATGAAAACATGCTTCTTTGAGGTTTTAAGCCCAGAACGTGAATCTGAGCGTGTTTCTGGCCTGGCAACAGCTTCAGATCACAGTGCAATGCATATATTGTATCGTTTGTTCCAATGTGCTTGTATGGCCAATTGGAAGTGAATAGAAGCTTCTGAAGTGAAGATATGCACTTTTTCAAAAACTTTCTTTTTTTTAGTTTTTTCTCGTCAAAAATGTCCTTTCTGTGTGTAACTTAGTGGGAAAGTGACAAACTTGAGTGAATTGTGACAATATGACTGAATTGGAGTGAATATGCGTTTATCTCTGTAAGAAAGCGAGCAAGAGCGCTGAAACTGTGGCGATACGCACTTTCATGAAAACATGCTTCTTTGAGGTTTTAAGCTCAGAACGTGAATCTGAGTGTGTTTCCGGCCTGGCAGCAGCTTCAGATCACAGTGCAATGCATATATGGTATCGTTTGGTCCAATGTGCTTGTATGGCCATTTGGAAGTGAATATAAGCTTCTGAAGTGAAGATATGCACTTTTTCAAAAACTTTCTTTTTTTTAGTTTTTTCTTGTCAAAAATGTCCTTTCTGTGTGTAACTTAGTGGGAAAGTGACAAACTTGAGTGAATTGTGACAATATGGCTGAATTGGAGTGAATATGCGTTTATCTCTGTAAGAAAGCGAGCTAGAGCGCTGAAACTGTGGCTATACGCACTTTCATGAAAACATGCTTCTTTGAGGTTTTAAGCTCAGAACGTGAATCTGAGCGTGTTTCTGGCCTGGGAACAGCTTCAGATCACAGTGCATTGCATATATTGTATCGATTGGTCCAATGTGCTTGTATGGCCAATTTTAAGTGAATATAAGCTTCTGAAGTGAAGATATGCACTTTTTCAAAAACTTTCTTTTTTTTAGTTTTTTCTTGTCAAAAATGTCCTTTCTGTGTGTAACTTAGTGGGAAAGTGACAAACTTGAGTGAATTGTGACAATATGACTGAATTGGAGTGAATATGCGTTTATCTCTGTAAGAAAGCGAGCTAGAGCGCTGAAACTGTGGCTATACGCACTTTCATGGAAACACGCTTCTTTGAGGTTTTAAGCTCAGTACGTGAATCTGAGCGTGTTTCTGGCCTGGGAACAGCTTCAGATCACAATGCAATGCGTATATGGTATCGTTTGGTCCAATGGCTTTTATGGCCAATTTTAAGTGAATATAAGCTTCTGAAGTGAAGATATGTACTTTTCAAAAACTTTCTTTTTTTTTAATTTTGCTTGTCAAAAATGTCCATTCTGTGTGTAACCCAGTGGGAAAGTGACAAACTTGAGTGAATTGTGACAATATGACTGAATTGGAGTGAATATGCGTTTATCTCTGTAAGGAAGCGCGCTAGAGCGCTGAAACTGTGGCTATACGCACTTTCATGGAAACACGCTTCTTTGAGGTTTTAAGCTCAGAACGTGAATCTGAGCGTGTTTCTGGCCTGGGAACAGCTTCAGATCACAGTGCAATGCTTATATGGTATCGATTGGTCCAATGTGCTTTTATGGCCAATTGGAAGTGAATAGAAGCTTCTGAAGTGAAGATATGCACTTTTTCAAAAACTTTCTTTTTTTTTAATTTTGCTTGTCAAAAATGTCCTTTCTGTGTGTAACCCAGTGGGAAAGTGACAAACTTGAGTGAATTGTGACAATATGACTGAATTGGAGTGAATATGCGTTTATCTCTGGAAGGAAGCGCGCTAGAGCGCTGAAACTGTGGCTATACGTGCTTTCATTAAAACACGCTTCTTTGAAATTTTAAGCTCAGAATGTGAAACTGTGCGTGCTTCTGGCCAGGGAACAGCTTCAGATCACAGTGCATTGCATATATTGTATCGATTGGTCCAATGTGCTTGTATGGCCAATTTTAAGTGAATATAAGCTTCGGAAGTGAAGATATGCACTTTTTCAAAAACTTTCTTTTTTTTATTTTTTTCTTGTCAAAAATGTCCTCTCTGTGTGTAACTTAGTGGGAAAGTGACAAACTTGAGTGAATTGTGACAATATGACTGAATTGGATTGAATATGCGTTTATCTCTGTAAGAATGCGAGCTAGAGCGCTGAAACTGTGGCGATACACACTTTCATGAAAACATGCTTCTTTGAGGTTTTAAGCTCAGAACGTGAATCTGAGCGTGTTTCTGGCCTGGCAACAGCTTCAGATCACAGTGCAATGCATATATTGTATCGTTTGTTCCAATGTGCTTGAATGGCCAATTGGAAGTGAATAGAAGCTTCTGAAGTGAAGATATGCACTTTTTCAAAAACTTTCTTTTTTTTAGATTTGCTTGTCAGAAATGTCCATTCTGTGTGTAATTCAGTGGGAAAGTGAACAACTTCAGTGAATTGTGACTATATTACTGAATTGGAGTGAATATGCTTGTATCTCTGTAAGGAAGCGCGCTAGAGCGCTGAAACTGTGGCTATACGCACTTTCATGGAAACACGCTTCTTTGAGGTTTTAAGCTCAGAACGTGAATCTGAGCGTGTTTCTAGCCTGGGAACAGCTTCAGATCACAGTGCAATGCTTATATGGTATCGATTGGTCCAATGTGCTTGTATGGCCATTTGGAAGTGAATATAAGCTTCTGAAGTGAAGATATGCACTTTTTCAAAAACTTTCTTTTTTTTTGTTTTGCTTGTCAAAAATGTCCTTTCTGTGTGTAACCCAGTGGGAAAGTGACAAACTTGAGTGAATTGTGACAATATGACTGAATTCGAGTGAATATGCGTTTATCTCTGTAAGGAAGCGCGCTAGAGCGCTGAAACTGTGGCTATACGTGCTTTCATGAAAACACGCTTCCTTGAGGTTTTAAGGTCAGAATGTGAAACTGTGCGTGCTTCTGGCCAGGGAACAGCTTCAGATCACAGTGCATTGCATATGTTGTATCGATTGGTCCAATGTGCTTGTATGGCCAATTTTAAGTGAATATAAGCTTCTGAAGTGAAGATATGTACTTTTCAAAAACTTTCTTTTTTTTTAATTTTGCTTGTCAAAAATGTCCATTCTGTGTGTAACCCAGTGGGAAAGTGACAAACTTGAGTGAATTGTGACAATATGACTGAATTGGAGTGAATATGCGTTTATCTCTGTAAGAAAGCGAGCTAGAGCGCTGAAACTGTGGCGATACGCACTTTCATGGAAACACGCTTCTTTGAGGTTTTAAGCTCAGAACGTGAATCTGAGCGTGTTTCTGGCCTGGGAACAGCTTCAGATCACAATGCAATGCGAATATGGTATCGTTTGGTCCAATGGCTTTTATGGCCAATTTTAAGTGAATATAAGCTTCTGAAGTGAAGATATGTACTTTTCAAAAACTTTCTTTTTTTTAGTTTTGCTTGTCAAAAATGTCCTTTCTGTGTGTAACTTAGTGAGAAAGTGACAAACTTGAGTGAATTGTGACAATATGACTGAATTGGAGTGAATATGCGTTTATCTCTGTAAGAAAGCGAGCTAGAGTGCTGAAACTGTGGCTATAAGCACTTTCATGAAAACATGCTTCTTTGAGGTTTTAAGCTCAGAACGTGAATCTGAGCGTGTTTCTGGCCTGGGAACAGCTTCAGAACACAGTGCATTGCATATATTGTATCGATTGGTCCAATGTGCTTGTATGGCCAATTTTAAGTGAATATAAGCTTCTGAAGTGAAGATATGCACTTTTTCAAAAACTTTCTTTTTTTTAGTTTTTTCTTGTCAAAAATGTCCTTTCTGTGTGTAACTTAGTGGGAAAGTGACAAACTTGAGTGAATTGTGACAATATGACTGAATTCGAGTGAATATGCGTTTATCTCTGTAAGGAAGCGCGCTAGAGCGCTGAAACTGTGGCTATACGTGCTTTCATGAAAACACGCTTCCTTGAGGTTTTAAGGTCAGAATGTGAAACTGTGCGTGCTTCTGGCCAGGGAACAGCTTCAGATCACAGTGCATTGCATATGTTGTATCGATTGGTCCAATGTGCTTGTATGGCCAATTTTAAGTGAATATAAGCTTCTGAAGTGAAGATATGTACTTTTCAAAAACTTTCTTTTTTTTTAATTTTGCTTGTCAAAAATGTCCATTCTGTGTGTAACCCAGTGGGAAAGTGACAAACTTGAGTGAATTGTGACAATATGACTGAATTGGAGTGAATATGCGTTTATCTCTGTAAGAAAGCGAGCTAGAGCGCTGAAACTGTGGCTATACGCACTTTCATGGAAACACGCTTCTTTGAGGTTTTAAGCTCAGAACGTGAATCTGAGCGTGTTTCTGGCCTGGGAACAGCTTCAGATCACAATGCAATGCGAATATGGTATCGTTTGGTCCAATGGCTTTTATGGCCAATTTTAAGTGAATATAAGCTTCTGAAGTGAAGATATGTACTTTTCAAAAACTTTCTTTTTTTTAGTTTTGCTTGTCAAAAATGTCCTTTCTGTGTGTAACTTAGTGAGAAAGTGACAAACTTGAGTGAATTGTGACAATATGACTGAATTGGAGTGAATATGCGTTTATCTCTGTAAGAAAGCGAGCTAGAGTGCTGAAACTGTGGCTATAAGCACTTTCATGAAAACATGCTTCTTTGAGGTTTTAAGCTCAGAACGTGAATCTGAGCGTGTTTCTGGCCTGGGAACAGCTTCAGATCACAGTGCATTGCATATATTGTATCGATTGGTCCAATGTGCTTGTATGGCCAATTTTAAGTGAATATAAGCTTCTGAAGTGAAGATATGCACTTTTTCAAAAACTTTCTTTTTTTTAGTTTTTTCTTGTCAAAAATGTCCTTTCTGTGTGTAACTTAGTGGGAAAGTGACAAACTTGAGTGAATTGTGACAATATGACTGAATTGGAGTGAATATGCGTTTATCTCTGTAAGAAAGCGAGCTAGAGCGCTGAAACTGTGGCGATACGCACTTTCATGAAAACATGCTTCTTTGAGGTTTTAAGCCCAGAACGTGAATCTGAGCGTGTTTCTGGCCTGGCAACAGCTTCAGATCACAGTGCAATGCATATATTGTATCGTTTGTTCCAATGTGCTTGTATGGCCAATTGGAAGTGAATAGAAGCTTCTGAAGTGAAGATATGCACTTTTTCAAAAACTTTCTTTTTTTTAGTTTTTTCTTGTCAAAAATGTCCTTTCTGTGTGTAACTTAGTGGGAAAGTGACAAACTTGAGTGAATTGTGACAATATGACTGAATTGGAGTGAATATGCGTTTATCTCTGTAAGAAAGCGAGCAAGAGCGCTGAAACTGTGGCGATACGCACTTTCATGAAAACATGCTTCTTTGAGGTTTTAAGCTCAGAACGTGAATCTGAGTGTGTTTCCGGCCTGGCAGCAGCTTCAGATCACAGTGCAATGCATATATGTTATCGTTTGGTCCAATGTGCTTGTATGGCCATTTGGAAGTGAATATAAGCTTCTGAAGTGAAGATATGCACTTTTTCAAAAACTTTCTTTTTTTTAGTTTTTTCTTGTCAAAAATGTCCTTTCTGTGTGTAACTTAGTGGGAAAGTGACAAACTTGAGTGAATTGTGACAATATGGCTGAATTGGAGTGAATATGCGTTTATCTCTGTAAGAAAGCGAGCTAGAGCGCTGAAACTGTGGCTATACGCACTTTCATGAAAACATGCTTCTTTGAGGTTTTAAGCTCAGAACGTGAATCTGGGCGTGTTTCTGGCCTGGGAACAGCTTCAGATCACAGTGCATTGCATATATTGTATCGATTGGTCCAATGTGCTTGTATGGCCAATTTTAAGTGAATATAAGCTTCTGAAGTGAAGATATGCACTTTTTCAAAAACTTTCTTTTTTTTAGTTTTTTCTTGTCAAAAATGTCCTTTCTGTGTGTAACTTAGTGGGAAAGTGACAAACTTGAGTGAATTGTGACAATATGACTGAATTGGAGTGAATATGCGTTTATCTCTGTCAGAAAGCGAGCTAGAGCGCTGAAACTGTGGCGATACGCACTTTCATGAAAACATCCTTCTTTGAGGTTTTAAGCTCAGAACGTGAATCTGAGCGTGTTTCTGGCCTGGGAACAGCTTCAGATCACAGTGCAATGCATATATTGTATCGTTTTTTCCAATGTGCTTGTATGGCCAATTGGAAGTGAATAGAAGCTTCTGAAGTGAAGATATGCACTTTTTCAAAAACTTTCTTTTTTTAGTTTTTTCTTGTCAAAAATGTCCTTTCTGTGTGTAACTTAGTGGGAAAGTGACAAACTTGAGTGAATTGTGACAATATGACTGAATTGGAGTGAATATGCGTTTATCTCTGTAAGAAAGCGAGCAAGAGCGCTGAAACTGTGGCGATACGCACTTTCATGAAAACATGCTTCTTTGAGGTTTTAAGCTCAGAACGTGAATCTGAGTGTGTTTCCGGCCTGGCAGCAGCTTCAGATCACAGTGCAATGCATATATGGTATCGTTTGGTCCAATGTGCTTGTATGGCCATTTGGAAGTGAATATAAGCTTCTGAAGTGAAGATATGCACTTTTTCAAAAACTTTCTTTTTTTAGTTTTTTCTTGTCAAAAATGTCCTTTCTGTGTGTAACTTAGTGGGAAAGTGACAAACTTGAGTGAATTGTGACAATATGACTGAATTGAAGTGAATATGCGTTTATCTCTGTAAGAAAGCGAGCTAGAGCGCTGAAACTGTGGCTATACGCACTTTCATGAAAACATGCTTCTTTGAGGTTTTAAGCTCAGAACGTGAATCTGAGCGTGTTTCTGGCCTGGGAACAGCTTCAGATCACAGTGCATTGCATATATTGTATCGATTCGTCCAATGTGCTTGTATGGCCAATTTTAAGTGAATATAAGCTTCTGAAGTGAAGATATGTACTTTTTCAAAAACTTTCTTTTTTTTTAATTTTGCTTGTCAAAAATGTCCCTTCTGTGTGTAACTTAGTGGGAAAGTGACAAACTTGAGTGAATTGTGACAATATGACTGAATTGGAGTGAATATGCGTTTATCTCTGTAAGAAAGCGAGCTAGAGCGCTGAAACTGTGGCTATACGCACTTTCATGAAAACATGCTTCTTTGAGGTTTTAAGCTCAGAACGTGAATCTGAGCGTGTTTCTGGCCTGGGAACAGCTTCAGATCACAGTGCATTGCATATATTGTATCGATTGGTCCAATGTGCTTGTATGGCCAATTTTGGAAGTGAATATAAGCTTCTGAAGTGAAGATATGCACTTTTTCAAAAACTTTCTTTTTTTTAGATTTGCTTGTCAGAAATGTCCATTCTGTGTGTTACTCAGTGGGAAAGTGAACAACTTCAGTGAATTGTGACTATATTACTGAATTGGAGTGAATATGCTCGTATCTCTGTAAGGAAGCGCGCTAGAGCGCTGAAACTGTGGCTATACGCACGTTCATGGAAACACGCTTCTTTGAGGTTTTAAGCTCAGAACGTGAATCTGAGCGTGTTTCTAGCCTGGGAACAGCTTCAGATTACAGTGCAATGCTTATATGGTATCGATTTGTCCAATGTGCTTGTATGGCCATTTGGAAGTGAATATAAGCTTCTGAAGTGAAGATATGCACTTTTTCAAAAACTTTCTTTTTTTTAGATTTGCTTGTCAGAAATGTCCATTCTTTGTGTTACTCAGTGGGAAAGTGAACAACTTCAGTGAATTGTGACTATATTACTGAATTCGAGTGAATATGCTCGTATCTCTGTAAGGAAGCGCGCTAGAGCGCTGAAACTGTGGCTATACGCACGTTCATGGAAACACGCTTCTTTGAGGTTTTAAGCTCAGAACGTGAATCTGAGCGTGTTTCTAGCCTGGGAACAGCTTCAGATCACAGTGCAATGCTTATATGGTATCGATTGGTCCAATGTGCTTGTATGGCCATTTGGAAGTGAATATAAGCTTCTGAAGTGAAGATATGCACTTTTTCAAAAACTTTCTTTTTTTTAGTTTTGCTTGTCAAAAATGTCCTTTCTGTGTGTAACCCAGTGGGAAAGTGACAAACTTGAGTGAATTGTGACAATATGACTGAATTCGAGTGAATATGCGTTTATCTCTGTAAGGAAGCGCGCTAGAGCGCTGAAACTGTGGCTATACGTGCTTTCATGAAAACACGCTTCCTTGAGGTTTTAAGGTCAGAATGTGAAACTGTGCGTGCTTCTGGCCAGGGAACAGCTTCAGATCACAGTGCATTGCATATGTTGTATCGATTGGTCCAATGTGCTTGTATGGCCAATTTTAAGTGAATATAAGCTTCTGAAGTGAAGATATGTACTTTTCAAAAACTTTCTTTTTTTTTAATTTTGCTTGTCAAAAATGTCCATTCTGTCTGTAACCCAGTGGGAAAGTGACAAACTTGAGTGAATTGTGACAATATGACTGAAATGGAGTGAATATGCGTTTATCTCTGTAAGAAAGCGAGCTAGAGCGCTGAAACTGTGGCAATACGCACTTTCATGGAAACACGCTTCTTTGAGGTTTTAAGCTCAGAACGTGAATCTGAGCGTGTTTCTGGCCTGGGAACAGCTTCAGATCACAATGCAATGCGTATATGGTATCGTTTGGTCCAATGGCTTTTATGGCCAATTTTAAGTGAATATAAGCTTCTGAAGTGAAGATATGTACTTTTCAAAAACTTTCTTTTTTTTAGTTTTGCTTTTCAAAAATGTCCTTTCTGTGTGTAACTTAGTGAGAAAGTGACAAACTTGAGTGAATTGTGACAATATGACTGAATTGGAGTGAATATGCGTTTATCTCTGTAAGAAAGCGAGCTAGAGCGCTGAAACTGTGGCTATACGCACTTTCATGAAAACATGCTTCTTTGAGGTTTTAAGCTCAGAACGTGAATCTGAGCGTGTTTCTGGCCTGGGAACAGCTTCAGAACACAGTGCATTGCATATATTGTATCGATTGATCCAATGTGCTTGTATGGCCAATTTTAAGTGAATATAAGCTTCTGAAGTGAAGATATGTACTTTTTCAAAAACTTTCTTTTTTTTAGTTTTTTCTTGTCAAAAATGTCCTTTCTGTGTGTAACTTAGTGGGAAAGTGACAAACTTGAGTGAATTGTGACAATATGACTGAATTGGAGTGAATATGCGTTTATCTCTGTAAGAAAGCGAGCAAGAGCGCTGAAACTGTGGCGATACGCACTTTCATGAAAACATGCTTCTTTGAGGTTTTAAGCTCAGAACGTGAATCTGAGTGTGTTTCCGGCCTGGCAGCAGCTTCAGATCACAGTGCAATGCATATATGGTATCGTTTGGTCCAATGTGCTTGTATGGCCATTTGGAAGTGAATATAAGCTTCTGAAGTGAAGATATGCACTTTTTCAAAAACTTTCTTTTTTTTAGTTTTTTCTTGTCAAAAATGTCCTTTCTGTGTGTAACTTAGTGGGAAAGTGACAAACTTGAGTGAATTGTGACAATATGACTGAATTGGAGTGAATATGCGTTTTTCTCTGTAAGAAAGCGAGCTAGAGCGCTGAAACTGTGGCTATACGCACTTTCATGAAAACATGCTTCTTTGAGGTTTTAAGCTCAGAACGTGAATCTGAGCGTGTTTCTGGCCTGGGAACAGCTTCAGATCACAGTGCATTGCATATATTGTATCGATTGGTCCAATGTGCTTGTATGGCCATTTGGAAGTGAATATAAGCTTCTGAAGTGAAGATATGCACTTTTTCAAAAACTTTCTTTTTTTTAGATTTGCTTGTCAGAAATGTCCATTCTGTGTGTTACTCAGTAGGAAAGTGAACAACTTCAGTGAATTGTGACTATATTACTGAATTCGAGTGAATATGCTCGTATCTCTGTAAGGAAGCGCGCTAGAGCGCTGAAACTGTGGCTCTCCGTGCTTTCATGAAAACACGCTTCCTTGAGGTTTTAAGGTCAGAATGTGAAACTGTGCGTGCTTCTGGCCAGGGAACAGCTTCAGATCACAGTGCATTGCATATGTTGTATCGATTGGTCCAATGTGCTTGTATGGCCAATTTTAAGTGAATATAAGCTTCTGAAGTGAAGATATGTACTTTTCAAAAACTTTCTTTTTTTTTAATTTTGCTTGTCAAAAATGTCCATTCTGTGTGTAACCCAGTGGGAAAGTGACAAACTTGAGTGAATTGTGACAATATGACTGAATTGGAGTGAATATGCGTTTATCTCTGTAAGAAAGCGAGCTAGAGCGCTGAAACTGTGGCTATACGCACTTTCATGGAAACACGCTTCTTTGAGGTTTTAAGCTCAGTACGTGAATCTGAGCGTGTTTTTGGCCTGGGAACAGCTTCAGATCACAATGCAATGCGTATATGGTATCGTTTGGTCCAATGGCTTTTATGGCCAATTTTAAGTGAATATAAGCTTCTGAAGTGAAGATATGTACTTTTCAAAAACTTTCTTTTTTTTTTATTTTGCTTGTCAAAAATGTCCATTCTGTGTGTAACCCAGTGGGAAAGTGACAAACTTGAGTGAATTGTGACAATATGACTGAATTGGAGTGAATATGCGTTTATCTCTGGAAGGAAGCGCGCTAGAGCGCTGAAACTGTGGCTATACGTGCTTTCATTAAAACACGCTTCTTTGAGGTTTTAAGCTCAGAACGTGAATCTGAGCGTGTTTCTGGCCTGGGAACAGCTTCAGATCACAGTGCAATGCTTATATGGTATCGATTGGTCCAATGTGCTTGTATGGCCAATTGGAAGTGAATAGAAGCTTCTGAAGTGAAGATATGCACTTTTTCAAAAACTTTCTTTTTTTTTAATTTTGCTTGTCAAAAATGTCCTTTCTGTGTGTAACCCAGTGGGAAAGTGACAAACTTGAGTGAATTGTGACAATATGACTGAATTGGAGTGAATATGCGTTTATCTCTGGAAGGAAGCGCGCTAGAGCGCTGAAACTGTGGCTATACGTGCTTTCATTAAAACACGCTTCTTTGAGGTTTTAAGCTCAGAATGTGAAACTGTGCGTGCTTCTGGCCAGGGAACAGCTTCAGATCACAGTGCATTGCATATATTGTATCGATTGGTCCAATGTGCTTGTATGGCCAATTTTAAGTGAATATAAGATTCTGAAGTGAAGATATGCACTTTTTCAAAAACTTTCTTTTTTTTAGTTTTTTCTTGTCAAAAATGTCCTTTCTGTGTGTAACTTAGTGGGAAAGTGACAAACTTGAGTGAATTGTGACAATATGACTGAATTGGAGTGAATATGCGTTTATCTCTGTAAGAAAGCGAGCTAGAGCGCTGAAACTGTGGCGATACACACTTTCATGAAAACATGCTTCTTTGAGGTTTTAAGCTCAGAACGTGAATCTGAGCGTGTTTCTGGCCTGGCAACAGCTTCAGATCACAGTGCAATGCATATATTGTATCGTTTGTTCCAATGTGCTTGAATGGCCAATTGGAAGTGAATAGAAGCTTCTGAAGTGAAGATATGTACTTTTCAAAAACTTTCTTTTTTTTTAGTTTTGCTTGTCAAAAATGTCCTTTCTGTGTGGAACCCAGTGGGAAAGTGACAAACTTGAGTGAATTGTGACAATATGACTGAATTCGAGTGAATATGCGTTTATCTCTGTAAGGAAGCGCGCTAGAGCGCTGAAACTGTGGCTATACGTGCTTTCATGAAAACACGCTTCCTTGAGGTTTTAAGGTCAGAATGTGAAACTGTGCGTGCTTCTGGCCAGGGAACAGCTTCAGATCACAGTGCATTGCATATGTTGTATCGATTGGTCCAATGTGCTTGTATGGCCAATTTTAAGTGAATATAAGCTTCTGAAGTGAAGATATGTACTTTTCAAAAACTTTCTTTTTTTTTAATTTTGCTTGTCAAAAATGTCCATTCTGTCTGTAACCCAGTGGGAAAGTGACAAACTTGAGTGAATTGTGACAATATGACTGAAATGGAGTGAATATGCGTTTATCTCTGTAAGAAAGCGAGCTAGAGCGCTGAAACTGTGGCAATACGCACTTTCATGGAAACACGCTTCTTTGAGGTTTTAAGCTCAGAACGTGAATCTGAGCGTGTTTCTGGCCTGGGAACAGCTTCAGATCACAATGCAATGCGTATATGGTATCGTTTGGTCCAATGGCTTTTATGGCCAATTTTAAGTGAATATAAGCTTCTGAAGTGAAGATATGTACTTTTCAAAAACTTTCTTTTTTTTAGTTTTGCTTTTCAAAAATGTCCTTTCTGTGTGTAACTTAGTGAGAAAGTGACAAACTTGAGTGAATTGTGACAATATGACTGAATTGGAGTGAATATGCGTTTATCTCTGTAAGAAAGCGAGCTAGAGCGCTGAAACTGTGGCTATACGCACTTTCATGAAAACATGCTTCTTTGAGGTTTTAAGCTCAGAACGTGAATCTGAGCGTGTTTCTGGCCTGGGAACAGCTTCAGAACACAGTGCATTGCATATATTGTATCGATTGATCCAATGTGCTTGTATGGCCAATTTTAAGTGAATATAAGCTTCTGAAGTGAAGATATGTACTTTTTCAAAAACTTTCTTTTTTTTAGTTTTTTCTTGTCAAAAATGTCCTTTCTGTGTGTAACTTAGTGGGAAAGTGACAAACTTGAGTGAATTGTGACAATATGACTGAATTGGAGTGAATATGCGTTTATCTCTGTAAGAAAGCGAGCAAGAGCGCTGAAACTGTGGCGATACGCACTTTCATGAAAACATGCTTCTTTGAGGTTTTAAGCTCAGAACGTGAATCTGAGTGTGTTTCCGGCCTGGCAGCAGCTTCAGATCACAGTGCAATGCATATATGGTATCGTTTGGTCCAATGTGCTTGTATGGCCATTTGGAAGTGAATATAAGCTTCTGAAGTGAAGATATGCACTTTTTCAAAAACTTTCTTTTTTTTAGTTTTTTCTTGTCAAAAATGTCCTTTCTGTGTGTAACTTAGTGGGAAAGTGACAAACTTGAGTGAATTGTGACAATATGACTGAATTGGAGTGAATATGCGTTTTTCTCTGTAAGAAAGCGAGCTAGAGCGCTGAAACTGTGGCTATACGCACTTTCATGAAAACATGCTTCTTTGAGGTTTTAAGCTCAGAACGTGAATCTGAGCGTGTTTCTGGCCTGGGAACAGCTTCAGATCACAGTGCATTGCATATATTGTATCGATTGGTCCAATGTGCTTGTATGGCCATTTGGAAGTGAATATAAGCTTCTGAAGTGAAGATATGCACTTTTTCAAAAACTTTCTTTTTTTTAGATTTGCTTGTCAGAAATGTCCATTCTGTGTGTTACTCAGTAGGAAAGTGAACAACTTCAGTGAATTGTGACTATATTACTGAATTCGAGTGAATATGCTCGTATCTCTGTAAGGAAGCGCGCTAGAGCGCTGAAACTGTGGCTCTCCGTGCTTTCATGAAAACACGCTTCCTTGAGGTTTTAAGGTCAGAATGTGAAACTGTGCGTGCTTCTGGCCAGGGAACAGCTTCAGATCACAGTGCATTGCATATGTTGTATCGATTGGTCCAATGTGCTTGTATGGCCAATTTTAAGTGAATATAAGCTTCTGAAGTGAAGATATGTACTTTTCAAAAACTTTCTTTTTTTTAAATTTTGCTTGTCAAAAATGTCCATTCTGTGTGTAACCCAGTGGGAAAGTGACAAACTTGAGTGAATTGTGACAATATGACTGAATTGGAGTGAATATGCGTTTATCTCTGTAAGAAAGCGAGCTAGAGCGCTGAAACTGTGGCTATACGCACTTTCATGGAAACACGCTTCTTTGAGGTTTTAAGCTCAGTACGTGAATCTGAGCGTGTTTTTGGCCTGGGAACAGCTTCAGATCACAATGCAATGCGCATATGGTATCGTTTGGTCCAATGGCTTTTATGGCCAATTTTAAGTGAATATAAGCTTCTGAAGTGAAGATATGTACTTTTCAAAAACTTTCTTTTTTTTTTATTTTGCTTGTCAAAAATGTCCATTCTGTGTGTAACCCAGTGGGAAAGTGACAAACTTGAGTGAATTGTGACAATATGACTGAATTGGAGTGAATATGCGTTTATCTCTGGAAGGAAGCGCGCTAGAGCGCTGAAACTGTGGCTATACGTGCTTTCATTAAAACACGCTTCTTTGAGGTTTTAAGCTCAGAACGTGAATCTGAGCGTGTTTCTGGCCTGGGAACAGCTTCAGATCACAGTGCAATGCTTATATGGTATCGATTGGTCCAATGTGCTTGTATGGCCAATTGGAAGTGAATAGAAGCTTCTGAAGTGAAGATATGCACTTTTTCAAAAACTTTCTTTTTTTTTAATTTTGCTTGTCAAAAATGTCCTTTCTGTGTGTAACCCAGTGGGAAAGTGACAAACTTGAGTGAATTGTGACAATATGACTGAATTGGAGTGAATATGCGTTTATCTCTGGAAGGAAGCGCGCTAGAGCGCTGAAACTGTGGCTATACGTGCTTTCATTAAAACACGCTTCTTTGAGGTTTTAAGCTCAGAATGTGAAACTGTGCGTGCTTCTGGCCAGGGAACAGCTTCAGATCACAGTGCATTGCATATATTGTATCGATTGGTCCAATGTGCTTGTATGGCCAATTTTAAGTGAATATAAGATTCTGAAGTGAAGATATGCACTTTTTCAAAAACTTTCTTTTTTTTAGTTTTTTCTTGTCAAAAATGTCCTTTCTGTGTGTAACTTAGTGGGAAAGTGACAAACTTGAGTGAATTGTGACAATATGACTGAATTGGAGTGAATATGCGTTTATCTCTGTAAGAAAGCGAGCTAGAGCGCTGAAACTGTGGCGATACACACTTTCATGAAAACATGCTTCTTTGAGGTTTTAAGCTCAGAACGTGAATCTGAGCGTGTTTCTGGCCTGGCAACAGCTTCAGATCACAGTGCAATGCATATATTGTATCGTTTGTTCCAATGTGCTTGAATGGCCAATTGGAAGTGAATAGAAGCTTCTGAAGTGAAGATATGCACTTTTTCAAAAACTTTCTTTTTTTTAGATTTGCTTGTCAGAAATGTCCATTCTGTGTGTTATTCAGTGGGAAAGTGAACAACTTCAGTGAATTGTGACTATATTACTGAATTGGAGTGAATATGCTCGTATCTCTGTAAGGAAGCGCGCTAGAGCGCTGAAACTGTGGCTATACGCACGTTCATGGAAACACGCTTCTTTGAGGTTTTAAGCTCAGAACGTGAATCTGAGCGTGTTTCTAGCCTGGGAACAGCTTCAGATCACAGTGCAATGCTTATATGGTATCGATCGGTCCAATGTGCTTGTATGGCCATTTGGAAGTGAATATAAGCTTCTGAAGTGAAGATATGCACTTTTTCAAAAACTTTCTTTTTTTTTGTTTTGCTTGTCAAAAATGTCCTTTCTGTGTGTAACCCAGTGGGAAAGTGACAAACTTGAGTGAATTGTGACAATATGACTGAATTCGAGTGAATATGCGTTTATCTCTGTAAGGAAGCGCGCTAGAGCGCTGAAACTGTGGCTATACGTGCTTTCATGAAAACACGCTTCCTTGAGGTTTTAAGGTCAGAATGTGAAACTGTGCGTGCTTCTGGCCAGGGAACAGCTTCAGATCACAGTGCATTGCATATGTTGTATCGATTGGTCCAATGTGCTTGTATGGCCAATTTTAAGTGAATATAAGCTTCTGAAGTGAAGATATGTACTTTTCAAAAACTTTCTTTTTTTTTAATTTTGCTTGTCAAAAATGTCCATTCTGTGTGTAACCCAGTGGGAGAGTGACAAACTTGAGTGAATTGTGACAATATGACTGAATTGGAGTGAATATGCGTTTATCTCTGTAAGAAAGCGAGCTAGAGCGCTGAAACTGTGGCTATACGCACTTTCATGGAAACACGCTTCTTTGAGGTTTTAAGCTCAGAACGTGAATCTGAACGTGTTTCTGGCCTGGGAATAGCTTCAGATCACAATGCAATGCGAATATGGTATCGTTTGGTCCAATGGCTTTTATGGCCAATTTTAAGTGAATATAAGCTTCTGAAGTGAAGATATGTACTTTTCAAAAACTTTCTTTTTTTTAGTTTTGCTTGTCAAAAATGTCCTTTCTGTGTGTAACTTAGTGAGAAAGTGACAAACTTGAGTGAATTGTGACAATATGACTGAATTGGAGTGAATATGCGTTTATCTCTGTAAGAAAGCGAGCTAGAGTGCTGAAACTGTGGCTATAAGCACTTTCATGAAAACATGCTTCTTTGAGGTTTTAAGCTCAGAACGTGAATCTGAGCGTGTTTCTGGCCTGGGAACAGCTTCAGAACACAGTGCATTGCATATATTGTATCGATTGGTCCAATGTGCTTGTATGGCCAATTTTAAGTGAATATAAGCTTCTGAAGTGAAGATATGCACTTTTTCAAAAACTTTCTTTTTTTTAGTTTTTTCTTGTCAAAAATGTCCTTTCTGTGTGTAACTTAGTGGGAAAGTGACAAACTTGAGTGAATTGTGACAATATGACTGAATTGGAGTGAATATGCGTTTATCTCTGTAAGAAAGCGAGCTAGAGCGCTGAAACTGTGGCGATACGCACTTTCATGAAAACATGCTTCTTTGAGGTTTTAAGCCCAGAACGTGAATCTGAGCGTGTTTCTGGCCTGGCAACAGCTTCAGATCACAGTGCAATGCATATATTGTATCGTTTGTTCCAATGTGCTTGTATGGCCAATTGGAAGTGAATAGAAGCTTCTGAAGTGAAGATATGCACTTTTTCAAAAACTTTCTTTTTTTTAGTTTTTTCTTGTCAAAAATGTCCTTTCTGTGTGTAACTTAGTGGGAAAGTGACAAACTTGAGTGAATTGTGACAATATGACTGAATTGGAGTGAATATGCGTTTATCTCTGTAAGAAAGCGAGCAAGAGCGCTGAAACTGTGGCGATACGCACTTTCATGAAAACATGCTTCTTTGAGGTTTTAAGCTCAGAACGTGAATCTGAGTGTGTTTCCGGCCTGGCAGCAGCTTCAGATCACAGTGCAATGCATATATGGTATCGTTTGGTCCAATGTGCTTGTATGGCCATTTGGAAGTGAATATAAGCTTCTGAAGTGAAAATATGCACTTTTTCAAAAACTTTCTTTTTTTTAGTTTTTTCTTGTCAAAAATGTCCTTTCTGTGTGTAACTTAGTGGGAAAGTGACAAACTTGAGTGAATTGTGACAATATGACTGAATTGGAGTGAATATGCGTTTATCTCTGTAAGAAAGCGAGCTAGAGCGCTGAAACTGTGGCTATACGCACTTTCATGAAAACATGCTTCTTTGAGGTTTTAAGCTCAGAACGTGAATCTGAGCGTGTTTCTGGCCTGGGAACAGCTTCAGATCACAGTGCATTGCATATATTGTATCGATTGGTCCAATGTGCTTGTATGGCCAATTTTAAGTGAATATAAGCTTCTGAAGTGAAGATATGCACTTTTTCAAAAACTTTCTTTTTTTTAGTTTTTTCTTGTCAAAAATGTCCTTTCTGTGTGTAACTTAGTGGGAAAGTGACAAACTTGAGTGAATTGTGACAATATGACTGAATTGGAGTGAATATGCGTTTATCTCTGTCAGAAAGCGAGCTAGAGCGCTGAAACTGTGGCGATACGCACTTTCATGAAAACATCCTTCTTTGAGGTTTTAAGCTCAGAACGTGAATCTGAGCGTGTTTCTGGCCTGGCAACAGCTTCAGATCACAGTGCAATGCATATATTGTATCGTTTTTTCCAATGTGCTTGTATGGCCAATTGGAAGTGAATAGAAGCTTCTGAAGTGAAGATATGCACTTTTTCAAAAACTTTCTTTTTTTTAGTTTTTTCTTGTCAATAATGTCCTTTCTGTGTGTAACTTAGTGGGAAAGTGACAAACTTGAGTGAATTGTGACAATATGACTGAATTGGAGTGAATATGCGTTTATCTCTGTAAGAAAGCGAGCAAGAGCGCTGAAACTGTGGCGATACGCACTTTCATGAAAACATGCTTCTTTGAGGTTTTAAGCTCAGAACGTGAATCTGAGTGTGTTTCCGGCCTGGCAGCAGCTTCAGATCACAGTGCAATGCATATATGGTATCGTTTGGTCCAATGTGCTTGTATGGCCATTTGGAAGTGAATATAAGCTTCTGAAGTGAAGATATGCACTTTTTCAAAAACTTTCTTTTTTTTAGTTTTTTCTTGTCAAAAATGTCCTTTCTGTGTGTAACTTAGTGGGAAAGTGACAAACTTGAGTGAATTGTGACAATATGACTGAATTGGAGTGAATATGCGTTTATCTCTGTAAGAAAGCGAGCTAGAGTGCTGAAACTGTGGCTATAAGCACTTTCATGAAAACATGCTTCTTTGAGGTTTTAAGCTCAGAACGTGAATCTGAGCGTGTTTCTGGCCTGGGAACAGCTTCAGAACACAGTGCATTGCATATATTGTATCGATTGGTCCAATGTGCTTGTATGGCCAATTTTAAGTGAATATAAGCTTCTGAAGTGAAGATATGCACTTTTTCAAAAACTTTCTTTTTTTTAGTTTTTTCTTGTCAAAAATGTCCTTTCTGTGTGTAACTTAGTGGGAAAGTGACAAACTTGAGTGAATTGTGACAATATGACTGAATTGGAGTGAATATGCGTTTATCTCTGTAAGAAAGCGAGCTATAGCGCTGAAACTGTGGCGATACGCACTTTCATGAAAACATGCTTCTTTGAGGTTTTAAGCCCAGAACGTGAATCTGAGCCTGTTTCTGGCCTGGCAACAGCTTCAGATCACAGTGCAATGCATATATTGTATTGTTTGTTCCAATGTGCTTGTATGGCCAATTGGAAGTGAATAGAAGCTTCTGAAGTGAAGATATGCACTTTTTCAAAAACTTTCTTTTTTTTAGTTTTTTCTTGTCAAAAATGTCCTTTCTGTGTGTAACTTAGTGGGAAAGTGACAAACTTGAGTGAATTGTGACAATATGACTGAATTGGAGTGAATATGCGTTTATCTCTGTAAGAAAGCGAGCTATAGCGCTGAAACTGTGGCGATACGCACTTTCATGAAAACATGCTTCTTTGAGGTTTTAAGCTCAGAACGTGAATCTGAGCGTGTTTCTGGCCTGGCAACAGCTTCAGATCACAGTGCAATGCATATATTGTATCGTTTGTTCCAATGTGCTTGAATGGCCAATTGGAAGTGAATAGAAGCTTCTGAAGTGAAGATATGCACTTTTTCAAAAACTTTCTTTTTTTTAGATTTGCTTGTCAGAAATGTCCATTCTGTGTGTTATTCAGTGGGAAAGTGAACAACTTCAGTGAATTGTGACTATATTACTGAATTGGAGTGAATATGCTCGTATCTCTGTAAGGAAGCGCGCTAGAGCGCTGAAACTGTGGCTATACGCACGTTCATGGAAACACGCTTCTTTGAGGTTTTAAGCTCAGAACGTGAATCTGAGCGTGTTTCTAGCCTGGGAACAGCTTCAGATCACAGTGCAATGCTTATATGGTATCGATTGGTCCAATGTGCTTGTATGGCCATTTGGAAGTGAATATAAGCTTCTGAAGTGAAGATATGCACTTTTTCAAAAACTTTCTTTTTTTTTGTTTTGCTTGTCAAAAATGTCCTTTCTGTGTGTAACCCAGTGGGAAAGTGACAAACTTGAGTGAATTGTGACAATATGACTGAATTCGAGTGAATATGCGTTTATCTCTGTAAGGAAGCGCGCTAGAGCGCTGAAACTGTGGCTATACGTGCTTTCATGAAAACACGCTTCCTTGAGGTTTTAAGGTCAGAATGTGAAACTGTGCGTGCTTCTGGCCAGGGAACAGCTTCAGATCACAGTGCATTGCATATGTTGTATCGATTGGTCCAATGTGCTTGTATGGCCAATTTTAAGTGAATATAAGCTTCTGAAGTGAAGATATGTACTTTTCAAAAACTTTCTTTTTTTTTAATTTTGCTTGTCAAAAATGTCCATTCTGTGTGTAACCCAGTGGGAGAGTGACAAACTTGAGTGAATTGTGACAATATGACTGAATTGGAGTGAATATGCGTTTATCTCTGTAAGAAAGCGAGCTAGAGCGCTGAAACTGTGGCTATACGCACTTTCATGGAAACACGCTTCTTTGAGGTTTTAAGCTCAGAACGTGAATCTGAACGTGTTTCTGGCCTGGGAACAGCTTCAGATCACAATGCAATGCGAATATGGTATCGTTTGGTCCAATGGCTTTTATGGCCAATTTTAAGTGAATATAAGCTTCTGAAGTGAAGATATGTACTTTTCAAAAACTTTCTTTTTTTTAGTTTTGCTTGTCAAAAATGTCCTTTCTGTGTGTAACTTAGTGAGAAAGTGACAAACTTGAGTGAATTGTGACAATATGACTGAATTGGAGTGAATATGCGTTTATCTCTGTAAGAAAGCGAGCTAGAGTGCTGAAACTGTGGCTATAAGCACTTTCATGAAAACATGCTTCTTTGAGGTTTTAAGCTCAGAACGTGAATCTGAGCGTGTTTCTGGCCTGGGAACAGCTTCAGAACACAGTGCATTGCATATATTGTATCGATTGGTCCAATGTGCTTGTATGGCCAATTTTAAGTGAATATAAGCTTCTGAAGTGAAGATATGCACTTTTTCAAAAACTTTCTTTTTTTTAGTTTTTTCTTGTCAAAAATGTCCTTTCTGTGTGTAACTTAGTGGGAAAGTGACAAACTTGAGTGAATTGTGACAATATGACTGAATTGGAGTGAATATGCGTTTATCTCTGTAAGAAAGCGAGCTAGAGCGCTGAAACTGTGGCGATACGCACTTTCATGAAAACATGCTTCTTTGAGGTTTTAAGCCCAGAACGTGAATCTGAGCGTGTTTCTGGCCTGGCAACAGCTTCAGATCACAGTGCAATGCATATATTGTATCGTTTGTTCCAATGTGCTTGTATGGCCTGTAATGTGAATATAGGCCACTAGATGGCAGTATTTACCTTTTTTTGTTAAGCTCAGACTGGAGTCATGTTTAGACATGTCCTGGACATGTCTGGGGCAAGTCTCAGAAAATAAAAAAAAAAAAAGGTCTAAATGTGGGTGGGGTCTGCAAAAGAGTATATAAGGAAAAGAATTGAGACAGTAAAGTAGTAGGAGAAATTGCAAGAAGAAGGATACACGTGACCAGACCTGTCATTTCTGTTCAGAACCTGAAGTTTCTTTTGAGGATTTCTGTCTGTGTTAGAGCATTATTTTTCCTTATCCAGGACATCACCAAGCCACCTACAAAAGGGACTGTAATTATTTCTGTTTTTTCTTATTTATCAATCTTGGTCTTTAGTTGTAGGTTGTTATTAGTCTTTGTCTTTGTTAAAAATTAAATGTGTTTTAGTTGTTAAAACTGTGTTTGTCATCCCTTGCTGTTGCTGTTGTGTTATAAATGTAATAACAAATTGGGGCCATAACAAATTGGGGGCTCAAGGTCCGGGATAGACCATTGTGTGAGTAATTTATTGAAAATCTAACATTCCAAATTGTGAAATTGTTTTTGTGAATTTTCCTAGATATATATTGACAACAGCAATGGATGATTTCTTGGCATCACCAACCGTAGGGGTTTTGAAGTCTTTTAAAAAGACAGAACTGCTAGAAATTTGCAGACAGTTGGAGCTGACAGAGGTAAAACCAGCCATGCGAAAAGCAAGACTGGCTAGAGAGATAGTTGAATATTACATTGATGAAAATGTGTTTGCACCAGGAGATCTGGAACAGTTTCCAGTGGAAAATCCAAATATAGAAATGGAACTTAAATTTAAAATGCTAGAGATTGAAAGGGAGGAAAGAGAAAAACAAAGGCAGTTTGAGTTAGAAAAATTAGCAAGAGAAGAAAAACAAAGAGAATTTGAGAGAGAGAAAGAGGAAAGAGCAGAAAGAGAGAGACAGAGACAGAGAGATTTTGAATTAGAGAAGTTGGATAGAGAGGAAAGACTCCAAATGGAGAAACTAAAAATTAAAATTGAAACTAAAAATAAATTTTGTGCCAGTCAGGAGGTAAAACTGGTGCCTCCATTTTCAGAAAAGGATGTTGACAACTATTTCCAGTGTTTTGAAAAGGTAGCAAAGAGTTGCCAGTGGCCAAAGGAACACTGGCCTCTGATGTTGCAAACTGTCCTCAAGGGTAAAGCTCAACAAGCCTATTCGGCTTTGTCTGCAGATGATTCCTCTGATTATGAGGTTGTCAAAAAGGTTATTTTGAGAGCTTATGAGTTGGTTCCAGAGGCTTACCGACAGAAATTCAGAGGTCTGAAGAAATCTGAAAATCAGACTTATGTTGAATTTGCTAATGAGAAGCAGGTTTGCTTTGAGCGCTGGTGTACTTCTATGGAGGTCAAGGATGATTTCAACTCACTAAAAGAGATGGTGTTAGTTGAAGAATTCAAGAACTGTGTTAAAGATGATGTTAAGACCTACCTTAATGAGAAGCAAGCACTGAATTTGCAATCAGCTGCCAAATTTGCAGATGAATATGTTCTCACACATAAGTCCAAATTTCAGTCTAGCAGTAATAATAGATGGTCCCAATTTCAGATAAAGGGTTATGGTGATACCCAAGATTCCTCACCCAAAGACAAAGACAAATCTGGTGATGGTGCTCAGAAATCCAGTAACAGGTCTGATCAAAGTGTGAAAGCTGACAGTGACAAAAGTGGTCTAGTTTGCAGTTATTGCAAGAAATCTGGTCATGTTACAACTAACTGTTGGTTCCTTAAAGCTAAGAAAGAAAAAGAAAAGGATACCAAACCAAATGCCTTTGTGAAAACAAGGTTAGAAACCCCTGTAGTAGATAACCGATCTGCTAAATTGCCTGCTTCTTGTGGGGCTAAAAAGCCGAATGCAGCTGACTTTGTGAGGGAGGAATTTCTTCCATTTGTGTCAGAGGGATTTGTTGCTCTAAATGAGCATACTACTCCTGTCCCCATATATATCCTAAGGGATACCGGAGCTTCTCAGTCACCTTTGTTGATGGACTCCTTGGAGTTACGTGATGAGACCGCTTCAGGGGATTTCATACTTGTACAAGGTATTGAAGGGAGGACTGTATCTGTACCCCTGCGCTCTATATTCTTGAAGTCAGATTTAGTTACAGGACAGGTAAAGGTGGGACTTATGTCAAGTCTACCTATAAAGGGTGTTTCTCTGTTGCTAGGCAATGACCTGGCTGGGGGCAAAGTAGTTCCCCCTGTACATCTTACTTCACAGCCGAGCACTGAAAATGGGGATGAGGACCCATCTCTGTATCCTTCTTGCGCAGTGACTCGTGCTATGGCCAAGAAGGCTAAAGAAGATGATGTTGTGGTGCCGTCCAGTACATTGAATAGTCAGGACTCAGGTGGTTCGCCTCATGACTCTGATTGGCCTACTATGGTTTCTCCGTTTGAGGACTTATCAGATACTTTTATCAGTTCTCTATTCAGCCAGCCGGATGGGTCTGGTGATTCTGATGTGTCTGGAGACTTGTCTCTGTCCAGAAAGCGGTTGATTGAGGAGCAAACTAATGATCCTGAAATTTGTGTACTAAAGAGGAGAGCCCTTCCTGATAAAGAAATAGACGCAGTTCCAGTTGGGTATTATCTCAAGGATGGTGTGTTGATGCGGAAGTGGTGCCCTCCTGATATCCCTGCCAATGCAGATTGGGCAGTGGTCAGGCAAATTGTTGTTCCGAAGGTCTATAGGAATGAGATCTTAACAATGGCTCATAGTTTACCTTTAGGAGGTCATCTTGGTGTTAACAAGACTGTTGATAAGATCATGAAACACTTCTTTTGGCCTGGGCTTCGGAAAGACGTTTCCAACTTTTGCAAAACCTGTCACACTTGTCAGGTAGTTGGAAAACACCAGTTAGACCCACCTGTAGCTCCATTGCAGCCTATCCCAGCATTTGGGGAGCCATTCTCTAGGGTCATTGTTGATTGCGTTGGTCCATTACCCAAGACTAGATCTGGAAATCAGTACTTGTTGACAATCATGTGTGCATCTACCAGATTCCCCGAAGCCATACCTCTACGTAACATCAAGGCAACTGCAATCTCGAAGGCTTTGATAAAGTTCTTCACGTTGTTTGGCCTTCCCAGGGAAATTCAGTCAGACCAAGGTAGCAATTTCACTTCAGGATTGTTTCAGCAGGTTGTGTATGAACTAGGTGCAAAACAGATTCTTTCTAGTGCCTATCATCCAGAAAGTCAGGGTGCCTTAGAGCGGTTTCATTCCACTCTCAAGACAATGATGAGGACTTATTGTTATGACCATGAGAAAGACTGGGATGAAGGGGTTCATTTGCTGTTGTTTGCAGCTAGAGAAGCAGTGCAGGAGTCTACTGGATTCAGTCCATTTGAGCTAGTGTTTGGTCATGAAGTGAGAGGACCTTTGCGATTATTGAGTGAACAATGGCAAGAGGAAGAGCCGCAAATCAGTCTGTTAGACTATGTTAGCAAGTTCAAGGAAAGATTGCGTGCAGCTTGTGACCTTGCCAAAGAGAACTTGAAATCAAGTCAGGGAAAAATGAAAACTTGGTATGATCATAAGGCTAGAAGCCGTGAGTTTAAACCAGGAGACAAGGTCCTTGTGTTGTTTCCCTTGCAGTCCAATCCATTGCAGGCTAGATTTCATGGTCCTTATGAAATTCTGACAAAACTCAATGATCTCAATTACATTGTGAAGACTCCAGATAGGAGAAAACCAAAACAACTGTGTCACATTAACATGCTGAAGCCTTATCATGACAGAAATGCTAGGGTTGCAGCTGTCACTTCAGATTCTCCAATGGTCGAAACGTGTGAAGATGAGGGGGAGTTTCAAGATGATGAACCAAGAATTAAAGCTGAAGTTCTTTCATGTAAATTGTCAAACACTGAAGTGTTGCAAAATCTTGATGTAAAACTCCAGCACTTAGAACCCTCACAGAGAGATCAGTTTGAAAGGTTGATCAAGAAATATGAGGATTTGTTTCCTGATGTTCCAAAGAGAGTTACTATAGCCTCTCATGATGTAGATGTTGGTGATGCCAAACCAATAAAACAGCATCCATACCGGATGAATCCTGAAAAGAGAAAGATTGCTGAGAAAGAGGTTGAGTACATGTTAAAACATGATATTATCAGACCCTCCAACTCCGATTGGAGTTCACCCTGTGTGCTAGTTCCAAAACCTGATGGAAGTACTAGATTCTGTACAGATTATCGCAAAGTCAATGCTGTAACTAGAACTGATGTGTTTCCAATACCTAGGATTGATGATTGTATTGATAGTGTAGGGCAAGCAAAGTTTCTGACCAAGATTGATTTATTGAAGGGTTATTGGTGTGTGCCTTTAACTGAGAGGGCCAAGAGCATCTCTGCTTTTGCCACACCATCTGGATTGTACCAGTATGAAGTCCTACCCTTTGGCATGAAAAATGCCCCAGCCACGTTCCAAAGGATGATACAGTCTACAATCGCCGGATTGCCACACACGGGTGCATACATCGATGACCTGATCACATGGAGTGACTCCTGGGAAGAACATCTAAAAGATGTAGAGACGTTGTTCCAGTGCCTGACCCAGGCTAACCTGACTGTTAACCTGAACAAGAGTGACTTTGGTTGTGCTACTGTCACCTATCTTGGCTACGTCATAGGCCAGGGTAAGGTGGCACCCATAAATGCTAAAGTCCAAGCCATCATGGACTTTCCAGTTCCTGACAACAAAAAAGCTTTGCGCCGCTTCCTTGGAATGATCGGGTACTACCGCAAGTTCTGCAAGAACTTTGCTGAGATTGCTCTCAGTCTAACTAACCAACTGAAGAAAGGCGTAAAGTTCACCTGGGATGATGCATGCCAGAGAGCCTTCGATCACCTGAAGTCTCTGCTGTGTCACTTCCCCGTGCTCAAATCTCCTGACTTCAACAAACCGTTCTCCATCGCGGTCGATGCTAGCGACCAAGCTTGTGGATCTGTGCTCCTACAGAGAAGTGACTCTGATGACATTGAGCATCCCGTGGCATACTTCTCCAGGAAGTTCAATCGCCACCAAAGGAACTATTCCACAATAGAGAAGGAACTGTTGGCTCTGGTCCTTTCTTTACAACACTTTGAGGTTTATGTTTGTACAGGACAAAAGCCAATGATTGTGTACACTGACCACAATCCGTTAATGTTTTTGAGTAAGATGAAAAACAAGAATCGGAGATTGTTGAATTGGAGTTTGATTTTACAGGAGTTTGACTTGGAAATTAAGCATGTGAAGGGTACAGACAATGTGATTGCTGATTGCTTATCCCGTGTTTGAATGTGTATATCATGTGTTGGAATATTGTATGATATGTATCTATAGACAAGTGTTCACTTAACCATTTTGTATTGAAAAGAAAAATTTTGCCTTTATGAGTCAAAATTTTTCCCTTTTGGAATGGAGGTGTAATGTGAATATAGGCCACTAGATGGCAGTATTTACCTTTTTTTGTTAAGCTCAGACTGGAGTCATGTTTAGACATGTCCTGGACATGTCTGGGGCAAGTCTCAGAAAATAAAAAAAAAAAAAGGTCTAAATGTGGGTGGGGTCTGCAAAAGAGTATATAAGGAAAAGAATTGAGACAGTAAAGTAGTAGGAGAAATTGCAAGAAGAAGGATACACGTGACCAGACCTGTCATTTCTGTTCAGAACCTGAAGTTTCTTTTGAGGATTTCTGTCTGTGTTAGAGCATTATTTTTCCTTATCCAGGACATCACCAAGCCACCTACAAAAGGGACTGTAATTATTTCTGTTTTTTCTTATTTATCAATCTTGGTCTTTAGTTGTAGGTTGTTATTAGTCTTTGTCTTTGTTAAAAATTAAATGTGTTTTAGTTGTTAAAACTGTGTTTGTCATCCCTTGCTGTTGCTGTTGTGTTATAAATGTAATAACAAATTGGGGCCATAACAGGCCAATTGGAAGTGAATAGAAGCTTCTGAAGTGAAGATATGCACTTTTTCAAAAACTTTCTTTTTTTTAGTTTTTTCTTGTCAAAAATGTCCTTTCTGTGTGTAACTTAGTGGGAAAGTGACAAACTTGAGTGAATTGTGACAATATGACTGAATTGGAGTGAATATGCGTTTATCTCTGTAAGAAAGCGAGCAAGAGCGCTGAAACTGTGGCGATACGCACTTTCATGAAAACATGCTTCTTTGAGGTTTTAAGCTCAGAACGTGAATCTGAGTGTGTTTCCGGCCTGGCAGCAGCTTCAGATCACAGTGCAATGCATATATGGTATCGTTTGGTCCAATGTGCTTGTATGGCCATTTGGAAGTGAATATAAGCTTCTGAAGTGAAGATATGCACTTTTTCAAAAACTTTCTTTTTTTTAGTTTTTTCTTGTCAAAAATGTCCTTTCTGTGTGTAACTTAGTGGGAAAGTGACAAACTTGAGTGAATTGTGACAATATGGCTGAATTGGAGTGAATATGCGTTTTTCTCTGTAAGAAAGCGAGCTAGAGCGCTGAAACTGTGGCTATACGCACTTTCATGAAAACATGCTTCTTTGAGGTTTTAAGCTCAGAACGTGAATCTGAGCGTGTTTCTGGCCTGGGAACAGCTTCAGATCACAGTGCATTGCATATATTGTATCGATTGGTCCAATGTGCTTGTATGGCCAATTTTAAGTGAATATAAGCTTCTGAAGTGAAGATATGCACTTTTTCAAAAACTTTCTTTTTTTTAGTTTTTTCTTGTCAAAAATGTCCTTTCTGTGTGTAACTTAGTGGGAAAGTGACAAACTTGAGTGAATTGTGACAATATGACTGAATTGGAGTGAATATGCGTTTATCTCTGTCAGAAAGCGAGCTAGAGCGCTGAAACTGTGGCGATACGCACTTTCATGAAAACATCCTTCTTTGAGGTTTTAAGCTCAGAACGTGAATCTGAGCGTGTTTCTGGCCTGGCAACAGCTTCAGATCACAGTGCAATGCATATATTGTATCGTTTTTTCCAATGTGCTTGTATGGCCAATTGGAAGTGAATAGAAGCTTCTGAAGTGAAGATATGCACTTTTTCAAAAACTTTCTTTTTTTTAGTTTTTTCTTGTCAAAAATGTCCTTTCTGTGTGTAACTTAGTGGGAAAGTGACAAACTTGAGTGAATTGTGACAATATGACTGAATTGGAGTGAATATGCGTTTATCTCTGTAAGAAAGCGAGCAAGAGCGCTGAAACTGTGGCGATACGCACTTTCATGAAAACATGCTTCTTTGAGGTTTTAAGCTCAGAACGTGAATCTGAGTGTGTTTCCGGCCTGGCAGCAGCTTCAGATCACAGTGCAATGCATATATGGTATCGTTTGGTCCAATGTGCTTGTATGGCCATTTGGAAGTGAATATAAGCTTCTGAAGTGAAGATATGCACTTTTTCAAAAACTTTCTTTTTTTTAGTTTTTTCTTGTCAAAAATGTCCTTTGTGTGTGTAACTTAGTGGGAAAGTGACAAACTTGAGTGAATTGTGACAATATGACTGAATTGGAGTGAATATGCGTTTATCTCTGTAAGAAAGCGAGCTAGAGTGCTGAAACTGTGGCTATAAGCACTTTCATGAAAACATGCTTCTTTGAGGTTTTAAGCTCAGAACGTGAATCTGAGCGTGTTTCTGGCCTGGGAACAGCTTCAGAACACAGTGCATTGCATATATTGTATCGATTGGTCCAATGTGCTTGTATGGCCAATTTTAAGTGAATATAAGCTTCTGAAGTGAAGATATGCACTTTTTCAAAAACTTTCTTTTTTTTAGTTTTTTCTTGTCAAAAATGTCCTTTCTGTGTGTAACTTAGTGGGAAAGTGACAAACTTGAGTGAATTGTGACAATATGACTGAATTGGAGTGAATATGCGTTTATCTCTGTAAGAAAGCGAGCTATAGCGCTGAAACTGTGGCGATACGCACTTTCATGAAAACATGCTTCTTTGAGGTTTTAAGCCCAGAACGTGAATCTGAGCGTGTTTCTGGCCTGGCAACAGCTTCAGATCACAGTGCAATGCATATATTGTATCGTTTGTTCCAATGTGCTTGTATGGCCAATTGGAAGTGAATAGAAGCTTCTGAAGTGAAGATATGCACTTTTTCAAAAACTTTCTTTTTTTTAGTTTTTTCTTGTCAAAAATGTCCTTTCTGTGTGTAACTTAGTGGGAAAGTGACAAACTTGAGTGAATTGTGACAATATGACTGAATTGGAGTGAATATGCGTTTATCTCTGTAAGAAAGCGAGCAAGAGCGCTGAAACTGTGGCGATACGCACTTTCATGAAAACATGCATCTTTGAGGTTTTAAGCTCAGAACGTGAATCTGAGTGTGTTTCCGGCCTGGCAGCAGCTTCAGATCACAGTGCAATGCATATATGGTATCGTTTGGTCCAATGTGCTTGTATGGCCATTTGGAAGTGAATATAAGCTTCTGAAGTGAAGATATGCACTTTTTCAAAAACTTTCTTTTTTTTAGTTTTTTCTTGTCAAAAATGTCCTTTCTGTGTGTAACTTAGTGGGAAAGTGACAAACTTGAGTGAATTGTGACAATATGGCTGAATTGGAGTGAATATGCGTTTATCTCTGTAAGAAAGCGAGCTAGAGCGCTGAAACTGTGGCTATACGCACTTTCATGAAAACATGCTTCTTTGAGGTTTTAAGCTCAGAACGTGAATCTGAGCGTGTTTCTGGCCTGGGAACAGCTTCAGATCACAGTGCATTGCATATATTGTATCGATTGGTCCAATGTGCTTGTATGGCCAATTATAAGTGAATATAAGCTTCTGAAGTGAAGATATGCACTTTTTCAAAAACTTTCTTTTTTTTAGTTTTTTCGTGTCAAAAATGTCCTTTCTGTGTGTAACTTAGTGGGAAAGTGACAAACTTGAGTGAATTGTGACAATATGACTGAATTGGAGTGAATATGCGTTTATCTCTGTCAGAAAGCGAGCTAGAGCGCTGAAACTGTGGCGATACGCACTTTCATGAAAACATCCTTCTTTGAGGTTTTAAGCTCAGAACGTGAATCTGAGCGTGTTTCTGGCCTGGCAACAGCTTCAGATCACAGTGCAATGCATATATTGTATCGTTTTTTCCAATGTGCTTGTATGGCCAATTGGAAGTGAATAGAAGCTTCTGAAGTGAAGATATGCACTTTTTCAAAAACTTTCTTTTTTTAGTTTTTTCTTGTCAAAAATGTCCTTTCTGTGTGTAACTTAGTGGGAAAGTGACAAACTTGAGTGAATTGTGACAATATGACTGAATTGGAGTGAATATGCGTTTATCTCTGTAAGAAAGCGAGCAAGAGCGCTGAAACTGTGGCGATACGCACTTTCATGAAAACATGCTTCTTTGAGGTTTTAAGCTCAGAACGTGAATCTGAGTGTGTTTCCGGCCTGGCAGCAGCTTCAGATCACAGTGCAATGCATATATGGTATCGTTTGGTCCAATGTGCTTGTATGGCCATTTGGAAGTGAATATAAGCTTCTGAAGTGAAGATATGCACTTTTTCAAAAACTTTCTTTTTTTTAGTTTTTTCTTGTCAAAAATGTCCTTTCTGTGTGTAACTTAGTGGGAAAGTGACAAACTTGAGTGAATTGTGACAATATGGCTGAATTGGAGTGAATATGCGTTTATCTCTGTAAGAAAGCGAGCTAGAGCGCTGAAACTGTGGCTATACGCACTTTCATGAAAACATGCTTCTTTGAGGTTTTAAGCTCAGAACGTGAATCTGAGCGTGTTTCTGGCCTGGGAACAGCTTCAGATCACAGTGCATTGCATATATTGTATCGATTGGTCCAATGTGCTTGTATGGCCAATTATAAGTGAATATAAGCTTCTGAAGTGAAGATATGCACTTTTTCAAAAACTTTCTTTTTTTTAGTTTTTTCGTGTCAAAAATGTCCTTTCTGTGTGTAACTTAGTGGGAAAGTGACAAACTTGAGTGAATTGTGACAATATGACTGAATTGGAGTGAATATGCGTTTATCTCTGTCAGAAAGCGAGCTAGAGCGCTGAAACTGTGGCGATACGCACTTTCATGAAAACATCCTTCTTTGAGGTTTTAAGCTCAGAACGTGAATCTGAGCGTGTTTCTGGCCTGGCAACAGCTTCAGATCACAGTGCAATGCATATATTGTATCGTTTTTTCCAATGTGCTTGTATGGCCAATTGGAAGTGAATAGAAGCTTCTGAAGTGAAGATATGCACTTTTTCAAAAACTTTCTTTTTTTAGTTTTTTCTTGTCAAAAATGTCCTTTCTGTGTGTAACTTAGTGGGAAAGTGACAAACTTGAGTGAATTGTGACAATATGACTGAATTGGAGTGAATATGCGTTTATCTCTGTAAGAAAGCGAGCAAGAGCGCTGAAACTGTGGCGATACGCACTTTCATGAAAACATGCTTCTTTGAGGTTTTAAGCTCAGAACGTGAATCTGAGTGTGTTTCCGGCCTGGCAGCAGCTTCAGATCACAGTGCAATGCATATATGGTATCGTTTGGTCCAATGTGCTTGTATGGCCATTTGGAAGTGAATATAAGCTTCTGAAGTGAAGATATGCACTTTTTCAAAAACTTTCTTTTTTTTAGTTTTTTCTTGTCAAAAATTTCCTTTCTGTGTGTAACTTAGTGGGAAAGTGACAAACTTGAGTGAATTGTGACAATATGACTGAATTGAAGTGAATATGCGTTTATCTCTGTAAGAAAGCGAGCTAGAGCGCTGAAACTGTGGCTATACGCACTTTCATGAAAACATGCTTCTTTGAGGTTTTAAGCTCAGAACGTGAATCTGAGCGTGTTTCTGGCCTGGGAACAGCTTCAGATCACAGTGCATTGCATATATTGTATCGATTGGTCCAATGTGCTTGTATGGCCAATTTTGGAAGTGAATATAAGCTTCTGAAGTGAAGATATGCACTTTTTCAAAAACTTTCTTTTTTTTAGATTTGCTTGTCAGAAATGTCCATTCTGTGTGTTACTCAGTGGGAAAGTGAACAACTTCAGTGAATTGTGACTATATTACTGAATTGGAGTGAATATGCTCGTATCTCTGTAAGGAAGCGCGCTAGAGCGCTGAAACTGTGGCTATACGCACGTTCATGGAAACACGCTTCTTTGAGGTTTTAAGCTCAGAACGTGAATCTGAGCGTGTTTCTAGCCTGGGAACAGCTTCAGATCACAGTGCAATGCTTATATGGTATCGATTGGTCCAATGTGCTTGTATCGCCATTTGGAAGTGAATATAAGCTTCTGAAGTGAAGATATGCACTTTTTCAAAAACTTTCTTTTTTTTAGATTTGCTTGTCAGAAATGTCCATTCTTTGTGTTACTCAGTGGGAAAGTGAACAACTTCAGTGAATTGTGACTATATTACTGAATTCGAGTGAATATGCTCGTATCTCTGTAAGGAAGCGCGCTAGAGCGCTGAAACTGTGGCTATACGCACGTTCATGGAAACACGCTTCTTTGAGGTTTTAAGCTCAGAACGTGAATCTGAGCGTGTTTCTAGCCTGAGAACAGCTTCAGATTACAGTGCAATGCTTATATGGTATCGATTTGTCCAATGTGCTTGTATGGCCATTTGGAAGTGAATATAAGCTTCTGAAGTGAAGATATGCACTTTTTCAAAAACTTTCTTTTTTTTAGATTTGCTTGTCAGAAATGTCCATTCTTTCTGTTACTCAGTGGGAAAGTGAACAACTTCAGTGAATTGTGACTATATTACTGAATTCGAGTGAATATGCTCGTATCTCTGTAAGGAAGCGCGCTAGAGCGCTGAAACTGTGGCTATACGCACGTTCATGGAAACACGCTTCTTTGAGGTTTTAAGCTCAGAACGTGAATCTGAGCGTGTTTCTAGCCTGGGAACAGCTTCAGATCACAGTGCAATGCTTATATGGTATCGATTGGTCCAATGTGCTTGTATGGCCATTTGGAAGTGAATATAAGCTTCTGAAGTGAAGATATGCACTTTTTCAAAAACTTTCTTTTTTTTAGTTTTGCTTGTCAAAAATGTCCTTTCTGTGTGTAACCCAGTGGGAAAGTGACAAACTTGAGTGAATTGTGACAATATGACTGAATTCGAGTGAATATGCGTTTATCTCTGTAAGGAAGCGCGCTAGAGCGCTGAAACTGTGGCTATACGTGCTTTCATGAAAACACGCTTCCTTGAGGTTTTAAGGTCAGAATGTGAAACTGTGCGTGTTTCTGGCCAGGGAACAGCTTCAGATCACAGTGCATTGCATATGTTGTATCGATTGGTCCAATGTGCTTGTATGGCCAATTTTAAGTGAATATAAGCTTCTGAAGTGAAGATATGTACTTTTCAAAAACTTTCTTTTTTTTTAATTTTGCTTGTCAAAAATGTCCATTCTGTCTGTAACCCAGTGGGAAAGTGACAAACTTGAGTGAATTGTGACAATATGGCTGAATTGGAGTGAATATGCGTTTATCATTGTAAGAAAGCGAGCTAGAGCGCTGAAACTGTGGCTATACGCACTTTCATGAAAACATGCTTCTTTGAGGTTTTAAGCTCAGAACGTGAATCTGAGCGTGTTTCTGGCCTGGGAACAGCTTCAGATCAAAGTGTATTGCATATATTGTATCGATTGGTCCAATGTGCTTGTATGGCCAATTTTAAGTGAATATAAGCTTCTGAAGTGAAGATATGCACTTTTTCAAAAACTTTCTTTTTTTTAGTTTTTTCTTGTCAAAAATGTCCTTTCTGTGTGTAACTTAGTGGGAAAGTGACAAACTTGAGTGAATTGTGACAATATGACTGAATTGGAGTGAATATGCGTTTATCTCTGTCAGAAAGCGAGCTAGAGCGCTGAAACTGTGGCGATACGCACTTTCATGAAAACATCCTTCTTTGAGGTTTTAAGCTCAGAACGTGAATCTGAGCGTGTTTCTGGCCTGGCAACAGCTTCAGATCACAGTGCAATGCATATATTGTATCGTTTTTTCCAATGTGCTTGTATGGCCAATTGGAAGTGAATAGAAGCTTCTGAAGTGAAGATATGCACTTTTTCAAAAACTTTCTTTTTTTAGTTTTTTCTTGTCAAAAATGTCCTTTCTGTGTGTAACTTAGTGGGAAAGTGACAAACTTGAGTGAATTGTGACAATATGACTGAATTGGAGTGAATATGCGTTTATCTCTGTAAGAAAGCGAGCAAGAGCGCTGAAACTGTGGCGATACGCACTTTCATGAAAACATGCTTCTTTGAGGTTTTAAGCTCAGAACGTGAATCTGAGTGTGTTTCCGGCCTGGCAGCAGCTTCAGATCACAGTGCAATGCATATATGGTATCGTTTGGTCCAATGTGCTTGTATGGCCATTTGGAAGTGAATATAAGCTTCTGAAGTGAAGATATGCACTTTTTCAAAAACTTTCTTTTTTTTAGTTTTTTCTTGTCAAAAATTTCCTTTCTGTGTGTAACTTAGTGGGAAAGTGACAAACTTGAGTGAATTGTGACAATATGACTGAATTGAAGTGAATATGCGTTTATCTCTGTAAGAAAGCGAGCTAGAGCGCTGAAACTGTGGCTATACGCACTTTCATGAAAACATGCTTCTTTGAGGTTTTAAGCTCAGAACGTGAATCTGAGTGTGTTTCCGGCCTGGCAGCAGCTTCAGATCACAGTGCAATGCATATATGGTATCGTTTGGTCCAATGTGCTTGTATGGCCATTTGGAAGTGAATATAAGCTTCTGAAGTGAAGATATGCACTTTTTCAAAAACTTTCTTTTTTTTAGTTTTTTCTTGTCAAAAATGTCCTTTCTGTGTGTAACTTAGTGGGAAAGTGACAAACTTGAGTGAATTGTGACAATATGGCTGAATTGGAGTGAATATGCGTTTATCTCTGTAAGAAAGCGAGCTAGAGCGCTGAAACTGTGGCTATACGCACTTTCATGAAAACATGCTTCTTTGAGGTTTTAAGCTCAGAACGTGAATCTGAGCGTGTTTCTGGCCTGGGAACAGCTTCAGATCACAGTGCATTGCATATATTGTATCGATTGGTCCAATGTGCTTGTATGGCCAATTTTAAGTGAATATAAGCTTCTGAAGTGAAGATATGCACTTTTTCAAAAACTTTCTTTTTTTTAGTTTTTTCGTGTCAAAAATGTCCTTTCTGTGTGTAACTTAGTGGGAAAGTGACAAACTTGAGTGAATTGTGACAATATGACTGAATTGGAGTGAATATGCGTTTATCTCTGTCAGAAAGCGAGCTAGAGCGCTGAAACTGTGGCGATACGCACTTTCATGAAAACATCCTTCTTTGAGGTTTTAAGCTCAGAACGTGAATCTGAGCGTGTTTCTGGCCTGGCAACAGCTTCAGATCACAGTGCAATGCATATATTGTATCGTTTTTTCCAATGTGCTTGTATGGCCAATTGGAAGTGAATAGAAGCTTCTGAAGTGAAGATATGCACTTTTTCAAAAACTTTCTTTTTTTAGTTTTTTCTTGTCAAAAATGTCCTTTCTGTGTGTAACTTAGTGGGAAAGTGACAAACTTGAGTGAATTGTGACAATATGACTGAATTGGAGTGAATATGCGTTTATCTCTGTAAGAAAGCGAGCAAGAGCGCTGAAACTGTGGCGATACGCACTTTCATGAAAACATGCTTCTTTGAGGTTTTAAGCTCAGAACGTGAATCTGAGTGTGTTTCCGGCCTGGCAGCAGCTTCAGATCACAGTGCAATGCATATATGGTATCGTTTGGTCCAATGTGCTTGTATGGCCATTTGGAAGTGAATATAAGCTTCTGAAGTGAAGATATGCACTTTTTCAAAAACTTTCTTTTTTTTAGTTTTTTCTTGTCAAAAATTTCCTTTCTGTGTGTAACTTAGTGGGAAAGTGACAAACTTGAGTGAATTGTGACAATATGACTGAATTGAAGTGAATATGCGTTTATCTCTGTAAGAAAGCGAGCTAGAGCGCTGAAACTGTGGCTATACGCACTTTCATGAAAACATGCTTCTTTGAGGTTTTAAGCTCAGAACGTGAATCTGAGCGTGTTTCTGGCCTGGGAACAGCTTCAGATCACAGTGCATTGCATATATTGTATCGATTGGTCCAATGTGCTTGTATGGCCAATTTTGGAAGTGAATATAAGCTTCTGAAGTGAAGATATGCACTTTTTCAAAAACTTTCTTTTTTTTAGATTTGCTTGTCAGAAATGTCCATTCTGTGTGTTACTCAGTGGGAAAGTGAACAACTTCAGTGAATTGTGACTATATTACTGAATTGGAGTGAATATGCTCGTATCTCTGTAAGGAAGCGCGCTAGAGCGCTGAAACTGTGGCTATACGCACGTTCATGGAAACACGCTTCTTTGAGGTTTTAAGCTCAGAACGTGAATCTGAGCGTGTTTCTAGCCTGGGAACAGCTTCAGATCACAGTGCAATGCTTATATGGTATCGATTGGTCCAATGTGCTTGTATCGCCATTTGGAAGTGAATATAAGCTTCTGAAGTGAAGATATGCACTTTTTCAAAAACTTTCTTTTTTTTAGATTTGCTTGTCAGAAATGTCCATTCTTTGTGTTACTCAGTGGGAAAGTGAACAACTTCAGTGAATTGTGACTATATTACTGAATTGGAGTGAATATGCTCGTATCTCTGTAAGGAAGCGCGCTAGAGCGCTGAAACTGTGGCTATACGCACGTTCATGGAAACACGCTTCTTTGAGGTTTTAAGCTCAGAACGTGAATCTGAGCGTGTTTCTAGCCTGAGAACAGCTTCAGATTACAGTGCAATGCTTATATGGTATCGATTTGTCCAATGTGCTTGTATGGCCATTTGGAAGTGAATATAAGCTTCTGAAGTGAAGATATGCACTTTTTCAAAAACTTTCTTTTTTTTAGATTTGCTTGTCAGAAATGTCCATTCTTTCTGTTACTCAGTGGGAAAGTGAACAACTTCAGTGAATTGTGACTATATTACTGAATTCGAGTGAATATGCTCGTATCTCTGTAAGGAAGCGCGCTAGAGCGCTGAAACTGTGGCTATACGCACGTTCATGGAAGCACGCTTCTTTGAGGTTTTAAGCTCAGAACGTGAATCTGAGCGTGTTTCTAGCCTGGGAACAGCTTCAGATCACAGTGCAATGCTTATATGGTATCGATTGGTCCAATGTGCTTGTATGGCCATTTGGAAGTGAATATAAGCTTCTGAAGTGAAGATATGCACTTTTTCAAAAACTTTCTTTTTTTTAGTTTTTTCTTGTCAAAAATGTCCTTTCTGTGTGTAACTTAGTGGGAAAGTGACAAACTTGAGTGAATTGTGACAATATGGCTGAATTCGAGTGAATATGCGTTTATCTCTGTAAGGAAGCGCGCTAGAGCGCTGAAACTGTGGCTATACGTGCTTTCATGAAAACACGCTTCCTTGAGGTTTTAAGGTCAGAATGTGAAACTGTGCGTGTTTCTGGCCAGGGAACAGCTTCAGATCACAGTGCATTGCATATGTTGTATCGATTGGTCCAATGTGCTTGTATGGCCAATTTTAAGTGAATATAAGCTTCTGAAGTGAAGATATGTACTTTTCAAAAACTTTCTTTTTTTTTAATTTTGCTTGTCAAAAATGTCCATTCTGTCTGTAACCCAGTGGGAAAGTGACAAACTTGAGTGAATTGTGACAATATGGCTGAATTGGAGTGAATATGCGTTTATCTCTGTAAGAAAGCGAGCTAGAGCGCTGAAACTGTGGCTATACGCACTTTCATGAAAACATGCTTCTTTGAGGTTTTAAGCTCAGAACGTGAATCTGAGCGTGTTTCTGGCCTGGGAACAGCTTCAGATCAAAGTGTATTGCATATATTGTATCGATTGGTCCAATGTGCTTGTATGGCCAATTTTAAGTGAATATAAGCTTCTGAAGTGAAGATATGCACTTTTTCAAAAACTTTCTTTTTTTTAGTTTTTTCTTGTCAAAAATGTCCTTTCTGTGTGTAACTTAGTGGGAAAGTGACAAACTTGAGTGAATTGTGACAATATGACTGAATTGGAGTGAATATGCGTTTATCTCTGTCAGAAAGCGAGCTAGAGCGCTGAAACTGTGGCGATACGCACTTTCATGAAAACATCCTTCTTTGAGGTTTTAAGCTCAGAACGTGAATCTGAGCGTGTTTCTGGCCTGGCAACAGCTTCAGATCACAGTGCAATGCATATATTGTATCGTTTTTTCCAATGTGCTTGTATGGCCAATTGGAAGTGAATAGAAGCTTCTGAAGTGAAGATATGCACTTTTTCAAAAACTTTCTTTTTTTAGTTTTTTCTTGTCAAAAATGTCCTTTCTGTGTGTAACTTAGTGGGAAAGTGACAAACTTGAGTGAATTGTGACAATATGACTGAATTGGAGTGAATATGCGTTTATCTCTGTAAGAAAGCGAGCAAGAGCGCTGAAACTGTGGCGATACGCACTTTCATGAAAACATGCTTCTTTGAGGTTTTAAGCTCAGAACGTGAATCTGAGTGTGTTTCCGGCCTGGCAGCAGCTTCAGATCACAGTGCAATGCATATATGGTATCGTTTGGTCCAATGTGCTTGTATGGCCATTTGGAAGTGAATATAAGCTTCTGAAGTGAAGATATGCACTTTTTCAAAAACTTTCTTTTTTTTAGTTTTTTCTTGTCAAAAATTTCCTTTCTGTGTGTAACTTAGTGGGAAAGTGACAAACTTGAGTGAATTGTGACAATATGACTGAATTGAAGTGAATATGCGTTTATCTCTGTAAGAAAGCGCGCTAGAGCGCTGAAACTGTGGCTATACGCACGTTCATGGAAACACGCTTCTTTGAGGTTTGAAGCTCAGAACGTGAATCTGAGCGTGTTTCTAGCCTGGGAACAGCTTCAGATCACAGTGCAATGCTTATATGGTATCGATTGGTCCAATGTGCTTGTATCGCCATTTGGAAGTGAATATAAGCTTCTGAAGTGAAGATATGCACTTTTTCAAAAACTTTCTTTTTTTTAGATTTGCTTGTCAGAAATGTCCATTCTTTGTGTTACTCAGTGGGAAAGTGAACAACTTCAGTGAATTGTGACTATATTACTGAATTGGAGTGAATATGCTCGTATCTCTGTAAGGAAGCGCGCTAGAGCGCTGAAACTGTGGCTATACGCACGTTCATGGAAACACGCTTCTTTGAGGTTTTAAGCTCAGAACGTGAATCTGAGCGTGTTTCTAGCCTGGGAACAGCTTCAGATTACAGTGCAATGCTTATATGGTATCGATTTGTCCAATGTGCTTGTATGGCCATTTGGAAGTGAATATAAGCTTCTGAAGTGAAGATACGCACTTTTTCAAAAACTTTCTTTTTTTTAGATTTGCTTGTCAGAAATGTCCATTCTTTGTGTTACTCAGTGGGAAAGTAAACAACTTCAGTGAATTGTGACTATATTACTGAATTCGAGTGAATATGCTCGTATCTCTGTAAGGAAGCGCGCTAGAGCGCTGAAACTGTGGCTATACGCACGTTCATGTAAACACGCTTCTTTGAGGTTTTAAGCTCAGAACGTGAATCTGAGCGTGTTTCTAGCCTGGGAACAGCTTCAGATCACAGTGCAATGCTTATATGGTATCGATTGGTTCAATGTGCTTGTATGGCCATTTGGAAGTGAATATAAGCTTCTGAAGTGAAGATATGCACTTTTTCAAAAACTTTCTTTTTTTTAGTTTTGCTTGTCAAAAATGTCCTTTCTGTGTGTAACCCAGTGGGAAAGTGACAAACTTGAGTGAATTGTGACAATATGACTGAATTCGAGTGAATATGCGTTTATCTCTGTAAGGAAGCGCGCTAGAGCGCTGAAACTGTGGCTATACGTGCTTTCATGAAAACACGCTTCCTTGAGGTTTTAAGGTCAGAATGTGAAACTGTGCGTGCTTCTGGCCAGGGAACAGCTTCAGATCACAGTGCATTGCATATGTTGTATCGATTGGTCCAATGTGCTTGTATGGCCAATTTTAAGTGAATATAAGCTTCTGAAGTGAAGATATGTACTTTTCAAAAACTTTCTTTTTTTTTAATTTTGCTTGTCAAAAATGTCCATTCTGTCTGTAACCCAGTGGGAAAGTGACAAACTTGAGTGAATTGTGACAATATGACTGAATTGGAGTGAATATGCGTTTATCTCTGTAAGAAAGCGAGCTAGAGCGCTGAAACTGTGGCAATACGCACTTTCATGGAAACACGCTTCTTTGAGGTTTTAAGCTCAGAACGTGAATCTGAGCGTGTTTCTGGCCTGGGAACAGCTTCAGATCACAATGCAATGCGTATATGGTATCGTTTGGTCCAATGGCTTTTATGGCCAATTTTAAGTGAATATAAGCTTCTGAAGTGAAGATATGTACTTTTCAAAAACTTTCTTTTTTTTAGTTTTGCTTGTCAAAAATGTCCTTTCTGTGTGTAACTTAGTGAGAAAGTGACAAACTTGAGTGAATTGTGACAATATGACTGAATTGGAGTGAATATGCGTTTATCTCTGTAAGAAAGCGAGCTAGAGCGCTGAAACTGTGGCTATACGCACTTTCATGAAAACATGCTTCTTTGAGGTTTTAAGCTCAGAACGTGATTCTGAGCGTGTTTCTGGCCTGGGAACAGCTTCAGAACTCAGTGCATTGCATATATTGTATCGATTGGTCCAATGTGCTTGTATGGCCAATTTTAAGTGAATATAAGCTTCTGAAGTGAAGATATGTACTTTTTCAAAAACTTTCTTTTTTTTAGTTTTTTCTTGTCAAAAATGTCCTTTCTGTGTGTAACTTAGTGGGAAAGTGACAAACTTGAGTGAATTGTGACAATATGACTGAATTGGAGTGAATATGCGTTTATCTCTGTAAGAAAGCGAGCAAGAGCGCTGAAACTGTGGCGATACGCACTTTCATGAAAACATGCTTCTTTGAGGTTTTAAGCTCAGAACGTGAATCTGAGTGTGTTTCCGGCCTGGCAGCAGCTTCAGATCACAGTGCAATGCATATATGGTATCGTTTGGTCCAATGTGCTTGTATGGCCATTTGGAAGTGAATATAAGCCTCTGAAGTGAAGATATGCACTTTTTCAAAAACTTTATTTTTTTTAGTTTTTTCTTGTCAAAAATGTCCTTTCTGTGTGTAACTTAGTGGGAAAGTGACAAACTTGAGTGAATTGTGACAATATGACTGAATTGGAGTGAATATGCGTTTATCTCTGTAAGAAAGCGAGCTAGAGCGCTGAAACTGTGGCTATACGCACTTTCATGAAAACATGCTTCTTTGAGGTTTTAAGCTCAGAACGTGAGTCTGAGCGTGTTTCTGGCCTGGGAACAGCTTCAGATTACAGTGCAATGCTTATATGGTATCGATTTGTCCAATGTGCTTGTATGGCCAATTTTAAGTGAATATAAGCTTCTGAAGTGAAGATATGTACTTTTTCAAAAACTTTCTTTTTTTTAATTTTTCTTGTCAAAAATGTCCTTTCTGTGTGTAACTTAGTGGGAAAGTGACAAACTTGAGTGAATTGTGACAATATGACTGAATTGGAGTGAATATGCGTTTATCTCTGTAAGGAAGCGCGCTAGAGCGCTGAAACTGTGGCTATACGCACGTTCATGGAAACACGCTTCTTTGAGGTTTTAAGCTCAGAACGTGAATCTGAGCGTGTTTCTAGCCTGGGAACAGCTTCAGATTACAGTGCAATGCTTATATGGTATCGATTTGTCCAATGTGCTTGTATGGCCATTTGGAAGTGAATATAAGCTTCTGAAGTGAAGATATGCACTTTTTCAAAAACTTTCTTTTTTTTAGATTTGCTTGTCAGAAATGTCCATTCTTTGTGTTACTCAGTGGGAAAGTGAACAACTTCAGTGAATTGTGACTATATTACTGAATTCGAGTGAATATGCTCGTATCTCTGTAAGGAAGCGCGCTAGAGCGCTGAAACCGTGGCTATACGCACGTTCATGGAAACACGCTTCTTTGAGGTTTTAAGCTCAGAACGTGAATCTGAGCGTGTTTCTAGCCTGGGAACAGCTTCAGATCACAGTGCAATGCTTATATGGTATCGATTGGTTCAATGTGCTTGTATGGCCATTTGGAAGTGAATATAAGCTTCTGAAGTGAAGATATGCACTTTTTCAAAAACTTTCTTTTTTTTAGTTTTGCTTGTCAAAAATGTCCTTTCTGTGTGTAACCCAGTGGGAAAGTGACAAACTTGAGTGAATTGTGACAATATGACTGAATTCGAGTGAATATGCGTTTATCTCTGTAAGGAAGCGCGCTAGAGCGCTGAAACTGTGGCTATACGTGCTTTCATGAAAACACGCTTCCTTGAGGTTTTAAGGTCAGAATGTGAAACTGTGCGTGCTTCTGGCCAGGGAACAGCTTCAGATCACAGTGCATTGCATATGTTGTATCGATTGGTCCAATGTGCTTGTATGGCCAATTTTAAGTGAATATAAGCTTCTGAAGTGAAGATATGTACTTTTCAAAAACTTTCTTTTTTTTTAATTTTGCTTGTCAAAAATGTCCATTCTGTCTGTAACCCAGTGGGAAAGTGACAAACTTGAGTGAATTGTGACAATATGACTGAATTGGAGTGAATATGCGTTTATCTCTGTAAGGAAGCGCGCTAGAGCGCTGAAACTGTGGCTATACGCACGTTCATGGAAACACGCTTCTTTGAGGTTTTAAGCTCAGAACGTGAATCTGAGCGTGTTTCTAGCCTGGGAACAGCTTCAGATTACAGTGCAATGCTTATATGGTATCGATTTGTCCAATGTGCTTGTATGGCCATTTGGAAGTGAATATAAGCTTCTGAAGTGAAGATATGCACTTTTTCAAAAACTTTCTTTTTTTTAGATTTGCTTGTCAGAAATGTCCATTCTTTGTGTTACTCAGTGGGAAAGTGAACAACTTCAGTGAATTGTGACTATATTACTGAATTCGAGTGAATATGCTCGTATCTCTGTAAGGAAGCGCGCTAGAGCGCTGAAACCGTGGCTATACGCACGTTCATGGAAACACGCTTCTTTGAGGTTTTAAGCTCAGAACGTGAATCTGAGCGTGTTTCTAGCCTGGGAACAGCTTCAGATCACAGTGCAATGCTTATATGGTATCGATTGGTTCAATGTGCTTGTATGGCCATTTGGAAGTGAATATAAGCTTCTGAAGTGAAGATATGCACTTTTTCAAAAACTTTCTTTTTTTTAGTTTTGCTTGTCAAAAATGTCCTTTCTGTGTGTAACCCAGTGGGAAAGTGACAAACTTGAGTGAATTGTGACAATATGACTGAATTCGAGTGAATATGCGTTTATCTCTGTAAGGAAGCGCGCTAGAGCGCTGAAACTGTGGCTATACGTGCTTTCATGAAAACACGCTTCCTTGAGGTTTTAAGGTCAGAATGTGAAACTGTGCGTGCTTCTGGCCAGGGAACAGCTTCAGATCACAGTGCATTGCATATGTTGTATCGATTGGTCCAATGTGCTTGTATGGCCAATTTTAAGTGAATATAAGCTTCTGAAGTGAAGATATGTACTTTTCAAAAACTTTCTTTTTTTTTAATTTTGCTTGTCAAAAATGTCCATTCTGTCTGTAACCCAGTGGGAAAGTGACAAACTTGAGTGAATTGTGACAATATGACTGAATTGGAGTGAATATGCGTTTATCTCTGTAAGAAAGCGAGCTAGAGCGCTGAAACTGTGGCAATACGCACTTTCATGGAAACACGCTTCTTTGAGGTTTTAAGCTCAGAACGTGAATCTGAGCGTGTTTCTGGCCTGGGAACAGCTTCAGATCACAATGCAATGCGTATATGGTATCGTTTGGTCCAATGGCTTTTATGGCCAATTTTAAGTGAATATAAGCTTCTGAAGTGAAGATATGTACTTTTCAAAAACTTTCTTTTTTTTAGTTTTGCTTGTCAAAAATGTCCTTTCTGTGTGTAACTTAGTGAGAAAGTGACAAACTTGAGTGAATTGTGACAATATGACTGAATTGGAGTGAATATGCGTTTATCTCTGTAAGAAAGCGAGCTAGAGCGCTGAAACTGTGGCTATACGCACTTTCATGAAAACATGCTTCTTTGAGGTTTTAAGCTCAGAACGTGATTCTGAGCGTGTTTCTGGCCTGGGAACAGCTTCAGAACTCAGTGCATTGCATATATTGTATCGATTGGTCCAATGTGCTTGTATGGCCAATTTTAAGTGAATATAAGCTTCTGAAGTGAAGATATGTACTTTTTCAAAAACTTTCTTTTTTTTAGTTTTTTCTTGTCAAAAATGTCCTTTCTGTGTGTAACTTAGTGGGAAAGTGACAAACTTGAGTGAATTGTGACAATATGACTGAATTGGAGTGAATATGCGTTTATCTCTGTAAGAAAGCGAGCAAGAGCGCTGAAACTGTGGCGATACGCACTTTCATGAAAACATGCTTCTTTGAGGTTTTAAGCTCAGAACGTGAATCTGAGTGTGTTTCCGGCCTGGCAGCAGCTTCAGATCACAGTGCAATGCATATATGGTATCGTTTGGTCCAATGTGCTTGTATGGCCATTTGGAAGTGAATATAAGCCTCTGAAGTGAAGATATGCACTTTTTCAAAAACTTTATTTTTTTTAGTTTTTTCTTGTCAAAAATGTCCTTTCTGTGTGTAACTTAGTGGGAAAGTGACAAACTTGAGTGAATTGTGACAATATGACTGAATTGGAGTGAATATGCGTTTATCTCTGTAAGAAAGCGAGCTAGAGCGCTGAAACTGTGGCTATACGCACTTTCATGAAAACATGCTTCTTTGAGGTTTTAAGCTCAGAACGTGAGTCTGAGCGTGTTTCTGGCCTGGGAACAGCCTCAGATCACAGTGCATTGCATATATTGTATCGATTCGTCCAATGTGCTTGTATGGCCAATTTTAAGTGAATATAAGCTTCTGAAGTGAAGATATGTACTTTTTCAAAAACTTTCTTTTTTTTAATTTTGCTTGTCAAAAATGTCCTTTCTGTGTGTAACTTAGTGGGAAAGTGACAATCTTGAGTGAATTGTGACAATATGACTGAATTGGAGTGAATATGCGTTTATCTCTGTAAGAAAGCGAGCTAGAGCGCTGAAACTGTGGCTATACGCACTTTCATGAAAACATGCTTCTTTGAGGTTTTAAGCTCAGAACGTGAATCTGAGCGTGTTTCTGGCCTGGGAACAGCTTCAGATCACAGTGCATTCCATATATTGTATCAATTGGTCCAATGTGCTTGTATGGCCAATTTTGGAAGTGAATATAAGCTTCTGAAGTGAAGATATGCACTTTTTCAAAAACTTTCTTTTTTTTAGATTTGCTTGTCAGAAATGTCCATCCTGTGTGTTACTCAGTGGGAAAGTGAACAACTTCAGTGAATTGTGACTATATTACTGAATTGGAGTGAATATGCTCGTATCTCTGTAAGGAAGCGCGCTCGAGCGCTGAAACTGCGGCTATACGCACGTATATGGAAACACGCTTCTTTGAGGTTTTAAGCTCAGAACGTGAATCTGAGCTTGTTTCTAGCCTGGGAACAGCTTCAGATCACAGTGCAATGCTTATATGGTATCGATTGGTCCAATGTGCTTGTATGGCCATTTGGAAGTGAATATAAGTTTCTGAAGTGAAGATATGCATTTTTTCAAAAACTTTCTTTTTTTAGATTTGCTTGTCAGAAATGTCCATTCTGTGTGTTACTCAGTGGGAAAGTGAACAACTTCAGTGAATTGTGACTATATTACTGAATTCGAGTGAATATGCTCGTATCTCTGTAAGGAAGCGCGCTAGAGCGCTGAAACTCTGGCTATACGCACTTTCATGGAAACACGCTTCTTTGAGGTTTTAAGCTCAGAACGTGAATCTGAGCGTGTTTCTAGCCTGGGAACAGCTTCAGATCACAGTGCAATGCTTATATGGTATCGATTGGTCCAATGTGCTTGTATGGCCATTTGGAAGTGAATATAAGCTTCTGAAGTGAAGATATGCACTTTTTCAAAAACTTTCTTTTTTTTAGTTTTGCTTGTCAAAAATGTCCTTTCTGTGTGTAACCCAGTGGGAAAGTGAAAAACTTGAGTGAATTGTGACAATATGACTGAATTGAAGTGAATATGCGTTTATCTCTGTAAGAAAGCGAGCTAGAGCGCTGAAACTGTGGCAATACGCACTTTCATGGAAACACGCTTCTTTGAGGTTTTAAGCTCAGAACGTGAATCTGAGCGTGTTTCTGGCCTGGGAACAGCTTCAGATCACAATGCAATGCGTATATGGTATCGTTTGGTCCAATGGCTTTTATGGCCAATTTTAAGTGAATATAAGCTTCTGAAGTGAAGATATGTACTTTTCAAAAACTTTCTTTTTTTTAGTTTTGCTTGTCAAAAATGTCCTTTCTGTGTGTAACTTAGTGAGAAAGTGACAAACTTGAGTGAATTGTGACAATATGACTGAATTGGAGTGAATATGCGTTTATCTCTGTAAGAAAGCGAGCTAGAGCGCTGAAACTGTGGCTATACGCACTTTCATGAAAACATGCTTCTTTGAGGTTTTAAGCTCAGAACGTGAATCTGAGCGTGTTTCTGGCCTGGGAACAGCTTCAGAACACAGTGCATTGCATATATTGTATCGATTGGTCCAATGTGCTTGTATGGCCATTTGGAAGTGAATATAAGCCTCTGAAGTGAAGATATGCACTTTTTCAAAAACTTTCTTTTTTTTAGTTTTTTCTTGTCAAAAATGTCCTTTCTGTGTGTAACTTAGTGGGAAAGTGACAAACTTGAGTGAATTGTGACAATATGACTGAATTGGAGTGAATATGCGTTTATCTCTGTAAGAAAGCGAGCTAGAGCGCTGAAACTGTGGCTATACGCACTTTCATGAAAACATGCTTCTTTGAGGTTTTCAGCTCAGAACGTGAATCTGAGCGTGTTTCTGGCCTGGGAACAGCTTCAGATCACAGTGCATTGCATATCTTGTATCGATTGGTCCAATGTGCTTGTATGGCCAATTTTGGAAGTGAATATAAGCTTCTGAAGTGAAGATATGCACTTTTTCAAAAACTTTCTTTTTTTTAGATTTGCTTGTCAGAAATGTCCATTCTGTGTGTTACTCAGTGGGAAAGTGAACAACTTCAGTGAATTGTGACTATATTACTGAATTCGAGTGAATATGCTCGTATCTCTGTAAGGAAGCGCGCTAGAGCGCTGAAACTGTGGCTATACGCACGTATATGGAAACACGCTTCTTTGAGGTTTTAAGCTCAGAACGTGAATCTGAGCTTGTTTCTAGCCTGGGAACAGCTTCAGATCACAGTGCAATGCTTATATGGTATCGATTGGTCCAATGTGCTTGTATGGCCATTTGGAAGTGAATATAAGCTTCTGAAGTGAAGATATGCACTTTTTCAAAAACTTTCTTTTTTTTAGATTTGCTTGTCAGAAATGTCCATTCTGTGTGTTACTCAGTGGGAAAGTGAACAACTTCAGTGAATTGTGACTATATTACTGAATTCGAGTGAATATGCTCGTATCTCTGTTAGGAAGCGCGCTAGAGCGCTGAAACTGTGGCTATACGCACTTTCATGGAAACACGCTTCTTTGAGGTTTTAAGCTCAGAACGTGAATCTGAGCGTGTTTCTAGCCTGGGAACAGCTTCAGATCACAGTGTAATGCTTATATGGTATCGATTGGTCCAATGTGCTTGTATGGCCATTTGGAAGTGAATATAAGCTTCTGAAGTGAAGATATGCACTTTTTCAAAAACTTTCTTTTTTTTAGTTTTGCTTGTCAAAAATGTCCTTTCTGTGTGTAACCCAGTGGGAAAGTGACAAACTTGAGTGAATTGTGACAATATGACTGAATTGGAGTGAATATGCGTTTATCTCTGTAAGAAAGCGAGCTAGAGCGCTGAAACTGTGGCTATACGCACTTTCATGGAAACACGCTTCTTTGAGGTTTTAAGCTCAGAATGTGAATCTGAGCGTGTTTCTGGCCTGGGAACAGCTTCAGATCACAATGCAATGCGTATATGGTATCGTTTGGTCCAATGGCTTTTATGGCCAATTTTATGTGAATATAAGCTTCTGAAGTGAAGATATGTACTTTTCAAAAACTTTCTTTTTTTTAGTTTTGCTTGTCAAAAATGTCCTTTCTGTGTGTAACCCAGTGGGAAAGTGACAAACTTGAGTGAATTGTGACAATATGACTGAATTGGAGTGAATATGCGTTTATCTCTGTAAGAAAGCGAGCTAGAGCGCTGAAACTGTGGCTATACGCACTTTCATGAAAACATGCTTCTTTGAGGTTTTAAGCTCAGAACGTGAATCTGAGCGTGTTTCTGGCCTGGGAACAGCTTCAGAACACAGTGCATTGCATATATTGTATCGTTTGGTCCAATGTGCTTGTATGGCCAATTTTAAGTGAATATAAGCTTCTGAAGTGAAGATATGTACTTTTCAAAAACTTTCTTTTTTTTTAGTTTTGCTTGTCAAAAATGTCCTTTCTGTGTGTAACTTAGTGAGAAAGTGACAAACTTGAGTGAATTGTGACAATATGACTGAATTGGAGTGAATATGCGTTTATCTCTGTAAGAAAGCGAGCTAGAGCGCTGAAACTGTGGCTATATGCACTTTCATGAAAACATGCTTCTTTGAGGTTTTAAGCTCAGAACGTGAATCTGAGCGTGTTTCTGGCCTGGGAACAGCTTCAGAACACAGTGCATTGCATATATTGTATCGATTGGTCCAATGTGCTTGTATGGCCAATTTTCAGTGAATATAAGCTTCTGAAGTGAAGATATGTACTTTTTCAAAAACTTTCTTTTTTTTAGTTTTTTCTTGTCATAAATGTCCTTTCTGTTTGTAACTTAGTGGGAAAGTGACAAACTTGAGTGAATTGTGACAATATGACTGAATTGGAGTGAATATGCGTTTATCTCTGTAAGAAAGCGAGCAAGAGCGCTGAAACTGTGGCGATACGCACTTTCATGAAAACATGCTTCTTTGAGGTTTTAAGCTCAGAACGTGAATCTGAGTGTGTTTCCGGCCTGGCAGCAGCTTCAGATCACAGTGCAATGCATATATGGTATCGTTTGGTCCAATGTGCTTGTATGGCCATTTGGAAGTGAATATAAGCCTATGAAGTGAAGATATGCACTTTTTCAAAAACTTTCTTTTTTTTAGTTTTTTCTTGTCAAAAATGTCCTTTCTGTGTGTAACTTAGTGGGAAAGTGACAAACTTGAGTGAATTGTGACAATATGACTGAATTGGAGTGAATATGCGTTTATCTCTGTAAGAAAGCGAGCTAGAGCGCTGAAACTGTGGCTATACGCACTTTCATGAAAACATGCTTCTTTGAGGTTTTCAGCTCAGAACGTGAATCTGAGCGTGTTTCTGGCCTGGGAACAGCTTCAGATCACAGTGCATTGCATATCTTGTATCGATTGGTCCAATGTGCTTGTATGGCCAATTTTGGAAGTGAATATAAGCTTCTGAAGTGAAGATATGCACTTTTTCAAAAACTTTCTTTTTTTTAGATTTGCTTGTCAGAAATGTCCATTCTGTGTGTTACTCAGTGGGAAAGTGAACAACTTCAGTGAATTGTGACTATATTACTGAATTCGAGTGAATATGCTCGTATCTCTGTAAGGAAGCGCGCTAGAGCGCTGAAACTGTGGCTATACGCACGTATATGGAAACACGCTTCTTTGAGGTTTTAAGCTCAGAACGTGAATCTGAGCTTGTTTCTAGCCTGGGAACAGCTTCAGATCACAGTGCAATGCTTATATGGTATCGATTGGTCCAATGTGCTTGTATGGCCATTTGGAAGTGAATATAAGCTTCTGAAGTGAAGATATGCACTTTTTCAAAAACTTTCTTTTTTTTAGATTTGCTTGTCAGAAATGTCCATTCTGTGTGTTACTCAGTGGGAAAGTGAACAACTTCAGTGAATTGTGACTATATTACTGAATTCGAGTGAATATGCTCGTATCTCTGTAAGGAAGCGCGCTAGAGCGCTGAAACTGTGGCTATACGCACTTTCATGGAAACACGCTTCTTTGAGGTTTTAAGCTCAGAACGTGAATCTGAGCGTGTTTCTAGCCTGGGAACAGCTTCAGATCACAGTGCAATGCTTATATGGTATCGATTGGTCCAATGTGCTTGTATGGCCATTTGGAAGTGAATATAAGCTTCTGAAGTGAAGATATGCACTTTTTCAAAAACTTTCTTTTTTTTAGTTTTGCTTGTCAAAAATGTCCTTTCTGTGTGTAACCCAGTGGGAAAGTGACAAACTTGAGTGAATTGTGACAATATGACTGAATTGGAGTGAATATGCGTTTATCTCTGTAAGAAAGCGAGCTAGAGCGCTGAAACTGTGGCTATACGCACTTTCATGGAAACACGCTTCTTTGAGGTTTTAAGCTCAGAATGTGAATCTGAGCGTGTTTCTGGCCTGGGAACAGCTTCAGATCACAATGCAATGCGTATATGGTATCGTTTGGTCCAATGGCTTTTATGGCCAATTTTATGTGAATATAAGCTTCTGAAGTGAAGATATGTACTTTTCAAAAACTTTCTTTTTTTTAGTTTTGCTTGTCAAAAATGTCCTTTCTGTGTGTAACCCAGTGGGAAAGTGACAAATTTGAGTGAATTGTGACAATATGACTGAATTGAAGTGAATATGCGTTTATCTCTGGAAGAAAGCGAGCTAGAGCGCTGAAACTGTGGCTATACGCACTTTCATGAAAACATGCTTCTTTGAGGTTTTAAGCTCAGAACGTGAATCTGAGCGTGTTTCTGGCCTGGGAACAGCTTCAGAACACAGTGCATTGCATATATTGTATCGATTGGTCCAATGTGCTTGTATGGCCAATTTTAAGTGAATATAAGCTTCTGAAGTGAAGATATGTACTTTTCAAAAACTTTCTTTTTTTTTAGTTTTGCTTGTCAAAAATGTCCTTTCTGTGTGTAACTTAGTGAGAAAGTGACAAACTTGAGTGAATTGTGACAATATGACTGAATTGGAGTGAATATGCGTTTATCTCTGTAAGAAAGCGAGCAAGAGCGCTGAAACTGTGGCGATACGCACTTTCATGAAAACATGCTTTTTTGAGGTTTTAAGCTCAGAACGTGAATCTGAGTGTGTTTCCGGCCTGGCAGCAGCTTCAGATCACAGTGCAATGCATATATGGTATCGTTTGGTCCAATGTGCTTGTATGGCCATTTGGAAGTGAATATAAGCCTCTGAAGTGAAGATATGCACTTTTTCAAAAACTTTCTTTTTTTTAGTTTTTTCTTGTCAAAAATGTCCTTTCTGTGTGTAACTTAGTGGGAAAGTGACAAACTTGAGTGAATTGTGACAATATGACTGAATTGGAGTGAATATGCGTTTATCTCTGTAAGAAAGCGAGCTAGAGCGCTGAAACTGTGGCTATACGCACTTTCATGAAAACATGCTTCTTTGAGGTTTTAAGCTCAGAACGTGAGTCTGAGCGTGTTTCTGGCCTGGGAACAGCTTCAGATCACAGTGCATTGCATATATTGTATCGATTCGTCCAATGTGCTTGTTTGGCCAATTTTAAGTGAATATAAGCTTCTGAAGTGAAGATATGTACTTTTTCAAAAACTTTCTTTTTTTTAGTTTTTTCTTGTCAAAAATGTCCTTTCTGTGTGTAACTTAGTGGGAAAGTGACAAACTTGAGTGAATTGTGACAATATGACTGAATTGGAGTGAATATGCGTTTATCTCTGTAAGAAAGCGAGCTAGAGCGCTGAAACTGTGGCTATACGCACTTTCATGAAAACATGCTTCTTTGAGGTTTTCAGCTCAGAACGTGAATCTGAGCGTGTTTCTGGCCTGGGAACAGCTTCAGATCACAGTGCATTGCATATATTGTATCGATTGGTCCAATGTGCTTGTATGGCCAATTTTGGAAGTGAATATAAGCTTCTGAAGTGAAGATATGCACTTTTTCAAAAACTTTCTTTTTTTTAGATTTGCTTGTCAGAAATGTCCATTCTGTGTGTTACTCAGTGGGAAAGTGAACAACTTCAGTGAATTGTGACTATATTACTGAATTCGAGTGAATATGCTCGTATCTCTGTAAGGAAGCGCGCTAGAGCGCTGAAACTGTGGCTATACGCACGTATATGGAAACACGCTTCTTTGAGGTTTTAAGCTCAGAACGTGAATCTGAGCTTGTTTCTAGCCTGGGAACAGCTTCAGATCACAGTGCAATGCTTATATGGTATTGATTGGTCCAATGTGCTTGTATGGCCATTTGGAAGTGAATATAAGCTTCTGAAGTGAAGATATGCACTTTTTCAAAAACTTTCTTTTTTTTAGATTTGCTTGTCAGAAATGTCCATTCAGTGTGTTACTCAGTGGGAAAGTGAACAACTTGAGTGAATTGTGACAATATGACTGAATTGGAGTGAATATGCGTTTATCTCTGTAAGAAAGCGAGCTAGAGCGCTGAAACTGTGGCTATACGCACTTTCATGGAAACACGCTTCTTTGAGGTTTTAAGCTCAGAACGTGAATCTGAGCGTGTTTCTAGCCTGGGAACAGCTTCAGATCACAGTGCAATGCTTATATGGTATCGATTGGTCCAATGTGCTTGTATGGCCATTTGGAAGTGAATATAAGCTTCTGAAGTGAAGATATGCACTTTTTCAAAAACTTTCTTTTTTTTAGTTTTGCTTGTCAAAAATGTCCTTTCTGTGTGTAACCCAGTGGGAAAGTGACAAACTTGAGTGAATTGTGACAATATGACTGAATTGGAGTGAATATGCGTTTATCTCTGTAAGAAAGCGAGCTAGAGCGCTGAAACTGTGGCTATACGCACTTTCATGGAAACACGCTTCTTTGAGGTTTTAAGCTCAGAATGTGAATCTGAGCGTGTTTCTGGCCTGGGAACAGCTTCAGATCACAATGCAATGCGTATATGGTATCGTTTGGTCCAATGGCTTTTATGGCCAATTTTATGTGAATATAAGCTTCTGAAGTGAAGATATGTACTTTTCAAAAACTTTCTTTTTTTTAGTTTTGCTTGTCAAAAATGTCCTTTCTGTGTGTAACCCAGTGGGAAAGTGACAAACTTGAGTGAATTGTGACAATATGACTGAATTGGAGTGAATATGCGTTTATCTCTGTAAGAAAGCAAGCTAGAGCGCTGAAACTGTGGCTATACGCACTTTCATGGAAACACGCTTCTTTGAGGTTTTAAGCTCAGAATGTGAATCTGAGCGTGTTTCTGGCCTGGGAACAGCTTCAGATCACAATGCAATGCGTATATGGTATCGTTTGGTCCAATGGCTTTTATGGCCAATTTTATGTGAATATAAGCTTCTGAAGTGAAGATATGTACTTTTCAAAAACTTTCTTTTTTTTAGTTTTGCTTGTCAAAAATGTCCTTTCTGTGTGTAACCCAGTGGGAAAGTGACAAACTTAAGTGAATTGTGACAATATGACTGAATTGGAGTGAATATGCGTTTATCTCTGTCAGAAAGCGAGCTAGAGCGCTGAAACTGTGGCTATACGCACTTTCATGAAAACATGCTTCTTTGAGGTTTTAAGCTCAGAACGTGAATCTGAGCGTGTTTCTGGCCTGGGAACAGCTTCAGAACACAGTGCATTGCATATATTGTATCGATTGGTCCAATGTGCTTGTATGGCCAATTTTAAGTGAATATAAGCTTCTGAAGTGAAGATATGCACTTTTTCAAAAACTTTCTTTTTTTTAGTTTTTTCTTGTCAAAAATGTCCTTTCTGTGTGTAACTTAGTGGGAAAGTGACAAACTTGAGTGAATTGTGACAATATGACTGAATTGGAGTGAATATGCGTTTATCTCTGTAAGAAAGCGAGCTAGAGCGCTGAAACTGTGGCGATACGCACTTTCATGAAAACATGCTTCTTTGAGGTTTTAAGCTCAGAACGTGAATCTGAGCGTGTTTCTGGCCTGGCAACAGCTTCAGATCACAGTGCAATGCATATATTGTATCGTTTGTTCCAATGTGCTTGTATGGCCAATTGGAAGTGAATAGAAGCTTCTGAAGTGAAGATATGCACTTTTTCAAAAACTTTCTTTTTTTTAGTTTTTTCTTGTCAAAAATGTCCTTTCTGTGTGTACCTTAGTGGGAAAGTGACAAACTTGAGTGAATTGTGACAATATGACTGAATTGGAGTGAATATGCGTTTATCTCTGTAAGAAAGCGAGCAAGAGCGCTGAAACTGTGGCGATACGCACTTTCATGAAAACATGCTTCTTTGAGGTTTTAAGCTCAGAACGTGAATCTGAGTGTGTTTCCGGCCTGGCAGTAGCTTCAGATCACAGTGCAATGCATATATGGTATCGTTTGGTCCAATTTGCTTGTATGGCCATTTGGAAGTGAATATAAGCTTCTGAAGTGAAGATATGCACTTTTTCAAAAACTTTCTTTTTTTTAGTTTTTTCTTGTCAAAAATGTCCTTTCTGTGTGTAACTTAGTGGGAAAGTGACAAACTTGAGTGAATTGTGACAATATGACTGAATTGGAGTGAATATGCGTTTATCTCTGTCAGAAAGCGAGCTAGAGCGCTGAAACTGTGGCTATACGCACTTTCATGAAAACATGCTTCTTTGAGGTTTTAAGCTCAGAACGTGAATCTGAGCGTGTTTCTGGCCTGGGAACAGCTTCAGATCACAGTGCATTGCATATATTGTATCGATTCGTCCAATGTGCTTGTATGGACAATTTTAAGTGAATATAAGCTTCTGGAGTGAAGATATGTACTTTTTCAAAAACTTTCTTTTTTTTAATTTTGCTTGTCAAAAATGTCCTTTCTGTGTGTAACTTAGTGGGAAAGTGAACAACTTGAGTGAATTGTGACAATATGACTGAATTGGAGTGAATATGCGTTTATCTCTGTAAGGAAGCGAGCTAGAGCGCTGAAACTGTGGCTATACGCACTTTCATGAAAACATGCTTCTTTGAGGTTTTAAGCTCAGAACGTGAATCTGAGCGTGTTTCTGGCCTGGGAACAGCTTCAGATCACAGTGCATTGCATATATTGTATCGATTCGTCCAATGTGCTTGTATGGACAATTTTAAGTGAATATAAGCTTCTGGAGTGAAGATATGTACTTTTTCAAAAACTTTCTTTTTTTTAATTTTGCTTGTCAAAAATGTCCTTTCTGTGTGTAACTTAGTGGGAAAGTGAACAACTTCAGTGAATTGTGACTATATTACTGAATTGGAGTGAATATGCTCGTATCTCTGTAAGGAAGCGAGCTAGAGCGCTGAAACTGTGGCTATACGCACTTTCATGAAAACATGCTTCTTTGAGGTTTTAAGCTCAGAACGTGAATCTGAGCGTGTTTCTGGCCTGGGAACAGCTTTAGATCACAGTGCATTGCATATATTGTATCGATTGGTCCAATGTGCTTGTATGGCCAATTTTGGAAGTGAATATAAGCTTCTGAAGTGAAGATATGCACTTTTTCAAAAACTTTCTTTTTTTTAGATTTGCTTGTCAGAAATGTCCATCCTGTGTGTTACTCAGTGGGAAAGTGAACAACTTCAGTGAATTGTGACTATATTACTGAATTGGAGTGAATATGCTCGTATCTCTGTAAGGAAGCGCGCTAGAGCGCTGAAACTGTGGCTATACGCACTTTCATGGAAACACGCTTCTTTGAGGTTTTAAGCTCAGAACGTGAATCTGAGCGTGTTTCTAGCCTGGGAACAGCTTCAGATCACAGTGCAATGCTTATATGGTATCGATTGGTCCAATGTGCTTGTATGGCCATTTGGAAGTGAATATAAGCTTCTGAAGTGAAGATATGCACTTTTTCAAAAACTTTCTTTTTTTTAGTTTTGCTTGTCAAAAATGTCCTTTCTGTGTGGAACCCAGTGGGAAAGTGACAAACTTGAGTGAATTGTGACAATATGACTGAATTCGAGTGAATATGCGTTGATCTCTGTAAGGAAGCGCGCTAGAGCGCTGAAACTGTGGCTATACGTGCTTTCATGAAAACACGCTTCCTTGAGGTTTTAAGGTCAGAATGTGAAACTGTGCGTGCTTCTGGCCAGGGAACAGCTTCAGATCACAGTGCATTGCCTATGTTGTATCGTTTGGTCCAATGTGCTTGTATGGCCAATTTTAAGTGAATATAAGCTTCTGAAGTGAAGATATGTACTTTTCAAAAACTTTCTTTTTTTTTAATTTTGCTTGTCAAAAATTTCCATTCTGTGTGTAACCCAGTGGGAAAGTGACAAACTTGAGTGAATTGTGACAATATGACTGAATTGGAGTGAATATGCGTTTATCTCTGTAAGAAAGCGAGCTAGAGCGCTGAAACTGTGGCTATACGCACTTTCATGGAAACACGCTTCTTTGAGGTTTTAAGCTCAGAATGTGAATCTGAGCGTGTTTCTGGCCTGGGAACAGCTTCAGATCACAATGCAATGCGTATATGGTATCGTTTGGTCCAATGGCTTTTATGGCCAATTTTAAGGGAATATAAGCTTCTGAAGTGAAGATATGTACTTTTCAAAAACTTTCTTTTTTTTAGTTTTGCTTGTCAAAAATGTCCTTTCTGTGTGTAACTTAGTGAGAAAGTGACAAACTTGAGTGAATTGTGACAATATGACTGAATTGGAGTGAATATGCGTTAATCTCTGTAAGAAAGCGAGCTAGAGCGCTGAAACTGTGGCGAAACGCACTTTCATGAAAACATGCTTCTTTGAGGTTTTAAGCTCAGAACGTGAATCTGAGCGTGTTTCTGGCCTGGGAACAGCTTCAGAACACAGTGCATTGCATATATTGTATCGATTGGTCCAATGTGCTTGTATGGCCAATTTTAAGTGAATATAAGCTTCTGAAGTGAAGATATGCGCTTTTTCAAAAACTTTCTTTTTTTTAGTTTTTTCTTGTCAAAAATGTCCTTTCTGTGTGTAACTTAGTGGGAAAGTGACAAACTTGAGTGAATTGTGACAATATGACTGAATTGGAGTGAATATGCGTTTATCTCTGTAAGAAAGCGAGCTAGAGCGCTGAAACTGTGGCGATACGCACTTTCATGAAAACATGCTTCTTTGAGGTTTTAAGCTCAGAACGTGAATCTGAGCGTGTTTCTGGCCTGGCAACAGCTTCAGATCACAGTGCAATGCATATATTGTATCGTTTGTTCCAATGTGCTTGTATGGCCAATTGGAAGTGAATAGAAGCTTCTGAAGTGAAGATATGCACTTTTTCAAAAACTTTCTTTTTTTTAGTTTTTTCTTGTCAAAAATGTCCTTTCTGTGTGTACCTTAGTGGGAAAGTGACAAACTTGAGTGAATTGTGACAATATGACTGAATTGGAGTGAATATGCGTTTATCTCTGTAAGAAACAAGCAAGAGCGCTGAAACTGTGGCGATACGCACTTTCATGAAAACATGCTTCTTTGAGGTTTTAAGCTCAGAACGTGAATCTGAGAGTGTTTCCGGCCTGGCAGCAGCTTCAGATCACAGTGCAATGCATATATGGTATCGTTTGGTCCAATATGCTTGTATGGCCATTTGGAAGTGAATATAAGCTTCTGAAGTGAAGATATGCGCTTTTTCAAAAACTTTCTTTTTTTTAGTTTTTTCTTGTCAAAAATGTCCTTTCTGTGTGTAACTTAGTGGGAAAGTGACAAACTTGAGTGAATTGTGACAATATGACTGAATTGGAGTGAATATGCGTTTATCTCTGTAAGAAAGCGAGCTAGAGCGCTGAAACTGTGGCGATACGTGCTTTCATGGAAACACGCTTCTTTGAGGTTTTAAGCTCAGAACGTGAATCTGAGCGTGTTTCTAGCCTGGGAACAGCTTCAGATCACAGTGCAATGCTTATATGGTATCGATTGGTCCAATGTGCTTGTATGGCCATTTGGAAGTGAATATAAGCTTCTGAAGTGAAGATATGCACTTTTTCAAAAACTTTTCTTTTTTTTAGATTTGCTTGTCAGAAATGTCCATTCTGTGTGTTACTCAGTGGGAAAGTGAACAACTTCAGTGAATTGTGACTATATTACTGAATTGGAGTGAATATGCTCGTATCTCTGTAAGGAAGCGAGCTAGAGCGCTGAAACTGTGGCTATACGCACTTTCATGAAAACATGCTTCTTTGAGGTTTTAAGCTCAGAACGTGAATCTGAGCGTGTTTCTGGCCTGGGAACAGCTTTAGATCACAGTGCATTGCATATATTGTATCGATTGGTCCAATGTGCTTGTATGGCCAATTTTGGAAGTGAATATAAGCTTCTGAAGTGAAGATATGCACTTTTTCAAAAACTTTCTTTTTTTTAGATTTGCTTGTAAGAAATGTCCATCCTGTGTGTTACTCAGTGGGAAAGTGAACAACTTCAGTGAATTGTGACTATATTACTGAATTGGAGTGAATATGCTCGTATCTCTGCAAGAAAGCGCGCTAGAGCGCTGAAACTGTGGCTATACGCACGTTCATGGAAACACGCTTCTTTGAGTTTTTAATCTCAGAACGTGAATCTGAGCGTGTTTCTAGCCTGGGAACAGCTTCAGATCACAGTGCAATGCTTACATGGTATCGATTGGTCCAATGTGCTTGTATGGCCATTTGGAAGTGAATATAAGCTTCTGAAGTGAAGATATGCACTTTTTCAAAAACTTTCTTTTTTTTAGATTTGCTTGTCAGAAATGTCCATTCTGTGTGTTACTCAGTGGGAAAGTGAACAACTTCAGTGAATTGTGACTATATTACTGAATTCGAGTGAATATGCTCGTATCTCTGTAAGGAAGCGCGCTAGAGCGCTGAAACTGTGGCTATACGCACTTTCATGGAAACACGCTTCTTTGAGGTTTTAAGCTCAGAACGTGAATCTGAGCGTGTTTCTAGCCTGGGAACAGCTTCAGATCACAGTGCAATGCTTATATGGTATCGATTGGTCCAATGTGCTTGTATGGCCATTTGGAAGTGAATATAAGCTTCTGAAGTGAAGATATGCACTTTTTCAAAAACTTTCTTTTTTTTAGTTTTGCTTGTCAAAAATGTCCTTTCTGTGTGGAACCCAGTGGGAAAGTGACAAACTTGAGTGAATTGTGACAATATGACTGAATTCGAGTGAATATGCGTTGATCTCTGTAAGGAAGCGCGCTAGAGCGCTGAAACTGTGGCTATACGTGCTTTCATGAAAACACGCTTCCTTGAGGTTTTAAGGTCAGAATGTGAAACTGTGCGTGCTTCTGGCCAGGGAACAGCTTCAGATCACAGTGCATTGCCTATGTTGTATCGTTTGGTCCAATGTGCTTGTATGGCCAATTTTAAGTGAATATAAGCTTCTGAAGTGAAGATATGTACTTTTCAAAAACTTTCTTTTTTTTTAATTTTGCTTGTCAAAAATTTCCATTCTGTGTGTAACCCAGTGGGAAAGTGACAAACTTGAGTGAATTGTGACAATATGACTGAATTGGAGTGAATATGCGTTTATCTCTGTAAGAAAGCGAGCTAGAGCGCTGAAACTGTGGCTATACGCACTTTCATGGAAACACGCTTCTTTGAGGTTTTAAGCTCAGAATGTGAATCTGAGCGTGTTTCTGGCCTGGGAACAGCTTCAGATCACAATGCAATGCGTATATGGTATCGTTTGGTCCAATGGCTTTTATGGCCAATTTTAAGTGAATATAAGCTTCTGAAGTGAAGATATGCGCTTTTTCAAAAACTTTCTTTTTTTTAGTTTTTTCTTGTCAAAAATGTCCTTTCTGTGTGTAACTTAGTGGGAAAGTGACAAACTTGAGTGAATTGTGACAATATGACTGAATTGGAGTGAATATGCGTTTATCTCTGTAAGAAAGCGAGCTAGAGCGCTGAAACTGTGGCGATACGCACTTTCATGAAAACATGCTTCTTTGAGGTTTTAAGCTCAGAACGTGAATCTGAGCGTGTTTCTGGCCTGGCAACAGCTTCAGATCACAGTGCAATGCATATATTGTATCGTTTGTTCCAATGTGCTTGTATGGCCAATTGGAAGTGAATAGAAGCTTCTGAAGTGAAGATATGCACTTTTTCAAAAACTTTCTTTTTTTTAGTTTTTTCTTGTCAAAAATGTCCTTTCTGTGTGTACCTTAGTGGGAAAGTGACAAACTTGAGAGAATTGTGACAATATGACTGAATTGGAGTGAATATGCGTTTATCTCTGTAAGAAACAAGCAAGAGCGCTGAAACTGTGGCGATACGCACTTTCATGAAAACATGCTTCTTTGAGGTTTTAAGCTCAGAACGTGAATCTGAGTGTGTTTCCGGCCTGGCAGCAGCTTCAGATCACAGTGCAATGCATATATGGTATCGTTTGGTCCAATGTGCTTGTATGGCCATTTGGAAGTGAATATAAGCTTCTGAAGTGAAGATATGCACTTTTTCAAAAACTTTCTTTTTTTTAGTTTTTTCTTGTCAAAAATGTCCTTTCTGTGTGTAACTTAGTGGGAAAGTGACAAACTTGAGTGAATTGTGACAATATGACTGAATTGGAGTGAATATGCGTTTATCTCTGTAAGAAAGCGAGCTAGAGCGCTGAAACTGTGGCTATACGCACTTTCATGAAAACATGCTTCTTTGAGGTTTTAAGCTCAGAACGTGTATCTGAGCGTGTTTCTGGCCAGGGAACAGCTTCAGATCACAGTGCATTGCATATATTGTATCGATTCGTCCAATGTGCTTGTATGGCCAATTTTAGAGAATATAAGCTTCTGAAGTGAAGATATGTACTTTTTCAAAAACTTTCTTTTTTTTTATTTTGCTTGTCAAAAATGTCCTTTCTGTGTGTAACTTAGTGGGAAAGTGACAAACTTGAGTGAATCGTGACAATATGACTGAATTGGAGTGAATATGCGTTTATCTCTGGAAGAAAGCGAGCTAGAGCGCTGAAACTGTGGCTATACGCACTTTCATGAAAACATGCTTCTTTGAGGTTTTAAGCTCAGAACGTGAATCTGAGCGTGTTTCTGGCCTGGGAACAGCTTCAGATCACAGTGCATTGCATATATTGTATCGATTGGTCCAATGTGCTTGTATGGCCAATTTTAAGTGAATATAAGCTTCTGAAGTGAAGATATGTACTTTTCAAAAACTTTCTTTTTTTTAGTTTTTTCTTGTCAAAAATGTCCTTTCTGTGTGTACCTTAGTGGGAAACTGACAAACTTGAGTGAATTGTGACAATATGACTGAATTGGAGTGAATATGCGTTTATCTCTGTAAGAAAGCGAGCAAGAGCGCTGAAACTGTGGCGATACGCACTTTCATGAAAACATGCTTCTTTGAGGTTTTAAGCTCAGAACGTGAATCTGAGTGTGTTTCCGGCCTGGCAGTAGCTTCAGATCACAGTGCAATGCATATATGGTATCGTTTGGTCCAATTTGCTTGTATGGCCATTTGGAAGTGAATATAAGCTTCTGAAGTGAAGATATGCACTTTTTCAAAAACTTTCTTTTTTTTAGTTTTTTCTTGTCAAAAATGTCCTTTCTGTGTGTAACTTAGTGGGAAAGTGACAAACTTGAGTGAATTGTGACAATATGACTGAATTGGAGTGAATATGCGTTTATCTCTGTCAGAAAGCGAGCTAGAGCGCTGAAACTGTGGCTATACGCACTTTCATGAAAACATGCTTCTTTGAGGTTTTAAGCTCAGAACGTGAATCTGAGCGTGTTTCTGGCCTGGGAACAGCTTCAGATCACAGTGCATTGCATATATTGTATCGATTCGTCCAATGTGCTTGTATGGCCAATTTTAAGTGAATATAAGCTTCTGGAGTGAAGATATGTACTTTTTCAAAAACTTTCTTTTTTTTAATTTTGCTTGTCAAAAATGTCCTTTCTGTGTGTAACTTAGTGGGAAAGTGACAAACTTGAGTGAATTGTGACAATATGACTGAATTGGAGTGAATATGCGTTTATCTCTGTAAGAAAGCGAGCTAGAGCGCTGAAACTGTGGCTATACGCACGTTCATGGAAACACGCTTCTTTGAGGTTTTAAGCTCAGAACGTGAATCTGAGCGTGTTTCTAGCCTGGGAACAGCTTCAGATCACAGTGCAATGCTTATATGGTCTCGATTGGTCCAATGTGCTTGTATGGCCATTTGGAAGTGAATATAAGCTTCTGAAGTGAAGATATGCACTTTTTCAAAAACTTTTCTTTTTTTTAGATTTGCTTGTCAGAAATGTCCATTCTGTGTGTTACTCAGTGGGAAAGTGAACAACTTCAGTGAATTGTGACTATATTACTGAATTGGAGTGAATATGCTCGTATCTCTGTAAGGAAGCGAGCTAGAGCGCTGAAACTGTGGCTATACGCACTTTCATGAAAACATGCTTCTTTGAGGTTTTAAGCTCAGAACGTGAATCTGAGCGTGTTTCTGGCCTGGGAACAGCTTTAGATCACAGTGCATTGCATATATTGTATCGATTGGTCCAATGTGCTTGTATGGCCAATTTTGGAAGTGAATATAAGCTTCTGAAGTGAAGATATGCACTTTTTCAAAAACTTTCTTTTTTTTAGATTTGCTTGTCAGAAATGTCCATCCTGTGTGTTACTCAGTGGGAAAGTGAACAACTTCAGTGAATTGTGACTATATTACTGAATTGGAGTGAATATGCTCGTATCTCTGCAAGAAAGCGCGCTAGAGTGCTCAAATTGTGGCTATACGCACGTTCATGGAAACACGCTTCTTTGAGGTTTTAATCTCAGAACGTGAATCTGAGCGTGTTTCTAGCCTGGGAACAGCTTCAGATCACAGTGCAATGCTTACATGGTATCGATTGGTCCAATGTGCTTGTATGGCCATTTGGAAGTGAATATAAGCTTCTGAAGTGAAGATATGCACTTTTTCAAAAACTTTCTTTTTTTTAGATTTGCTTGTCAGAAATGTCCATTCTGTGTGTTACTCAGTGGGAAAGTGAACAACTTCAGTGAATTGTGACTATATTACTGAATTGGAGTGAATATGCTCGTATCTCTGTAAGGAAGCGCGCTAGAGCGCTGAAACTGTGGCTATACGCACTTTCATGGAAACACGCTTCTTTGAGGTTTTAAGCTCAGAACGTGAATCTGAGCGTGTTTCTAGCCTGGGAACAGCTTCAGATCACAGTGCAATGCTTATATGGTATCGATTGGTCCAATGTGCTTGTATGGCCATTTGGAAGTGAATATAAGCTTCTGAAGTGAAGATATGCACTTTTTCAAAAACTTTCTTTTTTTTAGTTTTGCTTGTCAAAAATGTCCTTTCTGTGTGGAACCCAGTGGGAAAGTGACAAACTTGAGTGAATTGTGACAATATGACTGAATTCGAGTGAATATGCGTTGATCTCTGTAAGGAAGCGCGCTAGAGCGCTGAAACTGTGGCTATACGTGCTTTCATGAAAACACGCTTCCTTGAGGTTTTAAGGTCAGAATGTGAAACTGTGCGTGCTTCTGGCCAGGGAACAGCTTCAGATCACAGTGCATTGCCTATGTTGTATCGTTTGGTCCAATGTGCTTGTATGGCCAATTTTAAGTGAATATAAGCTTCTGAAGTGAAGATATGTACTTTTCAAAAACTTTCTTTTTTTTTAATTTTGCTTGTCAAAAATTTCCATTCTGTGTGTAACCCAGTGGGAAAGTGACAAACTTGAGTGAATTGTGACAATATGACTGAATTGGAGTGAATATGCGTTTATCTCTGTAAGAAAGCGAGCTAGAGCGCTGAAACTGTGGCTATACGCACTTTCATGGAAACACGCTTCTTTGAGGTTTTAAGCTCAGAATGTGAATCTGAGCGTGTTTCTGGCCTGGGAACAGCTTCAGATCACAATGCAATGCGTATATGGTATCGTTTGGTCCAATGGCTTTTATGGCCAATTTTAAGGGAATATAAGCTTCTGAAGTGAAGATATGTACTTTTCAAAAACTTTCTTTTTTTTAGTTTTGCTTGTCAAAAATGTCCTTTCTGTGTGTAACTTAGTGAGAAAGTGACAAACTTGAGTGAATTGTGACAATATGACTGAATTGGAGTGAATATGCGTTTATCTCTGTAAGAAAGCGAGCTAGAGCGCTGAAACTGTGGCGAAACGCACTTTCATGAAAACATGCTTCTTTGAGGTTTTAAGCTCAGAACGTGAATCTGAGCGTGTTTCTGGCCTGGGAACAGCTTCAGAACACAGTGCATTGCATATATTGTATCGATTGGTCCAATGTGCTTGTATGGCCAATTTTAAGTGAATATAAGCTTCTGAAGTGAAGATATGCGCTTTTTCAAAAACTTTCTTTTTTTTAGTTTTTTCTTGTCAAAAATGTCCTTTCTGTGTGTAACTTAGTGGGAAAGTGACAAACTTGAGTGAATTGTGACAATATGACTGAATTGGAGTGAATATGCGTTTATCTCTGTAAGAAAGCGAGCTAGAGCGCTGAAACTTTGGCGATACGCACTTTCATGAAAACATGCTTCTTTGAGGTTTTAAGCTCAGAACGTGAATCTGAGCGTGTTTCTGGCCTGGCAACAGCTTCAGATCACAGTGCAATGCATATATTGTATCGTTTGTTCCAATGTGCTTGTATGGCCAATTGGAAGTGAATAGAAGCTTCTGAAGTGAAGATATGCACTTTTTCAAAAACTTTCTTTTTTTTAGTTTTTTCTTGTCAAAAATGTCCTTTCTGTGTGTACCTTAGTGGGAAAGTGACAAACTTGAGTGAATTGTGACAATATGACTGAATTGGAGTGAATATGCTTTTATCTCTGTAAGAAACAAGCAAGAGCGCTGAAACTGTGGCGATACGCACTTTCATGAAAACATGCTTCTTTGAGGTTTTAAGCTCAGAACGTGAATCTGAGAGTGTTTCCGGCCTGGCAGCAGCTTCAGATCACAGTGCAATGCATATATGGTATCGTTTGGTCCAATATGCTTGTATGGCCATTTGGAAGTGAATATAAGCTTCTGAAGTGAAGATATGCACTTTTTCAAAAACTTTCTTTTTTTTAGTTTTTTCTTGTCAAAAATGTCCTTTCTGTGTGTAACTTAGTGGGAAAGTGACAAACTTGAGTGAATTGTGACAATATGACTGAATTGGAGTGAATATGCGTTTATCTCTGTAAGAAAGCGAGCTAGAGCGCTGAAACTGTGGCTATACGCACTTTCATGAAAACATGCTTCTTTGAGGTTTTAAGCTCAGAACGTGAATCTGAGCGTGTTTCTGGCCTGGGAACAGCTTCAGATCACAGTGCATTGCATATATTGTATCGATTCGTCCAATGTGCTTGTATGGCCAATTTTAGAGAATATAAGCTTCTGAAGTGAAGATATGTACTTTTTCAAAAACTTTCTTTTTTTTTATTTTGCTTGTCAAAAATGTCCTTTCTGTGTGTAACTTAGTGGGAAAGTGACAAACTTGAGTGAATCGTGACAATATGACTGAATTGGAGTGAATATGCGTTTATCTCTGGAAGAAAGCGAGCTAGAGCGCTGAAACTGTGGCTATACGCACTTTCATGAAAACATGCTTCTTTGAGGTTTTAAGCTCAGAACGTGAATCTGAGCGTGTTTCTGGCCTGGGAACAGCTTCAGATCACAGTGCATTGCATATATTGTATCGATTGGTCCAATGTGCTTGTATGGCCAATTGGAAGTGAATATAAGCTTCTGAAGTGAAGATATGTACTTTTCAAAAACTTTCTTTTTTTTTAATTTTGCTTGTCAAAAATTTCCATTCTGTGTGTAACCCAGTGGGAAAGTGACAAACTTGAGTGAATTGTGACAATATGACTGAATTGGAGTGAATATGCGTTTATCTCTGTAAGAAAGCGAGCTAGAGCGCTGAAACTGTGGCTATACGCACTTTCATGGAAACACGCTTCTTTGAGGTTTTAAGCTCAGAATGTGAATCTGAGCGTGTTTCTGGCCTGGGAACAGCTTCAGATCACAATGCAATGCGTATATGGTATCGTTTGGTCCAATGGCTTTTATGGCCAATTTTAAGTGAATATAAGCTTCTGAAGTGAAGATATGTACTTTTCAAAAACTTTCTTTTTTTTAGTTTTGCTTGTCAAAAATGTCCTTTCTGTGTGTAACTTAGTGAGAAAGTGACAAACTTGAGTGAATTGTGACAATATGACTGAATTGGAGTGAATATGCGTTTATCTCTGTAAGAAAGCGAGCTAGAGCGCTGAAACTGTGGCGAAACGCACTTTCATGAAAACATGCTTCTTTGAGGTTTGAAGCTCAGAACGTGAATCTGAGCGTGTTTCTGGCCTGGGAACAGCTTCAGAACACACTGCATTGCATATATTGTATCGATTGGTCCAATGTGCTTGTATGGCCAATTTTAAGTGAATATAAGCTTCTGAAGTGAAGATATGCGCTTTTTCAAAAACTTTCTTTTTTTTAGTTTTTTCTTGTCAAAAATGTCCTTTCTGTGTGTAACTTAGTGGGAAAGTGACAAACTTGAGTGAATTGTGACAATATGACTGAATTGGAGTGAATATGCGTTTATCTCTGTAAGAAAGCGAGCTAGAGCGCTGAAACTGTGGCGATACGTGCTTTCATGGAAACACGCTTCTTTGAGGTTTTAAGCTCAGAACGTGAATCTGAGCGTGTTTCTAGCCTGGGAACAGCTTCAGATCACAGTGCAATGCTTATATGGTATCGATTGGTCCAATGTGCTTGTATGGCCATTTGGAAGTGAATATAAGCTTCTGAAGTGAAGATATGCACTTTTTCAAAAACTTTTCTTTTTTTTAGATTTGCTTGTCAGAAATGTCCATTCTGTGTGTTACTCAGTGGGAAAGTGAACAACTTCAGTGAATTGTGACTATATTACTGAATTGGAGTGAATATGCTCGTATCTCTGTAAGGAAGCGAGCTAGAGCGCTGAAACTGTGGCTATACGCACTTTCATGGAAACACGCTTCTTTGAGGTTTTAAGCTCAGAACGTGAATCTGAGCGTGTTTCTAGCCTGGGAACAGCTTCAGATCACAGTGCAATGCTTATATGGTATCGATTGGTCCAATGTGCTTGTATGGCCATTTGGAAGTGAATATAAGCTTCTGAAGTGAAGATATGCACTTTTTCAAAAACTTTCTTTTTTTTAGTTTTGCTTGTCAAAAATGTCCTTTCTGTGTGGAACCCAGTGGGAAAGTGACAAACTTGAGTGAATTGTGACAATATGACTGAATTCGAGTGAATATGCGTTGATCTCTGTAAGGAAGCGCGCTAGAGCGCTGAAACTGTGGCTATACGTGCTTTCATGAAAACACGCTTCCTTGAGGTTTTAAGGTCAGAATGTGAAACTGTGCGTGCTTCTGGCCAGGGAACAGCTTCAGATCACAGTGCATTGCCTATGTTGTATCGTTTGGTCCAATGTGCTTGTATGGCCAATTTTAAGTGAATATAAGCTTCTGAAGTGAAGATATGTACTTTTCAAAAACTTTCTTTTTTTTTAATTTTGCTTGTCAAAAATTTCCATTCTGTGTGTAACCCAGTGGGAAAGTGACAAACTTGAGTGAATTGTGACAATATGACTGAATTGGAGTGAATATGCGTTTATCTCTGTAAGAAAGCGAGCTAGAGCGCTGAAACTGTGGCTATACGCACTTTCATGGAAACACGCTTCTTTGAGGTTTTAAGCTCAGAATGTGAATCTGAGCGTGTTTCTGGCCTGGGAACAGCTTCAGATCACAATGCAATGCGTATATGGTATCGTTTGGTCCAATGGCTTTTATGGCCAATTTTAAGTGAATATAAGCTTCTGAAGTGAAGATATGTACTTTTCAAAAACTTTCTTTTTTTTAGTTTTGCTTGTCAAAAATGTCCTTTCTGTGTGTAACTTAGTGAGAAAGTGACAAACTTGAGTGAATTGTGACAATATGACTGAATTGGAGTGAATATGCGTTTATCTCTGTAAGAAAGCGAGCTAGAGCGCTGAAACTGTGGCGAAACGCACTTTCATGAAAACATGCTTCTTTGAGGTTTTAAGCTCAGAACGTGAATCTGAGCGTGTTTCTGGCCTGGGAACAGCTTCAGAACACACTGCATTGCATATATTGTATCGATTGGTCCAATGTGCTTGTATGGCCAATTTTAAGTGAATATAAGCTTCTGAAGTGAAGATATGCGCTTTTTCAAAAACTTTCTTTTTTTTAGTTTTTTCTTGTCAAAAATGTCCTTTCTGTGTGTAACTTAGTGGGAAAGTGACAAACTTGAGTGAATTGTGACAATATGACTGAATTGGAGTGAATATGCTTTTATCTCTGTAAGAAACAAGCAAGAGCGCTGAAACTGTGGCGATACGCACTTTCATGAAAACATGCTTCTTTGAGGTTTTAAGCTCAGAACGTGAATCTGAGAGTGTTTCCGGCCTGGCAGCAGCTTCAGATCACAGTGCAATGCATATATGGTATCGTTTGGTCCAATATGCTTGTATGGCCATTTGGAAGTGAATATAAGCTTCTGAAGTGAAGATATGCACTTTTTCAAAAACTTTCTTTTTTTTAGTTTTTTCTTGTCAAAAATGTCCTTTCTGTGTGTAACTTAGTGGGAAAGTGACAAACTTGAGTGAATTGTGACAATATGACTGAATTGGAGTGAATATGCGTTTATCTCTGTAAGAAAGCGAGCTAGAGCGCTGAAACTGTGGCTATACGCACTTTCATGAAAACATGCTTCTTTGAGGTTTTAAGCTCAGAACGTGAATCTGAGCGTGTTTCTGGCCTGGGAACAGCTTCAGATCACAGTGCATTGCATATATTGTATCGATTCGTCCAATGTGCTTGTATGGCCAATTTTAGAGAATATAAGCTTCTGAAGTGAAGATATGTACTTTTTCAAAAACTTTCTTTTTTTTTATTTTGCTTGTCAAAAATGTCCTTTCTGTGTGTAACTTAGTGGGAAAGTGACAAACTTGAGTGAATCGTGACAATATGACTGAATTGGAGTGAATATGCGTTTATCTCTGGAAGAAAGCGAGCTAGAGCGCTGAAACTGTGGCTATACGCACTTTCATGAAAACATGCTTCTTTGAGGTTTTAAGCTCAGAACGTGAATCTGAGCGTGTTTCTGGCCTGGGAACAGCTTCAGATCACAGTGCATTGCATATATTGTATCGATTGGTCCAATGTGCTTGTATGGCCAATTTTAAGTGAATATAAGCTTCTGAAGTGAAGATATGTACTTTTCAAAAACTTTCTTTTTTTTTAATTTTTCTTGTCAAAAATTTCCATTCTGTGTGTAACCCAGTGGGAAAGTGACAAACTTGAGTGAATTGTGACAATATGACTGAATTGGAGTGAATATGCGTTTATCTCTGTAAGAAAGCGAGCTAGAGCGCTGAAACTGTGGCTATACGCACTTTCATGGAAACACGCTTCTTTGAGGTTTTAAGCTCAGAATGTGAATCTGAGCGTGTTTCTGGCCTGGGAACAGCTTCAGATCACAATGCAATGCGTATATGGTATCGTTTGGTCCAATGGCTTTTATGGCCAATTTTAAGTGAATATAAGCTTCTGAAGTGAAGATATGTACTTTTCAAAAACTTTCTTTTTTTTAGTTTTGCTTGTCAAAAATGTCCTTTCTGTGTGTAACTTAGTGAGAAAGTGACAAACTTGAGTGAATTGTGACAATATGACTGAATTGGAGTGAATATGCGTTTATCTCTGTAAGAAAGCGAGCTAGAGCGCTGAAACTGTGGCGAAACGCACTTTCATGAAAACATGCTTCTTTGAGGTTTGAAGCTCAGAACGTGAATCTGAGCGTGTTTCTGGCCTGGGAACAGCTTCAGAACACACTGCATTGCATATATTGTATCGATTGGTCCAATGTGCTTGTATGGCCAATTTTAAGTGAATATAAGCTTCTGAAGTGAAGATATGCGCTTTTTCAAAAACTTTCTTTTTTTTAGTTTTTTCTTGTCAAAAATGTCCTTTCTGTGTGTAACTTAGTGGGAAAGTGACAAACTTGAGTGAATTGTGACAATATGACTGAATTGGAGTGAATATGCGTTTATCTCTGTAAGAAAGCGAGCTAGAGCGCTGAAACTGTGGCGATACGTGCTTTCATGGAAACACGCTTCTTTGAGGTTTTAAGCTCAGAACGTGAATCTGAGCGTGTTTCTAGCCTGGGAACAGCTTCAGATCACAGTGCAATGCTTATATGGTATCGATTGGTCCAATGTGCTTGTATGGCCATTTGGAAGTGAATATAAGCTTCTGAAGTGAAGATATGCACTTTTTCAAAAACTTTTCTTTTTTTTAGATTTGCTTGTCAGAAATGTCCATTCTGTGTGTTACTCAGTGGGAAAGTGAACAACTTCAGTGAATTGTGACTATATTACTGAATTGGAGTGAATATGCTCGTATCTCTGTAAGGAAGCGAGCTAGAGCGCTGAAACTGTGGCTATACGCACTTTCATGAAAACATGCTTCTTTGAGGTTTTAAGCTCAGAACGTGAATCTGAGCGTGTTTCTGGCCTGGGAACAGCTTTAGATCACAGTGCATTGCATATATTGTATCGATTGGTCCAATGTGCTTGTATGGCCAATTTTGGAAGTGAATATAAGCTTCTGAAGTGAAGATATGCACTTTTTCAAAAACTTTCTTTTTTTTAGATTTGCTTGTAAGAAATGTCCATCCTGTGTGTTACTCAGTGGGAAAGTGAACAACTTCAGTGAATTGTGACTATATTACTGAATTGGAGTGAATATGCTCGTATCTCTGCAAGAAAGCGCGCTAGAGCGCTGAAACTGTGGCTATACGCACGTTCATGGAAACACGCTTCTTTGAGTTTTTAATCTCAGAACGTGAATCTGAGCGTGTTTCTAGCCTGGGAACAGCTTCAGATCACAGTGCAATGCTTACATGGTATCGATTGGTCCAATGTGCTTGTATGGCCATTTGGAAGTGAATATAAGCTTCTGAAGTGAAGATATGCACTTTTTCAAAAACTTTCTTTTTTTTAGATTTGCTTGTCAGAAATGTCCATTCTGTGTGTTACTCAGTGGGAAAGTGAACAACTTCAGTGAATTGTGACTATATTACTGAATTCGAGTGAATATGCTCGTATCTCTGTAAGGAAGCGCGCTAGAGCGCTGAAACTGTGGCTATACGCACTTTCATGGAAACACGCTTCTTTGAGGTTTTAAGCTCAGAACGTGAATCTGAGCGTGTTTCTAGCCTGGGAACAGCTTCAGATCACAGTGCAATGCTTATATGGTATCGATTGGTCCAATGTGCTTGTATGGCCATTTGGAAGTGAATATAAGCTTCTGAAGTGAAGATATGCACTTTTTCAAAAACTTTCTTTTTTTTAGTTTTGCTTGTCAAAAATGTCCTTTCTGTGTGGAACCCAGTGGGAAAGTGACAAACTTGAGTGAATTGTGACAATATGACTGAATTCGAGTGAATATGCGTTGATCTCTGTAAGGAAGCGCGCTAGAGCGCTGAAACTGTGGCTATACGTGCTTTCATGAAAACACGCTTCCTTGAGGTTTTAAGGTCAGAATGTGAAACTGTGCGTGCTTCTGGCCAGGGAACAGCTTCAGATCACAGTGCATTGCCTATGTTGTATCGTTTGGTCCAATGTGCTTGTATGGCCAATTTTAAGTGAATATAAGCTTCTGAAGTGAAGATATGTACTTTTCAAAAACTTTCTTTTTTTTTAATTTTGCTTGTCAAAAATTTCCATTCTGTGTGTAACCCAGTGGGAAAGTGACAAACTTGAGTGAATTGTGACAATATGACTGAATTGGAGTGAATATGCGTTTATCTCTGTAAGAAAGCGAGCTAGAGCGCTGAAACTGTGGCTATACGCACTTTCATGGAAACACGCTTCTTTGAGGTTTTAAGCTCAGAATGTGAATCTGAGCGTGTTTCTGGCCTGGGAACAGCTTCAGATCACAATGCAATGCGTATATGGTATCGTTTGGTCCAATGGCTTTTATGGCCAATTTTAAGTGAATATAAGCTTCTGAAGTGAAGATATGTACTTTTCAAAAACTTTCTTTTTTTTAGTTTTGCTTGTCAAAAATGTCCTTTCTGTGTGTAACTTAGTGAGAAAGTGACAAACTTGAGTGAATTGTGACAATATGACTGAATTGGAGTGAATATGCGTTTATCTCTGTAAGAAAGCGAGCTAGAGCGCTGAAACTGTGGCGAAACGCACTTTCATGAAAACATGCTTCTTTGAGGTTTTAAGCTCAGAACGTGAATCTGAGCGTGTTTCTGGCCTGGGAACAGCTTCAGAACACACTGCATTGCATATATTGTATCGATTGGTCCAATGTGCTTGTATGGCCAATTTTAAGTGAATATAAGCTTCTGAAGTGAAGATATGCGCTTTTTCAAAAACTTTCTTTTTTTTAGTTTTTTCTTGTCAAAAATGTCCTTTCTGTGTGTAACTTAGTGGGAAAGTGACAAACTTGAGTGAATTGTGACAATATGACTGAATTGGAGTGAATATGCTTTTATCTCTGTAAGAAACAAGCAAGAGCGCTGAAACTGTGGCGATACGCACTTTCATGAAAACATGCTTCTTTGAGGTTTTAAGCTCAGAACGTGAATCTGAGAGTGTTTCCGGCCTGGCAGCAGCTTCAGATCACAGTGCAATGCATATATGGTATCGTTTGGTCCAATATGCTTGTATGGCCATTTGGAAGTGAATATAAGCTTCTGAAGTGAAGATATGCACTTTTTCAAAAACTTTCTTTTTTTTAGTTTTTTCTTGTCAAAAATGTCCTTTCTGTGTGTAACTTAGTGGGAAAGTGACAAACTTGAGTGAATTGTGACAATATGACTGAATTGGAGTGAATATGCGTTTATCTCTGTAAGAAAGCGAGCTAGAGCGCTGAAACTGTGGCTATACGCACTTTCATGAAAACATGCTTCTTTGAGGTTTTAAGCTCAGAACGTGAATCTGAGCGTGTTTCTGGCCTGGGAACAGCTTCAGATCACAGTGCATTGCATATATTGTATCGATTCGTCCAATGTGCTTGTATGGCCAATTTTAGAGAATATAAGCTTCTGAAGTGAAGATATGTACTTTTTCAAAAACTTTCTTTTTTTTTATTTTGCTTGTCAAAAATGTCCTTTCTGTGTGTAACTTAGTGGGAAAGTGACAAACTTGAGTGAATCGTGACAATATGACTGAATTGGAGTGAATATGCGTTTATCTCTGGAAGAAAGCGAGCTAGAGCGCTGAAACTGTGGCTATACGCACTTTCATGAAAACATGCTTCTTTGAGGTTTTAAGCTCAGAACGTGAATCTGAGCGTGTTTCTGGCCTGGGAACAGCTTCAGATCACAGTGCATTGCATATATTGTATCGATTGGTCCAATGTGCTTGTATGGCCAATTTTAAGTGAATATAAGCTTCTGAAGTGAAGATATGTACTTTTCAAAAACTTTCTTTTTTTTTAATTTTGCTTGTCAAAAATTTCCATTCTGTGTGTAACCCAGTGGGAAAGTGACAAACTTGAGTGAATTGTGACAATATGACTGAATTGGAGTGAATATGCGTTTATCTCTGTAAGAAAGCGAGCTAGAGCGCTGAAACTGTGGCTATACGCACTTTCATGGAAACACGCTTCTTTGAGGTTTTAAGCTCAGAATGTGAATCTGAGCGTGTTTCTGGCCTGGGAACAGCTTCAGATCACAATGCAATGCGTATATGGTATCGTTTGGTCCAATGGCTTTTATGGCCAATTTTAAGTGAATATAAGCTTCTGAAGTGAAGATATGTACTTTTCAAAAACTTTCTTTTTTTTAGTTTTGCTTGTCAAAAATGTCCTTTCTGTGTGTAACTTAGTGAGAAAGTGACAAACTTGAGTGAATTGTGACAATATGACTGAATTGGAGTGAATATGCGTTTATCTCTGTAAGAAAGCGAGCTAGAGCGCTGAAACTGTGGCGAAACGCACTTTCATGAAAACATGCTTCTTTGAGGTTTTAAGCTCAGAACGTGAATCTGAGCGTGTTTCTGGCCTGGGAACAGCTTCAGAACACACTGCATTGCATATATTGTATCGATTGGTCCAATGTGCTTGTATGGCCAATTTTAAGTGAATATAAGCTTCTGAAGTGAAGATATGCGCTTTTTCAAAAACTTTCTTTTTTTTAGTTTTTTCTTGTCAAAAATGTCCTTTCTGTGTGTAACTTAGTGGGAAAGTGACAAACTTGAGTGAATTGTGACAATATGACTGAATTGGAGTGAATATGCTTTTATCTCTGTAAGAAACAAGCAAGAGCGCTGAAACTGTGGCGATACGCACTTTCATGAAAACATGCTTCTTTGAGGTTTTAAGCTCAGAACGTGAATCTGAGAGTGTTTCCGGCCTGGCAGCAGCTTCAGATCACAGTGCAATGCATATATGGTATCGTTTGGTCCAATATGCTTGTATGGCCATTTGGAAGTGAATATAAGCTTCTGAAGTGAAGATATGCACTTTTTCAAAAACTTTCTTTTTTTTAGTTTTTTCTTGTCAAAAATGTCCTTTCTGTGTGTAACTTAGTGGGAAAGTGACAAACTTGAGTGAATTGTGACAATATGACTGAATTGGAGTGAATATGCGTTTATCTCTGTAAGAAAGCGAGCTAGAGCGCTGAAACTGTGGCTATACGCACTTTCATGAAAACATGCTTCTTTGAGGTTTTAAGCTCAGAACGTGAATCTGAGCGTGTTTCTGGCCTGGGAACAGCTTCAGATCACAGTGCATTGCATATATTGTATCGATTCGTCCAATGTGCTTGTATGGCCAATTTTAGAGAATATAAGCTTCTGAAGTGAAGATATGTACTTTTTCAAAAACTTTCTTTTTTTTTATTTTGCTTGTCAAAAATGTCCTTTCTGTGTGTAACTTAGTGGGAAAGTGACAAACTTGAGTGAATCGTGACAATATGACTGAATTGGAGTGAATATGCGTTTATCTCTGGAAGAAAGCGAGCTAGAGCGCTGAAACTGTGGCTATACGCACTTTCATGAAAACATGCTTCTTTGAGGTTTTAAGCTCAGAACGTGAATCTGAGCGTGTTTCTGGCCTGGGAACAGCTTCAGATCACAGTGCATTGCATATATTGTATCGATTGGTCCAATGTGCTTGTATGGCCAATTTTAAGTGAATATAAGCTTCTGAAGTGAAGATATGTACTTTTCAAAAACTTTCTTTTTTTTTAATTTTGCTTGTCAAAAATTTCCATTCTGTGTGTAACCCAGTGGGAAAGTGACAAACTTGAGTGAATTGTGACAATATGACTGAATTGGAGTGAATATGCGTTTATCTCTGTAAGAAAGCGAGCTAGAGCGCTGAAACTGTGGCTATACGCACTTTCATGGAAACACGCTTCTTTGAGGTTTTAAGCTCAGAATGTGAATCTGAGCGTGTTTCTGGCCTGGGAACAGCTTCAGATCACAATGCAATGCGTATATGGTATCGTTTGGTCCAATGGCTTTTATGGCCAATTTTAAGTGAATATAAGCTTCTGAAGTGAAGATATGTACTTTTCAAAAACTTTCTTTTTTTTAGTTTTGCTTGTCAAAAATGTCCTTTCTGTGTGTAACTTAGTGAGAAAGTGACAAACTTGAGTGAATTGTGACAATATGACTGAATTGGAGTGAATATGCGTTTATCTCTGTAAGAAAGCGAGCTAGAGCGCTGAAACTGTGGCGAAACGCACTTTCATGAAAACATGCTTCTTTGAGGTTTGAAGCTCAGAACGTGAATCTGAGCGTGTTTCTGGCCTGGGAACAGCTTCAGAACACACTGCATTGCATATATTGTATCGATTGGTCCAATGTGCTTGTATGGCCAATTTTAAGTGAATATAAGCTTCTGAAGTGAAGATATGCGCTTTTTCAAAAACTTTCTTTTTTTTAGTTTTTTCTTGTCAAAAATGTCCTTTCTGTGTGTAACTTAGTGGGAAAGTGACAAACTTGAGTGAATTGTGACAATATGACTGAATTGGAGTGAATATGCGTTTATCTCTGTAAGAAAGCGAGCTAGAGCGCTGAAACTGTGGCGATACGTGCTTTCATGGAAACACGCTTCTTTGAGGTTTTAAGCTCAGAACGTGAATCTGAGCGTGTTTCTAGCCTGGGAACAGCTTCAGATCACAGTGCAATGCTTATATGGTATCGATTGGTCCAATGTGCTTGTATGGCCATTTGGAAGTGAATATAAGCTTCTGAAGTGAAGATATGCACTTTTTCAAAAACTTTTCTTTTTTTTAGATTTGCTTGTCAGAAATGTCCATTCTGTGTGTTACTCAGTGGGAAAGTGAACAACTTCAGTGAATTGTGACTATATTACTGAATTGGAGTGAATATGCTCGTATCTCTGTAAGGAAGCGAGCTAGAGCGCTGAAACTGTGGCTATACGCACTTTCATGAAAACATGCTTCTTTGAGGTTTTAAGCTCAGAACGTGAATCTGAGCGTGTTTCTGGCCTGGGAACAGCTTTAGATCACAGTGCATTGCATATATTGTATCGATTGGTCCAATGTGCTTGTATGGCCAATTTTGGAAGTGAATATAAGCTTCTGAAGTGAAGATATGCACTTTTTCAAAAACTTTCTTTTTTTTAGATTTGCTTGTAAGAAATGTCCATCCTGTGTGTTACTCAGTGGGAAAGTGAACAACTTCAGTGAATTGTGACTATATTACTGAATTGGAGTGAATATGCTCGTATCTCTGCAAGAAAGCGCGCTAGAGCGCTGAAACTGTGGCTATACGCACGTTCATGGAAACACGCTTCTTTGAGTTTTTAATCTCAGAACGTGAATCTGAGCGTGTTTCTAGCCTGGGAACAGCTTCAGATCACAGTGCAATGCTTACATGGTATCGATTGGTCCAATGTGCTTGTATGGCCATTTGGAAGTGAATATAAGCTTCTGAAGTGAAGATATGCACTTTTTCAAAAACTTTCTTTTTTTTAGATTTGCTTGTCAGAAATGTCCATTCTGTGTGTTACTCAGTGGGAAAGTGAACAACTTCAGTGAATTGTGACTATATTACTGAATTCGAGTGAATATGCTCGTATCTCTGTAAGGAAGCGCGCTAGAGCGCTGAAACTGTGGCTATACGCACTTTCATGGAAACACGCTTCTTTGAGGTTTTAAGCTCAGAACGTGAATCTGAGCGTGTTTCTAGCCTGGGAACAGCTTCAGATCACAGTGCAATGCTTATATGGTATCGATTGGTCCAATGTGCTTGTATGGCCATTTGGAAGTGAATATAAGCTTCTGAAGTGAAGATATGCACTTTTTCAAAAACTTTCTTTTTTTTAGTTTTGCTTGTCAAAAATGTCCTTTCTGTGTGGAACCCAGTGGGAAAGTGACAAACTTGAGTGAATTGTGACAATATGACTGAATTCGAGTGAATATGCGTTGATCTCTGTAAGGAAGCGCGCTAGAGCGCTGAAACTGTGGCTATACGTGCTTTCATGAAAACACGCTTCCTTGAGGTTTTAAGGTCAGAATGTGAAACTGTGCGTGCTTCTGGCCAGGGAACAGCTTCAGATCACAGTGCATTGCCTATGTTGTATCGTTTGGTCCAATGTGCTTGTATGGCCAATTTTAAGTGAATATAAGCTTCTGAAGTGAAGATATGTACTTTTCAAAAACTTTCTTTTTTTTTAATTTTGCTTGTCAAAAATTTCCATTCTGTGTGTAACCCAGTGGGAAAGTGACAAACTTGAGTGAATTGTGACAATATGACTGAATTGGAGTGAATATGCGTTTATCTCTGTAAGAAAGCGAGCTAGAGCGCTGAAACTGTGGCTATACGCACTTTCATGGAAACACGCTTCTTTGAGGTTTTAAGCTCAGAATGTGAATCTGAGCGTGTTTCTGGCCTGGGAACAGCTTCAGATCACAATGCAATGCGTATATGGTATCGTTTGGTCCAATGGCTTTTATGGCCAATTTTAAGTGAATATAAGCTTCTGAAGTGAAGATATGTACTTTTCAAAAACTTTCTTTTTTTTAGTTTTGCTTGTCAAAAATGTCCTTTCTGTGTGTAACTTAGTGAGAAAGTGACAAACTTGAGTGAATTGTGACAATATGACTGAATTGGAGTGAATATGCGTTTATCTCTGTAAGAAAGCGAGCTAGAGCGCTGAAACTGTGGCGAAACGCACTTTCATGAAAACATGCTTCTTTGAGGTTTTAAGCTCAGAACGTGAATCTGAGCGTGTTTCTGGCCTGGGAACAGCTTCAGAACACACTGCATTGCATATATTGTATCGATTGGTCCAATGTGCTTGTATGGCCAATTTTAAGTGAATATAAGCTTCTGAAGTGAAGATATGCGCTTTTTCAAAAACTTTCTTTTTTTTAGTTTTTTCTTGTCAAAAATGTCCTTTCTGTGTGTAACTTAGTGGGAAAGTGACAAACTTGAGTGAATTGTGACAATATGACTGAATTGGAGTGAATATGCGTTTATCTCTGTAAGAAAGCGAGCTAGAGCGCTGAAACTGTGGCGATACGCACTTTCATGAAAACATGCTTCTTTGAGGTTTTAAGCTCAGAACGTGAATCTGAGCGTGTTTCTGGCCTGGCAACAGCTTCAGATCACAGTGCAATGCATATATTGTATCGTTTGTTCCAATGTGCTTGTATGGCCAATTGGAAGTGAATAGAAGCTTCTGAAGTGAAGATATGCACTTTTTCAAAAACTTTCTTTTTTTTAGTTTTTTCTTGTCAAAAATGTCCTTTCTGTGTGTACCTTAGTGGGAAAGTGACAAACTTGAGAGAATTGTGACAATATGACTGAATTGGAGTGAATATGCGTTTATCTCTGTAAGAAACAAGCAAGAGCGCTGAAACTGTGGCGATACGCACTTTCATGAAAACATGCTTCTTTGAGGTTTTAAGCTCAGAACGTGAATCTGAGTGTGTTTCCGGCCTGGCAGCAGCTTCAGATCACAGTGCAATGCATATATGGTATCGTTTGGTCCAATGTGCTTGTATGGCCATTTGGAAGTGAATATAAGCTTCTGAAGTGAAGATATGCACTTTTTCAAAAACTTTCTTTTTTTTAGTTTTTTCTTGTCAAAAATGTCCTTTCTGTGTGTAACTTAGTGGGAAAGTGACAAACTTGAGTGAATTGTGACAATATGACTGAATTGGAGTGAATATGCGTTTATCTCTGGAAGAAAGCGAGCTAGAGCGCTGAAACTGTGGCTATACGCACTTTCATGAAAACATGCTTCTTTGAGGTTTTAAGCTCAGAACGTGAATCTGAGCGTGTTTCTGGCCTGGGAACAGCTTCAGATCACAGTGCATTGCATATATTGTATCGATTGGTCCAATGTGCTTGTATGGCCAATTTTAAGTGAATATAAGCTTCTGAAGTGAAGATATGTACTTTTCAAAAACTTTCTTTTTTTTTAATTTTGCTTGTCAAAAATTTCCATTCTGTGTGTAACCCAGTGGGAAAGTGACAAACTTGAGTGAATTGTGACAATATGACTGAATTGGAGTGAATATGCGTTTATCTCTGTAAGAAAGCGAGCTAGAGCGCTGAAACTGTGGCTATACGCACTTTCATGGAAACACGCTTCTTTGAGGTTTTAAGCTCAGAATGTGAATCTGAGCGTGTTTCTGGCCTGGGAACAGCTTCAGATCACAATGCAATGCGTATATGGTATCGTTTGGTCCAATGGCTTTTATGGCCAATTTTAAGTGAATATAAGCTTCTGAAGTGAAGATATGTACTTTTCAAAAACTTTCTTTTTTTTAGTTTTGCTTGTCAAAAATGTCCTTTCTGTGTGTAACTTAGTGAGAAAGTGACAAACTTGAGTGAATTGTGACAATATGACTGAATTGGAGTGAATATGCGTTTATCTCTGTAAGAAAGCGAGCTAGAGCGCTGAAACTGTGGCGAAACGCACTTTCATGAAAACATGCTTCTTTGAGGTTTGAAGCTCAGAACGTGAATCTGAGCGTGTTTCTGGCCTGGGAACAGCTTCAGAACACACTGCATTGCATATATTGTATCGATTGGTCCAATGTGCTTGTATGGCCAATTTTAAGTGAATATAAGCTTCTGAAGTGAAGATATGCGCTTTTTCAAAAACTTTCTTTTTTTTAGTTTTTTCTTGTCAAAAATGTCCTTTCTGTGTGTAACTTAGTGGGAAAGTGACAAACTTGAGTGAATTGTGACAATATGACTGAATTGGAGTGAATATGCGTTTATCTCTGTAAGAAAGCGAGCTAGAGCGCTGAAACTGTGGCGATACGCACTTTCATGAAAACATGCTTCTTTGAGGTTTTAAGCTCAGAACGTGAATCTGAGCGTGTTTCTGGCCTGGCAACAGCTTCAGATCACAGTGCAATGCATATATTGTATCGTTTGTTCCAATGTGCTTGTATGGCCAATTGGAAGTGAATAGAAGCTTCTGAAGTGAAGATATGCACTTTTTCAAAAACTTTCTTTTTTTTAGTTTTTTCTTGTCAAAAATGTCCTTTCTGTGTGTACCTTAGTGGGAAAGTGACAAACTTGAGTGAATTGTGACAATATGACTGAATTGGAGTGAATATGCGTTTATCTCTGTAAGAAACAAGCAAGAGCGCTGAAACTGTGGCGATACGCACTTTCATGAAAACATGCTTCTTTGAGGTTTTAAGCTCAGAACGTGAATCTGAGTGTGATTCCGGCCTGGCAGCAGCTTCAGATCACAGTGCAATGCATATATGGTATCGTTTGGTCCAATGTGCTTGTATGGCCATTTGGAAGTGAATAGAAGCTTCTGAAGTGAAGATATGCACTTTTTCAAAAACTTTCTTTTTTTTAGTTTTTTCTTGTCAAAAATGTCCTTTCTGTGTGTAACTTAGTGGGAAAGTGACAAACTTGAGTGAATTGTGACAATATGACTGAATTGGAGTGAATATGCGTTTATCTCTGTAAGAAAGCGAGCTAGAGCGCTGAAACTGTGGCGATACGCACTTTCATGAAAACATGCTTCTTTGAGGTTTTAAGCTCAGAACGTGAATCTGAGCGTGTTTCTGGCCTGGCAACAGCTTCAGATCACAGTGCAATGCATATATTGTATCGTTTGTTCCAATGTGCTTGTATGGCCAATTGGAAGTGAATAGAAGCTTCTGAAGTGAAGATATGCACTTTTTCAAAAACTTTCTTTTTTTTAGTTTTTTCTTGTCAAAAATGTCCTTTCTGTGTGTACCTTAGTGGGAAAGTGACAAACTTGAGTGAATTGTGACAATATGACTGAATTGGAGTGAATATGCGTTTATCTCTGTAAGAAACAAGCAAGAGCGCTGAAACTGTGGCTATACGCACTTTCATGAAAACATGCTTCTTTGAGGTTTTAAGCTCAGAACGTGAATCTGAGTGTGTTTCCGGCCTGGCAGCAGCTTCAGATCACAGTGCAATGCATATATGGTATCGTTTGGTCCAATGTGCTTGTATGGCCATTTGGAAGTGAATATAAGCTTCTGAAGTGAAGATATGCACTTTTTCAAAAACTTTCTTTTTTTTAGTTTTTTCTCGTCAAAAATGTCCTTTCTGTGTGTAACTTAGTGGGAAAGTGACCAACTTGAGTGAATTGTGACAATATGACTGAATTGGAGTGAATATGCGTTTATCTCTGTAAGAAAGCGAGCTAGAGCGCTGAAACTGTGGCTATACGCACTTTCATGAAAACATGCTTCTTTGAGGTTTTAAGCTCAGAACGTGAATCTGAGCGTGTTTCTGGCCTGGGAACAGCTTCAGATCACAGTGCATTGCATATATTGTATCGATTCGTCCAATGTGCTTGTATGGCCAATTTTAGAGAATATAAGCTTCTGAAGTGAAGATATGCACTTTTTCAAAAACTTTCTTTTTTTTAGTTTTGCTTGTAAAAAATGTCCTTTCTGTGTGTAACCCAGTGGGAAAGTGACAAACTTGAGTGAATTGTGACAATATGACTGAATTGGAGTGAATATGCGTTTATCTCTGTAAGAAAGCGAGCTAGAGCGCTGAAACTGTGGCAATACGCACTTTCATGAAAATATGCTTCTTTGAGGTTTTAAGCTCAGAACGTGAATCTGAGCGTGTTTCTGGCCTGGCAACAGCTTCAGATCACAGTGCAATGCATATATTGTATCGTTTGTTCCAATGTGCTTGTATGGCCAATTGGAAGTGAATAGAAGCTTCTGAAGTGAAGATATGCACTTTTTCAAAAACTTTCTTTTTTTTAGTTTTTTCTTGTCAAAAATGTCCTTTCTGTGTGTACCTTAGTGGGAAAGTGACAAACTTGAGTGAATTGTGACAATATGACTGAATTGGAGTGAATATGCGTTTATCTCTGTAAGAAACAAGCAAGAGCGCTGAAACTGTGGCGATACGCACTTTCATGAAAACATGCTTCTTTGAGGTTTTAAGCTCAGAACGTGAATCTGAGTGTGTTTCCGGCCTGGCAGCAGCTTCAGATCACAGTGCAATGCATATATGGTATCGTTTGGTCCAATGTGCTTGTATGGCCATTTGGAAGTGAATATAAGCTTCTGAAGTGAAGATATGCACTTTTTCAAAAACTTTCTTTTTTTTAGTTTTTTCTTGTCAAAAATGTCCTTTCTGTGTGTAACTTAGTGGGAAAGTGACAAACTTGAGTGAATTGTGACAATATGACTGAATTGGAGTGAATATGCGTTTATCTCTGTAAGAAAGCGAGCTAGAGCGCTGAAACTGTGGCGATACGCACTTTCATGAAAACATGCTTCTTTGAGGTTTTAAGCTCAGAACGTGAATCTGAGCGTGTTTCTGGCCTGGCAACAGCTTCAGATCACAGTGCAATGCATATATTGTATCGTTTGTTCCAATGTGCTTGTATGGCCAATTGGAAGTGAATAGAAGCTTCTGAAGTGAAGATATGCACTTTTTCAAAAACTTTCTTTTTTTTAGTTTTTTCTTGTCAAAAATGTCCTTTCTGTGTGTACCTTAGTGGGAAAGTGACAAACTTGAGTGAATTGTGACAATATGACTGAATTGGAGTGAATATGCGTTTATCTCTGTCAGAAACAAGCAAGAGCGCTGAAACTGTGGCGATACGCACTTTCATGAAAACATGCTTCTTTGAGGTTTTAAGCTCAGAACGTGAATCTGAGTGTGTTTCCGGCCTGGCAGCAGCTTCAGATCACAGTGCAATGCATATATGGTATCGTTTGGTCCAATGTGCTTGTATGGCCATTTGGAAGTGAATATAAGCTTCTGAAGTGAAGATATGCACTTTTTCAAAAACTTTCTTTTTTTTAGTTTTTTCTTGTCAAAAATGTCCTTTCTGTGTGTAACTTAGTGGGAAAGTGACCAACTTGAGTGAATTGTGACAATATGACTGAATTGGAGTGAATATGCGTTTATCTCTGTAAGAAAGCGAGCTAGAGCGCTGAAACTGTGGCTATACGCACTTTCATGAAAACATGCTTCTTTGAGGTTTTAAGCTCAGAACGTGAATCTGAGCGTGTTTCTGGCCTGGGAACAGCTTCAGATCACAGTGCATTGCATATATTGTATCGATTCGTCCAATGTGCTTGTATGGCCAATTTTAGAGAATATAAGCTTCTGAAGTGAACATATGTACTTTTTCAAAAACTTTCTTTTTTTTATTTTGCTTGTCAAAAATGTCCTTTCTTTGTGTAACTTAGTGGGAAAGTGACAAACTTGAGTGAATTGTGACAATATGACTGAATTGGAGTGAATATGCGTTTATCTCTGGAAGAAAGCGAGCTAGAGCGCTGAAACTGTGGCTATACGCACTTTCATGAAAACATGCTTCTTTGAGGTTTTAAGCTCAGAACGTGAATCTGAGCGTTTTTCTGGCCTGGGAACAGCTTCAGATCACAGTGCATTGCATATATTGTATCGATTCGTCCAATGTGCTTGTATGGCCAATTTTAGAGAATATAAGCTTCTGAAGTGAAGATATGTACTTTTTCAAAAACTTTCTTTTTTTTTATTTTGCTTGTCAAAAATGTCCTTTCTGTGTGTAACTTAGTGGGAAAGTGACAAACTTGAGTGAATTGTGACAATATGACTGAATTGGAGTGAATATGCGTTTATCTCTGTAAGAAAGCGAGCTAGAGCGCTGAAACTGTGGCTATACGCACGTTCATGGAAACACGCTTCTTTGAGGTTTTAAGCTCAGAACGTGAATCTGAGCGTGTTTCTAGCCTGGGAACAGCTTCAGATCACAGTGCAATGCTTATATGGTATCGATTGGTCCAATGTGCTTGTATGGCCATTTGGAAGTGAATATAAGCTTCTGAAGTGAAGATATGCACTTTTTCAAAAACTTTTCTTTTTTTTAGAATTGCTTGTCAGAAATGTCCATTCTGTGTGTTACTCAGTGGGAAAGTGAACAACTTCAGTGAATTGTGACTATATTACTGAATTGGAGTGAATATGCTCGTATCTCTGTAAGGAAGCGAGCTAGAGCGCTGAAACTGTGGCTATACGCACTTTCATGAAAACATGCTTCTTTGAGGTTTTAAGCTCAGAACGTGAATCTGAGCGTGTTTCTGGCCTGGGAACAGCTTTAGATCACATTGCATTGCATATATTGTATCGATTGGTCCAATGTGCTTGTATGGCCAATTTTGGAAGTGAATATAAGCTTCTGAAGTGAAGATATGCACTTTTTCAAAAACTTTCTTTTTTTTAGATTTGCTTGTCAGAAATGTCCATCCTGTGTGTTACTCAGTGGGAAAGTGAACAACTTCAGTGAATTGTGACTATATTACTGAATTGGAGTGAATATGCTCGTATCTCTGCAAGAAAGCGCGCTAGAGCGCTGAAACTGTGGCTATACGCACGTTCATGGAAACACGCTTCTTTGAGTTTTTAATCTCAGAACGTGAATCTGAGCGTGTTTCTAGCCTGGGAACAGCTTCAGATCACAGTGCAATGCTTACATGGTATCGATTGGTCCAATGTGCTTGTATGGCCATTTGGAAGTGAATATAAGCTTCTGAAGTGAAGATATGCACTTTTTCAAAAACTTTCTTTTTTTTAGATTTGCTTGTCAGAAATGTCCATTCTGTGTGTTACTCAGTGGGAAAGTGAACAACTTCAGTGAATTGTGACTATATTACTGAATTCGAGTGAATATGCTCGTATCTCTGTAAGGAAGCGCGCTAGAGCGCTGAAACTGTGGCTATACGCACTTTCATGGAAACACGCTTCTTTGAGGTTTTAAGCTCAGAACGTGAATCTGAGCGTGTTTCTAGCCTGGGAACAGCTTCAGATCACAGTGCAATGCTTATATGGTATCGATTGGTCCAATGTGCTTGTATGGCCATTTGGAAGTGAATATAAGCTTCTGAAGTGAAGATATGCACTTTTTCAAAAACTTTCTTTTTTTTAGTTTTGCTTGTCAAAAATGTCCTTTCTGTGTGGAACCCAGTGGGAAAGTGACAAACTTGAGTGAATTGTGACAATATGACTGAATTCGAGTGAATATGCGTTGATCTCTGTAAGGAAGCGCGCTAGAGCGCTGAAACTGTGGCTATACGTGCTTTCATGAAAACACGCTTCCTTGAGGTTTTAAGGTCAGAATGTGAAACTGTGCGTGCTTCTGGCCAGGGAACAGCTTCAGATCACAGTGCATTGCCTATGTTGTATCGTTTGGTCCAATGTGCTTGTATGGCCAATTTTAAGTGAATATAAGCTTCTGAAGTGAAGATATGTACTTTTCAAAAACTTTCTTTTTTTTTAATTTTGCTTGTCAAAAATTTCCATTCTGTGTGTAACCCAGTGGGAAAGTGACAAACTTGAGTGAATTGTGACAATATGACTGAATTGGAGTGAATATGCGTTTATCTCTGTAAGAAAGCGAGCTAGAGCGCTGAAACTGTGGCTATACGCACTTTCATGGAAACACGCTTCTTTGAGGTTTTAAGCTCAGAATGTGAATCTGAGCGTGTTTCTGGCCTGGGAACAGCTTCAGATCACAATGCAATGCGTATATGGTATCGTTTGGTCCAATGGCTTTTATGGCCAATTTTAAGTGAATATAAGCTTCTGAAGTGAAGATATGTACTTTTCAAAAACTTTCTTTTTTTTAGTTTTGTTTGTCAAAAATGTCCTTTCTGTGTGTAACTTAGTGAGAAAGTGACAAACTTGAGTGAATTGTGACAATATGACTGAATTGGAGTGAATATGCGTTTATCTCTGTAAGAAAGCGAGCTAGAGCGCTGAAACTGTGGCGAAACGCACTTTCATGAAAACATGCTTCTTTGAGGTTTTAAGCTCAGAACGTGAATCTGAGCGTGTTTCTGGCCTGGGAACAGCTTCAGAACACACTGCATTGCATATATTGTATCGATTGGTCCAATGTGCTTGTATGGCCAATTTTAAGTGAATATAAGCTTCTGAAGTGAAGATATGCGCTTTTTCAAAAACTTTCTTTTTTTTAGTTTTTTCTTGTCAAAAATGTCCTTTCTGTGTGTAACTTAGTGGGAAAGTGACAAACTTGAGTGAATTGTGACAATATGACTGAATTGGAGTGAATATGCGTTTATCTCTGTAAGAAAGCGAGCTAGAGCGCTGAAACTGTGGCGATACGCACTTTCATGAAAACATGCTTCTTTGAGGTTTTAAGCTCAGAACGTGAATCTGAGCGTGTTTCTGGCCTGGCAACAGCTTCAGATCACAGTGCAATGCATATATTGTATCGTTTGTTCCAATGTGCTTGTATGGCCAATTGGAAGTGAATAGAAGCTTCTGAAGTGAAGATATGCACTTTTTCAAAAACTTTCTTTTTTTTAGTTTTTTCTTGTCAAAAATGTCCTTTCTGTGTGTACCTTAGTGGGAAAGTGACAAACTTGAGTGAATTGTGACAATATGACTGAATTTGAGTGAATATGCGTTTATCTCTGTAAGAAACAAGCAAGAGCGCTGAAACTGTGGCGATACGCACTTTCATGAAAACATGCTTCTTTGAGGTTTTAAGCTCAGAACGTGAATCTGAGTGTGTTTCCGGCCTGGCAGCAGCTTCAGATCACAGTGCAATGCATATATGGTATCGATTGGTCCAATGTGCTTGTATGGCCATTTGGAAGTGAATATAAGCTTCTGAAGTGAAGATATGCACTTTTTCAAAAACTTTCTTTTTTTTAGTTTTTTCTTGTCAAAAATGTCCTTTCTGTGTGTAACTTAGTGGGAAAGTGACAAACTTGAGTGAATTGTGACAATATGACTGAATTGGAGTGAATATGCATTTATCTCTGTAAGAAAGCGAGCTAGAGCGCTGAAACTGTGGCTATACGCACTTTCATGAAAACATGCTTCTTTGAGGTTTTAAGCTCAGAACGTGAATCTGAGCGTTTTTCTGGCCTGGGAACAGCTTCAGATCACAGTGCATTGCATATATTGTATCGATTCGTCCAATGTGCTTGTATGGCCAATTTTAGAGAATATAAGCTTCTGAAGTGAAGATATGTACTTTTTCAAAAACTTTCTTTTTTTTTATTTTGCTTGTCAAAAATGTCCTTTCTGTGTGTAACTTAGTGGGAAAGTGACAAACTTGAGTGAATTGTGACAATATGACTGAATTGGAGTGAATATGCGTTTATCTCTGTAAGAAAGCGAGCTAGAGCGCTGAAACTGTGGCTATACGCACGTTCATGGAAACACGCTTCTTTGAGGTTTTAAGCTCAGAACGTGAATCTGAGCGTGTTTCTAGCCTGGGAACAGCTTCAGATCACAGTGCAATGCTTATATGGTATCGATTGGTCCAATGTGCTTGTATGGCCAATTTTGGAAGTGAATATAAGCTTCTGAAGTGAAGATATGCACTTTTTCAAAAACTTTTCTTTTTTTTAGAATTGCTTGTCAGAAATGTCCATTCTGTGTGTTACTCAGTGGGAAAGTGAACAACTTCAGTGAATTGTGACTATATTACTGAATTGGAGTGAATATGCTCGTATCTCTGTAAGGAAGCGAGCTAGAGCGCTGAAACTGTGGCTATACGCACTTTCATGAAAACATGCTTCTTTGAGGTTTTAAGCTCAGAACGTGAATCTGAGCGTGTTTCTGGCCTGGGAACAGCTTTAGATCACATTGCATTGCATATATTGTATCGATTGGTCCAATGTGCTTGTATGGCCAATTTTGGAAGTGAATATAAGCTTCTGAAGTGAAGATATGCACTTTTTCAAAAACTTTCTTTTTTTTAGATTTGCTTGTCAGAAATGTCCATCCTGTGTGTTACTCAGTGGGAAAGTGAACAACTTCAGTGAATTGTGACTATATTACTGAATTGGAGTGAATATGCTCGTATCTCTGCAAGAAAGCGCGCTAGAGCGCTGAAACTGTGGCTATACGCACGTTCATGGAAACACGCTTCTTTGAGTTTTTAATCTCAGAACGTGAATCTGAGCGTGTTTCTAGCCTGGGAACAGCTTCAGATCACAGTGCAATGCTTACATGGTATCGATTGGTCCAGTGTGCTTGTATGGCCATTTGGAAGTGAATATAAGCTTCTGAAGTGAAGATATGCACTTTTTCAAAAACTTTCTTTTTTTTAGATTTGCTTGTCAGAAATGTCCATTCTGTGTGTTACTCAGTGGGAAAGTGAACAACTTCAGTGAATTGTGACTATATTACTGAATTCGAGTGAATATGCTCGTATCTCTGTAAGGAAGCGCGCTAGAGCGCTGAAACTGTGGCTATACGCACTTTCATGGAAACACGCTTCTTTGAGGTTTTAAGCTCAGAACGTGAATCTGAGCGTGTTTCTAGCCTGGGAACAGCTTCAGATCACAGTGCAATGCTTACATGGTATCGATTGGTCCAATGTGCTTGTATGGCCATTTGGAAGTGAATATAAGCTTCTGAAGTGAAGATATGCACTTTTTCAAAAACTTTCTTTTTTTTAGATTTGCTTGTCAGAAATGTCCATTCTGTGTGTTACTCAGTGGGAAAGTGAACAACTTCAGTGAATTGTGACTATATTACTGAATTCGAGTGAATATGCTCGTATCTCTGTAAGGAAGCGCGCTAGAGCGCTGAAACTGTGGCTATACGCACTTTCATGGAAACACGCTTCTTTGAGGTTTTAAGCTCAGAACGTGAATCTGAGCGTGTTTCTAGCCTGGGAACAGCTTCAGATCACAGTGCAATGCTTATATGGTATCGATTGGTCCAATGTGCTTGTATGGCCATTTGGAAGTGAATATAAGCTTCTGAAGTGAAGATATGCACTTTTTCAAAAACTTTCTTTTTTTTAGTTTTGCTTGTCAAAAATGTCCTTTCTGTGTGGAACCCAGTGGGAAAGTGACAAACTTGAGTGAATTGTGACAATATGACTGAATTCGAGTGAATATGCGTTGATCTCTGTAAGGAAGCGCGCTAGAGCGCTGAAACTGTGGCTATACGTGCTTTCATGAAAACACGCTTCCTTGAGGTTTTAAGGTCAGAATGTGAAACTGTGCGTGCTTCTGGCCAGGGAACAGCTTCAGATCACAGTGCATTGCCTATGTTGTATCGTTTGGTCCAATGTGCTTGTATGGCCAATTTTAAGTGAATATAAGCTTCTGAAGTGAAGATATGTACTTTTCAAAAACTTTCTTTTTTTTTAATTTTGCTTGTCAAAAATTTCCATTCTGTGTGTAACCCAGTGGGAAAGTGACAAACTTGAGTGAATTGTGACAATATGACTGAATTGGAGTGAATATGCGTTTATCTCTGTAAGAAAGCGAGCTAGAGCGCTGAAACTGTGGCTATACGCACTTTCATGGAAACACGCTTCTTTGAGGTTTTAAGCTCAGAATGTGAATCTGAGCGTGTTTCTGGCCTGGGAACAGCTTCAGATCACAATGCAATGCGTATATGGTATCGTTTGGTCCAATGGCTTTTATGGCCAATTTTAAGTGAATATAAGCTTCTGAAGTGAAGATATGTACTTTTCAAAAACTTTCTTTTTTTTAGTTTTGCTTGTCAAAAATGTCCTTTCTGTGTGTAACTTAGTGAGAAAGTGACAAACTTGAGTGAATTGTGACAATATGACTGAATTGGAGTGAATATGCGTTTATCTCTGTAAGAAAGCGAGCTAGAGCGCTGAAACTGTGGCGAAACGCACTTTCATGAAAACATGCTTCTTTGAGGTTTTAAGCTCAGAACGTGAATCTGAGCGTGTTTCTGGCCTGGGAACAGCTTCAGAACACACTGCATTGCATATATTGTATCGATTGGTCCAATGTGCTTGTATGGCCAATTTTAAGTGAATATAAGCTTCTGAAGTGAAGATATGCGCTTTTTCAAAAACTTTCTTTTTTTTAGTTTTTTCTTGTCAAAAATGTCCTTTCTGTGTGTAACTTAGTGGGAAAGTGACAAACTTGAGTGAATTGTGACAATATGACTGAATTGGAGTGAATATGCGTTTATCTCTGTAAGAAAGCGAGCTAGAGCGCTGAAACTGTGGCGATACGCACTTTCATGAAAACATGCTTCTTTGAGGTTTTAAGCTCAGAACGTGAATCTGAGCGTGTTTCTGGCCTGGCAACAGCTTCAGATCACAGTGCAATGCATATATTGTATCGTTTGTTCCAATGTGCTTGTATGGCCAATTGGAAGTGAATAGAAGCTTCTGAAGTGAAGATATGCACTTTTTCAAAAACTTTCTTTTTTTTAGTTTTTTCTTGTCAAAAATGTCCTTTCTGTGTGTACCTTAGTGGGAAAGTGACAAACTTGAGTGAATTGTGACAATATGACTGAATTTGAGTGAATATGCGTTTATCTCTGTAAGAAACAAGCAAGAGCGCTGAAACTGTGGCGATACGCACTTTCATGAAAACATGCTTCTTTGAGGTTTTAAGCTCAGAACGTGAATCTGAGTGTGTTTCCGGCCTGGCAGCAGCTTCAGATCACAGTGCAATGCATATATGGTATCGATTGGTCCAATGTGCTTGTATGGCCATTTGGAAGTGAATATAAGCTTCTGAAGTGAAGATATGCACTTTTTCAAAAACTTTCTTTTTTTTAGTTTTTTCTTGTCAAAAATGTCCTTTCTGTGTGTAACTTAGTGGGAAAGTGACAAACTTGAGTGAATTGTGACAATATGACTGAATTGGAGTGAATATGCATTTATCTCTGGAAGAAAGCGAGCTAGAGCGCTGAAACTGTGGCTATACGCACTTTCATGAAAACATGCTTCTTTGAGGTTTTAAGCTCAGAACGTGAATCTGAGCGTGTTTCTGGCCTGGGAACAGCTTCAGATCACAGTGCATTGCATATATTGTATCGATTCGTCCAATGTGCTTGTATGGCCAATTTTAGAGAATATAAGCTTCTGAAGTGAAGATATGTACTTTTTCAAAAACTTTCTTTTTTTTTAATTTTGCTTGTCAAAAATTTCCATTCTGTGTGTAACCCAGTGGGAAAGTGACAAACTTGAGTGAATTGTGACAATATGACTGAATTGGAGTGAATATGCGTTTATCTCTGTAAGAAAGCGAGCTAGAGCGCTGAAACTGTGGCGAAACGCACTTTCATGAAAACATGCTTCTTTGAGGTTTGAAGCTCAGAACGTGAATCTGAGCGTGTTTCTGGCCTGGGAACAGCTTCAGAACACACTGCATTGCATATATTGTATCGATTGGTCCAATGTGCTTGTATGGCCAATTTTAAGTGAATATAAGCTTCTGAAGTGAAGATATGCGCTTTTTCAAAAACTTTCTTTTTTTTAGTTTTTTCTTGTCAAAAATGTCCTTTCTGTGTGTAACTTAGTGGGAAAGTGACAAACTTGAGTGAATTGTGACAATATGACTGAATTGGAGTGAATATGCGTTTATCTCTGTAAGAAAGCGAGCTAGAGCGCTGAAACTGTGGCGATACGCACTTTCATGAAAACATGCTTCTTTGAGGTTTTAAGCTCAGAACGTGAATCGTGAATAGATATGCACTTTTTCAAAAACTTTCTTTTTTTTAGTTTTTTCTTGTCAAAAATGTCCTTTCTGTGTGTAACTTAGTGGGAAAGTGACAAACTTGAGTGAATTGTGACAATATGACTGAATTGGAGTGAATATGCATTTATCTCTGTAAGAAAGCGAGCTAGAGCGCTGAAACTGTGGCTATACGCACTTTCATGAAAACATGCTTCTTTGAGGTTTTAAGCTCAGAACGTGAATCTGAGCGTGTTTCTGGCCTGGGAACAGCTTCAGATCACAGTGCATTGCATATATTGTATCGATTGGTCCAATGTGCTTGTATGGCCAATTTTAAGTGAATATAAGCTTCTGAAGTGAAGATATGTACTTTTCAAAAACTTTCTTTTTTTTTAATTTTGCTTGTCAAAAATTTCCATTCTGTGTGTAACCCAGTGGGAAAGTGACAAACTTGAGTGAATTGTGACAATATGACTGAATTGGAGTGAATATGCGTTTATCTCTGTAAGAAAGCGAGCTAGAGCGCTGAAACTGTGGCGAAACGCACTTTCATGAAAACATGCTTCTTTGAGGTTTGAAGCTCAGAACGTGAATCTGAGCGTGTTTCTGGCCTGGGAACAGCTTCAGAACACACTGCATTGCATATATTGTATCGATTGGTCCAATGTGCTTGTATGGCCAATTTTAAGTGAATATAAGCTTCTGAAGTGAAGATATGCGCTTTTTCAAAAACTTTCTTTTTTTTAGTTTTTTCTTGTCAAAAATGTCCTTTCTGTGTGTAACTTAGTGGGAAAGTGACAAACTTGAGTGAATTGTGACAATATGACTGAATTGGAGTGAATATGCGTTTATCTCTGTAAGAAAGCGAGCTAGAGCGCTGAAACTGTGGCGATACGCACTTTCATGAAAACATGCTTCTTTGAGGTTTTAAGCTCAGAACGTGAATCTGAGCGTGTTTCTGGCCTGGCAACAGCTTCAGATCACAGTGCAATGCATATATTGTATCGTTTGTTCCAATGTGCTTGTATGGCCAATTGGAAGTGAATAGAAGCTTCTGAAGTGAAGATATGCACTTTTTCAAAAACTTTCTTTTTTTTAGTTTTTTCTTGTCAAAAATGTCCTTTCTGTGTGTACCTTAGTGGGAAAGTGACAAACTTGAGTGAATTGTGACAATATGACTGAATTGGAGTGAATATGCGTTTATCTCTGTAAGAAACAAGCAAGAGCGCTGAAACTGTGGCGATACGCACTTTCATGAAAACATGCTTCTTTGAGGTTTTAAGCTCAGAACGTGAATCTGAGTGTGTTTCCGGCCTGGCAGCAGCTTCAGATCACAGTGCAATGCATATATGGTATCGTTTGGTCCAATGTGCTTGTATGGCCATTTGGAAGTGAATATAAGCTTCTGAAGTGAAGATATGCACTTTTTCAAAAACTTTCTTTTTTTTAGTTTTTTCTTGTCAAAAATGTCCTTTCTGTGTGTAACTTAGTGGGAAAGTGACAAACTTGAGTGAATTGTGACAATATGACTGAATTGGAGTGAATATGCGTTTATCTCTGTAAGAAAGCGAGCTAGAGCGCTGAAACTGTGGCGATACGCACTTTCATGAAAACATGCTTCTTTGAGGTTTTAAGCTCAGAACGTGAATCTGAGCGTGTTTCTGGCCTGGCAACAGCTTCAGATCACAGTGCAATGCATATATTGTATCGTTTGTTCCAATGTGCTTGTATGGCCAATTGGAAGTGAATAGAAGCTTCTGAAGTGAAGATATGCACTTTTTCAAAAACTTTCTTTTTTTTAGTTTTTTCTTGTCAAAAATGTCCTTTCTGTGTGTACCTTAGTGGGAAAGTGACAAACTTGAGTGAATTGTGACAATATGACTGAATTGGAGTGAATATGCGTTTATCTCTGTAAGAAACAAGCAAGAGCGCTGAAACTGTGGCTATACGCACTTTCATGAAAACATGCTTCTTTGAGGTTTTAAGCTCAGAACGTGAATCTGAGTGTGTTTCCGGCCTGGCAGCAGCTTCAGATCACAGTGCAATGCATATATGGTATCGTTTGGTCCAATGTGCTTGTATGGCCATTTGGAAGTGAATATAAGCTTCTGAAGTGAAGATATGCACTTTTTCAAAAACTTTCTTTTTTTTAGTTTTTTCTCGTCAAAAATGTCCTTTCTGTGTGTAACTTAGTGGGAAAGTGACCAACTTGAGTGAATTGTGACAATATGACTGAATTGGAGTGAATATGCGTTTATCTCTGTAAGAAAGCGAGCTAGAGCGCTGAAACTGTGGCTATACGCACTTTCATGAAAACATGCTTCTTTGAGGTTTTAAGCTCAGAACGTGAATCTGAGCGTGTTTCTGGCCTGGGAACAGCTTCAGATCACAGTGCATTGCATATATTGTATCGATTCGTCCAATGTGCTTGTATGGCCAATTTTAGAGAATATAAGCTTCTGAAGTGAAGATATGCACTTTTTCAAAAACTTTCTTTTTTTTAGTTTTGCTTGTCAAAAATGTCCTTTCTGTGTGTAACCCAGTGGGAAAGTGACAAACTTGAGTGAATTGTGACAATATGACTGAATTGGAGTGAATATGCGTTTATCTCTGTAAGAAAGCGAGCTAGAGCGCTGAAACTGTGGCAATACGCACTTTCATGAAAACATGCTTCTTTGAGGTTTTAAGCTCAGAACGTGAATCTGAGCGTGTTTCTGGCCTGGCAACAGCTTCAGATCACAGTGCAATGCATATATTGTATCGTTTGTTCCAATGTGCTTGTATGGCCAATTGGAAGTGAATAGAAGCTTCTGAAGTGAAGATATGCACTTTTTCAAAAACTTTCTTTTTTTTAGTTTTTTCTTGTCAAAAATGTCCTTTCTGTGTGTACCTTAGTGGGAAAGTGACAAACTTGAGTGAATTGTGACAATATGACTGAATTGGAGTGAATATGCGTTTATCTCTGTAAGAAACAAGCAAGAGCGCTGAAACTGTGGCGATACGCACTTTCATGAAAACATGCTTCTTTGAGGTTTTAAGCTCAGAACGTGAATCTGAGTGTGTTTCCGGCCTGGCAGCAGCTTCAGATCACAGTGCAATGCATATATGGTATCGTTTGGTCCAATGTGCTTGTATGGCCATTTGGAAGTGAATATAAGCTTCTGAAGTGAAGATATGCACTTTTTCAAAAACTTTCTTTTTTTTAGTTTTTTCTTGTCAAAAATGTCCTTTCTGTGTGTAACTTAGTGGGAAAGTGACAAACTTGAGTGAATTGTGACAATATGACTGAATTGGAGTGAATATGCGTTTATCTCTGTAAGAAAGCGAGCTAGAGCGCTGAAACTGTGGCGATACGCACTTTCATGAAAACATGCTTCTTTGAGGTTTTAAGCTCAGAACGTGAATCTGAGCGTGTTTCTGGCCTGGCAACAGCTTCAGATCACAGTGCAATGCATATATTGTATCGTTTGTTCCAACGTGCTTGTATGGCCAATTGGAAGTGAATAGAAGCTTCTGAAGTGAAGATATGCACTTTTTCAAAAACTTTCTTTTTTTTAGTTTTTTCTTGTCAAAAATGTCCTTTCTGTGTGTACCTTAGTGGGAAAGTGACAAACTTGAGTGAATTGTGACAATATGACTGAATTGGAGTGAATATGCGTTTATCTCTGTCAGAAACAAGCAAGAGCGCTGAAACTGTGGCTATACGCACTTTCATGAAAACATGCTTCTTTGAGGTTTTAAGCTCAGAACGTGAATCTGAGTGTGTTTCCGGCCTGGCAGCAGCTTCAGATCACAGTGCAATGCATATATGGTATCGTTTGGTCCAATGTGCTTGTATGGCCATTTGGAAGTGAATATAAGCTTCTGAAGTGAAGATATGCACTTTTTCAAAAACTTTCTTTTTTTTAGTTTTTTCTTGTCAAAAATGTCCTTTCTGTGTGTAACTTAGTGGGAAAGTGACCAACTTGAGTGAATTGTGACAATATGACTGAATTGGAGTGAATATGCGTTTATCTCTGTAAGAAAGCTAGCTAGAGCGCTGAAACTGTGGCTATACGCACTTTCATGAAAACATGCTTCTTTGAGGTTTTAAGCTCAGAACGTGAATCTGAGCGTGTTTCTGGCCTGGGAACAGCTTCAGATCACAGTGCATTGCATATATTGTATCGATTCGTCCAATGTGCTTGTATGGCCAATTTTAGAGAATATAAGCTTCTGAAGTGAACATATGTACTTTTTCAAAAACTTTCTTTTTTTTATTTTGCTTGTCAAAAATGTCCTTTCTTTGTGTAACTTAGTGGGAAAGTGACAAACTTGAGTGAATTGTGACAATATGACTGAATTGGAGTGAATATGCGTTTATCTCTGGAAGAAAGCGAGCTAGAGCGCTGAAACTGTGGCTATACGCACTTTCATGAAAACATGCTTCTTTGAGGTTTTAAGCTCAGAACGTGAATCTGAGCGTGTTTCTGGCCTGGGAACAGCTTCAGATCACAGTGCATTGCATATATTGTATCGATTCGTCCAATGTGCTTGTATGGCCAATTTTAGAGAATATAAGCTTCTGAAGTGAAGATATGTACTTTTTCAAAAACTTTCTTTTTTTTTATTTTGCTTGTCAAAAATGTCCTTTCTGTGTGTAACTTAGTGGGAAAGTGACAAACTTGAGTGAATTGTGACAATATGACTGAATTGGAGTGAATATGCGTTTATCTCTGTAAGAAAGCGAGCTAGAGCGCTGAAACTGTGGCTATACGCACGTTCATGGAAACACGCTTCTTTGAGGTTTTAAGCTCAGAACGTGAATCTGAGCGTGTTTCTAGCCTGGGAACAGCTTCAGATCACAGTGCAATGCTTATATGGTATCGATTGGTCCAATGTGCTTGTATGGCCATTTGGAAGTGAATATAAGCTTCTGAAGTGAAGATATGCACTTTTTCAAAAACTTTTCTTTTTTTTAGATTTGCTTGTCAGAAATGTCCATTCTGTGTGTTACTCAGTGGGAAAGTGAACAACTTCAGTGAATTGTGACTATATTACTGAATTGGAGTGAATATGCTCGTATCTCTGTAAGGAAGCGAGCTAGAGCGCTGAAACTGTGGCTATACGCACTTTCATGAAAACATGCTTCTTTGAGGTTTTAAGCTCAGAACGTGAATCTGAGCGTGTTTCTGGCCTGGGAACAGCTTTAGATCACATTGCATTGCATATATTGTATCGATTGGTCCAATGTGCTTGTATGGCCAATTTTGGAAGTGAATATAAGCTTCTGAAGTGAAGATATGCACTTTTTCAAAAACTTTCTTTTTTTTAGATTTGCTTGTCAGAAATGTCCATCCTGTGTGTTACTCAGTGGGAAAGTGAACAACTTCAGTGAATTGTGACTATATTACTGAATTCGAGTGAATATGCTCGTATCTCTGTAAGGAAGCGCGCTAGAGCGCTGAAACTGTGGCTATACGCACTTTCATGGAAACACGCTTCTTTGAGGTTTTAAGCTCAGAACGTGAATCTGAGCGTGTTTCTAGCCTGGGAACAGCTTCAGATCACAGTGCAATGCTTATATGGTATCGATTGGTCCAATGTGCTTGTATGGCCATTTGGAAGTGAATATAAGCTTCTGAAGTGAAGATATGCACTTTTTCAAAAACTTTCTTTTTTTTAGTTTTGCTTGTCAAAAATGTCCTTTCTGTGTGGAACCCAGTGGGAAAGTGACAAACTTGAGTGAATTGTGACAATATGACTGAATTCGAGTGAATATGCGTTGATCTCTGTAAGGAAGCGCGCTAGAGCGCTGAAACTGTGGCTATACGTGCTTTCATGAAAACACGCTTCCTTGAGGTTTTAAGGTCAGAATGTGAAACTGTGCGTGCTTCTGGCCAGGGAACAGCTTCAGATCACAGTGCATTGCCTATGTTGTATCGTTTGGTCCAATCTGCTTGTATGGCCAATTTTAAGTGAATATAAGCTTCTGAAGTGAAGATATGTACTTTTCAAAAACTTTCTTTTTTTTTAATTTTGCTTGTCAAAAATTTCCATTCTGTGTGTAACCCAGTGGGAAAGTGACAAACTTGAGTGAATTGTGACAATATGACTGAATTGGAGTGAATATGCGTTTATCTCTGTAAGAAAGCGAGCTAGAGCGCTGAAACTGTGGCTATACGCACTTTCATGGAAACACGCTTCTTTGAGGTTTTAAGCTCAGAATGTGAATCTGAGCGTGTTTCTGGCCTGGGAACAGCTTCAGATCACAATGCAATGCGTATATGGTATCGTTTGGTCCAATGGCTTTTATGGCCAATTTTAAGTGAATATAAGCTTCTGAAGTGAAGATATGTACTTTTCAAAAACTTTCTTTTTTTTAGTTTTGCTTGTCAAAAATGTCCTTTCTGTGTGTAACTTAGTGAGAAAGTGACAAACTTGAGTGAATTGTGACAATATGACTGAATTGGAGTGAATATGCGTTTATCTCTGTAAGAAAGCGAGCTAGAGCGCTGAAACTGTGGCGAAACGCACTTTCATGAAAACATGCTTCTTTGAGGTTTTAAGCTCAGAACGTGAATCTGAGCATGTTTCTGGCCTGGAAACAGCTTCAGAACACACTGCATTGCATATATTGTATCGATTGGTCCAATGTGCTTGTATGGCCAATTTTAAGTGAATATAAGCTTCTGAAGTGAAGATATGCGCTTTTTCAAAAACTTTCTTTTTTTTAGTTTTTTCTTGTCAAAAATGTCCTTTCTGTGTGTAACTTAGTGGGAAAGTGACAAACTTGAGTGAATTGTGACAATATGACTGAATTGGAGTGAATATGCGTTTATCTCTGTAAGAAAGCGAGCTAGAGCGCTGAAACTGTGGCGATACGCACTTTCATGAAAACATGCTTCTTTGAGGTTTTAAGCTCAGAACGTGAATCTGAGCGTGTTTCTGGCCTGGCAACAGCTTCAGATCACAGTGCAATGCATATATTGTATCGTTTGTTCCAATGTGCTTGTATGGCCAATTGGAAGTGAATAGAAGCTTCTGAAGTGAAGATATGCACTTTTTCAAAAACTTTCTTTTTTTTAGTTTTTTCTTGTCAAAAATGTCCTTTCTGTGTGTACCTTAGTGGGAAAGTGACAAACTTGAGTGAATTGTGACAATATGACTGAATTTGAGTGAATATGCGTTTATCTCTGTAAGAAACAAGCAAGAGCGCTGAAACTGTGGCGATACGCACTTTCATGAAAACATGCTTCTTTGAGGTTTTAAGCTCAGAACGTGAATCTGAGTGTGTTTCCGGCCTGGCAGCAGCTTCAGATCACAGTGCAATGCATATATGGTATCGATTGGTCCAATGTGCTTGTATGGCCATTTGGAAGTGAATATAAGCTTCTGAAGTGAAGATATGCACTTTTTCAAAAACTTTCTTTTTTTTAGTTTTTTCTTGTCAAAAATGTCCTTTCTGTGTGTAACTTAGTGGGAAAGTGACAAACTTGAGTGAATTGTGACAATATGACTGAATTGGAGTGAATATGCATTTATCTCTGTAAGAAAGCGAGCTAGAGCGCTGAAACTGTGGCTATACGCACTTTCATGAAAACATGCTTCTTTGAGGTTTTAAGCTCAGAACGTGAATCTGAGCGTGTTTCTGGCCTGGGAACAGCTTCAGATCACAGTGCATTGCATATATTGTATCGATTCGTCCAATGTGCTTGTATGGCCAATTTTAGAGAATATAAGCTTCTGAAGTGAAGATATGTACTTTTTCAAAAACTTTCTTTTTTTTTATTTTGCTTGTCAAAAATGTCCTTTCTGTGTGTAACTTAGTGGGAAAGTGACAAACTTGAGTGAATCGTGACAATATGACTGAATTGGAGTGAATATGCGTTTATCTCTGGAAGAAAGCGAGCTAGAGCGCTGAAACTGTGGCTATACGCACTTTCATGAAAACATGCTTCTTTGAGGTTTTAAGCTCAGAACGTGAATCTGAGCGTGTTTCTGGCCTGGGAACAGCTTCAGATCACAGTGCATTGCATATATTGTATCGATTGGTCCAATGTGCTTGTATGGCCAATTTTAAGTGAATATAAGCTTCTGAAGTGAAGATATGTACTTTTCAAAAACTTTCTTTTTTTTTAATTTTGCTTGTCAAAAATTTCCATTCTGTGTGTAACCCAGTGGGAAAGTGACAAACTTGAGTGAATTGTGACAATATGACTGAATTGGAGTGAATATGCGTTTATCTCTGTAAGAAAGCGAGCTAGAGCGCTGAAACTGTGGCTATACGCACTTTCATGGAAACACGCTTCTTTGAGGTTTTAAGCTCAGAATGTGAATCTGAGCGTGTTTCTGGCCTGGGAACAGCTTCAGATCACAATGCAATGCGTATATGGTATCGTTTGGTCCAATGGCTTTTATGGCCAATTTTAAGTGAATATAAGCTTCTGAAGTGAAGATATGTACTTTTCAAAAACTTTCTTTTTTTTAGTTTTGCTTGTCAAAAATGTCCTTTCTGTGTGTAACTTAGTGAGAAAGTGACAAACTTGAGTGAATTGTGACAATATGACTGAATTGGAGTGAATATGCGTTTATCTCTGTAAGAAAGCGAGCTAGAGCGCTGAAACTGTGGCGAAACGCACTTTCATGAAAACATGCTTCTTTGAGGTTTGAAGCTCAGAACGTGAATCTGAGCGTGTTTCTGGCCTGGGAACAGCTTCAGAACATACTGCATTGCATATATTGTATCGATTGGTCCAATGTGCTTGTATGGCCAATTTTAAGTGAATATAAGCTTCTGAAGTGAAGATATGCGCTTTTTCAAAAACTTTCTTTTTTTTAGTTTTTTCTTGTCAAAAATGTCCTTTCTGTGTGTAACTTAGTGGGAAAGTGACAAACTTGAGTGAATTGTGACAATATGACTGAATTGGAGTGAATATGCGTTTATCTCTGTAAGAAAGCGAGCTAGAGCGCTGAAACTGTGGCGATACGCACTTTCATGAAAACATGCTTCTTTGAGGTTTTAAGCTCAGAACGTGAATCTGAGCGTGTTTCTGGCCTGGCAACAGCTTCAGATCACAGTGCAATGCATATGTTGTATCGTTTGTTCCAATGTGCTTGTATGGCCAATTGGAAGTGAATAGAAGCTTCTGAAGTGAAGATATGCACTTTTTCAAAAACTTTCTTTTTTTTAGTTTTTTCTTGTCAAAAATGTCCTTTCTGTGTGTACCTTAGTGGGAAAGTGACAAACTTGAGTGAATTGTGACAATATGACTGAATTGGAGTGAATATGCGTTTATCTCTGTAAGAAACAAGCAAGAGCGCTGAAACTGTGGCGATACGCACTTTCATGAAAACATGCTTCTTTGAGGTTTTAAGCTCAGAACGTGAATCTGAGTGTGTTTCCGGCCTGGCAGCAGCTTCAGATCACAGTGCAATGCATATATGGTATCGATTGGTCCAATGTGCTTGTATGGCCATTTGGAAGTGAATATAAGCTTCTGAAGTGAAGATATGCACTTTTTCAAAAACTTTCTTTTTTTTAGTTTTTTCTTGTCAAAAATGTCCTTTCTGTGTGTAACTTAGTGGGAAAGTGACAAACTTGAGTGAATTGTGACAATATGACTGAATTGGAGTGAATATGCGTTTATCTCTGTAAGAAAGCGAGCTAGAGCGCTGAAACTGTGGCTATACGCACTTTCATGAAAACATGCTTCTTTGAGGTTTTAAGCTCAGAACGTGAATCTGAGCGTGTTTCTGGCCTGGGAACAGCTTCAGATCACAGTGCATTGCATATATTGTATCGATTCGTCCAATGTGCTTGTATGGCCAATTTTAGAGAATATAAGCTTCTGAAGTGAAGATATGTACTTTTTCAAAAACTTTCTTTTTTTTTATTTTGCTTGTCAAAAATGTCATTTCTGTGTGTAACTTAGTGGGAAAGTGACAAACTTGAGTGAATCGTGACAATATGACTGAATTGGAGTGAATATGCGTTTATCTCTGGAAGAAAGCGAGCTAGAGCGCTGAAACTGTGGCTATACGCACTTTCATGAAAACATGCTTCTTTGAGGTTTTAAGCTCAGAACGTGAATCTGAGCGTGTTTCTGGCCTGGGAACAGCTTCAGATCACAGTGCATTGCATATATTGTATCGATTGGTCCAATGTGCTTGTATGGCCAATTTTAAGTGAATATAAGCTTCTGAAGTGAAGATATGTACTTTTCAAAAACTTTCTTTTTTTTTAATTTTGCTTGTCAAAAATTTCCATTCTGTGTGTAACCCAGTGGGAAAGTGACAAACTTGAGTGAATTGTGACAATATGACTGAATTGGAGTGAATATGCGTTTATCTCTGTAAGAAAGCGAGCTAGAGCGCTGAAACTGTGGCTATACGCACTTTCATGGAAACACGCTTCTTTGAGGTTTTAAGCTCAGAATGTGAATCTGAGCGTGTTTCTGGCCTGGGAACAGCTTCAGATCACAATGCAATGCGTATATGGTATCGTTTGGTCCAATGGCTTTTATGGCCAATTTTAAGTGAATATAAGCTTCTGAAGTGAAGATATGTACTTTTCAAAAACTTTCTTTTTTTTAGTTTTGCTTGTCAAAAATGTCCTTTCTGTGTGTAACTTAGTGAGAAAGTGACAAACTTGAGTGAATTGTGACAATATGACTGAATTGGAGTGAATATGCGTTTATCTCTGTAAGAAAGCGAGCTAGAGCGCTGAAACTGTGGCGAAACGCACTTTCATGAAAACATGCTTCTTTGAGGTTTGAAGCTCAGAACGTGAATCTGAGCGTGTTTCTGGCCTGGGAACAGCTTCAGAACATACTGCATTGCATATATTGTATCGATTGGTCCAATGTGCTTGTATGGCCAATTTTAAGTGAATATAAGCTTCTGAAGTGAAGATATGCGCTTTTTCAAAAACTTTCTTTTTTTTAGTTTTTTCTTGTCAAAAATGTCCTTTCTGTGTGTAACTTAGTGGGAAAGTGACAAACTTGAGTGAATTGTGACAATATGACTGAATTGGAGTGAATATGCGTTTATCTCTGTAAGAAAGCGAGCTAGAGCGCTGAAACTGTGGCGATACGCACTTTCATGAAAACATGCTTCTTTGAGGTTTTAAGCTCAGAACGTGAATCTGAGCGTGTTTCTGGCCTGGCAACAGCTTCAGATCACAGTGCAATGCATATATTGTATCGTTTGTTCCAATGTGCTTGTATGGCCAATTGGAAGTGAATAGAAGCTTCTGAAGTGAAGATATGCACTTTTTCAAAAACTTTCTTTTTTTTAGTTTTTTCTTGTCAAAAATGTCCTTTCTGTGTGTACCTTAGTGGGAAAGTGACAAACTTGAGTGAATTGTGACAATATGACTGAATTGGAGTGAATATGCGTTTATCTCTGTAAGAAACAAGCAAGAGCGCTGAAACTGTGGCGATACGCACTTTCATGAAAACATGCTTCTTTGAGGTTTTAAGCTCAGAACGTGAATCTGAGTGTGTTTCCGGCCTGGCAGCAGCTTCAGATCACAGTGCAATGCATATATGGTATCGATTGGTCCAATGTGCTTGTATGGCCATTTGGAAGTGAATATAAGCTTCTGAAGTGAAGATATGCACTTTTTCAAAAACTTTCTTTTTTTTAGTTTTTTCTTGTCAAAAATGTCCTTTCTGTGTGTAACTTAGTGGGAAAGTGACAAACTTGAGTGAATTGTGACAATATGACTGAATTGGAGTGAATATGCGTTTATCTCTGTAAGAAAGCGAGCTAGAGCGCTGAAACTGTGGCTATACGCACTTTCATGAAAACATGCTTCTTTGAGGTTTTAAGCTCAGAACGTGAATCTGAGCGTGTTTCTGGCCTGGGAACAGCTTCAGATCACAGTGCATTGCATATATTGTATCGATTCGTCCAATGTGCTTGTATGGCCAATTTTAGAGAATATAAGCTTCTGAAGTGAAGATATGTACTTTTTCAAAAACTTTCTTTTTTTTTATTTTGCTTGTCAAAAATGTCATTTCTGTGTGTAACTTAGTGGGAAAGTGACAAACTTGAGTGAATCGTGACAATATGACTGAATTGGAGTGAATATGCGTTTATCTCTGGAAGAAAGCGAGCTAGAGCGCTGAAACTGTGGCTATACGCACTTTCATGAAAACATGCTTCTTTGAGGTTTTAAGCTCAGAACGTGAATCTGAGCGTGTTTCTGGCCTGGGAACAGCTTCAGATCACAGTGCATTGCATATATTGTATCGATTGGTCCAATGTGCTTGTATGGCCAATTTTAAGTGAATATAAGCTTCTGAAGTGAAGATATGTACTTTTCAAAAACTTTCTTTTTTTTTAATTTTGCTTGTCACAAATGTCCATTCTGTGTGTAACCCAGTGGGAAAGTGACAAACTTGAGTGAATTGTGACAATATGACTGAATTGGAGTGAATATGCGTTTATCTCTGTAAGAAAGCGAGCTAGAGCGCTGAAACTGTGGCTATACGCACTTTCATGGAAACACGCTTCTTTGAGGTTTTAAGCTCAGAATGTGAATCTGAGCGTGTTTCTGGCCTGGGAACAGCTTCAGATCACAATGCAATGCGTATATGGTATCGTTTGGTCCAATGGCTTTTATGGCCAATTTTAAGTGAATATAAGCTTCTGAAGTGAAGATATGTACTTTTCAAAAACTTTCTTTTTTTTAGTTTTGCTTGTCAAAAATGTCCTTTCTGTGTGTAACTTAGTGAGAAAGTGACAAACTTGAGTGAATTGTGACAATATGACTGAATTGGAGTGAATATGCGTTTATCTCTGTAAGAAAGCGAGCTAGAGCGCTGAAACTGTGGCGAAACGCACTTTCATGAAAACATGCTTCTTTGAGGTTTGAAGCTCAGAACGTGAATCTGAGCGTGTTTCTGGCCTGGGAACAGCTTCAGAACATACTGCATTGCATATATTGTATCGATTGGTCCAATGTGCTTGTATGGCCAATTTTAAGTGAATATAAGCTTCTGAAGTGAAGATATGCGCTTTTTCAAAAACTTTCTTTTTTTTAGTTTTTTCTTGTCAAAAATGTCCTTTCTGTGTGTAACTTAGTGGGAAAGTGACAAACTTGAGTGAATTGTGACAATATGACTGAATTGGAGTGAATATGCGTTTATCTCTGTAAGAAAGCGAGCTAGAGCGCTGAAACTGTGGCGATACGCACTTTCATGAAAACATGCTTCTTTGAGGTTTTAAGCTCAGAACGTGAATCTGAGCGTGTTTCTGGCCTGGCAACAGCTTCAGATCACAGTGCAATGCATATATTGTATCGTTTGTTCCAATGTGCTTGTATGGCCAATTGGAAGTGAATAGAAGCTTCTGAAGTGAAGATATGCACTTTTTCAAAAACTTTCTTTTTTTTAGTTTTTTCTTGTCAAAAATGTCCTTTCTGTGTGTACCTTAGTGGGAAAGTGACAAACTTGAGTGAATTGTGACAATATGACTGAATTGGAGTGAATATGCGTTTATCTCTGTAAGAAACAAGCAAGAGCGCTGAAACTGTGGCGATACGCACTTTCATGAAAACATGCTTCTTTGAGGTTTTAAGCTCAGAACGTGAATCTGAGTGTGTTTCCGGCCTGGCAGCAGCTTCAGATCACAGTGCAATGCATATATGGTATCGTTTGGTCCAATGTGCTTGTATGGCCATTTGGAAGTGAATATAAGCTTCTGAAGTGAAGATATGCACTTTTTCAAAAACTTTCTTTTTTTTAGTTTTTTCTTGTCAAAAATGTCCTTTCTGTGTGTAACTTAGTGGGAAAGTGACCAACTTGAGTGAATTGTGACAATATGACTGAATTGGAGTGAATATGCGTTTATCTCTGTAAGAAAGCGAGCTAGAGCGCTGAAACTGTGGCTATACGCACTTTCATGAAAACATGCTTCTTTGAGGTTTTAAGCTCAGAACGTGAATCTGAGCGTGTTTCTGGCCTGGGAACAGCTTCAGATCACAGTGCATTGCATATATTGTATCGATTCGTCCAATGTGCTTGTATGGCCAATTTTAGAGAATATAAGCTTCTGAAGTGAAGATATGTACTTTTTCAAAAACTTTCTTTTTTTTATTTTGCTTGTCAAAAATGTCCTTTCTGTGTGTAACTTAGTGGGAAAGTGACAAACTTGAGTGAATCGTGACAATATGACTGAATTGGAGTGAATATGCGTTTATCTCTGGAAGAAAGCGAGCTAGAGCGCTGAAACTGTGGCTATACGCACTTTCATGAAAACATGCTTCTTTGAGGTTTTAAGCTCAGAACGTGAATCTGAGCGTGTTTCTGGCCTGGGAACAGCTTCAGATCACAGTGCATTGCATATATTGTATCGATTGGTCCAATGTGCTTGTATGGCCAATTTTAAGTGAATATAAGCTTCTGAAGTGAAGATATGTACTTTTCAAAAACTTTCTTTTTTTTTTATTTTGCTTGTCAAAAATTTCCATTCTGTGTGTAACCCAGTGGGAAAGTGACTAACTTGAGTGAATTGTGACAATATGACTGAATTGGAGTGAATATGCGTTTATCTCTGTAAGAAAGCGAGCTAGAGCGCTGAAACTGTGGCTATACGCACTTTCATGGAAACACGCTTCTTTGAGGTTTTAAGCTCAGAATGTGAATCTGAGCGTGTTTCTGGCCTGGGAACAGCTTCAGATCACAATGCAATGCGTATATGGTATCGTTTGGTCCAATGGCTTTTATGGCCAATTTTAAGTGAATATAAGCTTCTGAAGTGAAGATATGTACTTTTCAAAAACTTTCTTTTTTTTAGTTTTGCTTGTCAAAAATGTCCTTTCTGTGTGTAACTTAGTGAGAAAGTGACAAACTTGAGTGAATTGTGACAATATGACTGAATTGGAGTGAATATGCGTTTATCTCTGTAAGAAAGCGAGCTAGAGCGCTGAAACTGTGGCGAAACGCACTTTCATGAAAACATGCTTCTTTGAGGTTTGAAGCTCAGAACGTGAATCTGAGCGTGTTTCTGGCCTGGGAACAGCTTCAGAACACACTGCATTGCATATATTGTATCGATTGGTCCAATGTGCTTGTATGGCCAATTGGAAGTGAATAGAAGCTTCTGAAGTGAAGATATGCACTTTTTCAAAAACTTTCTTTTTTTTAGTTTTTTCTTGTCAAAAATGTCCTTTCTGTGTGTACCTTAGTGGGAAAGTGACAAACTTGAGTGAATTGTGACAATATGACTGAATTGGAGTGAATATGCGTTTATCTCTGTAAGAAACAAGCAAGAGCGCTGAAACTGTGGCGATACGCACTTTCATGAAAACATGCTTCTTTGAGGTTTTAAGCTCAGAACGTGAATCTGAGTGTGTTTCCGGCCTGGCAGCAGCTTCAGATCACAGTGCAATGCATATATGGTATCGTTTGGTCCAATGTGCTTGTATGGCCATTTGGAAGTGAATATAAGCTTCTGAAGTGAAGATATGCACTTTTTCAAAAACTTTCTTTTTTTTAGTTTTTTCTTGTCAAAAATGTCCTTTCTGTGTGTAACTTAGTGGGAAAGTGACCAACTTGAGTGAATTGTGACAATATGACTGAATTGGAGTGAATATGCGTTTATCTCTGTCAGAAAGCGAGCTAGAGCGCTGAAACTGTGGCTATACGCACTTTCATGAAAACATGCTTCTTTGAGGTTTTAAGCTCAGAACGTGAATCTGAGCGTGTTTCTGGCCTGGGAACAGCTTCAGATCACAGTGCATTGCATATATTGTATCGATTCGTCCAATGTGCTTGTATGGCCAATTTTAGAGAATATAAGCTTCTGAAGTGAAGATATGTACTTTTTCAAAAACTTTCTTTTTTTTATTTTGCTTGTCAAAAATGTCCTTTCTGTGTGTAACTTAGTGGGAAAGTGACAAACTTGAGTGAATTGTGACAATATGACTGAATTGGAGTGAATATGCGTTTATCTCTGGAAGAAAGCGAGCTAGAGCGCTGAAACTGTGGCTATACGCACTTTCATGAAAACATGCTTCTTTGAGGTTTTAAGCTCAGAACGTGAATCTGAGCGTGTTTCTGGCCTGGGAACAGCTTCAGATCACAGTGCATTGCATATATTGTATCGATTGGTCCAATGTGCTTGTATGGCCAATTTTGGAAGTGAATATAAGCTTCTGAAGTGAAGATATGCACTTTTTCAAAAACTTTCTTTTTTTTAGATTTGCTTGTCAGAAATGTCCATTCTGTGTGTTACTCAGTGGGAAAGTGAACAACTTCAGTGAATTGTGACTATATTACTGAATTGGAGTGAATATGCTCGTATCTCTGTAAGGAAGCGCGCTAGAGCGCTGAAACTGTGGCTATACGCACTTTCATGGAAACACGCTTCTTTGAGGTTTTAAGCTCAGAACGTGAATCTGAGCGTGTTTCTAGCCTGGGAACAGCTTCAGATCACAGTGCAATGCTTATATGGTATCGATTGGTCCAATGTGCTTGTATGGCCATTTGGAAGTGAATATAAGCTTCTGAAGTGAAGATAAGCACTTTTTCAAAAACTTTCTTTTTTTTAGTTTTGCTTGTCAAAAATGTCCTTTCTGTGTGTAACCCAGTGGGAAAGTGACAAACTTGAGTGAATTGTGACAATATGACTGAATTCGAGTGAATATGCGTTTATCTCTGTAAGGAAGCGCGCTAGAGCGCTGAAACTGTGGCTATACGTGCTTTCATGAAAACACGCTTCTTTGAGGTTTTAAGCTCAGAACGTGAATCTGAGCGTGTTTCTGGCCTGGGAACAGCTTCAGATCACAATGCAATGCGTATATGGTATCGTTTGGTCCAATGGCTTTTATGGCCAATTTTAAGTGAATATAAGCTTCTGAAGTCAAGATATGTACTTTTCAAAAACTTTCTTTTTTTTAGTTTTGCTAGTCAAAAATGTCCTTTCTGTGTGTAACTTAGTGAGAAAGTGACAAACTTGAGTGAATTGTGACAATATGACTGAATTGGAGTGAATATGCGTTTATCTCTGTAAGAAAGCGAGCTAGAGCGCTGAAACTGTGGCTATACGCACTTTCATGAAAACATGCTTCTTTGAGGTTTTAAGCTCAGAACGTGAATCTGAGCGTGTTTCTGGCCTGGGAACAGCTTCAGAACACAGTGCATTGCATATATTGTATCGATTGGTCCAATGTGCTTGTATGGCCAATTTTAAGTGAATATAAGCTTCTGAAGTGAAGATATGCACTTTTTCAAAAACTTTCTTTTTTTTAGTTTTTTCTTGTCAAAAATGTGCTTTCTGTGTGTAACTTAGTGGGAAAGTGACAAACTTGAGTGAATTGTGACAATATGACTGAATTGGAGTGAATATGCGTTTATCTCTGTAAGAAAGCGAGCAAGAGCGCTGAAACTGTGTTGATACGCACTTTCATGAAAACATGCTTCTTTGAGGTTTTAAGCTCAGAACGTGAATCTGAGCGTGTTTCTGGCCTGGCAACAGCTTCAGATCACAGTGCAATGCATATATTGTATCGTTTGTTCCAATGTGCTTGTATGGCCAATTGGAAGTGAATAGAAGCTTCTGAAGTGAAGATATGCACTTTTTCAAAAACTTTCTTTTTTTTAGTTTTTTCTTGTCAAAAATGTCCTTTCTGTGTGTACCTTAGTGGGAAAGTGACAAACTTGAGTGAATTGTGACAATATGACTGAATTGGAGTGAATATGCGTTTATCTCTGTAAGAAACAAGCAAGAGCGCTGAAACTGTGGCGATACGCACTTTCATGAAAACATGCTTCTTTGAGGTTTTAAGCTCAGAACGTGAATCTGAGTGTGTTTCCGGCCTGGCAGCAGCTTCAGATCACAGTGCAATGCATATATGGTATCGTTTGGTCCAATGTGCTTGTATGGCCATTTGGAAGTGAATATAAGCTTCTGAAGTGAAGATATGCACTTTTTCAAAAACTTTCTTTTTTTTAGTTTTTTCTTGTCAAAAATGTCCTTTCTGTGTGTAACTTAGTGGGAAAGTGACCAACTTGAGTGAATTGTGACAATATGACTGAATTGGAGTGAATATGCGTTTATCTCTGTAAGAAAGCGAGCTAGAGCGCTGAAACTGTGGCTATACGCACTTTCATGAAAACATGCTTCTTTGAGGTTTTAAGCTCAGAACGTGAATCTGAGCGTGTTTCTGGCCTGGGAACAGCTTCAGATCACAATGCAATGCGTATATGGTATCGTTTGGTCCAATGTGCTTGTATGGCCAATTTTGGAAGTGAATATAAGCTTCTGAAGTGAAGATATGCACTTTTTCAAAAACTTTCTTTTTTTAGATTTGCTTGTCAGAAATGTCCATTCTGTGTGTTACTCAGTGGGAAAGTGAACAACTTCAGTGAATTGTGACTATATTACTGAATTGGAGTGAATATGCTCGTATCTCTGTAAGGAAGCGCGCTAGAGCGCTGAAACTGTGGCTATACGCACGTTCATGGAAACACGCTTCTTTGAGGTTTTAAGCTCAGAACGTGAATCTGAGCGTGTTTCTAGCCTGGCAACAGCTTCAGATCACAGTGCAATGCTTATATGGTATCGATTGGTCCAATGTGCTTGTATGGCCATTTGGAAGTGAATATAAGCTTCTGAAGTGAAGATATGCACTTTTTCAAAAACTTTCTTTTTTTTTGATTTGCTTGTCAGAAATGTCCATTCTGTGTGTTACTCAGTGGGAAAGTGAACAACTTCAGTGAATTGTGACTATATTACTGAATTGGAGTGAATATGCTCGTATCTCTGTAAGGAAGCGCGCTAGAGCGCTGAAACTGTGGCTATACGCACTTTCATGGAAACACGCTTCTTTGAGGTTTTAAGCTCAGAACGTGAATCTGAGCGTGTTTCTAGCCTGGGAAAAGCTTCAGATCACAGTGCAATGCTTATTTGGTATCGATTGGTCCAATGTGCTTGTATGGCCATTTGGAAGTGAATATAAGCTTCTGAAGTGAAGATATGCACTTTTTCAAAAACTTTCTTTTTTTTAGTTTTGCTTGTCAAAAATGTCCTTTCTGTGTGTAACCCAGTGGGAAAGTGACAAACTTGAGTGAATTGTGACAATATGACTGAATTCGAGTGAATATGCGTTTATCTCTGTAAGGAAGCGCGCTAGAGCGCTGAAACTGTGGCTATACGTGCTTTCATGAAAACACGCTTCCTTGAGGTTTTTTAGGTCAGAATGTGAAACTGTGCGTGCTTCTGGCCAGGGAACAGCTTCAGATCACAGTGCATTGCATATGTTGTATTGATTGGTCCAATGTAGTTGTATGGCCAATTTTAAGTGAATATAAGCTTCTGAAGTGAAGATATGTACTTTTCAAAAACTTTCTTTTTTTTTAATTTTGCTTGTCACAAATGTCCATTCTGGGTGTAACCCAGTTGGAAAAGGACAAATTTGAGTGAATTGTGACAATATGACTGAATTGGAGTGAATATGCGTTTATCTCTGTAAGAAAGCGAGCAAGAGCGCTGAAACTGTGGCTATACGCACTTTCATGGAAACACGCTTCTTTGAGGTTTTAAGCTCAGAACGTGAATCTGAGCGTGTTTCTGGCCTGGGAACAGCTTCAGATCACAGTGCAATGCTTATATGGTATCGATTGGTCCAATGTGCTTGTATGGCCATTTGGAAGTGAATATAAGCTTCTGAAGTGAAGATATGCACTTTTTCAAAAACTTTCTTTTTTTTAGATTTGCTTGTCAGAAATGTCCATTCTGTGTGTTACTCAGTGGGAAAGTGAACAACTTCAGTGAATTGTGACTATATTACTGAATTGGAGTGAATATGCTCGTATCTCTGTAAGGAAGCGCGCTAGAGCGCTGAAACTGTGGCTATACGCACTTTCATGGAAACACGCTTCTTTGAGGTTTTAAGCTCAGAACGTGAATCTGAGCGTGTTTCTAGCCTGGGAACAGCTTCAGATCACAGTGCAATGCTTATATGGTATCGATTGGTCCAATGTGCTTGTATGGCCATTTGGAAGTGAATATAAGCTTCTGAAGTGAAGATATGCACTTTTTCAAAAACTTTCTTTTTTTTAGTTTTGCTTGTCAAAAATGTCCTTTCTGTGTGTAACCCAGTGGGAAAGTGACAAACTTGAGTGAATTGTGACAATATGACTGAATTCGAGTGAATATGCGTTTATCTCTGTAAGGAAGCGCGCTAGAGCGCTGAAACTGTGGCTATACGTGCTTTCATGAAAACACGCTTCCTTGAGGTTTTAAGGTCAGAATGTGAAACTGTGCGTGCTTCTGGCCAGGGAACAGCTTCAGATCACAGTGCATTGCATATGTTGTATCGATTGGTCCAATGTAGTTGTATGGCCAATTTTAAGTGAATATAAGCTTCTGAAGTGAAGATATGTACTTTTCAAAAACTTTCTTTTTTTTTAATTTTGCTTGTCACAAATGTCCATTCTGGGTGTAACCCAGTTGGAAAATGACAAATTTGAGTGAATTGTGACAATATGACTGAATGGGAGTGAATATGCGTTTATCTCTGTAAGAAAGCTGTTGTGTTCCAGGGTTCTGGCCTTTGGCCAGAACAGTATTATTCATGGTTTTAACAGTTTCATGTATCAAGATTCCATAGTTCATAGTTTCATAGTTCATTGTTCATGTCACAGTTTTTGCATTTCATGTTTCCATGTCCATGTTTTTACTTTTCCATGTTTTTGTTCTTGCCAGGTCTGCCATGCCACTCCACCGCTTGTCTGCGTTCCGCCCCGTGCCTTCGTTGTTGCACATTTCTGAGCTATGGTTGGCTTTGGTATTTCCCCTTCCTTCCATGCTGTGCTGATTCGGGGCTCTCTAAGCTTAATTGGCAATTAACTGTTTTTAAGTTACTAACATTTACTAACACTCACTGGGTTGGTGTAATTCTTAGATAGGCACATTACTAATACTACTAATTTAGACAGGGAGTTTATTGTCATGATTCCTGCTTTGCTATTTCAAGATCTTGCTGTGCTTTTCTGTTCTTAACATTCATGCTTGCTTCCAAACTGCATACTTAATTGGTACTTAAGCTGAGCACGCTCATTCTCTTAATGAGCAGGTCATGTCATCCAATCTCTGTCCATGTCTTGATCTTGCCATGCCTCTTGTTTCTCTCTCTCCAGGTGTTACCCCTCATGTCATGATTTCCAAGCCTTTATCTGGATGCGGTGGAAGTTGGCTGGCAGACAGTGTCTCAAGTTTGTTTCTAGTCGCGTCTCGTTTAGCCAAGTTCTTGTCAGGTTCCCTAGTATCTCGTCCTAGCCTCTTGTTTTGTATATATATATATATATATATATATATATATATTTAGTCTTGTTATTTATTTTTCTTGATCTTCTCGCCTGGAGTTTCCAGTGCCTTTTGTTTTTTGCCTTTTTGCATTTATTGTTTTATAGCTCTGTGTAGCTTACCTCAGTTTGTTTTTTGCAACCCTTTGGGCCAAGTTTTTTGTTGGCCCTCGTGCCTGTTTTGTTTTGTTTATTAATAAATCCTCATTCCCTTCTCCCCGCATCTGGTGTCTTACTGATCCCATATCAGTAGACACTGTCTCCCAGACACCAGCGGGATGGAGTGCAGGATCGCCCAGCGAGAGGCTGAGCTGCTACATCAACGGCAGCAGATCCAGGAGCTGACAGCTGCGCTGGCCACACTGAAGGCCAGCCTTCCCCGGGCAAGTCCCAGCCTGGGTCCCATCATGCCAGCTGTCCAGCCCCGGGCTCCTGCAGCACACCAGCCACCCGTCACCCCTGTGCGCCAGCCCGGCGCAGAAGCACCTCAGCTGCAGCCAGCTGTCCACCCTGGTCCTGAGCCCTGCCTTCCACCGCCCGAAAGGTACGGTGGAGAACCAGGGTTCTGCAGGGCTTTTCTCACCTCCTGTGAGATGTGTTTCGCTCTGCAGCCCTCTACCTTCGCCTCAGAGCCGGCCCGAGTCGCCTTCGTCCTCTCCCAGCTGACGGGGCGGGCTCGCTTGTGGGGAACTGCCGCATGGCAGGCTCGGCAGCCCTGCACTACCACCTACCGGGCCTTGGCGGAGGAGCTACTGCGTGTCTTTGACCGCTCCAGGCAGGGGAGAGCCGCAGGACGGGAGCTGCTGAGGATGAGGCAGGGGAGGAGATCGGTGGCGGACTACGCCATCGATTTTCAGACGGTGGCAGCCACGTCAGGCTGGAGCAGGGAGGCGCTGTGTGACGTGTTCCTCCAGGGGCTGTCCGAACCAGTCAAAGACCGACTGCTCTTCTGTGAGATCCCTGAGTCTCCAGAGGCCCTTATAGACCTGGCCCTGCGCATCGACAGCCGCCTGGAGGAGAGGGCGCTCACCCTTGGCCCTGGCCGACGCTCTACCCCCTCTGGCCAGATCCAACCCCCGTGCCCTGATCGCGCGTCGCCTCAGGACCAGCCGAGGGGGGACGCCACCACACTCTCTCCTGGAGAGGCATCTCCCTTGGAGATCGGGAGGTCCCGGCTCACCCAGGAGGAGCGCCAACGGAGAAGGAGGTCGGGGGCGTGTTTTTACTGCGGCCAGCAGGGTCATGCGGTCCGAGGCTGTCCATCAAGACAACGCCCACTAGCGTCTGGAGGAGTACTAGTGGGTGCTTCAGCCAAGGAAACCTCCTCCTACCGCCGGACCTGCATCCCGGTGACCCTGACCTGGGAGGGCTGCTCTCGCAAGACCACCGCCCTCATTGACTCAGGAGCTGAGGAGAGCTTCATTGACGCCAGAGCTGCCGCCGAGTGGGGGGTTCCCCTCTCCCAACTTCCCAGCCCATTGTCCATCTCAGGGCTGGGTGGGCAACCCCTTGCTAAGGTGTGCTACCAGACCATTGCCATCCAGCTGCTGGCGTCAGGCAACCACCACGAACAGGTCCGGCTGTTCGTGACCGAGACACCCCGCTCTCCCATTGTCCTGGGTCATCCGTGGTTGGCGTTACATGGGCCGGTGATTGACTGGGCCCGCCATGAGGTGCGGGAGTGGAGTCCCTCCTGTTCGGCCAGCTGCCTCCTCGACTCCCGACCCTCCTGTTCGGCGGATGGACCAGCTTCCGAGGGGAAGCCAGACGTCTCCAGAGTGCCTCCTGAATACCATGACCTGGCGGCTGTCTTCAGCAAGTCCCGTGCGGTGTCTCTGCCCCCGCACCGGCCATATGACTGTGCTATTGACCTCCAGCCTGGTACAGCACCCCCTAGGGGGCGTGTCTTCGCCTTGTCTGAGCCAGAGAGGGGGGCCATGGACAAGTACATCCGGGAGTCCCTTGCAGCTGGCATCATCCGTCCATCCTCCTCTCCCGCGGGGGCAGGCTTCTTCTTTGTGAAGAAGAAGGATGGCTCCCTGCGCCCCTGCATCGATTACCGAGGGCTCAATAAGATCACGGTCAGGAACCGCTACCCGCTTCCACTGATGTCCTCGGCATTTGATGTCATCCAGGGGGCGGCCATATTCACCAAGCTGGACCTGCGGAATGCCTACCACCTCCTGCGCATCAGGGAGGGCGACGAATGGAAGACCGCTTTCAACACCCCTAGCGGCCACTGGGAGTACCTGGTGGTTCCATTCGGCCTGACTAACGCGCCCGCAGTGTTCCAGAACTTGGTGAATGATGTGCTCGGCGACATGATTGGGAGGTTCGTCTATGTCTACCTTGACGACATCCTGATCTTCTCCCGGGACAAGACGGAGCACACAAACCATGTTCGCCAGGTGCTCCGCCGCCTCCTCGAGAACCGCCTCTTTGTCAAGGCTGAGAAATGCGAGTTCAGCACCACCACTACCTCCTTCCTGGGGCACGTCATCTCCCCTAACCACCTGGGCATGGACGAGGAGAAGGTCAAGGCTGTGGTGGACTGGCCCGCACCCAAGGACCGCAAGGCCCTACAGAGCTTCCTGGGATTCGCCAATTTCTATAGGCGATTCGTCAGGAACTACAGCACCGTGGCAGCTCCCCTAACGGCCCTTACCTCCATCAAGGTGCCATTCCGTTGGACTCCGCAAGCCGAGGTGACCTTCTGTGAGCTGAAGAGGCGCTTCACCACCGCGCCCATCCTCACCACCCCCGACCCCGCCAAGCAGTTCATTGTGGAGGTGGATGCCTCCAATGTCGGGGTTGGTGCGGTGCTATCTCAAAGATCCAGCAATGATCAGAAGGTACACCCGTGCGCGTTCTACTCCCACCGGCTGACGCCTGCGGAGTCCAACTACGACGTCGGGAACCGGGAGCTGCTGGCGGTGAAACTGGCCCTGGAGGAATGGAGGCACTGGCTTGAGGGGGCAAGGGTTCCGTTCCTGGTCTGGACGGACCATAAAAACCTAGAGTACCTCCGTTCTGCCAAGAGGTTGACACCCAGACAAGCCAGATGGGCTCTCTTTTTCGACCGGTTCAACTTCTCCCTGGCCTACAGGCCGGGGTCCAAGAATACCAAGGCTGACGCGCTCTCCAGGCGTTTCGACGCTTCCTCGGCCAAGGGAGAGCCCAGCTCCATTCTGCCCAGAACATGTTTTGTCAACAACGTGTGCCTCCGGCCTCTCCCCCTTCGAGTGCTGTATGGGCTACCAGCCTCCACTGTTCCCCAGCCAGGAGGAGGAAGTCGGGGTGCCTTCAGCCGGGGCATTCATCCGGCGGTGTCGCCGTGTGTGGCTGTCTGCTCGCCGCGCCTTGGTTCGGGCGGGTAAGACGATGAAGACCACGGCAGACAAGCGTCGGCGCCCAGCCCCTCACTATCGGGTCGGCCAGAAGGTCTGGTTAGCGGCGCAGGACATCCCACTCCGGGTGGAAAGCCGCAAGCTGGCTCCTCGCTTCCTGGGTCCTTTCCCCATCCAGAGGATCATCAGCCCCACTGCTGTCCGGCTCAAGCTCCCATCCACCATGCGACGGCTCCACCCAGTATTCCACGTCTCACGCCTGAGGCCTGTTGCCACCTCCCCCCTCATGCCCCCACCTGAGCCTCCGCCTCCTCCTCGGCTCATCGACGGAGGGGAGGCCTACACAGTCAAAGCTCTACTGGATTGCCGACGGAGGGGCCGGGGCCTCCAGTACCTCGTGGATTGGGAGGGGTACGGCCCAGAAGAGCGTTCCTGGGTCCCGGCCAGGCACATCCTAGACAAATCTCTCATCCGTGACTACCACCAGTCACACCCCAAGCCATAGCCATAGCTCAAGCCAAGCCTAGCCATAACCATAGTCCCAAGTCCAAGCCATAGCCATAGCCATAGCCCCAAACCATAGCCTCAAGCCATAACCATCACCCCATTCCCATAGCCTAAGCCTTAGCCCCAGCTTGCTGGAGACCCCAAGTAATCTTGTCTATGTTTAGTGTTTCTTGTTGTCCTGTTTCTTGGTTAGGTGTTTTGTGTCTTAGGATTTTTGTCCATAGTATTTACTTAGTTATTTGTCTTGTGGTATTTGTATTTAGTTTTGTGCGGCTTCATGTATTTTAGTTATTGGTGTTTTTTGTCCGCGTCAGGTGCCGCTTTTGTAAGGGGGGGGTACTGTTGTGTTCCAGGGTTCTGGCCTTTGGCCAGAACAGTATTATTCATGGTTTTAACAGTTTCATGTATCAAGATTCCATAGTTCATAGTTTCATAGTTCATTGTTCATGTCACAGTTTTTGCATTTCATGTTTCCATGTCCATGTTTTTACTTTTCCATGTTTTTGTTCTTGCCAGGTCTGCCATGCCACTCCACCGCTTGTCTGCGTTCCGCCCCGTGCCTTCGTTGTTGCACATTTCTGAGCTATGGTTGGCTTTGGTATTTCCCCTTCCTTCCATGCTGTGCTGATTCGGGGCTCTCTAAGCTTAATTGGCAATTAACTGTTTTTAAGTTACTAACATTTACTAACACTCACTGGGTTGGTGTAATTCTTAGATAGGCACATTACTAATACTACTAATTTAGACAGGGAGTTTATTGTCATGATTCCTGCTTTGCTATTTCAAGATCTTGCTGTGCTTTTCTGTTCTTAACATTCATGCTTGCTTCCAAACTGCATACTTAATTGGTACTTAAGCTGAGCACGCTCATTCTCTTAATGAGCAGGTCATGTCATCCAATCTCTGTCCATGTCTTGATCTTGCCATGCCTCTTGTTTCTCTCTCTCCAGGTGTTACCCCTCATGTCATGATTTCCAAGCCTTTATCTGGATGCGGTGGAAGTTGGCTGGCAGACAGTGTCTCAAGTTTGTTTCTAGTCGCGTCTCGTTTAGCCAAGTTCTTGTCAGGTTCCCTAGTATCTCGTCCTAGCCTCTTGTTTTGTATATATATATATATATATATATATATTTATATTTAGTCTTGTTATTTATTTTTCTTGATCTTCTCGCCTGGAGTTTCCAGTGCCTTTTGTTTTTTGCCTTTTTGCATTTATTGTTTTATAGCTCTGTGTAGCTTACCTCAGTTTGTTTTTTGCAACCCTTTGGGCCAAGTTTTTTGTTGGCCCTCGTGCCTGTTTTGTTTTGTTTATTAATAAATCCTCATTCCCTTCTCCCCGCATCTGGTGTCTTACTGATCCCATATCAAAAGCGAGCAAGAGCGCTGAAACTGTGGCTATACGCACTTTCATGGAAACACGCTTCTTTGAGGTTTTAAGCTCAGAACGTGAATCTGAGCGTGTTTCTGGCCTGGGAACAGCTTCAGATCACAATGCAATGCGTATATGGTATCGTTTGGTCCAATGGCTTTTATGGCCAATTTTAAGTGAATATAAGCTTCTGAAGTGAAGATATGTACTTTTTCAAAAACTTTCTTTTTTTTAGTTTTTTCTTGTCAAAAATGTCCTTTCTGTGTGTAACTTAGTGGGAAAGTGACAAACTTGAGTGAATTGTGACAATATGACTGAATTGGAGTGAATATGCGTTTATCTCTGTAAGAAAGCGAGCTAGAGCGCTGAAACTGTGGCTATACGCACTTTCATGAAAACATGCTTCTTTGAGGTTTTAAGCTCAGAACGTGAATCTGAGCGTGTTTCTGGCCTGGGAACAGCTTCAGATCACAGTGCAATGCTTACATGGTATCGATTGGTCCAATGTGCTTGTATGGCCATTTGGAAGTGAATATAAGCTTCTGAAGTGAAGATATGCACTTTTTCAAAAACTTTCTTTTTTTTAGTTTTTTCTTGTCAAAAATATCCTTTCTGTGTGTAACTTAGTGGGAAAGTGACAAACTTGAGTGAATTGTGACAATATGACTGAATTGGAGTGAATATGCGTGAGGTGAACTTGGACTTGGGCGACGCGGCATCCTACAAACGTAAGTTAATAACCATGATGGCTTCCCCTTGTTCGCCGACCTCTTTTCCTGTCTTGTGCTCTGAGTGTAATATGTTTTGTTACGACTCCTCTGCGCTTAGTGGCTCTTTCATTTGCAAGAAATGTATCTCATGTGCTAGCTTAACTGAAAAGCTTTTACAGCTGGAAGATCGCATAGAAACGCTGCAGAACATTAGGTCGAATGAGGATTTCATTGATTCTTTCTTGGTCCAGCCTGAAACGAGTGTAAATGTCAGTTCTCTTTCGGTTTCTCGTTCCTTACCTGCTGCGGCAGCTTCTTCACAGCGTGATGTGTTTGTAACAGTTCGAGGTAAACGTAAGGGAAAGAAACTTGTGCAGCCACCCAGTACCTCTCCCGTTAAACTGTTTAATTCATTTGCTCCCCTCGAAGAATTGGAGCCAGATGAACGAGTACCGGAAAAGTCACTAATTATCGGGGATTCCATTGTTAGAGATGTAAGGGTGTTTAAACCGGCGACCACAGTGAGCTGTATTCCTGGCGCTCGTGTGACTGATATCGAGGCGAATCTGAAATTACTCGATCAGGGCAAACGCAAGTTCTCCAAAATTATTATCCACGCCGGTACGAATGATATTCGATTACGACAATCGGAGATCACAAAGAGCAGTTTTAAGTCGGCCTGTGCCCAAGCTCGAAAGATGTCACGGTCAGTGACTTTCTCTGGTCCGTACCCGATCCGATGTAGTGATGAAATGTACAGTAGATTGGACTCGCTCAATCGCTGGTTGTCTGAGTGGTGCGTAGATAATAACGTCGGTTTCGTGGACAATTGGCGAGCTTTCCGGCGAAGACCCGGTCTTTTGAGGAGGGACGGTGTTCACCCATCTCGTGAGGGCACTGCACTTCTGTCGAGAAATCTGGCCTACGACTTAAATTGTCGTAATTGACTGCAGAGAGTTAAATCTAAATTCCTGACATTCAGCTTTGATAAACCGTTGATTAGGTCAAACCCTATAGAGATTGTGTCTGTTCCTCGAATTCCAATTAAATTAAGAAAGAAGAATCGCGGAGTACATCACAAAAACTTGATTTGCATTAACACCAACTGTATCAATCTACCAATGAATAAATATTCTCTCAAAATTGGTCTATTAAATATTAGATCCTTGAACTCTAAAGCAGCTCTTGTGAACGAATTAATCTCTGATTGTTATCTTGACATACTATGTCTCACAGAAACATGGCTGAGACCAGATGAAAACGTATCCTTGAATGAAGCATCTCCACCTGGGTTTATATACACTCAAAACCCCCGCCTGGGCCGGAGAGGTGGTGGTGTTGCAGCTATTTATAGTGATTCCATTCACTCAGTGCCAAAACTACAGTATAAATTTGATACATTTGAGGTTTTAGCGATGAATTTTTCAGTGCTGGATATAGGTGCCGGCCCTGCCTCTGATCACCCTTTAGCTTTGGTGACAGTCTACAGGCCCCCTGGCCTTTACTCTGCCTTTATTCAAGATTTTTCAGAATTCCTTTCAGACTTAGTTTTAAGCTATGATAGAATAGTTATATTGGGCGACTTTAACCTGCACTTTGAGAGGACAGATGATTCTCGAACATCCGCATTCACTAACATTTTGGAGTCAGTTGGCTTCGCTCAGAGTGTTGTTGGCCCAACTCATTTTCATGGTCATACTTTAGACCTGATCTTAAGCTTTGGCATTAACATTGGGCCGGTCAGGATTCATTCACATAATCCCAGTTTGTCTGACCATTTTCTTATCACCTTCTGCTTACAATTGACCCACCCTGCATTGTTAGAAACTAGGATGTACACTGGTCGTACTTTTACTGCAACAACTTCTACAAAATTCACTGAGGTTTTCCCATCTTATTTTGAGCATCCAGTCAGTGCCTCCTCTATTGACGATACCGCAGAAAAGTTTGCTGATGCTCTCCGTTGTACCCTTAATGTAGTCGCGCCACTGAAATATAAAAAGATTACTCAGAAGAAGAGGCCAGCCCCATGGTACACTGACCAGACAAGGACACTAAAGCAAAAATCTCATCATCTAGAACGGAAATGGCGCTCCACTAAATTCCAGGTATTCCATAGTGCTTGGAAAGAGAGCCTTGTTGCATATAAGCATGCTCTTTCTTGTGCAAGGTCCTGTTACTTTTCAAATCTCATGCAGGAAAATAAAAATAATTCTCGATTTCTGTTCAAAACCGTGGCTAAGTTAACTAACAATCATGCTGCAAGTAACCCTCAAATTCCAGTCTCTTGCAGCAGTGATGATTTTTTAAATTTCTTTAATGGCAAAATTATTGGAATTAGAGAGAAGATCACTGCTTCCTTACCAGTTTGCGATGGCGTTTCTCATGATATGGAGTCTTGCACATTACACACAAACCAGTTTGAGTCCCTTTCTCCTATATCCCTGAGTGAACTAGCCAAATTAGTTGTTACTTCCAAATCATCTACTTGTATCTTGGATCCCATTCCCACAAAGCTAATGAAAGAACTCCTGCCCATTCTTGGCGGCCCAATTCTTCACATAATTAATTCTTCTTTGATTTCAGGTATTGTTCCCACTTCATTTAAGATGGCAGAAATCAAGCCGCTGCTTAAAAAACCAGATTTGGATCCCACAGTCCTAGCCAATTATAGGCCAATCTCAAACCTCACATTTTTATCTAAGATCCTTGAAAAATGTGTTGCCCAACAGCTCTCTTCTTTCCTGCAAACTAATGAGGTTTTTGACAGTTTTCAGTCTGCCTATAGAAAGCATCACAGCACCGAAACAGCCCTCACTGTTGTAGTAAATGATCTGCTTCTCTCTATGGATAGAGGCCGCATTTCTGTTCTCGTCCTTCTCGATTTAAGTGCCGCCTTTGATACAGTAGACCACCATATTCTTCTTCGTAGGTTGGAAAAATTAGCTGGTATTTCTGGACTTGCCCTTTCTTGGTTTAAGTCTTATTTGTCTGATAGATCTGAGTTTGTCCGGGTAAATAACAAGTGTTCAGAGTATTCCAGGGTTAACTTTGGAATACCTCAAGGATCTGTTCTGGGCCCTTTGCTTTTTTCACTATACATGCTTCCGCTTGGAAATATCATAAGTACACTTGATGTTAAATACCATTGCTATGCAGACGACACGCAGCTCTATATATCCTTTAAACCGGGTGAAAATGATCCGGTTTCTAGATTAGAGATGTGTCTGAAAGCTGTTAAAGCTTGGATGACGCAAAATTTTCTTTCACTAAACCCAGATAAGACTGAAATATTGGTACTGGGTCCCAAATGTCTTAGAGACTCATTCGTTAAGTTCTCTCTTAACTTAGATGACCTCTCTGTTTCTGCCAGAGCTGTCGTTAAAAACCTTGGTGTGACTCTTGATTCAGAACTCTCTTTCCAGGCTCACATCAACAATATCATCCGAGTGGCTTTTTTCCATCTTCGAAACATATCTAAACTTAGAAAAATGTTGTCTCTTAAAGATGCTGAAAAATTGGTTCACGCATTTGTCTCTTCTCGGCTGGACTATTGCAATGTCTTACTGTCTGGTTGCACTAGCTCAGCCCTGAAACGTCTTCAATTAGTGCAGAATGCTGCAGCTAGGGTTCTGACTAGGACTAAGAAATATGATCATATTAGCCCGGTGCTCAAAAATCTTCATTGGCTGCCTGTAAAATTTAGAATTGAGTACAAAATACTATTACTAACTTACAAAGCCTTAAATGACTTGGCCCCGGAATATCTTTGCAGTCTTCTCATTCCTTACTCCCCACCAAGATTACTTCGTTCACAAGGTGCTGACTACTTGAAAATTCCAAATATATCTAGAGTTACAATTGGAGGCAGAGCATTCTCTTATAAAGCACCAATTCTATGGAACAATCTCCCAAGACAAATTAGGGCTTCGGACACACTCTCTGTCTTCAAGAGTAGGCTGAAAACTTATCTTTTTAGTCAAGCCTATGATTAGTTCATGATTAGTTATGTGTTGGCTCTGGTGGGACTGACTACAACCTTGATTTATGACATGTTCACGATATTGGAAGCCAGTGTTATGTAAATCCATGTGGAACCGGTGGCACTGAGCCTGCATTGACGGTGCCAGTGGGGCTTGCTACAGCCTCAGCCACTGGGGAGGTCCATATGGTACTGGTGTAGTGTTAAGCAAGTCCACGTGGAACCGGTGGCACTGAGCATGCATTAACGGTGCCAGTGGGGCTTGCTACAGCCTTAGTCACTGGGGAGGTCCATATGGTACTGGTGTACTGTTAAGCAAATCCATGTGGAACCGGTGGCACTGAGCATGCATTAACGGTGCCAGTGGGGCTTGCTACAGCCTTAGTCACCGGGGAGGTCCATTTGGTACTAGGGTCTAGAAAATCTGAAGTGATCTTCCTGGAATAAGTGTAGGGCCTCTGTGCTGCTGGAAGTGGATGGAGCGGTGTTGACTGTTTCCTGACCAGTCAGCTCCTAAATTCTCATTTGGCACATGACACAGGACTGTATTTTTATTAATATGCAGTAGTTTTATCCAGTGCCTCACCCCACTTTTTTCTGTCTTTCTCCGAGGATCTTTCCCTCCACAACCCTGACTCCTGGACCATCCGAGCCCTGTCCCTCACCATGAGCGCTGGCTGCTGCTGTCCTGATCCAGTCCTGCACCATCCTTGGCATGCCACTTCCTCCAGCAACTGATAGCACTGTTTAGATGGACTTTTATGGAACTCTATTGTCATTATCTTCTTATTAACTAGCTAGCCCGCGGAGGATGGGCTTCCCCACTATAGCCGGGTTCCTCCTGAGATTTCTTCCCACTGGGGAGTTTTTTCTCACCACTGTTTTAGGATTTTTCTCCCTACCGGGAGTTTTTTGCCTCATTTGCTGTAGTGGGGAATAGGCTGGGCACTGCCCTTTCAGTAACTCATCTCTGACTGTAAAGCGTCTTTGTGACAGTTTATCTGTGAAAAGCGCTATACAAATAAATTGAATTTGAATTTGAATTTTGAATCTCTGTAAGAAAGCGAGCTAGAGCGCTGAAACTGTGGCTATACGCACTTTCATGAAAACATGCTTCTTTGAGGTTTTAAGCTCAGAACGTGAATCTGAGCGTGTTTCTGGCCTGGGAACAGCTTCAGATCACAGTGCATTGCATATATTGTATCGATTGGTCCAATGTGCTTGTATGGCCAATTTTGGAAGTGAATATAAGCTTCTGAAGTGAAGATAAGCACTTTTTCAAAAACTTTCTTTTTTTTAGATTTGCTTGTCAGAAATGTCCTTTCTGTGTGTTACTCAGTGGGAAAGTGAACAACTTCAGTGAATTGTGACTATATTACTGAATTGGAGTGAATATGCTCGTATCTCTGTAAGGAAGCGAGCTAGAGCGCTGAAACTGTGGCTATACGCACGTTCATGGAAACACGCTTCTTTGAGGTTTTAAGCTCAGAACGTGAATCTGAGCGTGTTTCTAGCCTGGGAACAGCTTCAGATCACAGTGCAATGCTTATATGGTATCGATTGGTCCAATGTACTTGTATGGCCATTTGGAAGTGAATATAAGCTTCTGAAGTGAAGATATGCACTTTTTCAAAAACTTTCTTTTTTTTAGATTTGCTTGTCAGAAATGTCCATTCTGTGTGTTACTCAGTGGGAAAGTGAACAACTTCAGTGAATTGTGACTATATTACTGAATTCGAGTGAATATGCTCGTATCTCTGTAAGGAAGCGCGCTAGAGCGCTGAAACTGTGGCTATACGCACTTTCATGGAAACACGCTTCTTTGAGGTTTTAAGCTCAGAACGTGAATCTGAGCGTGTTTCCGGCCTGGCAACAGCTTCAGATCACAGTGCAATGCATATATTGTATCGTTTGTTCCAATGTCCATGTATGGCCATTTGGAAGTGAATATAAGCTTCTGAAGTGAAGATATGCACTTTTTCAAAAACTTTCTTTTTTTTAGTTTTTTCTTGTCAAAAATGTCCTTTCTGTGTGTAACCCAGTGGGAAAGTGACAAACTTGAGTGAATTGTGACAATATGTCTGAATTCGAGTGAATATGCGTTTATCTCTGTAAGGAAGCGCAATAGAGCGCTGAAACTGTGGCTATACGTGCTTTCATGAAAACACGCTTCCTTGAGGTTTTAAGGTCAGAATGTGAAACTGTGCGTGCTTCTGGCCAGGGAACAGCTTCAGATCACAGTGCATTGCATATGTTGTATCGATTGGTCCAATGTGCTTGTATGGCCAATTTTAAGTGAATATAAGCTTCTGAAGTGAAGATATGTACTTTTCAAAAATTTTTTTTTTTTTAATTTTGCTTGTCAAAAATGTCCATTCTGTGTGTAACCCAGTGGGAAAGTGACAAACTTGAGTGAATTGTGACAATATGACTGAATTGGAGTGAATATGCGTTTATCTCTGTCAGGAAGCGCGCTAGAGCGCTGAAACTGTGGCTATACGCACTTTCATGGAAACACGCTTCTTTGAGGTTTTAAGCTCAGAACGTGAATCTGAGCGTGTTTCTGGCCTGGGAACAGCTTCAGATCACAGTGCAATGCTTATATGGTATCGATTGGTCCAATGTGCTTGTATGGCCAATTGGAAGTGAATAGAAGCTTCTGAAGTGAAGATATGCACTTTTTCAAAAACTTTCTTTTTTTTTTAATTTTGCTTGTCAAAAATGTCCTTTCTGTGTGTAACCCAGTGGGAAAGTGACAAACTTGAGTGAATTGTGACTATTTGACTGAATTTGAGTGATTATGCGTTTATCTCTGGAAGGAAGCGCGCTAGAGCGCTGAAACTGTGGCTATACGTGCTTTCATTAAAACACGCTTCTTTGAGGTTTTAAGCTCAGAATGTGAAACTGTGCGTGCTTCTGGCCAGGGAACAGCTTCAGATCACAGTGCATTGCATATATTGTATCGATTGGTCCAATGTGCTTGTATGGCCAATTTTAAGTGAATATAAGCTTCTGAAGTGAAGATATGTACTTTTCAAAAACTTTCTTTTTTTTAGTTTTGCTTGTCAAAAATGTCCTTTCTGTGTGTAACTTAGTGAGAAAGTGACAAACTTGAGTGAATTGTGACAATATGACTGAATTGGAGTGAATATGCGTTTATCTCTGTAAGAAAGCGAGCTAGAGCGCTGAAACTGTGGCTATACGCACTTTCATGAAAACATGCTTCTTTGAGGTTTTAAGCTCAGAACGTGAATCTGAGCGTGTTTCTAGCCTGGGAACAGCTTCAGATCACAGTGCAATGCTTATATGGTATCGATTGGTCCAATGTGCTTGTATGGCCATTTGGAAGTGAATATAAGCTTCTGAAGTGAAGATATGCACTTTTTCAAAAACTTTCTTTTTTTTAGATTTGCTTGTCAGAAATGTCCATTCTGTGTGTTACTCAGTGGGAAAGTGAACAACTTCAGTGAATTGTGACTATATCACTGAATTCGAGTGAATATGCTCGTATCTCTGTAAGGAAGCGCGCTAGAGCGCTGAAACTGTGGCTATACTCACTTTCATGGAAACACGCTTCTTTGAGGTTTTAAGCTCAGAACGTGAATCTGAGCGTGTTTCTGGCCTGGGAACAGCTTCAGATCACAGTGCATTGCATATATTGTATCGATTCGTCCAATGTGCTTGTATGGCCAATTTTAAGTGAATATAAGCTTCTGAAGTGAAGATATGCACTTTTTCAAAAACTTTCTTTTTTTTAGTTTTTTCTTGTCAAAAATGTCCTTTCTGTGTGTAACTTAGTGGGAAAGTGACAAACTTGAGTGAATTGTGACAATATGACTGAATTGGAGTGAATATGCGTTTATCTCTGAAAGAAAGCGAGCTAGAGCGCTGAAACTGTGGCGATACGCACTTTCATGAAAACATGCTTCTTTGAGGTTTTAAGCTCAGAACGTGAATCTGAGCGTGTTTCTGGCCTGGCAACAGCTTCAGATCACAGTGCAATGCATATATTGTATCGTTTGTTCCAATGTGCTTGTATGGCCAATTGGAAGTGAATAGAAGCTTCTGAAGTGAAGATATGCACTTTTTCAAAAACTTTCTTTTTTTTAGTTTTTTCTTGTCAAAAATATCCTTTCTGTGTGTAACTTAGTGGGAAAGTGACAAACTTGAGTGAATTGTGACAATATGACTGAATTGGAGTGAATATGCGTTTATCTCTGTAAGAAAGCGAGCTAGAGCGCTGAAACTGTGGCTATACGCACTTTCATGAAAACATGCTTCTTTGAGGTTTTAAGCTCAGAACGTGAATCTGAGCGTGTTTCTGGCCTGGGAACAGCTTCAGATCACAGTGCAATGCTTACATGGTATCGATTGGTCCAATGTGCTTGTATGGCCATTTGGAAGTGAATATAAGCTTCTGAAGTGAAGATATGCACTTTTTCAAAAACTTTCTTTTTTTTAGTTTTTTCTTGTCAAAAATATCCTTTCTGTGTGTAACTTAGTGGGAAAGTGACAAACTTGAGTGAATTGTGACAATATGACTGAATTGGAGTGAATATGCGTGAGGTGAACTTGGACTTGGGCGACGCGGCATCCTACAAACGTAAGTTAATAACCATGATGGCTTCCCCTTGTTCGCCGACCTCTTTTCCTGTCTTGTGCTCTGAGTGTAATATGTTTTGTTACGACTCCTCTGCGCTTAGTGGCTCTTTCATTTGCAAGAAATGTATCTCATGTGCTAGCTTAACTGAAAAGCTTTTACAGCTGGAAGATCGCATAGAAACGCTGCAGAACATTAGGTCGAATGAGGATTTCATTGATTCTTTCTTGGTCCAGCCTGAAACGAGTGTAAATGTCAGTTCTCTTTCGGTTTATCGTTCCTTACCTGCTGCGGCAGCTTCTTCACAGCGTGATGTGTTTGTAACAGTTCGAGGTAAACGTAAGGGAAAGAAACTTGTGCAGCCACCCAGTACCTCTCCCGTTAAACTGTTTAATTCATTTGCTCCCCTCGAAGAATTGGAGCCAGATGAATGAGTACCGGAAAAGTCACTAATTATCGGGGATTCCATTGTTAGAGATGTAAGGGTGTTTAAACCGGCGACCACAGTGAGCTGTATTCCTGGCGCTCGTGTGACTGATATCGAGGCGAATCTGAAATTACTCGATCAGGGCAAACGCAAGTTCTCCAAAATTATTATCCACGCCGGTACGAATGATATTCGATTACGACAATCGGAGATCACAAAGAGCAGTTTTAAGTCGGCCTGTGCCCAAGCTCGAAAGATGTCACGGTCAGTGACTTTCTCTGGTCCGTACCCGATCCGATGTAGTGATGAAATGTACAGTAGATTGGACTCGCTCAATCGCTGGTTGTCTGAGTGGTGCGTAGATAATAACGTCGGTTTCGTGGACAATTGGCGAGCTTTCCGGCGAAGACCCGGTCTTTTGAGGAGGGACGGTGTTCACCCATCTCGTGAGGGCACTGCACTTCTGTCGAGAAATCTGGCCTACGACTTAAATTGTCGTAATTGACTGCAGAGAGTTAAATCTAAATTCCTGACATTCAGCTTTGATAAACCGTTGATTAGGTCAAACCCTATAGAGATTGTGTCTGTTCCTCGAATTCCAATTAAATTAAGAAAGAAGAATCGCGGAGTACATCACAAAAACTTGATTTGCATTAACACCAACTGTATCAATCTACCAATGAATAAATATTCTCTCAAAATTGGTCTATTAAATATTAGATCCTTGAACTCTAAAGCAGCTCTTGTGAACGAATTAATCTCTGATTGTTATCTTGACATACTATGTCTCACAGAAACATGGCTGAGACCAGATGAAAACGTATCCTTGAATGAAGCATCTCCACCTGGGTTTATATACACTCAAAACCCCCGCCTGGGCCGGAGAGGTGGTGGTGTTGCAGCTATTTATAGTGATTCCATTCACTCAGTGCCAAAACTACAGTATAAATTTGATACATTTGAGGTTTTAGCGATGAATTTTTCAGTGCTGGATATAGGTGCCGGCCCTGCCTCTGATCACCCTTTAGCTTTGGTGACAGTCTACAGGCCCCCTGGCCTTTACTCTGCCTTTATTCAAGATTTTTCAGAATTCCTTTCAGACTTAGTTTTAAGCTATGATAGAATAGTTATATTGGGCGACTTTAACCTGCACTTTGAGAGGACAGATGATTCTCGAACATCCGCATTCACTAACATTTTGGAGTCAGTTGGCTTCGCTCAGAGTGTTGTTGGCCCAACTCATTTTCATGGTCATACTTTAGACCTGATCTTAAGCTTTGGCATTAACATTGGGCCGGTCAGGATTCATTCACATAATCCCAGTTTGTCTGACCATTTTCTTATCACCTTCTGCTTACAATTGACCCACCCTGCATTGTTAGAAACTAGGATGTACACTGGTCGTACTTTTACTGCAACAACTTCTACAAAATTCACTGAGGTTTTCCCATCTTATTTTGAGCATCCAGTCAGTGCCTCCTCTATTGACGATACCGCAGAAAAGTTTGCTGATGCTCTCCGTTGTACCCTTAATGTAGTCGCGCCACTGAAATATAAAAAGATTACTCAGAAGAAGAGGCCAGCCCCATGGTACACTGACCAGACAAGGACACTAAAGCAAAAATCTCGTCATCTAGAACGGAAATGGCGCTCCACTAAATTCCAGGTATTCCATAGTGCTTGGAAAGAGAGCCTTGTTGCATATAAGCATGCTCTTTCTTGTGCAAGGTCCTGTTACTTTTCAAATCTCATGCAGGAAAATAAAAATAATTCTCGATTTCTGTTCAAAACCGTGGCTAAGTTAACTAACAATCATGCTGCAAGTAACCCTCAAATTCCAGTCTCTTGCAGCAGTGATGATTTTTTAAATTTCTTTAATGGCAAAATTATTGGAATTAGAGAGAAGATCACTGCTTCCTTACCAGTTTGCGATGGCGTTTCTCATGATATGGAGTCTTGCACATTACACACAAACCAGTTTGAGTCCCTTTCTCCTATATCCCTGAGTGAACTAGCCAAATTAGTTGTTACTTCCAAATCATCTACTTGTATCTTGGATCCCATTCCCACAAAGCTAATGAAAGAACTCCTGCCCATTCTTGGCGGCCCAATTCTTCACATAATTAATTTTTCTTTGATTTCAGGTATTGTTCCCACTTCATTTAAGATGGCAGAAATCAAGCCGCTGCTTAAAAAACCAGATTTGGATCCCACAGTCCTAGCCAATTATAGGCCAATCTCAAACCTCACATTTTTATCTAAGATCCTTGAAAAATGTGTTGCCCAACAGCTCTCTTCTTTCCTGCAAACTAATGAGGTTTTTGACAGTTTTCAGTCTGCCTATAGAAAGCATCACAGCACCGAAACAGCCCTCACTGTTGTAGTAAATGATCTGCTTCTCTCTATGGATAGAGGCCGCATTTCTGTTCTCGTCCTTCTCGATTTAAGTGCCGCCTTTGATACAGTAGACCACCATATTCTTCTTCGTAGGTTGGAAAAATTAGCTGGTATTTCTGGACTTGCCCTTCCTTGGTTTAAGTCTTATTTGTCTGATAGATCTGAGTTTGTCCGGGTAAATAACAAGTGTTCAGAGTATTCCAGGGTTAACTTTGGAATACCTCAAGGATCTGTTCTGGGCCCTTTGCTTTTTTCACTATACATGCTTCCGCTTGGAAATATCATAAGTACACTTGATGTTAAATACCATTGCTATGCAGACGACACGCAGCTCTATATATCCTTTAAACCGGGTGAAAATGATCCGGTTTCTAGATTAGAGATGTGTCTGAAAGCTGTTAAAGCTTGGATGACGCAAAATTTTCTTTCACTAAACCCAGATAAGACTGAAATATTGGTACTGGGTCCCAAATGTCTTAGAGACTCATTCGTTAAGTTCTCTCTTAACTTAGATGACCTCTCTGTTTCTGCCAGAGCTGTCGTTAAAAACCTTGGTGTGACTCTTGATTCAGAACTCTCTTTCCAGGCTCACATCAACAATATCATCCGAGTGGCTTTTTTCCATCTTCGAAACATATCTAAACTTAGAAAAATGTTGTCTCTTAAAGATGCTGAAAAATTGGTTCACGCATTTGTCTCTTCTCGGCTGGACTATTGCAATGTCTTACTGTCTGGTTGCACTAGCTCAGCCCTGAAACGTCTTCAATTAGTGCAGAATGCTGCAGCTAGGGTTCTGACTAGGACTAAGAAATATGATCATATTAGCCCGGTGCTCAAAAATCTTCATTGGCTGCCTGTAAAATTTAGAATTGAGTACAAAATACTATTACTAACTTACAAAGCCTTAAATGACTTGGCCCCGGAATATCTTTGCAGTCTTCTCATTCCTTACTCCCCACCAAGATTACTTCGTTCACAAGGTGCTGACTACTTGAAAATTCCAAATATATCTAGAGTTACAATTGGAGGCAGAGCATTCTCTTATAAAGCACCAATTCTATGGAACAATCTCCCAAGACAAATTAGGGCTTCGGACACACTCTCTGTCTTCAAGAGTAGGCTGAAAACTTATCTTTTTAGTCAAGCCTATGATTAGTTCATGATTAGTTATGTGTTGGCTCTGGTGGGACTGACTACAACCTTGATTTATGACATGTTCACGATATTGGAAGCCAGTGTTATGTAAATCCATGTGGAACCGGTGGCACTGAGCCTGCATTGACGGTGCCAGTGGGGCTTGCTACAGCCTCAGCCACTGGGGAGGTCCATATGGTACTGGTGTAGTGTTAAGCAAGTCCACGTGGAACCGGTGGCACTGAGCATGCATTAACGGTGCCAGTGGGGCTTGCTACAGCCTTAGTCACTGGGGAGGTCCATATGGTACTGGTGTACTGTTAAGCAAATCCATGTGGAACCGGTGGCACTGAGCATGCATTAACGGTGCCAGTGGGGCTTGCTACAGCCTTAGTCACCGGGGAGGTCCATTTGGTACTAGGGTCTAGAAAATCTGAAGTGATCTTCCTGGAATAAGTGTAGGGCCTCTGTGCTGCTGGAAGTGGATGGAGCGGTGTTGACTGTTTCCTGACCAGTCAGCTCCTAAATTCTCATTTGGCACATGACACAGGACTGTATTTTTATTAATATGCAGTAGTTTTATCCAGTGCCTCACCCCACTTTTTTCTGTCTTTCTCCGAGGATCTTTCCCTCCACAACCCTGACTCCTGGACCATCCGAGCCCTGTCCCTCACCATGAGCGCTGGCTGCTGCTGTCCTGATCCAGTCCTGCACCATCCTTGGCATGCCACTTCCTCCAGCAACTGATAGCACTGTTTAGATGGACTTTTATGGAACTCTATTGTCATTATCTTCTTATTAACTAGCTAGCCCGCGGAGGATGGGCTTCCCCACTATAGCCGGGTTCCTCCTGAGATTTCTTCCCACTGGGGAGTTTTTTCTCACCACTGTTTTAGGATTTTTCTCCCTACCGGGAGTTTTTTGCCTCATTTGCTGTAGTGGGGAATAGGCTGGGCACTGCCCTTTCAGTAACTCATCTCTGACTGTAAAGCGTCTTTGTGACAGTTTATCTGTGAAAAGCGCTATACAAATAAATTGAATTTGAATTTGAATTTTGAATCTCTGTAAGAAAGCGAGCTAGAGCGCTGAAACTGTGGCTATACGCACTTTCATGAAAACATGCTTCTTTGAGGTTTTAAGCTCAGAACGTGAATCTGAGCGTGTTTCTGGCCTGGGAACAGCTTCAGATCACAGTGCATTGCATATATTGTATCGATTGGTCCAATGTGCTTGTATGGCCAATTTTGGAAGTGAATATAAGCTTCTGAAGTGAAGATATGCACTTTTTCAAAAACTTTCTTTTTTTTAGATTTGCTTGTCAGAAATGTCCTTTCTGTGTGTTACTCAGTGGGAAAGTGAACAACTTCAGTGAATTGTGACTATATTACTGAATTGGAGTGAATATGCTCGTATCTCTGTAAGGAAGCGAGCTAGAGAGCTGAAACTGTGGCTATACGCACGTTCATGGAAACACGCTTCTTTGAGGTTTTAAGCTCAGAACGTGAATCTGAGCGTGTTTCTAGCCTGGGAACAGCTTCAGATCACAGTGCAATGCTTATATGGTATCGATTGGTCCAATGTACTTGTATGGCCATTTGGAAGTGAATATAAGCTTCTGAAGTGAAGATATGCACTTTTTCAAAAACTTTCTTTTTTTTAGATTTGCTTGTCAGAAATGTCCATTCTGTGTGTTACTCAGTGGGAAAGTGAACAACTTCAGTGAATTGTGACTATATTACTGAATTCGAGTGAATATGCTCGTATCTCTGTAAGGAAGCGCGCTAGAGCGCTGAAACTGTGGCTATACGCACTTTCATGGAAACACGCTTCTTTGAGGTTTTAAGCTCAGAACGTGAATCTGAGCGTGTTTCCGGCCTGGCAACAGCTTCAGATCACAGTGCAATGCATATATTGTATCGTTTGTTCCAATGTCCATGTATGGCCATTTGGAAGTGAATATAAGCTTCTGAAGTGAAGATATGCACTTTTTCAAAAACTTTCTTTTTTTTAGTTTTTTCTTGTCAAAAATGTCCTTTCTGTGTGTAACCCAGTGGGAAAGTGACAAACTTGAGTGAATTGTGACAATATGTCTGAATTCGAGTGAATATGCGTTTATCTCTGTAAGGAAGCGCAATAGAGCGCTGAAACTGTGGCTATACGTGCTTTCATGAAAACACGCTTCCTTGAGGTTTTAAGGTCAGAATGTGAAACTGTGCGTGCTTCTGGCCAGGGAAGAGCTTCAGATCACAGTGCATTGCATATGTTGTATCGATTGGTCCAATGTGCTTGTATGGCCAATTTTAAGTGAATATAAGCTTCTGAAGTGAAGATATGTACTTTTCAAAAATTTTTTTTTTTTTAATTTTGCTTGTCAAAAATGTCCATTCTGTGTGTAACCCAGTGGGAAAGTGACAAACTTGAGTGAATTGTGACAATATGACTGAATTGGAGTGAATATGCGTTTATCTCTGTCAGGAAGCGCGCTAGAGCGCTGAAACTGTGGCTATACGCACTTTCATGGAAACACGCTTCTTTGAGGTTTTAAGCTCAGAACGTGAATCTGAGCGTGTTTCTGGCCTGGGAACAGCTTCAGATCACAGTGCAATGCTTATATGGTATCGATTGGTCCAATGTGCTTGTATGGCCAATTGGAAGTGAATAGAAGCTTCTGAAGTGAAGATATGCACTTTTTCAAAAACTTTCTTTTTTTTTTAATTTTGCTTGTCAAAAATGTCCTTTCTGTGTGTAACCCAGTGGGAAAGTGACAAACTTGAGTGAATTGTGACTATTTGACTGAATTTGAGTGATTATGCGTTTATCTCTGTAAGGAAGCGCGCTAGAGCGCTGAAACTGTGGCTATACGTGCTTTCATTAAAACACGCTTCTTTGAGGTTTTAAGCTCAGAATGTGAAACTGTGCGTGCTTCTGGCCAGGGAACAGCTTCAGATCACAGTGCATTGCATATATTGTATCGATTGGTCCAATGTGCTTGTATGGCCAATTTTTTAGTGAATATAAGCTTCTGAAGTGAAGATATGTACTTTTCAAAAACTTTCTTTTTTTTAGTTTTGCTTGTCAAAAATGTCCTTTCTGTGTGTAACTTAGTGAGAAAGTGACAAACTTGAGTGAATTGTGACAATATGACTGAATTGGAGTGAATATGCGTTTATCTCTGTAAGAAAGCGAGCTAGAGCGCTGAAACTGTGGCTATACGCACTTTCATGAAAACATGCTTCTTTGAGGTTTTAAGCTCAGAACGTGAATCTGAGCGTGTTTCTAGCCTGGGAACAGCTTCAGATCACAGTGCAATGCTTATATGGTATCGATTGGTCCAATGTGCTTGTATGGCCATTTGGAAGTGAATATAAGCTTCTGAAGTGAAGATATGCACTTTTTCAAAAACTTTCTTTTTTTTAGATTTGCTTGTCAGAAATGTCCATTCTGTGTGTTACTCAGTTGGAAAGTGAACAACTTCAGTGAATTGTGACTATATCACTGAATTCGAGTGAATATGCTCGTATCTCTGTAAGGAAGCGCGCTAGAGCGCTGAAACTGTGGCTATACTCACTTTCATGGAAACACGCTTCTTTGAGGTTTTAAGCTCAGAACGTGAATCTGAGCGTGTTTCTGGCCTGGGAACAGCTTCAGATCATAGTGCAATGCTTATATGGTATCGATTGGTCCAATGTGCTTGTGTGACCATTTGGAAGTGAATATAAGCTTCTGAAGTGAAGATATGCACTTTTTCAAAAACTTTCTTTTTTTTAGTTTTGCTTGTCAAAAATGTCCTTTCTGTGTGTAACTTAGTGGGAAAGTGACAAACTTGAGTGAATTGTGACAATATGACTGAATTGGAGTGAATATGCGTTTATCTCTGTAAGAAAGCGAGCTAGAGCGCTGAAACTGTGGCTATACGCACTTTCATGAAAACATGCTTCTTTGAGGTTTTAAGCTCAGAACGTGAATCTGAGCGTGTTTCTGGCCTGGCAACAGCTTCAGATCACAGTGCAATGCATATATTGTATCGTTTGTTCCTATGTCCTTGTATGGCCATTTGGAAGTGAATATAAGCTTCTGAAGTGAAGATATGCACTTTTTCAAAAACTTTCTTTTTTTTAGTTTTTTCTTGTCAAAAATGTCCTTTCTGTGTGTAACTTAGTGGGAAAGTGACAAACTTGAGTGAATTGTGACAATATGACTGAATTGGAGTGAATATGCGTTTATCTCTGTAAGAAAGCGAGCTAGAGCGCTGAAACTGTGGCGATACGCACTTTCATGAAAACATGCTTCTTTGAGGTTTTAAGCTCAGAACGTGAATCTGAGCGTGTTTCTGGCCTGGCAACAGCTTCAGATCACAGTGCAATGCATATATTGTATCGTTTGTTCCAATGTGCTTGTATGGCCAATTGGAAGTGAATAGAAGCTTCTGAAGTGAAGATATGCACTTTTTCAAAAACTTTCTTTTTTTTAGTTTTTTCTTGTCAAAAATGTCCTTTCTGTGTGTAACTTAGTGGGAAAGTGACAAACTTGAGTGAATTGTGACAATATGACTGAATTGGAGTGAATATGCGTTTATTTCTGAAAGAAAGCGAGCAAGAGCGCTGAAACTGTGGCGATACGCACTTTCATGAAAACATGCTTCTTTGAGGTTTTAAGCTCAGAACGTGAATCTGAGCGTGTTTCCGGCCTGGCAGCAGCTTCAGATCACAGTGCAATTGCATATATGGTATCGTTTGGTCCAATGTGCTTGTATGGCCATTTGGAAGTGAATATAAGCTTCTGAAGTGAAGATATGCACTTTTTCAAAAACTTTCTTTTTTTTAGTTTTTTCTTGTCAAAAATGTCCTTTCTGTGTGTAACTTAGTGGGAAAGTGACAAACTTGAGTGAATTGTGACAATATGACTGAATTGGAGTGAATATGCGTTTATCTCTGTAAGAAAGCGAGCTAGAGCCCTGAAACTGTGGCTATACGCACTTTCATGAAAACATGCTTCTTTGAGGTTTTAAGCTCAGAACGTGAATCTGAGCGTGTTTCTGGCCTGGGAACAGCTTCAGATCACAGTGCATTGCATATATTGTATCGATTCGTCCAATGTGCTTGTATGGCCAATTTTAAGTGAATATAAGCTTCTGAAGTGAAGATATGTACTTTTTCAAAAACTTTCTTTTTTTTTAATTTTGCTTGTCAAAAATGTCCTTTCTGTGTGTAACCCAGTGGGAAAGTGACAAACTTGAGTGAATTGTGACTATATGACTAAATTCGAGTGATTATGCGTTTATCTCTGTAAGGAAGCGCGCTAGAGCGCTGAAACTGTGGCTATACGTGCTTTCATTAAAACACGCTTCTTTGAGGTTTTAAGCTCAGAATGTGAAACTGTGCGTGCTTCTGGCCAGGGAACAGCTTCAGATCACAGTGCATTGCATATATTGTATCGATTGGTCCAATGTGCTTGTATGGCCAATTTTAAGTGAATATAAGCTTCTGAAGTGAAGATATGTACTTTTCAAAAACTTTCTTTTTTTTAGTTTTGCTTGTCAAAAATGTCCTTTCTGTGTGTAACTTAGTGAGAAAGTGACAAACTTGAGTGAATTGTGACAATATGACTGAATTGGAGTGAATATGCGTTTATCTCTGTAAGAAAGCGAGCTAGAGCGCTGAAACTGTGGCTATACGCACTTTCATGAAAACATGCTTCTTTGAGGTTTTAAGCTCAGAACGTGAATCTGAGCGTGTTTCTGGCCTGGGAACAGCTTCAGAACACAGTGCATTGCATATATTGTATCGATTGGTCCAATGTGCTTGTATGGCCAATTTTAAGTGAATATAAGCTTCTGAAGTGAAGATATGCACTTTTTCAAAAACTTTCTTTTTTTTAGTTTTTTCTTGTCAAAAATGTCCTTTCTGTGTGTAACTTAGTGGGAAAGTGACAAACTTGAGTGAATTGTGACAATATGACTGAATTGGAGTGAATATGCGTTTATCTCTGTCAGAAAGCGAGCTAGAGCGCTGAAACTCTGGCGATACGCACTTTCATGAAAACATGCTTCTTTGAGGTTTTAAGCTCAGAACGTGAATCTGAGCGTGTTTCTGGCCTGGCAACAGCTTCAGATCACAGTGCAATGCATATATTGTATCGTTTGTTCCAATGTGCTTGTATGGCCAATTGGAAGTGAATAGAAGCTTCTGAAGTGAAGATATGCACTTTTTCAAAAACTTTCTTTTTTTTAGTTTTTTCTTGTCAAAAATGTCCTTTCTCTGTGTAACTTAGTGGGAAAGTCACAAACTTGAGTGAATTGTGACAATATGACTGAATTGGAGTGAATATGCGTTTATCTCTGTAAGAAAGCGAGCAAGAGCGCTGAAACTGTGGCGATACGCACTTTCATGAAAACATGCTTCTTTGAGGTTTTAAGCTCAGAACGTGAATCTGAGTGTGTTTCCGGCCTGGCAGCAGCTTCAGATCACAGTGCAATGCATATATGGTATCGTTTGGTCCAATGTGCTTGTATGGCCATTTGGAAGTGAATATAAGCTTCTGAAGTGAAGATATGCACTTTTTCAAAAACTTTCTTTTTTTTAATTTTGCTTGTCAAAAATGTCCTTTCTCTGTGTTACTTATTGGGAAAGTGACAAACTTGAGTGAATTGTGACAATATGACTGAATTGGAGTGAATATGCGTTTATCTCTGTAAGAAAGCGAGCTAGAGCGCTGAAACTGTGGCTATACGCACTTTCATGAAAACATGCTTCTTTGAGGTTTTAAGCTCAGAACGTGAATCTGAGCGTGTTTCTGGCCTGGGAACAGCTTCAGATCACAGTGCATTGCATTTATTGTATCGATTGGTCCAATGTGCTTGTATGGCCAATTTTGGAAGTGAATATAAACTTCTGAAGTGAAGATATGCACTTTTTCAAAAACTTTCTTTTTTTAAGATTTGCTTGTAAGAAATGTCCATTCTGTGTGTTACTCAGTGGGAAAGTGAACAACTTCAATGAATTGTGTCTATATTACTGAATTGGAGTGAATATGCTCGTATCTCTGAAAGGAAGCGCGCTAGAGCGCTGAAACTGTGGCTATACGCACGTTCATGGAAACACGCTTCTTTGAGGTTTTAAGCTCAGAACGTGAATCTGAGCGTGTTTCTAGCCTGGGAACAGCTTCAGATCACAGTGCAATGCTTATATGGTATCGATTGGTCCAATGTGCTTGTATGGCCATTTGGAAGTGAATATAAGCTTCTGAAGTGAAGATATGCACTTTTTCAAAAACTTTCTTTTTTTTAGATTTGCTTGTCAGAAATGTCCATTCTGTGTGTTACTCAGTGGGAAAGTGAACAACTTCAGTGAATTGTGACTATATTACTGAATTCGAGTGAATATGCTCGTATCTCTGTAAGGAAGCGTGCTAGAGCGCTGAAACTGTGGCTCTACTCACTTTCATGGAAACACGCTTCTTTGAGGTTTTAAGCTCAGAACGTGAATCTGGGCGTGTTTCCAGCCTGGGAACAGCTTCAGATCACAGTGCAATGCTTATATGGTATCGATTGGTCCAATGTGCTTGTATGGCCATTTGGAAGTGAATATAAGCTTCTGAAGTGAAGATATGCACTTTTTCAAAAACTTTCTTTTTTTAGTTTTGCTTGTCAAAAATGTCCTTTCTGTGTGTAACCCAGTGGGAAAGTGACAAACTTGAGTGAATTGTGACAATATGACTGAATTCGAGTGAATATGCGTTTATCTCTGTAAGGAAGCGCGCTAGAGCGCTGAAACTGTGGCTATACGTGCTTTCATGAAAACACGCTTCCTTGAGGTTTTAAGGTCAGAATGTGAAACTGTGCGTGCTTCTGGCCAGGGAACAGCTTCAGATCACAGTGCATTGCATATGTTGTATCGATTGGTCCAATGTGCTTGTATGGCCAATTTTAAGTGAATATAAGCTTCTGAAGTGAAGATATGTACTTTTCAAAAACTTTCTTTTTTTTAGTTTTGCTTGTCAAAAATGTCCATTCTGTGTGTAACCCAGTGGGAAAGTGACAAACTTGAGTGAATTGTGACAATATGACTGAATTGGAGTGAATATGCGTTTATCTCTGTAAGAAAGCGAGCTAGAGCGCTGAAACTGTGGCTATACGCACTTTCATGGAAACATGCTTCTTTGAGGTTTTAAGCTCAGAACGTGAATCTGAGCGTGTTTCTGGCCTGGTAACAGCTTCAGATCACAATGCAATGCGTATATGGTATCGTTTGGTCCAATGGCTTTTATGGCCAATTTTAAGTGAATATAAGCTTCTGAAGTGAAGATATGTACTTTTCAAAAACTTTCTTTTTTTTAGTTTTGCTTGTCAAAAATGTCCTTTCTGTGTGTAACTTAGTGAGAAAGTGACAAACTTGAGTGAATTGTGACAATATGACTGAATTGGAGTGAATATGCGTTTATCTCTGTAAGAAAGCGAGCTAGAGCGCTGAAACTGTGGCTATACGCACTTTCATGAAAACATGCTTCTTTGAGGTTTTAAGCTCAGAACGTGAATCTAAGCGTGTTTCTGGCCTGGCAACAGCTTCAGATCACAGTGCATTGCATATATTGTATCGATTGGTCCAATGTGCTTGTATGGCCAATTTTAAGTGAATATAAGCTTCTGAAGTGAAGATATGCACTTTTTCAAAAACTTTCTTTTTTTTAGTTTTTTCTTGTCAAAAATGTCCTTTCTGTGTGTAACTTAGTGGGAAAGTGACAGACTTGAGTGAATTGTGACAATATGACTGAATTGGAGTGAATATGCGTTTATCTCTGTAAGAAAGCGAGCGAGAGCGCTGAAACTGTGGCGATACGCACTTTCATGAAAACATGCTTCTTTGAGGTTTTAAGCTCAGAACGTGAATCTGAGCGTGTTTCTGGCCTGGGAACAGCTTCAGATCACAGTGCAATGCATATATTGTATCGTTTGTTCCAATGTGCTTGTATGGCCAAATGGAAGTGAATAGAAGCTTCTGAAGTGAAGATATGCACTTTTTCAAAAACTTTCTTTTTTTTAGTTTTTTCTTGTCAAAAATGTCCTTTCTGTGTGTAACTTAGTGGGAAAGTGACAAACTTGAGTGAATTGTGACAATATGACTGAATTGGAGTGAATATGCGTTTATCTCTGTAAGGAAGCGAGCTAGAGCGCTGAAACTGTGGCTATACGCACTTTCATGGAAACACGCTTCTTTGAGGTTTTAAGCTCAGAACGTGAATCTGAGCGTGTTTCTGGCCTGGGAACAGCTTCAGATCACAGTGCAATGCTTATATGGTATCGATTGGTCCAATGTGCTTGTATGACCATTTGGAAGTGAATATAAGCTTCTGAAGTGAAGATATGCACTTTTTCAAAAACTTTCTTTTTTTTAGTTTTGCTTGTCAAAAATGTCCTTTCTGTGTGTAACTTAGTGAGAAAGTGACAAACTTGAGTGAATTGTGACAATATGACTGAATTGGAGTGAATATGCGTTTATCTCTGTAAGAAAGCGAGCTAGAGCGCTGAAACTGTGGCTATACGCACTTTCATGAAAACATGCTTCTTTGAGGTTTTAAGCTCAGAACGTGAATCTGAGCGTGTTTCTGGCCTGGCAACAGCTTCAGATCACAGTGCAATGCATATATTGTATCGATTGGTCCAATGTGCTTGTATGGCCATTTGGAAGTGAATATAAGCTTCTGAAGTGAAGATATGCACTTTTTCAAAAACTTTCTTTTTTTTAGTTTTTTCTTGTCAAAAATGTCCTTTCTGTGTGTAACTTAGTGGGAAAGTGACAAACTTGAGTGAATTGTGACAATATGACTGAATTGGAGTGAATATGCGTTTATCTCTGTAAGAAAGCGAGCTAGAGCGCTGAAACTGTGGCGATACGCACTTTCATGAAAACATGCTTCTTTGAGGTTTTAAGCTCAGAACGTGAATCTGAGCGTGTTTCTGGCCTGGCAACAGCTTCAGATCACAGTGCAATGCATATATTGTATCGTTTGTTCCAATGTGCTTGTATGGCCAATTGGAAGTGAATAGAAGCTTCTGAAGTGAGGATATGCACTTTTTCAAAAACTTTCTTTTTTTTAGTTTTTTCTTGTCAAAAATGTCCTTTCTGTGTGCAACTTAGTGGGAAAGTGACAAACTTGAGTGAATTGTGACAATATGACTGAATTGGAGTGAATATGCGTTTATTTCTGTAAGAAAGCGAGCAAGAGCGCTGAAACTGTGGCGATACGCACTTTCATGAAAACATGCTTCTTTGAGGTTTTAAGCTCAGAACGTGAATCTGAGCGTGTTTCCGGCCTGGCAGCAGCTTCAGATCACAGTGCAATGCATATATGGTATCGTTTGGTCCAATGTGCTTGTATGGCCATTTGGAAGTGAATATAAGCTTCTGAAGTGAAGATATGCACTTTTTCAAAAACTTTCTTTTTTTAATTTTGCTTGTCAAAAATGTCCTTTCTCTGTGTTACTTAGTGGGAAAGTGAGAAACTTGAGTGAATTGTGACAATATGACTGAATTGGAGTGAATATGCGTTTATCTCTGTAAGAAAGCGAGCTAGAGCGCTGAAACTGTGGCTATACGCACTTTCATGAAAACATGCTTCTTTGAGGTTTTAAGCTCAGAACGTGAATCTGAGCGTGTTTCTGGCCTGGGAACAGCTTCAGATCACAGTGCATTGCATATATTGTATCGATTGGTCCAATGTGCTTGTATGGCCAATTTTGGAAGTGAATATAAGCTTCTGAAGTGAAGATATGCACTTTTTCAAAAACTTTCTTTTTTTAAGATTTGCTTGTCAGAAATGTCCATTCTGTGTGTTACTCAGTGGGAAAGTGAACAACTTCAGTGAATTGTGTCTATATTACTGAATTGGAGTGAATATGCTCGTATCTCTGTAAGGAAGCGCGCTAGAGCGCTGAAACTGTGGCTATACGTGCTTTCATTAAAACACGCTTCTTTGAGGTTTTAAGCTCAGAATGTGAAACTGTGCGTGCTTCTGGCCAGGGAACAGCTTCAGATCACAGTGCATTGCATATATTGTATCGATTGGTCCAATGTGCTTGTATGGCCAATTTTTGAAGTGAATATAAGCTTCTGAAGTGAAGATATGTACTTTTCAAAAACTTTCTTTTTTTTAGTTTTGCTTGTCAAAAATGTCCTTTCTGTGTGTAACTTCGTGGGAAAGTGACAAACTTGAGTGAATGTGACAATATGACTGAATTGGAGTGAATATGCGTTTATCTCTGTAAGAAAGCGAGTAGAGCGCTGAAACTGTGGCTATACGCACTTTCATGAAAACATGCTTCTTTGAGGTTTTAAGCTCAGAACGTGAATCTGAGCGTGTTTCCGGCCTGGCAACAGCTTCAGATCACAGTGCAATGCATATATTGTATCGTTTGTTCCAATGTCCTTGTATGGCCATTTGGAAGTGAATAGAAGCTTCTGAAGTGAAGATATGCACTTTTTCAAAAACTTTCTTTTTTTTAGATTTGCTTGTCAGAAATGTCCATTCTGTGTGTTACTCAGTGGGAAAGTGAACAACTTCAGTGAATTGTGACTATATTACTGAATTGGAGTGAATATGCTCGTATCTCTGTAAGGAAGCGCGCTAGAGCGCTGAAACTGTGGCTATACGCACGTTCATGGAAACACACTTCTTTGAGGTTTTAAGCTCAGAACGTGAATCTGAGCATGTTTCTAGCCTGGGAACAGCTTCAGATCACAGTGCAATGCTTATATGGTATCGATTGGTCCAATGTGCTTGTATGGCCATTTGGAAGTGAATATAAGCTTCTGAAGTGAAGATATGCACTTTTTCAAAAACTTTCTTTTTTTTAGATTTGCTTGTCAGAAATGTCCATTCTGTGTGTTACTCAGTGGGAAAGTGAACAACTTCAGTGAATTGTGACTATATTACTGAATTCGAGTGAATATGCTCGTATCTCTGTAAGGAAGCGCGCGAGAGCGCTGAAACTGTGGCTATACGCACTTTCATGGAAACACGCTTCTTTGAGGTTTTAAGCTCAGAACGTGAATCTGAGCGTGTTTCTGGCCTGGCAGCAGCTTCAGATCACAGTGCAATGCATATATGGTATCATTTGGTCCAATGTGCTTGTATGGCCTTTTGGAAGTGAATATAAGCTTCTGAAGTGAAGATATGCACTTTTTCAAAAACTTTCTTTTTTTTAGTTTTTTCTTGTCAAAAATGTCCTTTCTGTGTGTAACTTAGTAGGAAAGTGAACAACTTGAGTGAATTGTGACAATATGACTGAATTGGAGTGAATATGCGTTTATCTCTGGAAGAAAGCGAGGTAGAGCGCTGAAACTGAGGCTATACGCACTTTCATGAAAACATGCTTCTTTGAGGTTTTAAGCTCAGAACGTGAATCTGAGCGTGTTTCTGGCCTGGCAGCAGCTTCAGATCACAGTGCAATGCATATATGGTATCATTTGGTCCAATGTGCTTGTATGGCCTTTTGGAAGTGAATATAAGCTTCTGAAGTGAAGATATGCACTTTTTCAAAAACTTTCTTTTTTTTAGTTTTTTCTTGTCAAAAATGTCCTTTCTGTGTGTAACTTAGTAGGAAAGTGACAAACTTGAGTGAATTGTGACAATATGACTGAATTGGAGTGAATATGCGTTTATCTCTGTAAGAAAGCGAGCTAGAGCGCTAAAACTGTGGCTATACGCACTTTCATGAAAACATGCTTCTTTGAGGTTTTAAGCTCAGAACGTGAATCTGAGCATGTTTCTGGCCTGGGAACAGCTTCAGAACACAGTGCATTGCATATATTGTATCGATTTGTCCAATGTGCTTGTATGGCCAATTTTAAGTGAATATAAGCTTCTGAAGTGAAGATATGCACTTTTTCAAAAACTTTCTTTTTTTTAGTTTTTTCTTGTCAAAAATGTCCTTTCTGTGTGTAACTTAGTGGGAAAGTGACAGACTTGAGTGAATTGTGACAATATGACTGAATTGGAGTGAATATGCGTTTATCTCTGTCAGAAAGCGAGCTAGAGCGCTGAAACTGTGGCGATACGCACATTCATGAAAACATGCTTCTTTGAGGTTTTTAGCTCAGAACGTGAATCTGAGCGTGTTTCTGGCCTGGCAACAGCTTCAGATCACAGTGCAATGCATATATTGTATCGTTTGTTCCAATGTGCTTGTATGGCCAATTGGAAGTGAATATAAGCTTCTGAAGTGAAGATATGCACTTTTTCAAAAACTTTCTTTTTTTTAGTTTTTTCTCGTCAAAAATGTCCTTTCTGTGTGTAACTTAGTGGGAAAGTGACAAACTTGAGTGAATTGTGACAATATGACTGAATTGGAGTGAATATGCGTTTATCTCTGTAAGGAAGCGCGCTAGAGCGCTGAAACTGTGGCTATACGCACTTTCATGGAAACACGCTTCTTTGAGGTTTTAAGCTCAGAACGTGAATCTGAGCGTGTTTCTGGCCTGGGAACAGCTTCAGATCACAGTGCAATGCTTATATGGTATCGATTGGTCCAATGTGCTTGTATGGCCATTTGGAAGTGAATATAAGCCTCTGAAGTGAAGATATGCACTTTTTCAAAAACTTTCTTTTTTTTAGTTTTGCTTGTCAAAAATGTCCTTTCTGTGTGTAACTTAGTGGGAAAGTGACAAACTTGAGTGAATTGTGACAATATGACTGAATTGGAGTGAATATGCGTTTATCTCTGTAAGGAAGCGCGCTAGAGCGCTGAAACTGTGGCTATACGTGCTTTCATGAAAACACGCTTCCTTGAGGTTTTAAGGTCAGAATGTGAAACTGTGCGTGCTTCTGGCCAGGGAACAGCTTCAGATCACAGTGCATTGCATATGTTGTATCGATTGGTCCAATGTGCTTGTATGGCCAATTTTAAGTGAATATAAGCTTCTGAAGTGAAGATATGTACTTTTCAAAAACTTTCTTTTTTTTGGTTTCGCTTGTCAAAAATGTCCATTCTGTGTGTAACCCAGTGGGAAAGTGACAAACTTGAGTGAATTGTGACAATATGACTGAATTGGAGTGAATATGCGTTTATCTCTGTAAGAAAGCGAGCTAGAGCGCTGAAACTGTGGCTATACGCACTTTCATGGAAACATGCTTCTTTGAGGTTTTAAGCTCAGAACGTGAATCTGAGCGTGTTTCTGGCCTGGGAACAGCTTCAGATCACAATGCAATGCGTATATGGTATCGTTTGGTCCAATGGCTTTTATGGCCAATTTTAAGTGAATATAAGCTTCTGAAGTGAAGATATGTACTTTTCAAAAACTTTCTTTTTTTTAGTTTTGCTTGTCAAAAATGTCCTTTCTGTGTGTAACTTAGTGAGAAAGTGACAAACTTGAGTGAATTGTGACAATATGACTGAATTGGAGTGAATATGCGTTTATCTCTGTAAGAAAGCGAGCTAGAGCGCTGAAACTGTGGCTATACGCACTTTCATGAAAACATGCTTCTTTGAGGTTTTAAGCTCAGAACGTGAATCTGAGTGTGTTTCTGGCCTGGGAACAGCTTCAGAACACAGTGCATTGCATATATTGTATCGATTGGTCCAATGTGCTTGTATGGCCAATTTTAAGTGAATATAAGCTTCTGAAGTGAAGAGATGCACTTTTTCAAAAACTTTCTTTTTTTTAGTTTTTTCTTGTCAAAAATGTCCTTTCTGTGTGTAACTTAGTGGGAAAGTGACAGACTTGAGTGAATTGTGACAATATGACTGAATTGGAGTGAATATGCGTTTATCTCTGTAAGAAAGCGAGCTAGAGCGCTGAAACTGTGGCGATACGCACTTTCATGAAAACATGCTTCTTTGAGGTTTTAAGCTCAGAACGTGAATCTGAGCGTGTTTCTGGCCTGGCAACAGCTTCAGATCACAGTGCAATGCATATATTGTATCGTTTATTCCAATGTGCTTGTATGGCCAAATGGAAGTGAATAGAAGCTTCTGAAGTGAAGATATGCACTTTTTCAAAAACTTTCTTTTTTTTAGTTTTTTCTTGTCAAAAATGTCCTTTCTGTGTGTAACTTAGTGGGAAAGTGACAAACTTGAGTGAATTGTGACAATATGACTGAATTGGAGTGAATATGCGTTTATCTCTGTAAGGAAGCGCGCTAGAGCGCTGAAACTGTGGCTATACGCACTTTCATGGAAACACGCTTCTTTGAGGTTTTAAGCTCAGAACGTGAATCTGAGCGTGTTTCTGGCCTGGGAACAGCTTCAGATCACAGTGCAATGCTTATATGGTATCGATTGGTCCAATGTGCTTGTATGACCATTTGGAAGTGAATATAAGCTTCTGAAGTGAAGATATGCACTTTTTCAAAAACTTTCTTTTTTTTAGTTTTGCTTGTCAAAAATGTCCTTTCTGTGTGTAACTTAGTGGGAAAGTGACAAACTTGAGTGAATTGTGACAATATGACTGAATTGGAGTGAATATGCGTTTATCTCTGTAAGAAAGCGAGCTAGAGCGCTGAAACTGTGGCTATACGCACTTTCATGAAAACATGCTTCTTTGAGGTTTTAAGCTCAGAACGTGAATCTGAGCGTGTTTCTGCCCTGGCAACAGCTTCAGATCACAGTGCAATGCATATATTGTATCGTTTGTTACAATGTGCTTGTATGGCCAAATGGAAGTGAATAGAAGCTTCTGAAGTGAAGATATGCACTTTTTCAAAAACTTTCTTTTTTTTAGTTTTTTCTTGTCAAAAATGTCCTTTCTGTGTGTAACTTAGTGGGAAAGTGACAGACTTGAGTGAATTGTGACAATATGACTGAATTGGAGTGAATATGCGTTTATCTCTGTAAGAAAGCGAGCTAGAGCGCTGAAACTGTGGCGATACGCACTTTCATGAAAACATGCTTCTTTGAGGTTTTAAGCTCAGAACGTGAATCTGAGCGTGTTTCTGGCCTGGCAACAGCTTCAGATCACAGTGCAATGCATATATTGTATCGTTTGTTCCAATGTGCTTGTATGGCCAATTGGAAGTGAATAGAAGCTTCTGAAGTGAAGATATGCACTTTTTCAAAAACTTTCTTTTTTTTAGTTTTTTCTTGTCAAAAATGTCCTTTCTGTGTGTAACTTAGTGGGAAAGTGACAAACTTGAGTGAATGTGACAATATGACTGAATTGGAGTGAATATGCGTTTATCTCTGTAAGAAAGCGAGCTAGAGCGCTGAAACTGTGGCTATACGTGCTTTCATTAAAACACGCTTCTTTGAGGTTTTAAGCTCAGAATGTGAAACTGTGCGTGCTTCTGGCCAGGGAACAGCTTCAGATCACAGTGCATTGCATATATTGTATCGATTGGTCCAATGTGCTTGTATGGCCAATTTCTGAAGTGAATATAAGCTTCTGAAGTGAAGATATGTACTTTTCAAAAACTTTCTTTTTTTTAGTTTTGCTTGTCAAAAATGTCCTTTCTGTGTGTAACTTCGTGGGAAAGTGACAAACTTGAGTGAATGTGACAATATGACTGAATTGGAGTGAATATGCGTTTATCTCTGTCAGAAAGCGAGTAGAGCGCTGAAACTGTGGCTATACGCACTTTCATGAAAACATGCTTCTTTGAGGTTTGAAGCTCAGGACGTGAATCTGAGCGTGTTTCCGGCCTGGCAACAGCTTCTGATCACAGTGCAATGCATATATTGTATCGTTTGTTCCAATGTCCTTGTATGGCCATTTGGAAGTGAATAGAAGCTTCTGAAGTGAAGATATGCACTTTTTCAAAAACTTTCTTTTTTTTAGATTTGCTTGTCAGAAATGTCCATTCTGTGTGTTACTCAGTGGGAAAGTGAACAACTTCAGTGAATTGTGACTATATTACTGAATTGGAGTGAATATGCTCGTATCTCTGTAAGGAAGCGCGCTAGAGCGCTGAAACTGTGGCTATACGCACGTTCATGGAAACACACTTCTTTGAGGTTTTAACCTCAGAACGTGAATCTGAGCGTGTTTCTAGCCTGGGAACAGCTTCAGATCACAGTGCAATGCTTATATGGTATCGATTGGTCCAATGTGCTTGTATGGCCATTTGGAAGTGAATATAAGCTTCTGAAGTGAAGATATGCACTTTTTCAAAAACTTTCTTTTTTTTAGATTTGCTTGTCAGAAATGTCCATTCTGTGTGTTACTCAGTGGGAAAGTGAACAACTTCAGTGAATTGTGACTATATTACTGAATTCGAGTGAATATGCTCGTATCTCTGTTAGGAAGCGCGCTAGAGCGCTGAAACTGTGGCTATACGCACTTTCATGGAAACACGCTTCTTTGAGGTTTTAAGCTCAGAACGTGAATCTGAGCGTGTTTCTAGCCTGGGAACAGCTTCAGATCACAGTGCAATGCTTATATGGTATCGATTGGTCCAATGTGCTTGTATGGCCATTTGGAAGTGAATATAAGCTTCTGAAGTGAAGATATGCACTTTTTCAAAAACTTTCTTTTTTTTAGTTTTGCTTGTCAAAAATGTCCTTTCTGTGTGTAACCCAGTGGGAAAGTGACAAACTTGAGTGAATTGTGACAATATGACTGAATTGGAGTGAATATGCGTTTATCTCTGGAAGAAAGCGAGGTAGAGCGCTGAAACTGAGGCTATACGCACTTTCATGGAAACACGCTTCTTTGAGGTTTTAAGCTCAGAACGTGAATCTGAGCGTGTTTCTAGCCTGGGAACAGCTTCAGATCACAGTGCAATGCATATATGGTATCATTTGGTCCAATGTGCTTGTATGGCCTTTTGGAAGTGAATATAAGCTTCTGAAGTGAAGATATGCACTTTTTCAAAAACTTTCTTTTTTTTAGTTTTTTCTTGTCAAAAATGTCCTTTCTGTGTGTAACTTAGTAGGAAAGTGACAAACTTGAGTGAATTGTGACAATATGACTGAATTGGAGTGAATATGCGTTTATCTCTGTAAGAAAGCGAGCTAGAGCGCTAAAACTGTGGCTATACGCACTTTCATGAAAACATGCTTCTTTGAGGTTTTAAGCTCAGAACGTGAATCTGAGCGTGTTTCTGGCCTGGGAACAGCTTCAGAACACAGTGCATTGCATATATTGTATCGATTTGTCCAATGTGCTTGTATGGCCAATTTTAAGTGAATATAAGCTTCTGAAGTGAAGATATGCACTTTTTCAAAAACTTTCTTTTTTTTAGTTTTTTCTTGTCAAAAATGTCCTTTCTGTGTGTAACTTCGTGGGAAAGTGACAAACTTGAGTGAATGTGACAATATGACTGAATTGGAGTGAATATGCGTTTATCTCTGTCAGAAAGCGAGTAGAGCGCTGAAACTGTGGCTATACGCACTTTCATGAAAACATGCTTCTTTGAGGTTTGAAGCTCAGGACGTGAATCTGAGCGTGTTTCCGGCCTGGCAACAGCTTCTGATCACAGTGCAATGCATATATTGTATCGTTTGTTCCAATGTCCTTGTATGGCCATTTGGAAGTGAATAGAAGCTTCTGAAGTGAAGATATGCACTTTTTCAAAAACTTTCTTTTTTTTAGATTTGCTTGTCAGAAATGTCCATTCTGTGTGTTACTCAGTGGGAAAGTGAACAACTTCAGTGAATTGTGACTATATTACTGAATTGGAGTGAATATGCTCGTATCTCTGTAAGGAAGCGCGCTAGAGCGCTGAAACTGTGGCTATACGCACGTTCATGGAAACACACTTCTTTGAGGTTTTAACCTCAGAACGTGAATCTGAGCGTGTTTCTAGCCTGGGAACAGCTTCAGATCACAGTGCAATGCTTATATGGTATCGATTGGTCCAATGTGCTTGTATGGCCATTTGGAAGTGAATATAAGCTTCTGAAGTGAAGATATGCACTTTTTCAAAAACTTTCTTTTTTTTAGATTTGCTTGTCAGAAATGTCCATTCTGTGTGTTACTCAGTGGGAAAGTGAACAACTTCAGTGAATTGTGACTATATTACTGAATTCGAGTGAATATGCTCGTATCTCTGTTAGGAAGCGCGCTAGAGCGCTGAAACTGTGGCTATACGCACTTTCATGGAAACACGCTTCTTTGAGGTTTTAAGCTCAGAACGTGAATCTGAGCGTGTTTCTAGCCTGGGAACAGCTTCAGATCACAGTGCAATGCTTATATGGTATCGATTGGTCCAATGTGCTTGTATGGCCATTTGGAAGTGAATATAAGCTTCTGAAGTGAAGATATGCACTTTTTCAAAAACTTTCTTTTTTTTAGTTTTGCTTGTCAAAAATGTCCTTTCTGTGTGTAACCCAGTGGGAAAGTGACAAACTTGAGTGAATTGTGACAATATGACTGAATTGGAGTGAATATGCGTTTATCTCTGGAAGAAAGCGAGGTAGAGCGCTGAAACTGAGGCTATACGCACTTTCATGAAAACATGCTTCTTTGAGGTTTTAAGCTCAGAACGTGAATCTGAGCGTGTTTCTGGCCTGGCAGCAGCTTCAGATCACAGTGCAATGCATATATGGTATCATTTGGTCCAATGTGCTTGTATGGCCTTTTGGAAGTGAATATAAGCTTCTGAAGTGAAGATATGCACTTTTTCAAAAACTTTCTTTTTTTTAGTTTTTTCTTGTCAAAAATGTCCTTTCTGTGTGTAACTTAGTAGGAAAGTGACAAACTTGAGTGAATTGTGACAATATGACTGAATTGGAGTGAATATGCGTTTATCTCTGTAAGAAAGCGAGCTAGAGCGCTAAAACTGTGGCTATACGCACTTTCATGAAAACATGCTTCTTTGAGGTTTTAAGCTCAGAACGTGAATCTGAGCGTGTTTCTGGCCTGGGAACAGCTTCAGAACACAGTGCATTGCATATATTGTATCGATTTGTCCAATGTGCTTGTATGGCCAATTTTAAGTGAATATAAGCTTCTGAAGTGAAGATATGCACTTTTTCAAAAACTTTCTTTTTTTTAGTTTTTTCTTGTCAAAAATGTCCTTTCTGTGTGTAACTTAGTGGGAAAGTGACAGACTTGAGTGAATTGTGACAATATGACTGAATTGGAGTGAATATGCGTTAATCTCTGGAAGAAAGCGAGCTAGAGCGCTGAAACTGTGGCGATACGCACTTTCATGAAAACATGCTTCTTTGAGGTTTTAAGCTCAGAACGTGAATCTGAGCGTGTTTCTGGCCTGGCAACAGCTTCAGATCACAGTGCAATGCATATATTGTATCGTTTGTTCCAATGTGCTTGTATGGCCAATTGGAAGTGAATATAAGCTTCTGAAGTGAAGATATGCACTTTTTCAAAAACTTTCTTTTTTTTAGTTTTTTCTTGTCAAAAATGTCCTTTCTGTGTGTAACTTAGTGGGAAAGTGACAAACTTGAGTGAATTGTGACAATATGACTGAATTGGAGTGAATATGCGTTTATCTCTGTAAGGAAGCGCGCTAGAGCGCTGAAACTGTGGCGATACGCACTTTCATGAAAACATGCTTCTTTGAGGTTTTAAGCTCAGAACGTGAATCTGAGCGTGTTTCTGGCCTGGCAACAGCTTCAGATCACAGTGCAATGCATATATTGTATCGTTTGTTCCAATGTGCTTGTATGGCCAATTGGAAGTGAATAGAAGCTTCTGAAGTGAAGATATGCACTTTTTCAAAAACTTTCTTTTTTTTAGTTTTTTCTTGTCAAAAATGTCCTTTCTGTGTGTAACTTAGTGGGAAAGTGACAAACTTGAGTGAATTGTGACAATATGACTGAATTGGAGTGAATATGCGTTTATTTCTGTAAGAAAGCGAGCAAGAGCGCTGAAACTGTGGCGATACGCACTTTAATGAAAACATGCTTCTTTGAGGTTTTAAGCTCAGAACGTGAATCTGAGCGTGTTTCCGGCCTGGCAGCAGCTTCAGATCACAGTGCAATGCATATATGGTATCGTTTGGTCCAATGTGCTTGTATGGCCATTTGGAAGTGAATATAAGCTTCTGAAGTGAAGATATGCACTTTTTCAAAAACTTTCTTTTTTTTAGTTTTTTCTTGTCAAAAATGTCCTTTCTGTGTGTAACTTAGTGGGAAAGTGACAAACTTGAGTGAATTGTGACAATATGACTGAATTGGAGTGAATATGCGTTTATCTCTGTAAGAAAGCGAGCTAGAGCGCTGAAACTGTGGCTATACGCACTTTCATGAAAACATGCTTCTTTGAGGTTTTAAGCTCAGAACGTGAATCTGAGCGTGTTTCTGGCCTGGGAACAGCTTCAGATCACAGTGCATTGCATATATTGTATCGATTCGTCCAATGTGCTTGTATGGCCAATTTTAAGTGAATATAAGCTTCTGAAGTGAAGATATGTACTTTTTCAAAAACTTTCTTTTTTTTAGTTTTGCTTGTCAAAAATGTCCTTTCTGTGTGTAACTTAGTGGGAAAGTGACAAACTTGAGTGAATTGTGACAATATGACTGAATTGGAGTGAATATGCGTTTATCTCTGTCAGAAAGCGAGCTAGAGCGCTGAAACTGTGGCTATACGCACTTTCATGAAAACATGCTTCTTTGAGGTTTTAAGCTCAGAACGTGAATCTGAGCGTGTTTCTGGCCTGGCAACAGCTTCAGATCACAGTGCAATGCATATATTGTATCGTTTGTTCCAATGTCCTTGTATGGCCATTTGGAAGTGAATATAAGCTTCTGAAGTGAAGATATGCACTTTTTCAAAAACTTTCTTTTTTTTAGTTTTTTCTTGTCAAAAATGTCCTTTCTGTGTGTAACTTAGTGGGAAAGTGACAAACTTGAGTGAATTGTGACAATATGACTGAATTGGAGTGAATATGCGTTTATCTCTGTAAGAAAGCGAGCTAGAGCGCTGAAACTGTGGCGATACGCTCTTTCATGAAAACATGCTTCTTTGAGGTTTTAAGCTCAGAACGTGAATCTGAGCGTGTTTCTGGCCTGGCAACAGCTTCAGATCACAGTGCAATGCATATATTGTATCGTTTGTTCCAATGCGCTTGTATGGCCAATTGGAAGTGAATAGAAGCTTCTGAAGTGAAGATATGCACTTTTTCAAAAACTTTCTTTTTTTTAGTTTTTTCTTGTCAAAAATGTCCTTTCTGTGTGTAACTTAGTGGGAAAGTGACAAACTTGAGTGAATTGTGACAATATGACTGAATTGGAGTGAATATGCGTTTATTTCTGTAAGAAAGCGAGCAAGAGCGCTGAAACTGTGGCGATACGCACTTTCATGAAAACATGCTTCTTTGAGGTTTTAAGCTCAGAACGTGAATCTGAGCGTGTTTCCGGCCTGGCAGCAGCTTCAGATCACAGTGCAATGCATATATGGTATCGTTTGGTCCAATGTGCTTGTATGGCCATTTGGAAGTGAATATAAGCTTCTGAAGTGAAGATATGCACTTTTTCAAAAACTTTCTTTTTTTTAATTTTGCTTGTCAAAAATGTCCTTTCTCTGTGTTACTTAGTGGGAAAGTGACAAACTTGAGTGAATTGTGACAATATGACTGAATTGGAGTGAATATGCGTTTATCTCTGTAAGAAAGCGAGCTAGAGCGCTGAAACTGTGGCTATACGCACTTTCATGAAAACATGCTTCTTTGAGGTTTTAAGCTCAGAACGTGAATCTGAGCGTGTTTCTGGCCTGGGAACAGCTTCAGATCACAGTGCATTGCATATATTGTATCGATTGGTCCAATGTGCTTGTATGGCCAATTTTGGAAGTGAATGTAAGCTTCTGAAGTGAAGATATGCACTTTTTCAAAAACTTTCTTTTTTTAAGATTTGCTTGTCAGAAATGTCCATTCTGTGTGTTACTCAGTGGGAAAGTGAACAACTTCAGTGAATTGTGTCTATATTACTGAATTGGAGTGAATATGCTCGTATCTCTGTAAGGAAGCGCACTAGAGCGCTGAAACTGTGGCTATACGTGCTTTCATTAAAACACGCTTCTTTGAGGTTTTAAGCTCAGAATGTGAAACTGTGCGTGCTTCTGGCCAGGGAACAGCTTCAGATCACAGTGCATTGCATATATTGTATCGATTGGTCCAATGTGCTTGTATGGCCAATTTCTGAAGTGAATATAAGCTTCTGAAGTGAAGATATGTACTTTTCAAAAACTTTCTTTTTTTTAGTTTTGCTTGTCAAAAATGTCCTTTCTGTGTGTAACTTCGTGGGAAAGTGACAAACTTGAGTGAATGTGACAATATGACTGAATTGGAGTGAATATGCGTTTATCTCTGTCAGAAAGCGAGTAGAGCGCTGAAACTGTGGCTATACGCACTTTCATGAAAACATGCTTCTTTGAGGTTTTAAGCTCAGAACGTGAATCTGAGCGTGTTTCCGGCCTGGCAACAGCTTCAGATCACAGTGCAATGCATATATTGTATCGTTTGTTCCAATGTCCTTGTATGGCCATTTGGAAGTGAATAGAAGCTTCTGAAGTGAAGATATGCACTTTTTCAAAAACTTTCTTTTTTTTAGATTTGCTTGTCAGAAATGTCCATTCTGTGTGTTACTCAGTGGGAAAGTGAACAACTTCAGTGAATTGTGACTATATTACTGAATTGGAGTGAATATGCTCGTATCTCTGTAAGGAAGCGCGCTAGAGCGCTGAAACTGTGGCTATACGCACGTTCATGGAAACACACTTCTTTGAGGTTTTAACCTCAGAACGTGAATCTGAGCGTGTTTCTAGCCTGGGAACAGCTTCAGATCACAGTGCAATGCTTATATGGTATCGATTGGTCCAATGTGCTTGTATGGCCATTTGGAAGTGAATATAAGCTTCTGAAGTGAAGATATGCACTTTTTCAAAAACTTTCTTTTTTTTAGATTTGCTTGTCAGAAATGTCCATTCTGTGTGTTACTCAGTGGGAAAGTGAACAACTTCAGTGAATTGTGACTATATTACTGAATTCGAGTGAATATGCTCGTATCTCTGTAAGGAAGCGCGCTAGAGCGCTGAAACTGTGGCTATACGCACTTTCATGGAAACACGCTTCTTTGAGGTTTTAAGCTCAGAACGTGAATCTGAGCGTGTTTCTAGCCTGGGAACAGCTTCAGATCACAGTGCAATGCTTATATGGTATCGATTGGTCCAATGTGCTGGTATGGCCATTTGGAAGTGAATATAAGCTTCTGAAGTGAAGATATGCACTTTTTCAAAAACTTTCTTTTTTTTAGTTTTGCTTGTCAAAAATGTCCTTTCTGTGTGTAACCCAGTGGGAAAGTGACAAACTTGAGTGAATTGTGACAATATGACTGAATTGGAGTGAATATGCGTTTATCTCTGGAAGAAAGCGAGGTAGAGCGCTGAAACTGAGGCTATACGCACTTTCATGAAAACATGCTTCTTTGAGGTTTTAAGCTCAGAACGTGAATCTGAGCGTGTTTCTGGCCTGGCAGCAGCTTCAGATCACAGTGCAATGCATATATGGTATCATTTGGTCCAATGTGCTTGTATGGCCTTTTGGAAGTGAATATAAGCTTCTGAAGTGAAGATATGCACTTTTTCAAAAACTTTCTTTTTTTTAGATTTGCTTGTCAGAAATGTCCATTCTGTGTGTTACTCAGTGGGAAAGTGAACAACTTCAGTGAATTGTGACTATATTACTGAATTCGAGTGAATATGCTCGTATCTCTGTAAGGAAGCGCGCAAGAGCGCTGAAACTGTGGCTATACGCACTTTCATGGAAACACGCTTCTTTGAGGTTTTAAGCTCAGAACGTGAATCTGAGCGTGTTTCTAGCCTGGGAACAGCTTCAGATCACAGTGCAATGCTTATATGGTATCGATTGGTCCAATGTGCTTGTATGGCCATTTGGAAGTGAATATAAGCTTCTGAAGTGAAGATATGCACTTTTTCAAAAACTTTCTTTTTTTTAGTTTTGCTTGTCAAAAATGTCCTTTCTGTGTGTAACCCAGTGGGAAAGTGACAAACTTGAGTGAATTGTGACAATATGACTGAATTGGAGTGAATATGCGTTTATCTCTGGAAGAAAGCGAGCTAGAGCGCTGAAACTGAGGCTATACGCACTTTCATGAAAACATGCTTCTTTGAGGTTTTAAGCTCAGAACGTGAATCTGAGCGTGTTTCTGGCCTGGCAGCAGCTTCAGATCACAGTGCAATGCATATATTGTATCGTTTGTTCCAATGTGCTTGTATGGCCAATTGGAAGTGAATAGAAGCTTCTGAAGTGAAGATATGCACTTTTTCAAAAACTTTCTTTTTTTTAGTTTTTTCTTGTCAAAAATGTCCTTTCTGTGTGTAACTTAGTGGGAAAGTGACAAACTTGAGTGAATTGTGACAATATGACTGAATTGGAGTGAATACGGTTTATTTCTGTAAGAAAGCGAGCAAGAGCGCTGAAACTGTGGCGAAACGCACTTTCATGAAAACATGCTTCTTTGAGGTTTTAAGCTCAGAATGTGAATCTGAGCGTGTTTCCGGCCTGGCAGCAGCTTCAGATCACAGTGCAATGCATATATGGTATCGTTTGGTCCAATGTGCTTGTATGGCCATTTGGAAGTGAATATAAGCTTCTGAAGTGAAGATATGTACTTTTTCAAAAACTTTCTTTTTTTTAGTTTTGCTTGTCAAAAATGTCCTTTCTGTGTGTAACTTCGTGGGAAAGTGACAAACTTGAGTGAATGTGACAATATGACTGAATTGGAGTGAATATGCGTTTATCTCTGTAAGAAAGCGAGCTAGAGCGCTGAAACTGTGGCTATACGTGCTTTCATTAAAACACGCTTCTTTGAGGTTTTAAGCTCAGAATGTGAAACTGTGCGTGCTTCTGGCCAGGGAACAGCTTCAGATCACAGTGCATTGCATATATTGTATCGATTGGTCCAATGTGCTTGTATGGCCAATTTCTGAAGTGAATATAAGCTTCTGAAGTGAAGATATGTACTTTTCAAAAACTTTCTTTTTTTTAGTTTTGCTTGTCAAAAATGTCCTTTCTGTGTGTAACTTCGTGGGAAAGTGACAAACTTGAGTGAATGTGACAATATGACTGAATTGGAGTGAATATGCGTTTATCTCTGTAAGAAAGCGAGTAGAGCGCTGAAACTGTGGCTATACGCACTTTCATGAAAACATGCTTCTTTGAGGTTTTAAGCTCAGAACGTGAATCTGAGTGTGTTTCCGGCCTGGCAACAGCTTCAGATCACAGTGCAATGCATATATGGTATCGTTTGGTCCAATGTGCTTGTATGGCCATTTGGAAGTGAATATAAGCTTCTGAAGTGAAGATATGCACTTTTTCAAAAACTTTCTTTTTTTTAGTTTTTTCTTGTCAAAAATGTCCTTTCTGTGTGTAACTTAGTGGGAAAGTGACAAACTTGAGTGAATTGTGACAATATGACTGAATTGGAGTGAATATGCGTTTATCTCTGTAAGAAAGCGAGCTAGAGCGCTGAAACTGTGGCTATACGCACTTTCATGAAAACATGCTTCTTTGAGGTTTTAAGCTCAGAACGTGAATCTGAGCGTGTTTCTGGCCTGGGAACAGCTTCAGATCACAGTGCATTGCATATATTGTATCGATTCGTCCAATGTGCTTGTATGGCCAATTTTAAGTGAATATAAGCTTCTGAAGTGAAGATATGTACTTTTTCAAAAACTTTCTTTTTTTTAGTTTTGCTTGTCAAAAATGTCCTTTCTGTGTGTAACTTAGTGGGAAAGTGACAAACTTGAGTGAATTGTGACAATATGACTGAATTGGAGTGAATATGCGTTTATCTCTGTCAGAAAGCGAGCTAGAGCGCTGAAACTGTGGCTATACGCACTTTCATGAAAACATGCTTCTTTGAGGTTTTAAGCTCAGAACGTGAATCTGAGCGTGTTTCTGGCCTGGCAACAGCTTCAGATCACAGTGCAATGCATATATTGTATCGTTTGTTCCAATGTCCTTGTATGGCCATTTGGAAGTGAATATAAGCTTCTGAAGTGAAGATATGCACTTTTTCAAAAACTTTCTTTTTTTTAGTTTTTTCTTGTCAAAAATGTCCTTTCTGTGTGTAACTTAGTGGGAAAGTGACAAACTTGAGTGAATTGTGACAATATGACTGAATTGGAGTGAATATGCGTTTATCTCTGTAAGAAAGCGAGCTAGAGCGCTGAAACTGTGGCGATACGCTCTTTCATGAAAACATGCTTCTTTGAGGTTTTAAGCTCAGAACGTGAATCTGAGCGTGTTTCTGGCCTGGCAACAGCTTCAGATCACAGTGCAATGCATATATTGTATCGTTTGTTCCAATGTGCTTGTATGGCCAATTGGAAGTGAATAGAAGCTTCTGAAGTGAAGATATGCACTTTTTCAAAAACTTTCTTTTTTTTAGTTTTTTCTTGTCAAAAATGTCCTTTCTGTGTGTAACTTAGTGGGAAAGTGACAAACTTGAGTGAATTGTGACAATATGACTGAATTGGAGTGAATATGCGTTTATTTCTGTAAGAAAGCGAGCAAGAGCGCTGAAACTGTGGCGATACGCACTTTCATGAAAACATGCTTCTTTGAGGTTTTAAGCTCAGAACGTGAATCTGAGCGTGTTTCCGGCCTGGCAGCAGCTTCAGATCACAGTGCAATGCATATATGGTATCGTTTGGTCCAATGTGCTTGTATGGCCATTTGGAAGTGAATATAAGCTTCTGAAGTGAAGATATGCACTTTTTCAAAAACTTTCTTTTTTTTAATTTTGCTTGTCAAAAATGTCCTTTCTCTGTGTTACTTAGTGGGAAAGTGACAAACTTGAGTGAATTGTGACAATATGACTGAATTGGAGTGAATATGCGTTTATCTCTGTAAGAAAGCGAGCTAGAGCGCTGAAACTGTGGCTATACGCACTTTCATGAAAACATTCTTCTTTGAGGTTTTAAGCTCAGAACGTGAATCTGAGCGTGTTTCTGGCCTGGGAACAGCTTCAGATCACAGTGCATTGCATATATTGTATCGATTGGTCCAATGTGCTTGTATGGCCAATTTTGGAAGTGAATGTAAGCTTCTGAAGTGAAGATATGCACTTTTTCAAAAACTTTCTTTTTTTAAGATTTGCTTGTCAGAAATGTCCATTCTGTGTGTTACTCAGTGGGAAAGTGAACAACTTCAGTGAATTGTGTCTATATTACTGAATTGGAGTGAATATGCTCGTATCTCTGTAAGGAAGCGCACTAGAGCGCTGAAACTGTGGCTATACGTGCTTTCATTAAAACACGCTTCTTTGAGGTTTTAAGCTCAGAATGTGAAACTGTGCGTGCTTCTGGCCAGGGAACAGCTTCAGATCACAGTGCATTGCATATATTGTATCGATTGGTCCAATGTGCTTGTATGGCCAATTTCTGAAGTGAATATAAGCTTCTGAAGTGAAGATATGTACTTTTCAAAAACTTTCTTTTTTTTAGTTTTGCTTGTCAAAAATGTCCTTTCTGTGTGTAACTTCGTGGGAAAGTGACAAACTTGAGTGAATGTGACAATATGACTGAATTGGAGTGAATATGCGTTTATCTCTGTCAGAAAGCGAGTAGAGCGCTGAAACTGTGGCTATACGCACTTTCATGAAAACATGCTTCTTTGAGGTTTTAAGCTCAGAACGTGAATCTGAGCGTGTTTCCGGCCTGGCAACAGCTTCAGATCACAGTGCAATGCATATATTGTATCGTTTGTTCCAATGTCCTTGTATGGCCATTTGGAAGTGAATAGAAGCTTCTGAAGTGAAGATATGCACTTTTTCAAAAACTTTCTTTTTTTTAGATTTGCTTGTCAGAAATGTCCATTCTGTGTGTTACTCAGTGGGAAAGTGAACAACTTCAGTGAATTGTGACTATATTACTGAATTGGAGTGAATATGCTCGTATCTCTGTAAGGAAGCGCGCTAGAGCGCTGAAACTGTGGCTATACGCACGTTCATGGAAACACACTTCTTTGAGGTTTTAACCTCAGAACGTGAATCTGAGCGTGTTTCTAGCCTGGGAACAGCTTCAGATCACAGTGCAATGCTTATATGGTATCGATTGGTCCAATGTGCTTGTATGGCCATTTGGAAGTGAATATAAGCTTCTGAAGTGAAGATATGCACTTTTTCAAAAACTTTCTTTTTTTTAGATTTGCTTGTCAGAAATGTCCATTCTGTGTGTTACTCAGTGGGAAAGTGAACAACTTCAGTGAATTGTGACTATATTACTGAATTCGAGTGAATATGCTCGTATCTCTGTAAGGAAGCGCGCTAGAGCGCTGAAACTGTGGCTATACGCACTTTCATGGAAACACGCTTCTTTGAGGTTTTAAGCTCAGAACGTGAATCTGAGCGTGTTTCTAGCCTGGGAACAGCTTCAGATCACAGTGCAATGCTTATATGGTATCGATTGGTCCAATGTGCTGGTATGGCCATTTGGAAGTGAATATAAGCTTCTGAAGTGAAGATATGCACTTTTTCAAAAACTTTCTTTTTTTTAGTTTTGCTTGTCAAAAATGTCCTTTCTGTGTGTAACCCAGTGGGAAAGTGACAAACTTGAGTGAATTGTGACAATATGACTGAATTGGAGTGAATATGCGTTTATCTCTGGAAGAAAGCGAGGTAGAGCGCTGAAACTGAGGCTATACGCACTTTCATGAAAACATGCTTCTTTGAGGTTTTAAGCTCAGAACGTGAATCTGAGCGTGTTTCTGGCCTGGCAGCAGCTTCAGATCACAGTGCAATGCATATATGGTATCATTTGGTCCAATGTGCTTGTATGGCCTTTTGGAAGTGAATATAAGCTTCTGAAGTGAAGATATGCACTTTTTCAAAAACTTTCTTTTTTTTAGATTTGCTTGTCAGAAATGTCCATTCTGTGTGTTACTCAGTGAGAAAGTGAACAACTTCAGTGAATTGTGACTATATTACTGAATTCGAGTGAATATGCTCGTATCTCTGTAAGGAAGCGCGCAAGAGCGCTGAAACTGTGGCTATACGCACTTTCATGGAAACACGCTTCTTTGAGGTTTTAAGCTCAGAACGTGAATCTGAGCGTGTTTCTAGCCTGGGAACAGCTTCAGATCACAGTGCAATGCTTATATGGTATCGATTGGTCCAATGTGCTTGTATGGCCATTTGGAAGTGAATATAAGCTTCTGAAGTGAAGATATGCACTTTTTCAAAAACTTTCTTTTTTTTAGTTTTGCTTGTCAAAAATGTCCTTTCTGTGTGTAACCCAGTGGGAAAGTGACAAACTTGAGTGAATTGTGACAATATGACTGAATTGGAGTGAATATGCGTTTATCTCTGGAAGAAAGCGAGCTAGAGCGCTGAAACTGAGGCTATACGCACTTTCATGAAAACATGCTTCTTTGAGGTTTTAAGCTCAGAACGTGAATCTGAGCGTGTTTCTGGCCTGGCAGCAGCTTCAGATCACAGTGCAATGCATATATTGTATCGTTTGTTCCAATGTGCTTGTATGGCCAATTGGAAGTGAATAGAAGCTTCTGAAGTGAAGATATGCACTTTTTCAAAAACTTTCTTTTTTTTAGTTTTTTCTTGTCAAAAATGTCCTTTCTGTGTGTAACTTAGTGGGAAAGTGACAAACTTGAGTGAATTGTGACAATATGACTGAATTGGAGTGAATACGGTTTATTTCTGTAAGAAAGCGAGCAAGAGCGCTGAAACTGTGGCGAAACGCACTTTCATGAAAACATGCTTCTTTGAGGTTTTAAGCTCAGAATGTGAATCTGAGCGTGTTTCCGGCCTGGCAGCAGCTTCAGATCACAGTGCAATGCATATATGGTATCGTTTGGTCCAATGTGCTTGTATGGCCATTTGGAAGTGAATATAAGCTTCTGAAGTGAAGATATGTACTTTTTCAAAAACTTTCTTTTTTTTAGTTTTGCTTGTCAAAAATGTCCTTTCTGTGTGTAACTTCGTGGGAAAGTGACAAACTTGAGTGAATGTGACAATATGACTGAATTGGAGTGAATATGCGTTTATCTCTGTAAGAAAGCGAGCTAGAGCGCTGAAACTGTGGCTATACGTGCTTTCATTAAAACACGCTTCTTTGAGGTTTTAAGCTCAGAATGTGAAACTGTGCGTGCTTCTGGCCAGGGAACAGCTTCAGATCACAGTGCATTGCATATATTGTATCGATTGGTCCAATGTGCTTGTATGGCCAATTTCTGAAGTGAATATAAGCTTCTGAAGTGAAGATATGTACTTTTCAAAAACTTTCTTTTTTTTAGTTTTGCTTGTCAAAAATGTCCTTTCTGTGTGTAACTTCGTGGGAAAGTGACAAACTTGAGTGAATGTGACAATATGACTGAATTGGAGTGAATATGCGTTTATCTCTGTAAGAAAGCGAGTAGAGCGCTGAAACTGTGGCTATACGCACTTTCATGAAAACATGCTTCTTTGAGGTTTTAAGCTCAGAACGTGAATCTGAGTGTGTTTCCGGCCTGGCAACAGCTTCAGATCACAGTGCAATGCATATATTGTATCGTTTGTTCCAATGTCCTTGTATGGCCATTTGGAAGTGAATAGAAGCTTCTGAAGTGAAGATATGCACTTTTTCAAAAACTTTCTTTTTTTTAGATTTGCTTGTCAGAAATGTCCATTCTGTGTGTTACTCAGTGGGAAAGTGAACAACTTCAGTGAATTGTGACTATATTACTGAATTGGAGTGAATATGCTCGTATCTCTGTAAGGAAGCGCGCTAGAGCGCTGAAACTGTGGCTATACGCACGTTCATGGAAACACACTTCTTTGAGGTTTTAACCTCAGAACGTGAATCTGAGCGTGTTTCTAGCCTGGGAACAGCTTCAGATCACAGTGCAATGCTTATATGGTATCGATTGGTCCAATGTGCTTGTATGGCCATTTGGAAGTGAATATAAGCTTCTGAAGTGAAGATATGCACTTTTTCAAAAACTTTCTTTTTTTTAGATTTGCTTGTCAGAAATGTCCATTCTGTGTGTTACTCAGTGGGAAAGTGAACAACTTCAGTGAATTGTGACTATATTACTGAATTCGAGTGAATATGCTCGTATCTCTGTAAGGAAGCGCGCTAGAGCGCTGAAACTGTGGCTATACGCACTTTCATGGAAACACGCTTCTTTGAGGTTTTAAGCTCAGAACGTGAATCTGAGCGTGTTTCTAGCCTGGGAACAGCTTCAGATCACAGTGCAATGCTTATATGGTATCGATTGGTCCAATGTGCTGGTATGGCCATTTGGAAGTGAATATAAGCTTCTGAAGTGAAGATATGCACTTTTTCAAAAACTTTCTTTTTTTTAGTTTTGCTTGTCAAAAATGTCCTTTCTGTGTGTAACCCAGTGGGAAAGTGACAAACTTGAGTGAATTGTGACAATATGACTGAATTGGAGTGAATATGCGTTTATCTCTGGAAGAAAGCGAGGTAGAGCGCTGAAACTGAGGCTATACGCACTTTCATGAAAACATGCTTCTTTGAGGTTTTAAGCTCAGAACGTGAATCTGAGCGTGTTTCTGGCCTGGCAGCAGCTTCAGATCACAGTGCAATGCATATATGGTATCATTTGGTCCAATGTGCTTGTATGGCCTTTTGGAAGTGAATATAAGCTTCTGAAGTGAAGATATGCACTTTTTCAAAAACTTTCTTTTTTTTAGATTTGCTTGTCAGAAATGTCCATTCTGTGTGTTACTCAGTGGGAAAGTGAACAACTTCAGTGAATTGTGACTATATTACTGAATTCGAGTGAATATGCTCGTATCTCTGTAAGGAAGCGCGCAAGAGCGCTGAAACTGTGGCTATACGCACTTTCATGGAAACACGCTTCTTTGAGGTTTTAAGCTCAGAACGTGAATCTGAGCGTGTTTCTAGCCTGGGAACAGCTTCAGATCACAGTGCAATGCTTATATGGTATCGATTGGTCCAATGTGCTTGTATGGCCATTTGGAAGTGAATATAAGCTTCTGAAGTGAAGATATGCACTTTTTCAAAAACTTTCTTTTTTTTAGTTTTGCTTGTCAAAAATGTCCTTTCTGTGTGTAACCCAGTGGGAAAGTGACAAACTTGAGTGAATTGTGACAATATGACTGAATTGGAGTGAATATGCGTTTATCTCTGGAAGAAAGCGAGCTAGAGCGCTGAAACTGAGGCTATACGCACTTTCATGAAAACATGCTTCTTTGAGGTTTTAAGCTCAGAACGTGAATCTGAGCGTGTTTCTGGCCTGGCAGCAGCTTCAGATCACAGTGCAATGCATATATTGTATCGTTTGTTCCAATGTGCTTGTATGGCCAATTGGAAGTGAATAGAAGCTTCTGAAGTGAAGATATGCACTTTTTCAAAAACTTTCTTTTTTTTAGTTTTTTCTTGTCAAAAATGTCCTTTCTGTGTGTAACTTAGTGGGAAAGTGACAAACTTGAGTGAATTGTGACAATATGACTGAATTGGAGTGAATACGGTTTATTTCTGTAAGAAAGCGAGCAAGAGCGCTGAAACTGTGGCGAAACGCACTTTCATGAAAACATGCTTCTTTGAGGTTTTAAGCTCAGAATGTGAATCTGAGCGTGTTTCCGGCCTGGCAGCAGCTTCAGATCACAGTGCAATGCATATATGGTATCGTTTGGTCCAATGTGCTTGTATGGCCATTTGGAAGTGAATATAAGCTTCTGAAGTGAAGATATGCACTTTTTCAAAAACTTTCTTTTTTTTAGTTTTTTCTTGTCAAAAATGTCCTTTCTGTGTGTAACTTAGTGGGAAAGTGACAAACTTGAGTGAATTGTGACAATATGACTGAATTGGAGTGAATATGCGTTTATCTCTGTAAGAAAGCGAGCTAGAGCGCTGAAACTGTGGCTATACGCACCTTCATGAAAACATGCTTCTTTGAGGTTTTAAGCTCAGAACGTGAATCTGAGCGTGTTTCTGGCCTGGGAACAGCTTCAGATCACAGTGCATTGCATATATTGTATCGATTCGTCCAATGTGCTTGTATGGCCAATTTTAAGTGAATATAAGCTTCTGAAGTGAAGATATGTACTTTTTCAAAAACTTTCTTTTTTTTAGTTTTGCTTGTCAAAAATGTCCTTTCTGTGTGTAACTTCGTGGGAAAGTGACAAACTTGAGTGAATGTGACAATATGACTGAATTGGAGTGAATATGCGTTTATCTCTGTAAGAAAGCGAGCTAGAGCGCTGAAACTGTGGCTATACGTGCTTTCATTAAAACACGCTTCTTTGAGGTTTTAAGCTCAGAATGTGAAACTGTGCGTGCTTCTGGCCAGGGAACAGCTTCAGATCACAGTGCATTGCATATATTGTATCGATTGGTCCAATGTGCTTGTATGGCCAATTTCTGAAGTGAATATAAGCTTCTGAAGTGAAGATATGTACTTTTCAAAAACTTTCTTTTTTTTAGTTTTGCTTGTCAAAAATGTCCTTTCTGTGTGTAACTTCGTGGGAAAGTGACAAACTTGAGTGAATGTGACAATATGACTGAATTGGAGTGAATATGCGTTTATCTCTGTAAGAAAGCGAGTAGAGCGCTGAAACTGTGGCTATACGCACTTTCATGAAAACATGCTTCTTTGAGGTTTTAAGCTCAGAACGTGAATCTGAGCGTGTTTCCGGCCTGGCAACAGCTTCAGATCACAGTGCAATGCATATATTGTATCGTTTGTTCCAATGTCCTTGTATGGCCATTTGGAAGTGAATAGAAGCTTCTGAAGTGAAGATATGCACTTTTTCAAAAACTTTCTTTTTTTTAGATTTGCTTGTCAGAAATGTCCATTCTGTGTGTTACTCAGTGGGAAAGTGAACAACTTCAGTGAATTGTGACTATATTACTGAATTGGAGTGAATATGCTCGTATCTCTGTAAGGAAGCGCGCTAGAGCGCTGAAACTGTGGCTATATGCACGTTCATGGAAACACACTTCTTTGAGGTTTTAACCTCAGAACGTGAATCTGAGCGTGTTTCTAGCCTGGGAACAGCTTCAGATCACAGTGCAATGCTTATATGGTATCGATTGGTCCAATGTGCTTGTATGGCCATTTGGAAGTGAATATAAGCTTCTGAAGTGAAGATATGCACTTTTTCAAAAACTTTCTTTTTTTTAGATTTGCTTGTCAGAAATGTCCATTCTGTGTGTTACTCAGTGGGAAAGTGAACAACTTCAGTGAATTGTGACTATATTACTGAATTCGAGTGAATATGCTCGTATCTCTGTAAGGAAGCGCGCTAGAGCGCTGAAACTGTGGCTATACGCACTTTCATGGAAACACGCTTCTTTGAGGTTTTAAGCTCAGAACGTGAATCTGAGCGTGTTTCTAGCCTGGGAACAGCTTCAGATCACAGTGCAATGCTTATATGGTATCGATTGGTCCAATGTGCTTGTATGGCCATTTGGAAGTGAATATAAGCTTCTGAAGTGAAGATATGCACTTTTTCAAAAACTTTCTTTTTTTTAGTTTTGCTTGTCAAAAATGTCCTTTCTGTGTGTAACCCAGTGGGAAAGTGACAAACTTGAGTGAATTGTGACAATATGACTGAATTGGAGTGAATATGCGTTTATCTCTGGAAGAAAGCGAGGTAGAGCGCTGAAACTGAGGCTATACGCACTTTCATGAAAACATGCTTCTTTGAGGTTTTAAGCTCAGAACGTGAATCTGAGCGTGTTTCTGGCCTGGCAGCAGCTTCAGATCACAGTGCAATGCATATATGGTATCATTTGGTCCAATGTGCTTGTATGGCCTTTTGGAAGTGAATATAAGCTTCTGAAGTGAAGATATGCACTTTTTCAAAAACTTTCTTTTTTTTAGATTTGCTTGTCAGAAATGTCCATTCTGTGTGTTACTCAGTGGGAAAGTGAACAACTTCAGTGAATTGTGACTATATTACTGAATTCGAGTGAATATGCTCGTATCTCTGTAAGGAAGCGCGCAAGAGCGCTGAAACTGTGGCTATACGCACTTTCATGGAAACACGCTTCTTTGAGGTTTTAAGCTCAGAACGTGAATCTGAGCGTGTTTCTAGCCTGGGAACAGCTTCAGATCACAGTGCAATGCTTATATGGTATCGATTGGTCCAATGTGCTTGTATGGCCATTTGGAAGTGAATATAAGCTTCTGAAGTGAAGATATGCACTTTTTCAAAAACTTTCTTTTTTTTAGTTTTGCTTGTCAAAAATGTCCTTTCTGTGTGTAACCCAGTGGGAAAGTGACAAACTTGAGTGAATTGTGACAATATGACTGAATTGGAGTGAATATGCGTTTATCTCTGGAAGAAAGCGAGCTAGAGCGCTGAAACTGAGGCTATACGCACTTTCATGAAAACATGCTTCTTTGAGGTTTTAAGCTCAGAACGTGAATCTGAGCGTGTTTCTGGCCTGGCAGCAGCTTCAGATCACAGTGCAATGCATATATTGTATCGTTTGTTCCAATGTGCTTGTATGGCCAATTGGAAGTGAATAGAAGCTTCTGAAGTGAAGATATGCACTTTTTCAAAAACTTTCTTTTTTTTAGTTTTTTCTTGTCAAAAATGTCCTTTCTGTGTGTAACTTAGTGGGAAAGTGACAAACTTGAGTGAATTGTGACAATATGACTGAATTGGAGTGAATACGGTTTATTTCTGTAAGAAAGCGAGCAAGAGCGCTGAAACTGTGGCGAAACGCACTTTCATGAAAACATGCTTCTTTGAGGTTTTAAGCTCAGAATGTGAATCTGAGCGTGTTTCCGGCCTGGCAGCAGCTTCAGATCACAGTGCAATGCATATATGGTATCGTTTGGTCCAATGTGCTTGTATGGCCATTTGGAAGTGAATATAAGCTTCTGAAGTGAAGATATGCACTTTTTCAAAAACTTTCTTTTTTTTAGTTTTTTCTTGTCAAAAATGTCCTTTCTGTGTGTAACTTAGTGGGAAAGTGACAAACTTGAGTGAATTGTGACAATATGACTGAATTGGAGTGAATATGCGTTTATCTCTGTAAGAAAGCGAGCTAGAGCGCTGAAACTGTGGCTATACGCACCTTCATGAAAACATGCTTCTTTGAGGTTTTAAGCTCAGAACGTGAATCTGAGCGTGTTTCTGGCCTGGGAACAGCTTCAGATCACAGTGCATTGCATATATTGTATCGATTCGTCCAATGTGCTTGTATGGCCAATTTTAAGTGAATATAAGCTTCTGAAGTGAAGATATGTACTTTTTCAAAAACTTTCTTTTTTTTAGTTTTGCTTGTCAAAAATGTCCTTTCTGTGTGTAACTTCGTGGGAAAGTGACAAACTTGAGTGAATGTGACAATATGACTGAATTGGAGTGAATATGCGTTTATCTCTGTAAGAAAGCGAGCTAGAGCGCTGAAACTGTGGCTATACGTGCTTTCATTAAAACACGCTTCTTTGAGGTTTTAAGCTCAGAATGTGAAACTGTGCGTGCTTCTGGCCAGGGAACAGCTTCAGATCACAGTGCATTGCATATATTGTATCGATTGGTCCAATGTGCTTGTATGGCCAATTTCTGAAGTGAATATAAGCTTCTGAAGTGAAGATATGTACTTTTCAAAAACTTTCTTTTTTTTAGTTTTGCTTGTCAAAAATGTCCTTTCTGTGTGTAACTTCGTGGGAAAGTGACAAACTTGAGTGAATGTGACAATATGACTGAATTGGAGTGAATATGCGTTTATCTCTGTAAGAAAGCGAGTAGAGCGCTGAAACTGTGGCTATACGCACTTTCATGAAAACATGCTTCTTTGAGGTTTTAAGCTCAGAACGTGAATCTGAGCGTGTTTCCGGCCTGGCAACAGCTTCAGATCACAGTGCAATGCATTTATTGTATCGTTTGTTCCAATGTCCTTGTATGGCCATTTGGAAGTGAATAGAAGCTTCTGAAGTGAAGATATGCACTTTTTCAAAAACTTTCTTTTTTTTAGATTTGCTTGTCAGAAATGTCCATTCTGTGTGTTACTTCAGTGAATTGTGACTATATTACTGAATTGGAGTGAATATGCTCGTATCTCTGTAAGGAAGCGCGCTAGAGCGCTGAAACTGTGGCTATACGCACGTTCATGGAAACACACTTCTTTGAGGTTTTAACCTCAGAACGTGAATCTGAGCGTGTTTCTAGCCTGGGAACAGCTTCAGATCACAGTGCAATGCTTATATGGTATCGATTGGTCCAATGTGCTTGTATGGCCATTTGGAAGTGAATATAAGCTTCTGAAGTGAAGATATGCACTTTTTCAAAAACTTTCTTTTTTTTAGATTTGCTTGTCAGAAATGTCCATTCTGTGTGTTACTCAGTGGGAAAGTGAACAACTTCAGTGAATTGTGACTATATTACTGAATTCGAGTGAATATGCTCGTATCTCTGTAAGGAAGCGCGCTAGAGCGCTGAAACTGTGGCTATACGCACTTTCATGGAAACACGCTTCTTTGAGGTTTTAAGCTCAGAACGTGAATCTGAGCGTGTTTCTAGCCTGGGAACAGCTTCAGATCACAGTGCAATGCTTATATGGTATCGATTGGTCCAATGTGCTTGTATGGCCATTTGGAAGTGAATATAAGCTTCTGAAGTGAAGATATGCACTTTTTCAAAAACTTTCTTTTTTTTAGTTTTGCTTGTCAAAAATGTCCTTTCTGTGTGTAACCCAGTGGGAAAGTGACAAACTTGAGTGAATTGTGACAATATGACTGAATTGGAGTGAATATGCGTTTATCTCTGGAAGAAAGCGAGGTAGAGCGCTGAAACTGAGGCTATACGCACTTTCATGAAAACATGCTTCTTTGAGGTTTTAAGCTCAGAACGTGAATCTGAGCGTGTTTCTGGCCTGGCAGCAGCTTCAGATCACAGTGCAATGCATATATGGTATCATTTGGTCCAATGTGCTTGTATGGCCTTTTGGAAGTGAATATAAGCTTCTGAAGTGAAGATATGCACTTTTTCAAAAACTTTCTTTTCTTTAGTTTTTTCTTGTCAAAAATGTCCTTTCTGTGTGTAACTTAGTAGGAAAGTGACAAACTTGAGTGAATTGTGACAATATGACTGAATTGGAGTGAATATGCGTTTATCTCTGTAAGAAAGCGAGCTAGAGCGCTAAAACTGTGGCTATACGCACTTTCATGAAAACATGCTTCTTTGAGGTTTTAAGCTCAGAACGTGAATCTGAGCGTGTTTCTGGCCTGGGAACAGCTTCAGAACACAGTGCATTGCATATATTGTATCGATTTGTCCAATGTGCTTGTATGGCCAATTTTAAGTGAATATAAGCTTCTGAAGTGAAGATATGCACTTTTTCAAAAACTTTCTTTTTTTTAGTTTTTTCTTGTCAAAAATGTCCTTTCTGTGTGTAACTTAGTGGGAAAGTGACAGACTTGAGTGAATTGTGACAATATGACTGAATTGGAGTGAATATGCGTTAATCTCTGGAAGAAAGCGAGCTAGAGCGCTGAAAATGTGGCGATACGCACTTTCATGAAAACATGCTTCTTTGAGGTTTTAAGCTCAGAACGTGAATCTGAGCGTGTTTCTGGCCTGGCAACAGCTTCAGATCACAGTGCAATGCATATATTGTATCGTTTGTTCCAATGTGCTTGTATGGCCAATTGGAAGTGAATATAAGCTTCTGAAGTGAAGATATGCACTTTTTCAAAAACTTTCTTTTTTTTAGTTTTTTCTTGTCAAAAATGTCCTTTCTGTGTGTAACTTAGTGGGAAAGTGACAAACTTGAGTGAATTGTGACAATATGACTGAATTGGAGTGAATATGCGTTTATCTCTGTAAGGAAGCGTGCTAGAGCGCTGAAACTGTGGCGATACGCACTTTCATGAAAACATGCTTCTTTGAGGTTTTAAGCTCAGAACGTGAATCTGAGCGTGTTTCTGGCCTGGCAACAGCTTCAGATCACAGTGCAATGCATATATTGTATCGTTTGTTCCAATGTGCTTGTATGGCCAATTGGAAGTGAATAGAAGCTTCTGAAGTGAAGATATGCACTTTTTCAAAAACTTTCTTTTTTTAGTTTTTTCTTGTCAAAAATGTCCTTTCTGTGTGTAACTTAGTGGGAAAGTGACAAACTTGAGTGAATTGTGACAATATGACTGAATTGGAGTGAATATGCGTTTATTTCTGTAAGAAAGCGAGCAAGAGCGCTGAAACTGTGGCGATACGCACTTTCATGAAAACATGCTTCTTTGAGGTTTTAAGCTCAGAACGTGAATCTGAGCGTGTTTCCGGCCTGGCAGCAGCTTCAGATCACAGTGCAATGCATATATGGTATCGTTTGGTCCAATGTGCTTGTATGGCCATTTGGAAGTGAATATAAGCTTCTGAAGTGAAGATATGCACTTTTTCAAAAACTTTCTTTTTTTTAGTTTTTTCTTGTCAAAAATGTCCTTTCTGTGTGTAACTTAGTGGGAAAGTGACAAACTTGAGTGAATTGTGACAATATGACTGAATTGGAGTGAATATGCGTTTATCTCTGTAAGAAAGCGAGCTAGAGCGCTGAAACTGTGGCGATACGCACTTTCATGAAAACATGCTTCTTTGAGGTTTTAAGCTCAGAACGTGAATCTGAGCGTGTTTCTGGCCTGGGAACAGCTTCAGATCACAGTGCATTGCATATATTGTATCGATTCGTCCAATGTGCTTGTATGGCCAATTTTAAGTGAATATAAGCTTCTGAAGTGAAGATATGTACTTTTTCAAAAACTTTCTTTTTTTTTAATTTTGCTTGTCAAAAATGTCCTTTCTGTGTGTAACCCAGTGGGAAAGTGACAAACTTGAGTGAATTGTGACTATATGACTAAATTCGAGTGATTCTGCGTTTATCTCTGTAAGGAAGCGCGCTAGAGCGCTGAAACTGTGGCGATACGTGCTTTCATTAAAACACGCTTCTTTGAGGTTTTAAGCTCAGAATGTGAAACTGTGCGTGCTTCTGGCCAGGGAACAGCTTCAGATCACAGTGTATTGCATATATTGTATCGATTGGTCCAATGTGCTTGTATGGCCAATTTTTGAAGTGAATATAAGCTTCTGAAGTGAAGATATGTACTTTTCAAAAACTTTCTTTTTTTTAGTTTTGCTTGTCAAAAATGTCCTTTCTGTGTGTAACTTCGTGGGAAAGTGACAAACTTGAGTGAATGTGACAATATGACTGAATTGGAGTGAATATGCGTTTATCTCTGTAAGAAAGCGAGTAGAGCGCTGAAACTGTGGCTATACGCACTTTCATGAAAACATGCTTCTTTGAGGTTTTAAGCTCAGAACGTGAATCTGAGCGTGTTTCCGGCCTGGCAACAGCTTCAGATCACAGTGCAATGCATATATTGTATCGTTTGTTCCAATGTCCTTGTATGGCCATTTGGAAGTGAATAGAAGCTTCTGAAGTGAAGATATGCACTTTTTCAAAAACTTTATTTTTTTTAGATTTGCTTGTCAGAAATGTCCATTCTGTGTGTTACTCAGTGGGAAAGTGAAAAACTTCAGTTAATTGTGACTATATTACTGAATTGGAGTGAATATGCTCGTATCTCTGTAAGGAAGCGCGCTAGAGCGCTGAAACTGTGGCTATACGCACGTTCATGGAAACACACTTCTTTGAGGTTTTAAGCTCAGAACGTGAATCTGAGCGTGTTTCTAGCCTGGGAACAGCTTCAGATCACAGTGCAATGCTTATATGGTATCGATTGGTCCAATGTGCTTGTATGGCCATTTGGAAGTGAATTTAAGCTTCTGAAGTGAAGATATGCACTTTTTCAAAAACTTTCTTTTTTTTAGATTTGCTTGTCAGAAATGTCCATTCTGTGTGTTACTCAGTGGGAAAGTGAACAACTTCAGTGAATTGTGACTATATTACTGAATTCGAGTGAATATGCTCGTATCTCTGTAAGGAAGCGCGCAAGAGCGCTGAAACTGTGGCTATACGCACTTTCATGGAAACACGCTTCTTTGAGGTTTTAAGCTCAGAACGTGAATCTGAGCGTGTTTCTAGCCTGGGAACAGCTTCAGATCACAGTGCAATGCTTATATGGTATCGATTGGTCCAATGTGCTTGTATGGCCATTTGGAAGTGAATATAAGCTTCTGAAGTGAAGATATGCACTTTTTCAAAAACTTTCTTTTTTTTAGTTTTGCTTGTCAAAAATGTCCTTTCTGTGTGTAACCCAGTGGGAAAGTGACAAACTTGAGTGAATTGTGACAATATGACTGAATTGGAGTGAATATGCGTTTATCTCTGGAAGAAAGCGAGCTAGAGCGCTGAAACTGAGGCTATACGCACTTTCATGAAAACATGCTTCTTTGAGGTTTTAAGCTCAGAACGTGAATCTGAGCGTGTTTCTGGCCTGGCAGCAGCTTCAGATTACAGTGCAATGCATATATTGTATCGTTTGTTCCAATGTGCTTGTATGGCCAATTGGAAGTGAATAGAAGCTTCTGAAGTGAAGATATGCACTTTTTCAAAAACTTTCTTTTTTTTAGTTTTTTCTTGTCAAAAATGTCCTTTCTGTGTGTAACTTAGTGGGAAAGTGACAAACTTGAGTGAATTGTGACAATATGACTGAATTGGAGTGAATACGGTTTATTTCTGTAAGAAAGCGAGCAAGAGCGCTGAAACTGTGGCGAAACGCACTTTCATGAAAACATGCTTCTTTGAGGTTTTAAGCTCAGAATGTGAATCTGAGCGTGTTTCCGGCCTGGCAGCAGCTTCAGATCACAGTGCAATGCATATATGGTATCGTTTGGTCCAATGTGCTTGTATGGCCATTTGGAAGTGAATATAAGCTTCTGAAGTGAAGATATGCACTTTTTCAAAAACTTTCTTTTTTTTAGTTTTTTCTTGTCAAAAATGTCCTTTCTGTGTGTAACTTAGTGGGAAAGTGACAAACTTGAGTGAATTGTGACAATATGACTGAATTGGAGTGAATATGCGTTTATCTCTGTAAGAAAGCGAGCTAGAGCGCTGAAACTGTGGCTATACGCACCTTCATGAAAACATGCCTCTTTGAGGTTTTAAGCTCAGAACGTGAATCTGAGCGTGTTTCTGGCCTGGGAACAGCTTCAGATCACAGTGCATTGCATATATTGTATCGATTCGTCCAATGTGCTTGTATGGCCAATTTTAAGTGAATATAAGCTTCTGAAGTGAAGATATGTACTTTTTCAAAAACTTTCTTTTTTTTAGTTTTGCTTGTCAAAAATGTCCTTTCTGTGTGTAACTTCGTGGGAAAGTGACAAACTTGAGTGAATGTGACAATATGACTGAATTGGAGTGAATATGCGTTTATCTCTGTAAGAAAGCGAGCTAGAGCGCTGAAACTGTGGCTATACGTGCTTTCATTAAAACACGCTTCTTTGAGGTTTTAAGCTCAGAATGTGAAACTGTGCGTGCTTCTGGCCAGGGAACAGCTTCAGATCACAGTGCATTGCATATATTGTATCGATTGGTCCAATGTGCTTGTATGGCCAATTTCTGAAGTGAATATAAGCTTCTGAAGTGAAGATATGTACTTTTCAAAAACTTTCTTTTTTTTAGTTTTGCTTGTCAAAAATGTCCTTTCTGTGTGTAACTTCGTGGGAAAGTGACAAACATGAGTGAATGTGACAATATGACTGAATTGGAGTGAATATGCGTTTATCTCTGTAAGAAAGCGAGTAGAGCGCTGAAACTGTGGCTATACGCACTTTCATGAAAACATGCTTCTTTGAGGTTTTAAGCTCAGAACGTGAATCTGAGCGTGTTTCCGGCCTGGCAACAGCTTCAGATCACAGTGCAATGCATATATTGTATCGTTTGTTCCAATGTCCTTGTATGGCCATTTGGAAGTGAATAGAAGCTTCTGAAGTGAAGATATGCACTTTTTCAGAAACTTTCTTTTTTTTAGATTTGCTTGTCAGAAATGTCCATTCTGTGTGTTACTCAGTGGGAAAGTGAACAACTTCAGTGAATTGTGACTATATTACTGAATTGGAGTGAATATGCTCGTATCTCTGTAAGGAAGCGCGCTAGAGCGCTGAAACTGTGGCTATACGCACGTTCATGGAAACACACTTCTTTGAGGTTTTAACCTCAGAACGTGAATCTGAGCGTGTTTCTAGCCTGGGAACAGCTTCAGATCACAGTGCAATGCTTATATGGTATCGATTGGTCCAATGTGCTTGTATGGCCATTTGGAAGTGAATATAAGCTTCTGAAGTGAAGATATGCACTTTTTCAAAAACTTTCTTTTTTTTAGTTTTGCTTGTCAAAAATGTCCTTTCTGTGTGTAACCCAGTGGGAAAGTGACAAACTTGAGTGAATTGTGACAATATGACTGAATTGGAGTGAATATGCGTTTATCTCTGTAAGGAAGCGCGCTAGAGCGCTGAAACTGTGGCTATACGCACTTTCATGAAAACATGCTTCTTTGAGGTTTTAAGCTCAGAACGTGAATCTGAGCGTGTTTCTGGCCTGGCAGCAGCTTCAGATCACAGTGCAATGCATATATGGTATCATTTGGTCCAATGTGCTTGTATGGCCTTTTGGAAGTGAATATAAGCTTCTGAAGTGAAGATATGCACTTTTTCAAAAACTTTCTTTTTTTTAGTTTTTTCTTGTCAAAAATGTCCTTTCTGTGTGTAACTTAGTAGGAAAGTGACAAACTTGAGTGAATTGTGACAATATGACTGAATTGGAGTGAATATGCGTTTATCTCTGTAAGAAAGCGAGCTAGAGCGCTAAAACTGTGGCTATACGCACTTTCATGAAAACATGCTTCTTTGAGGTTTTAAGCTCAGAACGTGAATCTGAGCGTGTTTCTGGCCTGGGAACAGCTTCAGAACACAGTGCATTGCATATATTGTATCGATTTGTCCAATGTGCTTGTATGGCCAATTTTAAGTGAATATAAGCTTCTGAAGTGAAGATATGCACTTTTTCAAAAACTTTCTTTTTTTTAGTTTTTTCTCGTCAAAAATGTCCTTTCTGTGTGTAACTTAGTGGGAAAGTGACAGACTTGAGTGAATTGTGACAATATGACTGAATTGGAGTGAATATGCGTTAATCTCTGGAAGAAAGCGAGCTAGAGCGCTGAAACTGTGGCGATACGCACTTTCATGAAAACATGCTTCTTTGAGGTTTTAAGCTCAGAACGTGAATCTGAGCGTGTTTCTGGCCTGGCAACAGCTTCAGATCACAGTGCAATGCATATATTGTATCGTTTGTTCCAATGTGCTTGTATGGCCAATTGGAAGTGAATATAAGCTTCTGAAGTGAAGATATGCACTTTTTCAAAAACTTTCTTTTTTTTAGTTTTTTCTTGTCAAAAATGTCCTTTCTGTGTGTAACTTAGTGGGAAAGTGACAAACTTGAGTGAATTGTGACAATATGACTGAATTGGAGTGAATATGCGTTTATCTCTGTAAGGAAGCGCGCTAGAGCGCTGAAACTGTGGCGATACGCACTTTCATGAAAACATGCTTCTTTGAGGTTTTAAGCTCAGAACGTGAATCTGAGCGTGTTTCTGGCCTGGCAACAGCTTCAGATCACAGTGCAATGCATATATTGTATCGTTTGTTCCAATGTGCTTGTATGGCCAATTGGAAGTGAATAGAAGCTTCTGAAGTGAAGATATGCACTTTTTCAAAAACTTTCTTTTTTTTAGTTTTTTCTTGTCAAAAATGTCCTTTCTGTGTGTAACTTAGTGGGAAAGTGACAAACTTGAGTGAATTGTGACAATATGACTGAATTGGAGTGAATATGCGTTTATTTCTGTAAGAAAGCGAGCAAGAGCGCTGAAACTGTGGCGATACGCACTTTCATGAAAACATGCTTCTTTGAGGTTTTAAGCTCAGAACGTGAATCTGAGCGTGTTTCCGGCCTGGTAGCAGCTTCAGATCACAGTGCAATGCATATATGGTATCGTTTGGTCCAATGTGCTTGTATGGCCATTTGGAAGTGAATATAAGCTTCTGAAGTGAAGATATGCACTTTTTCAAAAACTTTCTTTTTTTTAGTTTTTTCTTGTCAAAAATGTCCTTTCTGTGTGTAACTTAGTGGGAAAGTGACAAACTTGAGTGAATTGTGACAATATGACTGAATTGGAGTGAATATGCGTTTATCTCTGTAAGAAAGCGAGCTAGAGCGCTGAAACTGTGGCGATACGCACTTTCATGAAAACATGCTTCTTTGAGGTTTTAAGCTCAGAACGTGAATCTGAGCGTGTTTCTGGCCTGGCAACAGCTTCAGATCACAGTGCAATGCATATATTGTATCGTTTGTTCCAATGTGCTTGTATGGCCAATTGGAAGTGAATAGAAGCTTCTGAAGTGAAGATATGCACTTTTTCAAAAACTTTCTTTTTTTTAGTTTTTTCTTGTCAAAAATGTCCTTTCTGTGTGTAACTTAGTGGGAAAGTGACAAACTTGAGTGAATTGTGACAATATGACTGAATTGGAGTGAATATGCGTTTATTTCTGTAAGAAAGCGAGCAAGAGCGCTGAAACTGTGGCGATACGCACTTTCATGAAAACATGCTTCTTTGAGGTTTTAAGCTCAGAACGTGAATCTGAGCGTGTTTCCGGCCTGGCAGCAGCTTCAGATCACAGTGCAATGCATATATGGTATCGTTTGGTCCAATGTGCTTGTATGGCCATTTGGAAGTGAATATCAGCTTCTGAAGTGAAGATATGCACTTTTTCAAAAACTTTCTTTTTTTTAGATTTGCTTGTCAGAAATGTCCATTCTGTGTGTTACTCAGTGGGAAAGTGAACAACTTCAGTGAATTGTGACTATATTACTGAATTCGAGTGAATATGCTCGTATCTCTGTAAGGAAGCGCGCTAGAGCGCTGAAACTGTGGCTATACGCACTTTCATGGAAACACGCTTCTTTGAGGTTTTAAGCTCAGAACGTGAATCTGAGCGTGTTTCTAGCCTGGGAACAGCTTCAGATCACAGTGCAATGCTTATATGGTATCGATTGGTCCAATGTGCTTGTATGGCCATTTGGAAGTGAATATAAGCTTCTGAAGTGAAGATATGCACTTTTTCAAAAACTTTCTTTTTTTTAGTTTTGCTTGTCAAAAATGTCCTTTCTGTGTGTAACCCAGTGGGAAAGTGACAAACTTGAGTGAATTGTGACAATATGACTGAATTGGAGTGAATATGCGTTTATCTCTGGAAGAAAGCGAGGTAGAGCGCTGAAACTGAGGCTATACGCACTTTCATGAAAACATGCTTCTTTGAGGTTTTAAGCTCAGAACGTGAATCTGAGCGTGTTTCTGGCCTGGCAGCAGCTTCAGATCACAGTGCAATGCATATATGGTATCATTTGGTCCAATGTGCTTGTATGGCCTTTTGGAAGTGAATATAAGCTTCTGAAGTGAAGATATGCACTTTTTCAAAAACTTTCTTTTTTTTAGTTTTTTCTTGTCAAAAATGTCCTTTCTGTGTGTAACTTAGTAGGAAAATGACAAACTTGAGTGAATTGTGACAATATGACTGAATTGGAGTGAATATGCGTTTATCTCTGTAAGGAAGCGCGCTAGAGCGCTGAAACTGTGGCGATACGCACTTTCATGAAAACATGCTTCTTTGAGGTTTTAAGCTCAGAACGTGAATCTGAGCGTGTTTCTGGCCTGGGAACAGCTTCAGAACACAGTGCATTGCATATATTGTATCGATTTGTCCAATGTGCTTGTATGGCCAATTTTAAGTGAATATAAGCTTCTGAAGTGAAGATATGTACTTTTTCAAAAACTTTCTTTTTTTTAGTTTTTTCTTGTCAAAAATGTCCTTTCTGTGTGTAACTTAGTGGGAAAGTGACAGACTTGAGTGAATTGTGACAATATGACTGAATTGGAGTGAATATGCGTTAATCTCTGGAAGAAAGCGAGCTAGAGCGCTGAAACTGTGGCGATACGCACTTTCATGAAAACATGCTTCTTTGAGGTTTTAAGCTCAGAACGTGAATCTGAGCGTGTTTCCGGCCTGGTAGCAGCTTCAGATCACAGTGCAATGCATATATGGTATCGTTTGGTCCAATGTGCTTGTATGGCCATTTGGAAGTGAATATAAGCTTCTGAAGTGAAGATATGCACTTTTTCAAAAACTTTCTTTTTTTTAGTTTTTTCTTGTCAAAAATGTCCTTTCTGTGTGTAACTTAGTGGGAAAGTGACAAACTTGAGTGAATTGTGACAATATGACTGAATTGGAGTGAATATGCGTTTATCTCTGTAAGAAAGCGAGCTAGAGCGCTGAAACTGTGGCGATACGCACTTTCATGAAAACATGCTTCTTTGAGGTTTTAAGCTCAGAACGTGAATCTGAGCGGGTTTCTGGCCTGGCAACAGCTTCAGATCACAGTGCAATGCATATATTGTATCGTTTGTTCCAATGTGCTTGTATGGCCAATTGGAAGTGAATAGAAGCTTCTGAAGTGAAGATATGCACTTTTTCAAAAACTTTCTTTTTTTTAGTTTTTTCTTGTCAAAAATGTCCTTTCTGTGTGTAACTTAGTGGGAAAGTGACAAACTTGAGTGAATTGTGACAATATGACTGAATTGGAGTGAATATGCGTTTATTTCTGTAAGAAAGCGAGCAAGAGCGCTGAAACTGTGGCGATACGCACTTTCATGAAAACATGCTTCTTTGAGGTTTTAAGCTCAGAACGTGAATCTGAGCGTGTTTCCGGCCTGGCAGCAGCTTCAGATCACAGTGCAATGCATATATGGTATCGTTTGGTCCAATGTGCTTGTATGGCCATTTGGAAGTGAATATCAGCTTCTGAAGTGAAGATATGCACTTTTTCAAAAACTTTCTTTTTTTTAGTTTTTTCTTGTCAAAAATGTCCTTTCTGTGTGTAACTTAGTGGGAAAGTGACAAACTTGAGTGAATTGTGACAATATGACTGAATTGGAGTGAATATGCGTTTATCTCTGTAAGAAAGCGAGCTAGAGCGCTGAAACTGTGGCTATACGCACTTTCATGAAAACATGCTTCTTTGAGGTTTTAAGCTCAGAACGTGAATCTGAGCGTGTTTCTGGCCTGGGAACAGCTTCAGATCACAGTGCATTGCATATATTGTATCGATTCGTCCAATGTGCTTGTATGGCCAATTTTAAGTGAATATAAGCTTCTGAAGTGAAGATATGTACTTTTTCAAAAACTTTCTTTTTTTTTAATTTTGCTTGTCAAAAATGTCCTTTCTGTGTGTAACCCAGTGGGAAAGTGACAAACTTGAGTGAATTGTGACTATATGACTAAATTCGAGTGATTATGCGGTTATCTCTGTAAGGAAGCGCGCTAGAGCGCTGAAACTGTGGCGATACGTGCTTTCATTAAAACACGCTTCTTTGAGGTTTTAAGCTCAGAATGTGAAACTGTGCGTGCTTCTGGCCAGGGAACAGCTTCAGATCACAGTGCATTGCATATATTGTATCGATTGGTCCAATGTGCTTGTATGGCCAATTTTTGAAGTGAATATAAGCTTCTGAAGTGAAGATATGTACTTTTCAAAAACTTTCTTTTTTTTAGTTTTGCTTGTCAAAAATGTCCTTTCTGTGTGTAACTTCGTGGGAAAGTGACAAACTTGAGTGAATGTGACAATATGACTGAATTGGAGTGAATATGCGTTTATCTCTGTAAGAAAGCGAGTAGAGCGCTGAAACTGTGGCTATACGCACTTTCATGAAAACATGCTTCTTTGAGGTTTTAAGCTCAGAACGTGAATCTGAGCGTGTTTCCGGCCTGGCAACAGCTTCAGATCACAGTGCAATGCATATATTGTATCGTTTGTTCCAATGTCCTTGTATGGCCATTTGGAAGTGAATAGAAGCTTCTGAAGTGAAGATATGCACTTTTTCAAAAACTTTATTTTTTTTAGATTTGCTTGTCAGAAATGTCCATTCTGTGTGTTACTCAGTGGGAAAGTGAACAACTTCAGTGAATTGTGACTATATTACTGAATTGGAGTGAATATGCTCGTATCTCTGTAAGGAAGCGCGCTCGAGCGCTGAAACTGTGGCTATACGCACGTTCATGGAAACACACTTCTTTGAGGTTTTAACCTCAGAACGTGAATCTGAGCGTGTTTCTAGCCTGGGAACAGCTTCAGATCACAGTGCAATGCTTATATGGTATCGATTGGTCCAATGTGCTTGTATGGCCATTTGGAAGTGAATATAAGCTTCTGAAGTGAAGATATGCACTTTTTCAAAAACTTTCTTTTTTTTAGATTTGCTTGTCAGAAATGTCCATTCTGTGTGTTACTCAGTGGGAAAGTGAACAACTTCAGTGAATTGTGACTATATTACTGAATTCGAGTGAATATGCTCGTATCTCTGTAAGGAAGCGCGCTAGAGCGCTGAAACTGTGGCTATACGCACTTTCATGGAAACACGCTTCTTTGAGGTTTTAAGCTCAGAACGTGAATCTGAGCGTGTTTCTAGCCTGGGAACAGCTTCAGATCACAGTGCAATGCTTATATGGTATCGATTGGTCCAATGTGCTTGTATGGCCATTTGGAAGTGAATATAAGCTTCTGAAGTGAAGATATGCACTTTTTCAAAAACTTTCTTTTTTTTAGTTTTGCTTGTCAAAAATGTCCTTTCTGTGTGTAACCCAGTGGGAAAGTGACAAACTTGAGTGAATTGTGACAATATGACTGAATTGGAGTGAATATGCGTTTATCTCTGGAAGAAAGCGAGGTAGAGCGCTGAAACTGAGGCTATACGCACTTTCATGAAAACATGCTTCTTTGAGGTTTTAAGCTCAGAACGTGAATCTGAGCGTGTTTCTGGCCTGGCAGCAGCTTCAGATCACAGTGCAATGCATATATGGTATCATTTGGTCCAATGTGCTTGTATGGCCTTTTGGAAGTGAATATAAGCTTCTGAAGTGAAGATATGCACTTTTTCAAAAACTTTCTTTTTTTTAGTTTTTTCTTGTCAAAAATGTCCTTTCTGTGTGTAACTTAGTAGGAAAATGACAAACTTGAGTGAATTGTGACAATATGACTGAATTGGAGTGAATATGCGTTTATCTCTGTAAGGAAGCGCGCTAGAGCGCTGAAACTGTGGCGATACGCACTTTCATGAAAACATGCTTCTTTGAGGTTTTAAGCTCAGAACGTGAATCTGAGCGTGTTTCTGGCCTGGGAACAGCTTCAGAACACAGTGCATTGCATATATTGTATCGATTTGTCCAATGTGCTTGTATGGCCAATTTTAAGTGAATATAAGCTTCTGAAGTGAAGATATGTACTTTTTCAAAAACTTTCTTTTTTTTAGTTTTTTCTTGTCAAAAATGTCCTTTCTGTGTGTAACTTAGTGGGAAAGTGACAGACTTGAGTGAATTGTGACAATATGACTGAATTGGAGTGAATATGCGTTAATCTCTGGAGGAAAGCGAGCTAGAGCGCTGAAACTGTGGCGATACGCACTTTCATGAAAACATGCTTCTTTGAGGTTTTAAGCTCAGAACGTGAATCTGAGCGTGTTTCTGGCCTGGCAACAGCTTCAGATCACAGTGCAATGCATATATTGTATCGTTTGTTCCAATGTGCTTGTATGGCCAATTGGAAGTGAATATAAGCTTCTGAAGTGAAGATATGCACTTTTTCAAAAACTTTCTTTTTTTTAGTTTTTTCTTGTCAAAAATGTCCTTTCTGTGTGTAACTTAGTGGGAAAGTGACAAACTTGAGTGAATTGTGACAATATGACTGAATTGGAGTGAATATGCGTTTATCTCTGTAAGGAAGCGCGCTAGAGCGCTGAAACTGTGGCGATACGCACTTTCATGAAAACATGCTTCTTTGAGGTTTTAAGCTCAGAACGTGAATCTGAGCGTGTTTCTGGCCTGGCAACAGCTTCAGATCACAGTGCAATGCATATATTGTATCGTTTGTTCCAATGTGCTTGTATGGCCAATTGGAAGTGAATAGAAGCTTCTGAAGTGAAGATATGCACTTTTTCAAAAACTTTCTTTTTTTTAGTTTTTTCTTGTCAAAAATGTCCTTTCTGTGTGTAACTTAGTGGGAAAGTGACAAACTTGAGTGAATTGTGACAATATGACTGAATTGGAGTGAATATGCGTTTATTTCTGTAAGAAAGCGAGCAAGAGCGCTGAAACTGTGGCGATACGCACTTTCATGAAAACATGCTTCTTTGAGGTTTTAAGCTCAGAACGTGAATCTGAGCGTGTTTCCGGCCTGGTAGCAGCTTCAGATCACAGTGCAATGCATATATGGTATCGTTTGGTCCAATGTGCTTGTATGGCCATTTGGAAGTGAATATAAGCTTCTGAAGTGAAGATATGCACTTTTTCAAAAACTTTCTTTTTTTTAGTTTTTTCTTGTCAAAAATGTCCTTTCTGTGTGTAACTTAGTGGGAAAGTGACAAACTTGAGTGAATTGTGACAATATGACTGAATTGGAGTGAATATGCGTTTATCTCTGTAAGAAAGCGAGCTAGAGCGCTGAAACTGTGGCTATACGCACTTTCATGAAAACATGCTTCTTTGAGGTTTTAAGCTCAGAACGTGAATCTGAGCGTGTTTCTGGCCTGGGAACAGCTTCAGATCACAGTGCATTGCATATATTGTATCGATTCGTCCAATGTGCTTGTATGGCCAATTTTAAGTGAATATAAGCTTCTGAAGTGAAGATATGTACTTTTTCAAAAACTTTCTTTTTTTTTAATTTTGCTTGTCAAAAATGTCCTTTCTGTGTGTAACCCAGTGGGAAAGTGACAAACTTGAGTGAATTGTGACTATATGACTAAATTCGAGTGATTATGCGTTTATCTCTGTAAGGAAGCGCGCTAGAGCGCTGAAACTGTGGCTATACGTGCTTTCATTAAAACACGCTTCTTTGAGGTTTTAAGCTCAGAATGTGAAACTGTGCGTGCTTCTGGCCAGGGAACAGCTTCAGATCACAGTGCATTGCATATATTGTATCGATTGGTCCAATGTGCTTGTATGGCCAATTTTTGAAGTGAATATAAGCTTCTGAAGTGAAGATATGTACTTTTCAAAAACTTTTTTTTTTTTAGTTTTGCTTGTCAAAAATGTCCTTTCTGTGTGTAACTTCGTGGGAAAGTGACAAACTTGAGTGAATGTGACAATATGACTGAATTGGAGTGAATATGCGTTAATCTCTGGAAGAAAGCGAGCTAGAGCGCTGAAACTGTGGCGATACGCACTTTCATGAAAACATGCTTCTTTGAGGTTTTAAGCTCAGAACGTGAATCTGAGCGTGTTTCTGGCCTGGCAACAGCTTCAGATCACAGTGCAATGCATATATTGTATCGTTTGTTCCAATGTGCTTGTATGGCCAATTGGAAGTGAATATAAGCTTCTGAAGTGAAGATATGCACTTTTTCAAAAACTTTCTTTTTTTTAGTTTTTTCTTGTCAAAAATGTCCTTTCTGTGTGTAACTTAGTGGGAAAGTGACAAACTTGAGTGAATTGTGACAATATGACTGAATTGGAGTGAATATGCGTTTATCTCTGTAAGGAAGCGCGCTAGAGCGCTGAAACTGTGGCGATACGCACTTTCATGAAAACATGCTTCTTTGAGGTTTTAAGCTCAGAACGTGAATCTGAGCGTGTTTCTGGCCTGGCAACAGCTTCAGATCACAGTGCAATGCATATATTGTATCGTTTGTTCCAATGTGCTTGTATGGCCAATTGGAAGTGAATAGAAGCTTCTGAAGTGAAGATATGCACTTTTTCAAAAACTTTCTTTTTTTTAGTTTTTTCTTGTCAAAAATGTCCTTTCTGTGTGTAACTTAGTGGGAAAGTGACAAACTTGAGTGAATTGTGACAATATGACTGAATTGGAGTGAATATGCGTTTATTTCTGTAAGAAAGCGAGCAAGAGCGCTGAAACTGTGGCGATACGCACTTTCATGAAAACATGCTTCTTTGAGGTTTTAAGCTCAGAACGTGAATCTGAGCGTGTTTCCGGCCTGGTAGCAGCTTCAGATCACAGTGCAATGCATATATGGTATCGTTTGGTCCAATGTGCTTGTATGGCCATTTGGAAGTGAATATAAGCTTCTGAAGTGAAGATATGCACTTTTTCAAAAACTTTCTTTTTTTTAGTTTTTTCTTGTCAAAAATGTCCTTTCTGTGTGTAACTTAGTGGGAAAGTGACAAACTTGAGTGAATTGTGACAATATGACTGAATTGGAGTGAATATGCGTTTATCTCTGTAAGAAAGCGAGCTAGAGCGCTGAAACTGTGGCTATACGCACTTTCATGAAAACATGCTTCTTTGAGGTTTTAAGCTCAGAACGTGAATCTGAGCGTGTTTCTGGCCTGGGAACAGCTTCAGATCACAGTGCATTGCATATATTGTATCGATTCGTCCAATGTGCTTGTATGGCCAATTTTAAGTGAATATAAGCTTCTGAAGTGAAGATATGTACTTTTTCAAAAACTTTCTTTTTTTTTAATTTTGCTTGTCAAAAATGTCCTTTCTGTGTGTAACCCAGTGGGAAAGTGACAAACTTGAGTGAATTGTGACTATATGACTAAATTCGAGTGATTATGCGTTTATCTCTGTAAGGAAGCGCGCTAGAGCGCTGAAACTGTGGCTATACGTGCTTTCATTAAAACACGCTTCTTTGAGGTTTTAAGCTCAGAATGTGAAACTGTGCGTGCTTCTGGCCAGGGAACAGCTTCAGATCACAGTGCATTGCATATATTGTATCGATTGGTCCAATGTGCTTGTATGGCCAATTTTTGAAGTGAATATAAGCTTCTGAAGTGAAGATATGTACTTTTCAAAAACTTTCTTTTTTTTAGTTTTGCTTGTCAAAAATGTCCTTTCTGTGTGTAACTTCGTGGGAAAGTGACAAACTTGAGTGAATGTGACAATATGACTGAATTGGAGTGAATATGCGTTTATCTCTGTAAGAAAGCGAGTAGAGCGCTGAAACTGTGGCTATACGCACTTTCATGAAAACATGCTTCTTTGAGGTTTTAAGCTCAGAACGTGAATCTGGGCGTGTTTCTGGCCTGGGAACAGCTTCAGATCACAGTGCATTGCATATATTGTATCGATTCGTCCAATGTGCTTGTATGGCCAATTTTAAGTGAATATAAGCTTCTGAAGTGAAGATATGTACTTTTTCAAAAACTTTCTTTTTTTTTAATTTTGCTTGTCAAAAATGTCCTTTCTGTGTGTAACCCAGTGGGAAAGTGACAAACTTGAGTGAATTGTGACTATATGACTAAATTCGAGTGATTATGCGTTTATCTCTGTCAGGAAGCGCGCTAGAGCGCTGAAACTGTGGCGATACGTGCTTTCATTAAAACACGCTTCTTTGAGGTTTTAAGCTCAGAATGTGAAACTGTGCGTGCTTCTGGCCAGGGAACAGCTTCAGATCACAGTGCATTGCATATATTGTATCGATTGGTCCAATGTGCTTGTATGGCCAATTTTTGAAGTGAATATAAGCTTCTGAAGTGAAGATATGTACTTTTCAAAAACTTTCTTTTTTTTAGTTTTGCTTGTCAAAAATGTCCTTTCTGTGTGTAACTTCGTGGGAAAGTGACAAACTTGAGTGAATGTGACAATATGACTGAATTGGAGTGAATATGCGTTTATCTCTGTAAGAAAGCGAGTAGAGCGCTGAAACTGTGGCTATACGCACTTTCATGAAAACATGCTTCTTTGAGGTTTTAAGCTCAGAACGTGAATCTGAGCGTGTTTCCGGCCTGGCAACAGCTTCAGATCACAGTGCAATGCATATATTGTATCGTTTGTTCCAATGTCCTTGTATGGCCATTTGGAAGTGAATAGAAGCTTCTGAAGTGAAGATATGCACTTTTTCAAAAACTTTATTTTTTTTAGATTTGCTTGTCAGAAATGTCCATTCTGTGTGTTACTCAGTGGGAAAGTGAACAACTTCAGTTAATTGTGACTATATTACTGAATTGGAGTGAATATGCTCGTATCTCTGTAAGGAAGCGCGCTAGAGCGCTGAAACTGTGGCTATACGCACGTTCATGGAAACACACTTCTTTGAGGTTTTAAGCTCAGAACGTGAATCTGAGCGTGTTTCTAGCCTGGGAACAGCTTCAGATCACAGTGCAATGCTTATATGGTATCGATTGGTCCAATGTGCTTGTATGGCCATTTGGAAGTGAATTTAAGCTTCTGAAGTGAAGATATGCACTTTTTCAAAAACTTTCTTTTTTTTAGATTTGCTTGTCAGAAATGTCCATTCTGTGTGTTACTCAGTGGGAAAGTGAACAACTTCAGTGAATTGTGACTATATTACTGAATTCGAGTGAATATGCTCGTATCTCTGTCAGGAAGCGCACAAGAGCGCTGAAACTGTGGCTATACGCACTTTCATGGAAACACGCTTCTTTGAGGTTTTAAGCTCAGAACGTGAATCTGAGCGTGTTTCTAGCCTGGGAACAGCTTCAGATCACAGTGCAATGCTTATATGGTATCGATTGGTCCAATGTGCTTGTATGGCCTTTTGGAAGTGAATATAAGCTTCTGAAGTGAAGATATGCACTTTTTCAAAAACTTTCTTTTTTTTAGTTTTGCTTGTCAAAAATGTCCTTTCTGTGTGTAACCCAGTGGGAAAGTGACAAACTTGAGTGAATTGTGACAATATGACTGAATTGGAGTGAATATGCGTTTATCTCTGGAAGAAAGCGAGCTAGAGCGCTGAAACTGAGGCTATACGCACTTTCATGAAAACATGCTTCTTTGAGGTTTTAAGCTCAGAACGTGAATCTGAGCGTGTTTCTGGCCTGGCAGCAGCTTCAGATCACAGTGCAATGCATATATGGTATCGTTTGTTCCAATGTGCTTGTATGGCCAATTGGAAGTGAATAGAAGCTTCTGAAGTGAAGATATGCACTTTTTCAAAAACTTTCTTTTTTTTAGTTTTTTCTTGTCAAAAATGTCCTTTCTGTGTGTAACTTAGTGGGAAAGTGACAAACTTGAGTGAATTGTGACAATATGACTGAATTGGAGTGAATACGGTTTATTTCTGTAAGAAAGCGAGCAAGAGCGCTGAAACTGTGGCGAAACGCACTTTCATGAAAACATGCTTCTTTGAGGTTTTAAGCTCAGAATGTGAATCTGAGCGTGTTTCCGGCCTGGCAGCAGCTTCAGATCACAGTGCAATGCATATATGGTATCGTTTGGTCCAATGTGCTTGTATGGCCATTTGGAAGTGAATATAAGCTTCTGAAGTGAAGATATGCACTTTTTCAAAAACTTTCTTTTTTTTAGTTTTTTCTTGTCAAAAATGTCCTTTCTGTGTGTAACTTAGTGGGAAAGTGACAAACTTGAGTGAATTGTGACAATATGACTGAATTGGAGTGAATATGCGTTTATCTCTGTAAGAAAGCGAGTAGAGCGCTGAAACTGTGGCTATACGTGCTTTCATTAAAACACGCTTCTTTGAGGTTTTAAGCTCAGAATGTGAAACAGTGCGTGCTTCTGGCCAGGGAACAGCTTCAGATCACAGTGCATTGCATATATTGTATCGATTGGTCCAATGTGCTTGTATGGCCAATTTCTGAAGTGAATATAAGCTTCTGAAGTGAAGATATGTACTTTTCAAAAACTTTCTTTTTTTTAGTTTTGCTTGTCAAAAATGTCCTTTCTGTGTGTAACTTCGTGGGAAAGTGACAAACATGAGTGAATGTGACAATATGACTGAATTGGAGTGAATATGCGTTTATCTCTGTAAGAAAGCGAGTAGAGCGCTGAAACTGTGGCTATACGCACTTTCATGAAAACATGCTTCTTTGAGGTTTTAAGCTCAGAACGTGAATCTGAGCGTGTTTCCGGCCTGGCAACAGCTTCAGATCACAGTGCAATGCATATATTGTATCGTTTGTTCCAATGTCCTTGTATGGCCATTTGGAAGTGAATAGAAGCTTCTGAAGTGAAGATATGCACTTTTTCAAAAACTTTCTTTTTTTTAGATTTGCTTGTCAGAAATGTCCATTCTGTGTGTTACTCAGTGGGAAAGTGAACAACTTCAGTGAATTGTGACTATATTACTGAATTGGAGTGAATATGCTCGTATCTCTGTAAGGAAGCGCGCTAGAGCGCTGAAACTGTGGCTATACGCACGTTCATGGAAACACACTTCTTTGAGGTTTTAACCTCAGAACGTGAATCTGAGCGTGTTTCTAGCCTGGGAACAGCTTCAGATCACAGTGCAATGCTTATATGGTATCGATTGGTCCAATGTGCTTGTATGGCCATTTGGAAGTGAATATAAGCTTCTGAAGTGAAGATATGCACTTTTTCAAAAACTTTCTTTTTTTTAGATTTGCTTGTCAGAAATGTCCATTCTGTGTGTTACTCAGTGGGAAAGTGAACAACTTCAGTGAATTGTGACTATATTACTGAATTCGAGTGAATATGCTCGTATCTCTGTAAGGAAGCGCGCTAGAGCGCTGAAACTGTGGCTATACGCACTTTCATGGAAACACGCTTCTTTGAGGTTTTAAGCTCAGAACGTGAATCTGAGCGTGTTTCTAGCCTGGGAACAGCTTCAGATCACAGTGCAATGCTTATATGGTATCGATTGGTCCAATGTGCTTGTATGGCCATTTGGAAGTGAATATAAGCTTCTGAAGTGAAGATATGCACTTTTTCAAAAACTTTCTTTTTTTTAGTTTTTTCTTGTCAAAAATGTCCTTTCTGTGTGTAACTTAGTAGGAAAATGACAAACTTGAGTGAATTGTGACAATATGACTGAATTGGAGTGAATATGCGTTTATCTCTGTAAGAAAGCGAGCTAGAGCGCTAAAACTGTGGCTATACGCACTTTCATGAAAACATGCTTCTTTGAGGTTTTAAGCTCAGAACGTGAATCTGAGCGTGTTTCTGGCCTGGGAACAGCTTCAGAACACAGTGCATTGCATATATTGTATCGATTTGTCCAATGTGCTTGTATGGCCAATTTTAAGTGAATATAAGCTTCTGAAGTGAAGATATGCACTTTTTCAAAAACTTTCTTTTTTTTAGTTTTTTCTTGTCAAAAATGTCCTTTCTGTGTGTAACTTAGTGGGAAAGTGACAGACTTGAGTGAATTGTGACAATATGACTGAATTGGAGTGAATATGCGTTAATCTCTGGAAGAAAGCGAGCTAGAGCGCTGAAACTGTGGCGATACGCACTTTCATGAAAACATGCTTCTTTGATGTTTTAAGCTCAGAACGTGAATCTGAGCGTGTTTCTGGCCTGGCAACAGCTTCAGATCACAGTGCAATGCATATATTGTATCGTTTGTTCCAATGTGCTTGTATGGCCAATTGGAAGTGAATATAAGCTTCTGAAGTGAAGATATGCACTTTTTCAAAAACTTTCTTTTTTTTAGTTTTTTCTTGTCAAAAATGTCCTTTCTGTGTGTAACTTAGTGGGAAAGTGACAAACTTGAGTGAATTGTGACAATATGACTGAATTGGAGTGAATATGCGTTTATCTCTGTAAGGAAGCGCGCTAGAGCGCTGAAACTGTGGCGATACGCACTTTCATGAAAACATGCTTCTTTGAGGTTTTAAGCTCAGAACGTGAATCTGAGCGTGTTTCTGGCCTGGCAACAGCTTCAGATCACAGTGCAATGCATATATTGTATCGTTTGTTCCAATGTGCTTGTATGGCCAATTGGAAGTGAATAGAAGCTTCTGAAGTGAAGATATGCACTTTTTCAAAAACTTTCTTTTTTTTAGTTTTTTCTTGTCAAAAATGTCCTTTCTGTGTGTAACTTAGTGGGAAAGTGACAAACTTGAGTGAATTGTGACAATATGACTGAATTGGAGTGAATATGCGTTTATTTCTGTAAGAAAGCGAGCAAGAGCGCTGAAACTGTGGCGATACGCACTTTCATGAAAACATGCTTCTTTGAGGTTTTAAGCTCAGAACGTGAATCTGAGCGTGTTTCCGGCCTGGTAGCAGCTTCAGATCACAGTGCAATGCATATATGGTATCGTTTGGTCCAATGTGCTTGTATGGCCATTTGGAAGTGAATATAAGCTTCTGAAGTGAAGATATGCACTTTTTCAAAAACTTTCTTTTTTTTAGTTTTTTCTTGTCAAAAATGTCCTTTCTGTGTGTAACTTAGTGGGAAAGTGACAAACTTGAGTGAATTGTGACAATATGACTGAATTGGAGTGAATATGCGTTTATCTCTGTAAGAAAGCGAGCTAGAGCGCTGAAACTGTGGCTATACGCACTTTCATGAAAACATGCTTCTTTGAGGTTTTAAGCTCAGAACGTGAATCTGAGTGTGTTTCTGGCCTGGGAACAGCTTCAGATCACAGTGCATTGCATATATTGTATCGATTCGTCCAATGTGCTTGTATGGCCAATTTTAAGTGAATATAAGCTTCTGAAGTGAAGATATGTACTTTTTCAAAAACTTTCTTTTTTTTTAATTTTGCTTGTCAGAAATGTCCATTCTGTGTGTTACTCAGTGGGAAAGTGAACAACTTCAGTGAATTGTGACTATATTACTGAATTGGAGTGAATATGCTCGTATCTCTGTAAGGAAGCGCGCTAGAGCGCTGAAACTGTGGCTATACGCACGTTCATGGAAACACACTTCTTTGAGGTTTTAACCTCAGAACGTGAATCTGAGCGTGTTTCTAGCCTGGGAACAGCTTCAGATCACAGTGCAAAGCTTATATGGTATCGATTGGTCCAATGTGCTTGTATGGCCATTTGGAAGTGAATTTAAGCTTCTGAAGTGAAGATATGCACTTTTTCAAAAACTTTCTTTTTTTTAGATTTGCTTGTCAGAAATGTCCATTCTGTGTGTTACTCAGTGGGAAAGTGAACAACTTCAGTGAATTGTGACTATATTACTGAATTCGAGTGAATATGCTCGTATCTCTGTAAGGAAGCGCGCAAGAGCGCTGAAACTGTGGCTATACGCACTTTCATGGAAACACGCTTCTTTGAGGTTTTAAGCTCAGAACGTGAATCTGAGCGTGTTTCTAGCCTGGGAACAGCTTCAGATCACAGTGCAATGCTTATATGGTATCGATTGGTCCAATGTGCTTGTATGGCCATTTGGAAGTGAATATAAGCTTCTGAAGTGAAGATATGCACTTTTTCAAAAACTTTCTTTTTTTTAGTTTTGCTAGTCAAAAATGTCCTTTCTGTGTGTAACCCAGTGGGAAAGTGACAAACTTGAGTGAATTGTGACAATATGACTGAATTGGAGTGAATATGCGTTTATCTCTGGAAGAAAGCGAGCTAGAGCGCTGAAACTGAGGCTATACGCACTTTCATGAAAACATGCTTCTTTGAGGTTTTAAGCTCAGAACGTGAATCTGAGCGTGTTTCTGGCCTGGCAGCAGCTTCAGATCACAGTGCAATGCATATATTGTATCGTTTGTTCCAATGTGCTTGTATGTCCAATTGGAAGTGAATAGAAGCTTCTGAAGTGAAGATATGCACTTTTTCAAAAACTTTCTTTTTTTTAGTTTTTTCTTGTCAAAAATGTCCTTTCTGTGTGTAACTTAGTGGGAAAGTGACAGACTTGAGTGAATTGTGACAATATGACTGAATTGGAGTGAATATGCGTTAATCTCTGGAAGAAAGCGAGCTAGAGCGCTGAAACTGTGGCGATACGCACTTTCATGAAAACATGCTTCTTTGATGTTTTAAGCTCAGAACGTGAATCTGAGCGTGTTTCTGGCCTGGCAACAGCTTCAGATCACAGTGCAATGCATATATTGTATCGTTTGTTCCAATGTGCTTGTATGGCCAATTGGAAGTGAATATAAGCTTCTGAAGTGAAGATATGCACTTTTTCAAAAACTTTCTTTTTTTTAGTTTTTTCTTGTCAAAAATGTCCTTTCTGTGTGTAACTTAGTGGGAAAGTGACAAACTTGAGTGAATTGTGACAATATGACTGAATTGGAGTGAATATGCGTTTATCTCTGTAAGGAAGCGCGCTAGAGCGCTGAAACTGTGGCGATACGCACTTTCATGAAAACATGCTTCTTTGAGGTTTTAAGCTCAGAACGTGAATCTGAGCGTGTTTCTGGCCTGGCAACAGCTTCAGATCACAGTGCAATGCATATATTGTATCGTTTGTTCCAATGTGCTTGTATGGCCAATTGGAAGTGAATAGAAGCTTCTGAAGTGAAGATATGCACTTTTTCAAAAACTTTCTTTTTTTTAGTTTTTTCTTGTCAAAAATGTCCTTTCTGTGTGTAACTTAGTGGGAAAGTGACAAACTTGAGTGAATTGTGACAATATGACTGAATTGGAGTGAATATGCGTTTATTTCTGTAAGAAAGCGAGCAAGAGCGCTGAAACTGTGGCGATACGCACTTTCATGAAAACATGCTTCTTTGAGGTTTTAAGCTCAGAACGTGAATCTGAGCGTGTTTCCGGCCTGGTAGCAGCTTCAGATCACAGTGCAATGCATATATGGTATCGTTTGGTCCAATGTGCTTGTATGGCCATTTGGAAGTGAATATAAGCTTCTGAAGTGAAGATATGCACTTTTTCAAAAACTTTCTTTTTTTTAGTTTTTTCTTGTCAAAAATGTCCTTTCTGTGTGTAACTTAGTGGGAAAGTGACAAACTTGAGTGAATTGTGACAATATGACTGAATTGGAGTGAATATGCGTTTATCTCTGTAAGAAAGCGAGCTAGAGCGCTGAAACTGTGGCTATACGCACTTTCATGAAAACATGCTTCTTTGAGGTTTTAAGCTCAGAACGTGAATCTGAGCGTGTTTCTGGCCTGGGAACAGCTTCAGATCACAGTGCATTGCATATATTGCATCGATTCGTCCAATGTGCTTGTATGGCCAATTTTAAGTGAATATAAGCTTCTGAAGTGAAGATATGTACTTTTTCAAAAACTTTCTTTTTTTTTAATTTTGCTTGTCAAAAATGTCCTTTCTGTGTGTAACCCAGTGGGAAAGTGACAAACTTGAGTGAATTGTGACTATATGACTAAATTCGAGTGATTATGCGTTTATCTCTGTAAGGAAGCGCGCTAGAGCGCTGAAACTGTGGCTATACGTGCTTTCATTAAAACACGCTTCTTTGAGGTTTTAAGCTCAGAATGTGAAACTGTGCGTGCTTCTGGCCAGGGAACAGCTTCAGATCACAGTGCATTGCATATATTGTATCGATTGGTCCAATGTGCTTGTATGGCCAATTTTTGAAGTGAATATAAGCTTCTGATGTGAAGATATGTACTTTTCAAAAACTTTCTTTTTTTTAGTTTTGCTTGTCAAAAATGTCCTTTCTGTGTGTAACTTCGTGGGAAAGTGACAAACTTGAGTGAATGTGACAATATGACTGAATTGGAGTGAATATGCATTTATCTCTGTAAGAAAGCGAGTAGAGCGCTGAAACTGTGGCTATACGCACTTTCATGAAAACATGCTTCTTTAAGGTTTTAAGCTCAGAACGTGAATCTGAGCGTGTTTCCGGCCTGGCAACAGCTTCAGATCACAGTGCAATGCATATATTGTATCGTTTGTTCCAATGTCCTTGTATGGCCATTTGGAAGTGAATAGAAGCTTCTGAAGTGAAGATATGCACTTTTTCAAAAACTTTATTTTTTTTAGATTTGCTTGTCAGAAATGTCCATTCTGTGTGTTACTCAGTGGGAAAGTGAACAACTTCAGTGAATTGTGACTATATTACTGAATTGGAGTGAATATGCTCGTATCTCTGTAAGGAAGCGCGCTAGAGCGCTGAAACTGTGGCTATACGCACGTTCATGGAAACACACTTCTTTGAGGTTTTAACCTCAGAACGTGAATCTGAGCGTGTTTCTAGCCTGGGAACAGCTTCAGATCTCAGTGCAAAGCTTATATGGTATCGATTGGTCCAATGTGCTTGTATGGCCATTTGGAAGTGAATTTAAGCTTCTGAAGTGAAGATATGCACTTTTTCAAAAACTTTCTTTTTTTTAGATTTGCTTGTCAGAAATGTCCATTCTGTGTGTTACTCAGTGGGAAAGTGAACAACTTCAGTGAATTGTGACTATATTACTGAATTCGAGTGAATATGCTCGTATCTCTGTAAGGAAGCGCGCAAGAGCGCTGAAACTGTGGCTATACGCACTTTCATGGAAACACGCTTCTTTGAGGTTTTAAGCTCAGAACGTGAATCTGAGCGTGTTTCTAGCCTGGGAACAGCTTCAGATCACAGTGCAATGCTTATATGGTATCGATTGGTCCAATGTGCTTGTATGGCCATTTGGAAGTGAATATAAGCTTCTGAAGTGAAGATATGCACTTTTTCAAAAACTTTCTTTTTTTTAGTTTTGCTTGTCAAAAATGTCCTTTCTGTGTGTAACCCAGTGGGAAAGTGACAAACTTGAGTGAATTGTGACAATATGACTGAATTGGAGTGAATATGCGTTAATCTCTGGAAGAAAGCGAGCTAGAGCGCTGAAACTGAGGCTATACGCACTTTCATGAAAACATGCTTCTTTGAGGTTTTAAGCTCAGAACGTGAATCTGAGCGTGTTTCTGGCCTGGCAGCAGCTTCAGATCACAGTGCAATGCATATATTGTATCCTTTGTTCCAATGTGCTTGTATGTCCAATTGGAAGTGAATAGAAGCTTCTGAAGTGAAGATATGCACTTTTTCAAAAACTTTCTTTTTTTTAGTTTTTTCTTGTCAAAAATGTCCTTTCTGTGTGTAACTTAGTGGGAAAGTGACAAACTTGAGTGAATTGTGACAATATGACTGAATTGGAGTGAATACGGTTTATTTCTGTAAGAAAGCGAGCAAGAGCGCTGAAACTGTGGCGATACGCACTTTCATGAAAACATGCTTCTTTGAGGTTTTAAGCTCAGAATGTGAATCTGAGCGTGTTTCCGGCCTGGCAGCAGCTTCAGATCACAGTGCAATGCATATATGGTATCGTTTGGTCCAATGTGCTTGTATGGCCATTTGGAAGTGAATATAAGCTTCTGAAGTGAAGATATGCACTTTTTCAAAAACTTTCTTTTTTTTAGTTTTTTCTTGTCAAAAATGTCCTTTCTGTGTGTAACTTAGTGGGAAAGTGACAAACTTGAGTGAATTGTGACAATATGACTGAATTGGAGTGAATATGCGTTTATCTCTGTAAGAAAGCGAGCTAGAGCGCTGAAACTGTGGCTATACGCACCTTCATGAAAACATGCTTCTTTGAGGTTTTAAGCTCAGAACGTGAATCTGAGCGTGTTTCTGGCCTGGGAACAGCTTCAGATCACAGTGCATTGCATATATTGTATCGATTCGTCCAATGTGCTTGTATGGCCAATTTTAAGTGAATATGAGCTTCTGAAGTGAAGATATGTACTTTTTCAAAAACTTTCTTTTTTTAAAATTTTGCTTGTCAAAAATGTCCTTTCTGTGTCTAACCCATTGGGAAAGTGACAAACTTGAGTGAATTGTGACTATATGACTAAATTCGAGTGATTATGCGTTTTTCTCTGTAAGGAAGCGCGCTAGAGCGCTGAAACTGTGGCTATACGTGCTTTCATTAAAACACGCTTCTTTGAGGTTTTAAGCTCAGAATGTGAAACTGTGCGTGCTTCTGGCCAGGGAACAGCTTCAGATCACAGTGCATTGCATATATTGTATCGATTGGTCCAATGTGCTTGTATGGCCAATTTTGGAAGTGAAGATAAGCTTCTGAAGTGAAGATATGTACTTTTCAAAAACTTTCTTTTTTTTAGTTTTGCTTGTCAAAAATGTCCTTTCTGTGTGTAACTTAGTGGGAAAGTGACAAACTTGAGTGAATGTGACAATATGACTGAATTGGAGTGAATATGCGTTTATCTCTGTAAGAAAGCGAGTAGAGCGCTGAAACTGTGGCTATACGCACTTTCATGAAAACATGCTTCTTTGAGGTTTTAAGCTCAGAACGTGAATCTGAGCGTGTTTCCGGCCTGGCAACAGCTTCAGATCACAGTGCAATGGATATTTTGCATCGTTTGTTCCAATGTCCTTGTATGGCCATTTGGAAGTGAATATAAGCTTCTGAAGTGAAGATATGCACTTTTTCAAAAACTTTCTTTTTTTAGTTTTTTCTTGTCAAAAATGTCCTTTCTGTGTGTTACTTAGTGGGAAAGTGACAAACTTGAGTGAATTGTGACAATATGACTGAATTGGAGTGAATATGCGTTGATCTCTGTAAGAAAGCGAGCTAGAGCGCTGAAACTGTGGCTATACGCACTTTCATGGAAACACGCTTCTTTGAGGTTTTAAGCTCAGACCGTGAATCTGAGCGTGTTTCTGGCCTGGGAACAGCTTCAGATCACAGTGCAATGCTTATATGGTATCGATTGGTCCAATGTGCTTGTATGGCCATTTGGAAGTGAATATAAGCTTCTGAAGTGAAGATATGCACTTTTTCAAAAACTTTCTTTTTTTTAGTTTTGCTTGTCAAAAATGTCCTTTCTGTGTGTAACTTAGTGGGAAAGTGACAAACTTGAGTGAATTGTGACAATATGACTGAATTGGAGTGAATATGCGTTTATCTCTGAAAGAAAGCGAGCAAGAGCGCTGAAACTGTGGCTATACGCACTTTCATGAAAACATGCTTCTTTGAGGTTTTAAGCTCAGAACATATCTGAGCGTGTTTCTGGCCTGGCAACAGCTTCAGATCACAGTGCAATGCTTATATGGTATCGATTGGTCCAATGTGCTTGTATGGCCATTTGGAAGTGAATATAAGCTTCTGAAGTGAAGATATGCACTTTTTCAAAAACTTTCTTTTTTTTAGTTTTGCTTGTCAAAAATGTCCTTTCTGTGTGTAACTTAGTGGGAAAGTGACAAACTTGAGTGAATTGTGACAATATGACTGAATTGGAGTGAATATGCGTTTATTTCTGTAAGAAAGCGAGCAAGAGCGCTGAAACTGTGGCGATACGCACTTTCATGAAAACATGCTTCTTTGAGGTTTTAAGCTCAGAACGTGAATCTGAGCGTGTTTCCGGCCTGGCAGCAGCTTCAGGTCACAGTGCAATGCATATATGGTATCGTTTGGTCCAATGTGCTTGTATGGCCATTTGGAAGTGAATATAAGCTTCTGAAGTGAAGATATGCACTTTTTAAAAAACTTTCTTTTTTTTAGTTTTTTCTTGTCAAAAATGTCCTTTCTGTGTGTAACTTAGTGGGAAAGTGACAAACTTGAGTGAATTGTGACAATATGACTGAATTGGAGTGAATATGCGTTTATCTCTGTAAGAAAGCGAGCTAGAGCGCTGAAACTGTGGCTATACGCACCTTCATGAAAACATGCTTCTTTGAGATTTTAAGCTCAGAACGTGAATCTGAGCGTGTTTCTGGCCTGGGAACAGCTTCAGATCACAGTGCATTGCATATATTGTATCGATTCGTCCAATGTGCTTGTATGGCCAATTTTAAGTGAATATAAGCTTCTGAAGTGAAGATATGTACTTTTTCAAAAACTTTCTTTTTTTTTAATTTTGCTTGTCAAAAATGTCCTTTCTGTGTGTAACCCAGTGGGAAAGTGACAAACTTGAGTGAATTGTGACTATATGACTAAATTCGAGTGATTATGCGTTTATCTCTGTAAGGAAGCGCGCTAGAGCGCTGAAACTGTGGCTATACGTGCTTTCATTAAAACACGCTTCTTTGAGGTTTTAAGCTCAGAATGTGAAACTGTGCGTGCTTCTGGCCAGGGAACAGCTTCAGATCACAGTGCATTGCATATATTGTATCGATTGGTCCAATGTGCTTGTATGGCCAATTTTTGAAGTGAATATAAGCTTCTGAAGTGAAGATATGTACTTTTCAAAAACTTTCTTTTTTTTAGTTTTGCTTGTCAAAAATGTCCTTTCTGTGTGTAACTTCGTGGGAAAGTGACAAACTTGAGTGAATGTGACAATATGACTGAATTGGAGTGAATATGCGTTTATCTCTGTAAGAAAGCGAGTAGAGCGCTGAAACTGTGGCTATACGCACTTTCATGAAAACATGCTTCTTTAAGGTTTTAAGCTCAGAACGTGAATCTGAGCGTGTTTCCGGCCTGGCAACAGCTTCAGATCACAGTGCAATGCATATATTGTATCGTTTGTTCCAATGTCCTTGTATGGCCATTTGGAAGTGAATAGAAGCTTCTGAAGTGAAGATATGCACTTTTTCAAAAACTTTATTTTTTTTAGATTTGCTTGTCAGAAATGTCCATTCTGTGTGTTACTCAGTGGGAAAGTGAACAACTTCAGTGAATTGTGACTATATTACTGAATTGGAGTGAATATGCTCGTATCTCTGTAAGGAAGCGCGCTAGAGCGCTGAAACTGTGGCTATACGCACGTTCATGGAAACACACTTCTTTGAGGTTTTAACCTCAGAACGTGAATCTGAGCGTGTTTCTAGCCTGGGAACAGCTTCAGATCACAGTGCAAAGCTTATATGGTATCGATTGGTCCAATGTGCTTGTATGGCCATTTGGAAGTGAATTTAAGCTTCTGAAGTGAAGATATGCACTTTTTCAAAAACTTTCTTTTTTTTAGATTTGCTTGTCAGAAATGTCCATTCTGTGTGTTACTCAGTGGGAAAGTGAACAACTTCAGTGAATTGTGACTATATTACTGAATTCGAGTGAATATGCTCGTATCTCTGTAAGGAAGCGCGCAAGAGCGCTGAAACTGTGGCTATACGCACTTTCATGGAAACACGCTTCTTTGAGGTTTTAAGCTCAGAACGTGAATCTGAGCGTGTTTCTAGCCTGGGAACAGCTTCAGATCACAGTGCAATGCTTATATGGTATCGATTGGTCCAATGTGCTTGTATGGCCATTTGGAAGTGAATATAAGCTTCTGAAGTGAAGATATGCACTTTTTCAAAAACTTTCTTTTTTTTAGTTTTGCTTGTCAAAAATGTCCTTTCTGTGTGTAACCCAGTGGGAAAGTGACAAACTTGAGTGAATTGTGACAATATGACTGAATTGGAGTGAATATGCGTTAATCTCTGGAAGAAAGCGAGCTAGAGCGCTGAAACTGAGGCTATACGCACTTTCATGAAAACATGCTTCTTTGAGGTTTTAAGCTCAGAACGTGAATCTGAGCGTGTTTCTGGCCTGGCAGCAGCTTCAGATCACAGTGCAATGCATATATTGTATCGTTTGTTCCAATGTGCTTGTATGTCCAATTGGAAGTGAATAGAAGCTTCTGAAGTGAAGATATGCACTTTTTCAAAAACTTTCTTTTTTTTAGTTTTTTCTTGTCAAAAATGTCCTTTCTGTGTGTAACTTAGTGGGAAAGTGACAAACTTGAGTGAATTGTGACAATATGACTGAATTGGAGTGAATACGGTTTATTTCTGTAAGAAAGCGAGCAAGAGCGCTGAAACTGTGGCGATACGCACTTTCATGAAAACATGCTTCTTTGAGGTTTTAAGCTCAGAATGTGAATCTGAGCGTGTTTCCGGCCTGGCAGCAGCTTCAGATCACAGTGCAATGCATATATGGTATCGTTTGGTCCAATGTGCTTGTATGGCCATTTGGAAGTGAATATAAGCTTCTGAAGTGAAGATATGCACTTTTTCAAAAACTTTCTTTTTTTTAGTTTTTTCTTGTCAAAAATGTCCTTTCTGTGTGTAACTTAGTGGGAAAGTGACAAACTTGAGTGAATTGTGACAATATGACTGAATTGGAGTGAATATGCGTTTATCTCTGTAAGAAAGCGAGCTAGAGCGCTGAAACTGTGGCTATACGCACCTTCATGAAAACATGCTTCTTTGAGGTTTTAAGCTCAGAACGTGAATCTGAGCGTGTTTCTGGCCTGGGAACAGCTTCAGATCACAGTGCATTGCATATATTGTATCGATTCGTCCAATGTGCTTGTATGGCCAATTTTAAGTGAATATGAGCTTCTGAAGTGAAGATATGTACTTTTTCAAAAACTTTCTTTTTTTTAAATTTTGCTTGTCAAAAATGTCCTTTCTGTGTGTAACCCATTGGGAAAGTGACAAACTTGAGTGAATTGTGACTATATGACTAAATTCGAGTGATTATGCGTTTTTCTCTGTAAGGAAGCGCGCTAGAGCGCTGAAACTGTGGCTATGCGTGCTTTCATTAAAACACGCTTCTTTGAGGTTTTAAGCTCAGAATGTGAAACTGTGCGTGCTTCTGGCCAGGGAACAGCTTCAGATCACAGTGCATTGCATATATTGTATCGATTGGTCCAATGTGCTTGTATGGCCAATTTTGGAAGTGAAGATAAGCTTCTGAAGTGAAGATATGTACTTTTTCAAAAACTTTCTTTTTTTTAGTTTTGCTTGTCAAAAATGTCCTTTCTGTGTGTAACTTAGTGGGAAAGTGACAAACTTGAGTGAATGTGACAATATGACTGAATTGGAGTGAATATGCGTTTATCTCTGTAAGAAAGCGAGTAGAGCGCTGAAACTGTGGCTATACGCACTTTCATGAAAACATGCTTCTTTGAGGTTTTAAGCTCAGAACGTGAATCTGAGCGTGTTTCCGGCCTGGCAACAGCTTCAGATCACAGTGCAATGGATATTTTGCATCGTTTGTTCCAATGTCCTTGTATGGCCATTTGGAAGTGAATATAAGCTTCTGAAGTGAAGATATGCACTTTTTCAAAAACTTTCTTTTTTTAGTTTTTTCTTGTCAAAAATGTCCTTTCTGTGTGTTACTTAGTGGGAAAGTGACAAACTTGAGTGAATTGTGACAATATGACTGAATTGGAGTGAATATGCGTTGATCTCTGTAAGAAAGCGAGCTAGAGCGCTGAAACTGTGGCTATACGCACTTTCATGGAAACACGCTTCTTTGAGGTTTTAAGCTCAGACCGTGAATCTGAGCGTGTTTCTGGCCTGGGAACAGCTTCAGATCACAGTGCAATGCTTATATGGTATCGATTGGTCCAATGTGCTTGTATGGCCATTTGGAAGTGAATATAAGCTTCTGAAGTGAAGATATGCACTTTTTCAAAAACTTTCTTTTTTTTAGTTTTGCTTGTCAAAAATGTCCTTTCTGTGTGTAACTTAGTGGGAAAGTGACAAACTTGAGTGAATTGTGACAATATGACTGAATTGGAGTGAATATGCGTTTATCTCTGAAAGAAAGCGAGCAAGAGCGCTGAAACTGTGGCTATACGCACTTTCATGAAAACATGCTTCTTTGAGGTTTTAAGCTCAGAACATATCTGAGCGTGTTTCTGGCCTGGCAACAGCTTCAGATCACAGTGCAATGCTTATATGGTATCGATTGGTCCAATGTGCTTGTATGGCCATTTGGAAGTGAATATAAGCTTCTGAAGTGAAGATATGCACTTTTTCAAAAACTTTCTTTTTTTTAGTTTTGCTTGTCAAAAATGTCCTTTCTGTGTGTAACTTAGTGGGAAAGTGACAAACTTGAGTGAATTGTGACAATATGACTGAATTGGAGTGAATATGCGTTTATTTCTGTAAGAAAGCGAGCAAGAGCGCTGAAACTGTGGCGATACGCACTTTCATGAAAACATGCTTCTTTGAGGTTTTAAGCTCAGAACGTGAATCTGAGCGTGTTTCCGGCCTGGCAGCAGCTTCAGGTCACAGTGCAATGCATATATGGTATCGTTTGGTCCAATGTGCTTGTATGGCCATTTGGAAGTGAATATAAGCTTCTGAAGTGAAGATATGCACTTTTTAAAAAACTTTCTTTTTTTTAGTTTTTTCTTGTCAAAAATGTCCTTTCTGTGTGTAACTTAGTGGGAAAGTGACAAACTTGAGTGAATTGTGACAATATGACTGAATTGGAGTGAATATGCGTTTATCTCTGTAAGAAAGCGAGCTAGAGCGCTGAAACTGTGGCTATACGCACCTTCATGAAAACATGCTTCTTTGAGATTTTAAGCTCAGAACGTGAATCTGAGCGTGTTTCTGGCCTGGGAACAGCTTCAGATCACAGTGCATTGCATATATTGTATCGATTCGTCCAATGTGCTTGTATGGCCAATTTTAAGTGAATATAAGCTTCTGAAGTGAAGATATGTACTTTTTCAAAAACTTTCTTTTTTTTAAATTTTGCTTGTCAAAAATGTCCTTTCTGTGTGTAACCCAGTGGGAAAGTGACAAACTTGAGTGAATTGTGACTATATGACTAAATTCGAGTGATTATGCGTTTTTCTCTGTAAGGAAGCGCGCTAGAGCGCTGAAACTGTGGCTATACGTGCTTTCATTAAAACACGCTTCTTTGAGGTTTTAAGCTCAGAATGTGAAACTGTGCGTGCTTCTGGCCAGGGAACAGCTTCAGATCACAGTGCATTGCATATATTGTATCGATTGGTCCAATGTGCTTGTATGGCCAATTTTGGAAGTGAAGATAAGCTTCTGAAGTGAAGATATGTACTTTTCAAAAACTTTCTTTTTTTTAGTTTTGCTTGTCAAAAATGTCCTTTCTGTGTGTAACTTAGTGGGAAAGTGACAAACTTGAGTGAATGTGACAATATGACTGAATTGGAGTGAATATGCGTTTATCTCTGTAAGAAAGCGAGTAGAGCGCTGAAACTGTGGCTATACGCACTTTCATGAAAACATGCTTCTTTGAGGTTTTAAGCTCAGAACGTGAATCTGAGCGTGTTTCCGGCCTGGCAACAGCTTCAGATCACAGTGCAATGCTTATATGGTATCGATTGGTCCAATGTGCTTGTATGGCCATTTGGAAGTGAATATAAGCTTCTGAAGTGAAGATATGCACTTTTTCAAAAACTTTCTTTTTTTTAGATTTGCTTGTCAGAAATGTCCATTCTGTGTGTTACTCAGTGGGAAAGTGAACAACTTCAGTGAATTGTGACTATATTACTGAATTGGAGTGAATATGCTCGTATCTCTGTAAGGAAGCGCGCTAGAGCGCTGAAACTGTGGCTATACGCACGTTCATGGAAACACGCTTCTTTGAGGTTTTAAGCTCAGAACGTGAATCTGAGCGTGTTTCTAGCCTGGGAACAGCTTCAGATCACAGTGCAATGCTTATATGGTATCGATTGGTCCAATGTGCTTGTATGGCCATTTGGAAGTGAATATAAGCTTCTGAAGTGAAGATATGCACTTTTTCAAAAACTTTCTTTTTTTTAGATTTGCTTGTCAGAAATGTCCATTCTGTGTGTTTCTCAGTGGGAAAGTGAACAACTTCAGTGAATTGTGACTATATTACTGAATTCGAGTGAATATGCTCGTATCTCTGTCAGGAAGGGCGCTAGAGCGCTGAAACTGTGGCTATACGCACTTTCATGGAAACACGCTTCTTTGAGGTTTTAAGCTCAGAACGTGAATCTGAGCGTGTTTCTAGCCTGGGAACAGCTTCAGATCACAGTGCAATGCTTATATGGTATCGATTGGTCCAATGTGCTTGTATGGCCATTTGGAAGTGAATATAAGCTTCTGAAGTGAAGATATGCACTTTTTCAAAAACTTTCTTTTTTTTAGTTTTGCTTGTCAAAAATGTCCTTTCTGTGTGTAACCCAGTGGGAAAGTGACAAACTTGAGTGAATTGTGACAATATGACTGAATTGGAGTGAATATGCGTTCATCTCTGTAAGAAAGCGAGCTAGAGCGCTGAAACTGTGGCTATACGCACTTTCATGAAAACATGCTTCTTGGAGGTTTTAAGCTCAGAACGTGAATCTGAGCGTGTTTCCGGCCTGGCAGCAGCTTCAGATCACAGTGCAATGCATATATGGTATCGTTTGGTCCAATGTGCTTATATGGCCATTTGGAAGTGAAAATAAGCTTCTGAAGTGAAGATATGCACTTTTTCAAAAACTTTCTTTTTTTTAGTTTTTTCTTGTCAAAAATGTCCTTTCTGTGTGTAACTTAGTGGGAAAGTGACAAACTTGAGTGAATTGTGACAATATGACTGAATTGGAGTGAATATGCGTTTATCTCTGTAAGGAAGCGCGCTAGAGCGCTGAAACTGTGGCTATACGCACTTTCATGAAAACATGCTTCTTTGAGGTTTTAAGCTCAGAACGTGAATCTGAGCGTGTTTCTGGCCTGGCAGCAGCTTCAGGTCACAGTGCAATGCATATATGGTATCGTTTGGTCCAATGTGCTTGTATGGCCATTTGGAAGTGAATATAAGCTTCTGAAGTGAAGATATGCACTTTTTCAAAAACTTTCTTTTTTTTAGTTTTTTCTTGTCAAAAATGTCCTTTCTGTGTGTAACTTAGTGGGAAAGTGACAAACTTGAGTGAATTGTGACAATATGACTGAATTGGAGTGAATATGCGTTTATCTCTGTAAGAAAGCGAGCTAGAGCGCTGAAACTGTGGCTATACGCACCTTCATGAAAACATGCTTCTTTGAGGTTTTAAGCTCAGAACGTGAATCTGAGCGTGTTTCTGGCCTGGGAACAGCTTCAGATCACAGTGCATTGCATATATGGTATCGATTGGTCCAATGTGCTTGTATGGCCATTTGGAAGTGCATATAAGCTTCTGAAGTGAAGATATGCACTTTTTCAAAAACTTTCTTTTTTTTTAGTTTTTTCTTGTCAAAAATGTCCTTTCTGTGTGTAACTTAGTGGGAAAGTGACAAACTTGAGTGAATTGTGACAATATGACTGAATTGGAGTGAATATGCGTTTATTTCTGTAAGAAAGCGAGCAAGAGCGCTGAAACTGTGGCGATACGCACTTTCATGAAAACATGCGTCTTTGAGGTTTTAAGCTCAGAACGTGAATCTGAGTGTGTTTCCGGCCTGGCAGCAGCTTCAGATCACAGTGCAATGCATATATGGTATCGTTTGGTCCAATGTGCTTGTATGGCCATTTGGAAGTGAATATAAGCTTCTGAAGTGAAGATATGCACTTTAAAAACTTTCTTTTTTTTCTTGTCAAAAATGTCCTTTCTGTGTGTAACTTAGTGGGAAAGTGACAAACTTGAGTGAATTGTGACAATATGACTAAATTCGAGTGATTATGCGTTTATCTCTGTAAGGAAGCGCGCTAGAGCGCTGAAACTGTGGCTATACGTGCTTTCATTAAAACACGCTTCTTTGAGGTTTTAAGCTCAGAATGTGAAACTGTGCATGTTTCTGGCCAGGGAACAGCTTCAGATCACAGTGCATTGCATATATTGTATCGATTGGTCCAATGTGCTTGTATGGCCAATTTTGGAAGTGAAGATAAGCTTCTGAAGTGAAGATATGTACTTTTCAAAAACTCTCTTTTTTTTAGTTCAGTCAGGACAACTCACGTTTCAATAAAATAGAACAATTTATTCATGGATATGAGCATTACATTGTATTTTGGCGGCAGTTCTGCTCTGGAGGAATAATCTACTTAGGCACAGCAAACATACAAACATAGTCAGGAACAGAAATCAAAATCCCCCCGATGTGAGCAGAACCAAACAGGTGGAGGCGGCAAGCAAAAACCAAACAGCATGTTGCATAGCATGAAGCGTCATTGCGAACAGCAGCGGAAGCAAGTGAGCGTGACGTCTTTCAAATAGACCGCTGCATGACCTCGTGATGTGTATCCTCCAATTGTTTGCCTGCTGATGCTGACGTGCTGGTAGCTTACCAGGCTGCTGTCAGCTGATGTAGCTCTTCTCGAGTTTCCTGCCTGAACTAGTTACACTCATTTCAGTCAGGACAACTCACGTTTCAATAAAATAGAACAATTTATTCATGGACATGAGCATTACATTGTATTTTGGCGGCAGTTCTGCTCTGGAGGAATAATCTACTTAGGCACAGCAAACATACAAACATAGTCAGGAACAGAAATCAAAATCCCCCAAAACAGCAACCACCGCCAAGTGCTAAACCATTTATACAGTGGAGCACCCACTGCCTCCTGAATGACCATGAAATCCATAGAGATATCCAGGGTCAAAACAGACTACTAAAGGCTGCCAAGTATTTAGTGCAGTTTTACTATCATCAATGCAGATAACCTGGATCAAGAATGGACATATGATCATTAATGTACATTACCTCACCATGTGTAGCCTGGTTCCACTGCGGGGACCAGTTAGGCTTGTTTCCTCAAGAACACACCGCTTGGTGCCCTCACATCTGTACTTGCGGGCAGGGCCTCACTGTTAGTCTGGATGCTTGGCCAGATCCTCTAGAGAATAGGCGCATGCCGCTCCCTCTAGTGCACGTCTGCAACCCCTACAGATGCGGGAGGCAAGATGAGCATCATCTTGGTCCTGAGAAAACATTCTACCTAGTGAGAAAAACTATGTGTACAGCCGGAGCACCCACTGCCTCCTGGATAACCAGGAAGTCCATAGAGATATCCAGGGTCAAACATTGGTTGCCAAAGGCTGCCCAGCCTTTAGCGCACGTCTGCTGCCACCAATGCAGATTACCTGGATCAAAATGGACATTCTACCATTAATGTTACATGACCTCCCATGTGTTGCCTGGTTCCACTGCGGGGACCCGTTAGGCTCATTCTCCAGAAAACACACCGCTTAGTGCCCTCACATCTGTACTTGCGGGCAGGGCCTCACTGTTAGTCTGGATGCTTGGCCAGATCCTCTAGAGAATAGGCGCACGCCGCTCCCTCTAGTGCACGTCTGCAACCCCTACAGATGCAGGAGGCAAGATGAACATCATCTTGGTCCTGAAGAACATTCTACCTAGTGAGAAAAACTATGTGTACAGCTGGAGCACCCACTGCCTCCTGGATAACCAGGAAGTCCATAGAGATATCCAGGGTCAAACATTGGCTGCTAAAGGCTGCCCAGCCTTTTGCGCACGTCTGCTGCCACCAATGCAGATTGCCTGGATCAAGTATGGACATTCTACCATTAAGTATGGCCAGCCAACCACCTGCGCAAGCAATTTATTATTTTTAATTCAATTCAAATTTTTCTATTCAATAATTTGTATAGCGCTTTTCACAGACTATCACAAAGACGCTTTATGTTGAGCGATTAAATAAATGAAAGGGCAGTGCCCAACCTAATCCCCACTAGAGCAAAATGAGGCAAAAAACTCCCAGTAGGGAGAAAAATCCTCAAACAGTGGTGAGAAAAAACTCCCCAGTGGGAAGAAATCTCAGGAGGAACCTGGCTATAGTGGGGAGCCCATCCTCCGCGGGCTAGCTAATTAAAACAATAATAGAATAAAATGGCATCAAAACAGTGGTGTCTAGCTCCAGGAAGTGGGATGTCGAGGAAGGAGCTGAACTGGATCCGGACCAGATTAGGACAGCAGCAACCAGCGCTTATGTTGAAGGACAGGGCTCAGATGGTCCAGGACTCCGTAGTGGAGGGAAAGATCCTCAGAAAGAGACACAGAGAAAAAAAGGGGGGTGAGGCACTGGATAAAACTACTGCATAAAAATAGAAATACTGTATTGTCTCGAGTGCCATTTAGGAACAATTGGTAATAAACAGTCAACGCCCCTCCATCCGCTTGTTGCATTATAATTCTACTAGAAAGAAACCATCAAGTACCTTTAATCCTTGGTTTAAGCAAGTAATGATTCATCATACTTCAAAACCCCGAGTTTCATGAGGACAATTCTGGTCCTGAAGGCCGGTGTGTAATGAAGGTTGTATTTCTTCAAATTTCGATGACTAATGAATAAAAGGGTTATATACAAAAACAAATTCCCATGCAGTAGAGAGAATGTTTCACACAGGGTGCCAAGTTTTTATTTATTCATTTCTTTTTTTTTTTTTTTTTTGGGGGTCCATCTTGTGAAATTAGAGATGCCGCAGAAACTTCAGATTTTAAAAAGTGCTTTTGCCAATTAAGGCAATTAACTAATCAATTATACCTGCTAATTATTATACCTGCTACTCCTGGTATAACCAGTGAGCTGCTCTCTAGTACAGATTATTTGATAATGCACACTATAGCAAAGCAAAACATTACATTTCTGACGGCAACATTTGAATGGTAGGTTATTCCATCAATTCTCCCAGACGAAAGAATAAAATCCAAAACAGCTACTTTACTATCAATCTTACAAATCCTTGGAATTCTGAGTCACGAAGGGAACGAAACTGGATTGGATACAAGTTCACATTTTTGGAAAAGCTCAGAAAATTGCCTTCGGAACTGCATATTGTATTCTAATGCGCAATACCAAGAACTTTGGTTTTTATATTTAAAACAATACCGACAGCGAATGTAAAAGGTTGCAAGTTTGCGAGTCTTAATAGAACACTGAACCAGAAGAGGCCGGCTGCAGCAGACATGAGCGACGAGCAAACACTAATGAACGAATACCGAGCTAACCATGACGCCATATTTTACGCTGCAAAAAGGTTATAATGTGCAAGGATCTCAGACACTGATAATACCCACCGAGTCCTCTTAAGGGAGCGATTCCAGCTCCAACGCACACGAATCGTATGAGGAATTTCCTAAAGTTCAAAGGGGTTACCCCACTTTATTTTGTTAACAAATGAGTACCTTTGAAGCAATGTGCATTCATTGCCCTGTTCAGAGCAGAGCCGAAGTTTCAGCAGCAACATACATGTATTTACCGTTCTCAGTGAATCAAATGCATACTGCTGTTAAATTAGGATCTGAGCTTTATAATGCCACGGTACCTGTGTGATTCCTGTTCAGCAGAAGTGTTCATGCGTGTCACGCGCTTAAATTTGTTAGGAGATAACAGAGTAGGCCTGGTGGTTTTAATATGACATACTAACATGTCATATAATTCTTAAAATTCAGAAGATGAAGCCGAAGCTTCAGAATCAGACCAACATTCAACAGAACATAATTCCAGCCATCTTTTTCATCTTATCATCTTTAACAGTGCTTTCTTTGAGTTAGTTTCTTCTTCTGTATTGAAGTGTTGATTTTAATTATTATGATATGAGCTCTTCGTCCTCCATGAGGTGCTGTTTAAGTAGTGCTGCGTCGGATCCTGCCATGAGGACGAAAACGGAGGAATAGCGGAGTTCGGCCGTTTAGAAGGAACACCGAGGACGCACCATGGGGCGCATGCGATGCCCCGTGTCTGTAGCAGCCGGACTTCAGCCGTATTAATGGAAAACAGCTTAATGCTCTGGTAACTGAACAAACCATAGACGGAAACGAACATTCATGCTCAGTTTGGTCTTAGGAGCATTTACAATGGACAAAACCATACTCAACTCGATAAATCATGTATGCATTCGACTGTTAAAAAATAAATGCGGACTAATTTTGCATACAATTGAAGCAATGACTTGGGGAGTTTTATTAAAAAAAAAAAATCAGTTGGCCAGAAAGATTTTAGAATTGAGGAAACAGGAATTCTTCGCGCCGCGTAGTCGTATGAGTGAGTATTCATAAGGTTTCCACCCGTTACTTGTTAACAATAACAGCAATCCAGGCAGTATAGTCAACATTGTTGCCCATATACCCTATTAATGTCTGCTGTCAAACATCCATCTGCAACAATGAATCACCACGACGCAAACCACTTTCTGACGTTATGTTCACTTATGATCATCCGAACATCACGATATAACCACACCATTTCAGCAGGCATAAAAGCATGGAATTTAGCGATTTTCAGGTCCCTGACGTAGTCCGCAAACTACAGCCCGAGCGCGACTGCCATACCATTCACGTTTGCAAATTAGGAATTAAATCCTAGTACAAAACGCTTCACAGAAAAACTAGGGCTATGAATAAAAGTACCACCCTCTCTGTGAGGCAAAACAAACACTAGGTCAGCGCACAATTCATGAATCTTGAAGGAAAAGATCGCATAAGTATCCATGCACTGCCCTCGTGCTATTAAAGTCCAGTGTTTGTATTTTATTAATTTATTTAATTTATGAGAGACAGGGACATGCTTAGCAACTAAAATGAACAGATTTATATCCACAATTAAGCAGCCTTCCGTCAACAATGTAGCACATAAAGCAGAATTAATCGCAAAATTTAAAATTACCTGCATATTTGGATTCCAGGGTTGCACAGAAGCTGCCGATGTGGTAAACGGACCCCGTCGGTTTGGAGAAATTGGCGTTCCGCGTCTAGACAGGAACCAGGTCTCCAACTGAATCAGTCCATAGACCGTCATTTTGACTTATAGGAGGAACCTCACTTGAATCAGAATTATCTTGGGTTTTCGATTTAAAAATAGCGTTTGAGGGGCGTTCATGCGCACTTTACCAGTCGCAACTCTAACAAGATAAAATATGTTTGCAGCAGTAGGCTAGTTCAATTTCATCAGGCGCCCATTAATCCTGGAACACAGAGAATACACGCCAAAAGCCAAGAAGAAGCACAAGCAACAACATGTTGTAAATGTAGCAGAAACAGAATAGCTGCATAATAACCAACAAAGACAGCAAAAGCAATCTGCGTAGCGAGGGACTGCTGCAAGCGCCAGTATAAACATCAAGCAAAAACCAAACAGCATGTTGCATAGCATGAAGCGTCATTGCGAACAGCAGCGGAAGCAAGTGAGCGTGACGTCTTTCAAAAAGACCGCTGCATGACCTCGTGATGTGTATCCTCCAATTGTTTGCCTGCTGATGCTGACGTGCTGGTAGCTTACCAGGCTGCTGTCAGCTGATGTAGCTCTTCTCGAGTTTCCTGCCTGAACTAGTTACACTCATTTTTGCTTGTCAAAAATGTCCTTTCTGTGTGTAACTTAGTGGGAAAGTGACAAACTTGAGTGAATGTGACAATATGACTGAATTGGAGTGAATATGCGTTTATCTCTGTAAGAAAGCGAGTAGAGCACTGAAACTGTGGCTATACGCACTTTCATGAAAACATGCTTCTTTGAGGTTTTAAGCTCAGAACGTGAATCTGAGCGTGTTTCCGGCCTGGCAACAGCTTCAGATCACAGCGCAATGGATATATTGCATCGTTTGTTCCAATGTCCTTGTATGGCCATTTGGAAGTGAATATAAGCTTCTGAAGTGAAGATATGCACTTTTTCAAAAACTTTCTTTTTTTTGTTTTTTCTTGTCAAAAATGTCCTTTCTGTGTGTTACTTAGTGGGAAAGTGACAAACTTGAGTGAATTGTGACAATATGACTGAATTGGAGTGAATATGCGTTGATCTCTGTAAGAAAGCGAGCTAGAGCGCTGAAACTGTGGCGATACGCACTTTCATGGAAACACGCTTCTTTGAGGTTTTAAGCTCAGACCGTGAATCTGAGCGTGTTTCTGGCCTGGGAACAGCTTCAGATCACAGTGCAATGCTTATATGGTATCGATTGGTCCAATGTGCTTGTATGGCCATTTGGAAGTGAATATAAGCTTCTGAAGTGAAGATATGCACTTTTTCAAAAACTTTCTTTTTTTTAGTTTTGCTTGTCAAAAATGTCCTTTCTGTGTGTAACTTAGTGGGAAAGTGACAAACTTGAGTGAATTGTGACAATATGACTGAATTGGAGTGAATATGCGTTTATCTCTGTAAGAAAGCGAGCTAGAGCGCTGAAACTGTGGCTATACGCACTTTCATGAAAACATGCTTCTTTGAGGTTTTAAGCTCAGAACATATCTGAGCGTGTTTCTGGCCTGGCAACAGCTTCAGATCACAGTGCAATGCATATATTGTATCGTTTGTTCCAATGTCCTTGTATGGCCATTTGGAAGTGAATATAAGCTTCTGAAGTGAAGATATGCACTTTTTCAAAAACTTTCTTTTTTTTAGTTTTTTCTTGTCAAAAATGTCCTTTCTGTGTGTAACTTAGTGGGAAATTGACAAACTTGAGTGAATTGTGACAATATGACTGAATTGGAGTGAATATGCGTTTATCTCTGTAAGAAAGCGAGCTAGAGCGCTGAAACTGTGGCGATACGCACTTTCATGAAAACATGCTTCTTTGAGGTTTTAAGCTCAGAACGTGAATCTGAGCGTGTTTCTGGCCTGGCAACAGCTTCAGATCACAGTGCAATGCATATATTGTATCGTTTGTTCCAATGTGCTTGTATGGCCAAATGGAAGTGAATAGAAGCTTCTGAAGTGAAGATATGCACTTTTTCAAAAACTTTCTTTTTTTTAGTTTTTTCTTGTCAAAAATGTCCTTTCTGTGTGTAACTTAGTGGGAAAGTGACAAACTTGAGTGAATTGTGACAATATGACTGAATTGGAGTGAATATGCGTTTATTTCTGTAAGAAAGCGAGCAAGAGCGCTGAAACTGTGGCGATACGCACTTTCATGAAAACATGCTTCTTTGAGGTTTTAAGCTCAGAACGTGAATCTTAGCGTGTTTCCGGCCTGGCAGCAGCTTCAGATCACAGTGCAATGCATATATGGTATTGTTTGGTCCAATGTGCTTGTATGGCCATTTGGAAGTGAATATAAGCTTCTGAAGTGAAGATATGCACTTTTTCAAAAACTTTCTTTTTTTTAGTTTTTTCTTGTCAAAAATGTCCTTTCTGTGTGTAACTTAGTGGGAAAGTGACAAACTTGAGTGAATTGTGACAATATGACTGAATTGGAGTGAATATGCGTTTATCTCTGTAAGAAAGCGAGCTAGAGCGCTGAAACTGTGCTATACGCACCTTCATGAAAACATGCTTCTTTGAGGTTTTAAGGTCAGAACGTGAATCTGAGCGTGTTTCTGGCCTGGGAACAGCTTCAGATCACAGTGCATTGCATATATTGTATCGATTCGTCCAATGTGCTTGTATGGCCAATTTTAAGTGAATATAAGCTTCTGAAGTGAAGATATGTACTTTTTCAAAAACTTTCTTTTTTTTAAATTTTGCTTGTCAAAAATGTCCTTTCTGTGTGTAACCCAGTGGGAAAGTGACAAACTTGAGTGAATTGTGACTATATGACTAAATTCGAGTGATTATGCGTTTTTCTCTGTAAGGAAGCGCGCTAGAGCGCTGAAACTGTGGCTATACGTGCTTTCATTAAAACACGCTTCTTTGAGGTTTTAAGCTCAGAATGTGAAACTGTGCGTGCATCTGGCCAGGGAATAGCTTCAGATCACAGTGCATTGCATATCTTGTATCGATTGGTCCAATGTGCTTGTATGGCCAATTTTGGAAGTGAAGATAAGCTTCTGAAGTGAAGATATGTACTTTTCAAAAACTTTCTTTTTTTTAGTTTTGCTTGTCAAAAATGTCCTTTCTGTGTGTAACTTAGTGGGAAAGTGACAAACTTGAGTGAATGTGACAATATGACTGAATTGGAGTGAATATGCGTTTATCTCTGTAAGAAAGCGAGTAGAGCGCTGAAACTGGCTATACGCACTTTCATGGAAACACGCTTCTTTGAGGTTTTAAGCTCAGAACGTGAATCTGAGCGTGTTTCTAGCCTGGGAACAGCTTCAGATCACAGTGCAATGCTTATATGGTATCGATTGGTCCAATGTGCTTGTATGGCCATTTGGAAGTGAATATAAGCTTCTGAAGTGAAGATATGCACTTTTTCAAAAACTTTCTTTTTTTTAGATTTGCTTGTCAGAAATGTCCATTCTGTGTGTTACTCAGTGGGAAAGTGAACAACTTCAGTGAATTGTGACTATATTACTGAATTGGAGTGAATATGCTCGTATCTCTGTAAGGAAGCGCGCTAGAGCGCTGAAACTGTGGCTATACGCACGTTCATGGAAACACGCTTCTTTGAGGTTTTAAGCTCAGAACGTGAATCTGAGCGTGTTTCTAGCCTGGGAACAGCTTCAGATCACAGTGCAATGCTTATATGGTATCGATTGGTCCAATGTGCTTGTATGGCCATTTGGAAGTGAATATAAGCTTCTGAAGTGAAGATATGCACTTTTTCAAAAACTTTCTTTTTTTTAGTTTTGCTTGTCAAAAATGTCCTTTCTGTGTGTAACCCAGTGGGAAAGTGACAAACTTGAGTGAATTGTGACAATATGACTGAATTGGAGTGAATATGCGTTTATCTCTGTAAGAAAGCGAGCTAGAGCGCTGAAACTGTGGCTATACGCACTTTCATGAAAACATGCTTCTTTGAGGTTTTAAGCTCAGAACGTGAATCTGAGCGTGTTTCCGGCCTGGCAGCAGCTTCAGATCACAGTGCAATGCATATATGGTATCGTTTGGTCCAATGTGCTTGTATGGCCATTTGGAAGTGAAAATAAGCTTCTGAAGTGAAGATATGCACTTTTTCAAAAACTTTCTTTTTTTTTGTTTTTTCTTGTCAAAAATGTCCTTTCTGTGTGTAACTTAGTGGGAAAGTGACAAACTTGAGTGAATTGTGACAATATGACTGAATTGGAGTGAATATGCGTTTATCTCTGTAAGAAAGCGAGCTAGAGCGCTGAAACTGTGGCGATACGCACTTTCATGAAAACATGCTTCTTTGAGGTTTTAAGCTCAGAACGTGAATCTGAGCGTGTTTCTGGCCTGGGAACAGCTTCAGATCACAGTGCAATGCTTATATGGTATCCATTGGTCCAATGTGCTTGTATGGCCATTTGGAAGTGAATATAAGCTTCTGAAGTGAAGATATGCACTTTTTCAAAAACTTTCTTTTTTTTAGTTTTTCTTGTCAAAAATGTCCTTTCTGTGTGTTACTTAGTGGGAAAGTGACAAACTTGAGTGAATTGTGACAATATGACTGAATTGGAGTGAATATGCGTTTATCTCTGTAAGGAAGCGCGCTAGAGCGCTGAAACTGTGGCTATACGCACTTTCATAGAAACACGCTTCTTTGAGGTTTTAAGCTCAGAACGTGAATCTGAGCGTGTTTCTGGCCTGGGAACAGCTTCAGATCACAGTGCAATGCTTATATGGTATCGGTTGGTCCAATGTGCTTGTATGGCCATTTGGAAGTGAATAGAAGCTTCTGAAGTGAAGATATGCACTTTTTCAAAAACTTTCTTTTTTTTAGTTTTTTCTTGTCAAAAATGTCCTTTCTGTGTGTTACTTAGTGGGAAAGTGACAAACTTGAGTGAATTGTGACAATATGACTGAATTGGAGTGAATATGCGTTTATCTCTGTAAGAAAGCGAGCAAGAGCGCTGAAACTGTGGCGATACGCACTTTCATGAAAACATGCGTCTTTGAGGTTTTAAGATCAGAACGTGAATCTGAGTGTGTTTCCGGCCTGGCAGCAGCTTCAGATCACTGTGCAATGCATATATTGTATCGATTGGTCCAATGTGCTTGTATGGCCAATTTTGGAAGTGAAGATAAGCTTCTGAAGTGAAGATATGTACTTTTCAAAAACTTTCTTTTTTTTAGTTTTGCTTGTCAAAAATGTCCTTTCTGTGTGTAACTTAGTGGGAAAGTGACAAACTTGAGTGAATGTGACAATATGACTGAATTGGAGTGAATATGCGTTTATCTCTGTAAGAAAGCGAGTAGAGCACTGAAACTGTGGCTATACGCACTTTCATGAAAACATGCTTCTTTGAGGTTTTAAGCTCAGAACGTGAATCTGAGCGTGTTTCCGGCCTGGCAACAGCTTCAGATCACAGTGCAATGGATATATTGCATCGTTTGTTCCAATGTCCTTGTATGGCCATTTGGAAGTGAATATAAGCTTCTGAAGTGAAGATATGCACTTTTTCAAAAACTTTCTTTTTTTAGTTTTTTCTTGTCAAAAATGTCCTTTCTGTGTGTTACTTAGTGGGAAAGTGACAAACTTGAGTGAATTGTGACAATATGACTGAATTGGAGTGAATATGCGTTGATCTCTGTAAGAAAGCGAGCTAGAGCGCTGAAACTGTGGCTATACGCACTTTCATGGAAACACGCTTCTTTGAGGTTTTAAGCTCAGACCGTGAATCTGAGCGTGTTTCTGGCCTGGGAACAGCTTCAGATCACAGTGCAATGCTTATATGGTATCGATTGGTCCAATGTGCTTGTATGGCCATTTGGAAGTGAATATAAGCTTCTGAAGTGAAGATATGCACTTTTTCAAAAACTTTGTTTTTTTTAGTTTTGCTTGTCAAAAATGTCCTTTCTGTGTGTAACTTAGTGGGAAAGTGACAAACTTGAGTGAATTGTGACAATATGACTGAATTGGAGTGAATATGCGTTTATCTCTGTAAGAAAGCGAGCTAGAGCGCTGAAACTGTGGCTATACGCACTTTCATGAAAACATGCTTCTTTGAGGTTTTAAGCTCAGAACATATCAGAGCGTGTTTCTGGCCTGGCAACAGCTTCAGATCACAGTGCAATGCATATATTGTATCGTTTGTTCCAATGTCCTTGTATGGCCATTTGGAAGTGAATATAAGCTTCTGAAGTGAAGATATGCACTTTTTCAAAAACTTTCTTTTTTTTAGTTTTTTCTTGTCAAAAATGTCCTTTCTGTGTGTAACTTAGTGGGAAATTGACAAACTTGAGTGAATTGTGACAATATGACTGAATTGGAGTGAATATGCGTTTATCTCTGAAAGAAAGCGAGCTAGAGCGCTGAAACTGTGGCGATACGCACTTTCATGAAAACATGCTTCTTTGAGGTTTTAAGCTCAGAACGTGAATCTGAGCGTGTTTCTGGCCTGGCAACAGCTTCAGATCACAGTGCAATGCATATATTGTATCGTTTGTTCCAATGTGCTTGTATGGCCAATTGGAAGTGAATAGAAGCTTCTGAAGTGAAGATATGCACTTTTTCAAAAACTTTCTTTTTTTTAGTTTTTTCTTGTCAAAAATGTCCTTTCTGTGTGTAACTTAGTGGGAAAGTGACAAACTTGAGTGAATTGTGACAATATGACTGAATTGGAGTGAATATGCGTTTATTTCTGTCAGAAAGCGAGCAAGAGCGCTGAAACTGTGGCGATACGCACTTTCATGAAAACATGCTTCTTTGAGGTTTTAAGCTCAGAACGTGAATCTGAGCGTGTTTCTGGCCTGGGAACAGCTTCAGATCACAGTGCATTGCATATATTGTATCGATTCGTCCAATGTGCTTGTATGGCCAATTTTAAGTGAATATAAGCTTCTGAAGTGAAGATATGTACTTTTTCAAAAACTTTCTTTTTTTTAAATTTTGCTTGTCAAAAATGTCCTTTCTGTGTGTAACCCAGTGGGAAAGTGACAAACTTGAGTGAATTGTGACTATATGACTAAATTCGAGTGATTATGCGTTTTTCTCTGTAAGGAAGCGCGCTAGAGCGCTGAAACTGTGGCTATACTTGCTTTCATTAAAACATGCTTCTTTGAGGTTTTAAGCCCAGAATGTGAAACTGTGCGTGCTTCTGGCCAGGGAACAGCTTCAGATCACAGTGCATTGCATATCTTGTATCGATTGGTCCAATGTGCTTGTATGGCCAATTTTGGAAGTGAAGATAAGCTTCTAAAGTGAAGATATGTACTTTTCAAAAACTTTCTTTTTTTTAGTTTTGCTTGTCAAAAATGTCCTTTCTGTGTGTAACTTAGTGGGAAAGTGACAAACTTGAGTGAATGTGACAATATGACTGAATTGGAGTGAATATGCGTTTATCTCTGTAAGAAAGCGAGTAGAGCGCTGAAACTGGCTATACGCACTTTCATGAAAACATGCTTCTTTGAGGTTTTAAGCTCAGAACGTGAATCTGAGCGTGTTTCCGGCCTGGCAACAGCTTCAGATCACAGTGCAATGCTTATATGGTATCGATTGGTCCAATGTGCTTGTATGGCCATTTGGAAGTGAATATAAGCTTCTGAAGTGAAGATATGCACTTTTTCAAAAACTTTCTTTTTTTTAGATTTGCTTGTCAGAAATGTCCATTCTGTGTGTTACTCAGTGGGAAAGTGAACAACTTCAGTGAATTGTGACTATATTACTGAATTCGACTGAATGTGCTCGTATCTCTGTAAGGAAGCGCGCTCGAGCGCTGAAACTGTGGCTATACGCACTTTCATGGAAACACGCTTCTTTGAGGTTTTAAGCTCAGAACGTGAATCTGAGCGTGTTTCTAGCCTGGGAACAGCTTCAGATCACAGTGCAATGCTTATATGGTATCGATTGGTCCAATGTGCTTGTATGGCCATTTGGAAGTGAATATAAGCTTCTGAAGTGAAGATATGCACTTTTTCAAAAACTTTCTTTTTTTTAGTTTTGCTTGTCAAAAATGTCCTTTCTGTGTGTAACCCAGTGGGAAAGTGACAAACTTGAGTGAATTGTGACAATATGACTGAATTGGAGTGAATATGCGTTTATCTCTGTAAGAAAGCGAGCTAGAGCGCTGAAACTGTGGCTATACGCACTTTCATGAAAACATGCTTCTTTGAGGTTTTAAGCTCAGAACGTGAATCTGAGCGTGTTTCCGGCCTGGCAGCAGCTTCAGATCACAGTGCATTGCATATATGGTATCGTTTGGTCCAATGTGCTTGTATGGCCATTTGGAAGTGAAAATAAGCTTCTGAAGTGAAGATATGCACTTTTTCAAAAACTTTCTTTTTTTTGTTTTTTCTTGTCAAAAATGTCCTTTCTGTGTGTAACTTAGTGGGAAAGTGACAAACTTGAGTGAATTGTGACAATATGACTGAATTGGAGTGAATATGCGTTTATCTCTGTAAGAAAGCGAGCTAGAGCGCTGAAACTGTGGCGATACGCACTTTCATGAAAACATGCTTCTTTGAGGTTTTAAGCTCAGAACGTGAATCTGAGCGTGTTTCTGGCCTGGCAACAGCTTCAGATCACAGTGCAATGCATATATTGTATCGTTTGTTCCAATGTGTTTGTATGGCCAATTGGAAGTGAATAGAAGCTTCTGAAGTGAAGATATGCACTTTTTCAAAAACTTTCTTTTTTTTAGTTTTTTCTTGTCAAAAATGTCCTTTCTGTGTGTAACTTAGTGGGAAAGTGACAAACTTCAGTGAATTGTGACAATATGACTGAATTGGAGTGAATATGCGTTTATCTCTGTAAGGAAGCGCGCTAGAGCGCTGAAACTGTGGCTATACGCACTTTCATAGAAACACGCTTCTTTGAGGTTTTAAGCTCAGAACGTGAATCTGAGCGTGTTTCTGGCCTGGGAACAGCTTCAGATCACAGTGCAATGCTTATATGGTATCGATTGGTCCAATGTGCTTGTATGGCCATTTGGAAGTGAATAGAAGCTTCTGAAGTGAAGATATGCACTTTTTCAAAAACTTTCTTTTTTTTAGTTTTTTCTTGTCAAAAATGTCCTTTCTGTGTGTTACTTAGTGGGAAAGTGACAAACTTGAGTGAATTGTGACAATATGACTGAATTGGAGTGAATATGCGTTTATCTCTGTAAGAAAGCGAGCAAGAGCGCGGAAACTGTGGCGATACGCACTTTCATGAAAACATGCGTCTTTGAGGTTTTAAGATCAGAACGTGAATCTGAGTGTGTTTCCGGCCTGGCAGCAGCTTCAGATCACTGTGCAATGCATATATGGTATCGTTTGGTCCAATGTGCTTGTATGGCCATTTGGAAGTGAATATAAGGTTCTGAAGTGAAGATATGCACTTTTTCAAAAACTTTCTTTTTTTTAGTTTTTTCTTGTCAAAAATGTCCTTTCTGTGTGTAACTTAGTGGGAAAGTGACAAACTTGAGTGAATTGTGACAATATGACTGAATTGGAGTGAATATGCGTTTATCTCTGAAAGAAAGCGAGCTAGAGCGCTGAAACTGTGGCTATACGCACTTTCATGAAAACATGCTTCTTTGAGGTTTTAAGCTCAGAACGTGAATCTGAGCGTGTTTCTGGCCTGGGAACAGCTTCAGATCACAGTGCATTGCATATATTGTATCGATTCGTCCAATGTGCTTGTATGGCCAATTTTAAGTGAATATAAGCTTCTGAAGTGAAGATATGTACTTTTTCAAAAACTTTCTTTTTTTTTAATTTTGCTTGTCAAAAATGTCCTTTCTGTGTGTAACCCAGTGGGAAAGTGACAAACTTGAGTGAATTGTGACTATATGACTAAATTCGAGTGATTATGCGTTTATCTCTGTAAGGAAGCGCGCTAGAGCGCTGAAACTGTGGCTATACGTGCTTTCATTAAAACACGCTTCTTTGAGGTTTTAAGCTCAGAATGTGAAACTGTGCGTGTTTCTGGCCAGGGAACAGCTTCAGATCACAGTGCATTGCATATATTGTATCGATTGGTCCAATGTGCTTGTATGGCCAATTTTGGAAGTGAAGATAAGCTTCTGAAGTGAAGATATGTACTTTTCAAAAACTTTCTTTTTTTTAGTTTTGCTTGTCAAAAATGTCCTTTCTGTGTGTAACTTAGTGGGAAAGTGACAAACTTGAGTGAATGTGACAATATGACTGAATTGGAGTGAATATGCGTTTATCTCTGTAAGAAAGCGAGTAGAGCGCTGAAACTGTGGCTATACGCACTTTCATGAAAACATGCTTCTTTGAGGTTTTAAGCTCAGAACGTGAATCTGAGCGTGTATCAGGCCTGGCAACAGCTTCAGATCACAGTGCAATGGATATATTGCATCGTTTGTTCCAATGTCCTTGTATGGCCATTTGGAAGTGAATAGAAGCTTCTGAAGTGAAGATATGCACTTTTTCAAAAACTTTCTTTTTTTTTAGTTTTTTCTTGTCAAAAATGTCCTTTCTGTGTGTAACTTAGTGGGAAAGTGACAAACTTGAGTGAATTGTGACAATATGACTGAATTGGAGTGAATATGCGTTTATCTCTGTTAGGAAGCGCGCTAGAGCGCTGAAAATGTGGCTATACTCACTTTCATGGAAACACGCTTCTTTGAGGTTTTAAGCTCAGAACGTGAATCTGAGCGTGTTTCTGGCCTGGGAACAGCTTCAGATCACAGTGCAATGCTTATATGGTATCGATTGGTCCAATGTGCTTGTATGGCCATTTGGAAGTGAATATAAGCTTCTGAAGTGAAGATTTGCACTTTTTCAAAAACTTTCTTTTTTTTAGTTTTTTCTTGTCAAAAATGTCCTTTCTGTGTGTAACTTAGTGGGAAAGTGACAAACTTGAGTGAATTGTGACAATATGACTGAATTGGAGTGAATATGCGTTTATCTCTGTAAGAAAGCGAGCTAGAGCGCTGAAACTGTGGCTATACGCACTTTCATGGAAACACGCTTCTTTGAGGTTTTAAGCTCAGAACGTGAATCTGAGCGTGTTTCTGGCCTGGGAACAGCTTCAGATCACAGTGCAATGCGTATATGGTATCGTTTGGTCCAATGGCTTTTATGGCCATTTGGAAGTGAATAGAAGCTTCTGAAGTGAAGATATGCACTTTTTCAAAAACTTTCTTTTTTTTTAGATTTGCTTGTCAGAAATGTCCATTCTGTGTGTTTATCAGTGGGAAAGTGAACAACTTCAGTGAATTGTGACTATATTACTGAATTGGAGTGAATATGCTCCTATCTCTGTAAGGAAGCGCGCTAGAGCGCTGAAACTGTGGCTATATGTGCTTTCATTAAAACACGCTTCTTTGAGGTTTTAAGTTCAGAATGTGAAACTGTGCGTGCTTCTGGCCAGGGAACAGCTTCAGATCACAGTGCATTGCATATATTGTATCGATTGGTCCAATGTGCTTGTATGGCCAATTTTGGAAGTGAATATAAGCTTCTGAAGTGAAGATATGTACTTTTCAAAAACTTTCTTTTTTTTAGTTTTGCTTGTCAAAAATGTCCTTTCTGTGTGTAACTTAGTGGGAAAGTGACAAACTTGAGTGAATGTGACAATATGACTGAATTGGAGTGAATATGCGTTTATCTCTGTAAGAATGCGAGTAGAGCGCTGAAACTGTGGCTATACGCACTTTCATGGAAACACGCTTCTTTGAGGTTTTAAGCTCAGAACGTGAATCTGAGCATGTTTCTGGCCTGGCAACAGCTTCAGATCACAGTGCAATGCATATATTGTATCGTTTGTTCCAATGTCCTTGTATGGCCATTTGGAAGTGAATATAAGCTTCTGAAGTGAAGATATGCACTTTTTCAAAAACTTTCTTTTTTTTAGTTTTTTCTTGTCAAAAATGTCCTTTCTGTGTGTAACTTAGTGGGAAAGTGACAAACTTGAGTGAATTGTGACAATATGACTGAATTGGAGTGAATATGCGTTTATCTCTGTCAGAAAGCGAGCTAGAGCGCTGAAACTGTGGCGATACGCACTTTCATGAAAACATGCTTCTTTGAGGTTTTAAGCTCAGAACGTGAATCTGAGCGTGTTTCCGGCCTGGCAACAGCTTCAGATCACAGTGCATTGCATATATTGTATCGATTGGTCCAATGTGCTTGTATGGCCAATTTTGGAAGTGAAGATAAGCTTCTGAAGTGAAGATATGTACTTTTCAAAAACTTTCTTTTTTTTAGTTTTGCTTGTCAAAAATGTCCTTTCTGTGTGTAACTTTGTGGGAAAGTGACAAACTTGAGTGAATGTGACAATATGACTGAATTGGAGTGAATATGCGTTTATCTCTGTAAGAATGCGAGTAGAGCGCTGAAACTGTGGCTATACGCACTTTCATGAAAACATGCTTCTTTGAGGTTTTAAGCTCAGAACGTGAATCTGAGCGTGTTTCCGGCCTGGCAACAGCTTCAGATCACAGTGCAATGCATATATTGTATCGTTTGTTCCAATGTCCTTGTATGGCCATTTGGAAGTGAATATAAGCTTCTGAAGTGAAGATATGCACTTTTTCAAAAACTTTCTTTTTTTTAGTTTTTTCTTGTCAAAAATGTCCTTTCTGTGTGTAACTTAGTGGGAAAGTGACAAACTTGAGTGAATTGTGACAATATGACTGAATTGGAGTGAATATGCGTTTATCTCTGTAAGAAAGCGAGCTAGAGCGCTGAAACTGTGGCTATACGCACTTTCATGGAAACACGCTTCTTTGAGGTTTTAAGCTCAGAACGTGAATCTGAGCGTGTTTCTGGCCTGGCAACAGCTTCAGATCACAGTGCAATGCATATATTGTATCGTTTGTTCCAATGTCCTTGTATGGCCATTTGGAAGTGAATATAAGCTTCTGAAGTGAAGATATGCACTTTTTCAAAAACTTTCTTTTTTTTAGTTTTTTCTTGTCAAAAATGTCCTTTCTGTGTGTAACTTAGTGGGAAAGTGACAAACTTGAGTGAATTGTGACAATATGACTGAATTGGAGTGAATATGCGTTTATCTCTGTAAGAAAGCGAGCTAGAGCGCTGAAACTGTGGCGATACGCACTTTCATGAAAACATGCTTCTTTGAGGTTTTAAGCTCAGAACGTGAATCTGAGCGTGTTTCTGGCCTGGCAACAGCTTCAGATCACAGTGCAATGCATATATTGTATCGTTTGTTCCAATGTGCTTGTATGGCCAATTGGAAGTGAATAGAAGCTTCTGAAGTGAAGATATGCACTTTTTCAAAAACTTTCTTTTTTTTAGATTTGCTTGTCAGAAATGTCCATTCTGTGTGTTACTCAGTGGGAAAGTGAACAACTTCAGTGAATTGTGACTATATTACTGAATTCGAGTGAATATGCTCGTATCTCTGTAAGGAAGCGCGCTAGAGCGCTGAAACTGTGGCTATACGCACTTTCATGGAAACACGCTTCTTTGAGGTTTTAAGCTCAGAACGTGAATCTGATCGTGTTTCTGGCCTGGGAACAGCTTCAGATCACAGTGCAATGCTTATATGGTATCGATTGGTCCAATGTGCTTGTATGGCCATTTGGAAGTGAATATAAGCTTCTGAAGTGAAGATATGCACTTTTTCAAAAACTTTCTTTTTTTTAGTTTTGCTTGTCAAAAATGTCCTTTCTGTGTGTAACTTAGTGGGAAAGTGACAAACTTGAGTGAATTGTGACAATATGACTGAATTGGAGTGAATATGCGTTTATCTCTGTAAGAAAGCGAGCTAGAGCGCTGAAACTGTGGCTATACGCACTTTCATGAAAACATGCTTCTTTGAGGTTTTAAGCTCAGAACGTGAATCTGAGCGTGTTTCTGGCCTGGGAACAGCTTCAGATCACAGTGCATTGCATATATTGTGTCGATTCGTCCAATGTGCTTGTATGGCCAATTTTAAGTGAATATAAGCTTCTGAAGTGAAGATATGTACTTTTTCAAAAACTTTCTTTTTTTTTAATTTTGCTTGTCAAAAATGTCCTTTCTGTGTGTAACCCAGTGGGAAAGTGACAAACTTGAGTGAATTGTGACTATATGACTAAATTCGAGTGATTATGCGTTTATCTCTGTCAGGAAGCGCGCTAGAGCGCTGAAACTGTGGCTATACGTGCTTTCATTAAAACACGCTTCTTTGAGGTTTTAAGTTCAGAATGTGAAACTGTGCGTGCTTCTGGCCAGGGAACAGCTTCAGATCACAGTGCATTGCATATATTGTATCGATTGGTCCAATGTGCTTGTATGGCCAATTTTGGAAGTGAATATAAGCTTCTGAAGTGAAGATATGTACTTTTCAAAAACTTTCTTTTTTTTAGTTTTGCTTGTCAAAAATGTCCTTTCTGTGTGTAACTTAGTGGGAAAGTGACAAACTTGAGTGAATGTGACAATATGACTGAATTGGAGTGAATATGCGTTTATCTCTGTAAGAATGCGAGTAGAGCGCTGAAACTGTTGCTATACGCACTTTCATGAAAACATGCTTCTTTGAGGTTTTAAGCTCAGAACGTGAATCTGAGCGTGTTTCCGGCCTGGCAACAGCTTCAGATCACAGTGCAATGCATATATTGTATCGTTTGTTCCAATGTCCTTGTATGGCCATTTGGAAGTGAATATAAGCTTCTGAAGTGAAGATATGCACTTTTTCAAAAACTTTCTTTTTTTTAGTTTTTTCTTGTCAAAAATGTCCTTTCTGTGTGTAACTTAGTGGGAAAGTGACAAACTTGAGTGAATTGTGACAATATGACTGAATTGGAGTGAATATGCGTTTATCTCTGTAAGAAAGCGAGCTAGAGCGCTGAAACTGTGGCTATACGCACATTCATGGAAACACGCTTCTTTGAGGTTTTAAGCTCAGAACGTGAATCTGAGCGTGTTTCTGGCCTGGGAACAGCTTCAGATCACAGTGAAATGCGTATATGGTATCGTTTGGTCCAATGGCTTTTATGGCCATTTGGAAGTGAATAGAAGCTTCTGAAGTGAAGATATGCACTTTTTCAAAAACTTTCTTTTTTTTAGATTTGCTTGTCAGATATGTCCATTCTGTGTATTACTCAGTGGGAAAGTGAACACCTTGTGTGAATTGTGACTATATGACTGAATTCGAGTGATTATGCGTTTATCTCTGTAAGGAAGCGCGCTAGAGCGCTGAAACTGTGGCTATACGTGCTTTCATGAAAACACGCTTCTTTGAAGTTTTAAGGTCAGAATGTGAAACTGTGCGGGCTTCTGGCCAGGGAACAGCTTCAGATCACAGTGCATGGCATATATTGTATCGATTGGTCCAATGTGCTTGTATGGCCAATTTCAAGTGAATATAAGCTTCTGAAGTGAAGATATTTACTTTTCAAAAACTTTCTTTTTTTAGTTTTTTCTTGTCAAAAATGTCCTTTCTGTGTGTAACTTAGTGGGAAAGTGACAAACTTGAGTGAATTGTGACAATATGACTGAATTGGAGTGAATATGCGTTGATCTCTGTAAGAAAGCGATCAAGAGCGCTGAAGCTGTGGCTATACGCACTTTCATGGAAACACGCTTCTTTGAGGTTTTAAGCTCAGAACGTGAATCTGAGCGTGTTTCTGGCCTGGGAACAGCTTCAGATCACAGTGCAATGCGTATATGGTATTGTTTGGTCCAATGGCTTTTATGGCCATTTGGAAGTGAATAGAAGCTTCTGAAGTGAAGATATGCACTTTTTCAAAAACTTTCTTTTTTTTAGATTTGCTTGTCAGAAATGTCCATTCTGTGTGTTACTCAGTGGGAAAGTGAACAACTTCAGTGAATTGTGACTATATTACTGAATTGGAGTGAATATGCTCGTATCTCTGTAAGGAAGCGCGCTAGAGCGCTGAAACTGTGGCTATACGCACGTTCATGGAAACACGCTTCTCTGAGGTTTTAAGCTCAGAACGTGAATCTGAGCGTGTTTCTAGCCTGGGAACAGCTTCAGATCACAGTGCAATGCTTATATGGTATCGAATGGTCCAATGTGCTTGTATGGCCATTTGGAAGTGAATATAAGCTTCTGAAGTGAAGATATGCACTTTTTCAAAAACTTTCTTTTTTTTAGATTTGCTTGTCAGAAATGTCCATTCTGTGTGTTACTCAGTGGGAAAGTGAACAACTTCAGTGAATTGTGACTATATTACTGAATTCGAGTGAATATGCTCGTATCTCTGTAAGGAAGCGCGCTAGAGCGCTGAAACTGTGGCTATACGCACTTTCATGGAAACACGCTTCTTTGAGGTTTTAAGCTCAGAACGTGAATCTGATCGTGTTTCTGGCCTGGGAACAGCTTCAGATCACAGTGCAATGCTTATATGGTATCGATTGGTCCAATGTGCTTGTATGGCCATTTGGAAGTGAATATAAGCTTCTGAAGTGAAGATATGCACTTTTTCAAAAACTTTCTTTTTTTTAGTTTTGCTTGTCAAAAATGTCCTTTCTGTGTGTAACTTAGTGGGAAAGTGACAAACTTGAGTGAATTGTGACAATATGACTGAATTGGAGTGAATATGCGTTTATCTCTGTAAGAAAGCGAGCTAGAGCGCTGAAACTGTGGCTATACGCACTTTCATGAAAACATGCTTCTTTGAGGTTTTAAGCTCAGAACGTGAATCTGAGCGTGTTTCTGGCCTGGCAACAGCTTCAGATCACAGTGCAATGCATATATTGTATCGTTTGTTCCAATGTCCTTGTATGGCCATTTGGAAGTGAATATAAGCTTCTGAAGTGAAGATATGCACTTTTTCAAAAACTTTCTTTTTTTTAGTTTTTTCTTGTCAAAAATGTCCTTTCTGTGTGTAACTTAGTGGGAAAGTGACAAACTTGAGTGAATTGTGACAATATGACTGAATTGGAGTGAATATGCGTTTATCTCTGTAAGAAAGCGAGCAAGAGCGCTGAAACTGTGGCGATACGCACTTTCATGAAAACATGCTTCTTTGAGGTTTTAAGCTCAGAACGTGAATCTGAGCGAGTTTCTGGCCTGGCAACAGCTTCAGATCACAGTGCAATGCATATATTGTATCGTTTGTTCCAATGTGCTTGTATGGCCAATTGGAAGTGAATAGAAGCTTCTGAAGTGAAGATATGCACTTTTTCAAAAACTTTCTTTTTTTTAGTTTTTTCTTGTCAAAAATGTCCTTTCTGTGTGTAACTTAGTGGGAAAGTGACAAACTTGAGTGAATTGTGACAATATGACTGAATTGGATTGAATATGCGTTTATCTCTGTAAGAAAGCGAGCTAGAGCGCTGAAACTGTGGCTATACGCACTTTCATGAAAACATGCTTCTTTGAGGTTTTAAGCTCAGAACGTGAATCTGAGCGTGTTTCTGGCCTGGGAACAGCTTCAGATCACAGTGCATTGCATATATTGTATCGATTCGTCCAATGTGCTTGTATGGCCAATTTTAAGTGAATATAAGCTTCTGAAGTGAAGATATGTACTTTTTCAAAAACTTTCTTTTTTTTTAATTTTGCTTGTCAAAAATGTCCTTTCTGTGTGTAACCCAGTGGGAAAGTGACAAACTTGAGTGAATTGTGACTATATGACTAAATTCGAGTGATTATGCGTTTATCTCTGAAAGGAAGCGCGCTAGAGCGCTGAAACTGTGGCTATACGTGCTTTCATTAAAACACGCTTCTTTGAGGTTTTAAGCTCAGAATGTGAAACTGTGCTTGCTTCTGGCCAGGGAACAGCTTCAGATCACAGTGCATTGCATATATTGTATCGATTGGTCCAATGTGCTTGTATGGCCAATTTTGGAAGTGAATGTAAGCTTCTGAAGTGAAGATATGCACTTTTTCAAAAACTTTCTTTTTTTTAGTTTTTTCTTGTCAAAAATGTCCTTTCTGTGTGTAACTTAGTGGGAAAGTGACAAACTTGAGTGAATTGTGACAATATGACTGAATTGGAGTGAATATGCGTTTATCTCTGTAAGAAAGCGAGCTAGAGCGCTGAAACTGTGGCTATATGCACTTTCATGAAAACATGCTTCTTTGAGGTTTTAAGCTCAGAACGTGAATCTGAGCGTGTTTCTGGCCTGGCAACAGCTTCAGATCACAGTGCAATGCATATATTGTATCGTTTGTTCCAATGTGCTTGTATGGCCAATTGGAAGTGAATAGAAGCTTCTGAAGTGAAGATATGCACTTTTTCAAAAACTTTCTTTTTTTTAGATTTGCTTGTCAGAAATGTCCATTCTGTGTGTTACTCAGTGGGAAAGTGAACAACTTCAGTGAATTGTGACTATATTACTGAATTCGAGTGAATATGCTCGTATCTCTGTAAGGAAGCGCGCTAGAGCGCTGAAACTGTGGCTATACGCACTTTCATGGAAACACGCTTCTTTGAGGTTTTAAGCTCAGAACGTGAATCTGATCGTGTTTCTGGCCTGGGAACAGCTTCAGATCACAGTGCAATGCTTATATGGTATCGATTGGTCCAATGTGCTTGTATGGCCATTTGGAAGTGAATATAAGCTTCTGAAGTGAAGATATGCACTTTTTCAAAAACTTTCTTTTTTTTAGTTTTGCTTGTCAAAAATGTCCTTTCTGTGTGTAACTTAGTGGGAAAGTGACAAACTTGAGTGAATTGTGACAATATGACTGAATTGGAGTGAATATGCGTTTATCTCTGTAAGAAAGCGAGCTAGAGCGCTGAAACTGTGGCTATACGCACTTTCATGAAAACATGCTTCTTTGAGGTTTTAAGCTCAGAACGTGAATCTGAGCGTGTTTCTGGCCTGGGAACAGCTTCAGATCACAGTGCATTGCATATATTGTGTCGATTCGTCCAATGTGCTTGTATGGCCAATTTTAAGTGAATATAAGCTTCTGAAGTGAAGATATGTACTTTTTCAAAAACTTTCTTTTTTTTTAATTTTGCTTGTCAAAAATGTCCTTTCTGTGTGTAACCCAGTGGGAAAGTGACAAACTTGAGTGAATTGTGACTATATGACTAAATTCGAGTGATTATGCGTTTATCTCTGTAAGGAAGCGCGCTAGAGCGCTGAAACTGTGGCTATACGTGCTTTCATTAAAACACGCTTCTTTGAGGTTTTAAGTTCAGAATGTGAAACTGTGCGTGCTTCTGGCCAGGGAACAGCTTCAGATCACAGTGCATTGCATATATTGTATCGATTGGTCCAATGTGCTTGTATGGCCAATTTTGGAAGTGAATATAAGCTTCTGAAGTGAAGATATGTACTTTTCAAAAACTTTCTTTTTTTTAGTTTTGCTTGTCAAAAATGTCCTTTCTGTGTGTAACTTAGTGGGAAAGTGACAAACTTGAGTGAATGTGACAATATGACTGAATTGGAGTGAATATGTGTTTATCTCTGTAAGAATGCGAGTAGAGCGCTGAAACTGTTGCTATACGCACTTTCATGAAAACATGCTTCTTTGAGGTTTTAAGCTCAGAACGTGAATCTGAGCGTGTTTCCGGCCTGGTAACAGCTTCAGATCACAGTGCAATGCATATATTGTATCGTTTGTTCCAATGTCCTTGTATGGCCATTTGGAAGTGAATATAAGCTTCTGAAGTGAAGATATGCACTTTTTCAAAAACTTTCTTTTTTTTAGTTTTTTCTTGTCAAAAATGTCCTTTCTGTGTGTAACTTAGTGGGAAAGTGACAAACTTGAGTGAATTGTGACAATATGACTGAATTGGAGTGAATATGCGTTTATCTCTGTAAGAAAGCGAGCTAGAGCGCTGAAACTGTGGCTATACGCACATTCATGGAAACACGCTTCTTTGAGGTTTTAAGCTCAGAACGTGAATCTGAGCGTGTTTCTGGCCTGGGAACAGCTTCAGATCACAGTGAAATGCGTATATGGTATCGTTTGGTCCAATGGCTTTTATGGCCATTTGGAAGTGAATAGAAGCTTCTGAAGTGAAGATATGCACTTTTTCAAAAACTTTCTTTTTTTTAGATTTGCTTGTCAGATATGTCCATTCTGTGTATTACTCAGTGGGAAAGTGAACAACTTGTGTGAATTGTGACTATATGACTGAATTCGAGTGATTATGCGTTTATCTCTGTAAGGAAGCGCGCTAGAGCGCTGAAACTGTGGCTATACGTGCTTTCATGAAAACACGCTTCTTTGAAGTTTTAAGGTCAGAATGTGAAACTGTGCGGGCTTCTGGCCAGGGAACAGCTTCAGATCACAGTGCATGGCATATATTGTATCGATTGGTCCAATGTGCTTGTATGGCCAATTTCAAGTGAATATAAGCTTCTGAAGTGAAGATATTTACTTTTCAAAAACTTTCTTTTTTTAGTTTTTTCTTGTCAAAAATGTCCTTTCTGTGTGTAACTTAGTGGGAAAGTGACAAACTTGAGTGAATTGTGACAATATGACTGAATTGGAGTGAATATGCGTTGATCTCTGTAAGAAAGCGATCAAGAGCGCTGAAACTGTGGCTATACGCACTTTCATGGAAACACGCTTCTTTGAGGTTTTAAGCTCAGAACGTGAATCTGAGCGTGTTTCTGGCCTGGGAACAGCTTCAGATCACAGTGCAATGCGTATATGGTATTGTTTGGTCCAATGGCTTTTATGGCCATTTGGAAGTGAATAGAAGCTTCTGAAGTGAAGATATGCACTTTTTCAAAAACTTTCTTTTTTTTAGATTTGCTTGTCAGAAATGTCCATTCTGTGTGTTACTCAGTGGGAAAGTGAACAACTTCAGTGAATTGTGACTATATTACTGAATTGGAGTGAATATGCTCGTATCTCTGTAAGGAAGCGCGCTAGAGCGCTGAAACTGTGGCTATACGCACGTTCATGGAAACGCGCTTCTCTGAGGTTTTAAGCTCAGAACGTGAATCTGAGCGTGTTTCTAGCCTGGGAACAGCTTCAGATCACAGTGCAATGCTTATATGGTATCGAATGGTCCAATGTGCTTGTATGGCCATTTGGAAGTGAATATAAGCTTCTGAAGTGAAGATATGCACTTTTTCAAAAACTTTCTTTATTTTAGATTTGCTTGTCAGAAATGTCCATTCTGTGTGTTACTCAGTGGGAAAGTGAACAACTTCAGTGAATTGTGACTATATTACTGAATTCGAGTGAATATGCTCGTATCTCTGTAAGGAAGCGCGCTAGAGCGCTGAAACTGTGGCTATACGCACTTTCATGGAAACACGCTTCTTTGAGGTTTTAAGCTCAGAACGTGAATCTGATCGTGTTTCTGGCCTGGGAACAGCTTCAGATCACAGTGCAATGCTTATATGGTATCGATTGGTCCAATGTGCTTGTATGGCCATTTGGAAGTGAATATAAGCTTCTGAAGTGAAGATATGCACTTTTTCAAAAACTTTCTTTTTTTTAGTTTTGCTTGTCAAAAATGTCCTTTCTGTGTGTAACTTAGTGGGAAAGTGACAAACTTGAGTGAATTGTGACAATATGACTGAATTGGAGTGAATATGCGTTTATCTCTGTAAGAAAGCGAGCTAGAGCGCTGAAACTGTGGCTATACGCACTTTCATGAAAACATGCTTCTTTGAGGTTTTAAGCTCAGAACGTGAATCTGAGCGTGTTTCTGGCCTGGCAACAGCTTCAGATCACAGTGCAATGCATATATTGTATCGTTTGTTCCAATGTCCTTGTATGGCCATTTGGAAGTGAATATAAGCTTCTGAAGTGAAGATATGCACTTTTTCAAAAACTTTCTTTTTTTTAGTTTTTTCTTGTCAAAAATGTCCTTTCTGTGTGTAACTTAGTGGGAAAGTGACAAACTTGAGTGAATTGTGACAATATGACTGAATTGGAGTGAATATGCGTTTATCTCTGTAAGAAAGCGAGCAAGAGCGCTGAAACTGTGGCGATACGCACTTTCATGAAAACATGCTTCTTTGAGGTTTTAAGCTCAGAACGTGAATCTGAGCGAGTTTCTGGCCTGGCAACAGCTTCAGATCACAGTGCAATGCATATATTGTATCGTTTGTTCCAATGTGCTTGTATGGCCAATTGGAAGTGAATAGAAGCTTCTGAAGTGAAGATATGCACTTTTTCAAAAACTTTCTTTTTTTTAGTTTTTTCTTGTCAAAAATGTCCTTTCTGTGTGTAACTTAGTGGGAAAGTGACAAACTTGAGTGAATTGTGACAATATGACTGAATTGGATTGAATATGCGTTTATCTCTGTAAGAAAGCGAGCTAGAGCGCTGAAACTGTGGCTATACGCACTTTCATGAAAACATGCTTCTTTGAGGTTTTAAGCTCAGAACGTGAATCTGAGCGTGTTTCTGGCCTGGGAACAGCTTCAGATCACAGTGCATTGCATATATTGTATTGATTCGTCCAATGTGCTTGTATGGCCAATTTTAAGTGAATATAAGCTTCTGAAGTGAAGATATGTACTTTTTCAAAAACTTTCTTTTTTTTTAATTTTGCTTGTCAAAAATGTCCTTTCTGTGTGTAACCCAGTGGGAAAGTGACAAACTTGAGTGAATTGTGACTATATGACTAAATTCGAGTGATTATGCGTTTATCTCTGAAAGGAAGCGCGCTAGAGCGCTGAAACTGTGGCTATACGTGCTTTCATTAAAACACGCTTCTTTGAGGTTTTAAGCTCAGAATGTGAAACTGTGCTTGCTTCTGGCCAGGGAACAGCTTCAGATCACAGTGCATTGCATATATTGTATCGATTGGTCCAATGTGCTTGTATGGCCAATTTTGGAAGTGAATGTAAGCTTCTGAAGTGAAGATATGTACTTTTCAAAAACTTTCTTTTTTTTAGTTTTGCTTGTCAAAAATGTCCTTTCTGTGTGTAACTTAGTGGGAAAGTGACAAACTTGAGTGAATGTGACAATATGACTGAATTGGAGTGAATATGCGTTTATCTCTGTAAGAATGCGAGTAGAGCGCTGAAACTGTGGCTATACGCACTTTCATGAAAACATGCTTCTTTGAGGTTTTAAGCTCAGAACGTGAATCTGAGCGTGTTTCCGGCCTGGCAACAGCTTCAGATCACAGTGCAATGCATATATTGTATCGTTTGTTCCAATGTCCATGTATGGCCATTGGGAAGTGAATATAAGCTTCTGAAGTGAAGATATGCACTTTTTCAAAAACTTTCTTTTTTTTAGTTTTTTCTTGTCAAAAATGTCCTTTCTGTGTGTAACTTAGTGGGAAAGTGACAAACTTGAGTGAATTGTGACAATATGACTGAATTGGAGTGAATATGCGTTTATCTCTGTAAGAAAGCGAGCTAGAGCGCTGAAACTGTGGCTATACGCACTTTCATGGAAACACGCTTCTTTGAGGTTTTAAGCTCAGAACGTGAATCTGAGCGTGTTTCTGGCCTGGGAACAGCTTCAGATCACAGTGCAATGCGTATATGGTATCGTTTGGTCCAATGGCTTTTATGGCCATTTGGAAGTGAATAGAAGCTTCTGAAGTGAAGATATGCACTTTTTCAAAAACTTTCTTTTTTTTTAGATTTGCTTGTCAGAAATGTCCATTCTGTGTGTTACTCAGTGGGAAAGTGAACAACTTCAGTGAATTGTGACTATATTACTGAATTGGAGTGAATATGCTCCTATCTCTGTAAGGAAGCGCGCTAGAGCGCTGAAACTGTCGCTATACGTGCTTTCCTGAAAACACGCTTCTTTGAGGTTTTAAGCTCAGAATGTGAAACTGTGCGTGCTTCTGGCCAGGGAACAGCTTCAGATCACAGTGCATTGCATATATTGTATCGATTGGTCCAATGTGCTTGTATGGCCAATTTTAAGTGAATATAAGCTTCTGAAGTGAAGATATGTACTTTTTCAAAAACTTTCTTTTTTTTAGTTTTGCTTGTCAAAAATGTCCTTTCTGTGTGTAACTTAGTGAGAAAGTGACAAACTTGAGTGAATTGTGACAATATGACTGAATTGGAGTGAATATGCGTTTATCTCTGTAAGAAAGCGAGCTAGAGCGCTGAAACTGTGGCTATACGCACTTTCATGAAAACATGCTTCTTTGAGGTTTTAAGCTCAGGACGTGAATCTGAGCGTGTTTCCGGCCTGGCAACAGCTTCAGATCACAGTGCAATGCGTATATGGTATCGTTTGGTCGAATGTCCTTGTATGGCCATTTGGAAGTGAATATAAGCTTCTGAAGTGAAGATATGCACTTATTCAAAAACTTTCTTTTTTTTAGTTTTTTCTTGTCAAAAGTGTCCTTTCTGTGTGTAACTTAGTGGGAAAGTGACAAACTTGAGTGAATTGTGACAATATGACTGAATTGGAGTGAATATGCGTTTATCTCTGTAAGAAAGCGAGCAAGAGCGCTGAAACTGTGGCGATACGCACTTTCATGAAAACATGCTTCTTTGAGGTTTTAAGCTCAGAACGTGAATCTGAGCGTGTTTCTGGCCTGGGAACAGCTTCAGATCACAGTGCTATGCGTATATGGTATCGTTTGGTCCAATGGCTTTTATGGCCATTTGGAAGTGAATATAAGCTTCTGAAGTGAAGATATGCACTTTTTCAAAAACTTTCTTTTTTTTAGATTTGCTTGTCAGAAATGTCCATTCTGTGTGTTACTCAGTGGGAAAGTGAACAACTTGAGTGAATTGTGACTATATGACTGAATTCGAGTGATTATGCGTTTATCTCTGTAAGGAAGCGCGCTAGAGCGCTGAAACTGTGGCTATACGTGCTTTCATTAAAACACGCTTCTTCGAGGTTTTAAGTTCAGAATGTGAAACTGTGCGTGCTTCTGGCCAGGGAACAGCTTCAGATCACAGTGCATTGCATATATTGTATCGATTGGTCCAATGTGCTTGTATGGCCAATTTTGGAAGTGAATATAAGCTTCTGAAGTGAAGATATGTATTTTTCAAAAACTTTCTTTTTTTTAGTTTTGCTTGTCAAAAATGTCCTTTCTGTGTGTAACTTAGTGGGAAAGTGACAAACTTGAGTGAATGTGACAATATGACTGAATTGGAGTGAATATGCGTTTATCTCTGTAAGAAAGCGAGTAGAGCGCTGAAACTGTGGCTATACGCACTTTCATGAAAACATGCTTCTTTGAGGTTTTAAGCTCAGAACGTGAATCTGAGCGTGTTTCCGGCCTGGCAACAGCTTCAGAACACAGTGCAATGCATATATTGTATCGTTTGTTCCAATGTCCTTGTATGGCCATTTGGAAGTGAATATAAGCTTCTGAAGTGAAGATATGCACTTTTTCAAAAACTTTCTTTTTTTTAGTTTTTTCTTGTCAAAAATGTCCTTTCTGTGTGTAACTTAGTGGGAAAGTGACAAACTTGAGTGAATTGTGACAATATGACTGAATTGGAGTGAATATGCGTTTATCTCTGTAAGAAAGCGAGCTAGAGCGCTGAAACTGTGGCTATACGCACTTTCATGGAAACACGCTTCTTTGAGGTTTTAAGCTCAGAACGTGAATCTGAGCGTGTTTCTGGCCTGGGAACAGCTTCAGATCACAGTGCAATGCGTATATGGTATCGTTTGGTCCAATGGCTTTTATGGCCATTTGGAAGTGAATAGAAGCTTCTGAAGTGAAGATATGCACTTTTTCAAAAACTTTCTTTTTTTTAGATTTGCTTGTCAGAAATGTCCATTCTGTGTGTTACTCAGTGGGAAAGTGAACAACTTGAGTGAATTGTGACTATATGACTGAATTCGAGTGATTATGCGTTTATCTCTGTAAGGAAGCGCGCTAGAGCGCTGAAACTGTGGCTATACGTGCTTTCATGAAAACACGCTTCTTTGAAGTTTTAAGGTCAGAATGTGAAACTGTGCGGGCTTCTGGCCAGGGAACAGCTTCAGATCACAGTGCATTGCATATATTGTATCGATTGGTCCAATGTGCTTGTATGGCCAATTTCAAGTGAATATAAGCTTCTGAAGTGAAGATATGCACTTTTTCAAAAACTTTCTTTTTTTTAGATTTGCTTGTCAGAAATGTCCATTCTGTGTGTTACTCAGTGGGAAAGTGAACAACTTCAGTGAATTGTGACTATATTACTGAATTGGAGTGAATATGCTCGTATCTCTGTAAGGACGCGCGCTAGAGCGCTGAAACTGTGGCAATACGCACTTTCATGGAAACACGCTTCTTTGAGGTTTTAAGCTCAGAACGTGAATCTGAGCGAGTTTCTGGCCTGGCAACAGCTTCAGATCACAGTGCAATGCATATATTGTATCGTTTGTTCCAATGTCCTTGTATGGCCATTTGGAAGTGAATATAAGCTTCTGAAGTGAAGATATGCACTTTTTCAAAAACTTTCTTTTTTTTAGTTTTTTCTTGTCAAAAATGTCCTTTCTGTGTGTAACTTAGTGGGAAAGTGACAAACTTGAGTGAATTGTGACAATATGACTGAATTGGAGTGAATATGCGTTTATCTCTGTAAGAAAGCGAGCTAGAGCGCTGAAACTGTGGCGATACGCACTTTCATGAAAACATGCTTCTTTGAGGTTTTAAGCTCAGAACGTGAATCTGAGCGTGTTTCTGGCCTGGCATCAGCTTCAGATCACAGTGCAATGCATATATTGTATCGTTTCGTCCAATGTGCTTGTATGGCCAATTGGAAGTGAATAGAAGCTTCTGAAGTGAAGATATGCACTTTTTCAAAAACTTTCTTTTTTTAGTTTTTTCTTGTCAAAAATGTCCTTTCTGTGTGTAACTCAGTGGGAAAGTGACAAACTTGAGTGAATTGTGACAATATGACTGAATTGGAGTGAATATGCGTTTATCTCTGTAAGAAAGCGAGCAAGAGCGCTGAAACTGTGGCGATACGCACTTTCATGAAAACATGCTTCTTTGAGGTTTTAAGCTCAGAACGTGAATCTGAGCGTGTTTCCGGTCTGGCCGCAGCTTCAGATCACAGTGCAATGCATATACGGTATCGTTTGGTCCAATGTGCTTGTATGGCCATTTGGAAGTGAATATAAGCTTCTGAAGTGAAGATATGCACTTTTTCAAAAACTTTCTTTTTTTTAGTTTTTTCTTGTCAAAAATGTCCTTTCTGTGTTTAACTGAGTGGGAAAGTGACAAACTTGAGTGAATTGTGACAATATGACTGAATTGGAGTGAATATGCGTTTATCTCTGCAAGAAAGCGAGCTAGAGCGCTGAAACTGTGGCTATACGCACTTTCATGAAAACATGCTTCTTTGAGGTTTTAAGCTCAGAACGTAAATCTGAGCGTGTTTCTGGCCTGGGAACAGCTTCAGATCACAGTGCATTGCATATATTGTATCGATTCGTCCAATGTGCTTGTATGGCCAATTTTAAGTGAATAAAAGCTTCTGAAGTGAAGATATGTACTTTTTCAAAAACTTTCTTTTTTTAAATTTTGCTTGTCAAAAATGTCCTTTCTGTGTGTAACCCAGTGGGAAAGTGACAAACTTGAGTGAATTGTGACTATATGACTAAATTCGAGTGATTATGCGTTTATCTCTGTAAGGAAGCGCGCTAGAGCGCTGAAACTGTGGCTATACGTGCTTTCATTAAAACACGCTTCTTTGAGGTTTTAAGTTCAGAATGTGAAACTGTGCGTGCTTCTGGCCAGGGAACAGCTTCAGATCACAGTGCATTGCATATATTGTATCGATTGGTCCAATGTGCTTGTATGGCCAATTTTGGAAGTGAATATAAGCTTCTGAAGTGAAGATATGTACTTTTCAAAAACTTTCTTTTTTTTAGTTTTGCTTGTCAAAAATGTCCTTTCTGTGTGTAACTTAGTGGGAAAGTGACAAACTTGAGTGAATGTGACAATATGACTGAATTGGAGTGAATATGCGTTTATCTCTGTAAGAAAGCGAGTAGAGCGCTGAAACTGTGGCTATACGCACTTTCATGAAAACATGCTTCTTTGAGGTTTTAAGCTCAGAACGTGAATCTGAGCGTGTTTCCGGCCTGGCAACAGCTTCAGAACACAGTGCAATGCATATATTGTATCGTTTGTTCCAATGTCCTTGTATGGCCATTTGGAAGTGAATATAAGCTTCTGAAGTGAAGATATGCACTTTTTCAAAAACTTTCTTTTTTTTAGTTTTTTCTTGTCAAAAATGTCCTTTCTGTGTGTAACCCAGTGGGAAAGTGACAAACTTGAGTGAATTGTGACAATATGACTGAATTGGAGTGAATATGCGTTTGCGAGCTAGAGTGCTGAAACTGTGGCTATACGCACTTTCATGGAAACACGCTTCTTTGAGGTTTTAAGCTCAGAACGTGAATCTGAGCGTGTTTCTGGCCTGGGAACAGCTTCAGATCACAGTGCAATGCGTATATGGTATCGTTTGGTCCAATGGCTTTTATGGCCATTTGGAAGTGAATAGAAGCTTCTGAAGTGAAGATATGCACTTTTTCAAAAACTTTCTTTTTTTTAGATTTGCTTGTCAGAAATGTCCATTCTGTGTGTTACTCAGTGGGAAAGTGAACAACTTGAGTGAATTGTGACTATATGACTGAATTCGAGTGATTATGCGTTTATCTCTGTAAGGAAGCGCGCTAGAGCGCTGAAACTGTGGCTATACGTGCTTTCATGAAAACACGCTTCTTTGAAGTTTTAAGGTCAGAATGTGAAACTGTGCGGGCTTCTGGCCAGGGAACAGCTTCAGATCACAGTGCATTGCATATATTGTATCGATTGGTCCAATGTGCTTGTATGGCCAATTTCAAGTGAATATAAGCTTCTGAAGGGAAGATATTTACTTTTCAAAAACTTTCTTTTTTTTTAATTTTGCTTGTCAAAAATGTCCATTCTGTGTGTAACCCAGTGGGAAAGTGACAAACTTGAGTGAATTGTGACAATATGACTGAATTGGAGTGAATATGCGTTTATGTCTGTAAGAAAGCGAGCTAGAGCGCTGAAACTGTGGCTATACGCACTTTCATGGAAACACGCTTCTTTGAGGTTATAAGCTCAGAACGTGAATCTGAGCGTGTTTCTGGCCTGGGAACAGCTTCAGATCACAGTGCAATGCGTATATGGTATCGTTTGGTCCAATGGCTTTTATGGCCATTTGGAAGTGAATATAAGCTTCTGAAGTGAAGATATGCACTTTTTCAAAAACTTTCTTTTTTTTAGATTTGCTTGTCAGAAATGTCCATTCTGTGTGTTACTCAGTGGGAAAGTGAACAACTTCAGTGAATTGTGACTATATTACTGAATTGGAGTGAATATGCTCGTATCTCTGTAAGAAAGCGAGCAAGAGCGCTGAAACTGTGGCGATACGCACTTTCATGAAAACATGCTTCTTTGAGGTTTTAAGCTCAGAACGTGAATCTGAGCGAGTTTCTGGCCTGGCAACAGCTTCAGATCACAGTGCAATGCATATATTGTATCGTTTGTTCCAATGTGCTTGTATGGCCAATTGGAAGTGAATAGAAGCTTCTGAAGTGAAGATATGCACTTTTTCAAAAACTTTCTTTTTTTTAGTTTTTTCTTGTCAAAAATGTCCTTTCTGTGTGTAACTTAGTGGGAAAGTGACAAACTTGAGTGAATTGTGACAATATGACTGAATTGGATTGAATATGCGTTTATCTCTGTAAGAAAGCGAGCTAGAGCGCTGAAACTGTGGCTATACGCACTTTCATGAAAACATGCTTCTTTGAGGTTTTAAGCTCAGAACGTGAATCTGAGCGTGTTTCTGGCCTGGGAACAGCTTCAGATCACAGTGCATTGCATATATTGTATTGATTCGTCCAATGTGCTTGTATGGCCAATTTTAAGTGAATATAAGCTTCTGAAGTGAAGATATGTACTTTTTCAAAAACTTTCTTTTTTTTTAATTTTGCTTGTCAAAAATGTCCTTTCTGTGTGTAACCCAGTGGGAAAGTGACAAACTTGAGTGAATTGTGACTATATGACTAAATTCGAGTGATTATGCGTTTATCTCTGAAAGGAAGCGCGCTAGAGCGCTGAAACTGTGGCTATACGTGCTTTCATTAAAACACGCTTCTTTGAGGTTTTAAGCTCAGAATGTGAAACTGTGCTTGCTTCTGGCCAGGGAACAGCTTCAGATCACAGTGCATTGCATATATTGTATCGATTGGTCCAATGTGCTTGTATGGCCAATTTTGGAAGTGAATGTAAGCTTCTGAAGTGAAGATATGTACTTTTCAAAAACTTTCTTTTTTTTAGTTTTGCTTGTCAAAAATGTCCTTTCTGTGTGTAACTTAGTGGGAAAGTGACAAACTTGAGTGAATGTGACAATATGACTGAATTGGAGTGAATATGCGTTTATCTCTGTAAGAATGCGAGTAGAGCGCTGAAACTGTGGCTATACGCACTTTCATGAAAACATGCTTCTTTGAGGTTTTAAGCTCAGAACGTGAATCTGAGCGTGTTTCCGGCCTGGCAACAGCTTCAGATCACAGTGCAATGCATATATTGTATCGTTTGTTCCAATGTCCATGTATGGCCATTGGGAAGTGAATATAAGCTTCTGAAGTGAAGATATGCACTTTTTCAAAAACTTTCTTTTTTTTAGTTTTTTCTTGTCAAAAATGTCCTTTCTGTGTGTAACTTAGTGGGAAAGTGACAAACTTGAGTGAATTGTGACAATATGACTGAATTGGAGTGAATATGCGTTTATCTCTGTAAGAAAGCGAGCTAGAGCGCTGAAACTGTGGCTATACGCACTTTCATGGAAACACGCTTCTTTGAGGTTTTAAGCTCAGAACGTGAATCTGAGCGTGTTTCTGGCCTGGGAACAGCTTCAGATCACAGTGCAATGCGTATATGGTATCGTTTGGTCCAATGGCTTTTATGGCCATTTGGAAGTGAATAGAAGCTTCTGAAGTGAAGATATGCACTTTTTCAAAAACTTTCTTTTTTTTTAGATTTGCTTGTCAGAAATGTCCATTCTGTGTGTTACTCAGTGGGAAAGTGAACAACTTCAGTGAATTGTGACTATATTACTGAATTGGAGTGAATATGCTCCTATCTCTGTAAGGAAGCGCGCTAGAGCGCTGAAACTGTCGCTATACGTGCTTTCCTGAAAACACGCTTCTTTGAGGTTTTAAGCTCAGAATGTGAAACTGTGCGTGCTTCTGGCCAGGGAACAGCTTCAGATCACAGTGCATTGCATATATTGTATCGATTGGTCCAATGTGCTTGTATGGCCAATTTTAAGTGAATATAAGCTTCTGAAGTGAAGATATGTACTTTTTCAAAAACTTTCTTTTTTTTAGTTTTGCTTGTCAAAAATGTCCTTTCTGTGTGTAACTTAGTGAGAAAGTGACAAACTTGAGTGAATTGTGACAATATGACTGAATTGGAGTGAATATGCGTTTATCTCTGTAAGAAAGCGAGCTAGAGCGCTGAAACTGTGGCTATACGCACTTTCATGAAAACATGCTTCTTTGAGGTTTTAAGCTCAGGACGTGAATCTGAGCGTGTTTCCGGCCTGGCAACAGCTTCAGATCACAGTGCAATGCGTATATGGTATCGTTTGGTCGAATGTCCTTGTATGGCCATTTGGAAGTGAATATAAGCTTCTGAAGTGAAGATATGCACTTATTCAAAAACTTTCTTTTTTTTAGTTTTTTCTTGTCAAAAGTGTCCTTTCTGTGTGTAACTTAGTGGGAAAGTGACAAACTTGAGTGAATTGTGACAATATGACTGAATTGGAGTGAATATGCGTTTATCTCTGTAAGAAAGCGAGCAAGAGCGCTGAAACTGTGGCGATACGCACTTTCATGAAAACATGCTTCTTTGAGGTTTTAAGCTCAGAACGTGAATCTGAGCGTGTTTCTGGCCTGGGAACAGCTTCAGATCACAGTGCTATGCGTATATGGTATCGTTTGGTCCAATGGCTTTTATGGCCATTTGGAAGTGAATATAAGCTTCTGAAGTGAAGATATGCACTTTTTCAAAAACTTTCTTTTTTTTAGATTTGCTTGTCAGAAATGTCCATTCTGTGTGTTACTCAGTGGGAAAGTGAACAACTTGAGTGAATTGTGACTATATGACTGAATTCGAGTGATTATGCGTTTATCTCTGTAAGGAAGCGCGCTAGAGCGCTGAAACTGTGGCTATACGTGCTTTCATTAAAACACGCTTCTTCGAGGTTTTAAGTTCAGAATGTGAAACTGTGCGTGCTTCTGGCCAGGGAACAGCTTCAGATCACAGTGCATTGCATATATTGTATCGATTGGTCCAATGTGCTTGTATGGCCAATTTTGGAAGTGAATATAAGCTTCTGAAGTGAAGATATGTATTTTTCAAAAACTTTCTTTTTTTTAGTTTTGCTTGTCAAAAATGTCCTTTCTGTGTGTAACTTAGTGGGAAAGTGACAAACTTGAGTGAATGTGACAATATGACTGAATTGGAGTGAATATGCGTTTATCTCTGTAAGAAAGCGAGTAGAGCGCTGAAACTGTGGCTATACGCACTTTCATGAAAACATGCTTCTTTGAGGTTTTAAGCTCAGAACGTGAATCTGAGCGTGTTTCCGGCCTGGCAACAGCTTCAGAACACAGTGCAATGCATATATTGTATCGTTTGTTCCAATGTCCTTGTATGGCCATTTGGAAGTGAATATAAGCTTCTGAAGTGAAGATATTCACTTTTTCAAAAACTTTCTTTTTTTTAGTTTTTTCTTGTCAAAAATGTCCTTTCTGTGTGTAACTTAGTGGGAAAGTGACAAACTTGAGTGAATTGTGACAATATGACTGAATTGGAGTGAATATGCGTTTATCTCTGTAAGAAAGCGAGCTAGAGCGCTGAAACTGTGGCTATACGCACTTTCATGGAAACACGCTTCTTTGAGGTTTTAAGCTCAGAACGTGAATCTGAGCGTGTTTCTGGCCTGGGAACAGCTTCAGATCACAGTGCAATGCGTATATGGTATCGTTTGGTCCAATGGCTTTTATGGCCATTTGGAAGTGAATAGAAGCTTCTGAAGTGAAGATATGCACTTTTTCAAAAACTTTCTTTTTTTTAGATTTGCTTGTCAGAAATGTCCATTCTGTGTGTTACTCAGTGGGAAAGTGAACAACTTGAGTGAATTGTGACTATATGACTGAATTCGAGTGATTATGCGTTTATCTCTGTAAGGAAGCGCGCTAGAGCGCTGAAACTGTGGCTATACGTGCTTTCATGAAAACACGCTTCTTTGAAGTTTTAAGGTCAGAATGTGAAACTGTGCGGGCTTCTGGCCAGGGAACAGCTTCAGATCACAGTGCATTGCATATATTGTATCGATTGGTCCAATGTGCTTGTATGGCCAATTTCAAGTGAATATAAGCTTCTGAAGTGAAGATATGCACTTTTTCAAAAACTTTCTTTTTTTTAGATTTGCTTGTCAGAAATGTCCATTCTGTGTGTTACTCAGTGGGAAAGTGAACAACTTCAGTGAATTGTGACTATATTACTGAATTGGAGTGAATATGCTCGTATCTCTGTAAGGACGCGCGCTAGAGCGCTGAAACTGTGGCAATACGCACTTTCATGGAAACACGCTTCTTTGAGGTTTTAAGCTCAGAACGTGAATCTGAGCGAGTTTCTGGCCTGGCAACAGCTTCAGATCACAGTGCAATGCATATATTGTATCGTTTGTTCCAATGTCCTTGTATGGCCATTTGGAAGTGAATATAAGCTTCTGAAGTGAAGATATGCACTTTTTCAAAAACTTTCTTTTTTTTAGTTTTTTCTTGTCAAAAATGTCCTTTCTGTGTGTAACTTAGTGGGAAAGTGACAAACTTGAGTGAATTGTGACAATATGACTGAATTGGAGTGAATATGCGTTTATCTCTGTAAGAAAGCGAGCTAGAGCGCTGAAACTGTGGCGATACGCACTTTCATGAAAACATGCTTCTTTGAGGTTTTAAGCTCAGAACGTGAATCTGAGCGTGTTTCTGGCCTGGCATCAGCTTCAGATCACAGTGCAATGCATATATTGTATCGTTTCGTCCAATGTGCTTGTATGGCCAATTGGAAGTGAATAGAAGCTTCTGAAGTGAAGATATGCACTTTTTCAAAAACTTTCTTTTTTTAGTTTTTTCTTGTCAAAAATGTCCTTTCTGTGTGTAACTCAGTGGGAAAGTGACAAACTTGAGTGAATTGTGACAATATGACTGAATTGGAGTGAATATGCGTTTATCTCTGTAAGAAAGCGAGCAAGAGCGCTGAAACTGTGGCGATACGCACTTTCATGAAAACATGCTTCTTTGAGGTTTTAAGCTCAGAACGTGAATCTGAGCGTGTTTCCGGTCTGGCCGCAGCTTCAGATCACAGTGCAATGCATATACGGTATCGTTTGGTCCAATGTGCTTGTATGGCCATTTGGAAGTGAATATAAGCTTCTGAAGTGAAGATATGCACTTTTTCAAAAACTTTCTTTTTTTTAGTTTTTTCTTGTCAAAAATGTCCTTTCTGTGTTTAACTGAGTGGGAAAGTGACAAACTTGAGTGAATTGTGACAATATGACTGAATTGGAGTGAATATGCGTTTATCTCTGTAAGAAAGCGAGCTAGAGCGCTGAAACTGTGGCTATACGCACTTTCATGAAAACATGCTTCTTTGAGGTTTTAAGCTCAGAACGTAAATCTGAGCGTGTTTCTGGCCTGGGAACAGCTTCAGATCACAGTGCATTGCATATATTGTATCGATTCGTCCAATGTGCTTGTATGGCCAATTTTAAGTGAATAAAAGCTTCTGAAGTGAAGATATGTACTTTTTCAAAAACTTTCTTTTTTTAAATTTTGCTTGTCAAAAATGTCCTTTCTGTGTGTAACCCAGTGGGAAAGTGACAAACTTGAGTGAATTGTGACTATATGACTAAATTCGAGTGATTATGCGTTTATCTCTGTAAGGAAGCGCGCTAGAGCGCTGAAACTGTGGCTATACGTGCTTTCATTAAAACACGCTTCTTTGAGGTTTTAAGTTCAGAATGTGAAACTGTGCGTGCTTCTGGCCAGGGAACAGCTTCAGATCACAGTGCATTGCATATATTGTATCGATTGGTCCAATGTGCTTGTATGGCCAATTTTGGAAGTGAATATAAGCTTCTGAAGTGAAGATATGTACTTTTCAAAAACTTTCTTTTTTTTAGTTTTGCTTGTCAAAAATGTCCTTTCTGTGTGTAACTTAGTGGGAAAGTGACAAACTTGAGTGAATGTGACAATATGACTGAATTGGAGTGAATATGCGTTTATCTCTGTAAGAAAGCGAGTAGAGCGCTGAAACTGTGGCTATACGCACTTTCATGAAAACATGCTTCTTTGAGGTTTTAAGCTCAGAACGTGAATCTGAGCGTGTTTCCGGCCTGGCAACAGCTTCAGAACACAGTGCAATGCATATATTGTATCGTTTGTTCCAATGTCCTTGTATGGCCATTTGGAAGTGAATATAAGCTTCTGAAGTGAAGATATGCACTTTTTCAAAAACTTTCTTTTTTTTAGTTTTTTCTTGTCAAAAATGTCCTTTCTGTGTGTAACCCAGTGGGAAAGTGACAAACTTGAGTGAATTGTGACAATATGACTGAATTGGAGTGAATATGCGTTTGCGAGCTAGAGTGCTGAAACTGTGGCTATACGCACTTTCATGGAAACACGCTTCTTTGAGGTTTTAAGCTCAGAACGTGAATCTGAGCGTGTTTCTGGCCTGGGAACAGCTTCAGATCACAGTGCAATGCGTATATGGTATCGTTTGGTCCAATGGCTTTTATGGCCATTTGGAAGTGAATAGAAGCTTCTGAAGTGAAGATATGCACTTTTTCAAAAACTTTCTTTTTTTTAGATTTGCTTGTCAGAAATGTCCATTCTGTGTGTTACTCAGTGGGAAAGTGAACAACTTGAGTGAATTGTGACTATATGACTGAATTCGAGTGATTATGCGTTTATCTCTGTAAGGAAGCGCGCTAGAGCGCTGAAACTGTGGCTATACGTGCTTTCATGAAAACACGCTTCTTTGAAGTTTTAAGGTCAGAATGTGAAACTGTGCGGGCTTCTGGCCAGGGAACAGCTTCAGATCACAGTGCATTGCATATATTGTATCGATTGGTCCAATGTGCTTGTATGGCCAATTTCAAGTGAATATAAGCTTCTGAAGGGAAGATATTTACTTTTCAAAAACTTTCTTTTTTTTTAATTTTGCTTGTCAAAAATGTCCATTCTGTGTGTAACCCAGTGGGAAAGTGACAAACTTGAGTGAATTGTGACAATATGACTGAATTGGAGTGAATATGCGTTTATGTCTGTAAGAAAGCGAGCTAGAGCGCTGAAACTGTGGCTATACGCACTTTCATGGAAACACGCTTCTTTGAGGTTATAAGCTCAGAACGTGAATCTGAGCGTGTTTCTGGCCTGGGAACAGCTTCAGATCACAGTGCAATGCGTATATGGTATCGTTTGGTCCAATGGCTTTTATGGCCATTTGGAAGTGAATATAAGCTTCTGAAGTGAAGATATGCACTTTTTCAAAAACTTTCTTTTTTTTAGATTTGCTTGTCAGAAATGTCCATTCTGTGTGTTACTCAGTGGGAAAGTGAACAACTTCAGTGAATTGTGACTATATTACTGAATTGGAGTGAATATGCTCGTATCTCTGTAAGGACGCGCGCTAGAGCGCTGAAACTGTGGCTATACGCACTTTCATGGAAACACGCTTCTTTGAGGTTTTAAGCTCAGAACGTGAATCTGAGCGTGTTTCTGGCCTGGCAACAGCTTCAGATCACAGTGCAATGCATATATTGTATCGTTTGTTCCAATGTCCTTGTATGGCCATTTGGAAGTGAATATAAGCTTCTGAAGTGAAGATATGCACTTTTTCAAAAACTTTCTTTTTTTTAGTTTTTTCTTGTCAAAAATGTCCTTTCTGTGTGTAACTTAGTGGGAAAGTGACAAACTTGAGTGAATTGTGACAATATGACTGAATTGGAGTGAATATGCGTTTATCTCTGTAAGAAAGCGAGCTAGAGCGCTGAAACTGTGGCGATACGCACTTTCATGAAAACATGCTTCTTTGAGGTTTTAAGCTCAGAACGTGAATCTGAGCGTGTTTCCGGTCTGGCAGCAGCTTCAGATCACAGTGCAATGCATATATGGTATCGTTTGGTCCAATGTGCTTGTATGGCCATTTGGAAGTGAATATAAGCTTCTGAAGTGAAGATATGCACTTTTTCAAAAACTTTCTTTTTTTTAGTTTTTTTTGTCAAAAATGTCCTTTCTGTGTTTAACTGAGTGGGAAAGTGACAAACTTGAGTGAATTGTGACAATATGACTGAATTGGAGTGAATATGCGTTTATCTCTGTAAGAAAGCGAGCTAGAGCGCTGAAACTGTGGCTATACGCACTTTCATGAAAACATGCTTCTTTGAGGTTTTAAGCTCAGAACGTAAATCTGAGCGTGTTTCTGGCCTGGGAACAGCTTCAGATCACAGTGCATTGCATATATTGTATCGATTCGTCCAATGTGCTTGTATGGCCAATTTTAAGAGAATATAAGCTTCTGAAGTGAAGATATGTACTTTTTCAAAAAATTTCTTTTTTTTAAATTTTGCTTGTCAAAAATGTCCTTTCTGTGTGTAACCCAGTGGGAAAGTGACAAACTTGAGTGAATTGTGACTATATGACTAAATTCGAGTGATTATGCGTTTATCTCTGTAAGGAAGCGCGCTAGAGCGCTGAAACTGTGGCTATACGTGCTTTCATTAAAACACGCTTCTTTGAGGTTTTAAGTTCAGAATGTGAAACTGTGCGTGCTTCTGGCCAGGGAACAGCTTCAGATCACAGTGCATTGCATATATTGTATCGATTGGTCCAATGTGCTTGTATGGCCAATTTTGGAAGTGAATATAAGCTTCTGAAGTGAAGATATGTACTTTTCAAAAACTTTCTTTTTTTTAGTTTTGCTTGTCAAAAATGTCCTTTCTGTGTGTAACTTAGTGGGAAAGTGACAAACTTGAGTGAATGTGACAATATGACTGAATTGGAGTGAATATGCGTTTATCTCTGTAAGAAAGCGAGTAGAGCGCTGAAACTGTGGCTATACGCACTTTCATGGAAACACGCTTCTTTGAGGTTTTAAGCTCAGAACGTGAATCTGAGCATGTTTCTGGCCTGGGAACAGCTTCAGATCACAGTGCAATGCGTATATGGTATCGTTTGGTCCAATGGCTTTTATGGCCATTTGGAAGTGAATAGAAGCTTCTGAAGTGAAGATATGCACTTTTTCAAAAACTTTCTTTTTTTTAGATTTGCTTGTCAGAAATGTCCATTCTGTGTGTTATTCAGTGGGAAAGTGAACAACTTGAGTGAATTGTGACTATATGACTGAATTCGAGTGATTATGCGTTTATCTCTGTAAGGAAGCGCGCTAGAGCGCTGAAACTGTGGCTATACGTGCTTTCATGAAAACACGCTTCTTTGAAGTTTTAAGGTCAGAATGTGAAACTGTGCGGGCTTCTGGCCAGGGAACAGCTTCAGATCACAGTGCATTGCATATATTGTATCGATTGGTCCAATGTGCTTGTATGGCCAATTTCAAGTGAATATAAGCTTCTGAAGTGAAGATATTTACTTTTCAAAAACTTTCTTTTTTTTTAATTTTGCTTGTCAAAAATGTCCATTCTGTGTGTAACCCAGTGGGAAAGTGACAAACTTGAGTGAATTGTGACAATATGACTGAATTGGAGTGAATATGCGTTTATGTCTGTAAGAAAGCGAGCTAGAGCGCTGAAACTGTGGCTATACGCACTTTCATGGAAACACGCTTCTTTGAGGTTTTAAGCTCAGAACGTGAATCTGAGCGTGTTTCTGGCCTGGGAACAGCTTCAGATCACAGTGCAATGCGTATATGGTATCGTTTGGTCCAATGGCTTTTATGGCCATTTGGAAGTGAATATAAGCTTCTGAAGTGAAGATATGCACTTTTTCAAAAACTTTCTTTTTTTTAGATTTGCTTGTCAGAAATGTCCATTCTGTGTGTTACTCAGTGGGAAAGTGAACAACTTCAGTGAATTGTGACTATATTACTGAATTGGAGTGAATATGCTCGTATCTCTGTAAGGACGCGCGCTAGAGCGCTGAAACTGTGGCTATACGCACTTTCATGGAAACACGCTTCTTTGAGGTTTTAAGCTCAGAACGTGAATCTGAGCGTGTTTCTGGCTTGGCAACAGCTTCAGATCACAGTGCAATGCATATATTGTATCGTTTGTTCCAATGTCCTTGTATGGCCATTTGGAAGTGAATATAAGCTTCTGAAGTGAAGATATGCACTTTTTCAAAAACTTTCTTTTTTTAGTTTTTTCTTGTCAAAAATGTCCTTTCTGTGTGTAACTTAGTGGGAAAGTGACAAACTTGAGTGAATTGTGACAATATGACTGAATTGGAGTGAATATGCGTTTATCTCTGTAAGAAAGCGAGCTAGAGCGCTGAAACTGTGGCGATACGCACTCACATGAAAACATGCTTCTTTGAGGTTTTAAGCTCAGAACGTGAATCTGAGCGTGTTTCTGGCCTGGCAACAGCTTCAGATCACAGTGCAATGCATATATTGTATCGTTTGTTCCAATGTGCTTGTATGGCCAATTGGAAGTGAATAGAAGCTTCTGAAGTGAAGATATGCACTTTTTCAAAAACTTTCTTTTTTTTAGTTTTTTCTTGTCAAAAATGTCCTTTCTGTGTGTAACTCAGTGGGAAAGTGACAAACTTGAGTGAATTGTGACAATATGACTGAATTGGAGTGAATATGCGTTTATCTCTGTAAGAAAGCGAGCAAGAGCGCTGAAACTGTGGCGATACGCACTTTCATGAAAACATGCTTCTTTGAGGTTTTAAGCTCAGAACGTGAATCTGAGCGTGTTTCCGGTCTGGCAGCAGCTTCAGATCACAGTGCAATGCATATATGGTATCGTTTGGTCCAATGTGCTTGTATGGCCATTTGGAAGTGAATATAAGCTTCTAAAGTGAAGATATGCACTTTTTCAAAAACTTTCTTTTTTTTAGTTTTTTCTTGTCAAAAATGTCCTTTCTGTGTTTAACTGAGTGGGAAAGTGACAAACTTGAGTGAATTGTGACAATATGACTGAATTGGAGTGAATATGCGTTTATCTCTGTAAGAAAGCGAGCTAGAGCGCTGAAACTGTGGCTATACGCACTTTCATGAAAACATGCTTCTTTGAGGTTTTAAGCTCAGAACGTGAATCTGAGCGTGTTTCTGGCCTGGGAACAGCTTCAGATCACAGTGCATTGCATATATTGTATCGATTCGTCCAATGTGCTTGTATGGCCAATTTTAAGTGAATATAAGCTTCTGAAGTGAAGATATGTACTTTTTCAAAAACTTTCTTTTTTTTTAATTTTGCTTGTCAAAAATGTCCTTTCTGTGTGTAACCCAGTGGGAAAGTGACAAACTTGAGTGAATTGTGACTATATGACTAAATTCGAGTGATTATGCGTTTATCTCTGTAAGGAAGCGCGCTAGAGCGCTGAAACTGTGGCTATACGTGCTTTCATTAAAACACGCTTCTTTGAGGTTTTAAGCTCAGAATGTGAAACTGTGCGTGCTTCTGGCCAGGGAACAGCTTCAGATCACAGTGCATTGCATATATTGTATCGACTGGTCCAATGTGCTTGTATGGCCAATTTTGGAAGTGAATATAAGCTTCTGAAGTGAAGATATGTACTTTTCAAAAACTTTCTTTTTTTTAGTTTTGCTTGTCAAAAATGTCCTTTCTGTGTGTAACTTAGTGGGAAAGTGACAAACTTGAGTGAATGTGACAATATGACTGAATTGGAGTGAATATGCGTTTATCTCTGTAAGAAAGCGAGTAGAGCGCTGAAACTGTGGCTATACGCACTTTCATGAAAACATGCTTCTTTGAGGTTTTAAGCTCAGAACGTGAATCTGAGCGTGTTTCCGGCCTGGCAACAGCTTCAGATCACAGTGCAATGCTTATATTGTATCGTGTGTTCCAATGTCCTTGTATGGCCATTTGGAAGTGAATATAAGCTTCTGAAGTGAAGATATGCACTTTTTCAAAAACTTTCTTTTTTTTAGTTTTTTCTTGTCAAAAATGTCCTTTCTGTGTGTAACTTAGTGGGAAAGTGACAAACTTGAGTGAATTGTGACAATATGACTGAATTGGAGTGAATATGCGTTTATCTCTGTAAGAAAGCGAGCTAGAGCGCTGAAACTGTGGCTATACGCACTTTCATGGAAACACGCTTCTTTGAGGTTTTAAGCTCAGAACGTGAATCTGAGCGTGTTTCTGGCCTGGGAACAGCTTCAGATCACAGTGCAATGCGTATATGGTATCGTTTGGTCCAATGGCTTTTATGGCCATTTGGAAGTGAATAGAAGCTTCTGAAGTGAAGATATGCACTTTTTCAAAAACTTTCTTTTTTTTAGATTTGCTTGTCAAAAATGTCCATTCTGTGTGTTACTCAGTGGGAAAGTGAACAACTTCAGTGAATTGTGACTATATTACTGAATTGGAGTGAATATGCTCCTATCTCTGTAAGGAAGCGCGCTAGAGCGCTGAAACTGTGGCTATACGTGCTTTCCTGAAAACACGCTTCTTTGAGGTTTTAAGCTCAGAATGTGAAACTGTGCGTGCTTCTGGCCAGGGAACAGCTTCAGATCACAGTGCATTGCATATATTGTATCGATTGGTCCAATGTGCTTGTATAGCCAATTTTAAGTGAATATTAGCTTCTGAAGTGAAGATATGTACTTTTTCAAAAACTTTCTTTTTTTTAGATTTGCTTGTCAGAAATGTCCATTCTGTGTGTTACTCAGTGGGAAAGTGAACAACTTCCGTGAATTGTGACTATATTACTGAATTGGAGTGAATATGCTCCTATCTCTGTAAGGAAGCGCCCTAGAGCGCTGAAACTGTGGCTATACGTGCTTATCTGAAAACACGCTTCTTTGAGGTTTTAAGCTCAGAATGTGAAACTGTGCGTGCTTCTGGCCAGGGAACAGCTTCAGATCACAGTGCATTGCATATATTGTATGGATTGGTCCAATGTGCTTGTATGGCCAATTTTAAGTGAATATAAGCTTCTGAAGTGAAGATATGTACTTTTTCAAAAACTTTCTTTTTTTTAGTTTTGCTTGTCAAAAATGTCCTTTCTGTGTGTAACCCAGTGGGAAAGTGAAAAACTTGAGTGAATTGTGACTATATGACTGAATTCGAGTGATTATGCGTTTATCTCTGTAAGGAAGCGCGCTAGAGCGCTGAAACTGTGGCTATACGTGCTTTCATGAAAACACGCTTCTTTGAAGTTTTAAGGTCAGAATGTGAAACTGTGCGGGCTTCTGGCCAGGGAACAGCTTCAGATCACAGTGCATTGCATATATTGTATCGATTGGTCCAATGTGCTTGTATGGCCAATTTCAAGTGAATATAAGCTTCTGAAGTGAAGATATTGAAGACATTTACTTTTCAAAAACTTTCTTTTTTTTAAATTTTGCTTGTCAAAAATGTCCATTCTGTGTGTAACCCAGTGGGAAAGTGACAAACTTGAGTGAATTGTGACAATATGACTGAATTGGAGTGAATATGCGTTTATCTCTGTAAGAAAGCGAGCTAGAGCGCTGAAACTGTGGCTATACGCTGTTATGACTTGGAAAAATCACAACAAAAAAACTGGCAAGTACAACTAAAACAAATTTATTCTTTACAAAAAAAATTGAACAAAAGAATATCCACGATTTAAATCAGCAAATAACACTCTGCCACTATTTAACTGTTGCCAAAACAAAACTCTGGTCTGCTCTCTTCTGCTGTCTGCTCTCTTTGTTGTCTGTCTCTGCTGTGCTCAAAATCACAGCCTTTTTATAGTCTAGCAACCTTCCAGAAAGATCCACAGGACTCTAGGGAAATCCCGCCCCCTCCAAGCAGGAAAGTGCCAGAAGCTTCTAGAAATTACTAGACTTTTCTCAATGATTTTACAAATACGCCACCAGATGGTGCCAATGAACAAAATAAATATAGCTGACCAGCAAGGCAGCAAAACAGCATGTAACAAACTTCATTTACAAATGGAATATAATGCTGTACAAAATTATCATACATAACACCTCCCCTCTTTAAGAAAAGAAAGGTTTGCTAAAAGCTTTCTTTTGTTAAAATTAACACAGTTTTATAATCAGAACAATATTGAACTTTACACAAACGTATTATTGATCATGATAACAATCATATACATAACAAACAGTGTAAGTCTCACAATCAAATATAAAAGTAAAATTACGTTTTCACAATCATGAAAAGAAATAAAATTACATGCGTGAAAGTGTATCTGGGATTACATTATCTTTTCCCCTGATGTGAGAAATGTCCAAATCATACTCTTGCAAAAGTAAACTCCATCTCAGTAATCTTTGATTCTTGTTTTTGATCTTGTGCAAGAATGTGAGGGGATTGTGATCACTGAAGACCTTGATGGAAGTAGCTGAACAAGTCAAATAGACTTCAAAATGTTGTAAAGCCAAAACAAGTGCCAAACATTCTTTTTCAATTGTTGAGTAGTTTTTCTGATGTTTATCAAACTTTTTGGAAAAGTAACAAACAGGATGATCTACTCCATCACTGTCTTCTTGCAGTAAAACTGCACCTGCACCAATGTCACTGTCATCAACTGCCAACTTGAACTCCTTTTTGAAATTGGGAGATAAGAGAACTGGTGCATTTTTGAGAATAGCTTTTAGCTGGTCAAACGAATTTTGACATTTTTCATCCCAAACAAATTTTTCATTTTTCTTCAGTAAAGTTGTCAAAGGTTCAGAGATGATAGAGAAATTTTTACAGAATTTTCTGTAGTAGCCAGCCATCCCTAGAAATCTCATGAGCTGTCTTTTAGTTGTTGGCTCAGGAAATTCAGTGATAACTTTGACTTTTGCATCAACTGGTTTGACTTGACCCTGTTCATTTTCGAAGGGGCAGTCACAATCTTCGGAATTTTCCAGTTCAACTGTATTTACCACATTGACTGGCTTTTGCTGAGTGCCTCTATCAATGTATTCTTTCAGCATGTTGATGTGACACATTTGTTTTTGTTTCCTCCTTCCAGGAGTTGAAATTATGTAATTTAGATCACTGACCTTTTTGAGGACAGTGTAAGGGCCGAAATATCGGGCTCTTAGAGGGTTTCCAGGAACTGGCAAAAGTGCAAGAACTTTGTCACCAGTTTTAAAACTTCTATCTTTTGAATGAAGGTCATATCTGGCTTTCATTTTGCCCTGAGCTTCTTTGAGATTAGACTTAGCAAAGTCACAGGCTTTAGAGAGACGATTACGGAAGTCAGAGACATACTGAAGCAAGTTCATTGGGACATCATCTTTAGCGAGCAACTTTTCCTTCAGTAGCTTCAGAGGTCCACGGACTGTATGCCCAAAAACGAGCTCAAAAGGACTGAACCCAAGAGACTCCTGAACAGCTTCACGGGCAGCAAACAGAAGAAGATGGACACCTTCATCCCAATCTTTCTCTGTGTCAAGGCAGTAGGTCCTTATCATGTTCTTCAGGGTTTGATGGAACCTCTCCAAAGCACCTTGACTCTCAGGATGGTAAGCTGATGACCTGTATTGTTTAATACCAAGGTCATGCATAACTTGTTGAAATATGCCAGACATGAAATTTGATCCTTGATCAGACTGAATAGACTTAGGAAGACTAACTAAGCAGAAAAACTTGGTTAGAGCCTTGATGATAGTCTTCGCCTTGATATTACGAAGTGGAATTGCCTCAGGAAACCGAGTGGAAGCACACATGATAGTCAGTAAGTACTCACAACCAGACCTAGTCTTCGGCAATGGTCCAACACAGTCAATGATGATCCGACTGACAGGTTCTTCAAAAGTGGGAATGGGCTTAAGTCGAGCCTTTGGAATATTCTGGTTCGGCTTCCCAACCATTTGACAAGTATGACAGGATTTGCAGTACTCCTGCACATCAGACCTCATAGAAGGCCAGAAGAAATGGTTTCTGACACGTTGAAGGGTCTTCTTGATACCCAAATGACCTGACATAGGATTGTCATGGGCCAGACTAAGAGTTTCTTGAAGATAAGACTTTGGAAGAACAATTTGATGGGTGATCATCCACTCTTCATCTGCAGGAACATCAGGTGGACGCCACTTTCTCATAAGCACACCATTTTTGTAGTAAAAACAGACAGGAACTTGAGTAGCCTCTTGTTCACTTGCAGCCTGAGGTAGAAGATGCGCTAGATCACGAGCTTGTTGTTGCTCATGAATAAGTTGTTTACGAGACAAAATTTCATTAGAATGACCTGACAAGGACAAGTCTGAAGATTTCCCAGACATCTCAGGACTGGAAGGTTCCTGATGAAAAGACTGCCCAATGAAGGTGTCAGCCAGGTTAAAGTCCAGGTCAGCAACATCCTGAATAGGCTTTTTGGCCATAGAACGAGTAACTGCACATGAAGGATAGAGGTCTGGAATTTCCTCCTCTATAGAGTCAGATTCTTGATGAATCAAAGGAGTGTCAGTTACAATAGGGTAGGGTACGACCTTATCCCCAGCAAGATCATTACCAAGAAGCAAATGAATGCCTTTGAAAGGAAGAGAAGACCGAACACCAACAGTAACAGGCCCAGAGACCAAGTCTGATTTGAGATGAACATTATGGAGAGATACACTTGTAAAACCACATTCTACTCCTTGAATAAGGACATTAGCCTGAGTAGACGATTTGTCCGAGAAAGGCAGAATATCTGCAAGAATAAGAGATTGGGAAGACCCAGTATCCCTTAGAATTCGAACAGGAGCAGATGAGGAAAAATCATGTGAAAGTGAGACAGAACCATCGGTGATGAATGGCTCAAAACCCTCCATAACCGGATCAGACACAGAAGGTAGAAGATCAGGTGAACTGACCTTTGATAAAAGAGATTCTCTCTTTGTCAAAGCAGTTGGCTTGGTTTCTTCTCGTTGTTGTTTTTTCTTGAGAGCATAACACTCAGAAATAAGGTGACCTTGCTTTTTGCAGTAATGGCAAGACACAGAGGGTAAAGAATCAGAGGATTGCTTCTCCCTGGAAGGTTTCCTTTCAGAAGTGGCCTTAGAATCATTAGAAGTGTTATTAGAAGAAGTCTTGGACTGAAACTTGCTTTGAAATTTAGAAAAAGTGGATTTTTGCACAAAAGAAGACTTGTGAGTCAATGCATAACTATCAGCTAGGGTAGAAACATCTTGCAAAGTATTGGCTTGTTTTTCTTCAAGGAAAATCTTAATATCAGGCTGGACACACCTTTTGAATTCCTCAACCAGAATAAGTTGCCTCATTCTATCAAAATCTTTTTCAACTTTCATGGAATTACACCACTGATCAAACAACTGTTCCTTTAACCTGCCAAATTCAACATGAGTTTGACTGGCTTCCTTGCAAGAATTCCTAAATTTTTGCCTGTAAGCCTCAGGGACTAATTCATAACCCTTCAGAATGGCAGATTTGACAAAATCATAATCAGCACACTGTTGGACAGATAACTGGTTATAGATTTTTCTAGCTTTACCAGTAAGAACACTTTGTAACATCATTGTCCAATGCTCTTTTGGCCATTTCAAATTTTCAGCAATTTTTTCAAAATGGGTAAAGTATTGGTCAACATCATTTTCTAAGAAAGGAGGAACAAGTCTGATATGCTTAACCACATCAAAATGATCAGAAAGTCCAAGTGATTTTGGAACAGTACCTGCTTCTATTTTCTTCATTTCCAATTCGAACTGCATCCTTTTTTCTTCTAGTTCTCTCTCTTTCTCCATCCTTCTTTCCTCCAGTTCTCTCTCCTTCTCCCTCTCCAACCTTCTCTCTTCCAGCTCTAGTTGTTTTTGGCGCAGCTGGAATTCAAGCCTTTGCAGCTCCGTTGCAGGCACCTCCACAGCTTTAATTAATTCTGCTGCTTCTTCCCCAAAGATATCTTCATCGATGAAATGTTGCACCAAAATGTTGAATATTTCTTGTTTCTTCATTGATGACTTCACATCAGATAATCCAAGGGTTGAGGCTATTTGTAGCAAGTCCTTCTTCTTTGCCAACAAAATTAATTCCTGGGTTGGAGTTTTCAAAAAACTTTCCACATCAAAAGTCATGATTGCTGGTTTTTAAACTAGTCAAAAGATTTAAAATAATAATCTTCGGTGAATCCAATCTCGGTGGAACCTCCAATTTGTTATGACTTGGAAAAATCACAACAAAAAAACTGGCAAGTACAACTAAAACAAATTTATTCTTTACAAAAAAAATTGAACAAAAGAATATCCACGATTTAAATCAGCAAATAACACTCTGCCACTATTTAACTGTTGCCAAAACAAAACTCTGGTCTGCTCTCTTCTGCTGTCTGCTCTCTTTGTTGTCTGTCTCTCTTTGTTGTCTGTCTCTGCTGTGCTTAAAATCACAGCCTTTTTATAGTCTAGCAACCTTCCAGAAAGATCCACAGGACTCTAGGGAAATCCCGCCCCCTCCAAGCAGGAAAGTGCCAGAAGCTTCTAGAAATTACTAGACTTTTCTCAATGATTTTACAAATACGCCACCAGATGGTGCCAATGAACAAAATAAATATAGCTGACCAGCAAGGCAGCAAAACAGCATGTAACAAACTTCATTTACAAATGGAATATAATGCTGTACAAAATTATCATACATAACAACGCACTTTCATGGAAACACGCTTCTTTGAGGTTTTAAGCTCAGAACGTGAATCTGAGCGTGTTTCTGGCCTGGCAACAGCTTCAGATCACAGTGCAATGCATATATTGTATCGTTTGTTCCAATGTCCTTGTATGGCCATTTGGAAGTGAATATAAGCTTCTGAAGTGAAGATATGCACTTTTTCAAAAACTTTCTTTTTTTTAGTTTTTTCTTGTCAAAAATGTCCTTTCTGTGTGTAACTTAGTGGGAAAGTGACAAACTTGAGTGAATTGTGACAATATGACTGAATTGGAGTGAATATGCGTTTATCTCTATAAGAAAGCGAGCAAGAGCGCTGAAACTGTGGCGATACGCACTTTCAAGAAAACATGCCTCTTTGAGGTTTTAAGCTCAGAACGTGAATCTGAGCGTGTTTCTGGCCTGGCAACAGCTTCAGATCACAGTGCAAGGCATATATTGTATCATTTGTTCCAATGTGCTTGTATGGCCAATTGGAAGTGAATAGAAGCTTCTGAAGTGAAGATATGCACTTTTTCAAAAACTTTCTTTTTTTTAGTTTTTTCTTGTCAAAAATGTCCTTTCTGTGTGTAACTCAGTGGGAAAGTGACAAACTTGAGTGAATTGTGACAATATGACTGAATTGGAGTGAATATGCGTTTATCTCTATAAGAAAGCGAGCAAGAGCGCTGAAACTGTGGCGATACGCACTTTAATGAAAACATGCTTCTTTGAGGTTTTAAGCTCAGAACGTGAATCTGAGCGTGTTTCTGGCCTGGCAGCAGCTTCAGATCACAGTGCAATGCATATATGGTATCGTTTGGTCCAATGTGCTTGTATGGCCATTTGGAAGTGAATATAAGCTTCTGAAGTGAAGATATGCACTTTTTCAAAAACTTTCTTTTTTTTAGTTTCTTCTTGTCAAAAATGTCCTTTCTGTGTGTAACTTAGTGGGAAAGTGACAAACTTGAGTGAATTGTGACAATATGACTAAATTGGAGAGAATATGCGTATATCTCTGTAAGAAAGCGAGCTAGAGCGCTGAAACTGTGGCTATACGCACTTTCATGAAAACATGCTTCTTTGAGGTTTTAAGCTCAGAACATGAATCTGAGCGTGTTTCTGGCCTGGGAACAGCTTCAGATCACAGTGCATTGCATATATTGTATCGATTCGTCCAATGTGCTTGTATGGCCAATTTTACGTGAATATAAGCTTCTGAAGTGAAGATATGTACTTTTTCAAAAACTTTCTTTTTTTTTAATTTTGCTTGTCAAAAATGTCCTTTCTGTGTGTAACCCAGTGGGAAAGTGACAAACTTGAGTGAATTGTGACTATATGACTAAATTCCAGTGATTATGCGTTTATCTCTGTAAGGAAGCGCGCTAGAGCGCTGAAACTGTGGCTATACGTGCTTTCATTAAAACACGCTTCTTTGAGGTTTTAAGCTCAGAATGTGAAACTGTGCGTGCTTCTGGCCAGGGAACAGCTTCAGATCACAGTGCATTGCATATATTGTATCGATTGGTCCAATGTGCTTGTATGGCCAATTTTGGAAGTGAATATAAGCTTCTGAAGTGAAGATATGCACTTTTCAAAAACTTTCTTTTTTTTAGTTTTGCTTGTCAAAAAGGTCCTTTCTGTGTGTAACTTAGTGGGAAAGTGACAAACTTGAGTGAATTGTGACAATATGACTGAATTGGAGTGAATATGCGTTTATCTCTGTAAGAAAGCGAGCTAGAGCGCTGAAACTGTGGCTATACGCACTTTCATGAAAACATGCTTCTTTGAGGTTTTAAGCTCTGAACGTGAATCTGAGCGTGTTTCTGGCCTGGCAACAGCTTCAGATCACAGTGCAATGCTTATATGGTATCGATTGGTCCAATGTGCTTGTATGGCCATTTGGAAGTGAATATAAGCTTCTGAAGTGAAGATATGCACTTTTTCAAAAACTTTCTTTTTTTTAGTTTTGCTTGTCAAAAATGTCCTTTCTGTGTGTAACTTAGTGGGAAAGTGACAAACTTGAGTGAATTGTGACAATATGACTGAATTGGAGTGAATATGCGTTTATCTCTGTAAGAAAGCGAGCTAGAGCGCTGAAACTGTGGCTATACGCACTTTCATGAAAACATGCTTCTTTGAGGTTTTAAGCTCTGAACGTGAATCTGAGCGTGTTTCTGGCCTGGCAACAGCTTCAGATCACAGTGCAATGCGTATATGGTATCGTTTGGTCCAATGGCTTTTATGGCCATTTGGAAGTGAATAGAAGCTTCTGAAGTGAAGATATGCACTTTTTCAAAAACTTTCTTTTTTTTAGATTTGCTTGTCAGAAATGTCCATTCTGTGTGTTACTCAGTGGGAAAGTCATCAACTTCAGTGAATTGTGACTATATTACTGAATTGGAGTGAATATGCTCGTATCTCTGTAAGGAAGCGCGCTAGAGCGCTGAAACTGTGGCTTTACGTGCTTTCCTGAAAACACGCTTCTTTGAGGTTTTAAGCTCAGAAAGTGAAACTGTGCGTGTTTCTGGCCAGGGAACAGCTTCAGATCACAGTGCAATGCTTATATGGTATCGTTTGGTCCAATGTGCTTGTATGGCCATTTGGAAGTGAATATAAGCTTCTGAAGTGAAGATATGCACTTTTTCAAAAACTTTCTTTTTTTAAATTTTGCTTGTCAAGAATGTCCATTCTGTGTGTAACCCAGTGGGAAAGTGAAAAACTTGAGTGAATTGTGACTATATGACTGAATTCGAGTGATTATGCGTTTATCTCTGTAAGGAAGCGCGCTAGAGCGCTGAAACTGTGGCTATACTTGCTTTCATGAAAACACGCTTCTTTGAGGTTTTAAGCTCAGAATGTGAAACTGTGCGTGCTTCTGGCCTGGGAACAACTTCAGATCTCAGTGCATTGCATATATTGTATCGATTGGTCCAATGTGCTTGTATGGCCAATTTTAAGTGAATATAAGCTACTGAAGTGAAGATATGCACTTTTTCAAAAACTTTCTTTTTTTTAGTTTTTTCTTGTCAAAAATGTCCTTTCTGTGTGTAACTTAGTGGGAAAGTGACAAACTTGAGTGAATTGTGACAATTGGAGTGAATATGCGTTTATCTCTGTAAGAAAGCGAGCTAGAGCGCTGAAACTGTGGCTATACGCACTTTCATGGAAACACGCTTCTTTGAGGTTTTAAGCTCAGAACGTGAATCTGAGCGTGTTTCTGGCCTGGGAACAGCTTCAGATCACAGTGCAATGCGTATATGGTATCGTTTGGTCCAATGGCTTTTATGGCCATTTGGAAGTGAATAGAAGCTTCTGAAGTGAAGATATGCACTTTTTCAAAAACTTTCTTTTTTTTAGTTTTGCTTGTCAAAAATGTCCTTTCTGTGTGTAACCCAGTGGGAAAGTGAAAAACTTGAGTGAATTGTGACTATATGACTGAATTCGAGTGATTATGCGTTTATCTCTGTAAGGAAGCGCGCTAGAGCGCTGAAACTGTGGCTATACGTGCTTTCATGAAAACACGCTTCTTTGAAGTTTTAAGGTCAGAATGTGAAACTGTGCGGGCTTCTGGCCAAGGAACAGCTTCAGATCACAGTGCATTGCATATATTGTATGGATTGGTCCAATGTGCTTGTATGGCCAATTTCAAGTGAATATAACCTTCTGAAGTGAAGATATTTACTTTTCAAAAACTTTCTTTTTTTTAATTTTGCTTGTCAAAAATATCCATTCTGTGTGTAACCCAGTTGGAAAGTGAACAAATTCAGTGAATTGTGACTATATTACTGAATTGGAGTGAATATGCTCGTATCTCTGTAAGGAAGCGCGCTAGAGCGCTGAAACTGTGGCTATACGCACTTTCATGGAAACACGCTTCTTTGAGGTTTTAAGCTCAGAACGTGAATCTGAGCGTGTTTCTGGCCTGGGAACAGCTTCAGATCACAGTGCAATGCTTATATGGTATCGATTGGTCCAATGTGCTTGTATGGCCATTTGGAAGTGAATATAAGCTTCTGAAGTGAAGATATGCACTTTTTCAAAAACTTTCTTTTTTTTACTTTTGCTTGTCAAAAATGTCCTTTCTGTGTGTAACTTAGTGGGAAAGTGACAAACTTGAGTGAATTGTGACAATATGACTGAATTGGAGTGAATATGCGTTTATCTCTGTAAGAAAGCGAGCTAGAGCGCTGAAACTGTGGCTATACGCACTTTCATGAAAACATGCTTCTTTGAGGTTTTAAGCTCTGAACGTGAATCTGAGCGTGTTTCTGGCCTGGCAACAGCTTCAGATCACAGTGCAATGCGTATATGGTATCGTTTGGTCCAATGGCTTTTATGGCCATTTGGAAGTGAATAGAAGCTTCTGAAGTGAAGATATGCACTTTTTCAAAAACTTTCTTTTTTTTAGATTTGCTTGTCAGAAATGTCCATTCTGTGTGTTACTCAGTGGGAAAGTCATCAACTTCAGTGAATTGTGACTATATTACTGAATTGGAGTGAATATGCTCGTATCTCTGTAAGGAAGCGCGCTAGAGCGCTGAAACTGTGGCTATACGTGCTTTCCTGAAAACACGCTTCTTTGAGGTTTTAAGCTCAGAACGTGAATCTGAGCGTGTTTCTGGCCTGGGAACAGCTTCAGATCACAGTGCAATGCGTATATGGTATCGTTTGGTCCAATGGCTTTTATGGCCATTTGGAAGTGAATAGAAGCTTCTGAAGTGAAGATATGCACTTTTTCAAAAACTTTCTTTTTTTTTTGTTTTGCTTGTCAAAAATGTCCATTCTGTGTGTAACCCAGTGGGAAAGTGAAAAACTTGAGTGAATTGTGACTATATGACTGAATTCGAGTGATTATGCGATTATCTCTGAAAGGAAGCGCGCTCGAGCGCTGAAACTGTGGCGATCCGAACTTTCATGAAAACATGCTTCTTTGAGGTTTTAAGCTCAGAACGTGAATCTGAGCGTGTTTCTGGCCTGGGAACAGCTTCAGATCACAGTGCAATGCGTATATGGTATCGTTTGGTCCAATGGCTTTTATGGCCATTTGGAAGTGAATAGAAGCTTCTGAAGTGAAGATATGCACTTTTTCAAAAACTTTCTTTTTTTTAGTTTTGCTTGTCAAAAATGTCCTTTCTGTGTATAACCCAGTGGGAAAGTGAAAAACTTGAGTGAATTGTGACTATATGACTGAATTCGAGTGATTATGCGTTTATCTCTGTAAGGAAGCGCGCTAGAGCGCTGAAACTGTGGCTATACGTGCTTTCATGAAAACACGCTTCTTTGAAGTTTTAAGGTCAGAATGTGAAACTGTGCGGGCTTCTGGCCAGGGAACAGCTTCAGATCACAGTGCATTGCATATATTGTATCGATTGGTCCAATGTGCTTGTATGGCCAATTTCAAGTGAATATAAGCTTCTGAAGTGAAGATATTTACTTTTCAAAAACTTTCTTTTTTTTTAATTTTGCTTGTCAAAAATGTCCTTTCTGTGTGTAACCCAGTGGGAAAGTGAAAAACTTGAGTGAATTGTGACTATATGACTGAATTGGAGTGAATATGCGTTTATCTCTGAAAGAAAGCGAACTAGAGCGCTGAAACTGTGGCTATACGCACTTTCATGAAAACATGCTTCTTTGAGGTTTTAAGCTCAGAACGTGAATCTGAGCGTGTTTCCGGCCTGGCAACAGCTTCAGATCACAGTGCAATGCATATATTGTAACGTTTGTTCCCATGTGCTTGTATGGCCATTTGGAAGTGAATAGAAGCTTCTGAAGTGAAGATATGTACTTCTCAAAAACTTTCTTTTTTTTTAATTTTGCTTGTCAAAAATGTCCTTTCTGTGTGTAACCCAGTGGGAAAATGAAAAACTTGAGTGAATTGTGACTATATGACTGAATTGGAGTGAATATGCGTTTATCTCTGTAAGAAAGCGAGCTAGAGCGCTGAAACTGTGGCTATACGCACTTTCATGGAAACACGCTTCTTTGAGGTTTTAAGCTCAGAACGTGAATCTGAGCGTGTTTCTGGCCTGGGAACAGCTTCAGATCACAGTGCAATGCGTATATGGTATCGTTTGGTCCAATGGCTTTTATGGCCATTTGGAAGTGAATAGAAGCTTCTGAAGTGAAGATATGCACTTTTTCAAAAACTTTCTTTTTTTTAGTTTTGCTTGTCAAAAATGTCCTTTCTGTGTATAACCCAGTGGGAAAGTGAAAAACTTGAGTGAATTGTGACTATATGACTGAATTCGAGTGATTATGCGTTTATCTCTGTAAGGAAGCGCGCTAGAGCGCTGAAACTGTGGCTATACGTGCTTTCATGAAAACACGCTTCTTTGAAGTTTTAAGGTCAGAATGTGAAACTGTGCGGGCTTCTGGCCAGGGAACAGCTTCAGATCACAGTGCATTGCATATATTGTATCGATTGGTCCAATGTGCTTGTATGGCCAATTTCAAGTGAATATAAGCTTCTGAAGTGAAGATATTTACTTTTCAAAAACTTTCTTTTTTTTTAATTTTGCTTGTCAAAAATGTCCTTTCTGTGTGTAACCCAGTGGGAAAGTGAAAAACTTGAGTGAATTGTGACTATATGACTGAATTGGAGTGAATATGCGTTTATCTCTGTAAGAAAGCGAACTAGAGCGCTGAAACTGTGGCTATACGCACTTTCATGAAAACATGCTTCTTTGAGGTTTTAAGCTCAGAACGTGAATCTGAGCGTGTTTCCGGCCTGGCAACAGCTTCAGATCACAGTGCAATGCATATATTGTAACGTTTGTTCCCATGTGCTTGTATGGCCATTTGGAAGTGAATAGAAGCTTCTGAAGTGAAGATATGCACTTTTTCAAAAACTTTCTTTTTTTTTTGTTTTGCTTGTCAAAAATGTCCATTCTGTGTGTAACCCAGTGGGAAAGTGAAAAACTTGAGTGAATTGTGACTATATGACTGAATTGGAGTGAATATGCGTTTATCTCTGTAAGAAAGCGAGCTAGAGCGCTGAAACTGTGGCTATACGCACTTTCATGAAAACATGCTTCTTTGAGGTTTTAAGCTCAGAACGTGAATCTGAGCGTGTTTCCAGCCTGGCAACAGCTTCAGATCACAGTGCAATGCATATATTGTATCGTTTGTTCCAATGTCTTTGTATGGCCATTTGGAAGTGAATATAAGCTTCTGAAGTGAAGATATGCACTTTTTCAAAAACTTTCTTTTTTTTAGTTTTTTCTTGTCAAAAATGTCTTTTCTGTGTGTAACTTAGTGGGAAAGTGACAAACTTGAGTGAATTGTGACAATATGACTGAATTGGAGTGAATATGCGTTTATCTCTGTGAGAAAGCGAGCTAGAGCGCTGAAACTGTGGCTATACGCACTTTCATGGAAACACGCTTCTTTGAGGTTTTAAGCTCAGAACGTGAATCTGAGCGTGTTTCTGGCCTGGGAACAGCTTCAGATCACATTGCAATGCGTATATGGAATCGTTTGGTCCAATGGCTTTTATGGCCATTTGGAAGTGAAAAGAAGCTTCTGAAGTGAAGATATACACTTTTTCAAAAACTTTCTTTTTTTTAGATTTGCTTGTCAGAAATGTCCATTCTGTGTGTTACTCAGTGGGAAAGTGAACAACTTCAGTGAATTGTGACTATATGACTGAATTGGAGTGAATATGCTCCTATCTCTGTAAGGAAGCGCGCTAGAGCGCTGAAACTGTGGCTATACGTGCTTTCCTGAAAACACGCTTCTTTGAGGTTTTAAGCTCAGAATGTGAAACTGTGCGTGCTTCTGGCCAGGGAACAGCTTCAGATCACAGTGCATTGCATTTATTGTATCGATTGGTCCAATGTGCTTGTATGGCCAATTTTAAGTGAATATAAGCTTCTGAAGTGAAGATATGTACTTTTTCAAAAACTTTCTTTTTTTAGTTTTGCTTGTCAAAAATGTCCTTTTTGTGTGTAACTTAGTGAGAAAGTGACAAACTTGAGTGAATTGTGACAATATGACTGAATTGGAGTGAATATGCGTTTATCTCTGTAAGAAAGCGAGCTAGAGCGCTGAAACTGTGGCTATACTCACTTTCATGGAAACACGCTTCTTTGAGGTTTTAAGCTCAGAACGTGAATCTGAGCGTGTTTCTGGCCTGGGAACAGCTTCAGATCACAGTGCAATGCGTATATGGTATCGTTTGGTCCAATGGCTTTTATGGCCATTTGGAAGTGAATAGAAGCTTCTGAAGTGAAGATATGCACTTTTTCAAAAACTTTCTTTTTTTTAGATTTGCTTGTCAGAAATGTCCATTCTGTGTGTTACTCAGTGGGAAAGTGAACAACTTCAGTGAATTGTGACTATATTACTGAATTGGAGTGAATATGCTCCTATCTCTGTAAGGAAGCGCGCTAGAGCGCTGAAACTGTGGCTATACGTGCTTTCCTGAAAACACGCTTCTTTGAGGTTTTAAGCTCAGAATGTGAAACTGTGCGTGCTTCTGGCCAGGGAACAGGTTCAGATCACAGTGCATTGCATATATTGTATCGATTGGTCCAATGTTCTTGTATGGCCAATTTTAAGTGAATATAAGCTTCTGAAGTGAAGATATGTACTTTTTCAAAAACTTTCCTTTTTTTAGTTTTGCTTGTCAAAAATGTCCTTTCTGTGTGTAACTTAGTGGGAAAGTGACAAACTTGAGTGAATTGTGACAATATGACTGAATTGGAGTGAATATGCGTTTATATCTGTAAGAAAGCGAGCTAGAGCGCTGAAACTGTGGCTATACTCACTTTCATGGAAACACGCTTCTTTGAGGTTTTAAGCTCAGAACGTGAATCTGAGCGTGTTTCTGGCCTGGGAACAGCTTCAGATCACAGTGCAATGTGTATATGGTATCGTTTGGTCCAATGGCTTTTATGGCCATTTGGAAGTGAATAGAAGCTTCTGAAGTGAAGATATGCACTTTTTCAAAAACTTTCTTTTTTTTAGTTTTGCTTGTCAAAAATGTCCTTTCTGTGTATAACCCAGTGGGAAAGTGAAAAACTTGAGTGAATTGTGACTATATGACTGAATTCGAGTGATTATGCGTTTATCTCTGTCAGGAAGCGCGCTAGAGCGCTGAAACTGTGGCTATACGTGCTTTCATGAAAACACGCTTCTTTGAAGTTTTAAGGTCAGAATGTGAAACTGTGCGGGCTTCTGGCCAGGGAACAGCTTCAGATCACAGTGCATTGCATATATTGTATCGATTGGTCCAATGTGCTTGTATGGCCAATTTTAAGTGAATATAAGCTTCTGAAGTGAAGATATGTACTTCTCAAAAACTTTCTTTTTTTTTAATTTTGCTTGTCAAAAATGTCCTTTCTGTGTGTAACCCAGTGGGAAAATGAAAAACTTGTGTGAATTGTGACTATATGACTGAATTGGAGTGAATATGCGTTTATCTCTGTAAGAAAGCGAGCTAGAGCGCTGAAACTGTGGCTATACGCATTTTCATGGAAACACGCTTCTTTGAGGTTTTAAGCTCAGAACGTGAATCTGAGCGTGTTTCTGGCCTGGGAACAGCTTCAGATCACAGTGCAATGCGTATATGGTATCGTTTGGTCCAATGGCTTTTATGGCCATTTGGAAGTGAATAGAAGCTTCTGAAGTGAAGATATGCACTTTTTCAAAAACTTTCTTTTTTTTAGTTTTGCTTGTCAAAAATGTCCTTTCTGTGTATAACCCAGTGGGAAAGTGAAAAACTTGAGTGAATTGTGACTATATGACTGAATTCGAGTGATTATGCGTTTATCTCTGTAAGGAAGCGCGCTAGAGCGCTGAAACTGTGGCTATACGTGCTTTCATGAAAACACGCTTCTTTGAAGTTTTAAGGTCAGAATGTGAAACTGTGCGGGCTTCTGGCCAGGGAACAGCTTCAGATCACAGTGCATTGCATATATTGTATCGATTGGTCCAATGTGCTTGTATGGCCAATTTCAAGTGAATATAAGCTTCTGAAGTGAAGATATTTACTTTTCAAAAACTTTCTTTTTTTTTAATTTTGCTTGTCAAAAATGTCCTTTCTGTGTGTAACCCAGTGGGAAAGTGAAAAACTTGAGTGAATGGTGACTATATGACTGAATTGGAGTGAAGATGCGTTTATCTCTGTAAGAAAGCGAACTAGAGCGCTGAAACTGTGGCTATACGCACTTTCATGAAAACATGCTTCTTTGAGGTTTTAAGCTCAGAACGTGAATCTGAGCGTGTTTCCGGCCTGGCAACAGCTTCAGATCACAGTGCAATGCATATATTGTAACGTTTGTTCCCATGTGCTTGTATGGCCATTTGGAAGTGAATAGAAGCTTCTGAAGTGAAGATATGCACTTTTTCAAAAACTTTCTTTTTTTTTTGTTTTGCTTGTCAAAAATGTCCATTCTGTGTGTAACCCAGTGGGAAAGTGAAAAACTTGAGTGAATTGTGACTATATGACTGAATTGGAGTGAATATGCGTTTATCTCTGTAAGAAAGCGAGCTAGAGCGCTGAAACTGTGGCTATACGCACTTTCATGAAAACATGCTTCTTTGAGGTTTGAAGCTCAGAACGTGAATCTGAGCGTGTTTCCAGCCTGGCAACAGCTTCAGATCACAGTGCAATGCATATATTGTATCGTTTGTTCCAATGTCCTTGTATGGCCATTTGGAAGTGAATATAAGCTTCTGAAGTGAAGATATGCACTTTTTCAAAAACTTTCTTTTTTTTAGTTTTTTCTTGTCAAAAATGTCTTTTCTGTGTGTAACTTAGTGGGAAAGTGACAAACTTGAGTGAATTGTGACAATATGACTGAATTGGAGTGAATATGCGTTTATCTCTGTGAGAAAGCGAGCTAGAGCGCTGAAACTGTGGCTATACGCACTTTCATGGAAACACGCTTCTTTGAGGTTTTAAGCTCAGAACGTGAATCTGAGCGTGTTTCTGGCCTGGGAACAGCTTCAGATCACATTGCAATGCGTATATGGAATCGTTTGGTCCAATGGCTTTTATGGCCATTTGGAAGTGAAAAGAAGCTTCTGAAGTGAAGATATACACTTTTTCAAAAACTTTCTTTTTTTTAGATTTGCTTGTCAGAAATGTCCATTCTGTGTGTTACTCAGTGGGAAAGTGAACAACTTCAGTGAATTGTGACTATATGACTGAATTGGAGTGAATATGCTCCTATCTCTGTAAGGAAGCGCGCTAGAGCGCTGAAACTGTGGCTATACGTGCTTTCCTGAAAACACGCTTCTTTGAGGTTTTAAGCTCAGAATGTGAAACTGTGCGTGCTTCTGGCCAGGGAACAGCTTCAGATCACAGTGCATTGCATTTATTGTATCGATTGGTCCAATGTGCTTGTATGGCCAATTTTAAGTGAATATAAGCTTCTGAAGTGAAGATATGTACTTTTTCAAAAACTTTCTTTTTTTTAGTTTTGCTTGTCAAAAATGTCCTTTTTGTGTGTAACTTAGTGAGAAAGTGACAAACTTGAGTGAATTGTGACAATATGACTGAATTGGAGTGAATATGCGTTTATCTCTGTAAGAAAGCGAGCTAGAGCGCTGAAACTGTGGCTATACTCACTTTCATGGAAACACGCTTCTTTGAGGTTTTAAGCTCAGAACGTGAATCTGAGCGTGTTTCTGGCCTGGGAACAGCTTCAGATCACAGTGCAATGCGTATATGGTATCGTTTGGTCCAATGGCTTTTATGGCCATTTGGAAGTGAATAGAAGCTTCTGAAGTGAAGATATGCACTTTTTCAAAAACTTTCTTTTTTTTAGATTTGCTTGTCAGAAATGTCCATTCTGTGTGTTACTCAGTGGGAAAGTGAACAACTTCAGTGAATTGTGACTATATTACTGAATTGGAGTGAATATGCTCCTATCTCTGTAAGGAAGCGCGCTAGAGCGCTGAAACTGTGGCTATACGTGCTTTCCTGAAAACACGCTTCTTTGAGGTTTTAAGCTCAGAATGTGAAACTGTGCGTGCTTCTGGCCAGGGAACAGGTTCAGATCACAGTGCATTGCATATATTGTATCGATTGGTCCAATGTGCTTGTATGGCCAATTTTAAGTGAATATAAGCTTCTGAAGTGAAGATATGTACTTTTTCAAAAACTTTCCTTTTTTTAGTTTTGCTTGTCAAAAATGTCCTTTCTGTGTGTAACTTAGTGGGAAAGTGACAAACTTGAGTGAATTGTGACAATATGACTGAATTGGAGTGAATATGCGTTTATATCTGTAAGAAAGCGAGCTAGAGCGCTGAAACTGTGGCTATACTCACTTTCATGGAAACACGCTTCTTTGAGGTTTTAAGCTCAGAACGTGAATCTGAGCGTGTTTCTGGCCTGGGAACAGCTTCAGATCACAGTGCAATGTCTATATGGTATCGTTTGGTCCAATGGCTTTTTTGGCCATTTGGAAGTGAATAGAAGCTTCTGAAGTGAAGATATGCACTTTTTCAAAAACTTTCTTTTTTTTAGTTTTGCTTGTCAAAAATGTCCTTTCTGTGTATAACCCAGTGGGAAAGTGAAAAACTTGAGTGAATTGTGACTATATGACTGAATTCGAGTGATTATGCGTTTATCTCTGTCAGGAAGCGCGCTAGAGCGCTGAAACTGTGGCTATACGTGCTTTCATGAAAACACGCTTCTTTGAAGTTTTAAGGTCAGAATGTGAAACTGTGCGGGCTTCTGGCCAGGGAACAGCTTCAGATCACAGTGCATTGCATATATTGTATCGATTGGTCCAATGTGCTTGTATGGCCAATTTTAAGTGAATATAAGCTTCTGAAGTGAAGATATGTACTTCTCAAAAACTTTCTTTTTTTTTAATTTTGCTTGTCAAAAATGTCCTTTCTGTGTGTAACCCAGTGGGAAAATGAAAAACTTGTGTGAATTGTGACTATATGACTGAATTGGAGTGAATATGCGTTTATCTCTGTAAGAAAGCGAGCTAGAGCGCTGAAACTGTGGCTATACGCACTTTCATGGAAACACGCTTCTTTGAGGTTTTAAGCTCAGAACGTGAATCTGAGCGTGTTTCTGGCCTGGGAACAGCTTCAGATCACAGTGCAATGCGTATATGGTATCGTTTGGTCCAATGGCTTTTATGGCCATTTGGAAGTGAATAGAAGCTTCTGAAGTGAAGATATGCACTTTTTCAAAAACTTTCTTTTTTTTAGTTTTGCTTGTCAAAAATGTCCTTTCTGTGTATAACCCAGTGGGAAAGTGAAAAACTTGAGTGAATTGTGACTATATGACTGAATTCGAGTGATTATGCGTTTATCTCTGTAAGGAAGCGCGCTAGAGCGCTGAAACTGTGGCTATACGTGCTTTCATGAAAACACGCTTCTTTGAAGTTTTAAGGTCAGAATGTGAAACTGTGCGGGCTTCTGGCCAGGGAACAGCTTCAGATCACAGTGCATTGCATATATTGTATCGATTGGTCCAATGTGCTTGTATGGCCAATTTCAAGTGAATATAAGCTTCTGAAGTGAAGATATTTACTTTTCAAAAACTTTCTTTTTTTTTAATTTTGCTTGTCAAAAATGTCCTTTCTGTGTGTAACCCAGTGGGAAAGTGAAAAACTTGAGTGAATGGTGACTATATGACTGAATTGGAGTGAAGATGCGTTTATCTCTGTAAGAAAGCGAACTAGAGCGCTGAAACTGTGGCTATACGCACTTTCATGAAAACATGCTTCTTTGAGGTTTTAAGCTCAGAACGTGAATCTGAGCGTGTTTCCGGCCTGGCAACAGCTTCAGATCACAGTGCAATGCATATATTGTAACGTTTGTTCCCATGTGCTTGTATGGCCATTTGGAAGTGAATAGAAGCTTCTGAAGTGAAGATATGCACTTTTTCAAAAACTTTCTTTTTTTTTTGTTTTGCTTGTCAAAAATGTCCATTCTGTGTGTAACCCAGTGGGAAAGTGAAAAACTTGAGTGAATTGTGACTATATGACTGAATTGGAGTGAATATGCGTTTATCTCTGTAAGAAAGCGAGCTAGAGCGCTGAAACTGTGGCTATACGCACTTTCATGAAAACATGCTTCTTTGAGGTTTGAAGCTCAGAACGTGAATCTGAGCGTGTTTCCAGCCTGGCAACAGCTTCAGATCACAGTGCAATGCATATATTGTATCGTTTGTTCCAATGTCCTTGTATGGCCATTTGGAAGTGAATATAAGCTTCTGAAGTGAAGATATGCACTTTTTCAAAAACTTTCTTTTTTTTAGTTTTTTCTTGTCAAAAATGTCTTTTCTGTGTGTAACTTAGTGGGAAAGTGACAAACTTGAGTGAATTGTGACAATATGACTGAATTGGAGTGAATATGCGTTTATCTCTGTGAGAAAGCGAGCTAGAGCGCTGAAACTGTGGCTATACGCACTTTCATGGAAACACGCTTCTTTGAGGTTTTAAGCTCAGAACGTGAATCTGAGCGTGTTTCTGGCCTGGGAACAGCTTCAGATCACATTGCAATGCGTATATGGAATCGTTTGGTCCAATGGCTTTTATGGCCATTTGGAAGTGAAAAGAAGCTTCTGAAGTGAAGATATACACTTTTTCAAAAACTTTCTTTTTTTTAGATTTGCTTGTCAGAAATGTCCATTCTGTGTGTTACTCAGTGGGAAAGTGAACAACTTCAGTGAATTGTGACTATATGACTGAATTGGAGTGAATATGCTCCTATCTCTGTAAGGAAGCGCGCTAGAGCGCTGAAACTGTGGCTATACGTGCTTTCCTGAAAACACGCTTCTTTGAGGTTTTAAGCTCAGAATGTGAAACTGTGCGTGCTTCTGGCCAGGGAACAGCTTCAGATCACAGTGCATTGCATTTATTGTATCGATTGGTCCAATGTGCTTGTATGGCCAATTTTAAGTGAATATAAGCTTCTGAAGTGAAGATATGTACTTTTTCAAAAACTTTCTTTTTTTTAGTTTTGCTTGTCAAAAATGTCCTTTTTGTGTGTAACTTAGTGAGAAAGTGACAAACTTGAGTGAATTGTGACAATATGACTGAATTGGAGTGAATATGCGTTTATCTCTGTAAGAAAGCGAGCTAGAGCGCTGAAACTGTGGCTATACTCACTTTCATGGAAACACGCTTCTTTGAGGTTTTAAGCTCAGAACGTGAATCTGAGCGTGTTTCTGGCCTGGGAACAGCTTCAGATCACAGTGCAATGCGTATATGGTATCGTTTGGTCCAATGGCTTTTATGGCCATTTGGAAGTGAATAGAAGCTTCTGAAGTGAAGATATGCACTTTTTCAAAAACTTTCTTTTTTTTAGATTTGCTTGTCAGAAATGTCCATTCTGTGTGTTACTCAGTGGGAAAGTGAACAACTTCAGTGAATTGTGACTATATTACTGAATTGGAGTGAATATGCTCCTATCTCTGTAAGGAAGCGCGCTAGAGCGCTGAAACTGTGGCTATACGTGCTTTCCTGAAAACACGCTTCTTTGAGGTTTTAAGCTCAGAATGTGAAACTGTGCGTGCTTCTGGCCAGGGAACAGGTTCAGATCACAGTGCATTGCATATATTGTATCGATTGGTCCAATGTGCTTGTATGGCCAATTTTAAGTGAATATAAGCTTCTGAAGTGAAGATATGTACTTTTTCAAAAACTTTCCTTTTTTTAGTTTTGCTTGTCAAAAATGTCCTTTCTGTGTGTAACTTAGTGGGAAAGTGACAAACTTGAGTGAATTGTGACAATATGACTGAATTGGAGTGAATATGCGTTTATATCTGTAAGAAAGCGAGCTAGAGCGCTGAAACTGTGGCTATACTCACTTTCATGGAAACACGCTTCTTTGAGGTTTTAAGCTCAGAACGTGAATCTGAGCGTGTTTCTGGCCTGGGAACAGCTTCAGATCACAGTGCAATGTCTATATGGTATCGTTTGGTCCAATGGCTTTTTTGGCCATTTGGAAGTGAATAGAAGCTTCTGAAGTGAAGATATGCACTTTTTCAAAAACTTTCTTTTTTTTAGTTTTGCTTGTCAAAAATGTCCTTTCTGTGTATAACCCAGTGGGAAAGTGAAAAACTTGAGTGAATTGTGACTATATGACTGAATTCGAGTGATTATGCGTTTATCTCTGTCAGGAAGCGCGCTAGAGCGCTGAAACTGTGGCTATACGTGCTTTCATGAAAACACGCTTCTTTGAAGTTTTAAGGTCAGAATGTGAAACTGTGCGGGCTTCTGGCCAGGGAACAGCTTCAGATCACAGTGCATTGCATATATTGTATCGATTGGTCCAATGTGCTTGTATGGCCAATTTTAAGTGAATATAAGCTTCTGAAGTGAAGATATGTACTTCTCAAAAACTTTCTTTTTTTTTAATTTTGCTTGTCAAAAATGTCCTTTCTGTGTGTAACCCAGTGGGAAAATGAAAAACTTGTGTGAATTGTGACTATATGACTGAATTGGAGTGAATATGCGTTTATCTCTGTAAGAAAGCGAGCTAGAGCGCTGAAACTGTGGCTATACGCACTTTCATGGAAACACGCTTCTTTGAGGTTTTAAGCTCAGAACGTGAATCTGAGCGTGTTTCTGGCCTGGGAACAGCTTCAGATCACAGTGCAATGCGTATATGGTATCGTTTGGTCCAATGGCTTTTATGGCCATTTGGAAGTGAATAGAAGCTTCTGAAGTGAAGATATGCACTTTTTCAAAAACTTTCTTTTTTTTAGTTTTGCTTGTCAAAAATGTCCTTTCTGTGTATAACCCAGTGGGAAAGTGAAAAACTTGAGTGAATTGTGACTATATGACTGAATTCGAGTGATTATGCGTTTATCTCTGTAAGGAAGCGCGCTAGAGCGCTGAAACTGTGGCTATACGTGCTTTCATGAAAACACGCTTCTTTGAAGTTTTAAGGTCAGAATGTGAAACTGTGCGGGCTTCTGGCCAGGGAACAGCTTCAGATCACAGTGCATTGCATATATTGTATCGATTGGTCCAATGTGCTTGTATGGCCAATTTCAAGTGAATATAAGCTTCTGAAGTGAAGATATTTACTTTTCAAAAACTTTCTTTTTTTTTAATTTTGCTTGTCAAAAATGTCCTTTCTGTGTGTAACCCAGTGGGAAAGTGAAAAACTTGAGTGAATGGTGACTATATGACTGAATTGGAGTGAAGATGCGTTTATCTCTGTAAGAAAGCGAACTAGAGCGCTGAAACTGTGGCTATACGCACTTTCATGAAAACATGCTTCTTTGAGGTTTTAAGCTCAGAACGTGAATCTGAGCGTGTTTCCGGCCTGGCAACAGCTTCAGATCACAGTGCAATGCATATATTGTAACGTTTGTTCCCATGTGCTTGTATGGCCATTTGGAAGTGAATAGAAGCTTCTGAAGTGAAGATATGCACTTTTTCAAAAACTTTCTTTTTTTTTTGTTTTGCTTGTCAAAAATGTCCATTCTGTGTGTAACCCAGTGGGAAAGTGAAAAACTTGAGTGAATTGTGACTATATGACTGAATTGGAGTGAATATGCGTTTATCTCTGTAAGAAAGCGAGCTAGAGCGCTGAAACTGTGGCTATACGCACTTTCATGAAAACATGCTTCTTTGAGGTTTGAAGCTCAGAACGTGAATCTGAGCGTGTTTCCAGCCTGGCAACAGCTTCAGATCACAGTGCAATGCATATATTGTATCGTTTGTTCCAATGTCCTTGTATGGCCATTTGGAAGTGAATATAAGCTTCTGAAGTGAAGATATGCACTTTTTCAAAAACTTTCTTTTTTTTAGTTTTTTCTTGTCAAAAATGTCTTTTCTGTGTGTAACTTAGTGGGAAAGTGACAAACTTGAGTGAATTGTGACAATATGACTGAATTGGAGTGAATATGCGTTTATCTCTGTGAGAAAGCGAGCTAGAGCGCTGAAACTGTGGCTATACGCACTTTCATGGAAACACGCTTCTTTGAGGTTTTAAGCTCAGAACGTGAATCTGAGCGTGTTTCTGGCCTGGGAACAGCTTCAGATCACATTGCAATGCGTATATGGAATCGTTTGGTCCAATGGCTTTTATGGCCATTTGGAAGTGAAAAGAAGCTTCTGAAGTGAAGATATACACTTTTTCAAAAACTTTCTTTTTTTTAGATTTGCTTGTCAGAAATGTCCATTCTGTGTGTTACTCAGTGGGAAAGTGAACAACTTCAGTGAATTGTGACTATATGACTGAATTGGAGTGAATATGCTCCTATCTCTGTAAGGAAGCGCGCTAGAGCGCTGAAACTGTGGCTATACGTGCTTTCCTGAAAACACGCTTCTTTGAGGTTTTAAGCTCAGAATGTGAAACTGTGCGTGCTTCTGGCCAGGGAACAGCTTCAGATCACAGTGCATTGCATTTATTGTATCGATTGGTCCAATGTGCTTGTATGGCCAATTTTAAGTGAATATAAGCTTCTGAAGTGAAGATATGTACTTTTTCAAAAACTTTCTTTTTTTTAGTTTTGCTTGTCAAAAATGTCCTTTTTGTGTGTAACTTAGTGAGAAAGTGACAAACTTGAGTGAATTGTGACAATATGACTGAATTGGAGTGAATATGCGTTTATCTCTGTAAGAAAGCGAGCTAGAGCGCTGAAACTGTGGCTATACTCACTTTCATGGAAACACGCTTCTTTGAGGTTTTAAGCTCAGAACGTGAATCTGAGCGTGTTTCTGGCCTGGGAACAGCTTCAGATCACAGTGCAATGCGTATATGGTATCGTTTGGTCCAATGGCTTTTATGGCCATTTGGAAGTGAATAGAAGCTTCTGAAGTGAAGATATGCACTTTTTCAAAAACTTTCTTTTTTTTAGATTTGCTTGTCAGAAATGTCCATTCTGTGTGTTACTCAGTGGGAAAGTGAACAACTTCAGTGAATTGTGACTATATTACTGAATTGGAGTGAATATGCTCCTATCTCTGTAAGGAAGCGCGCTAGAGCGCTGAAACTGTGGCTATACGTGCTTTCCTGAAAACACGCTTCTTTGAGGTTTTAAGCTCAGAATGTGAAACTGTGCGTGCTTCTGGCCAGGGAACAGGTTCAGATCACAGTGCATTGCATATATTGTATCGATTGGTCCAATGTGCTTGTATGGCCAATTTTAAGTGAATATAAGCTTCTGAAGTGAAGATATGTACTTTTTCAAAAACTTTCCTTTTTTTAGTTTTGCTTGTCAAAAATGTCCTTTCTGTGTGTAACTTAGTGGGAAAGTGACAAACTTGAGTGAATTGTGACAATATGACTGAATTGGAGTGAATATGCGTTTATATCTGTAAGAAAGCGAGCTAGAGCGCTGAAACTGTGGCTATACTCACTTTCATGGAAACACGCTTCTTTGAGGTTTTAAGCTCAGAACGTGAATCTGAGCGTGTTTCTGGCCTGGGAACAGCTTCAGATCACAGTGCAATGTCTATATGGTATCGTTTGGTCCAATGGCTTTTTTGGCCATTTGGAAGTGAATAGAAGCTTCTGAAGTGAAGATATGCACTTTTTCAAAAACTTTCTTTTTTTTAGTTTTGCTTGTCAAAAATGTCCTTTCTGTGTATAACCCAGTGGGAAAGTGAAAAACTTGAGTGAATTGTGACTATATGACTGAATTCGAGTGATTATGCGTTTATCTCTGTCAGGAAGCGCGCTAGAGCGCTGAAACTGTGGCTATACGTGCTTTCATGAAAACACGCTTCTTTGAAGTTTTAAGGTCAGAATGTGAAACTGTGCGGGCTTCTGGCCAGGGAACAGCTTCAGATCACAGTGCATTGCATATATTGTATCGATTGGTCCAATGTGCTTGTATGGCCAATTTTAAGTGAATATAAGCTTCTGAAGTGAAGATATGTACTTCTCAAAAACTTTCTTTTTTTTTAATTTTGCTTGTCAAAAATGTCCTTTCTGTGTGTAACCCAGTGGGAAAATGAAAAACTTGTGTGAATTGTGACTATATGACTGAATTGGAGTGAATATGCGTTTATCTCTGTAAGAAAGCGAGCTAGAGCGCTGAAACTGTGGCTATACGCACTTTCATGGAAACACGCTTCTTTGAGGTTTTAAGCTCAGAACGTGAATCTGAGCGTGTTTCTGGCCTGGGAACAGCTTCAGATCACAGTGCAATGCGTATATGGTATCGTTTGGTCCAATGGCTTTTATGTCCATTTGGAAGTGAATAGAAGCTTCTGAAGTGAAGATATGCACTTTTTCAAAAACTTTCTTTTTTTTAGATTTGCTTGTCAGAAATGTCCATTCTGTGTGTTACTCAGTGGGAAAGTGAACAACTTCAGTGAATTGTGACTATATTACTGAATTGGAGTGAATATGCTCCTATCTCTGTAAGGAAGCGCACTAGAGCGCTGAAACTGTGGCTATACGTGCTTTCCTGAAAACACGCTTCTTTGAGGTTTTAAGCTCAGAATGTGAAACTGTGCGTGCTTCTGGCCAGGGAACAGGTTCAGATCACAGTGCATTGCATATATTGTATCGATTGGTCCAATGTGCTTGTATGGCCAATTTTAAGTGAATATAAGCTTCTGAAGTGAAGATATGTACTTTTTCAAAAACTTTCCTTTTTTTAGTTTTGCTTGTCAAAAATGTCCTTTCTGTGTGTAACTTAGTGGGAAAGTGACAAACTTGAGTGAATTGTGACAATATGACTGAATTGGAGTGAATATGCGTTTATATCTGTAAGAAAGCGAGCTAGAGCGCTGAAACTGTGGCTATACTCACTTTCATGGAAACACGCTTCTTTGAGGTTTTAAGCTCAGAACGTGAATCTGAGCGTGTTTCTGGCCTGGGAACAGCTTCAGATCACAGTGCAATGTGTATATGGTATCGTTTGGTCCAATGGCTTTTATGGCCATTTGGAAGTGAATAGAAGCTTCTGAAGTGAAGATATGCACTTTTTCAAAAACTTTCTTTTTTTTAGTTTTGCTTGTCAAAAATGTCCTTTCTGTGTATAACCCAGTGGGAAAGTGAAAAACTTGAGTGAATTGTGACTATATGACTGAATTCGAGTGATTATGCGTTTATCTCTGTCAGGAAGCGCGCTAGAGCGCTGAAACTGTGGCTATACGTGCTTTCATGAAAACACGCTTCTTTGAAGTTTTAAGGTCAGAATGTGAAACTGTGCGGGCTTCTGGCCTGGCAACAGCATCAGATCACAGTGCATTGCATATATTGTATCGATTGGTCCAATGTGCTTGTATGGCCAATTTTAAGTGAATATAAGCTTCTGAAGTGAAGATATGTACTTCTCAAAAACTTTCTTTTTTTTTAATTTTGCTTGTCAAAAATGTCCTTTCTGTGTGTAACCCAGTGGGAAAATGAAAAACTTGTGTGAATTGTGACTATATGACTGAATTGGAGTGAATATGCGTTTATCTCTGTAAGAAAGCGAGCTAGAGCGCTGAAACTGTGGCTATACGCACTTTCATGGAAACACGCTTCTTTGAGGTTTTAAGCTCAGAACGTGAATCTGAGCGTGTTTCTGGCCTGGGAACAGCTTCAGATCACAGTGCAATGCGTATATGGTATCGTTTGGTCCAATGGCTTTTATGGCCATTTGGAAGTGAATAGAAGCTTCTGAAGTGAAGATATGCACTTTTTCAAAAACTTTCTTTTTTTTAGATTTGCTTGTCAGAAATGTCCATTCTGTGTGTTACTCAGTGGGAAAGTCATCAACTTCAGTGAATTGTGACTATATTACTGAATTGGAGTGAATATGCTCGTATCTCTGTAAGGAAGCGCGCTAGAGCGCTGAAACTGTGGCTATACGTGCTTTCCTGAAAACACGCTTCTTTGAGGTTTTAAGCTCAGAACGTGAATCTGAGCGTGTTTCTGGCCTGGCAACAGCTTCAGATCACAGTGCAATGCATATATTGTAACGTTTGTTCCCATGTGCTTGTATGGCCATTTGGAAGTGAATAGAAGCTTCTGAAGTGAAGATATGCACTTTTTCAAAAACTTTCTTTTTTTTTTGTTTTGCTTGTCAAAAATGTCCATTCTGTGTGTAACCCAGTGGGAAAGTGAAAAACTTGAGTGAATTGTGACTATATGACTGAATTGGAGTGAATATGCGTTTATCTCTGTAAGAAAGCGAGCTAGAGCGCTGAAACTGTGGCTATACGCACTTTCATGAAAACATGCTTCTTTGAGGTTTTTAGCTCAGAACGTGAATCTGAGCGTGTTTCCGGCCTGGCAACAGCTTCAGATCACAGTGCAATGCATATATTGTATCGTTTGTTCGAATGTCCTTGTATGGCCATTTGGAAGTGAATATAAGCTTCTGAAGTGAAGATATGCACTTTTTCAAAAACTTTCTTTTTTTTAGTTTTTTCTTGTCAAAAATGTCCTTTCTGTGTGTAACTTAGTGGGAAAGTGACAAACTTGAGTGAATTGTGACAATATGACTGAATTGGAGTGAATATGCGTTTATCTCTGTAAGAAAGCGAGCTAGAGCGCTGAAACTGTGGCTATACGCACTTTCATGGAAACACGCTTCTTTGAGGTTTTAAGCTCAGAACGTGAATCTGAGCGTGTTTCTGGCCTGGGAACAGCTTCAGATCACAGTGCAATGCGTATATGGTATCGTTTGGTCCAATGGCTTTTATGGCCATTTGGAAGTGAAAAGAAGCTTCTGAAGTGAAGATATGCACTTTTTCAAAAACTTTCTTTTTTTTAGATTTGCTTGTCAGAAATGTCCATTCTGTGTGTTACTCAGTGGGAAAGTGAACAACTTCAGTGAATTGTGACTATATTACTGAATTGGAGTGAATATGCTCCTATCTCTGTAAGGAAGCGCGCTAGAGCGCTGAAACTGTGGCTATACGTGCTTTCCTGAAAACACGCTTCTTTGAGGTTTTAAGCTCAGAATGTGAAACTGTGCGTGCTTCTGGCCAGGGAACAGCTTCAGATCACAGTGCATTGCATATATTGTATCGATTGGTCCAATGTGCTTGTATGGCCAATTTTAAGTGAATATAAGCTTCTGAAGTGAAGATTTGTACTTTTCAAAAACTTTCTTTTTTTTTAGTTTTGCTTGTCAAAAATGTCCTTTCTGTGTGTAACTTAGTGAGAAAGTGACAAACTTGAGTGAATTGTGACAATATGACTGAATTGGAGTGAATATGCGTTTATATCTGTAAGAAAGCGAGCTAGAGCGCTGAAACTGTGGCTATACTCACTTTCATGGAAACACGCTTCTTTGAGGTTTTAAGCTCAGAACGTGAATCTGAGCGTGTTTCTGGCCTGGGAACAGCTTCAGATCACAGTGCAATGCGTATATGGTATCGTTTGGTCCAATGGCTTTTATGGCCCTTTGGAAGTGAATAGAAGCTTCTGAAGTGAAGATATGCACTTTTTCAAAAACTTTCTTTTTTTTAGTTTTGCTTGTCAAAAATGTCCTTTCTGTGTATAACCCAGTGGGAAAGTGAAAAACTTGAGTGAATTGTGACTATATGACTGAATTCGAGTGATTATGCGTTTATCTCTGTAAGGAAGCGCGCGAGAGCGCTGAAACTGTGGCTATACGTGCTTTCATGAAAACACGCTTCTTTGAAGTTTTAAGGTCAGAATGTGAAACTGTGCGGGCTTCTGGCCAGGGAACAGCTTCAGATCACAGTGCATTGCATATATTGTATCGATTGGTCCAATGTGCTTGTATGGCCAATTTTGGAAGTGAATATAAGCTTCTGAAGTGAAGATATGTACTTTTCAAAAACTTTCTTTTTTTTTAATTTTGCTTGTCAAAAATGTCCTTTCTGTGTGTAACCCAGTGGGAAAGTGAAAAACTTGAGTGAATTGTGACTATATGACTGAATTGGAGTGAATATGCGTTTATCTCTGTAAGAAAGCGAACTAGAGCGCTGAAACTGTGGCTATACGCACTTTCATGAAAACATGCTTCTTTGAGGTTTTAAGCTCAGAACGTGAATCTGAGCGTGTTTCCGGCCTGGCAACAGCTTCAGATCACAGTGCAATGCATATATTGTAACGTTTGTTCCCATGTGCTTGTATGGCCATTTGGAAGTGAATAGAAGCTTCTGAAGTGAAGATATGCACTTTTTCAAAAACTTTCTTTTTTTTTTGTTTTGCTTGTCAAAAATGTCCATTCTGTGTGTAACCCAGTGGGAAAGTGAAAAACTTGAGTGAATTGTGACTATATGACTGAATTGGAGTGAATATGCGTTTATCTCTGTAAGAAAGCGAGCTAGAGCGCTGAAACTGTGGCTATACGCACTTTCATAAAAACACGCTTCTTTGAGGTTTTAAGCTCAGAACGCGAATCTGAGCGTGTTTCTGGCCTGGGAACAGCTTCAGATCACAGTGCAATGCGTATATGGTATTGTTTGGTCCAATGGCTTTCATGGCCATTTGGAAGTGAATAGAAGCTTCTGAAGTGAAGATATGCACTTTTTCAAAAACTTTCTTTTTTTTAGTTTTGCTTGTCAAAAATGTCCTTTTTGTGTGTAACTTAGTGAGAAAGTGACAAACTTGAGTGAATTGTGACTATATGACTGAATTGGAGTGAATATGCGTTTATCTCTGTAAGAAAGCGAGCTAGAGCGCTGAAACTGTGGCTATACGCACTTTCATGGAAACAGGCTTCTTTGAGGTTTTAAGCTCAGAACGTGAATCTGAGCGTGTTTCTGGCCTGGGAACAGCTTCAGATCACAGTGCAATGCGTATATGGTATCGTTTGGTCCAATGGCTTTTATGTCCATTTGGAAGTGAATAGAAGCTTCTGAAGTGAAGATATGCACTTTTTCAAAAACTTTCTTTTTTTTAGATTTGCTTGTCAGAAATGTCCATTCTGTGTGTTACTCAGTGGGAAAGTGAACAACTTCAGTGAATTGTGACTATATTACTGAATTGGAGTGAATATGCTCCTATCTCTGTAAGGAAGCGCGCTAGAGCGCTGAAACTGTGGCTATACGTGCTTTCCTGAAAACACGCTTCTTTGAGGTTTTAAGCTCAGAATGTGAAACTGTGCGTGCTTCTGGCCAGGGAACAGGTTCAGATCACAGTGCATTGCATATATTGTATCGATTGGTCCAATGTGCTTGTATGGCCAATTTTAAGTGAATATAAGCTTCTGAAGTGAAGATATGTACTTTTTCAAAAACTTTCCTTTTTTTAGTTTTGCTTGTCAAAAATGTCCTTTCTGTGTGTAACTTAGTGGGAAAGTGACAAACTTGAGTGAATTGTGACAATATGACTGAATTGGAGTGAATATGCGTTTATATCTGTAAGAAAGCGAGCTAGAGCGCTGAAACTGTGGCTATACTCACTTTCATGGAAACACGCTTCTTTGAGGTTTTAAGCTCAGAACGTGAATCTGAGCGTGTTTCTGGCCTGGGAACAGCTTCAGATCACAGTGCAATGTGTATATGGTATCGTTTGGTCCAATGGCTTTTATGGCCATTTGGAAGTGAATAGAAGCTTCTGAAGTGAAGATATGCACTTTTTCAAAAACTTTCTTTTTTTTAGATTTGCTTGTCAGAAATGTCCATTCTGTGTGTTACTCAGTGGGAAAGTGAACAACTTCAGTGAATTGTGACTATATTACTGAATTGGAGTGAATATGCTCCTATCTCTGTAAGGAAGCGCGCTAGAGCGCTGAAACTGTGGCTATACGTGCTTTCCTGAAAACACGCTTCTTTGAGGTTTTAAGCTCAGAATGTGAAACTGTGCGTGCTTCTGGCCAGGGAACAGCTTCAGATCACAGTGCATTGCATATATTGTATCGATTGGTCCAATGTGCTTGTATGGCCAATTTTAAGTGAATATAAGCTTCTGAAGTGAAGATATGTACTTTTTCAAAAACTTTATTTTTTTTAGTTTTGCTTGTCAAAAATGTCCTTTCTGTGTGTAACTTAGTGAGAAAGTGACAAACTTGAGTGAATTGTGACAATATGACTGAATTGGAGTGAATATGCGTTTATATCTGTAAGAAAGCGAGCTAGAGCGCTGAAACTGTGGCTATACTCACTTTCATGGAAACACGCTTCTTTGAGGATTTAAGCTCAGAACGTGAATCTGAGCGTGTTTCTGGCCTGGGAATAGCTTCAGATCACAGTGCAATGCGTATATGGTATCGTTTGGTCCAATGGCTTTTATGGCCATTTGGAAGTGAAAAGAAGCTTCTGAAGTGAAGATATGCACTTTTTCAAAAACTTTCTTTTTTTTAGATTTGCTTGGCAGAAATGTCCATTCTGTGTGTTACTCAGTGGGAAAGTGAAAAACTTGAGTGAATTGTGACTATATGACTGAATTCGAGTGATTATGCGTTTATCTCTGTAAGGAAGCGCGCTAGAGCGCTGAAACTGTGGCTATACGTGCTTTCATGAAAACACGCTTCTTTGAAGTTTTAAGGTCAGAATGTGAAACTGTGCGGGCTTCTGGCCAGGGAACAGCTTCAGATCACAGTGCATTGCATATATTGTATCGATTGGTCCAATGTGCTTGTATGGCCATTTTTGGAAGTGAATATAAGCTTCTGAAGTGAAGATATGTACTTTTCAAAAACTTTCTTTTTTTTAATTTTGCTTGTCAAAAATGTCCTTTCTGTGTGTAACCCAGTGGGAAAGTGAAAAACTTGAGTGAATTGTGACTATATGACTGAATTGGAGTGAATATGCGTTTATCTCTGTAAGAAAGCGAGCTAGAGTGCTGAAACTGTGGCTATACGCACTTTCATGGAAACACGCTTCTTTGAGGTTTTAAGCTCAGAACGTGAATCTGAGCGTGTTTCTGGCCTGGGAACAGCTTCAGATCACAGTGCAATGCGTATATGGTATCGTTTGGTCCAATGGCTTTTATGGCCATTTGGAAGTGAAAAGAAGCTTCTGAAGTGAAGATATGCACTTTTTCAAAAACTTTCTTTTTTTTAGATTTGCTTGTCAGAAATGTCCATTCTGTGTGTTACTCAGTGGGAAAGTGAACAACTTCAGTGAATTGTGACTATATTACTGAATTGGAGTGAATATGCTCCTATCTCTGTAAGGAAGCGCGCTAGAGCGCTGAAACTGTGGCTATACGTGCTTTCCTGAAAACACGCTTCTTTGAGGTTTTAAGCTCAGAATGTGAAACTGTGCGTGCTTCTGGCCAGGGAACAGCTTCAGATCACAGTGCATTGCATATATTGTATCGATTGGTCCAATGTGCTTGTATGGCCAATTTTAAGTGAATATAAGCTTCTGAAGTGAAGATATGTACTTTTTCAAAAACTTTCTTTTTTTTAGTTTTGCTTGTCAAAAATGTCCTTTCTGTGTGTAACTTAGTGAGAAAGTGACAAACTTGAGTGAATTGTGACAATATGACTGAGTTGGAGTGAATATGCGTTTATCTCTGTAAGAAAGCGAGCTAGAGCGCTGAAACTGTGGCTATACTCACTTTCATGGAAACACGCTTCTTTGAGGTTTTAAGCTCAGAACGTGAATCTGAGCGTGTTTCTGGCCTGGGAACAGCTTCAGATCACAGTGCAATGCGTATATGGTATCGTTTGGTCCAATGGCTTTTTTGGCCATTTGGAAGTGAATAGAAGCTTCTGAAGTGAAGATATGCACTTTTTCAAAAACTTTCTTTTTTTTAGTTTTGCTTGTCAAAAATGTCCTTTCTGTCTATAACCCAGTGGGAAAGTGAAAAACTTGAGTGAATTGTGACTATATGACTGAATTCGAGTGATTATGCGTTTATCTCTGTAAGGAAGCGCGCTAGAGCGCTGAAACTGTGGCTATACGTGCTTTCATGAAAACACGCTTCTTTGAAGTTTTAAGGTCAGAATGTGAAACTGTGCGGGCTTCTGGCCAGGGAACAGCTTCAGATCACAGTGCATTGCATATATTGTATCGATTGGTCCAATGTGCTTGTATGGCCATTTTTGGAAGTGAATATAAGCTTCTGAAGTGAAGATATGTACTTTTCAAAAACTTTCTTTTTTTTTAATTTTGCTTGTCAAAAATGTCCTTTCTGTGTGTAACCCAGTGGGAAAGTGAAAAACTTGAGTGAATTGTGACTATATGACTGAATTGGAGTGAATATGCGTTTATCTCTGTAAGAAAGCGAACTAGAGCGCTGAAACTGTGGCTATACGCACTTTCATGAAAACATGCTTCTTTGAGGTTTTAAGCTCAGAACGTGAATCTGAGCGTGTTTCCGGCCTGGCAACAGCTTCAGATCACAGTGCAATGCATATATTGTAACGTTTGTTCCCATGTGCTTGTATGGCCATTTGGAAGTGAATAGAAGCTTCTGAAGTGAAGATATGCACTTTTTCAAAAACTTTCTTTTTTTTTTGTTTTGCTTGTCAAAAATGTCCATTCTGTGTGTAACCCAGTGGGAAAGTGAAAAACTTGAGTGAATTGTGACTATATGACTGAATTGGAGTGAATATGCTTTTATCTCTGTAAGAAAGCGAGCTAGAGCGCTGAAACTGTGGCTATACGCACTTTCATAAAAACATGCTTCTTTGAGGTTTTAAGCTCAGAACGTGAATCTGAGCGTGTTTCTGGCCTGGGAACAGCTTCAGATCACAGTGCAATGTGTATATGGTATCGTTTGGTCCAATGGCTTTTATGGCCATTTGGAAGTGAATAGAAGCTTCTGAAGTGAAGATATGCACTTTTTCAAAAACTTTCTTTTTTTTAGTTTTGCTTGTCAAAAATGTCCTTTCTGTGTATAACCCAGTGGGAAAGTGAAAAACTTGAGTGAATTGTGACTATATGACTGAATTCGAGTGATTATGCGTTTATCTCTGTCAGGAAGCGCGCTAGAGCGCTGAAACTGTGGCTATACGTGCTTTCATGAAAACACGCTTCTTTGAAGTTTTAAGGTCAGAATGTGAAACTGTGCGGGCTTCTGGCCTGGCAACAGCTTCAGATCACAGTGCATTGCATATATTGTATCGATTGGTCCAATGTGCTTGTATGGCCAATTTTAAGTGAATATAAGCTTCTGAAGTGAAGATATGTACTTCTCAAAAACTTTCTTTTTTTTAATTTTGCTTGTCAAAAATGTCCTTTCTGTGTGTAACCCAGTGGGAAAATGAAAAACTTGTGTGAATTGTGACTATATGACTGAATTGGAGTGAATATGCGTTTATCTCTGTAAGAAAGCGAGCTAGAGCGCTGAAACTGTGGCTATACGCACTTTCATGGAAACACGCTTCTTTGAGGTTTTAAGCTCAGAACGTGAGTCTGAGCGTGTTTCTGGCCTGGGAACAGCTTCAGATCACAGTGCAATGCGTATATGGTATCGTTTGGTCCAATGGCTTTTATGGCCATTTGGAAGTGAATAGAAGCTTCTGAAGTGAAGATATGCACTTTTTCAAAAACTTTCTTTTTTTTAGATTTGCTTGTCAGAAATGTCCATTCTGTGTGTTACTCTGTGGGAAAGTCATCAACTTCAGTGAATTGTGACTATATTACTGAATTGGAGTGAATATGCTCGTATCTCTGTAAGGAAGCGCGCTAGAGCGCTGAAACTGTGGCTATACGTGCTTTCCTGAAAACACGCTTCTTTGAGGTTTTAAGCTCAGAACGTGAATCTGAGCGTGTTTCTGGCCTGGCAACAGCTTCAGATCACAGTGCAATGCATATATTGTAACGTTTGTTCCCATGTGCTTGTATGGCCATTTGGAAGTGAATAGAAGCTTCTGAAGTGAAGATATGCACTTTTTCAAAAACTTTCTTTTTTTTTTGTTTTGCTTGTCAAAAATGTCCATTCTGTGTGTAACCCAGTGGGAAAGTGAAAAACTTGAGTGAATTGTGACTATATGACTGAATTGGAGTGAATATGCGTTTATCTCTGTAAGAAAGCGAGCTAGAGCGCTGAAACTGTGGCTATACGCACTTTCATGAAAACATGCTTCTTTGAGGTTTTTAGCTCAGAACGTGAATCTGAGCGTGTTTCCGGCCTGGCAACAGCTTCAGATCACAGTGCAATGCATATATTGTATCGTTTGTTCGAATGTCCTTGTATGGCCATTTGGAAGTGAATAAAAGCTTCTGAAGTGAAGATATGCACTTTTTCAAAAACTTTCTTTTTTTTAGTTTTTTCTTGTCAAAAATGTCCTTTCTGTGTGTAACTTAGTGGGAAAGTGACAAACTTGAGTGAATTGTGACAATATGACTGAATTGGAGTGAATATGCGTTTATCTCTGTAAGAAAGCGAGCTAGAGCGCTGAAACTGTGGCTATACGCACTTTCATGGAAACACGCTTCTTTGAGGTTTTAAGCTCAGAACGTGAATCTGAGCGTGTTTCTGGCCTGGGAACAGCTTCAGATCACAGTGCAATGCGTATATGGTATCGTTTGGTCCAATGGCTTTTATGGCCATTTGGAAGTGAAAAGAAGCTTCTGAAGTGAAGATATGCACTTTTTCAAAAACTTTCTTTTTTTTAGATTTGCTTGTCAGAAATGTCCATTCTGTGTGTTACTCAGTGGGAAAGTGAACAACTTCAGTGAATTGTGACTATATTACTGAATTGGAGTGAATATGCTCCTATCTCTGTAAGGAAGCGCGCTAGAGCGCTGAAACTGTGGCTATACGTGCTTTCCTGAAAACACGCTTCTTTGAGGTTTTAAGCTCAGAATGTGAAACTGTGCGTGCTTCTGGCCAGGGAACAGCTTCAGATCACAGTGCATTGCATATATTGTATCGATTGGTCCAATGTGCTTGTATGGCCAATTTTAAGTGAATATAAGCTTCTGAAGTGAAGATTTGTACTTTTCAAAAACTTTCTTTTTTTTTAGTTTTGCTTGTCAAAAATGTCCTTTCTGTGTGTAACTTAGTGAGAAAGTGACAAACTTGAGTGAATTGTGACAATATGACTGAATTGGAGTGAATATGCGTTTATATCTGTAAGAAAGCGAGCTAGAGCGCTGAAACTGTGGCTATACTCACTTTCATGGAAACACGCTTCTTTGAGGTTTTAAGCTCAGAACGTGAATCTGAGCGTGTTTCTGGCCTGGGAACAGCTTCAGATCACAGTGCAATGCGTATATGGTATCGTTTGGTCCAATGGCTTTTATGGCCCTTTGGAAGTGAATAGAAGCTTCTGAAGTGAAGATATGCACTTTTTCAAAAACTTTCTTTTTTTTAGTTTTGCTTGTCAAAAATGTCCTTTCTGTGTATAACCCAGTGGGAAAGTGAAAAACTTGAGTGAATTGTGACTATATGACTGAATTCGAGTGATTATGCGTTTATCTCTGTAAGGAAGCGCGCTAGAGCGCTGAAACTGTGGCTATACGTGCTTTCATGAAAACACGCTTCTTTGAAGTTTTAAGGTCAGAATGTGAAACTGTGCGGGCTTCTGGCCAGGGAACAGCTTCAGATCACAGTGCATTGCATATATTGTATCGATTGGTCCAATGTGCTTGTATGGCCAATTTTGGAAGTGAATATAAGCTTCTCAAGTGAAGATATGTACTTTTCAAAAACTTTCTTTTTTTTTAATTTTGCTTGTCAAAAATGTCCTTTCTGTGTGTAACCCAGTGGGAAAGTGAAAAACTTGAGTGAATTGTGACTATATGACTGAATTGGAGTGAATATGCGTTTATATCTGTAAGAAAGCGAGCTAGAGCGCTGAAACTGTGGCTATACGCACTTTCATAAAAACATGCTTCTTTGAGGTTTTAAGCTCAGAACGTGAATCTGAGCGTGTTTCCGGCCTGGCAACAGCTTCAGATCACAGTGCAATGCATATATTGTATCGATTGGTCCAATGTGCTTGTATGGCCAATTTTAAGTGAATATAAGCTTCTGAAGTGAAGATATGTACTTTTCAAAAACTTTCTTTTTTTTAGTTTTTTCTTGTCAAAAATGTCCTTTCTGTGTGTAACTTAGTGAGAAAGTGACAAACTTGAGTGAATTGTGACAATATGACTGAATTGGAGTGAATATGCGTTTATCTCTGTAAGAAAGCGAGCTAGAGCGCTGAAACTGTGGCTATACTCACTTTCATGGAAACACGCTTCTTTGAGGTTTTAAGCTCAGAACGTGAATCTGAGCGTGTTTCTGGCCTGGGAACAGCTTCAGATCACAGTGCAATGCGTATATGGTATCGTTTGGTCCAATGGCTTTCATGGCCATTTGGAAGTGAATAGAAGCTTCTGAAGTGAAGATATGCACTTTTTCAAAAACTTTCTTTTTTTTAGTTTTGCTTGTCAAAAATGTCCTTTTTGTGTGTAACTTAGTGAGAAAGTGACAAACTTGAGTGAATTGTGACAATATGACTGAATTGGAGTGAATATGCGTTTATCTCTGTCAGGAAGCGCGCTAGAGCGCTGAAACTGTGGCTATGCGCACTTTCATGGAAACACGCTTCTTTGAGGTTTTAAGCTCAGAACGTGAATCTGAGCGTGTTTCTGGCCTGGGAACAGCTTCAGATCACATTGCAATGCGTATATGGTATCGTTTGGTCCAATGGCTTTTATGGCCATTTGGAAGTGAATAGAAGCTTCTGAAGTGAAGATATGCACTTTTTCAAAAACTTTCTTTTTTTTAGATTTGCTTGTCAGAAATGTCCATTCTGTGTGTTACTCAGTGGGAAAGTGAACAACTTCAGTGAATTGTGACTATATTACTGAATTGGAGTGAATATGCTCCTATCTCTGTCAGGAAGCGCGCTAGAGCGCTGAAACTGTGGCTATACGTGCTTTCCTGAAAACACGCTTCTTTGAGGTTTTAAGCTCAGAATGTGAAACTGTGCGTGCTTCTGGCCAGGGAACAGCTTCAGATCACAGTGCATTGCATATATTGTATCGATTGGTCCAATGTGCTTGTATGGCCAATTTTAAGTGAATATAAGCTTCTGAAGTGAAGATATGTACTTTTTCAAAAACTTTCTTTTTTTTAGTTTTGCTTGTCAAAAATGTCCTTTCTGTGTGTAACTTAGTGAGAAAGTGACAAACTTGGGAGAATTGTGACAATATGACTGAATTGGAGTGAATATGCGTTTATATCTGTAAGAAAGCGAGCTAGAGCGCTGAAACTGTGGCTATACTCACTTTCATGGAAACACGCTTCTTTGAGGATTTAAGCTCAGAACGTGAATCTGAGCGTGTTTCTGGCCTGGGAACAGCTTCAGATCACAGTGCAATGCGTATATGGTATCGTTTGGTCCAATGGCTTTTATGGCCATTTGGAAGTGAAAAGAAGCTTCTGAAGTGAAGATATGCACTTTTTCAAAAACTTTCTTTTTTTTAGATTTGCTTGTCAGAAATGTCCATTCTGTGTGTTACTCAGTGGGAAAGTGAAAAACTTGAGTGAATTGTGACTATATGACTGAATTCGAGTGATTATGCGTTTATCTCTGTAAGGAAGCGCGCTAGAGCGCTGAAACTGTGGCTATACGTGCTTTCATGAAAACACGCTTCTTTGAAGTTTTAAGGTCAGAATGTGAAACTGTGCGGGCTTCTGGCCAGGGAACAGCTTCAGATCACAGTGCATTGCATATATTGTATCGATTGGTCCAATGTCCTTGTATGGCCAATTTCAAGTGAATATAAGCTTCTGAAGTGAAGATATTTACTTTTCAAAAACTTTCTTTTTTTTTTAATTTTGCTTGAGAAAAATGTCCTTTCTGTGTGTAACCCAGTGGGAAAATGAAAAACTTGAGTGAATTGTGACTATATGACTGAATTGGAGTGAATATGCGTTTATCTCTGTAAGAAAGCGAGCTAGAGCGCTGAAACTGTGGCTATACGCACTTTCATAAAAACATGCTTCTTTGAGGTTTTAAGCTCAGAACGTGAATCTGAGCGTGTTTCCGGCCTGGCAACAACTTCAGATCACAGTGCAATGCATATATTGTATCGATTGGTCCAATGTGCTTGTATGGCCAATTTTAAGTGAATATAAGCTTCTGAAGTGAAGATATGTACTTTTCAAAAACTTTCTTTTTTTTAGTTTTTTCTTGTCAAAAATGTCCTTTCTGTGTGTAACTTAGTGGGAAAGTGACAAACTTGAGTGAATTGTGACAATATGACTGAATTGGAGTGAATATGCGTTTATCTCTGTAAGAAAGCGAGCTAGAGCGCTGAAACTGTGGCTATACGCACTTTCCTGAAAACACGCTTCTTTGAGGTTTTAAGCTCAGAACGTGAATCTGAGCGTGTTTCTGGCCTGGCAACAGCTTCAGATCACAGTGCAATGCATATATTGTAACGTTTGTTCCCATGTGCTTGTATGGCCATTTGGAAGTGAATAGAAGCTTCTGAAGTGAAGATATGCACTTTTTCAAAAACTTTCTTTTTTTTTTGTTTTGCTTGTCAAAAATGTCCATTCTGTGTGTAACCCAGTGGGAAAGTGAAAAACTTGAGTGAATTGTGACTATATGACTGAATTGGAGTGAATATGCGTTTATCTCTGTAAGAAAGCGAGCTAGAGCGCTGAAACTGTGGCTATACGCACTTTCATAAAAACATGCTTCTTTGAGGTTTTAAGCTCAGAACGTGAATCTGAGCGTGTTTCCGGCCTGGCAACAGCTTCAGATCACAGTGCAATGCATATATTGTATCGATTGGTCCAATGTGCTTGTATGGCCAATTTTAAGTGAATATAAGCTTCTGAAGTGAAGATATGTCCTTTTCAAAAACTTTCTTTTTTTTAGTTTTTTCTTGTCAAAAATGTCCTTTCTGTGTGTAACTTAGTGGGAAAGTGACAAACTTGAGTGAATTGTGACAATATGACTGAATTGGAGTGAATATGCGTTTATCTCTGTAAGAAAGCGAGCTAGAGCGCTGAAACTGTGGCTATACGCACTTTCCTGAAAACACGCTTCTTTGAGGTTTTAAGCTCAGAACGTGAATCTGAGCGTGTTTCTGGCCTGGCAACAGCTTCAGATCACAGTGCAATGCATATATTGTAACGTTTGTTCCCATGTGCTTGTATGGCCATTTGGAAGTGAATAGAAGCTTCTGAAGTGAAGATATGCACTTTTTCAAAAACTTTCTTTTTTTTTTGTTTTGCTTGTCAAAAATGTCCATTCTGTGTGTAACCCAGTGGGAAAGTGAAAAACTTGAGTGAATTGTGACTATATGACTGAATTGGAGTGAATATGCGTTTATCTCTGTAAGAAAGCGAGCTAGAGCGCTGAAACTGTGGCTATACGCACTTTCATGAAAACATGCTTCTTTGAGGTTTTTAGCTCAGAACATGAATCTGAGCGTGTTTCCAGCCTGGCAACAGCTTCAGATCACAGTGCAATGCATATATTGTATCGTTTGTTCGAATGTCCTTGTATGGCCAATTTTAAGTGAATATAAGCTTCTGAAGTGAAGATATGTCCTTTTCAAAAACTTTCTTTTTTTTAGTTTTTTCTTGTCAAAAATGTCCTTTCTGTGTGTAACTTAGTGGGAAAGTGACAAACTTGAGTGAATTGTGACAATATGACTGAATTGGAGTGAATATGCGTTTATCTCTGTAAGAAAGCGAGCTAGAGCGCTGAAACTGTGGCTATACGCACTTTCATGGAAACACGCTTCTTTGAGGTTTTAAGCTCAGAACGTGAATCTGAGCGTGTTTCTGGCCTGGGAACAGCTTCAGATCACAGTGCAATGCGTATATGGTATCGTTTGGTCCAATGGCTTTTATGGCCATTTGGAAGTGAAAAGAAGCTTCTGATGTGAAGATATGCACTTTTTCAAAAACTTTCTTTTTTTTAGATTTGCTTGTCAGAAATGTCCATTCTGTGTGTTACTCAGTGGGAAAGTGAACAACTTCAGTGAATTGTGACTATATTACTGAATTGGAGTGAATATGCTCCTATCTCTGTAAGGAAGCGCGCTAGAGCGCTGAAACTGTGGCTATACGTGCTTTCCTGAAAACACGCTTCTTTGAGGTTTTAAGCTCAGAATGTGAAACTGTGCGTGCTTCTGGCCAGGGAACAGCTTCAGATCACAGTGCATTGCATATATTGTATCTATTGGTCCAATGTGCTTGTATGGCCAATTTTAAGTGAATATAAGCTACTGAAGTGAAGATATGTACTTTTTCAAAAACTTTCTTTTTTTTAGTTTTGCTTGTCAAAAATGTCCTTTCTGTGTGTAACTTAGTGAGAAAGTGACAAACTTGAGTGAATTGTGACAATATGATTGAATTGGAGTGAATATGCGTTTATCTCTGTAAGAAAGCGAGCTAGAGCGCTGAAACTGTGGCTATACTCACTTTCATGGAAACACGCTTCTTTGAGGTTTTAAGCTCAGAACGTGAATCTGAGCGTGTTTCTGGCCTGGGAACAGCTTCAGATCACAGTGCAATGCGTATATGGTATCGTTTGATCCAATGGCTTTTATGGCCATTTGGAAGTGAATAGAAGCTTCTGAAGTGAAGATATGCACTTTTTCAAAAACTTTCTTTTTTTTAGTTTTGCTTGTCAAAAATGTCCTTTCTGTCTATAACCCAGTGGGAAAGTGAAAAACTTGAGTGAATTGTGACTATATGACTGAATTCGAGTGATTATGCGTTTATCTCTGTAAGGAAGCGCGCTAGAGCGCTGAAACTGTGGCTATACGTGCTTTCATGAAAACACGCTTCTTTGAAGTTTTAAGGTCAGAATGTGAAACTGTGCGGGCTTCTGGCCAGGGAACAGCTTCAGATCACAGTGCATTGCATATATTGTATCGATTGGTCCAATGTGCTTGTATGGCCATTTTTGGAAGTGAATATAAGCTTCTGAAGTGAAGATATGTACTTTTCAAAAACTTTCTTTTTTTTTAATTTTGCTTGTCAAAAATGTCCTTTCTGTGTGTAACCCAGTGGGAAAGTGAAAAACTTGAGTGAATTGTGACTATATGACTGAATTGGAGTGAATATGCGTTTATCTCTGTAAGAAAGCGAGCTAGAGCGCTGAAACTGTGGCTATACGCACTTTCATGGAAACACGCTTCTTTGAGGTTTTAAGCTCAGAACGTGAATCTGAGCGTGTTTCTGGCCTGGGAACAGCTTCAGATCACAGTGCAATGCGTATATGGTATCGTTTGGTCCAATGGCTTTTATGGCCATTTGGAAGTGAAAAGAAGCTTCTGAAGTGAAGATATGCACTTTTTCAAAAACTTTCTTTTTTTTAGATTTGCTTGTCAGAAATGTCCATTCTGTGTGTTACTCAGTGGGAAAGTGAACAACTTCAGTGAATTGTGACTATATTACTGAATTGGAGTGAATATGCTCCTATCTCTGTAAGGAAGCGCGCTAGAGCGCTGAAACTGTGGCTATACGTGCTTTCCTGAAAACACGCTTCTTTGAGGTTTTAAGCTCAGAATGTGAAACTGTGCGTGCTTCTGGCCAGGGAACAGCTTCAGATCACAGTGCATTGCATATATTGTATCGATTGGTCCAATGTGCTTGTATGGCCAATTTTAAGTGAATATAAGCTTCTGAAGTGAAGATATGTACTTTTTCAAAAACTTTCTTTTTTTTAGTTTTGCTTGTCAAAAATGTCCTTTCTGTGTGTAACTTAGTGAGAAAGTGACAAACTTGAGTGAATTGTGACAATATGACTGAATTGGAGTGAATATGCGTTTATCTCTGTAAGAAAGCGAGCTAGAGCGCTGAAACTGTGGCTATACTCACTTTCATGGAAACACGCTTCTTTGAGGTTTTAAGCTCAGAACGTGAATCTGAGCGTGTTTCTGGCCTGGGAACAGCTTCAGATCACAGTGCAATGCGTATATGGTATCGTTTGGTCCAATGGCTTTTATGGCCATTTGGAAGTGAATAGAAGCTTCTGAAGTGAAGATATGCACTTTTTCAAAAACTTTCTTTTTTTTAGTTTTGCTTGTCAAAAATGTCCTTTCTGTCTATAACCCAGTGGGAAAGTGAAAAACTTGAGTGAATTGTGACTATATGACTGAATTCGAGTGATTATGCGTTTATCTCTGTAAGGAAGCGCGCTAGAGCGCTGAAACTGTGGCTATACGTGCTTTCATGAAAACACGCTTCTTTGAAGTTTTAAGGTCAGAATGTGAAACTGTGCGGGCTTCTGGCCAGGGAACAGCTTCAGATCACAGTGCATTGCATATATTGTATCGATTGGTCCAATGTGCTTGTATGGCCATTTTTGGAAGTGAATATAAGCTTCTGAAGTGAAGATATGTACTTTTCAAAAACTTTCTTTTTTTTTAATTTTGCTTGTCAAAAATGTCCTTTCTGTGTGTAACCCAGTGGGAAAGTGAAAAACTTGAGTGAATTGTGACTATATGACTGAATTGGAGTGAATATGCGTTTATCTCTGTAAGAAAGCGAACTAGAGCGCTGAAACTGTGGCTATACGCACTTTCATGAAAACATGCTTCTTTGAGGTTTTAAGCTCAGAACGTGAATCTGAGCGTGTTTCCGGCCTGGCAACAGCTTCAGATCACAGTGCAATGCATATATTGTAACGTTTGTTCCCATGTGCTTGTATGGCCATTTGGAAGTGAATAGAAGCTTCTGAAGTGAAGATATGCACTTTTTCAAAAACTTTCTTTTTTTTTTGTTTTGCTTGTCAAAAATGTCCATTCTGTGTGTAACCCAGTGGGAAAGTGAAAAACTTGAGTGAATTGTGACTATATGACTGAATTGGAGTGAATATGCGTTTATCTCTGTAAGAAAGCGAGCTAGAGCGCTGAAACTGTGGCTATACGCACTTTCATAAAAACATGCTTCTTTGAGGTTTTAAGCTCAGAACGTGAATCTGAGCGTGTTTCCGGCCTGGCAACAGCTTCAGATCACAGTGCAATGCATATATTGTATCGATTGGTCCAATGTGCTTGTATGGCCAATTTTAAGTGAATATAAGCTTCTGAAGTGAAGATATGTACTTTTCAAAAACTTTCTTTTTTTTAGTTTTTTCTTGTCAAAAATGTCCTTTCTGTGTGTAACTTAGTGAGAAAGTGACAAACTTGAGTGAATTGTGACAATATGACTGAATTGGAGTGAATATGCGTTTATCTCTGTAAGAAAGCGAGCTAGAGCGCTGAAACTGTGGCTATACTCACTTTCATGGAAACACGCTTCTTTGAGGTTTTAAGCTCAGAACGTGAATCTGAGCGTGTTTCTGGCCTGGGAACAGCTTCAGATCACAGTGCAATGCGTATATGGTATCGTTTGGTCCAATGGCTTTCATGGCCATTTGGAAGTGAATAGAAGCTTCTGAAGTGAAGATATGCACTTTTTCAAAAACTTTCTTTTTTTTAGATTTGCTTGTCAGAAATGTCCATTCTGTGTGTTACTCAGTGGGAAAGTGAACAACTTCAGTGAATTGTGACTATATTACTGAATTGGAGTGAATATGCTCCTATCTCTGTATGGAAGCGCGCTAGAGCGCTGAAACTGTGGCTATACGTGCTTTCCTGAAAACACGCTTCTTTGAGGTTTTAAGCTCAGAATGTGAAACTGTGCGTGCTTCTGGCCAGGGAACAGCTTCAGATCACAGTGCATTGCATATATTTTATCGATTGGTCCAATGTGCTTGTATGGCCAATTTTAAGTGAATATAAGCTTCTGAAGTGAAGATATGTACTTTTTCAAAAACTTTCTTTTTTTTAGTTTTGCTTGTCAAAAATGTCCTTTCTGTGTGTAACTTAGTGGGAAAGTGACAAACTTGAGTGAATTGTGACAATATGACTGAATTGGAGTGAATATGCGTTTATCTCTGAAAGAAAGCGAGCTAGAGCGCTGAAACTGTGGCTATACGCACTTTCATGAAAACATGCTTCTTTGAGGTTTTAAGCTCAGAACGTGAATCTGAGCGTGTTTCTGGCCTGGGAACAGCTTCAGATCACAGTGCATTGCATATATTGTATCGATTCGTCCAATGTGCTTGTATGGCCAATTTTAAGTGAATATAAGCTTCTGAAGTGAAGATATGTACTTTTTCAAAAACTTTCTTTTTTTTAGTTTTGCTTGTCAAAAATGTCCTTTCTGTGTATAACCCAGTGGGAAAGTGAAAAACTTGAGTGAATTGTGACTATATGACTGAATTCGAGTGATTATGCGTTTATCTCTGTAAGGAAGCGCGCTAGAGCGCTGAAACTGTGGCTATACGTGCTTTCATGAAAACACGCTTCTTTGAAGTTTTAAGGTCAGAATGTGAAACTGTGCGGGCTTCTGGCCAGGGAACAGCTTCAGATCACAGTGCATTGCATATATTGTATCGATTGGTCCAATGTGCTTGTATGGCCAATTTCAAGTGAATATAAGCTTCTGAAGTGAAGATATTTACTTTTCAAAAACTTTCTTTTTTTTTAATTTTGCTTGTCAAAAATGTCCTTTCTGTGTGTAACCCAGTGGGAAAATGAAAAACTTGAGTGAATTGTGACTATATGACTGAATTGGAGTGAATATGCGTTTATCTCTGTAAGAAAGCGAACTAGAGCGCTGAAACTGTGGCTATACGCACTTTCATGAAAACATGCTTCTTTGAGGTTTTAAGCTCAGAACGTGAATCTGAGCGTGTTTCCGGCCTGGCAACAGCTTCAGATCACAGTGCAATGCATATATTGTAACGTTTGTTCCCATGTGCTTGTATGGCCATTTGGAAGTGAATAGAAGCTTCTGAAGTGAAGATATGCACTTTTTCAAAAACTTTCTTTTTTTTTTGTTTTGCTTGTCAAAAATGTCCATTCTGTGTGTAACCCAGTGGGAAAGTGAAAAACTTGAGTGAATTGTGACTATATGACTGAATTGGAGTGAATATGCGTTTATCTCTGTAAGAAAGCGAGCTAGAGCGCTGAAACTGTGGCTATACGCACTTTCATAAAAACATGCTTCTTTGAGGTTTTAAGCTCAGAACGTGAATCTGAGCGTGTTTCCGGCCTGGCAACAGCTTCAGATCACAGTGCAATGCATATATTGTATCGATTGGTCCAATGTGCTTGTATGGCCAATTTTAAGTGAATATAAGCTTCTGAAGTGAAGATATGTACTTTTCAAAAACTTTCTTTTTTTTAGTTTTTTCTTGTCAAAAATGTCCTTTCTGTGTGTAACTTAGTGGGAAAGTGACAAACTTGAGTGAATTGTGACAATATGACTGAATTGGAGTGAATATGCGTTTATCTCTGTAAGAAAGCGAGCTAGAGCGCTGAAACTGTGGCTATACGCACTTTCATGGAAACACGCTTCTTTGAGGTTTTAAGCTCAGAACGTGAATCTGAGCGTGTTTCTGGCCTGGGAACAGCTTCAGATCACAGTGCAATGCGTATATGGTATCGTTTGGTCCAATGGCTTTTATGGCCATTTGGAAGTGAATAGAAGCTTCTGAAGTGAAGATATGCACTTTTTCAAAAACTTTCTTTTTTTAGATTTGCTTGTCAGAAATGTCCATTCTGTGTGTTACTCAGTGGGAAAGTGAACAACTTCAGTGAATTGTGACTATATTACTGAATTGGAGTGAATATGCTCCTATCTCTGTAAGGAAGCGCGCTAGAGCGCTGAAACTGTGGCTATACGTGCTTTCCTGAAAACACGCTTCTTTGAGGTTTTAAGCTCAGAATGTGAAACTGTGCGTGCTTCTGGCCAGGGAACAGCTTCAGATCACAGTGCATTGCATATATTGTATCGATTGGTCCAATGTGCTTGTATGGCCAATTTTAAGTGAATATAAGCTTCTGAAGTGAAGATATGTACTTTTTCAAAAACTTTCTTTTTTTTAGTTTTGCTTGTCAAAAATGTCCTTTTTGTGTGTCACTTAGTGAGAAAGTGACAAACTTGAGTGAATTGTGACAATATGACTGAATTGGAGTGAATATGCGTTTATCTCTGTAAGAAAGCGAGCTAGAGCGCTGAAACTGTGGCTATACTCACTTTCATGGAAACACGCTTCTTTGAGGTTTTAAGCTCAGAACGTGAATCTGAGCGTGTTTCTGGCCTGGGAACAGCTTCAGATCACAGTGCAATGCGTATATGGTATCGTTTGGTCCAATGGCTTTTATGGCCATTTGGAAGTGAATAGAAGCTTCTGAAGTGAAGATATGCACTTTTTCAAAAACTTTCTTTATTTTAGTTTTGCTTGTCAAAAATGTCCTTTCTGTGTATAACCCAGTGGGAAAGTGAAAAACTTGAGTGAATTGTGACTATATGACTGAATTCGACTGATTATGCGTTTATCTCTGTAAGGAAGCGCGCTAGAGCGCTGAAACTGTGGCTATACGTGCTTTCATGAAAACACGCTTCTTTGAAGTTTTAAGGTCAGAATGTGAAACTGTGCGGGCTTCTGGCCAGGGAACAGCTTCAGATCACAGTGCATTGCATATATTGTATCGGTTGGTCCAATGTGCTTGGATGGCCAATTTCAAGTGAATATAAGCTTCTGAAGTGAAGATATTTACTTTTCAAAAACTTTCTTTTTTTTAAAATTTGCTTGTCAAAAATGTCCATTCTGTGTGTAACCCAGTGGGAAAGTGACAAACTTGAGTGAATTGTGACAATATGACTGAATTGGAGTGAATATGCGTTTATCTCTGTAAGAAAGCGAGCTAGAGCGCTGAAACTGTGGCTATACGCACTTTCATGGAAACACGCTTCTTTGAGGTTTTAAGCTCAGAGCGTGAATCTGAGCGTGTTTCTGGCCTGGGAACAGCTTCAGATCACAGTGCAATGCGTATATGGTATCGTTTGGTCCAATGGCTTTTATGGCCATTTGGAAGTGAATAGAAGCTTCTGAAGTGAAGATATGCACTTTTTCAAAAACTTTCTTTTTTTTTTGTTTTGCTTGTCAAAAATGTCCATTCTGTGTGTAACCCAGTGGGAAAGTGAAAAACTTGAGTGAATTGTGACTATATGACTGAATTGGAGTGAATATGCGTTTATCTCTGTAAGAAAGCGAGCTAGAGCGCTGAAACTGTGGCTATACGCACTTTCATAAAAACATGCTTCTTTGAGGTTTTAAGCTCAGAACGTGAATCTGAGCGTGTTTCCGGCCTGGCAACAGCTTCAGATCACAGTGCAATGCATATATTGTATCGATTGGTCCAATGTGCTTGTATGGCCAATTTTAAGTGAATATAAGCTTCTGAAGTGAAGATATGTACTTTTCAAAAACTTTCTTTTTTTTAGTTTTTTCTTGTCAAAAATGTCTTTTCTGTGTGTAACTTAGTGGGAAAGTGACAAACTTGAGTGAATTGTGACAATATGACTGAATTGGAGTGAATATGCGTTTATCTCTGTAAGAAAGCGAGCTAGAGCGCTGAAACTGTGGCTATACGCACTTTCATGGAAACACGCTTCTTTGAGGTTTTAAGCTCAGAACGTGAATCTGAGCGTGTTTCTGGCCTGGGAACAGCTTCAGATCACAGTGCAATGCGTATATGGTATCGTTTGGTCCAATGGCTTTTATGGCCATTTGGAAGTGAATAGAAGCTTCTGAAGTGAAGATATGCACTTTTTCAAAAACTTTCTTTATTTTAGTTTTGCTTGTCAAAAATGTCCTTTCTGTGTATAACCCAGTGGGAAAGTGAAAAACTTGAGTGAATTGTGACTATATGACTGAATTCGACTGATTATGCGTTTATCTCTGTAAGGAAGCGCGCTAGAGCGCTGAAACTGTGGCTATACGTGCTTTCATGAAAACACGCTTCTTTGAAGTTTTAAGGTCAGAATGTGAAACTGTGCGGGCTTCTGGCCAGGGAACAGCTTCAGATCACAGTGCATTGCATATATTGTATCGGTTGGTCCAATGTGCTTGGATGGCCAATTTCAAGTGAATATAAGCTTCTGAAGTGAAGATATTTCCTTTTCAAAAACTTTCTTTTTTTTAAAATTTGCTTGTCAAAAATGTCCATTCTGTGTGTAACCCAGTGGGAAAGTGACAAACTTGAGTGAATTGTGACAATATGACTGAATTGGAGTGAATATGCGTTTATCTCTGTAAGAAAGCGAGCTAGAGCGCTGAAACTGTGGCTATACGCACTTTCATGGAAACACGCTTCTTTGAGGTTTTAAGCTCAGAACGTGAATCTGAGCGTGTTTCTGGCCTGTGAACAGCTTCAGATCACAGTGCAATGCGTATATGGTATCGTTTGGTCCAATGGCTTTTATGGCCATTTGGAAGTGAATAGAAGCTTCTGAAGTGAAGATATGCACTTTTTCAAAAACTTTCTTTTTTTTTTGTTTTGCTTGTCAAAAATGTCCATTCTGTGTGTAACCCAGTGGGAAAGTGAAAAACTTGAGTGAATTGTGACTATATGACTGAATTGGAGTGAATATGCGTTTATCTCTGTAAGAAAGCGAGCTAGAGCGCTGAAACTGTGGATATACGCACTTTCATAAAAACATGCTTCTTTGAGGTTTTAAGCTCAGAACGTGAATCTGAGCGTGTTTCCGGCCTGGCAACAGCTTCAGATCACAGTGCAATGCATATATTGTATCGATTGGTCCAATGTGCTTGTATGGCCAATTTTAAGTGAATATAAGCTTCTGAAGTGAAGATATGTACTTTTCAAAAACTTTCTTTTTTTTAGTTTTTTCTTGTCAAAAATGTCTTTTCTGTGTGTAACTTAGTGGGAAAGTGACAAACTTGAGTGAATTGTGACAATATGACTGAATTGGAGTGAATATGCGTTTATCTCTGTAAGAAAGCGAGCTAGAGCGCTGAAACTGTGGCTATACGCACTTTCATGGAAACACGCTTCTTTGAGGTTTTAAGCTCAGAACGTGAATCTGAGCGTGTTTCTGGCCTGGGAACAGCTTCAGATCACAGTGCAATGCGTATATGGTATCGTTTGGTCCAATGGCTTTTATGGCCATTTGGAAGTGAATAGAAGCTTCTGAAGTGAAGATATGCACTTTTTCAAAAACTTTCTTTTTTTAGATTTGCTTGTCAGAAATGTCCATTCTGTGTGTTACTCAGTGGGAAAGTGAACAACTTCAGTGAATTGTGACTATATTACTGAATTGGAGTGAATATGCTCCTATCTCTGTAAGGAAGCCCGCTAGAGCGCTGAAACTGTGGCTATACGTGCTTTCCTGAAAACACGCTTCTTTGAGGTTTTAAGCTCAGAATGTGAAACTGTGCGTGCTTCTGGCCAGGGAACAGCTTCAGATCACAGTGCATTGCATATATTGTATCGATTGGTCCAATGTGCTTGTATGGCCAATTTTAAGTGAGTATAAGCTTCTGAAGTGAAGATATGTACTTTTTCAAAAACTTTCTTTTTTTTAGTTTTGCTTGTCAAAAATGTCCTTTTTGTGTGTCACTTAGTGAGAAAGTGACAAACTTGAGTGAATTGTGACAATATGACTGAATTGGAGTGAATATGCGTTTATCTCTGTAAGAAAGCGAGCTAGAGCGCTGAAACTGTGGCTATACTCACTTTCATGGAAACACGCTTCTTTGAGGTTTTAAGCTCAGAACGTGAATCTTAGCGTGTTTCTGGCCTGGGAACAGCTTCAGATCACAGTGCAATGCGTATATGGTATCGTTTGGTCCAATGGCTTTTATGGCCATTTGGAAGTGAATAGAAGCTTCTGAAGTGAAGATATGCACTTTTTCAAAAACTTTCTTTTTTTTAGTTTTGCTTGTCAAAAATGTCCTTTCTGTGTATAACCCAGTGGGAAAGTGAAAAACTTGAGTGAATTGTGACTATATGACTGAATTCGACTGATTATGCGTTTATCTCTGTAAGGAAGCGCGCTAGAGCGCTGAAACTGTGGCTATACGTGCTTTCATGAAAACACGCTTCTTTGAAGTTTTAAGGTCAGAATGTGAAACTGTGCGGGCTTCTGGCCAGGGAACAGCTTCAGATCACAGTGCATTGCATATATTGTATCGGTTGGTCCAATGTGCTTGGATGGCCAATTTCAAGTGAATATAAGCTTCTGAAGTGAAGATATTTACTTTTCAAAAACTTTCTTTTTTTTAAAATTTGCTTGTCAAAAATGTCCATTCTGTGTGTAACCCAGTGGGAAAGTGACAAACTTGAGTGAATTGTGACAATATGACTGAATTGGAGTGAATATGCGTTTATCTCTGTAAGAAAGCGAGCTAGAGCGCTGAAACTGTGGCTATACGCACTTTAATGGAAACACGCTTCTTTGAGGTTTTAAGCTCAGAACGTGAATCTGAGCGTGTTTCTGGCCTGGGAACAGCTTCAGATCACAGTGCAATGCGTATATGGTATCGTTTGGTCCAATGGCTTTTATGGCCATTTGGAAGTGAATAGAAGCTTCTGAAGTGAAGATATGCACTTTTTCAAAAACTTTCTTTTTTTTTGTTTTGCTTGTCAAAAATGTCCATTCTGTGTGTAACCCAGTGGGAAAGTGAAAAACTTGAGTGAATTGTGACTATATGACTGAATTGGAGTGAATATGCGTTTATCTCTGTAAGAAAGCGAGCTAGAGCGCTGAAACTGTGGCTATACGCACTTTCATAAAAACATGCTTCTTTGAGGTTTTAAGCTCAGAACGTGAATCTGAGCGTGTTTCCGGCCTGGCAACAGCTTCAGATCACAGTGCAATGCATATATTGTATCGATTGGTCCAATGTGCTTGTATGGCCAATTTTAAGTGAATATAAGCTTCTGAAGTGAAGATATGTACTTTTCAAAAACTTTCTTTTTTTTAGTTTTTTCTTGTCAAAAATGTCCTTTCTGTGTGTAACTTAGTGGGAAAGTGACAAACTTGAGTGAATTGTGACAATATGACTGAATTGGAGTGAATATGCGTTTATCTCTGTAAGAAAGCGAGCTAGACCGCTGAAACTGTGGCTATACGCACTTTCATGGAAACACGCTTCTTTGAGGTTTTAAGCTCAGAACGTGAATCTGAGCGTGTTTCTGGCCTGGGAACAGCTTCAGATCACAGTGCAATGCGTATATGGTATCGTTTGGTCCAATGGCTTTTATGGCCATTTGGAAGTGAATAGAAGCTTCTGAAGTGAAGATATGCACTTTTTCAAAAACTTTCTTTTTTTTTGTTTTGCATGTCAAAAATGTCCATTCTGTGTGTAACCCAGTGGGAAAGTGAAAAACTTGAGTGAATTGTGACTATATGACTGAATTGGAGTGAATATGCGTTTATCTCTGTAAGAAAGCGAGCTAGAGCGCTGAAACTGTGGCTATACGCACTTTCATAAAAACATGCTTCTTTGAGGTTTTAAGCTCAGAACGTGAATCTGAGCGTGTTTCCGGCCTGGCAACAGCTTCAGATCACAGTGCAATGCATATATTGTATCGATTGGTCCAATGTGCTTGTATGGCCAATTTTAAGTGAATATAAGCTTCTGAAGTGAAGATATGTACTTTTCAAAAACTTTCTTTTTTTTAGTTTTTTCTTGTCAAAAATGTCCTTTCTGTGTGTAACTTAGTGGGAAAGTGACAAACTTGAGTGAATTGTGACAATATGACTGAATTGGAGTGAATATGCGTTTATCTCTGTAAGAAAGCGAGCTAGACCGCTGAAACTGTGGCTATATGCACTTTCATGGAAACACGCTTCTTTGAGGTTTTAAGCTCAGAACGTGAATCTGAGCGTGTTTCTGGCCTGGGAACAGCTTCAGATCACAGTGCAATGCGTATATGGTACCGTTTGGTCCAATGGCTTTTATGGCCATTTGGAAGTGAATAGAAGCTTCTGAAGTGAAGATATGCACTTTTTCAAAAACTTTCTTTTTTTTAGATTTGCTTGTCAGAAATGTCCATTCTGTGTGTTACTCAGTGGGAAAGTGAACAACTTCAGTGAATTGTGACTATATTACTGAATTGGAGTGAATATGCTCCTATCTCTGTAAGGAAGCCCGCTAGAGCGCTGAAACTGTGGCTATACGTGCTTTCCTGAAAACACGCTTCTTTGAGGTTTTAAGCTCAGAATGTGAAACTGTGCGTGCTTCTGGCCAGGGAACAGCTTCAGATCACAGTGCATTGCATATATTGTATCGATTGGTCCAATGTGCTTGTATGGCCAATTTTAAGTGAGTATAAGCTTCTGAAGTGAAGATATGTACTTTTTCAAAAACTTTCTTTTTTTTAGTTTTGCTTGTCAAAAATGTCCTTTTTGTGTGTCACTTAGTGAGAAAGTGACAAACTTGAGTGAATTGTGACAATATGACTGAATTGGAGTGAATATGCGTTTATCTCTGTAAGAAAGCGAGCTAGAGCGCTGAAACTGTGGCTATACTCACTTTCATGGAAACACGCTTCTTTGAGGTTTTAAGCTCAGAACGTGAATCTTAGCGTGTTTCTGGCCTGGGAACAGCTTCAGATCACAGTGCAATGCGTATATGGTATCGTTTGGTCCAATGGCTTTTATGGCCATTTGGAAGTGAATAGAAGCTTCTGAAGTGAAGATATGCACTTTTTCAAAAACTTTCTTTTTTTTAGTTTTGCTTGTCAAAAATGTCCTTTCTGTGTATAACCCAGTGGGAAAGTGAAAAACTTGAGTGAATTGTGACTATATGACTGAATTCGACTGATTATGCGTTTATCTCTGTAAGGAAGCGCGCTAGAGCGCTGAAACTGTGGCTATACGTGCTTTCATGAAAACACGCTTCTTTGAAGTTTTAAGGTCAGAATGTGAAACTGTGCGGGCTTCTGGCCAGGGAACAGCTTCAGATCACAGTGCATTGCATATATTGTATCGGTTGGTCCAATGTGCTTGGATGGCCAATTTCAAGTGAATATAAGCTTCTGAAGTGAAGATATTTACTTTTCAAAAACTTTCTTTTTTTTAAAATTTGCTTGTCAAAAATGTCCATTCTGTGTGTAACCCAGTGGGAAAGTGACAAACTTGAGTGAATTGTGACAATATGACTGAATTGGAGTGAATATGCGTTTATCTCTGTAAGAAAGCGAGCTAGAGCGCTGAAACTGTGGCTATACGCACTTTCATGGAAACACGCTTCTTTGAGGTTTTAAGCTCAGAACGTGAATCTGAGCGTGTTTCTGGCCTGGGAACAGCTTCAGATCACAGTGCAATGCGTATATGGTATCGTTTGGTCCAATGGCTTTTATGGCCATTTGGAAGTGAATAGAAGCTTCTGAAGTGAAGATATGCACTTTTTCAAAAACTTTCTTTTTTTTTGTTTTGCTTGTCAAAAATGTCCATTCTGTGTGTAACCCAGTGGGAAAGTGAAAAACTTGAGTGAATTGTGACTATATGACTGAATTGGAGTGAATATGCGTTTATCTCTGTAAGAAAGCGAGCTAGAGCGCTGAAACTGTGGCTATACGCACTTTCATAAAAACATGCTTCTTTGAGGTTTTAAGCTCAGAACGTGAATCTGAGCGTGTTTCCGGCCTGGCAACAGCTTCAGATCACAGTGCAATGCATATATTGTATCGATTGGTCCAATGTGCTTGTATGGCCAATTTTAAGTGAATATAAGCTTCTGAAGTGAAGATATGTACTTTTCAAAAACTTTCTTTTTTTTAGTTTTTTCTTGTCAAAAATGTCCTTTCTGTGTGTAACTTAGTGGGAAAGTGACAAACTTGAGTGAATTGTGACAATATGACTGAATTGGAGTGAATATGCGTTTATCTCTGTAAGAAAGCGAGCTAGACCGCTGAAACTGTGGCTATACGCACTTTCATGGAAACACGCTTCTTTGAGGTTTTAAGCTCAGAACGTGAATCTGAGCGTGTTTCTGGCCTGGGAACAGCTTCAGATCACAGTGCAATGCGTATATGGTACCGTTTGGTCCAATGGCTTTTATGGCCATTTGGAAGTGAATAGAAGCTTCTGAAGTGAAGATATGCACTTTTTCAAAAACTTTCTTTTTTTTAGATTTGCTTGTCAGAAATGTCCATTCTGTGTGTTACTCAGTGGGAAAGTGAACAACTTCAGTGAATTGTGACTATATTACTGAATTGGAGTGAATATGCTCCTATCTCTGTAAGGAAGCGCGCTAGAGCGCTGAAACTGTGGCTATACGTGCTTTCCTGAAAACACGCTTCTTTGAGGTTTTAAGCTCAGAATGTGAAACTGTGCGTGCTTCTGGCCAGGGAACAGCTTCAGATCACAGTGCATTGCATATATTGTATCGATTGGTCCAATGTGCTTGTATGGCCAATTTTAAGTGAATATAAGCTTCTGAAGTGAAGATATGTACTTTTTCAAAAACTTTCTTTTTTTTAGTTTTGCTTGTCAAAAATGTCCTTTCTGTGTGTAACTTAGTGAGAAAGTGACAAACTTGAGTGAATTGTGACAATATGACTGAATTGGAGTGAATATGCGTTTATATCTGTAAGAAAGCGAGCTAGAGCGCTGAAACTGTGGCTATACGCACTTTCATGGAAACACGCTTCTTTGAGGATTTATGCTCAGAACGTGATTCTGAGCGTGTTTCTGGCCTGGGAACAGCTTCAGATCACAGTGCAATGCGTATAAGGTATCGTTTGGTCCAATGGCTTTTATGGCCATTTGGAAGTGAATAGAAGCTTCTGAAGTGAAGATATGCACTTTTTCAAAAACTTTCTTTTTTTTAGTTTTGCTTGTCAAAAATGTCCTTTCTGTGTATAACCCAGTGGGAAAGTGAAAAACTTGAGTGAATTGTGACTATATGACTGAATTCGAGTGATTATGCGTTTATCTCTGTAAGGAAGCGCGCTAGAGCGCTGAAACTGTGGCTATACGTGCTTTCATGAAAACACGCTTCTTTGAAGTTTTAAGGTCAGAATGTGAAACTGTGCGGGCTTCTGGCCAGGGAACAGCTTCAGATCACAGTGCATTGCATATATTGTATCGATTGGTCCAATGTGCTTGTATGGCCAATTTCAAGTGAATATAAGCTTCTGAAGTGAAGATATTTACTTTTCAAAAACTTTCTTTTTTTTTAATTTTGCTTGTCAAAAATGTCCTTTCTGTGTGTAACCCAGAGGGAAAATGAAAAACTTGAGTGAATTGTGACTATATGACTGAATTGGAGTGAATATGCGTTTATCTCTGTAAGAAAGCGAACTAGAGCGCTGAAACTGTGGCTATACGCACTTTCATGAAAACATGCTTCTTTGAGGTTTTAAGCTCAGAACGTGAATCTGAGCGTGTTTCCGGCCTGGCAACAGCTTCAGATCACAGTGCAATGCATATATTGTAACGTTTGTTCCCATGTGCTTGTATGGCCATTTGGAAGTGAATAGAAGCTTCTGAAGTGAAGATATGCACTTTTTCAAAAACTTTCTTTTTTTTTTGTTTTGCTTGTCAAAAATGTCCATTCTGTGTGTAACCCAGTGGGAAAGTGAAAAACTTGAGTGAATTGTGACTATATGACTGAATTCGACTGATTATGCGTTTATCTCTGTAAGGAAGCGCGCTAGAGCGCTGAAACTGTGGCTATACGTGCTTTCATGAAAACACGCTTCTTTGAAGTTTTAAGGTCAGAATGTGAAACTGTGCGGGCTTCTGGCCAGGGAACAGCTTCAGATCACAGTGCATTGCATATATTGTATCGGTTGGTCCAATGTGCTTGGATGGCCAATTTCAAGTGAATACAAGCTTCTGAAGTGAAGATATTTACTTTTCAAAAACTTTCTTTTTTTTAAAATTTGCCTGTCAAAAATGTCCATTCTGTGTGTAACCCAGTGGGAAAGTGACAAACTTGAGTGAATTGTGACAATATGACTGAATTGGAGTGAATATGCGTTTATCTCTGTAAGAAAGCGAGCTAGAGCGCTGAAACTGTGGCTATACGCACTTTCATGGAAACACGCTTCTTTGAGGTTTTAAGCTCAGAACGTGAATCTGAGCGTGTTTCTGGCCTGGGAACAGCTTCAGATCACAGTGCAATGCGTATATGGTATCGTTTGGTCCAATGGCTTTTATGGCCATTTGGAAGTGAATAGAAGCTTCTGAAGTGAAGATATGCACTTTTTCAAAAACTTTCTTTTTTTTTTGTTTTGCATGTCAAAAATGTCCATTCTGTGTGTAACCCAGTGGGAAAGTGAAAAACTTGAGTGAATTGTGACTATATGACTGAATTGGAGTGAATATGCGTTTATCTCTGTAAGAAAGCGAGCTAGAGCGCTGAAACTGTGGCTATACGCACTTTCATAAAAACATGCTTCTTTGAGGTTTTAAGCTCAGAACGTGAATCTGAGCGTGTTTCCGGCCTGGCAACAGCTTCAGATCACAGTGCAATGCATATATTGTATCGATTGGTCCAATGTGCTTGTATGGCCAATTTTAAGTGAATATAAGCTTCTGAAGTGAAGATATGTACTTTTCAAAAACTTTCTTTTTTTTAGTTTTTTCTTGTCAAAAATGTCCTTTCTGTGTGTAACTTAGTGGGAAAGTGACAAACTTGAGTGAATTGTGACAATATGACTGAATTGGAGTGAATATGCGTTTATCTCTGTAAGAAAGCGAGCTAGACCGCTGAAACTGTGGCTATACGCACTTTCATGGAAACACGCTTCTTTGAGGTTTTAAGCTCAGAACGTGAATCTGAGCGTGTTTCTGGCCTGGGAACAGCTTCAGATCACAGTGCAATGCGTATATGGTACCGTTTGGTCCAATGGCTTTTATGGCCATTTGGAAGTGAATAGAAGCTTCTGAAGTGAAGATATGCACTTTTTCAAAAACTTTCTTTTTTTTAGATTTGCTTGTCAGAAATGTCCATTCTGTGTGTTACTCAGTGGGAAAGTGAACAACTTCAGTGAATTGTGACTATATTACTGAATTGGAGTGAATATGCTCCTATCTCTGTAAGGAAGCCCGCTAGAGCGCTGAAACTGTGGCTATACGTGCTTTCCTGAAAACACGCTTCTTTGAGGTTTTAAGCTCAGAATGTGAAACTGTGCGTGCTTCTGGCCAGGGAACAGCTTCAGATCACAGTGCATTGCATATATTGTATCGATTGGTCCAATGTGCTTGTATGGCCAATTTTAAGTGAGTATAAGCTTCTGAAGTGAAGATATGTACTTTTTCAAAAACTTTCTTTTTTTTAGTTTTGCTTGTCAAAAATGTCCTTTTTGTGTGTCACTTAGTGAGAAAGTGACAAACTTGAGTGAATTGTGACAATATGACTGAATTGGAGTGAATATGCGTTTATCTCTGTAAGAAAGCGAGCTAGAGCGCTGAAACTGTGGCTATACTCACTTTCATGGAAACACGCTTCTTTGAGGTTTTAAGCTCAGAACGTGAATCTTAGCGTGTTTCTGGCCTGGGAACAGCTTCAGATCACAGTGCAATGCGTATATGGTATCGTTTGGTCCAATGGCTTTTATGGCCATTTGGAAGTGAATAGAAGCTTCTGAAGTGAAGATATGCACTTTTTCAAAAACTTTCTTTTTTTTAGTTTTGCTTGTCAAAAATGTCCTTTCTGTGTATAACCCAGTGGGAAAGTGAAAAACTTGAGTGAATTGTGACTATATGACTGAATTCGACTGATTATGCGTTTATCTCTGTAAGGAAGCGCGCTAGAGCGCTGAAACTGTGGCTATACGTGCTTTCATGAAAACACGCTTCTTTGAAGTTTTAAGGTCAGAATGTGAAACTGTGCGGGCTTCTGGCCAGGGAACAGCTTCAGATCACAGTGCATTGCATATATTGTATCGGTTGGTCCAATGTGCTTGGATGGCCAATTTCAAGTGAATATAAGCTTCTGAAGTGAAGATATTTACTTTTCAAAAACTTTCTTTTTTTTAAAATTTGCTTGTCAAAAATGTCCATTCTGTGTGTAACCCAGTGGGAAAGTGACAAACTTGAGTGAATTGTGACAATATGACTGAATTGGAGTGAATATGCGTTTATCTCTGTAAGAAAGCGAGCTAGAGCGCTGAAACTGTGGCTATACGCACTTTCATGGAAACACGCTTCTTTGAGGTTTTAAGCTCAGAACGTGAATCTGAGCGTGTTTCTGGCCTGGGAACAGCTTCAGATCACAGTGCAATGCGTATATGGTATCGTTTGGTCCAATGGCTTTTATGGCCATTTGGAAGTGAATAGAAGCTTCTGAAGTGAAGATATGCACTTTTTCAAAAACTTTCTTTTTTTTTGTTTTGCTTGTCAAAAATGTCCATTCTGTGTGTAACCCAGTGGGAAAGTGAAAAACTTGAGTGAATTGTGACTATATGACTGAATTGGAGTGAATATGCGTTTATCTCTGTAAGAAAGCGAGCTAGAGCGCTGAAACTGTGGCTATACGCACTTTCATAAAAACATGCTTCTTTGAGGTTTTAAGCTCAGAACGTGAATCTGAGCGTGTTTCCGGCCTGGCAACAGCTTCAGATCACAGTGCAATGCATATATTGTATCGATTGGTCCAATGTGCTTGTATGGCCAATTTTAAGTGAATATAAGCTTCTGAAGTGAAGATATGTACTTTTCAAAAACTTTCTTTTTTTTAGTTTTTTCTTGTCAAAAATGTCCTTTCTGTGTGTAACTTAGTGGGAAAGTGACAAACTTGAGTGAATTGTGACAATATGACTGAATTGGAGTGAATATGCGTTTATCTCTGTAAGAAAGCGAGCTAGACCGCTGAAACTGTGGCTATACGCACTTTCATGGAAACACGCTTCTTTGAGGTTTTAAGCTCAGAACGTGAATCTGAGCGTGTTTCTGGCCTGGGAACAGCTTCAGATCACAGTGCAATGCGTATATGGTACCGTTTGGTCCAATGGCTTTTATGGCCATTTGGAAGTGAATAGAAGCTTCTGAAGTGAAGATATGCACTTTTTCAAAAACTTTCTTTTTTTTAGATTTGCTTGTCAGAAATGTCCATTCTGTGTGTTACTCAGTGGGAAAGTGAACAACTTCAGTGAATTGTGACTATATTACTGAATTGGAGTGAATATGCTCCTATCTCTGTAAGGAAGCGCGCTAGAGCGCTGAAACTGTGGCTATACGTGCTTTCCTGAAAACACGCTTCTTTGAGGTTTTAAGCTCAGAATGTGAAACTGTGCGTGCTTCTGGCCAGGGAACAGCTTCAGATCACAGTGCATTGCATATATTGTATCGATTGGTCCAATGTGCTTGTATGGCCAATTTTAAGTGAATATAAGCTTCTGAAGTGAAGATATGTACTTTTTCAAAAACTTTCTTTTTTTTAGTTTTGCTTGTCAAAAATGTCCTTTCTGTGTGTAACTTAGTGAGAAAGTGACAAACTTGAGTGAATTGTGACAATATGACTGAATTGGAGTGAATATGCGTTTATATCTGTAAGAAAGCGAGCTAGAGCGCTGAAACTGTGGCTATACGCACTTTCATGGAAACACGCTTCTTTGAGGATTTATGCTCAGAACGTGATTCTGAGCGTGTTTCTGGCCTGGGAACAGCTTCAGATCACAGTGCAATGCGTATAAGGTATCGTTTGGTCCAATGGCTTTTATGGCCATTTGGAAGTGAATAGAAGCTTCTGAAGTGAAGATATGCACTTTTTCAAAAACTTTCTTTTTTTTAGTTTTGCTTGTCAAAAATGTCCTTTCTGTGTATAACCCAGTGGGAAAGTGAAAAACTTGAGTGAATTGTGACTATATGACTGAATTCGAGTGATTATGCGTTTATCTCTGTAAGGAAGCGCGCTAGAGCGCTGAAACTGTGGCTATACGTGCTTTCATGAAAACACGCTTCTTTGAAGTTTTAAGGTCAGAATGTGAAACTGTGCGGGCTTCTGGCCAGGGAACAGCTTCAGATCACAGTGCATTGCATATATTGTATCGATTGGTCCAATGTGCTTGTATGGCCAATTTCAAGTGAATATAAGCTTCTGAAGTGAAGATATTTACTTTTCAAAAACTTTCTTTTTTTTTAATTTTGCTTGTCAAAAATGTCCTTTCTGTGTGTAACCCAGTGGGAAAATGAAAAACTTGAGTGAATTGTGACTATATGACTGAATTGGAGTGAATATGCGTTTATCTCTGTAAGAAAGCGAACTAGAGGGCTGAAACTGTGGCTATACGCACTTTCATGAAAACATGCTTCTTTGAGGTTTTAAGCTCAGAACGTGAATCTGAGCGTGTTTCCGGCCTGGCAACAGCTTCAGATCACAGTGCAATGCATATATTGTAACGTTTGTTCCCATGTGCTTGTATGGCCATTTGGAAGTGAATAGAAGCTTCTGAAGTGAAGATATGCACTTTTTCAAAAACTTTCTTTTTTTTTTGTTTTGCTTGTCAAAAATGTCCATTCTGTGTGTAACCCAGTGGGAAAGTGAAAAACTTGAGTGAATTGTGACTATATGACTGAATTCGACTGATTATGCGTTTATCTCTGTAAGGAAGCGCGCTAGAGCGCTGAAACTGTGGCTATACGTGCTTTCATGAAAACACGCTTCTTTGAAGTTTTAAGGTCAGAATGTGAAACTGTGCGGGCTTCTGGCCAGGGAACAGCTTCAGATCACAGTGCATTGCATATATTGTATCGGTTGGTCCAATGTGCTTGGATGGCCAATTTCAAGTGAATATAAGCTTCTGAAGTGAAGATATTTACTTTTCAAAAACTTTCTTTTTTTTAAAATTTGCCTGTCAAAAATGTCCATTCTGTGTGTAACCCAGTGGGAAAGTGACAAACTTGAGTGAATTGTGACAATATGACTGAATTGGAGTGAATATGCGTTTATCTCTGTAAGAAAGCGAGCTAGAGCGCTGAAACTGTGGCTATACGCACTTTCATGGAAACACGCTTCTTTGAGGTTTTAAGCTCAGAACGTGAATCTGAGCGTGTTTCTGGCCTGGGAACAGCTTCAGATCACAGTGCAATGCGTATATGGTATCGTTTGGTCCAATGGCTTTTATGGCCATTTGGAAGTGAATAGAAGCTTCTGAAGTGAAGATATGCACTTTTTCAAAAACTTTCTTTTTTTTTTGTTTTGCATGTCAAAAATGTCCATTCTGTGTGTAACCCAGTGGGAAAGTGAAAAACTTGAGTGAATTGTGACTATATGACTGAATTGGAGTGAATATGCGTTTATCTCTGTAAGAAAGCGAGCTAGAGCGCTGAAACTGTGGCTATACGCACTTTCATAAAAACATGCTTCTTTGAGGTTTTAAGCTCAGAACGTGAATCTGAGCGTGTTTCCGGCCTGGCAACAGCTTCAGATCACAGTGCAATGCATATATTGTATCGATTGGTCCAATGTGCTTGTATGGCCAATTTTAAGTGAATATAAGCTTCTGAAGTGAAGATATGTACTTTTCAAAAACTTTCTTTTTTTTAGTTTTTTCTTGTCAAAAATGTCCTTTCTGTGTGTAACTTAGTGGGAAAGTGACAAACTTGAGTGAATTGTGACAATATGACTGAATTGGAGTGAATATGCGTTTATCTCTGTAAGAAAGCGAGCTAGACCGCTGAAACTGTGGCTATACGCACTTTCATGGAAACACGCTTCTTTGAGGTTTTAAGCTCAGAACGTGAATCTGAGCGTGTTTCTGGCCTGGGAACAGCTTCAGATCACAGTGCAATGCGTATATGGTACCGTTTGGTCCAATGGCTTTTATGGCCATTTGGAAGTGAATAGAAGCTTCTGAAGTGAAGATATGCACTTTTTCAAAAACTTTCTTTTTTTTAGATTTGCTTGTCAGAAATGTCCATTCTGTGTGTTACTCAGTGGGAAAGTGAACAACTTCAGTGAATTGTGACTATATTACTGAATTGGAGTGAATATGCGTTTATCTCTGTAAGGAAGCGCGCTAGAGCGCTGAAACTGTGGCTATACGTGCTTTCCTGAAAACACGCTTCTTTGAGGTTTTAAGCTCAGAACGTGAATCTGAGCGTGCTTCTGGCCAGGGAACAGCTTCAGATCACAGTGCATTGCATATATTGTATCGATTGGTCCAATGTGCTTGTATGGACAATTTTAAGTGAATATAAGCTTCTGAAGTGAAGATATGTACTTTTTCAAAAACTTTCTTTTTTTAGATTTGCTTGTCAGAAATGTCCATTCTGTGTGTTACTCAGTGGGAAAGTGAACAACTTCAGTGAATTGTGACTATATTACTGAATTGGAGTGAATATGCTCCTATCTCTGTAAGGAAGCGCGCTAGAGCGCTGAAACTGTGGCTATACGTGCTTTCCTGAAAACACGCTTCTTTGAGGTTTTAAGCTCAGAATGTGAAACTGTGCGTGCTTCTGGCCAGGGAACAGCTTCAGATCACAGTGCATTGCATATATTGTATCGATTGGTCCAATGTGCTTGTATGGCCAATTTTAAGTGAATATAAGCTTCTGAAGTGAAGATATGTACTTTTTCAAAAACTTTCTTTTTTTTAGATTTGCTTGTCAGAAATGTCCATTCTGTGTGTAACTTAGTGGGAAAGTGACAAACTTGAGTGAACTGTGACAATATGACTGAATTGGAGTGAATATGCGTTTATCTCTGTAAGAAAGCGAGCTAGAGCGCTGAAACTGTGGCTATACTCACTTTCATGGAAACACGCTTCTTTGAGGTTTTAAGCTCAGAACGTGAATCTGAGCGTGTTTCTGGCCTGGGAACAGCTTCAGATCACAGTGCAATGCGTATATGGTATCGTTTGGTCCAATGGCTTTTATGGCCATTTGGAAGTGAATAGATGCTTCTGAAGTGAAGATATGCACTTTTTCAAAAACTTTCTTTTTTTTAGTTTTGCTTGTCAAAAATGTCCTTTCTGTGTATAACCCAGTGGGAAAGTGAAAAACTTGAGTGAATTGTGACTATATGACTGAATTCGAGTGATTATGCGTTTATCTCTGTAAGGAAGCGCGCTAGAGCGCTGAAACTGTGGCTATACGTGCTTTCCTGAAAACACGCTTCTTTGAGGTTTTAAGCTCAGAATGTGAAACTGTGCGTGCTTCTGGCCAGGGAACAGCTTCAGATCACAGTGCATTGCATATATTGTATCGATTGGTCCAATGTGCTTGTATGGACAATTTTAAGTGAATATAAGCTTCTGAAGTGAAGATATGTACTTTTTCAAAAACTTTCTTTTTTTAGATTTGCTTGTCAGAAATGTCCATTCTGTGTGTTACTCAGTGGGAAAGTGAACAACTTCAGTGAATTGTGACTATATTACTGAATTGGAGTGAATATGCTCCTATCTCTGTAAGGAAGCGCGCTAGAGCGCTGAAACTGTGGCTATACGTGCTTTCCTGAAAACACGCTTCTTAGAGGTTTTAAGCTCAGAATGTGAAACTGTGCGTGCTTCTGGCCAGGGAACAGCTTCAGATCACAGTGCATTGCATATATTGTATCGATTGGTCCAATGTGCTTGTATGGCCAATTTTAAGTGAATATAAGCTTCTGAAGTGAAGATATGTACTTTTTCAAAAACTTTCTTTTTTTTAGATTTGCTTGTCAGAAATGTCCATTCTGTGTGTAACTTAGTGGGAAAGTGACAAACTTGAGTGAACTGTGACAATATGACTGAATTGGAGTGAATATGCGTTTATCTCTGTAAGAAAGCGAGCTAGAGCGCTGAAACTGTGGCTATACTCACTTTCATGGAAACACGCTTCTTTGAGGTTTTAAGCTCAGAACATGAATCTGAGCGTGTTTCTGGCCTGGGAACAGCTTCAGATCACAGTGCAATGCGTATATGGTATCGTTTGGTCCAATGGCTTTTATGGCCATTTGGAAGTGAATAGATGCTTCTGAAGTGAAGATATGCACTTTTTCAAAAACTTTCTTTTTTTTAGTTTTGCTTGTCAAAAATGTCCTTTCTGTGTATAACCCAGTGGGAAAGTGAAAAACTTGAGTGAATTGTGACTATATGACTGAATTCGAGTGATTATGCGTTTATCTCTGTAAGGAAGCGCGCTAGAGCGCTGAAACTGTGGCTATACGTGCTTTCATGAAAACACGCTTCTTTGAAGTTTTAAGGTCAGAATGTGAAACTGTGCGGGCTTCTGGCCAGGGAACAGCTTCAGATCACAGTGCATTGCATATATTGTATCGGTTGGTCCAATGTGCTTGGATGGCCAATTTCAAGTGAATATAAGCTTCTGAAGTGAAGATATTTACTTTTCAAAAACTTTCTTTTTTTTAAAATTTGCTTGTCAAAAATGTCCATTCTGTGTGTAACCCAGTGGGAAAGTGACAAACTTGAGTGAATTGTGACAATATGACTGAATTGGAGTGAATATGCGTTTATCTCTGTAAGAAAGCGAGCTAGAGCGCTGAAACTGTGGCTATACGCACTTTCATGGAAACACGCTTCTTTGAGGTTTTAAGCTCAGAACGTGAATCTGAGCGTGTTTCTGGCCTGGGAACAGCTTCAGATCACAGTGCAATGCGTATATGGTATCGTTTGGTCCAATGGCTTTCATGGCCATTTGGAAGTGAATAGAAGCTTCTGAAGTGAAGATATGCACTTTTTCAAAAACTTTCTTTTTTTTTTGTTTTGCTTGTCAAAAATGTCCATTCTGTGTGTAACCCAGTGGGAAAGTGAAAAACTTGAGTGAATTGAGACTATATGACTGAATTGGAGTGAATATGCGTTTATCTCTGTAAGAAAGCGAGCTAGAGCGCTGAAACTGTGGCTATACGCACTTTCATAAAAACATGCTTCTTTGAGGTTTTAAGCTCAGAACGTGAATCTGAGCGTGTTTCCGGCCTGGCAACAGCTTCAGATCACAGTGCAATGCATATATTGTATCGATTGGTCCAATGTGCTTGTATGGCCAATTTTAAGTGAATATAAGCTTCTGAAGTGAAGATATGTACTTTTCAAAAACTTTCTTTTTTTTAGTTTTTTCTTGTCAAAAATGTCCTTTCTGTGTGTAACTTAGTGGGAAAGTGACAAACTTGAGTGAATTGTGACAATATGACTGAATTGGAGTGAATATGCGTTTATCTCTGTAAGAAAGCGAGCTAGACCGCTGAAACTGTGGCTATACGCACTTTCATGGAAACACGCTTCTTTGAGGTTTTAAGCTCAGAACGTGAATCTGAGCGTGTTTCTGGCCTGGGAACAGCTTCAGATCACAGTGCAATGCGTATATGGTACCGTTTGGTCCAATGGCTTTTATGGCCATTTGGAAGTGAATAGAAGCTTCTGAAGTGAAGATATGCACTTTTTCAAAAACTTTCTTTTTTTTAGATTTGCTTGTCAGAAATGTCCATTATGTGTGTTACTCAGTGGGAAAGTGAACAACTTCAGTGAATTGTGACTATATTACTGAATTGGAGTGAATATGCTCCTATCTCTGTAAGGAAGCGCGCTAGAGCGCTGAAAATGTGGCTATACGTGCTTTCCTGAAAACACGCTTCTTTGAGGTTTTAAGCTCAGAATGTGAAACTGTGCGTGCTTCTGGCCAGGGAACAGCTTCAGATCACAGTGCATTGCATATATTGTATCGATTGGTCCAATGTGCTTGTATGGCCAATTTTAAGTGAATATAAGCTTCTGAAGTGAAGATATGCACTTTTTCAAAAACTTTCTTTTTTTTAGTTTTGCTTGTCAAAAATGTCCTTTCTGTGTGTAACTTAGTGGGAAAGTGACAAACTTGAGTGAATTGTGACAATATGACTGAATTGGAGTGAATATGCATTTATCTCTGTAAGAAAGCGAGCTAGAGCGCTGAAACTGTGGCTATACTCACTTTCATGGAAACACGCTTCTTTGAGGTTTTAAGCTCAGAACGTGAATCTGAGCGTGTTTCTGGCCTGGGAACAGCTTCAGATCACAGTGCAATGCGTATATGGTATCGTTTGGTCCAATGGCTTTTATGGCCATTTGGAAGTGAAAAGAAGCTTCTGAAGTGAAGATATGCACTTTTTCAAAAACTTTCTTTTTTTTAGTTTTGCTTGTCAAAAATGTCCTTTCTGTGTGTAACCCAGTGGGAAAGTGAAAAACTTGAGTGAATTGTGACTATATGACTGAATTCGAGTGATTATGCGTTTATCTCTGTAAGGAAGCGCGCTAGAGCGCTGAAACTGTGGCTATACGTGCTTTCATGAAAACACGCTTCTTTGAAGTTTTAAGGTCAGAATGTGAAACTGTGCGGGCTTCTGGCCAGGGAACAGCTTCAGATCACAGTGCATTGCATATATTGTATCGATTGGTCCAATGTGCTTGTATGGCCAATTTCAAGTGAATATAAGCTTCTGAAGTGAAGATATTTACTTTTCAAAAACTTTCTTTTTTTTTAATTTTGCTTGTCAAAAATGTCCTTTCTGTGTGTAACCCAGTGGGAAAATGAAAAACTTGAGTGAATTGTGACTATATGACTGAATTGGAGTGAATATGCGTTTATCTCTGTAAGAAAGCGAACTAGAGCGCTGAAACTGTGGCTATACGCACTTTCATGAAAACATGCTTCTTTGAGGTTTTAAGCTCAGAACGTGAATCTGAGCGTGTTTCCGGCCTGGCAACAGCTTCAGATCACAGTGCAATGCATATATTGTAACGTTTGTTCCCATGTGCTTGTATGGCCATTTGCAAGTGAATAGAAGCTTCTGAAGTGAAGATATGCACTTTTTCAAAAACTTTCTTTTTTTTTGTTTTGCTTGTCAAAAATGTCCATTCTGTGTGTAACCCAGTGGGAAAGTGAAAAACTTGAGTGAATTGTGACTATATGACTGAATTGGAGTGAATATGCGTTTATCTCTGTAAGAAAGCGAGCTAGAGCGCTGAAACTGTGGCTATACGCACTTTCATAAAAACATGCTTCTTTGAGGTTTTAAGCTCAGAACGTGAATCTGAGCGTGTGTCCGGCCTGGCAACAGCTTCAGATCACAGTGCAATGCATATATTGTATCGATTGGTCCAATGTGCTTGTATGGCCAATTTTAAGTGAATATAAGCTTCTGAAGTGAAGATATGTACTTTTCAAAAACTTTCTTTTTTTTAGTTTTTTCTTGTCAAAAATGTCCTTTCTGTGTGTAACTTAGTGGGAAAGTGACAAACTTGAGTGAATTGTGACAATATGACTGAATTGGAGTGAATATGCGTTTATCTCTGTAAGAAAGCGAGCTAGAGCGCTGAAACTGTGGCTATACGCACTTTCATGGAAACACGCTTCTTTGAGGTTTTAAGCTCAGAACGTGAATCTGAGCGTGTTTCCGGCCTGGCAACAGCTTCAGATCACAGTGCAATGCATATATTGTATCGTTTGTTCCAATGTCCTTGTATGGCCATTTGGAAGTGAATATAAGCTTCTGAAGTGAACATATGCACTTTTTCAAAAACTTTCTTTTTTTTAGTTTTTTCTTGTCAAAAATGTCCTTTCTGTGTGTAACTTAGTGGGAAAGTGACAAACTTGAGTGAATTGTGACAATATGACTGAATTGGAGTGAATATGCGTTTATCTCTGTAAGAAAGCGAGCTTGAGCGCTGAAACTGTGGCTAAACGCACTTTCATGGAAACACGCTTCTTTGAGGTTTTAAGCTCAGAACGTGAATCTGAGCGTGTTTCTGGCCTGGGAACAGCTTCAGATCACAGTGCAATGCGTATATGGTATCGTTTGGTCCAATGGCTTTTCTGGCCATTTGGAAGTGAATAGAAGCTTCTGAAGTGAAGATATGCACTTTTTCAAAAACTTTCTTTTTTTTAGATTTGCTTGTCAGAAATGTCCATTCTGTGTGTTACTCAGTGAGAAAGTGAACAACTTCAGTGAATTGTGACTATATTACTGAATTGGAGTGAATATGCTCCTATCTCTGTAAGGAAGCGAGCTAGAGCGCTGAAACTGTGGCTATACGTGCTTTCCTGAAAACACGCTTCTTTGAGGTTTTAAGCTCAGAATGTGAAACTGTGCGTGCTTCTGGCCAGGGAACAGCTTCAGATCACAGTGCATTGCATATATTGTATCGATTGGTCCAATGTGCTTGTATGGCCAATTTTAAGTGAATATAAGCTTCTGAAGTGAAGATATGTACTTTTTCAAAAACTTTCTTTTTTTTAGTTTTGCTTGTCAAAAATGTCCTTTCTGTGTGTAACTTAGGGAGAAAGTGACAAACTTGAGTGAATTGTGACAATATGACTGAATTGGAGTGAATATGCGTTTATCTCTGCAAGAAAGCGAGCTAGAGCGCTGAAACTGTGGCTATTCTCACTTTCATGGAAACACGCTTCTTTGAGGTTTTAAGCTCAGAACGTGAATCTGAGCGTGTTTCTGGCCTGGGAACAGCTTCAGATCACAGTGCAATGCGTATATGGTATCGTTTGGTCCAATGGCTTTTATGGCCATTTGGAAGTGAATAGAAGCTTCTGAAGTGAAGATATGCACTTTTTCAAAAACTTTCTTTTTTTTAGTTTTGCTTGTCAAAAATGTCCTTTCTGTGTGTAACCCAGTGGGAAAGTGAAAAACTTGAGTGAATTGTGACTATATGACTGAATTCGAGTGATCATGCGTTTATCTCTGTAAGGAAGCGCGCTAGAGCGCTGAAACTGTGGCTATACGTGCTTTCATGAAAACACGCTTCTTTGAAGTTTTAAGGTCAGAATGTGAAACTGGGCGGGCTTCTGGCCAGGAAACAGCTTCAGATCACAGTGCATTGCATATATTGTATCGATTGGTCCAATGTGCTTGTATGGCCAATTTTAAGTGAATACAAGCTCCTGAAGTGAAGATATTTACTTTTCAAAAACTTTCTTTTTTTTTAATTTTGCTTGTCAAAAATGTCCATTCTGTGTGTAACCCAGTGGGAAAGTGACAAACTTGAGTGAATTGTGACAATATGACTGAATTGGAGTGAATATGCTTTTATCTCTGTAAGAAAGCGAGCTAGAGCGCTGAAACTGTGGCTATACGCACTTTCATGGAAACACGCTTCTTTGAGGTTTTAAGCTCAGAACGTGAATCTGAGCGTGTTTCTGGCCTGGGAACAGCTTCAGATCACAGTGCAATGCGTATATGGTATCGTTTGGTCCAATGGCTTTTATGGCCATTTGGAAGTGAATATAAGCTTCTGAAGTGAAGATATGCACTTTTTCAAAAACTTTCTTTTTTTTAGATTTGCTTGTCAGAAATGTCCATTCTGTGTGTTACTCAGTGGGAAAGTGAACAACTTCAGTGAATTGTGACTATATTACTGAATTGCAGTGAATATGCTCGTATCTCTGTAAGTAAGCGCGCTAGAGCGCTGAAACTGTGGCTATACGCACATTCATGGAAACACGCTTCTTTGACGTTTTAAGCTCAGAACGTGAATCTTAGCGTGTTTCTGGCCTGGGAACAGCTTCAGATCACAGTGCAATGCTTATATGGTATCGATTGGTCCAATGTGCTTGTATGGCCATTTGGAAGTGAATATAAGCTTCTGAAGTGAAGATATGCACTTTTTCAAAAACTTTCTTTTTTTTAATTTTGCTTGTCAAAAATGTCCTTTCTGTGTGTAACTTAGTGGGAAAGTGACAAACTTGAGTGAATTGTGACAATATGACTGAATTGGAGTGAATATGCGTTTATCTCTGTTAGAAAGCGAGCTAGAGCGCTGAAACTGTGGCTATACGCACTTTCATGAAAACATGCTTCTTTGAGGTTTTAAGCTCTGAACGTGAATGTGAGCCTGTTTCTGGCCTGGCAACAGCTTCAGATCACAGTGCAATGCATATATTGTAACGTTTGTTCCCACGTGCTTGTATGGCCATTTGGAAGTGAATAGAAGCTTCTGAAGTGAAGATATGCACTTTTTCAAAAACTTTCTTTTTTTTTTGTTTTGCTTGTCAAAAATGTCCATTCTGTGTGTAACCCAGTGGGAAAGTGAAAAACTTGAGTGAATTGTGACTATATTACTGAATTCGAGTGATTATGCGATTATCTCTGTAAGGAAGCGCGCTAGAGCGCTGAAACTGTGGCTATAAGAACTTTCATGAAAACACGCTTCTTTGAGGTTTTAAGCTCAGAAAGTGAAACTGTGCGTGTTTCTGGCCAGGGAACAGCTTCAGATCACAGTGCAATGCTTATATGGTATCGTTTGGTCCAATGTGCTTGTATGGCCATTTGGAAGTGAGTAGAAGCTTCTGAAGTGAAGATATGCACTTTTTCAAAAACTTTCTTTTTTTTAGATTTGCTTGTCAGAAATGTCCATTCTGTGTGTTACTCAGTGGGAAAGTGAACAACTTCAGTGAATTGTGACTATATTACTGAATTGGAGTGAATATGCGTTTATCTCTGTAAGGAAGCGCGCTAGAGCGCTGAAACTGTGGCTATACGTGCTTTCCTGAAAACACGCTTCTTTGAGGTTTTAAGCTCAGAACGTGAATCTGAGCGTGCTTCTGGCCAGGGAACAGCTTCAGATCACAGTGCATTGCATATATTGTATCGATTGGTCCAATGTGCTTGTATGGCCAATTTTAAGTGAATATAAGCTTCTGAAGTGAAGATATGTACTTTTTCAAAAACTTTCTTTTTTTAGATTTGCTTGTCAGAAATGTCCATTCTGTGTGTTACTCAGTGGGAAAGTGAACAACTTCAGTGAATTGTGACTATATTACTGAATTGGAGTGAATATGCTCCTATCTCTGTAAGGAAGCGCGCTAGAGCGCTGTAACTGTGGCTATACGTGCTTTCCTGAAAACACGCTTCTTTGAGGTTTTAAGCTCAGAATGTGAAACTGTGCGTGCTTCTGGCCAGGGAACAGCTTCAGATCACAGTGCATTGCATATATTGTATCGATTGGTCCAATGTGCTTGTATGGCCAATTTTAAGTGAATATAAGCTTCTGAAGTGAAGATATGTACTTTTTCAAAAACTTTCTTTTTTTTAGTTTTGCTTGTCAAAAATGTCCTTTTTGTGTGTCACTTAGTGTGAAAGTGACAAACTTGAGTGAATTGTGACAATATGACTGAATTGGAGTGAATATGCGTTTATCTCTGTAAGAAAGCGAGCTAGAGCGCTGAAACTGTGGCTATACTCACTTTCATGGAAACACGCTTCTTTGAGGTTTTAAGCTCAGAACGTGAATCTGAGCGTGTTTCTGGCCTGGGAACAGCTTCAGATCACAGTGCAATGCGTATATGGTATCGTTTGGTCCAATGGCTTTTATGGCCATTTGGAAGTGAATAGATGCTTCTGAAGTGAAGATATGCACTTTTTCAAAAACTTTCTTTTTTTTAGTTTTGCTTGTCAAAAATGTCCTTTCTGTGTATAACCCAGTGGGAAAGTGAAAAACTTGAGTGAATTGTGACTATATGACTGAATTCGAGTGATTATGCGTTTATCTCTGTAAGGAAGCGCGCTAAAGCGCTGAAACTGTGGCTATACGTGCTTTCATGAAAACACGCTTCTTTGAAGTTTTAAGGTCAGAATGTGAAACTGTGCGGGCTTCTGGCCAGGGAACAGCTTCAGATCACAGTGCATTGCATATATTGTATCGGTTGTCCAATGTGCTTGGATGGCCAATTTCAAGTGAATATAAGCTTCTGAAGTGAAGATATTTACTTTTCAAAAACTTTCTTTTTTTTAAAATTTGCTTGTCAAAAATGTCCATTCTGTGTGTAACCCAGTGGGAAAGTGACAAACTTGAGTGAATTGTGACAATATGACTGAATTGGAGTGAATATGCGTTTATCTCTGTAAGAAAGCGAGCTAGAGCGCTGAAACTGTGGCTATACGCACTTTCATGGAAACACGCTTCTTTGAGGTTTTAAGCTCAGAACGTGAATCTGAGCGTGTTTCTGGCCTGGGAACAGCTTCAGATCACAGTGCAATGCGTATATGGTATCGTTTGGTCCAATGGCTTTCATGGCCATTTGGAAGTGAATAGAAGCTTCTGAAGTGAAGATATGCACTTTTTCAAAAACTTTCTTTTTTTTAGATTTGCTTGTCAGAAATGTCCATTCTGTGTGTTACTCAGTGGGAAAGTGAACAACTTCACTGAATTGTGACTATATTACTGAATTGGAGTGAATATGCTCCTATCTCTGTCAGGAAGCGCGCTAGAGCGCTGAAACTGTGGCTATACGTGCTTTCCTGAAAACACGCTTCTTTGAGGTTTTAAGCTCAGAATGTGAAACTGTGCGTGCTTCTGGCCAGGGAACAGCTTCAGATCACAGTGCATTGCATATATTTTATCGATTGGTCCAATGTGCTTGTATGGCCAATTTTAAGTGAATATAAGCTTCTGAAGTGAAGATATGTACTTTTTCAAAAACTTTCTTTTTTTTAGTTTTGCTTGTCAAAAATGTCCTTTCTGTGTGTAACTTAGTGAGAAAGTGACAAACTTGAGTGAATTGTGACAATATGACTGAATTGGAGTGAATATGCGTTTATATCTGTAAGAAAGCGAGCTAGAGCGCTGAAACTGTGGCTATACGCACTTTCATGGAATCACGCTTCTTTGAGGATTTATGCTCAGAACGTGAATCTGAGCGTGTTTCTGGCCTGGGATCAGCTTCAGATCACAGTGCAATGCGTATATGGTATCGTTTGTTCCAATGGCTTTTATGGCCATTTGGAAGTGAATAGAAGCTTCTGAAGTGAAGATATGCACTTTTTCAAAAACTTTCTTTTTTTTAGTTTTGCTTGTCAAAAATGTCCTTTCTGTGTATAACCCAGTGGGAAAGTGAAAAACTTGAGTGAATTGTGACTATATGACTGAATTCGAGTGATTATGCGTTTATCTCTGTAAGGAAGCGCGCTAGAGCGCTGAAACTGTGGCTATACGTGCTTTCATGAAAACACGCTTCTTTGAAGTTTTAAGGTCAGAATGTGAAACTGTGCGGGCTTCTGGCCAGGGAACAGCTTCAGATCACAGTGCATTTCATATATTGTATCGATTGGTCCAATGTGCTTGTATGGCCAATTTCAAGTGAATATAAGCTTCTGAAGTGAAGATATTTACTTTTCAAAAACTTTCTTTTTTTTTAATTTTGCTTGTCAAAAATGTCCTTTCTGTGTGTAACCCAGTGGGAAAATGAAAAACTTGAGTGAATTGTGACTATATGACTGAATTGGAGTGAATATGCGTTTATCTCTGTAAGAAAGCGAACTAGAGCGCTGAAACTGTGGCTATACGCACTTTCATGAAAACATGCTTCTTTGAGGTTTTAAGCTCAGAACGTGAATCTGAGCGTGTTTCCGGCCTGGCAACAGCTTCAGATCACAGTGCAATGCATATATTGTAACGTTTGTTCCCATGTGCTTGTATGGCCATTTGGAAGTGAATAGAAGCTTCTGAAGTGAAGATATGCACTTTTTCAAAAACTTTCTTTTTTTTTTGTTTTGCTTGTCAAAAATGTCCATTCTGTGTGTAACCCAGTGGGAAAGTGAAAAACTTGAGTGAATTGTGACTATATGACTGAATTGGAGTGAATATGCGTTTATCTCTGTAAGAAAGCGAGCTAGAGCGCTGAAACTGTGGCTATACGCACTTTCATAAAAACATGCTTCTTTGAGGTTTTAAGCTCAGAACGTGAATCTGAGCGTGTTTCCGGCCTGGCAACAGCTTCAGATCACAGTGCAATGCATATATTGTATCGATTGGTCCAATGTGCTTGTATGGCCAATTTTAAGTGAATATAAGCTTCTGAAGTGAAGATATGTACTTTTCAAAAACTTTCTTTTTTTTAGTTTTTTCTTGTCAAAAATGTCCTTTCTGTGTGTAACTTAGTGGTAAAGTGACAAACTTGAGTGAATTGTGACAATATGACTGAATTGGAGTGAATATGCGTTTATCTCTGTAAGAAAGCGAGCTAGAGCGCTGAAACTGTGGCTATACGCACTTTCATGGAAACACGCTTCTTTGAGGTTTTAAGCTCAGAACGTGAATCTGAGCGTGTTTCTGGCCTGGGAACAGCTTCAGATCACAGTGCAATGCGTATATGGTATCGTTTGGTCCAATGGCTTTTATGGCCATTTGGAAGTGAATAGAAGCTTCTGAAGTGAAGATATGCACTTTTTCAAAAACTTTCTTTTTTTAGATTTGCTTGTCAGAAATGTCCATTCTGTGTGTTACTCAGTGGGAAAGTGAACAACTTCAGTGAATTGTGACTATATTACTGAATTGGAGTGAATATGCTCCTATCTCTGTAAGGAAGCGCGCTAGAGCGCTGAAACTGTGGCTATACGTGCTTTCCTGAAAACACGCTTCTTTGAGGTTTTAAGCTCAGAATGTGAAACTGTGCGTGCTTCTGGCCAGGGAACAGCTTCAGATCACAGTGCATTGCATATATTGTATCGATTGGTCCAATGTGCTTGTATGGCCAATTTTAAGTGAATATAAGCTTCTGAAGTGAAGATATGTACTTTTTCAAAAACTTTCTTTTTTTTAGTTTTGCTTGTCAAAAATGTCCTTTTTGTGTGTCACTTAGTGAGAAAGTGACAAACTTGAGTGAATTGTGACAATATGACTGAATTGGAGTGAATATGCGTTTATCTCTGTAAGAAAGCGAGCTAGAGCGCTGAAACTGTGGCTATACTCACGTTCATGGAAACACGCTTCTTTGAGGTTTTAAGCTCAGAACGTGAATCTGAGCGTGTTTCTGGCCTGGGAACAGCTTCAGATCACAGTGCAATGCGTATATGGTACCGTTTGGTCCAATGGCTTTTATGGCCATTTGGAAGTGAATAGATGCTTCTGAAGTGAAGATATGCACTTTTTCAAAAACTTTCTTTTTTTTAGTTTCGCTTGTCAAAAATGTCCTTTCTGTGTATAACCCAGTGGGAAAGTGAAAAACTTGAGTGAATTGTGACTATATGACTGAATTCGAGTGATTATGCGTTTATCTCTGTAAGGAAGCGCGCTAGAGCGCTGAAACTGTGGCTATACGTGCTTTCATGAAAACACGCTTCTTTGAAGTTTTAAGGTCAGAATGTGAAACTGTGCGGGCTTCTGGCCAGGGAACAGCTTCAGATCACAGTGCATTGCATATATTGTATCGGTTGGTCCAATGTGCTTGGATGGCCAATTTCAAGTGAATATAAGCTTCTGAAGTGAAGATATTTACTTTTCAAAAACTTTCTTTTTTTTAAAATTTGCTTGTCAAAAATGTCCATTCTGTGTGTAACCCAGTGGGAAAGTGACAAACTTGAGTGAATTGTGACAATATGACTGAATTGGAGTGAATATGCGTTTATCTCTGTAAGAAAGCGAGCTAGAGCGCTGAAACTGTGGCTATACGCACTTTCATGGAAACACGCTTCTTTGAGGTTTTAAGCTCAGAACGTGAATCTGAGCGTGTTTCTGGCCTGGGAACAGCTTCAGATCACAGTGCAATGCGTATATGGTATCGTTTGGTCCAATGGCTTTTATGGCCATTTGGAAGTGAATAGAAGCTTCTGAAGTGAAGATATGCACTTTTTCAAAAACTTTCTTTTTTTTTTGTTTTGCTTGTCAAAAATGTCCATTCTGTGTGTAACCCAGTGGGAAAGTGAAAAACTTGAGTGAATTGTGACTATATGACTGAATTGGAGTGAATATGCGTTTATCTCTGTAAGAAAGCGAGCTAGAGCGCTGAAACTGTGGCTATACGCACTTTCATAAAAACATGCTTCTTTGAGGTTTTAAGCTCAGAACGTGAATCTGAGCGTGTTTCCGGCCTGGCAACAGCTTCAGATCACAGTGCAATGCATATATTGTATCGATTGGTCCAATGTGCTTGTATGGCCAATTTTAAGTGAATATAAGCTTCTGAAGTGAAGATATGTACTTTTCAAAAACTTTCTTTTTTTTAGTTTTTTCTTGTCAAAAATGTCCTTTCTGTGTGTAACTTAGTGGGAAAGTGACAAACTTGAGTGAATTGTGACAATATGACTGAATTGGAGTGAATATGCGTTTATCTCTGTAAGAAAGCGAGCTAGACCGCTGAAACTGTGGCTATACGCACTTTCATGGAAACACGCTTCTTTGAGGTTTTAAGCTCAGAACGTGAATCTGAGCGTGTTTCTGGCCTGGGAACAGCTTCAGATCACAGTGCAATGCGTATATGGTACCGTTTGGTCCAATGGCTTTTATGGCCATTTGGAAGTGAATAGAAGCTTCTGAAGTGAAGATATGCACTTTTTCAAAAACTTTCTTTTTTTTAGATTTGCTTGTCAGAAATGTCCATTATGTGTGTTACTCAGTGGGAAAGTGAACAACTTCAGTGAATTGTGACTATATTACTGAATTGGAGTGAATATGCTCCTATCTCTGTAAGGAAGCGCGCTAGAGCGCTGAAAATGTGGCTATACGTGCTTTCCTGAAAACACGCTTCTTTGAGGTTTTAAGCTCAGAATGTGAAACTGTGCGTGCTTCTGGCCAGGGAACAGCTTCAGATCACAGTGCATTGCATATATTGTATCGATTGGTCCAATGTGCTTGTATGGCCAATTTTAAGTGAATATAAGCTTCTGAAGTGAAGATATGCACTTTTTCAAAAACTTTCTTTTTTTTAGTTTTGCTTGTCAAAAATGTCCTTTCTGTGTGTAACTTAGTGGGAAAGTGACAAACTTGAGTGAATTGTGACAATATGACTGAATTGGAGTGAATATGCATTTATCTCTGTAAGAAAGCGAGCTAGAGCGCTGAAACTGTGGCTATACTCACTTTCATGGAAACACGCTTCTTTGAGGTTTTAAGCTCAGAACGTGAATCTGAGCGTGTTTCTGGCCTGGGAACAGCTTCAGATCACAGTGCAATGCGTATATGGTATCGTTTGGTCCAATGGCTTTTATGGCCATTTGGAAGTGAAAAGAAGCTTCTGAAGTGAAGATATGCACTTTTTCAAAAACTTTCTTTTTTTTAGTTTTGCTTGTCAAAAATGTCCTTTCTGTGTGTAACCCAGTGGGAAAGTGAAAAACTTGAGTGAATTGTGACTATATGACTGAATTCGAGTGATTATGCGTTTATCTCTGTAAGGAAGCGCGCTAGAGCGCTGAAACTGTGGCTATACGTGCTTTCATGAAAACACGCTTCTTTGAAGTTTTAAGGTCAGAATGTGAAACTGTGCGGGCTTCTGGCCAGGGAACAGCTTCAGATCACAGTGCATTGCATATATTGTATCGATTGGTCCAATGTGCTTGTATGGCCAATTTCAAGTGAATATAAGCTTCTGAAGTGAAGATATTTACTTTTCAAAAACTTTCTTTTTTTTTAATTTTGCTTGTCAAAAATGTCCTTTCTGTGTGTAACCCAGTGGGAAAATGAAAAACTTGAGTGAATTGTGACTATATGACTGAATTGGAGTGAATATGCGTTTATCTCTGTAAGAAAGCGAGCTAGAGCGCTGAAACTGTGGCTATACGCACTTTCATAAAAACATGCTTCTTTGAGGTTTTAAGCTCAGAACGTGAATCTGAGCGTGTGTCCGGCCTGGCAACAGCTTCAGATCACAGTGCAATGCATATATTGTATCGATTGGTCCAATGTGCTTGTATGGCCAATTTTAAGTGAATATAAGCTTCTGAAGTGAAGATATGTACTTTTCAAAAACTTTCTTTTTTTTAGTTTTTTCTTGTCAAAAATGTCCTTTCTGTGTGTAACTTAGTGGGAAAGTGACAAACTTGAGTGAATTGTGACAATATGACTGAATTGGAGTGAATATGCGTTTATCTCTGTAAGAAAGCGAGCTAGAGCGCTGAAACTGTGGCTATACGCACTTTCATGGAAACACGCTTCTTTGAGGTTTTAAGCTCAGAACGTGAATCTGAGCGTGTTTCCGGCCTGGCAACAGCATCAGATCACAGTGCAATGCATATATTGTATCGTTTGTTCCAATGTCCTTGTATGGCCATTTGGAAGTGAATATAAGCTTCTGAAGTGAACATATGCACTTTTTCAAAAACTTTCTTTTTTTTAGTTTTTTCTTGTCAAAAATGTCCTTTCTGTGTGTAACTTAGTGGGAAAGTGACAAACTTGAGTGAATTGTGACAATATGACTGAATTGGAGTGAATATGCGTTTATCTCTGTAAGAAAGCGAGCTTGAGCGCTGAAACTGTGGCTAAACGCACTTTCATGGAAACACGCTTCTTTGAGGTTTTAAGCTCAGAACGTGAATCTGAGCGTGTTTTTGGCCTGGGAACAGCTTCAGATCACAGTGCAATGCGTATATGGTATCGTTTGGTCCAATGGCTTTTCTGGCCATTTGGAAGTGAATAGAAGCTTCTGAAGTGAAGATATGCACTTTTTCAAAAACTTTCTTTTTTTTAGATTTGCTTGTCAGAAATGTCCATTCTGTGTGTTACTCAGTGAGAAAGTGAACAACTTCAGTGAATTGTGACTATATTACTGAATTGGAGTGAATATGCTCCTATCTCTGTAAGGAAGCGAGCTAGAGCGCTGAAACTGTGGCTATACGTGCTTTCCTGAAAACACGCTTCTTTGAGGTTTTAAGCTCAGAATGTGAAACTGTGCGTGCTTCTGGCCAGGGAACAGCTTCAGATCACAGTGCATTGCATATATTGTATCGATTGGTCCAATGTGCTTGTATGGCCAATTTTAAGTGAATATAAGCTTCTGAAGTGAAGATATGTACTTTTTCAAAAACTTTCTTTTTTTTAGTTTTGCTTGTCAAAAATGTCCTTTCTGTGTGTAACTTAGGGAGAAAGTGACAAACTTGAGTGAATTGTGACAATATGACTGAATTGGAGTGAACATGCGTTTATCTCTGCAAGAAAGCGAGCTAGAGCGCTGAAACTGTGGCTATTCTCACTTTCATGGAAACACGCTTCTTTGAGGTTTTAAGCTCAGAACGTGAATCTGAGCGTGTTTCTGGCCTGGGAACAGCTTCAGATCACAGTGCAATGCGTATATGGTATCGTTTGGTCCAATGGCTTTTATGGCCATTTGGAAGTGAATAGAAGCTTCTGAAGTGAAGATATGCACTTTTTCAAAAACTTTCTTTTTTTTAGTTTTGCTTGTCAAAAATGTCCTTTCTGTGTGTAACCCAGTGGGAAAGTGAAAAACTTGAGTGAATTGTGACTATATGACTGAATTCGAGTGATTATGCGTTTATCTCTGTAAGGAAGCGCGCTAGAGCGCTGAAACTGTGGCTATACGTGCTTTCATGAAAACACGCTTCTTTGAAGTTTTAAGGTCAGAATGTGAAACTGGGCGGGCTTCTGGCCAGGAAACAGCTTCAGATCACAGTGCATTGCATATATTGTATCGATTGGTCCAATGTGCTTGTATGGCCAATTTTAAGTGAATACAAGCTCCTGAAGTGAAGATATTTACTTTTCAAAAACTTTCTTTTTTTTTAATTTTGCTTGTCAAAAATGTCCATTCTGTGTGTAACCCAGTGGGAAAGTGACAAACTTGAGTGAATTGTGACAATATGACTGAATTGGAGTGAATATGCTTTTATCTCTGTAAGAAAGCGAGCTAGAGCGCTGAAACTGTGGCTATACGCACTTTCATGGAAACACGCTTCTTTGAGGTTTTAAGCTCAGAACGTGAATCTGAGCGTGTTTCTGGCCTGGGAACAGCTTCAGATCACAGTGCAATGCGTATATGGTATCGTTTGGTCCAATGGCTTTTATGGCCATTTGGAAGTGAATATAAGCTTCTGAAGTGAAGATATGCACTTTTTCAAAAACTTTCTTTTTTTTAGATTTGCTTGTCAGAAATGTCCATTCTGTGTGTTACTCAGTGGGAAAGTGAACAACTTCAGTGAATTGTGACTATATTACTGAATTGCAGTGAATATGCTCGTATCTCTGTAAGTAAGCGCGCTAGAGCGCTGAAACTGTGGCTATACGCACATTCATGGAAACACGCTTCTTTGACGTTTTAAGCTCAGAACGTGAATCTTAGCGTGTTTCTGGCCTGGGAACAGCTTCAGATCACAGTGCAATGCTTATATGGTATCGATTGGTCCAATGTGCTTGTATGGCCATTTGGAAGTGAATATAAGCTTCTGAAGTGAAGATATGCACTTTTTCAAAAGCTTTCTTTTTTTTAATTTTGCTTGTCAAAAATGTCCTTTCTGTGTGTAACTTAGTGGGAAAGTGACAAACTTGAGTGAATTGTGACAATATGACTGAATTGGAGTGAATATGCGTTTATCTCTGTTAGAAAGCGAGCTAGAGCGCTGAAACTGTGGCTATACGCACTTTCATGAAAACATGCTTCTTTGAGGTTTTAAGCTCTGAACGTGAATGTGAGCCTGTTTCTGGCCTGGCAACAGCTTCAGATCACAGTGCAATGCATATATTGTAACGTTTGTTCCCACGTGCTTGTATGGCCATTTGGAAGTGAATAGAAGCTTCTGAAGTGAAGATATGCACTTTTTCAAAAACTTTCTTTTTTTTTTGTTTTGCTTGTCAAAAATGTCCATTCTGTGTGTAACCCAGTGGGAAAGTGAAAAACTTGAGTGAATTGTGACTATATGACTGAATTCGAGTGATTATGCGATTATCTCTGTAAGGAAGCGCGCTAGAGCGCTGAAACTGTGGCTATAAGAACTTTCATGAAAACACGCTTCTTTGAGGTTTTAAGCTCAGAAAGTGAAACTGTGCGTGTTTCTGGCCAGGGAACAGCTTCAGATCACAGTGCAATGCTTATATGGTATCGTTTGGTCCAATGTGCTTGTATGGCCATTTGGAAGTGAATATAAGCTTCTGAAGTGAAGATATGCACTTTTTCAAAAACTTTCTTTTTTTAAATTTTGCTTGTCAAAAATGTCCATTCTGTGTGTAACCCAGTGGGAAAGTGAAAAACTTGAGTGAATTGTGACTATATGACTGAATTCGAGTGATTATGCGTTTATCTCGGAAAGGAAGCGCGCTAGAGCGCTGAAACTGTGGCTATACTTGCTTTCATGAAAACACGTTTCTTTGAGGTTTTAAGCTCAGAATGTGAAACTGTGCGTGCTTCTGGCCAGGGAACAGCTTCAGATCATAGTGCATTGCATATATTGTATCGATTGGACCAATGTGCTTGTATGGCCAATTTTAAGTGAATATAAGCTTCTGAAGTGAAGATATGCACTTTTTCAAAAACTTTCTTTTTTTTAGTTTTTTCTTGTCAAAAATGTCCTTTCTGTGTGTAACTTAGTGGGAAAGTGACAAACTTGAGTGAATATTGACAATTGGAGTGAATATGCGTTTATCTCTGTAAGAAAGCGAGCTAGAGCGCTGAAACTGTGGCTATACGCACTTTCATGAAAACATGCTTCTTTGAGGTTTTAAGCTCTGAACGTGAATCTGAGCGTGTTTCTGGCCTGGCAACAGCTTCAGATCACAGTGCAATGCATATATTGTAACGTTTGTTCCCATGTGCTTGTATGGCCATTTGGAAGTGAATAGAAGCTTCTGAAGTTAAGATATGCACTTTTTCAAAAACTTTCTTTTTTTTTTGTTTTGCTTGTCAAAAATGTCCATTCTGTGTGTAACCCAGTGGGAAAGTGAAAAACTTGAGTGAATTGTGACTATATGACTGAATTCGAGTGATTATGCGTTTATCTCTGTAAGGAAGCGCGCTAGAGCGCTGAAACTGTGGCTATACGTGCTTTCATGAAAACACGCTTCTTTGAGGTTTTAAGCTCAGAAAGTGAAACTGTGCGTGTTTCTGGCCAGGGAACAGCTTCAGATCAAAGTGCAATGCTTATATGGTATCGTTTGGTCCAATGTGCTTGTATGGCCATTTGGAAGTGAATATAAGCTTCTGAGGTGAAGATATGCACTTTTTCAAAAACTTTCTTTTTTTAAATTTTGCTTGTCAAAAATGTCCATTCTGTGTGTAACCCAGTGGGAAAGTGAAAAACTTGAGTGAATTGTGACTATATGACTGAATTCGAGTGATGATGCGTTTATCTCTGTAAGGAAGCGCGCTAGAGCGCTGAAACTGTGGCTATACGTGCTTTCATGAAAACACGCTTCTTTGAGGTTTTAAGCTCAGAATGTGAAACTGTGCGTGCTTCTGGCCAGGGAACAGCTTCAGATCACAGTGCATTGCATATATTGTATCTATTGGTCCAATGTGCTTGTATGGCCAATTTTAAGTGAATATAAGCTTCTGAAGTGAAGATATGTACTTTTCATAAACTTTCTTTTTTTTAATTTTGCTAGTCAAAAATGTCCATTCTGTGTGTAACCCAGTGGGAAAGTGACAAACTTGAGTGAATTGTGACAATATGACTGAATTGGAGTGAATATGCGTTTATCTCTGTTAGAAAGCGAGCTAGAGCGCTGAAACTGTGGCTATACGCACTTTCATGGAAACACGCTTCTTTGAGGTTTTAAGCTCAGAACGTGAATCTGAGCGTGTTTCTGGCCTGGGAACAGCTTCAGATCACAGTGCAATGCGTATATGGTATCGTTTGGTCCAATGGCTTTTATGGCCATTTGGAGGTGAATAGAAGCTACTGAAGTGAAGATATGCACTTTTTCAAAAACTTTCTTTTTTTTAGATTTGCTTGTCAGAAATGTCCATTCTGTGTGTTACTCTGCGGGAAAGTGATCAACTTCAGTGAATTGTGACTATATTACTGAATTGGAGTGAATATGCTCGTATCTCTGTAAGGCAGTGCGCTAGAGCGCTGAAACTGTGGCTATATGCACTTTCATGGAAACACGCTTCTTTGAGGTTTTAAGCTCAGAACGTGAATCTGAGCGTGTTTCTGGCCTGGGAACAGCTTCAGATCACAGTGCAATGCATATATTGCAACGATTGTTCCCATGTTATTGTATAGCCATTTGGAAGTGAATGTAAGCTTCTGAAGTGAAGATATGCACTTTTTCAAAAACTTTCTTTTTTTTAGTTGTGCTTGTCAAAAAATTCCTTTCTGTGTGTAACTTAGTGGGAAAGTGACAAACTTGAGTGAATTGTGACAATATGACTGAATTGGAGTGAATATACGTTTATCTCTGTAAGAAAGCGAGCAAGAGCGCTGAAACTGTGGCTATACGCACTTTCATGAAAACATGCTTCTTTGAGGTTTTAAGCTCAGAACGTGAATCTGAGCGTGTTTCTGGCCTGGCAACAGCTTCAGATCACAGTGCAATGCATATATTGTAACGTTTGTTCCCATGTGCTTGTATGGCCATTTGGAAGTGAATAGAAGCTTCTGAAGTGAAGATATGCACTTTTTCAAAAACTTTCTTTTTTTTTTGTTTTGCTTGTCAAAAATGTCCATTCTGTGTGTAACCCAGTGGGAAAGTGAAAAACTTGAGTGAATTGTGACTATATGACTGAATTCGAGTGATTATGCGATGATCTCTGTAAGGAAGCGCGCTAGAGCGCTGAAACTGTGGCTATACGAACTTTCATGAAAACACGCTTCTTTGAGGTTTTAAGCTCAGAAAGTGAAACTGTGCGTGTTTCTGGCCAGGGAACAGCTTCAGATCACAGTGCAATGCCTATATGGTACAGTTTGGTCCAATGTGCTTGTATGGCCATTTGGAAGTGAATATAAGCTTCTGAAGTGAAGATATGCACTTTTTCAAAAACTTTCTTTTTTTTAGTTTTGCATGTCAAAAATGTCCTTTCTGTGTGTAACTTAGTGGGAAAGTGACAAACTTGAGTGAATTGTGACAATATGACTGAATTGAAGTGAATATTCGTTTATCTCTGTAAGAAAGCGAGCTAGAGCGCTGAAACTGTGGCTATACGTACTTTCATGAAAACATGCTTCTTTGAGGTTTTAAGCTCAGAACGTGAATCTGAGCGTGTTTCTGGCCTGGCAACAGCTTCAGAACACATTGCAATGCATATATTGTATCGTTTGTTCCCATGTGATTGTTTGGCCATTTGGAAGTGAATAAAAGCTTCTGAAGTGAAGATATTCACTTTTTCAAAAACTTTCTTTTTTTTAGTTTTTTCTTGTCAAAAATGTCCTTTCTGTGTGTAACTTAGTGGGAAAGTGACAAACTTGAGTGAATTGTGACAATTGGAGTGAATATGCGTTTATCTCTGTCAGAAAGCGAGCTAGAGCGCTGTAACTGTGGCTATAAGCACTTTCATGGAAACACGCTTCTTTGAGGTTTTCAGCTCAGAACGTGAATCTGAGCGTGTTTCTGGCCTGGGAACAGCTTCATATCACAGTGCAATGCGTATATGGTATCGTTTGGTCCAATGGCTTTTATGGCCATTTGGAAGTGAATAGAAGCTTCTGAAGTGAAGATATGCACTTTTTCAAAAACTTTCTTTTTTTTAGATTTGCTTGTCAGAAATGTCCATTCTGTGTCTTACTCAGTGGGAAAATGATCAACTTCAGTGAATTGTGACTATATTACTGAATTGGAGTGAATATGCTCGTATCTCTGTAAGGAAGCGCGCTAGAGCGCTGAAACTGTGGCTATACGTGCTTTCATGAAAACACGCTTCTTTGAAGTTTTAAGGTCAGAATGTGAAACTGTGCGTGCTTCTGGCCAGGGAACAGCTTCAGATCACAGTGCATTGCATATATTGTATCGATTGGTCCAATGTGCTTGTATGGCCAATTTTAAGTGAATATAAGCTTCTGAAGTGAAGATATGTACTTTTTCAAAAACTTTCTTTTTTTTAGTTTTTTCTTGTCAAAAATGTCCTTTCTGTGTGTAACTTAGTGGGAAAGTGACAAACTTGAGTGAATTGTGACAATATGACTGAATTGGAGTGAATATGCGTTTATCTCTGTAAAGAAAGCGAGCTAGAGCGCTGAAACTGTGGCTATACGCACTTTCATGGGAACACGCTTCTTTGAGGTTTTCAGCTCAGAACGTGAATCTGAGCGTGTTTCTGGCCTGGCAACAGCTTCAGATCACAGTGCAATGCATATATGGTATCGTTTGGTCCAATGTGCTTGAATGGCCATTTGGAAGTGAATATAAGCTTCTGAAGTGAAGATATGCACTTTTTCAAAAACTTTCTTTTTTTAAATTTTGCTTGTCAAAAATGTCCATTCTGTGTGTAACCCAGTGGGAAAGTGAAAAACTTGAGTGAATTGTGACTATATGACTGAATTCGAGTGATTATGCGTTTATCTCTGTAAGAAAGCGCGCTACAGCGCTGAAACTGTGGCTATACGCACTTTCATGGAAACATGCTTCTTTGAGGTTTTAAGCTCAGAACGTGAATCTGAGCGTGTTTCTGGCCTGGGAACAGCTTCAGATCACAGTGCAATGCGTATATGGTATCGTTTGGTCCAATGGCTTTTATGGCCATTTGGAAGTGAATAGAAGCTTCTGAAGTGAAGATATGCACTTTTTCAAAAACTTTCTTTTTTTTAGATTTGCTTGTCAGAAATGTCCATTCTGTGTGTTACTCTGTGGGAAAGTGATCAACTTCAGTGAATTGTGACTATATTACTGAATTGGAGTGAATATGCTCGTATCTCTGAAAGGCAGTGCGCTAGAGCGCTGAAACTGTGGCTATACGCACTTTCATGGAAACACGCTTCTTTGAGGTTTTAAGCTCAGAACGTGAATCTGAGCGTGTTTCTGGCCTGGGAACAGCTTCAGATCACAGTGCATTGCATATATTGTAACGTTTGTTCCCATGTGCTTGTATGGCCATTTGGAAGTGAATTTAAGCTTCTGAAGTGAAGATATGCACTTTTTCAAAAACTTTCTTTTTTTTAGTTGTGCTTGTCAAAAATGTCATTTCTGTGTGTCACTTAGTGGGAAAGTGAAAAACTTGAGTGAATTGTGACAATATGACTGAATTGGAGTGAATATGCGTTTATCTCTGTCAGAAAGCGAGCTACAGCGCTGAAACTGTGGCTATACGCACTTTCATGGAAACATGCTTCTTTGAGGTTTTAAGCTCAGAACGTGAATCTGAGCGTGTTTCTGGCCTGGGAACAGCTTCAGATCACAGTGCAATGCGTATATGGTATCGTTTGGTCCAATGGCTTTTATGGCCATTTGGAAGTGAATAGAAGCTTCTGAAGTGAAGATATGCACTTTTTCAAAAACTTTCTTTTTTTTAGATTTGCTTGTCAGAAATGTCCATTCTGTGTGTTACTCTGCGGGAAAGTGATCAACTTCAGTGAATTGTGACTATATTACTGAATTGGAGTGAATATGCTCGTATCTCTGTAAGGCAGTGCGCTAGAGCGCTGAAACTGTGGCTATACGCACTTTCATGGAAACACGCTTCTTTGAGGTTTTAAGCTCAGAACGTGAATCTGAGCGTGTTTCTGGCCTGGGAACAGCTTCAGATCACAGTGCAATGCATATATTGCAACGATTGTTCCCATGTTATTGTATGGCCATTTGGAAGTGAATGTAAGCTTCTGAAGTGAAGATATGCACTTTTTCAAAAACTTTCTTTTTTTTAGTTGTGCTAGTCAAAAAATTCCTTTCTGTGTGTAACTTAGTGGGAAAGTGACAAACTTGAGTGAATTGTGACAATATGACTGAATTGGAGTGAATATACGTTTATCTCTGTAAGAAAGCGAGCTAGAGCGCTGAAACTGTGGCTATACGCACTTTCATGAAAACATGCTTCTTTGAGGTTTTAAGCTCAGAACGTGAATCTGAGCGTGTTTCTGGCCTGGCAACAGCTTCAGATCACAGTGCAATGCATATATTGTAACGTTTGTTCCCATGTGCTTGTATGGCCATTTGGAAGTGAATAGAAGCTTCTGAAGTGAAGATATGCAGTTTTTCAAAAACTTTCTTTTTTTTTTGTTTTGCTTGTCAAAAATGTCCATTCTGTGTGTAACCCAGTGGGAAAGTGAAAAACTTGAGTGAATTGTGACTATATGACTGAATTCGAGTGATTATGCGATTATCTCTGTAAGGAAGCGCTCTAGAGCGCTGAAACTGTGGCTATACGAACTTTCATGAAAACACGCTTCTTTGAGGTTTTAAGCTCAGAAAGTGAAACTGTGCGTGTTTCTGGCCAGGGAACAGCTTCAGATCACAGTGCAATGCCTATATGGTACAGTTTGGTCCAATGTGCTTGTATGGCCATTTGGAAGTGAATATAAGCTTCTGAAGTGAAGATATGCACTTTTTCAAAAACTTTCTTTTTTTTAGTTTTGCATGTCAAAAATGTCCTTTCTGTGTGTAACTTAGTGGGAAAGTGACAAACTTGAGTGAATTGTGACAATATGACTGAATTGAAGTGAATATGCGTTTATCTCTGTAAGAAAGCGAGCTAGAGCGCTGAAACTGTGGCTATACGTACTTTCATGAAAACATGCTTCTTTGAGGTTTTAAGCTCAGAACGTGAATCTGAGCGTGTTTCTGGCCTGGCAACAGCTTCAGAACACATTGCAATGCATATATTGTATCGTTTGTTCCCATGTGATTGTTTGGCCATTTGGAAGTGAATAGAAGCTTCTGAAGTGAAGATATTCACTTTTTCAAAAACTTTCTTTTTTTTAGTTTTTTCTTGTCAAAAATGTCCTTTCTGTGTGTAACTTAGTGGGAAAGTGACAAACTTGAGTGAATTGTGACAATTGGAGTGAATATGCGTTTATCTCTGTAAGAAAGCGAGCTAGAGCGCTGTAACTGTGGCTATAAGCACTTTCATGGAAACACGCTTCTTTGAGGTTTTCAGCTCAGAACGTGAATCTGAGCGTGTTTCTGGCCTGGGAACAGCTTCATATCACAGTGCAATGCGTATATGGTATCGTTTGGTCCAATGGCTTTTATGGCCATTTGGAAGTGAATAGAAGCTTCTGAAGTGAAGATATGCACTTTTTCAAAAACTTTCTTTTTTTTAGATTTGCTTGTCAGAAATGTCCATTCTGTGTCTTACTCAGTGGGAAAGTGATCAACTTCAGTGAATTGTGACTATATTACTGAATTGGAGTGAATATGCTCGTATCTCTGTAAGGAAGCGCGCTAGAGCGCTGAAACTGTGGCTATACGTGCTTTCATGAAAACACGCTTCTTTGAAGTTTTAAGGTCAGAATGTGAAACTGTGCGTGCTTCTGGCCAGGGAACAGCTTCAGATCACAGTGCATTGCATATATTGTATCGATTGGTCCAATGTGCTTGTATGGCCAATTTTAAGTGAATATAAGCTTCTGAAGTGAAGATATGTACTTTTTCAAAAACTTTCTTTTTTTAAATTTTGCTTGTCAAAAATGTCCATTCTGTGTGTAACCCAGTGGGAAAGTGAAAAACTTGAGTGAATTGTGACTATATGACTGAATTCGAGTGATGATGCGTTTATCTCTGTAAGGAAGCGCGCTAGAGCGCTGAAACTGTGGCTATACGTGCTTTCATGAAAACACGCTTCTTTGAGGTTTTAAGCTCAGAATGTGAAACTGTGCGTGCTTCTGGCCAGGGAACAGCTTCAGATCACAGTGCATTGCATATATTGTATCTATTGGTCCAATGTGCTTGTATGGCCAATTTTAAGTGAATATAAGCTTCTGAAGTGAAGATATGTACTTTTCATAAACTTTCTTTTTTTTAATTTTGCTAGTCAAAAATGTCCATTCTGTGTGTAACCCAGTGGGAAAGTGAAAAACTTGAGTGAATTGTGACAATATGACTGAATTGGAGTGAATATGCGTTTATCTCTGTTAGAAAGCGAGCTAGAGCGCTGAAACTGTGGCTATACGCACTTTCATGGAAACACGCTTCTTTGAGGTTTTAAGCTCAGAACGTGAATCTGAGCGTGTTTCTGGCCTGGGAACAGCTTCAGATCACAGTGCAATGCGTATATGGTATCGTTTGGTCCAATGGCTTTTATGGCCATTTGGAGGTGAATAGAAGCTACTGAAGTGAAGATATGCACTTTTTCAAAAACTTTCTTTTTTTTAGATTTGCTTGTCAGAAATGTCCATTCTGTGTGTTACTCTGCGGGAAAGTGATCAACTTCAGTGAATTGTGACTATATTACTGAATTGGAGTGAATATGCTCGTATCTCTGTAAGGCAGTGCGCTAGAGCGCTGAAACTGTGGCTATACGCACTTTCATGGAAACACGCTTCTTTGAGGTTTTAAGCTCAGAACGTGAATCTGAGTGTGTTTCTGGCCTGGGAACAGCTTCAGATCACAGTGCAATGCATATATTGCAAAGATTGTTCCCATGTTATTGTATAGCCATTTGGAAGTGAATGTAAGCTTCTGAAGTGAAGATATGCACTTTTTCAAAAACTTTCTTTTTTTTAGTTGTGCTTGTCAAAAAATTCCTTTCTGTGTGTAACTTAGTGGGAAAGTGACAAACTTGAGTGAATTGTGACAATATGACTGAATTGGAGTGAATATACGTTTATCTCTGTAAGAAAGCGAGCAAGAGCGCTGAAACTGTGGCTATACGCACTTTCATGAAAACATGCTTCTTTGAGGTTTTAAGCTCAGAACGTGAATCTGAGCGTGTTTCTGGCCTGGCAACAGCTTCAGATCACAGTGCAATGCATATATTGTAACGTTTGTTCCCATGTGCTTGTATGGCCATTTGGAAGTGAATAGAAGCTTCTGAAGTGAAGATATGCAGTTTTTCAAAAACTTTCTTTTTTTTTTGTTTTGCTTGTCAAAAATGTCCATTCTGTGTGTAACCCAGTGGGAAAGTGAAAAACTTGAGTGAATTGTGACTATATGACTGAATTCGAGTGATTATGCGATTATCTCTGTAAGGAAGCGCGCTAGAGCGCTGAAACTGTGGCTATATGAACTTTCATGAAAACACGCTTCTTTGAGGTTTTAAGCTCAGAAAGTGAAACTGTGCGTGTTTCTGGCCAGGGAACAGCTTCAGATCACAGTGCAATGCCTATATGGTACAGTTTGGTCCAATGTGCTTGTATGGCCATTTGGAAGTGAATATAAGCTTCTGAAGTGAAGATATGCACTTTTTCAAAAACTTTCTTTTTTTTAATTTTGCATGTCAAAAATGTCCTTTCTGTGTGTAACTTAGTGGGAAAGTGACAAACTTGAGTGAATTGTGACAATATGACTGAATTGAAGTGAATATGCGTTTATCTCTGTAAGAAAGCGAGCTAGAGCGCTGAAACTGTGGCTATACGTACTTTCATGAAAACATGCTTCTTTGAGGTTTTAAGCTCAGAACGTGAATCTGAGCGTGTTTCTGGCCTGGCAACAGCTTCAGAACACATTGCAATGCATATATTGTATCGTTTGTTCCCATGTGATTGTTTGGCCATTTGGAAGTGAATAGAAGCTTCTGAAGTGAAGATATTCACTTTTTCAAAAACTTTCTTTTTTTTAGTTTTTTCTTGTCAAAAATGTCCTTTCTGTGTGTAACTTAGTGGGAAAGTGACAAACTTGAGTGAATTGTGACAATTGGAGTGAATATGCGTTTATCTCTGTCAGAAAGCGAGCTAGAGCGCTGTAACTGTGGCTATAAGCACTTTCATGGAAACACGCTTCTTTGAGGTTTTCAGCTCAGAACGTGAATCTGAGCGTGTTTCTGGCCTGGGAACAGCTTCATATCACAGTGCAATGCGTATATGGTATCGTTTGGTCCAATGGCTTTTATGGCCATTTGGAAGTGAATAGAAGCTTCTGAAGTGAAGATATGCACTTTTTCAAAAACTTTCTTTTTTTTAGATTTGCTTGTCAGAAATGTCCATTCTGTGTCTTACTCAGTGGGAAAGTGATCAACTTCAGTGAATTGTGACTATATTACTGAATTGGAGTGAATATGCTCGTATCTCTGTAAGGAAGCGCGCTAGAGCGCTGAAACTGTGGCTATACGTGCTTTCATGAAAACACGCTTCTTTGAAGTTTTAAGGTCAGAATGTGAAACTGTGCGTGCTTCTGGCCAGGGAACAGCTTCAGATCACAGTGCATTGCATATATTGTATCGATTGGTCCAATGTGCTTGTATGGCCAATTTTAAGTGAATATAAGCTTCTGAAGTGAAGATATGTACTTTTTCAAAAACTTTCTTTTTTTTAGTTTTTTCTTGTCAAAAATGTCCTTTCTGTGTGTAACTTAGTGGGAAAGTGACAAACTTGAGTGAATTGTGACAATATGACTGAATTGGAATGAATATGCGTTTATCTCTGTAAAGAAAGCGAGCTAGAGCGCTGAAACTGTGGCTATACGCACTTTCATGGAAACACGCTTCTTTGAGGTTTTCAGCTCAGAACGTGAATCTGAGCGTGTTTCTGGCCTGGCAACAGCTTCAGATCACAGTGCAATGCATATATGGTATCGTTTGGTCCAATGTGCTTGAATGGCCATTTGGAAGTGAATATAAGCTTCTGAAGTGAAGATATGCACTTTTTCAAAAACTTTCTTTTTTTAAATTTTGCTTGTCAAAAATGTCCATTCTGTGTGTAACCCAGTGGGAAAGTGAAAAACTTGAGTGAATTGTGACTATATGACTGAATTCGAGTGATTATGCGATTATCTCTGTAAGGAAGCGCGCTAGAGCGCTGAAACTGTGGCTATACGAACTTTCATGAAAACACGCTTCTTTGAGGTTTTAAGCTCAGAAAGTGAAACTGTGCGTGTTTCTGGCCAGGGAACAGCTTCAGATCACAGTGCAATGCCTATATGGTACAGTTTGGTCCAATGTGCTTGTATGGCCATTTTGAAGTGAATATAAGCTTCTGAAGTGAAGATATGCACTTTTTCAAAAACTTTCTTTTTTTTAGTTTTGCATGTCAAAAATGTCCTTTCTGTGTGTAACTTAGTGGGAAAGTGACAAACTTGAGTGAATTGTGACAATATGACTGAATTGAAGTGAATATGCGTTTATCTCTGTAAGAAAGCGAGCTAGAGCGCTGAAACTGTGGCTATACGTACTTTCATGAAAACATGCTTCTTTGAGGTTTTAAGCTCAGAACGTGAATCTGAGCGTGTTTCTGGCCTGGCAACAGCTTCAGAACACATTGCAATGCATATATTGTATCGTTTGTTCCCATGTGATTGTTTGGCCATTTGGAAGTGAATAGAAGCTTCTGAAGTGAAGATATTCACTTTTTCAAAAACTTTCTTTTTTTTAGTTTTTTCTTGTCAAAAATGTCCTTTCTGTGTGTAACTTAGTGGGAAAGTGACAAACTTGAGTGAATTGTGACAATTGGAGTGAATATGCGTTTATCTCTGTAAGAAAGCGAGCTAGAGCGCTGTAACTGTGGCTATAAGCACTTTCATGGAAACACGCTTCTTTGAGGTTTTCAGCTCAGAACGTGAATCTGAGCGTGTTTCTGGCCTGGGAACAGCTTCATATCACAGTGCAATGCGTATATGGTATCGTTTGGTCCAATGGCTTTTATGGCCATTTGGAAGTGAATAGAAGCTTCTGAAGTGAAGATATGCACTTTTTCAAAAACTTTCTTTTTTTTAGATTTGCTTGTCAGAAATGTCCATTCTGTGTCTTACTCAGTGGGAAAGTGATCAACTTCAGTGAATTGTGACTATATTACTGAATTGGAGTGAATATGCTCGTATCTCTGTAAGGAAGCGCGCTAGAGCGCTGAAACTGTGGCTATACGTGCTTTCATGAAAACACGCTTCTTTGAAGTTTTAAGGTCAGAATGTGAAACTGTGCGTGCTTCTGGCCAGGGAACAGCTTCAGATCACAGTGCATTGCATATATTGTATCGATTGGTCCAATGTGCTTGTATGGCCAATTTTAAGTGAATATAAGCTTCTGAAGTGAAGATATGTACTTTTTCAAAAACTTTCTTTTTTTAAATTTTGCTTGTCAAAAATGTCCATTCTGTGTGTAACCCAGTGGGAAAGTGAAAAACTTGAGTGAATTGTGACTATATGACTGAATTCGAGTGATTATGCGTTTATCTCTGTAAGAAAGCGCGCTACAGCGCTGAAACTGTGGCTATACGCACTTTCATGGAAACATGGTTCTTTGAGGTTTTAAGCTCAGAACGTGAATCTGAGCGTGTTTCTGGCCTGGGAACAGCTTCAGATCACAGTGCAATGCGTATATGGTATCGTTTGGTCCAATGGCTTTTATGGCCATTTGGAAGTGAATAGAAGCTTCTGAAGTGAAGATATGCACTTTTTCAAAAACTTTCTTTTTTTTAGATTTGCTTGTCAGAAATGTCCATTCTGTGTGTTACTCTGTGGGAAAGTGATCAACTTCAGTGAATTGTGACTATATTACTGAATTGGAGTGAATATGCTCGTATCTCTGAAAGGCAGTGCGCTAGAGCGCTGAAACTGTGGCTATACGCACTTTCATGGAAACACGCTTCTTTGAGGTTTTAAGCTCAGAACGTGAATCTGAGCGTGTTTCTGGCCTGGGAACAGCTTCAGATCACAGTGCATTGCATATATTGTAACGTTTGTTCCCATGTGCTTGTATGGCCATTTGGAAGTGAATTTAAGCTTCTGAAGTGAAGATATGCTCTTTTTCAAAAACTTTCTTTTTTTTAGTTGTGCTTGTCAAAAATGTCATTTCTGTGTGTCACTTAGTGGGAAAGTGACAAACTTGAGTGAATTGTGACAATATGACTGAATTGGAGTGAATATGCGTTTATCTCTGTCAGAAAGCGAGCTAGAGCGCTGAAACTGTGGCTATACGCACTTTCATGGAAACATGCTTCTTTGAGGTTTTAAGCTCAGAACGTGAATCTGAGCGTGTTTCTGGCCTGGGAACAGCTTCAGATCACAGTGCAATGCGTATATGGTATCGTTTGGTCCAATGGCTTTTATGGCCATTTGGAAGTGAATAGAAGCTTCTGAAGTGAAGATATGCACTTTTTCAAAAACTTTCTTTTTTTTAGATTTGCTTGTCAGAAATGTCCATTCTGTGTGTTACTCTGTGGGAAAGTGATCAACTTCAGTGAATTGTGACTATATTACTGAATTGGAGTGAATATGCTCGTATCTCTGTAAGGCAGTGCGCTAGAGCGCTGGAACTGTGGCTATACGCACTTTCATGGAAACACGCTTCTTTGAGGTTTTAAGCTCAGAACGTGAATCTGAGCGTGTTTCTGGCCTGGGAACAGCTTCAGATCACAGTGCAATGCATATATTGCAACGTTTGTTCCCATGCTATTGTATGGCCATTTGGAAGTGAATATAAGCTTCTGAAGTGAAGATATGCACTTTTTCAAAAACTTTCTTTTTTTAGTTGTGCTTGTCAAAAAAATCCTTTCTGTGTGTAACTTAGTGGGAAAGTGACAAACTTGAGTGAATTGTGACAATATGACTGAATTGGAGTGAATATGCGTTTATCTCTGTCAGAAAGCGAGCTAGAGCGCTGAAACTGTGGCTATACGCACTTTCATGGAAACACGCTTCTTTGAGGTTTTAAGCTCAGAAAGTGAAACTGTGCGTGTTTCTGGCCAGGGAACAGCTTCAGATCACAGTGCAATGCCTATATGGTATCGTTTGGTCCAATGTGCTTGTATGGCCATATGGAAGTGAATATAAGCTTCTGAAGTGAAGATATGCACTTTTTCAAAAACTTTCTTTTTTTTAGTTTTGCATGTCAAAAATGTCCTTTCTGTGTGTAACTTAGTGGGAAAGTGACAAACTTGAGTGAATTGTGACAATATGACTGAATTGAAGTGAATATGCGTTTATCTCTGTAAGAAAGCGAGCTAGAGCGCTGAAACTGTGGCTATACGCACTTTCATGGAAACACGCTTCTTTGAGGTTTTAAGCTCAGAAAGTGAAACTGTGCGTGTTTCTGGCCAGGGAACAGCTTCAGAACACAGTGCAATGCATATATTGTATCGTTTGTTCGCATGTGATTGTTTGGCCATTTGGAAGTGAATAGAAGCTTCTGAAGTGAAGATATTCACTTTTTCAAAAACTTTCTTTTTTTTAGTTTTTTCTTGTCAAAAATGTCCTTTCTGTGTGTAACTTAGTGGGAAAGTGACAAACTTGAGTGAATTGTGACAATTGGAGTGAATATGCGTATATCTCTGGAAGAAACGGAGCTAGAGCGCTGTAACTGTGGCTATAAGCACTTTCATGGAAACACGCTTCTTTGAGGTTTTCAGCTCAGAACGTGAATCTGAGCGTTTTTCTGGCCTGGGAACAGCTTCATATCACAGTGCAATGCGTATATGGTATCGTTTGGTCCAATGGCTTTTATGGCCATTTGGAAGTGAATAGAAGCTTCTGAAGCGAAGATATGCACTTTTTCAAAAACTTTCTTTTTTTTAGATTTGCTTGTCAGAAATGTCCATTCTGTGTGTTACTCTGCGGGAAAGTGATCAACTTCAGTGAATTGTGACTATATTACTGAATTGGAGTGAATATGCTCGTATCTCTGTAAGGCAGTGCGCTAGAGCGCTGAAACTGTGGCTATACGCACTTTCATTAAAACATTCTTCTTTGAGGTTTTAAGCTCAGAACGTGAATCTGAGCGTGTTTCTGGCCTGGGAACAGCTTCAGATCACAGTGCAATGCATATATTGCAACGATTGTTCCCATGTTATTGTATGGCCATTTGGAAGTGAATATAAGCTTCTGAAGTGAAGATATGCACTTTTTCAAAAACTTTCTTTTTTTTAGTTGTGCTTGTCAAAAAATTCCTTTCTGTGTGTAACTTAGTGGGAAAGTGACAAACTTGAGTGAATTGTGACAATATGACTGAATTGGAGTGAATATACGTTTATCTCTGTAAGAAAGCGAGCTAGAGCGCTGAAACTGTGGCTATACGCACTTTCATGAAAACATGCTTCTTTGAGGTTTTAAGCTCAGAACGTGAATCTGAGCGTGTTTCTGGCCTGGCAACAGCTTCAGATCACAGTGCAATGCATATATTGTAACGTTTGTTCCCATGTGCTTGTATGGCCATTTGGAAGTGAATAGAAGCTTCTGAAGTGAAGATATGCAGTTTTTCAAAAACTTTCTTTTTTTTTTGTTTTGCTTGTCAAAAATGTCCATTCTGTGTGTAACCCAGTGGGAAAGTGAAAAACTTGAGTGAATTGTGACTATATGACTGAATTCGAGTGATTATGCGATTATCTCTGTAAGGAAGCGCGCTAGAGCGCTGAAACTGTGGCTATACGAACTTTCATGAAAACACGATTCTTTGAGGTTTTAAGCTCAGAAAGTGAAACTGTGCGTGTTTCTGGCCAGGGAACAGCTTCAGATCACAGTGCAATGCCTATATGGTACAGTTTGGTCCAATGTGCTTGTATGGCCATTTGGAAGTGAATATAAGCTTCTGAAGTGAAGATATGCACTTTTTCAAAAACTTTCTTTTTTTTAGTTTTGCATGTCAAAAATGTCCTTTCTGTGTGTAACTTAGTGGGAAAGTGACAAACTTGAGTGAATTGTGACAATATGACTGAATTGAAGTGAATATGCGTTTATCTCTGTAAGAAAGCGAGCTAGAGCGCTGAAACTGTGGCTATACGTACTTTCATGAAAACATGCTTCTTTGAGGTTTTAAGCTCAGAACGTGAATCTGAGCGTGTTTCTGGCCTGGCAACAGCTTCAGAACACATTGCAATGCATATATTGTATCGTTTGTTCCCATGTGATTGTTTGGCCATTTGGAAGTGAATAGAAGCTTCTGAAGTGAAGATATTCACTTTTTCAAAAACTTTCTTTTTTTTAGTTTTTTCTTGTCAAAAATGTCCTTTCTGTGTGTAACTTAGTGGGAAAGTGACAAACTTGAGTGAATTGTGACAATTGGAGTGAATATGCGTTTATCTCTGTAAGAAAGCGAGCTAGAGCGCTGTAACCGTGGCTATAAGCACTTTCATGGAAACACGCTTCTTTGAGGTTTTCAGCTCAGAACGTGAATCTGAGCGTGTTTCTGGCCTGGCAACAGCTTCATATCACAGTGCAATGCGTATATGGTATCGTTTGGTCCAATGGCTTTTATGGCCATTTGGAAGTGAATAGAAGCTTCTGAAGTGAAGATATGCACTTTTTCAAAAACTTTCTTTTTTTTAGATTTGCTTGTCAGAAATGTCCATTCTGTGTCTTACTCAGTGGGAAAGTGATCAACTTCAGTGAATTGTGACTATATTACTGAATTGGAGTGAATATGCTCGTATCTCTGTAAGGAAGCGCGCTAGAGCGCTGAAACTGTGGCTATACGTGCTTTCATGAAAACACGCTTCTTTGAAGTTTTAAGGTCAGAATGTGAAACTGTGCGTGCTTCTGGCCAGGGAACAGCTTCAGATCACAGTGCATTGCATATATTGTATCGATTGGTCCAATGTGCTTGTATGGCCAATTTTAAGTGAATATAAGCTTCTGAAGTGAAGATATGTACTTTTTCAAAAACTTTCTTTTTTTAAATTTTGCTTGTCAAAAATGTCCATTCTGTGTGTAACCCAGTGGGAAAGTGAAAAACTTGAGTGAATTGTGACTATATGACTGAATTCGAGTGATTATGCGTTTATCTCTGTAAGAAAGCGCGCTACAGCGCTGAAACTGTGGCTATACGCACTTTCATGGAAACATGCTTCTTTGAGGTTTTAAGCTCAGAACGTGAATCTGAGCGTGTTTCTGGCCTGGGAACAGCTTCAGATCACAGTGCAATGCGTATATGGTATCGTTTGGTCCAATGGCTTTTATGGCCATTTGGAAGTGAATAGAAGCTTCTGAAGTGAAGATATGCACTTTTTCAAAAACTTTCTTTTTTTTAGATTTGCTTGTCAGAAATGTCCATTCTGTGTGTTACTCTGTGGGAAAGTGATCAACTTCAGTGAATTGTGACTATATTACTGAATTGGAGTGAATATGCTCGTATCTCTGAAAGGCAGTGCGCTAGAGCGCTGAAACTGTGGCTATACGCACTTTCATGGAAACACGCTTCTTTGAGGTTTTAAGCTCAGAACGTGAATCTGAGCGTGTTTCTGGCCTGGGAACAGCTTCAGATCACAGTGCATTGCATATATTGTAACGTTTGTTCCCATGTGCTTGTATGGCCATTTGGAAGTAAATTTAAGCTTCTGAAGTGAAGATATGCACTTTTTCAAAAACTTTCTTTTTTTTAGTTGTGCTTGTCAAAAATGTCATTTCTGTGTGTCACTTAGTGGGAAAGTGACAAACTTGAGTGAATTGTGACAATATGACTGAATTGGAGTGAATATGCGTTTATCTCTGTCAGAAAGCGAGCTAGAGCGCTGAAACTGTGGCTATACGCACTTTCATGGAAACATGCTTCTTTGAGGTTTTAAGCTCAGAACGTGAATCTGAGCGTGTTTCTGGCCTGGGAACAGCTTCAGATCACAGTACATTGCGTATATGGTATCGTTTGGTCCAATGGCTTTTATGGCCATTTGGAAGTGAATAGAAGCTTCTGAAGTGAAGATATGCACTTTTTCAAAAACTTTCTTTTTTTTAGATTTGCTTGTCAGAAATGTCCATTCTGTGTGTTACTCTGTGGGAAAGTGATCAACTTCAGTGAATTGTGACTATATTACTGAATTGGAGTGAATATGCTCGTATCTCTGTAAGGCAGTGCGCTAGAGCGCTGAAACTGTGGCTATACGCACTTTCATGGAAACACGCTTCTTTGAGGTTTTAAGCTCAGAACGTGAATCTGAGCGTGTTTCTGGTCTGGGAACAGCTTCAGATCACAGTGCAATGCATATATTGCAACGTTTGTTCCCATGTTATTGTATGGCCATTTGGAAGTGAATATAAGCTTCTGAAGTGAAGATATGCACTTTTTCAAAAACTTTCTTTTTTTAGTTGTGCTTGTCAAAAAATTCCTTTCTGTGTGTAACTTAGTGGGAAAGTGACAAACTTGAGTGAATTGTGACAATATGACTGAATTGGAGTGAATATGCGTTTATCTCTGTCAGAAAGCGAGCTAGAGCGCTGAAACTGTGGCTATACGCACTTTCATGGAAACACGCTTCTTTGAGGTTTTAAGCTCAGAAAGTGAAACTGTGCGTGTTTCTGGCCAGGGAACAGCTTCAGATCACAGTGCAATGCCTATATGGTATCGTTTGGTCCAATGTGCTTGTATGGCCATATGGAAGTGAATATAAGCTTCTGAAGTGAAGATATGCACTTTTTCAAAAACTTTCTTTTTTTTAGTTTTGCATGTCAAAAATGTCCTTTCTGTGTGTAACTTAGTGGGAAAGTGACAAACTTGAGTGAATTGTGACAATATGACTGAATTGAAGTGAATATGCGTTTATCTCTGTAAGAAAGCGAGCTAGAGCGCTGAAACTGTGGCTATACGCACTTTCATGGAAACACGCTTCTTTGAGGTTTTAAGCTCAGAAAGTGAAACTGTGCGTGTTTCTGGCCAGGGAACAGCTTCAGAACACAGTGCAATGCATATATTGTATCGTTTGTTCGCATGTGATTGTTTGGCCATTTGGAAGTGAATAGAAGCTTCTGAAGTGAAGATATTCACTTTTTCAAAAACTTTCTTTTTTTTAGTTTTTTCTTGTCAAAAATGTCCTTTCTGTGTGTAACTTAGTGGGAAAGTGACAAACTTGAGTGAATTGTGACAATTGGAGTGAATATGCGTATATCTCTGGAAGAAAGGGAGCTAGAGCGCTGAAACTGTGGCTATACGCACTTTCATTAAAACATTCTTCTTTGAGGTTTTAAGCTCAGAACGTGAATCTGAGCGTGTTTCTGGCCTGGGAACAGCTTCAGATCACAGTGCAATGCATATATTGCAACGTTTGTTCCCATGCTATTGTATGGCCATTTGGAAGTGAATATAAGCTTCTGAAGTGAAGATATGCACTTTTTCAAAAACTTTCTTTTTTTTAGATTTGCTTGTCAGAAATGTCCATTCTGTGTCTTACTCAGTGGGAAAGTGATCAACTTCAGTGAATTGTGACTATATTACTGAATTGGAGTGAATATGCTCGTATCTCTGTAAGGAAGCGCGCTAGAGCGCTGAAACTGTGGCTATACGTGCTTTCATGAAAACACGCTTCTTTGAAGTTTTAAGGTCAGAATGTGAAACTGTGCGTGCTTCTGGCCAGGGAACAGCTTCAGATCACAGTGCATTGCATATATTGTATCGATTGGTCCAATGTGCTTGTATGGCCAATTTTAAGTGAATATAAGCTTCTGAAGTGAAGATATGTACTTTTTCAAAAACTTTCTTTTTTTTAGTTTTTTCTTGTCAAAAATGTCCATTCTGTGTGTAACTTAGTGGGAAAGTGACAAACTTGAGTGAATTGTGACAATATGACTGAATTGGAGTGAATATGCGTTTATCTCTGTAAGAAAGCGAGCTAGAGCGCTGAAACTGTGGCTATACGCACTTTCATGGAAACACGCTTCTTTGAGGTTTTCAGCTCAGAACGTGAATCTGAGCGTGTTTCTGGCCTGGGAACAGCTTCAGATCACAGTGCAATGCGTATATGGTATCGTTTGGTCCAATGGCTTTTATGGCCATTTGGAAGTGAATAGAAGCCTCTGAAGTGAAGATATGCACTTTTTCAAAAACTTTCTTTTTTTTTAATTTTGCTTGTCAAAAATGTCCTTTGTGTGTGTAACCCAGTGGGAAAGTGAAAAACTTGAGTGAATTGTGACTATATGACTGAATTCGAGTGATTATGCGTTTATCTCTGAAAGGAAGCGCGCTAGAGCGCTGAAACTGTGGCTATACGTGCTTTCATGAAAACACGCTTCTTTGAGGTTTTAAGGTCAGAATGTGAAACTGTGCGTGCTTCTGGCCAGGGAACAGCTTCAGATCACAGTGCATTGCATATATTGTATCGATTTGTCCAATGTGCTTGTATGGCCAATTTTAAGTGAATATAAGCTTCTGAAGTGAAGATATGTACTTTTCAAAAACTTTCTTTTTTTTTAATTTTGCTTGTCAAAAATGTCCATTCTGTGTGTAACCCAGTGGGAAAGTGACAAACTTGAGTGAATTGTGACAATATGACTGAATTGGAGTGAATATGCGTTTATCTCTGTAAGAAAGCGAGCTAGAGCGCTGAAACAGTGCCTATACGCACTTTCATGGAAACACGCTTCTTTGAGGTTTTAAGCTCAGAACGTCAATCTGAGCGTGTTTCTGGCCTGGCAACAGCTTCAGATCACAATGCAATGCATATATTGTAACGTTTGTTCCCATGTGCTTGTATGGCCATTTGGAAGTGAATAGAAGCTTCTGAAGTGAAGATATGTACTTTTTCAAACACTTTCTTTTTTTTTGTTTTGCTTGTCAAAAATGTCCATTCTGTGTGTAACCCAGTGGGAAAGTGAAAAACTTGAGTGAATTGTGACTATATGACTGAATTCGAGTGATTATGCGATTATCTCTGTAAGGAAGCGCGCTAGAGCGCTGAAACTGTTGTGATTTACGAAATGAACCAAGAGCGACAACCAGTAGAATGCAAAAAGGAGGCTTTATTTCTGAAGGGGGAAACCCCCCAACAGAGCTGGCAACGGTACAAAGTCCACAATCCAAAAACAGTATCCAATGGGCGTAATCCAGAATCGTAACCAGGGCACCAATAACAAAGTTCGTGGTCAGACAAAAAGGGTTCGGTACACAGGCGTAGGTTTGGAGGAGAAACAAACTCATAAGCCAAAGACAGTCCAAATCCAAAACCAGGGCAGTAATCACAAAATCAAGGTCGGGCAGAAAAAGGTCAAAACTCACAGATGCAACAATATCCAAAAAGGGCAAACCAAAATCAATAGTCGAGCAATCCAATCAGAAAGATAAACACTGAGCAATCAAGGCGAGAAACGTGGCACGAGAAAACTAGGGAGAACGATCTGACAAGAAAGTGTACCAAACAGACATCTTATATACACACCCGGGGTAAACACATGACCAGGGAGAACAGGTGCAATCAATGGGAACAAAGATTAGGGAGAGACACATGAGGAATAAACTAATTACATGAATTAGGCTGTAGCCAAAACACAGACAGGGATCACAAGACAAACCTAAGTACAAACAACAGCTCCGGTTAAGGAGTACTAAAAGTGCATAGTCTAAAGAAAAGGAAAGCATGAGATATAAGTGGAAAACTGCAGCAGAGATAATTAGGGATAGGCAAGGAGGCGGAGACTAGAATTGGGCGACAGCTGAGAGATCATTAGTTAATTAGTAAGTGCAGCTATACAATCCCAAGTGCTTGTTAGTAAGTTAGTCCAAATATACAAGGTTAGTGTGGGTTAGTATTTAGCAAAAACAATAAACCGTTAGTATGTGTTAGTAAGACAGTAAAAGAGAGAGGAAGGAAGAACACGAGATCATGAAAGAAGATTGAAACCCAGAAACCAATAAATCACCCGAATGAGTGTCACACAAGACAAGGGACCGTGAGCAAAGATACACACCTGACAAGACAGGGGAGACAAAGTGCAAAGCATGGAAAATAAACATGGCATGAAACATGGCTATGAAAACAAAACATGGCATGGAGACTGATAACCAAAACATGAAAATAATAAAACAGGAAATCCTTCATACCAAATACACAATACATAATCTAAGAATGGTCAGACAAAGTCAGTGGTCTCTAAACACAAGAATCAATCATGGCACTTGGCCAGGCACAGAACTTAAACTAGACAGCAGAATCCAGAATCCCAACAGAACCCCCCTCCCAACGAACGCCTCCTGGCGTTCAACCTGAAAGTCTCTGGTGACTAGCATGAAAGTCTTTGATGAGGTTTTTATCCAATATGTGCCTTGCTGGCACCCAACTGCGATGTTCAGGTCCGTAACCCTCCCAGTCGACGAGGTACTGCAGTCCTCTGCCTCGTCGACGAGAGTCCAGGAGGGCACGGACCGTGTAGGCTTCGCCTCCATTGATGATCCGGGCGGGTGGTGGGGGATCAGGTCCAGAGGACAGGGGGTGGGTTACTGCAGGTTTTAACTGGGACACATGGAAAGTGGGGTGTATGCGTCGCATGGACAGGGGGAGACGGAGGCGAACGGCAGTGGGACTTAGGACCCTTTCAATGGTGAAAGGGCCCAGGAATTTGGGGAAAAGCTTACCCCCGTTACCTCTGAGGGGAATGTCCCTTGAAGACAACCAGACCCGCTGCCCAGGTCGGTACATGGGCGCCGCGGTGCGTCTCTTGTCGGCCTGTTCTTTCATCCGAGCGACCGACCTGAGCAGGGCCTGGCGGGTGGCAGTCCAGGTGCGTCTGCACCTACGGACGAATTCGCGGACTGAGGGGACAGCTACCTCCTCCTCCTGGGACGGGAACAAAGGGGGCTGGTAGCCCAGGCAGGCTTTGAAGGGGGAGACGCCGGAGGCAGCAGAGGTGTGGCTGTTCAACGCGTATTCCACCCACGGTAACTGATAGCTCCAGGAGGAGGGGTTCCTAATACAGAGACATCGTAAAACACTTTCCACACACTGGTTAGCTCGCTCGGTCTGGCCATTAGTCTGGGGGTGGAAACCTGATGACAAACTGACTGAAGTGCCTAAAGCTTTAAAGAATGTTCTCCAAAAAAGTGCAGTGAACTGGGGGCCGCGATCGGAAGTGATATCAGTGGGTATGCCGTGGAGTCTAATGACATGTTGGATTACTAGGTTGGCAGTGTCTTGAGCAGAAGGGAGTTTAGTGAGGGGAACTAAGTGAACTGCTTTGGAGAATCTATCAACAATTGTGAGAATGGTGGTGTGGTGATTGGATGAGGGAAGGCCTGTGATAAAATCAAGAGCAATATGGGACCAGGGGCGGTGTGGTGTAGGAAGGGGCTGCAATAAACCTTGAGGTGGTTGGTGAGAAGTCTTAGCCTGGGCACAGACCGAGCAAGCAGCAACGAAGCCCTGGACATCTTGAGTGAGTTCTGGCCACCAAAACCTCTGAAGAATAAAGTTCTTAGTGCGGCGGATACCAGGGTGGCAGGACAGTCTGGATGCGTGTCCCCATTCCAGGACTTGGGAGCGTAAGGTAGCTGGCACATATAAACAATTGGTGGGACACGCACTGGGAGTAGCAGCATTGTTTTGGGCATTTCTGACTTCTCTCTCAATATCAAGACATAATGCATTAATGAACGCTTCTTTAGGGAGGATGGTATCTTTGTTAATTTCCTCTTCCTGGATTTCAAAACAACGGGAGAGGGCATCAGGCTTGACATTCTTACTTCCAGGTCGATAGGCAATATGAAAGTTGAATCGTGAAAAGAAAAGTGCCCACCTGGCTTGTCGCGGATTGAGTCTTTTGGCCGTTTGTAGATATTCCAGGTTCTTGTGGTCTGTCCAGACAATGAAGGGTACCTTGGAGCCCTCCAGCCATTGTCTCCACTCTTCTAAGGCCAACTTTACCGCCAACAGCTCCCGATTCCCAATGTCGTAGTTTCTTTCTGCAGAGCTGAGGCGGCGAGAAAAGAAGGCACAAGGATGGACCTTACCATCTTCTGTGGACCTCTGCGACAGGATGGCTCCAGCACCGATATTGGAGGCGTCCACTTCAACAATAAACTGGAGTTCTGGATTGGGAATGGTTAGGATAGGTGCAGAGGTGAAACGAGCTTTTAAGTCATTGAAGGCCTCTTCAGCCTTTTCGGACCACAGAAACTTGGATTTAGAAGAGGTGAGAGCAGTAAGAGGAGCGGCAACAGAACTATAATTCCGGATGAACCGGCGGTAAAAGTTAGCGAAGCCCAAAAATCGCTGGAGAGACTTACGGTCCTCTGGTCTGGGCCAATTAGTGACAGCTTCCACCTTTAGGGGGTCCATCCGGATGGTGTCTGGGGAGATGATGTAACCCAAAAACGTAGTGGTTTCCACATTAAATTCACATTTTTCAGCTTTAACAAAGAGGCGGTTCTCCAGGAGGCGACGGAGCACTTGGCGAACATGTTTGACATGGGCCTCCTGGGACTCTGAAAAAATCAGGATATCGTCAAGATACACAAACACAAACTTATTTATCATGTCTCTTAAAACATCGTTGACAAGGTTTTGAAACACTGCTGGAGCGTTAGTAAGCCCGAAAGGAAGAACTAAATACTCCCAGTGTCCCGTGGGAGTGTTAAAGGCAGTCTTCCATTCGTCCCCCTCTCTGATGCGTACCAGGTGATAGGCATTACGGAGGTCGAGCTTAGTAAAAATCTTAGCTCCTTGCAGGAGATCGAAAGCAGTGTTCATTAGAGGAAGTGGATAGCGATTCTTGACAGTTATTTCGTTAAGTCCACGGTAATCTATACAGGGTCTTAATGATCCGTCCTTCTTAGACACGAAGAAGAATCCGGCACCAGCAGGTGATGATGACGGGCGTATAATGCCAGCAGCAAGAGACTCTGAGAGATACTTCTCCATGGCTTGGGTTTCTGGTCTGGAGAGTGAATAGAGTCGGCCTCTAGGGGGCATAGTACCTGGCTTCAGGTCTATGGTGCAGTCATAAGGTCGGTGAGGTGGTAAGCTGGTGGCCCGGGACTTAGAGAACACTTCCTTGAGATCATGAAACTCTAGGGGGACCTTCTCAAGATCTGGTATTTCTTCTTGGGATGGGCTGTGTTGAGGTTCGCGGGCGTTGTGGAGGCATGCCAGGGAGCAGTTGGGGCTCCAACCCTTAACCTCATTCTTCCGCCAATCAATATTTGGGAGGTGTTTGGCCATCCATGGATGGCCCAAAACAATGGGAGCATGGGGAGAATGTAAGAGGAGGAGCTGAATGGTTTCGTGGTGGTTTCCTGAGGTTTTGAGTTTGATGGGGCTGGTAGCGTGAGTTATCTGGGCTATTTTCTGGCCACTGAGTGAATTGGCCACCCGGTCAGGAAAGATCCTCTCGGTAGGGATTCCCCATTCTTGAGCCAGCTCCACATCGATGAGGTTCTCCTCAGCGCCGGTATCAATGAGGGCTAGGGTGGACTTACTCCCTCCTCCCCACTCCAGGATAACTGGGAGGCACGTACGGTTCTTAGTCTCCTGCACTGGCGTCACTCCAATCACTACTCTTCTCTGTGCACCAGGGGAACTTCTCTTGTTGGGACACTGAGCAATGTGGTGTCCCCCCTTGCCACAGTAGAAGCAGGCCCCTTCTCTGCGACGGCGGTTCTTCTCCTCCACAGGGATGCGAGTACGGCCCAGTTGCATGGGTTCTGGCTCAGGAGGACTGTCGCCAGTAGGGGGTGGTAGAGGCAGAGTGCTCTGGAGGAGTGGGTTAGGTCGTCTGCGGGAGGCGAAGCGTCTGCGTTCTTCCAATCGGGAATCCACGCGAATAGCCAAGTCGACCAAGTCATCCAAATCCTCCGGTAACTCCCGGGAAACCAGCTCATCCTTTAACGCTTCAGAAAGCCCGTTAAAAAAGGCATCGAACAAAGCTCTATGTCCCCACCTGCTGTTGGTAGCCAGTGTCTGGAAATCAATGGCGTAGTCGGCCACGGAACAGCTCCCCTGTCGAATGCGCAGAATTTCTCGTCCCGCCTCGTGACCCAGCTTCGTGCGGTCAAAGATGCGCCTCATCTCCTCACCCAGCAGACCAGATGTCTGCACGCAGGGTAGATCTGCTTCCCATGCAGCTGTAGCCCACTGCTTGGCCCTTCCCGTCAGTTGCGTGATGATGAAAGCAACCCGAGCTCTTTCGGTGGGGAATGACGAGGGCTGTAGGCTGAAAATGAGCTTGCACTGGGTGAGAAAAGCCCGACATGCTCCCGGGTTCCCGTCGTACCTCTCAGGCGGTGGCAGGCGTGGCTCGCAGACTGGCAGTGGCGGAGCAGACGCAGGAGCAGGAGTGGCATGGACGGCAGGCTGGGGAGACTGTAGCCGCTGAGCGTCTTGCACAGAGCGAGTGAGATCCGCCATCTGAAGACTCATGGTTTGCATATGTTGCATAAGAGCCCGAAGCTGACGCTCTTGGAATTCTAACTGAGCGCCCTGTTGGTGCACTGCCTCCTGCAGAGACTGGTCTGACGCTGGCTCCGTCATGGTCAGATCGTAATGTTGTGATTTACGAAATGAACCAAGAGCGACAACCAGTAGAATGCAAAAAGGAGGCTTTATTTCTGAAGGGGGAAACCCCCCAACAGAGCTGGCAACGGTACAAAGTCCACAATCCAAAAACAGTATCCAATGGGCGTAATCCAGAATCGTAACCAGGGCACCAATAACAAAGTTCGTGGTCAGACAAAAAGGGTTCGGTACACAGGCGTAGGTTTGGAGGAGAAACAAACTCATAAGCCAAAGACAGTCCGAATCCAAAACCAGGGCAGTAATCACAAAATCAAGGTCGGGCAGAAAAAGGTCAAAACTCACAGATGCAACAATATCCAAAAAGGGCAAACCAAAATCAATAGTCGAGCAATCCAATCAGAAAGATAAACACTGAGCAATCAAGGCGAGAAACGTGGCACGAGAAAACTAGGGAGAACGATCTGACAAGAAAGTGTACCAAACAGACATCTTATATACACACCCGGGGTAAACACATGACCAGGGAGAACAGGTGCAATCAATGGGAACAAAGATTAGGGAGAGACACATGAGGAATAAACTAATTACATGAATTAGGCTGTAGCCAAAACACAGACAGGGATCACAAGACAAACCTAAGTACAAACAACAGCTCCGGTTAAGGAGTACTAAAAGTGCATAGTCTAAAGAAAAGGAAAGCATGAGATATAAGTGGAAAACTGCAGCAGAGATAATTAGGGATAGGCAAGGAGGCGGAGACTAGAATTGGGCGACAGCTGAGAGATCATTAGTTAATTAGTAAGTGCAGCTATACAATCCCAAGTGCTTGTTAGTAAGTTAGTCCAAATATACAAGGTTAGTGTGGGTTAGTATTTAGCAAAAACAATAAACCGTTAGTATGTGTTAGTAAGACAGTAAAAGAGAGAGGAAGGAAGAACACGAGATCATGAAAGAAGATTGAAACCCAGAAACCAATAAATCACCCGAATGAGTGTCACACAAGACAAGGGACCGTGAGCAAAGATACACACCTGACAAGACAGGGGAGACAAAGTGCAAAGCATGGAAAATAAACATGGCATGAAACATGGCTATGAAAACAAAACATGGCATGGAGACTGATAACCAAAACATGAAAATGATAAAACAGGAAATCCTTCATACCAAATACACAATACATAATCTAAGAATGGTCAGACAAAGTCAGTGGTCTCTAAACACAAGAATCAATCATGGCACTTGGCCAGGCACAGAACTTAAACTAGACAGCAGAATCCAGAATCCCAACAGAAACTGTGGCTATACGAACTTTCATGAAAACACGCCTCTTTGAGGTTTTAAGCTCAGAAAGTGAAACTGTGCGTGTTTCTGGCCAGGGAACAGCTTCAGATCACAGTGCAATGCCTATATAGTATCGTTTGGTCCAATGTGCTTGTATGGCCATTTGGAAGTGAATATAAGCTTCTGAAGTGAAGATATGCACATTTTCAAAAACTTTCTTTTTTTTTAGTTTTGCATGTCAAAAATGTCCTCTCTGTGTGTAACTTAGTGGGAAAGTGACTAACTTGAGTGAATTGTGACAAAATGACTGAATTGAAGTGAATATGCGTTTATCTCTGTAAGAAAGCGAGCTAGAGCGCTGAAACTGTGGCTATACGTACTTTCATGAAAACATGCTTCTTTGAGGCTTTAAGCTCAGAACGTGAATCTGAGCGTGTTTCTGGCCTGGCAACAGCTTCAGAACACAGTGCAATGCATATATTGTATCGTTTGTTCCCATGTGCTTGTATGGCCATTTGGAAGTAAATTTAAGCTTCTGAAGTGAAGATATGCACTTTTTCAAAAACTTTCTTTTTTTTAGTTTTTTCTTGTCAAAAATGTCCTGTCTGTGTGTAACTTAGTGGGAAAGTGACAAACTTGAGTGAATTGTGACAATTGGAGTGAATATGCGTTTATCTCTGTAAGAAAGCGAGCTAGAGCGCTGTAACTGTGGCTATAAGCACTTTCATGGAAACACGCTTCTTTGAGGTTTTCAGCTCAGAACGTGAATCTGAGCGTGTTTCTGGCCTGGGAACAGCTTCATATCACAGTGCAATGCGTATATGGTATCGTTTGGTCCAATGGCTTTTATGGCCATTTGGAAGTGAATAGAAGCTTCTGAAGTGAAGATATGCACTTTTTCAAAAACTTTCTTTTTTTTAGATTTGCTTGTCAGAAATGTCCATTCTGTGTCTTACTCAGTGGGAAAGTGATCAACTTCAGTGAATTGTGACTATATTACTGAATTGGAGTGAATATGCTCGTATCTCTGTAAGGAAGCGCGCTAGAGCGCTGAAACTGTGGCTATACGTGCTTTCATGAAAACACGCTTCTTTGAAGTTTTAAGGTCAGAATGTGAAACTGTGCGTGCTTCTGGCCAGGGAACAGCTTCAGATCACAGTGCATTGCATATATTGTATCGATTGGTCCAATGTGCTTGTATGGCCAATTTTAAGTGAATATAAGCTTCTGAAGTGAAGATATGTACTTTTTCAAAAACTTTCTTTTTTTTAGTTTTTTCTTGTCAAAAATGTCTTTTCTGTGTGTAACTTAGTGGGAAAGTGACAAACTTGAGTGAATTGTGACAATATGACTGAATTGGAGTGAATATGCGTTTATCTCTGTAAGAAAGCGAGGTAGAGCGCTGAAACTGTGGCTATACGCACTTTCATGAAAACATGCTTCTTTGAGGTTTTAAGCTCAGAACGTGAATCTGAGCGTGTTTCTGGCCTGGGAACAGCTTCAGATCACAGTGCAATGCATATATGGTAACGTTTGTTCCCATGTGCTTGTATGGCCATTTGGAAGTGAATAGAAGCTTCTGGAGTGAAGATATGCAGTTTTTCAAAAACTTTCTTTTTTTTTGCTTTGCTTGTCAAAAATGTCCATTCTGTGTGTAACCCAGTGGGAAAGTGAAAAACTTGAGTGAATTGTGACTATATGACTGAATTCGAGTGATTATGCGATTATCTCTGTAAGGAAGCGCGCTAGAGCGCTGAAACTGTGGCTATACGAACTTTCATGAAAACACGCTTCTTTGAGGTTTTAAGCTCAGAAAGTGAAACTGTGCGTGTTTCTGGCCAGGGAACAGCTTCAGATCACAGTGCAATGCCTATATGGTATCGTTTGGTCCAATGTGCTTGTATGGCCATTTGGAAGTGAATATAAGCTTCTGAAGTGAAGATATGCACTTTTTCAAAAACTTTCTTTTTTTTAGTTTTGCATGTCAAAAATGTCCTTTCTGTGTGTAACTTAGTAGGAAAGTGACAAACTTGAGTGAATTGTGACAATATGACTGAATTGAAGTGAATATGCGTTTATCTCTGTAAGAAAGCGAGCTAGAGCGCTGAAACTGTGGCTATACGTACTTTCATGAAAACATGCTTCTTTGAGGTTTTAAGCTCAGAACGTGAATCTGAGCGTGTTTCTGGCCTGGCAACAGCTTCAGATCACAGTGCAATGCATATATTGTATCGTTTGTTCGCATGTGATTGTTTGGCCATTTGGAAGTGAATAGAAGCTTCTGAAGTGAAGATATTCACTTTTTCAAAAACTTTCTTTTTTTTAGTTTTTTCTTGTCAAAAATGTCCTTTCTGCGGGTCACTTAGTGGGAAAGTGACAAACTTGAGTGAATTGTGACAATATGACTGAATTGGAGTGAATATGCGTTTATCTCTGTAAGAAAGCGAGCTAGAGCGCTGAAACTGTGGCGATACGCACTTTCATGGAAACACGCTTCTTTGAGGTTTTCAGCTCAGAACGTGAATCTGAGCGTGTTTCTGGCCTGGGAACAGCTTCAGATCACAGTGCAATGCGTATATGGTATCGTTTGGTCCAATGGCTTTTATGGCCATTTGGAAGTGAATATAAGCTTCTGAAGTGAAGATATGCACTTTTTCAAAAACTTTCTTTTTTTTTAATTTTGCTTGTGAAAAATGTCCTTTCTGTGTGTAACCCAGTGGGAAAGTGACAAACTTGAGTGAATTGTGACAATATGACTGAATTGGAGTGAATATGCGTTTATCTCTGTAAGAAAGCGAGCTAGAGCGCTGAAACTGTGCCTATACGCACTTTCATGGAAACACGCTTCTTTGAGGTTTTAAGCTCAGAACGACAATCTGAGCGTTTTTCTGGCCTGGCAACAGCTTCAGATCACAATGCAATGCATATATTGTAACGTTTGTTCCCATGTGCTTGTATGGCCATTTGGAAGTGAATAGAAGCTTCTGAAGTGAAGATATGTACTTTTTCAAAAACTTTCTTTTTTTTAGTTTTTTCTTGTCAAAAATGTCCTTTCTGTGTGTAACTTAGTGGGAAAGTGACAAACTTGAGTGAATTGTGACAATATGACTGAATTGGAGTGAATATGCGCTTATCTCTGTAAGAAAGCGAGCTCGAGCGCTGAAACTGTGGCTATACGCACTTTCATGGAAACACGCTTCTTTGAGGTTTTCAGCTCAGAACGTGAATCTGAGCGTGTTTCTGGCCTGGCAACAACTTCAGAACACAGTGCAATGCATATATTGTATCGTTTCTTCGCATGTGATTGTTTGGCCATTTGGAAGTGAATAGAAGCTTCTGAAGTGAAGATATTCACTTTTTCAAAAACTTTCTTTTTTTTAGTTTTTTCTTGTCAAAAATGTCCTTTCTGTGTGTAAATTAGTGGGAAAGTGACAAACTTGAGTGAATTGTGACAATTGGAGTGAATATGCGTTTATCTCTGTAAGAAAGCGAGCTAGAGCGCTGTAACTGTGGCTAAAAGCACTTTCATGGAAACACGCTTCTTTGAGGTTTTCAGCTCAGAACGTGAATCTGAGCGTGTTTCTGGCCTGGGAACAGCTTCATATCACAGTGCAATGCGTATATGGTATCGTTTGGTCCAATGGCTTTTATGGCCATTTGGAAGTGAATAGAAGCTTCTGAAGTGAAGATATGCACTTTTTCAAAAACTTTCTTTTTTTTAGATTTGCTTGTCAGAAATGTCCATTCTGTGTCTTACTCAGTGGGAAAGTGATCAACTTCAGTGAATTGTGACTATATTACTGAATTGGAGTGAATATGCTCGTATCTCTGTAAGGAAGCGCGCTAGAGCGCTGAAACTGTGGCTATACGTGCTTTCATGAAAACACGCTTCTTTGAAGTTTTAAGGTCAGAATGTGAAACTGTGCGTGCTTCTGGCCAGGGAACAGCTTCAGATCACAGTGCATTGCATATATTGTATCGATTGGTCCAATGTGCTTGTATGGCCAATTTTAAGTGAATATAAGCTTCTGAAGTGAAGATATGTACTTTTTCAAAAACTTTCTTTTTTTTAGTTTTTTCTTGTCAAAAATGTCCTTTCTGTGTGTAACTTAGTGGGAAAATGACAAACTTGAGTGAATTGTGACAATATGACTGAATTGGAGTGAATATGCGTTTATCTCTGTAAGAAAGCGAGCTAGAGCGCTGAAACTGTGGCTATACGCACTTTCATGAAAACATGCTTCTTTGAGGTTTTAAGCTCAGAACGTCAATCTGAGCGTGTTTCTGGCCTGGCAACAGCTTCAGATCACAGTGCAATGCATATATTGTAACGTTTGTTCCCATGTGCTTGTATGGCCATTTGGAAGTGAATAGAAGCTTCTGGAGTGAAGATATGCAGTTTTTCAAAAACTTTCTTTTTTTTTGTTTTGCTTGTCAAAAATGTCCATTCTGTGTGTAACCCAGTGGGAAAGTGAAAAACTTGAGTGAATTGTGACTATATGACTGAATTCGAGTGATTATGCGATTATCTCTGTAAGGAAGCGCGCAAGAGCGCTGAAACTGTGGCTATACGAACTTTCATGAAAACACGCTTCTTTGAGGTTTTAAGCTCAGAAAGTGAAACTGTGCGTGTTTCTGGCCAGGGAACAGCTTCAGATCACAGTGCAATGCCTATATGGTATCGTTTGGTCCAATGTCCTTGCATGGCCATTTGGAAGTGAATATAAGCTTCTGAAGTGAAGATATGCACTTTTTCAAAAACTTTCTTTTTTTTAGTTTTGCATGTCAAAAATGTCCTTTCTGTGTGTAACTTAGTGGGAAAGTGACAAACTTGAGTGAATTGTGACAATATGACTGAATTGAAGTGAATATGCGTTTATCTCTGTAAGAAAGCGAGCTAGAGCGCTGAAACTGTGGCTATACGTACTTTCATGAAAACATGCTTCTTTGAGGTTTTAAGCTCAGAACGTGAATATGAGCGTGTTTCTGGCCTGGCAACAGCTTCAGAACACAGTGCAATGCATATATTGTTTCGTTTGTTCGCATGTGATTGTTTGGCCATTTTGGAAGTGAATAGAAGCTTCTGAAGTGAAGATATTCACTTTTTCAAAAACTTTCTTTTTTTTAGTTTTTTCTTGTCAAAAATGTCCTTTCTGTGTGTCACTTAGTGGGAAAGTGACAAACTTGAGTGAATTGTGACAATTGGAGTGAATATGCGTTTATCTCTGTAAGAAAGCGAGCTAGAGCGCTGTAACTGTGGCTATAAGCACTTTCATGGAAACACGCTTCTTTGAGGTTTTCAGCTCAGAACGTGAATCTGAGCGTGTTTCTGGCCAGGGAACAGCTTCAGATCAAAGTGCAATGCTTATATGGTATCGTTTGGTCCAATGTGCTTGTATGGCCATTTAGAAGTGAATATAAGCTTCTGAAGTGAAGATATGCACTTTTTCAAAAACTTTCTTTTTTTAAATTTTGCTTGTCAAAAATGTCCATTCTGTGTGTAACCCAGTGGGAAAGTGAAAAACTTGAGTGAATTGTGACTATATGACTGAATTCGAGTGATTATGCGTTTATCTCTGTAAGAAAGCGAACTAGAGCGCTGAAACTGTGGCTATACGCACTTTCATTAAAACATTCTTCTTTGAGGTTTTAAGCTCAGAACGTGAATCTGAGCGTGTTTCGGCCTGGCAACAGCTTCAGATCACAGTGCAATGCATATATTGTAACGTTTGTTCCCATGTGCTTGTATGGCCATTTGGAAGTGAATAGAAGCTTCTGGAGTGAAGATATGCAGTTTTTCAAAAACTTTCTTTTTTTTTGTTTTGCTTGTCAAAAATGTCCATTCTGTGTATAACCCAGTGGGAAAGTGAAAAACTTGAGTGAATTGTGACTATATGACTGAATTCGAGTGATTATGCGATTATCTCTGTAAGGAAGCGCGCTAGAGCGCTGAAACTGTGGCTATACGAACTTTCATGAAAACACGCTTCTTTGAGGTTTTAAGCTCAGAAAGTGAAACTGTGCGTGTTTCTGGCCAGGGAACAGCTTCAGATCACAGTGCAATGCCTATATGGTATCGTTTGGTCCAATGTGCTTGTATGGCCATTTGGAAGTGAATATAAGCTTCTGAAGTGAAGATATGCACTTTTTCAAAAACTTTCTTTTTTTTAGTTTTGCATGTCAAAAATGTCCTTTCTGTGTGTAACTTAGTGGGAAAGTGACAAACTTGAGTGAATTGTGACAATTGGAGTGAATATGCGTTTATCTCTGTAAGAAAGCGAGCTAGAGCGCTGTAACTGTGGCTATACGTACTTTCATAAAAACATGCTTCTTTGAGGTTTTAAGCTCAGAACGTGAATCTGACCGTGTTTCTGGCCTGGCAACAGCTTCAGAAAACAGTGCAATGCATATATTGTATCGTTTGTTCGCATGTGATTGTTTGGCCATTTGGAAGTGAATAGAAGCTTCTGAAGTGAAGATATTCACTTTTTCAAAAACTTTCTTTTTTTTAGTTTTTTCTTGTCAAAAATGTCCTTTCTGTGTGTAACTTAGTGGGAAAGTGACAAACTTGAGTGAATTGTGACAATTGGAGTGAATATGCGTTTATCTCTGTAAGAAAGCGAGCTAGAGCGCTGTAACTGTGGCTATAAGCACTTTCATGGAAACACGCTTCTTTGAGGTTTTAAGCTCAGAACGTGAATCTGAGCGTGTTTCTGGCCTGGGAACAGCTTCATATCACAGTGCAATGCGTATATGGTATCGTTTGGTCCAATGGCTTTTATGGCCATTTGGAAGTGAATAGAAGCTTCTGAAGTGAAGATATGCACTTTTTCAAAAACTTTCTTTTTTTTAGATTTGCTTGTCAGAAATGTCCATTCTGTGTCTTACTCAGTGGGAAAGTGATCAACTTCAGTGAATTGTGACTATATTACTGAATTGGAGTGAATATGCTCGTATCTCTGGAAGGAAGCGCGCTAGAGCGCTGAAACTGTGGCTATACGTGCTTTCATGAAAACACGCTTCTTTGAAGTTTTAAGGTCAGAATGTGAAACTGTGCGTGCTTCTGGCCAGGGAACAGCTTCAGATCACAGTGCATTGCATATATTGTATCGATTGGTCCAATGTGCTTGTATGGCCAATTTTAAGTGAATATAAGCTTCTGAAGTGAAGATATGTACTTTTTCAAAAACTTTCTTTTTTTTAGTTTTTTCTTGTCAAAAATGTCTTTTCTGTGTGTAACTTAGTGGGAAAGTGACAAACTTGAGTGAATTGTGACAATATGACTGAATTGGAGTGAATATGCGTTTATCTCTGTAAGAAAGCGAGCTAGAGCGCTGAAACTGTGGCTATACGCACTTTCATGAAAACATGCTTCTTTGAGGTTTTAAGCTCAGAACGTGAATCTGAGCGTGTTTCTGGCCTGGGAACAGCTTCAGATCACAGTGCAATGCATATATTGTAACGTTTGTTCCCATGTGCTTGTATGGCCATTTGGAAGTGAATAGAAGCTTCTGGAGTGAAGATATGCAGTTTTTCAAAAACTTTCTTTTTTTTTTGCTTTGCTTGTCAAAAATGTCCATTCTGTGTGTAACCCAGTGGGAAAGTGAAAAACTTGAGTGAATTGTGACTATATGACTGAATTCGAGTGATTATGCGATTATCTCTGTAAGGAAGCGCGCTAGAGCGCTGAAACTGTGGCTATACGAACTTTCATGAAAACACGCTTCTTTGAGGTTTTAAGCTCAGAAAGTGAAACTGTGCGTGTTTCTGGCCAGGGAACAGCTTCAGATCACAGTGCAATGCCTATATGGTATCGTTTGGTCCAATGTGCTTGTATGGCCATTTGGAAGTGAATATAAGCTTCTGAAGTGAAGATATGCACTTTTTCAAAAACTTTCTTTTTTTTAGTTTTGCATGTCAAAAATGTCCTTTCTGTGTGTAACTTAGTAGGAAAGTGACAAACTTGAGTGAATTGTGACAATATGACTGAATTGGAGTGAATATGCGTTTATCTCTGTAAGAAAGCGAGCTAGAGCGCTGAAACTGTGGCTATACGCACTTTCATGAAAACATGCTTCTTTGAGGTTTTAAGCTCAGAACGTCAATCTGAGCGTGTTTCTGGCCTGGCAACAGCTTCAGATCACAGTGCAATGCATATATTGTAACGTTTGTTCCCATGTGCTTGTATGGCCATTTGGAAGTGAATAGAAGCTTCTGGAGTGAAGATATGCAGTTTTTCAAAAACTTTCTTTTTTTTTGTTTTGCTTGTCAAAAATGTCCATTCTGTGTGTAACCCAGTGGGAAAGTGAAAAACTTGAGTGAATTGTGACTATATGACTGAATTCGAGTGATTATGCGATTATCTCTGTAAGGAAGCTGTTGTGTTCCAGGGTTCTGGCCTTTGGCCAGAACAGTATTATTCATGGTTTTAACAGTTTCATGTTCCATAGTTCATAGCCATGTTCATGTCATGGTTTTAACAGTTTCATGTTTCAAGATTTCATAGTTCATGCTCATAGTCATAGTATTTCATTATCCATGTTCCTTGTCCATGTTTTTACTTTTCCATGTTTTTGTTTTCGCCAGGTCTGCCATGCCACTCCACCGCTTGTCTGCGTTCCGCCCCGTGCCTTCGTTGTTGCACATTTCTGAGCTCTGGTTGGCTTTGGTATTTCCCCTTCCTTCCATGCTGTGCTGATTCAGGGCTTTCTAGGCTTAATTGGCAATTAACTGTTTTTAAGTTACTAACATTTACTAACACTCACTGGGTGGTGTAATTCTTAGATAGGCACATTACTAATATTACTAATTTAGACAGGGAGTTTATTGTCATGATTCCTGCTTTGCTTTTTCAAGATCTTGCTGTGCTTTTTCTGTTCTGAACATTCATGCTGGTTTCAAGCTGCATACTTAATTGGTACTTAAGCTGAGCACGCTCATTCTCTTAATGAGCAGGTCATGTCATCCAATCTCTGTCCATGTCTTGATCTTGCCATGCCTCTTGTTTCTCTCTCTCTCCAGGTGTTACCCCTCATGTCATGATTTCCAAGCCTTTATCTGGATGCGGTGGAGGTTGGCTGGCAGACAGTGTCTCGCGTCTCGCATGTGCAAGTTTTGTTTCTCGCGTCTCGTTTAGCCAAGTTCTTGTCAAGTTCCCTAGTATTTGTCCTAGCCTCTCGTCTTGTGTGTATATATATATATTTAGTATTGTTATTTATTTTTCTTGTGCTTCTTGCCTGGAGTTTCCAGTGCCTTTTTGTTTTTTGCCTTTTGCATTTATTGTTTTATAGCTCTGTGTAGCTTCCTTAGTTTGTTTTTTGCAACCCTTTGGGCCAAGTTTTTTGTTGGCCCTCGTGCCTGTTTTGTTTTGGTTTATCAATAAATCCTCATTCCCTTTTCCCGCATCTGGTGTCACTGATTCCATATCAGAAGCGCGCTAGAGCGCTGAAACTGTGGCTATACGAACTTTCATGAAAACACACTTCTTTGAGGTTTTAAGCTCAGAAAGTGAAACTGTGCGTGTTTCTGGCCAGGGAACAGCTTCAGATCACAGTGCAATGCCTATATGGTATCGTTTGGTCCAATGTCCTTGCATGGCCATTTGGAAGTGAATATAAGCTTCTGAAGTGAAGATATGCACTTTTTCAAAAACTTTCTTTTTTTTAGTTTTGCATGTCAAAAATGTCCTTTCTGTGTGTAACTTAGTGGGAAAGTGAAAAACTTGAGTGAATTGTGACAATATGACTGAATTGAAGTGAATATGCGTTTATCTCTGTAAGAAAGCGAGCTAGAGCGCTGAAACTGTGGCTATACGTACTTTCATGAAAACATGCTTCTTTGAGGTTTTAAGCTCAGAACATGAATATGAGCGTGTTTCTGGCCTGGCAACAGCTTCAGAACACAGTGCAATGCATATATTGTATCGTTTGTTCGCATGTGATTGTTTGGCCATTTGGAAGTGAATAGAAGCTTCTGAAGTGAAGATATGCACTTTTTCAAAAACTTTCTTTTTTTTAGTTTTTTTCTTGTCAAAAATGTCCTTTCTGTGTGTCACTTAGTGGGAAAGTGACAAACTTGAGTGAATTGTGACAATTGGAGTGAATATGCGTTTATCTCTGTAAGAAAGCGCGCTAGAGCGCTGTAACTGTGGCTATAAGCACTTTCATGGAAACACGCTTCTTTGAGGTTTTCAGCTCAGAACGTGAATCTGAGCGTGTTTCTGGCCAGGGAACAGCTTCAGATCAAAGTGCAATGCTTATATGGTATCGTTTGGTCCAATGTGCTTGTATGGCCATTTGGAAGTGAATATAAGCTTCTGAAGTGAAGATATGCACTTTTTCAAAAACTTTCTTTTTTTTAGTTTTGCATGTCAAAAATGTCCATTCTGTGTGTAACCCAGTGGGAAAGTGAAAAACTTGAGTGAATTGTGACTATATGACTTAATTCGAGTGATTATGCGTTTATCTCTGTAAGAAAGCGAACTAGAGCGCTGAAACTGTGGCTATACGCACTTTCATTAAAACATTCTTCTTTGAGGTTTTAAGCTCAGAACGTGAATCTGAGCGTGTTTCTGGCCTGGCAACAGCTTCAGATCACAGTGCAATGCATATATTGTAACGTTTGTTCCCATGTGCTTGTATGGCCATTTGGAAGTGAATAGAAGCTTCTGGAGTGAAGATATGCAGTTTTTCAAAAACTTTCTTTTTTTTTGTTTTGCTTGTCAAAAATGTCCATTCTGTGTATAACCCAGTGGGAAAGTGAAAAACTTGAGTGAATTGTGACTATATGACTGAATTCGAGTGATTATGCGATTATCTCTGTAAGGAAGCGCGCTAGAGCGCTGAAACTGTGGCTATACGAACTTTCATGAAAACACGCTTCTTTGAGGTTTTAAGCTCAGAAAGTGAAACTGTGCGTGTTTCTGGCCAGGGAACAGCTTCAGATCACAGTGCAATGCCTATATGGTATCGTTTGGTCCAATGTGCTTGTATGGCCATTTGGAAGTGAATATAAGCTTCTGAAGTGAAGATATGCACTTTTTCAAAAACTTTCTTTTTTTTAGTTTTGCATGTCAAAAATGTCCTTTCTGTGTGTAACTTAGTGGGAAAGTGACAAACTTGAGTGAATTGTGACAATTGGAGTGAATATGCGTTTATCTCTGTAAGAAAGCGAGCTAGAGCGCTGTAACTGTGGCTATACGTACTTTCATAAAAACATGCTTCTTTGAGGTTTTAAGCTCAGAACGTGAATCTGAGCGTGTTTCTGGCCTGGCAACAGCTTCAGAACACAGTGCAATGCATATATTGTATCGTTTGTTCGCATGTGATTGTTTGGCCATTTGGAAGTGAATAGAAGCTTCTGAAGTGAAGATATTCACTTTTTCAAAAACTTTCTTTTTTTTAGTTTTTTCTTGTCAAAAATGTCCTTTCTGTGTGTAACTTAGTGGGAAAGTGACAAACTTGAGTGAATTGTGACAATTGGAGTGAATATGCGTTTATCTCTGTAAGAAAGCGAGCTAGAGCGCTGTAACTGTGGCTATAAGCACTTTCATGGAAACACGCTTCTTTGAGGTTTTCAGCTCAGAACGTGAATCTGAGCGTGTTTCTGGCCTGGGAACAGCTTCATATCACAGTGCAATGCGTATATGGTATCGTTTGGTCCAATGGCTTTTATGGCCATTTGGAAGTGAATAGAAGCTTCTGAAGTGAAGATATGCACTTTTTCAAAAACTTTCTTTTTTTTAGATTTGCTTGTCAGAAATGTCCATTCTGTGTCTTACTCAGTGGGAAAGTGATCAACTTCAGTGAATTGTGACTATATTACTGAATTGGAGTGAATATGCTCGTATCTCTGTAAGGAAGCGCGCTAGAGCGCTGAAACTGTGGCTATACGTGCTTTCATGAAAACACGCTTCTTTGAAGTTTTAAGGTCAGAATGTGAAACTGTGCGTGCTTCTGGCCAGGGAACAGCTTCAGATCACAGTGCATTGCATATATTGTATCGATTGGTCCAATGTGCTTGTATGGCCAATTTTAAGTGAATATAAGCTTCTGAAGTGAAGATATGTACTTTTTCAAAAACTTTCTTTTTTTTAGTTTTTTCTTGTCAAAAATGTCTTTTCTGTGTGTAACTTAGTGGGAAAGTGACAAACTTGAGTGAATTGTGACAATATGACTGAATTGGAGTGAATATGCGTTTATCTCTGTAAGAAAGCGAGCTAGAGCGCTGAAACTGTGGCTATACGCACTTTCATGAAAACATGCTTCTTTGAGGTTTTAAGCTCAGAACGTGAATCTGAGCGTGTTTCTGGCCTGGGAACAGCTTCAGATCACAGTGCAATGCATATATTGTAACGTTTGTTCCCATGTGCTTGTATGGCCATTTGGAAGTGAATAGAAGCTTCTGGAGTGAAGATATGCAGTTTTTCAAAAACTTTCTTTTTTTTTTGCTTTGCTTGTCAAAAATGTCCATTCTGTGTGTAACCCAGTGGGAAAGTGAAAAACTTGAGTGAATTGTGACTATATGACTGAATTCGAGTGATTATGCGATTATCTCTGTAAGGAAGCGCGCTAGAGCGCTGAAACTGTGGCTATACGAACTTTCATGAAAACACGCTTCTTTGAGGTTTTAAGCTCAGAAAGTGAAACTGTGCGTGTTTCTGGCCAGGGAACAGCTTCAGATCACAGTGCAATGCCTATATGGTATCGTTTGGTCCAATGTGCTTGTATGGCCATTTGGAAGTGAATATAAGCTTCTGAAGTGAAGATATGCACTTTTTCAAAAACTTTCTTTTTTTTAGTTTTGCATGTCAAAAATGTCCTTTCTGTGTGTAACTTAGTAGGAAAGTGACAAACTTGAGTGAATTGTGACAATATGACTGAATTGAAGTGAATATGCGTTTATCTCTGTAAGAAAGCGAGCTAGAGCGCTGAAACTGTGGCTATACGTACTTTCATGAAAACATGCTTCTTTGAGGTTTTAAGCTCAGAACGTGAATCTGAGCGTGTTTCTGGCCTGGCAACAGCTTCAGATCACAGTGCAATGCATATATTGTATCTTTTGTTCGCATGTGATTGTTTGGCCATTTGGAAGTGAATAGAAGCTTCTGAAGTGAAGATATTCACTTTTTCAAAAACTTTCTTTTTTTTAGTTTTTTCTTGTCAAAAATGTCCTTTCTGTGGGTCACTTAGTGGGAAAGTGACAAACTTGAGTGAATTGTGACAATATGACTGAATTGGAGTGAATATGCGTTTATCTCTGTAAGAAAGCGAGCTAGAGCGCTGAAACTGTGGCTATACGCACTTTCATGGAAACACGCTTCTTTGAGGTTTTCAGCTCAGAACGTGAATCTGAGCGTGTTTCTGGCCTGGGAACAGCTTCAGATCACAGTGCAATGCGTATATGGTATCGTTTGGTCCAATGGCTTTTATGGCCATTTGGAAGTGAATAGAAGCTTCTGAAGTGAAGATATGCACTTTTTCAAAAACTTTCTTTTTTTTTAATTTTGCTTGTCAAAAATGTCCTTTCTGTGTGTAACCCAGTGGGAAAGTGACAAACTTGAGTGAATTGAGACTATATGACTGAATTCGAGTGATTATGCGTTTATCTCTGAAAGGAAGCGCGCTAGAGCGCTGAAACTGTGGCTATACGTGCTTTCATGAAAACACGCTTCTTTGAAGTTTTAAGGTCAGAATGTGAAACTGTGCGTGCTTCTGGCCAGGGAACAGCTTCAGATCACAGTGCATTGCATATATTGTATCGATTTGTCCAATGTGCTTGTATGGCCAATTTTAAGTGAATATAAGCTTCTGAAGTGAAGATATGTACTTTTCAAAAACTTTCTTTTTTTTTAATTTTGCTTGTCAAAAATGTCCATTCTGTGTGTAACCCAGTGGGAAAGTGACAAACTTGAGTGAATTGTGACAATATGACTGAATTGGAGTGAATATGCGTTTATCTCTGTAAGAAAGCGAGCTAGAGCGCTGAAACTGTGCCTATACGCACTTTCATGGAAACACGCTTCTTTGAGGTTTTAAGCTCAGAACGACAATCTGAGCGTGTTTCTGGCCTGGCAACAGCTTCAGATCACAATGCAATGCATATATTGTAACGTTTGTTCCCATGTGCTTGTATGGCCATTTGGAAGTGAATAGAAGCTTCTGAAGTGAAGATATGTACTTTTTCAAAAACTTTCTTTTTTTTAGTTTTTTCTTGTCAAAAATGTCTTTTCTGTGTGTAACTTAGTGGGAAAGTGACAAACTTGAGTGAATTGTGACAATATGACTGAATTGGAGTGAATATGCGTTTATCTCTGTAAGAAAGCGAGGTAGAGCGCTGAAACTGTGGCTATACGCACTTTCATGAAAACATGCTTCTTTGAGGTTTTAAGCTCAGAACGTGAATCTGAGCGTGTTTCTGGCCTGGGAACAGCTTCAGATCACAGTGCAGTGCATATATGGTAACGTTTGTTCCCATGTGCTTGTATGGCCATTTGGAAGTGAATAGAAGCTTCTGGAGTGAAGATATGCAGTTTTTCAAAAACTTTCTTTTTTTTTTGCTTTGCTTGTCAAAAATGTCCATTCTGTGTGTAACCCAGTGGGAAAGTGAAAAACTTGAGTGAATTGTGACTATATGACTGAATTCGAGTGATTATGCGATTATCTCTGTAAGGAAGCGCGCTAGAGCGCTGAAACTGTGGCTATACGAACTTTCATGAAAACACGCTTCTTTGAGGTTTAAAGCTCAGAAAGTGAAACTGTGCGTGTTTCTGGCCAGGGAACAGCTTCAGATCACAGTGCAATGCCTATATGGTATCGTTTGGTCCAATGTGCTTGTATGGCCATTTGGAAGTGAATATAAGCTTCTGAAGTGAAGATATGCACTTTTTCAAAAACTTTCTTTTTTTTAGTTTTGCATGTCAAAAATGTCCTTTCTGTGTGTAACTTAGTAGGAAAGTGACAAACTTGAGTGAATTGTGACAATATGACTGAATTGAAGTGAATATGCGTTTATCTCTGTAAGAAAGCGAGCTAGAGCGCTGAAACTGTGGCTATACGTACTTTCATGAAAACATGCTTCTTTGAGGTTTTAAGCTCAGAACGTGAATCTGAGCGTGTTTCTGGCCTGGCAACAGCTTCAGATCACAGTGCAATGCATATATTGTATCGTTTGTTCGCATGTGATTGTTTGGCCATTTGGAAGTGAATAGAAGCTTCTGAAGTGAAGATATTCACTTTTTCAAAAACTTTCTTTTTTTTAGTTTTTTCTTGTCAAAAATGTCCTTTCTGTGGGTCACTTAGTGGGAAAGTGACAAACTTGAGTGAATTGTGACAATATGACTGAATTGGAGTGAATATGCGTTTATCTCTGTAAGAAAGCGAGCTAGAGCGCTGAAACTGTGGCGATACGCACTTTCATGGAAACACGCTTCTTTGAGGTTTTCAGCTCAGAACGTGAATCTGAGCGTGTTTCTGGCCTGGGAACAGCTTCAGATCACAGTGCAATGCGTATATGGTATCGTTTGGTCCAATGGCTTTTATGGCCATTTGGAAGTGAATAGAAGCTTCTGAAGTGAAGATATGCACTTTTTCAAAAACTTTCTTTTTTTTTAATTTTGCTTGTGAAAAATGTCCTTTCTGTGTGTAACCCAGTGGGAAAGTGAAAAACTTGAGTGAATTGAGACTATATGACTGAATTCGAGTGATTATGCGTTTATCTCTGAAAGGAAGCGCGCTAGAGCGCTGAAACTGTGGCTATACGTGCTTTCATGAAAACACGCTTCTTTGAAGTTTTAAGGTCAGAATGTGAAACTGTGCGTGTTTCTGGCCAGGGAACAGCTTCAGATCACAGTGCATTGCATATATTGTATCGATTTGTCCAATGTGCTTGTATGGCCAATTTTAAGTGAATATAAGCTTCTGAAGTGAAGATATGTACTTTTCAAAAACTTTCTTTTTTTTTAATTTTGCTTGTCAAAAATGTCCATTCTGTGTGTAACCCAGTGGGAAAGTGACAAACTTGAGTGAATTGTGACAATATGACTGAATTGGAGTGAATATGCGTTTATCTCTGTAAGAAAGCGAGCTAGAGCGCTGAAACTGTGCCTATACGCACTTTCATGGAAACACGCTTCTTTGAGGTTTTAAGCTCAGAACGACAATCTGAGCGTGTTTCTGGCCTGGCAACAGCTTCAGATCACAATGCAATGCATATATTGTAACGTTTGTTCCCATGTGCTTGTATGGCCATTTGGAAGTGAATAGAAGCTTCTGAAGTGAAGATATGTACTTTTTCAAAAACTTTCTTTTTTTTAGTTTTTTCTTGTCAAAAATGTCCTTTCTGTGTGTAACTTAGTGGGAAAGTGACAAACTTGAGTGAATTGTGACAATATGACTGAATTGGAGTGAATATGCGCTTATCTCTGTAAGAAAGCGAGCTCGAGCGCTGAAACTGTGGCTATACGCACTTTCATGGAAACACGCTTCTTTGAGGTTTTCAGCTCAGAACGTGAATCTGAGCGTGTTTCTGGCCTGGCAACAGCTTCAGATCACAGTGCAATGCATATATTGTAACGTTTGTTCCCATGTGCTTGTATGGCCATTTGGAAGTGAATAGAAGCTTCTGGAGTGAAGATATGCAGTTTTTCAAAAACTTTCTTTTTTTTTGTTTTGCTTGTCAAAAATGTCCATTCTGTGTGTAACCCAGTGGGAAAGTGAAAAACTTGAGTGAATTGTGACTATATGACTGAATTCGAGTGATTATGCGATTATCTCTGTAAGGAAGCGCGCTAGAGCGCTGAAACTGTGGCTATACGAACTTTCATGAAAACACGCTTCTTTGAGGTTTTAAGCTCAGAAAGTGAAACTGTGCGTGTTTCTGGCCAGGGAACAGCTTCAGATCACAGTGCAATGCCTATATGGTATCGTTTGGTCCAATGTGCTTGTATGGCCATTTGGAAGTGAATATAAGCTTCTGAAGTGAAGATATGCACTTTTTCAAAAACTTTCTTTTTTTTAGTTTTGCTTGTCCAAAATGTCCTTTCTGTGTGTAACTTAGTGGGAAAGTGACAAACTTGAGTGAATTGTGACAATATGACTGAATTGAAGTGAATATGCGTTTATCTCTGTTAGAAAGCGAGCTAGAGCGCTGAAACTGTGGCTATACGTACTTTCATGAAAACATGCTTCTTTGAGGTTTTAAGCTCAGAACGTGAATCTGAGCGTGTTTCTGGCCTGGCAACAACTTCAGAACACTGTGCAATGCATATATTGTATCGTTTGTTCGCATGTGATTGTTTGGCCATTTGGAAGTGAATAGAAGCTTCTGAAGTGAAGATATTCACTTTTTCAAAAACTTTCTTTTTTTTAGTTTTTTCTTGTCAAAAATGTCCTTTCTGTGTGTAAATTAGTGGGAAAGTGACAAACTTGAGTGAATTGTGACAATTGGAGTGAATATGCGTTTATCTCTGTAAGAAAGCGAGCTAGAGCGCTGTAACTGTGGCTAAAAGCACTTTCATGGAAACACGCTTCTTTGAGGTTTTCAGCTCAGAACGTGAATCTGAGCGTGTTTCTGGCCTGGGAACAGCTTCATATCACAGTGCAATGCGTATATGGTATCGTTTGGTCCAATGGCTTTTATGGCCATTTGGAAGTGAATAGAAGCTTCTGAAGTGAAGATATGCACTTTTTCAAAAACTTTCTTTTTTTTAGATTTGCTTGTCAGAAATGTCCATTCTGTGTCTTACTCAGTGGGAAAGTGATCAACTTCAGTGAATTGTGACTATATTACTGAATTGGAGTGAATATGCTCGTATCTCTGTAAGGAAGCGCGCTAGAGCGCTGAAACTGTGGCTATACGTGCTTTCATGAAAACACGCTTCTTTGAAGTTTTAAGGTCAGAATGTGAAACTGTGCGTGCTTCTGGCCAGGGAACAGCTTCAGATCACAGTGCATTGCATATATTGTATCGATTGGTCCAATGTGCTTGTATGGCCAATTTTAAGTGAATATAAGCTTCTGAAGTGAAGATATGTACTTTTTCAAAAACTTTCTTTTTTTTAGTTTTTTCTTGTCAAAAATGTCCTTTCTGTGTGTAACTTAGTGGGAAAATGACAAACTTGAGTGAATTGTGACAATATGACTGAATTTGAGTGAATATGCGTTTATCTCTGTAAGAAAGCGAGCTAGAGCGCTGAAACTGTGGCTATACGCACTTTCATGAAAACATGCTTCTTTGAGGTTTTAAGCTCAGAACGTCAATCTGAGCGTGTTTCTGGCCTGGCAACAGCTTCAGATCACAGTGCAATGCATATATTGTAACGTTTGTTCCCATGTGCTTGTATGGCCATTTGGAAGTGAATAGAAGCTTCTGGAGTGAAGATATGCAGTTTTTCAAATACTTTCTTTTTTTTTGTTTTGCTTGTCAAAAATGTCCATTCTGTGTGTAACCCAGTGGGAAAGTGAAAAACTTGAGTGAATTGTGACTATATGACTGAATTCGAGTGATTATGCGATTATCTCTGTAAGGAAGCGCGCTAGAGCGCTGAAACTGTGGCTATACGAACTTTCATGAAAACACGCTTCTTTGAGGTTTTAAGCTCAGAAAGTGAAACTGTGCGTGTTTCTGGCCAGGGAACAGCTTCAGATCACAGTGCAATGCCTATATGGTATCGTTTGGACCAATGTCCTTGCATGGCCATTTGGAAGTGAATATAAGCTTCTGAAGTGAAGATATGCACTTTTTCAAAAACTTTCTTTTTTTTAGTTTTGCATGTCAAAAATGTCCTTTCTGTGTGTAACTTAGTGGGAAAGTGACAAACTTGAGTGAATTGTGACAAAATGACTGAATTGAAGTGAATATGCGTTTATCTCTGTAAGAAAGCGAGCTAGAGCGCTGAAACTGTGGCTATACGTACTTTCATGAAAACATGCTTCTTTGAGGTTTTAAGCTCAGAACGTGAATATGAGCGTGTTTCTGGCCTGGCAACAGCTTCAGAACACAGTGCAATGCATATATTGTATCGTTTGTTCGCATGTGATTGTTTGGCCATTTGGAAGTGAATAGAAGCTTCTGAAGTGAAGATATTCACTTTTTCAAAAACTTTCTTTTTTTTAGTTTTTTCTTGTCAAAAATGTCCTTTCTGTGTGTCACTTAGTGGGAAAGTGACAAACTTGAGTGAATTGTGACAATTCGAGTGAATATGCGTTTATCTCTGTAAGAAAGCGAGCTAGAGCGCTGTAACTGTGGCTATAAGCACTTTCATGGAAACACGCTTCTTTGAGGTTTTCAGCTCAGAACGTGAATCTGAGCGTGTTTCTGGCCAGGGAACAGCTTCAGATCAAAGTGCAATGCTTATATGGTATCGTTTGGTCCAATGTGCTTGTATGGCCATTTGGAAGTGAATATAAGCTTCTGAAGTGAAGATATGCACTTTTTCAAAAACTTTCTTTTTTTAAATTTTGCTTGTCAAAAATGTCCATTCTGTGTGTAACCCAGTGGGAAAGTGAAAAACTTGAGTGAATTGTGACTATATGACTGAATTCGAGTGATTATGCGTTTATCTCTGTAAGAAAGCGAAATAGAGCGCTGAAACTGTGGCTATACGCACTTTCATGAAAACATGCTTCTTTGAGGTTTTAAGCTCAGAACGTGAATCTGAGCGTGTTTCTGGCCTGGCAACAGCTTCAGATCACAGTGCAATGCATATATTGTATCGTTTGTTCGCATGTGATTGTTTGGCCATTTGGAAGTGAATAGAAGCTTCTGAAGTGAAGATATTCACTTTTTCAAAAACTTTCTTTTTTTTAGTTTTTTCTTGTCAAAAATGTCCTTTCTGTGGGTCACTTAGTGGGAAAGTGACAAACTTGAGTGAATTGTGACAATATGACTGAATTGGAGTGAATATGCGTTTATCTCTGTAAGAAAGCGAGCTAGAGCGCTGAAACTGTGGCTATACGCACTTTCATGGAAACACGCTTCTTTGAGGTTTTCAGCTCAGAACGTGAATCTGAGCGTGTTTCTGGCCTGGGAACAGCTTCAGATCACAGTGCAATGCGTATATGGTATCGTTTGGTCCAATGGCTTTTATGGCCATTTGGAAGTGAATAGAAGCTTCTGAAGTGAAGATATGCACTTTTTCAAAAACTTTCTTTTTTTTTAATTTTGCTTGTCAAAAATGTCCTTTCTGTGTGTAACCCAGTGGGAAAGTGACAAACTTGAGTGAATTGAAACTATATGACTGAATTCGAGTGATTATGCGTTTATCTCTGAAAGGAAGCGCGCTAGAGCGCTGAAACTGTGGCTATACGTGCTTTCATGAAAACACGCTTCTTTGAAGTTTTAAGGTCAGAATGTGAAACTGTGCGTGCTTCTGGCCAGGGAACAGCTTCAGATCACAGTGCATTGCATATATTGTATCGATTTGTCCAATGTGCTTGTATGGCCAATTTTAAGTGAATATAAGCTTCTGAAGTGAAGATATGTACTTTTCAAAAACTTTCTTTTTTTTTAATTTTGCTTGTCAAAAATGTCCATTCTGTGTGTAACCCAGTGGGAAAGTGACAAACTTGAGTGAATTGTGACAATATGACTGAATTGGAGTGAATATGCGTTTATCTCTGTAAGAAAGCGAGCTAGAGCGCTGAAACTGTGCCTATACGCACTTTCATGGAAACACGCTTCTTTGAGGTTTTAAGCTCAGAACGACAATCTGACGTGTTTCTGGCCTGGCAACAGCTTCAGATCACAATGCAATGCATATATTGTAACGTTTGTTCCCATGTGCTTGTATGGCCATTTGGAAGTGAATAGAAGCTTCTGAAGTGAAGATATGTACTTTTTCAAAAACTTTCTTTTTTTTAGTTTTTTCTTGTCAAAAATGTCCTTTCTGTGTGTAACTTAGTGGGAAAGTGACAAACTTGAGTGAATTGTGACAATATGACTGAATTGGAGTGAATATGCGCTTATCTCTGTAAGAAAGCGAGCTAGAGCGCTGAAACTGTGGCTATACGCACTTTCATGGAAACACGCTTCTTTGAGGTTTTCAGCTCAGAACGTGAATCTGAGCGTGTTTCTGGCCTGGCAACAGCTTCAGATCACAGTGCAATGCATATATTGTAACGTTTGTTCCCATGTGCTTGTATGGCCATTTGGAAGTGAATAGAAGCTTCTGGAGTGAAGATATGCAGTTTTTCAAAAACTTTCTTTTTTTTTGTTTTGCTTGTCAAAAATGTCCATTCTGTGTGTAACCCAGTGGGAAAGTGAAAAACTTGAGTGAATTGTGACTATATGACTGAATTCGAGTGATTATGCGATTATCTCTGTAAGGAAGCGCGCTAGAGCGCTGAAACTGTGGCTATACGAACTTTCATGAAAACACGCTTCTTAGAGGTTTTAAGCTCAGAAAGTGAAACTGTGCGTGTTTCTGGCCAGGGAACAGCTTCAGATCACAGTGCAATGCCTATATGGTATCGTTTGGTCCAATGTGCTTGTATGGCCATTTGGAAGTGAATATAAGCTTCTGAAGTGAAGATATGCACTTTTTCAAAAACTTTCTTTTTTTTAGTTTTGCATGTCCAAAATGTCCTTTCTGTGTGTAACTTAGTGGGAAAGTGACAAACTTGAGTGAATTGTGACAATATGACTGAATTGAAGTGAATATGCGTTTATCTCTGTAAGAAAGCGAGCTAGAGCGCTGAAACTGTGGCTATACGTACTTTCATGAAAACATGCTTCTTTGAGGTTTTAAGCTCAGAACGTGAATCTGAGCGTGTTTCTGGCCTGGCAACAACTTCAGAACACAGTGCAATGCATATATTGTATCGTTTGTTCGCATGTGATTGTTTGGCCATTTGGAAGTGAATAGAAGCTTCTGAAGTGAAGATATTCACTTTTTCAAAAACTTTCTTTTTTTTAGTTTTTTCTTGTCAAAAATGTCCTTTCTGTGTGTAAATTAGTGGGAAAGTGACAAACTTGAGTGAATTGTGACAATTGGAGTGAATATGCGTTTATCTCTGTAAGAAAGCGAGCTAGAGCGCTGTAACTGTGGCTAAAAGCACTTTCATGGAAACACGCTTCTTTGAGGTTTTCAGCTCAGAACGTGAATCTGAGCGTGTTTCTGGCCTGGGAACAGCTTCATATCACAGTGCAATGCGTATATGGTATCGTTTGGTCCAATGGCTTTTATAGCCATTTGGAAGTGAATAGAAGCTTCTGAAGTGAAGATATGCACTTTTTCAAAAACTTTCTTTTTTTTAGATTTGCTTGTCAGAAATGTCCATTCTGTGTCTTACTCAGTGGGAAAGTGATCAACTTCAGTGAATTGTGACTATATTACTGAATTGGAGTGAATATGCTCGTATCTCTGTAAGGAAGCGCGCTAGAGCGCTGAAACTGTGGCTATACGTGCTTTCATGAAAACACGCTTCTTTGAAGTTTTAAGGTCAGAATGTGAAACTGTGCGTGCTTCTGGCCAGGGAACAGCTTCAGATCACAGTGCATTGCATATATTGTATCGATTGGTCCAATGTGCTTGTATGGCCAATTTTAAGTGAATATAAGCTTCTGAAGTGAAGATATGTACTTTTTCAAAAACTTTCTTTTTTTTAGTTTTTTCTTGTCAAAAATGTCCTTTCTGTGTGTAACTTAGTGGGAAAGTGACAAACTTGAGTGAATTGTGACAATATGACTGAATTGGAGTGAATATGCGTTTATCTCTGTAAGAAAGCGAGCTAGAGCGCTGAAACTGTGGCTATCCGCACTTTCATGAAAACATGCTTCTTTGAGGTTTTAAGCTCAGAACGTCAATCTGAGCGTGTTTCTGGCCTGGCAACAGTTTCAGATCACAATGCAATGCATATATTGTAACGTTTGTTCCCATGTGCTTGTATTGCCATTTGGAAGTGAATAGAAGCTTCTGGAGTGAAGATATGCAGTTTTTCAAAAACTTTCTTTTTTTTTGTTTTGCTTGTCAAAAATGTCCATTCTGTGTGTAACCCAGTGGGAAAGTGAAAAACTTGAGTGAATTGTGACTATATGACTGAATTCGAGTGATCATGCGATTATCTCTGTAAGGAAGCGCGCTAGAGCGCTGAAACTGTGGCTATACGAACTTTCATGAAAACACGCTTCTTTGAGGTTTTAAGCTCAGAAAGTGAAACTGTGCGTGTTTCTGGCCAGGGAACAGCTTCAGATCACAGTGCAATGCCTATATGGTATCGTTTGGTCCAATGTCCTTGCATGGCCATTTGGAAGTGAATATAAGCTTCTGAAGTGAAGATATGCACTTTTTCAAAAACTTTCTTTTTTTTAGTTTTGCATGTCAAAAATGTCCTTTCTGTGTGTAACTTAGTGGGAAAGTGACAAACTTGAGTGAATTGTGACAATACGACTGAATTGAAGTGAATATGCGTTTATCTCTGTAAGAAAGCGAGCTAGAGCGCTGAAACTGTGGCTATACGTACTTTCATGAAAACATGCTTCTTTGAGGTTTTAAGCTCAGAACGTGAATATGAGCGTGTTTCTGGCCTGGCAACAGCTTCAGAACACAGTGCAATGCATATGTATGTATCGTATCATGTATCGTTTGTTCGCATGTGATTGTTTGGCCATTTGGAAGTGAATAGAAGCTTCTGAAGTGAAGATATTCAATTTTTCAAAAACTTTCTTTTTTTTAGTTTTTTCTTGTCAAAAATGTCCTTTCTGTGTGTCACTTAGTGGGAAAGTGACAAACTTGAGTGAATTGTGACAATTGGAGTGAATATGCGTTTATCTCTGTAAGAAAGCGAGCTAGAGCGCTGTAACTGTGGCTATAAGCACTTTCATGGAAACACGCTTCTTTGAGGTTTTCAGCTCAGAACGTGAATCTGAGCGTGTTTCTGGCCAGGGAACAGCTTCAGATCAAAGTGCAATGCTTATATGGTATCGTTTGGTCCAATGTGCTTGTATGGCCATTTGGAAGTGAATATAAGCTTCTGAAGTGAAGATATGCACTTTTTCAAAAACTTTCTTTTTTTAAATTTTGCTTGTCAAAAATGTCCATTCTGTGTGTAACCCAGTGGGAAAGTGAAAAACTTGAGTGAATTGTGACTATATGACTGAATTCGAGTGATTATGCGTTTATCTCTGTAAGAAAGCGAACTAGAGCGCTGAAACTGTGGCTATACGCACTTTCATGAAAACATGCTTCTTTGAGGTTTTAAGCTCAGAACGTGAATCTGAGCGTGTTTCTGGCCTGGCAACAGCTTCAGATCACAGTGCAATGCATATATTGTAACGTTTGTTCCCATGTGCTTGTATGGCCATTTGGAAGTGAATAGAAGCTTCTGGAGTGAAGATATGCAGTTTTTCAAAAACTTTCTTTTTTTTTGTTTTGCTTGTCAAAAATGTCCATTCTGTGTATAACCCAGTGGGAAAGTGAAAAACTTGAGTGAATTGTGACTATATGACTGAATTCGAGTGATTATGCGATTATCTCTGTAAGGAAGCGCGCTAGAGCGCTGAAACTGTGGCTATACGAACTTTCATGAAAACACGCTTCTTTGAGGTTTTAAGCTCAGAAAGTGAAACTGTGCGTGTTTCTGGCCAGGGAACAGCTTCAGATCACAGTGCAATGCCTATATGGTATCGTTTGGTCCAATGTGCTTGTATGGCCATTTGGAAGTGAATATAAGCTTCTGAAGTGAAGATATGCACTTTTTCAAAAACTTTCTTTTTTTTAGTTTTGCATGTCAAAAATGTCCTTTCTGTGTGTAACTTAGTGGGAAAGTGACAAACTTGAGTGAATTGTGACAATTGGAGTGAATATGCGTTTATCTCTGTAAGAAAGCGAGCTAGAGCGCTGTAACTGTGGCTATACGTACTTTCATAAAAACATGCTTCTTTGAGGTTTTAAGCTCAGAACGTGAATCTGAGCGTGTTTCTGGCCTGGCAACAGCTTCAGAACACAGTGCAATGCATATATTGTATCGTTTGTTCGCATGTGATTGTTTGGCCATTTGGAAGTGAATAGAAGCTTCTGAAGTGAAGATATTCACTTTTTCAAAAACTTTCTTTTTTTTAGTTTTTTCTTGTCAAAAATGTCCTTTCTGTGTGTAACTTAGTGGGAAAGTGACAAACTTGAGTGAATTGTGACAATTGGAGTGAATATGCGTTTATCTCTGTAAGAAAGCGAGCTAGAGCGCTGTAACTGTGGCTATAAGCACTTTCATGGAAACACGCTTCTTTGAGGTTTTCAGCTCAGAACGTGAATCTGAGCGTGTTTCTGGCCTGGGAACAGCTTCATATCACAGTGCAATGCGTATATGGTATCGTTTGGTCCAATGGCTTTTATGGCCATTTGGAAGTGAATAGAAGCTTCTGAAGTGAAGATATGCACTTTTTCAAAAACTTTCTTTTTTTTAGATTTGCTTGTCAGAAATGTCCATTCTGTGTCTTACTCAGTGGGAAAGTGATCAACTTCAGTGAATTGTGACTATATTACTGAATTGGAGTGAATATGCTCGTATCTCTGTAAGGAAGCGCGCTGGAGCGCTGAAACTGTGGCTATACGTGCCTTCATGAAAACACGCTTCTTTGAAGTTTTAAGGTCAGAATGTGAAACTGTGCGTGCTTCTGGCCAGGGAACAGCTTCAGATCACAGTGCATTGCATATATTGTATCGATTGGTCCAATGTGCTTGTATGGCCAATTTTAAGTGAATATAAGCTTCTGAAGTGAAGATATGTACTTTTTCTAAAACTTTCTTTTTTTTAGTTTTTTCCTGTCAAAAATGTCCTTTCTGTGTGTAACTTAGTGGGAAAGTGACAAACTTGAGTGAATTGTGACAATATGACTGAATTGGAGTGAATATGCGTTTATCTCTGTAAGAAAGCGAGCTAGAGCGCTGAAACTGTGGCTATACGCACTTTCATGGAAACACGCTTCTTTGAGGTTTTCAGCTCAGAACGTGAATCTGAGCGTGTTTCTGGCCTGGGAACAGCTTCAGATCACAGTGCAATGCGTATATGGTATCGTTTGGTCCAATGGCTTTTATGGCCGTTTGGAAGTGAATAGAAGCTTCTGAAGTGAAGATATGCACTTTTTCAAAAACTTTCTTTTTTTTTAATTTTGCTTGTCAAAAATGTCCTTTCTGTGTGTAACCCAGTGGGAAAGTGAAAAACTTGAGTGAATTGAGACTATATGACTGAATTCGAGTGATTATGCGTTTATCTCTGAAAGGAAGCGCGCTAGAGCGCTGAAACTGTGGCTATACGTGCTTTCATGAAAACACGCTTCTTTGAAGTTTTAAGGTCAGAATGTGAAACTGTGCGTGCTTCTGGCCAGGGCACAGCTTCAGATCACAGTGCATTGCATATATTGTATCGATTTGTCCAATGTGCTTGTATGGCCAATTTTAAGTGAATATAAGCTTCTGAAGTGAAGATATGTACTTTTCAAAAACTTTCTTTTTTTTTAATTTTGCTTGTCAAAAATGTCCATTCTGTGTGTAACCCAGTGGGAAAGTGACAAACTTGAGTGAATTGTGACAATATGACTGAATTGGAGTGAATATGCGTTTATCTCTGTAAGAAAGCGAGCTAGAGCGCTGAAACTGTGCCTATACGCACTTTCATGGAAACACGCTTCTTTGAGGTTTTAAGCTCAGAACGTCAATCTGAGCGTGTTTCTGGCCTGGCAACAGCTTCAGATCACAATGCAATGCATATATTGTAACGTTTGTTCCCATGTGCTTGTATGGCCATTCGGAAGTGAATAGAAGCTTCTGAAGTGAAGATATGCACTTTTTCAAAAACTTTCTTTTTTTTTTTTTGTTTTGCTTGTCAAAAATGTCCATTCTGTGTGTAACCCAGTGGGAAAGTGAAAAACTTGAGTGAATTGTGACTATATGACTGAATTCGAGTGATTATGCGATTATCTCTGTAAGGAAGCGCGCTAGAGCGCTGAAACTGTGGCTATACGAACTTTCATGAAAACACGCTTCTTTGAGGTTTTAAGCTCAGAAAGTGAAACTGTGCGTGTTTCTGGCCAGGGAACAGCTTCAGATCACAGTGCAATGCTTATATGGTATCGTTTGGTCCAATGTGCTTGTATGGCCATTTGGAAGTGAATATAAGCTTCTGAAGTGAAGATATGCACTTTTTCAAAAACTTTCTTTTTTTTAGTTTTGCATGTCAAAAATGTTCTTTCTGTGTGTAACTTAGTGGGAAAGTGACAAACTTCAGTGAATTGTGACAGTATGACTGAATTGGAGTGAATTTGCGTTTATCTCTGTAAGAAAGCGAGCTAGAGCGCTGAAACTGTGGCAATACGTACTTTCATGAAAACATGCTTTTTTGAGGTTTTAAGCTCAGAACGTGAATCTGAGCGTGTTTCTGGCCTGGCAACAGCTTCAGAACACAGTGCAATGCATATATTGTATCGTTTGTTCCCATGTGCTTGTATGGCCATTTGGAAGTGAATATAAGCTTCTGAAGTGAAGATATGCACTTTTTCAAAAACTTTCTTTTTTTTAGTTTTGCATGTCAAAAATGTTCTTTCTGTGTGTAACTTAGTGGGAAAGTGACAAACTTCAGTGAATTGTGACAGTATGACTGAATTGGAGTGAATTTGCGTTTATCTCTGTAAGAAAGCGAGCTAGAGCGCTGAACCTGTGGCAATACGTACTTTCATGAAAACATGCTTTTTTGAGGTTTTAAGCTCAGAACGTGAATCTGAGCGTGTTTCTGGCCTGGCAACAGCTTCAGAACACAGTGCAATGCATATATTGTATCGTTTGTTCCCATGTGCTTGTTTGGCCATTTGGAAGTGAATAGAAGCTTCTGAAGTGAAGATATGCACTTTTTCAAAAACTTTCTTTTTTTTTAATTTTGCTTGTCAAAAATGTACATTCTGTGTGTAACCCAGTGGGAAAGTGACAAACTTGAGTGAATTGTGACTATATGACTGAATTCGAGTGATTATGCGTTTATCTCTGTAAGGAAGCGCGCTAGAGCGCTGAAACTGTGGCTATACTTGCTTTCATGAAAACACGCTTCTGTGAGGTTTTAAGCTCAGAATGTGAAACTGTGCGTGCTTCTGGCCAGGGAACAGCTTCAGATGACAGTGCATTGCATATATTGTATCGATTGGTCCAATGTGCTTGTATGGCCAATTTTAAGTGAATATAAGCTTCTGAAGTGAAGATATGTACTTTTTCAAAAACTTTCTTTTTTTTAGTTTTGCTTGTCAAAAATGTCCTTTCTGTGTGTAACTTAGTGGGCAAGTGACAAACTTGAGTGAATAGTGACAATATGACTGAATTGGCGTGAATATGCGTTTATCTCTGTAAGAAAGCGAGCTAAAGCGCTAAAACTGTGGCTATACGCACTTTCATGAAAACACGCTTCTTTGAGGTTTTAAGCTCAGAAAGTGAAACTGTGCGTGTTTCTGGCCAGGGAACAGCTTCAGATCACAGTGCAATGCTTATATGGTATCGTTTGGTCCAATGTTCTTGTATGGCCATTTGGAAGTGAAGAAAAGCTTCTGAATTGAAGATATGCAATTTTTCAAAAACTTTCTTTTTTTTAAATTTTGCTTGTCAAAAATGTCCATTCTGTGTGTAACCCAGTGGGAAAGTGAAAAACTTGAGTGAATTGTGACTATATGACTGAATTCGAGTGATTATGCATTTATCTCTGTAAGGAAGCGCGCTAGAGCGCTGAAACTGTGGCTATACTTGCTTTCATGAAAACACGCTTCTTTGAGGTTTTAAGCTCAGAACGTGAATCTGAGCGTGCTTCTGGCCAGGGAACAGCTTCAGATCACAGTGCATTGCATATATTGTATCGATTGGTCCAATGTCCTTGTATGGCCAATGTTAAGTGAATATAAGCTTCTGAAGTGAAGATATGCAACTTTTTCAAAAACTTTCTTTTTTTTAGTTTTTTCTTGTCAAAAATGTCCTTTCTGTGTGTAACTTAATGGGAAAGTGACAAACTTGAGTGAATTGTGACAATATAACTGAATTGGAGTGAATATGCGTTTATCTCTGTAAGAAAGCGAGCTAGAGCGCTAAAACTGTGGCGATACGCACTTTCATGAAAACACGCTTCTTTGAGGTTTAAAGCTCAGAAAGTGAAACTGTGCGTGATTCTGGCCTGGGAACAGCTTCAGATCACAGTGCAATGCGTATATGGTATCGTTTGGTCCAATGGCTTTTATGGCCATTTGGAAGTGAATAGAAGCTTCTGAAGTGAAGATATGCACTTTTTCAAAAACTTTCTTTTTTTTAAATTTTGCTTGTCAAAAATGTCCTTTCTGTGTGTAACCCAGTGGGAAAGTGAAAAACTCGAGTGAATTGAGACTATATGACTGAATTCGAGTGATTATGCGTTTATCTCTGTAAGGAAGCGCGCTAGAGCGCTGAAACTGTGGCTATACGTGCTTTCATGAAAAGACGCTTCTTTGAAGTTTTAAGGTCAGAATGTGAAACTGTGCGTGCTTCTGGCCAGGGAACAGCTTCAGATCACAGTGCATTGCATATATTGTATCGATTGGTCCAATGTGCTTGTATGGCCAATTTTAAGTGAATATAAGCTTCTGAAGTAAAGATATGTACTTTTCAAAAACTTTCTTTTTTTTAAATTTTACTTGTCAAAAATGTCCATTCTGTGTGTAACTTAGTGGGAAAGTGACAAACTTGAGTGAATTGTGACAATATGACTGAATTGGAGTGAATATGCGTTTATCTCTGTAAGAAAGCGAGCTAGAGCGCTGAAACTGGCTATACGCACTTTCATGAAAACATGCTTCTTTGAGGTTTTAAGCTCTGAACGTGAATCTGAGCGTGTTTCTGGCCTGGCAACAGCTTCAGATCACAGTGCAATGCATATATTGTAACGTTTGTTCCCATGTGCTTGTATGGCCATTTGGAAGTGAATAGAAGCTTCTGAAGTGAAGATATGCACTTTTTCAAAAACTTTCTTTTTTTTTTGTTTTGCTTGTCAAAAATGTCCATTCTGTGTGTAACCCAGTGGGAAAGTGAAAAACTTGAGTGAATTGTGACTATATGACTGAATTCGAGTGATTATGCGATTATCTCTGTAAGGAAGCGCGCTAGAGCGCTGAAACTGGCTATACGAACTTTCATGAAAACACGCTTCTTTGAGGTTTTAAGCTCAGAAAGTGAAACTGTGCGTGTTTCTGGCCAGGGAACAGCTTCAGATCACAGTGCAATGCTTATATGGTATCGTTTGGTCCAATGTGCTTGTATGGCCATTTGGAAGTGAATATAAGCTTCTGAAGTGAAGATATGCACTTTTTCAAAAACTTTCTTTTTTTTAATTTTGCTTGTCAAAAATGTCCTTTCTGTGTGTAACCCAGTGGGAAAGTGACAAACTTGAGTGAATTGTGACTATATGACTGAATTCGAGTGATTATGCGTTTATCTCTGTAAGGAAGCGCGCTAGAGCGCTGAAACTGGCTATACGAACTTTCATGAAAACATGCTTCTTCGAGGTTTTAAGCTCAGAACGTGAATCTGAGCGTGTTTCTGGCCTGGCAACAGCTTCAGAACACAGTGCAATGCATATATTGTATCGTTTGTTCCCAGGTGATTGTATGGCCATTTGGAAGTGAATAGAAGCTTCTGAAGTGAAGATATGCACTTCTTCAAAAACTTTCTTTTTTTTAGTTTTTCATGTCAAAAATGTCCTTTCTGTGTGTAACTTAGTGGGAACGTGACAAACTTGAGTGAATTGTGACAATATGACTGAATTGGAGTGAATATGCGTTTATCTCTGTAAGAAAGCGAGCTAGAGCGCTGAAACTGTGGCTATACGCACTTTCATGAAAACATGCTTCTTTGAGGTTTTAAGCTCTGAACGTGAATCTGAGCGTGTTTCTGGCCTGGCAACAGCTTCAGATCACAGTGCAATGCATATATTGTAACGTTTGTTCCCATGTGCTTGTATGGCCATTTGGAAGTGAATAGAAGCTTCTGAAGTGAAGATATGCACTTTTTCAAAAACTTTCTTTTTTTTTTGTTTTGCTTGTCAAAAATGTCCATTCTGTGTGTAACCCAGTGGGAAAGTGAAAAACTTGAGTGAATTGTGACTATATGACTGAATTCGAGTGATTATGCGATTATCTCTGTAAGGAAGCGCGCTAGAGCGCTGAAACTGGCTATACGAACTTTCATGAAAACACGCTTCTTTGAGGTTTTAAGCTCAGAAAGTGAAACTGTGCGTGTTTCTGGCCAGGGAACAGCTTCAGATCACAGTGCAATGCTTATATGGTATCGTTTGGTCCAATGTGCTTGTATGGCCATTTGGAAGTGAATATAAGCTTCTGAAGTGAAGATATGCACTTTTTCAAAAACTTTCTTTTTTTTAGTTTTGCATGTCAAAAATGTCCTTTCTGTGTGTAACTTAGTGGGAACGTGACAAACTTGAGTGAATTGTGACAAAATGACTGAATTGGAGTGAATATGCGTTTATCTCTGTAAGAAAGCGAGCTAGAGCGCTGAAACTGTGGCTATACGTACTTTCATGAAAACATGCTTCTTCGAGGTTTTAAGCTCAGAACGTGAATCTGAGCGTGTTTCTGGCCTGGCAACAGCTTCAGAACACAGTGCAATACATATATTGTATCGTTTGTTCCCAGGTGATTGTATGGCCATTTGGAAGTGAATAGAAGCTTCTGAAGTGAAGATATGCACTTCTTCAAAAACTTTCTTTTTTTTTTGTTTTGCTTGTCAAAAATGTCCATTCTGTGTGTAACCCAGTGGGAAAGTGAAAAACTTGAGTGAATCGGACTATATGACTGAATTCGAGTGATTATGCGTTTATCTCTGTAAGGAAGCGCGCTAGAGCGCTGAAACTGTGGCTATACGCACTTTCATGAAAACACGCTTCTTTGAGGTTTTAAGCTCAGAATGTGAAACTGTGCGTGTTTCTGGCCAGGGAACAGCTTCAGATCACAGTGCAATGCTTATATGGTATCGTTTGGTCCAATGTGCTTGTATGGCCATTTGGAAGTGAATATAAGCTTCTGAAGTGAAGATATGCACTTTTTCAAAAACTTTCTTTTTTTTAATTTTGCTTGTCAAAAATGTCCTTTCTGTGTGTAACCCAGTGGGAAAGTGACAAACTTGAGTGAATTGTGACTATATGACTGAATTCGAGTGATTATGCGTTTATCTCTGTAAGGAAGCGCGCTAGAGCGCTGAAACTGTGGCTATACTTGCTTTCATGAAAACACACTTCTTTGAAGTTTTAAGGTCAGAATGTGAAACTGTGCGTGCTTCTGGCCAGGGAACAGCTTCAGATCACAGTGCATTGCATATATTGTATCGATTGGTCCAATGTGTTTGTATGGCCAATTTTAAGTGAATATAAGCTTCTGAAGTAAAGATATGTACTTTTCAAAAACTTCATTTTTTTTAAATTTTACTTGTCAAAAATGTCCATTCTGTGTGTAACTTAGTGGGAAAGTGACAAACTTGAGTGAATTGTGACAATATGACTGAATTGGAGTGAATATGCGTTTATCTCTGTAAGAAAGCGAGCTAGAGCGCTGAAACTGGCTATACGCACTTTCATGAAAACATGCTTCTTTGAGGTTTTAAGCTCTGAACGTGAATCTGAGCGTGTTTCTGGCCTGGCAACAGCTTCAGATCACAGTGCAATGCATATATTGTAACGTTTGTTCCCATGTGCTTGTATGGCCATTTGGAAGTGAATAGAAGCTTCTGAAGTGAAGATATGCACTTCTTCAAAAACTTTCTTTTTTTTTTGTTTTGCTTGTCAAAAATGTCCATTCTGTGTGTAACCCAGTGGGAAAGTGAAAAACTTGAGTGAATTGTGACTATATGACTGAATTCGAGTGATTATGCGATTATCTCTGTTAGGAAGCGCGCTAGAGCGCTGAAACTGGCTATACGAACTTTCATGAAAACACGCTTCTTTGAGGTTTTAAGCTCAGAAAGTGAAACTGTGCGTGTTTCTGGCCAGGGAACAGCTTCAGATCACAGTGAAATGCTTATATGGTATCGTTTGGTCCAATGTGCTTGTATGGCCATTTGGAAGTGAATATAAGCTTCTGAAGTGAAGATATGCACTTTTTCAAAAACTTTCTTTTTTTTAGTTTTTCATGTCAAAAATGTCCTTTCTGTGTGTAACTTAGTGGGAACGTGACAAACTTGAGTGAATTGTGACAAAATGACTGAATTGGAGTGAATATGCGTTTATCTCTGTAAGAAAGCGAGCTAGAGCGCTGAAACTGTGGCTATACGTACTTTCATGAAAACATGCTTCTTCGAGGTTTTAAGCTCAGAACGTGAATCTGAGCGTGTTTCTGGCCTGGCAACAGCTTCAGAACACAGTGCAATGCATATATTGTATCGTTTGTTCCCAGGTGATTGTTTGGCCATTTGGAAGTGAATAGAAGCTTCTGAAGTGAAGATATGCACTTTTTCAAAAACTTTCTTTTTTTTTAATTTTGCTTGTCAAAAATGTCCATTCTGTGTGTAACCCAGTGGGAAAGTGACAAACTTGAGTGAATTGTGACTATATGACTGAATTCGAGTGATTATGCGTTTATCTCTGAAAGGAAGCGCGCTAGAGCGCTGAAACTGTGGCTATACTTGCTTTCATGAAAACACACTTCTTTGAGGTTTTAAGCTCAGAATGTGAAACTGTGCGTGCTTCTGGCCAGGGAACAGCTTCAGATGACAGTGCATTGCATATATTGTATTGATTGGTCCAATGTGCTTGTATGGCCAATTTTAAGTGAATATAAGCTTCTGAAGTGAAGATATGAACTTTTTCAAAAACCTTCTTTTTTTTTAGTTTTGCTTGTCAAAAATGTCCTTTCTGTGTGTAACTTAGTGGGCAAGTGACAAACTTGAGTGAATGGTGACAATATGACTGAATTGGTGTGAATATGCGTTTATCTCTGTAAGAAAGCGAGCTAGAGCGCTGAAACTGTGGCTATACGCACTTTCATGAAAACACGCTTCTTTGAGGTTTTAAGCTCAGAAAGTGAAACTGTGCGTGTTTCTGGCCAGGGAACAGCTTCAGATCACAGTGCAATGCTTATATGGTATCGTTTGGTCCAATGTGCTTGTATGGCCATTTGGAAGTGAATATAAGCTTCTGAAGTGAAGATATGCACTTTTTCAAAAACTTTCTTTTTTTTAAATTTTGCTTGTCAAAAATGTCCATTCTGTGTGTAACCCAGTGGGAAAGTGACAAACTTGAGTGAATTGTGACTATATGACTGAATTCGAGTGATTATGCGTTAATCTCTGTAAGGAAGCGCGCTGAAACTGTGGCTATACTTGCTTTCATGAAAACACGCTTCTTTGAGGTTTTAAGCTCAGAATATGAAACTGTGCGTGCTTCTGGCCAGGGAACAGCTTCAGATCACAGTGCATTGCATATATTGTATTGATTGGTCCAATGTGCTTGTATGGCCAATTTTAAGTGAATATAAGCTTCTGAAGTGAAGATATGTACTTCTCCAAAACTTTCTTTTTTTAGATTTGCTTGTCAGAAATGTCCATTCTGTGTGTTACTCATTGGGAAAGTGAACAACTTCAGTGAATTGTGACAATATGACTGAATTGGAGTGAATATGCGTTTATCTCTGTAAGAAAGCGAGCTAGAGCGCTGAAACTGTGGCTATACGCACTTTCATGGAAACATGCTTCTTTGAGGTTTTAAGCTCAGAACGTGAATCTGAGCGTGTTTCTGGCCTGGGAACAGCTTCAGATCACAGTGCAATGCGTATATGGTATCGTTTGGTCCAATGGCTTTTATGGCCATTTGGAAGTGAATATAAGCCTCTGAAGTGAAGATATGCACTTTTTCAAAAACTTTCTTTTTTTTAGATTTGCTTGTCAAAATGTCCATTCTGTGTGTTACTCAGTGGGAAAGTGAACAACTTCAGTGAATTGTGACTATATTCCTGAATTGGAGTGAATATGCTCGTATCTCTGTAAGGAAGCGCGCAAGAGCGCTGAAACTGTGGCCATACGCACTTTCATGGAAACACGCTTCTTTGAGGTTTTAAGCTCAGAACGTGAATCTGAGCGTGTTTCTGGCCTGGGAACAGCTTCAGATCACAGTGCAATGCTTACATGGTATCGATTGTTCCAATGTGCTTGTATGGCCAATTTTAAGTGAATATAAGCTTCTGAAGTGAAGATATGTACTTTTTAAAAAACTTTCTTTTTTTTAGTTTTGCTTGTCAAAAATGTCCTTTCTGTGTGTAACTTAGTGGGCAAGTGACAAACTTGAGTGACTATTGACAATATGACTGAATTGGTGTGAATATGCGTTTATCTCTGTAAGAAAGCGAGCTTGAGCGCTAAAACTGTGGCTATACGCACTTTCATGAAAACACGCTTCTTTGAGGTTACAAGCTCAGAAAGTGAAACTGTGCGTGTTTCTGGCCAGGGAACAGCTTCAGATCACAGTGCAATGCTTATATGGTATCGTTTGGTCCAATGTGCTTGTATGGCCATTTGGAAGTGTATATATGCTTCTGAAGTGAAGATATGCACTTTTTCAAAAACTTTCTTTTTTTTTAATTTTGCTTGTCAAAAATGTCCTTTCTGTGTGTAACCCAGTGGGAAAGTGAAAAACTTGAGTGAATTGTGACTATATGACTGAATTCGAGTGATTATGCGTTTATCTCTGTAAGGAAGCGCGCGAGAGCGCTGAAACTGTGGCTATACTTGCTTTCATGAAAATACGCTTCTTTGAGGTTTTAAGCTCAGAATGTGAAACTGTGCGTGCTTCTGGCCAGGGAACAGCTTCAGATCACAGTGCATTGCATATATTGTATCGATTGGTCCAATGTGCTTGTATGGCCAATTTTAAGTGAATATAAGCTTCTGAAGAGAAGATATGTACTTCTCAAAAACTTTCTTTTTTTTAGTTTTGCTTGTCAAAAATGTCCTTTCTGTGTGTAACGTAGTGAGAAAGTGACAAAAGAGTGAATTGTGACAATATGACTGAATTGGAGTGAATATGCGTTTATCTCTGTAAGAAAGCGAGCTAGAGCGCTGAAACGGTGCCTATACGCACTATGCACTTTTTCAAAAACTTTCTTTTTTTTAAATTTTGCTTGTCAAAAATGTCCTTTCTGTTTGTAACCCAGTGGGAAAGTGACAAACTTGAGTGAATTGTGACTATATGACTGAATTGGAGTGAATATGCGTTTATCTCTGTGAGAAAGCGAGCTAGAGCGCTGAAACTGTGGCTATACGCACTTTCATGAAAACATGCTTCTTTGAGGTTTTAAGCTCAGAATGTGAAACTGTGCGTGTTTCTGGCCTGGCAACAGCTTCAGATCACAGTGCAATGCATATATTGTATCGTTTGTTCCAATGTGCTTGTATGGCCATTTGGAAGTGAATATAAGCTTCTGAAGTGAAGATATGCACTTTTTCAAAAACTTTCTTTTTTTTTAATTTTGCTTGTCAAAAATGTCCTTTCTGTGTGTAACCCAGTGGGAAAGTGACAAACTTGAGTGAATTGTGACTATATGACTGAATTCGAGTGATTATGCGTTTATCTCTGTAAGGAAGCGCGCGAGAGCGCTGAAACTGTGGCTATACGCACTTTCATGAAAACACGCTTCTTTGAGGTTTTAAGCTCAGAAAGTGAAACTGTGCGTGTTTCTGGCCAGGGAACAGCTTCAGATCACAGTGCAATGCTTATATGGTATCGTTTGGTCCAATGTGCTTGTATGGCCATTTGGAAGTGAATATAAGCTTCTGAAGTGAAGATATGCACTTTTTCAAAAACTTTCTTTTTTTTTAATTTTGCTTGTCAAAAATGTCCATTCTGTGTGTAACCTAGTGGAAAAGTGAAAAACTTGAGTGAATTGTGACTATATGACTGAATTCGAGTGATTATGCGTTTATCTCTGTAAGGAAGCGCGCTAGAGCGCTGAAACTGTGGCTATACTTGCTTTCATGAAAACACGCTTCTTTGAGGTTTTAAGCTCAGAATGTGAAACTGTGCGTGCTTCTGGCCAGGGAACAGCTTCAGATCACAGTGCATTGCATATATTGTATCGATTGGTCCTATGTGCTTGTATGGCCAATTTTAAGTGAATATAAGCTTCTGAAGTGAAGATATGTACTTCTCAAAAACTTTCTTTTTTTTAGTTTTGCTTGTCAAAAATGTCCTTTCTGTGTGTAACTTAGTGAGAAAGTGATAAACGAGTGAATTGTGACAATATGACTGAATTGGAGTGAATATGCGTTTATCTCTGTAAGAAAGCGAGCTAGAGCGCTGAAACTGTGCCTATACGCACTATGCACTTTTTCAAAAACTTTCTTTTTTTTAAATTTTGCTTGTCAAAAATGTTCATTCTGTGTGTAACCTAGTGGAAAAGTGAAAAACTTGAGTGAATTGTGACTATATGACTGAATTCGAGTGATTATGCGTTTATCTCTGTAAGGAAGCGCGCTAGAGCGCTGAAACTGTGGCTATACTTGCTTTCATGAAAACACGCTTCTTTGAGGTTTTAAGCTCAGAATGTGAAACTGTGCGTGCTTCTGGCCAGGGAACAGCTTCAGATCACAGTGCATTGCATATATTGTATCGATTGGTCCTATGTGCTTGTATGGCCAATTTTAAGTGAATATAAGCTTCTGAAGTGAAGATATGTACTTCTCAAAAACTTTCTTTTTTTTAGTTTTGCTTGTCAAAAATGTCCTTTCTGTGTGTAACTTAGTGAGAAAGTGATAAACGAGTGAATTGTGACAATATGACTGAATTGGAGTGAATATGCGTTTATCTCTGTAAGAAAGCGAGCTAGAGCGCTGAAACTGTGCCTATACGCACTATGCACTTTTTCAAAAACTTTCTTTTTTTTAAATTTTGCTTGTCAAAAATGTTCATTCTGTGTGTAACCTAGTGGGAAAGTGAAAAACTTGAGTGAATTGTGACTATATGACTGAATTCGAGTGATTATGCGTTTATCTCTGTAAGGAAGCACGCTAGAGCGCTGAAACTGTGGCTATACGTGCTTTCATGAAAACACGCTTCTTTGAGGTTTTAAGCTCAGAATGTGAAACTGTGCGTGTTTCTGGCCTGGCAACAGCTTCAGATCACAGTGCAATGCATATGTTGTATCGTTTGTTCCAATGTGCTTCTATGGCCATTTGGAAGTGAATATAAGCTTCTGAAGTGAAGATATGTACTTTTTCAAAAACTTTCTTTTTTTTAGTTTTGCTTGTCAAAAATGTCCTTTCTGTGTGTAACTTAGTGGGAAAGTGACAAACTTGAGTGAATTGTGACAATATGACTGAATTGGAGTGAATATGCGTTTATCTCTGTAAGAAAGCGAGCTAGAGGGCTGAAACTGTGGCGATACGCACTTTCATGAAAACATGCTTCTTTGAGGTTTTAAGCTCAGAACGTGAATCTGAGCGTGTTTCTGGCCTGGCAACAGCTTCAGATCACAGTGCAATGCATATATTGTATCGTTTGTTCCAATGTGCTTGTATGGCCAACTGGAGGTGAATATAAGCTTCTGAAGTGAAGATATGCACTTTTTCAAAAACTTTCTTTTTTTTAGTTTTGCTTGTCAAAAATGTCCTTTCTGTGTGTAACTTAGTGGGAAAGTGACAAACTTGAGTGAATTGTGACAATATGACTGAATTGGAGTGAATATGCGTTTATCTCTGTAAGAAAGCGAGCTAGAGCGCTGAAACTGTGGCTTTACGCACTTTCATGGAAACACGCTTCTTTGAGGTTTTAAGCTCAGAACGTGAATCTGAGCGTGTTTCTGGCCTGGGAACAGCTTCAGATCACAGTGCAATGCGTATATGGTATCATTTGGTCCAATGGCTTTTATGGCCATTTGGAAGTGAATAGAAGCTTCTGAAGTGAAGATATGCACTTTTTCAAAAACTTTCTTTTTTTTTTGTTTTGCTTGTCAAAAATGTCCATTCTGTGTGTAACCCAGTGGGAAAGTGAACAACTTCAGTGAATTGTGACTATATGACTGAATTCGAGTGATTATGCGTTTATCTCTGTAAGGAAGCGCGCTGGAGCGCTGAAACTGTGGCTATACTTGCTTTCATGAAAACACGCTTCTTTGAGGTTTTAAGCTCAGAATGTGAAACTGTGCGTGCTTCTGGCCAGGGAACAGCTTCAGATCACAGTGCATTGCATATATTGTATCGATTGGTCCAATGTGCTTGTATGGCCAATTTTAAGTGAATATAAGCTTCTGAAGTGAAGATATGTACTTCTCAAAAACTTTCTTTTTTTTAGTTTTGCTGGTCAAAAATGTCCTTTCTGTGTGTAACTTAGTGAGAAAGTGACAAAAGAGTGATTTGTGACAATATGGCTGAATTGGAGTGAATATGCGTTTATCTCTGTAAGAAAGCGAGCTAGAGCGCTGAAACGGTGCCTAGACGCACTATGCACTTTTTCAAAAACTTTCTTTTTTTAAAATTTTGCTTTTCAAAAATGTCCTTTCTGTGTGTAACCTAGTGGGAAAGTGAAAAACTTGAGTGAATTGTGACTATATGACTGAATTCGAGTGATAATGCGTTTATCTCTGTAAGGAAGCGCGCTAGAGCGCTGAAACTGTGGCTTTACGCACTTTCATGGAAACACGCTTCTTTGAGGTTTTAAGCTCAGAATGTGAAACTGTGCGTGTTTCTGGCCAGGGAACAGCTTCAGATCACAGTGCAATGCTTATATGGTATCGATGGGTCCAATGTGCTTGTATGGCCATTTGGAAGTGAATATAAGCTTCTGAAGTGAAGATATGCACTTTTTCAAAAACTTTCTTTTTTTTTAATTTTGCTTGTCAAAAATGTCCTTTCTTTGTGTAACCCAGTGGGAAAGTGAAAAACTTGAGTGAATTGAGACTATATGACTGAATTCGAGTGATTATGCGTTTATCTCTGTACGGAAGCGCGCTAGAGCGCTGAAACAGTGGCTATACGTGCTTTCATGAAAACACGCTTCTTTGAAGTTTTAAGGTCAGAATGTGAAACTGTGCGTGCTTCTGGCCAGGGAACAGCTTCAGATCACAGTGCATTGCATATATTGTATCGATTGGTCCAATGTGCTTGTATGGCCAATTTTAAGTGAATATAAGCTTCTGAAGTGAAGATATGTACTTTTCAAAAACTTTCTTTTTTTAAAATTTTGCTTGTCAAAAATGTCCATTCTGTGTGTAACCCAGTGGGAAAGTGACAAACTTGAGTGAATTGTGACAATATGACTGAATTGGAGTGAATATGCGTTTATCTCTGTAAGAAAGCGAGCTAGAGCGCTGAAACTGTGGCTATACGCACTTTCATGGAAACATGCTTCTTTGAGGTTTTAAGCTCAGAACGTGAATCTGAGCGTGTTTCTGGCCTGGGAACAGCTTTAGATCACAGTGCAATGCTTCCATGGTATCGATTGGTCCAATGTGCTTGTATGGCCAATTTTAAGTGAATATAAGCTACTGAAGTGAAGATATGTACTTTTTCAAAAACTTTCTTTTTTTTAGTTTTGCTTGTCAAAAATGTCCTTTCTGTGTGTAACTTAGTGGGCAAGTGACAAACTTGAGTGACTATTGACAATATGACTGAATTGGTGTGAATATGCGTTTATCTCTGTAAGAAAGCGAGCTTGAGCGCTAAAACTGTGGCAATACGCACTTTCATGAAAACACGCTTCTTTGAGGTTTTAAGCTCAGAAAGTGAAACTGTGCGTGTTTCTGGCCAGGGAACAGCTTCAGATCACAGTGCAATGCTTATATGGTATCGTTTGGTCCAATGTGCTTGTATGGCCATTTGGAAGTGAATATAAGCTTCTGAAGTGAAGATATGCACTTTTTCAAAAACTTTCTTTTTTTTTAATTTTGCTTGTCAAAAATGTCCTTTCTGTGTGTAACCCAGTGGGAAAGTGAAAAACTTGAGTGAATTGTGACTATATGACTGAATTCGAGTGATTATGCGTTTATCTCTGTAAGGAAGCGCGCTGGAGCGCTGAAACTGTGGCTATACTTGCTTTTATGAAAACACGCTTCTTTGAGGTTTTAAGCTCAGAATGTGAAACTGTGCGTGCTTCTGGCCAGGGAACAGCTTCAGATCACAGTGCATTGCATATATTGTATCGATTGGTCCAATGTGCTTGTATGGCCAATTTTAAGTGAATATAAGCTTCTGAAGTGAAGATATGTACTTCTCAAAAACTTTCTTTTTTTTAGTTTTGCTTGTCAAAAATGTCCTTTCTGTGTGTAACTTAGTGAGAAAGTGACAAAAGAGTGAATTGTGACAATATGACTGAATTGGAGTGAATATGCGTTTATCTCTGTAAGAAAGCGAGCTAGAGCGCTGAAACTGTGCCTATACGCACTATGCACTTTTTCAAAAACTTTCTTTTTTTTTAATTTTGCTTGTCAAAAATGTCCTTTCTGTGTGTAACCCAGTGGGAAAGTGACAAACTTGAGTGAATTGTGACTATATGACTGAATTCGAGTGATTTTGCGTTTATCTCTGGAAGGAAGCGCGCTAGAGCGCTGAAACTGTGGCTATACGTGCTTTCATGAAAACACGCTTCTTTGAGGTTTTAAGCTCAGAATGTGAAACTGTGCGTGTTTCTGGCCTGGCAACAGCTTCAGATCACAGTGCAATGCATATATTGTATCGTTTGTTCCAATGTGGTTCTATGGCCATTTGGAAGTGAATATAAGCTTCTGAAGTGAAGATATGTACTTTTTCAAAAACTTTCTTTTTTTTAGTTTTGCTTGTCAAAAATGTCCTTTCTGTGTGTAACTTAGTGGGAAAGTGACAAACTTGAGTGAATTGTGACAATATGACTGAATTGGAGTGAATATGCGTTTATCTCTGGAAGAAAGCGAGCTAGAGGGCTGAAACTGTGGCGATACGCACTTTCATGAAAACATGCTTCTTTGAGGTTTTAAGCTCAGAACGTGAATCTGAGCATGTTTCTGGCCTGGCAACAGCTTCAGATCACAGTGCAATGCATATATTGTATCGTTTGTTCCAATGTGCTTGTATGGCCAACTGGAGGTGAATATAAGCTTCTGAAGTGAAGATATGCACTTTTTCAAAAACTATCTTTTTTTTAGTTTTGCTTGTCAAAAATGTCCTTTCTGTGTGTAACTTAGTGGGAAAGTGACAAACTTGAGTGAATTGTGACAATATGACTGAATTGGAGTGAATATGCGTTTATCTCTGTAAGAAAGCGAGCTAGAGCGCTGAAACTGTGGCTATACGCACTTTCATGGAAACACGCTTCTTTGAGGTTTTAAGCTCAGAACGTGAATCTGAGCGTGTTTCTGGCCTGGGAACAGCTTCAGATCACAGTGCAATGCGTATATGGTATCATTTGGTCCAATGGCTTTTATGGCCATTTGGAAGTGAATAGAAGCTTCTGAAGTGAAGATATGCACTTTTTCAAAAACTTTCTTTTTTTTTAATTTTGCTTGTCAAAAATGTCCTTTCTTTGTGTAACCCAGTGGGAAAGTGAAAAACTTGAGTGAATTGAGACTATATGACTGAATTCGAGTGATTATGCGTTTATCTCTGTACGGAAGCGCGCTAGAGCGCTGAAACAGTGGCTATACGTGCTTTCATGAAAACACGCTTCTTTGAAGTTTTAAGGTCAGAATGTGAAACTGTGCGTGCTTCTGGCCAGGGAACAGCTTCAGATCACAGTGCATTGCATATATTGTATCGATTGGTCCAATGTGCTTGTATGGCCAATTTTAAGTGAATATAAGCTTCTGAAGTGAAGATATGTACTTTTCAAAAACTTTCTTTTTTTAAAATTTTGCTTGTCAAAAATGTCCATTCTGTGTGTAACCCAGTGGGAAAGTGACAAACTTGAGTGAATTGTGACAATATGACTGAATTGGAGTGAATATGCGTTTATCTCTGTAAGAAAGCGAGCTAGAGCGCTGAAACTGTGGCTATACGCACTTTCATGGAAACATGCTTCTTTGAGGTTTTAAGCTCAGAACGTGAATCTGAGCGTGTTTCTGGCCTGGGAACAGCTTCAGATCACAGTGCAATGCTTCCATGGTATCGATTGGTCCAATGTGCTTGTATAGCCAATTTTAAGTGAATATAAGCTTCTGAAGTGAAGATATGTACTTTTTCAAAAACTTTCTTTTTTTTAGTTTTGCTTGTCAAAAATCTCCTTTCTGTGTGTAACTTAGTGGGCAAGTGACAAACTTGAGTGACTATTGACAATATGACTGAATTGGTGTGAATATGCGTTTATCTCTGTAAGAAAGCGAGCTTGAGCGCTAAAACTGTGGCAATACGCACTTTCATGAAAACACGCTTCTTTGAGGTTTTAAGCTCAGAAAGTGAAACTGTGCGTGTTTCTGGCCAGGGAACAGCTTCAGATCACAGTGCAATGCTTATATGGTATCGTTTGGTCCAATGTGCTTGTATGGCCATTTGGAAGTGAATATAAGCTTCTGAAGTGAAGATATGCACTTTTTCAAAAACTTTCTTTTTTTTTAATTTTGCTTGTCAAAAATGTCCTTTCTGTGTGTAACCCAGTGGGAAAGTGAAAAACTTGAGTGAATTGTGACTATATGACTGAATTCGAGTGATTATGCGTTTATCTCTGTAAGGAAGCGCGCTGGAGCGCTGAAACTGTGGCTATACTTGCTTTCATGAAAACACGCTTCTTTGAGGTTTTAAGCTCAGAATGTGAAACTGTGCGTGCTTCTGGCCAGGGAACAGCTTCAGATCACAGTGCATTGCATATATTGTATCGATTGGTCCAATGTGCTTGTATGGCCAATTTTAAGTGAATATAAGCTTCTGAAGTGAAGATATGTACTTCTCAAAAACTTTCTCTTTTTTAGTTTTGCTGGTCAAAAATGTCCTTTCTGTGTGTAACTTAGTGAGAAAGTGACAAAAGAGTGATTTGTGACAATATGGCTGAATTGGAGTGAATATGCATTTATCTCTGTAAGAAAGCGAGCTAGAGCGCTGAAACGGTGCCTAGACGCACTATGCACTTTTTCAAAAACTTTCTTTTTTTAAAATTTTGCTTTTCAAAAATGTCCTTTCTGTGTGTAACCTAGTGGGAAAGTGAAAAACTTGAGTGAATTGTGACTATATGACTGAATTCGAGTGATAATGCGTTTATCTCTGTAAGGAAGCGCGCTAGAGCGCTGAAACTGTGGCTATACTTGCTTTCATGAAAACACGCTTCTTTGAGGTTTTAAGCTCAGAATGTGAAACTGTGCGTGCTTCTGGCCAGGGAACAGCTTCAGATCACAGTGCATTGCATATATTGTATCGATTGGTCCAATGTGCTTGTATGGCCAATTTTAAGTGAATATAAGCTTCTGAAGAGAAGATATGTACTTCTCAAAAACTTTCTTTTTTTTAGTTTTGCTTGTCAAAAATGTCCTTTCTGTGTGTAATTTAGTGAGAAAGTGATAAACGAGTGAATTGTGACAATATGACTGAATTGGAGTGAATATGCGTTTATCTCTGTAAGAAAGCGAGCTAGAGCGCTGAAACTGTGGCTATACGTGCTTTCATGAAAACACGCTTCTTTGAGGTTTTAAGCTCAGAATGTGAAACTGTGCGTGTTTCTGGCCAGGGAACAGCTTCAGATCACAGTGCAATGCTTATATGGTATCGATGGGTCCAATGTGCTTGTATGGCCATTTGGAAGTGAATATAAGCTTCTGAAGTGAAGATATGCACTTTTTCAAAAACTTTCTTTTTTTTGAATTTTGCTTGTCAAAAATGTCCTTTCTTTGTGTAACCCAGTGGGAAAGTGAAAAACTTGAGTGAATTGAGACTATATGACTGAATTCGAGTGATTATGCGTTTATCTCTGTACGGAAGCGCGCTAGAGCGCTGAAACAGTGGCTATACGTGCTTTCATGAAAACACGCTTCTTTGAAGTTTTAAGGTCAGAATGTGAAACTGTGCGTGCTTCTGGCCAGGGAACAGCTTCAGATCACAGTGCATTGCATATATTGTATCGATTGGTCCAATGTGCTTGTATGGCCAATTTTAAGTGAATATAAGCTTCTGAAGTGAAGATATGAACTTTTTCAAAAACCTTCTTTTTTTTTAGTTTTGCTTGTCAAAAATGTCCTTTCTGTGTGTAACTTAGTGGGCAAGTGACAAACTTGAGTGAATGGTGACAATATGACTGAATTGGTGTGAAAATGCGTTTATCTCTGCAAGAAAGCGAGCTAGAGCGCTGAAACTGTGGCTATACGTGCTTTCATGAAAACACGCTTCTTTGAGGTTTTAAGCTCAGAATGTGAAACTGTGCGTGTTTCTGGCCAGGGAACAGCTTCAGATCACAGTGCAATGCTTATATGGTATCGATGGGTCCAATGTGCTTGTATGGCCATTTGGAAGTGAATATAAGCTTCTGAAGTGAAGATATGCACTTTTTCAAAAACTTTCTTTTTTTTGAATTTTGCTTGTCAAAAATGTCCTTTCTTTGTGTAACCCAGTGGGAAAGTGAAAAACTTGAGTGAATTGAGACTATATGACTGAATTCGAGTGATTATGCGTTTATCTCTGTACGGAAGCGCGCTAGAGCGCTGAAACAGTGGCTATACGTGCTTTCATGAAAACACGCTTCTTTGAAGTTTTAAGGTCAGAATGTGAAACTGTGCGTGCTTCTGGCCAGGGAACAGCTTCAGATCACAGTGCATTGCATATATTGTATCGATTGGTCCAATGTGCTTGTATGGCCAATTTTAAGTGAATATAAGCTTCTGAAGTGAAGATATGAACTTTTTCAAAAACCTTCTTTTTTTTTAGTTTTGCTTGTCAAAAATGTCCTTTCTGTGTGTAACTTAGTGGGCAAGTGACAAACTTGAGTGAATGGTGACAATATGACTGAATTGGTGTGAAAATGCGTTTATCTCTGTAAGAAAGCGAGCTAGAGCGCTGAAACTGTGGCTATACGCACTTTCATGAAAACACGCTTCTTTGAGGTTTTAAGCTCAGAAAGTGAAACTGTGCGTGTTTCTGGCCAGGGAACAGCTTCAGATCACAGTGCAATGCATATATTGTAACGTTTGTTCCCATGTGCTTGTATGGCCATTTGGAAGTGAATAGAAGCTTCTGGAGTGAAGATATGCAGTTTTTCAAAAACTTTCTTTTTTTTTGTTTTGCTTGTCAAAAATGTCCATTCTGTGTATAACCCAGTGGGAAAGTGAAAAACTTGAGTGAATTGTGACTATATGACTGAATTCGAGTGATTATGCGATTATCTCTGTAAGGAAGCGCGCCAGAGCGCTGAAACTGTGGCTATACGTGCCTTCATGAAAACACGCTTCTTTGAAGTTTTAAGGTCAGAATGTGAAACTGTGCGTGCTTCTGGCCAGGGAACAGCTTCAGATCACAGTGCATTGCATATATTGTATCGATTGGTCCAATGTGCTTGTATGGCCAATTTTAAGTGAATATAAGCTTCTGAAGTGAAGATATGTACTTTTTCTAAAACTTTCTTTTTTTTAGTTTTTTCCTGTCAAAAATGTCCTTTCTGTGTGCAACTTAGTGGGAAAGTGACAAACTTGAGTGAATTGTGACAATATGACTGAATTGGAGTGAATATGCGTTTATCTCTGTAAGAAAGCGAGCTAGAGCGCTGAAACTGTGGCTATACGCACTTTCATGGAAACACGCTTCTTTGAGGTTTTCAGCTCAGAACGTGAATCTGAGCGTGTTTCTGGCCTGGGAACAGCTTCAGATCACAGTGCAATGCGTATATGGTATCGTTTGGTCCAATGGCTTTTATGGCCATTTGGAAGTGAATAGAAGCTTCTGAAGTGAAGATATGCACTTTTTCAAAAACTTTCTTTTTTTTTAATTTTGCTTGTCAAAAATGTCCTTTCTGTGTGTAACCCAGTGGGAAAGTGAAAAACTTGAGTGAATTGAGACTATATGACTGAATTCGAGTGATTATGCGTTTATCTCTGAAAGGAAGCGCGCTAGAGCGCTGAAACTGTGGCTATACGTGCTTTCATGAAAACACGCTTCTTTGAAGTTTTAAGGTCAGAATGTGAAACTGTGCGTGCTTCTGGCCAGGGAACAGCTTCAGATCACAGTGCATTGCATATATTGTATCGATTTGTCCAATGTGCTTGTATGGCCAATTTTAAGTGAATATAAGCTTCTGAAGTGAAGATATGTACTTTTCAAAAACTTTCTTTTTTTTTAATTTTGCTTGTCAAAAATGTCCATTCTGTGTGTAACCCAGTGGGAAAGTGACAAACTTGAGTGAATTGTGACAATATGACTGAATTGGAGTGAATATGCGTTTATCTCTGTAAGAAAGCGAGCTAGAGCGCTGAAACTGTGCCTATACGCACTTTCATGGAAACACGCTTCTTTGAGGTTTTAAGCTCAGAACGTCAATCTGAGCGTGTTTCTGGCCTGGCAACAGCTTCAGATCACAATGCAATGCATATATTGTAACGTTTGTTCCCATGTGCTTGTATGGCCATTCGGAAGTGAATAGAAGCTTCTGAAGTGAAGATATGCACTTTTTCAAAAACTTTCTTTTTTTTTTTTGTTTTGCTTGTCAAAAATGTCCATTCTGTGTGTAACCCAGTGGGAAAGTGAAAAACTTGAGTGAATTGTGACTATATGACTGAATTCGAGTGATTATGCGATTATCTCTGTAAGGAAGCGCGCTAGAGCGCTGAAACTGTGGCTATACGAACTTTCATGAAAACACGCTTCTTTGAGGTTTTAAGCTCAGAAAGTGAAACTGTGCGTGTTTCTGGCCAGGGAACAGCTTCAGATCACAGTGCAATGCTTATATGGTATCGTTTGGTCCAATGTGCTTGTATGGCCATTTGGAATTGAATATAAGCTTCTGAAGTGAAGATATGCACTTTTTCAAAAACTTTCTTTTTTTTAGTTTTGCATGTCAAAAATGTTCTTTCTGTGTGTAACTTAGTGGGAAAGTGACAAACTTCAGTGAATTGTGACAGTATGACTGAATTGGAGTGAATTTGCGTTTATCTCTGTAAGAAAGCGAGCTAGAGCGCTGAAACTGTGGCAATACGTACTTTCATGAAAACACGCTTCTTTGAGGTTTTAAGCTCAGAAAGTGAAACTGTGCGTGTTTCTGGCCAGGGAACAGCTTCAGATCACAGTGCAATGCTTATATGGTATCGTTTGTTCCCATGTGCTTGTTTGGCCATTTGGAAGTGAATATAAGCTTCTGAAGTGAAGATATGTACTTTTTCAAAAACTTTCTTTTTTTTAGTTTTGCTTGTCAAAAATGTCCTTTCTGTGTGTAACTTAGTGGGCAAGTGACAAACTTGAGTGAATAGTGACAATATGACTGAATTGGCGTGAATATGCGTTTATCTCTGTAAAAAAGCGAGCTAAAGCGCTAAAACTGTGGCTATACGCACTTTCATGAAAACACGCTTCTTTGAGGTTTTAAGCTCAGAAAGTGAAACTGTGCGTGTTTCTGGCCAGGGAACAGCTTCAGATCACAGTGCAATGCTTATATGGTATCGTTTGGTCCAATGTTCTTGTATGGCCATTTGGAAGTGAAGAAAAGCTTCTGAAGTGAAGATATGCAATTTTTCAAAAACTTTCTTTTTTTTAAATTTTGCTTGTCAAAAATGTCCATTCTGTGTGTAACCCAGTGGGAAAGTGAAAAACTTGAGTGAATTATGACTATATGACTGAATTCGAGTGATTATGCATTTATCTCTGTAAGGAAGTGCGCTAGAGCGCTGAAACTGTGGCTATACTTGCTTTCATGAAAACACGCTTCTTTGAGGTTTTAAGCTCACAACGTGAATCTGAGCGTGCTTCTGGCCAGGGAACAGCTTCAGATCACAGTGCATTGCATATATTGTATCGATTGGTCCAATGTCCTTGTATGGCCAATGTTAAGTGAATATAAGCTTCTGAAGTGAAGATATGCAACTTTTTCAAAAACTTTCTTTTTTTTAGTTTTTTCTTGTCAAAAATGTCCTTTCTGTGTGTAACTTAATGGGAAAGTGACAAACTTGAGTGAATTGTGACAATATAACTGAATTGGAGTGAATATGCGTTTATCTCTGTAAGAAAGCGAGCTAGTGCGCTAAAACTGTGGCGATACGCACTTTCATGAAAACACGCTTCTTTGAGGTTTAAAGCTCAGAAAGTGAAACTGTGCGTGATTCTGGCCTGGGAACAGCTTCAGATCACAGTGCAATGCGTATATGGTATCGTTTGGTCCAATGGCTTTTATGGCCATTTGGAAGTGAATAGAAGCTTCTGAAGTGAAGATATGCACTTTTTCAAAAACTTTCTTTTTTTTAAATTTTGCTTGTCAAAAATGTCCTTTCTGTGTGTAACCCAGTGGGAAAGTGAAAAACTCGAGTGAATTGAGACTATATGACTGAATTCGAGTGATTATGCGTTTATCTCTGTCAGGAAGCGCGCTAGAGCGCTGAAACTGTGGCTATACGTGCTTTCATGAAAACACGCTTCTTTGAAGTTTTAAGGTCAGAATGTGAAACTGTGCGTGCTTCTGGCCAGGGAACAGCTTCAGATCACAGTGCATTGCATATATTGTATCGATTGGTCCAATGTGCTTGTATGGCCAATTTTAAGTGAATATAAGCTTCTGAAGTAAAGATATGTACTTTTCAAAAACTTTCTTTTTTTTAAATTTTACTTGTCAAAAATGTCCATTCTGTGTGTAACTTAGTGGGAAAGTGACAAACTTGAGTGAATTGTGACAATATGACTGAATTGGAGTGAATATGCGTTTATCTCTGTAAGAAAGCGAGCTAGAGCGCTGAAACTGGCTATACGCACTTTCATGAAAACATGCTTCTTTGAGGTTTTAAGCTCTGAACGTGAATCTGAGCGTGTTTCTGGCCTGGCAACAGCTTCAGATCACAGTGCAATGCATATATTGTAACGTTTGTTCCCATGTGCTTGTATGGCCATTTGGAAGTGAATAGAAGCTTCTGAAGTGAAGATATGCACTTTTTCAAAAACTTTCTTTTTTTTTTGTTTTGCTTGTCAAAAATGTCCATTCTGTGTGTAACCCAGTGGGAAAGTGAAAAACTTGAGTGAATTGTGACTATATGACTGAATTCGAGTGATTATGCGATTATCTCTGTAAGGAAGCGCGCTAGAGCGCTGAAACTGGCTATACGAACTTTCATGAAAACACGCTTCTTTGAGGTTTTAAGCTCAGAAAGTGAAACTGTGCGTGTTTCTGGCCAGGGAACAGCTTCAGATCACAGTGCAATGCTTATATGGTATCGTTTGGTCCAATGTGCTTGTATGGCCATTTGGAAGTGAATATAAGCTTCTGAAGTGAAGATATGCACTTTTTAAAAAACTTTCTTTTTTTTAATTTTGCTTGTCAAAAATGTCCTTTCTGTGTGTAACCCAGTGGGAAAGTGACAAACTTGAGTGAATTGTGACTATATGACTGAATTCGAGTGATTATGCGTTTATCTCTGTAAGGAAGCGCGCTAGAGCGCTGAAACTGTGGCTATACTTGCTTTCATGAAAACACACTTCTTTGAAGTTTTAAGGTCAGAATGTGAAACTGTGCGTGCTTCTGGCCAGGGAACAGCTTCAGATCACAGTGCATTGCATATATTGTATCGATTGGTCCAATGTGTTTGTATGGCCAATTTTAAGTGAATATAAGCTTCTGAAGTAAAGATATGTACTTTTCAAAAACTTTCTTTTTTTTAAATTTTACTTGTCAAAAATGTCCATTCTGTGTGTAACTTAGTGGGAAAGTGACAAACTTGAGTGAATTGTGACAATATGACTGAATTGGAGTGAATATGCGTTTATCTCTGTAAGAAAGCGAGCTAGAGCGCTGAAACTGGCTATACGCACTTTCATGAAAACATGCTTCTTTGAGGTTTTAAGCTCTGAACGTGAATCTGAGCGTGTGTCTGGCCTGGCAACAGCTTCAGATCACAGTGCAATGCATATATTGTAACGTTTGTTCCCATGTGCTTGTATGGCCATTTGGAAGTGAATAGAAGCTTCTGAAGTGAAGATATGCACTTCTTCAAAAACTTTCTTTTTTTTTTGTTTTGCTTGTCAAAAATGTCCATTCTGTGTGTAACCCAGTGGGAAAGTGAAAAACTTGAGTGAATTGTGACTATATGACTGAATTCGAGTGATTATGCGATTATCTCTGTTAGGAAGCGCGCTAGAGCGCTGAAACTGGCTATACGAACTTTCATGAAAACACGCTTCTTTGAGGTTTTAAGCTCAGAAAGTGAAACTGTGCGTGTTTCTGGCCAGGGAACAGCTTCAGATCACAGTGCAATGCTTATATGGTATCGTTTGGTCCAATGTGCTTGTATGGCCATTTGGAAGTGAATAAAAGCTTCTGAAGTGAAGATATGCACTTTTTCAAAAACTTTCTTTTTTTTAGTTTTTCATGTCAAAAATGTCCTTTCTGTGTGTAACTTAGTGGGAACGTGACAAACTTGAGTGAATTGTGAAACTGTGGCTATACGTACTTTCATGAAAACATGCTTCTTCGAGGTTTTAAGCTCAGAACGTGAATCTGAGCGTGTTTCTGGCCTGGCAACAGCTTCAGAACACAGTGCAATGCATATATCGTATCGTTTGTTCCCAGGTGATTGTATGGCCATTTGGAAGTGAATAGAAGCTTCTGAAGTGAAGATATGCACTTCTTCAAAAACTTTCTTTTTTTTTTGTTTTGCTTGTCAAAAATGTCCATTCTGTGTGTAACCCAGTGGGAAAGTGAAAAACTTGAGTGAATTGTGACTATATGACTGAATTCGAGTGATTATGCGTTTATCTCTGTAAGGAAGCGCGCTAGAGCGCTGAAACTGTGGCTATACGCACTTTCATGAAAACACGCTTCTTTGAGGTTTTAAGCTCAGAATGTGAAACTGTGCGTGTTTCTGGCCAGGGAACAGCTTCAGATCACAGTGCAATGCTTATATGGTATCGTTTGGTCCAATGTGCTTGTATGGCCATTTGGAAGTGAATATAAGCTTCTGAAGTGAAGATATGCACTTTTTCAAAAACTTTCTTTTTTTTAGTTTTTCATGTCAAAAATGTCCTTTCTGTGTGTAACTTAGTGGGAACGTGACAAACTTGAGTGAATTGTGACAAAATGACTGAATTGGAGTGAATATGCGTTTATCTCTGTAAGAAAGCGAGCTAGAGCGCTGAAACTGTGGCTATACGTACTTTCATGAAAACATGCTTCTTCGAGGTTTTGAGCTCAGAACGTGAATCTGAGCGTGTTTCTGGCCTGGCAACAGCTTCAGAACACAGTGCAATGCATATATTGTATCGTTTGTTCCCAGGTGATTGTTTGGCCATTTGGAAGTGAATAGAAGCTTCTGAAGTGAAGATATGCACTTTTTCAAAAACTTTCTTTTTTTTAAATTTTGCTTGTCAAAAATGTCCTTTCTGTGTGTAACCCAGTGGGAAAGTGACAAACTTGAGTGAATTGTGACTATATGACTGAATTCGAGTGATTATGCGTTTATCTCTGTAAGGAAGCGCGCTAGAGCGCTGAAACTGTGGCTATACTTGCTTTCATGAAAACACACTTCTTTGAAGTTTTAAGGTCAGAATGTGAAACTGTGCGTGCTTCTGGCCAGGGAACAGCTTCAGATCACAGTGCATTGCATATATTGTATCGATTGGTCCAATGTGTTTGTATGGCCAATTTTAAGTGAATATAAGCTTCTGAAGTAAAGATATGTACTTTTCAAAAACTTTCTTTTTTTTAAATTTTACTTGTCAAAAATGTCCATTCTGTGTGTAACTTAGTGGGAAAGTGACAAACTTGAGTGAATTGTGACAATATGACTGAATTGGAGTGAATATGCGTTTATCTCTGTAAGAAAGCGAGCTAGAGCGCTGAAACTGGCTATACGCACTTTCATGAAAACATGCTTCTTTGAGGTTTTAAGCTCTGAACGTGAATCTGAGCGTGTTTCTGGCCTGGCAACAGCTTCAGATCACAGTGCAATGCATATATTGTAACGTTTGTTCCCATGTGCTTGTATGGCCATTTGGAAGTGAATAGAAGCTTCTGAAGTGAAGATATGCACTTCTTCAAAAACTTTCTTTTTTTTTTGTTTTGCTTGTCAAAAATGTCCTTTCTGTGTGTAACCCAGTGGGAAAGTGACAAACTTGAGTGAATTGTGACTATATGACTGAATTCGAGTGATTATGCGTTTATCTCTGTAAGGAAGCGCGCTAGAGCGCTGAAACTGTGGCTATACGCACTTTCATGAAAACACGCTTCTTTGAGGTTTTAAGCTCAGAATGTGAAACTGTGCGTGTTTCTGGCCAGGGAACAGCTTCAGATCACAGTGCAATGCTTATATGGTATCGTTTGGTCCAATGTGCTTGTATGGCCATTTGGAAGTGAATATAAGCTTCTGAAGTGAAGATATGCACTTTTTCAAAAACTTTCTTTTTTTTAAATTTTGCTTGTCAAAAATGTCCATTCTGTGTGTAACCCAGTGGGAAAGTGAAAAACTTGAGTGAATTGTGACTATATGACTGAATTCGAGTGATTATGCGTTTATCTCTGTCAGGAAGCGCGCTAGAGCGCTGAAACTGTGGCTATACGTGCTTTCCTGAAAACACGCTTCTTTGAGGTTTTAAGCTCAGAATGTGAAACTGTGCGTGCTTCTGGCCAGGGAACAGCTTCAGATCACAGTGCATTGCATATATTGTATCGATTGGTCCAATGTGCTTGTATGGCCTATTTTAAGTGAATATAAGCTTCGGAAGTGAAGATATGTACTTTTTCAAAATCTTTCTTTCTTTTAGTTTTTTCTTGTCAAAAATGTCCTTTCTGTGTGTAACTTTGTGGGAAAGAGACAAACTTGAGTGAATTGTGACAATATGACTGAATTGGAGTGACTATGCGTTTATCTCTGTAAGAAAGCGAGCTAGAGCGCTGAAACTGTGGCTATACGCACTTTTATGGAAACACGCTTCTTTGAGGTTTTAAGCTCAGAACGTGAATCTGAGCGTGTTTCTGGCCTGGGAACAGCTTCAGATCACAGTGCAATGCGTATATGGTATCGTTTGGTCCAATGTGCTTGTATGGCCATTTGGAAGTGAATATAAGCTTCTGAAGTGAAGATATGCACTTTTTCAAAAACTTTCTTTTTTGTTTTTTCTTCTCAAAAATGTCCTTTCTGTGTGTAACTTAGTAGGAATGTGACAAACTTGAGTGAATTGTGACTATATGACTGATTCGAGTGATTATGCGTTTATCTCTGTAAGGAAGCGCGCTAGAGCGCTGAAATTGTGGCTATACTTGCTTTCATGAAAACACGCTTCTTTGAGGTTTTAAGCTCAGAATGTGAAACTGTGCGTGCTTCTGGCCAGGGAACAGCTTCAGATGACAATGCATTGCATATATTGTATCGATTGGTCCAATGTGCTTGGATGGACAATTTTAAGTGAATATAAGCTTCTGAAGTGAAGATATGTACTTTTTCAAAAACTTTCTTTTTTTTAGTTTTGCTTGTCAAAAATGTCCTTTCTGTGTGTAACCTAGTGGGAAAGTGACAAACTTGAGTGAATTGTGACTATATGACTGAATTCGAGTGATTATGCGTTTATCTCTGTAAGGAAGCGCGCTAGAGCGCTGAAACTGTGGCTATACGCACTTTCATGAAAACACGCTTCTTTGAGGTTTTAAGCTCAGACAGTGAATCTGAGCGTGTTTCTGGCCTGGGAACAGCTTCAGATCACAGTGCAATGCTTTTTTGGTATCGTTTGGTCCAATGTGCTTGTATGGCCATTTGGAAGTGAATATAAGCTTCTGAAGTGAAGATATGCACTTTTTCAAAAACTTTCTTTTTTTAGTTTTGCTTGTCAAAAATGTCCTTTCTGTGTGTAACTTAGTGGGAAAGCGACAAACTTGAGTGAATGGTGACAAAATGACTGAATTGGAGTAAATATGCGTTTATCTCTGTAAGAAAGCGAGCTAGAGCGCTGAAACTGTGGCTATACGCACTTTCATGAAAACATGCTTCTTTGAGGTTTTAAGCTCAGAACGTGAATCTGAGTGTGTTTCTGGCCTGGCAACAGCTTCAGATCACAGTGCAATGCATATATTGTATCGTTTGTTCCCATGTGCTTGTATGGCCATTTGGAAGTGAATAGAAGCTTCTGAAGTGAAGATATGCACTTTTTCAAAAACTTTCTTTTTTTTAAATTTTGCTTGTCAAAAATGTCCTTTCTGTGTGTAACCCAGTGGGAAAGTGACAAACTTAAGTGAATTGTGACTATATGACTGAATTCGAGTGATTATGCGTTTATCTCTGTTAGGAACAGCGCTAGAGCGCTGAAACTGTGGCTATACGCACTTTCATGAAAACACGCTTCTTTGAGGTTTTAAGCTCAGAATGTGAAACTGTGCGTGTTTCTGGCCAGGGAACAGCTTCAGATCACAGTGCAATGCTTATATGGTATCGTTTGGTCCAATGTGCTTGTATGGCCATTTGGAAGTGAATATAAGCTTCTGAAGTGAAGATATGCACTTTTTCAAAAACTTTCTTTTTTTTAAATTTTGCTTGTCAAAAATGTCCTTTTTGTGTGTAACCCAGTGGGAAAGTGACAAACTTGAGTGAATTGTGACTATATGACTGAATTCGAGTGATTATGCGTTTATCTCTGTAAGGAAGCGCGCTAGAGCGCTGAAACTGTGGCTATACGCACTTTCATGAAAACATGCTTCTTTGAGGTTTTAAGCTCAGAACGTGAATCTGAGTGTGTTTCTGGCCTGGCAACAGCTTCAGATCACAGTGCAATGCATATATTGTATCGTTTGTTCCCATGTGCTTGTATGGCCATTTGGAAGTGAATAGAAGCTTCTGAAGTGAAGATCTGCACTTTTTCAAAAACTTTCTTTTTTTTAAATTTTGCTTGTCAAAAATGTCCTTTCTGTGTGTAACCCAGTGGGAAAGTGACAAACTTAAGTGAATTGTGACTACATGACTGAATTCGAGTGATTATGCGTTTATCTCTGTAAGGAAGAGCGCTAGAGCGCTGAAACTGTGGCTATACGCACTTTCATGAAAACACGCTTCTTTGAGGTTTTAAGCTCAGAATGTGAAACTGTGCGTGTTTCTGGCCAGGGAACAGCTTCAGATCACAGTGCAATGCTTATATGGTATCGTTTGGTCCAATGTGCTTGTATGGCCATTTGGAAGTGAATATAAGCTTCTGAAGTGAAGATATGCACTTTTTCAAAAACTTTCTTTTTTTTAAATTTTGCTTGTCAAAAATGTCCTTTCTGTGTGTAACCCAGTGGGAAAGTGACAAACGAGTGAATTGTGACTATATGACTGAATTCGAGTGATTATGCGTTTATCTCTGTAAGGAAGCGGGCTAGAGCGGTGAAACTGTGGCTATACGTGCTTTCCTGAAAACACGCTTCTTTGAGGTTTTAAGCTCAGAATGTGAAACTGTGCGTGCTTCTGGCCTGGCAACAACTTCAGATCACAGTGCAATGCATATATTGTATCGTTTGTTACCATGTGCTTGTATGGCCATTTGGAAGTGAATATAAGCTTCTGAAGTGAAGATATGTACATTTTCAAAAACTTTCCTTTTTTTAGTTTTGCTTGTCAAAAATGTCCTTTCTGTGTGTAACTTAGTGGGAAAGTGACAAACATGAGTGAATTGTGACAATATGACTGAATTGGAGTGAATATGCGTTTATCTCTGTAAGAAAGCGAGCTAGAGCGCTGAAACTGTGGCTATACACACTTTCATGAAAACACGCTTCTTTGAGGTTTTAAGCTCAGAATGTGAAACTGTGCGTGTTTCTGGCCTGGCAACAACTTCAGATCACAGTGCAATGCATATATTGTATCGTTTGTTACCATGTGCTTGTATGGCCATTTGGAAGTGAATATAAGCTTCTGAAGTGAAGATATGTACATTTTCAAAAACTTTCCTTTTTTTAGTTTTGCATGTCAAAAATGTCCTTTCTGTGTGTAACTTAGTGGGAAAGTGACAAACATGAGTGAATTGTGACAATATGACTGAATTGGAGTGAATATGCGTTTATCTCTGTAAGAAAGCGAGCTAGAGCGCTGAAACTGTGGCTATACGCACTTTCATTTAAACATGCTTCTTTGAGGTTTTAAGCTCAGAACGTGAATCTGAGCGTGTTTCTGGCCTGGCAACAGCTTCAGATCACAAAGCAATGCATATATTGTTTCGTTTGTTCCCATGTGCTTGTATGGCCATTTGGAAGTGAATAGAAGCTTCTGAAGTGAAGATATGCACTTTTTCAAAAACTTTCTTTTTTTTAAATTTTGCTTGTCAAAAATGTCCTTTCTGTGTGTAACCCAGTGGGAAAGTGACAAACTTGAGTGAATTGTGACTATATGACTGAATTCGAGTGATTATGTGTTATCTCTGTAAGGAAGCGCGCTAGAGCGCTGAAACTGTGGCTATACGCACTTTCATGAAAACACGCTTCTTTGAGGTTTTAAGCTCAGAATGTGAAACTGTGCGTGTTTCTGGCCAGGGAACAGCTTCAGATCACAGTGCAATGCTTATATGGTATCGTTTGGTCCAATGTGCTGGTATGGCCATTTGGAAGTGAATATAAGCTTCTGAAGTGAAGATATGCACTTTTTCAAAAACTTTCTTTTTTTAGTTTTGCTTGTCCAAAATGTCCTTTCTGTGTGTAACTTAGTGGGAAAGTGACAAACATGAGTGAATTGTGACAATATGACTGAATTGGAGTGAATATGCGTTTATCTCTGTAAGAAAGCGAGCTAGAGCGCTGAAACTGTGGCTATACGCACTTTCATGAAAACATGCTTCTTTGAGGTTTTAAGCTCAGAACGTGAATCTGAGTGTGTTTCTGGCCTGGCAACAGCTTCAGATCACAGTGCAATGCATATATTGTATCGTTTGTTCCCATGTGCTTGTATGGCCATTTGGAAGTGAATAGAAGCTTCTGAAGTGAAGATATGCACTTTTTCAAAAACTTTCTTTTTTTTAAATTTTGCTTGTCAAAAATGTCCTTTCTGTGTGTAACCCAGTGGGAAAGTGACAAACTTAAGTGAATTGTGACTATATGACTGAATTCGAGTGATTATGCGTTTATCTCTGTAAGGAACAGCGCTAGAGCGCTGAAACTGTGGCTATACGCACTTTCATGAAAACACGCTTCTTTGAGGTTTTAAGCTCAGAATGTGAAACTGTGCGTGTTTCTGGCCTGGGAACAGCTTCAGATCACAGTGCAATGCGTATATGGTATCGTTTGGTCCTATGGCTTTTATGGCCATTTGGAAGTGAATATAAGCTTCTGAAGTGAAGATATGCACTTTTTCAAAAACTTTCTTTTTTTTAAATTTTGCTTGTCAAAAATGTCCTTTCTGTGTGTAACCCAGTGGGAAAGTGACAAACTTAAGTGAATTGTGACTATATGACTGAATTCGAGTGATTATGCGTTTATCTCTGTAAGGAAGCGCGCTAGAGCGCTGAAACTGTGGCTATACGCACTTTCATGAAAACATGCTTCTTTGAGGTTTTAAGCTCAGAACGTGAATCTGAGTGTGTTTCTGGCCTGGCAACAGCTTCAGATCACAGTGCAATGCATATATTGTATCGTTTGTTCCCATGTGCTTGTATGGCCATTTGGAAGTGAATAGAAGCTTCTGAAGTGAAGATCTGCACTTTTTCAAAAACTTTCTTTTTTTTAAATTTTGCTTGTCAAAAATGTCCTTTCTGTGTGTAACCCAGTGGGAAAGTGAAAAACTTGAGTGAATTATGACTATATGACTGAATTCGAGTGATTATGCGTTTATCTCTGTAAGGAAGCGCGCTAGAGCGCTGAAACTGTGGCTATACGTGCTTTCCTGAAAACACGCTTCTTTGAGGTTTTAAGCTCAGAATGTGAAACTGTGCGTGCTTCTGGCCAGGGAACAGCTTCAGATCACAGTGCATTGCATATATTGTATCGATTGGTCCAATGTGCTTGTATGGCCAATTTTAAGTGAATATAAGCTTCGGAAGTGAAGATATGTACTTTTTCAAAAACTTTCTTTCTTTTAGTTTTTTCTTGTCAAAAATGTCCTTTCTGTGTGTAACTTTGTGGGAAAGAGACAAACTTGAGTGAATTGTGACAATATGACTGAATTGGAGTGACTATGCGTTTATCTCTGTAAGAAAGCGAGCTAGAGCGCTGAAACTGTGGCTATACGCACTTTCATGGAAACACGCTTCTTTGAGGTTTTAAGCTCAGAACGTGAATCTGAGCGTGTTTCTGGCCTGGGAACAGCTTCAGATCACAGTGCAATGCGTATATGGTATCGTTTGGTCCAATGTGCTTGTATGGCCATTTGGAAGTGAATATAAGCTTCTGAAGTGAAGATATGCACTTTTTCAAAAACTTTCTTTTTTGTTTTTTCTTCTCAAAAATGTCCTTTCTGTGTGTAACTTAGTAGGAATGTGACAAACTTGAGTGAATTGTGACTATATGACTGATTCGAGTGATTATGCGTTTATCTCTGTAAGGAAGCGCGCTAGAGCGCTGAAATTGTGGCTATACTTGCTTTCATGAAAACACGCTTCTTTGAGGTTTTAAGCTCAGAATGTGAAACTGTGCGTGCTTCTGGCCAGGGAACAGCTTCAGATGACAATGCATTGCATATATTGTATCGATTGGTCCAATGTGCTTGTATGGCCAATTTTAAGTGAATATAAGCTTCCGAAGTGAAGATATGTACTTTTTCAAAAACTTTCTTTTTTTTAGTTTTGCTTGTCAAAAATGTCCTTTCTGTGTGTAACCCAGTGGGAAAGTGACAAACTTGAGTGAATTGTGACTATATGACTGAATTCGAGTGATTATGCGTTTATCTCTGTAAGGAAGCGCGCTAGAGCGCTGAAACTGTGGCTATACGCACTTTCATGAAAACACGCTTCTTTGAGGTTTTAAGCTCAGAAAGTGAAACTGTGTGTGTTTCTGGCCAGGGAACAGCTTCAGATCACAGTGCAATGCTTATATGGTATCGTTTGGTCCAATGTGCTTGTATGGCCATTTGGAAGTGAATATAAGCTTCTGAAGTGAAGATATGCACTTTTTCAAAAACTTTCTTTTTTTAGTTTTGCTTGTCAAAAATGTCCTTTCTGTGTGTAACTTAGTGGGAAAGCGACAAACTTGAGTGAATGGTGACAAAATGACTGAATTCGAGTGAATATGCGTTTATCTCTGTACGAAAGCGAGCTAGAGCGCTGAAACTGTGGCTATACGCACTTTCATGGAAACATGCTTCTTTGAGGTTTTAAGCTCAGAACGTGAATCTGAGTGTGTTTCTGGCCTGGCAACAGCTTCAGATCACAGTGCAATGCATATATTGTATCGTTTGTTCCCATGTGCTTGTATGGCCATTTGGAAGTGAATAGAAGCTTCTGAAGTGAAGATATGCACTTTTTCAAAAACTTTCTTTTTTTTAAATTTTGCTTGTCAAAAATGTCCTTTCTGTGTGTAACCCAGTGGGAAAGTGACAAACTTAAGTGAATTGTGACTATATGACTGAATTCGAGTGATTATGCGTTTATCTCTGTAAGGAACAGCGCTAGAGCGCTGAAACTGTGGCTATACGCACTTTCATGAAAACACGCTTCTTTGAGGTTTTAAGCTCAGAATATGAAACTGTGCGTGTTTCTGGCCAGGGAACAGCTTCAGATCACAGTGCAATGCTTATATGGTATCGTTTGGTCCAATGTGCTTGTATGGCCATTTGGAAGTGAATATAAGCTTCTGAAGTGAAGATATGCACTTTTTCAAAAACTTTCTTTTTTTTAAATTTTGCTTGTCAAAAATGTCCTTTCTGTGTGTAACCCAGTGGGAAAGTGACAAACGAGTGAATTGTGACTATATGACTGAATTCGAGTGAATATGCCTTTATTTCTGTAAGGAAGCGCGCTAGAGCGCTGAAACTGTGGCTATACACACTTTCATGAAAACACGCTTCTTTGAGGTTTTAAGCTCAGAATGTGAAACTGTGCGTGTTTCTGGCCTGGCAACAACTTCAGATCACAGTGCAATGCATATATTGTATCGTTTGTTACCATGTGCTTGTATGGCCATTTGGAAGTGAATATAAGCTTCTGAAGTGAAGATATGTACATTTTCAAAAACTTTCCTTTTTTTAGTTTTGCATGTCAAAAATGTCCTTTCTGTGTGTAACTTAGTGGGAAAGTGACAAACATGAGTGAATTGTGACAATATGACTGAATTGGAGTGAATATGCGTTTATCTCTGTAAGAAAGCGAGCTAGAGCGCTGAAACTGTGGCTATACGCACTTTCATTTAAACATGCTTCTTTGAGGTTTTAAGCTCAGAACGTGAATCTGAGCGTGTTTCTGGCCTGGCAACAGCTTCAGATCACAAAGCAATGCATATATTGTTTCGTTTGTTCCCATGTGCTTGTATGGCCATTTGGAAGTGAATAGAAGCTTCTGAAGTGAAGATATGCACTTTTTCAAAAACTTTCTTTTTTTAGTTTTGCTTGTCCAAAATGTCCTTTCTGTGTGTAACCCAGTGGGAAAGTGACAAACTTGAGTGAATTGTGACTATATGACTGAATTCGAGTGATTATGCGTTATCTCTGTAAGGAAGCGCGCTAGAGCGCTGAAACTGTGGCTATACGCACTTTCATGAAAACACGCTTCTTTGAGGTTTTAAGCTCAGAATGTGAAACTGTGCGTGTTTCTGGCCAGGGAACAGCTTCAGATCACAGTGCAATGCTTATATGGTATCGTTTGGTCCAATGTGCTTGTATGGCCATTTGGAAGTGAATATAAGCTTCTGAAGTGAAGATATGCACTTTTTCAAAAACTTTCTTTTTTTAGTTTTGCTTGTCCAAAATGTCCTTTCTGTGTGTAACTTAGTGGGAAAGTGACAAACATGAGTGAATTGTGACAATATGACTGAATTGGAGTGAATATGCGTTTATCTCTGTAAGAAAGCGAGCTAGAGCGCTGAAACTGTGGCTATACGCACTTTCATGAAAACATGCTTCTTTGAGGTTTTAAGCTCAGAACGTGAATCTGAGTGTGTTTCTGGCCTGGCAACAGCTTCAGATCACAGTGCAATGCATATATTGTATCGTTTGTTCCCATGTGCTTGTATGGCCATTTGGAAGTGAATAGAAGCTTCTGAAGTGAAGATATGCACTTTTTCAAAAACTTTCTTTTTTTTAAATTTTGCTTGTCAAAAATGTCCTTTCTGTGTGTAACCCAGTGGGAAAGTGACAAACTTAAGTGAATTGTGACTATATGACTGAATTCGAGTGATTATGCGTTTATCTCTGTAAGGAACAGCGCTAGAGCGCTGAAACTGTGGCTATACGCACTTTCATGAAAACACGCTTCTTTGAGGTTTTAAGCTCAGAATGTGAAACTGTGCGTGTTTCTGGCCAGGGAACAGCTTCAGATCACAGTGCAATGCTTATATGGTATCGTTTGGTCCAATGTGCTTGTATGGCCATTTGGAAGTGAATATAAGCTTCTGAAGTGAAGATATGCACTTTTTCAAAAACTTTCTTTTTTTTAAATTTTGCTTGTCAAAAATGTCCTTTCTGTGTGTAACCCAGTGGGAAAGTGACAAACTTGAGTGAATTGTGACTATATGACTGAATTCGAGTGATTATGCGTTTATCTCTGTAAGGAAGCGCGCTAGAGCGCTGAAACTGTGGCTATACGCACTTTCATGAAAACATGCTTCTTTGAGGTTTTAAGCTCAGAACGTGAATCTGAGTGTGTTTCTGGCCTGGCAACAGCTTCAGATCACAGTGCAATGCATATATTGTATCGTTTGTTCCCATGTGCTTGTATGGCCATTTGGAAGTGAATAGAAGCTTCTGAAGTGAAGATCTGCACTTTTTCAAAAACTTTCTTTTTTTTAAATTTTGCTTGTCAAAAATGTCCTTTCTGTGTGTAACCCAGTGGGAAAGTGACAAACTTAAGTGAATTGTGACTACATGACTGAATTCGAGTGATTATGCGTTTATCTCTGTAAGGAAGAGCGCTAGAGCGCTGAAACTGTGGCTATACGCACTTTCATGAAAACACGCTTCTTTGAGGTTTTAAGCTCAGAATGTGAAACTGTGCGTGTTTCTGGCCAGGGAACAGCTTCAGATCACAGTGCAATGCTTATATGGTATCGTTTGGTCCAATGTGCTTGTATGGCCATTTGGAAGTGAATATAAGCTTCTGAAGTGAAGATATGCACTTTTTCAAAAACTTTCTTTTTTTAGTTTTGCTTGTCAAAAATGTCCTTTCTGTGTGTAACTTAGTGGGAAAGTGACAAACTTGAGTGAATTGTGACAATATGACTGAATTGGATTGAATATGTGTTTATCTCTGTAAGAAAGCGAGCTAGGGCGCTGAAACTGTGGCTATACGCACTTTCATGAAAACATGCTTCTTTGAGGTTTTAAGCTCAGAACGTGAATCTGAGCGTGTTTCCGGCCTGGCAACAGCTTCAGATCACAGTGCAATGCATATATTGTATCGTTTGTTCCGATGTGCTTGTATGGCCATTTGGAAGTGAATAGAAGCTTCTAAAGTGAAGATATGCACTTTTTCAAAAACTTTCTTTTTTTTAAATTTTGCTTGTCAAAAATGTCCATTCTGTGTGTAACCCAGTGGGAAAGTTAAAAACTTGAGTGAATTATGACTATATGACTGAATTCGAGTGATTATGCGTTTATCTCTGTAAGGAAGCGCGCGAGAGCGCTGAAACTGTGGCTATACGTGCTTTCCTGAAAACACGCTTCTTTGAGGTTTTAAGCTCAGAATGTGAAACTGTGCGTGCTTCTGGCCAGGGAACAGCTTCAGATCACAGTGCATTGCATATATTGTATCGATTGGTCCAATGTGCTTGTATGGCCAATTTTAAGTGAATATAAGCTTCGGAAGTGAAGATATGCACTTTTTCAAAAACTTTCTTTTTTTTAAATTTTGCTTGTCAAAAATGTCCTTTCTGTGTGTAACCCAGTGGGAAAGTGACAAACGAGTGAATTGTGACTATATGACTGAATTCGAGTGAATATGCCTTTATTTCTGTAAGGAAGCGCGCTAGAGCGCTGAAATTGTGGCTATACTTGCTTTCATGAAAACACGCTTCTTTGAGGTTTTAAGCTCAGAATGTGAAACTGTGCGTGCTTCTGGCCAGGGAACAGCTTCAGATGACAATGCATTGCTTATATTGTATCGATTGGTCCAATGTGCTTGTATGGCCAATTTTAAGTGAATATAAGCTTCTGAAGTGAAGATATGTACTTTTTCAAAAACTTTCTTTTTTTTAGTTTTGCTTGTCAAAAATGTCCTTTCTGTGTGTAACCCAGTGGGAAAGTGACAAACTTGAGTGAATTGTGACTATATGACTGAATTCGAGTGATTATGCGTTTATCTCTGTAAGGAAGCGCGCTAGAGCGCTGAAACTGTGGCTATACGCACTTTCATGAAAACACGCTTCTTTGAGGTTTTAAGCTCAGAAAGTGAAACTGTGCGTGTTTCTGGCCTGGGAACAGCTTCAGATCACAGTGCAATGCTTATATGGTATCGTTTGGTCCAATGTGCTTGTATGGCCATTTGGAAGTGAATATAAGCTTCTGAAGTGAAGATATGCACTTTTTCAAAAACTTTCTTTTTTTAGTTTTGCTTGTCAAAAATGTCCTTTCTGTGTGTAACTTAGTGGGAAAGCGACAAACTTGAGTGAATGGTGACAAAATGACTGAATTGGAGTGAATATGCGTTTATCTCTGTAAGAAAGCGAGCTAGAGCGCTGAAACTGTGGCTATACGCACTTTCATGAAAACATGCTTCTTTGAGGTTTTAAGCTCAGAACGTGAATCTGAGTGTGTTTCTGGCCTGGCAACAGCTTCAGATCACAGTGCAATGCATATATTGTATCGTTTGTTCCCATGTGCTTGTATGGCCATTTGGAAGTGAATAGAAGCTTCTGAAGTGAAGATATGCACTTTTTCAAAAACTTTCTTTTTTTTAAATTTTGCTTGTCAAAAATGTCCTTTCTGTGTGTAACCCAGTGGGAAAGTGACAAACTTAAGTGAATTGTGACTATATGACTGAATTCGAGTGATTATGCGTTTATCTCTGTAAGGAACAGCGCTAGAGCGCTGAAACTGTGGCTATACGCACTTTCATGAAAACACGCTTCTTTGAGGTTTTAAGCTCAGAATGTGAAACTGTGCGTGTTTCTGGCCAGGGAACAGCTTCAGATCACAGTGCAATGCTTATATGGTATCGTTTGGTCCAATGTGCTTGTATGGCCATTTGGAAGTGAATATAAGCTTCTGAAGTGAAGATATGCACTTTTTCAAAAACTTTCTTTTTTTTAAATTTTGCTTGTCAAAAATGTCCTTTCTGTGTGTAACCCAGTGGGAAAGTGACAAACGAGTGAATTGTGACTATATGACTGAATTCGAGTGATTATGCGTTTATCTCTGTAAGGAAGCGCGCTAGAGCGCTGAAACTGTGGCTATACACACTTTCATGAAAACACGCTTCTTTGAGGTTTTAAGCTCAGAATGTGAAACTGTGCGTGCTTCTGGCCAGGGAACAGCTTCAGATCACAGTGCATTGCATATATTGTATCGAGTGGTCCAATGTGCTTGTATGGCCAATTTTAAGTGAATATAAGCTTCGGAAGTGAAGATATGTACTTTTTCAAAAACTTTCTTTCTTTTAGTTTTTTCTTGTCAAAAATGTCCTTTCTGTGTGTAACTTAGTGGGAAAGTGACAAACTTGAGTGAATTGTGACAATATGACTGAATTGGAGTGACTATGCGTTTATCTCTGTAAGAAAGCGAGCTAGAGCGCTGAAACTGTGGCTATACGCACTTTCATGGAAACACGCTTCTTTGAGGTTTTAAGCTCAGAACGTGAATCTGAGCGTGTTTCTGGCCTGGGAACAGCTTCAGATCACAGTGCAATGCGTATATGGTATCGTTTGGTCCAATGTGCTTGTATGGCCATTTGGAAGTGAATAGAAGCTTCTGAAGTGAAGATATGTACTTTTTCAAAAACTTTCTTTCTTTTAGTTTTTTCTTCTCAAAAATGTCCTTTCTGTGTGTAACTTAGTAGGAATGTGACAAACTTGAGTGAATTGTGACTATATGACTGATTCGAGTGATTATGCGTTTATCTCTGTAAGGAAGCGCGCTAGAGCGCTGAAACTGTGGCTATACGCACTTTCATGAAAACACGCTTCTTTGAGGTTTTAAGCTCAGAATGTGAAACTGTGCGAGCTTCTGGCCAGGGAACAGCTTCAGATGACAATGCATTGCATATATTGTATCGATTGGTCCAATGTGCTTGTATGGCCAATTTTAAGTGAATATAAGCTTCTGAAGTGAAGATATGTACTTTTTCAAAAACTTTCTTTTTTTTAGTTTTGCTTGTCAAAAATGTCCTTTCTGTGTGTAACCCAGTGGGAAAGTGACAAACTTGAGTGAATTGTGACTATATGACTGAATTCGAGTGATTATGCGTTTATCTCTGTAAGGAAGCGCGCTAGAGCGCTGAAACTGTGGCTATACGCACTTTCATGAAAACACGCTTCTTTGAGGTTTTAAGCTCAGAAAGTGAAACTGTGCGTGTTTCTGGCCAGGGAACAGCTTCAGATCACAGTGCAATGCTTATATGGTATCGTTTGGTCCAATGTGCTTGTATGGCCATTTGGAAGTGAATATAAGCTTCTGAAGTGAAGATATGCACTTTTTCAAAAACTTTCTTTTTTTAGTTTTGCTTGTCAAAAATGTCCTTTCTGTGTGTAACTTAGTGGGAAAGCGACAAACTTGAGTGAATGGTGACAAAATGACTGAATTGGAGTGAATATGCGTTTATCTCAGTAAGAAAGCGAGCTAGAGCGCTGAAACTGTGGCTATAGGCCCTTTCATGAAAACATGCTTCTTTGAGGTTTTAAGCTCAGAACGTGAATCTGAGTGTGTTTCTGGCCTGGCAACAGCTTCAGATCACAGTGCAATGCATATATTGTATCGTTTGTTCCCATGTGCTTGTATGGCCATTTGGAAGTGAATAGAAGCTTCTGAAGTGAAGATATGCACTTTTTCAAAAACTTTCTTTTTTTTAAATTTTGCTTGTCAAAAATGTCCTTTCTGTGTGTAACCCAGTGGGAAAGTGACAAACTTAAGTGAATTGTGACTATATGACTGAATTCGAGTGATTATGCGTTTTTCTCTGTAAGGAACAGCGCTAGAGCGCTGAAACTGTGGCTATACGCACTTTCATGAAAACACGCTTCTTTGAGGTTTTAAGCTCAGAATGTGAAACTGTGCGTGTTTCTGGCCAGGGAACAGCTTCAGATCACAGTGCAATGCTTATATGGTATCGTTTGGTCCAATGTGCTTGTATGGCCATTTGGAAGTGAATATAAGCTTCTGAAGTGAAGATATGCACTTTTTCAAAAACTTTCTTTTTTTTAAATTTTGCTTGTCAAAAATGTCCTTTCTGTGTGTAACCCAGTGGGAAAGTGACAAACGAGTGAATTGTGACTATATGACTGAATTCGAGTGATTATGCGTTTATCTCTGTAAGGAAGCGCGCTAGAGCGCTGAAACTGTGGCTATACACACTTTCATGAAAACACGCTTCTTTGAGGTTTTAAGCTCAGAATGTGAAACTGTGCGTGCTTCTGGCCAGGGAACAGCTTCAGATCACAGTGCATTGCATATATTGTATCGAGTGGTCCAATGTGCTTGTATGGCCAATTTTAAGTGAATATAAGCTTCGGAAGTGAAGATATGTACTTTTTCAAAAACTTTCTTTCTTTTAGTTTTTTCTTGTCAAAAATGTCCTTTCTGTGTGTAACTTAGTGGGAAAGTGACAAACTTGAGTGAATTGTGACAATATGACTGAATTGGAGTGACTATGCGTTTATCTCTGTAAGAAAGCGAGCTAGAGCGCTGAAACTGTGGCTATACGCACTTTCATGGAAACACGCTTCTTTGAGGTTTTAAGCTCAGAACGTGAATCTGAGCGTGTTTCTGGCCTGGGAACAGCTTCAGATCACAGTGCAATGCGTATATGGTATCGTTTGGTCCAATGTGCTTGTATGGCCATTTGGAAGTGAATAGAAGCTTCTGAAGTGAAGATATGCACTTTTTCAAAAACTTTCTTTTTTGTTTTTTCTTCTCAAAAATGTCCTTTCTGTGTGTAACTTAGTAGGAATGTGACAAACTTGAGTGAATTATGACTATATGACTGAATTCGAGTGATTATGCGTTTATCTCTGTAAGGAAGCGCGCTAGAGCGCTGAAACTGTGGCTATACGCACTTTCATGAAAACACGCTTCTTTGAGGTTTTAAGCTCAGAATGTGAAACTGTGCGTGCTTCTGGCCAGGGAACAGCTTCAGATGACAGTGCATTGCATATATTGTATCGATTGGTCCAATGTGCTTGTATGGCCAATTTTAAGTGAACATAAGCTTCTGAAGTGAAGATATGTACTTTTTCAAAAACTTTCTTTTTTTTAGTTTTGCTTGTCAAAACTGTCCTTTCTGTGTGTAACCCAGTGGGAAAGTGACAAACTTGAGTGAATTGTGACTATATGACTGAATTCGAGTGAATATGTGTTTATCTCTGTAAGAAAGCGAGCTAGAGCGCTGAATCTGTGGCTCTACGCACTTTCATGAAAACATGCTTCTTTGAGGTTTTAAGCTCAGAACGTGAATCTGAGCGTGTTTCTGGCCTGGCAACAGCTTCAGAACACAGAGCAATGCATATATTGTATCGTTTGTTCCCATGTGCTTGTTTGGCCATTTGGAAGTGAATAGAAGCTTCTGAAGTGAAGATATGCACTTTTTCAAAAACTTTCTTTTTTTTAGTTTTTTCTTGTCAAAAATGTCCTTTCTGTGTGTAACTTAGTGGGAAAGTGACAAACTTGAGTGAATTGTGACTATATGACTGATTTGAGTGATTATGCGTTTATCTCTGTAAGGAAGCGCGCTAGAGCGCTAAAACTGTGGCTATACTTGCTTTCATGAAAACACGCTTCTTTGAGGTTTTCAGCTCAGAAAGTGAAACTGTGCGTGTTTCTGGCCAGGGAACAGCTTCAGATCAGAGTGCAATGCGTATATGGTATCGTTTGGTCCAATGTGCTTGTATGGCCATTTGGAAGTGAATAGAAGCTTCTGAAGTGAAGATATGCACTTTTTCAAAAACTTTCTTTTTTTTAAATTTTGCTTGTCAAAAATGTCCTTTCTGTGTGTAACCCAGTGGGAAAGTGACAAACTTAAGTGAATTGTGACTATATGACTGAATTCGAGTGATTATGCGTTTATCTCTGTAAGGAACAGCGCTAGAGCGCTGAAACTGTGGCTATACGCACTTTCATGAAAACACGCTTCTTTGAGGTTTTAAGCTCAGAATGTGAAACTGTGCGTGTTTCTGGCCAGGGAACAGCTTCAGATCACAGTGCAATGCTTATATGGTATCGTTTGGTCCAATGTGCTTGTATGGCCATTTGGAAGTGAATATAAGCTTCTGAAGTGAAGATATGCACTTTTTCAAAAACTTTCTTTTTTTTAAATTTTGCTTGTCAAAAATGTCCTTTCTGTGTGTAACCCAGTGGGAAAGTGACAAACTTGAGTGAATTGTGACTATATGACTGAATTCGAGTGATTATGCGTTTATCTCTGTAAGGAAGCGCGCTAGAGCGCTGAAACTGTGGCTATACGCACTTTCATGAAAACATGCTTCTTTGAGGTTTTAAGCTCAGAACGTGAATCTGAGTGTGTTTCTGGCCTGGCAACAGCTTCAGATCACAGTGCAATGCATATATTGTATCGTTTGTTCCCATGTGCTTGTATGGCCATTTGGAAGTGAATAGAAGCTTCTGAAGTGAAGATCTGCACTTTTTCAAAAACTTTCTTTTTTTTTAATTTTGCTTGTCAAAAATGTCCTTTCTGTGTGTAACCCAGTGGGAAAGTGACAAACTTAAGTGAATTGTGACTACATGACTGAATTCGAGTGATTATGCGTTTATCTCTGTAAGGAAGAGCGCTAGAGCGCTGAAACTGTGGCTATACGCACTTTCATGAAAACACGCTTCTTTGAGGTTTTAAGCTCAGAATGTGAAACTGTGCGTGTTTCTGGCCAGGGAACAGCTTCAGATCACAGTGCAATGCTTATATGGTATCGTTTGGTCCAATGTGCTTGTATGGCCATTTGGAAGTGAATAGAAGCTTCTGAAGTGAAGATATGCACTTTTTCAAAAACTTTCTTTTTTTTAAATTTTGCTTGTCAAAAATGTCCTTTCTGTGTGTAACCCAGTGGGAAAGTGACAAACGAGTGAATTGTGACTATATGACTGAATTCGAGTGATTATGCGTTTTTCTCTGTAAGGAAGCGCGCTAGAGCGGTGAAACTGTGGCTATACGTGCTTTCCTGAAAACACGCTTCTTTGAGGTTTTAAGCTCAGAATGTGAAACTGTGCGTGCTTCTGGCCTGGCAACAACTTCAGATCACAGTGCAATGCATATATTGTATCGTTTGTTACCATGTGCTTGTATGGCCATTTGGAAGTGAATATAAGCTTCTGAAGTGAAGATATGTACATTTTCAAAAACTTTCCTTTTTTTAGTTTTGCTTGTCAAAAATGTCCTTTCTGTGTGTAACTTAGTGGGAAAGTGACAAACATGAGTGAATTGTGACAATATGACTGAATTGGAGTGAATATGCGTTTATCTCTGTAAGAAAGCGAGCTAGAGCGCTGAAACTGTGGCTATACACACTTTCATGAAAACACGCTTCTTTGAGGTTTTAAGCTCAGAATGTGAAACTGTGCGTGTTTCTGGCCTGGCAACAACTTCAGATCACAGTGCAATGCATATATTGTATCGTTTGTTACCATGTGCTTGTATGGCCATTTGGAAGTGAATATAAGCTTCTGAAGTGAAGATATGCACATTTTCAAAAACTTTCCTTTTTTTAGTTTTGCTTGTCAAAAATGTCCTTTCTGTGTGTAACTTAGTGGGAAAGTGACAAACATGAGTGAATTGTGACAATATGACTGAATTGGAGTGAATATGCGTTTATCTCTGTAAGAAAGCGAGCTAGAGCGCTGAAACTGTGGATATACGCACTTTCATTTAAACATGCTTCTTTGAGGTTTTAAGCTCAGAACGTGAATCTGAGCGTGTTTCTGGCCTGGCAACAGCTTCAGATCACAAAGCAATGCATATATTGTTTCGTTTGTTCCCATGTGCTTGTATGGCCATTTGGAAGTGAATAGAAGCTTCTGAAGTGAAGATATGCACTTTTTCAAAAACTTTCTTTTTTTTTAATTTTGCTTGTCAAAAATGTCCTTTCTGTGTGTAACCCAGTGGGAAAGTGACAAACTTGAGTGAATTGTGACTATATGACTGAATTCGAGTGATTATGCGTTATCTCTGTAAGGAAGCGCGCTAGAGCGCTGAAACTGTGGCTATACGCACTTTCATGAAAACACGCTTCTTTGAGGTTTTAAGCTCAGAATGTGAAACTGTGCGTGTTTCTGGCCAGGGAACAGCTTCAGATCACAGTGCAATGCTTATATGGTATCGTTTGGTCCAATGTGCTTGTATGGCCATTTGGAAGTGAATATAAGCTTCTGAAGTGAAGATATGCACTTTTTCAAAAACTTTCTTTTTTTAGTTTTGCTTGTCAAAAATGTCCTTTCTGTGTGTAACTTAGTGGGAAAGTGACAAACTTGAGTGAATTGTGGCAATATGACTGAATTGGATTGAATATGCGTTTATCTCTGAAAGAAAGCGAGCTAGGGCGCTGAAACTGTGGCTATACGCACTTTCATGAAAACATGCTTCTTTGAGGTTTTAAGCTCAGAACGTGAATCTGAGCGTGTTTCCGGCCTGGCAACAGCTTCAGATCACAGTGCAATGCATATATTGTATCGTTTGTTCCAATGTGCTTGTATGGCCATTTGGAAGTGAATAGAAGCTTCTAAAGTGAAGATATGCACTTTTTCAAAAACTTTCTTTTTTTTAAATTTTGCTTGTCAAAAATGTCCATTCTGTGTGTAACCCAGTGGGAAAGTGAAAAACTTGAGTGAATTGTGACTATATGACTGAATTCGAGTGATTATGCGTTTATCTCTGTAAGGAAGCGCGCTAGAGCGCTGAAACTGTGGCTATACGTGCTTTCCTGAAAACACGCTTCTTTGAGGTTTTAAGCTCAGAATGTGAAACTGTGCGTGCTTCTGGCCAGGGAACAGCTTCAGATCACAGTGCATTGCATATATTGTATCGATTGGTCCAATGTGCTTGTATGGCCAATTTTAAGTGAATATAAGCTTCGGAAGTGAAGATATGTACTTTTTCAAAAACTTTCTTTCTTTTAGTTTTTTCTTGTCAAAAATGTCCTTTCTGTGTGTAACTTTGTGGGAAAGAGACAAACTTGAGTGAATTGTGACAATATGACTGAATTGGAGTGACTATGCGTTTATCTCTGTAAGAAAGCGAGCTAGAGCGCTGAAACTGTGGCTATACGCACTTTCATGGAAACACGCTTCTTTGAGGTTTTAAGCTCAGAACGTGAATCTGAGCGTGTTTCTGGCCTGGGAACAGCTTCAGATCACAGTGCAATGCGTATATGGTATCGTTTGGTCCAATGTGCTTGTATGGCCATTTGGAAGTGAATATAAGCTTCTGAAGTGAAGATATGCACTTTTTCAAAAACTTTCTTTTTTGTTTTTTCTTCTCAAAAATGTCCTTTCTGTGTGTAACTTAGTAGGAATGTGACAAACTTGAGTGAATTGTGACTATATGACTGATTCGAGTGATTATGCGTTTATCTCTGTAAGGAAGCGCGCTAGAGCGCTGAAATTGTGGCTATTCTTGCTTTCATGAAAACACGCTTCTTTGAGGTTTTAAGCTCAGAATGTGAAACTGTGCGTGCTTCTGGCCAGGGAACAGCTTCAGATGACAATGCATTGCATATATTGTATCGATTGGTCCAATGTGCTTGTATGGCCAATTTTAAGTGAATATAAGCTTCTGAAGTGAAGATATGTACTTTTTCAAAAACTTTCTTTTTTTTAGTTTTGCTTGTCAAAAATATCCTTTCTGTGTGTAACCCAGTGGGAAAGTGACAAACTTGAGTGAATTGTGACTATATGACTGAATTCGAGTGATTTTGCGTTTATCTCTGTAAGGAAGCGCGCTAGAGCGCTGAAACTGTGGCTATACGCACTTTCATGAAAACACGCTTCTTTGAGGTTTTAAGCTCAGAAAGTGAAACTGTGCGTGTTTCTGGCCAGGGAACAGCTTCAGATCACAGTGCAATGCTTATATGGTATCGTTTGGTCCAAAGTGCTTGTATGGCCATTTGGAAGTGAATATAAGCTTCTAAAGTGAAGATATGCACTTTTTCAAAAACTTTCTTTTTTTAGTTTTGCTTGTCAAAAATGTCCTTTCTGTGTGTAACTTAGTGGGAAAGCGACAAACTTGAGTGAATGGTGACAAAATGACTGAATTGGAGTGAATATGCGTTTATCTCTGTAAGAAAGCGAGCTAGAGCGCTGAAACTGTGGCTATACGCACTTTCATGAAATCATGCTTCTTTGAGGTTTTAAGCTCAGAACGTGAATCTGAGTGTGTTTCTGGCCTGGCAACAGCTTCAGATCACAGTGCAATGCATATATTGTATTGTTTGTTCCCATGTGCTTGTATGGCCATTTGGAAGTGAATAGAAGCTTCTGAAGTGAAGATATGCACTTTTTCAAAAACTTTCTTTTTTTTAAATTTTGCTTGTCAAAAATGTCCTTTCTGTGTGTAACCCAGTGGGAAAGTGTCAAACTTAAGTGAATTGTGACTATATGACTGAATTCGAGTGATTATGCGTTTATCTCTGTCAGGAACAGCGCTAGAGCGCTGAAACTGTGGCTATACGTGCTTTCCTGAAAACACGCTTCTTTGAGGTTTTAAGCTCAGAATGTGAAACTGTGCGTGCTTCTGGCCAGGGAACAGCTTCAGATCACAGTGCATTGCATATATTGTATCGATTGGTCCAATGTGCTTGTATGGCCAATTTTAAGTGAATATAAGCTTCGGAAGTGAAGATATGTACTTTTTCAAAAACTTTCTTTCTTTTAGTTTTTTCTTGTCAAAAATGTCCTTTCTGTGTGTAACTTAGTGGGAAAGCGACAAACTTGAGTGAATGGTGACAAAATGACTGAATTGGAGTGAATATGCGTTTATCTCTGTAAGAAAGCGAGCTAGAGCGCTGAAACTGTGGCTATACGCACTTTCATGAAAACATGCTTCTTTGAGGTTTTAAGCTCAGAACGTGAATCTGAGTGTGTTTCTGGCCTGGCAACAGCTTCAGATCACAGTGCAATGCATATATTGTATTGTTTGTTCCCATGTGCTTGTATGGCCATTTGGAAGTGAATAGAAGCTTCTGAAGTGAAGATATGCACTTTTTCAAAAACTTTCTTTTTTTTAAATTTTGCTTGTCAAAAATGTCCTTTCTGTGTGTAACCCAGTGGGAAAGTGTCAAACTTAAGTGAATTGTGACTATATGACTGAATTCGAGTGATTATGCGTTTATCTCTGTAAGGAAGCGCGCTAGAGCGCTGAAACTGTGGCTATACGTGCTTTCCTGAAAACACGCTTCTTTGAGGTTTTAAGCTCAGAATGTGAAACTGTGCGTGCTTCTGGCCAGGGAACAGCTTCAGATCACAGTGCATTGCATATATTGTATCGATTGGTCCAATGTGCTTGTATGGCCAATTTTAAGTGAATATAAGCTTCGGAAGTGAAGATATGTACTTTTTCAAAAACTTTCTTTCTTTTAGTTTTTTCTTGTCAAAAATGTCCTTTCTGTGTGTAACTTTGTGGGAAAGAGACAAACTTGAGTGAATTGTGACAATATGACTGAATTGGAGTGACTATGCGTTTATCTCTGTAAGAAAGCGAGCTAGAGCGCTGAAACTGTGGCTATACGCACTTTCATGGAAACACGCTTCTTTGAGGTTTTAAGCTCAGAACGTGAATCTGAGCGTGTTTCTGGCCTGGGAACAGCTTCAGATCACAGTGCAATGCGTATATGGTATCGTTTGGTCCAATGTGCTTGTATGGCCATTTGGAAGTGAATATAAGCTTCTGAAGTGAAGATATGCACTTTTTCAAAAACTTTCTTTTTTGTTTTTTCTTCTCAAAAATGTCCTTTCTGTGTGTAACTTAGTAGGAATGTGACAAACTTGAGTGAATTGTGACTATATGACTGATTCGAGTGATTATGCGTTTATCTCTGTAAGGAAGCGCGCTAGAGCGCTGAAATTGTGGCTATACTTGCTTTCATGAAAACACGCTTCTTTGAGGTTTTAAGCTCAGAATGTGAAACTGTGCGTGCTTCTGGCCAGGGAACAGCTTCAGATGACAATGCATTGCATATATTGTATCGATTGGTCCAATGTGCTTGTATGGCCAATTTTAAGTGAATATAAGCTTCTGAAGTGAAGATATGTACTTTTTCAAAAACTTTCTTTTTTTTAGTTTTGCTTGTCAAAAATATCCTTTCTGTGTGTAACCCAGTGGGAAAGTGACAAACTTGAGTGAATTGTGACTATATGACTGAATTCGAGTGATTTTGCGTTTATCTCTGTAAGGAAGCGCGCTAGAGCGCTGAAACTGTGGCTATACGCACTTTCATGAAAACACGCTTCTTTGAGGTTTTAAGCTCAGAAAGTGAAACTGTGCGTGTTTCTGGCCAGGGAACAGCTTCAGATCACAGTGCAATGCTTATATGGTATCGTTTGGTCCAAAGTGCTTGTATGGCCATTTGGAAGTGAATATAAGCTTCTAAAGTGAAGATATGCACTTTTTCAAAAACTTTCTTTTTTTAGTTTTGCTTGTCAAAAATGTCCTTTCTGTGTGTAACTTAGTGGGAAAGCGACAAACTTGAGTGAATGGTGACAAAATGACTGAATTGGAGTGAATATGCGTTTATCTCTGTAAGAAAGCGAGCTAGAGCGCTGAAACTGTGGCTATACGCACTTTCATGAAAACATGCTTCTTTGAGGTTTTAAGCTCAGAACGTGAATCTGAGTGTGTTTCTGGCCTGGCAACAGCTTCAGATCACAGTGCAATGCATATATTGTATTGTTTGTTCCCATGTGCTTGTATGGCCATTTGGAAGTGAATAGAAGCTTCTGAAGTGAAGATATGCACTTTTTCAAAAACTTTCTTTTTTTTAAATTTTGCTTGTCAAAAATGTCCTTTCTGTGTGTAACCCAGTGGGAAAGTGTCAAACTTAAGTGAATTGTGACTATATGACTGAATTCGAGTGATTATGCGTTTATCTCTGTAAGGAACAGCGCTAGAGCGCTGAAACTGTGGCTATACGCACTTTCATGAAAACACGCTTCTTTGAGGTTTTAAGCTCAGAATGTGAAACTGTGCGTGTTTCTGGCCAGGGAACAGCTTCAGATCACAGTGCAATGCTTATATGGTATCGTTTGGTCCAATGTGCTTGTATGGCCATTTGGAAGTGAATATAAGCTTCTGAAGTGAAGATATGCACTTTTTCAAAAACTTTCTTTTTTTTAAATTTTGCTTGTCAAAAATGTCCTTTCTGTGTGTAACCCAGTGGGAAAGTGACAAACGAGTGAATTGTGACTATATGACTGAATTCGAGTGATTATGCGTTTATCTCTGTAAGGAAGCGCGCTAGAGCGCTGAAACTGTGGCTATACACACTTTCATGAAAACACGCTTCTTTGAGGTTTTAAGCTCAGAATGTGAAACTGTGCGTGCTTCTGGCCAGGGAACAGCTTCAGATCACAGTGCATTGCATATATTGTATCGAGTGGTCCAATGTGCTTGTCTGGCCAATTTTAAGTGAATATAAGCTTCGGAAGTGAAGATATGTACTTTTTCAAAAACTTTATTTCTTTGAGTTTTTTCTTGTCAAAAATGTCCTTTCTGTGTGTAACTTAGTGGGAAAGTGACAAACTTGAGTGAATTGTGACAATATGACTGAATTGGAGTGACTATGCGTTTATCTCTGTAAGAAAGCGAGCTAGAGCGTTGAAACTGTGGCTATACGCACTTTCATGGAAACACGCTTCTTTGAGGTTTTAAGCTCAGAACGTGAATCTGAGCGTTTTTCTGGCCTGGGAACAGCTTCAGATCACAGTGCAATGCGTATATGGTATCGTTTGGTCCAATGTGCTTGTATGGCCATTTGGAAGTGAATAGAAGCTTCTGAAGTGAAGATATGCACTTTTTCAAAAACTTTCTTTTTTGTTTTTTCTTCTCAAAAATGTCCTTTCTGTGTGTAACTTAGTAGGAATGTGACAAACTTGAGTGAATTGTGACTATATGACTGATTCGAGTGATTATGCGTTTATCTCTGTAAGGAAGCGCGCTAGAGCGCTGAAACTGTGGCTATACGCACTTTCATGAAAACACGCTTCTTTGAGGTTTTAAGCTCAGAATGTGAAACTGTGCGTGCTTCTGGCCAGGGAACAGCTTCAGATGACAATGCATTGCATATATTGTATCGATTGGTCCAATGTGCTTGTATGGCCAATTTTAAGTGAATATAAGCTTCTGAAGTGAAGATATGTACTTTTTCAAAAACTTTCTTTTTTTTAGTTTTGCTTGTCAAAAATGTCCTTTCTGTGTGTAACCCAGTGGGAAAGTGACAAACTTGAGTGAATTGTGACTATATGACTGAATTCGAGTGATTATGCGTTTATCTCTGTAAGGAAGCGCGCTAGAGCGCTGAAACTGTGGCTATACGCACTTTCATGAAAACACGCTTCTTTGAGGTTTTAAGCTCAGAAAGTGAAACTGTGCGTGTTTCTGGCCAGGGAACAGCTTCAGATCACAGTGCAATGCTTATATGGTATCGTTTGGTCCAATGTGCTTGTATGGCCATTTGGAAGTGAATATAAGCTTCTGAAGTGAAGATATGCACTTTTTCAAAAACTTTCTTTTTTTAGTTTTGCTTGTCAAAAATGTCCTTTCTGTGTGTAACTTAGTGGGAAAGTGACAAACATGAGTGAATTGTGACAATATGACTGAATTGGAGTGAATATGCGTTTATCTCTGTAAGAAAGCGAGCTAGAGCGCTGAAACTGTGGCTATACGCACTTTCATTTAAACATGCTTCTTTGAGGTTTTAAGCTCAGAACGTGAATCTGAGCGTGTTTCTGGCCTGGCAACAGCTTCAGATCACAAAGCAATGCATATATTGTTTCGTTTGTTCCCATGTGCTTGTATGGCCATTTGGAAGTGAATAGAAGCTTCTGAAGTGAAGATATGCACTTTTTCAAAAACTTTCTTTTTTTTAAATTTTGCTTGTCAAAAATGTCCTTTCTGTGTGTAACCCAGTGGGAAAGTGACAAACTTGAGTGAATTGTGACTATATGACTGAATTCGAGTGATTATGCGTTATCTCTGTAAGGAAGCGCGCTAGAGCGCTGAAACTGTGGCTATACGCACTTTCATGAAAACACGCTTCTTTGAGGTTTTAAGCTCAGAATGTGAAACTGTGCGTGCTTCTGGCCAGGGAACAGCTTCAGATCACATTGCATTGCATATATTGTATCGATTGGTCCAATGTGCTTGTATGGCCAATTTTAAGTAAATATAAGCTTCTGAAGTGAAGATATGTACTTTTTCAAAAACTTTCTTTTTTTTAGTTTTGCTTGTCAAAAATGTCCTTTCTGTGTGTAACCCAGTGGGAAAGTGACAAACTTGAGTGAATTGTGACTATATGACTGAATTCGAGTGATTATGCGTTTATCTCTGTAAGGAAGCGCGCTAGAGCGCTGAAACTGTGGCTATACGCACTTTCATGAAAACACGCTTCTTTGAGGTTTTAAGCTCAGAAAGGGAAACTGTGCGTGTTTCTGGCCAGGGAACAGCTTCAGATCACAGTGCAATGCTTATATGGTATCGTTTGGTCCAATGTGCTTGTATGGCCATTTGGAAGTGAATATAAGCTTCTGAAGTGAAGATATGCACTTTTTCAAAAACTTTCTTTTTTTAGTTTTGCTTGTCAAAAATGTCCTTTCTGTGTGTAACTTAGTGGGAAAGCGACAAACTTGAGTGAATGGTGACAAAATGACTGAATTGGAGTGAATATGCGTTTATCTCTGTAAGAAAGCGAGCTAGGGCGCTGAAACTGTGGCTATACGCACTTTCATGAAAACATGCTTCCTTGAGGTTTTAAGCTCAGAACGTGAATCTGAGTGTGTTTCTGGCCTGGCAACAGCTTCAGATCACAGTGCAATGCATATATTGTATCGTTTGTTCCCATGTGCTTGTATGGCCATTTGGAAGTGAATAGAAGCTTCTGAAGTGAAGATATGCACTTTTTCAAAAACTTTCTTTTTTTTTAAATTTTGCTTGTCAAAAATGTCCTTTCTGTGTGTAACCCAGTGGGAAAGTGACAAACTTAAGTGAATTGTGACTATATGACTGAATTCGAGTGATTATGCGTTTATCTCTGTAAGGAACAGCGCTAGAGCGCTGAAACTGTGGCTATACGCACTTTCATGAAAACACGCTTCTTTGAGGTTTTAAGCTCAGAATGTGAAACTGTGCGTGTTTCTGGCCAGGGAACAGCTTCAGATCACAGTGCAATGCTTATATGGTATCGTTTGGTCCAATGTGCTTGTATGGCCATTTGGAAGTGAATATAAGCTTCTGAAGTGAAGATAGCACTTTTTCAAAAACTTTCTTTTTTTTAAATTTTGCTTGTCAAAAATGTCCTTTCTGTGTGTAACCCAGTGGGAAAGTGACAAACGAGTGAATTGTGACTATATGACTGAATTCGAGTGATTATGCGTTTATCTCTGTAAGGAAGCGCGCTAGAGCGCTGAAACTGTGGCTATACACACTTTCATGAAAACACGCTTCTTTGAGGTTTTAAGCTCAGAATGTGAAACTGTGCGTGCTTCTGGCCAGGGAACAGCTTCAGATCACAGTGCATTGCATATATTGTATCGAGTGGTCCAATGTGCTTGTATGGCCAATTTTAAGTGAATATAAGCTTCGGAAGTGAAGATATGTACTTTTTCAAAAACTTTCTTTCTTTTAGTTTTTTCTTGTCAAAAATGTCCTTTCTGTGTGTAACTTAGTGGGAAAGTGACAAACTTGAGTGAATTGTGACAATATGACTGAATTGGAGTGACTATGCGTTTATCTCTATAAGAAAGCGAGCTAGAGCGCTGAAACTGTGGCTATACGCACTTTCATGGAAACACGCTTCTTTGAGGTTTTAAGCTCAGAACGTGAATCTGAGCGTGTTTCTGGCCTGGGAACAGCTTCAGATCACAGTGCAATGCGTATATGGTATCGTTTGGTCCAATGTGCTTGTATGGCCATTTGGAAGTGAATAGAAGCTTCTGAAGTGAAGATATGCACTTTTTCAAAAACTTTCTTTTTTGTTTTTTCTTCTCAAAAATGTCCTTTCTGTGTGTAACCTAGTAGGAATGTGACAAACTTGAGTGAATTGTGACTATATGACTGATTCGAGTGATTATGCGTTTATCTCTGTAAGGAAGCGAGCTAGAGCGCTGAAACTGTGGCTATACGCACTTTCATGAAAACACGCTTCTTTGAGGTTTTAAGCTCAGAATGTGAAACTGTGCGTGCTTCTGGCCAGGGAACAGCTTCAGATGACAATGCATTGCATATATTGTATCGATTGGTCCAATGTGCTTGTATGGCCAATTTTAAGTGAATATAAGCTTCTGAAGTGATGATATGTACTTTTTCAAAAACTTTCTTTTTTTTAGTTTTGCTTGTCAAAAATGTCCTTTCTGTGTGTAACCCAGTGGGAAAGTGACAAACTCTAGTGAATTGTGACTATATGACTGAATTCGAGTGATTATGCGTTTATCTCTGTAAGGAAGCGCGCTAGAGCGCTGAAACTGTGGCTATACGCACTTTCATGAAAACACGCTTCTTTGAGGTTTTAAGCTCAGAAAGTGAAACTGTGCGTGTTTCTGGCCAGGGAACAGCTTCAGATCACAGTGCAATGCTTATATGGTATCGTTTGGTCCAATGTGCTTGTATGGCCATTTGGAAGTGAATATAAGCTTCTGAAGTGAAGACATGCACTTTTTCAAAAACTTTCTTTTTTTAGTTTTGCTTGTCAAAAATGTCCTTTCTGTGTGTAACTTAGTGGGAAAGCGACAAACTTGAGTGAATGGTGACAAAATGACTGAATTGGAGTGAATATGCGTTTATCTCTGTAAGAAAGCGAGCTAGAGCGCTGAAACTGTGGCTATACGCACTTTCATGAAAACATGCTTCTTTGAGGTTTTAAGCTCAGAACGTGAATCTGAGTGTGTTTCTGGCCTGGCAACAGCTTCAGATCACAGTGCAATGCATATATTGTATCGTTTGTTCCCATGTGCTTGTATGGCCATTTGGAAGTGAATAGAAGCTTCTGAAGTGAAGATATGCACTTTTTCAAAAACTTTCTTTTTTTTAAATTTTGCTTGTCAAAAATGTCCTTTCTGTGTGTAACCCAGTGGGAAAGTGACAAACTTAAGTGAATTGTGACTATATGACTGAATTCGAGTGATTATGCGTTTTTCTCTGTAAGGAACAGCGCTAGAGCGCTGAAACTGTGGCTATACGCACTTTCATGAAAACACGCTTCTTTGAGGTTTTAAGCTCAGAATGTGAAACTGTGCGTGTTTCTGGCCAGGGAACAGCTTCAGATCACAGTGCAATGCTTATATGGTATCGTTTGGTCCAATGTGCTTGTATGGCCATTTGGAAGTGAATATAAGCTTCTGAAGTGAAGATATGCACTTTTTCAAAAACTTTCTTTTTTTTAAATTTTGCTTGTCAAAAATGTCCTTTCTGTGTGTAACCCAGTGGGAAAGTGACAAACGAGTGAATTGTGACTATATGACTGAATTCGAGTGATTATGCGTTTATCTCTGTAAGGAAGCGCGCTAGAGCGCTGAAACTGTGGCTATACACACTTTCATGAAAACACGCTTCTTTGAGGTTTTAAGCTCAGAATGTGAAACTGTGCGTGCTTCTGGCCAGGGAACAGCTTCAGATCACAGTGCATTGCTTATATTGTATCGAGTGGTCCAATGTGCTTGTATGGCCAATTTTAAGTGAATATAAGCTTCGGAAGTGAAGATATGTACTTTTTCAAAAACTTTCTTTCTTTTAGTTTTTTCTTGTCAAAAATGTCCTTTCTGTGTGTAACTTAGTGGGAAAGTGACAAACTTGAGTGAATTGTGACAATATGACTGAATTGGAGTGACTATGCGTTTATCTCTGTAAGAAAGCGAGCTAGAGCGCTGAAACTGTGGCTATACGCACTTTCATGGAAACACCCTTCTTTGAGGTTTTAAGCTCAGAACGTGAATCTGAGCGTGTTTCTGGCCTGGGAACAGCTTCAGATCACAGTGCAATGCGTATATGGTATCGTTTGGTCCAATGTGCTTGTATGGCCATTTGGAAGTGAATAGAAGCTTCTGAAGTGAAGATATGCACTTTTTCAAAAACTTTCTTTTTTGTTTTTTCTTCTCAAAAATGTCCTTTCTGTGTGTAACTTAGTAGGGATGTGACAAACTTGAGTGAATTATGACTATATGACTGATTCGAGTGATTATGCGTTTATCTCTGTAAGGAAGCGCGCTAGAGCGCTGAAACTGTGGCTATACGCACTTTCATGAAAACACGCTTCTTTGAGGTTTTACGCTCAGAATGTGAAACTGTGCGTGCTTCTGGCCAGGGAACAGCTTCAGATGACAGTGCATTGCATATATTGTATCGATTGGTCCAATGTGCTTGTATGGCCAATTTTAAGTGAACATAAGCTTCTGAAGTGAAGATATGTACTTTTTCAAAAACTTTCTTTTTTTTAGTTTTGCTTGTCAAAACTGTCCTTTCTGTGTGTAACCCAGTGGGAAAGTGACAAACTTGAGTGAATTGTGACTATATGACTGAATTCGAGTGAATATGTGTTTATCTCTGTAAGAAAGCGAGCTAGAGCGCTGAATCTGTGGCTGTACGCACTTTCATGAAAACATGCTTCTTTGAGGTTTTAAGCTCAGAACGTGAATCTGAGCGTGTTTCTGGCCTGGCAACAGCTTCAGAACACAGAGCAATGCATATATTGTTTCGTTTGTTCCCATGTGCTTGTTTGGCCATTTGGAAGTGAATAGAAGCTTCTGAAGTGAAGATATGCACTTTTTCAAAAACTTTCTTTTTTTTAGTTTTTTCTTGTCAAAAATGTCCTTTCTGTGTGTAACTTAGTGGGAAAGTGACAAACTTGAGTGAATTGTGACTATATGACTGATTTGAGTGATTATGCGTTTATCTCTGTAAGGAAGCGCGCTAGAGCGCTAAAACTGTGGCTATACTTGCTTTCATGAAAACACGCTTCTTTGAGGTTTTAAGCTCAGAATGTGAAACTGTGCGTGTTTCTGGCCAGGGAACAGCTTCAGATCACAGTGCAATGCATATATGGTATCGTTTGGTCCAATGTGCTTGTATGGCCATTTGGAAGTGAATATAAGCTTCTGAAGTGAAGATATGCACTTTTTCAAAAACTTTCTTTTTTTTAAATTTTGCTTGTCAAAAATGTCCTTTCTGTGTGTAACCCAGTGGGAAAGTGACAAACGAGTGAATTGTGACTCTATGACTGAATTCGAGTGATTATGCGTTTATCTCTGTAAGGAAGCGCGCTAGAGCGCTGAAACTGTGGCTATACACACTTTCAAGAAAACACGCTTCTTTGAGGTTTTAAGCTCAGAATGTGAAACTGTGCGTGCTTCTGGCCAGGGAACAGCTTCAGATCACAGTGCATTGCATATATTGTATCGAGTGGTCCAATGTGCTTGTATGGCCAATTTTAAGTGAATATAAGCTTCGGAAGTGAAGATATGTACTTTTTCAAAAACTTTCTTTCTTTTAGTTTTTTCTTGTCAAAAATGTCCTTTCTGTGTGTAACTTAGTGGGAAAGTGACAAACTTGAGTGAATTGTGACAATAAGACTGAATTGGAGTGACTATGCGTTTATCTCTGTAAGAAAGCGAGCTAGAGCGCTGAAACTGTGGCTATACGCACTTTCATGGAAACACCCTTCTTTGAGGTTTTAAGCTCAGAACGTGAATCTGAGCGTGTTTCTGGCCTGGGAACAGCTTCAGATCACAGTGCAATGCGTATATGGTATCGTTTGGTCCAATGTGCTTGTATGGCCATTTGGAAGTGAATAGAAGCTTCTGAAGTGAAGATATGCACTTTTTCAAAAACTTTCTTTTTTGTTTTTTCTTCTCAAAAATGTCCTTTCTGTGTGTAACTTAGTAGGAATGTGACAAACTTGAGTGAATTATGACTATATGACTGATTCGAGTGATTATGCGTTTATCTCTGTAAGGAAGCGCGCTAGAGCGCTGAAACTGTGGCTATACGTGCTTTCCTGAAAACACGCTTCTTTGAGGTTTTAAGCTCAGAATGTGAAACTGTGCGTGCTTCTGGCCAGGGAACAGCTTCAGATCACAGTGCATTGCATATATTGTATCGATTGGTCCAATGTGCTTGTATGGCCAATTTTAAGTAAATATAAGCTTCTGAAGTGAAGATATGTACTTTTTCAAAAACTTTCTTTTTTTTAGTTTTGCTTGTCAAAAATGTCCTTTCTGTGTGTAACCCAGTGGGAAAGTGACAAACTTGAGTGAATTGTGACTATATGACTGAATTCGAGTGATTATGCGTTTATCTCTGGAAGGAAGCGCGCTAGAGCGCTGAAACTGTGGCTATACGCACTTTCATGAAAACACGCTTCTTTGAGGTTTTAAGCTCAGAAAGTGAAACTGTGCGTGTTTCTGGCCAGGGAACAGCTTCAGATCACAGTGCAATGCTTATATGGTATCGTTTGGTCCAATGTGCTTGTATGGCCATTTGGAAGTGAATATAAGCTTCTGAAGTGAAGATATGCACTTTTTCAAAAACTTTCTTTTTTTAGTTTTGCTTGTCAAAAATGTCCTTTCTGTGTGTAACTTAGTGGGAAAGCGACAAACTTGAGTGAATGGTGACAAAATGACTGAATTGGAGTGAATATGCGTTTATCTCTGTAAGAAAGCGAGCTAGAGCGCTGAAACTGTGGCTATACGCACTTTCATGAAAACATGCTTCTTTGAGGTTTTAAGCTCAGAACGTGAATCTGAGTGTATTTCTGGCCTGGCAAAAGCTTCAGATCACAGTGCAATGCATATATTGTATCCTTTGTTCCCATGTGCTTGTATGGCCATTTGGAAGTGAATAGAAGCTTCTGAAGTGAAGATATGCACTTTTTCAAAAACTTTCTTTTTTTTTAATTTTGCTTGTCAAAAATGTCCTTTCTGTGTGTAACCCAGTGGGAAAGTGACAAACTTAAGTGAATTGTGACTATATGACTGAATTCGAGTGATTATACGTTTATCTCTGTAAGGAACAGCGCTAGAGCGCTGAAACTGTGGCTATACGCACTTTCATGAAAACACGCTTCTTTGAGGTTTTAAGCTCAGAATGTGAAACTGTGCGTGTTTCTGGCCAGGGAACAGCTTCAGATCACAGTGCAATGCATATATTGTATCGTTTGTTCCAATGTGCTTGTATGGCCATTTGGAAGTGAATAGAAGCTTCTAAAGTGAAGATATGCACTTTTTCAAAAACTTTCTTTTTTGTTTTTTCTTCTCAAAAATGTCCTTTCTGTGTGTAACTTAGTAGGAATGTGACAAACTTGAGTGAATTATGACTATATGACTGATTCGAGTGATTATGCGTTTATCTCTGTAAGGAAGCGCGCTAGAGCGCTGAAACTGTGGCTATACGCACTTTCATGAAAACACGCTTCTTTGAGGTTTTACGCTCAGAATGTGAAACTGTGCGTGCTTCTGGCCAGGGAACAGCTTCAGATGACAGTGCATTGCATATATTGTATCGATTGGTCCAATGTGCTTGTATGGCCAATTTTAAGTGAACATAAGCTTCTGAAGTGAAGATATGTACTTTTTCAAAAACTTTCTTTTTTTTAGTTTTGCTTGTCAAAACTGTCCTTTCTGTGTGTAACCCAGTGGGAAAGTGACAAACTTGAGTGAATTGTGACTATATGACTGAATTCGAGTGAATATGTGTTTATCTCTGTAAGAAAGCGAGCTAGAGCGCTGAATCTGTGGCTGTACGCACTTTCATGAAAACATGCTTCTTTGAGGTTTTAAGCTCAGAACGTGAATCTGAGCGTGTTTCTGGCCTGGCAACAGCTTCAGAACACAGAGCAATGCATATATTGTTTCGTTTGTTCCCATGTGCTTGTTTGGCCATTTGGAAGTGAATAGAAGCTTCTGAAGTGAAGATATGCACTTTTTCAAAAACTTTCTTTTTTTTAGTTTTTTCTTGTCAAAAATGTCCTTTCTGTGTGTAACTTAGTGGGAAAGTGACAAACTTGAGTGAATTGTGACTATATGACTGATTTGAGTGATTATGCGTTTATCTCTGTAAGGAAGCGCGCTAGAGCGCTAAAACTGTGGCTATACTTGCTTTCATGAAAACACGCTTCTTTGAGGTTTTAAGCTCAGAATGTGAAACTGTGCGTGTTTCTGGCCAGGGAACAGCTTCAGATCACAGTGCAATGCATATATGGTATCGTTTGGTCCAATGTGCTTGTATGGCCATTTGGAAGTGAATATAAGCTTCTGAAGTGAAGATATGCACTTTTTCAAAAACTTTCTTTTTTTTAAATTTTGCTTGTCAAAAATGTCCTTTCTGTGTGTAACCCAGTGGGAAAGTGACAAACGAGTGAATTGTGACTCTATGACTGAATTCGAGTGATTATGCGTTTATCTCTGTAAGGAAGCGCGCTAGAGCGCTGAAACTGTGGCTATACACACTTTCATGAAAACACGCTTCTTTGAGGTTTTAAGCTCAGAATGTGAAACTGTGCGTGCTTCTGGCCAGGGAACAGCTTCAGATCACAGTGCATTGCATATATTGTATCGAGTGGTCCAATGTGCTTGTATGGCCAATTTTAAGTGAATATAAGCTTCGGAAGTGAAGATATGTACTTTTTCAAAAACTTTCTTTCTTTTAGTTTTTTCTTGTCAAAAATGTCCTTTCTGTGTGTAACTTAGTGGGAAAGTGACAAACTTGAGTGAATTGTGACAATAAGACTGAATTGGAGTGACTATGCGTTTATCTCTGTAAGAAAGCGAGCTAGAGCGCTGAAACTGTGGCTATACGCACTTTCATGGAAACACCCTTCTTTGAGGTTTTAAGCTCAGAACGTGAATCTGAGCGTGTTTCTGGCCATGGAACAGCTTCAGATCACAGTGCAATGCGTATATGGTATCGTTTGGTCCAATGTGCTTGTATGGCCATTTGGAAGTGAATAGAAGCTTCTGAAGTGAAGATATGCACTTTTTCAAAAACTTTCTTTTTTGTTTTTTCTTCTCAAAAATGTCCTTTCTGTGTGTAACTTAGTAGGAATGTGACAAACTTGAGTGAATTATGACTATATGACTGATTCGAGTGATTATGCGTTTATCTCTGTAAGGAAGCGCGCTAGAGCGCTGAAACTGTGGCTATACGTGCTTTCCTGAAAACACGCTTCTTTGAGGTTTTAAGCTCAGAATGTGAAACTGTGCGTGCTTCTGGCCAGGGAACAGCTTCAGATCACAGTGCATTGCATATATTGTATCGATTGGTCCAATGTGCTTGTATGGCCAATTTTAAGTAAATATAAGCTTCTGAAGTGAAGATATGTACTTTTTCAAAAACTTTCTTTTTTTTAGTTTTGCTTGTCAAAAATGTCCTTTCTGTGTGTAACCCAGTGGGAAAGTGACAAACTTGAGTGAATTGTGACTATATGACTGAATTCGAGTGATTATGCGTTTATCTCTGGAAGGAAGCGCGCTAGAGCGCTGAAACTGTGGCTATACGCACTTTCATGAAAACACGCTTCTTTGAGGTTTTAAGCTCAGAAAGTGAAACTGTGCGTGTTTCTGGCCAGGGAACAGCTTCAGATCACAGTGCAATGCTTATATGGTATCGTTTGGTCCAATGTGCTTGTATGGCCATTTGGAAGTGAATATAAGCTTCTGAAGTGAAGATATGCACTTTTTCAAAAACTTTCTTTTTTTAGTTTTGCTTGTCAAAAATGTCCTTTCTGTGTGTAACTTAGTGGGAAAGCGACAAACTTGAGTGAATGGTGACAAAATGACTGAATTGGAGTGAATATGCGTTTATCTCTGTAAGAAAGCGAGCTAGAGCGCTGAAACTGTGGCTATACGCACTTTCATGAAAACATGCTTCTTTGAGGTTTTAAGCTCAGAACGTGAATCTGAGTGTATTTCTGGCCTGGCAACAGCTTCAGATCACAGTGCAATGCATATATTGTATCCTTTGTTCCCATGTGCTTGTATGGCCATTTGGAAGTGAATAGAAGCTTCTAAAGTGAAGATATGCACTTTTTCAAAAACTTTCTTTTTTTTAAATTTTGCTTGTCAAAAATGTCCAATCTGTGTGTAACCCAGTGGGAAAGTGAAAAACTTGAGTGAATTGTGACTATATGACTGAATTCGAGTGATTATGCGTTTATCTCTGTAAGGAAGCGCGCTAGAGCGCTGAAACTGTGGCTATACGTGCTTTCCTGAAAACACGCTTCTTTGAGGTTTTAAGCTCAGAATGTGAAACTGTGCGTGCTTCTGGCCAGGGAACAGCTTCAGATCACATTGCATTGCATATATTGTATCGATTGGTCCAATGTGCTTGTATGGCCAATTTTAAGTAAATATAAGCTTCTGAAGTGAAGATATGTACTTTTTCAAAAACTTTCTTTTTTTTAGTTTTGCTTGTCAAAAATGTCCTTTCTGTGTGTAACCCAGTGGGAAAGTGACAAACTTGAGTGAATTGTGACTATATGACTGAATTCGAGTGATTATGCGTTTATCTCTGTAAGGAAGCGCGCTAGAGCGCTGAAACTGTGGCTATACGCACTTTCATGAAAACACGCTTCTTTGAGGTTTTAAGCTCAGAAAGGGAAACTGTGCGTGTTTCTGGCCAGGGAACAGCTTCAGATCACAGTGCAATGCTTATATGGTATCGTTTGGTCCAATGTGCTTGTATGGCCATTTGGAAGTGAATATAAGCTTCTGAAGTGAAGATATGCACTTTTTCAAAAACTTTCTTTTTTTAGTTTTGCTTGTCAAAAATGTCCTTTCTGTGTGTAACTTAGTGGGAAAGCGACAAACTTGAGTGAATGGTGACAAAATGACTGAATTGGAGTGAATATGCGTTTATCTCTGTAAGAAAGCGAGCTAGAGCGCTGAAACTGTGGCTATACGCACTTTCATGAAAACATGCTTCCTTGAGGTTTTAAGCTCAGAACGTGAATCTGAGTGTGTTTCTGGCCTGGCAACAGCTTCAGATCACAGTGCAATGCATATATTGTATCGTTTGTTCCCATGTGCTTGTATGGCCATTTGGAAGTGAATAAAAGCTTCTGAAGTGAAGATATGCACTTTTTCAAAAACTTTCTTTTTTTTTAAATTTTGCTTGTCAAAAATGTCCTTTCTGTGTGTAACCCAGTGGGAAAGTGACAAACTTAAGTGAATTGTGACTATATGACTGAATTCGAGTGATTATGCGTTTATCTCTGTAAGGAACAGCGCTAGAGCGCTGAAACTGTGGCTATACGCACTTTCATGAAAACACGCTTCTTTGAGGTTTTAAGCTCAGAATGTGAAACTGTGCGTGTTTCTGGCCAGGGAACAGCTTCAGATCACAGTGCAATGCTTATATGGTATCGTTTGGTCCAATGTGCTTGTATGGCCATTTGGAAGTGAATATAAGCTTCTGAAGTGAAGATAGCACTTTTTCAAAAACTTTCTTTTTTTTAAATTTTGCTTGTCAAAAATGTCCTTTCTGTGTGTAACCCAGTGGGAAAGTGACAAACGAGTGAATTGTGACTATATGACTGAATTCGAGTGATTATGCGTTTATCTCTGTGAGGAAGCGCGCTAGAGCGCTGAAACTGTGGCTATACACACTTTCATGAAAACACGCTTCTTTGAGGTTTTAAGCTCAGAATGTGAAACTGTGCGTGCTTCTGGCCAGGGAACAGCTTCAGATCACAGTGCATTGCATATATTGTATCGAGTGGTCCAATGTGCTTGTATGGCCAATTTTAAGTGAATATAAGCTTCGGAAGTGAAGATATGTACTTTTTCAAAAACTTTCTTTCTTTTAGTTTTTTCTTGTCAAAAATGTCCTTTCTGTGTGTAACTTAGTGGGAAAGTGACAAACTTGAGTGAATTGTGACAATATGACTGAATTGGAGTGACTATGCGTTTATCTCTGTAAGAAAGCGAGCTAGAGCGCTGAAACTGTGGCTATACGCACTTTCATGGAAACACGCTTCTTTGAGGTTTTAAGCTCAGAACGTGAATCTGAGCGTGTTTCTGGCCTGGGAACAGCTTCAGATCACAGTGCAATGCGTATATGGTATCGTTTGGTCCAATGTGCTTGTATGGCCATTTGGAAGTGAATAGAAGCTTCTGAAGTGAAGATATGCACTTTTTCAAAAACTTTCTTTTTTGTTTTTTCTTCTCAAAAATGTCCTTTCTGTGTGTAACTTAGTAGGAATGTGACAAACTTGAGTGAATTGTGGCTATATGACTGATTCGAGTGATTATGCGTTTATCTCTGTAAGGAAGCGCGCTAGAGCGCTGAAACTGTGGCTATACGCACTTTCATGAAAACACGCTTCTTTGAGGTTTTAAGCTCAGAATGTGAAACTGTGCGTGCTTCTGGCCAGGGAACAGCTTCAGATGACAATGCATTGCATATATTGTATCGATTGGTCCAATGTGCTTGTATGGCCAATTTTAAGTGAATATAAGCTTCTGAAGTGATGATATGTACTTGTTCAAAAACTTTCTTTTTTTTAGTTTTGCTTGTCAAAAATGTCCTTTCTGTGTGTAACCCAGTAGGAAAGTGACAAACTTGAGTGAATTGTGACAATATGACTGAATTCGAGTGATTATGCGTTTATCTCTGTAAGGAAGCGCGCTAGAGCGCTGAAACTGTGGCTATACGCACTTTCATGAAAACACGCTTCTTTGAGGTTTTAAGCTCAGAAAGTGAAACTGTGCGTGTTTCTGGCCAGGGAACAGCTTCAGATCACAGTGCAATGCTTATATGGTATCGTTTGGTCCAATGTGCTTGTATGGCCATTTGGAAGTGAATATAAGCTTCTGAAGTGAAGATATGCACTTTTTCAAAAACTTTCTTTTTTTAGTTTTGCTTGTCAAAAATGTCCTTTCTGTGTGTAACTTAGTGGGAAAGCGACAAACTTGAGTGAATGGTGACAAAATGACTGAATTGGAGTGAATATGCGTTTATCTCTGTAAGAAAGCGAGCTAGAGCGCTGAAACTGTGGCTATACGCACTTTCATGAAAACATGCTTCTTTGAGGTTTTAAGCTCAGAACGTGAATCTGAGTGTGTTTCTGGCCTGGCAACAGCTTCAGATCACAGTGCAATGCATATATTGTATCGTTTGTTCCCATGTGCTTGTATGGCCAATTTTAAGTGAATATAAGCTTCGGAAGTGAAGATATGCACTTTTTCAAAAACTTTCTTTTTTTTAAATTTTGCTTGTCAAAAATGTCCAATCTGTGTGTAACCCAGTGGGAAAGTGAAAAACTTGAGTGAATTGTGACTATATGACTGAATTCGAGTGATAATGCGTTTATCTCTGTAAGGAAGCGCGCTAGAGCGCTGAAACTGTGGCTATACGTGCTTTCCTGAAAACACGCTTCTTTGAGGTTTTAAGCTCAGAATGTGAAACTGTGCGTGCTTCTGGCCAGGGAACAGCTTCAGATCACATTGCATTGCATATATTGTATCGATTGGTCCAATGTGCTTGTATGGCCAATTTTAAGTAAATATAAGCTTCTGAAGTGAAGATATGTACTTTTTCAAAAACTTTCTTTTTTTTAGTTTTGCTTGTCAAAAATGTCCTTTCTGTGTGTAACCCAGTGGGAAAGTGACAAACTTGAGTGAATTGTGACTATATGACTGAATTCGAGTGATTATGCGTTTATCTCTGTAAGGAAGCGCGCTAGAGCGCTGAAACTGTGGCTATACGCACTTTCATGAAAACACGCTTCTTTGAGGTTTTAAGCTCAGAAAGGGAAACTGTGCGTGTTTCTGGCCAGGGAACAGCTTCAGATCACAGTGCAATGCTTATATGGTATCGTTTGGTCCAATGTGCTTGTATGGCCATTTGGAAGTGAATATAAGCTTCTGAAGTGAAGATATGCACTTTTTCAAAAACTTTCTTTTTTTAGTTTTGCTTGTCAAAAATGTCCTTTCTGTGTGTAACTTAGTGGGAAAGCGACAAACTTGAGTGAATGGTGACAAAATGACTGAATTGGAGTGAATATGCGTTTATCTCTGTAAGAAAGCGAGCTAGAGCGCTGAAACTGTGGCTATACGCACTTTCATGAAAACATGCTTCCTTGAGGTTTTAAGCTCAGAACGTGAATCTGAGTGTGTTTCTGGCCTGGCAACAGCTTCAGATCACAGTGCAATGCATATATTGTATCGTTTGTTCCCATGTGCTTGTATGGCCATTTGGAAGTGAATAAAAGCTTCTGAAGTGAAGATATGCACTTTTTCAAAAACTTTCTTTTTTTTTAAATTTTGCTTGTCAAAAATGTCCTTTCTGTGTGTAACCCAGTGGGAAAGTGACAAACTTAAGTGAATTGTGACTATATGACTGAATTCGAGTGATTATGCGTTTATCTCTGTAAGGAACAGCGCTAGAGCGCTGAAACTGTGGCTATACGCACTTTCATGAAAACACGCTTCTTTGAGGTTTTAAGCTCAGAATGTGAAACTGTGCGTGTTTCTGGCCAGGGAACAGCTTCAGATCACAGTGCAATGCTTATATGGTATCGTTTGGTCCAATGTGCTTGTATGGCCATTTGGAAGTGAATATAAGCTTCTGAAGTAAAGATAGCACTTTTTCAAAAACTTTCTTTTTTTTAAATTTTGCTTGTCAAAAATGTCCTTTCTGTGTGTAACCCAGTGGGAAAGTGACAAACGAGTGAATTGTGACTATATGACTGAATTCGAGTGATTATGCGTTTATCTCTGTGAGGAAGCGCGCTAGAGCGCTGAAACTGTGGCTATACACACTTTCATGAAAACACGCTTCTTTGAGGTTTTAAGCTCAGAATGTGAAACTGTGCGTGCTTCTGGCCAGGGAACAGCTTCAGATCACAGTGCATTGCATATATTGTATCGAGTGGTCCAATGTGCTTGTATGGCCAATTTTAAGTGAATATAAGCTTCGGAAGTGAAGATATGTACTTTTTCAAAAACTTTCTTTCTTTTAGTTTTTTCTTGTCAAAAATGTCCTTTCTGTGTGTAACTTAGTGGGAAAGTGACAAACTTGAGTGAATTGTGACAATATGACTGAATTGGAGTGACTATGCGTTTATCTCTGTAAGAAAGCGAGCTAGAGCGCTGAAACTGTGGCTATACGCACTTTCATGGAAACACGCTTCTTTGAGGTTTTAAGCTCAGAACGTGAATCTGAGCGTGTTTCTGGCCTGGGAACAGCTTCAGATCACAGTGCAATGCGTATATGGTATCGTTTGGTCCAATGTGCTTGTATGGCCATTTGGAAGTGAATAGAAGCTTCTGAAGTGAAGATATGCACTTTTTCAAAAACTTTCTTTTTTGTTTTTTCTTCTCAAAAATGTCCTTTCTGTGTGTAACTTAGTAGGAATGTGACAAACTTGAGTGAATTGTGGCTATATGACTGATTCGAGTGATTATGCGTTTATCTCTGTAAGGAAGCGCGCTAGAGCGCTGAAACTGTGGCTATACGCACTTTCATGAAAACACGCTTCTTTGAGGTTTTAAGCTCAGAATGTGAAACTGTGCGTGCTTCTGGCCAGGGAACAGCTTCAGATGACAATGCATTGCATATATTGTATCGATTGGTCCAATGTGCTTGTATGGCCAATTTTAAGTGAATATAAGCTTCTGAAGTGATGATATGTACTTGTTCAAAAACTTTCTTTTTTTTAGTTTTGCTTGTCAAAAATGTCCTTTCTGTGTGTAACCCAGTAGGAAAGTGACAAACTTGAGTGAATTGTGACAATATGACTGAATTCGAGTGATTATGCGTTTATCTCTGTAAGGAAGCGCGCTAGAGCGCTGAAACTGTGGCTATACGCACTTTCATGAAAACACGCTTCTTTGAGGTTTTAAGCTCAGAAAGTGAAACTGTGCGTGTTTCTGGCCAGGGAACAGCTTCAGATCACAGTGCAATGCTTATATGGTATCGTTTGGTCCAATGTGCTTGTATGGCCATTTGGAAGTGAATATAAGCTTCTGAAGTGAAGATATGCACTTTTTCAAAAACTTTCTTTTTTTAGTTTTGCTTGTCAAAAATGTCCTTTCTGTGTGTAACTTAGTGGGAAAGCGACAAACTTGAGTGAATGGTGACAAAATGACTGAATTGGAGTGAATATGCGTTTATCTCTGTAAGAAAGCGAGCTAGAGCGCTGAAACTGTGGCTATACGCACTTTCATGAAAACATGCTTCTTTGAGGTTTTAAGCTCAGAACGTGAATCTGAGTGTGTTTCTGGCCTGGCAACAGCTTCAGATCACAGTGCAATGCATATATTGTATCGTTTGTTCCCATGTGCTTGTATGGCCATTTGGAAGTGAATAGAAGCTTCTGAAGTGAAGATATGCACTTTTTCAAAAACTTTCTTTTTTTTAAATTTTGCTTGTCAAAAATGTCCTTTCTGTGTGTAACCCAGTGGGAAAGTGACAAACTTAAGTGAATTGTGACTATATGACTGAATTCGAGTGATTATGCGTTTTTCTCTGTAAGGAACAGCGCTAGAGCGCTGAAACTGTGGCTATACGCACTTTCATGAAAACACGCTTCTTTGAGGTTTTAAGCTCAGAATGTGAAACTGTGCGTGTTTCTGGCCAGGGAACAGCTTCAGATCACAGTGCAATGCTTATATGGTATCGTTTGGTCCAATGTGCTTGTATGGCCATTTGGAAGTGAATATCAGCTTCTGAAGTGAAGATATGCACTTTTTCAAAAACTTTCTTTTTTTTAAATTTTGCTTGTCAAAAATGTCCTTTCTGTGTGTAACCCAGTGGGAAAGTGACAAACGAGTGAATTGTGACTATATGACTGAATTCGAGTGATTATGCGTTTATCTCTGTAAGGAAGCGCGCTAGAGCGCTGAAACTGTGGCTATACACACTTTCATGAAAACACGCTTCTTTGAGGTTTTAAGCTCAGAATGTGAAACTGTGCGTGCTTCTGGCCAGGGAACAGCTTCAGATCACAGTGCATTGCATATATTGTATCGAGTGGTCCAATGTGCTTGTATGGCCAATTTTAAGTGAATATAAGCTTCGGAAGTGAAGATATGTACTTTTTCAAAAACTTTCTTTCTTTTAGTTTTTTCTTGTCAAAAATGTCCTTTCTGTGTGTAACTTAGTGGGAAAGTGACAAACTTGAGTGAATTGTGACAATATGACTGAATTGGAGTGACTATGCGTTTATCTCTGTAAGAAAGCGAGCTAGAGCGCTGAAACTGTGGCTATACGCACTTTCATGGAAACACCCTTCTTTGAGGTTTTAAGCTCAGAACGTGAATCTGAGCGTGTTTCTGGCCTGGGAACAGCTTCAGATCACAGTGCAATGCGTATATGGTATCGTTTGCTCCAATGTGCTTGTATGGCCATTTGGAAGTGAATAGAAGCTTCTGAAGTGAAGATATGCACTTTTTCAAAAACTTTCTTTTTTGTTTTTTCTTCTCAAAAATGTCCTTTCTGTGTGTAACTTAGTAGGAATGTGACAAACTTGAGTGAATTATGACTATATGACTGATTCGAGTGATTATGCGTTTATCTCTGTAAGGAAGCGCGCTAGAGCGCTGAAACTGTGGCTATACGCACTTTCATGAAAACACGCTTCTTTGAGGTTTTACGCTCAGAATGTGAAACTGTGCGTGCTTCTGGCCAGGGAACAGCTTCAGATGACAGTGCATTGCATATATTGTATCGATTGGTCCAATGTGCTTGTATGGCCAATTTTAAGTGAACATAAGCTTCTGAAGTGAAGATATGTACTTTTTCAAAAACTTTCTTTTTTTTAGTTTTGCTTGTCAAAACTGTCCTTTCTGTGTGTAACCCAGTGGGAAAGTGACAAACTTGAGTGAATTGTGACTATATGACTGAATTCGAGTGAATATGTGTTTATCTCTGTAAGAAAGCGAGCTAGAGCGCTGAATCTGTGGCTCTACGCACTTTCATGAAAACATGCTTCTTTGAGGTTTTAAGCTCAGAACGTCAATCTGAGCGTGTTTCTGGCCTGGCAACAGCTTCAGAACACAGAGCAATGCATATATTGTATCGTTTGTTCCCATGTGCTTGTTTGGCCATTTGGAAGTGAATAGAAGCTTCTGAAGTGAAGATATGCACTTTTTCAAAAACTTTCTTTTTTTTAGTTTTTTCTTGTCAAAAATGTCCTTTCTGTGTGTAACTTAGTGGGAAAGTGACAAACTTGAGTGAATTGTGACTATATGACTGATTTGAGTGATTATGCGTTTATCTCTGTAAGGAAGCGCGCTAGATCGCTAAAACTGTGGCTATACTTGCTTTCATGAAAACACGCTTCTTTGAGGTTTTAAGCTCAGAATGTGAAACTGTGCGTGTTTCTGGCCAGGGAACAGCTTCAGATCACAGTGCAATGCATATATGGTATCGTTTGGTCCAATGTGCTTGTATGGCCATTTGGAAGTGAATATAAGCTTCTGAAGTGAAGATATGCACTTTTTCAAAAACTTTCTTTTTTTTAAATTTTGCTTCTCAAAAATGTCCTTTCTGTGTGTAACCCAGTGGGAAAGTGACAAACGAGTGAATTGTGACTCTATGACTGAATTCGAGTGATTATGCGTTTATCTCTGTAAGGAAGCGCGCTAGAGCGCTGAAACTGTGGCTATACACACTTTCATGAAAACACGCTTCTTTGAGGTTTTAAGCTCAGAATGTGAAACTGTGCGTGCTTCTGGCCAGGGAACAGCTTCAGATCACAGTGCATTGCATATATTGTATCGAGTGGTCCAATGTGCTTGTATGGCCAATTTTAAGTGAATATAAGCTTCGGAAGTGAAGATATGTACTTTTTCAAAAACTTTCTTTCTTTTAGTTTTTTCTTGTCAAAAATGTCCTTTCTGTGTGTAACTTAGTGGGAAAGTGACAAACTTGAGTGAATTGTGACAATAAGACTGAATTGGAGTGACTATGCGTTTATCTCTGTAAGAAAGCGAGCTAGATCGCTGAAACTGTGGCTATACGCACTTTCATGGAAACACCCTTCTTTGAGGTTTTAAGCTCAGAACGTGAATCTGAGCGTGTTTCTGGCCTGGGAACAGCTTCAGATCACAGTGCAATGCGTATATGGTATCGTTTGGTCCAATGTGCTTGTATGGCCATTTGGAAGTGAATAGAAGCTTCTGAAGTGAAGATATGCACTTTTTCAAAAACTTTCTTTTTTGTTTTTTCTTCTCAAAAATGTCCTTTCTGTGTGTAACTTAGTAGGAATGTGACAAACTTGAGTGAATTATGACTATATGACTGATTCGAGTGATTATGCGTTTATCTCTGTAAGGAAGCGCGCTAGAGCGCTGAAACTGTGGCTATACGCACTTTCATGAAAACACGCTTCTTTGAGGTTTTAAGCTCAGAATGTGAAACTGTGCGTGCTTCTGGCCAGGGAACAGCTTCAGATGACAGTTCATTGCATATATTGTATCGATTGGTCCAATGTGCTTGTATGGCCAATTTTAAGTGAACATAAGCTTCTGAAGTGAAGATATGTACTTTTTCAAAAACTTTCTTTTTTTTAGTTTTGCTTGTCAAAACTGTCCTTTCTGTGTGTAACCCAGTGGGAAAGTGACAAACTTGAGTGAATTGTGACTATATGACTGAATTCGAGTGAATATGTGTTTATCTCTGTAAGAAAGCGAGCTAGAGCGCTGAATCTGTGGCTCTACGCACTTTCATGAAAACATGCTTCTTTGAGGTTTTAAGCTCAGAACGTGAATCTGAGCGTGTTTCTGGCCTGGCAACAGCTTCAGAACACAGAGCAATGCATATATTGTATCGTTTGTTCCCATGTGCTTGTTTGGCCATTTGGAAGTGAATAGAAGCTTCTGAAGTGAAGATATGCACTTTTTCAAAAACTTTCTTTTTTTTAGTTTTTTCTTGTCAAAAATGTCCTTTCTGTGTGTAACTTAGTGGGAAAGTGACAAACTTGAGTGAATTGTGACTATATGACTGATTTGAGTGATTATGCGTTTATCTCTGTAAGGAAGCGCGCTAGAGCGCTAAAACTGTGGCTATACTTGCTTTCATGAAAACACGCTTCTTTGAGGTTTTCAGCTCAGAAAGTGAAACTGTGCGTGTTTCTGGCCAGGGAACAGCTTCAGATCAGAGTGCAATGCGTATATGGTATCGTTTGGTCCAATGTGCTTGTATGGCCATTTGGAAGTGAATATAAGCTTCTGAAGTGAAGATATGCACTTTTCAAAAACTTTCTTTTTTTAGTTTTGCTTGTCAAAAATGTCCTTTCTGTGTGTAACTTAGTGGGAAAGTGACAAACTTGAGTGAATTGTGACAATATGACTGAATTGGAGTGAATATGCGCTTATCTCTGTAAGAAAGCGAGCTAGGGCGCTGAAACTGTGGCTATACGCACTTTCATGAAAACATGCTTCTTTGAGGTTTTAAGCTCAGAACGTGAATCTGAGCGTGTTTCCAGCCTGGCAACAGCTTCAGATCACAGTGCAATGCATATATTGTATCGTTTGTTCCAATGTGCTTGTATGGCCATTTGGAAGTGAATAGAAGCTTCTAAAGTGAAGATATGCACTTTTTCAAAAACTTTCTTTTTTTTTAATTTTGCTTGTCAAAAATGTCCATTCTGTGTGTAACCCAGTGGGAAAGTGAAAAACTTGAGTGAATTGTGACTATATGACTGAATTCGAGTGATTATGCGTTTATCTCTGTCAGGAAGCGCGCTAGAGCGCTGAAACTGTGGCTATACGTGCTTTCCTGAAAACACGCTTCTTTGAGGTTTTAAGCTCAGAATGTGAAACTGTGCGTGCTTCTGGCCAGGGAACAGCTTCAGATCACAGTGCATTGCATATATTGTATCGATTGGTCCAATGTGCTTGTATGGTCAATTTTAAGTGAATATAAGCTTCGGAAGTGAAGATATGTACTTTTTCAAAAACTTTCTTTCTTTTAGTTTTTTCTTGTCAAAAATGTCCTTTCTGTGTGTAACTTAGTGGGAAAGAGACAAACTTGAGTGAATTGTGACAATATGACTGAATTGGAGTGACTATGCGTTTATCTCTGTAAGAAAGCGCGCTAGAGCGCTGAAACTGTGGCTATCAGACTTTCATGGAAACACGCTTCTTTGAGGTTTTAAGCTCAGAACGTCAATCTGAGCGTGTTTCTGGCCTGGGAACAGCTTCAGATCACAGTGCAATGCGTATATGGTATCGTTTGGTCCAATGGCTTTTATGGCCATTTGGAAGTGTATATAAGCTTCTGAAGTGAAGATATGCACTTTTTCAAAAACTTTCTTTTTTTTAGATTTGCTTGTCAGAAATGTCCATTCTGTGTGTTACTCAGTGGGAAAGTGAACAACTTCAGTGAATTGTGACTATATTACTGAATTGGAGTGAATATGCTCGTATCTCTGTAAGGAAGCGCGCTAGAGCGCTGATACTGTGGCTATACGCACTTTCATGAAAACACGCTTCTTTGAGGTTTTAAGCTCAGAAAGTGAAACTGTGCGTGTTTCTGGCCAGGGAACAGCTTCAGATCAGAGTGCAATGCGTATTTGGTATCGTTCGGTCCAATGTGCTTGTATGGCCATTTGGAAGTGAATATAAGCTTCTGTAGTGAAGATATGCACTTTTTCAAAAACTTTCTTTTTTTAGTTTTGCTTGTCAAAAATGTCCTTTCTGTGTGTAACTTAGTGGGAAAGTGACAAACTTGAGTGAATTGTGACAATATGACTGAATTCGAGTGATTATGCGTTTATCTCTGGAAGGAAGCGCGCTAGAGCGCTGAAACTGTGGCTATACGCACTTTCATGAAAACACGCTTCTTTGAGGTTTTAAGCTCAGAAAGTGAAACTGTGCGTGTTTCTGGCCAGGGAACAGCTTCAGATCACAGTGCAATGCTTATATGGTATCGTTTGGTCCAATGTGCTTGTATGGCCATTTGGAAGTGAATATAAGCTTCTGAAGTGAAGATATGCACTTTTTCAAAAACTTTCTTTTTTTAGTTTTGCTTGTCAAAAATGTCCTTTCTGTGTGTAACTTAGTGGGAAAGCGACAAACTTGAGTGAATGGTGACAAAATGACTGAATTGGAGTGAATATGCGTTTATCTCTGTAAGAAAGCGAGCTAGAGCGCTGAAACTGTGGCTATACGCACTTTCATGAAAACATGCTTCTTTGAGGTTTTAAGCTCAGAACGTGAATCTGAGTGTATTTCTGGCCTGGCAACAGCTTCAGATCACAGTGCAATGCATATATTGTATCCTTTGTTCCCATGTGCTTGTATGGCCATTTGGAAGTGAATAGAAGCTTCTGAAGTGAAGATATGCACTTTTTCAAAAACTTTCTTTTTTTTTAATTTTGCTTGTCAAAAATGTCCTTTCTGTGTGTAACCCAGTGGGAAAGTGACAAACTTAAATGAATTGTGACTATATGACTGAATTCGAGTGATTATGCGTTTATCTCTGTAAGGAACAGCGCTAGAGCGCTGAAACTGTGGCTATACGCACTTTCATGAAAACACGCTTCTTTGAGGTTTTAAGCTCAGAATGTGAAACTGTGCGTGTTTCTGGCCAGGGAACAGCTTCAGATCACAGTGCAATGCATATATTGTATCGTTTGTTCCAATGTGCTTGTATGGCCATTTGGAAGTGAATAGAAGCTTCTAAAGTGAAGATATGCACTTTTTCAAAAACTTTCTTTTTTTTAAATTTTGCTTGTCAAAAATGTCCATTCTGTGTGTAACCCAGTGGGAAAGTGAAAAACTTGAGTGAATTGTGACTATATGACTGAATTCGAGTGATTATGCGTTTATCTCTGTAAGGAAGCGCGCTAGAGCGCTGAAACTGTGGCTATACGTGCTTTCCTGAAAACACGCTTCTTTGAGGTTTTAAGCTCAGAATGTGAAACTGTGCGTGCTTCTGGCCAGGGAACAGCTTCAGATCACATTGCATTGCATATATTGTATCGATTGGTCCAATGTGCTTGTATGGCCAATTTTAAGTAAATATAAGCTTCTGAAGTGAAGATATGTACTTTTTCAAAAACTTTCTTTTTTTTAGTTTTGCTTGTCAAAAATGTCCTTTCTGTGTGTAACCCAGTGGGAAAGTGACAAACTTGAGTGAATTGTGACTATATGACTGAATTCGAGTGATTATGCGTTTATCTCTGTAAGGAACAGCGCTAGAGCGCTGAAACTGTGGCTATACGCACTTTCATGAAAACACGCTTCTTTGAGGTTTTAAGCTCAGAATGTGAAACTGTGCGTGTTTCTGGCCAGGGAACAGCTTCAGATCACAGTGCAATGCTTATATGGTATCGTTTGGTCCAATGTGCTTGTATGGCCATTTGGAAGTGAATATAAGCTTCTGAAGTGAAGATAGCACTTTTTCAAAAACTTTCTTTTTTTTAAATTTTGCTTGTCAAAAATGTCCTTTCTGTGTGTAACCCAGTGGGAAAGTGACAAACGAGTGAATTGTGACTATATGACTGAATTCGAGTGATTATGCGTTTATCTCTGTAAGGAAGCGCGCTAGAGCGCTGAAACTGTGGCTATACACACTTTCATGAAAACACGCTTCTTTGAGGTTTTAAGCTCAGAATGTGAAACTGTGCGTGCTTCTGGCCAGGGAACAGCTTCAGATCACAGTGCATTGCATATATTGTATCGAGTGGTCCAATGTGCTTGTATGGCCAATTTTAAGTGAATATAAGCTTCGGAAGTGAAGATATGTACTTTTTCAAAAACTTTCTTTCTTTTAGTTTTTTCTTGTCAAAAATGTCCGTTCTGTGTGTAACTTAGTGGGAAAGTGACAAACTTGAGTGAATTGTGACAATATGACTGAATTGGAGTGACTATGCGTTTATCTCTGTAAGAAAGCGAGCTAGAGCGCTGAAACTGTGGCTATACGCACTTTCATGGAAACACGCTTCTTTGAGGTTTTAAGCTCAGAACGTGAATCTGAGCGTGTTTCTGGCCTGGGAACAGCTTCAGATCACAGTGCAATGCGTATATGGTATCGTTTGGTCCAATGTGCTTGTATGGCCATTTGGAAGTGAATAGAAGCTTCTGAAGTGAAGATATGCACTTTTTCAAAAACTTTCTTTTTTGTTTTTTCTTCTCAAAAATGTCCTTTCTGTGTGTAACTTAGTAGGAATGTGACAAACTTGAGTGAATTGTGACTATATGACTGATTCGAGTGATTATGCGTTTATCTCTGTAAGGAAGCGCGCTAGAGCGCTGAAACTGTGGCTATACGCACTTTCATGAAAACACGCTTCTTTGAGGTTTTAAGCTCAGAATGTGAAACTGTGCGTGCTTCTGGCCAGGGAACAGCTTCAGATGACAATGCATTGCATATATTGTATCGATTGGTCCAATGTGCTTGTATGGCCAATTTTAAGTGAATATAAGCTTCTGAAGTGATGATATGTACTTTTTCAAAAACTTTCTTTTTTTTAGTTTTGCTTGTCAAAAATGTCCTTTCTGTGTGTAACCCAGTGGGAAAGTGACAAACTTGAGTGAATTGTGACTATATGACTGAATTCGAGTGATTATGCGTTTATCTCTGTAAGGAAGCGCGCTAGAGCGCTGAAACTGTGGCGATACGCACTTTCATGAAAACACGCTTCTTTGAGGTTTTAAGCTCAGAAAGTGAAACTGTGCGTGTTTCTGGCCAGGGAACAGCTTCAGATCACAGTGCAATGCTTATATGGTATCGTTTGGTCCAATGTGCTTGTATGGCCATTTGGAAGTGAATATAAGCTTCTGAAGTGAAGATATGCACTTTTTCAAAAACTTTCTTTTTTTAGTTTTGCTTGTCAAAAATGTCCTTTCTGTGTGTAACTTAGTGGGAAAGCGACAAACTTGAGTGAATGGTGACAAAATGACTGAATTGGAGTGAATATGCGTTTATCTCTGTAAGAAAGCGAGCTAGAGCGCTGAAACTGTGGCTATACGCACTTTCATGAAAACATGCTTCTTTGAGGTTTTAAGCTCAGAACGTGAATCTGAGTGTGTTTCTGGCCTGGCAACAGCTTCAGATCACAGTGCAATGCATATATTGTATCGTTTGTTCCCATGTGCTTGTATGGCCATTTTGAAGTGAATAGAAGCTTCTGAAGTGAAGATATGCACTTTTTCAAAAACTTTCTTTTTTTTAAATTTTGCTTGTCAAAAATGTCCTTTCTGTGTGTAACCCAGTGGGAAAGTGACAAACTTAAGTGAATTGTGACTATATGACTGAATTCGAGTGATTATGCGTTTTTCTCTGTAAGGAACAGCGCTAGAGCGCTGAAACTGTGGCTATACGCACTTTCATGAAAACACGCTTCTTTGAGGTTTTAAGCTCAGAATGTGAAACTGTGCGTGTTTCTGGCCAGGGAACAGCTTCAGATCACAGTGCAATGCTTATATGGTATCGTTTGGTCCAATGTGCTTGTATGGCCATTTGGAAGTGAATATAAGCTTCTGAAGTGAAGATATGCACTTTTTCAAAAACTTTCTTTTTTTTAAATTTTGCTTGTCAAAAATGTCCTTTCTGTGTGTAACCCAGTGGGAAAGTGACAAACGAGTGAATTGTGACTATATGACTGAATTCGAGTGATTATGCGTTTATCTCTGTAAGGAAGCGCGCTAGAGCGCTGAAACTGTGGCTATACACACTTTCATGAAAACACGCTTCTTTGAGGTTTTAAGCTCAGAATGTGAAACTGTGCGTGCTTCTGGCCAGGGAACAGCTTCAGATCACAGTGCATTGCATATATTGTATCGAGTGGTCCAATGTGCTTGTATGGCCAATTTTAAGTGAATATAAGCTTCGGAAGTGAAGATATGTACTTTTTCAAAAACTTTCTTTCTTTTAGTTTTTTCTTGTCAAAAATGTCCTTTCTGTGTGTAACTTAGTGGGAAAGTGACAAACTTGAGTGAATTGTGACAATATGACTGAATTGGAGTGACTATGCGTTTATCTCTGTAAGAAAGCGAGCTAGAGCGCTGAAACTGTGGCTATACGCACTTTCATGGAAACACCCTTCTTTGAGGTTTTAAGCTCAGAACGTGAATCTGAGCGTGTTTCTGGCCTGGGAACAGCTTCAGATCACAGTGCAATGCGTATATGGTATCGTTTGGTCCAATGTGCTTGTATGGCCATTTGGAAGTGAATAGAAGCTTCTGAAGTGAAGATATGCACTTTTTCAAAAACTTTCTTTTTTGTTTTTTCTTCTCAAAAATGTCCTTTCTGTGTGTAACTTAGTAGGAATGTGACAAACTTGAGTGAATCATGACTATATGACTGATTCGAGTGATTATGCGTTTATCTCTGTAAGGAAGCGCGCTAGAGCGCTGAAACTGTGGCTATACGCACTTTCATGAAAACACGCTTCTTTGAGGTTTTACGCTCAGAATGTGAAACTGTGCGTGCTTCTGGCCAGGGAACAGCTTCAGATGACAGTGCATTGCATATATTGTATCGATTGGTCCAATGTGCTTGTATGGCCAATTTTAAGTGAACATAAGCTTCTGAAGTGAAGATATGTACTTTTTCAAAAACTTTCTTTTTTTTAGTTTTGCTTGTCAAAACTGTCCTTTCTGTGTGTAACCCAGTGGGAAAGTGACAAACTTGAGTGAATTGTGACTATATGACTGAATTCGAGTGAATATGTGTTTATCTCTGTAAGAAAGCGAGCTAGAGCGCTGAATCTGTGGCTCTACGCACTTTCATGAAAACATGCTTCTTTGAGGTTTTAAGCTCAGAACGTGAATCTGAGCGTGTTTCTGGCCTGGCAACAGCTTCAGAACACAGAGCAATGCATATATTGTATCGTTTGTTCCCATGTGCTTGTTTGGCCATTTGGAAGTGAATAGAAGCTTCTGAAGTGAAGATATGCACTTTTTCAAAAACTTTCTTTTTTTTAGTTTTTTCTTGTCAAAAATGTCCTTTCTGTGTGTAACTTAGTGGGAAAGTGACAAACTTGAGTGAATTGTGACTATATGACTGATTTGAGTGATTATGCGTTTATCTCTGTAAGGAAGCGCGCTAGAGCGCTAAAACTGTGGCTATACTTGCTTTCATGAAAACACGCTTCTTTGAGGTTTTAAGCTCAGAATGTGAAACTGTGCGTGTTTCTGGCCAGGGAACAGCTTCAGATCACAGTGCAATGCATATATGGTATCGTTTGGTCCAATGTGCTTGTATGGCCATTTGGAAGTGAATATAAGCTTCTGAAGTGAAGATATGCACTTTTTCAAAAACTTTCTTTTTTTTAAATTTTGCTTGTCAAAAATGTCCTTTCTGTGTGTAACCCAGTGGGAAAGTGACAAACGAGTGAATTGTGACTCTATGACTGAATTCGAGTGATTATGCGTTTTCTCTGTAAGGAAGCGCGCTAGAGCGCTGAAACTGTGGCTATACACACTTTCATGAAAACACGCTTCTTTGAGGTTTTAAGCTCAGAATGTGAAACTGTGCGTGCTTCTGGCCAGGGAACAGCTTCAGATCACAGTGCATTGCATATATTGTATCGAGTGGTCCAATGTGCTTGTATGGCCAATTTTAAGTGAATATAAGCTTCGGAAGTGAAGATATGTACTTTTTCAAAAACTTTCTTTCTTTTAGTTTTTTCTTGTCAAAAATGTCCTTTCTGTGTGTAACTTAGTGGGAAAGTGACAAACTTGAGTGAATTGTGACAATAAGACTGAATTGGAGTGACTATGCGTTTATCTCTGTAAGAAAGCGAGCTAGATCGCTGAAACTGTGGCTATACGCACTTTCATGGAAACACCCTTCTTTGAGGTTTTAAGCTCAGAACGTGAATCTGAGCGTGTTTCTGGCCTGGGAACAGCTTCAGATCACAGTGCAATGCGTATATGGTATCGTTTGGTCCAATGTGCTTGTATGGCCATTTGGAAGTGAATAGAAGCTTCTGAAGTGAAGATATGCACTTTTTCAAAAACTTTCTTTTTTGTTTTTTCTTCTCAAAAATGTCCTTTCTGTGTGTAACTTAGTAGGAATGTGACAAACTTGAGTGAATTATGACTATATGACTGATTCGAGTGATTATGCGTTTATCTCTGTAAGGAAGCGCGCTAGAGCGCTGAAACTGTGGCTATACGCACTTTCATGAAAACACGCTTCTTTGAGGTTTTAAGCTCAGAATGTGAAACTGTGCGTGCTTCTGGCCAGGGAACAGCTTCAGATGACAGTTCATTGCATATATTGTATCGATTGGTCCAATGTGCTTGTATGGCCAATTTTAAGTGAACATAAGCTTCTGAAGTGAAGATATGTACTTTTTCAAAAACTTTCTTTTTTTTAGTTTTGCTTGTCAAAACTGTCCTTTCTGTGTGTAACCCAGTGGGAAAGTGACAAACTTGAGTGAATTGTGACTATATGACTGAATTCGAGTGAATATGTGTTTATCTCTGTAAGAAAGCGAGCTAGAGCGCTGAATCTGTGGCTCTACGCACTTTCATGAAAACATGCTTCTTTGAGGTTTTAAGCTCAGAACGTGAATCTGAGCGTGTTTCTGGCCTGGCAACAGCTTCAGAACACAGAGCAATGCATATATTGTATCGTTTGTTCCCATGTGCTTGTTTGGCCATTTGGAAGTGAATAGAAGCTTCTGAAGTGAAGATATGCACTTTTTCAAAAACTTTCTTTTTTGTTTTTTCTTCTCAAAAATGTCCTTTCTGTGTGTAACTTAGTAGGAATGTGACAAACTTGAGTGAATCATGACTATATGACTGATTCGAGTGATTATGCGTTTATCTCTGTAAGGAAGCGCGCTAGAGCGCTGAAACTGTGGCTATACGCACTTTCATGAAAACACGCTTCTTTGAGGTTTTACGCTCAGAATGTGAAACTGTGCGTGCTTCTGGCCAGGGAACAGCTTCAGATGACAGTGCATTGCATATATTGTATCGATTGGTCCAATGTGCTTGTATGGCCAATTTTAAGTGAACATAAGCTTCTGAAGTGAAGATATGTACTTTTTCAAAAACTTTCTTTTTTTTAGTTTTGCTTGTCAAAACTGTCCTTTCTGTGTGTAACCCAGTGGGAAAGTGACAAACTTGAGTGAATTGTGACTATATGACTGAATTCGAGTGAATATGTGTTTATCTCTGTAAGAAAGCGAGCTAGAGCGCTGAATCTGTGGCTCTACGCACTTTCATGAAAACATGCTTCTTTGAGGTTTTAAGCTCAGAACGTGAATCTGAGCGTGTTTCTGGCCTGGCAACAGCTTCAGAACACAGAGCAATGCATATATTGTATCGTTTGTTCCCATGTGCTTGTTTGGCCATTTGGAAGTGAATAGAAGCTTCTGAAGTGAAGATATGCACTTTTTCAAAAACTTTCTTTTTTTTAGTTTTTTCTTGTCAAAAATGTCCTTTCTGTGTGTAACTTAGTGGGAAAGTGACAAACTTGAGTGAATTGTGACTATATGACTGATTTGAGTGATTATGCGTTTATCTCTGTAAGGAAGCGCGCTAGAGCGCTAAAACTGTGGCTATACTTGCTTTCATGAAAACACGCTTCTTTGAGGTTTTAAGCTCAGAATGTGAAACTGTGCGTGTTTCTGGCCAGGGAACAGCTTCAGATCACAGTGCAATGCATATATGGTATCGTTTGGTCCAATGTGCTTGTATGGCCATTTGGAAGTGAATATAAGCTTCTGAAGTGAAGATATGCACTTTTTCAAAAACTTTCTTTTTTTTAAATTTTGCTTGTCAAAAATGTCCTTTCTGTGTGTAACCCAGTGGGAAAGTGACAAACGAGTGAATTGTGACTCTATGACTGAATTCGAGTGATTATGCGTTTATCTCTGTAAGGAAGCGCGCTAGAGCGCTGAAACTGTGGCTATACACACTTTCATGAAAACACGCTTCTTTGAGGTTTTAAGCTCAGAATGTGAAACTGTGCGTGCTTCTGGCCAGGGAACAGCTTCAGATCACAGTGCATTGCATATATTGTATCGAGTGGTCCAATGTGCTTGTATGGCCAATTTTAAGTGAATATAAGCTTCGGAAGTGAAGATATGTACTTTTTCAAAAACTTTCTTTCTTTTAGTTTTTTCTTGTCAAAAATGTCCTTTCTGTGTGTAACTTAGTGGGAAAGTGACAAACTTGAGTGAATTGTGACAATAAGACAGAATTGGAGTGACTATGCGTTTATCTCTGTAAGAAAGCGAGCTAGATCGCTGAAACTGTGGCTATACGCACTTTCATGCAAACACCCTTCTTTGAGGTTTTAAGCTCAGAACGTGAATCTGAGCGTGTTTCTGGCCTGGGAACAGCTTCAGATCACAGTGCAATGCGTATATGGTATCGTTTGGTCCAATGTGCTTGTATGGCCATTTGGAAGTGAATAGAAGCTTCTGAAGTGAAGATATGCACTTTTTCAAAAACTTTCTTTTTTGTTTTTTCTTCTCAAAAATGTCCTTTCTGTGTGTAACTTAGTAGGAATGTGACAAACTTGAGTGAATTATGACTATATGACTGATTCGAGTGATTATGCGTTTATCTCTGTAAGGAAGCGCGCTAGAGCGCTGAAACTGTGGCTATACGCACTTTCATGAAAACACGCTTCTTTGAGGTTTTAAGCTCAGAATGTGAAACTGTGCGTGCTTCTGGCCAGGGAACAGCTTCAGATGACAGTTCATTGCATATATTGTATCGATTGGTCCAATGTGCTTGTATGGCCAATTTTAAGTGAACATAAGCTTCTGAAGTGAAGATATGTACTTTTTCAAAAACTTTCTTTTTTTTAGTTTTGCTTGTCAAAACTGTCCTTTCTGTGTGTAACCCAGTGGGAAAGTGACAAACTTGAGTGAATTGTGACTATATGACTGAATTCGAGTGAATATGTGTTTATCTCTGTAAGAAAGCGAGCTAGAGCGCTGAATCTGTGGCTCTACGCACTTTCATGAAAACATGCTTCTTTGAGGTTTTAAGCTCAGAACGTGAATCTGAGCGTGTTTCTGGCCTGGCAACAGCTTCAGAACACAGAGCAATGCATATATTGTATCGTTTGTTCCCATGTGCTTGTTTGGCCATTTGGAAGTGAATAGAAGCTTCTGAAGTGAAGATATGCACTTTTTCAAAAACTTTCTTTTTTTTAGTTTTTTCTTGTCAAAAATGTCCTTTCTGTGTGTAACTTAGTGGGAAAGTGACAAACTTGAGTGAATTGTGACTATATGACTGATTTGAGTGATTATGCGTTTATCTCTGTAAGGAAGCGCGCTAGAGCGCTAAAACTGTGGCTATACTTGCTTTCATGAAAACACGCTTCTTTCAGGTTTTAAGCTCAGAATGTGAAACTGTGCGTGCTTCTGGCCAGGGAACAGCTTCAGATCACAGTGCATTGCATATATTGTATCGATTGGTCCAATGTGCTTGTATGGCCATTTGGAAGTGAATATAAACTTCTGAAGTGAAGATATGCACTTTTTCAAAAACTTTCTTTTTTTAGTTTTGCTTGTCAAAAATGTCCTTTCTGTGTGTAACCCAGTGGGAAAGTGACAAACTTGAGTGAATTGTGACAATATGACTGAATTGGAGTGAATATGCGCTTATCTCTGTAAGAAAGCGAGCTAGGGCGCTGAAACTGTGGCTATACGCACTTTCATGAAAACATGCTTCTTTGAGGTTTTAAGCTCAGAACGTGAATCTGAGCGTGTTTCCAGCCTGGCAACAGCTTCAGATCACAGTGCAATGCGTATATGGTATCGTTTGGTCCAATGGCTTTTATGGCCATTTGGAAGTGAATATAAGCTGCTGAAGTGAAGATATGCACTTTTTCAAAAACTTTCTTTTTTTTAGATTTGCTTGTCAAAAATGTCCTTTCTGTGTGTAACTTAGTGGGAAAGAGACAAACTTGAGTGAATTGTGACAATATGACTGAATTGGAGTGACTATGCGTTTATCTCTGTAAGAAAGCGCGCTAGAGCGCTGAAACTGTGGCTATCAGACTTTCATGGAAACACGCTTCTTTGAGGTTTTAAGCTCAGAACGTCAATCTGAGCGTGTTTCTGGCCTGGGAACAGCTTCAGATCACAGTGCAATGCGTATATGGTATCGTTTGGTCCAATGGCTTTTATGGCCATTTGGAAGTGAATATAAGCTGCTGAAGTGAAGATATGCACTTTTTCAAAAACTTTCTTTTTTTTAGATTTGCTTGTCAGAAATGTCCATTCTGTGTGTTACTCAGTGGGAAAGTGAACAACTTCAGTGAATTGTGACTATATTACTGAATTGGAGTGAATATGCTCGTATCTCTGTAAGGAAGCGCGCTAGAGCGCTGATACTGTGGCTATACGCACTTTCATGAAAACACGCTTCTTTGAGGTTTTAAGCTCAGAAAGTGAAACTGTGCGTGTTTCTGGCCAGGGAACAGCTTCAGATCAGAGTGCAATGCGTATTTGGTATCGTTCGGTCCAATGTGCTTGTATGGCCATTTGGAAGTGAATATAAGCTTCTGTAGTGAAGATATGCACTTTTTCAAAAACTTTCTTTTTTTAGTTTTGCTTGTCAAAAATGTCCTTTCTGTGTGTAACTTAGTGGGAAAGTGACAAACTTGAGTGAATTGTGACAATATGACTGAATTGGAGTGAATATGCGTTTATCTCTGTCAGAAAGCGAGCTAGGGCGCTGAAACTGTGGCTATACGCACTTTCATGAAAACATGCTTCTTTGAGGTTTTAAGCTCAGAACGTGAATCTGAGAGTGTTTCCGGCCTGGCAACAGCTTCAGATCACAGTGCAATGCATATATGTATCGTTTGTTCCAATGTGCTTGTATGGACATTTGGAAGTGAATAGAAGCTTCTAAAGTGAAGATATGCACTTTTTCAAAAACTTTCTTTTTTTTAAATTTTGCTTGTCAAAAATGTCCATTCTGTGTGTAACCCAGTGGGAAAGTGAAAAACTTGAGTGAATTGTGACTATATGACTGAATTCGAGTGATTATGCGTTTATCTCTGTAAGGAAGCGCGCTAGAGCGCTGAAACTGTGGCTATACGTGCTTTCCTGAAAACACGCTTCTTTGAGGTTTTAAGCTCAGATTGTGAAACTGTGCGTGCTTCTGGCCAGGGAACAGCTTCAGATCACAGTGCATTGCATATATTGTATCGATTGGTCCAATGTGCTTGTATGGCCAATTTTAAGTGAATATAAGCTTCGGAAGTGAAGATATGTACTTTTTCAAAAACTTTCTTTCTTTTAGTTTTTTCTTGTCAAAAATGTCCTTTCTGTGTGTAACTTAGTGGGAAAGAGACAAACTTGAGTGAATTGTGACAATATGACTGAATTGGAGTGACTATGCGTTTATCTCTGTAAGAAAGCGTGCTAGAGCGCTGAAACTGTGGCGATACGCACTTTCATGGAAACACGCTTCTTTGAGGTTTTAAGCTCAGAACGTGAATCTGAGCGTGTTTCTGGCCTGGGAACAGCTTCAGATCACAGTGCAATGCGTATATGGTATCGTTTGGTCCAATGGCTTTTATGGCCATTTGGAAGTGAATATAAGCTTCTGAAGTGAAGATATGCACTTTTTCAAAAACTTTCTTTTTTTTAGATTTGCTTGTCAGAAATGTCCATTCTGTGTGTTACTCAGTGGGAAAGTGAACAACTTCAGTGAATTGTGACTATATTACTGAATTGGAGTGAATATGCTCGTATCTCTGTAAGGAAGCGCGCTAGAGCGCTGATACTGTGGCTATACGCGCTTTCATGAAAACACGCTTCTTTGAGGTTTTAAGCTCAGAAAGTGAAACTGTGCGTGTTTCTGGCCAGGGAACAGCTTCAGATCAGAGTGCAATGCGTATATGGTATCGTTTGGTCCAATGTGCTTGTATGGCCATTTGGAAGTGAATATAAACTTCTGAAGTGAAGATATGCACTTTTTCAAAAACTTTCTTTTTAGTTTTTTCTTCTCAAAAATGTCCTTTCTGTGTGTAACTTAGTGGGAATGTGACAAACTTGAGTGAATTGTGACTATATGACTGATTCGAGTGATTATGCGTTTATCTCTGTAAGGAAGCGCGCTAGAGCGCTGAAACTGTGGCTAGACTTGCTTTCATGAAAACACGCTTCTTTGAGGTTTTACGCTCAGAATGTGAAACTGTGCGTGCTTCTGGCCATGGAACAGCTTCAGATGACAGTGCATTGCATATATTGTATTGATTGGTCCAATGTGCTTGTATGGCCAATTTTAAGTGAATATAAGCTTCTGAAGTGAAGATATGTACTTTTTCAAAAACTTTCTTTTTTTTAGTTTTGCTTGTCAAAAATGTCCTTTCTGTGTGTAACCCAGTGGGAAAGTGACAAACTTGAGTGAATTGTGACTATATGACTGAATTCGAGTGATTATGCGTTAATCTCTGTAAGGAAGCGCGCTAGAGCGCTGAAACTGTGGCTTTACGCACTTTCATGAAAACACGCTTCTTTGAGGTTTTAAGCTCAGAAAGTGAAACTGTGCGTGTTTCTGGCCAGGGAACAGCTTCAGATCACAGTGCAATGCTTATATGGTATCGTTTGGTCCAATGTGCTTGTATGGCCATTTGGAAGTGAATATAAGCTTCTGAAGTGAAGATATGCACTTTTTCAAAAACTTTCTTTTTTTAGTTTTGCTTGTAAAAAATGTCCTTTCTGTGTGTAACTTAGTGGGAAAGCGACAAACTTGAGTGAATGGTGACAATATGACTGAATTGGAGTGAATATGTGTTTATCTCTGTAAGAAAGAGAGCTAGAGCGCTGAAACTGTGGCTATCCGCACTTTCATGAAAACATGCTTCTTTGAGGTTTTAAGCTCAGAACGTGAATCTGAGCGTGTTTCTGGCCTGGCAACAGCTTCAGAACACAGTGCAATGCATATATTGTATTGTTTGTTCCCATGTGCTTGTTTGGCCATTTGGAAGTGAATAGAAGCTTCTGAAGTGAAGATATGCACTTTTTCAAAAAACTTTCTTTTTTTTAGTTTTTTCTTGTCAAAAATGTCCTTTCTGTGTGTAACTTAGTGGGAAAGGGACAAACTTGAGTGAATTGTGACTATATGACTGATTTGAGTGATTATGCGTTTATCTCTGTAAGGAAGCGCGCTAGAGCGCTAAAACTGTGGCTATACTTGCTTTCATGAAAACACGCTTCTTTGAGGTTTTATGCTCAGAAAGTGAAACTGTGCGTGTTTCTGGCCAGGGAACAGCTTCAGATCAGAGTGCAATGCGTATATGGTATCGTTTGGTCCAATGTGCTTGTATGGCCATTTGGAAGTGAATATAAGCTTCTGAAGTGAAGATATGCACTTTTTCAAAAACTTTCTTTTTTTTAGTTTTTTCTTGTTAAAAATGTCCTTTCTGTGTGTAACTTAGTGGGAAAGTGACAAACTTGAGTGAATTGTGACTATATGACTGATTTGAGTGATTATGCGTTTATCTCTGTAAGGAAGCGCGCTAGAGCGCGAAAACTGTGGCTATACGCACTTTCATGAAAACACGCTTCTTTCAGGTTTTAAGCTCAGAATGTGAAACTGTGCGTGTTTCTGGCCAGGGAACAGCTTCAGATCACAGTGCAATGCTTATTTGGTATCGTTTGGTCCAATGGCTTTTATGGCCATTTGGAAGTGAATAGAAGCTTCTGAAGTGAAGATTTGCACTTTTTCAAAAACTTTCTTTTTTTTTTAATTTTGCTTGTCAAAAATGTCCATTCTGTGTGTAACCCAGTGGGAAAGCGAAAAACTTGAGTGAATGGTGACAATATGACTGAATTGGAGTGAATATGTGTTTATCTCTGTAAGAAAGCGCGCTAGAGCGCTGAAACTGTGGCTATCAGACTTTCATGGAAACACGCTTCTTTGAGGTTTTAAGCTCAGAACGTCAATCTGAGCGTGTTTCTGGCCTGGGAACAGCTTCAGATCACAGTGCAATGCGTATATGGTATCGTTTGGTCCAATGGCTTTTATGGCCATTTGGAAGTGAATATAAGCTTCTGAAGTGAAGATATGCACTTTTTCAAAAACTTTCTTTTTTTTAGATTTGCTTGTCAGAAATGTCCATTCTGTGTGTTACTCAGTGGGAAAGTGAACAACTTCAGTGAATTGTGACTATATTACTGAATTGGAGTGAATATGCTCGTATCTCTGTAAGGAAGCGCGCTAGAGCGCTGATACTGTGGCTATACGCACTTTCATGAAAACACGCTTCTTTGAGGTTTTAAGCTCAGAAAGTGAAACTGTGCGTGTTTCTGGCCAGGGAACAGCTTCAGATCAGAGTGCAATGCGTATATGGTATCGTTTGGTCCAATGTGCTTGTATGGCCATTTGGAAGTGAATATAAGCTTCTGTAGTGAAGATATGCACTTTTTCAAAAACTTTCTTTTTTTAGTTTTGCTTGTCAAAAATGTCCTTTCTGTGTGTAACTTAGTGGGAAAGTGACAAACTTGAGTGAATTGTGACAATATGACTGAATTGGAGTGAATATGCGTTTATCTCTGTAAGAAAGCGAGCTAGGGCGCTGAAACTGTGGCTATACGCACTTTCATGAAAACATGCTTCTTTGGGGTTTTAAGCTCAGAACGTGAATCTGAGCGTGTTTCTGGCCTGGCAACAGCTTCAGAACACAGTGCAATGCATATATTGTATCGTTTGTTCCCATGTGCTTGTTTGGCCATTTGGAAGTGAATAGAAGCTTCTGAAGTGAAGATATGCACTTTTTCAAAAAACTTTCTTTTTTTTAGTTTTTTCTTGTCAAAAATGTCCTTTCTGTGTGTAACTTAGTGGGAAAGTGACAAACTTGAGTGAATTGTGACTATATGACTGATTTGAGTGATTATGCGTTTATCTCTGTAAGGAAGCGCGCTAGAGCGCTAAAACTGTGGCTATACTTGCTTTCATGAAAACACGCTTCTTTGAGGTTTTAAGCTCAGAAAGTGAAACTGTGCGTGTTTCTGGCCAGGGAACAGCTTCAGATCAGAGTGCAATGCGTATATGGTATCGTTTGGTCCAATGTGCTTGTATGGCCATTTGGAAGTGAATATAAGCTTCTGAAGTGAAGATATGCACTTTTTCAAAAACTTTCTTTTTTTTAGTTTTTTCTTGTCAAAAATGTCCTTTCTGTGTGTAACTTAGTGGGAAAGTGACAAACTTGAGTGAATTGTGACTATATGACTGATTTGAGTGATTATGCGTTTATCTCTGTCAGGAAGCGCGCTAGAGCGCGAAAACTGTGGCTATACGCACTTTCATGAAAACACGCTTCTTTCAGGTTTTAAGCTCAGAATGTGAAACTGTGCGTGTTTCTGGCCAGGGAACAGCTTCAGATCACAGTGCAATGCTTATATGGTATCGTTTGGTCCAATGGCTTTTATGGCCATTTGGAAGTGAATAGAAGCTTCTGAAGTGAAGATTTGCACTTTTTCAAAAACTTTCTTTTTTTTTTAATTTTGCTTGTCAAAAATGTCCATTCTGTGTGTAACCCAGTGGGAAAGCGAAAAACTTGAGTGAATGGTGACAATATGACTGAATTGGAGTGAATATGTGTTTATCTCTGTAAGAAAGCGCGCTAGAGCGCTGAAACTGTGGCTATCAGACTTTCATGGAAACACGCTTCTTTGAGGTTTTAAGCTCAGAACGTCAATCTGAGCGTGTTTCTGGCCTGGGAACAGCTTCAGATCACAGTGCAATGCGTATATGGTATCGTTTGGTCCAATGGCTTTTATGGCCATTTGGAAGTGAATATAAGCTTCTGAAGTGAAGATATGCACTTTTTCAAAAACTTTCTTTTTTTTAGATTTGCTTGTCAGAAATGTCCATTCTGTGTGTTACTCAGTGGGAAAGTGAACAACTTCAGTGAATTGTGACTATATTACTGAATTGGAGTGAATATGCTCGTATCTCTGTAAGGAAGCGCGCTAGAGCGCTGATACTGTGGCTATACGCACTTTCATGAAAACACGCTTCTTTGAGGTTTTAAGCTCAGAAAGTGAAACTGTGCGTGTTTCTGGCCAGGGAACAGCTTCAGATCAGAGTGCAATGCGTATATGGTATCGTTTGGTCCAATGTGCTTGTATGGCCATTTGGAAGTGAATATAAGCTTCTGAAGTGAAGATATGCACTTTTTCAAAAACTTTCTTTTTTTAGTTTTGCTTGTAAAAAATGTCCTTTCTGTGTGTAACTTAGTGGGAAAGCGACAAACTTGAGTGAATGGTGACAATATGACTGAATTGGAGTGAATATGTGTTTATCTCTGTAAGAAAGAGAGCTAGAGCGCTGAAACTGTGGCTATCCGCACTTTCATGAAAACATGCTTCTTTGAGGTTTTAAGCTCAGAACGTGAATCTGAGCGTGTTTCTGGCCTGGCAACAGCTTCAGAACACAGTGCAATGCATATATTGTATCGTTTGTTCCCATGTGCTTGTTTGGCCATTTGGAAGTGAATAGAAGCTTCTGAAGTGAAGATATGCACTTTTTCAAAAAACTTTCTTTTTTTTAGTTTTTTCTTGTCAAAAATGTCCTTTCTGTGTGTAACTTAGTGGGAAAGGGACAAACTTGAGTGAATTGTGACTATATGACTGATTTGAGTGATTATGCGTTTATCTCTGTAAGGAAGCGCGCTAGAGCGCTAAAACTGTGGCTATACTTGCTTTCATGAAAACACGCTTCTTTCAGGTTTTAAGCTCAGAATGTGAAACTGTGCGTGTTTCTGGCCAGGGAACAGCTTCAGATCAGAGTGCAATGCGTATATGGTATCGTTTGGTCCAATGTGCTTGTATGGCCATTTGGAAGTGAATATAAGCTTCTGAAGTGAAGATATGCACTTTTTCAAAAACTTTCTTTTTTTTAGTTTTTTCTTGTTAAAAATGTCCTTTCTGTGTGTAACTTAGTGGGAAAGTGACAAACTTGAGTGAATTGTGACTATATGACTGATTTGAGTGATTATGCGTTTATCTCTGTAAGGAAGCGCGCTAGAGCGCGAAAACTGTGGCTATACGCACTTTCATGAAAACACGCTTCTTTCAGGTTTTAAGCTCAGAATGTGAAACTGTGCGTGTTTCTGGCCAGGGAACAGCTTCAGATCACAGTGCAATGCTTATTTGGTATCGTTTGGTCCAATGGCTTTTATGGCCATTTGGAAGTGAATAGAAGCTTCTGAAGTGAAGATTTGCACTTTTTCAAAAACTTTCTTTTTTTTTTAATTTTGCTTGTCAAAAATGTCCATTCTGTGTGTAACCCAGTGGGAAAGCGAAAAACTTGAGTGAATGGTGACAATATGACTGAATTGGAGTGAATATGTGTTTATCTCTGTAAGAAAGCGCGCTAGAGCGCTGAAACTGTGGCTATCAGACTTTCATGGAAACACGCTTCTTTGAGGTTTTAAGCTCAGAACGTCAATCTGAGCGTGTTTCTGGCCTGGGAACAGCTTCAGATCACAGTGCAATGCGTATATGGTATCGTTTGGTCCAATGGCTTTTATGGCCATTTGGAAGTGAATATAAGCTTCTGAAGTGAAGATATGCACTTTTTCAAAAACTTTCTTTTTTTTAGATTTGCTTGTCAGAAATGTCCATTCTGTGTGTTACTCAGTGGGAAAGTGAACAACTTCAGTGAATTGTGACTATATTACTGAATTGGAGTGAATATGCTCGTATCTCTGTAAGGAAGCGCGCTAGAGCGCTGATACTGTGGCTATACGCACTTTCATGAAAACACGCTTCTTTGAGGTTTTAAGCTCAGAAAGTGAAACTGTGCGTGTTTCTGGCCAGGGAACAGCTTCAGATCAGAGTGCAATGCGTATATGGTATCGTTTGGTCCAATGTGCTTGTATGGCCATTTGGAAGTGAATATAAGCTTCTGTAGTGAAGATATGCACTTTTTCAAAAACTTTCTTTTTTTAGTTTTGCTTGTCAAAAATGTCCTTTCTGTGTGTAACTTAGTGGGAAAGTGACAAACTTGAGTGAATTGTGACAATATGACTGAATTGGAGTGAATATGCGTTTATCTCTGTAAGAAAGCGAGCTAGGGCGCTGAAACTGTGGCTATACGCACTTTCATGAAAACATGCTTCTTTGGGGTTTTAAGCTCAGAACGTGAATCTGAGCGTGTTTCTGGCCTGGCAACAGCTTCAGAACACAGTGCAATGCATATATTGTATCGTTTGTTCCCATGTGCTTGTTTGGCCATTTGGAAGTGAATAGAAGCTTCTGAAGTGAAGATATGCACTTTTTCAAAAAACTTTCTTTTTTTTAGTTTTTTCTTGTCAAAAATGTCCTTTCTGTGTGTAACTTAGTGGGAAAGTGACAAACTTGAGTGAATTGTGACTATATGACTGATTTGAGTGATTATGCGTTTATCTCTGTAAGGAAGCGCGCTAGAGCGCTAAAACTGTGGCTATACTTGCTTTCATGAAAACACGCTTCTTTGAGGTTTTAAGCTCAGAAAGTGAAACTGTGCGTGTTTCTGGCCAGGGAACAGCTTCAGATCAGAGTGCAATGCGTATATGGTATCGTTTGGTCCAATGTGCTTGTATGGCCATTTGGAAGTGAATATAAGCTTCTGAAGTGAAGATATGCACTTTTTCAAAAACTTTCTTTTTTTTAGTTTTTTCTTGTCAAAAATGTCCTTTCTGTGTGTAACTTAGTGGGAAAGTGACAAACTTGAGTGAATTGTGACTATATGACTGATTTGAGTGATTATGCGTTTATCTCTGTCAGGAAGCGCGCTAGAGCGCGAAAACTGTGGCTATACGCACTTTCATGAAAACACGCTTCTTTCAGGTTTTAAGCTCAGAATGTGAAACTGTGCGTGTTTCTGGCCAGGGAACAGCTTCAGATCACAGTGCAATGCTTATATGGTATCGTTTGGTCCAATGGCTTTTATGGCCATTTGGAAGTGAATAGAAGCTTCTGAAGTGAAGATTTGCACTTTTTCAAAAACTTTCTTTTTTTTTTAATTTTGCTTGTCAAAAATGTCCATTCTGTGTGTAACCCAGTGGGAAAGCGAAAAACTTGAGTGAATGGTGACAATATGACTGAATTGGAGTGAATATGTGTTTATCTCTGTAAGAAAGCGCGCTAGAGCGCTGAAACTGTGGCTATCAGACTTTCATGGAAACACGCTTCTTTGAGGTTTTAAGCTCAGAACGTCAATCTGAGCGTGTTTCTGGCCTGGGAACAGCTTCAGATCACAGTGCAATGCGTATATGGTATCGTTTGGTCCAATGGCTTTTATGGCCATTTGGAAGTGAATATAAGCTTCTGAAGTGAAGATATGCACTTTTTCAAAAACTTTCTTTTTTTTAGATTTGCTTGTCAGAAATGTCCATTCTGTGTGTTACTCAGTGGGAAAGTGAACAACTTCAGTGAATTGTGACTATATTACTGAATTGGAGTGAATATGCTCGTATCTCTGTAAGGAAGCGCGCTAGAGCGCTGATACTGTGGCTATACGCACTTTCATGAAAACACGCTTCTTTGAGGTTTTAAGCTCAGAAAGTGAAACTGTGCGTGTTTCTGGCCAGGGAACAGCTTCAGATCAGAGTGCAATGCGTATATGGTATCGTTTGGTCCAATGTGCTTGTATGGCCATTTGGAAGTGAATATAAGCTTCTGTAGTGAAGATATGCACTTTTTCAAAAACTTTCTTTTTTTAGTTTTGCTTGTCAAAAATGTCCTTTCTGTGTGTAACTTAGTGGGAAAGTGACAAACTTGAGTGAATTGTGACAATATGACTGAATTGGAGTGAATATGCGTTTATCTCTGTAAGAAAGCGAGCTAGGGCGCTGAAACTGTGGCTATACGCACTTTCATGAAAACATGCTTCTTTGAGGTTTTAAGCTCAGAACGTGAATCTGAGAGTGTTTCCGGCCTGGCAACAGCTTCAGATCACAGTGCAATGCATATATTGTATCGTTTGTTCCAATGTGCTTGTATGGACATTTGGAAGTGAATAGAAGCTTCTAAAGTGAAGATATGCACTTTTTCAAAAACTTTCTTTTTTTTTAAATTTTGCTTGTCAAAAATGTCCATTCTGTGTGTAACCCAGTGGGAAAGTGAAAAACTTGAGTGAATTGTGACTATATGACTGAATTCGAGTGATTATGCGTTTATCTCTGTAAGGAAGCGCGCTAGAGCGCTGAAACTGTGGCTATACGTGCTTTCCTGAAAACACGCTTCTTTGAGGTTTTAAGCTCAGATTGTGAAACTGTGCGTGCTTCTGGCCAGGGAACAGCTTCAGATCACAGTGCATTGCATATATTGTATCGATTGGTCCAATGTGCTTGTATGGCCAATTTTAAGTGAATATAAGCTTCGGAAGTGAAGAAATGTACTTTTTCAAAAACTTTCTTTCTTTTAGTTTTTTCTTGTCAAAAATGTCCTTTCTGTGTGTAACTTAGTGGGAAAGAGACAAACTTGAGTGAATTGTGACAATATGACTGAATTGGAGTGACTATGCGTTTATCTCTGTAAGAAAGCGTGCTAGAGCGCTGAAACTGTGGCTATACGCACTTTCATGGAAACACGCTTCTTTGAGGTTTTAAGCTCAGAACGTGAATCTGAGCGTGTTTCTGGCCTGGGAACAGCTTCAGATCACAGTGCAATGCGTATATGGTATCGTTTGGTCCAATGGCTTTTATGGCCATTTGGAAGTGAATATAAGCTTCTGAAGTGAAGATATGCACTTTTTCAAAAACTTTCTTTTTTTTAGATTTGCTTGTCAGAAATGTCCATTCTGTGTGTTACTCAGTGGGAAAGTGAACAACTTCAGTGAATTGTGACTATATTACTGAATTGGAGTGAATATGCTCGTATCTCTGTAAGGAAGCGCGCTAGAGCGCTGATACTGTGGCTATACGCGCTTTCATGAAAACACGCTTCTTTGAGGTTTTAAGCTCAGAAAGTGAAACTGTGCGTGTTTCTGGCCAGGCAACAGCTTCAGATCAGAGTGCAATGCGTATATGGTATCGTTTGGTCCAATGTGCTTGTATGGCCATTTGGAAGTGAATATAAGCTTCTGAAGTGAAGATATGCACTTTTTCAAAAACTTTCTTTTTAGTTTTTTCTTCTCAAAAATGTCCTTTCTGTGTGTAACTTAGTGGGAATGTGACAAACTTGAGTGAATTGTGACTATATGACTGATTCGAGTGATTATGCGTTTATCTCTGTAAGGAAGCGCGCTAGAGCGCTGAAACTGTGGCTAGACTTGCTTTCATGAAAACACGCTTCTTTGAGGTTTTACGCTCAGAATGTGAAACTGTGCGTGCTTCTGGCCATGGAACAGCTTCAGATGACAGTGCATTGCATATATTGTATTGATTGGTCCAATGTGCTTGTATGGCCAATTTTAAGTGAATATAAGCTTCTGAAGTGAAGATATGTACTTTTTCAAAAACTTTCTTTTTTTTAGTTTTGCTTGTCAAAAATGTCCTTTCTGTGTGTAACCCAGTGGGAAAGTGACAAACTTGAGTGAATTGCGACTATATGACTGAATTCGAGTGATTATGCGTTAATCTCTGTAAGGAAGCGCGCTAGAGCGCTGAAACTGTGGCTTTACGCACTTTCATGAAAACACGCTTCTTTGAGGTTTTAAGCTCAGAAAGTGAAACTGTGCGTGTTTCTGGCCAGGGAACAGCTTCAGATCACAGTGCAATGCTTATATGGTATCGTTTGGTCCAATGTGCTTGTATGGCCATTTGGAAGTGAATATAAGCTTCTGAAGTGAAGATATGCAATTTTTCAAAAACTTTCTTTTTTTAGTTTTGCTTGTCAAAAATGTCCTTTCTGTGTGTAACTTAGTGGGAAAGCGACAAACTTGAGTGAATGGTGACAATATGACTGAATTGGAGTGAATATGTGTTTATCTCTGTAAGAAAGAGAGCTAGAGCGCTGAAACTGTGGCTATCCGCACTTTCATGAAAACATGCTTCTTTGAGGTTTTAAGCTCAGAACGTGAATCTGAGCGTGTTTCTGGCCTGGCAACAGCTTCAGAACACAGCGCAATGCATATATTGTATCGTTTGTTCCCATGTGCTTGTTTGGCCATTTGGAAGTGAATAGAAGCTTCTGAAGTGAAGATATGCAATTTTTCAAAAAACTTTCTTTTTTTTAGTTTTTTCTTGTCAAAAATGTCCTTTCTGTGTGTAACTTAGTGGGAAAGTGACAAACTTGAGTGAATTGTGACTATATGACTGATTTGAGTGATTATGCGTTTATCTCTGTAAGGAAGCGCGCTAGAGCGCTAAAACTGTGGCTATACTTGCTTTCATGAAAACACGCTTCTTTGAGGTTTTAAGCTCAGAAAGTGAAACTGTGCGTGTTTCTGGCCAGGGAACAGCTTCAGATCAGAGTGCAATGCGTATATGGTATCGTTTGGTCCAATGTGCTTGTATGGCCATTTGGAAGTGAATATAAGCTTCTGAAGTGAAGATATGCACTTTTTCAAAAACTTTCTTTTTTTTAGTTTTTTCTTGTCAAAAATGTCCTTTCTGTGTGTAACTTAGTGGGAAAGTGACAAACTTGAGTGAATTGTGACTATATGACTGATTTGAGTGATTATGCGTTTATCTCTGTAAGGAAGCGCGCTAGAGCGCTGAAACTGTGGCTATACGCACTTTCATGAAAACACGCTTCTTTCAGGTTTTAAGCTCAGAATGTGAAACTGTGCGTGTTTCTGGCCAGGGAACAGCTTCAGATCACAGTGCAATGCTTATATGGTATCGTTTGGTCCAATGGCTTTTATGGCCATTTGGAAGTGAATAGAAGCTTCTGAAGTGAAGATATGCACTTTTTCAAAAACTTTCTTTTTTTTTTAATTTTGCTTGTCAAAAATGTCCATTCTGTGTGTAACCCAGTGGGAAAGCGAAAAACTTGAGTGAATGGTGACAATATGACTGAATTGGAGTGAATATGTGTTTATCTCTGTAAGAAAGCGAGCTAGAGCGCTGAAACTGTGGCGATACGCACTTTCATGAAAACATGCTTCTTTGAGGTTTTAAGCTCAGAACGTGAATCTGAGCGTGTTTCTGGCCTGGCAACAGCTTCAGATCACAGTGCATTGCATATATTGTATCGATTGGTCCAATGTGCTTGTATGGTCAATTTTAAGTGAATATAAGCTTCGGAAGTGAAGATATGTACTTTTTCAAAAACTTTCTTTCTTTTAGTTTTTTCTTGTCAAAAATGTCCTTTCTGTGTGTAACTTAGTGGGAAAGAGACAAACTTGAGTGAATTGTGACAATATGACTGAATTGGAGTGACTATGCGTTTATCTCTGTAAGAAAGCGCGCTAGAGCGCTGAAACTGTGGCTATCAGACTTTCATGGAAACACGCTTCTTTGAGGTTTTAAGCTCAGAACGTGAATCTGAGCGTGTTTCTGGCCTGGGAACAGCTTCAGATCACAGTGCAATGCGTATATGGTATCGTTTGGTCCAATGGCTTTTATGGCCATTTGGAAGTGAATATAAGCTTCTGAAGTGAAGATATGCACTTTTTCAAAAACTTTCTTTTTTTTAGATTTGCTTGTCAGAAATGTCCATTCTGTGTGTTACTCAGTGGGAAAGTGAACAACTTCAGTGAATTGTGACTATATTACTGAATTGGAGTGAATATGCTCGTATCTCTGTAAGGAAGCGCGCTAGAGCGCTGATACTGTGGCTATACGCACTTTCATGAAAACACGCTTCTTTGAGGTTTTAAGCTCAGAAAGTGAAACTGTGCGTGTTTCTGGCTAGGGAACAGCTTCAGATCAGAGTGCAATGCGTATATGGTATCGTTTGGTCCAATGTGCTTGTATGGCCATTTGGAAGTGAATATAAGCTTCTGTAGTGAAGATATGCACTTTTTCAAAAACTTTCTTTTTTTAGTTTTGCTTGTCAAAAATGTCCTTTCTGTGTGTAACTTAGTGGGAAAGTGACAAACTTGAGTGAATTGTGACAATATGACTGAATTGGAGTGAATATGCGTTTATCTCTGTAAGAAAGCGAGCTTGGGCGCTGAAACTGTGGCTATACGCACTTTCATGAAAACATGCTTCTTTGAGGTTTTAAGCTCAGAACGTGAATCTGAGAGTGTTTCCGGCCTGGCAACAGCTTCAGATCACAGTGCAATGCATATATTGTATCGTTTGTTCCAATGTGCTTGTATGGACATTTGGAAGTGAATAGAAGCTTCTAAAGTGAAGATATGCACTTTTTCAAAAACTTTCTTTTTTTTAAATTTTGCTTGTCAAAAATGTCCATTCTGTGTGTAACCCAGTGGGAAAGTGAAAAACTTGAGTGAATTGTGACTATATGACTGAATTCGAGTGATTATGCGTTTATCTCTGTAAGGAAGCGCGCTAGAGCGCTGAAACTGTGGCTATACGCACTTTCATGAAAACATGCTTCTTTGAGGTTTTAAGCTCAGAAAGTGAAACTGTGCGTGTTTCTGGCCAGGGAACAGCTTCAGATCAGAGTGCAATGCGTATATGGTATCGTTTGGTCCAATGTGCTTGTATGGCCATTTGGAAGTGAATATAAGCTTCTGAAGTGAAGATATGCACTTTTTCAAAAACTTTCTTTTTTTTAGTTTTTTCTTGTCAAAAATGTCCTTTCTGTGTGTAACTTAGTGGGAAAGTGACAAACTTGAGTGAATTGTGACTATATGACTGATTTGAGTGATTATGCGTTTATCTCTGTCAGGAAGCGCGCTAGAGCGCGAAAACTGTGGCTATACGCACTTTCATGAAAACACGCTTCTTTCAGGTTTTAAGCTCAGAATGTGAAACTGTGCGTGTTTCTGGCCAGGGAACAGCTTCAGATCACAGTGCAATGCTTATATGGTATCGTTTGGTCCAATGGCTTTTATGGCCATTTGGAAGTGAATAGAAGCTTCTGAAGTGAAGATTTGCACTTTTTCAAAAACTTTCTTTTTTTTTAATTTTGCTTGTCAAAAATGTCCATTCTGTGTGTAACCCAGTGGGAAAGCGAAAAACTTGAGTGAATGGTGACAATATGACTGAATTGGAGTGAATATGTGTTTATCTCTGTAAGAAAGCGCGCTAGAGCGCTGAAACTGTGGCTATCAGACTTTCATGGAAACACGCTTCTTTGAGGTTTTAAGCTCAGAACGTCAATCTGAGCGTGTTTCTGGCCTGGGAACAGCTTCAGATCACAGTGCAATGCGTATATGGTATCGTTTGGTCCAATGGCTTTTATGGCCATTTGGAAGTGAATATAAGCTTCTGAAGTGAAGATATGCACTTTTTCAAAAACTTTCTTTTTTTTAGATTTGCTTGTCAGAAATGTCCATTCTGTGTGTTACTCAGTGGGAAAGTGAACAACTTCAGTGAATTGTGACTATATTACTGAATTGGAGTGAATATGCTCGTATCTCTGTAAGGAAGCGCGCTAGAGCGCTGATACTGTGGCTATACGCACTTTCATGAAAACACGCTTCTTTGAGGTTTTAAGCTCAGAAAGTGAAACTGTGCGTGTTTCTGGCCAGGGAACAGCTTCAGATCAGAGTGCAATGCGTATATGGTATCGTTTGGTCCAATGTGCTTGTATGGCCATTTGGAAGTGAATATAAGCTTCTGTAGTGAAGATATGCACTTTTTCAAAAACTTTCTTTTTTTAGTTTTGCTTGTCAAAAATGTCCTTTCTGTGTGTAACTTAGTGGGAAAGTGACAAACTTGAGTGAATTGTGACAATATGACTGAATTGGAGTGAATATGCGTTTATCTCTGTAAGAAAGCGAGCTAGGGCGCTGAAACTGTGGCTATACGCACTTTCATGAAAACATGCTTCTTTGAGGTTTTAAGCTCAGAACGTGAATCTGAGAGTGTTTCCGGCCTGGCAACAGCTTCAGATCACAGTGCAATGCATATATTGTATCGTTTGTTCCAATGTGCTTGTATGGACATTTGGAAGTGAATAGAAGCTTCTAAAGTGAAGATATGCACTTTTTCAAAAACTTTCTTTTTTTTTAAATTTTGCTTGTCAAAAATGTCCATTCTGTGTGTAACCCAGTGGGAAAGTGAAAAACTTGAGTGAATTGTGACTATATGACTGAATTCGAGTGATTATGCGTTTATCTCTGTAAGGAAGCGCGCTAGAGCGCTGAAACTGTGGCTATACGTGCTTTCCTGAAAACACGCTTCTTTGAGGTTTTAAGCTCAGATTGTGAAACTGTGCGTGCTTCTGGCCAGGGAACAGCTTCAGATCACAGTGCATTGCATATATTGTATCGATTGGTCCAATGTGCTTGTATGGCCAATTTTAAGTGAATATAAGCTTCGGAAGTGAAGAAATGTACTTTTTCAAAAACTTTCTTTCTTTTAGTTTTTTCTTGTCAAAAATGTCCTTTCTGTGTGTAACTTAGTGGGAAAGAGACAAACTTGAGTGAATTGTGACAATATGACTGAATTGGAGTGACTATGCGTTTATCTCTGTAAGAAAGCGTGCTAGAGCGCTGAAACTGTGGCTATACGCACTTTCATGGAAACACGCTTCTTTGAGGTTTTAAGCTCAGAACGTGAATCTGAGCGTGTTTCTGGCCTGGGAACAGCTTCAGATCACAGTGCAATGCGTATATGGTATCGTTTGGTCCAATGGCTTTTATGGCCATTTGGAAGTGAATATAAGCTTCTGAAGTGAAGATATGCACTTTTTCAAAAACTTTCTTTTTTTTAGATTTGCTTGTCAGAAATGTCCATTCTGTGTGTTACTCAGTGGGAAAGTGAACAACTTCAGTGAATTGTGACTATATTACTGAATTGGAGTGAATATGCTCGTATCTCTGTAAGGAAGCGCGCTAGAGCGCTGATACTGTGGCTATACGCGCTTTCATGAAAACACGCTTCTTTGAGGTTTTAAGCTCAGAAAGTGAAACTGTGCGTGTTTCTGGCCAGGCAACAGCTTCAGATCAGAGTGCAATGCGTATATGGTATCGTTTGGTCCAATGTGCTTGTATGGCCATTTGGAAGTGAATATAAGCTTCTGAAGTGAAGATATGCACTTTTTCAAAAACTTTCTTTTTAGTTTTTTCTTCTCAAAAATGTCCTTTCTGTGTGTAACTTAGTGGGAATGTGACAAACTTGAGTGAATTGTGACTATATGACTGATTCGAGTGATTATGCGTTTATCTCTGTAAGGAAGCGCGCTAGAGCGCTGAAACTGTGGCTAGACTTGCTTTCATGAAAACACGCTTCTTTGAGGTTTTACGCTCAGAATGTGAAACTGTGCGTGCTTCTGGCCATGGAACAGCTTCAGATGACAGTGCATTGCATATATTGTATTGATTGGTCCAATGTGCTTGTATGGCCAATTTTAAGTGAATATAAGCTTCTGAAGTGAAGATATGTACTTTTTCAAAAACTTTCTTTTTTTTAGTTTTGCTTGTCAAAAATGTCCTTTCTGTGTGTAACCCAGTGGGAAAGTGACAAACTTGAGTGAATTGTGACTATATGACTGAATTCGAGTGATTATGCGTTAATCTCTGTAAGGAAGCGCGCTAGAGCGCTGAAACTGTGGCTTTACGCACTTTCATGAAAACACGCTTCTTTGAGGTTTTAAGCTCAGAAAGTGAAACTGTGCGTGTTTCTGGCCAGGGAACAGCTTCAGATCACAGTGCAATGCTTATATGGTATCGTTTGGTCCAATGTGCTTGTATGGCCATTTGGAAGTGAATATAAGCTTCTGAAGTGAAGATATGCAATTTTTCAAAAACTTTCTTTTTTTAGTTTTGCTTGTCAAAAATGTCCTTTCTGTGTGTAACTTAGTGGGAAAGCGACAAACTTGAGTGAATGGTGACAATATGACTGAATTGGAGTGAATATGTGTTTATCTCTGTAAGAAAGAGAGCTAGAGCGCTGAAACTGTGGCTATCCGCACTTTCATGAAAACATGCTTCTTTGAGGTTTTAAGCTCAGAACGTGAATCTGAGCGTGTTTCTGGCCTGGCAACAGCTTCAGAACACAGCGCAATGCATATATTGTATCGTTTGTTCCCATGTGCTTGTTTGGCCATTTGGAAGTGAATAGAAGCTTCTGAAGTGAAGATATGCAATTTTTCAAAAAACTTTCTTTTTTTTAGTTTTTTCTTGTCAAAAATGTCCTTTCTGTGTGTAACTTAGTGGGAAAGTGACAAACTTGAGTGAATTGTGACTATATGACTGATTTGAGTGATTATGCGTTTATCTCTGTAAGGAAGCGCGCTAGAGCGCTAAAACTGTGGCTATACTTGCTTTCATGAAAACACGCTTCTTTGAGGTTTTAAGCTCAGAAAGTGAAACTGTGCGTGTTTCTGGCCAGGGAACAGCTTCAGATCAGAGTGCAATGCGTATATGGTATCGTTTGGTCCAATGTGCTTGTATGGCCATTTGGAAGTGAATATAAGCTTCTGAAGTGAAGATATGCACTTTTTCAAAAACTTTCTTTTTTTTAGTTTTTTCTTGTCAAAAATGTCCTTTCTGTGTGTAACTTAGTGGGAAAGTGACAAACTTGAGTGAATTGTGACTATATGACTGATTTGAGTGATTATGCGTTTATCTCTGTAAGGAAGCGCGCTAGAGCGCTGAAACTGTGGCTATACGCACTTTCATGAAAACACGCTTCTTTCAGGTTTTAAGCTCAGAATGTGAAACTGTGCGTGTTTCTGGCCAGGGAACAGCTTCAGATCACAGTGCAATGCTTATATGGTATCGTTTGGTCCAATGGCTTTTATGGCCATTTGGAAGTGAATAGAAGCTTCTGAAGTGAAGATATGCACTTTTTCAAAAACTTTCTTTTTTTTTTAATTTTGCTTGTCAAAAATGTCCATTCTGTGTGTAACCCAGTGGGAAAGCGAAAAACTTGAGTGAATGGTGACAATATGACTGAATTGGAGTGAATATGTGTTTATCTCTGTAAGAAAGCGAGCTAGAGCGCTGAAACTGTGGCGATACGCACTTTCATGAAAACATGCTTCTTTGAGGTTTTAAGCTCAGAACGTGAATCTGAGCGTGTTTCTGGCCTGGCAACAGCTTCAGATCACAGTGCATTGCATATATTGTATCGATTGGTCCAATGTGCTTGTATGGTCAATTTTAAGTGAATATAAGCTTCGGAAGTGAAGATATGTACTTTTTCAAAAACTTTCTTTCTTTTAGTTTTTTCTTGTCAAAAATGTCCTTTCTGTGTGTAACTTAGTGGGAAAGAGACAAACTTGAGTGAATTGTGACAATATGACTGAATTGGAGTGACTATGCGTTTATCTCTGTAAGAAAGCGCGCTAGAGCGCTGAAACTGTGGCTATCAGACTTTCATGGAAACACGCTTCTTTGAGGTTTTAAGCTCAGAACGTGAATCTGAGCGTGTTTCTGGCCTGGGAACAGCTTCAGATCACAGTGCAATGCGTATATGGTATCGTTTGGTCCAATGGCTTTTATGGCCATTTGGAAGTGAATATAAGCTTCTGAAGTGAAGATATGCACTTTTTCAAAAACTTTCTTTTTTTTAGATTTGCTTGTCAGAAATGTCCATTCTGTGTGTTACTCAGTGGGAAAGTGAACAACTTCAGTGAATTGTGACTATATTACTGAATTGGAGTGAATATGCTCGTATCTCTGTAAGGAAGCGCGCTAGAGCGCTGATACTGTGGCTATACGCACTTTCATGAAAACACGCTTCTTTGAGGTTTTAAGCTCAGAAAGTGAAACTGTGCGTGTTTCTGGCTAGGGAACAGCTTCAGATCAGAGTGCAATGCGTATATGGTATCGTTTGGTCCAATGTGCTTGTATGGCCATTTGGAAGTGAATATAAGCTTCTGTAGTGAAGATATGCACTTTTTCAAAAACTTTCTTTTTTTAGTTTTGCTTGTCAAAAATGTCCTTTCTGTGTGTAACTTAGTGGGAAAGTGACAAACTTGAGTGAATTGTGACAATATGACTGAATTGGAGTGAATATGCGTTTATCTCTGTAAGAAAGCGAGCTTGGGCGCTGAAACTGTGGCTATACGCACTTTCATGAAAACATGCTTCTTTGAGGTTTTAAGCTCAGAACGTGAATCTGAGAGTGTTTCCGGCCTGGCAACAGCTTCAGATCACAGTGCAATGCATATATTGTATCGTTTGTTCCAATGTGCTTGTATGGACATTTGGAAGTGAATAGAAGCTTCTAAAGTGAAGATATGCACTTTTTCAAAAACTTTCTTTTTTTTAAATTTTGCTTGTCAAAAATGTCCATTCTGTGTGTAACCCAGTGGGAAAGTGAAAAACTTGAGTGAATTGTGACTATATGACTGAATTCGAGTGATTATGCATTTATCTCTGTAAGGAAGCGCGCTAGAGCGCTGAAACTGTGGCTATACGTGCTTTCCTGAAAACACGCTTCTTTGAGGTTTTTAGCTCAGATTGTGAAACTGTGCGTGCTTCTGGCCAGGGAACAGCTTCAGATCACAGTGCATTGCATATATTGTATCGATTGGTCCAATGTGCTTGTATGGCCAATTTTAAGTGAATATAAGCTTCGGAAGTGAAGATATGTACTTTTTCAAAAACTTTCTTTCTTTTAGTTTTTTCTTGTCAAAAATGTCCTTTCTGTGTGTAACTTAGTGGGAAAGAGACAAACTTGAGTGAATTGTGACAATATGACTGAATTGGAGTGACTATGCGTTTATCTCTGTAAGAAAGCGTGCTAGAGCGCTGAAACTGTGGCTATACGCACTTTCATGGAACCACGCTTCTTTGAGGTTTTAAGCTCAGAACGTGAATCTGAGCGTGTTTCTGGCCTGGGAACAGCTTCAGATCACAGTGCAATGCGTATATGGTATCGTTTGGTCCAATGGCTTTTATGGCCATTTGGAAGTGAATATAAGCTTCTGAAGTGAAGATATGCACTTTTTCAAAAACTTTCTTTTTTTTAGATTTGCTTGTCAGAAATGTCCATTCTGTGTGTTACTCAGTGGGAAAGTGAACAACTTCAGTGAATTGTGACTATATTACTGAATTGGAGTGAATATGCTCGTATCTCTGTAAGGAAGCGCGCTAGAGCGCTGATACTGTGGCTATACGCGCTTTCATGAAAACACGCTTCTTTGAGGTTTTAAGCTCAGAAAGTGAAACTGTGCGTGTTTCTGGCCAGGGAACAGCTTCAGATCAGAGTGCAATGCGTATATGGTATCGTTTGGTCCAATGTGCTTGTATGGCCATTTGTAAGTGAATATAAGCTTCTGAAGTGAAGATATGCACTTTTTCAAAAACTTTCTTTTTAGTTTTTTCTTCTCAAAAATGTCCTTTCTGTGTGTAACTTAGTGGGAATGTGACAAACTTGAGTGAATTGTGACTATATGACTGATTCGAGTGATTATGCGTTTATCTCTGTAAGGAAGCGCGCTAGAGCGCTGAAACTGTGGCTAGACTTGCTTTCATGAAAACACGCTTCTTTGAGGTTTTACGCTCAGAATGTGAAACTGTGCGTGCTTCTGGCCATGGAACAGCTTCAGATGACAGTGCATTGCATATATTGTATTGATTGGTCCAATGTGCTTGTATGGCCAATTTTAAGTGAATATAAGCTTCTGAAGTGAAGATATGTACTTTTTCAAAAACTTTCTTTTTTTTAGTTTTGCTTGTCAAAAATGTCCTTTCTGTGTGTAACCCAGTGGGAAAGTAACAAACTTGAGTGAATTGTGACTATATGACTGAATTCGAGTGATTATGCGTTAATCTCTGTAAGGAAGCGCGCTAGAGCGCTGAAACTGTGGCTTTACGCACTTTCATGAAAACACGCTTCTTTGAGGTTTTAAGCTCAGAAAGTGAAACTGTGCGTGTTTCTGGCCAGGGAACAGCTTCAGATCACAGTGCAATGCTTATATGGTATCGTTTGGTCCAATGTGCTTGTATGGCCATTTGGAAGTGAATATAAGCTTCTGAAGTGAAGATATGCACTTTTTCAAAAACTTTCTTTTTTTAGTTTTGCTTGTCAAAAATGTCCTTTCTGTGTGTAACTTAGTGGGAAAGCGACAAACTTGAGTGAATGGTGACAATATGACTGAATTGGAGTGAATATGTGTTTATCTCTGTAAGAAAGAGAGCTAGAGCGCTGAAACTGTGGCTATCCGCACTTTCATGAAAACATGCTTCTTTGAGGTTTTAAGCTCAGAACGTGAATCTGAGCGTGTTTCTGGCCTGGCAACAGCTTCAGATCACAGTGCAATGCATATATTGTATCGTTTGTTCCCATGTGCTTGTTTGGCCATTTGGAAGTGAATAGAAGCTTCTGAAGTGAAGATATGCACTTTTTCAAAAAACTTTCTTTTTTTTAGTTTTTTCTTGTCAAAAATGTCCTTTCTGTGTGTAACTTAGTGGGAAAGTGACAAACTTGAGTGAATTGTGACTATATGACTGATTTGAGTGATTATGCGTTTATCTCTGTAAGGAAGCGCGCTAGAGCGCTGAAACTGTGGCTATACGTGCTTTCCTGAAAACACGCTTCTTTGAGGTTTTAAGCTCAGATTGTGAAACTGTGCGTGCTTCTGGCCAGGGAACAGCTTCAGATCACAGTGCATTGCATATATTGTATCGATTGGTCCAATGTGCTTGTATGGCCAATTTTAAGTGAATATAAGCTTCGGAAGTGAAGATATGTACTTTTTCAAAAACTTTCTTTCTTTTAGTTTTTTCTTGTCAAAAATGTCCTTTCTGTGTGTAACTTAGTGGGAAAGAGACAAACTTGAGTGAATTGTGACAATATGACTGAATTGGAGTGACTATGCGTTTATCTCTGTAAGAAAGCGTGCTAGAGCGCTGAAACTGTGGCTATACGCACTTTCATGGAAACACGCTTCTTTGAGGTTTTAAGCTCAGAACGTGAATCTGAGCGTGTTTCTGGCCTGGGAACAGCTTCAGATCACAGTGCAATGCGTATATGGTATCGTTTGTTCCAATGGCTTTTATGGCCATTTGGAAGTGAATATAAGCTTCTGAAGTGAAGATATGCACTTTTTCAAAAACTTTCTTTTTTTTAGATTTGCTTGTCAGAAATGTCCATTCTGTGTGTTACTCAGTGGGAAAGTGAACAACTTCAGTGAATTGTGACTATATTACTGAATTGGAGTGAATATGCTCGTATCTCTGTAAGGAAGCGCGCTAGAGCGCTGATACTGTGGCTATACGCGCTTTCATGAAAACACGCTTCTTTGAGGTTTTAAGCTCAGAAAGTGAAACTGTGCGTGTTTCTGGCCAGGGAACAGCTTCAGATCAGAGTGCAATGCGTATATGGTATCGTTTGGTCCAATGTGCTTGTATGGCCATTTGGAAGTGAATATAAGCTTCTGAAGTGAAGATATGCACTTTTTCAAAAACTTTCTTTTTAGTTTTTTCTTCTCAAAAATGTCCTTTCTGTGTGTAACTTAGTGGGAATGTGACAAACTTGAGTGAATTGTGACTATATGACTGATTCGAGTGATTATGCGTTTATCTCTGTAAGGAAGCGCGCTAGAGCGCTGAAACTGTGGCTAGACTTGCTTTCATGAAAACACGCTTCTTTGAGGTTTTACGCTCAGAATGTGAAACTGTGCGTGCTTCTGGCCATGGAACAGCTTCAGATGACAGTGCATTGCATATATTGTATTGATTGGTCCAATGTGCTTGTATGGCCAATTTTAAGTGAATATAAGCTTCTGAAGTGAAGATATGTACTTTTTCAAAAACTTTCTTTTTTTTAGTTTTGCTTGTCAAAAATGTCCTTTCTGTGTGTAACCCAGTGGGAAAGTGACAAACTTGAGTGAATTGTGACTATATGACTGAATTCGAGTGATTATGCGTTAATCTCTGTAAGGAAGCGCGCTAGAGCGCTGAAACTGTGGCTTTACGCACTTTCATGAAAACACGCTTCTTTGAGGTTTTAAGCTCAGAAAGTGAAACTGTGCGTGTTTCTGGCCAGGGAACAGCTTCAGATCACAGTGCAATGCTTATATGGTATCGTTTGGTCCAATGTGCTTGTATGGCCATTTGGAAGTGAATATAAGCTTCTGAAGTGAAGATATGCACTTTTTCAAAAACTTTCTTTTTTTAGTTTTGCTTGTCAAAAATGTCCTTTCTGTGTGTAACTTAGTGGGAAAGCGACAAACTTGAGTGAATGGTGACAATATGACTGAATTGGAGTGAATATGTGTTTATCTCTGTAAGAAAGAGAGCTAGAGCGCTGAAACTGTGGCTATCCGCACTTTCATGAAAACATGCTTCTTTGAGGTTTTAAGCTCAGAACGTGAATCTGAGCGTGTTTCTGGCCTGGCAACAGCTTCAGAACACAGTGCAATGCATATATTGTATCGTTTGTTCCCATGTGCTTGTTTGGCCATTTGGAAGTGAATAGAAGCTTCTGAAGTGAAGATATGCACTTTTTCAAAAAACTTTCTTTTTTTTAGTTTTTTCTTGTCAAAAATGTCCTTTCTGTGTGTAACTTAGTGGGAAAGTGACAAACTTGAGTGAATTGTGACTATATGACTGATTTGAGTGATTATGCGTTTATCTCTGTAAGGAAGCGCGCTAGAGCGCTAAAACTGTGGCTATACTTGCTTTCATGAAAACACGCTTCTTTGAGGTTTTAAGCTCAGAAAGTGAAACTGTGCGTGTTTCTGGCCAGGGAACAGCTTCAGATCAGAGTGCAATGCGTATATGGTATCGTTTGGTCCAATGTGCTTGTATGGCCATTTGGAAGTGAATATAAGCTTCTGAAGTGAAGATATGCACTTTTTCAAAAACTTTCTTTTTTTTAGTTTTTTCTTGTCAAAAATGTCCTTTCTGTGTGTAACTTAGTGGGAAAGTGACAAACTTGAGTGAATTGTGACTATATGACTGATTTGAGTGATTATGCGTTTATCTCTGTAAGGAAGCGCGCTAGAGCGCGAAAACTGTGGCTATACGCACTTTCATGAAAACACGCTTCTTTCAGGTTTTAAGCTCAGAATGTGAAACTGTGCGTGTTTCTGGCCAGGGAACAGCTTCAGATCACAGTGCAATGCTTATATGGTATCGTTTGGTCCAATGGCTTTTATGGCCATTTGGAAGTGAATAGAAGCTTCTGAAGTGAAGATATGCACTTTTTCAAAAACTTTCTTTTTTTTTTAATTTTGCTTGTCAAAAATGTCCATTCTGTGTGTAACCCAGTGGGAAAGCGAAAAACTTGAGTGAATGGTGACAATATGACTGAATTGGAGTGAATTTGTGTTTATCTCTGTAAGAAAGCGAGCTAGAGCGCTGAAACTGTGGCGATACGCACTTTCATGAAAACATGCTTCTTTGAGGTTTTAAGCTCAGAACGTGAATCTGAGCGTGTTTCTGGCCTGGCAACAGCTTCAGATCACAGTGCATTGCATATATTGTATCGATTGGTCCAATGTGCTTGTATGGTCAATTTTAAGTGAATATAAGCTTCGGAAGTGAAGATATGTACTTTTTCAAAAACTTTCTTTCTTTTAGTTTTTTCTTGTCAAAAATGTCCTTTCTGTGTGTAACTTAGTGGGAAAGAGACAAACTTGAGTGAATTGTGACAATATGACTGAATTGGAGTGACTATGCGTTTATCTCTGTAAGAAAGCGCGCTAGAGCGCTGAAACTGTGGCTATCAGACTTTCATGGAAACACGCTTCTTTGAGGTTTTAAGCTCAGAACGTCAATCTGAGCGTGTTTCTGGCCTGGGAACAGCTTCAGATCACAGTGCAATGCGTATATGGTATCGTTTGGTCCAATGGCTTTTATGGCCATTTGGAAGTGAATATAAGCTTCTGAAGTGAAGATATGCACTTTTTCAAAAACTTTCTTTTTTTTCGATTTGCTTGTCAGAAATGTCCATTCTGTGTGTTACTCAGTGGGAAAGTGAACAACTTCAGTGAATTGTGACTATATTACTGAATTGGAGTGAATATGCTCGTATCTCTGTAAGGAAGCGCGCTAGAGCGCTGATACTGTGGCTATACGCACTTTCATGAAAACACGCTTCTTTGAGGTTTTAAGCTCAGAAAGAGAAACTGTGCGTGTTTCTGGCCAGGGAACAGCTTCAGATCAGAGTGCAATGCGTATATGGTATCGTTTGGTCCAATGTGCTTGTATGGCCATTTGGAAGTGAATATAAGCTTCTGTAGTGAAGATATGCACTTTTTCAAAAACTTTCTTTTTTTAGTTTTGCTTGTCAAAAATGTCCTTTCTGTGTGTAACTTAGTGGGAAAGTGACAAACTTGAGTGAATTGTGACAATATGACTGAATTGGAGTGAATATGCGTTTATCTCTGTAAGAAAGCGAGCTAGGGCGCTGAAACTGTGGCTATAAGCACTTTCATGAAAACATGCTTCTTTGAGGTTTTAAGCTCAGAACGTGAATCTGAGAGTGTTTCCGGCCTGGCAACAGCTTCAGATCACAGTGCAATGCATATATTGTATCGTTTGTTCCAATGTGCTTGTATGGACATTTGGAAGTGAATAGAAGCTTCAAAAGTGAAGATATGCACTTTTTCAAAAACTTTCTTTTTTTTAAATTTTGCTTGTCAAAAATGTCCATTCTGTGTGTAACCCAGTGGGAAAGTGAAAAACTTGAGTGAATTGTGACTATATGACTGAATTCGAGTGATTATGCGTTTATCTCTGTAAGGAAGCGCGCTAGAGCGCTGAAACTGTGGCTATACGTGCTTTCCTGAAAACACGCTTCTTTGAGGTTTTAAGCTCAGATTGTGAAACTGTGCGTGCTTCTGGCCAGGGAACAGCTTCAGATCACAGTGCATTGCATATATTGTATCGATTGGTCCAATGTGCTTGTATGGCCAATTTTAAGTGAATATAAGCTTCGGAAGTGAAGATATGTACTTTTTCAAAAACTTTCTTTCTTTTAGTTTTTTCTTGTCAAAAATGTCCTTTCTGTGTGTAACTTAGTGGGAAAGAGACAAACTTGAGTGAATTGTGACAATATGACTGAATTGGAGTGACTATGCGTTTATCTCTGTAAGAAAGCGTGCTAGAGCGCTGAAACTGTGGCTATACGCACTTTCATGGAAACACGCTTCTTTGAGGTTTTAAGCTCAGAACGTGAATCTGAGCGTGTTTCTGGCCTGGGAACAGCTTCAGATCACAGTGCAATGCGTATATGGTATCGTTTGGTCCAATGGCTTTTATGGCCATTTGGAAGTGAATATAAGCTTCTGAAGTGAAGATATGCACTTTTTCAAAAACTTTCTTTTTTTTAGATTTGCTTGTCAGAAATGTCCATTCTGTGTGTTACTCAGTGGGAAAGTGAACAACTTCAGTGAATTGTGACTATATTACTGAATTGGAGTGAATATGCTCGTATCTCTGTAAGGAAGCGCGCTAGAGCGCTGATACTGTGGCTATACGCGCTTTCATGAAAACACGCTTCTTTGAGGTTTTAAGCTCAGAAAGTGAAACTGTGCGTGTTTCTGGCCAGGGAACAGCTTCAGATCAGAGTGCAATGCGTATATGGTATCGTTTGGTCCAATGTGCTTGTATGGCCATTTGGAAGTGAATATAAGCTTCTGAAGTGAAGATATGCACTTTTTCAAAAACTTTCTTTTTAGTTTTTTCTTCTCAAAAATGTCCTTTCTGTGTGTAACTTAGTGGGAATGTGACAAACTTGAGTGAATTGTGACTATATGACTGATTCGAGTGATTATGCGTTTATCTCTGTAAGGAAGCGCGCTAGAGCGCTGAAACTGTGGCTAGACTTGCTTTCATGAAAACACGCTTCTTTGAGGTTTTACGCTCAGAATGTGAAACTGTGCGTGCTTCTGGCCATGGAACAGCTTCAGATGACAGTGCATTGCATATATTGTATTGATTGGTCCAATGTGCTTGTATGGCCAATTTTAAGTGAATATAAGCTTCTGAAGTGAAGATATGTACTTTTTCAAAAACTTTCTTTTTTTTAGTTTTGCTTGTCAAAAATGTCCTTTCTGTGTGTAACCCAGTGGGAAAGTGACAAACTTGAGTGAATTGTGACTATATGACTGAATTCGAGTGATTATGCGTTAATCTCTGTAAGGAAGCGCGCTAGAGCGCTGAAACTGTGGCTTTACGCACTTTCATGAAAACACGCTTCTTTGAGGTTTTAAGCTCAGAAAGTGAAACTGTGCGTGTTTCTGGCCAGGGAACAGCTTCAGATCACAGTGCAATGCTTATATGGTATCGTTTGGTCCAATGTGCTTGTATGGCCATTTGGAAGTGAATATAAGCTTCTGAAGTGAAGATATGCACTTTTTCAAAAACTTTCTTTTTTTAGTTTTGCTTGTCAAAAATGTCCTTTCTGTGTGTAACTTAGTGGGAAAGCGACAAACTTGAGTGAATGGTGACAATATGACTGAATTGGAGTGAATATGTGTTTATCTCTGTAAGAAAGAGAGCTAGAGCGCTGAAACTGTGGCTATCCGCACTTTCATGAAAACATGCTTCTTTGAGGTTTTAAGCTCAGAACGTGAATCTGAGCGTGTTTCTGGCCTGGCAACAGCTTCAGAACACAGTGCAATGCATATATTGTATCGTTTGTTCCCATGTGCTTGTTTGGCCATTTGGAAGTGAATAGAAGCTTCTGAAGTGAAGATATGCACTTTTTCAAAAAACTTTCTTTTTTTTAGTTTTTTCTTGTCAAAAATGTCCTTTCTGTGTGTAACTTAGTGGGAAAGTGACAAACTTGAGTGAATTGTGACTATATGACTGATTTGAGTGATTATGCGTTTATCTCTGTAAGGAAGCGTGCTAGAGCGCTAAAACTGTGGCTATACTTGCTTTCATGAAAACACGCTTCTTTGAGGTTTTAAGCTCAGAAAGTGAAACTGTGCGTGTTTCTGGCCAGGGAACAGCTTCAGATCAGAGTGCAATGCGTATATGGTATCGTTTGGTCCAATGTGCTTGTATGGCCATTTGGAAGTGAATATAAGCTTCTGAAGTGAAGATATGCACTTTTTCAAAAACTTTCTTTTTTTTAGTTTTTTCTTGTCAAAAATGTCCTTTCTGTGTGTAACTTAGTGGGAAAGTGACAAACTTGAGTGAATTGTGACTATATGACTGATTTGAGTGATTATGCGTTTATCTCTGTAAGGAAGCGCGCTAGAGCGCGAAAACTGTGGCTATACGCACTTTCATGAAAACACGCTTCTTTCAGGTTTTAAGCTCAGAATGTGAAACTGTGCGTGTTTCTGGCCAGGGAACAGCTTCAGATCACAGTGCAATGCTTATATGGTATCGTTTGGTCCAATGGCTTTTATGGCCATTTGGAAGTGAATAGAAGCTTCTGAAGTGAAGATATGCACTTTTTCAAAAACTTTCTTTTTTTTTTAATTTTGCTTGTCAAAAATGTCCATTCTGTGTGTAACCCAGTGGGAAAGCGAAAAACTTGAGTGAATGGTGACAATATGACTGAATTGGAGTGAATTTGTGTTTATCTCTGTAAGAAAGCGAGCTAGAGCGCTGAAACTGTGGCGATACGCACTTTCATGAAAACATGCTTCTTTGAGGTTTTAAGCTCAGAACGTGAATCTGAGCGTGTTTCTGGCCTGGCAACAGCTTCAGATCACAGTGCATTGCATATATTGTATCGATTGGTCCAATGTGCTTGTATGGTCAATTTTAAGTGAATATAAGCTTCGGAAGTGAAGATATGTACTTTTTCAAAAACTTTCTTTCTTTTAGTTTTTTCTTGTCAAAAATGTCCTTTCTGTGTGTAACTTAGTGGGAAAGAGACAAACTTGAGTGAATTGTGACAATATGACTGAATTGGAGTGACTATGCGTTTATCTCTGTAAGAAAGCGCGCTAGAGCGCTGAAACTGTGGCTATCAGACTTTCATGGAAACACGCTTCTTTGAGGTTTTAAGCTCAGAACGTCAATCTGAGCGTGTTTCTGGCCTGGGAACAGCTTCAGATCACAGTGCAATGCGTATATGGTATCGTTTGGTCCAATGGCTTTTATGGCCATTTGGAAGTGAATATAAGCTTCTGAAGTGAAGATATGCACTTTTTCAAAAACTTTCTTTTTTTTCGATTTGCTTGTCAGAAATGTCCATTCTGTGTGTTACTCAGTGGGAAAGTGAACAACTTCAGTGAATTGTGACTATATTACTGAATTGGAGTGAATATGCTCGTATCTCTGTAAGGAAGCGCGCTAGAGCGCTGATACTGTGGCTATACGCACTTTCATGAAAACACGCTTCTTTGAGGTTTTAAGCTCAGAAAGAGAAACTGTGCGTGTTTCTGGCCAGGGAACAGCTTCAGATCAGAGTGCAATGCGTATATGGTATCGTTTGGTCCAATGTGCTTGTATGGCCATTTGGAAGTGAATATAAGCTTCTGTAGTGAAGATATGCACTTTTTCAAAAACTTTCTTTTTTTAGTTTTGCTTGTCAAAAATGTCCTTTCTGTGTGTAACTTAGTGGGAAAGTGACAAACTTGAGTGAATTGTGACAATGTGACTGAATTGGAGTGAATATGCGTTTATCTCTGTAAGAAAGCGAGCTAGGGCGCTGAAACTGTGGCTATAAGCACTTTCATGAAAACATGCTTCTTTGAGGTTTTAAGCTCAGAACGTGAATCTGAGAGTGTTTCCGGCCTGGCAACAGCTTCAGATCACAGTGCAATGCATATATTGTATCGTTTGTTCCAATGTGCTTGTATGGACATTTGGAAGTGAATAGAAGCTTCTAAAGTGAAGATATGCACTTTTTCAAAAACTTTCTTTTTTTTAAATTTTGCTTGTCAAAAATGTCCATTCTGTGTGTAACCCAGTGGGAAAGTGAAAAACTTGAGTGAATTGTGACTATATGACTGAATTCGAGTGATTATGCGTTTATCTCTGTAAGGAAGCGCGCTAGAGCGCTGAAACTGTGGCTATACGTGCTTTCCTGAAAACACGCTTCTTTGAGGTTTTAAGCTCAGATTGTGAAACTGTGCGTGCTTCTGGCCAGGGAACAGCTTCAGATCACAGTGCATTGCATATATTGTATCGATTGGTCCAATGTGCTTGTATGGCCAATTTTAAGTGAATATAAGCTTCTGAAGTGAAGATATGCACTTTTTCAAAAACTTTCTTTTTTTAGTTTTGCTTGTCAAAAATGTCCTTTCTGTGTGTAACTTAGTGGGAAAGCGACAAACTTGAGTGAATGGTGACAATATGACTGAATTGGAGTGAATATGTGTTTATCTCTGTAAGAAAGAGAGCTAGAGCGCTGAAACTGTGGCTATCCGCACTTTCATGAAAACATGCTTCTTTGAGGTTTTAAGCTCAGAACGTGAATCTGAGCGTGTTTCTGGCCTGGCAACAGCTTCAGAACACAGTGCAATGCATATATTGTATCGTTTGTTCCCATGTGCTTGTTTGGCCATTTGGAAGTGAATAGAAGCTTCTGAAGTGAAGATATGCACTTTTTCAAAAAACTTTCTTTTTTTTAGTTTTTTCTTGTCAAAAATGTCCTTTCTGTGTGTAACTTAGTGGGAAAGTGACAAACTTGAGTGAATTGTGACTATATGACTGATTTGAGTGATTATGCGTTTATCTCTGTAAGGAAGCGCGCTAGAGCGCTGAAACTGTGGCTATACGTGCTTTCCTGAAAACACGCTTCTTTGAGGTTTTAAGCTCAGATTGTGAAACTGTGCGTGCTTCTGGCCAGGGAACAGCTTCAGATCACAGTGCATTGCATATATTGTATCGATTGGTCCAATGTGCTTGTATGGCCAATTTTAAGTGAATATAAGCTTCGGAAGTGAAGATATGTACTTTTTCAAAAACTTTCTTTCTTTTAGTTTTTTCTTGTCAAAAATGTCCTTTCTGTGTGTAACTTAGTGGGAAAGAGACAAACTTGAGTGAATTGTGACAATATGACTGAATTGGAGTGACTATGCGTTTATCTCTGTAAGAAAGCGTGCTAGAGCGCTGAAACTGTGGCTATACGCACTTTCATGGAAACACGCTTCTTTGAGGTTTTAAGCTCAGAACGTGAATCTGAGCGTGTTTCTGGCCTGGGAACAGCTTCAGATCACAGTGCAATGCGTATATGGTATCGTTTGGTCCAATGGCTTTTATGGCCATTTGGAAGTGAATATAAGCTTCTGAAGTGAAGATATGCACTTTTTCAAAAACTTTCTTTTTTTTAGATTTGCTTGTCAGAAATGTCCATTCTGTGTGTTACTCAGTGGGAAAGTGAACAACTTCAGTGAATTGTGACTATATTACTGAATTGGAGTGAATATGCTCGTATCTCTGTAAGGAAGCGCGCTAGAGCGCTGATACTGTGGCTATACGCGCTTTCATGAAAACACGCTTCTTTGAGGTTTTAAGCTCAGAAAGTGAAAATGTGCGTGTTTCTGGCCAGGGAACAGCTTCAGATCAGAGTGCAATGCGTATATGGTATCGTTTGGTCCAATGTGCTTGTATGGCCATTTGGAAGTGAATATAAGCTTCTGAAGTGAAGATATGCACTTTTTCAAAAACTTTCTTTTTAGTTTTTTCTTCTCAAAAATGTCCTTTCTGTGTGTAACTTAGTGGGAATGTGACAAACTTGAGTGAATTGTGACTATATGACTGATTCGAGTGATTATGCGTTTATCTCTGTAAGGAAGCGCGCTAGAGCGCTGAAACTGTGGCTAGACTTGCTTTCATGAAAACACGCTTCTTTGAGGTTTTACGCTCAGAATGTGAAACTGTGCGTGCTTCTGGCCATGGAACAGCTTCAGATGACAGTGCATTGCATATATTGTATTGATTGGTCCAATGTGCTTGTATGGCCAATTTTAAGTGAATATAAGCTTCGGAAGTGAAGATATGTACTTTTTCAAAAACTTTCTTTCTTTTAGTTTTTTCTTGTCAAAAATGTCCTTTCTGTGTGTAACTTAGTGGGAAAGAGACAAACTTGAGTGAATTGTGACAATATGACTGAATTGGAGTGACTATGCGTTTATCTCTGTAAGAAAGCGTGCTAGAGCGCTGAAACTGTGGCTATACGCACTTTCATGGAAACACGCTTCTTTGAGGTTTTAAGCTCAGAACGTGAATCTGAGCGTGTTTCTGGCCTGGGAACAGCTTCAGATCACAGTGCAATGCGTATATGGTATCGTTTGGTCCAATGGCTTTTATGGCCATTTGGAAGTGAATATAAGCTTCTGAAGTGAAGATATGCACTTTTTCAAAAACTTTCTTTTTTTTAGATTTGCTTGTCAGAAATGTCCATTCTGTGTGTTACTCAGTGGGAAAGTGAACAACTTCAGTGAATTGTGACTATATTACTGAATTGGAGTGAATATGCTCGTATCTCTGTAAGGAAGCGCGCTAGAGCGCTGATACTGTGGCTATACGCGCTTTCATGAAAACACGCTTCTTTGAGGTTTTAAGCTCAGAAAGTGAAAATGTGCGTGTTTCTGGCCAGGGAACAGCTTCAGATCAGAGTGCAATGCGTATATGGTATCGTTTGGTCCAATGTGCTTGTATGGCCATTTGGAAGTGAATATAAGCTTCTGAAGTGAAGATATGCACTTTTTCAAAAACTTTCTTTTTAGTTTTTTCTTCTCAAAAATGTCCTTTCTGTGTGTAACTTAGTGGGAATGTGACAAACTTGAGTGAATTGTGACTATATGACTGATTCGAGTGATTATGCGTTTATCTCTGTAAGGAAGCGCGCTAGAGCGCTGAAACTGTGGCTAGACTTGCTTTCATGAAAACACGCTTCTTTGAGGTTTTACGCTCAGAATGTGAAACTGTGCGTGCTTCTGGCCATGGAACAGCTTCAGATGACAGTGCATTGCATATATTGTATTGATTGGTCCAATGTGCTTGTATGGCCAATTTTAAGTGAATATAAGCTTCTGAAGTGAAGATATGTACTTTTTCAAAAACTTTCTTTTTTTTAGTTTTGCTTGTCAAAAATGTCCTTTCTGTGTGTAACCCAGTGGGAAAGTGACAAACTTGAGTGAATTGTGACTATATGACTGAATTCGAGTGATTATGCGTTAATCTCTGTAAGGAAGCGCGCTAGAGCGCTGAAACTGTGGCTTTACGCACTTTCATGAAAACACGCTTCTTTGAGGTTTTAAGCTCAGAAAGTGAAACTGTGCGTGTTTCTGGCCAGGGAACAGCTTCAGATCACAGTGCAATGCTTATATGGTATCGTTTGGTCCAATGTGCTTGTACGGCCATTTGGAAGTGAATATAAGCTTCTGAAGTGAAGATATGCACTTTTTCAAAAACTTTCTTTTTTTAGTTTTGCTTGTCAAAAATGTCCTTTCTGTGTGTAACTTAGTGGGAAAGCGACAAACTTGAGTGAATGGTGACAATATGACTGAATTGGAGTGAATATGTGTTTATCTCTGTAAGAAAGAGAGCTAGAGCGCTGAAACTGTGGCTATCCGCACTTTCATGAAAACATGCTTCTTTGAGGTTTTAAGCTCAGAACGTGAATCTGAGCGTGTTTCTGGCCTGGCAACAGCTTCAGAACACAGTGCAATGCATATATTGTATCGTTTGTTCCCATGTGCTTGTTTGGCCATTTGGAAGTGAATAGAAGCTTCTGAAGTGAAGATATGCACTTTTTCAAAAAACTTTCTTTTTTTTAGTTTTTTCTTGTCAAAAATGTCCTTTCTGTGTGTAACTTAGTGGGAAAGTGACAAACTTGAGTGAATTGTGACTATATGACTGATTTGAGTGATTATGCGTTTATCTCTGTAAGGGAGCGCGCTAGAGCGCTAAAACTGTGGCTATACTTGCTTTCATGAAAACACGCTTCTTTGAGGTTTTAAGCTCAGAAAGTGAAACTGTGCGTGTTTCTGGCCAGGGAACAGCTTCAGATCAGAGTGCAATGCGTATATGGTATCGTTTGGTCCAATGTGCTTGTATGGCCATTTGGAAGTGAATATAAGCTTCTGAAGTGAAGATATGCACTTTTTCAAAAACTTTCTTTTTTTTAGTTTTTTCTTGTCAAAAATGTCCTTTCTGTGTGTAACTTAGTGGGAAAGTGACAAACTTGAGTGAATTGTGACTATATGACTGATTTGAGTGATTATGCGTTTATCTCTGTAAGGAAGCGCGCTAGAGCGCGAAAACTGTGGCTATACGCACTTTCATGAAAACACGCTTCTTTCAGGTTTTAAGCTCAGAATGTGAAACTGTGCGTGTTTCTGGCCAGGGAACAGCTTCAGATCACAGTGCAATGCTTATATGGTATCGTTTGGTCCAATGGCTTTTTTGGCCATTTGGAAGTGAATAGAAGCTTCTGAAGTGAAGATATGCACTTTTTCAAAAACTTTCTTTTTTTTTTAATTTTGCTTGTCAAAAATGTCCATTCTGTGTGTAACCCAGTGGGAAAGCGAAAAACTTGAGTGAATGGTGACAATATGACTGAATTGGAGTGAATTTGTGTTTATCTCTGTAAGAAAGCGAGCTAGAGCGCTGAAACTGTGGCGATACGCACTTTCATGAAAACATGCTTCTTTGAGGTTTTAAGCTCAGAACGTGAATCTGAGCGTGTTTCTGGCCTGGCAACAGCTTCAGATCACAGTGCATTGCATATATTGTATCGATTGGTCCAATGTGCTTGTATGGTCAATTTTAAGTGAATATAAGCTTCGGAAGTGAAGATATGTACTTTTTCAAAAACTTTCTTTCTTTTAGTTTTTTCTTGTCAAAAATGTCCTTTCTGTGTGTAACTTAGTGGGAAAGAGACAAACTTGAGTGAATTGTGACAATATGACTGAATTGGAGTGACTATGCGTTTATCTCTGTAAGAAAGCGCGCTAGAGCGCTGAAACTGTGGCTATCAGACTTTCATGGAAACACGCTTCTTTGAGGTTTTAAGCTCAGAACGTCAATCTGAGCGTGTTTCTGGCCTGGGAACAGCTTCAGATCACAGTGCAATGCGTATATGGTATCGTTTGGTCCAATGGCTTTTATGGCCATTTGGAAGTGAATATAAGCTTCTGAAGTGAAGATATGCACTTTTTCAAAAACTTTCTTTTTTTTCGATTTGCTTGTCAGAAATGTCCATTCTGTGTGTTACTCAGTGGGAAAGTGAACAACTTCAGTGAATTGTGACTATATTACTGAATTGGAGTGAATATGCTCGTATCTCTGTAAGGAAGCGCGCTAGAGCGCTGATACTGTGGCTATACGCACTTTCATGAAAACACGCTTCTTTGAGGTTTTAAGCTCAGAAAGAGAAACTGTGCGTGTTTCTGGCCAGGGAACAGCTTCAGATCAGAGTGCAATGCGTATATGGTATCGTTTGGTCCAATGTGCTTGTATGGCCATTTGGAAGTGAATATAAGCTTCTGTAGTGAAGATATGCACTTTTTCAAAAACTTTCTTTTTTTAGTTTTGCTTGTCAAAAATGTCCTTTCTGTGTGTAACTTAGTGGGAAAGTGACAAACTTGAGTGAATTGTGACAATATGACTGAATTGGAGTGAATATGCGTTTATCTCTGTAAGAAAGCGAGCTAGGGCGCTGAAACTGTGGCTATAAGCACTTTCATGAAAACATGCTTCTTTGAGGTTTTAAGCTCAGAACGTGAATCTGAGAGTGTTTCCGGCCTGGCAACAGCTTCAGATCACAGTGCAATGCATATATTGTATCGTTTGTTCCAATGTGCTTGTATGGACATTTGGAAGTGAATAGAAGCTTCTAAAGTGAAGATATGCACTTTTTCAAAAACTTTCTTTTTTTTAAATTTTGCTTGTCAAAAATGTCCATTCTGTGTGTAACCCAGTGGGAAAGTGAAAAACTTGAGTGAATTGTGACTATATGACTGAATTCGAGTGATTATGCGTTTATCTCTGTAAGGAAGCGCGCTAGAGCGCTGAAACTGTGGCTATACGTGCTTTCCTGAAAACACGCTTCTTTGAGGTTTTAAGCTCAGATTGTGAAACTGTGCGTGCTTCTGGCCAGGGAACAGCTTCAGATCACAGTGCATTGCATATATTGTATCGATTGGTCCAATGTGCTTGTATGGCCAATTTTAAGTGAATATAAGCTTCGGAAGTGAAGATATGTACTTTTTCAAAAACTTTCTTTCTTTTAGTTTTTTCTTGTCAAAAATGTCCTTTCTGTGTGTAACTTAGTGGGAAAGAGACAAACTTGAGTGAATTGTGACAATATGACTGAATTGGAGTGACTATGCGTTTATCTCTGTAAGAAAGCGTGCTAGAGCGCTGAAACTGTGGCTATACGCACTTTCATGGAAACACGCTTCTTTGAGGTTTTAAGCTCAGAACGTGAATCTGAGCGTGTTTCTGGCCTGGGAACAGCTTCAGATCACAGTGCAATGCGTATATGGTATCGTTTGGTCCAATGGCTTTTATGGCCATTTGGAAGTGAATATAAGCTTCTGAAGTGAAGATATGCACTTTTTCAAAAACTTTCTTTTTTTTAGATTTGCTTGTCAGAAATGTCCATTCTGTGTGTTACTCAGTGGGAAAGTGAACAACTTCAGTGAATTGTGACTATATTACTGAATTGGAGTGAATATGCTCGTATCTCTGTCAGGAAGCGCGCGAGAGCGCTGATACTGTGGCTATACGCGCTTTCATGAAAACACGCTTCTTTGAGGTTTTAAGCTCAGAAAGTGAAACTGTGCGTGTTTCTGGCCAGGGCACAGCTTCAGATCAGAGTGCAATGCGTATATGGTATCGTTTGGTCCAATGTGCTTGTATGGCCATTTGGAAGTGAATATAAGCTTCTGAAGTGAAGATATGCACTTTTTCAAAAACTTTCTTTTTAGTTTTTTCTTCTCAAAAATGTCCTTTCTGTGTGTAACTTAGTGGGAATGTGACAAACTTGAGTGAATTGTGACTATATGACTGATTCGAGTGATTATGCGTTTATCTCTGTAAGGAAGCGCGCTAGAGCGCTGAAACTGTGGCTAGACTTGCTTTCATGAAAACACGCTTCTTTGAGGTTTTACGCTCAGAATGTGAAACTGTGCGTGCTTCTGGCCATGGAACAGCTTCAGATGACAGTGCATTGCATATATTGTATTGATTGGTCCAATGTGCTTGTATGGCCAATTTTAAGTGAATATAAGCTTCTGAAGTGAAGATATGTACTTTTTCAAAAACTTTCTTTTTTTTAGTTTTGCTTGTCAAAAATGTCCTTTCTGTGTGTAACCCAGTGGGAAAGTGACAAACTTGAGTGAATTGTGACTATATGACTGAATTCGAGTGATTATGCGTTAATCTCTGTAAGGAAGCGCGCTAGAGCGCTGAAACTGTGGCTTTACGCACTTTCATGAAAACACGCTTCTTTGAGGTTTTAAGCTCAGAAAGTGAAACTGTGCGTGTTTCTGGCCAGGGAACAGCTTCAGATCACAGTGCAATGCTTATATGGTATCGTTTGGTCCAATGTGCTTGTATGGCCATTTGGAAGTGAATATAAGCTTCTGAAGTGAAGATATGCACTTTTTCAAAAACTTTCTTTTTTTAGTTTTGCTTGTCAAAAATGTCCTTTCTGTGTGTAACTTAGTGGGAAAGCGACAAACTTGAGTGAATGGTGACAATATGACTGAATTGGAGTGAATATGTGTTTATCTCTGTAAGAAAGAGAGCTAGAGCGCTGAAACTGTGGCTATCCGCACTTTCATGAAAACATGCTTCTTTGAGGTTTTAAGCTCAGAACGTGAATCTGAGCGTGTTTCTGGCCTGGCAACAGCTTCAGAACACAGTGCAATGCATATATTGTATCGTTTGTTCCCATGTGCTTGTTTGGCCATTTGGAAGTGAATAGAAGCTTCTGAAGTGAAGATATGCACTTTTTCAAAAAACTTTCTTTTTTTTAGTTTTTTCTTGTCAAAAATGTCCTTTCTGTGTGTAACTTAGTGGGAAAGTGACAAACTTGAGTGAATTGTGACTATATGACTGATTTGAGTGATTATGCGTTTATCTCTGTAAGGAAGCGCGCTAGAGCGCTAAAACTGTGGCTATACTTGCTTTCATGAAAACACGCTTCTTTGAGGTTTTAAGCTCAGAAAGTGAAACTGTGCGTGTTTCTGGCCAGGGAACAGCTTCAGATCAGAGTGCAATGCGTATATGGTATCGTTTGGTCCAATGTGCTTGTATGGCCATTTGGAAGTGAATATAAGCTTCTGAAGTGAAGATATGCACTTTTTCAAAAACTTTCTTTTTTTTAGTTTTTTCTTGTCAAAAATGTCCTTTCTGTGTGTAACTTAGTGGGAAAGTGACATACTTGAGTGAATTGTGACTATATGACTGATTTGAGTGATTATGCGTTTATCTCTGTAAGGAAGCGCACTAGAGCGCGAAAACTGTGGCTATACGCACTTTCATGAAAACACGCTTCTTTCAGGTTTTAAGCTCAGAATGTGAAACTGTGCGTGTTTCTGGCCAGGGAACAGCTTCAGATCACAGTGCAATGCTCATATGGTATCGTTTGGTCCAATGGCTTTTATGGCCATTTGGAAGTGAATAGAAGCTTCTGAAGTGAAGATATGCACTTTTTCAAAAACTTTCTTTTTTTTTTAATTTTGCTTGTCAAAAATGTCCATTCTGTGTGTAACCCAGTGGGAAAGCGAAAAACTTGAGTGAATGGTGACAATATGACTGAATTTGAGTGAATATGTGTTTATCTCTGTAAGAAAGCGAGCTAGAGCGCTGAAACTGTGGCGATACGCACTTTCATGAAAACATGCTTCTTTGAGGTTTTAAGCTCAGAACGTGAATCTGAGCGTGTTTCTGGCCTGGCAACAGCTTCAGAACACAGTGCAATGCATATAATGTATCGTTTGTTCCCATGTGCTTGTTTGGCCATTTGGAAGTGAATAGAAGCTTCTGAAGTGAAGATATGCACTTTTTCAAAAACTTTTTTTTTTTTAGTTTTTTCTTGTCAAAAATGTCCTTTCTGTGTGTTACTTAGTGGGAAAGTGACAAACTTGAGTGAATTGTGACTATATGACTGATTTGAGTGATTATGCGTTTATCTCTGTAAGGAAGCGCGCTAGAGCGCTAAAACTGTGGCTATACTTGCTTTCATGAAAACACGCTTCTTTGAGGTTTTAAGCTCAGAAAGTGAAACTGTGCGTGTTTCTGGCCAGGGAACAGCTTCAGATCACAGTGCAATGCTTATATGGTATCGTTTGGTCCAATGGCTTTTATGGCCATTTGGAAGTGAATATAAGTGTTATGATTCTGCCCTTTCGTGTGTTGTCCCGTGCGTCTTTGTGCTTGTGATTTACTTTCGTCTCGTTTATTTTCCAGCGTTCAGTTCAGCCGGCTAACAATCGCTCCCATCTGTTTCCAGTGATGTTGCGTGATTGCCTTCAGCGTGCCTGTGTCCCGTCGTCCAATCACCTTTCTACTTTCGGTTTGGCTTTGGTATTTCATTCATTGCTTCCAGCTGCACTTAATTCCGGGTCTCGCTAAACTGAGTGAATGCGTTCTCTGATAGGACATTACTAACCCGTACTAATCTTCACGTATTTAAGGGTGATTGTAAATACTTCGTCACTTAGTATTAACCTTGATTAACTCATTTAGCGAACGTATGTGTTTCTGGCTTTCGTGATTTCAATCTGAGCTTTCTGAGTAACTGCATTTAAAACTGTACCTTTCCTTTCGCTTTTCTTGCGGTGCTTTTTACTTGTCACGTTTAGATTGCCTTAATCTAAACTGTCTTGTTTGATTGATGGTCTCCGCGTCTCGTCTCGAGTCATTATTGTATACCCGGTCCTCGTGTGATTGTTTATTAATCCCATGTGTTTCTGTTTCAGTGTGATTGCTTTCCGAGTCCCCGCCTCCTCTCGAGATTTTAAAAGCTCCAGTTTTCTGCGCGATTGTTAGACGGATCCTCCGTATTGTCGGTGTGTTACATGGTGAAGTCTCAGCTCTTTGTGCGTTCTGAGTGTCTCCCGTGTATGGTTCCCGAGTCTTCCTGTTTGCTGCGTTCTAGTCTTGTCTGCCCCGTGTTAAAGTCTCCCAGTGTATCCGTCAGTTTAGTTAGGTTCAGTTTTTGTTTTATTAGTTTATCCTCTCTTGGAGAGTGTACTTCTGTTCCCCCCTGCCTTTGGCAGTGTACCTTAGTTCTCCCCATTGTTCAGTGCTTGAGCACGGTGTTTTATTTCTGGCGTGTCTGCCAACCCTTTCTCCTAGTGTTTTTGTGTTTAATAAACCCTTCTGCCTCCTGCATCTGGTGTTCCCCGGACCTCTTCTTACAATAAGCTTCTGAAGTGAAGATATGCACTTTTTCAAAAACTTTCTTTTTTTTAGATTTGCTTGTCAGAAATGTCCATTCTGTGTGTTACTCAGTGGGAAAGTGAACAACTTCAGTGAATTGTGACTATATTACTGAATTGGAGTGAATATGCTCGTATCTCTGTAAGGAAGCGCTAGAGCGCTGAAACTGTGGCTATACTTGCTTTCATGAAAACACGCTTCTTTGAGGTTTTAAGCTCAGAATGTGAAACTGTGCGTGCTTCTGGCCAGGGAACAGCTTCAGATCACAGTGCAATGCTTTTACGATATCGTTTGGTCCAATGTGCTTGTATGGCCATTTGGAAGTGAATAGAAGCTTCTGAAGTGAAGATATGCACTTTTTCAAAAACTTTCTTTTTTTTAAATTTTGCTTGTCAAAAATGTCCTTTCTGTGTGTAACCCAGTGGGAAAGTGACAAACGAGTGAATTGTGACTATATGACTGAATTCGAGTGATTATGCGTTTATCTCTGTAAGGAAGCGCGCTAGAGCGCTGAAACTGTGGCTATACACACTTTCATGAAAACACGCTTCTTTGAGGTTTTAAGCTCAGAATGTGAAACTGTGCGTGTTTCTGGCCTGGCAACAGCTTCAGATCACAGTGCAATGCATATATTGTATCGTTTGTTACGATGTGCTTGTATGGCCAATTGGAAGTGAATATAAGCTTCTGAAGTGAAGATATGTACTTTTTCAAAAACTTTCCTTTTTTTAGTTTTGCTTGTCAAAAATGTCCTTTCTGTGTGTAACTTAGTGGGAAAGTGACAAACGAGTGAATTGTGACAATAAGACTGAATTGGAGTGAATATGCGTTTATCTCTGTAAGAAAGCGAGCTAGAGCGCTGAAACTGTGGCTATACGCACTTTCATTTAAACATGCTTCTTTGAGGTTTTAAGCTCAGAACGTGAATCTGAGCGTGTTTCTGGCCTGGCAACAGCTTCAGATCACAGTGCAATGCATATATTGTTTCGTTTGTTCCCATGTGCTTGTATGGCCATTTGGAAGTGAATAGAAGCTTCTGAAGTGAAGATATGCACTTTTTCAAAAACTTTCTTTTTTTTAAATTTTGCTTGTCAAAAATGTCCTTTCTGTGTGTAACCCAGTGGGAAAGTGACAAACTTGAGTGAATTGTGACTATATGACTGAATTCGAGTGATTATGCGTTATCTCTGTAAGGAAGCGCGCTAGAGCGCTGAAACTGTGGCTATACGCACTTTCATGAAAACACGCTTCTTTGAGGTTTTAAGCTCAGAAAGTGAAACTGTGCATGTTTCTGGCCAGGGAACAGCTTCAGATCACAGTGCAATGCTTTTATGGTATCGTTTATTCCAATGTGCTTGTATGGCCATTTGGAAGTGAATATAAGCTTCTGAAGTGAAGATATGCACTTTTTCAAAAACTTTCTTTTTTTTTTAATTTTGCTTGTCAAAAATGTCCTTTCTGTGTGTAACTCAGAGGGAAAGTGACAAACTTGAGTGAATTGTGACTATATGACTGAATTCGAGTGATTATGCGTTTATCTCTGTAAGGAAGCGCGCTTAGAGCGCTGAAACTGTGGCTATACGCACTTTCATGAAAACATGCTTCTTTGAGGTTTTAAGCTCAGAATGTGAAACTGTGCGTGTTTCTGGCCTGGCAACAGCTTCAGATCACAGTGCAATGCATATATTGTATCGTTTGTTCCCATGTGCTTGTATGGCCATTTGGAAGTGAATAGAAGCTTCTGAAGTGAAGATATGCACTTTTTCAAAAACTTTCTTTTTTTAGTTTTGCTTGTCAAAAATGTCCTTTCTGTGTGTAACTTAGTGGGAAAGTGACAAACTTGAGTGAATTGTGACAATATGACTGAATTGGAGTGAATATGCGTTTATCTCTGTAAGAAAGCGAGCTAGAGCGCTGAAACTGTGGCGATACGCACTTTCATGAAAACATGCTTCTTTGAGGTTTTAAGCTCAGAACGTGAATCTGAGCGTGTTTCTGGCCTGGCAACAGCTTCAGATCACAGTGCAATGCATATATTGTATCGTTTGTTCCAATGTGCTTGTATGGCCATTTGGAAGTGAATATAAGCTTCTGAAGTGAAGACATGCACTTTTTCAAAAACTTTCTTTTTTTAGTTTTGCTTGTCAAAAATGTCCTTTCTGTGTGTAACTTAGTGGGCAAGTGACAAACTTGAGTGAATAGTGACAATATGACTGAATTGGTGTGAATATGCGTTTATCTCTGTAAGAAAGCGAGCTAGAGCGCTAAAACTGTGGCTATACTTGCTTTCATGAAAACACGCTTCTTTGAAGTTTTCAGCTCAGAAAGTGAAACTGTGCGTGTTTCTGGCCAGGGAACAGCTTCAGATCACAGTGCAATGCTTATATGGTATCGTTTGGTCCAATGTGCTTGTATGGCCATTTGGAAGTGAATATAAGCTTCTGAAGTGAAGATATGCACTTTTTCAAAAACTTTCTTTTTTTTTATTTTGCTTGTCAAAAATGTCCTTTCTGTGTGTAACCCAGTGGGAAAGTGACAAACTTGAGTGAATTGTGACTATATGACTGAATTCGAGTGATTATGCGTTTATCTCTGTAAGGAAGCGCGCTAGAGCGCTGAAACTGTGGCTATACGCACTTTCATGAAAACACGCTTCTTTGAGGTTTTCAGCTCAGAAAGTGAAACTGCGCGTGTTTCTGGCCAGGGAACAGCTTCAGATCACAGTGCAATGCTTATATGGTATCGTTTGGTCCAATGTGCTTGTATGGCCATTTGCAAGTGAATGTAAGCTTCTGAAGTGAAGACATGCACTTTTTCAAAAACTTTCTTTTTTTTTTATTTTGCTTGTCAAAAATGTCCTTTCTGTGTGTAACCCAGTGGGAAAGTGACAAACTTGAGTGAATTGTGACTATATGACTGAATTCGAGTGATTATGCGTTTATCTCTGTAAGGAAGCGCGCTAGAGCGCTGAAACTGTGGCGATACACACTTTCATGAAAACACGCTTCTTTGAGGTTTTCAGCTCAGAAAGTGAAACTGTGCGTGTTTCTGGCCAGGGAACAGCTTCAGATCACAGTGCAATGCTTATATGGTATCGTTTGGTCCAATGTGCTTGTATGGCCATTTGGAAGTGAATATAAGCTTCTGAAGTGAAGATATACACTTTTTCAAAAACTTTCTTTTTTTAGTTTTGCTTGTCAAAAATGTCCTTTCTGTGTGTAACTTAGTGGGAAAGTAACAAACTTGAGTGAATTGTGACTATATGACTGAATTCGAGTGATTATGCGTTTATCTCTGTAAGGAAGCGCGCTAGAGCGCTGAAACTGTGGCTATACTTGCTTTCATGAAAACACGCTTCTTTGAGGTTTTAGGCTCAGAATGTGAAACTGTGCGTGCTTCTGGCCAGGGAACAGCTTCAGATGACAGTGCATTGCATATATTGTATCGATTGGTCCAATGTGCTTGTATGGCCAATTTTAAGTGAATATAAGCTTCTGAAGTGAAGATATGTACTTTTTCAAAAACTTTCTTTTTTTTAGTTTTGCTTGTCAAAAATGTCCTTTCTGTGTGTAACTTAGTGGGCAAGTGACAAACTTGAGTGAATAGTGACAATATGACTGAATTGGTGTGAATATGCGTTTATCTCTGTAAGAAAGCGAGCTAGAGCGCTAAAACTGTGGCTATACTTGCTTTCATGAAAACACGCTTCTTTGAAGTTTTCAGCTCAGAAAGTGAAACTGTGCGTGTTTCTGGCCAGGGAACAGCTTCAGATCACAATGCAATGCTTATATGGTATCGTTTGTTCCAATGTGCTTGTATGGCCATTTGCAAGTGAATGTAAGCTTCTGAAGTGAAGACATGCACTTTTTCAAAAACTTTCTTTTTTTTTTATTTTGCTTGTCAAAAATGTCCTTTCTGTGTGTAACCCAGTGGGAAAGTGACAAACTTGAGTGAATTGTGACTATATGACTGAATTCGAGTGATTATGCGTTTATCTCTGTAAGGAAGCGCGCTAGAGCGCTGAAACTGTGGCTATACGCACTTTCATGAAAACACGCTTCTTTGAGGTTTTCAGCTCAGAAAGTGAAACTGTGCGTGTTTCTGGCCAGGGAACAGCTTCAGATCACAGTGCAATGCTTATATGGTATCGTTTGGTCCAATGTGCTTGTATGGCCATTTGGAAGTGAATAGAAGCTTCTGAAGTGAAGATATACACTTTTTCAAAAACTTTCTTTTTTTAGTTTTGCTTGTCAAAAATGTCCTTTCTGTGTGTAACTTAGTGGGAAAGTAACAAACTTGAGTGAATTGTGACTATATGACTGAATTCGAGTGATTATGCGTTTATCTCTGTAAGGAAGCGCGCTAGAGCGCTGAAACTGTGGCTATACTTGCTTTCTTGAAAACACGCTTCTTTGAGGTTTTAAGCTCAAAATGTGAAACTGTGCGTGCTTCTGGCCAGGGAACAGCTTCAGATGACAGTGCATTGCATATATTGTATCGATTGGTCCAATGTGCTTGTATGGCCAATTTTAAGTGAATAGAAGCTTCTGAAGTGAAGATATGTACTTTTTCAAAAACTTTCTTTTTTTTAGTTTTGCTTGTCAAAAATGTCCTTTCTGTGTGTAACTTAGTGGGCAAGTGACAAACTTGAGTGAATAGTGACAATATGACTGAATTGGTGTGAATATGCGTTTATCTCTGTAAGAAAGCGAGCTAGAGCGCTAAAACTGTGGCTATACTTGCTTTCATGAAAACACGCTTCTTTGAGGTTTTAAGCTCAGAACGTGAATCTGAGCGTGTTTCTGGCCTGGCAACAGCTTCAGATCACAGTGCAATGCATATATTGTATCGTTTGTTCCAATGTGCTTGTATGGCCATTTGGAAGTGAATATAAGCTTCTGAAGTGAAGATATGCACTTTTTCAAAAACTTTCTTTTTTTTTAATTTTGCTTGTCAAAAATGTCCTTTCTGTGTGTAACCCAGTGGGAAAGTGACAAACTTGAGTGAATTGTGACTATTTGACTGAATTCGAGTGATTATGCGTTTATCTCTGTAAGGAAGCGCGCTACAGCGCTGAAACTGTGGCTATACGCACTTTCATGAAAACACGCTTCTTTGAGGTTTTAAGCTCAGAATGTGAAACTGTGCGTGTTTCTGGCCAGGGAACAGCTTCAGATCACAGTGCAATGCTTATATGGTATCGTTTGGTCCAATGTGCTTGTATGGCCATTTGGAAGTGAATATAAGCTTCTGAAGTGAAGATATGCACTTTTTCAAAAACTTTCTTTTTTTTAAATTTTGCTTGTCAAAAATGTCCTTTCTGTGTGTAACCCCGTGGGAAAGTGACAAACTTAAGTGAATTGTGACTACATGACTGAATTCGAGTGATTATGCGTTTATCTCTGTAAGGAAGAGCGCGAGAGCGCTGAAACTGTGGCTATACGCACTTTCATGAAAACACGCTTCTTTGAGGTTTTAAGCTCAGAATGTGAAACTGTGCGTGTTTCTGGCCTGGCAACAGCTTCAGATCACAGTGCAATGCATATATTGTATCGTTTGTTCCCATGTGCTTGTATGGCCATTTGGAAGTGAATATAAGCTTCTGAAGTGAAGATATGTACTTTTTCAAAAACTTTCCTTTTTTTAGTTTTGCTTGTCAAAAATTTCCTTTCTGTGTGTAACTTAGTGGGAAAGTGACAAACATGAGTGAATTGTGACAATATGACTGAATTGGAGTGAATATGCGTTTATCTCTGTAAGAAAGCGAGTTAGAGCGCTGAAACTGTGGCTATACGCACTTTCATTTAAACATGCTTCTTTGAGGTTTTAAGCTCTGAACGTGAATCTGAGCGTGTTTCTGGCCTGGCAACAGCTTCAGATCACAGTGCAATGCATATATTGTATCGTTTGTTCCCATGTGCTTGTATGGCCATTTGGAAGCGAATAGAAGCTTCTGAAGTGAAGATAAGCACTTTTTCAAAAACTTTCTTTTTTTTAATTTTGCTTGTCAAAAATGTCCTTTCTGTGTGTAACCCAGTGGGAAAGTGACAAACTTCAGTGAATTGTGACTATATGACTGAATTCGAGTGATTATGCGTTTATCTCTGGAAGGAAGCGCGCTAGAGCGCTGAAACTGTGGCTATACGCACTTTCATGAAAACACCCTTCTTTGAGGTTTTAAGCTCAGAAAGTGAAACTGTGCGTGTTTCTGGCCAGGGAACAGCTTCAGATCACAGTGCAATGCTTATATGGTATCGTTTGGTCCAATGTGCTTGTATGGCCATTTGGAAGTGAATATGAGCTTCTGAAGTGAAGATATACACTTTTTCAAAAACTTTCTTTTTTTTGTTTTGCTTGTCAAAAATGTCCTTTCTGTGTGTAACTTAGTGGGAATGTGACAAACTTGAGTGAATTGTGACAATATGACTGAATTGGAGTGAATATGCGTTTATCTCTGTAAGAAAGCGAGCTAGAGCGCAGAAACTGTGGCTATACGCACTTTCATGAAAACATGCTTCTTTGAGGTTTTAAGCTCAGAACGTGAATCTGAGTGTGTTTCTGGCCTGGCAACAGCTTCAGATCACAGTGCAATGCATATATTGTATCGTTTGTTCCCATGTGCTTGTATGGCCATTTGGAAGTGAATAGAAGCTTCTGAAGTGAAGATATGCACTTTTTCAAAAACTTTCTTTTTTTTAAATTTTGCTTGTCAAAAATGTCCTTTCTGTGTGTAACCCAGTGGGAAAGTGACAAACGAGTGAATTGTGACTATATGACTGAATTCGAGTGATTATGCGTTTATCTCTGTAAGGAAGCGCGCTAGAGCGCTGAAACTGTGGCTATACACACTTTCATGAAAACACGCTTCTTTGAGGTTTTAAGCTCAGAATGTGAAACTGTGCGTGTTTCTGGCCTGGCAACAGCTTCAGATCACAGTGCAATGCATATATTGTATCGTTTGTTACGATGTGCTTGTATGGCCAATTGGAAGTGAATATAAGCTTCTGAAGTGAAGATATGTACTTTTTCAAAAACTTTCCTTTTTTTAGTTTTGCTTGTCAAAAATGTCCTTTCTGTGTGTAACTTAGTGGGAAAGTGACAAACATGAGTGAATTGTGACAATAAGACTGAATTGGAGTGAATATGCGTTTATCTCTGTAAGAAAGCGAGCTAGAGCGCTGAAACTGTGGCTATACGCACTTTCATTTAAACATGCTTCTTTGAGGTTTTAAGCTCAGAACGTGAATCTGAGCGTGTTTCTGGCCTGGCAACAGCTTCAGATCACAGTGCAATGCATATATTGTTTCGTTTGTTCCCATGTGCTTGTATGGCCATTTGGAAGTGAATAGAAGCTTCTGAAGTGAAGATATGCACTTTTTCAAAAACTTTCTTTTTTTTTAAATTTTGCTTGTCAAAAATGTCCTTTCTGTGTGTAACCCAGTGGGAAAGTGACAAACTTGAGTGAATTGTGACTATATGACTGAATTCGAGTGATTATGCGTTATCTCTGTAAGGAAGCGCGCTAGAGCGCTGAAACTGTGGCTATACGCACTTTCATGAAAACACGCTTCTTTGAGGTTTTAAGCTCAGAATGTGAATCTGAGCGTGTTTCCGGCCTGGCAACAGCTTCAGATCACAGTGCAATGCATATATTGTATCGTTTGTTCCAATGTGCTTGTATGGCCATTTGGAAGTGAATAGAAGCTTCTAAAGTGAAGATATGCACTTTTTCAAAAACTTTCTTTTTTTTAAATTTTGCTTGTCAAAAATGTCCATTCTGTGTGTAACCCAGTGGGAAAGTGAAAAACTTGAGTGAATTGTGACTATATGACTGAATTCGAGTGATTATGCGTTTATCTCTGTAAGGAAGCGCGCTAGAGCGCTGAAACTGTGGCAATACGTGCTTTCCTGAAAACGCGCTTCTTTGAGGTTTTAAGCTCAGAATGTGAAACTGTGCGTGCTTCTGGCCAGGGAACAGCTTCAGATCACAGTGCATTGCATATATTGTATCGATTGGTCCAATGTGCTTGTATGGCCAATTTTAAGTGAATATAAGCTTCGGAAGTGAAGATATGTACTTTTTCAAAAACTTTCTTTCTTTTAGTTTTTTCTTGTCAAAAATGTCCTTTCTGTGTGTAACTTAGTGGGAAAGAGACAAACTTGAGTGAATTGTGACAATATGACTGAATTGGAGTGACTATGCGTTTATCTCTGTAAGAAAGCGAGCTAGAGCGCTGAAACTGTGGCTATACGCACTTTCATGGAAACACGCTTCTTTGAGGTTTTAAGCTCAGAACGTGAATCTGAGCGTGTTTCTGGCCTGGGAACAGCTTCAGATCACAGTGCAATGCGTATATGGTATCGTTTGGTCCAATGTGCTTGTATGGCCATTTGGAAGTGAATATAAGCTTCTGAAGTGAATATATGTACTTTTTCAAAAACTTTCTTTTTTTTAGTTTTGCTTGTCAAAACTGTCCTTTCTGTGTGTAACCCAGTGGGAAAGTGACAAACTTGAGTGAATTGTGACTATATGACTGAATTCGAGTGATTATGCGTTTATCTCTGTAAGGAAGCGCGCTAGAGCGCTGAAACTGTGGCTATACGCACTTTCATGAAAACACGCTTCTTTGAGGTTTTAAGCTCAGAAAGTGAAACTGTGCGTGTTTCTGGCCAGGGAACAGCTTCAGATCACAGTGCAATGCTTATATGGTATCGTTTGGTCCAATGTGCTTATATGGCCATTTGGAAGTTAATATAAGCTTCTGAAGTGAAGATATGCACTTTTTCAAAAACTTTCTTTTTTTAGTTTTGCTAGTCAAAAATGTCCTTTCTGTGTGTAACTTAGTGGGAAAGCGACAAACTTGAGTGAATGGTGACAATATGACTGAATTGGAGTGAATATGTGTTTATCTCTGTAAGAAAGCGAGCTAGAGCGCTGAATCTGTGACTATACGCACTTTCATGAAAACATGCTTCTTTGAGGTTTTAAGCTCAGAACGTGAATCTGAGCGTGTTTCTGGCCTGGCAACAGCTTCAGAACACAGTGCAATGCATATATTGTATCGTTTGTTCCCAAGTGCTTGTTTAGCCATTTGGAAGTGAATAGAAGCTTCTGAAGTGAAGATATGCACTTTTTCAAAAACTTTCTTTTTTTTAGTTTTTTCTTGTCAAAAATGTCCTTTCTGTGTGTAACTTAGTGGGAAAGTGACAAACTTGAGTGAATTGTGACTATATGACTGATTTGAGTGATTAAGCGTTTATCTCTGTAAGGAAGAGCGCTAGAGCGCTAAAACTGTGGCTATACTTGCTTTCATGAAAACACGCTTCTTTGAGGTTTTCAGCTCAGAAAGTGAAACTGTGCGTGTTTCTGGCCAGGGAACAGCTTCAGATCAGAGTGCAATGCGTATATGGTATCGTTTGGTCCAATGTGCTTGTATGGCCATTTGGAAGTGAATATAAGCTTCTGAAGTGAAGATATGCACTTTTTCAAAAACTTTCTTTTTTTAGTTTTGCTTGTCAAAAATGTCCTTTCTGTGTGTAACTTAGTGGGAAAGTGACAAACTTGAGTGAATTGTGACAATATGACTGAATTGGAGTGAATATGCGTTTATCTCTGTAAGAAAGCGAGCTCGGGCGCTGAAACTGTGGCTATACGCACTTTCATGAAAACATGCTTCTTTGAGGTTTTAAGCTCAGAACGTGAATCTGAGCGTGTTTCCGGCCTGGCAACAGCTTCAGATCACAGTGCAATGCATATATTGTATCGTTTCTTCCAATGTGCTTGTATGGCCATTTGGAAGTGAATAGAAGCTTCTAAAGTGAAGATATGCACTTTTTCAAAAACTTTCTTTTTTTTAAATTTTGCTTGTCAAAAATGTCCATTCTGTGTGTAACCCAGTGGGAAAGTGAAAAACTTGAGTGAATTGTGACTATATGACTGAATTCGAGTGATTATGCGTTTATCTCTGTCAGGAAGCGCGCTAGAGCGCTGAAACTGTGGCTATACGTGCTTTCCTGAAAACACGCTTCTTTGAGGTTTTAAGCTCAGAATGTGAAACTGTGCGTGCTTCTGGCCAGGGAACAGCTTCAGATCACAGTGCATTGCATATATTGTATCGATTGGTCCAATGTGCTTGTATGGTCAATTTTAAGTGAATATAAGCTTCGGAAGTGAAGATATGTACTTTTTCAAAAACTTTCTTTCTTTTAGTTTTTTCTTATCAAAAATGTCCTTTCTGTGTGTAACTTAGTGGGAAAGAGACAAACTTGAGTGAATTGTGACAATATGACTGAATTGGAGTGACTATGCGTTTATCTCTGTAAGAAAGCGCGCTAGAGCGCTGAAACTGTGGCTATACGCACTTTCATGGAAACACGCTTCTTTGAGGTTTTAAGCTCAGAACGTGAATCTGAGCGTGTTTCTGGCCTGGGAACAGCTTCAGATCACAGTGCAATGCGTATATGGTATCGTTTGGTCCAATGGCTTTTATGGCCATTTGGAAGTGAATATAAGCTTCTGAAGTGAAGATATGCACTTTTTCAAAAACTTTCTTTTTTTTAGATTTGCTTGTCAGAAATGTCCATTCTGTGTGTTACTCAGTAGGAAAGTGACCAACTTCAGTGAATTGTGACTATATTACTGAATTGGAGTGAATATGCTCGTATCTCTGGAAGGAAGCGCGCTAGAGCGCTGATACTGTGGCTATACGCACTTTCATGAAAACACGCTTCTTTGAGGTTTTAAGCTCAGAAAGTGAAACTGTGCGTGTTTCTGGCCAGGGAACAGCTTCAGATCAGAGTGCAATGCGTATATGGTATCGTTTGGTCCAATGTGCTTGTATGGCCATTTGGAAGTGAATAGAAGCTTCTGAAGTGAAGATATGCACTTTTTCAAAAACTTTCTTTTTTTAGTTTTGCTTGTCAAAAATGTCCTTTCTGTGTGTAACTTAGTGGGAAAGTGACAAACTTGAGTGAATTGTGACAATATGACTGAATTGGAGTGAATATGCGTTTATCTCTGTAAGAAAGCGAGCTAGAGCGCTGAAACTGTGGCTATACGCACTTTCATTTAAACATGCTTCTTTGAGGTTTTAAGCTCTGAACGTGAATCTGAGCGTGTTTCTGGCCTGGCAACAGCTTCAGATCACAGTGCAATGCATATATTGTATCGTTTGTTCCCATGTGCTTGTATGGCCATTTGGAAGTGAATAGAAGCTTCTGAAGTGAAGATAAGCACTTTTTCAAAAACTTTCTTTTTTTTAATTTTGCTTGTCAAAAATGTCCTTTCTGTGTGTAACCCAGTGGGAAAGTGACAAACTTCAGTGAATTGTGACTATATGACTGAATTCGAGTGATTATGCGTTTATCTCTGTAAGGAAGCGCGCTAGAGCGCTGAAACTGTGGCTATACGCACTTTAATGAAAACACCCTTCTTTGAGGTTTTAAGCTCAGAAAGTGAAACTGTGCGTGTTTCTGGCCAGGGAACAGCTTCAGATCACAGTGCAATGCTTATATGGTATCGTTTGGTCCAATGTGCTTGTATGGCCATTTGGAAGTGAATATAAGCTTCTGAAGTGAAGATATACACTTTTTCAAAAACTTTCTTTTTTTAGTTTTGCTTGTCAAAAATGTCCTTTCTGTGTGTAACTTAGTGGGAATGTGACAAACTTGAGTGAATTGTGACAATATGACTGAATTGGAGTGAATATGCGTTTATCTCTGTAAGAAAGCGAGCTAGAGCGCTGAAACTGTGGCTATACGCACTTTCATGAAAACATGCTTCTTTGAGGTTTTAAGCTCAGAACGTGAATCTGAGTGTGTTTCTGGCCTGGCAACAGCTTCAGATCACAGTGCAATGCATATATTGTATCGTTCGTTCCCATGTGCTTGTATGGCCATTTGGAAGTGAATAGAAGCTTCTGAAGTGAAGATATGCACTTTTTCAAAAACTTTCTTTTTTTTAAATTTTGCTTGTCAAAAATGTCCTTTCTGTGTGTAACCCAGTGGGAAAGTGACAAACGAGTGAATTGTGACTATATGACTGAATTCGAGTGATTTTATGCGTTTATCTGTGTAAGGAAGCGCGCTAGAGCGCTGAAACTGTGGCTATACACACTTTCATGAAAACACGCTTCTTTGAGGTTTTAAGCTCAGAATGTGAAACTGCGTGCTTCTGGCCTGGCAACAGCTTCAGATCACAGTGCAATGCATATATTGTATCGTTTGTTACGATGTGCTTGTATGGCCAATTGGAAGTGAATATAAGCTTCTGAAGTGAAGATATGTACTTTTTCAAAAACTTTCCTTTTTTTAGTTTTGCTTGTCAAAAATGTCCTTTCTGTGTGTAACTTAGTGGGAAAGTGACAAACATGAGTGAATTGTGACAATAAGACTGAATTGGAGTGAATATGCGTTTATCTCTGTAAGAAAGCGAGCTAGAGCGCTGAAACTGTGGCTATACGCACTTTCATTTAAACATGCTTCTTTGAGGTTTTAAGCTCAGAACGTGAATCTGAGCGTGTTTCTGGCCTGGCAACAGCTTCAGATCACAGTGCAATGCATATATTGTTTCGTTTGTTCCCATGTGCTTGTATGGCCATTTGGAAGTGAATAGAAGCTTCTGAAGTGAAGATATGCACTTTTTCAAAAACTTTCTTTTTTTTAAATTTTGCTTGTCAAAAATGTCCTTTCTGTGTGTAACCCAGTGGGAAAGTGACAAACTTGAGTGAATTGTGACTATATGACTGAATTCGAGTGATTATGCGTTATCTCTGTAAGGAAGCGCGCTAGAGCGCTGAAACTGTGGCTATACGCACTTTCATGAAAACACGCTTCTTTGAGGTTTTAAGCTCAGAATGTGAAACTGTGCGTGTTTCTGGCCAGGGAACAGCTTCAGATCACAGTGCAATGCTTATATGGTATCGTTTGGTCCAATGTGCTTGTATGGCCATTTGGAAGTGAATATAAGCTTCTGAAGTGAAGATATGCACTTTTTCAAAAACTTTCTTTTTTTAGTTTTGCTTGTCAAAAATGTCCTTTCTGTGTGTAACTTAGTGGGAAAGTGACAAACTTGAGTGAATTGTGACAATATGACTGAATTGGATTGAATATGCGTTTATCTCTGTAAGAAAGCGAGCTAGGGCGCTGAAACTGTGGCTATACGCACTTTCATGAAAACATGCTTCTTTGAGGTTTTAAGCTCAGAACGTGAATCTGAGCGTGTTTCCGGCCTGGCAACAGCTTCAGATCACAGTGCAATGCATATATTGTATCGTTTGTTCCAATGTGCTTGTATGGCCATTTGGAAGTGAATAGAAGCTTCTAAAGTGAAGATATGCACTTTTTCAAAAACTTTCTTTTTTTTAAATTTTGCTTGTCAAAAATGTCCATTCTGTGTGTAACCCAGTGGGAAAGTGAAAAACTTGAGTGAATTGTGACTATATGACTGAATTCGAGTGATTATGCGTTTATCTCTGTAAGGAAGCACGCTAGAGCACTGAAACTGTGGCAATACGTGCTTTCCTGAAAACGCGCTTCTTTGAGGTTTTAAGCTCAGAATGTGAAACTGTGCGTGCTTCTGGCCAGGGAACAGCTTCAGATCACAGTGCATTGCATATATTGTATCGATTGGTCCAATGTGCTTGTATGGCCAATTTTAAGTGAATATAAGCTTCGGAAGTGGAGATATGTACTTTTTCAAAAACTTTCTTTCTTTTAGTTTTTTCTTGTCAAAAATGTCCTTTCTGTGTGTAACTTAGTGGGAAAGAGACAAACTTGAGTGAATTGTGACAATATGACTGAATTGGAGTGACTATGCGTTTATCTCTGTAAGAAAGCGAGCTAGAGCGCTGAAACTGTGGCTATACGCACTTTCATGGAAACACGCTTCTTTGAGGTTTTAAGCTCAGAACGTGAATCTGAGCGTGTTTCTGGCCTGGGAACAGCTTCAGATCACAGTGCAATGCGTATATGGTATCGTTTGGTCCAATGTGCTTGTATGGCCATTTGGAAGTGAATATAAGCTTCTGAAGTGAATGTATGTACTTTTTCAAAAACTTTCTTTTTTTTAGTTTTGCTTGTCAAAACTGTCCTTTCTGTGTGTAACCCAGTGGGAAAGTGACAAACTTGAGTGAATTGTGACTATATGACTGAATTCGAGTGATTATGCGTTTATCTCTGTAAGGAAGCGCGCTAGAGCGCTGAAACTGTGGCTATACGCACTTTCATGAAAACACGCTTCTTTGAGGTTTTAAGCTCAGAAAGTGAAACTGTGCGTGTTTCTGGCCAGGGAACAGCTTCAGATCACAGTGCAATGCTTATATGGTATCGTTTGGTCCAATGTGCTTATATGGCCATTTGGAAGTGAATATAAGCTTCTGAAGTGAAGATATGCACTTTTTCAAAAACTTTCTTTTTTTAGTTTTGCTTGTCAAAAATGTCCTTTCTGTGTGTAACTTAGTGGGAAAGCGACAAACTTGAGTGAATGGTGACAATATGACTGAATTGGAGTGAATATGTGTTTATCTCTGTAAGAAAGCGAGCTAGAGCGCTGAATCTGTGGCTATACGCACTTTCATGAAAACATGCTTCTTTGAGGTTTTAAGCTCAGAACGTGAATCTGAGCGTGTTTCTGGCCTGGCAACAGCTTCAGAACACAGTGCAATGCATATATTGTATCGTTTGTTCCCAAGTGCTTGTTTAGCCATTTGGAAGTGAATAGAAGCTTCTGAAGTGAAGATATGCACTTTTTCAAAAACTTTCTTTTTTTTAGTTTTTTCTTGTCAAAAATGTCCTTTCTGTGTGTAACTTAGTGGGAAAGTGACAAACTTGAGTGAATTGTGACTATATGACTGATTTGAGTGATTAAGCGTTTATCTCTGTAAGGAAGCGCGCTAGAGCGCTAAAACTGTGGCTATACTTGCTTTCATGAAAACACGCTTCTTTGAGGTTTTCAGCTCAGAAAGTGAAACTGTGCGTGTTTCTGGCCAGGGAACAGCTTCAGATCAGAGTGCAATGCGTATATGGTATCGTTTGGTCCAATGTGCTTGTATGGCCATTTGGAAGTGAATATAAGCTTCTGAAGTGAAGATATGCACTTTTTCAAAAACTTTCTTTTTTTAGTTTTGCTTGTCAAAAATGTCCTTTCTGTGTGTAACTTAGTGGGAAAGTGACAAACTTGAGTGAATTGTGACAATATGACTGAATTGGAGTGAATATGCGTTTATCTCTGTAAGAAAGCGAGCTCGGGCGCTGAAACTGTGGCTATACGCACTTTCATGAAAACATGCTTCTTTGAGGTTTTAAGCTCAGAACGTGAATCTGAGCGTGTTTCCGGCCTGGCAACAGCTTCAGATCACAGTGCAATGCATATATTGTATCGTTTCTTCCAATGTGCTTGTATGGCCATTTGGAAGTGAATAGAAGCTTCTAAAGTGAAGATATGCACTTTTTCAAAAACTTTCTTTTTTTTAAATTTTGCTTGTCAAAAATGTCCATTCTGTGTGTAACCCAGTGGGAAAGTGAAAAACTTGAGTGAATTGTGACTATATGACTGAATTCGAGTGATTATGCGTTTATCTCTGTCAGGAAGCGCGCTAGAGCGCTGAAACTGTGGCTATACGTGCTTTCCTGAAAACACGCTTCTTTGAGGTTTTAAGCTCAGAATGTGAAACTGTGCGTGCTTCTGGCCAGGGAACAGCTTCAGATCACAGTGCATTGCATATATTGTATCGATTGGTCCAATGTGCTTGTACGGTCAATTTTAAGTGAATATAAGCTTCAGAAGTGAAGATATGTACTTTTTCAAAAACTTTCTTTCTTTTAGTTTTTTCTTATCAAAAATGTCCTTTCTGTGTGTAACTTAGTGGGAAAGAGACAAACTTGAGTGAATTGTGACAATATGACTGAATTGGAGTGACTATGCGTTTATCTCTGTCAGAAAGCGCGCTAGAGCGCTGAAACTGTGGCTATACGCACTTTCATGGGAACACGCTTCTTTGAGGTTTTAAGCTCAGAACGTGAATCTGAGCGTGTTTCTGGCCTGGGAACAGCTTCAGATCACAGTGCAATGCGTATATGGTATCGTTTGGTCCAATGGCTTTTATGGCCATTTGGAAGTGAATATAAGCTTCTGAAGTGAAGATATGCACTTTTTCAAAAACTTTCTTTTTTTTAGATTTGCTTGTCAGAAATGTCCATTCTGTGTGTTACTCAGTGGGAAAGTGACCAACTTCAGTGAATTGTGACTATATTACTGAATTGGAGTGAATATGCTCGTATCTCTGGAAGGAAGCGCGCTAGAGCGCTGATACTGTGGCTATACGCACTTTCATGAAAACACGCTTCTTTGAGGTTTTAAGCTCAGAATGTGAAACTGTGCGTGTTTCTGGCCAGGGAACAGCTTCAGATCACAGTGCAATGCTTATATGGTATCGTTTGGTCCAATGTGCTTGTATGGCCATTTGGAAGTGAATATAAGCTTCTGAAGTGAAGATATGCACTTTTTCAAAAACTTTCTTTTTTTAGTTTTGCTTGTCTAAAATGTCCTTTCTGTGTGTAACTTAGTGGGAAAGTGACAAACTTGAGTGAATTGTGACAATATGACTGAATTGGAGTGAATATGCGTTTATCTCTGTAAGAAAGCGAGCTAGGGCGCTGAAACTGTGGCTATACGCACTTTCATGAAAACATGCTTCTTTGAGGTTTTAAGCTCAGAACGTGAATCTGAGCGTGTTTCCGGCCTGGCAACAGCTTCAGATCACAGTGCAATGCATATATTGTATCGTTTGTTCCAATGTGCTTGTATGGCCATTTGGAAGTGAATAGAAGCTTCTAAAGTGAAGATATGCACTTTTTCAAAAACTTTCTTTTTTTTAAATTTTGCTTGTCAAAAATGTCCATTCTGTGTGTAACCCAGTGGGAAAGTGAAAAACTTGAGTGAATTGTGACTATATGACTGAATTCGAGTGATTATGCGTTTATCTCTGTAAGGAAGCACGCTAGAGCACTGAAACTGTGGCAATACGTGCTTTCCTGAAAACGCGCTTCTTTGAGGTTTTAAGCTCAGAATGTGAAACTGCGCGTGCTTCTGGCCAGGGAACAGCTTCAGATCACAGTGCATTGCATATATTGTATCGATTGGTCCAATGTGCTTGTATGGCCAATTTTAAGTGAATATAAGCTTCGGAAGTGAAGATATGTACTTTTTCAAAAACTTTCTTTCTTTTAGTTTTTTCTTGTCAAAAATGTCCTTTCTGTGTGTAACTTAGTGGGAAAGAGACAAACTTGAGTGAATTGTGACAATATGACTGAATTGGAGTGACTATGCGTTTATCTCTGTAAGAAAGCGAGCTAGAGCGCTGAAACTGTGGCTATACGCACTTTCATGGAAACACGCTTCTTTGAGGTTTTAAGCTCAGAACGTGAATCTGAGCGTGTTTCTGGCCTGGGAACAGCTTCAGATCACAGTGCAATGCGTATATGGTATCGTTTGGTCCAATGTGCTTGTATGGCCATTTGGAAGTGAATATAAGCTTCTGAAGTGAATATATGTACTTTTTCAAAAACTTTCTTTTTTTTAGTTTTGCTTGTCAAAACTGTCCTTTCTGTGTGTAACCCAGTGGGAAAGTGACAAACTTGAGTGAATTGTGACTATATGACTGAATTCGAGTGATTATGCGTTTATCTCTGTAAGGAAGCGCGCTAGAGCGCTGAAACTGTGGCTATACGCACTTTCATGAAAACACGCTTCTTTGAGGTTTTAAGCTCAGAAAGTGAAACTGTGCGTGTTTCTGGCCAGGGAACAGCTTCAGATCACAGTGCAATGCTTATATGGTATCGTTTGGTCCAATGTGCTTATATGGCCATTTGGAAGTTAATATAAGCTTCTGAAGTGAAGATATGCACTTTTTCAAAAACTTTCTTTTTTTAGTTTTGCTTGTCAAAAATGTCCTTTCTGTGTGTAACTTAGTGGGAAAGCGACAAACTTGAGTGAATGGTGACAATATGACTGAATTGGAGTGAATATGTGTTTATCTCTGTAAGAAAGCGAGCTAGAGCGCTGAATCTGTGGCTATACGCACTTTCATGAAAACATGCTTCTTTGAGGTTTTAAGCTCAGAACGTGAATCTGAGCGTGTTTCTGGCCTGGCAACAGCTTCAGAACACAGTGCAATGCATATATTGTATCGTTTGTTCCCAAGTGCTTGTTTAGCCATTTGGAAGTGAATAGAAGCTTCTGAAGTGAAGATATGCACTTTTTCAAAAACTTTCTTTTTTTTAGTTTTTTCTTGTCAAAAATGTCCTTTCTGTGTGTAACTTAGTGGGAAAGTGACAAACTTGAGTGAATTGTGACTATATGACTGATTTGAGTGATTAAGCGTTTATCTCTGTAAGGAAGCGCGCGAGAGCGCTAAAACTGTGGCTATACTTGCTTTCATGAAAACACGCTTCTTTGAGGTTTTCAGCTCAGAAAGTGAAACTGTGCGTGTTTCTGGCCAGGGAACAGCTTCAGATCAGAGTGCAATGCGTATATGGTATCGTTTGGTCCAATGTGCTTGTATGGCCATTTGGAAGTGAATATAAGCTTCTGAAGTGAAGATATGCATTTTTTCAAAAACTTTCTTTTTTTAGTTTTGCTTGTCAAAAATGTCCTTTCTGTGTGTAACTTAGTGGGAAAGTGACAAACTTGAGTGAATTGTGACAATATGACTGAATTGGAGTGAATATGCGTTTATCTCTGTAAGAAAGCGAGCTCGGGCGCTGAAACTGTGGCTATACGCACTTTCATGAAAACATGCTTCTTTGAGGTTTTAAGCTCAGAACGTGAATCTGAGCGTGTTTCCGGCCTGGCAACAGCTTCAGATCACAGTGCAATGCATATATTGTATCGTTTCTTCCAATGTGCTTGTATGGCCATTTGGAAGTGAATAGAAGCTTCTAAAGTGAAGATATGCACTTTTTCAAAAACTTTCTTTTTTTTAAATTTTGCTTGTCAAAAATGTCCATTCTGTGTGTAACCCAGTGGGAAAGTGAAAAACTTGAGTGAATTGTGACTATATGACTGAATTCGAGTGATTATGCGTTTATCTCTGTCAGGAAGCGCGCTAGAGCGCTGAAACTGTGGCTATACGTGCTTTCCTGAAAACACGCTTCTTTGAGGTTTTAAGCTCAGAATGTGAAACTGTGCGTGCTTCTGGCCAGGGAACAGCTTCAGATCACAGTGCATTGCATATATTGTATCGATTGGTCCAATGTGCTTGTACGGTCAATTTTAAGTGAATATAAGCTTCAGAAGTGAAGATATGTACTTTTTCAAAAACTTTCTTTCTTTTAGTTTTTTCTTATCAAAAATGTCCTTTCTGTGTGTAACTTAGTGGGAAAGAGACAAACTTGAGTGAATTGTGACAATATGACTGAATTGGAGTGACTATGCGTTTATCTCTGTCAGAAAGCGCGCTAGAGCGCTGAAACTGTGGCTATACGCACTTTCATGGAAACACGCTTCTTTGAGGTTTTAAGCTCAGAACGTGAATCTGAGCGTGTTTCTGGCCTGGGAACAGCTTCAGATCACAGTGCAATGCTTATATGGTATCGTTTGGTCCAATGGCTTTTATGGCCATTTGGAAGTGAATAGAAGCTTCTGAAGTGAAGGTATGCACTTTTTCAAAAACTTTCTTTTTTTTAATTTTGCTTGTCAAAAATGTCCATTCTGTGTGTAACCCAGTGGGAAAGCGAAAAACTTGAGTGAATGGTGACAATATGACTGAATTGGAATGAATATGTGTTTATCTCTGTAAGAAAGCGAGCTAGAGCGCTGAAACTGTGGCGATACGCACTTTCATGAAAACATGCTTCTTTGAGGTTTTAAGCTCAGAACGTGAATCTGAGCGTGTTTCTGGCCTGGCAACAGCTTCAGAACACAGTGCAATGCATATATTGTATCGTTTGTTCCCATGTGCTTGTTTGGCCATTTGGAAGTGAATAGAAGCTTCTGAAGTGAAGATATGCACTTTTTCAAAAACTTTCTTTTTTTTAGTTTTTTCTTGTCAAAAATGTCCTTTCTGTGTGTTACTTAGTGGGAAAGTGACAAACTTGAGTGAATTGTGACAATATGACTGAATTGGAGTGAATATGCGTTTATCTCTGTAAGAAAGCGAGCTAGGGCGCTGAAACTGTGGCTATACGCACTTTCATGAAAACATGCTTCTTTGAGGTTTTAAGCTCAGATTGTGAAACTGTGCGTGCTTCTGGCCAGGGAACAGCTTCAGATCACAGTGCATTGCATATATTGTATCGATTGGTCCAATGTGCTTGTATGGCCAATTTTAAGTGAATATAAGCTTCGGAAGTGAAGATTTGTACTTTTTCAAAAACTTTCTTTCTTTTAGTTTTTTCTTGTCAAAAATGTTCTTTCTGTGTGTAACTTAGTGGGAAATAGACAAACTTGAGTGAATTGAGACAATATGACTGAATTGGAGTGACTATGCGTTTATCTCTGTAAGAAAGCGTGCTAGAGCGCTGAAACTGTGGCTATACGCACTTTCATGGAAACACGCTTCTTTGAGGTTTTAAGCTCAGAACGTGAATCTGTGCGTGTTTCTGGCCTGGGAACAGCTTCAGATCACAGTGCAATGCGTATATGGTATCGTTTGGTCCAATGGCTTTTATGGCCATTTGGAAGTGAATATAAGCTTCTGAAGTGAAGATATGCACTTTTTCAAAAACTTTCTTTTTTTTTGATTTGCTTTTCAGAAATGTCCATTCTGTGTGTTACTCAGTGGGAAAGTGAACAACTTCAGTGAATTGTGACTATATTACTGAATTGGAGTGAATATGCTCGTATCTCTGTAAGGAAGCGCGCTAGAGCGCTGATACTGTGGCTATACGCACTTTCATGAAAACACGCTCCTTTGAGGTTTTCAGCTCAGAAAGTGAAACTGTGCGTGTTTCTGGCCAGGGAACAGCTTCAGATCAGAGTGCAATGCGTATATGGTATCGTTTGGTCCAATGTGCTTGTATGGCCATTTGGAAGTGAATATAAGCTTCTGAAGTGAAGATATGCACTTTTTCAAAAACTTTCTTTTTAGTTTTTTCTTCTCAAAAATGTCCTTTCTGTGTGTAACTTAGTGGGAATGTGACAAACTTGAGTGAATTGTGACTATATGACTGATTCGAGTGATTATGCGTTTATCTCTGTTAGGAAGCGCGCGAGAGCGCTGAAACTGTGGCTATACTTGCTTTCATGAAAACACGCTTCTTTGAGGTTTTAAGCTCAGAATGTGAAACTGTGCGTGCTTCTGGCCAGGGAACAGCTTCAGATGACAGTGCATTGCATATATTGTATCGATTGGTCCAATGTGCTTGTATGGCCATTTGGAAGTGAATATAAGCTTCTGCAGTGAAGATATGTACTTTTTCAAAAACTTTCTTTTTTTTAGTTTTGCTTGTCAAAAATGTCCTTTCTGTGTGTAACCCAGTGGGAAAGTGACAAACTTGAGTGAATTGTGACTATATGACTGAATTCGAGTGATTATGCGTTTATCTCTGTAAGGAAGCGCGCTAGAGCGCTGAAACTGTGGCTTTACGCACTTTCATGAAAACACGCTTCTTTGAGGTTTTAAGCTCAGAAAGTGAAACTGTGCGTGTTTCTGGCCAGGGAACAGCTTCAGATCACAGTGCAATGCTTATATGGTATCGTTTGGTCCAATGTGCTTGTATGGCCATTTGGAAGTGAATAAAAGCTTCTGAAGTGAAGATATGCACTTTTTCAAAAACTTTCTTTTTTTAGTTTTGCTTGTCAAAAATGTCCTTTCTGTGTGTAACTTAGTGGGAAAGCGACAAACTTGAGTGAATGGTGACAATATGACTGAATTGGAGTGAATATGTGTTTATCTCTGTAAGAAAGCGAGCTAGAGCGCTGAAACTGTGGCTATACGCACTTTCATGAAAACATGCTTCTTTGAGGTTTTAAGCTCAGAAAGTGAAACTGTGCGTGTTTCTGGCCAGGGAACAGCTTCAGATCAGAGTGCAATGGGTATATGGTATCGTTTGGTCCAATGTGCTTGTATGGCCATTTGGAAGTGAATATAAGCTTCTGAAGTGAAGATATGCACTTTTTCAAAAACTTTCTTTTTTTTAATTTTTTCTTGTCAAAAATGTCCTTTCTGTGTGTAACTTAGTGGGAAAGTGACAAACTTGAGTGAATTGTGACTATATGACTGATTTGAGTGATTATGCGTTTATCTCTGTAAGGAAGCGCGCTAGAGCGCGAAAACTGTGGCTATACGCACTTTCATGAAAACACGCTTCTTTCAGGTTTTAAGCTCAGAATGTGAAACTGTGCGTGTTTCTGGCCAGGGAACAGCTTCAGATCACAGTGCAATGCTTATATGGTATCGTTTGGTCCAATGGCTTTTATGGCCATTTGGAAGTGAATAGAAGCTTCTGAAGTGAAGGTATGCACTTTTTCAAAAACTTTCTTTTTTTTAATTTTGCTTGTCAAAAATGTCCATTCTGTGTGTAACCCAGTGGGAAAGCGAAAAACTTGAGTGAATGGTGACAATATGACTGAATTGGAATGAATATGTGTTTATCTCTGTAAGAAAGCGAGCTAGAGCGCTGAAACTGTGGCGATACGCACTTTCATGAAAACATGCTTCTTTGAGGTTTTAAGCTCAGAACGTGAATCTGAGCGTGTTTCTGGCCTGGCAACAGCTTCAGAACACAGTGCAATGCATATATTGTATCGTTTGTTCCCATGTGCTTGTTTGGCCATTTGGAAGTGAATAGAAGCTTCTGAAGTGAAGATATGCACTTTTTCAAAAACTTTCTTTTTTTTAGTTTTTTCTTGTCAAAAATGTCCTTTCTGTGTTTTACTTAGTGGGAAAGTGACAAACTTGAGTGAATTGTGATTATATGACCGATTTGAGTGATTATGCGTTTATCTCTGTAAGGAAGCGCGCTAGAGCGCTAAAACTGTGGCTATACTTGCTTTCATGAAAACACGCTTCTTTGACGTTTTAAGCTCAGAACGTGAATCTGAGCGTGTTTCTGGCCTGGGAACAGCTTCAGATCACAGTGCAATGCGTATATGGTATCGTTTGGTCCAATGGCTTTTCTGGCCATTTGGAAGTGAATATAAGCTTCTGAAGTGAAGAAATGCACTTTTTCAAAAACTTTCTTTTTTTTAGATTTGCTTGTCAGAAATGTCCATTCCGTGTGTTACTCAGTGGGAAAGTGAACAACTTCAGTGAATTGTGACTATATTACTGAATTGGAGTGAATATGCTCGTATCTCTGTAAGGAAGCGCGCTAGAGCGCTGAAACTGTGGCTTTACGCACTTTCATGAAAACACGCTTCTTTGAGGTTTTAAGCTCAGAAAGTGAAACTGTGCGTGTTTCTGGCCAGGGAACAGCTTCAGATCACAGTGCAATGCTTATATGGTATCGTTTGGTCCAATGTGCTTGTATGGCCATTTGGAAGTGAATAAAAGCTTCTGAAGTGAAGATATGCACTTTTTCAAAAACTTTCTTTTTTTAGTTTTGCTTGTCAAAAATGTCCTTTCTGTGTGTAACTTAGTGGGAAAGCGACAAACTTGAGTGAATGGTGACAATATGACTGAATTGGAGTGAATATGTGTTTATCTCTGTAAGAAAGCGAGCTAGAGCGCTGAAACTGTGGCTATACGCACTTTCATGAAAACATGCTTCTTTGAGGTTTTAAGCTCAGAACGTGAATCTGAGCGTGTTTCTGGCCTGGCAACAACTTCAGAACACAGTGCAATGCATATATTGTATCGTTTGTTCCCATGTGCTTGTTTGGCCATTTGGAAGTGAATAGAAGCTTCTGAAGTGAAGATATGCACTTTTTCAAAAACTTACTTTTTTTAGTTTTTTCTTGTCAAAAATGTCCTTTCTGTGTGTAACTTAGTGGGAAAGTGACAAACTTGAGTGAATTGTGACTATATGACTGATTTGAGTGATTATGCGTTTATATCTGTAAGGAAGCGCGCTAGAGCGCTAAAACTGTGGCTATTCTTGCTTTCATGAAAACACGCTTTTTTGAGGTTTTAAGCTCAGAAAGTGAAACTGTGCGTGTTTCTGGCCAGGGAACAGCTTCAGATCAGAGTGCAATGCGTATATGGTATCGTTTGGTCCAATGTGCTTGTATGGCCATTTGGAAGTGAATATAAGCTTCTGAAGTGAAGATATGCACTTTTTCAAAAACTTTCTTTTTTTTTATTTTTTCTTGTCAAAAATGTCCTTTCTGTATGTAACTTAGTGGGAAAGTGACAAACTTGAGTGAATTGTGACTATATGACTGATTTGAGTGATTATGCGTTTATCTCTGTAAGGAAGCGCACTAGAGCGCGAAAACTGTGGCTATACGCACTTTCATGAAAACACGCTTCTTTCAGGTTTTAAGCTCAGAATGTGAAACTGTGCGTGTTTCTGGCCAGGGAACAGCTTCAGATCACAGTGCAATGCTTATATGGTATCGTTTGGTCCAATGGCTTTTATGGCCATTTGGAAGTGAATAGAAGCTTCTGAAGTGAAGGTATGCACTTTTTCAAAAACTTTCTTTTTTTTAATTTTGCTTGTCAAAAATGTCCATTCTGTGTGTAACCCAGTGGGAAAGCGAAAAACTTGAGTGAATGGTGACAATATGACTGAATTGGAGTGAATATGTGTTTATCTCTGTCAGAAAGCGAGCTAGAGCGCTGAAACTGTGGCTATACGCACTTTCATGAAAACATGCTTCTTTGAGGTTTTAAGCTCAGAACGTGAATCTGAGCGTGTTTCTGGCCTGGCAACAGCTTCAGAACACAGTGCAATGCATATATTGTATCGTTTGTTCCCATGTGCTTGTTTGGCCATTTGGAAGTGAATAGAAGCTTCTGAAGTGAAGATATGCACTTTTTCAAAAACTTTTTTTTTTTTAGTTTTTTCTTGTCAAAAATGTCCTTTCTGTGTGTTACTTAGTGGGAAAGTGACAAACTTGAGTGAATTGTGACTATATGACTGATTTGAGTGATTATGCGTTTATCTCTGTAAGGAAGCGCGCTAGAGCGCTAAAACTGTGGCTATACTTGCTTTCATGAAAACACGCTTCTTTGAGGTTTTAAGCTCAGAAAGTGAAACTGTGCGTGTTTCTGGCCAGGGAACAGCTTCAGATCACAGTGCAATGCTTATATGGTATCGTTTGGTCCAATGGCTTTTATGGCCATTTGGAAGTGAATATAAGTGTTATGATTCTGCCCTTTCGTGTGTTGTCCCGTGCGTCTTTGTGCTTGTGATTTACTTTCGTCTCGTTTATTTTCCAGCGTTCAGTTCAGCCGGCTAACAATCGCTCCCATCTGTTTCCAGTGATGTTGCGTGATTGCCTTCAGCGTGCCTGTGTCCCGTCGTCCAATCACCTTTCTACTTTCGGTTTGGCTTTGGTATTTCATTCATTGCTTCCAGCTGCACTTAATTCCGGGTCTCGCTAAACTGAGTGAATGCGTTCTCTGATAGGACATTACTAACCCGTACTAATCTTCACGTATTTAAGGGTGATTGTAAATACTTCGTCACTTAGTATTAACCTTGATTAACTCATTTAGCGAACGTATGTGTTTCTGGCTTTCGTGATTTCAATCTGAGCTTTCTGAGTAACTGCATTTAAAACTGTACCTTTCCTTTCGCTTTTCTTGCGGTGCTTTTTACTTGTCACGTTTAGATTGCCTTAATCTAAACTGTCTTGTTTGATTGATGGTCTCCGCGTCTCGTCTCGAGTCATTATTGTATACCCGGTCCTCGTGTGATTGTTTATTAATCCCATGTGTTTCTGTTTCAGTGTGATTGCTTTCCGAGTCCCCGCCTCCTCTCGAGATTTTAAAAGCTCCAGTTTTCTGCGCGATTGTTAGACGGATCCTCCGTATTGTCGGTGTGTTACATGGTGAAGTCTCAGCTCTTTGTGCGTTCTGAGTGTCTCCCGTGTATGGTTCCCGAGTCTTCCTGTTTGCTGCGTTCTAGTCTTGTCTGCCCCGTGTTAAAGTCTCCCAGTGTATCCGTCAGTTTAGTTAGGTTCAGTTTTTGTTTTATTAGTTTATCCTCTCTTGGAGAGTGTACTTCTGTTCCCCCCTGCCTTTGGCAGTGTACCTTAGTTCTCCCCATTGTTCAGTGCTTGAGCACGGTGTTTTATTTCTGGCGTGTCTGCCAACCCTTTCTCCTAGTGTTTTTGTGTTTAATAAACCCTTCTGCCTCCTGCATCTGGTGTTCCCCGGACCTCTTCTTACAGAAGGATCCGTCTCCCTGAACACCAGCAGGATGGATTCCCGCGATGCAGAGCTCCAGCGCCAGCGGCAGCAGATCCAACATCTGACTGCTGCCCTGGCAGCGCAGCAGACCACCGCTACTGGGAGCATGGGGCCACCTTACCCCACTGCTGGAGCTGCTGTATCGCCACCTCCGGGTTTTGGTCCTGAGCCTCAGCTACCACCTCCCGAGCGCTATGCTGGCAATCCTGGGTACTGCAGACCATTCCTCACCACCTGTGAGATGCACTTCGCCCTGCAGCCCAGGACCTACGCTTCAGAACCTGCTAAGGTGGCTTTTACCATCTCCCACCTGACGGGTCCAGGTCTCCAGTGGGGCACCGCCGCCTGGTCAGCCCGCCTCCCATGTGTGTCCACCTTCTCGGCGCTGTCTTCCGAGATGGAGCGGCTATTCGACCGCACCAGGCGCGGTGCCGCTGCCGGAAGAGAGCTGACCCGGATCCGGCAGGGAAGCCGCTCGGTGGCAGAATACGCCATCGAGTTCCAGACCTTAGCTGCCAGCTCCGAGTGGAATTCCCATGCGCTCCGAGACCTCTTTGTGGAAGGACTAGCTGATGGCATTAAGGACCACCTCCTGTTCCATGACCTACCCAGGACTCCCGAGGCTGTGGCGGATCTTGCCATCCGGATTGACAACCGCCTGGAGGAGACTGCCACTCGCTTGGGGCGACGTCGGCCAGCTCCCTCCAACAGCCACCAGGAGGAGACTGCCACTCGCTTGGGGCGACGTCGGCCAGTTTCCTCAGAACCTTCCGAGACTCCTGTCATCCGGTTCCAACCACCTGCTTTTCCATGTCAAGCATCCTCCCGAGCCCACCAACCCGAGCCCGAGCCCATGCAGATAGGACGCAGTCGCCTGATGGAGGAGAGGGATCGCCGCATGCGGTCCAAGGCCTGCCTCTACTGTGGTCAGCAGGGGCATTTTGTCGCCAACTGCCCTGAAAAGGACCAACGCCCTGTGATGACCGGTAAGGCAGTAGTGGGCACTGCTCGACCTGAGGCCTCCTCCAATCGTCGCACCTGCATCCCTGTGACCATCTCCTGGGGCAACAAGAGCCGTCGCACGTTTGCCTTGGTGGATTCTGGAGCCGAAGAGAACTTCCTGGATGCCGAAACCGCAGCTTCCTGGGGTATTCCTCTCTCCCCACTGGCGCAGCCGCTGACCGTCTCTGGCCTCGGGGGCCAGAGACTGGCTCAGATTCAACACAAAATGGCGCCAGTCCAGCTTCCTGTTTCCGGCAACCATCGTGAGACAATCAGTCTCTTCATTATCCAGACTCCCAGATCCCCGGTGGTTCTGGGACACCCCTGGCTCCGCGAGCATGGCCCGGTCTTGGACTGGTCCACCCACGAGGTTCGTGAGTGGAAGTCCTCCTGTTCGGCCCGCTGCCTTCGCCACGCGGCTCCACCTGTGTCTGGGTCACAGGTGTCCTCTGAGCCAGTACCTGATCTCTCCCAAGTCCCTGATGAATACCATGATCTGGGTGCGGTATTCAGTAAGTCCAGGGCAGTGTCCCTGCCACCTCACCGGCCCTACGATTGCGAGATCAATCTCCTGCCGGGAGCAGTTCCGCCTCGGGGGCGGGTCTTCTCCCTGTCCCAGCCTGAGAGGGTCGCTATGGAGAAGTACCTCCCGGAGTCCCTCGCGGCTGGGATAATTCGGCCCTCCACGTCGCCAGCTGGAGCTGGGTTTTTCTTTGTGGCGAAGAAGGATGGTTCGCTCCGGCCCTGTATCGACTATAGAGGGTTGAATAAGATAACGGTCCGGAACCGTTATCCCCTTCCCCTCATGTCGTCGGCCTTCGACATCATCCGGGGAGCCCAGGTGTTTACCAAGCTGGACTTGCGGAACGCCTACCACCTGGTGCGGATACGTGAGGGGGATGAGTGGAAGACTGCGTTCTTACCCCCAGTGGCCACTGGGAATACCTGGTGGTTCCTTTTGGCCTTACCAACGCGCCCGCGGTCTTCCAGCACCTGGTAAACGATGTCCTGGGTGACATGATCGGTCGGTCCGTTTATGTCTACCTAGACGACATCCTCATTTTCTCACGGACTCGGGAGGAGCACATTCGGCATGTGCGCCAGGTCCTGAAACGGTTGTTGGAGAACCGCCTTTTCGTGAAGGCCGAGAAGTGCGAGTTTCACACCTGCTCCACAACGTTTCTGGGTTACATCATCTCTCCCGGGTCCCTGAAAATGGATTCCGCCAAGGTGCAGTCCGTTCTGGAATGGCCCCAGCCCAAGGACCGCAAGGCTCTCCAGAGTTTTCTGGGTTTTGCGAATTTCTACCGCCGCTTCATTCGAGGGTACAGCACGGTGGCAGCCCCCCTGACCGCGCTGACTTCTACCAAGCAGCCGTTCCGCTGGAACCCCCAGGCAGACCAGGCGTTCCAGCAGCTGAAGCGGCGGTTCACGACTGCACCCATCCTGATGACTCCGGACCCGGCGTCTCAGTTCATCGTGGAGGTGGATGCCTCCAATGTGGGCGTGGGAGCGGTGCTGTCCCAGAGGTCCACCAAGGATGGGAAGGTACACCCCTGTGCCTTCTTCTCGCACCGCCTCACGCCTACGGAAGCCAACTATGACGTCGGTAATCGGGAGTTACTGGCAGTCAAGTTGGCTCTGGAGGAGTGGCGTCACTGGCTAGAGGGAGCCGCTTCGCCTTTTCTTGTGTGGACGGACCACAAGAACCTCGAATATCTGAAGACGGCCAAGAGGCTTAATCCCCGCCAGGCCCGGTGGGCCTTATATTTCGAGCGGTTCAACTTTTCCTTGGCTTACAGGCCCGGGTCCCGTAATGCTAAGGCTGATGCCCTCTCTCGACGGTTCGAGACGGGGGCCGCTCCCGAGAACCCACCCGAGACTATCCTCCCTCCGAGTCGCTTCCTCTGTGCTATCCAGCTTCCTATCGAGGAAAGGGTCCGGGCAGCACTTGGCGGGCAGGCCGCGCCCAGTGCCTGTCCCGATAACTGTCTGTTTGTTCCCCAGGGCCTCCGTTCAGAGGTGCTGCAATGGGGACATGGATCCAAGTTCTCAGGCCACCCAGGGGACAAGAGGACCACGGCCTTTATCCGACGTCGCTTCTGGTGGCCGGACCTCCAGGACGACGTCAAGGGTTTCGTAAGTGCCTGCTCGGTCTGTGCCACAGCCAAGACACCCCACACACCCCCCTCTGGTCTCCTTCAGCCACTCCCTATCCCTAGTCGCCCCTGGTCCCACATAGCCCTAGATTTTGTCACTGGTCTTCCTCCCTCCCAAGGTAACACCACTGTCCTCACTATTGTTGATCGGTTTTCCAAGGCAGCCCACTTCATAGCACTCCCTAAGCTCCCCTCAGCCCAAACCACAGCCAACCTCCTTATACAGCACGTCGTCTGTCCCCATGGTATCCCTACCGATATTGTTTCTGACCGTGGTCCCCAGTTCACCTCCCGCTTTTGGAAAGCATTCCTGTCCCTCCTAGGTCCCTCCTGTTCCCTTACTTCCGGGTTCCACCCTCAGTCCAACGGCCAGACCGAGCGGGCCAACCAGACCCTGGAGACCATGCTGCGATGCGTGTGCGCTAGAAACCCAAGCTCTTGGTCGGCCCATCTGCCTTGGGTAGAGTACGCCTTCAACTCTCACGCATCTGCAGCCTCTGGTCTCACTCCCTTCGAGTGTTGCCTGGGGTACCAGCCTCCCCTGTTCCCCTCACAGGAGACAGAGGTGGGGGTTCCATCTGCCGAGGCCTTCATGAAGCGGTGCCAAAACACCTGGCGCACCGCCCGCCGCGCCCTCGTCCGTGCGGGGGATCAGATGAAGGACTCGGCGGACAAGCGACGCAAGCCGGCCCCCACCTACCGTGTTGGCCAGAAAGTCTGGCTTTCTGCCCAGGACATTCCCCTCCGAGTGGAATCCCGCAAGCTCGCCCCCAGATTCCTCGGCCCCTTCCCAGTGGACAAAATTATCAGCCCCACCGCCATCCGCCTGAAGCTCCCCCACACCATGCGCCGTATTCACCCTGTGTTTCATGTCTCCCGAGTCCGCCCCTCTGTCACCCACCCCCTCCACCCGGATCCCGAGCCCCCCCCTCCGCCACGTATCATCGACGGTGGAGAAGCTTACACGGTCCGGAAGCTCCTCAACTGTCGGCGGAGGGGTAGGGGCTTACAGTACCTTGTTGACTGGGAAGGGTACGGTCCCGAGGAACGCTCCTGGGTACCTGCTCGTTTCATTCTGGATAAAAACCTTATTTCTGATTTTCATAAGACCAACCCCAAGCCATAGCCCCAGCTTATGCTGGAGAATTAAGTATTCTTGTGTATGTTTAGTGTTTCTTGTGCTTGTGTTTATTTTGTGGTTAGACATTTCGTGTGTTAGTCTTTTTTGGGTTTTGTCTTTTATTTAGTTAGATTTTTCTTGTTAGTCTTTAGGGGTTTTTGTGTTTAGTATTTTTAGATGTTCCTTGTTTTGTGTTAGTCTTGTGGGGTTTTATATTAAGTTTATAGTGTTTGTGTATTGTTGTTTTTGTTGTTAAGCGCCAGGTGGCGCTTCTTAGGGGGGGGGGGTACTGTTATGATTCTGCCCTTTCGTGTGTTGTCCCGTGCATCTTTGTGCTTGTGATTTACTTTCGTCTCGTTTATTTTCCAGCGTTCAGTTCAGCCGGCTAACAATCGCTCCCATCTGTTTCCAGTGATGTTGCGTGATTGCCTTCAGCGTGCCTGTGTCCCGTCGTCCAATCACCTTTCTACTTTCGGTTTGGCTTTGGTATTTCATTCATTGCTTCCAGCTGCACTTAATTCCGGGTCTCGCTAAACTGAGTGAATGCGTTCTCTGATAGGACATTACTAACCCGTACTAATCTTCACGTATTTAAGGGTGATTGTAAATACTTCGTCACTTAGTATTAACCTTGATTAACTCATTTAGCGAACGTATGTGTTTCTGGCTTTCGTGATTTCAATCTGAGCTTTCTGAGTAACTGCATTTAAAACTGTACCTTTCCTTTCGCTTTTCTTGCGGTGCTTTTTACTTGTCACGTTTAGATTGCCTTAATCTAAACTGTCTTGTTTGATTGATGGTCTCCGCGTCTCGTCTCGAGTCATTATTGTATACCCGGTCCTCGTGTGATTGTTTATTAATCCCATGTGTTTCTGTTTCAGTGTGATTGCTTTCCGAGTCCCCGCCTCCTCTCGAGATTTTAAAAGCTCCAGTTTTCTGCGCGATTGTTAGACGGATCCTCCGTATTGTCGGTGTGTTACATGGTGAAGTCTCAGCTCTTTGTGCGTTCTGAGTGTCTCCCGTGTATGGTTCCCGAGTCTTCCTGTTTGCTGCGTTCTAGTCTTGTCTGCCCCGTGTTAAAGTCTCCCAGTGTATCCGTCAGTTTAGTTAGGTTCAGTTTTTGTTTTATTAGTTTATCCTCTCTTGGAGAGTGTACTTCTGTTCCCCCCTGCCTTTGGCAGTGTACCTTAGTTCTCCCCATTGTTCAGTGCTTGAGCACGGTGTTTTATTTCTGGCGTGTCTGCCAACCCTTTCTCCTAGTGTTTTTGTGTTTAATAAACCCTTCTGCCTCCTGCATCTGGTGTTCCCCGGACCTCTTCTTACAGAAGGATCCGTCTCCCTGAACACCAGCAGGATGGATTCCCGCGATGCAGAGCTCCAGCGCCAGCGGCAGCAGATCCAACATCTGACTGCTGCCCTGGCAGCGCAGCAGACCACCGCTACTGGGAGCATGGGGCCACCTTACCCCACTGCTGGAGCTGCTGTATCGCCACCTCCGGGTTTTGGTCCTGAGCCTCAGCAACCACCTCCCGAGCGCTATGCTGGCAATCCTGGGTACTGCAGACCATTCCTCACCACCTGTGAGATGCACTTCGCCCTGCAGCCCAGGACCTACGCTTCAGAACCTGCTAAGGTGGCTTTTACCATCTCTCACCTGACGGGTCCAGGTCTCCAGTGGGGCACCGCCGCCTGGTCAGCCCGCCTCCCATGTGTGTCCACCTTCTCGGCGCTGTCTTCCGAGATGGAGCGGCTATTCGACCGCACCAGGCGCGGTGCCGCTGCCGGAAGAGAGCTGACCCGGATCCGGCAGGGAAGCCGCTCGGTGGCAGAATACGCCATCGAGTTCCAGACCTTAGCTGCCAGCTCCGAGTGGAATTCCCATGCGCTCCGAGACCTCTTTGTGGAAGGACTAGCTGATGGCATTAAGGACCACCTCCTGTTCCATGACCTACCCAGGACTCCCGAGGCTGTGGCGGATCTTGCCATCCGGATTGACAACCGCCTGGAGGAGACTGCCACTCGCTTGGGGCGACGTCGGCCAGCTCCCTCCAACAGCCACCAGGAGGAGACTGCCACTCGCTTGGGGCGACGTCGGCCAGTTTCCTCAGAACCTTCCGAGACTCCTGTCATCCGGTTCCAACCACCTGCTTTTCCATGTCAAGCATCCTCCCGAGCCCACCAACCCGAGCCCGAGCCCATGCAGATAGGACGCAGTCGCCTGATGGAGGAGAGGGATCGCCGCATGCGGTCCAAGGCCTGCCTCTACTGTGGTCAGCAGGGGCATTTTGTCGCCAACTGCCCTGAAAAGGACCAACGCCCTGTGATGACCGGTAAAGCAGTAGTGGGCACTGCTCGACCTGGGGCCTCCTCCAATCGTCGCACCTGCATCCCTGTGACCATCTCCTGGGGCAACAAGAGCCGTCGCACGTTTGCCTTGGTGGATTCTGGAGCCGAAGAGAACTTCCTGGATGCCGAAACCGCAGCTTCCTGGGGTATTCCTCTCTCCCCACTGGCGCAGCCGCTGACCGTCTCTGGCCTCGGGGGCCAGAGACTGGCTCAGATTCAACACAAAATGGCGCCAGTCCAGCTTCTGGTTTCCGGCAACCATCGTGAGACAATCAGTCTCTTCATTATCCAGACTCCCAGATCCCCGGTGGTTCTGGGACACCCCTGGCTCCGCGAGCATGGCCCGGTCTTGGACTGGTCCACCCACGAGGTTCGTGAGTGGAAGTCCTCCTGTTCGGCCCGCTGCCTTCGCCACGCGGCTCCACCTGTGTCTGGGTCACAGGTGTCCTCTGAGCCAGTACCTGATCTCTCCCAAGTCCCTGATGAATACCATGATCTGGGTGCGGTATTCAGTAAGTCCAGGGCAGTGTCCCTGCCACCTCACCGACCCTACGATTGCGAGATCAATCTCCTGCCGGGAGCAGTTCCGCCTCGGGGGCGGGTCTTCTCCCTGTCCCAGCCTGAGAGGGTCGCTATGGAGAAGTACCTTCCGGAGTCCCTCGCGGCTGGGATAATTCGGCCCTCCACGTCGCCAGCTGGAGCTGGGTTTTTCTTTGTGGCGAAGAAGGATGGTTCGCTCCGGCCCTGTATCGACTATAGAGGGTTGAATAAGATAACGGTCCGGAACCGTTATCCCCTTCCCCTCATGTCGTCCGCCTTCGACATCATCCGGGGAGCCCAGGTGTTTACCAAGCTGGACTTGCGGAACGCCTACCACCTGGTGCGGATACGTGAGGGGGATGAGTGGAAGACTGCGTTCATACCCCCAGTGGCCACTGGGAATACCTGGTGGTTCCTTTTGGCCTTACCAACGCGCCCGCGGTCTTCCAGCGCCTGGTAAACGATGTCCTGGGTGACATGATCGGTCGGTCCGTTAATGTCTACCTAGACGACATCCTCATTTTCTCACGGACTCGGGAGGAGCACATTCGGCATGTGCGCCAGGTCCTGAAACGGTTGTTGGAGAACCGCCTTTTCGTGAAGGCCGAGAAGTGCGAGTTTCACACCTGCTCCACAACGTTTCTGGGTTACATCATCTCTCCCGGGTCCCTGAAAATGGATTCCGCCAAGGTGCAGTCCGTTCTGGAATGGCCCCAGCCCAAGGACCGCAAGGCTCTCCAGAGTTTTCTGGGTTTTGCGAATTTCTACCGCCGCTTCATTCGAGGGTACAGCACGGTGGCAGCCCCCCTGACCGCGCTGACTTCTACCAAGCAGCCGTTCCGCTGGAACCCCCAGGCAGACCAGGCGTTCCAGCAGCTGAAGCGGCGGTTCACGACTGCACCCATCCTGATGACTCCGGACCCGGCGTCTCAGTTCATCGTGGAGGTGGATGCCTCCAATGTGGGCGTGGGAGCGGTGCTGTCCCAGAGGTCCACCAAGGATGGGAAGGTACACCCCTGTGCCTTCTTCTCGCACCGCCTCACGCCTACGGAAGCCAACTATGACGTCGGTAATCGGGAGTTACTGGCAGTCAAGTTGGCTCTGGAGGAGTGGCGTCACTGGCTAGAGGGAGCCGCTACGCCTTTTCTTGTGTGGACGGACCACAAGAACCTCGAATATCTGAAGACGGCCAAGAGGCTTAATCCCCGCCAGGCCCGGTGGGCCTTATATTTCGAGCGGTTCAACTTTTCCTTGGCTTACAGGCCCGGGTCCCGTAATGCTAAGGCTGATGCCCTCTCTCGACGGTTCGAGACGGGGGCCGCTCCCGAGAACCCACCCGAGACTATCCTCCCTCCGAGTCGCTTCCTCTGTGCTATCCAGCTTCCTATCGAGGAAAGGGTCCGGGCAGCACTTGGCGGGCAGGCCGCGCCCAGTGCCTGTCCCGATAACTGTCTGTTTGTTCCCCAGGGCCTCCGTTCAGAGGTGCTGCAATGGGGACATGGATCCAAGTTCTCAGGCCACCCAGGGGACAAGAGGACCACGGCCTTTATCCGACGTCGCTTCTGGTGGCCGGACCTCCAGGACGACGTCAAGGGTTTCGTAAGTGCCTGCTCGGTCTGTGCCACAGCCAAGACACCCCACACACCCCCCTCTGGTCTCCTTCAGCCACTCCCTATCCCTAGTCGCCCCTGGTCCCACATAGCCCTAGATTTTGTCACTGGTCTTCCTCCCTCCCAAGGTAACACCACTGTCCTCACTATTGTTGATCGGTTTTCCAAGGCAGCCCACTTCATAGCACTCCCTAAGCTCCCCTCAGCCCAAACCACAGCCAACCTCCTTATACAGCACGTCGTCTGTCCCCATGGTATCCCTACCGATATTGTTTCTGACCGTGGTCCCCAGTTCACCTCCCACTTTTGGAAAGCATTCCTGTCCCTCCTAGGTCCCTCCTGTTCCCTTACTTCCGGGTTCCACCCTCAGTCCAACGGCCAGACCGAGCGGGCCAACCAGACCCTGGAGACCATGCTGCGATGCGTGTGCGCTAGAAACCCAAGCTCTTGGTCGGCCCATCTGCCTTGGGTAGAGTACGCCTTCAACTCTCACGCATCTGCAGCCTCTGGTCTCACTCCCTTCGAGTGTTGCCTGGGGTACCAGCCTCCCCTGTTCCCCTCACAGGAGACAGAGGTGGGGGTTCCATCTGCCGAGGCCTTCATGAAGCGGTGCCAAAACACCTGGCGCACCGCCCGCCGCGCCCTCGTCCGTGCGGGGGATCAGATGAAGGACTCGGCGGACAAGCGACGCAAGCCGGCCCCCACCTACCGTGTTGGCCAGAAAGTCTGGCTTTCTGCCCAGGACATTCCCCTCCGAGTGGAATCCCGCAAGCTCGCCCCCAGATTCCTCGGCCCCTTCCCAGTGGACAAAATTATCAGCCCCACCGCCATCCGCCTGAAGCTCCCCCACACCATGCGCCGTATTCACCCTGTGTTTCATGTCTCCCGAGTCCGCCCCTCTGTCACCCACCCCCTCCACCCGGATCCCGAGCCCCCCCCTCCGCCACGTATCATCGACGGTGGAGAAGCTTACACGGTCCGGAAGCTCCTCAACTGTCGGCGGAGGGGTAGGGGCTTACAGTACCTTGTTGACTGGGAAGGGTACGGTCCCGAGGAACGCTCCTGGGTACCTGCTCGTTTCATTCTGGATAAAAACCTTATTTCTGATTTTCATAAGACCAACCCCAAGCCATAGCCCCAGCTTATGCTGGAGAATTAAGTATTCTTGTGTATGTTTAGTGTTTCTTGTGCTTGTGTTTATTTTGTGGTTAGACATTTCGTGTGTTAGTCTTTTTTGGGTTTTGTCTTTTATTTAGTTAGATTTTTCTTGTTAGTCTTTAGGGGTTTTTGTGTTTAGTATTTTTAGATGTTCCTTGTTTTGTGTTAGTCTTGTGGGGTGTTATATTAAGTTTATAGTGTTTGTGTATTGTTGTTTTTGTTGTTAAGCGCCAGGTGGCGCTTCTTAGGGGGGGGGTACTGTTATGATTCTGCCCTTTCGTGTGTTGTCCCGTGCGTCTTTGTGCTTGTGATTTACTTTCGTCTCGTTTATTTTCCAGCGTTCAGTTCAGCCGGCTAACAATCGCTCCCATCTGTTTCCAGTGATGTTGCGTGATTGCCTTCAGCGTGCCTGTGTCCCGTCGTCCAATCACCTTTCTACTTTCGGTTTGGCTTTGGTATTTCATTCATTGCTTCCAGCTGCACTTAATTCCGGGTCTCGCTAAACTGAGTGAATGCGTTCTCTGATAGGACATTACTAACCCGTACTAATCTTCACGTATTTAAGGGTGATTGTAAATACTTCGTCACTTAGTATTAACCTTGATTAACTCATTTAGTGAACGTATGTGTTTCTGGCTTTCGTGATTTCAATCTGAGCTTTCTGAGTAACTGCATTTAAAACTGTACCTTTCCTTTCGCTTTTCTTGCGGTGCTTTTTACTTGTCACGTTTAGATTGCCTTAATCTAAACTGTCTAGTTTGATTGATGGTCTCCGCGTCTCGTCTCGAGTCATTATTGTATACCCGGTCCTCGTGTGATTGTTTATTAATCCCATGTGTTTCTGTTTCAGTGTGATTGCTTTCCGAGTCCCCGCCTCCTCTCGAGATTTTAAAAGCTCCAGTTTTCTGCGCGATTGTTAGACGGATCCTCCGTATTGTCGGTGTGTTACATGGTGAAGTCTCAGCTCTTTGTGCGTTCTGAGTGTCTCCCGTGTATGGTTCCCGAGTCTTCCTGTTTGCTGCGTTCTAGTCTTGTCTGCCCCGTGTTAAAGTCTCCCAGTGTATCCGTCAGTTTAGTTAGGTTCAGTTTTTGTTTTATTAGTTTATCCTCTCTTGGAGAGTGTACTTCTGTTCCCCCCTGCCTTTGGCAGTGTACCTTAGTTCTCCCCATTGTTCAGTGCTTGAGCACGGTGTTTTATTTCTGGCGTGTCTGCCAACCCTTTCTCCTAGTGTTTTTGTGTTTAATAAACCCTTCTGCCTCCTGCATCTGGTGTTCCCCGGACCTCTTCTTACAGAAGGATCCGTCTCCCTGAACACCAGCAGGATGGATTCCCGCGATGCAGAGCTCCAGCGCCAGCGGCAGCAGACCACCGCTACTGGGAGCATGGGGCCACCTTACCCCACTGCTGGAGCTGCTGTATCGCCACCTCCGGGTTTTGGTCCTGAGCCTCAGCTACCACCTCCCGAGCGCTATGCTGGCAATCCTGGGTACTGCAGACCATTCCTCACCACCTGTGAGATGCACTTCGCCCTGCAGCCCAGGACCTACGCTTCAGAACCTGCTAAGGTGGCTTTTACCATCTCCCACCTGACGGGTCCAGGTCTCCAGTGGGGCACCGCCGCCTGGTCAGCCCGCCTCCCATGTGTGTCCACCTTCTCGGCGCTGTCTTCCGAGATGGAGCGGCTATTCGACCGCACCAGGCGCGGTGCCGCTGCCGGAAGAGAGCTGACCCGGATCCGGCAGGGAAGCCGCTCGGTGGCAGAATACGCCATCGAGTTCCAGACCTTAGCTGCCAGCTCCGAGTGGAATTCCCATGCGCTCCGAGACCTCTTTGTGGAAGGACTAGCTGATGGCATTAAGGACCACCTCCTGTTCCATAACCTACCCAGGACTCCCGAGGCTGTGGCGGATCTTGCCATCCGGATTGACAACCGCCTGGAGGAGACTGCCACTCGCTTGGGGCGACGTCGGCCAGCTCCCTCCAACAGCCACCAGGAGGAGACTGCCACTCGCTTGGGGCGACGTCGGCCAGTTTCCTCAGAACCTTCCGAGACTCCTGTCATCCGGTTCCAACCACCTGCTTTTCCATGTCAAGCATCCTCCCGAGCCCACCAACCCGAGCCCGAGCCCATGCAGATAGGACGCAGTCGCCTGATGGAGGAGAGGGATTGCCGCATGCGGTCCAAGGCCTGCCTCTACTGTGGTCAGCAGGGGCATTTTGTCGCCAACTGCCCTGAAAAGGACCAACGCCCTGTGATGACCGGTAAAGCAGTAGTGGGCACTGCTCGACCTGAGGCCTCCTCCAATCGTCGCACCTGCATCCCTGTGACCATCTCCTGGGGCAACAAGAGCCGTCGCACGTTTGCCTTGGTGGATTCTGGAGCCGAAGAGAACTTCCTGGATGCCGAAACCGCAGCTTCCTGGGGTATTCCTCTCTCCCCACTGGCGCAGCCGCTGACCGTCTCTGGCCTCGGGGGCCAGAGACTGGCTCAGATTCAACACAAAACGGCGCCAGTCCAGCTTCTGGTTTCCGGCAACCATCGTGAGACAATCAGTCTCTTCATTATCCAGACTCCCAGATCCCCGGTGGTTCTGGGACACCCCTGGCTTCGCGAGCATGGCCCGGTCTTGGACTGGTCCACCCATGAGGTTCGTGAGTGGAAGTCCTCCTGTTCGGCCCGCTGCCTTCGCCACGCGGCTCCACCTGTGTCTGGGTCACAGGTGTCCTCTGAGCCAGTACCTGATCTCTCCCAAGTCCCTGATGAATACCATGATCTGGGTGCGGTATTCAGTAAGTCCAGGGCAGTGTCCCTGCCACCTCACCGACCCTACGATTGCGAGATCAATCTCCTGCCGGGAGCAGTTCCGCCTCGGGGGCGGGTCTTCTCCCTGTCCCAGCCTGAGAGGGTCGCTATGGAGAAGTACCTTCCGGAGTCCCTCGCGGCTGGGATAATTCGGCCCTCCACGTCGCCAGCTGGAGCTGGGTTTTTCTTTGTGGCGAAGAAGGATGGTTCGCTCCGGCCCTGTATCGACTATAGAGGGTTGAATAAGATAACGGTCCGGAACCGTTATCCCCTTCCCCTCATGTCGTCCGCCTTCGACATCATCCGGGGAGCCCAGGTGTTTACCAAGCTGGACTTGCGGAACGCCTACCACCTGGTGCGGATACGTGAGGGGGATGAGTGGAAGACTGCGTTCATACCCCCAGTGGCCACTGGGAATACCTGGTGGTTCCTTTTGGCCTTACCAACGCGCCCGCGGTCTTCCAGCACCTGGTAAACGATGTCCTGGGTGACATGATCGGTCGGTCCGTTTATGTCTACCTAGACGACATCCTCATTTTCTCACGGACTCGGGAGGAGCACATTCGGCATGTGCGCCAGGTCCTGAAACGGTTGTTGGAGAACCGCCTTTTCGTGAAGGCCGAGAAGTGCGAGTTTCACACCTGCTCCACAACGTTTCTGGGTTACATCATCTCTCCCGGGTCCCTGAAAATGGATTCCGCCAAGGTGCAGTCCGTTCTGGAATTGCCCCAGCCCAAGGACCGCAAGGCTCTCCAGAGTTTTCTGGGTTTTGCGAATTTCTACCGCCGCTTCATTCGAGGGTACAGCACGGTGGCAGCCCCCCTGACCGCGCTGACTTCTACCAAGCAGCCGTTCCGCTGGAACCCCCAGGCAGACCAGGCGTTCCAGCAGCTGAAGCGGCGGTTCACGACTGCACCCATCCTGATGACTCCGGACCCGGCGTCTCAGTTCATCGTGGAGGTGGATGCCTCCAATGTGGGCGTGGGAGCGGTGCTGTCCCAGAGGTCCACCAAGGATGGGAAGGTACACCCCTGTGCCTTCTTCTCGCACCGCCTCACGCCTACGGAAGCCAACTATGACGTCGGTAATCGGGAGTTACTGGCAGTCAAGTTGGCTCTGGAGGAGTGGCGTCACTGGCTAGAGGGAGCCGCTACGCCTTTTCTTGTGTGGACGGACCACAAGAACCTCGAATATCTGAAGACGGCCAAGAGGCTTAATCCCCGCCAGGCCCGGTGGGCCTTATATTTCGAGCGGTTCAACTTTTCCTTGGCTTACAGGCCCGGGTCCCGTAATGCTAAGGCTGATGCCCTCTCTCGACGGTTCGAGACGGGGGCCGCTCCCGAGAACCCACCCGAGACTATCCTCCCTCCGAGTCGCTTCCTCTGTGCTATCCAGCTTCCTATCGAGGAAAGGGTCCGGGCAGCACTTGGCGGGCAGGCCGCGCCCAGTGCCTGTCCCGATAACTGTCTGTTTGTTCCCCAGGGCCTCCGTTCAGAGGTGCTGCAATGGGGACATGGATCCAAGTTCTCAGGCCACCCAGGGGACAAGAGGACCACGGCCTTTATCCGACGTCGCTTCTGGTGGCCGGACCTCCAGGACGACGTCAAGGGTTTCGTAAGTGCCTGCTCGGTCTGTGCCACAGCCAAGACACCCCACACACCCCCCTCTGGTCTCCTTCAGCCACTCCCTATCCCTAGTCGCCCCTGGTCCCACATAGCCCTAGATTTTGTCACTGGTCTTCCTCCCTCTCAAGGTAACACTACTGTCCTCACTATTGTTGATCGGTTTTCCAAGGCAGCCCACTTCATAGCACTCCCTAAGCTCCCCTCAGCCCAAACCACAGCCAACCTCCTTATACAGCACGTCGTCTGTCCCCATGGTATCCCTACCGATATTGTTTCTGACCGTGGTCCCCAGTTCACCTCCCACTTTTGGAAAGCATTCCTGTCCCTCCTAGGTCCCTCCTGTTCCCTTACTTCCGGGTTCCACCCTCAGTCCAACGGCCAGACCGAGCGGGCCAACCAGACCCTGGAGACCATGCTGCGATGCGTGTGCGCTAGAAACCCAAGCTCTTGGTCGGCCCATCTGCCTTGGGTAGAGTACGCCTTCAACTCTCACGCATCTGCAGCCTCTGGTCTCACTCCCTTCGAGTGTTGCCTGGGGTACCAGCCTCCCCTGTTCCCCTCACAGGAGACAGAGGTGGGGGTTCCATCTGCCGAGGCCTTCATGAAGCGGTGCCAAAACACCTGGCGCACCGCCCGCCGCGCCCTCGTCCGTGCGGGGGATCAGATGAAGGACTCGGCGGACAAGCGACGCAAGCCGGCCCCCACCTACCGTGTTTGCCAGAAACGTATGTGTTTCTGGCTTTCGTGATTTCAATCTGAGCTTTCTGAGTAACTGCATTTAAAACTGTACCTTTCCTTTCGCTTTTCTTGCGGTGCTTTTTACTTGTCACGTTTAGATTGCCTTAATCTAAACTGTCTAGTTTGATTGATGGTCTCCGCGTCTCGTCTCGAGTCATTATTGTATACCCGGTCCTCGTGTGATTGTTTATTAATCCCATGTGTTTCTGTTTCAGTGTGATTGCTTTCCGAGTCCCCGCCTCCTCTCGAGATTTTAAAAGCTCCAGTTTTCTGCGCGATTGTTAGACGGATCCTCCGTATTGTCGGTGTGTTACATGGTGAAGTCTCAGCTCTTTGTGCGTTCTGAGTGTCTCCCGTGTATGGTTCCCGAGTCTTCCTGTTTGCTGCGTTCTAGTCTTGTCTGCCCCGTGTTAAAGTCTCCCAGTGTATCCGTCATTTTAGTTAGGTTCAGTTTTTGTTTTATTAGTTTATCCTCTCTTGGAGAGTGTACTTCTGTTCCCCCTGCCTTTGGCAGTGTACCTTAGTTCTCCCCATTGTTCAGTGCTTGAGCACGGTGTTTTATTTCTGGCGTGTCTGCCAACCCTTTCTCCTAGTGTTTTTGTGTTTAATAAACCCTTCTGCCTCCTGCATCTGGTGTTCCCCGGACCTCTTCTTACAATAAGCTTCTGAAGTGAAGATATGCACTTTTTCAAAAACTTTCTTTTTTTTAGATTTGCTTGTCAGAAATGTCCATTCTCTGTGTTGCTCAGTGGGAAAGTGAACAACTTCAGTGAATTGTGACTATATTACTGAATTGGAGTGAATATGCTCGTATCTCTGTAAGGAAGCGCTAGAGCGCTGAAACTGTGGCTATACGCACTTTCATGAAAACACGCTTCTTTGAGGTTTTAAGCTCAGAAAGTGAAACTGTGCGTGTTTCTGGCCAGGGAACAGCTTCAGATCAGAGTGCAATGCGTATATGGTATCGTTTGGTCCAATGTGCTTGTATGGCCATTTGGAAGTGAATATAAGCTTCTGAAGTGAAGATATGCACTTTTTCAAAAACTTTCTTTTTAGTTTTTTCTTCTCAAAAATGTCCTTTCTGTGTGTAACTTAGTGGGAATGTGACAAACTTGAGTGAATTGTGACTATTTGACTGATTCGAGTGATTATGCGTTTATCTCTGTAAGGAAGCGCGCTAGAGCGCTGAAACTGTGGCTATACTTGCTTTCATGAAAACACGCTTCTTTGAGGTTTTAAGCTCAGAATGTGAAACTGTGCGTGCTTCTGGCCAGGGAACAGCTTCAGATGACAGTGCATTGCATATATTGTATCGATTGGTCCAATGTGCTTGTATGGCCAATTTTAAGTGAATATAAGCTTCTGAAGTGAAGATATGTACTTTTTCAAAAACTTTCTTTTTTTTAGTTTTGCTTGTCAAAAATGTCCTTTCTGTGTCTAACTTAGTGGGAAAGTGACAAACTTGAGTGAATTGTGACAATATGACTGAATTGGAGTGAATATGCGTTTATCTCTGTAAGAAAGCGAGCTAGAGCGCTGAAACTGTGGCTATACTTGCTTTCATGAAAACATGCTTCTTTGAGGTTTTAAGCTCAGAACGTGAATCTGAGCGTGTTTCTGGCCAGGGAACAGCTTCAGATCACAGTGCAATGCTTATATGGTATCGTTTGGTCCAATGTGCTTGTATGGCCATTTGGAAGTGAATATAAGCTTCTGAAGTGAAGATATGCACTTTTTCAAAAACTTTCTTTTTTTAAATTTTGCTTGTCAAAAATGTCCATTCTGTGTGTAACCCAGTGGGAAAGTGAAAAACTTGAGTGAATTGTGACAATATGACTGAATTGGAGTGAATATGCGTTTATCTCTGAAAGAAAGCGAGCTAGAGCGCTGAAACTGTGGCTATACGCACTTTCATGAAAACATGCTTCTTTGAGGTTTTAAGCTCAGAACGTGAATCTGAGCGTGTTTCTGGCCTGGCAACAGCTTCAGATCACAGTGCAATGCATATATTGTATCGTTTGTTCAAATGTGCTTGTATGGCCATTTGGAAGTGAATATAAGCTTCTGAAGTGAAGATATGCACTTTTTCAAAAACTTTCTTTTTTTTAGTTTTGCTTGTCAAAAATGTCCTTTCTGTGTGTAACTTAGTGGGAAAGTGACAAACTTGAGTGAATTGTGACAATATGACTGAATTGGAGTGAATATGCGTTTATCTCTGTAAGAAAGCGAGCTAGAGCACTGAAACTGTGGCTATACTCACTTTCATGAAAACATGCTTCTTTGAGGTTTTAAGCTCAGAACGTGAATCTGAGCGTGTTTCTGGCCTGGCAACAGCTTCAGATCACAGTGCAATGCATATATTGTATCGTTTGTTCCATTGTGCTTGTATGGCCATTTGGAAGTGAATATAAGCTTCTGAAGTGAAGAAATGCACTTTTTCAAAAACTTTCTTTTTTTTAGTTTTGCTTGTCAAAAATGTCCTTTCTGTGTGTAACTTAGTGGGAAAGTGACAAACTTGAGTGAATTGTGACTATATGACTGATTTGAGTGATTATGCGTTTATCTCTGTAAGGAAGCGCGCTAGAGCGCTAAAACTGTGGCTATACGCACTTTCATGAAAACACGCTTCTTTGAGGTTTTAAGCTCAGATGGTGAAACTGTGTGTGTTTCTGGCCAGGGAACAGCTTCAGATCACAGTGCAATGCTTATACGGTATCGTTTGGTCCAATGTGCTTGTATGGCCATTTGGAAGTGAATATAAGCTTCTGAAGTGAAGATATGCACTTTTTCAAAAACTTTCTTTTTTTTAAATTTTGCTTGTCAAAAATGTCCATTCTGTGTGTAACCCAGTGGGAAAGTGAAAAACTTGAGTGAATTGTGACTATATGACTGATTTGAGTGATTATGCGTTTATCTCTGTAAGGAAGCGCGCTAGAGCGCTAAAACTGTGGCTATACGCACTTTCATGAAAACACGCTTCTTTGAGGTTTTAAGCTCAGATGGTGAAACTGTGTGTGTTTCTGGCCAGGGAACAGCTTCAGATCACAGTGCAATGCTTATATGGTATCGTTTGGTCCAATGTGCTTGTATGGCCATTTGGAAGTGAATATAAGCTTCTGAAGTGAAGATATGCACTTTTTCAAAAACTTTCTTTTTTTTAGTTTTTTCTTGTCAAAAATGTCCTTTCTGTGTGTAACTTAGTGGGAAAGTGACAAACTTGAGTGAATTGTGACTATATGACTGAATTCGAGTGATTATGCGTTTATCTCTGGAAGGAAGCGCGCTAGAGCGCTGAAACTGTGGCTATACTTGCTTTCATGAAAACACGCTTCTTTGAGGTTTTAAGCTCAGAACGTTAATCTGAGTGTGTTTCTGGCCTGGCAACAGCTTCAGATCACAGTGCAATGCATATATTGTATCGTTTGTTCCAATGTGCTTGTATGGCCATTTGGAAGTGAATATAAGCTTCTGAAGTGAAGATATGCACTTTTTCAAAAACTTTCTTTTCTTTTTAATTTTGCTTGTCAAAAATGTCCTTTCTGTGTGTAACCCAGTGGGAAAGTGACAAACTTGAGTGAATTGTGACTATATGACTGATTTGAGTGTTTATGCGTTTATCTCTGTAAGGAAGCGGGCTAGAGCGCTAAAACTGTGGCTATACGCACTTTCATGAAAACACGCTTCTTTGAGGTTTTAAGCTCAGATGGTGAAACTGTGCGTGTTTCTGGCCAGGGAACAGCTTCAGATCAGAGTGCTATGCGTATATGGTATCGTTTGGTCCAATGTGCTTGTATGGCCATTTGGAAGTGAATATAAGCTTCTGAAGTGAAGATATGCACTTTTTAAAAAACTTTCTTTTTTTTAGTTTTTTCTTGTCAAAAATGTCCTTTCTGTGTGTAACTTAGTGGGAAAGTGACAAACTTGAGTGAATTGTGACTATATGACTGATTTGAGTGATTATGCGTTTATCTCTGTAAGGAAGCGAGCTAGAGCGCTGAAACTGTGGCTATACTTGCTTTCATGAAAACATGCTTCTTTGAGGTTTTAAGCTCAGAACGTGAATCTGAGCGTGTTTCTGGCCAGGGAACAGCTTCAGATCACAGTGCAATGCTTATATGGTATCGTTTGGTCCAATGTGCTTGTATGGCCATTTGGAAGTGAATATAAGCTTCTGAAGTGAAGATATGCACTTTTTCAAAAACTTTCTTTTTTTAAATTTTGCTTGTCAAAAATGTCCATTCTGTGTGTAACCCAGTGGGAAAGTGAAAAACTTGAGTGAATTGTGACAATATGACTGAATTGGAGTGAATATGCGTTTATCTCTGAAAGAAAGCGAGCTAGAGCGCTGAAACTGTGGCTATACGCACTTTCATGAAAACATGCTTCTTTGAGGTTTTAAGCTCAGAACGTGAATCTGAGCGTGTTTCTGGCCTGGCAACAGCTTCAGATCACAGTGCAATGCATATATTGTATCGTTTGTTCAAATGTGCTTGTATGGCCATTTGGAAGTGAATATAAGCTTCTGAAGTGAAGATATGCACTTTTTCAAAAACTTTCTTTTTTTTAGTTTTGCTTGTCAAAAATGTCCTTTCTGTGTGTAACTTAGTGGGAAAGTGACAAACTTGAGTGAATTGTGACAATATGACTGAATTGGAGTGAATATGCGTTTATCTCTGTAAGAAAGCGAGCTAGAGCACTGAAACTGTGGCTATACTCACTTTCATGAAAACATGCTTCTTTGAGGTTTTAAGCTCAGAACGTGAATCTGAGCGTGTTTCTGGCCTGGCAACAGCTTCAGATCACAGTGCAATGCATATATTGTATCGTTTGTTCCATTGTGCTTGTATGGCCATTTGGAAGTGAATATAAGCTTCTGAAGTGAAGAAATGCACTTTTTCAAAAACTTTCTTTTTTTTAGTTTTGCTTGTCAAAAATGTCCTTTCTGTGTGTAACTTAGTGGGAAAGTGACAAACTTGAGTGAATTGTGACTATATGACTGATTTGAGTGATTATGCGTTTATCTCTGTAAGGAAGCGCGCTAGAGCGCTAAAACTGTGGCTATACGCACTTTCATGAAAACACGCTTCTTTGAGGTTTTAAGCTCAGATGGTGAAACTGTGTGTGTTTCTGGCCAGGGAACAGCTTCAGATCACAGTGCAATGCTTATACGGTATCGTTTGGTCCAATGTGCTTGTATGGCCATTTGGAAGTGAATATAAGCTTCTGAAGTGAAGATATGCACTTTTTCAAAAACTTTCTTTTTTTTAAATTTTGCTTGTCAAAAATGTCCATTCTGTGTGTAACCCAGTGGGAAAGTGAAAAACTTGAGTGAATTGTGACTATATGACTGATTTGAGTGATTATGCGTTTATCTCTGTAAGGAAGCGCGCTAGAGCGCTAAAACTGTGGCTATACGCACTTTCATGAAAACACGCTTCTTTGAGGTTTTAAGCTCAGATGGTGAAACTGTGTGTGTTTCTGGCCAGGGAACAGCTTCAGATCACAGTGCAATGCTTATATGGTATCGTTTGGTCCAATGTGCTTGTATGGCCATTTGGAAGTGAATATAAGCTTCTGAAGTGAAGATATGCACTTTTTCAAAAACTTTCTTTTTTTTAGTTTTTTCTTGTCAAAAATGTCCTTTCTGTGTGTAACTTAGTGGGAAAGTGACAAACTTGAGTGAATTGTGACTATATGACTGAATTCGAGTGATTATGCGTTTATCTCTGGAAGGAAGCGCGCTAGAGCGCTGAAACTGTGGCTATACTTGCTTTCATGAAAACACGCTTCTTTGAGGTTTTAAGCTCAGAACGTTAATCTGAGTGTGTTTCTGGCCTGGCAACAGCTTCAGATCACAGTGCAATGCATATATTGTATCGTTTGTTACAATGTGCTTGTATGGCCATTTGGAAGTGAATATAAGCTTCTGAAGTGAAGATATGCACTTTTTCAAAAACTTTCTTTTTTTTTAATTTTGCTTGTCAAAAATGTCCTTTCTGTGTGTAACCCAGTGGGAAAGTGACAAACTTGAGTGAATTGTGACTATATGACTGATTTGAGTGATTATGCGTTTATCTCTGTAAGGAAGCGCGCTAGAGCGCTAAAACTGTGGCTATACGCACTTTCATGAAAACACGCTTCTTTGAGGTTTTAAGCTCAGATGGTGAAACTGTGCGTGTTTCTGGCCAGGGAACAGCTTCAGATCAGAGTGCTATGCGTATATGGTATCGTTTGGTCCAATGTGCTTGTATGGCCATTTGGAAGTGAATATAAGCTTCTGAAGTGAAGATATGCACTTTTTAAAAAACTTTCTTTTTTTTAGTTTTTTCTTGTCAAAAATGTCCTTTCTGTGTGTAACTTAGTGGGAAAGTGACAAACTTGAGTGAATTGTGACTATATGACTGATTTGAGTGATTATGCGTTTATCTCTGTAAGGAAGCGCGCTAGAGCGCTAAAACTGTGGCTATACGCACTTTCATGAAAACACGCTTCTTTGAGGTTTTAAGCTCAGATGGTGAAACTGTGTGTGTTTCTGGCCAGGGAACAGCTTCAGATCACAGTGCAATGCTTATACGGTATCGTTTGTTCCAATGTGCTTGTATGGCCATTTGGAAGTGAATAGAAGCTTCTGAAGTGAAGATATGCACTTTTTCAAAAACTTTCCTTTTTTGAATTTTGCTTGTCAAAAATGTCCTTTCTGTGTGTAACTTAGTGGGAAAGTGACAAACTTGAGTGAATTGTGACTATATGACTGAATTCGAGTGATTATGCGTTTATCTCTGTAAGGAAGCGCGCTAGAGCGCTGAAACTGTGGCTATACGCACTTTCATGAAAACATGCTTCTTTGAGGTTTTAAGCTCAGAACGTGAATCTGAGCGTGTTTCTGGCCTGGCAACAGCTTCAGATCACAGTGCAATGCATATATTGTATCGTTTGTTCCAATGTGCTTGTATGGCCATTTGGAAGTGAATAGAAGCTTCTGAAGTGAAGATATGCACTTTTTCAAAAACTTTCTTTTTTTTAGTTTTGCTTGTCAAAAATGTCCTTTCTGTGTGTAACCCAGTGGGAAAGTGACAAACTTGAGTGAATTGTGACAATATGACTGAATTGGAGTGAATATGCGTTCATCTCTGTCAGAAAGCGAGCTAGAGCGCTGAAACTGTGGCTATACTCACTTTCATGAAAACATGCTTCTTTGAGGTTTTAAGCTCAGAACGTGAATCTGAGCGTGTTTCTGGCCTGGCAACAGCTTCAGATCACAGTGCAATGCATATATTGTATCGTTTGTTCCAATGTGCTTGTATGGCCATTTGGAAGTGAATATAAGCTTCTGAAGTGAAGATATGCACTTTTTCAAAAACTTTCTTTTTTTTAGTTTTGCTTGTCAAAAATGTCCTTTCTGTGTGTAACTTAGTGGGAAAGTGACAAACTTGAGTGAATTGTGACAATATGACTGAATTGGAGTGAATATGCGTTTATCTCTGTAAGAAAGCGAGCTAGAGCGCTGAAACTGTGGCTATACGCACTTTCATGAAAACATGCTTCTTTGAGGTTTTAAGCTCAGAACGTGATTCTGAGCGTGTTTCTGGCCTGGCAACAGCTTCAGATCACAGTGCAATGCATATATTGTATTGTTTGTTCCAATGTGCTTGTATGGCCATTTGGAAGTGAATATAAGCTTCTGAAGTGAAGATATGCACTTTTTCAAAAACTTTCTTTTTTTAGTTTTGCTTGTCAAAAATGTCCTTTCTGTGTGTAACCCAGTGGGAAAGTGACAAACTTGAGTGAATTGTGACTATATGACTGAATTCGAGTGATTATGCGTTTATCTCTGTAAGGAAGCGCGCTCGAGCGCAGAAACTGTGGCTATACGCACTTTCATGAAAACACGCTTCTTTGAGGTTTTAAGCTCAGAACGTGAATCTGTGCGTGTTTCTGGCCAGGGAACAGCTTCAGATCACAGTGCAATGCTTATATGGTATCGTTTGGTCCAATGTGCTTGTATGGCCATTTGGAAGTGAATATAAGCTTCTGAAGTGAAGATATACACTTTTTCAAAAACTTTCTTTTTTTAGTTTTGCTTGTCAAAAATGTCCTTTCTGTGTGTAACTTAGTGGGAAAGTAACAAACTTGAGTGAATTGTGACTATATGACTGAATTCGAGTGATTATGCGTTTATCTCTGTAAGGAAGCGCGCTAGAGCGCTGAAACTGTGGCTATACTTGCTTTCATGAAAACACGCTTCTTTGAAGTTTTAAGCTCAGAATGTGAAACTGTGCGTGCTTCTGGCCAGGGAACAGCTTCAGATGACAGTGCATTGCATATATTGTATCGATTGGTCCAATGTGCTTGTATGGCCAATTTTAAGTGAATATAAGCTTCTGAAGTGAAGATATGTACTTTTTCAAAAACTTTCTTTTTTTTAGTTTTGCTTTTCAAAAATGTCCTTTCTGTGTGTAACCCAGTGGGAAAGTGAAAAACTTGAGTGAATTGTGACTATATGACTGAATTCGAGTGATTATGCGTTTATCTCTGTAAGGAAGCGCGCTAGAGCGCTGAAACTGTGGCTATACTTGCTTTCATGAAAACACGCTTCTTTGAGGTTTTAAGCTCAGAACGTGAATCTGAGCGTGTTTCTGGCCTGGCAACAGCTTCAGATCACAGTGCAATGCATATATTGTATCGTTTGTTCCAATGTGCTTGTATGGCCATTTGGAAGTGAATAGAAGCTTCTGAAGTGAAGATATGCACTTTTTCAAAAACTTTCCTTTTTTTAATTTTGCTTGTCAAAAATGTCCTTTCTGTGTGTAACTTAGTGGGAAAGTGACAAACTTGAGTGAATTGTGACTATATGACTGAATTCGAGTGATTATGCGTTTATCTCTGTAAGGAAGCGCGCTAGAGCGCTGAAACTGTGGCTATACGCACTTTCATGAAAACATGCTTCTTTGAGGTTTTAAGCTCAGAACGTGAATCTGAGCGTGTTTCTGGCCTGGCAATAGCTTCAGATCACAGTGCAATGCATATATTGTATCGTTTGTTCCAATGTGCTTGTATGGCCATTTGGAAGTGAATAAAAGCTTCTGAAGTGAAGATATGCACTTTTTCAAAAACTTTCTTTTTTTTAGTTTTGCTTGTCAAAAATGTCCTTTCTGTGTGTAACCCAGTGGGAAAGTGACAAACTTGAGTGAATTGTGACAATATGACTGAATTGGAGTGAATATGCGTTTATCTCTGTCAGAAAGCGAGCTAGAGCGCTGAAACTGTGGCTATACTCACTTTCATGAAAACATGCTTCTTTGAGGTTTTAAGCTCAGAACGTGAATCTGAGCGTGTTTCTGGCCTGGCAACAGCTTCAGATCACAGTGCAATGCATATATTGTATCGTTTGTTCCAATGTGCTTGTATGGCCATTTGGAAGTGAATATAAGCTTCTGAAGTGAAGATATGCACTTTTTCAAAAACTTTCTTTTTTTTAGTTTTGCTTGTCAAAAATGTCCTTTCTGTGTGTAACTTAGTGGGAAAGTGACAAACTTGAGTGAATTGTGACAATATGACTGAATTGGAGTGAATATGCGTTTATCTCTGTAAGAAAGCGAGCTAGAGCGCTGAAACTGTGGCTATACGCACTTTCATGAAAACATGCTTCTTTGAGGTTTTAAGCTCAGAACGTGATTCTGAGCGTGTTTCTGGCCTGGCAACAGCTTCAGATCACAGTGCAATGCATATATTGTATTGTTTGTTCCAATGTGCTTGTATGGCCATTTGGAAGTGAATATAAGCTTCTGAAGTGAAGATATGCACTTTTTCAAAAACTTTCTTTTTTTAGTTTTGCTTGTCAAAAATGTCCTTTCTGTGTGTAACCCAGTGGGAAAGTGACAAACTTGAGTGAATTGTGACTATATGACTGAATTCGAGTGATTATGCGTTTATCTCTGTAAGGAAGCGCGCTCGAGCGCAGAAACTGTGGCTATACGCACTTTCATGAAAACACGCTTCTTTGAGGTTTTAAGCTCAGAACGTGAATCTGTGCGTGTTTCTGGCCAGGGAACAGCTTCAGATCACAGTGCAATGCTTATATGGTATCGTTTGGTCCAATGTGCTTGTCTGGCCATTTGGAAGTGAATATAAGCTTCTGAAGTGAAGATATACACTTTTTCAAAAACTTTCTTTTTTTAGTTTTGCTTGTCAAAAATGTCCTTTCTGTGTGTAACTTAGTGGGAAAGTAACAAACTTGAGTGAATTGTGACTATATGACTGAATTCGAGTGATTATGCGTTTATCTCTGTAAGGAAGCGCGCTAGAGCGCTGAAACTGTGGCTATACTTGCTTTCATGAAAACACGCTTCTTTGAGGTTTTAAGCTCAGAATGTGAAACTGTGCGTGCTTCTGGCCAGGGAACAGCTTCAGATGACAGTGCATTGCATATATTGTATCGATTGGTCCAATGTGCTTGTATGGCCAATTTTAAGTGAATATAAGCTTCTGAAGTGAAGATATGTACTTTTTCAAAAACTTTCTTTTTTTTAGTTTTGCTTTTCAAAAATGTCCTTTCTGTGTGTAACTTAGTGGGCAAGTGACAAACTTGAGTGAATAGTGACAATATGACTGAATTGGTGTGAATATGCGTTTATCTCTGTAAGAAAGCGAGCTAGAGCGCTAAAACTGTGGCTATACTTGCTTTCATGAAAACACGCTTCTTTGAGGTTTTAAGCTCAGAACGTGAATCTGAGCGTGTTTCTGGCCTGGCAACAGCTTCAGATCACAGTGCAATGCATATATTGTATCGTTTATTCCAATGTGCTTGTATGGCCATTTGGAAGTGAATATAAGCTTCTGAAGTGAAAATATGCACTTTTTCAAAAACTTTCTTTTTTTAGTTTTGCTTGTCAAAAATGTCCTTTCTGTGTGTAACCCAGTGGGAAAGTGACAAACTTGAGTGAATTGTGACTATATGACTGAATTCGAGTGATTATGCGTTTATCTCTGTAAGGAAGCGCGCTAGAGCGCTGAAACTGTGGCGATACGCACTTTCATGAAAACATGCTTCTTTGAGGTTTTAAGCTCAGAATGTGAAACTGTGCGTGTTTCTGGCCTGGCAACAGCTTCAGATCACAGTGCAATGCATATATTGTATCGTTTGTTCCGATGTGCTTGTATGGCCATTTGGAAGTGAATAGAAGCTTCTGAAGTAAAGATATGCACTTTTTCAAAAACTTTCTTTTTTTAGTTTTGCTTGTCAAAAATGTCCTTTCTGTGTGTAACTTAGTGGGAAAGTGACAAACTTGAGTGAATTGTGACAATATGACTGAATTGGAGTGAATATGCGTTTATCTCTGTAAGAAAGCGAGCTAGAGCGCTGAAACTGTGGCGATACGCACTTTCTTGAAAACATGCTTCCAGTGCAATGCATATATTGTATCGTCTGTTCCAATGTGCTTGTATGGCCATTTGGAAGTGAATATAAGTTTCTGAAGTGAAGATATGCACTTTTTCAAAATCTTTCTATTTTTTTTAATTTTGCTTGTCAAAAATGTCCTTTCTGTGTGTAACCCAGTGGGAAAGTGACAAACTTGAGTGAATTGTGACTATATGACTGAATTCGAGTGATTATGCGTTTATCTCTGTAAGGAAGCGCGCTAGAGTGCTGAAACTGTGGCTATACGCACTTTCATGAAAACATGCTTCTTTGAGGTTTTAAGCTCAGAATGTGAAACTGTGCGTGTTTCTGGCCTGGCAACAGCTTCAGATCACAGTGCAATGCATATATTGTATCGTTTGTTCCCATGTGCTTGTATGGCCATTTGGAAGTGAATAGAAGCTTCTGAAGTGAAGATATGCATTTTTCAAAAACTTTCTTTTTTTTAAATTTTGCTTGTCAAAAATGTCCTTTCTGTGTGTAACCCAGTGGGAAAGTGACAAACTTGAGTGAATTGTGACAATATGACTGAATTGGAGTGAATATGCGTTTATCTCTGTAAGAAAGCGAGCTAGAGCGCTGAAACTGTGGCGATACGCACTTTCATGAAAACATGCCTCTTTGAGGTTTTAAGCTCAGAACGTGAATCTGAGCGTGTTTCTGGCCTGGCAACAGCTTCAGATCACAGTGCAATGCATATATTGTATCGTTTGTTCCAATGTTCTTGTATGGCCATTTGGAAGTGAATATAAGCTTCTGAAGTGAAGACATGCACTTTTTCAAAAACTTTCTTTTTTTTTAATTTTGCTTGTCAAAAATGTCCTTTCTGTGTGTAACTTAGTGGGCAAGTGACAAACTTGAGTGAATAGTGACAATATGACTGAATTGGTGTGAATATGCGTTTATCTCTGTAAGAAAGCGAGCTAGAGCGCAAAAACTGTGGCAATACTTGCTTTCATGAAAACACGCTTCTTTGAGGTTTTAAGCTCAGAACGTGAATCTGAGCGTGTTTCTGGCCTGGCAACAGCTTCAGATCACAGTGCAATGCATATATTGTATCGTTTGTTCCAATGTGCTTGTTTGGCCATTTGGAAGTGAATATAAGCTTCTGAAGTGAAGATATGCATTTTTCAAAAACTTTCTTTTTTTTTAATTTTGCTTGTCAAAAATGTCCTTTCTGTGTGTAACCCAGTGGGAAAGTGACAAACTTGAGTGAATTGTGACTATATGACTGAATTCGAGTGATTATGCGTTTATCTCTGTAAGGAAGCGCGCTAGAGCGCTGAAACTGTGATATACGCACTTTCATGAAAACATGCTTCTTTGAGGTTTTAAGCTCAGAATGTGAAACTGTGCGTGTTTCTGGCCTTGCAACAGCTTCAGATCACTGTGCAATGCATATATTGTATCGTTTGTTCCCATGTGCTTGTATGGCCATTTGGAAGTGAATAGAAGCTTCTGAAGTGAAGATATGCACTTTTTCAAAAACTTTCTTTTTTTTAGTTTTTTCTTGTCAAAAATGTCCTTTCTGTGCGTAACTTAGTGGGAAAGTGACAAACTTGAGTTAATTGTGACAAAATGACTGAATTGGTGTGAATATGCGTTTATCTCTGGAAGAAAGCGAGCTAGAGCGCTGAAACTGTGGCTATACTCCCTTTCATGAAAACATGCTTCTTTGAGGCTTTAAGCTCAGAACGTGAATCTGAGCGTGTTTCTGGCCTGGCAACAGCTTCAGATCACAGTGCAATGCATATATTGTATCGTTTGTTCCAATGTGCTTGTATGGCCATTTGGAAGTGAATATAAGCTTCTGAAGTGAAGATATGCATTTTTCAAAAACTTTCTTTTTTTTAAATTTTGCTTGTCAAAAATGTCCTTTCTGTGTGTAACCCAGTGGGAAAGTGACAAACTTGAGTGAATTGTGACTATATGACTGAATTCGAGTGATTATGCGTTTATCTCTGTAAGGAAGCGCGCTAGAGCGCTGAAACTGTGGCTATACGCACTTTCATGAAAACATGCTTCTTTGAGGTTTTAAGCTCAGAATGTGAAACTGTGCGTGTTTCTGGCCTTGCAACAGCTTCAGATCACTGTGCAATGCATATATTGTATCGTTTGTTCCCATGTGCTTGTATGGCCATTTGGAAGTGAATAGAAGCTTCTGAAGTGAAGATATGCACTTTTTCAAAAACTTTCTTTTTTTAGTTTTTTCTTGTCAAAAATGTCCTTTCTGTGCGTAACTTAGTGGCAAAGTGACAAACTTGAGTTAATTGTGACAATATGACTGAATTGGTGTGAATATGCGTTTATCTCTGTAAGAAAGCGAGCTAGAGCGCTAAAACTGTGGCTATACTCACTTTCATGAAAACATGCTTCTTTGAGGCTTTAAGCTCAGAACGTGAATCTGAGCGTGTTTCTGGCCTGGCAACAGCTTCAGATCACAGTGCAATGCATATATTGTATCGTTTGTTCCAATGTGCTTGTATGGCCATTTGGAAGTGAATATAAGCTTCTGAAGTGAAGATATGTACTTTTTCAAAAACTTTCTTTTTTTTAGTTTTGCTTGTCAAAAATGTCCTTTCTGTGTGTAACTTAGTGGGCAAGTGACAAACTTGAGTGAATAGTGACAATATGACTGAATTGGTGTGAATATGCGTTTATCTCTGTAAGAAAGCGAGCTAGAGCGCTAAAACTGTGGCTATACTTGCTTTCATGAAAACACGCTTCTTTGAGGTTTTAAGCTCAGAACGTGAATCTGAGCGTGTTTCTGGCCTGGCAACAGCTTCAGATCACAGTGCAATGCATATATTGTATCGTTTGTTCCAATGTGCTTGTATGGCCATTTGGAAGTGAATATAAGCTTCTGAAGTGAAGATATGCATTTTTCAAAAACTTTCTTTTTTTTAGTTTTGCTTGTCAAAAATGTCCTTTCTGTGTGTAACTTAGTGGGAAAGTGACAAACTTGAGTGAATTGTGACAATATGACTGAATTGGAGTGAATATGCGTTTATCTCTGTAAGAAAGCGAGCTAAAGCGCTGAAACTGTGGCTATACGCACTTTCATGAAAACATGCTTCTTTGAGGTTTTAAGCTCAGAACGTGAATCTGAGCGTGTTTCTGGCCTGGCAACAGCTTCAGATCACAGTGCAATGCATATATTGTATCGTTTGTTCCAATGTGCTTGTATGGCCATTTGGAAGTGAATATAAGCTTCTGAAGTGAAGATATGCCCTTTTTCAAAAACTTTCTTTTTTTTAGTTTTGCTCGTCAAAAATGTCCTTTCTGTATGTAACTTAGTGGGAAAGTGACAAACTTGAGTGAATTGTGACAATATGACTGAATTGGAGTGAATATGCGTTTATCTCTGTAAGAAAGCGAGCTAGAGCGCTGAAACTGTGGCGATAAGCACTTTCATGAAAACATGCTTCTTTGAGGTTTTAAGCTCAGAACGTGAATCTGAGCGTGTTTCTGGCCTGGCAATAGCTTCAGATCACAGTGCAATGCATTTATTGTATCGTTTGTTCCAATGTGCTTGTATGGCCATTTGGAAGTGAATAGAAGCTTCTGAAGTGAAGATATGCACTTTTTCAAAAACTTTCTTTTTTTTAGTTTTTTCTTGTCAAAAATGTCCTTTCTGTGTGTAACTTAGTGGGAAAGTGACAAACTTGAGTGAATTGTGACTATATGACTGATTCGAGTGATTATGCGTTTATCTCTGTAAGGAAGCGCGCTAGAGCGCTAAAACTGTGGCTATACGCACTTTCATGAAAACATGCTTCTTTGAGGTTTTAAGCTCAGAACGTGAATCTGAGCGTGTTTCTGGCCTGGCAATAGCTTCAGATCACAGTGCAATGCTTATATGCCATCATTGGGTCCAATGTGCTTGTATGGCCATTTGGAAGTGAATATAAGCTTCTGAAGTGAAGATATGCACCTTTTCAAAAACTTTCTTTTTTTCAAATTTTGCTTGTCAAAAATGTCCATTCTGTGTGTAACCCAGTGGGAAAGTGACAAACTTGAGTGAATTGTGACTATATGACTGAATTCGAGTGATTTTGCGTTTATCTCTGGAAGGAAGCGCGCTAGAGCGCTGAAACTGTGGCTATACTTGCTTTCATGAAAACACGCTTCTTTGAGTTTTTAAGCTCAGAAAGTGAAACTGTGCGTGTTTCTGGCCAGGGAACAGCTTCAGATCAGAGTGCAATGCGTATATGGTATCGTTTGGTCCAATGTGCTTGTATGGCCATTTGGAAGTGAATATAAGCTTCTGAAGTGAAGATATGCACTTTTTCAAAAACTTTCTTTTTTTTTAATTTTGCTTGTCAAAAATGTCCTTTCTGTGTGTAACTTAGTGGGCAAGTGACAAACTTGAGTGAATAGTGACAATATGACTGAATTGGTGTGAATATGCGTTTATCTCTGTAAGAAAGCGAGCTAGAGCGCAAAAACTGTGGCAATACTTGCTTTCATGAAAACACGCTTCTTTGAGGTTTTAAGCACAGAACGTGAATCTGAGCGTGTTTCTGGCCTGGCAACAGCTTCAGATCACAGTGCAATGCATATATTGTATCGTTTGTTCCAATGTGCTTGTTTGGCCATTTGGAAGTGAATATAAGCTTCTGAAGTGAAGATATGCATTTTTCAAAAACTTTCTTTTTTTTAAATTTTGCTTGTCAAAAATGTCCTTTCTGTGTGTAACCCAGTGGGAAAGTGACAAACTTGAGTGAATTGTGACTATATGACTGAATTCGAGTGATTATGCGTTTATCTCTGTAAGGAAGCGCGCTAGAGCGCTGAAACTGTGATATACGCACTTTCATGAAAACATGCTTCTTTGAGGTTTTAAGCTCAGAATGTGAAACTGTGCGTGTTTCTGGCCTTGCAACAGCTTCAGATCACTGTGCAATGCATATATTGTATCGTTTGTTCCCATGTGCTTGTATGGCCATTTGGAAGTGAATAGAAGCTTCTGAAGTGAAGATATGCACTTTTTCAAAAACTTTCTTTTTTTTAGTTTTTTCTTGTCAAAAATGTCCTTTCTGTGCGTAACTTAGTGGGAAAGTGACAAACTTGAGTTAATTGTGACAAAATGACTGAATTGGTGTGAATATGCGTTTATCTCTGGAAGAAAGCGAGCTAGAGCGCTGAAACTGTGGCTATACTCCCTTTCATGAAAACATGCTTCTTTGAGGCTTTAAGCTCAGAACGTGAATCTGAGCGTGTTTCTGGCCTGGCAACAGCTTCAGATCACAGTGCAATGCATATATTGTATCGTTTGTTCCAATGTGCTTGTATGGCCATTTGGAAGTGAATATAAGCTTCTGAAGTGAAGATATGCATTTTTCAAAAACTTTCTTTTTTTTAAATTTTGCTTGTCAAAAATGTCCTTTCTGTGTGTAACCCAGTGGGAAAGTGACAAACTTGAGTGAATTGTGACTATATGACTGAATTCGAGTGATTATGCGTTTATCTCTGTAAGGAAGCGCGCTAGAGCGCTGAAACTGTGGCTATACGCACTTTCATGAAAACATGCTTCTTTGAGGTTTTAAGCTCAGAATGTGAAACTGTGCGTGTTTCTGGCCTTGCAACAGCTTCAGATCACTGTGCAATGCATATATTGTATCGTTTGTTCCCATGTGCTTGTATGGCCATTTGGAAGTGAATAGAAGCTTCTGAAGTGAAGATATGCACTTTTTCAAAAACTTTCTTTTTTTAGTTTTTTCTTGTCAAAAATGTCCTTTCTGTGCGTAACTTAGTGGCAAAGTGACAAACTTGAGTTAATTGTGACAATATGACTGAATTGGTGTGAATATGCGTTTATCTCTGTAAGAAAGCGAGCTAGAGCGCTAAAACTGTGGCTATACTCACTTTCATGAAAACATGCTTCTTTGAGGCTTTAAGCTCAGAACGTGAATCTGAGCGTGTTTCTGGCCTGGCAACAGCTTCAGATCACAGTGCAATGCATATATTGTATCGTTTGTTCCAATGTGCTTGTATGGCCATTTGGAAGTGAATATAAGCTTCTGAAGTGAAGATATGTACTTTTTCAAAAACTTTCTTTTTTTTAGTTTTGCTTGTCAAAAATGTCCTTTCTGTGTGTAACTTAGTGGGCAAGTGACAAACTTGAGTGAATAGTGACAATATGACTGAATTGGTGTGAATATGCGTTTATCTCTGTAAGAAAGCGAGCTAGAGCGCTAAAACTGTGGCTATACTTGCTTTCATGAAAACACGCTTCTTTGAGGTTTTAAGCTCAGAACGTGAATCTGAGCGTGTTTCTGGCCTGGCAACAGCTTAAGATCACAGTGCAATGCATATATTGTATCGTTTGTTCCAATGTGCTTGTATGGCCATTTGGAAGTGAATATAAGCTTCTGAAGTGAAGATATGCATTTTTCAAAAACTTTCTTTTTTTTAGTTTTGCTTGTCAAAAATGTCCTTTCTGTGTGTAACTTAGTGGGAAAGTGACAAACTTGAGTGAATTGTGACAATATGACTGAATTGGAGTGAATATGCGTTTATCTCTGTAAGAAAGCGAGCTAAAGCGCTGAAACTGTGGCTATACGCACTTTCATGAAAACATGCTTCTTTGAGGTTTTAAGCTCAGAACGTGAATCTGAGCGTGTTTCTGGCCTGGCAACAGCTTCAGATCACAGTGCAATGCATATATTGTATCGTTTGTTCCAATGTGCTTGTATGGCCATTTGGAAGTGAATATAAGCTTCTGAAGTGAAGATATGCCCTTTTTCAAAAACTTTCTTTTTTTTAGTTTTGCTCGTCAAAAATGTCCTTTCTGTATGTAACTTAGTGGGAAAGTGACAAACTTGAGTGAATTGTGACAATATGACTGAATTGGAGTGAATATGCGTTTATCTCTGTAAGAAAGCGAGCTAGAGCGCTGAAACTGTGGCGATAAGCACTTTCATGAAAACATGCTTCTTTGAGGTTTTAAGCTCAGAACGTGAATCTGAGCGTGTTTCTGGCCTGGCAATAGCTTCAGATCACAGTGCAATGCATTTATTGTATCGTTTGTTCCAATGTGCTTGTATGGCCATTTGGAAGTGAATAGAAGCTTCTGAAGTGAAGATATGCACTTTTTCAAAAACTTTCTTTTTTTTAGTTTTTTCTTGTCAAAAATGTCCTTTCTGTGTGTAACTTAGTGGGAAAGTGACAAACTTGAGTGAGTTGTGACTATATGACTGATTCGAGTGATTATGCGTTTATCTCTGTAAGGAAGCGCGCTAGAGCGCTAAAACTGTGGCTATACGCACTTTCATGAAAACATGCTTCTTTGAGGTTTTAAGCTCAGAACGTGAATCTGAGCGTGTTTCTGGCCTGGCAATAGCTTCAGATCACAGTGCAATGCTTATATGCCATCATTGGGTCCAATGTGCTTGTATGGCCATTTGGAAGTGAATATAAGCTTCTGAAGTGAAGATATGCACTTTTTCAAAAACTTTCTTTTTTTCAAATTTTGCTTGTCAAAAATGTCCATTCTGTGTGTAACCCAGTGGGAAAGTGACAAACTTGAGTGAATTGTGACTATATGACTGAATTCGAGTGATTTTGCGTTTATCTCTGGAAGGAAGCGCGCTAGAGCGCTGAAACTGTGGCTATACTTGCTTTCATGAAAACACGCTTCTTTGAGTTTTTAAGCTCAGAAAGTGAAACTGTGCGTGTTTCTGGCCAGGGAACAGCTTCAGATCAGAGTGCAATGCGTATATGGTATCGTTTGGTCCAATGTGCTTGTATGGCCATTTGGAAGTGAATATAAGCTTCTGAAGTGAAGATATGCACTTTTTCAAAAACTTTCTTTTTTTTGAATTTTGCTTGTCAAAAATGTCCTTTCTGTGTGTAACTTAGTGGGCAAGTGACAAACTTGAGTGAATAGTGACAATATGACTGAATTGGTGTGAATATGCGTTTATCTCTGTAAGAAAGCGAGCTAGAGCGCAAAAACTGTGGCAATACTTGCTTTCATGAAAACACGCTTCTTTGAGGTTTTAAGCTCAGAACGTGAATCTGAGCGTGTTTCTGGCCTGGCAACAGCTTCAGATCACAGTGCAATGCATATATTGTATCGTTTGTTCCAATGTGCTTGTTTGGCCATTTGGAAGTGAATATAAGCTTCTGAAGTGAAGATATGCATTTTTCAAAAACTTTCTTTTTTTTAAATTTTGCTTGTCAAAAATGTCCTTTCTGTGTGTAACCCAGTGGGAAAGTGACAAACTTGAGTGAATTGTGACTATATGACTGAATTCGAGTGATTATGCGTTTATCTCTGTAAGGAAGCGCGCTAGAGCGCTGAAACTGTGATATACGCACTTTCATGAAAACATGCTTCTTTGAGGTTTTAAGCTCAGAATGTGAAACTGTGCGTGTTTCTGGCCTTGCAACAGCTTCAGATCACTGTGCAATGCATATATTGTATCGTTTGTTCCCATGTGCTTGTATGGCCATTTGGAAGTGAATAGAAGCTTCTGAAGTGAAGATATGCACTTTTTCAAAAACTTTCTTTTTTTTAGTTTTTTCTTGTCAAAAATGTCCTTTCTGTGCGTAACTTAGTGGGAAAGTGACAAACTTGAGTTAATTGTGACAAAATGACTGAATTGGTGTGAATATGCGTTTATCTCTGGAAGAAAGCGAGCTAGAGCGCTGAAACTGTGGCTATACTCCCTTTCATGAAAACATGCTTCTTTGAGGCTTTAAGCTCAGAACGTGAATCTGAGCGTGTTTCTGGCCTGGCAACAGCTTCAGATCACAGTGCAATGCATATATTGTATCGTTTGTTCCAATGTGCTTGTATGGCCATTTGGAAGTGAATATAAGCTTCTGAAGTGAAGATATGCATTTTTCAAAAACTTTCTTTTTTTTAAATTTTGCTTGTCAAAAATGTCCTTTCTGTGTGTAACCCAGTGGGAAAGTGACAAACTTGAGTGAATTGTGACTATATGACTGAATTCGAGTGATTATGCGTTTATCTCTGTAAGGAAGCGCGCTAGAGCGCTGAAACTGTGGCTATACGCACTTTCATGAAAACATGCTTCTTTGAGGTTTTAAGCTCAGAATGTGAAACTGTGCGTGTTTCTGGCCTTGCAACAGCTTCAGATCACTGTGCAATGCATATATTGTATCGTTTGTTCCCATGTGCTTGTATGGCCATTTGGAAGTGAATAGAAGCTTCTGAAGTGAAGATATGCACTTTTTCAAAAACTTTCTTTTTTTAGTTTTTTCTTGTCAAAAATGTCCTTTCTGTGCGTAACTTAGTGGCAAAGTGACAAACTTGAGTTAATTGTGACAATATGACTGAATTGGTGTGAATATGCGTTTATCTCTGTAAGAAAGCGAGCTAGAGCGCTAAAACTGTGGCTATACTCACTTTCATGAAAACATGCTTCTTTGAGGCTTTAAGCTGAGAACGTGAATCTGAGCGTGTTTCTGGCCTGGCAACAGCTTCAGATCACAGTGCAATGCATATATTGTATCGTTTGTTCCAATGTGCTTGTATGGCCATTTGGAAGTGAATATAAGCTTCTGAAGTGAAGATATGTACTTTTTCAAAAACTTTCTTTTTTTTAGTTTTGCTTGTCAAAAATGTCCTTTCTGTGTGTAACTTAGTGGGCAAGTGACAAACTTGAGTGAATAGTGACAATATGACTGAATTGGTGTGAATATGCGTTTATCTCTGTAAGAAAGCGAGCTAGAGCGCTAAAACTGTGGCTATACTTGCTTTCATGAAAACATGCTTCTTTGAGGTTTTAAGCTCAGAACGTGAATCTGAGCGTGTTTCTGGCCTGGCAACAGCTTCAGATCACAGTGCAATGCATATATTGTATCGTTTGTTCCAATGTGCTTGTATGGCCATTTGGAAGTGAATATAAGCTTCTGAAGTGAAGATATGCATTTTTCAAAAACTTTCTTTTTTTTAGTTTTGCTTGTCAAAAATGTCCTTTCTGTGTGTAACTTAGTGGGAAAGTGACAAACTTGAGTGAATTGTGACAATATGACTGAATTGGAGTGAATATGCGTTTATCTCTGTAAGAAAGCGAGCTAAAGCGCTGAAACTGTGGCTATACGCACTTTCATGAAAACATGCTTCTTTGAGGTTTTAAGCTCAGAACGTGAATCTGAGCGTGTTTCTGGCCTGGCAACAGCTTCAGATCACAGTGCAATGCATATATTGTATCGTTTGTTCCAATGTGCTTGTATGGCCATTTGGAAGTGAATATAAGCTTCTGAAGTGAAGATATGCCCTTTTTCAAAAACTTTCTTTTTTTTAGTTTTGCTCGTCAAAAATGTCCTTTCTGTATGTAACTTAGTGGGAAAGTGACAAACTTGAGTGAATTGTGACAATATGACTGAATTGGAGTGAATATGCGTTTATCTCTGTAAGAAAGCGAGCTAGAGCGCTGAAACTGTGGCGATAAGCACTTTCATGAAAACATGCTTCTTTGAGGTTTTAAGCTCAGAACGTGAATCTGAGCGTGTTTCTGGCCTGGCAATAGCTTCAGATCACAGTGCAATGCATTTATTGTATCGTTTGTTCCAATGTGCTTGTATGGCCATTTGGAAGTGAATAGAAGCTTCTGAAGTGAAGATATGCACTTTTTCAAAAACTTTCTTTTTTTTAGTTTTTTCTTGTCAAAAATGTCCTTTCTGTGTGTAACTTAGTGGGAAAGTGACAAACTTGAGTGAATTGTGACTATATGACTGAATTCGAGTGATTATGCGTTTATCTCTGTAAGGAAGCGCGCTAGAGCGCTGAAACTGTGATATACGCACTTTCATGAAAACATGCTTCTTTGAGGTTTTAAGCTCAGAATGTGAAACTGTGCGTGTTTCTGGCCTTGCAACAGCTTCAGATCACTGTGCAATGCATATATTGTATCGTTTGTTCCCATGTGCTTGTATGGCCATTTGGAAGTGAATAGAAGCTTCTGAAGTGAAGATATGCACTTTTTCAAAAACTTTCTTTTTTTTAGTTTTTTCTTGTCAAAAATGTCCTTTCTGTGCGTAACTTAGTGGGAAAGTGACAAACTTGAGTTAATTGTGACAAAATGACTGAATTGGTGTGAATATGCGTTTATCTCTGGAAGAAAGCGAGCTAGAGCGCTGAAACTGTGGCTATACTCCCTTTCATGAAAACATGCTTCTTTGAGGCTTTAAGCTCAGAACGTGAATCTGAGCGTGTTTCTGGCCTGGCAACAGCTTCAGATCACAGTGCAATGCATATATTGTATCGTTTGTTCCAATGTGCTTGTATGGCCATTTGGAAGTGAATATAAGCTTCTGAAGTGAAGATATGCATTTTTCAAAAACTTTCTTTTTTTTAAATTTTGCTTGTCAAAAATGTCCTTTCTGTGTGTAACCCAGTGGGAAAGTGACAAACTTGAGTGAATTGTGACTATATGACTGAATTCGAGTGATTATGCGTTTATCTCTGTAAGGAAGCGCGCTAGAGCGCTGAAACTGTGGCTATACGCACTTTCATGAAAACATGCTTCTTTGAGGTTTTAAGCTCAGAATGTGAAACTGTGCGTGTTTCTGGCCTTGCAACAGCTTCAGATCACTGTGCAATGCATATATTGTATCGTTTGTTCCCATGTGCTTGTATGGCCATTTGGAAGTGAATAGAAGCTTCTGAAGTGAAGATATGCACTTTTTCAAAAACTTTCTTTTTTTAGTTTTTTCTTGTCAAAAATGTCCTTTCTGTGCGTAACTTAGTGGCAAAGTGACAAACTTGAGTTAATTGTGACAATATGACTGAATTGGTGTGAATATGCGTTTATCTCTGTAAGAAAGCGAGCTAGAGCGCTAAAACTGTGGCTATACTCACTTTCATGAAAACATGCTTCTTTGAGGCTTTAAGCTCAGAACGTGAATCTGAGCGTGTTTCTGGCCTGGCAACAGCTTCAGATCACAGTGCAATGCATATATTGTATCGTTTGTTCCAATGTGCTTGTATGGCCATTTGGAAGTGAATATAAGCTTCTGAAGTGAAGATATGTACTTTTTCAAAAACTTTCTTTTTTTTAGTTTTGCTTGTCAAAAATGTCCTTTCTGTGTGTAACTTAGTGGGCAAGTGACAAACTTGAGTGAATAGTGACAATATGACTGAATTGGTGTGAATATGCGTTTATCTCTGTAAGAAAGCGAGCTAGAGCGCTAAAACTGTGGCTATACTTGCTTTCATGAAAACACGCTTCTTTGAGGTTTTAAGCTCAGAACGTGAATCTGAGCGTGTTTCTGGCCTGGCAACAGCTTCAGATCACAGTGCAATGCATATATTGTATCGTTTGTTCCAATGTGCTTGTATGGCCATTTGGAAGTGAATATAAGCTTCTGAAGTGAAGATATGCATTTTTCAAAAACTTTCTTTTTTTTAGTTTTGCTTGTCAAAAATGTCCTTTCTGTGTGTAACTTAGTGGGAAAGTGACAAACTTGAGTGAATTGTGACAATATGACTGAATTGGAGTGAATATGCGTTTATCTCTGTAAGAAAGCGAGCTAAAGCGCTGAAACTGTGGCTATACGCACTTTCATGAAAACATGCTTCTTTGAGGTTTTAAGCTCAGAACGTGAATCTGAGCGTGTTTCTGGCCTGGCATCAGCTTCAGATCACAGTGCAATGCATATATTGTATCGTTTGTTCCAATGTGCTTGTATGGCCATTTGGAAGTGAATATAAGCTTCTGAAGTGAAGATATGCCCTTTTTCAAAAACTTTCTTTTTTTTAGTTTTGCTCGTCAAAAATGTCCTTTCTGTATGTAACTTAGTGGGAAAGTGACAAACTTGAGTGAATTGTGACAATATGACTGAATTGGAGTGAATATGCGTTTATCTCTGTAAGAAAGCGAGCTAGAGCGCTGAAACTGTGGCGATAAGCACTTTCATGAAAACATGCTTCTTTGAGGTTTTAAGCTCAGAACGTGAATCTGAGCGTGTTTCTGGCCTGGCAATAGCTTCAGATCACAGTGCAATGCATTTATTGTATCGTTTGTTCCAATGTGCTTGTATGGCCATTTGGAAGTGAATAGAAGCTTCTGAAGTGAAGATATGCACTTTTTCAAAAACTTTCTTTTTTTTAGTTTTTTCTTGTCAAAAATGTCCTTTCTGTGTGTAACTTAGTGGGAAAGTGACAAACTTGAGTGAATTGTGACTATATGACTGATTCGAGTGATTATGCGTTTATCTCTGTAAGGAAGCGCGCTAGAGCGCTAAAACTGTGGCTATACGCACTTTCATGAAAACATGCTTCTTTGAGGTTTTAAGCTCAGAACGTGAATCTGAGCGTGTTTCTGGCCTGGCAATAGCTTCAGATCACAGTGCAATGCTTATATGCCATCATTGGGTCCAATGTGCTTGTATGGCCATTTGGAAGTGAATATAAGCTTCTGAAGTGAAGATATGCACTTTTTCAAAAACTTTCTTTTTTTCAAATTTTGCTTGTCAAAAATGTCCATTCTGTGTGTAACCCAGTGGGAAAGTGACAAACTTGAGTGAATTGTGACTATATGACTGAATTCGAGTGATTTTGCGTTTATCTCTGGAAGGAAGCGCGCTAGAGCGCTGAAACTGTGGCTATACTTGCTTTCATGAAAACACGCTTCTTTGAGTTTTTAAGCTCAGAAAGTGAAACTGTGCGTGTTTCTGGCCAGGGAACAGCTTCAGATCAGAGTGCAATGCGTATATGGTATCGTTTGGTCCAATGTGCTTGTATGGCCATTTGGAAGTGAATATAAGCTTCTGAAGTGAAGATATGCACTTTTTCAAAAACTTTCTTTTTTTTTAGTTTTTTCTTGTCAAAAATGTCCTTTCTGTGTGTAACCCAGTGGGAAAGTGACAAACTTGAGTGAATTGTGACTATATGACTGATTCGAGTGATTATGCGTTTATCTCTGTAAGGAAGCGCGCTAGAGCGCTAAAACTGTGGCTATACGCACTTTCATGAAAACACGCTTCTTTGAAGTTTTAAGCTCAGAATGTGAAACTGTGCGTGTTTCTGGCCAGGGAACAGCTTCAGATCACAGTGCAATGCTTATATGGTATCGTTTGGTCCAATGTGCTTGTATGGCCATTTGGAAGTGAATATAAGCTTCTGAAGTGAAGATATGCACCTTTTCAAAAACTTTCTTTTTTTTAAATTTTGCTTGTCAAAAATGTCCATTCTGTGTGTAACCCAGTGGGAAAGTGACAAACTTGAGTGAATTGTGACTATATGACTGAATTCGAGTGATTTTGCGTTTATCTCTGTAAGGAAGCGAGCTAGAGCGCTGAAACTGTGGCTATACTTGCTTTCATGAAAACACGCTTCTTTGAGGTTTTAAGCTCAGAACGTGAATCTGAGCGTGTTCCTGGCCTGGCAACAGCTTCAGATCACAGTGCAATGCATATATTGTATCGTTTGTTCCAATGTGCTTGTATGGCCATTTGGAAGTGAATATAAGCTTCTGAAGTGAAGATATGCACTTTTTCAAAAACTTTCTTTTTTTTTAATTTTGCTTGTCAAAAATGTCCTTTCTGTGTGTAACCCAGTGGGAAAGTGACAAACTTGAGTGAATTGTGACTATTTGACTGAATTCGAGTGATTATGCGTTTATCTCTGTAAGGAAGCGCGCTAGAGCGCTGAAACTGTGGCTATACGCACTTTCATGAAAAAATGCTTCTTTGAGGTTTTAAGCTCAGAATGTAAAACTGTGCGTGTTTCTGGCCTGGCAACAGCTTCAGATCACAGTGCAATGCACATATTGTATCGTTTGTTCCCATGTGCTTGTATGGCCATTTGGAAGTGAATAGAAGCTTCTGAAGTGAAGATATGCACTTTTTCAAAAACTTTCTTTTTTTTAGTTTTTTCTTGCCAAAAATGTCCTTTCTGTGCGTAACTTAGTGGCAAAGTGACAAACTTGAGTTAATTGTGACAATATGACTGAATTGGTGTGAATATGCGTTTATCTCTGAAAGAAAGCGAGCTAGAGCGCTGAAACTGTGGCTATTCTCACTTTCATGAAAACATGCCTCTTTGAGGTTTTAAGCTCAGAACGTGAATCTGAGCGTGTTCCTGGCCTGGCAACAGCTTCAGATCACAGTGCAATGCTTATATGGTATCGTTTGGTCCAATGTGCTTGTATGGCCATTTGGAAGTGAATATAAGCTTCTGAAGTGAAGATATACACTTTTTCAAAAACTTTCTTTTTTTAGTTTTGCTTGTCAAAAATGTCCTTTCTGTGTGTAACTTAGTGGGAAAGTGACAAACTTGAGTGAATTGTGACTATATGACTGAATTGGAGTGAATATGCGTTTATCTCTGTAAGAAAGCGAGCTAGAGCGCTGAAACTGTGGCTATACGCACTTTCATGAAAACATGCTTCTTTGAGGTTTTAAGCTCAGAACGTGAATCTGAGCGTGTTTCTGGCCTGGCAACAGCTTCAGATCACAGTGCAATGCTTATATGGTATCGTTTGTTCCAATATGCTTGTATGGCCATTTGGAAGTGAATAGAAGCTTCTGAAGTGAAGATATGCACTTTTTCAAAAACTTTCTTTTTTTTTAATTTTGCTTGTCAAAAATGTCCTTTCTGTGTGTAACCCAGTGGGAAAGTGACAAACTTGAGTGAATTGTGACTATATGACTGAATTCGAGTGATTATGCATTTATCTCTGTAAGGAAGCGCGCAAGAGCGCTGAAACTGTGGCTGTACGTGCTTTCATGAAAACACGCTTCTTTGAGGTTTTAAGCTCAGAATGTGAAACTGTGCGTGTTTCTGGCCAGGGAACAGCTTCAGATCACAGTGCAATGCTTATATGGTATCGATTGGTCCAATGTGCTTGTATGGCCATTTGGAAGTGAATATAAGCTTCTGAAGTGAAGATATGCACTTTTTCAAAAACTTTCTTTTTTTTAGTTTTGCTTGTCAAAAATGTCCTTTCTGTGTGTAACTTAGTGGGAAAGTGACAAACTAGAGTGAATTGTGACAATATGACTGAATTGGAGTGAATATGCGTTTATCTCTGTAAGAAAGCGAGCTAGAGCGCTGAAACTGTGGCTATACGCACTTTCATGAAAACATGCTTCTTTGAGGTTTTAAGCTCAGAACGTGAATCTGAGCGTGTTTCTGGCCTGGCAACAGCTTCAGATCACAGTGCATTGCATATATTGTATCTTTTGTTCCCATGTGCTTGTATGGCCATTTGGAAGTGATTTGAAGCTTCTGAAGTGAAGATATGCACTTTTTCAAAAACTTTCTTTTTTTTTGTTTTGCTTGTCAAAAATGTCCATTCTGTGTGTAACCCTGTGGGAAAGTGACAAACTTGAGTGAATTGTGACGATATGACTGAATTCGAGTGATTATGCGCTTATCTCTGTAAGGAAGCGAGCTAGAGCGCTGAAACTCTGGCTATGCTTGCTTTCATGAAAAGACGCTTCTTTGAGTTTTTAAGCTCAGAATGTGAAACTGTGCGTGCTTCTGGCCAGGGAACAGCTTCAGATCACAGTGCATTGCATATATTGTATCGATTGGTCCAATGTGCTTGTATGGCCAATTTTAAGTGAATATAAGCTTCTGAAGTGAAGATATGTACTTTTTCAAAAGCTTTCTTTTTTTTAGTTTTGCTTGTCAAAAATGTCCTTTCTGTGTGTAACTTAGTGGGAAAGTGACAAACTTGAGTGAATTGTGACAGTATGACTGAATTGGAGTGAATATGCGTTTATCTCTGTAAGAAAGCGAGCTAGAGCGCTGAAACTGTGGCTATACGCACTTTGATGAAAACACGCTTCTTTGAGGTTTTAAGCTCAGAAAGTGAAACTGTGCGTGTTTCTGGCCAGGGAACAGCTTCAGATCACAGTGCAATGCATATATTGTATCGTTTGTTCCAATGTGCTTGTATGGCCATTTGGAAGTGAATAGAAGCTTCTGAAGTGAAGATATGTACTTTTTCAAAAGCTTTCTTTTGTTTAGTTTTGCTTGTCAAAAATGTCCTTTCTGTGTGTAACTTAGTGGGAAAGTGACAAACTTGATTGAATTGTGACAACATGACTGAATTTTAGTGAATATGCGTTTATCTCTGTCAGAAAGCGAGCTAGAGCGCTGAAACTGTGGCTATACGCACTTCATGAAAACATGCTTCTTTGAGGTTTTAACTCAGAACGTGAATCTGAGCGTGTTTCTGGCCTGGGAACAGCTTCAGATCACAGTGCAATGCTTATATTGTATCTTTTGTTCCCATGTGCTTGTATGGCCATTTGGAAGTGAATTGAAGCTTCTGAAGTGAAGATATGTACTTTTTCAAAAACTTTCTTTTTTTTTGTTTTGCTCGTCAAAAATGTCCATTCTGTGTGTAACCCAGTGGGAAAGTGACAAACTTGAGTGAATTGTGACTATATGACTGAATTCGAGTGATGATGCGTTTATCTCTGTAAGGAAGCGAGCTAGAGCGCTGAAACTGTGGCTATGCTTGCTTTCATGAAAACACGCTTCTTTGAGGTTTTAAGCTCAGAATGTGAAACTGTGGGTGTTTCTGGCCAGGGAATAGCTTCAGATCACAGTGCAATGCTTATATGGTATCGAATGGTCCAATGTGCTTGTATGGCCATTTGGAAGTGAATATAAGCTTCTGAAGTGAAGATATGCACTTTTTCAAAAACTTTCTTTTTTTTAGTTTTGCTTGTCAAAAATGTCCTTTCTGTGTGTAACTTAGTGGGAAAGTGACAAACTTGAGTGAATTGTGACAATATGACTGAATTGGAGTGAATATGCGTTTATCTCTGGAAGAAAGCGAGCTAGAGCGCTGAAACTGTGGCTATACGCACTTTCATGAAAACATGCTTCTTTGAGGTTTTAAGCTCAGAACGTGAACCTGAGCGTGTTTCTGGCCTGGCAACAGCTTCAGATCACAGTGCATTGCATATATTGTATCTTTTGTTCCCATGTGCTTGTATGGCCATTTGGAAGTGATTTGAAGCTTCTGAAGTGAAGATATGCACTTTTTCAAAAACTTTCTTTTTTTTTTTTGCTTGTCAAAAATGTCCATTCTGTGTGTAACCCAGTGGGAAAGTGACAAACTTGAGTGAATTGTGACTATATGACTGAATTCAAGTGATTATGCGTTTATCTCTGTCAGGAAGCGAGCTAGAGCGCTGAAACTGTGGCTATGCTTGCTTTCATGAAAACACGCTTCTTTGAGTTTTTAAGCTCAGAATGTGAAACTGTGCGTGCTTCTGGCCAGGGAACAGCTTCAGATCACAGTGCATTGCATATATTGTATCGATTGGTCCAATGTGCTTGTATGGCCAATTTTAAGTGAATATAAGCTTCTGAAGTGAAGATATGTACTTTTTCAAAAGCTTTCTTTTTTTTAGTTTTGCTTGTCAAAAATGTCCTTTCTGTGTGTAACTCAGTGGGAAAGTGACAAACTTGAGTGAATTGTGACAGTATGACTGAATTGGAGTGAATATGCGTTTATCTCTGTAAGAAAGCGAGCTAGAGCGCTGAAACTGTGGCTATACGCACTTTCATGAAAACACGCTTCTTTGAGGTTTTAAGCTCAGAAAGTGAAACTGTGCGTGTTTCTGGCCAGGGAACAGCTTCAGATCACAGTGCAATGCATATATTGTATCGTTTGTTCCAATGTGCTTGTATGGCCATTTGGAAGTGAATATAAGCTTCTGGAGTGAAGATATGCACTTTTTCAAAAACTTTCTTTTTTTTTTTTTTGCTTGTCAAAAATGTCCATTCTGTGTGTAAATCAGTGGGAAAGTGACAAACTTGAGTGAATTGTGACTATATGACTGAATTCGAGTGATTATGCGTTTATCTCTGTCAGGAAGCGCGCTAGAGCGCTGAAACTGTGGCTATACGTGCTTTCATGAAAACATGCTTCTTTGAGGTTTTAAGCTCAGAATGTGAAACTGTGCGTGCTTCTGGCCAGGGAACAGCTTCAGATCACAGTGCATTGCATATATTGTATCGATTGGTCCAATGTGCTTGTATGGCCAATTTTAAGTGAATATAAGCTTCTGAAGTGAAGATATGTACTTTTTCAAAAGCTTTCTTTTTTTTAGTTTTGCTTGTCAAAAATGTCCTTTCTGTGTGTAACTCAGTGGGAAAGTGACAAACTTGAGTGAATTGTGACAGTATGACTGAATTGGAGTGAATATGCGTTTATCTCTGTAAGAAAGCGAGCTAGAGCGCTGAAACTGTGGCTATACGCACTTTCATGAAAACACGCTTCTTTGAGGTTTTAAGCTCAGAAAGTGAAACTGTGCGTGTTTCTGGCCAGGGAACAGCTTCAGATCACAGTGCAATGCATATATTGTATCGTTTGTTCCAATGTGCTTGTATGGCCATTTGGAAGTGAATATAAGCTTCTGGAGTGAAGATATGCACTTTTTCAAAAACTTTCTTTTTTTTTTTTTTGCTTGTCAAAAATGTCCATTCTGTGTGTAAATCAGTGGGAAAGTGACAAACTTGAGTGAATTGTGACTATATGACTGAATTCGAGTGATTATGCGTTTATCTCTGTCAGGAAGCGCGCTAGAGCGCTGAAACTGTGGCTATACGTGCTTTCATGAAAACATGCTTCTTTGAGGTTTTAAGCTCAGAATGTGAAACTGTGCGTGCTTCTGGCCAGGGAACAGCTTCAGATCACAGTGCATTGCATATATTGTATCGATTGGTCCAATGTGCTTGTATGGCCAATTTTAAGTGAATATAAGCTTCTGAAGTGAAGATATGTACTTTTTCAAAAGCTTTCTTTTTTTTGTTTTGCTTGTCAAAAATGTCCTTTCTGTGTGTAACTTAGTGGGAAAGTGGAAAACTTGAGTGAATTGTGACAATATGACTGAATTCGAGTGATTATGCGTTTATCTCTGTAAGGAAGCGTGCTAGAGCGCTGAAACTGTGGCTATACGTGCTTTCCTGAAAACACGCTTCTTTGAGGTTTTAAGCTCAGAATGTGAATCTGAGCGTGTTTCCGGCCTGGCAACAGCTTCAGATCACAGTGCAATGCATATATTGTATCGTTTGTTCCAATGTGCTTGTTTGGCCATTTGGAAGTGAATAGAAGCTTCTGAAGTGAAGATATGCACTTTTTCAAAAACTTTCTTTTTTTTTAATTTTGCTTGTCAAAAATGTCCATTCTGTGTGTAACCCAGTGGGAAAGTGAAAAACTTGAGTGAATTGTGACGATATGACTGAATTGGAGTGATTATGCGTTCATCTCTGTAAGGAAGCGCGCTAGAGCGCTGAAACTGTGGCTATACGTGCTTTCATGAAAACATGCTTCTTTGAGGTTTTAAGCTCAGAACGTGAATCTGAGCGTGTTTCCGGCCTGGCAACAGCTTCAGATCACAGTGCAATGCATATATGGTATCGTTTGGTCCAATGTGCTTGTATGGCCATTTGGAAGTGAATATAAGCTTCTGAAGTGAAGATATGCACTTTTTCAAAAACTTTCTTTTTTTTTGTTTTGTCTTGTCAAAAATGTCCTTTCTGTGTGTAACTTAGTGGGAAAGTGACAAACTTGAGTGAATTGTGACAATATGACTGAATTGGAGTGAATATGCGTTTATCTCTGTAAGAAAGCGAGCTAGAGCGCTGAAACTGTGGCTATACGCACTTTCATGAAAACATGCTTCTTTGAGGTTTTAAGCTCAGAACGTGAACCTGAGCGTGTTTCTGGCCTGGCAACAGCTTCAGATCACAGTGCAAAGCTTATATGGTATCGTTTGTTCCAATGTGCTTGTATGGCCATTTCGAAGTGAATTGAAGCTTCTGAAGTGAAGATATGCACTTTTTCAAAAACTTTCTTTTTTTTTAATTTTGCTTGTCAAAAATGTCCTTTCTGTGTGTAACCCAGTGGGAAAGTGACAAACTTGAGTGAATTGTGACTATATGACTGAATTCGAGTGATTATGCGTTTATCTCTGTAAGGAAGCGCGCTAGAGCGCTGAAACTGTGGCTATACGTGCTTTCATGAAAACACGCTTCTTTGAGGTTTTAAGCTCAGAATGTGAAACTGTGCGTGTTTCTGGCCAGGGAACAGCTTCAGATCACAGTGCAATGCTTATATGGTATCGATTGGTCCAATGTGCTTGTATGGCCAATTTTAAGTGAATATAAGCTTCTGAAGTGAAGATATGTACTTTTTCAAAAGCTTTCTTTTTTTTAGTTTTGCTTGTCAAAAATGTCCTTTCTGTGTGTAACTTAGTGGGAAAGTGACAAACTTGAGTGAATTGTGACAATATGACTGAATTGGAGTGAATATGCGTTTATCTCTGTAAGAAAGCGAGCTAGAGCGCTGAAACTGTGGCTATACGGACTTTCATGAAAACACGCTTCTTTAAGGTTTTAAGCTCAGAAAGTGAAACTGTGCGTGTTTCTGGCCAGGGAACAGCTTCAGATCACAGTGCAATGCTTATATGGTATCGTTTGTTCCAATATGCTTGTATGGCCATTTGGAAGTGAATAGAAGCTTCTGAAGTGAAGATATGCACTTTTTCAAAAACTTTCTTTTTTTTAAATTTTGCTTGTCAAAAATGTCCATTCTGTGTGTAACCCAGTGGAAAAGTGAAAAACTTGAGTGAATTGTGACTATATGACTGAATTCGAGTGATTATGCGTTTATCTCTGTAAGGAAGCGCGCTAGAGCGCTGAAACTGTGGCTATACGTGCTTTCCTGAAAACACGCTTCTTTGAGGTTTTAAGCTCAGAATGTGAAACTGTGCGTGCTTCTGGCCAGGGAACAGCTTCAGATCACAGTGCATTGCATATATTGTATCGATTGGTCCAATGTGCTTGTATGGCCAATTTTAAGTGAATATAAGCTTCTGAAGTGAAGATATGTACTTTTTCAAAAACTTTCTTTTTTTTAGTTTTTTCTTGTCAAAAATGTCCTTTCTGTGTGTAACTTAGTGAGAAAGTGACAAACTTGAGTGAATTGTGACAATATGACTGAATTGGAGTGAATATGCGTTTATCTCTGTAAGAAAGCGAGCGAGAGCGCTGAAACTGTGGCTAAACGCACTTTCATGGAAACACGCTTCTTTGAGGTTTTAAGCTCAGAACGTGAATCTGAGCGTGTTTCTGGCCTGGGAACAGCTTCAGATCACAGTGCAATGCGTATATGGTATCGTTTGGTCCAATGGCTTTTATGGCCATTTGGAAGTGAATATAAGCTTCTGAAGTGAAGATATGCACTTTTTCAAAAACTTTCTTTTTTTTAGATTTGCTTGTCAGAAATGTCCATTCTGTGTGTTACTCAGTGGGAAAGTGAACAACTTCAGTGAATTGTGACTATATTACTGAATTGGAGTGAATATGCTCGTATCTCTGTAAGGAAGCGCGCTAGAGCGCTGAAACTGTGGCTATACGCACTTTCATGAAAACACGCTTCTTTGAGGTTTTAAGCTCAGAAAGTGAAACTGTGCGTGTTTCTGGCCAGGGAACAGCTTCAGATCACAGTGCAATGCTTATATGGTATCGTTTGGTCCAATGTGCTTGTATGCCCATTTAGAAGTGAATATAAGCTTCTGAAGTGAAGATATCCACTTTTTCAAAAACTTTCTTTTTTTTTAATTTTTCTTGTCAAAAATGTCCTTTCTGTGTGTAACTTAGTGGGAAAGTGACAAACTTGAGTGAATTGTGACAATATGACTGAATTGGAGTGAATATGCGTTTATCTCTGAAAGGAAGCGAGCTAGAGCGCTGAAACTGTGGCTGTACGCACTTTCATGAAAACATGCTTCTTTGAGGTTTTAAGCTCAGAACGTGAATCTGAGCGTGTTTCTGGCCTGGCAACAGCTTCAGATCACAGTGCAATGCATATATTGTATCGTTTGTTCCAATGTGCTTGTATGGCCATGTGGAAGTGAATAGAAGCTTCTGAAGTGAAGATATGCACTTTTTCAAAAACTTTCTTTTTTTTTAATTTTGCTTGTCAAAAATGTCCTTTCTGTGTGTAACCCAGTGGGAAAGTGACAAACTTGAGTGAATTGTGACTATATGACTGAATTGGAGTGATTATGCGTTTATCTCTTTAAGGAAGCGCGCTAGAGCGCTGAAACTGTGGCTATACGTGCTTTCATGAAAACACGCTTCTTTGAGGTTTTAAGCTCAAAAAGTGAAACTGTGCGTGATTCTGGCCAGGGAACAGCTTCAGATCACAGTGCAATGCTTATGTGGTATCGTTTGGTCCAATGTGCTTGTATGGCCATTTGGAAGTGAATAGAAGCTTCTGAAGTGAAGATATGCACTTTTTCAAAAACTTTGTTTTTTTTAGTTTTTTCTTGTCAAAAATGTCCTTTCTGTGTGTAACTTAGTGGGAAAGTGAAAAACTTGAGTGAATTGTGACAATATGACTGATTTTGAGTGAATATGCGTTTATCTCTGTCAGGAAGCGCGCTAGAGCGCTGAAACTGTGGCTATACGTGCTTTCATGAAAACACGCTTCTTTGAGGTTTGAAGCTCAGAACGTGAAACTGTGCGTGCTTCTGGCCAGGGAACAGCTTCAGATCACAGTGCATTGCATATATTCTATCGATTGGTCCAATGTGCTTGTATGGCCAATTTTATGTGAATATAAGCTTCTGAAGTGAAGATATGTACTTTTCAAAAACTTTCTTTTTTTTTAATTTTGCTTGTCAAAAATGTCCATTCTGTGTGTAACCCAGTGGGAATGTGACAAACTTGAGTGAATTGTGACAATATGACTGAATTGGAGTGAATATGCGTTTATCTCTGTAAGAAAGCGAGCTAGAGCGCTGAAACTGTGGCTCAACGCACTTTCATGGAAACACGCTTCTTTGAGGTTTTAAGGTCAGAACGTGAATCTGAGCGTGTTTCTGGCCAGGGAACAGCATCAGATCACAGTGCAATGCTTATTTGGTATCGATTGGTCCAATGTGCTTGTATGGCCAATTTTAAGTGAATATAAGCTTCTGAAGTGAAGATATGTACTTTTTCAAAAGCTTTCTTTTTTTTAGTTTTGCTTGTCAAAAATGTCCTTTCTGTGTGGAACTTAGTGGGAAAGTGACGAACTTGAGTGAATTGTGACTATATGACTGAATTCGCGTGATTATGCGATTATCTCTGTCAGGAAGCGCGCTAGAGCGCTGAAACTGTGGCTATACGCACTTTCATGAAAACACGCTTCTTTGAGGTTTTAAACTCAGAAAGTGAAACTGTGCGTGTTTCTGGCCAGGGAACAGCTTCAGGTCACAGTGCAATGCTTATATGGTATCGTTTGGTCCAATGTGCTTGTATGGCCATTTGGAAGTGAATATCAGCTTCTGAAGTGAAGATATGTACTTTTTCAAAAACTTTCTTTTTTTTTAGTTTTGCTTGTCAAAAATGTCCTTTCTGTGTGTAACTTAGTGGGAAAGTGACGAACTTGAGTGAATTGTGACAATATGACTGAATTGGAGTGAATATGCGTTTATCTCTGTAAGAAAGCGAGCTAGAGTGCTGAAACTGTGGCTATACGCACTTTCATGAAAACATGCTTCTTTGAGGTTTTAAGCTCAGAACGTGAATCTGAGCGTGTTTCTGGCTTGGCAACAGCTTCAGATCATAGTGCAATGCTTATATGGTATTGTTTGTTCCAATGTGCTTGTATGGCCATTTGGAAGTGAATAGAAGCTTCTGAAGTGAAGATATGCACTTTTTCAAAAACTTTCTTTTTTTTAGGTTTTTCTTGTAAAAAATGTCCTTTCTGTGTGTAACTTAGTGGGAAAGTGACAAACTTGAGTGAATTGTGACAATATGACTGAATTGGAGTGAATATGCGTTTATCTCTGTAAGAAAGCGAGCTAGAGCGCTGAAACTGTGGCTATACGCACTTTCATGAAAACATGCTTCTTTGAGGTTTTAAGCTCAGAACGTGAATCTGAGCGTGTTTCTGGCCTGGCAACAGCTTTAGATCATAGTGCAATGCTTATATTGTTTCGTTTGTTCCAATGTGCTTGTATGGCCATTTGGAAGTGAATAGAAGCTTCTGAAGTGAAGATATGCACTTTTTCAAAAACTTTCTTTTTTTTTTAATTTTGCTTGTCAAAAATGTCCTTTCTGTGTGTAACCCAGTGGGAAAGTGACAAACTTGAGTGAATTGTGACTATATGACTGAATTCGAGTGATTATGCGTTTATCTCTGTAAGGAAGCGAGCTAGAGCGCTGAAACTGTGGCGATGCTTGCTTTCATGAAAACACGCTTCTTTGAGTTTTTAAGCTCAGAATGTGAAACTGCGTGCTTCTGGCCAGGGAACAGCTTCAGATCACAGTGCATTGCATATATTGTATCGATTGGTCCAATGTGCTTGTATGGCCAATTTTAAGTGAATATAAGCTTCTGAAGTGAAGATATGTACTTTTTCAAAAGCTTTCTTTTTTTTAGTTTTGCTTGTCAAAAATGTCCTTTCTGTGTGTAACTTAGTGGGAAAGTGACAAACTTGAGTGAATTGTGACAATATGACTGAATTGGAGTGAATATGCGTTTATCTCTGTAAGAAAGCGAGCTAGAGCGCTGAAACTGTGGCTATACGCACTTTCATGAAAACACGCTTCTTTGAGGTTTTAAGCTTAGAAAGTGAAACTGTGCGTGTTTCTGGCCAGGGAACAGCTTCAGATCACAGTGCAATGCATATATTGTATCGTTTGTTCCAATGTGCTTGTATGGCCATTTGGAAGTGAATAGAAGCTTCTGAAGTGAAGATATGCACTTTTTCAAAAACTTTCTTTTTTTTTAGTTTTGCTTGTCAAAAATGTCCTTTCTGTGTGTAACCCAGTGGGAAAGTGACAAACTTGAGTGAATTGTGACTATATGACTGAATTCGAGTGATTATGCGTTTAAGTCTGTAAGAAAGCGCGCTAGAGCGCTGAAACTGTGGCTAAACGCATTTTCATGGAAACACGCTTCTTTGAGGTTTGAAGCTCAGAACGTGAATCTGAGCGTGTTTCTGGCCAGGGAACAGCAACAGATCACAGTGCAATGCTTATATGGTTTCGATTGGTCCAATGTGCTTGTATGGCCAATTTTAAGTGAATATAAGCTTCTGAAGTGAAGATATGTACTTTTCAAAAACTTTCTTTTTTTTAGTTTTGCTTGTCAAAAATGTCCATTCTGTGTGTAACCCAGTGGGAAAGTGAAAAACTTGAGTGAATTGTGACTATATGACTGAATTCGCGTGATTATGCGATTATCTCTGTCAGGAAGCGCGCTAGAGCGCTGAAACTGTGGCTATACGCACTTTCATGAAAACACGCTTCTTTGAGGTTTTAAACTCAGAAAGTGAAACTGTGCGTGTTTCTGGCCAGGGAACAGCTTCAGATCACAGTGCAATGCTTAAATGGTATCGTTTGGTCCAATGTGCTTGTATGGCCATTTGGAAGTGAATATAAGCTTCTGAAGTGAAGATATGTACTTTTTCAAAAACTTTCTTTTTTTTTAGTTTTGCTTGTCAAAAATGTCCTTTCTGTGTGTAACTTAGTGGGAAAGTGACAAACTTGAGTGAATTGTGACAATATGACTGAATTGGAGTGAATATGCGTTTATCTCTGTAAGAAAGCGAGCTAGAGCGCTGAAACTGTGGCTATACGCACTTTCATGAAAACATGCTTCTTTGAGGTTTTAAGCTCAGAACATGAATCTGAGCGTGTTTCTGGCCTGGCAACAGCTTCAGATCATAGTGCAGTGCTTATATGGTATCGTTTGTTCCAATGTGCTTGTATGGCCATTTGGAAGTGAATAGAAGCTTCTGAAGTGAAGATATGTACTTTTTCAAAAACTTTCTTTTTTTTTTGTTTTTTCTTGTCAAAAATGTCCTTTCTGTGTGTAACTTAGTGGGAAAGTGACAAACTTGAGTGAATTGTGACAATATGACTGAATTGGAGTGAATATGCGTTTATCTCTGTAAGAAAGCGAGCTAGAGCGCTGAAACTGTGGCTATACGCACTTTCATGAAAACATGCTTCTTTGAGGTTTTAAGCTCAGAACATGAATCTGAGCGTGTTTCTGGCCTGGCAACAGCTTCAGATCATAGTGCAATGCTTATATGGTATCGTTTGTTCCAATGTGCTTGTATGGCCATTTGGAAGTGAATAGAAGCTTCTGAAGTGAAGATATGCACTTTTTCAAAAACTTTCTTTTTTTTTTTATTTTGCTTGTCAAAAATGTCCTTTCTGTCTGTAACCCAGTGGGAAAGTGACAAACTTGAGTGAATTGTGACTATATGACTGAATTCGAGTGATTATGCGTTTATCTCTGTAAGGAAGCAGGCTAGAGCGCTGAAACTGTGGCTATGCTTGCTTTCATGAAAACACGCTTCTTTGAGTTTTTAAGCTCAGAATGTGAAACTGCGTGCTTCTGGCCAGGGAACAGCTTCAGATCACAGTGCATTGCATATATTGTATCGATTGGTCCAATGTGCTTGTATGGCCAGTTTTAAGTGAATATAAGCTTCTGAAGTGAAGATATGTACTTTTTCAAAAGCTTTCTTTTTTTTAGTTTTGCTTGTCAAAAATGTCCTTTCTGTGTGTAACTTAGTGGGAAAGTGACAAACTTGAGTGAATTGTGACAATATGACTGAATTGGAGTGAATATGCGTTTATCTCTGTAAGAAAGCGAGCTAGAGCGCTGAAACTGTGGCTATACGCACTTTCATGAAAACACGCTTCTTTGAGGTTTTAAGCTTAGAAAGTGAAACTGTGCGTGTTTCTGGCCAGGGAACAGCTTCAGATCACAGTGCAATGCATATATTGTATCGTTTGTTCCAATGTGCTTGTATGGCCATTTGGAAGTGAATAGAAGCTTCTGAAGTGAAGATATGCACTTTTTCAAAAACTTTCCTTTTTTTTAGTTTTGCTTGTCAAAAATGTCCTTTCTGTATGTAACCCAGTGGGAAAGTGACAAACTTGAGTGAATTGTGACTATATGACTGAATTCGAGTGATTATGCGTTTATCTCTGTAAGGAAGCGCGCTAGAGCGCTGAAACTGTGGCTAAACGCACTTTCATGGAAACACGCTTCTTTGAGGTTTTAAGCTCAGAACGTGAATCTGAGCGTGTTTCTGGCCAGGGAACAGCAACAGATCACAGTGCAATGCTTATATGGTATCGATTGGTCCAATGTGCTTGTATGGCCAATTTTAAGTGAATATAAGCTTCTGAAGTGAAGATATGTACTTTTCAAAAACTTTCTTTTTTTTAGTTTTGCTTGTCAAAAATGTCCATTCTGTGTGTAACCCAGTGGGAAAGTGAAAAACTTGAGTGAATTGTGACTATATGACTGAATTCGCGTGATTATGCGATTATCTCTGTCAGGAAGCGCACTAGAGCGCTGAAACTGTGGCTATACGCACTTCCATGAAAACACGCTTCTTTGAGGTTTTAAACTCAGAAAGTGAAACTGTGCGTGTTTCTGGCCAGGGAACAGCTTCAGATCACAGTGCAATGCTTATATGGTATCGTTTGGTCCAATGTGCTTGTATGGCCATTTGGAAGTGAATAGAAGCTTCTGAAGTGAAGATATGCACTTTTTCAAAAACTTTCTTTTTTTTTAATTTTGCTTGTCAAAAATGTCCTTTCTGTGTGTAACTTAGTGGGAAAGTGACAAACTTGAGTGAATTGTGACTATATGACTGAATTGGAGTGATTATGCGTTTATCTCTTTAAGGAAGCGCGCTAGAGCGCTGAAACTGTGGCTATACGTGCTTTCATGAAAACACGCTTCTTTGAGGTTTTAAGCTCAAAAAGTGAAACTGTGCGTGATTCTGGCCAGGGAACAGCTTCAGATCACAGTGCAATGCTTATATGTTATCGTTTGGTCCAATGTGCTTGTATGGCCATTTGGAAGTGAATAGAAGCTTCTGAAGTGAAGATATGCACTTTTTCAAAAACTTAGTTTTTTTTAGTTTTTTCTTGTCAAAAATGTCCTTTCTGTGTGTAACTTAGTGGGAAAGTGAAAAACTTGAGTGAATTGTGACAAAATGACTGATTTTGAGTGAATATGCGTTTATCTCTGTCAGGAAGCGCGCGAGAGCGCTGAAACTGTGGCTATACGTGCTTTCATGAAAACACGCTTCTTTGAGGTTTGAAGCTCAGAACGTGAAACTGTGCGTGCTTCTGGCCAGGGAACAGCTTCAGATCACAGTGCATTGCATATATTGTATCTATTGGTCCAATGTCCTTGTATGGCCAATTTTAAGTGAATATAAGCTTCTGAAGTGAAGATATGTACTTTTCAAAAACTTTCTTTTTTTTTAATTTTGCTTGTAAAAAATGTCCATTCTGTGTGTAACCCAGTGGGAATGTGACAAACTTGAGTGAATTGTGACAATATGACTGAATTGGAGTGAATATGCGTTTATCTCTGTAAGAAAGCGAGCTAGAGCGCTGAAACTGTGGCTATACGCACTTTCATGAAAACATGCTTCTTTGAGGTTTTAAGCTCAGAACGTGAATCTGAGCGTGTTTCTGGCCTGGCAACAGCTTCAGATCATAGTGCAATGCTTATATGGTATCGTTTGTTCCAATGTGCTTGTATGGCCATTTGGAAGTGAATAGAAGCTTCTGAAGTGAAGATATGCACTTTTTCAAAAACTTTCTTTTTTTTTTAATTTTGCTTGTCAAAAATGTCCTTTCTGTGTGTAACCCAGTGGGAAAGTGACAAACTTGAGTGATTTGTGACTATATGACTGAATTCGAGTGATTATGCGTTTATCTCTGTATGGAAGCGAGCTAGAGCGCTGAAACTGTGGCTATGCTTGCTTTCATGAAAACACGCTTCTTTGAGTTTTTAAGCTCAGAATGTGAAACTGCGTGCTTCTGGCCAGGGAACAGCTTCAGATCACAGTGCATTGCATATATTGTATCGATTGGTCCAATGTGCTTGTATGGCCAATTTTAAGTGAATATAAGCTTCTGAAGTGAAGATATGTACTTTTTCAAAAGCTTTCTTTTTTTTAGTTTTGCTTGTCAAAAATGTCCTTTCTGTGTGTAACTTAGTGGGGAAGTGACAAACTTGAGTGAATTGTGACAATATGACTGAATTGGAGTGAATATGCGTTTATCTCTGTAAGAAAGCGAGCTAGAGCGCTGAAACTGTGGCTATACGCACTTTCATGAAAACACGCTTCTTTGAGGTTTTAAGCTTAGAAAGTGAAACTGTGCGTGTTTCTGGCCAGGGAACGGCTTCAGATCACAGTGCAATGCATATATTGTATCGTTTGTTCCAATGTGCTTGTATGGCCATTTGGAAGTGAAAAGAAGCTTCTGAAGTGAAGATATGCACTTTTTCAAAAACTTTCTTTTTTTTTAGTTTTGCTTGTCAAAAATGTCCTTTCTGTGTGTATCCCAGTGGGAAAGTGACAAACTTGAGTGAATTGTGACTATATGACTGAATTCGAGTGATTATGCGTTTATCTCTGTAAGGAAGCGCGCGAGAGCGCTGAAACTGTGGCTATACGTGCTTTCATGAAAACACGCTTCTTTGAGGTTTTAAGGTCAGAATGTGAAACTGTGCGTGCTTCTGGCCAGGGAACAGCTTCAGATCACAGTGCATTGCATATATTGTTTCGATTGGTCCAATGTGCTTGTATGGCCAATTTTAAGTGAATATAAGCTTCTGAAGTGAAGACATGTACTTTTTCAAAAACTTTCTTTTTTTTAGTATTGCTTGTCAAAAATGTCCTTTCTGTGTGTAACTTAGTGGGAAAGTGACAAACAAGATTGAATTGTGACAACATGACTGAATTGGAGTGAATATGCGTTTATCTCTGTAAGAAAGCGAGCTAGAGCGCTGAAACTGTGGCTATACGCACTTTCATGAAAACATGCTTCTTTGAGGTTTTAAGCTCAGAACGTGAAGCTGAGCGTGTTTCCGGCCTGGCAACAGCTTCAGATCACAGTGCAATGCATATATGGTATCGTTTGGTCCAATGTGCTTGTATGGCCATTTGGAAGTGAATATAAGCTTCTGAAGTGAAGATATGCACTTTTTCAAAAACTTTCTTTTTTTTAGTTTTGCTTGTCAAAAATGTCCTTTCTGTGTGTAACTTAGTGGGAAAGTGACAAACAAGATTGAATTGTGACAACATGACTGAATTGGAGTGAATATGCGTTTATCTCTGTAAGAAAGCGAGCTAGAGCGCTGAAACTGTGGCTATACGCACTTTCATGAAAACATGCTTCTTTGAGGTTTTAAGCTCAGAACGTGAAGCTGAGCGTGTTTCCGGCCTGGCAACAGCTTCAGATCACAGTGCAATGCATATATGGTATCGTTTGGTCCAATGTGCTTGTATGGCCATTTGGAAGTGAATATAAGCTTCTGAAGTGAAGATATGCACTTTTTCAAAAACTTTCTTTTTTTTAGTTTTGCTTGTCAAAAATGTCCTTTCTGTGTGTAACTTAGTGGGAAAGTGACAAACTTGAGTGAATTGTGACAATATGACTGAATTGGAGTGAATATGCGGTTATCTCTGTAAGAAAGCGAGCTAGAGCGCTGAAACTGTGGCTATACGCACTTTCATGAAAACATGCTTCTTTGAGGTTTTAAGCTCAGAACGTGAATCTGAGCGTGTTTCTGGCCTGGCAACAGCTTCAGATCACAGTGCATTGCATATATTGTATCTTTTGTTCCCATGTGCTTGTATGGCCATTTGGAAGTGATTTGAAGCTTCTGGAGTGAAGATATGCACTTTTTCAAAAACTTTCTTTTTTTTTGTTTTGCTTGTCAAAAATGTCCATTCTGTGTGTAACCCAGTGGGAAAGTGACAAACTTGAGTGACTTGTGACTATATGACTGAATTCGAGTGATTATGCGTTTATCTCTGAAAGGAAGCGAGCTACAGCGCTGAAACTGTGGCTATGCTTGCTTTCATGAAAACACGCTTCTTTGAGTTTTTAAGCTCAGAATGTGAAACTGTGCGTGCTTCTGGCCAGGGAACAGCTTCAGATCACAGTGCATTGCATATATTGTATCGATTGGTCCAATGTGCTTGTATGGCCAATTTTAAGTGAATATAAGCTTCTGAAGTGAAGATATGTACTTTTTCAAAAGCTTTCTTTTTTTTAGTTTTGCTTGTCAAAAATGTCCTTTCTGTGTGTAACTTAGTGGGAAAGTGACAAACTTGAGTGAATTGTGACAGTATGACTGAATTGGAGTGAATATGCGTTTATCTCTGTAAGAAAGCGAGCTAGAGCGCTGAAACTGTGGCTATACGCACTTTCATGAAAACACGCTTCTTTGAGGTTTTAAGCTCAGAACGTGAAACTGTGCGTGTTTCTGGCCAGGGAACAGCTTCAGATCACAGTGCAATGCATATATTGTATCGTTTGTTCCAATGTGCTTGTATGGCCATTTGGAAGTGAATAGAAGCTTCTGAAGTGAAGATACGTACTTTTTCAAAAGCTTTCTTTTGTTTAGTTTTGCTTGTCAAAAATGTCCTTTCTGTGTGTAACTTAGTGGGAAAGTGACAAACTTGATTGAATTGTGACAACATGACTGAATTGGAGTGAATATGCGTTTATCTCTGTAAGAAAGCGAGCTAGAGCGCTGAAACTGTGGCTATACGCACTTTCATGAAAACATGCTTCTTTGAGGTTTTAAGCTCAGAAAGTGAATCTGAGCGTGTTTCCGGCCTGGCAACAGCTTCAGATCACAGTGCAATGCATATATGGTATCGTTTGGTCCAATGTGCTTGTATGGCCATTTGGAAGTGAATATAAGCTTCTGAAGTGAAGATATGCACTTTTTCAAAAACTTTCTTTTTTTTAGTTTTTTCTTGTCAACAATGTCCTTTCTGTGTGTAACTTAGTGGGAAAGTGACAAACTTGAGTGAATTGTGACAATATGACTGAATTGGAGTGAATATGCGTTTATCTCTGTAAGAAAGCGAGCTAGAGCGCTGAAACTGTGGCTATACGCACTTTCATGAAAACACGCTTCTTTGAGGTTTTAAGCTCAGAAAGTGAAACTGTGCGTGTTTCTGGCCAGGGAACAGCTTCAGATCACAGTGCAATGCATATATTGTATCGTTTGTTCCAATGTGCTTGTATGGCCATTTGGAAGTGAATAGAAGCTTCTGAAGTGAAGATATGCACTTTTTCAAAAACTTTCTTTTTTTTTAATTTTGCTTGTCAAAAATGTCCATTCTGTGTGTAACCCAGTGGGAAAGTGACAAACTTGAGTGAATTGTGACTATATGACTGAATTGGAGTGATTATGCGTTCATCTCTGTAAGGAAGCGCGCTAGAGCGCTGAAACTGTGGCTATACGTGCTTTCATGAAAACATGCTTCTTTGAGGTTTTAAGCTCAGAACGTGAATCTGAGCGTGTTTCCGGCCTGGCAACAGCTTCAGATCACAGTGCAATGCATATATGGTAACGTTTGGTCCAATGTGCTTGTATGGCCATTTGGAAGTGAATATAAGCTTCTGAAGTGAAGATATGCACTTGTTCAAAAACTTTCTTTTTTTTAGTTTTGCTTGTCAAAAATGTCCTTTCTGTGTGTAACTTAGTGGGAAAGTGACAAACTTGAGTGAATTGTGACAATATGACTGAATTGGAGTGAATATGCGTTTATCTCTGTAAGAAAGCGAGCTAGAGCGCTGAAACTGTGGCTATACGCACTTTCATGAAAACACGCTTCTTTGACTTTTTAAGCTCAGAAAGTGAAACTGTGCGTGTTTCTGGCCAGGGAACAGCTTCAGATCACAGTGCAATGCATATATTGTATCGTTTGTTCCAATGTGCTTGTATGGCCATTTGGAAGTGAATAGAAGCTTCTGAAGTGAAGATATGCACTTTTTCAAAAACTTTCTTTTTTTTAATTTTGCTTGTCAAAAATGTCCTTTCTGTGTGTAACCCAGTGGGAAAGTGACAAACTTGAGTGAATTGTGACAATATGACTGAATTGGAGTGAATATGCGTTTATCTCTGTAAGAAAGCGAGCTAGAGCGCTGAAACTGTGGCTATACGCACTTTCATGAAAACATGCTTCTTTGAGGTTTAAAGCTCAGAACGTGAATCTGAGCGTGTTTCTGGCCTGGCAACAGCTTCAGATCACAGTGCAATGCATATATTGGATCTTTTGTTCCCATGTGCTTGTATGGCCATTTGGAAGTGAATTGAAGCTTCTGAAGTGAAGATATGCACTTTTTCAAAAACTTTCTTTTTTTTTGTTTTGCTTGTCAAAAATGTCCATTCTGTGTGTTACCCAGTGGGAAAGTGACAAACTTGAGTGAATTGTGACTATTTGACTGAATTCGAGTGATTATGCGTTTATCTCTGTAAGGAAGCGAGCTAGAGCGCTGAAACTGTGGCTATGCTTGCTTTCATGAAAACACGCTTCTTTGAGGTTTTAAGCTCAGAATGTGAAACTGTGCGTGTTTCTGGCCAGGGAATAGCTTCAGATCACAGTGCAATGCTTATATGGTATCGATTGGTCCAATGTGCTTGTATGGCCATTTGGAAGTGAATATAAGCTTCTGAAGTGAAGATATGCACTTTTTCAAAAACTTTCTTTTTTTTAGTTTTGCTTGTCAAAAATGTCCTTTCTGTGTGTAACTTAGTGGGAAAGTGACAAACTTGAGTGAATTGTGACAATATGACTGAATTGGAGTGAATATGCGTTTATCTCTGTAAGAAAGGGAGCTAGAGCGCTGAAACTGTGGCTATACGCACTTTCATGAAAACATGCTTCTTTGAGGTTTTAAGCTCAGAACGTGAATCTGGGCGTGTTTCTGGCCTGGCAACAGCTTCAGATCACAGTGCAATGCATATATTGTATCTTTTGTTCCAATGTGCTTGTATGGCCATTTGGAAGTGAATTGAAGCTTCTGAAGTGAAGATATGCACTTTTTCAAAAACTTTCTTTTTTTTTGTTTTGCTTGTCAAAAATGTCCATTCTGTGTGTAACCCAGTGGGAAAGTGACAAACTTGAGTGAATTGTGACTATATGACTGAATTCGAGTGATTATGCGTTTATCTCTGGAAGGAAGCGAGCTAGAGCGCTGAAACTGTGGCTATGCTTGCTTTCATGAAAACACGCTTCTTTGAGGTTTTTAGCTCAGAAAGTGAAACTGTGCGTGTTTCTGGCCAGGGAACAGCTTCAGATCACAGTGCAATGCTTATATGGTATCGTTTGGTCCAATGTGCTTGTATGGCCATTTGGAAGTGAATAGAAGCTTCTGAAGTGAAGATATGCACTTTTTCAAAAACTTTCTTTTTTTTAGTTTTTTCTTGTCAAAAATGTCCTTTCTGTGTGTAACTTAGTGGGAAAGTGACAAACTTGAGTGAATTGTGACAATATGACTGAATTGGAGTGAATATGCGTTTATCTCTGTAAGGAAGCGTGCTTGAGCGCTGAAACTGTGGCTGTACGTGCTTTCATGAAAACACGCTTCTTTGAGGTTTTAAGCTCCGAACGTGAAACTGTGCGTGCTTCTGGCCAGGGAACAGCTTCAGATCACACTGCATTACATATATTGTATCGATTGGTCCAATGTGCTTGTATGGCCAATTTTAAGTGAATATAAGCTTCTGAAGTGAAGATATGTACTTTTCAAAAACTTTCTTTTTTTTTAATTTTGCTTGTCAAAAATGTCCATTCTCTGTGTAACTTAGTGAGAATGTGACAAACTTGAGTGAATTGTGACAATATGACTGAATTGGAGTGAATATGCGTTTATCTCTGTAAGAAAGCGAGCTAGAGCGCTGAAACTGTGGCTATACGCACTTTCATGAAAACACGCTTCTTTGAGGTTTTAAGCTTAGAAAGTGAAACTGTGCGTGTTTCTGGCCAGGGAACAGCTTCAGATCACAGTGCAATGCATATATTGTATCGTTTGTTCCAATGTGCTTGTATGGCCATTTGGAAGTGAATAGAAGCTTCTGAAGTGAAGATATGCACTTTTTCAAAAACTTTCTTTTTTTTTAGTTTTGCTTGTCAAAAATGTCCTTTCTGTATGTAACCCAGTGGGAAAGTGACAAACTTGAGTGAATTGTGACTATATGACTGAATTCGAGTGATTATGCGTTTATCTCTGTAAGGAAGCGCGCTAGAGCGCTGAAACTGTGGCTAAACGCACTTTCATGGAAACACGCTTCTTTGAGGTTTTAAGCTCAGAACGTGAATCTGAGCGTGTTTCTGGCCAGGGAACAGCAACAGATCACAGTGCAATGCTTATATGGTATCGTTTGTTCCAATGTGCTTGTATGGCCATTTGGAAGTGAATAGAAGCTTCTGAAGTGAAGATATGCACTTTTTCAAAAACTTTCTTTTTTTAATTTTGCTTGTCAAAAATGTCCTTTCTGTGTGTAACCCAGTGGGAAAGTGACAAACTTGAGTGATTTGTGACTATATGACTGAATTCGAGTGATTATGCGTTTATCTCTGTATGGAAGCGAGCTAGAGCGCTGAAACTGTGGCTATGCTTGCTTTCATGAAAACACGCTTCTTTGAGTTTTTAAGCTCAGAATGTGAAACTGCGTGCTTCTGGCCAGGGAACAGCTTCAGATCACAGTGCATTGCATATATTGTATCGATTGGTCCAATGTGCTTGTATGGCCAATTTTAAGTGAATATAAGCTTCTGAAGTGAAGATATGTACTTTTTCAAAAGCTTTCTTTTTTTTAGTTTTGCTTGTCAAAAATGTCCTTTCTGTGTGTAACTTAGTGGGGAAGTGACAAACTTGAGTGAATTGTGACAATATGACTGAATTGGAGTGAATATGCGTTTATCTCTGTAAGAAAGCGAGCTAGAGCGCTGAAACTGTGGCTATACGCACTTTCATGAAAACACGCTTCTTTGAGGTTTTAAGCTTAGAAAGTGAAACTGTGCGTGTTTCTGGCCAGGGAACGGCTTCAGATCACAGTGCAATGCATATATTGTATCGTTTGTTCCAATGTGCTTGTATGGCCATTTGGAAGTGAAAAGAAGCTTCTGAAGTGAAGATATGCACTTTTTCAAAAACTTTCTTTTTTTTTAGTTTTGCTTGTCAAAAATGTCCTTTCTGTGTGTATCCCAGTGGGAAAGTGACAAACTTGAGTGAATTGTGACTATATGACTGAATTCGAGTGATTATGCGTTTATCTCTGTAAGGAAGCGCGCTAGAGCGCTGAAACTGTGGCTATACGTGCTTTCATGAAAACACGCTTCTTTGAGGTTTTAAGGTCAGAATGTGAAACTGTGCGTGCTTCTGGCCAGGGAACAGCTTCAGATCACAGTGCATTGCATATATTGTTTCGATTGGTCCAATGTGCTTGTATGGCCAATTTTAAGTGAATATAAGCTTCTGAAGTGAAGACATGTACTTTTTCAAAAACTTTCTTTTTTTTAGTTTTGCTTGTCAAAAATGTCCTTTCTGTGTGTAACTTAGTGGGAAAGTGACAAACAAGATTGAATTGTGACAACATGACTGAATTGGAGTGAATATGCGTTTATCTCTGTAAGAAAGCGAGCTAGAGCGCTGAAACTGTGGCTATACGCACTTTCATGAAAACATGCTTCTTTGAGGTTTTAAGCTCAGAACGTGAAGCTGAGCGTGTTTCCGGCCTGGCAACAGCTTCAGATCACAGTGCAATGCATATATGGTATCGTTTGGTCCAATGTGCTTGTATGGCCATTTGGAAGTGAATATAAGCTTCTGAAGTGAAGATATGCACTTTTTCAAAAACTTTCTTTTTTTTAGTTTTGCTTGTCAAAAATGTCCTTTCTGTGTGTAACTTAGTGGGAAAGTGACAAACTTGAGTGAATTGTGACAATATGACTGAATTGGAGTGAATATGCGTTTATCTCTGTAAGAAAGCGAGCTAGAGCGCTGAAACTGTGGCTATACGCACTTTCATGAAAACATGCTTCTTTGAGGTTTTAAGCTCAGAACGTGAATCTGAGCGTGTTTCTGGCCTGGCAACAGCTTCAGATCACAGTGCATTGCATATATTGTATCTTTTGTTCCCATGTGCTTGTATGGCCATTTGGAAGTGATTTGAAGCTTCTGGAGTGAAGATATGCACTTTTTCAAAAACTTTCTTTTTTTTTGTTTTGCTTGTCAAAAATGTCCATTCTGTGTGTAACCCAGTGGGAAAGTGACAAACTTGAGTGACTTGTGACTATATGACTGAATTCGAGTGATTATGCGTTTATCTCTGAAAGGAAGCGAGCTACAGCGCTGAAACTGTGGCTATGCTTGCTTTCATGAAAACACGCTTCTTTGAGTTTTTAAGCTCAGAATGTGAAACTGTGCGTGCTTCTGGCCAGGGAACAGCTTCAGATCACAGTGCATTGCATATATTGTATCGATTGGTCCAATGTGCTTGTATGGCCAATTTTAAGTGAATATAAGCTTCTGAAGTGAAGATATGTACTTTTTCAAAAGCTTTCTTTTTTTTAGTTTTGCTTGTCAAAAATGTCCTTTCTGTGTGTAACTTAGTGGGAAAGTGACAAACTTGAGTGAATTGTGACAGTATGACTGAATTGGAGTGAATATGCGTTTATCTCTGTAAGAAAGCGAGCTAGAGCGCTGAAACTGTGGCTATACGCACTTTCATGAAAACACGCTTCTTTGAGGTTTTAAGCTCAGAACGTGAAACTGTGCGTGTTTCTGGCCAGGGAACAGCTTCAGATCACAGTGCAATGCATATATTGTATCGTTTGTTCCAATGTGCTTGTATGGCCATTTGGAAGTGAATAGAAGCTTCTGAAGTGAAGATACGTACTTTTTCAAAAGCTTTCTTTTGTTTAGTTTTGCTTGTCAAAAATGTCCTTTCTGTGTGTAACTTAGTGGGAAAGTGACAAACTTGATTGAATTGTGACAACATGACTGAATTGGAGTGAATATGCGTTTATCTCTGTAAGAAAGCGAGCTAGAGCGCTGAAACTGTGGCTATACGCACTTTCATGAAAACATGCTTCTTTGAGGTTTTAAGCTCAGAAAGTGAATCTGAGCGTGTTTCCGGCCTGGCAACAGCTTCAGATCACAGTGCAATGCATATATGGTATCGTTTGGTCCAATGTGCTTGTATGGCCATTTGGAAGTGAATATAAGCTTCTGAAGTGAAGATATGCACTTTTTCAAAAACTTTCTTTTTTTTAGTTTTTTCTTGTCAACAATGTCCTTTCTGTGTGTAACTTAGTGGGAAAGTGACAAACTTGAGTGAATTGTGACAATATGACTGAATTGGAGTGAATATGCGTTTATCTCTGTAAGAAAGCGAGCTAGAGCGCTGAAACTGTGGCTATACGCACTTTCATGAAAACACGCTTCTTTGAGGTTTTAAGCTCAGAAAGTGAAACTGTGCGTGTTTCTGGCCAGGGAACAGCTTCAGATCACAGTGCAATGCATATATTGTATCGTTTGTTCCAATGTGCTTGTATGGCCATTTGGAAGTGAATAGAAGCTTCTGAAGTGAAGATATGCACTTTTTCAAAAACTTTCTTTTTTTTTAATTTTGCTTGTCAAAAATGTCCATTCTGTGTGTAACCCAGTGGGAAAGTGACAAACTTGAGTGAATTGTGACTATATGACTGAATTGGAGTGATTATGCGTTCATCTCTGTAAGGAAGCGCGCTAGAGCGCTGAAACTGTGGCTATACGTGCTTTCATGAAAACATGCTTCTTTGAGGTTTTAAGCTCAGAACGTGAATCTGAGCGTGTTTCCGGCCTGGCAACAGCTTCAGATCACAGTGCAATGCATATATGGTAACGTTTGGTCCAATGTGCTTGTATGGCCATTTGGAAGTGAATATAAGCTTCTGAAGTGAAGATATGCACTTGTTCAAAAACTTTCTTTTTTTTAGTTTTGCTTGTCAAAAATGTCCTTTCTGTGTGTAACTTAGTGGGAAAGTGACAAACTTGAGTGAATTGTGACAATATGACTGAATTGGAGTGAATATGCGTTTATCTCTGTAAGAAAGCGAGCTAGAGCGCTGAAACTGTGGCTATACGCACTTTCATGAAAACATGCTTCTTTGAGGTTTTAAGCTCAGAACGTGAATCTGAGCGTGTTTCTGGCCTGGCAACAGCTTCAGATCACAGTGCAATGCATATATTGTATCTTTTGATCCCATGTGCTTGTATGGCCATTTGGAAGTGAATTGAAGCTTCTGAAGTGAAGATATGCACTTTTTCAAAAACTTTCTTTTTTTTTGTTTTGCTTGTCAAAAATGTCCATTCTGTGTGTAACCCAGTGGGAAAGTGACAAACTTGAGTGAATTGTGACTATATGACTGAATTCGAGTGATTATGCGTTTATCTCTGTAAGGAAGCGAGCTAGAGCGCTGAAACTGTGGCTATGCTTGCTTTCATGAAAACACGCTTCTTTGAGGTTTTAAGCTCAGAATGTGAAACTGTGCGTTTTTCTGGCCAGGGAATAGTTTCAGATCACAGTGCAATGCTTATATGGTATCGATTGGTCCAATGTGCTTGTATGGCCATTTGGAAGTGAATATAAGCTTCTGAAGTGAAGATATGCACTTTTTCAAAAACTTTCTTTTTTTTAGTTTTGCTTGTCAAAAATGTCCTTTCTGTGTGTAACTTAGTGGGAAAGTGACAAACTTGAGTGAATTGTGACAATATGACTGAATGGGAGTGAATATGCGTTTATGTCTGTAAGAAAGCGAGCTAGAGCGCTGAAACTGTGGCTATACGCACTTTCATGAAAACATGCTTCTTTAAGGTTTTAAGCTCAGAACGTGAACCTGAGCGTGTTTCTGGCCTGGCAACAGCTTCAGATCACAGTGCATTGCATATATTGTATCTTTTGTTCCCATGTGCTTGTATGGCCATTTGGAAGTGATTTGAAGCTTCTGAAGTGAAGATATGCACTTTTTCAAAAACTTTCTTTTTTTTTTGTTTTGCTTGTCAAAAATGTCCATTCTGTGTGTAACCCAGTGGGAAAGTGACAAACTTGAGTGAATTGTGACTATTTGACTGAATTCGAGTGATTTTGCGTTTATCTCTGTAAGGAAGCGAGCTAGAGCGCTGAAACTGTGGCTATGCTTGCTTTCATGAAAACACGCTTCTTTGAGTTTTTAAGCTCAGAATGTGAAACTGTGCGTGCTTCTGGCCAGGGAACAGCTTCAGATCACAGTGCATTGCATATATTGTATCGATTGGTCCAATGTGCTTGTATGGCCAATTTTAAGTGAATATAAGCTTCTGAAGTGAAGATATGTACTTTTTCAAAAGCTTTCTTTTTTTTAGTTTTGCTTGTCAAAAATGTCCTTTCTGTGTGTAACTTAGTGGGAAAGTGACAAACTTGAGTGAATTGTGACAGTATGACTGAATTGGAGTGAATATGCGTTTATCTCTGTAAGAAAGCAAGCTAGAGCGCTGAAACTGTGGCTATACGCACTTTCATGAAAACACGCTTCTTTGACTTTTTAAGCTCAGAAAGTGAAACTGTGCGTGTTTCTGGCCAGGGAACAGCTTCAGATCACAGTGCAATGCATATATTGTATCGTTTGTTCCAATGTGCTTGTATGGCCATTTGGAAGTGAATAGAAGCTTCTGAAGTGAAGATATGCACTTTTTCAAAAACTTTCTTTTTTTTAATTTTGCTTGTCAAAAATGTCCTTTCTGTGTGTAACCCAGTGGGAAAGTGACAAACTTGAGTGAATTGTGACAATATGACTGAATTGGAGTGAATATGCGTTTATCTCTGTAAGAAAGCGAGCTAGAGCGCTGAAACTGTGGCTATACGCACTTTCATGAAAACATGCTTCTTTGAGGTTTAAAGCTCAGAACGTGAATCTGAGCGTGTTTCTGGCCTGGCAACAGCTTCAGATCACAGTGCAATGCATATATTGGATCTTTTGTTCCCATGTGCTTGTATGGCCATTTGGAAGTGAATTGAAGCTTCTGAAGTGAAGATATGCACTTTTTCAAAAACTTTCTTTTTTTTTGTTTTGCTTGTCAAAAATGTCCATTCTGTGTGTTACCCAGTGGGAAAGTGACAAACTTGAGTGAATTGTGACTATTTGACTGAATTCGAGTGATTATGCGTTTATCTCTGTAAGGAAGCGAGCTAGAGCGCTGAAACTGTGGCTATGCTTGCTTTCATGAAAACACGCTTCTTTGAGGTTTTAAGCTCAGAATGTGAAACTGTGCGTGTTTCTGGCCAGGGAATAGCTTCAGATCACAGTGCAATGCTTATATGGTATCGATTGGTCCAATGTGCTTGTATGGCCATTTGGAAGTGAATATAAGCTTCTGAAGTGAAGATATGCACTTTTTCAAAAACTTTCTTTTTTTTAGTTTTGCTTGTCAAAAATGTCCTTTCTGTGTGTAACTTAGTGGGAAAGTGACAAACTTGAGTGAATTGTGACAATATGACTGAATTGGAGTGAATATGCGTTTATCTCTGTAAGAAAGGGAGCTAGAGCGCTGAAACTGTGGCTATACGCACTTTCATGAAAACATGCTTCTTTGAGGTTTTAAGCTCAGAACGTGAATCTGGGCGTGTTTCTGGCCTGGCAACAGCTTCAGATCACAGTGCAATGCATATATTGTATCTTTTGTTCCAATGTGCTTGTATGGCCATTTGGAAGTGAATTGAAGCTTCTGAAGTGAAGATATGCACTTTTTCAAAAACTTTCTTTTTTTTTGTTTTGCTTGTCAAAAATGTCCATTCTGTGTGTAACCCAGTGGGAAAGTGACAAACTTGAGTGAATTGTGACTATATGACTGAATTCGAGTGATTATGCGTTTATCTCTGGAAGGAAGCGAGCTAGAGCGCTGAAACTGTGGCTATGCTTGCTTTCATGAAAACACGCTTCTTTGAGGTTTTTAGCTCAGAAAGTGAAACTGTGCGTGTTTCTGGCCAGGGAACAGCTTCAGATCACAGTGCAATGCTTATATGGTATCGTTTGGTCCAATGTGCTTGTATGGCCATTTGGAAGTGAATAGAAGCTTCTGAAGTGAAGATATGCACTTTTTCAAAAACTTTCTTTTTTTTAGTTTTTTCTTGTCAAAAATGTCCTTTCTGTGTGTAACTTAGTGGGAAAGTGACAAACTTGAGTGAATTGTGACAATATGACTGAATTGGAGTGAATATGCGTTTATCTCTGTAAGGAAGCGTGCTTGAGCGCTGAAACTGTGGCTATACGTGCTTTCATGAAAACACGCTTCTTTGAGGATTTAAGCTCCGAACGTGAAACTGTGCGTGCTTCTGGCCAGGGAACAGCTTCAGATCACACTGCATTGCATATATTGTATCGATTGGTCCAATGTGCTTGTATGGCCAATTTTAAGTGAATATAAGCTTCTGAAGTGAAGATATGTACTTTTCAAAAACTTTCTTTTTTTTTAATTTTGCTTGTCAAAAATGTCCATTCTCTGTGTAACTTAGTGAGAAAGTGACAAACTTGAGTGAATTGTGACAATATGACTGAATTGGAGTGAATATGCGTTTATCTCTGTAAGAAAGCGAGCTAGAGCGCTGAAACTGTGGCTATACGCACTTTCATGAAAACACGCTTCTTTGAGGTTTTAAGCTCAGAAAGTGAAACTGTGCGTGTTTCTGGCCAGGGAACAGCTTCAGATCACAGTGCAATGCATATATTGTATCGTTTGTTCCAATGTGCTTGTATGGCCATTTGGAAGTGAATAGAAGCTTCTGAAGTGAAGATATGCACTTTTTCAAAAACTTTCTTTTTTTTTAATTTTGCTTGTCAAAAATGTCCATTCTGTGTGTAACCCAGTGGGAAAGTGAAAAACTTGAGTGAATTGTGACTATATGACTGAATTGGAGTGATTATGCGTTCATCTCTGTAAGGAAGCGCGCTAGAGCGCTGAAACTGTGGCTATACGTGCTTTCATGAAAACATGCTTCTTTGAGGTTTTAAGCTCAGAACGTGAATCTGAGCGTGTTTCCGGCCTGGCAACAGCTTCAGATCACAGTGCAATGCATATATGGTAACGTTTGGTCCAATGTGCTTGTATGGCCATTTGGAAGTGAATATAAGCTTCTGAAGTGAAGATATGCACTTGTTCAAAAACTTTCTTTTTTTTTGTTTTGCTTGTCAAAAATGTCCATTCTGTGTGTAACCCAGTGGGAAAGTGACAAACTTGAGTGAATTGTGACTATATGACTGAATTCGAGTGATTATGCGTTTATCTCTGTAAGGAAGCGAGCTAGAGCGCTGAAACTGTGGCTATGCTTGCTTTCATGAAAACACGCTTCTTTGAGGTTTTAAGCTCAGAATGTGAAACTGTGCGTTTTTCTGGCCAGGGAATAGTTTCAGATCACAGTGCAATGCTTATATGGTATCGATTGGTCCAATGTGCTTGTATGGCCATTTGGAAGTGAATATAAGCTTCTGAAGTGAAGATATGCACTTTTTCAAAAACTTTCTTTTTTTTAGTTTTGCTTGTCAAAAATGTCCTTTCTGTGTGTAACTTAGTGGGAAAGTGACAAACTTGAGTGAATTGTGACAATATGACTGAATGGGAGTGAATATGCGTTTATCTCTGTAAGAAAGCGAGCTAGAGCGCTGAAACTGTGGCTATACGCACTTTCATGAAAACATGCTTCTTTGAGGTTTTAAGCTCAGAACGTGAACCTGAGCGTGTTTCTGGCCTGGCGACAGCTTCAGATCACAGTGCATTGCATATATTGTATCTTTTGTTCCCATGTGCTTGTATGGCCATTTGGAAGTGATTTGAAGCTTCTGAAGTGAAGATATGCACTTTTTCAAAAACTTTCTTTTTTTTTTGTTTTGCTTGTCAAAAATGTCCATTCTGTGTGTAACCCAGTGGGAAAGTGACAAACTTGAGTGAATTGTGACTATTTGACTGAATTCGAGTGATTTTGCGTTTATCTCTGTAAGGAAGCGAGCTAGAGCGCTGAAACTGTGGCTATGCTTGCTTTCATGAAAACACGCTTCTTTGAGTTTTTAAGCTCAGAATGTGAAACTGTGCGTGCTTCTGGCCAGGGAACAGCTTCAGATCACAGTGCATTGCATATATTGTATCGATTGGTCCAATGTGCTTGTATGGCCAATTTTAAGTGAATATAAGCTTCTGAAGTGAAGATATGTACTTTTTCAAAAGCTTTCTTTTTTTTAGTTTTGCTTGTCAAAAATGTCCTTTCTGTGTGTAACTTAGTGGGAAAGTGACAAACTTGAGTGAATTGTGACAGTATGACTGAATTGGAGTGAATATGCGTTTATCTCTGTAAGAAAGCAAGCTAGAGCGCTGAAACTGTGGCTATACGCACTTTCATGAAAACACGCTTCTTTGACTTTTTAAGCTCAGAAAGTGAAACTGTGCGTGTTTCTGGCCAGGGAACAGCTTCAGATCACAGTGCAATGCATATATTGTATCGTTTGTTCCAATGTGCTTGTATGGCCATTTGGAAGTGAATAGAAGCTTCTGAAGTGAAGATATGCACTTTTTCAAAAACTTTCTTTTTTTTAATTTTGCTTGTCAAAAATGTCCTTTCTGTGTGTAACCCAGTGGGAAAGTGACAAACTTGAGTGAATTGTGACAATATGACTGAATTGGAGTGAATATGCGTTTATCTCTGTAAGAAAGCGAGCTAGAGCGCTGAAACTGTGGCTATACGCACTTTCATGAAAACATGCTTCTTTGAGGTTTAAAGCTCAGAACGTGAATCTGAGCGTGTTTCTGGCCTGGCAACAGCTTCAGATCACAGTGCAATGCATATATTGGATCTTTTGTTCCCATGTGCTTGTATGGCCATTTGGAAGTGAATTGAAGCTTCTGAAGTGAAGATATGCACTTTTTCAAAAACTTTCTTTTTTTTTGTTTTGCTTGTCAAAAATGTCCATTCTGTGTGTTACCCAGTGGGAAAGTGACAAACTTGAGTGAATTGTGACTATTTGACTGAATTCGAGTGATTATGCGTTTATCTCTGTAAGGAAGCGAGCTAGAGCGCTGAAACTGTGGCTATGCTTGCTTTCATGAAAACACGCTTCTTTGAGGTTTTAAGCTCAGAACGTGAATCTGAGCGTGTTTCTGGCCTGGCAACAGCTTCAGATCACAGTGCAATGCATATATTGTATCTTTTGTTCCAATGTGCTTGTATGGCCATTTGGAAGTGAATTGAAGCTTCTGAAGTGAAGATATGCACTTTTTCAAAAACTTTCTTTTTTTTTGTTTTGCTTGTCAAAAATGTCCATTCTGTGTGTAACCCAGTGGGAAAGTGACAAACTTGAGTGAATTGTGACTATATGACTGAATTCGAGTGATTATGCGTTTATCTCTGGAAGGAAGCGAGCTAGAGCGCTGAAACTGTGGCTATGCTTGCTTTCATGAAAACACGCTTCTTTGAGGTTTTTAGCTCAGAAAGTGAAACTGTGCGTGTTTCTGGCCAGGGAACAGCTTCAGATCACAGTGCAATGCTTATATGGTATCGTTTGGTCCAATGTGCTTGTATGGCCATTTGGAAGTGAATAGAAGCTTCTGAAGTGAAGATATGCACTTTTTCAAAAACTTTCTTTTTTTTAGTTTTTTCTTGTCAAAAATGTCCTTTCTGTGTGTAACTTAGTGGGAAAGTGACAAACTTGAGTGAATTGTGACAATATGACTGAATTGGAGTGAATATGCGTTTATCTCTGTAAGGAAGCGTGCTTGAGCGCTGAAACTGTGGCTATACGTGCTTTCATGAAAACACGCTTCTTTGAGGTTTTAAGCTCCGAACGTGAAACTGTGCGTGCTTCTGGCCAGGGAACAGCTTCAGATCACACTGCATTGCATATATTGTATCGATTGGTCCAATGTGCTTGTATGGCCAATTTTAAGTGAATATAAGCTTCTGAAGTGAAGATATGTACTTTTCAAAAACTTTCTTTTTTTTTAATTTTGCTTGTCAAAAATGTCCATTCTCTGTGTAACTTAGTGAGAAAGTGACAAACTTGAGTGAATTGTGACAATATGACTGAATTGGAGTGAATATGCGTTTATCTCTGTAAGAAAGCGAGCTAGAGCGCTGAAACTGTGGCTATACGCACTTTCATGAAAACATGCTTCTTTGAGGTTTTAAGCTCAGAACGTGAATCTGAGCGTGTTTCCGGCCTGGCAACAGCTTCAGATCACAGTGCATTGCATATATTGTATCGATTGGTCCAATGTGCTTGTATGGCCAATTTTAAGTGAATATAAGCTTCTGAAGTGAAGATATGCACTTCTTCAAAAACTTTCTTTTTTTTAGATTTGCTTGTCAGAAATGTCCATTCTGTGTGTTACTCAGTGGGAAAGTGAACAACTTCAGTGAATTGTGACTATATCACTGAATTGGAGTGAATATGCTCGTATCTCTGTAAGGAAGCGCGCTTGAGCGCTGAAACTGTGGCTATACGCACTTTCATGAAAACACGCTTCTTTGAGGTTTTAAGCTCAGAAAGTGAAACTGTGCGTGTTTCTGGCCAGGGAACAGCTTCAGATCTCAGTGCAATGCTTATATGGTATCGTTTGGTCCAATGTGCTTGTATCGCCATTTGGAAGTGAATAGAAGCTTCTGAAGTGAAGATATGCACTTTTTCAAAAACTTTCTTTTTTTAGTTTTTTCTTGTCAAAAATGTCCTTTCTGTGTGTAACTTAGTGGGAAAGTGACAAACTTGAGTGAATTGTGACAATATGACTGAATTGGAGTGAATATGCGTTTATCTCTGTAAGGAAGCGCGCTAGAGCGCTGAAACTGTGGCTATATGCACTTTCATGAAAACATGCTTCTTTGAAGTTTCAAGCTCAGAACGTGAATCTGAGCGTGTTTGTGGCCTGGCAACAGCTTCAGATCACAGTGCAATGCATATATGGTATCGTTTGGTACAATGTGCTTGTATGGCCATTTGGAAGTGAATATAAGCTTCTGAAGTGAAGATATGCACTTTTTCAAAAACTTTCTTTTTTTTAGTTTTTTCTTGTCAAAAATGTCCTTTCTGTGTGTAACTTAGTGGGAAAGTGACAAACTTGAGTGAATTGTGACAATATGACTGAATTGGAGTGAATATGCGTTTATCTCTGTAAGAAAGCGAGCTAGAGCGCTGAAACTGTGGCTATACGCACTTTCATGAAAACATGCTTCTTTGAGGTTTTAAGCTCAGAACGTGAATCTGAGCGTGTTTCCGGCCTGGCAACAGCTTCAGATCACAGTGCATTGCATATATTGTATCGATTGGTCCAATGTGCTTGTATGGCCAATTTTAAGTGAATATAAGCTTCAGAAGTGAAGATATGTACTTTTCAAAAACTTTCTTTTTTTTTAATTTTGCTTGTCAAAAATGTCCATTCTGTGTGTAACCCAGTGGGAAAGTGACAAACTTGAGTGAATTGTGACAATATGACTGAATTAGAGTGAATATGCGTTTATCTCTGTAAGAAAGCGAGCTAGAGCGCTGAAACTGTAGCTAAACGCACTTTCATGGAAACACGCTTCTTTGAGGTTTTAAGCTCAGAACGTGAATCTGAGCGTGTTTCTGGCCAGGGAACAGCATCAGATCACAGTGCAATGCTTCTATGGTATCGATTGGTCCAATGTGCTTGTATGGCCAATTTTAAGTGAATATAAGCTTCTGAAGTGAAGATATGTACTTTTCAAAAACTTTCTTTTTTTTAGTTTTGCTTGTCAAAAATGTCCATTCTGTGTGTAACCCAGTGGGAAAGTGAAAAACTTGAGTGAATTGTGACTATATGACTGAATTGGAGTGAATATGCGTTTATCTCTGGAAGAAAGCGAGCTAGAGCGCTGAAACTGTGGCTATACGCACTTTCATGAAAACATGCTTCTTTGAGGTTTTAAGCTCAGAACGTGAATCTGAGCGTGTTTCCGGCTTGGCAACAGCTTCAGATCACAGTGCAATGCATATATTGTATCGTTTCTTCCAATGTGCTTGTATGGCCTTTTGGAAGTGAATATAAGCTTCTGAAGTGAAGATATGCACTTTTTTTTTAATTTTGCCTGTAAAAAATGTCCATTCTGTGTGTAACCCAGTGGGAAAGTGACAAACTTGAGCGAATTGTGACAATATGACTGAATTGGAGTGAATATGCGTTTATCTCTGTAAGAAAGCGAGCTAGAGCGCTGAAACTGTGGCTATATGCACTTTCATGAAAACATGCTTCTTTGAAGTTTCAAGCTCAGAACGTGAATCTGAGCGTGTTTGTGGCCTGGCAACAGCTTCAGATCACAGTGCAATGCATATATGGTATCGTTTGGTACAATGTGCTTGTATGGCCATTTGGAAGTGAATATAAGCTTCTGAAGTGAAGATATGCACTTTTTCAAAAACTTTCTTTTTTTTAGTTTTTTCTTGTCAAAAATGTCCTTTCTGTGTGTAACTTAGTGGGAAAGTGACAAACTTGAGTGAATTGTGACAATATGACTGAATTGGAGTGAATATGCGTTTATCTCTGTAAGGAAGCGTGCTTGAGCGCTGAAACTGTGGCTATACGTGCTTTCATGAAAACACGCTTCTTTGAGGTTTTAAGCTCCGAACGTGAATCTGAGCGTGTTTCCGGCCTGACAACAGCTTCAGATCACAGTGCATTGCATATATTGTATCGATTGGTCCAATGTGCTTGTATGGCCATTTGGAAGTGAATATAAGCTTCTGAAGTGAAGATATGCACTTTTTCAAAAACTTTCTTTTTTTTAGTTTTTTCTTGTCAAAAATGTCCTTTCTGTGTGTAACCTAGTGGGAAAGTGACAAACTTGAGTGAATTGTGACAATATGACTGAATTGGAGTGAATATGCGTTTATCTCTGTAAGAAAGCGAGCTAGAGCGCTGAAACTGTGGCTATACGCACTTTCATGAAAACATGCTTCTTTGAGGTTTTAAGCTCAGAACGTGAATCTGAGCGTGTTTCTGGCCTGGGAACAGCTTCAGATCACAGTGCAATGCGTATATGGTATCGTTTGGTCCTATGGCTTTTATGGCCATTTGGAAGTGAATATAAGCTTCTGAAGTGAAGATATGCACTTCTTCAAAAACTTTCTTTTTTTTAGATTTGCTTGTCAGAAATGTCCATTCTGTGTGTTACTCAGTGGGAAAGTGAACAACTTCAGTGAATTGTGACTATATCACTGAATTGGAGTGAATATGCTCGTATCTCTGTAAGGAAGCGCGCTTGAGCGCTGAAACTGTGGCTATACGCACTTTCATGAAAACACGCTTCTTTGAGGTTTTAAGCTCAGAAAGTGAAACTGTGCGTGTTTCTGGCCAGGGAACAGCTTCAGATCACAGTGCAATGCTTATATGGTATCGTTTAGTCCAATGTGCTTGTATGGCCATTTGGAAGTGAATAGAAGCTTCTGAAGTGAAGATATGCACTTTTTCAAAAACTTTCTTTTTTTTAGTTTTTTCTTGTCAAAAATGTCCTTTCTGTGTGTAACCTAGTGGGAAAGTGACAAACTTGAGTGAATTGTGACAATATGACTGAATTGGAGTGAATATGCGTTTATCTCTGTAAGAAAGCGAGCTAGAGCGCTGAAACTGTGGCTATACGCACTTTCATGAAAACATGCTTCTTTGAGGTTTTAAGCTCAGAACGTGAATCTGAGCGTGTTTCCGGCTTGGCAACAGCTTCAGATCACAGTGCAATGCATATATTGTATCGTTTCTTCCAATGTGCTTGTATGGCCTTTTGGAAGTGAATATAAGCTTCTGAAGTGAAGATATGCACTTTTTTTTTAATTTTGCCTGTAAAAAATGTCCATTCTGTGTGTAACCCAGTGGGAAAGTGACAAACTTGAGTGAATTGTGACAATATGACTGAATTGGAGTGAATATGCGTTTATCTCTGTAAGAAAGCGAGCTAGAGCGCTGAAACTGTGGCTATATGCACTTTCATGAAAACATGCTTCTTTGAAGTTTCAAGCTCAGAACGTGAATCTGAGCGTGTTTGTGGCCTGGCAACAGCTTCAGATCACAGTGCAATGCATATATGGTATCGTTTGGTACAATGTGCTTGTATGGCCATTTGGAAGTGAATATAAGCTTCTGAAGTGAAGATATGCACTTTTTCAAAAACTTTCTTTTTTTTAGTTTTTTCTTGTCAAAAATGTCCTTTCTGTGTGTAACTTAGTGGGAAAGTGACAAACTTGAGTGAATTGTGACAATATGACTGAATTGGAGTGAATATGCGTTTATCTCTGTAAGGAAGCGTGCTTGAGCGCTGAAACTGTGGCTATACGTGCTTTCATGAAAACACGCTTCTTTGAGGTTTTAAGCTCCGAACGTGAATCTGAGCGTGTTTCCGGCCTGACAACAGCTTCAGATCACAGTGCATTGCATATATTGTATCGATTGGTCCAATGTGCTTGTATGGCCAATTTTAAGTGAATATAAGCTTCTGAAGTGAAGATATGTACTTTTCAAAAACTTTCTTTTTTTTAGTTTTGCTTGTCAAAAACGTCCTTTCTGTGTGTAACTTAGTGAGAAAGTGACAAACTTGAGTGACTTGTGACAATATGACTGAATTGGAGTGAATATGCGTTTATCTCTGTAAGAAAGCGAGCTAGAGCGCTGAAACTGTGGCTATACGCACTTTCATGAAAACATGCTTCTTTGAGGTTTTAAGCTCAGAACGTGAATCTGAGCGTGTTTCTGGCCTGGGAACAGCTTCAGATCACAGTGCAATGCATATATGGTATCGTTTGGTACAATGTGCTTGTATGGCCATTTGGAAGTGAATATAAGCTTCTGAAGTGAAGATATGCACTTTTTCAAAAACTTTCTTTTTTTTAGTTTTTTCTTGTCAAAAATGTCCTTTCTGTGTGTAACTTAGTGGGAAAGTGACAAACTTGAGTGAATTGTGACAATATGACTGAATTGGAGTGAATATGCGTTTATCTCTGTAAGGAAGCGTGCTTGAGCGCTGAAACTGTGGCTATACGTGCTTTCATGAAAACACGCTTCTTTGAGGTTTTAAGCTCCGAACGTGAATCTGAGCGTGTTTCCGGCCTGACAACAGCTTCAGATCACAGTGCATTGCATATATTGTATCGATTGGTCCAATGTGCTTGTATGGCCAATTTTAAGTGAATATAAGCTTCTGAAGTGAAGATATGTACTTTTCAAAAACTTTCTTTTTTTTAGTTTTGCTTGTCAAAAACGTCCTTTCTGTGTGTAACTTAGTGAGAAAGTGACAAACTTGAGTGAATTGTGACAATATGACTGAATTGGAGTGAATATGCGTTTATCTCTGTAAGAAAGCGAGCTAGAGCGCTGAAACTGTGGCTATACGCACTTTCATGAAAACATGCTTCTTTGAGGTTTTAAGCTCAGAACGTGAATCTGAGCGTGTTTCTGGCCTGGGAACAGCTTCAGATCACAGTGCAATGCGTATATGGTATCGTTTGGTCCTATGGCTTTTATGGCCATTTGGAAGTGAATATAAGCTTCTGAAGTGAAGATATGCACTTCTTCAAAAACTTTCTTTTTTTTAGATTTGCTTGTCAGAAATGTCCATTCTGTGTGTTACTCAGTGGGAAAGTGAACAACTTCAGTGAATTGTGACTATATCACTGAATTGGAGTGAATATGCTCGTATCTCTGTAAGGAAGCGCGCTTGAGCGCTGAAACTGTGGCTATACGCACTTTCATGAAAACACGCTTCTTTGAGGTTTTAAGCTTAGAAAGTGAAACTGTGCGTGTTTCTGGCCAGGGAACAGCTTCAGATCACAGTGCAATGCTTATATGGTATCGTTTAGTCCAATGTGCTTGTATGGCCATTTGGAAGTGAATAGAAGCTTCTGAAGTGAAGATATGCACTTTTTCAAAAACTTTTTTTTTTTAGTTTTTTCTTGTCAAAAATGTCCTTTCTGTGTGTAACCTAGTGGGAAAGTGACAAACTTGAGTGAATTGTGACAATATGACTGAATTGGAGTGAATATGCGTTTATCTCTGTAAGAAAGCGAGCTAGAGCGCTGAAACTGTGGCTATACGCACTTTCATGAAAACATGCTTCTTTGAGGTTTTAAGCTCAGAACGTGAATCTGAGCGTGTTTCCGGCTTGGCAACAGCTTCAGATCACAGTGCAATGCATATATTGTATCGTTTCTTCCAATGTGCTTGTATGGCCTTTTGGAAGTGAATATAAGCTTCTGAAGTGAAGATATGCACTTTTTTTTTAATTTTGCCTGTAAAAAATGTCCATTCTGTGTGTAACCCAGTGGGAAAGTGACAAACTTGAGTGAATTGTGACAATATGACTGAATTGGAGTGAATATGCGTTTATCTCTGTAAGAAAGCGAGCTAGAGCGCTGAAACTGTGGCTATATGCACTTTCATGAAAACATGCTTCTTTGAAGTTTCAAGCTCAGAACGTGAATCTGAGCGTGTTTGTGGCCTGGCAACAGCTTCAGATCACAGTGCAATGCATATATGGTATCGTTTGGTACAATGTGCTTGTATGGCCATTTGGAAGTGAATATAAGCTTCTGAAGTGAAGATATGCACTTTTTCAAAAACTTTCTTTTTTTTAGTTTTTTCTTGTCAAAAATGTCCTTTCTGTGTGTAACTTAGTGGGAAAGTGACAAACTTGAGTGAATTGTGACAATATGACTGAATTGGAGTGAATATGCGTTTATCTCTGTAAGGAAGCGTGCTTGAGCGCTGAAACTGTGGCTATACGTGCTTTCATGAAAACACGCTTCTTTGAGGTTTTAAGCTCCGAACGTGAATCTGAGCGTGTTTCCGGCCTGACAACAGCTTCAGATCACAGTGCATTGCATATATTGTATCGATTGGTCCAATGTGCTTGTATGGCCAATTTTAAGTGAATATAAGCTTCTGAAGTGAAGATATGTACTTTTCAAAAACTTTCTTTTTTTTAGTTTTGCTTGTCAAAAACGTCCTTTCTGTGTGTAACTTAGTGAGAAAGTGACAAACTTGAGTGAATTGTGACAATATGACTGAATTGGAGTGAATATGCGTTTATCTCTGTAAGAAAGCGAGCTAGAGCGCTGAAACTGTGGCTATACGCACTTTCATGAAAACATGCTTCTTTGAGGTTTTAAGCTCAGAACGTGAATCTGAGCGTGTTTCTGGCCTGGGAACAGCTTCAGATCACAGTGCAATGCGTATATGGTATCGTTTGGTCCTATGGCTTTTATGGCCATTTGGAAGTGAATATAAGCTTCTGAAGTGAAGATATGCACTTCTTCAAAAACTTTCTTTTTTTTAGATTTGCTTGTCAGAAATGTCCATTCTGTGTGTTACTCAGTGGGAAAGTGAACAACTTCAGTGAATTGTGACTATATCACTGAATTGGAGTGAATATGCTCGTATCTCTGTAAGGAAGCGCGCTTGAGCGCTGAAACTGTGGCTATACGCACTTTCATGAAAACACGCTTCTTTGAGGTTTTAAGCTCAGAAAGTGAAACTGTGCGTGTTTCTGGCCAGGGAACAGCTTCAGATCACAGTGCAATGCTTATATGGTATCGTTTAGTCCAATGTGCTTGTATGGCCATTTGGAAGTGAATAGAAGCTTCTGAAGTGAAGATATGCACTTTTTCAAAAACTTTCTTTTTTTTAGTTTTTTCTTGTCAAAAATGTCCTTTCTGTGTGTAACTTAGTGGGAAAAAGACAAACTTGAGTGAATTGTGACAATATGACTGAATTGGAGTGAATATGCTCGTATCTCTGTAAGCAAGCGCGCTAGAGTGCTGAAACTGTGGCTATACGTGCTTTCATGAAAACACGCTTCTTTGAGGTTTTAAGCTCAGAACGTGAATCTGAGCGTGTTTCCGGCTTGGCAACAGCTTCAGATCACAGTGCAATGCATATATTGTATCGTTTCTTCCAATGTGCTTGTATGGCCTTTTGGAAGTGAATATAAGCTTCTGAAGTGAAGATATGCACTTTTTTTTTAATTTTGCCTGTAAAAAATGTCCATTCTGTGTGTAACCCAGTGGGAAAGTGACAAACTTGAGTGAATTGTGACAATATGACTGAATTGGAGTGAATATGCGTTTATCTCTGTAAGAAAGCGAGCTAGAGCGCTGAAACTGTGGCTATATGCACTTTCATGAAAACATGCTTCTTTGAAGTTTCAAGCTCAGAACGTGAATCTGAGCGTGTTTGTGGCCTGGCAACAGCTTCAGATCACAGTGCAATGCATATATGGTATCGTTTGGTACAATGTGCTTGTATGGCCATTTGGAAGTGAATATAAGCTTCTGAAGTGAAGATATGCACTTTTTCAAAAACTTTCTTTTTTTTAGTTTTTTCTTGTCAAAAATGTCCTTTCTGTGTGTAACTTAGTGGGAAAGTGACAAACTTGAGTGAATTGTGACAATATGACTGAATTGGAGTGAATATGCGTTTATCTCTGTAAGAAAGCGAGCTAGAGCGCTGAAACTGTAGCTAAACGCACTTTCATGGAAACACGCTTCTTTGAGGTTTTAAGCTCAGAACGTGAATCTAAGCGTGTTTCTGGCCATGGAACAGCATCAGATCACAGTGCAATGCTTCTATGGTATCGATTGGTCCAATGTGCTTGTATGGCCAATTTTAAGTGAATATAAGCTTCTGAAGTGAAGATATGTACTTTTCAAAAACTTTCTTTTTTTTAGTTTTGCTTGTCAAAAATGTCCTTTCTGTGTGTAACTTAGTGAGAAAGTGACAAACTTGAGTGAATTGTGACTATATGACTGAATTGGAGTGAATATGCGTTTATCTCTGTAAGAAAGCGAGCTAGAGCGCTGAAACTGTGGCTATACGCACTTTCATGAAAACATGCTTCTTTGAGGTTTTAAGCTCAGAACGTGAATCTGAGCGTGTTTCTGGCCTGGGAACAGCTTCAGATCACACTGCAATGCGTATATGGTATCGTTTGGTCCTATGGCTTTTATGGCCATTTGGAAGTGAATATCAGCTTCTGAAGTGAAGATATGCACTTCTTCAAAAACTTTGTTTTTTTTAGATTTGCTTGTCAGAAATGTCCATTCTGTGTGTTACTCAGTGGGAAAGTGAACAACTTCAGTGAATTGTGACTATATTACTGAATTGGAGTGAATATGCTCGTATCTCTGTAAGGAAGCGCGCTTGAGCGCTGAAACTGTGGCTAGACGCACTTTCATGAAAACATGCTTCTTTGAGGTTTTAAACTCAGAAAGTGAAACTGTGCGTGTTTCTGGCCAGGGAACAGCTTCAGATCACAGTGCAATGCTTGTATGGTATCGTTTGGTCCAATGTGCTTGTATGGCCATTTGGAAGTGAATAGAAGCTTCTGAAGTGAAGATATGCACTTTTTCAAAAACTTTCTTTTTTTTAGTTTTTTCTTGTCAAAAATGTCCTTTCTGTGTGTAACTTAGTGGGAAAGTGACAAACTTAAGTGAATTGTGACAATATGACTGAATTGGAGTGAATATGCGTTTATCTCTGTAAGGAAGCGTGCTTGAGCGCTGAAACTGTGGCGATACGTGCTTTCATGAAAACACGCTTCTTTGAGGTTTTAAGCTCCGAACGTGAAACTGTCCGTGCTTCTGGCCAGGGAACAGCTTCAGATCACAGTGCATTGCATATATTGTATCGATTGGTCCAATGTGCTTGTATGGCCAATTTTAAGTGAAAATAAGCTTCTGAAGTGAAGATATGTACTTTTCAAAAACTTTTTTTTTTTTTTAATTTTGCTTGTCAAAAATGTCCATTCTGTGTGTAACTTAGTGAGAAAGTGACAAACTTGAGTGAATTGTGACAATATGACTGAATTGGAGTGAATATGCGTTTATCTCTGTAAGAAAGCGAGCTAGAGCGCTGAAACTGTGGCTATACGCACTTTCATGAAAACATGCTTCTTTGACTTTTTAAGCTCAGAACCTGAATCTGAGCGTGTTTCCGGCCTGGCAACAGCTTCAGATCACAGTGCATTGCATATATTGTATCGATTGGTCCAATGTGCTTGTATGGCCAATTTTAAGTGAATATAAGCTTCTGAAGTGAAGATATGTACTTTTCAAAAACTTTCTTTTTTTTAGTTTTGCTTGTCAAAAATGTCCTTTCTGTGTGTAACTTAGTGAGAAAGTGACAAACTTGAGTGAATTGTGACAATATGACTGAATTGGAGTGAATATGCGTTTATCTCTGTAAGAAAGCGAGCTAGAGCGCTGAAACTGTGGCTATACGCACTTTCATGAAAACATGCTTCTTTGACTTTTTAAGCTCAGAACGTGAATCTGAGCGTGTTTCCGTCCTGGCAACAGCTTCAGATCACAGTGCATTGCATATGTTGTATCGATTGGTCCAATGCGCTTGTATGGCCAATTTTAAGTGAATATAAGCTTCTGAAGTGAAGATATGTACTTTTCAAAAACTTTCTTTTTTTTAGTTTTGCTTGTCAAAAATGTCCTTTCTGTGTGTAACTTAGTGAGAAAGTGACAAACTTGAGTGAATTGTGACAATATGACTGAATTGGAGTGAATATGCGTTTATCTCTGTAAGAAAGCGAGCTAGAGCGCTGAAACTGTGGCTATACGCACTTTCATGAAAACATGCTTCTTTGAGGTTTTAAGCTCAGAACGTGAATCTGAGCGTGTTTCTGGCCTGGGAACAGCTTCAGATCACAGTGCAATGCGTATATGGTATCGTTTGGTCCTATGGCTTTTATGACTATTTGGAAGTGAATATAAGCTTCTGAAGTGAAGATATGCACTTCTTCAAAAACTTTCTTTTTTTTAGATTTGTTTGTCAGAAATGTCCATTCTGTGTGTTACTCAGTGGGAAAGTGAACAACTTCAGTGAATTGTGACTATATCACTGAATTGGAGTGAATATGCTCGTATCTCTGTAAGGAAGCGCGCTTGAGCGCTGAAACTGTGGCTATACGCACTTTCATGAAAACACGCTTCTTTGAGGTTTTAAGCTCAGAAAGTGAAACTGTGCGTGTTTCTGGCCAGGGAACAGCTTCAGATCACAGTGCAATGCTTATATGGTATCGTTTGGTCCAATGTGCTTGTATGGCCATTTGGAAGTGAATAGAAGCTTCTGAAGTGAAGATATGCACTTTTTCAAAAACTTTCTCTTTTTTAGTTTTTTCTTGTCAAAAATGTCCTTTCTGTGTGTAACTTAGTGGGAAAGTGACAAACTTGAGTGAATTGTGACAATATGACTGAATTGGAGTGAATATGCGTTTATCTCTGTAAGGAAGCGCGCTAGAGCGCTGAAACTGTGGCTATACGTGCTTTCATGAAAACACGCTTCTTTGAGGTTTTAAGCTCCGAACGTGAAACTGTGCGTGCTTCTGGCCAGGGAACAGCTTGAGATCACAGTGCATTGCATATATTGTATCGATTGGTCCAATGTGCTTGTATGGCCAATTTTAAGTGAATATAAGCTTCTGAAGTGAAGATATGTACTTTTCAAAAACTTTCTTTTTTTTTAATTTTGCTTGTCAAAAATGTCCATTCTGTGTGTAACCCAGTGGGAAAGTGACAAACTTGAGTGAATTGTGACAATATGACTGAATTGGAGTGAATATGCGTTTATCTCTGTAAGAAAGCGAGCTAGAGCGCTGAAACTGTAGCTAAACGCACTTTCATGGAAACACGCTTCTTTGAGGTTTTAAGCTCAGAACGTGAATCTGAGCGTGTTTCTGGCCAGGGAACAGCATCAGATCACAGTGCAATGCTTCTATGGTATCGATTGGTCCAATGTGCTTGTATGGCCAATTTTAAGTGAATATAAGCTTCTGAAGTGAAGATATGTACTTTTCAAAAATTTTCTTTTTTTTAGTTTTGCTTGTCAAAAATGTCCATTCTGTGTGTAACCCAGTGGGAAAGTGAAAAACTTGAGTGAATTGTGACTATATGACTGAATTGGAGTGAATATGCGTTTATCTCTGTAAGAAAGCGAGCTAGAGCGCTGAAACTGTGGCTATACGCACTTTCATGAAAACATGCTTCTTTGAGATTTTAAGCTCAGAACGTGAATCTGAGCGTGTTTCCGGCCTGGCAACAGCTTCAGATCACAGTGCAATGCATATATTGTATCGTTTCTTCCAATGCGCTTGTATGGCCTTTTGGAAGTGAATAGAAGCTTCTGAAGTGAAGATATGCACTTTTTTTTAAATTTTGCTTGTCAAAAATGTCCATTCTGTGTGTAACCCAGTGGGAAAGTGACAAACTTGAGTGAATTGTTACAATATGACTGAATTGGAGTGAATATGCGTTTATCTCTGTAAGAAAGCGAGCTAGAGCGCTGAAACTGTGGCTATACGCACTTTCATGAAAACATGCTTCTTTGAGGTTTTAAGCTCAGAACGTGAATCTGAGCGTGTTTCCGGCCTGGCAACAGCTTCAGATCACAGTGCATTGCATATATTGTATCGATTGGTCCAATGTGCTTTTATGGCCAATTTTAAGTGAATATAAGCTTCTGAAGTGAAGATATGCACTTTTTTTTAAATTTTGCTTGTCAAAAATGTCCATTCTGTGTGTAACCCAGTGGGAAAGTGACAAACTTGAGTGAATTGTGACAATATGACTGAATTGGAGTGAATATGCGTTTATCTCTGTAAGAAAGCGAGCTAGAGCGCTGAAACTGTGGCTATACGCACTTTCATGAAAACATGCTTCTTTGAGGTTTTAAGCTCAGAACGTGAATCTGAGCGTGTTTGTGGCCTGGCAACAGCTTCAGATCACAGTGCAATGCATATATGGTATCGTTTGGTCCAATGTGCTTGTATGGCCATTTGGAAGTGAATATAAGCTTCTGAAGTGAAGATATGCACTTTTTCAAAAACTTTCTTTTTTTTAGTTTTTTCTTGTCAAAAATGTCCTTTCTGTGTGTAACTTAGTGGGAAAGTGACAAACTTGAGTGAATTGTGACAATATGACTGAATTGGAGTGAATATGCGTTTATCTCTGTAAGAAAGCGAGCTAGAGCGCTGAAACTGTAGCTAAACGCACTTTCATGGAAACACGCTTCTTTGAGGTTTTAAGCTCAGAACGTGAATCTGAGCGTGTTTCTGGCCAGGGAACAGCATCAGATCACAGTGCAATGCTTCTATGGTATCGATTGGTCCAATGTGCTTGTATGGCCAATTTTAAGTGAATATAAGCTTCTGAAGTGAAGATATGTACTTTTCAAAAACTTTCTTTTTTTTAGTTTTGCTTGTCAAAAATGTCCATTCTGTGTGTAACCCAGTGGGAAAGTGAAAAACTTGAGTGAATTGTGACTATATGACTGAATTGGAGTGAATATGCGTTTATCTCTGTAAGAAAGCGAGCTAGAGCGCTGAAACTGTGGCTATACGCACTTTCATGAAAACATGCTTCTTTGAGGTTTTAAGCTCAGAACGTGAATCTGAGCGTGTTTCCGGCCTGGCAACAGCTTCAGATCACAGTGCATTGCATATATTGTATCGATTGGTCCAATGTGCTTGTATGGCCAATTTTAAGTGAATATAAGCTTCTGAAGTGAAGATATGTACTTTTCAAAACCTTTCTTTTTTTTAGTTTTGCTTGTCAAAAATGTCCTTTCTGTGTGTAACTTAGTGAGAAAGTGACAAACTTGAGTGAATTGTGACAATATGACTGAATTGGAGTGAATATGCGTTTATCTCTGTAAGAAAGCGAGCTAGAGCGCTGAAACTGTGGCTATACGCACTTTCATGAAAACATGCTTCTTTGAGGTTTTAAGCTCAGAACGTGAATCTGAGCGTGTTTCTGGCCTGGGAACAGCTTCAGATCACACTGCAATGCGTATATGGTATCGTTTGGTCCTATGGCTTTTATGGCCATTTGGAAGTGAATATAAGCTTCTGAAGTGAAGATATGCACTTCTTCAAAAACTTTGTTTTTTTTAGATTTGCTTGTCAGAAATGTCCATTCTGTGTGTTACTCAGTGGGAAAGTGAACAACTTCAGTGAATTGTGACTATATTACTGAATTGGAGTGAATATGCTCGTATCTCTGTAAGGAAGCGCGCTTGAGCGCTGAAACTGTGGCTAGACGCACTTTCATGAAAACATGCTTCTTTGAGGTTTTAAACTCAGAAAGTGAAACTGTGCGTGTTTCTGGCTAGGGAACAGCTTCAGATCACAGTGCAATGCTTATATGGTATCGTTTGGTCCAATGTGCTTGTATGGCCATTTGGAAGTGAATAGAAGCTTCTGAAGTGAAGATATGCACTTTTTCAAAAACTTTCTTTTTTTTAGTTTTTTCTTGTCAAAAATGTCCTTTCTGTGTGTAACTTAGTGGGAAAGTGACAAACTTAAGTGAATTGTGACAATATGACTGAATTGGAGTGAATATGCGTTTATCTCTGTAAGGAAGCGTGCTTGAGCGCTGAAACTGTGGCTATACGTGCTTTCATGAAAACACGCTTCTTTGAGGTTTTAAGCTCCGAACGTGAAACTGTGCGTGCTTCTGGCCAGGGAACAGCTTCAGATCACAGTGCAATGCATATATTGTATCGATTGGTCCAATGTGCTTGTATGGCCAATTTTAAGTGAATATAAGCTTCTGAAGTGAAGATATGTACTTTTCAAAAACTTTTTTTTTTTTTAATTTTGCTTGTCAAAAATGTCCATTCTGTGTGTAACTTAGTGAGAAAGTGACAAACTTGAGTGAATTGTGACAATATGACTGAATTGGAGTGAATATGCGTTTATCTCTGTAAGAAAGCGAGCTAGAGCGCTGAAACTGTGGCAATACGCACTTTCATGAAAACATGCTTCTTTGACTTTTTAAGCTCAGAACGTGAATCTGAGCGTGTTTCCGGCCTGGCAACAGCTTCAGATCACAGTGCATTGCATATATTGTATCGATTGGTCCAATGTGCTTGTATGGCCAATTTTAAGTGAATATAAGCTTCTGAAGTGAAGATATGTACTTTTCAAAAACTTTCTTTTTTTTAGTTTTGCTTGTCAAAAATGTCCTTTCTGTGTGTAACTTAGTGAGAAAGTGACAAACTTGAGTGAATTGTGACAATATGACTGAATTGGAGTGAATATGCGTTTATCTCTGTAAGAAAGCGAGCTAGAGCGCTGAAACTGTGGCTATACGCACTTTCATGAAAACATGCTTCTTTGACCTTTTAAGCTCAGAACGTGAATCTGAGCGTGTTTCCGTCCTGGCAACAGCTTCAGATCACAGTGCATTGCATATGTTGTATCGATTGGTCCAATGTGCTTGTATGGCCAATTTTAAGTGAATATAAGCTTCTGAAGTGAAGATATGTACTTTTCAAAAACTTTCTTTTTTTTAGTTTTGCTTGTCAAAAATGTCCTTTCTGTGTGTAACTTAGTGAGAAAGTGACAAACTTGAGTGAATTGTGACAATATGACTGAATTGGAGTGAATATGCGTTTATCTCTGTAAGAAAGCGAGCTAGAGCGCTGAAACTGTGGCTATACGCACTTTCATGAAAACATGCTTCTTTGAGGTTTTAAGCTCAGAACGTGAATCTGAGCGTGTTTCTGGCCTGGGAACAGCTTCAGATCACAGTGCAATGCGTATATGGTATCGTTTGGTCCTATGGCTTTTATGGCCATTTGGAAGTGAATATAAGCTTCTGAAGTGAAGATATGCACTTCTTCAAAAACTTTCTTTTTTTTAGATTTGCTTGTCAGAAATGTCCATTCTGTGTGTTACTCAGTGGGAAAGTGAACAACTTCAGTGAATTGTGACTATATCACTGAATTGGAGTGAATATGCTCGTATCTCTGTAAGGAAGCGCGCTTGAGCGCTGAAACTGTGGCTATACGCACTTTCATGAAAACACGCTTCTTTGAGGTTTTAAGCTCAGAAAGTGAAACTGTGCGTGTTTCTGGCCAGGGAACAGCTTCAGATCACAGTGCAATGCTTATATGGTATCGTTTGGTCCAATGTGCTTGTATGGCCATTTGGAAGTGAATAGAAGCTTCTGAAGTGAAGATATGCACTTTTTCAAAAACTTTCTCTTTTTTAGTTTTTTCTTGTCAAAAATGTCCTTTCTGTGTGTAACTTAGTGGGAAAGTGACAAACTTGAGTGAATTGTGACAATATGACTGAATTGGAGTGAATATGCGTTTATCTCTGTCAGGAAGCGCGCTAGAGCGCTGAAACTGTGGCTATACGTGCTTTCATGAAAACACGCTTCTTTGAGGTTTTAAGCTCCGAACGTGAAACTGTGCGTGCTTCTGGCCAGGGAACAGCTTGAGATCACAGTGCATTGCATATATTGTATCGATTGGTCCAATGTGCTTGTATGGCCAATTTTAAGTGAATATAAGCTTCTGAAGTGAAGATATGTACTTTTCAAAAACTTTCTTTTTTTTTAATTTTGCTTGTCAAAAATGTCCATTCTGTGTGTAACCCAGTGGGAAAGTGACAAACTTGAGTGAATTGTGACAATATGACTGAATTGGAGTGAATATGCGTTTATCTCTGTAAGAAAGCGAGCTAGAGCGCTGAAACTGTAGCTAAACGCACTTTCATGGAAACACGCTTCTTTGAGGTTTTAAGCTCAGAACGTGAATCTGAGCGTGTTTCTGGCCAGGGAACAGCATCAGATCACAGTGCAATGCTTCTATGGTATCGATTGGTCCAATGTGCTTGTATGGCCAATTTTAAGTGAATATAAGCTTCTGAAGTGAAGATATGTACTTTTCAAAAATTTTCTTTTTTTTAGTTTTGCTTGTCAAAAATGTCCATTCTGTGTGTAACCCAGTGGGAAAGTGAAAAACTTGAGTGAATTGTGACTATATGACTGAATTGGAGTGAATATGCGTTTATCTCTGTAAGAAAGCGAGCTAGAGCGCTGAAACTGTGGCTATACGCACTTTCATGAAAACATGCTTCTTTGAGGTTTTAAGCTCAGAACGTGAATCTGAGCGTGTTTCCGGCCTGGCAACAGCTTCAGATCACAGTGCAATGCATATATTGTATCGTTTCTTCCAATGTGCTTGTATGGCCTTTTGGAAGTGAATAGAAGCTTCTGAAGTGAAGATATGCACTTTTTTTTAAATTTTGCTTGTCAAAAATGTCCATTCTGTGTGTAACCCAGTGGGAAAGTGACAAACTTGAGTGAATTGTTACAATATGACTGAATTGGAGTGAATATGCGTTTATCTCTGTAAGAAAGCGAGCTAGAGCGCTGAAACTGTGGCTATACGCACTTTCATGAAAACATGCTTCTTTGAGGTTTTAAGCTCAGAACGTGAATCTGAGCGTGTTTCCGGCCTGGCAACAGCTTCAGATCACAGTGCATTGCATATATTGTATCGATTGGTCCAATGTGCTTTTATGGCCAATTTTAAGTGAATATAAGCTTCTGAAGTGAAGATATGCACTTTTTTTTAAATTTTGCTTGTCAAAAATGTCCATTCTGTGTGTAACCCAGTGGGAAAGTGACAAACTTGAGTGAATTGTGACAATATGACTGAATTGGAGTGAATATGCGTTTATCTCTGTAAGAAAGCGAGCTAGAGCGCTGAAACTGTGGCTATACGCACTTTCATGAAAACATGCTTCTTTGAGGTTTTAAGCTCAGAACGTGAATCTGAGCGTGTTTGTGGCCTGGCAACAGCTTCAGATCACAGTGCAATGCATATATGGTATCGTTTGGTCCAATGTGCTTGTATGGCCATTTGGAAGTGAATATAAGCTTCTGAAGTGAAGATATGCACTTTTTCAAAAACTTTCTTTTTTTTAGTTTTTTCTTGTCAAAAATGTCCTTTCTGTGTGTAACTTAGTGGGAAAGTGACAAACTTGAGTGAATTGTGACAATATGACTGAATTGGAGTGAATATGCGTTTATCTCTGTAAGAAAGCGAGCTAGAGCGCTGAAACTGTAGCTAAACGCACTTTCATGGAAACACGCTTCTTTGAGGTTTTAAGCTCAGAACGTGAATCTGAGCGTGTTTCTGGCCAGGGAACAGCATCAGATCACAGTGCAATGCTTCTATGGTATCGATTGGTCCAATGTGCTTGTATGGCCAATTTTAAGTGAATATAAGCTTCTGAAGTGAAGATATGTACTTTTCAAAAACTTTCTTTTTTTTAGTTTTGCTTGTCAAAAATGTCCATTCTGTGTGTAACCCAGTGGGAAAGTGAAAAACTTGAGTGAATTGTGACTATATGACTGAATTGGAGTGAATATGCGTTTATCTCTGTAAGAAAGCGAGCTAGAGCGCTGAAACTGTGGCTATACGCACTTTCATGAAAACATGCTTCTTTGAGGTTTTAAGCTCAGAACGTGAATCTGAGCGTGTTTCCGGCCTGGCAACAGCTTCAGATCACAGTGCATTGCATATATTGTATCGATTGGTCCAATGTGCTTGTATGGCCAATTTTAAGTGAATATAAGCTTCTGAAGTGAAGATATGTACTTTTCAAAACCTTTCTTTTTTTAGTTTTGCTTGTCAAAAATGTCCTTTCTGTGTGTAACTTAGTGAGAAAGTGACAAACTTGAGTGAATTGTGACAATATGACTGAATTGGAGTGAATATGCGTTTATCTCTGTAAGAAAGCGAGCTAGAGCGCTGAAACTGTGGCTATACGCACTTTCATGAAAACATGCTTCTTTGAGGTTTTAAGCTCAGAACGTGAATCTGAGCGTGTTTCTGGCCTGGGAACAGCTTCAGATCACACTGCAATGCGTATATGGTATCGTTTGGTCCTATGGCTTTTATGGCCATTTGGAAGTGAATATAAGCTTCTGAAGTGAAGATATGCACTTCTTCAAAAACTTTGTTTTTTTTAGATTTGCTTGTCAGAAATGTCCATTCTGTGTGTTACTCAGTGGGAAAGTGAACAACTTCAGTGAATTGTGACTATATTACTGAATTGGAGTGAATATGCTCGTATCTCTGTAAGGAAGCGCGCTTGAGCGCTGAAACTGTGGCTAGACGCACTTTCATGAAAACATGCTTCTTTGAGGTTTTAAACTCAGAAAGTGAAACTGTGCGTGTTTCTGGCCAGGGAACAGCTTCAGATCACAGTGCAATGCTTATATGGTATCGTTTGGTCCAATGTGCTTGTATGGCCATTTGGAAGTGAATAGAAGCTTCTGAAGTGAAGATATGCACTTTTTCAAAAACTTTCTTTTTTTTAGTTTTTTCTTGTCAAAAATGTCCTTTCTGTGTGTAACTTAGTGGGAAAGTGACAAACTTAAGTGAATTGTGACAATATGACTGAATTGGAGTGAATATGCGTTTATCTCTGTAAGGAAGCGTGCTTGAGCGCTGAAACTGTGGCTATACGTGCTTTCATGAAAACACGCTTCTTTGAGGTTTTAAGCTCCGAACGTGAAACTGTGCGTGCTTCTGGCCAGGGAACAGCTTCAGATCACAGTGCATTGCATATATTGTATCGATTGGTCCAATGTGCTTGTATGGCCAATTTTAAGTGAATATAAGCTTCTGAAGTGAAGATATGTACTTTTCAAAAACTTTTTTTTTTTTTAATTTTGCTTGTCAAAAATGTCCATTCTGTGTGTAACTTAGTGAGAAAGTGACAAACTTGAGTGAATTGTGACAATATGACTGAATTGGAGTGAATATGCGTTTATCTCTGTAAGAAAGCGAGCTAGAGCGCTGAAACTGTGGCTATACGCACTTTCATGAAAACATGCTTCTTTGACCTTTTAAGCTCAGAACGTGAATCTGAGCGTGTTTCCGTCCTGGCAACAGCTTCAGATCACAGTGCATTGCATATGTTGTATCGATTGGTCCAATGTGCTTGTATGGCCAATTTTAAGTGAATATAAGCTTCTGAAGTGAAGATATGTACTTTTCAAAAACTTTCTTTTTTTTAGTTTTGCTTGTCAAAAATGTCCTTTCTGTGTGTAACTTAGTGAGAAAGTGACAAACTTGAGTGAATTGTGACAATATGACTGAATTGGAGTGAATATGCGTTTATCTCTGTAAGAAAGCGAGCTAGAGCGCTGAAACTGTGGCTATACGCACTTTCATGAAAACATGCTTCTTTGAGGTTTTAAGCTCAGAACGTGAATCTGAGCGTGTTTCTGGCCTGGGAACAGCTTCAGATCACAGTGCAATGCGTATATGGTATCGTTTGGTCCTATGGCTTTTATGGCCATTTGGAAGTGAATATAAGCTTCTGAAGTGAAGATATGCACTTCTTCAAAAACTTTCTTTTTTTTAGATTTGCTTGTCAGAAATGTCCATTCTGTGTGTTACTCAGTGGGAAAGTGAACAACTTCAGTGAATTGTGACTATATCACTGAATTGGAGTGAATATGCTCGTATCTCTGTAAGGAAGCGCGCTAGAGCGCTGAAACTGTGGCTATACGCACTTTCATGAAAACACGCTTCTTTGAGGTTTTAAGCTCAGAAAGTGAAACTGTGCGTGTTTCTGGCCAGGGAACAGCTTCAGATCACAGTGCAATGCTTATATGGTATCGTTTGGTCCAATGTGCTTGTATGGCCATTTGGAAGTGAATAGAAGCTTCTGAAGTGAAGATATGCACTTTTTCAAAAACTTTCTCTTTTTTAGTTTTTTCTTGTCAAAAATGTCCTTTCTGTGTGTAACTTAGTGGGAAAGTGACAAACTTGAGTGAATTGTGACAATATGACTGAATTGGAGTGAATATGCGTTTATCTCTGTCAGGAAGCGCGCTAGAGCGCTGAAACTGTGGCTATACGTGCTTTCATGAAAACACGCTTCTTTGAGGTTTTAAGCTCCGAACGTGAAACTGTGCGTGCTTCTGGCCAGGGAACAGCTTGAGATCACAGTGCATTGCATATATTGTATCGATTGGTCCAATGTGCTTGTATGGCCAATTTTAAGTGAATATAAGCTTCTGAAGTGAAGATATGTACTTTTCAAAAACTTTCTTTTTTTTTAATTTTGCTTGTCAAAAATGTCCATTCTGTGTGTAACCCAGTGGGAAAGTGACAAACTTGAGTGAATTGTGACAATATGACTGAATTGGAGTGAATATGCGTTTATCTCTGTAAGAAAGCGAGCTAGAGCGCTGAAACTGTAGCTAAACGCACTTTCATGGAAACACGCTTCTTTGAGGTTTTAAGCTCAGAACGTGAATCTGAGCGTGTTTCTGGCCAGGGAACAGCATCAGATCACAGTGCAATGCTTCTATGGTATCGATTGGTCCAATGTGCTTGTATGGCCAATTTTAAGTGAATATAAGCTTCTGAAGTGAAGATATGTACTTTTCAAAAATTTTCTTTTTTTTAGTTTTGCTTGTCAAAAATGTCCATTCTGTGTGTAACCCAGTGGGAAAGTGAAAAACTTGAGTGAATTGTGACTATATGACTGAATTGGAGTGAATATGCGTTTATCTCTGTAAGAAAGCGAGCTAGAGCGCTGAAACTGTGGCTATACGCACTTTCATGAAAACATGCTTCTTTGAGGTTTTAAGCTCAGAACCTGAATCTGAGCGTGTTTCCGGCCTGGCAACAGCTTCAGATCACAGTGCAATGCATATATTGTATCGTTTCTTCCAATGTGCTTGTATGGCCTTTTGGAAGTGAATAGAAGCTTCTGAAGTGAAGATATGCACTTTTTTTTTAATTTTGCTTGTCAAAAATGTCCATTCTGTGTGTAACCCAGTGGGAAAGTGACAAACTTGAGTGAATTGTTACAATATGACTGAATTGGAGTGAATATGCGTTTATCTCTGTAAGAAAGCGAGCTAGAGCGCTGAAACTGTGGCTATACGCACTTTCATGAAAACATGCTTCTTTGAGGTTTTAAGCTCAGAACGTGAATCTGAGCGTGTTTCCGGCCTGGCAACAGCTTCAGATCACAGTGCATTGCATATATTGTATCGATTGGTCCAATGTGCTTTTATGGCCAATTTTAAGTGAATATAAGCTTCTGAAGTGAAGATATGCACTTTTTTTTAAATTTTGCTTGTCAAAAATGTCCATTCTGTGTGTAACCCAGTGGGAAAGTGACAAACTTGAGTGAATTGTGACAATATGACTGAATTGGAGTGAATATGCGTTTATCTCTGTAAGAAAGCGAGCTAGAGCGCTGAAACTGTGGCTATACGCACTTTCATGAAAACATGCTTCTTTGAGGTTTTAAGCTCAGAACGTGAATCTGAGCGTGTTTGTGGCCTGGCAACAGCTTCAGATCACAGTGCAATGCATATATGGTATCGTTTGGTCCAATGTGCTTGTATGGCCATTTGGAAGTGAATATAAGCTTCTGAAGTGAAGATATGCACTTTTTCAAAAACTTTCTTTTTTTTAGTTTTTTCTTGTCAAAAATGTCCTTTCTGTGTGTAACTTAGTGGGAAAGTGACAAACTTGAGTGAATTGTGACAATATGACTGAATTGGAGTGAATATGCGTTTATCTCTGTAAGAAAGCGAGCTAGAGCGCTGAAACTGTAGCTAAACGCTCTTTCATGGAAACACGCTTCTTTGAGGTTTTAAGCTCAGAACGTGAATCTGAGCGTGTTTCTGGCCAGGGAACAGCATCAGATCACAGTGCAATGCTTCTATGGTATCGATTGGTCCAATGTGCTTGTATGGCCAATTTTAAGTGAATATAAGCTTCTGAAGTGAAGATATGTACTTTTCAAAAACTTTCTTTTTTTTAGTTTTGCTTGTCAAAAATGTCCATTCTGTGTGTAACCCAGTGGGAAAGTGAAAAACTTGAGTGAATTGTGACTATATGACTGAATTGGAGTGAATATGCGTTTATCTCTGTAAGAAAGCGAGCTAGAGCGCTGAAACTGTGGCTATACGCACTTTCATGAAAACATGCTTCTTTGAGGTTTTAAGCTCAGAACGTGAATCTGAGCGTGTTTCCGGCCTGGCAACAGCTTCAGATCACAGTGCATTGCATATATTGTATCGATTGGTCCAATGTGCTTGTATGGCCAATTTTAAGTGAATATAAGCTTCTGAAGTGAAGATATGTACTTTTCAAAACCTTTCTTTTTTTTAGTTTTGCTTGTCAAAAATGTCCTTTCTGTGTGTAACTTAGTGAGAAAGTGACAAACTTGAGTGAATTGTGACAATATGACTGAATTGGAGTGAATATGCGTTTATCTCTGTAAGAAAGCGAGCTAGAGCGCTGAAACTGTGGCTATACGCACTTTCATGAAAACATGCTTCTTTGAGGTTTTAAGCTCAGAACGTGAATCTGAGCGTGTTTCTGGCCTGGGAACAGCTTCAGATCACACTGCAATGCGTATATGGTATCGTTTGGTCCTATGGCTTTTATGGCCATTTGGAAGTGAATATAAGCTTCTGAAGTGAAGATATGCACTTCTTCAAAAACTTTGTTTTTTTTAGATTTGCTTGTCAGAAATGTCCATTCTGTGTGTTACTCAGTGGGAAAGTGAACAACTTCAGTGAATTGTGACTATATTACTGAATTGGAGTGAATATGCTCGTATCTCTGTAAGGAAGCGCGCTTGAGCGCTGAAACTGTGGCTAGACGCACTTTCATGAAAACATGCTTCTTTGAGGTTTTAAACTCAGAAAGTGAAACTGTGCGTGTTTCTGGCCAGGGAACAGCTTCAGATCACAGTGCAATGCTTATATGGTATCGTTTGGTCCAATGTGCTTGTATGGCCATTTGGAAGTGAATAGAAGCTTCTGAAGTGAAGATATGCACTTTTTCAAAAACTTTCTTTTTTTTAGTTTTTTCTTGTCAAAAATGTCCTTTCTGTGTGTAACTTAGTGGGAAAGTGACAAACTTAAGTGAATTGTGACAATATGACTGAATTGGAGTGAATATGCGTTTATCTCTGTAAGGAAGCGTGCTTGAGCGCTGAAACTGTGGCTATACGTGCTTTCATGAAAACACGCTTCTTTGAGGTTTTAAGCTCCGAACGTGAAACTGTGCGTGCTTCTGGCCAGGGAACAGCTTCAGATCACAGTGCATTGCATATATTGTATCGATTGGTCCAATGTGCTTGTATGGCCAATTTTAAGTGAATATAAGCTTCTGAAGTGAAGATATGTACTTTTCAAAAACTTTTTTTTTTTTTAATTTTGCTTGTCAAAAATGTCCATTCTGTGTGTAACTTAGTGAGAAAGTGACAAACTTGAGTGAATTGTGACAATATGACTGAATTGGAGTGAATATGCGTTTATCTCTGTAAGAAAGCGAGTTAGAGCGCTGAAACTGTGGCTATACGCACTTTCATGAAAACATGCTTCTTTGACTTTTTAAGCTCAGAACGTGAATCTGAGCGTGTTTCCGGCCTGGCAACAGCTTCAGATCACAGTGCATTGCATATATTGTATCGATTGGTCCAATGTGCTTGTATGGCCAATTTTAAGTGAATATAAGCTTCTGAAGTGAAGATATGTACTTTTCAAAAACTTTCTTTTTTTTAGTTTTGCTTGTCAAAAATGTCCTTTCTGTGTGTAACTTAGTGAGAAAGTGACAAACTTGAGTGAATTGTGACAATATGACTGAATTGGAGTGAATATGCGTTAATCTCTGTAAGAAAGCGAGCTAGAGCGCTGAAACTGTAGCTAAACGCACTTTCATGGAAACACGCTTCTTTGAGGTTTTAAGCTCTGAACGTGAATCTGAGCGTGTTTCTGGCCAGGGAACAGCATCAGATCACAGTGCAATGCTTCTATGGTATCGATTGGTCCAATGTGCTTGTATGGCCAATTTTAAGTGAATATAAGCTTCTGAAGTGAAGATATGTACTTTTCAAAAACTTTCTTTTTTTTAGTTTTGCTTGTCAAAAATGTCCATTCTGTGTGTAACCCAGTGGGAAAGTGAAAAACTTGAGTGAATTGTGACTATATGACTGAAATGGAGTGAATATGCGTTTATCTCTGTAAGAAAGCGAGCTAGAGCGCTGAAACTGTAGCTAAACGCACTTTCATGGAAACACGCTTCTTGAGGTTTTAAGCTCAGAACGTGAATCTGAGCGTGTTTCCGTCCTGGCAACAGCTTCAGATCACAGTGCATTGCATATGTTGTATCGATTGGTCCAATGTGCTTGTATGGCCAATTTTAAGTGAATATAAGCTTCTGAAGTGAAGATATGTAATTTTCAAAAACTTTCCTTTTTTTAGTTTTGCTTGTCAAAAATGTCCTTTCTGTGTGTAACTTAGTGAGAAAGTGACAAACTTGAGTGAATTGTGACAATATGACTGAATTGGAGTGAATATGCGTTTATCTCTGTAAGAAAGCGAGCTAGAGCGCTGAAACTGTGGCTATACGCACTTTCATGAAAACATGCTTCTTTGAGGTTTTAAGCTCAGAACGTGAATCTGAGCGTGTTTCTGGCCTGGGAACAGCTTCAGATCACAGTGCAATGCGTATATGGTATCGTTTGGTCCTATGGCTTTTATGGCCATTTGGAAGTGAATATAAGCTTCTGAAGTGAAGATATGCACTTCTTCAAAAACTTTCTTTTTTTTAGATTTGCTTGTCAGAAATGTCCATTCTGTGTGTTACTCAGTGGGAAAGTGAACAACTTCAGTGAATTGTGACTATATCACTGAATTGGAGTGAATATGCTCGTATCTCTGTAAGGAAGCGCGCTTGAGCGCTGAAACTGTGGCTATACGCACTTTCATGAAAACACGCTTCTTTGAGGTTTTAAGCTCAGAAAGTGAAACTGTGCGTGTTTCTGGCCAGGGAACAGCTTCAGATCACAGTGCAATGCTTATATGGTATCGTTTGGTCCAATGTGCTTGTATGGCCATTTGGAAGTGAATAGAAGCTTCTGAAGTGAAGATATGCACTTTTTCAAAAACTTTCTCTTTTTTAGTTTTTTCTTGTCAAAAATGTCCTTTCTGTGTGTAACTTAGTGGGAAAGTGACAAACTTGAGTGAATTGTGACAATATGACTGAATTGGAGTGAATATGCGTTTATCTCTGTAAGGAACCGCGCTAGAGCGCTGAAACTGTGGCTATACGTGCTTTCATGAAAACACGCTTCTTTGAGGTTTTAAGCTCCGAACGTGAAACTGTGCGTGCTTCTGGCCAGGGAACAGCTTGAGATCACAGTGCATTGCATATATTGTATCGATTGGTCCAATGTGCTTGTATGGCCAATTTTAAGTGAATATAAGCTTCTGAAGTGAAGATATGTACTTTTCAAAAACTTTCTTTTTTTTTAATTTTGCTTGTCAAAAATGTCCATTCTGTGTGTAACCCAGTGGGAAAGTGACAAACTTGAGTGAATTGTGACAATATGACTGAATTGGAGTGAATATGCGTTTATCTCTGTAAGAAAGCGAGCTAGAGCGCTGAAACTGTAGCTAAACGCACTTTCATGGAAACACGCTTCTTTGAGGTTTTAAGCTCAGAACGTGAATCTGAGCGTGTTTCTGGCCAGGGAACAGCATCACATCACAGTGCAATGCTTCTATGGTATCGATTGGTCCAATGTGCTTGTATGGCCAATTTTAAGTGAATATAAGCTTCTGAAGTGAAGATATGTACTTTTCAAAAATTTTCTTTTTTTTAGTTTTGCTTGTCAAAAATGTCCATTCTGTGTGTAACCCAGTGGGAAAGTGAAAAACTTGAGTGAATTGTGACTATATGACTGAATTGGAGTGAATATGCGTTTATCTCTGTAAGAAAGCGAGCTAGAGCGCTGAAACTGTGGCTATACGCACTTTCATGAAAACATGCTTCTTTGAGGTTTTAAGCTCAGAACGTGAATCTGAGCGTGTTTCCGGCCTGGCAACAGCTTCAGATCACAGTGCAATGCATATATTGTATCGTTTCTTCCAATGTGCTTGTATGGCCTTTTGGAAGTGAATAGAAGCTTCTGAAGTGAAGATATGCACTTTTTTTTTAATTTTGCTTGTCAAAAATGTCCATTCTGTGTGTAACCCAGTGGGAAAGTGACAAACTTGAGTGAATTGTTACAATATGACTGAATTGGAGTGAATATGCGTTTATCTCTGTAAGAAAGCGAGCTAGAGCGCTGAAACTGTGGCTATACGCACTTTCATGAAAACATGCTTCTTTGAGGTTTTAAGCTCAGAACGTGAATCTGAGCGTGTTTGTGGCCTGGCAACAGCTTCAGATCACAGTGCAATGCATATATGGTATCGTTTGGTCCAATGTGCTTGTATGGCCATTTGGAAGTGAATATAAGCTTCTGAAGTGAAGATATGCACTTTTTCAAAAACTTTCTTTTTTTTAGTTTTTTCTTGTCAAAAATGTCCTTTCTGTGTGTAACTTAGTGGGAAAGTGACAAACTTGAGTGAATTGTGACAATATGACTGAATTGGAGTGAATATGCGTTTATCTCTGTAAGAAAGCGAGCTAGAGCGCTGAAACTGTAGCTAAACGCACTTTCATGGAAACACGCTTCTTTGAGGTTTTAAGCTCAGAACGTGAATCTGAGCGTGTTTCTGGCCAGGGAACAGCATCAGATCACAGTGCAATGCTTCTATGGTATCGATTGGTCCAATGTGCTTGTATGGCCAATTTTAAGTGAATATAAGCTTCTGAAGTGAAGATATGTACTTTTCAAAAACTTTCTTTTTTTTAGTTTTGCTTGTCAAAAATGTCCATTCTGTGTGTAACCCAGTGGGAAAGTGAAAAACTTGAGTGAATTGTGACTATATGACTGAATTGGAGTGAATATGCGTTTATCTCTGTAAGAAAGCGAGCTAGAGCGCTGAAACTGTGGCTATACGCACTTTCATGAAAACATGCTTCTTTGAGGTTTTAAGCTCAGAACGTGAATCTGAGCGTGTTTCCGGCCTGGCAACAGCTTCAGATCACAGTGCAATGCATATATTGTATCGTTTCTTCCAATGTGCTTGTATGGCCTTTTGGAAGTGAATAGAAGCTTCTGAAGTGAAGATATGCACTTTTTTTTAAATTTTGCTTGTCAAAAATGTCCATTCTGTGTGTAACCCAGTGGGAAAGTGACAAACTTGAGTGAATTGTTACAATATGACTAAATTGGAGTGAATATGCGTTTATCTCTGTAAGAAAGCGAGCTAGAGCGCTGAAACTGTGGCTATACGCACTTTCATGAAAACATGCTTCTTTGAGGTTTTAAGCTCAGAACGTGAATCTGAGCGTGTTTCCGGCCTGGCAACAGCTTCAGATCACAGTGCATTGCATATATTGTATCGATTGGTCCAATGTGCTTGTATGGCCAATTTTAAGTGAATATAAGCTTCTGAAGTGAAGATATGTACTTTTCAAAACCTTTCTTTTTTTAAGTTTTGCTTGTCAAAAATGTCCTTTCTGTGTGTAACTTAGTGAGAAAGTGACAAACTTGAGTGAATTGTGACAATATGACTGAATTGGAGTGAATATGCGTTTATCTCTGTAAGAAAGCGAGCTAGAGCGCTGAAACTGTGGCTATACGCACTTTCATGAAAACATGCTTCTTTGAGGTTTTAAGCTCAGAACGTGAATCTGAGCGTGTTTCTGGCCTGGGAACAGCTTCAGATCACAGTGCAATGCGTATATGGTATCGTTTGGTCCAATGGCTTTTATGGCCATTTGGAAGTGAATATAAGCTTCTGGAGTGAAGATATGCACTTCTTCAAAAACTTTCTTTTTTTTAGATTTGCTTGTCAGAAATGTCCATTCTGTGTGTTACTCAGTGGGAAAGTGAACAACTTCAGTGAATTGTGACTATATTACTGAATTGGAGTGAATATGCTCGTATCTCTGTAAGGAAGCGCGCTTGAGCGCTGAAACTGTGGCTATACGCACTTTCATGAAAACATGCTTCTTTGAGGTTTTAAACTCAGAAAGTGAAACTGTGCGTGTTTCTGGCCAGGGAACAGCTTCAGATCACAGTGCAATGCTTATATGGTATCGTTTGGTCCAATGTGCTTGTATGGCCATTTGGAAGTGAATAGAAGCTTCTGAAGTGAAGATATGCACTTTTTCAAAAACTTTCTTTTTTTTAGTTTTTTCTTGTCAAAAATGTCCTTTCTGTGTGTAACTTAGTGGGAAAGTGACAAACTTGAGTGAATTGTGACAATATGACTGAATTGGAGTGAATATGCGTTTATCTCTGTAAGGAAGCGTGCTTGAGCGCTGAAACTGTGGCTATACGTGCTTTCATGAAAACACGCTTCTTTGAGGTTTTAAGCTCCGAACGTGAAACTGTGCGTGCTTCTGGCCAGGGAACAGCTTCAGATCACAGTGCATTTAATATATTGTATCGATTGGTCCAATGTGCTTGTATGGCCAATTTTAAGTGAATATAAGCTTCTGAAGTGAAGATATGTACTTTTCAAAAACTTTTTTTTTTTTAATTTTGCTTGTCAAAAATGTCCATTCTGTGTGTAACTTAGTGAGAAAGTGACAAACTTGAGTGAATTGTGACAATATGACTGAATTGGAGTGAATATGCGTTTATCTCTGTAAGAAAGCGAGCTAGAGCGCTGAAACTGTGGCGATACGCACTTTCATGAAAACATGCTCTCTGACTTTTTAAGCTCAGAACGTGAATCTGAGCGTGTTTCCGGGCTGGCAACAGCTTCAGATCACAGTGCATTGCATATATTGTATCGATTGGTCCAATGTGCTTGTATGGCCAATTTTAAGTGAATATAAGCTTCTGAAGTGAAGATATGTACTTTTCAAAAACTTTCTTTTTTTTAGTTTTGCTTGTCAAAAATGTCCTTTCTGTGTGTAACTTAGTGAGAAAGTGACAAACTTGAGTGAATTGTGACAATATGACTGAATTGGAGTGAATATGCGTTTATCTCTGTAAGAAAGCGAGCTAGAGCGCTGAAACTGTGGCTATACGCACTTTCATGAAAACATGCTTCTTTGAGGTTTTAAGCTCAGAACGTGAATCTGAGCGTGTTTCTGGCCTGGGAACAGCTTCAGATCACAGTGCAATGCCTATATGGTATCGTTTGGTCCTATGGCTTTTATGGCCATTTGGAAGTGAATATAAGCTTCTGAAGTGAAGATATGCACTTCTTCAAAAACTTTCTTTTTTTTAGATTTGCTTGTCAGAAATGTCCATTCTGTGTGTTACTCAGTTGGAAAGTGAACAACTTCAGTGAATTGTGACTATATCACTGAATTGGAGTGAATATGCTCGTATCTCTGTAAGGAAGCGCGCTAGAGCGCTGAAACTGTGGCGATACGCACTTTCATGAAAACATGCTTCTTTGACTTTTTAAGCTCAGAACGTGAATCTGAGCGTGTTTCCGGCCTGGCAACAGCTTCAGATCACAGTGCATTGCATATATTGTATCGATTGGTCCAATGTGCTTGTATGGCCAATTTTAAGTGAATATAAGCTTCTGAAGTGAAGATATGTACTTTTCAAAAACTTTCTTTTTTTTAGTTTTGCTTGTCAAAAATGTCCTTTCTGTGTGTAACTTAGTGAGAAAGTGACAAACTTGAGTGAATTGTGACAATATGACTGAATTGGAGTGAATATGCGTTTATCTCTGTAAGAAAGCGAGCTAGAGCGCTGAAACTGTGGCTATACGCACTTTCATGAAAACATGCTTCTTTGAGGTTTTAAGCTCAGAACGTGAATCTGAGCGTGTTTCTGGCCTGGGAACAGCTTCAGATCACAGTCCAATGCCTATATGGTATCGTTTGGTCCTATGGCTTTTATGGCCATTTGGAAGTGAATATAAGCTTCTGAAGTGAAGATATGCACTTCTTCAAAAACTTTCTTTTTTTTAGATTTGCTTGTCAGAAATGTCCATTCTGTGTGTTACTCAGTTGGAAAGTGAACAACTTCAGTGAATTGTGACTATATCACTGAATTGGAGTGAATATGCTCGTATCTCTGTAAGGAAGCGCGCTTGAGCGCTGAAACTGTGGCTATACGCACTTTCATGAAAACACGCTTCTTTGAGGTTTTAAGCTCAGAAAGTGAAACTGTGCGTGTTTCTGGCCAGGGAACAGCTTCAGATCACAGTGCAATGCTTATATAGTATCGTTTGGTCCAATGTGCTTGTATGGCCATTTGGAAGTGAATAGAAGCTTCTGAAGTGAAGATATGCACTTTTTCAAAAACTTTCTTTTTTTTAGTTTTTTCTTGTCAAAAATGTCCTTTCTGTGTGTAACTTAGTGGGAAAGTGACAAACTTGAGTGAATTGTGACAATATGACTGAATTGGAGTGAATATGCGTTTATCTCTGTAAGGAAGCGCGCTAGAGCGCTGAAACTGTGGCTATACGTGCTTTCATGAAAACACGCTTCTTTGAGGTTTTAAGCTCAGAACGTGAAACTGTGCGTGCTTCTGGCCAGGGAACAGCTTGAGATCACAGTGCATTGCATATATTGTATCGATTGGTCCAATGTGCTTGTATGGCCAATTTTAAGTGAATATAAGCTTCTGAAGTGAAGATATGTACTTTTCAAAAACTTTCTTTTTTTTAGTTTTGCTTGTCAAAAATGTCCATTCTGTGTGTAACCCAGTGGGAAAGTGACAAACTTGAGTGAATTGTGACAATATGACTGAATTGGAGTGAATATGCGTTTATCTCTGTAAGAAAGCGAGCTAGAGCGCTGAAACTGTAGCTAAACGCACTTTCATGGAAACACGCTTCTTTGAGGTTTTAAGCTCAGAACGTGAATCTGAGCGTGTTTCTGGCCAGGGAACAGCATCAGATCACAGTGCAATGCTTCTATGGTATCGATTGGTCCAATGTGCTTGTATGGCCAATTTTAAGTGAATATAAGCTTCTGAAGTGAAGATATGTACTTTTCAAAAACTTCCTTTTTTTTAGTTTTGCTTGTCAAAAATGTCCATTCTGTGTGTAACCCAGTGGGAAAGTGACAAACTTGAGTGAATTGTGACTATATGACTGAATTGGAGTGAATATGCGTTTATCTCTGTAAGAAAGCGAGCTAGAGCGCTGAAACTGTGGCTATACGCACTTTCATGAAAACATGCTTCTTTGAGGTTTTAAGCTCAGAACGTGAATCTGAGCGTGTTTCCGGCCTGGCAACAGCTTCAGATCACAGTGCAATGCATATATTGTATCGTTTCTTCCAATGTGCTTGTATGGCCTTTTGGAAGTGAATAGAAGCTTCTGAAGTGAAGATATGCACTTTTTTTTAAATTTTGCTTGTCAAAAATGTCCATTCTGTGTGTAACCCAGTGAGAAAGTGACAAACTTGAGTGAATTGTGACAATATGACTGAATTGGAGTGAATATGCGTTTATCTCTGTAAGAAAGCGAGGTAGAGCGCTGAAACTGTGGCCATACGCACTTTCATGAAAACATGCTTCTTTGAGGTTTTAAGCTCAGAACGTGAATCTGAGCGTGTTTCCGGCCTGGCAACAGCTTCAGATCACAGTGCATTGCATATATTGTATCGATTGGTCCAATGTGCTTGTATGGCCAATTTTAAGTGAATATAAGCTTCTGAAGTGAAGATATGTACTTTTCAAAAGCTTTCTTTTTTTTAGTTTTGCTTGTCAAAAATGTCCTTTCTGTGTGTAACTTAGTTAGAAAGTGACAAACTTGAGTGAATTGTGACAATATGACTGAATTGGAGTGAATATGCGTTTATCTCTGTAAGAAAGCGAGCTAGAGCGCTGAAACTGTGGCTATACGCACTTTCATGAAAACATGCTTCTTTGAGGTTTTAAGCTCAGAACGTGAATCTGAGCGTGTTTCTGGCCTGGGAACAGCTTCAGATCACAGTGCAATGCGTATATGGTATCGTTTGGTCCTATGGCTTTTATGGCCATTTGGAAGTGAATATAAGCTTCTGAAGTGAAGATATGCACTTCTTCAAAAACTTTTGTTTTTTTTAGATTTGCTTGTCAGAAATGTCCATTCTGTGTGTTACTCAGTGGGAAAGTGAACAACTTCAGGGAATTGTGACTATATTACTGAATTGGAGTGAATATGCTCGTATCTCTGTAAGGAAGCGCGCTTGAGCGCTGAAACTGTGGCTATACGCACTTTCATGAAAACATGCTTCTTTGAGGTTTTAAACTCAGAAAGTGAAACTGTGCGTGTTTCTGGCCAGGGAACAGCTTCAGATCACAGTGCAATGCTTATATGGTATCGTTTGGTCCAATGTGCTTGTATGGCCATTTGGAAGTGAATAGAAGCTTCTGAAGTGAAGATATGCACTTTTTCAAAAACTTTCTTTTTTTTAGTTTTTTCTTGTCAAAAATGTCCTTTTTGTGTGTAACTTAGTGGGAAAGTGACAAACTTGAGTGAATTGTGACAATATGACTGAATTGGAGTGAATATGCGTTTATCTCTGTAAGGAAGCGTGCTTGAGCGCTGAAACTGTGGCTATACGTGCTTTCATGAAAACACGCTTCTTTGAGGGTTTAAGCTCCGAACGTGAAACTGTGTGTGCTTCTGGCCAGGGAACAGCTTCAGATCACAGTGTATTGCATATATTGTATCGTTTGGTCCAATGTGCTTGTATGGCCAATTTTAAGTGAATATAAGCTTCTGAAGTGAAGATATGTACTTTTCAAAAACTTTCTTTTTTTTTAATTTTGCTTGTCAAAAATGTCCATTCTGTGTCTAACTTAGTGAGAAAGTGACAAACTTGAGTGAATTGTGACAATATGACTGAATTGGAGTGAATATGCGTTTATCTCTGTAAGAAAGCGAGCTAGAGCGCTGAAACTGTGGCTATACGCACTTTCATGAAAACATGCTTCTTTGACTTTTTAAGCTCAGAACGTGAATCTGAGCGTGTTTCCGGCCTGGCAACAGCTTCAGATCACAGTGTATTGCATATATTGTATCGATTGGTCCAATGTGCTTGTATGGCCAATTTTAAGTGAATATAAGCTTCTGAAGTGAAGATATGTACTTTTCAAAAACTTTCTTTTTTTTAGTTTTGCTTGTCAAAAATGTCCTTTCTGTGTGTAACTTAGTGAGAAAGTGACAAACTTGAGTGAATTGTGACAATATGACTGAATTGGAGTGAATATGCGTTTATCTCTGTAAGAAAGCGAGCTAGAGCGCTGAAACTGTGGCTATACGCACTTTCATGAAAACATGCTTCTTTGAGGTTTTAAGCTCAGAACGTGAATCTGAGCGTGTTTCTGGCCTGGGAACAGCTTCAGATCACAGTGCAATGCATATATGGTATCGTTTGGTCCTATGGCTTTTATGGCCATTTGGAAGTGAATATAAGCTTCTGAAGTGAAGATATGCACTTCTTCAAAAACTTTCTTTTTTTTAGATTTGCTTGTCAGAAATGTCCATTCTGTGTGTTACTCAGTGGGAAAGTGAACAACTTCAGTGAATTGTGACTATATCACTGAATTGGAGTGAATATGCTCGTATCTCTGTAAGGAAGCGCGCTTGAGCGCTGAAACTGTGGCTATACGCACTTTCATGAAAACACGCTTCTTTGAGGTTTTAAGCTCAGAAAGTGAAACTGTGCGTGTTTCTGGCCAGGGAACAGCTTCAGATCACAGTGCAATGCTTATATGGTATCGTTTGGTCCAATGTGCTTGTATGGCCATTTGGAAGTGAATAGAAGCTTCTGAAGTGAAGATATGCACTTTTTCAAAAACTTTCTTTTTTTTAGTTTTTTCTTGTCAAAAATGTCCTTTCTGTGTGTAACTTAGTGGGAAAGTGACAAACTTGAGTGAATTGTGACAATATGACTGAATTGGAGTGAATATGCGTTTATCTCTGTAAGGAATCGCGCTAGAGCGCTGAAACTGTGGCTATACGTGCTTTCATGAAAACACGCTTCTTTGAGGTTTTAAGCTCAGAACGTGAAACTGTGCGTGCTTCTGGCCAGGGAACAGCTTCAGATCACAGTGCATTGCATAAATTGTATCGATTGGTCCAATGTGCTTGTATGGCCAATTTTAAGTGAATATAAGCTTCTGAAGTGAAGATATGTACTTTTCAAAAACTTTCTTTTTTTTAGTTTTGCTTGTCAAAAATGTCCTTTCTGTGTGTAACTTAGTGAGAAAGTGACAAACTTGAGTGAATTGTGACAATATGACTGAATTGGAGTGAATATGCGTTTATCTCTGTAAGAAAGCGAGCTAGAGCGCTGAAACTGTAGCTAAACGCACTTTCATGGAAACACGCTTCTTGAGGTTTTAAGCTCAGAACGTGAATCTGAGCGTGTTTCCGTCCTGGCAACAGCTTCAGATCACAGTGCATTGCATATGTTGTATCGATTGGTCCAATGTGCTTGTATGGCCAATTTTAAGTGAATATAAGCTTCTGAAGTGAAGATATGTAATTTTCAAAAACTTTCCTTTTTTTAGTTTTGCTTGTCAAAAATGTCCTTTCTGTGTGTAACTTAGTGAGAAAGTGACAAACTTGAGTGAATTGTGACAATATGACTGAATTGGAGTGAATATGCGTTTATCTCTGTAAGAAAGCGAGCTAGAGCGCTGAAACTGTGGCTATACGCACTTTCATGAAAACATGCTTCTTTGAGGTTTTAAGCTCAGAACGTGAATCTGAGCGTGTTTCTGGCCTGGGAACAGCTTCAGATCACAGTGCAATGCGTATATGGTATCGTTTGGTCCTATGGCTTTTATGGCCATTTGGAAGTGAATATAAGCTTCTGAAGTGAAGATATGCACTTCTTCAAAAACTTTCTTTTTTTTAGATTTGCTTGTCAGAAATGTCCATTCTGTGTGTTACTCAGTGGGAAAGTGAACAACTTCAGTGAATTGTGACTATATCACTGAATTGGAGTGAATATGCTCGTATCTCTGTAAGGAAGCGCGCTTGAGCGCTGAAACTGTGGCTATACGCACTTTCATGAAAACACGCTTCTTTGAGGTTTTAAGCTCAGAAAGTGAAACTGTGCGTGTTTCTGGCCAGGGAACAGCTTCAGATCACAGTGCAATGCTTATATGGTATCGTTTGGTCCAATGTGCTTGTATGGCCATTTGGAAGTGAATAGAAGCTTCTGAAGTGAAGATATGCACTTTTTCAAAAACTTTCTCTTTTTTAGTTTTTTCTTGTCAAAAATGTCCTTTCTGTGTGTAACTTAGTGGGAAAGTGACAAACTTGAGTGAATTGTGACAATATGACTGAATTGGAGTGAATATGCGTTTATCTCTGTAAGGAACCGCGCTAGAGCGCTGAAACTGTGGCTATACGTGCTTTCATGAAAACACGCTTCTTTGAGGTTTTAAGCTCCGAACGTGAAACTGTGCGTGCTTCTGGCCAGGGAACAGCTTGAGATCACAGTGCATTGCATATATTGTATCGATTGGTCCAATGTGCTTGTATGGCCAATTTTAAGTGAATATAAGCTTCTGAAGTGAAGATATGTACTTTTCAAAAACTTTCTTTTTTTTTAATTTTGCTTGTCAAAAATGTCCATTCTGTGTGTAACCCAGTGGGAAAGTGACAAACTTGAGTGAATTGTGACAATATGACTGAATTGGAGTGAATATGCGTTTATCTCTGTAAGAAAGCGAGCTAGAGCGCTGAAACTGTAGCTAAACGCACTTTCATGGAAACACGCTTCTTTGAGGTTTTAAGCTCAGAACGTGAATCTGAGCGTGTTTCTGGCCAGGGAACAGCATCACATCACAGTGCAATGCTTCTATGGTATCGATTGGTCCAATGTGCTTGTATGGCCAATTTTAAGTGAATATAAGCTTCTGAAGTGAAGATATGTACTTTTCAAAAATTTTCTTTTTTTTAGTTTTGCTTGTCAAAAATGTCCATTCTGTGTGTAACCCAGTGGGAAAGTGAAAAACTTGAGTGAATTGTGACTATATGACTGAATTGGAGTGAATATGCGTTTATCTCTGTAAGAAAGCGAGCTAGAGCGCTGAAACTGTGGCTATACGCACTTTCATGAAAACATGCTTCTTTGAGGTTTTAAGCTCAGAACGTGAATCTGAGCGTGTTTCCGGCCTGGCAACAGCTTCAGATCACAGTGCAATGCATATATTGTATCGTTTCTTCCAATGTGCTTGTATGGCCTTTTGGAAGTGAATAGAAGCTTCTGAAGTGAAGATATGCACTTTTTTTTTAATTTTGCTTGTCAAAAATGTCCATTCTGTGTGTAACCCAGTGGGAAAGTGACAAACTTGAGTGAATTGTGACAATATGACTGAATTGGAGTGAATATGCGTTTATCTCTGTAAGAAAGCGAGCTAGAGCGCTGAAACTGTGGCTATACGCACTTTCATGAAAACATGCTTCTTTGAGGTTTTAAGCTCAGAACGTGAATCTGAGCGTGTTTGTGGCCTGGCAACAGCTTCAGATCACAGTGCAATGCATATATGGTATCGTTTGGTCCAATGTGCTTGTATGGCCATTTGGAAGTGAATATAAGCTTCTGAAGTGAAGATATGCACTTTTTCAAAAACTTTCTTTTTTTTAGTTTTTTCTTGTCAAAAATGTCCTTTCTGTGTGTAACTTAGTGGGAAAGTGACAAACTTGAGTGAATTGTGACAATATGACTGAATTGGAGTGAATATGCGTTTATCTCTGTAAGAAAGCGAGCTAGAGCGCTGAAACTGTAGCTAAACGCACTTTCATGGAAACACGCTTCTTTGAGGTTTTAAGCTCAGAACGTGAATCTGAGCGTGTTTCTGGCCAGGGAACAGCATCAGATCACAGTGCAATGCTTCTATGGTATCGATTGGTCCAATGTGCTTGTATGGCCAATTTTAAGTGAATATAAGCTTCTGAAGTGAAGATATGTACTTTTCAAAAACTTTCTTTTTTTTAGTTTTGCTTGTCAAAAATGTCCATTCTGTGTGTAACCCAGTGGGAAAGTGAAAAACTTGAGTGAATTGTGACTATATGACTGAATTGGAGTGAATATGCGTTTATCTCTGTAAGAAAGCGAGCTAGAGCGCTGAAACTGTGGCTATACGCACTTTCATGAAAACATGCTTCTTTGAGGTTTTAAGCTCAGAACGTGAATCTGAGCGTGTTTCCGGCCTGGCAACAGCTTCAGATCACAGTGCAATGCATATATTGTATCGTTTCTTCCAATGTGCTTGTATGGCCTTTTGGAAGTGAATAGAAGCTTCTGAAGTGAAGATATGCACTTTTTTTTAAATTTTGCTTGTCAAAAATGTCCATTCTGTGTGTAACCCAGTGGGAAAGTGACAAACTTGAGTGAATTGTTACAATATGACTAAATTGGAGTGAATATGCGTTTATCTCTGTAAGAAAGCGAGCTAGAGCGCTGAAACTGTGGCTATACGCACTTTCATGAAAACATGCTTCTTTGAGGTTTTAAGCTCAGAACGTGAATCTGAGCGTGTTTCCGGCCTGGCAACAGCTTCAGATCACAGTGCATTGCATATATTGTATCGATTGGTCCAATGTGCTTGTATGGCCAATTTTAAGTGAATATAAGCTTCTGAAGTGAAGATATGTACTTTTCAAAACCTTTCTTTTTTTAAGTTTTGCTTGTCAAAAATGTCCTTTCTGTGTGTAACTTAGTGAGAAAGTGACAAACTTGAGTGAATTGTGACAATATGACTGAATTGGAGTGAATATGCGTTTATCTCTGTAAGAAAGCGAGCTAGAGCGCTGAAACTGTGGCTATACGCACTTTCATGAAAACATGCTTCTTTGAGGTTTTAAGCTCAGAACGTGAATCTGAGCGTGTTTCTGGCCTGGGAACAGCTTCAGATCACAGTGCAATGCGTATATGGTATCGTTTGGTCCAATGGCTTTTATGGCCATTTGGAAGTGAATATAAGCTTCTGGAGTGAAGATATGCACTTCTTCAAAAACTTTCTTTTTTTTAGATTTGCTTGTCAGAAATGTCCATTCTGTGTGTTACTCAGTGGGAAAGTGAACAACTTCAGTGAATTGTGACTATATTACTGAATTGGAGTGAATATGCTCGTATCTCTGTAAGGAAGCGCGCTTGAGCGCTGAAACTGTGGCTATACGCACTTTCATGAAAACATGCTTCTTTGAGGTTTTAAACTCAGAAAGTGAAACTGTGCGTGTTTCTGGCCAGGGAACAGCTTCAGATCACAGTGCAATGCTTATATGGTATCGTTTGGTCCAATGTGCTTGTATGGCCATTTGGAAGTGAATAGAAGCTTCTGAAGTGAAGATATGCACTTTTTCAAAAACTTTCTTTTTTTTAGTTTTTTCTTGTCAAAAATGTCCTTTCTGTGTGTAACTTAGTGGGAAAGTGACAAACTTGAGTGAATTGTGACAATATGACTGAATTGGAGTGAATATGCGTTTATCTCTGTAAGGAAGCGTGCTTGAGCGCTGAAACTGTGGCTATACGTGCTTTCATGAAAACACGCTTCTTTGAGGTTTTAAGCTCCGAACGTGAAACTGTGCGTGCTTCTGGCCAGGGAACAGCTTCAGATCACAGTGCATTTAATATATTGTATCGATTGGTCCAATGTGCTTGTATGGCCAATTTTAAGTGAATATAAGCTTCTGAAGTGAAGATATGTACTTTTCAAAAACTTTTTTTTTTTTAATTTTGCTTGTCAAAAATGTCCATTCTGTGTGTAACTTAGTGAGAAAGTGACAAACTTGAGTGAATTGTGACAATATGACTGAATTGGAGTGAATATGCGTTTATCTCTGTAAGAAAGCGAGCTAGAGCGCTGAAACTGTGGCGATACGCACTTTCATGAAAACATGCTCTCTGACTTTTTAAGCTCAGAACGTGAATCTGAGCGTGTTTCCGGGCTGGCAACAGCTTCAGATCACAGTGCATTGCATATATTGTATCGATTGGTCCAATGTGCTTGTATGGCCAATTTTAAGTGAATATAAGCTTCTGAAGTGAAGATATGTACTTTTCAAAAACTTTCTTTTTTTTAGTTTTGCTTGTCAAAAATGTCCTTTCTGTGTGTAACTTAGTGAGAAAGTGACAAACTTGAGTGAATTGTGACAATATGACTGAATTGGAGTGAATATGCGTTTATCTCTGTAAGAAAGCGAGCTAGAGCGCTGAAACTGTGGCTATACGCACTTTCATGAAAACATGCTTCTTTGAGGTTTTAAGCTCAGAACGTGAATCTGAGCGTGTTTCTGGCCTGGGAACAGCTTCAGATCACAGTGCAATGCCTATATGGTATCGTTTGGTCCTATGGCTTTTATGGCCATTTGGAAGTGAATATAAGCTTCTGAAGTGAAGATATGCACTTCTTCAAAAACTTTCTTTTTTTTAGATTTGCTTGTCAGAAATGTCCATTCTGTGTGTTACTCAGTTGGAAAGTGAACAACTTCAGTGAATTGTGACTATATCACTGAATTGGAGTGAATATGCTCGTATCTCTGTAAGGAAGCGCGCTAGAGCGCTGAAACTGTGGCGATACGCACTTTCATGAAAACATGCTTCTTTGACTTTTTAAGCTCAGAACGTGAATCTGAGCGTGTTTCCGGCCTGGCAACAGCTTCAGATCACAGTGCATTGCATATATTGTATCGATTGGTCCAATGTGCTTGTATGGCCAATTTTAAGTGAATATAAGCTTCTGAAGTGAAGATATGTACTTTTCAAAAACTTTCTTTTTTTTAGTTTTGCTTGTCAAAAATGTCCTTTCTGTGTGTAACTTAGTGAGAAAGTGACAAACTTGAGTGAATTGTGACAATATGACTGAATTGGAGTGAATATGCGTTTATCTCTGTAAGAAAGCGAGCTAGAGCGCTGAAACTGTGGCTATACGCACTTTCATGAAAACATGCTTCTTTGAGGTTTTAAGCTCAGAACGTGAATCTGAGCGTGTTTCTGGCCTGGGAACAGCTTCAGATCACAGTCCAATGCCTATATGGTATCGTTTGGTCCTATGGCTTTTATGGCCATTTGGAAGTGAATATAAGCTTCTGAAGTGAAGATATGCACTTCTTCAAAAACTTTCTTTTTTTTAGATTTGCTTGTCAGAAATGTCCATTCTGTGTGTTACTCAGTTGGAAAGTGAACAACTTCAGTGAATTGTGACTATATCACTGAATTGGAGTGAATATGCTCGTATCTCTGTAAGGAAGCGCGCTTGAGCGCTGAAACTGTGGCTATACGCACTTTCATGAAAACACGCTTCTTTGAGGTTTTAAGCTCAGAAAGTGAAACTGTGCGTGTTTCTGGCCAGGGAACAGCTTCAGATCACAGTGCAATGCTTATATAGTATCGTTTGGTCCAATGTGCTTGTATGGCCATTTGGAAGTGAATAGAAGCTTCTGAAGTGAAGATATGCACTTTTTCAAAAACTTTCTTTTTTTTAGTTTTTTCTTGTCAAAAATGTCCTTTCTGTGTGTAACTTAGTGGGAAAGTGACAAACTTGAGTGAATTGTGACAATATGACTGAATTGGAGTGAATATGCGTTTATCTCTGTAAGGAAGCGCGCTAGAGCGCTGAAACTGTGGCTATACGTGCTTTCATGAAAACACGCTTCTTTGAGGTTTTAAGCTCAGAACGTGAAACTGTGCGTGCTTCTGGCCAGGGAACAGCTTGAGATCACAGTGCATTGCATATATTGTATCGATTGGTCCAATGTGCTTGTATGGCCAATTTTAAGTGAATATAAGCTTCTGAAGTGAAGATATGTACTTTTCAAAAACTTTCTTTTTTTTAGTTTTGCTTGTCAAAAATGTCCATTCTGTGTGTAACCCAGTGGGAAAGTGACAAACTTGAGTGAATTGTGACAATATGACTGAATTGGAGTGAATATGCGTTTATCTCTGTAAGAAAGCGAGCTAGAGCGCTGAAACTGTAGCTAAACGCACTTTCATGGAAACACGCTTCTTTGAGGTTTTAAGCTCAGAACGTGAATCTGAGCGTGTTTCTGGCCAGGGAACAGCATCAGATCACAGTGCAATGCTTCTATGGTATCGATTGGTCCAATGTGCTTGTATGGCCAATTTTAAGTGAATATAAGCTTCTGAAGTGAAGATATGTACTTTTCAAAAACTTCCTTTTTTTTAGTTTTGCTTGTCAAAAATGTCCATTCTGTGTGTAACCCAGTGGGAAAGTGACAAACTTGAGTGAATTGTGACTATATGACTGAATTGGAGTGAATATGCGTTTATCTCTGTAAGAAAGCGAGCTAGAGCGCTGAAACTGTGGCTATACGCACTTTCATGAAAACATGCTTCTTTGAGGTTTTAAGCTCAGAACGTGAATCTGAGCGTGTTTCCGGCCTGGCAACAGCTTCAGATCACAGTGCAATGCATATATTGTATTGTTTCTTCCAATGTGCTTGTATGGCCTTTTGGAAGTGAATAGAAGCTTCTGAAGTGAAGATATGCACTTTTTTTTAAATTTTGCTTGTCAAAAATGTCCATTCTGTGTGTAACCCAGTGAGAAAGTGACAAACTTGAGTGAATTGTGACAATATGACTGAATTGGAGTGAATATGCGTTTATCTCTGTAAGAAAGCGAGGTAGAGCGCTGAAACTGTGGCCATACGCACTTTCATGAAAACATGCTTCTTTGAGGTTTTAAGCTCAGAACGTGAATCTGAGCGTGTTTCCGGCCTGGCAACAGCTTCAGATCACAGTGCATTGCATATATTGTATCGATTGGTCCAATGTGCTTGTATGGCCAATTTTAAGTGAATATAAGCTTCTGAAGTGAAGATATGTACTTTTCAAAAGCTTTCTTTTTTTTAGTTTTGCTTGTCAAAAATGTCCTTTCTGTGTGTAACTTAGTTAGAAAGTGACAAACTTGAGTGAATTGTGACAATATGACTGAATTGGAGTGAATATGCGTTTATCTCTGTAAGAAAGCGAGCTAGAGCGCTGAAACTGTGGCTATACGCACTTTCATGAAAACATGCTTCTTTGAGGTTTTAAGCTCAGAACGTGAATCTGAGCGTGTTTCTGGCCTGGGAACAGCTTCAGATCACAGTGCAATGCGTATATGGTATCGTTTGGTCCTATGGCTTTTATGGCCATTTGGAAGTGAATATAAGCTTCTGAAGTGAAGATATGCACTTCTTCAAAAACTTTTGTTTTTTTTAGATTTGCTTGTCAGAAATGTCCATTCTGTGTGTTACTCAGTGGGAAAGTGAACAACTTCAGGGAATTGTGACTATATTACTGAATTGGAGTGAATATGCTCGTATCTCTGTAAGGAAGCGCGCTTGAGCGCTGAAACTGTGGCTATACGCACTTTCATGAAAACATGCTTCTTTGAGGTTTTAAACTCAGAAAGTGAAACTGTGCGTGTTTCTGGCCAGGGAACAGCTTCAGATCACAGTGCAATGCTTATATGGTATCGTTTGGTCCAATGTGCTTGTATGGCCATTTGGAAGTGAATAGAAGCTTCTGAAGTGAAGATATGCACTTTTTCAAAAACTTTCTTTTTTTTAGTTTTTTCTTGTCAAAAATGTCCTTTTTGTGTGTAACTTAGTGGGAAAGTGACAAACTTGAGTGAATTGTGACAATATGACTGAATTGGAGTGAATATGCGTTTATCTCTGTAAGGAAGCGTGCTTGAGCGCTGAAACTGTGGCTATACGTGCTTTCATGAAAACACGCTTCTTTGAGGGTTTAAGCTCCGAACGTGAAACTGTGTGTGCTTCTGGCCAGGGAACAGCTTCAGATCACAGTGTATTGCATATATTGTATCGTTTGGTCCAATGTGCTTGTATGGCCAATTTTAAGTGAATATAAGCTTCTGAAGTGAAGATATGTACTTTTCAAAAACTTTCTTTTTTTTTAATTTTGCTTGTCAAAAATGTCCATTCTGTGTCTAACTTAGTGAGAAAGTGACAAACTTGAGTGAATTGTGACAATATGACTGAATTGGAGTGAATATGCGTTTATCTCCGTAAGAAAGCGAGCTAGAGCGCTGAAACTGTGGCTATACGCACTTTCATGAAAACATGCTTCTTTGACTTTTTAAGCTCAGAACGTGAATCTGAGCGTGTTTCCGGCCTGGCAACAGCTTCAGATCACAGTGTATTGCATATATTGTATCGATTGGTCCAATGTGCTTGTATGGCCAATTTTAAGTGAATATAAGCTTCTGAAGTGAAGATATGTACTTTTCAAAAACTTTCTTTTTTTTAGTTTTGCTTGTCAAAAATGTCCTTTCTGTGTGTAACTTAGTGAGAAAGTGACAAACTTGAGTGAATTGTGACAATATGACTGAATTGGAGTGAATATGCGTTTATCTCTGTAAGAAAGCGAGCTAGAGCGCTGAAACTGTGGCTATACGCACTTTCATGAAAACATGCTTCTTTGAGGTTTTAAGCTCAGAACGTGAATCTGAGCGTGTTTCTGGCCTGGGAACAGCTTCAGATCACAGTGCAATGCATATATGGTATCGTTTGGTCCTATGGCTTTTATGGCCATTTGGAAGTGAATATAAGCTTCTGAAGTGAAGATATGCACTTCTTCAAAAACTTTCTTTTTTTTAGATTTGCTTGTCAGAAATGTCCATTCTGTGTGTTACTCAGTGGGAAAGTGAACAACTTCAGTGAATTGTGACTATATCACTGAATTGGAGTGAATATGCTCGTATCTCTGTAAGGAAGCGCGCTTGAGCGCTGAAACTGTGGCTATACGCACTTTCATGAAAACACGCTTCTTTGAGGTTTTAAGCTCAGAAAGTGAAACTGTGCGTGTTTCTGGCCAGGGAACAGCTTCAGATCACAGTGCAATGCTTATATGGTATCGTTTGGTCCAATGTGCTTGTATGGCCATTTGGAAGTGAATAGAAGCTTCTGAAGTGAAGATATGCACTTTTTCAAAAACTTTCTTTTTTTTAGTTTTTTCTTGTCAAAAATGTCCTTTCTGTGTGTAACTTAGTGGGAAAGTGACAAACTTGAGTGAATTGTGACAATATGACTGAATTGGAGTGAATATGCGTTTATCTCTGTAAGGAAGCGCGCTAGAGCGCTGAAACTGTGGCTATACGTGCTTTCATGAAAACACGCTTCTTTGAGGTTTTAAGCTCAGAACGTGAAACTGTGCGTGCTTCTGGCCAGGGAACAGCTTCAGATCACAGTGCATTGCATATATTGTATCGATTGGTCCAATGTGCTTGTATGGCCAATTTTAAGTGAATATAAGCTTCTGAAGTGAAGATATGTACTTTTCAAAAGCTTTCATTTTTTTTTATTTTGCTTGTCAAAAATGTCCATTCTGTGTGTAACCCAGTGGGAAAGTGACAAACTTGAGTGAATTGTGACAATATGACTGAATTGGAGTGAATATGCGTTTATCTCTGTAAGAAAGCGAGCTAGAGCGCTGAAACTGTGGCTATACGCACTTTCATGAAAACATGCTTCTTTGAGGTTTTAAGCTCAGAACGTGAATCTGAGCGTGTTTCCGGCCTGGCAACAGCTTCAGATCACAGTGCAATGCATATATTGTATCGTTTCTTCCAATGTGCTTGTATGGCCTTTTGGAAGTGAATAGAAGCTTCTGAAGTGAAGATATGCACTTTTTTTTTAAATTTTGCTTGTCAAAAATGTCCATTCTGTGTGTAACCCAGTGGGAAAGTGACAAACTTGAGTGAATTGTGACAATATGACTGAATTGGAGTGAATATGCGTTTATCTCTGTAAGAAAGCGAGCTAGAGCGCTGAAACTGTGGCTATACGCACTTTCATGAAAACATGCTTCTTTGAGGTTTTTCAGCTCAGAACGTGAATCTGAGCGTGTTTGTGGCCTGGCAACAGCTTCAGATCACAGTGCAATGCATATATGGTATCGTTTGGTCCAATGTGCTTGTATGGCCATTTGGAAGTGAATATAAGCTTCTGAAGTGAAGATATGCACTTTTTCAAAAACTTTCTTTTTTTTAGTTTTTTCTTGTCAAAAATGTCCTTTCTGTGTGTAACTTAGTGGGAAAGTGACAAACTTGAGTGAATTGTGACAATATGACTGAATTGGAGTGAATATGCGTTTATCTCTGTAAGAAAGCGAGCTAGAGCGCTGAAACTGTAGCAAAACGCACTTTCATGGAAACACGCTTCTTTGAGGTTTTAAGCTCAGAACGTGAATCTGAGCGTGTTTCTGGCCAGGGAACAGCATCAGATCACAGTGCAATGCTTCTATGGTATCGATTGGTCCAATGTGCTTGTATGGCCAATTTTAAGTGAATATAAGCTTCTGAAGTGAAGATATGTACTTTTCAAAAACTTTCTTTTTTTTAGTTTTGCTTGTCAAAAATGTCCATTCTGTGTGTAACCCAGTGGGAAAGTGAAAAACTTGAGTGAATTGTGACTATATGACTGAATTGGAGTGAATATGCGTTTATCTCTATAAGAAAGCGAGCTAGAGCGCTGAAACTGTGGCTATACGCACTTTCATGAAAACATGCTTCTTTGAGGTTTTAAGCTCAGAACGTGAATCTGGGCGTGTTTCCGGCCTGGCAACAGCTTCAGATCACAGTGCAATGCATATATTGTATCGTTTCTTCCAATGTGCTTGTATGGCCTTTTGGAAGTGAATAGAAGCTTCTGAAGTGAAGATATGCACTTTTTTTTTCATTTTGCTTGTCAAAAATGTCCATTCTGTGTGTAACCCAGTGGGAAAGTGACAAACTTGAGTGAATTGTGACAATATGACTGAATTGGAGTGAATATGCGTTTATCTCTGTAAGAAAGCGAGCTAGAGCGCTGAAACTGTGGCTATACGCACTTTCATGAAAACATGCTTCTTTGAGGTTTTAAGCTCAGAACGTGAATCTGAGCGTGTTTCCGGCCTGGCAACAGCTTCAGATCACAGTGCATTGCATATATTGTATCGATTGGTCCAATGTGCTTGTATGGCCAATTTTAAGTGAATATAAGCTTCTGAAGTGAAGATATGTACTTTTCAAAACCTTTCTTTTTTTTAGTTTTGCTTGTCAAAAATGTCCTTTCTGTGTGTAACTTAGTGAGAAAGTGACAAACTTGAGTGAATTGTGACAATATGACTGAATTGGAGTGAATATGCGTTTATCTCTGTAAGAAAGCGAGCTAGAGCGCTGAAACTGTGGCTATACGCACTTTCATGAAAACATGCTTCTTTGAGGTTTTAAGCTCAGAACGTGAATCTGAGCGTGTTTCTGGCCTGGGAACAGCTTCAGATCACAGTGCAATGCGTATATGGTATCGTTTGGTCCTATGGCTTTTATGGCCATTTGGAAGTGAATATAAGCTTCTGAAGTGAAGATATGCACTTCTTCAAAAACTTTGTTTTTTTTAGATTTGCTTGTCAGAAATGTCCATTCTGTGTGTTACTCAGTGGGAAAGTGAACAACTTCAGTGAATTGTGACTATATTACTGAATTGGAGTGAATATGCTCGTATCTCTGTAAGGAAGCGCGCTTGAGTGCTGAAACTGTGGCTATACGCACTTTCATGAAAACATGCTTCTTTGAGGTTTTAAACTCAGAAAGTGAAACTGTGCGTGTTTCTGGCCAGAGAACAGCTTCAGATCACAGTGCAATGCTTCTATGGTATCGTTTGGTCCAATGTGCTTGTATGGCCATTTGGAAGTGAATAGAAGCTTCTGAAGTGAAGATATGCACTTTTTCAAAAACTTTCTCTTTTTTAGTTTTTTCTTGTCAAAAATGTCCTTTCTGTGTGTAACTTAGTGGGAAAGTGACAAACTTGAGTGAATTGTGACAATATGACTGAATTGGAGTGAATATGCGTTTATCTCTGTAAGGAAGCGTGCTTGAGCGCTGAAACTGTGGCTATACGTGCTTTCATGAAAACACGCTTCTTTGAGGTTTTAAGCTCCGAACGTGAAACTGTGCGTGCTTCTGGCCAGGGAACAGCTTCAGATCACAGTGCATTGCATATATTGTATCGATTGGTCCAATGTGCTTGTATGGCCAATTTTAAGTGAATATAAGCTTCTGAAGTGAAGATATGTACTTTTCAAAAACTTTTTTTTTTTTTAATTTTGCTTGTCAAAAATGTCCATTCTGTGTGTAACTTAGTGAGAAAGTGACAAACTTGAGTGAATTGTGACAATATGACTGAATTGGAGTGAATATGCGTTTATCTCTGTAAGAAAGCGAGCTAGAGCGCTGAAACTGTGGCTATACGCACTTTCATGAAAACATGCTTCTTTGACTTTTTAAGCTCAGAACGTGAATCTGAGCGTGTTTCCGGCCTGGCAACAGCTTCAGATCACAGTGCATTGCATATATTGTATCGATTGGTCCAATGTGCTTGTATGGCCAATTTTAAGTGAATATAAGCTTCTGAAGTGAAGATATGTACTTTTCAAAAACTTTCTTTTTTTTAGTTTTGCTTGTCAAAAATGTCCTTTCTGTGTGTAACTTAGTGAGAAAGTGACAAACTTGAGTGAATTGTGACAATATGACTGAATTGGAGTGAATATGCGTTTATCTCTGTAAGAAAGCGAGCTAGAGCGCTGAAACTGTGGCTATACGCACTTTCATGAAAACATGCTTCTTTGACTTTTTAAGCTCAGAACGTGAATCTGAGCGTGTTTCCGGCCTGGCAACAGCTTCAGATCACAGTGCATTGCATATGTTGTATCGATTGGTCCAATGTGCTTGTATGGCCAATTTTAAGTGAATATAAGCTTCTGAAGTGAAGATATGTACTTTTCAAAAACTTTCTTTTTTTTAGTTTTGCTTGTCAAAAATGTCCTTTCTGTGTGTAACTTAGTGAGAAAGTGACAAACTTGAGTGAATTGTGACAATATGACTGAATTGGAGTGAATATGCGTTTATCTCTGTAAGAAAGCGAGCTAGAGCGCTGAAACTGTGGCTATACGCACTTTCATGAAAACATGCTTCTTTGAGGTTTTAAGCTCAGAACGTGAATCTGAGCGTGTTTCTGGCCTGGGAACAGCTTCAGATCACAGTGCAATGCGTATATGGTATCGTTTGGTCCTATGGCTTTTATGGCCATTTGGAAGTGAATATAAGCTTCTGAAGTGAAGATATGCACTTCTTCAAAAACTTTCTTTTTTTTAGTTTTTTCTTGTCAAAAATGTCCTTTCTGTGTGTAACTTAGTGGGAAAGTGACAAACTTGAGTGAATTGTGACAATATGACTGAATTGGAGTGAATATGCGTTTATCTCTGTAAGGAAGCGCGCTAGAGCGCTGAAACTGTGGCTATACGTGCTTTCATGAAAACACGCTTCTTTGAGGTTTTAAGCTCAGAACGTGAAACTGTGCGTGCTTCTGGCCAGGGAACAGCTTGAGATCACAGTGCATTGCATATATTGTATCGATTGGTCCAATGTGCTTGTATGGCCAATTTTAAGTGAATATAAGCTTCTGAAGTGAAGATATGTACTTTTCAAAAACTTTCTTTTTTTTTAATTTTGCTTGTCAAAAATGTCCATTCTGTGTGTAACCCAGTGGGAAAGTGACAAACTTGAGTGAATTGTGACAATATGACTGAATTGGAGTGAATATGCGTTTATCTCTGTAAGAAAGCGAGCTAGAGCGCTGAAACTGTAGCTAAACGCACTTTCATGGAAACACGCTTCTTTGAGGTTTTAAGCTCAGAACGTGAATCTGAGCGTGTTTCTGGACAGGGAACAGCATCAGATCACAGTGCAATGCTTCTATGGTATCGATTGGTCCAATGTGCTTGTATGGTCAATTTTAAGTGAATATAAGCTTCTGAAGTGAAGATATGTACTTTTCAAAAACTTTCTTTTTTTTAGTTTTGCTTGTCAAAAATGTCCATTCTGTGTGTAACCCAGTGGGAAAGTGAAAAACTTGAGTGAATTGTGACTATATGACTGAATTGGAGTGAATATGCGTTTATCTCTGTAAGAAAGCGAGCTAGAGCGCTGAAACTGTGGCTATACGCACTTTCATGAAAACATGCTTCTTTGAGGTTTTAAGCTCAGAACGTGAATCTGAGCGTGTTTCCGGCCTGGCAACAGCTTCAGATCACAGTGCAATGCATATATTGTATCGTTTCTTCCAATGTGCTTGTATGGCCTTTTGGAAGTGAATAGAAGCTTCTGAAGTGAAGATATGCACTTTTTTTTAAATTTTGCTTGTCAAAAATGTCCATTCTGTGTGTAACCCAGTGGGAAAGTGACAAACTTGAGTGAATTGTGACAATATGACTGAATTGGAGTGAATATGCGTTTATCTCTGTAAGAAAGCGAGCTAGAGCGCTGAAACTGTGGCTATACGCACTTTCATGAAAACATGCTTCTTTGAGGTTTTAAGCTCAGAACGTGAATCTGAGCGTGTTTCCGGCCTGGCAACAGCTTCAGATCACAGTGCATTGCATATATTGTATCGATTGGTCCAATGTGCTTGTATGGCCAATTTTAAGTGAATATAAGCTTCTGAAGTGAAGATATGTACTTTTCAAAACCTTTCTTTTTTTTAGTTTTGCTTGTCAAAAATGTCCTTTCTGTGTGTAACTTAGTGAGAAAGTGACAAACTTGAGTGAATTGTGACAATATGACTGAATTGGAGTGAATATGCGTTTATCTCTGTAAGAAAGCGAGCTAGAGCGCTGAAACTGTGGCTATACGCACTTTCATGAAAACATGCTTCTTTGAGGTTTTAAGCTCAGAACGTGAATCTGAGCGTGTTTCTGGCCTGGGAACAGCTTCAGATCACAGTGCAATGCGTATATGGTATCGTTTGGTCCTATGGCTTTTATGGCCATTTGGAAGTGAATATAAGCTTCTGAAGTGAAGATATGCACTTCTTCAAAAACTTTGTTTTTTTTAGATTTGCTTGTCAGAAATGTCCATTCTGTGTGTTACTCAGTGGGAAAGTGAACAACTTCAGTGAATTGTGACTATATTACTGAATTGGAGTGAATATGCTCGTATCTCTGTAAGGAAGCGCGCTTGAGCGCTGAAACTGTGGCTATACGCACTTTCATGAAAACATGCTTCTTTGAGGTTTTAAACTCAGAAAGTGAAACTGTGCGTGTTTCTGGCCAGGGAACAGCTTCAGATCACAGTGCAATGCTTATATGGTATCGTTTGGTCCAATGTGCTTGTATGGCCATTTGGAAGTGAATAGAAGCTTCTGAAGTGAAGATATGCACTTTTTCAAAAACTTTCTTTTTTTTAGTTTTTTCTTGTCAAAAATGTCCTTTCTGTGTGTAACTTAGTGGGAAAGTGACAAACTTGAGTGAATTGTGACAATATGACTGAATTGGAGTGAATATGCGTTTATCTCTGTAAGGAAGCGTGCTTGAGCGCTGAAACTGTGGCTATACGTGCTTTCATGAAAACACGCTTCTTTGAGGTTTTAAGCTCCGAACGTGAAACTGTGCGTGCTTCTGGCCAGGGAACAGCTTCAGATCACAGTGCATTGCATATATTGTATCGATTGGTCCAATGTGCTTGTATGGCCAATTTTAAGTGAATATAAGCTTCTGAAGTGAAGATATGTACTTTTCAAAAACTTTTTTTTTTTTTAATTTTGCTTGTCAAAAATGTCCATTCTGTGTGTAACTTAGTGAGAAAGTGACAAACTTGAGTGAATTGTGACAATATGACTGAATTGGAGTGAATATGCGTTTATCTCTGTAAGAAAGCGAGCTAGAGCGCTGAAACTGTGGCTATACGCACTTTCATGAAAACATGCTTCTTTGACTTTTTAAGCTCAGAACGTGAATCTGAGCGTGTTTCCGGCCTGGCAACAGCTTCAGATCACAGTGCATTGCATATATTGTATCGATTGGTCCAATGTGCTTGTATGGCCAATTTTAAGTGAATATAAGCTTCTGAAGTGAAGATATGTCCTTTTCAAAAACTTTCTTTTTTTAGTTTTGCTTGTCAAAAATGTCCTTTCTGTGTGTAACTTAGTGAGAAAGTGACAAACTTGAGTGAATTGTGACAATATGACTGAATTGGAGTGAATATGCGTTTATCTCTGGAAGAAAGCGAGCTAGAGCGCTGAAACTGTGGCTATACGCACTTTCATGAAAACATGCTTCTTTGAGGTTTTAAGCTCAGAACGTGAATCTGAGCGTGTTTCTGGCCTGGCAACAGCTTCAGAACACAGTGCAATGCATATATTGTATCGTTTGTTCCCATGTGCTTGTTTGGCCATTTGGAAGTGAATATAAGCTTCTGAAGTGAAGATATGCACTTTTTCAAAAACTTTCTTTTTTTTTAAATTTTGCTTGTAAAAAATGTCCTTTCTGTGTGTAACTTAGTGAGAAAGTGACAAACTTGAGTGAATTGTGACAATATGACTGAATTGGAGTGAATATGCGTTTATCTCTGTAAGAAAGCGAGCTAGAGCGCTGAAACTGTGGCTATACGCACTTTCATGAAAACATGCTTCTTTGAGGTTTTAAGCTCAGAACGTGAATCTGAGCGTGTTTCTGGCCTGGGAACAGCTTCAGATCACAGTGCAATGCGTATATGGTATCGTTTGGTCCTATGGCTTTTATGGCCATTTGGAAGTGAATATAAGCTTCTGAAGTGAAGATATGCACTTCTTCAAAAACTTTCTTTTTTTTAGATTTGCTTGTCAGAAATGTCCATTCTGTGTGTTACTCAGTGGGAAAGTGAACAACTTCAGTGAATTGTGACTATATCACTGAATTGGAGTGAATATGCTCGTATCTCTGTAAGGAAGCGCGCTTGAGCGCTGAAACTGTGGCTATACGCACTTTCATGAAAACACGCTTCTTTGAGGTTTTAAGCTCAGAAAGTGAAACTGTGCGTGTTTCTGGCCAGGGAACAGCTTCAGATCACAGTGCAATGCTTATATGGAATCGTTTGGTCCAATGTGCTTGTATGGCCATTTGGAAGTGAATAGAAGCTTCTGAAGTGAAGATATGCACTTTTTCAAAAACTTTCTTTTTTTTAGTTTTTTCTTGTCAAAAATGTCCTTTCTGTGTGTAACTTAGTGGGAAAGTGACAAACTTGAGTGAATTGTGACAATATGACTGAATTGGAGTGAATATGCGTTTATCTCTGTAAGGAAGCGCGCTAGAGCGCTGAAACTGTGGCTATACGTGCTTTCATGAAAACACGCTTCTTTGAGGTTTTCAGCTCAGAATGTGAAACTGTGCGTGCTTCTGGCCAGGGAACAGCTTGAGATCACAGTGCATTGCATATATTGTATCGATTGGTCCAATGTGCTTGTATGGCCAATTTTAAGTGAATATAAGCTTCTGAAGTGAAGATATGTACTTTTCAAAAACTTTCTTTTTTTTAGTTTTGCTTGTCAAAAATGTCCATTCTGTGTGTAACCCAGTGGGAAAGTGAAAAACTTGAGTGAATTGTGACTATATGACTGAATTGGAGTGAATATGCGTTTATCTCTGTAAGAAAGCGAGCTAGAGCGCTGAAACTGTGGCTATACGCACTTTCATGAAAACATGCTTCTTTGAGGTTTTAAGCTCAGAACGTGAATCTGAGCGTGTTTCCGGCCTGGCAACAGCTTCAGATCACAGTGCAATGCATATATTGTATCGTTTCTTCCAATGTGCTTGAATGGCCTTTTGGAAGTGAATAGAAGCTTCTGAAGTGAAGATATGCACTTTTTTTTTTATTTTGCTTGTCAAAAATGTCCATTCTGTGTGTAACCCAGTGGGAAAGTGACAAACTTGAGTGAATTGTGACAATATGACTGAATTGGAGTGAATATGCGTTTATCTCTGTAAGAAAGCGAGCTAGAGCGCTGAAACTGTGGCTATACGCACTTTCATGAAAACATGCTTCTTTGAGGTTTTAAGCTCAGAACGTGAATCTGAGCGTGTTTGTGGCCTGGCAACAGCTTCAGATCACAGTGCAATGCATATCTGGTATCGTTTGGTCCAATGTGCTTGTATGGCCATTTGGAAGTGAATATAAGCTTCTGAAGTGAAGATATGCACTTTTTCAAAAACTTTCTTTTTTTTAGTTTTTTCTTGTCAAAAATGTCCTTTCTGTGTGTAACTTAGTGGGAAAGTGACAAACTTGAGTGAATTGTGACAATATGACTGAATTGGAGTGAATATGCGTTTATCTCTGTAAGAAAGCGAGCTAGAGCGCTGAAACTGTGGCGATATGCACTTTCATGAAAACATGCTTCTTTGAGGTTTTAAGCTCAGAACGTGAATCTGAGCGTGTTTCCGGCCTGGCAACAGCTTCAGATCACAGTGCATTGCATATATTGTATCGATTGGTCCAATGTGCTTGTATGGCCAATTTTAAGTGAATATAAGCTTCTGAAGTGAAGACATGTACTTTTCAAAACCTTTCTTTTTTTTAGTTTTGCTTGTCAAAAATGTCCTTTCTGTGTGTAACTTAGTGAGAAAGTGACAAACTTGAGTGAATTGTGACAATATGACTGAATTGGAGTGAATATGCGTTTATCTCTGTAAGAAAGCGAGCTAGAGCGCTGAAACTGTGGCTATACGCACTTTCATGAAAACATGCTTCTTTGAGGTTTTAAGCTCAGAACGTGAATCTGAGCGTGTTTCTGGCCTGGGAACAGCTTCAGATCACAGTGCAATGCGTATATGGTATCGTTTGGTCCTATGGCTTTTATGGCCATTTGGAAGTGAATATAAGCTTCTGAAGTGAAGATATGCACTTCTTCAAAAACTTTGTTTTTTTTAGATTTGCTTGTCAGAAATGTCCATTCTGTGTGTTACTCAGTGGGAAAGTGAACAACTTCAGTGAATTGTGACTATATTACTGAATTGGAGTGAATATGCTCGTATCTCTGTAAGGAAGCGCGCTTGAGCGCTGAAACTGTGGCTATACGCACTTTCATGAAAACATGCTTCTTTGAGGTTTTAAACTCAGAAAGTGAAACTGTGCGTGCTTCTGGCCAGGGAACAGCTTCAGATCACAGTGCAATGCTTATATGGTATCGTTTGGTTTAATGTGCTTGTATGGCCATTTGGAAGTGAATAGAAGCTTCTGAAGTGAAGATATGCACTTTTTCAAAAACTTTCTTTTTTTTAGTTTTTTCTTGTCAAAAATGTCCTTTCTGTGTGTAACTTAGTGGGAAAGTGACAAACTTGAGTGAATTGTGACAATATGACTGAATTGGAGTGAATATGCGTTTATCTCTGTAAGGAAGCGTGCTTGAGCGCTGAAACTGTGGCTAAACGTGCTTTCATGAAAACACGCTTCTTTGAGGTTTTAAGCTCCGAACGTGAAACTGTGCGTGCTTCTGGCCAGGGAACAGCTTCAGATCACAGTGCATTGCATATATTGTATCGATTGGTCCAATGTGCTTGTATGGCCAATTTTAAGTGAATATAAGCTTCTGAAGTGAAGATATGTACTTTTCAAAAACTTTCTTTTTTTTTAATTTTGCTTGTCAAAAATGTCCATTCTGTGTGTAACTTAGTGAGAAAGTGACAAACTTGAGTGAATTGTGACAATATGACTGAATTGGAGTGAATATGCGTTTATCTCTGTAAGAAAGCGAGCTAGAGCGCTGAAACTGTGGCTATACGCACTTTCATGAAAACATGCTTCTTTGACTTTTTAAGCTCAGAACGTGAATCTGAGCGTGTTTCCGGCCTGGCAACAGCTTCAGATCACAGTGCATTGCATATATTGTATCGATTGGTCCAATGTGCTTGTATGGCCAATTTTAAGTGAATATAAGCTTCTGAAGTGAAGATATGTACTTTTCAAAAACTTTCTTTTTTTTAGTTTTGCTTGTCAAAACTGTCCTTTCTGTGTGTAACTTAGTGGGAAAGTGACAAACTTGAGTGAATTGTGACAATATGACTGAATTGGAGTGAATATGCGTTCATTTCTGTAAGAAAGCGAGCTAGAGCGCTGAAACTGTGGCTATACGCACTTTCATGAAAACATGCTTCTTTGAGGTTTTAAGCTCAGAACGTGAATCTGAGCGTGTTTCTGGCCTGGCAACAGCTTCAGAACACAGTGCAATGCATATATTGTATCGTTTGTTCCCATGTGCTTGTTTGGCCATTTGGAAGTGAATATAAGCTTCTGAAGTGAAGATATGCACTTTTTCAAAAACTTTCTTTTTTTTTAAATTTTGCTTGTAAAAAATGTCCTTTCTGTGTGTAACTTAGTGAGAAAGTGACAAACTTGAGTGAATTGTGACAATATGACTGAATTGGAGTGAATATGCGTTTATCTCTGTAAGAAAGCGAGCTAGAGCGCTGAAACTGTGGCTATACGCACTTTCATGAAAACATGCTTCTTTGAGGTTTTAAGCTCAGAACGTGAATCTGAGCGTGTTTCTGGCCTGGGAACAGCTTCAGATCACAGTGCAATGCGTATATGGTATCGTTTGGTCCTATGGCTTTTATGGCCATTTGGAAGTGAATATAAGCTTCTGAAGTGAAGATATGCACTTCTTCAAAAACTTTCTTTTTTTTAGATTTGCTTGTCAGAAATGTCCATTCTGTGTGTTACTCAGTGGGAAAGTGAACAACTTCAGTGAATTGTGACTATATCACTGAATTGGAGTGAATATGCTCGTATCTCTGTAAGGAAGCGCGCTTGAGCGCTGAAACTGTGGCTATACGCACTTTCATGAAAACACGCTTCTTTGAGGTTTTAAGCTCAGAAAGTGAAACTGTGCGTGTTTCTGGCCAGGGAACAGCTTCAGATCACAGTGCAATGCTTATATGGAATCGTTTGGTCCAATGTGCTTGTATGGCCATTTGGAAGTGAATAGAAGCTTCTGAAGTGAAGATATGCACTTTTTCAAAAACTTTCTTTTTTTTAGTTTTTTCTTGTCAAAAATGTCCTTTCTGTGTGTAACTTAGTGGGAAAGTGACAAACTTGAGTGAATTGTGACAATATGACTGAATTGGAGTGAATATGCGTTTATCTCTGTAAGGAAGCGCGCTAGAGCGCTGAAACTGTGGCTATACGTGCTTTCATGAAAACACGCTTCTTTGAGGTTTTAAGCTCAGAACGTGAAACTGTGCGTGCTTCTGGCCAGGGAACAGCTTGAGATCACAGTGCATTGCATATATTGTATCGATTGGTCAAATGTGCTTGTATGGCCAATTTTAAGTGAATATAAGCTTCTGAAGTGAAGATATGTACTTTTCAAAAACTTTCTTTTTTTTTAATTTTGCTTGTCAAAAATGTCCATTCTGTGTGTAACCCAGTGGGAAAGTGACAAACTTGAGTGAATTGTGACAATATGACTGAATTGGAGTGAATATGCGTTTATCTCTGTAAGAAAGCGAGCTAGAGCCCTGAAACTGTGGCTAAACGCACTTTCATGGAAACACGCTTCTTTGAGGTTTTAAGCTCAGAACGTGAATCTGAGCGTGTTTCTGGCCAGGGAACAGCATCAGATCACAGTGCAATGCTTATATGGTATCGATTGGTCCAATGTGCTTGTATGGCCAATTTTAAGTGAATATAAGCTTCTGAAGTGAAGATATGTACTTTTCAAAAACTTTCTTTTTTTTAGTTTTGCTTGTCAAAAATGTCCATTCTGTGTGTAACCCAGTGGGAAAGTGAAAAACTTGAGTGAATTGTGACTATATGACTGAATTGGAGTGAATATGCGTTTATCTCTGTAAGAAAGCGAGCTAGAGCGCTGAAACTGTGGCTATACGCACTTTCATGAAAACATGCTTCTTTGAGGTTTTAAGCTCAGAACGTGAATCTGAGCGTGTTTCCGGCCTGGCAACAGCTTCAGATCACAGTGCAATGCATATATTGTATCGTTTCTTCCAATGTGCTTGTATGGCCATTTGGAAGTGAATAGAAGCTTCTGAAGTGAAGATATGCACTTTTTTTTAAATTTTACTTGTCAAAAATGTCCATTCTGTGTGTAACCCAGTGGGAAAGTGACAAACTTGAGTGAATTGTGACTATATGACTGAATTCGAGTGATTATGCGATTATCTCTGTAAGGAAGCGCGCTAGAGCGCTGAAACTGTGGCTATACGCACTTTCATGAAAACACGCTTCTTTGAGGTTTTAAGCTCAGAAAGTGAAACTGTGCGTGTTTCTGGCCAGGGAGCAGCTTCAGATCACAGTGCAATGCTTATATGGTATCGTTTGGTCCAATGTGCTTGTATGGCCATTTGGAAGTGAATATAAGCTTCTGAAGTGAAGATATGCACTTTTTCAAAAACTTTCTTTTTTTTAGTTTTGCTTGTCAAAACTGTCCTTTCTGTGTGTAACTTAGTGGGAAAGTGACAAACTTGAGTGAATTGTGACAATATGACTGAATTGGAGTGAATATGCGTTCATTTCTGTCAGAAAGCGAGCTAGAGCGCTGAAACTGTGGCTATACGCACTTTCATGAAAACATGCTTCTTTGAGGTTTTAAGCTCAGAACGTGAATCTGAGCGTGTTTCTGGCCTGGCAACAGCTTCAGAACACCGTGCAATGCATATATTGTCTCGTTTGTTCCCATGTGCTTGTTTGGCCATTTGGAATAGAAGCTTCTGAAGTGAAGATATGCACTTTTTCAAAAACTTTCTTTTTTTTTAAATTTTGCTTGTCAAAAATGTCCATTCTGTGTGTAACCCAGTGGGAAAGTGACAAACTTGAGTGAATTGTGACTATATGACTGAATTCGAGTGATTATGCGTTTATCTCTGTCAGGAAGCGCGCTAGAGAGCTGAAACTGTGGCGATACTTGCTTTCATGAAAACACGCTTCTTTGAGGTTTTAAGCTCAGAACGTGAAACTGTGCGTGCTTCTGGCCAGGGAACAGCTTCAGATCACAGTGCATTGCATATATTGTATCGATTGGTCCAATGTGCTTGTATGGCCAATTTTAAGTGAATATAAGCTTCTGAAGTGAAGAAATGTACTTTTCAAAAACTTTCTTTTTTTTTAATTTTGCTTGTCAAAAATGTCCATTCTGTGTGTAACCCAGTGGGAAAGTGACAAACTTGAGTGAATTGTGACAATATGACTGAATTGGAGTGAATATGCGTTTATCTCTGTAAGAAAGCGAGCTAGAGCGCTGAAACTGTGGCTAAACGCACTTTCATGGAAACACGCTTCTTTGAGGTTTTAAGCTCAGAACGTGAATCTGAGCGTGTTTCTGGCCAGGCAACAGCTACAGAACACAGTGCAATGCATATATTGTATCGTTTGTTCCCATGTGCTTGTTAGGCCATTTGGAAGTGAATAGAAGCTTCTGAAGTGAAGATATGCACTTTTTCAAAAACTTTCTTTTTTTTTAAATTTTGCTTGTCAAAAATGTCCATTCTGTGTGTAACCCAGTGGGAAAGTGACAAACTTGAGTGAATTGTGACTATATGACTGAATTCGAGTGATTATGCGTTTATCTCTGTAAGGAAGCGCGCTAGAGAGCTGAAACTGTGGCTATACTTGCTTTCATGAAAACACGCTTCTTTGAGGTTTTAAGCTCAGAATGTGAAACTGTGCGTGCTTCTGGCCAGGGAACAGCTTCAGATGACAGTGCATTGCATATATTGTATCGATTGGTCCAATGTGCTTGTATGACCAATTTTAAGTGAATATAAGCTTCTGAAGTGAAGATATGTACTTTTTCAAAAATATTCTTTTTTTTAGTTTTGCTTGTCAAAAATGTCCTTTCTGTGTGTAACTTAGTGGGAAAGTGACAAACTTGAGTGAATTGTGACAATATGACTGAATTGGTGTGAATATGCGTTTATCTCTGTAAGAAAGCGAGCTAGTGCGCTAAAACTGTGGCTATACGCACTTTCATGAAAACACGCTTCTTTGAGGTTTTAAGCTCAGAAAGTGAAACTGTGGATGTTTCTGGCCAGGGAACAGCTTCAGATCACAGTGCAATGCTTATATGGTATGGTTTAGTCCAATGTGCTTGTATGGCCATTTGGAAGTGAATATAAGCTTCTGAAGTGAAGATATGTACTTTTTCAAAAACATTCTTTTTTTTAGTTTTGCTTGTCAAAAATGTCCTTTCTGTGTGTAACTTAGTGAGAAAGTGACAAACTTGAGTGAATTGTGACAATATGACTGAATTGGAGTGAATATGCGTTTATCTCTGTAAGAAAGCGGGCTAGAGCGCTGAAACTGTGGCTATACGCACTTTCATGAAAACATGCTTCTTTGAGGTTTTAAGCTCAGAACGTGAATCTGAGCGTGTTTCCGGCCTGGCAACAGCTTCAGATCACAGTGCAATGCATATATTGTATCGTTTGTTCCAATGTGCTTGTATGGCCATTCGGAAGTGAATAGAAGCTTCTGAAGTGAAGATATTCACTTTTTCAAAAACTTTCTTTTTTTTTTTATTTTGCTTGTCAAAAATGTCCATTCTGTGTGTAACCCAGTGGGAAAGTGAAAATCTTGAGTGAATTGTGACTATATGACTGAATTGGAGTGATTATGCGTTTATCTCTTTCAGGAAGCGCGCTAGAGCGCTGAAACTGTGGCTATACGTGCTTTGATGAAAACACGCTTCTTTGAGGTTTTAAGGTCAGAATGTAAAACTGTGCGTGCTTCTGGCCAGGGAACAGCTTCAGATCACAGTGCATTGCATATATTGTATCGATTGGTCCAATGTGCTTGTATGGCCAATTTTAAGTGAATATAAGCTTCTGAAGTGAAGATATGTACTTTTTCAAAAACTTTCTTTTTTTTAGTTTTGCTTGTCAAAAATATCCTTTCTGTGTGTAACTTAGTGGGAAAGTGACAAACTTGAGTGAATTGTGACAACATGACTGAATAGGAGTGAATATGCGTTTATCTCTGTTAGGAAGCGAGCTAGAGCGAAGAAACTGTGGCTATACGCACTTTCATGAAAACACGCTTCTTTGAGGTTTTCAGCTCAGAAAGTGAAACTGTGCGTGTTTCTGGCCAGGGAACAGCTTCAGATCACAGTGCAATGCTTATATGGTATCGTTTGGTCCAATGTGCTTGTATGGCCATTTGGAAGTGAATATAAGCTTCTGAAGTGAAGATATGCACTTTTTCAAAAACTTTCTTTTTTTAGTTTTGCTTGTCAAAAATGTCCTTTCTGTGTGTAACTTAGTGGGAAAGTGACAAACTTGACTGAATTGTGACAATATGACTGAATTGGAGTGAATATGCGTTTATCTCTGTAAGAAAGCGAGCTAGAGCGCTGAAACTGTGGCTAAACGCACTTTCATGGAAACACGCTTCTTTGAGGTTTTAAGCTCAGAACGTGAATCTGAGCGTGTTTCTGGCCAGGGAACAGCATCAGATCACAGTGCAATGCTTATATGGTATCGATTGGTCCAATGTGCTTGTATGGCCAATTTTAAGTGAATATAAGCTTCTGAAGTGAAGATATGTACTTTTCAAAAACTTTCTTTTTTTTAGTTTTGCTTGTCAAAAATGTCCATTCTGTGTGTAACCCAGTGGGAAAGTGAAAAACTTGAGTGAATTGTGACTATATGACTGAATTGGAGTGAATATGCGTTTATCTCTGTAAGAAAGCGAGCTAGAGCGCTGAAACTGTGGCTATACGCACTTTCATGAAAACATGCTTCTTTGAGGTTTTAAGCTCAGAACGTGAATCTGAGCGTGTTTCCGGCCTGGCAACAGCTTCAGATCACAGTGCAATGCATATATTGTATCGTTTCTTCCAATGTGCTTGTATGGCCATTTGGAAGTGAATAGAAGCTTCTGAAGTGAAGATATGCACTTTTTTTTAAATTTTGCTTGTCAAAAATGTCCATTCTGTGTGTAACCCAGTGGGAAAGTGACAAACTTGAGTGAATTGTGACAATATGACTGAATTGGAGTGAATATGCGTTTATCTCTGTAAGAAAGCGAGCTAGAGCGCTGAAACTGTGGCTATACGCACTTTCATGAAAACATGCTTCTTTGAGGTTTTAAGCTCAGAACGTGAATCTGAGCGTGTTTGTGGCCTGGCAACAGCTTCAGATCACAGTGCAATGCATATATTGTATCGTTTGTTCCCATGTGCCTGTATGGCCATTTGGAAGTGAATAGAAGCTTCTGAAGTGAAGATATGCACTTTTTCAAAAACTTTCTTTTTTTTTTTATTTTGCTTGTCAAAAATGTCCATTCTGTGTGTAACCCAGTGGGAAAGTGAAAAACTTGAGTGAATTGTGACTATATGACTGAATTGGAGTGATTATGCGTTTATCTCTGTTAGGAAGCGCGCTAGAGCGCTGAAACTGTGGCTATACGTGCTTTGATGAAAACACGCTTCTTTGAGGTTTTAAGGTCAGAATGTAAAACTGTGCGTGCTTCTGGCCAGGGAACAGCTTCAGATCACAGTGCATTGCATATATTGTATCGATTGGTCCAATGTGCTTGTATGGCCAATTTTAAGTGAATATAAGCTTCTGAAGTGAAGATATGTACTTTTTCAAAAACTTTCTTTTTTTTAGTTTTGCTTGTCAAAAATGTCCTTTCTGTGTGTAACTTAGTGGGAAAGTGACAAACTTGAGTGAATTGTGACAACATGACTGAATAGGAGTGAATATGCGTTTATCTCTGTTAGGAAGCGAGCAAGAGCGAAGAAACTGTGGCTATACGCACTTTCATGAAAACACGCTTCTTTGAGGTTTTAAGCTCAGAAAGTGAAACTGTGCGTGTTTCTGGCCAGGGAACAGCTTCAGATCACAGTGCAATGCTTATATGGTATCGTTTGGTCCAATGTGCTTGTATGGCCATTTGGAAGTGAATATAAGCTTCTGAAGTGAAGATATGCACTTTTTCAAAAACTTTCTTTTTTTAGTTTTGCTTGTCAAAAATGTCCTTTCTGTGTGTAACTTAGTGGGAAAGTGACAAACTTGACTGAATTGTGACAATATGACTGAATTGGAGTGAATATGCGTTTATCTCTGTAAGAAAGCGAGCGAGAGCGCTGAAACTATGGCTATACGCACTTTCATGAAAACATGCTTCTTTGAGGTTTTAAGCTCAGAACGTGAATCTGAGCGTGTTTCTGGCCTGGCAACAGCTTCAGATCACAGTGCAATGCATATATTGTATCGTTTGTTCCCATGTGCTTGTTTGGCCATTTGGAAGTGAATAGAAGCTTCTGAAGTGAAGATATGCACTTTTTCAAAAACTTTCTTTTTTTTAGTTTTTTCTTGTCAAAAATGTCCTTTCTGTGTGTAACTTAGTGGGAAAGTGACAAACTTGAGTGAATTGTGACAATATGACTGAATTGGAGTGAATATGCGTTTATCTCTGTAAGAAAGCGAGCTAGAGAGCTGAAACTGTGGCTATACGCACTTTCATGAAAACATGCTTCTTTGAGGTTTTAAGCTCAGAACGTGAATCTGAGCGTGTTTCCGGCCTGGCAACAGCTTCAGATCACAGTGCATTGCATATATTGTATCGATTGGTCCAATGTGCTTGTATGGCCAATTTTAAGTGAATATAAGCTTCTGAAGTGAAGATATGTACTTTTCAAAACCTTTCTTTTTTTTAGTTTTGCTTGTCAAAAATGTCCTTTCTGTGTGTAACTTAGTGAGAAAGTGACAAACTTGAGTGAATTGTGACAATATGACTGAATTGGAGTGAATATGCGTTTATCTCTGTAAGAAAGCGAGCTAGAGCGCTGAAACTGTGGCTATACGCACTTTCATGAAAACATGCTTCTTTGAGGTTTTAAGCTCAGAACGTGAATCTGAGCGTGTTTCTGGCCTGGGAACAGCTTCAGATCACAGTGCAATGCGTATATGGTATCGTTTGGTCCTATGGCTTTTATGGCCATTTGGAAGTGAATATAAGCTTCTGAAGTGAAGATATGCACTTCTTCAAAAACTTTGTTTTTTTTAGATTTGCTTGTCAGAAATGTCCATTCTGTGTGTTACTCAGTGGGAAAGTGAACAACTTCAGTGAATTGTGACTATATTACTGAATTGGAGTGAATATGCTCGTATCTCTGTAAGGAAGCGCGCTTGAGCGCTGAAACTGTGGCTATACGCACTTTCATGAAAACATGCTTCTTTGAGGTTTTAAACTCAGAAAGTGAAACTGTGCGTGCTTCTGGCCAGGGAACAGCTTCAGATCACAGTGCAATGCTTATATGGTATCGTTTGGTCCAATGTGCTTGTATGGCCATTTGGAAGTGAATAGAAGCTTCTGAAGAGAAGATATGCACTTTTTCAAAAACTTTCTTTTTTTTAGTTTTTTCTTCTCAAAAATGTCCTTTCTGTGTGTAACTTAGTGGGAAAGTGACAAACTTGAGTGAATTGTGACAATATGACTGAATTGGAGTGAATATGCGTTTATCTCTGTAAGGAAGCGTGCTTGAGCGCTGAAACTGTGGCTATACGTGCTTTCATGAAAACACGCTTCTTTGAGGTTTTAAGCTCCGAACGTGAAACTGTGCGTGCTTCTGGCCAGGGAACAGCTTCAGATCACAGTGCATTGCATATATTGTATCGATTGGTCCAATGTGCTTGTATGGCCAATTTTAAGTGAATATAAGCTTCTGAAGTGAAGATATGTACTTTTCAAAAACTTTCTTTTTTTTTAATTTTGCTTGTCAAAAATGTCCATTCTGTGTGTAACTTAGTGAGAAAGTGACAAACTTGAGTGAATTGTGACAATATGACTGAATTGGAGTGAATATGCGTTTATCTCTGTAAGAAAGCGAGCTAGAGCGCTGAAACTGTGGCTATACGCACTTTCATGAAAACATGCTTCTTTGACTTTTTAAGCTCAGAACGTGAATCTGAGCGTGTTTCCGCCCTGGCAACAGCTTCAGATCACAGTGCATTGCATATATTGTATCGATTGGTCCAATGTGCTTGTATGGCCAATTTTAAGTGAATATATGCTTCTGAAGTGAAGATATGTACTTTTCAAAAACTTTCTTTTTTTAGTTTTGCTTGTCAAAACTGTCCTTTCTGTGTGTAACTTAGTGGGAAAGTGACAAACTTGAGTGAATTGTGACAATATGACTGAATTGGAGTGAATATGCGTTCATTTCTGTAAGAAAGCGAGCTAGAGCGCTGAAACTGTGGCTATACGCACTTTCATGAAAACATGCTTCTTTGAGGTTTTAAGCTCAGAACGTGAATCTGAGCGTGTTTCTGGCCTGGCAACAGCTTCAGAACACAGTGCAATGCATATATTGTATCGTTTGTTCCCATGTGCTTGTTTGGCCATTTGGAAGTGAATAGAAGCTTCTGAAGTGAAGATATGCACTTTTTCAAAAACTTTCTTTTTTTTTAAATTTTGCTTGTCAAAAATGTCCTTTCTGTTTGTAACTTAGTGAGAAAGTGACAAACTTGAGTGAATTGTGACAATATGACTGAATTGGAGTGAATATGCGTTTATCTCTGTAAGAAAGCGAGCTAGAGCGCTGAAACTGTGGCTATACGCACTTTCATGAAAACATGCTTCTTTGAGGTTTTAAGCTCAGAACGTGAATCTGAGCGTGTTTCTGGCCTGGGAACAGCTTCAGATCACAGTGCAATGCGTATATGGTATCGTTTGGTCCTATGGCTTTTATGGCCATTTGGAAGTGAATATAAGCTTCTGAAGTGAAGATATGCACTTCTTCAAAAACTTTCTTTTTTTTAGATTTGCTTGTCAGAAATGTCTATTCTGTGTGTTACTCAGTGGGAAAGTGAACAACTTCAGTGAATTGTGACTATATCACTGAATTGGAGTGAATATGCTCGTATCTCTGTCAGGAAGCGCGCTTGAGCGCTGAGACTGTGGCTATACGCACTTTCATGAAAACACGCTTCTTTGAGGTTTTAAGCTCAGAAAGTGAAACTGTGCGTGTTTCTGGCCAGGGAACAGCTTCAGATCACAGTGCAATGCTTATATGGAATCGTTTGGTCCAATGTGCTTGTATGGCCATTTGGAAGTGAATAGAAGCTTCTGAAGTGAAGATTTGCACTTTTTCAAAAACTTTCTTTTTTTTAGTTTTGCTTGTCAAAAATGTCCATTCTGTGTGTAACCCAGTGGGAAAGTGAAAAACTTGAGTGAATTGTGACAATATGACTGAATTGGAGTGAATATGTGTTTATCTCTGTAAGAAAGCGAGCTAGAGCGCTGAAACTGTGGCTATACGCACTTTCATGAAAACATGCTTCTTTGAGGTTTTAAGCTCAGAACGTGAATCTGAGCGTGTTTCCGGCCTGGCAACAGCTTCAGATCACAGTGCAATGCATATATTGTATCGTTTCTTCCAATGTGCTTGTATGGCCATTTGGAAGTGAATAGAAGCTTCTGAAGTGAAGATATGCACTTTTTTTTAAATTTTGCTTGTCAAAAATGTCCATTCTGTGTGTAACCCAGTGGGAAAGTGACAAACTTGAGTGAATTGTGACAATATGACTGAATTGGAGTGAATATGCGTTTATCTCTGTAAGGAAGCGTGCTTGAGCGCTGAAACTGTGGCTATACGTGCTTTCATGAAAACACGCTTCTTTGAGGTTTTAAGCTCCGAACGTGAAACTGTGCGTGCTTCTGGCCAGGGAACAGCTTCAGATCACAGTGCATTGCATATATTGTATCGATTGGTCCAATGTGCTTGTATGGCCAATTTTAAGTGAATATAAGCTTCTGAAGTGAAGATATGTACTTTTCAAAAACTTTCTTTTTTTTTAATTTTGCTTGTCAAAAATGTCCATTCTGTGTGTAACTTAGTGAGAAAGTGACAAACTTGAGTGAATTGTGACAATATGACTGAATTGGAGTGAATATGCGTTTATCTCTGTAAGAAAGCGAGCTAGAGCGCTGAAACTGTGGCTATACGCACTTTCATGAAAACATGCTTCTTTGACTTTTTAATCTCAGAACGTGAATCTGAGCGTGTTTCCGGCCTGGCAACAGCTTCAGATCACAGTGCATTGCATATATTGTATCGATTGGTCCAATGTGCTTGTATGGCCAATTTTAAGTGAATATAAGCTTCTGAAGTGAAGAAATGTACTTTTCAAAAACTTTCTTTTTTTTTAATTTTGCTTGTCAAAAATGTCCATTCTGTGTGTAACCCAGTGGGAAAGTGACAAACTTGAGTGAATTGTGACAATATGACTGAATTGGAGTGAATATGCGTTTATCTCTGTAAGAAAGCGAGCTAGAGCGCTGAAACTGTGGCTAAATGCACTTTCATGGAAACACGCTTCTTTGAGGTTTTAAGCTCAGAACGTGAATCTGAGCGTGTTTCTGGCCAGGGAACAGCATCAGATCACAGTGCAATGCTTATATGGTATCGATTGGTCCAATGTGCTTGTTTGGCCATTTGGAAGTGAATAGAAGCTTCTGAAGTGAAGATATGCACTTTTTCAAAAACTTTCTTTTTTTTAAATTTTGCTTGTCAAAAATGTCCATTCTGTGTGTAACCCAGTGGGAAAGTGACAAACTTGAGTGAATTGTGACTATATGACTGAATTCGAGTGATTATGCGTTTATCTCTGTCAGGAAGCGCGCTAGAGAGCTGAAACTGTGGCTATACTTGCTTTCATGAAAACACGCTTCTTTGAGGTTTGAAGCTCAGAATGTGAAACTGTGCGTGCTTCTGGCCAGGGAACAGCTTCAGATGACAGTGCATTGCATATATTGTATCGATTGGTCCAATGTGCTTGTATGACCAATTTTAAGTGAATATAAGCTTCTGAAGTGAAGATATGTACTTTTTCAAAAACATTCTTTTTTTTAGTTTTGCTTGTCAAAAATGTCCTTTCTGTGTGTAACTTAGTGGGAAAGTGACAAACTTGAGTGAATTGTGACAATATGACTGAATTGGTGTGAATATGCGTTTATCTCTGTAAGAAAGCGAGCTAGTGCGCTAAAACTGTGGCTATACGCACTTTCATGAAAACACGCTTCTTTGAGGTTTTAAGCTCAGAAAGTGAAACTGTGGATGTTTCTGGCCAGGGAACAGCTTCAGATCACAGTGCAATGCTTTTTTGGTATCGTTTAGTCCAATGTGCTTGTATGGCCATTTGGAAGTGAATATAAGCTTCTGAAGTGAAGATATGTACTTTTTCAAAAACATTCTTTTTTTTAGTTTTGCTTGTCAAAAATGTCCTTTCTGGGTGGAACTTAGTGGGAAAGTAGCAAACTTGAGTGATTTGTGACTATATGACTGAATTGGAGTGAATATGCGTTTATCTCTGTAAGAAAGCGAGCTAGAGCGCTGAAACTGTGGCTATACGCACTTTCATGAAAACATGCTTCTTTGAGGTTTTAAGCTCAGAACGTGAATCTGAGCGTGTTTCCGGCTTGGCAACAGCTTCAGATCACAGTGCAATGCATATATTGTATCGTTTGTTCCAATGTGCTTGTATGGCCATTTGGAAGTGAATAGAAGCTTCTGAAGTGAAGATATGCACTTTTTCAAAAACTTTCTTTTTTTTAAATTTTGCTTGTCAAAAATGTCCATTCTGTGTGTAACCCAGTGGGAAAGTGAAAAACTTGAGTAAATTGTGTCTATATGACTGAATTCGAGTGAATATGCGTTTATCTCTGTAAGGAAGCGCGCTAGAGCGCTGAAACTGTGGATATACTTGCTTTCTTGAAAACACGCTTCTTTGAGGTTTTAAGGTCAGAATGTAAAACTGTGCGTGCTTCTGGCCAGGGAACAGCTTCAGATCACAGTGCATTGCATATATTGTATCGATTGGTCCAATGTGCTTGTATGGCCAATTTTAAGTGAATATAAGCTTCTGAAGTGAAGATATGTACTTTTTCAAAAACTTTCTTTTTTTTAGTTTTGCTTGTCAAAAATATCCTTTCTGTGTGTAACTTAGTGGGAAAGTGACAAACTTGAGTGAATTGTGACAACATGACTGAATAGGAGTGAATATGCGTTTATCTCTGTTAGGAAGCGAGCTAGAGCGAAGAAACTGTGGCTATACGCACTTTCATGAAAACACGCTTCTTTGAGGTTTTAAGCTCAGAACGTGAATCTGAGCGTGTTTCTGGCCTGGCAACAGCTTCAGATCACAGTGCAATGCATATATTGTATCGTTTGTTCCCATGAGCTTGTTTGGCCATTTGGAAGTGAATAGAAGCTTCTGAAGTGAATACATGCACTTTTTCAATAACTTTCTTTTTTTTTTATTTTGCTTGTCAAAAATGTCCATTCTGTGTGTAACCCAGTGGGAAAGTGACAAACTTGAGTGAATTGTGACTATATGACTGAATTGGAGTGAATATGCGTTTATCTCTGTAAGAAAGCGAGCTCGAGCGCTGAAACTGTGGCTATACGCACTTTCATGAAAACATGCTTCTTTGAGGTTTTAAGCTCAGAACGTGAATCTGAGCGTGTTTCCGGCCTGGCAACAGCTTCAGATCACAGTGCAATGCATATATTGTATCGTTTGTTCCAATGTGCTTGTATGGCCATTTGGAAGTGAATAGAAGCTTCTGAAGTGAAGATATGCACTTTTTCAAAAACTTTCTTTTTTTTTTTTATTTTGCTTGCCAAAAATGTCCATTCTGTGTGTAACCCAGTGGGAAAGTGAAAAACTTGAGTGAATTGTGACTATATGACTGAATTGGAGTGATTATGCGTTTATCTCTGTAAGGAAGCGCGCTAGAGCGCTGAAACTGTGGCTATACGTGCTTTCATGAAAACACGCTTCTTTGAGGTTTTAAGCTCAGAATGTGAAACTGTGCGTGTTTCTGGCCAGGGAACAGCTTCAGATCACAGTGCAATGCTTATATGGTATCGATTGGTCCAATGTGCTTGTATGGCCATTTGGACGTGAATATAAGCTTCTGAAGTGAAGATTTGCACTTTTTCAAAAACTTTCTTTTTTTTAGTTTTGCTTGTCAAAAATGTTCTTTCTGTGTGTAACTTAGTGGGAAAGTGACAAACTTGAGTGAATTGTGACAATATGACTGAATTGGAGTGAATATGCGTTTATCTCTGTAAGAAAGCGAGCTAGAGCGCTGAAACTGTGGCTAAACGCACTTTCATGGAAACACGCTTCTTTGAGGTTTTAAGCTCAGAACGTGAATCTGAGCGTGTTTCTGGCCAGGGAACAGCATCAGATCACAGTGCAATGCTTATATTGTATCGATTGGTCCAATGTGCTTGTATGGCCAATTTTCAGTGAATATAAGCTTCTGAAGTGAAGATATGTACTTTTTCAAAAACTTTCTTTTTTTTAGTTTTGCTTGTCAAAAATGTTCCTTCTGTGTGTAACTTAGTGGGAAAGTGACAAACTTGAGTGAATTGTGACAATATGACTGAATTGGAGTGAATATGCGTTTATCTCTGTAAGAAAGCGAGCTAGAGCGCTGAAACTGTGGCTATACGCACTTTCATGAAAACATGCTTCTTAGAGGTTTTAAGCTCAGAACGTGAATCTGAGCGTGTTTCTGGCCTGGCAACAGCTTCAGAACACAGTGCAATGCATATATTGTATTGTTTGTTCCCATGTGCTTGTTTGGCCATTTGGAAGTGAATAGAAGCTTCTGAAGTGAAGATATGCACTTTTTCAAAAACTTTCTTTTTTTTAAATTTTGCTTGTCAAAAATGTCCATTCTGTGTGTAACCCAGTGGGAAAGTGACAAACTTGAGTGAATTGTGACTATATGACTGAATTCGAGTGATTATGCGTTTATCTCTGTAAGGAAGCGCGCTAGAGAGCTGAAACTGTGGCGATACTTGCTTTCATGAAAACACGCTTCTTTGAGGTTTTAAGCTCAGAACGTGAAACTGTGTGTGCTTCTGGCCTGGCAACAGCTTCAGATCACAGTGCAATGCATATATTGTATCGTTTGTTCCAATGTGCTTGTATGGCCATTTGGAAGTGAATAGAAGCTTCTGAAGTGAAGATATGCACTTTTTCAAAAACTTTCTTTTTTTTAAATTTTGCTTGTCAAAAATGTCCATTCTGTGTGTAACCCAGTGGGAAAGTGAAAAACTTGAGTGAATTGTGACTATATGACTGAATTCGAGTGATTATGCGTTTATCTCTGAAAGGAAGCGCGCTAGAGCGCTGAAACTGTGGCTATACTTGCTTTCATGAAAACACGCTTCTTTGAGGTTTTAAGCTCAGAATGTGAAACTGTGCGTGCTTCTGGCCAGGGAACAGCTTCAGATCACAGTGCATTGCATATATTGTATCGATTGGTCCAATGTGCTTGTATGGCCAATTTTCAGTGAATATAAGCTTCTGAAGTGAAGATATGTACTTTTCAAAAACTTTCTTTTTTTTAGTTTTGCTTGTCAAAAATGTCCTTTCTGTGTGTAACTTAGTGAGAAAGTGACAAACTTGAGTGAATTGTGACAATATGACTGAATTGGAGTGAATATGCGTTTATCTCTGTAAGAAAGCGAGCTAGAGCGCTGAAACTGTGGCTATACGCACTTTCATGAAAACATGCTTCTTTGAGGTTTTAAGCTCAGAACGTGAATCTGAGCGTTTTTCCGGCTTGGCAACAGCTTCAGATCACAGTGCAATGCATATATTGTATCGTTTGTTCCAATGTGCTTGTATGGCCATTTGGAAGTGAATAGAAGCTTCTGAAGTGAAGATATGCACTTTTTCAAAAACTTTCTTTTTTTTAAATTTTGCTTGTCAAAAATGTCCATTCTGTGTGTAACCCAGTGGGAAAGTGAAAAACTTGAGTGAATTGTGACTATATGACTGAATTGGAGTGATTATGCGTTTATCTCTGTAAGGAAGCGCGCTAGAGCGCTGAAACTGTGGCTAGACGTGCTTTCATGAAAACACGCTTCTTTGAGATTTTAAGGTCAGAATGTGAAACTGTGCGTGCTTCTGGCCAGGGAACAGCTTCAGATCACAGTGCATTGCATATATTGTATCGATTGGTCCAATGTGCTTGTATGGCCAATTTTCAGTGAATATAAGCTTCTGAAGTGAAGATATGTACTTTTTCAAAAACTTTCTTTTTTTTAGTTTTGCTTGTCAAAAATGTCCTTTCTGTGTGTAACTTAGTGGGAAAGTGACAAACTTGAGTGAATTGTGAAAACATGACTGAATTGGAGTGAATATGCGTTTATCTCTGTAAGGAAGCGAGCTAGAGCGCTGAAACTGTGGCTATACGCACTTTCATGAAAACACGCTTCTTTGAGGTTTTAAGCTCAGAATGTGAAACTGTGCGTGTTTCTGTCCAGGGAACAGCTTCAGATCACAGTGCAATGCTTATATGGTATCGTTTGGTCCAATGTGCTTGTATGGCCATTTGGAAGTGAATATAAGCTTCTGAAGTGAAGATATGCACTTTTTCAAAAACTTACTTTTTTTAGTTTTGCTTGTCAAAAATGTCCTTTCTGTGTGTAACTTATTGGGAAAGTGACAAACTTGACTGAATTGTGACAATATGACTGAATTGGAGTGAATATGCGTTTCTCTCTGTAAGAAAGCGAGCAAGAGCGCTGAAACTGTGGCTATACGCACTTTCATGAAAACATGCTTCTTTGAGGTTTTAAGCTCAGAACGTGAATCTGAGCGTGTTTCTGGCCAGGCAACAGCTTCAGAACACAGTGCAATGCATATATTGTATCGTTTGTTCCCATGTGCTTGTTAGGCCATTTGGAAGTGAATAGAAGCTTCTGAAGTGAAGATATGCACTTTTTCAAAAACTTTCTTTTTTTTTTAATTTTGCTTGTCAAAAATGTCCATTCTGTGTGTAACCCAGTGGGAAAGTGACAAACTTGAGTGAATTGTGACTATATGACTGAATTCGAGTGATTATGCGTTTATCTCTGTAAGGAAGCGCGCTAGAGAGCTGAAACTGTGGCTATACTTGCTTTCATGAAAACACGCTTCTTTGAGGTTTGAAGCTCAGAATGTGAAACTGTGCGTGCTTCTGGCCAGGGAACAGCTTCAGATGAAAGTGCATTGCATATATTGTATCGATTGGTCCAATGTGCTTGTATGACCAATTTTAAGTGAATATAAGCTTCTGAAGTGAAGATATGTACTTTTTCAAAAACATTCTTTTTTTTAGTTTTGCTTGACAAAAATGTCCTTTCTGTGTGTAACTTAGTGGGAAAGTGACAAACTTGAGTGAATTGTGACAATATGACTGAATTGGTGTGAATATGCGTTTATCTCTGTAAGAAAGCGAGCTAGAGCGCTAAAACTGTGGCTATACGCACTTTCATGAAAACACGCTTCTTTGAGGTTTTAAGCTCAGAAAGTGAAACTGTGGATGTTTCTGGCCAGGGAACAGCTTCAGATCACAGTGCATTGCATATATTGTATCGATTGGTCCAATGTGCTTGTATGGCCAATTTTAAGTGAATATAAGCTTCTGAAGTGAAGATATGTACTTTTTCAAAAACTTTCTTTTTTTAGTTTTGCTTGTCAAAAATGTCCTTTCTGTGTGTAACTTAGTGGGAAAGTGACAAACTTGACTGAATTGTGACAATATGACTGAATTGGAGTGAATATGCGTTTATCTCTGTAAGAAAGCGAGCGAGAGCGCTGAAACTGTGGCTATACGCACTTTCATGAAAACATGCTTCTTTGAGGTTTTAAGCTCAGAACGTGAATCTGAGCGTGTTTCTGGCCTGGCAACAGCTTCAGATCACAGTGCAATGCATATATTGTATCGTTTGTTCCCATGTGCTTGTTTGGCCATTTGGAAGTGAATAGAAGCTTCTGAAGTGAAGACATGCACTTTTTCAAAAACTTTCTTTTTTTTTAATTTTGCTTGTCAAAAATGTCCATTCTGTGTGTAACCCAGTGGGAAAGTGACAAACTTGAGTGAATTGTGACTATATGACTGAATTCGAGTGATTATGCGTTTATCTCTGTAAGGAAGCGCACTAGAGCGCTGAAACTGTGGCTATACTTGCTTTCATGAAAACACGCTTCTTTGAGGTTTTAAGCTCAGAATGTGAAACTGTGCGTGTTTCTGGCCAGGGAACAGCTTCAGATCACAGTGTAATGCTTATATGGTATTGTTTGGTCCAATGTGCTTGTATGGCCATTTGGAAGTGAATATAAGCTTCTGAAGTGAAGATATGCACTTTTTCAAAAACTTTCTTTTTTTAGTTTTGCTTGTCAAAAATGTCCTTTCTGTGTGGAACTTAGTGGGAAAGTGACAAACTTGAGTGAATTGTGACAATATGACTGAATTGGAGTGAATATGCGTTTATCTCTGTAAGAAAGCGAGCTAGAGCGCTGAAACTGTGGCTAAACGCACTTTCATGAAAACATGCTTCTTTGAGGTTTTAAGCTCAGAACGTGAATCTGAGCGTGTTTACGGCCTGGCAACAGCTTCAGATCACAGTGCAATGCATATATTGTATCGTTTGTTCCAATGTGCTTGTTTGGCCATTTGGAAGTGAAAAGAAGCTTCTGAAGTGAAGATTTGCACTTTTTCAAAAACTTTCTTTTTTTTTTTTATTTTGCTTGCCAAAAATGTCCATTCTGTGTGTAACCCAGTGGGAAAGTGAAAAACTTGAGTGAATTGTGACTATATGACTGAATTGGAGTGATTATGCGTTTATCTCTGTAAGGAAGCGCGCTAGAGCGCTGAAACTGTGGCTATACGTGCTTTCATGAAAACACGCTTCTTTGAGGTTTTAAGCTCAGAATGTGAAACTGTGCGTGTTTCTGGCCAGGGAACAGCTTCAGATCACAGTGCAATGCTTATATGGTATCGATTGGTCCAATGTGCTTGTATGGCCATTTGGACGTGAATATAAGCTTCAGAAGTGAAGATTTGCACTTTTTCAAAAACTTTCTTTTTTTTAGTTTTGCTTGTCAAAAATGTTCTTTCTGTGTGTAACTTAGTGGGAAAGTGACAAACTTGAGTGAATTGTGACAATATGACTGAATTGGAGTGAATATGCGTTTATCTCTGTAAGAAAGCGAGCTAGAGCGCTGAAACTGTGGCTAAACGCACTTTCATGGAAACACGCTTCTTCGAGGTTTTAAGCTCAGAACGTGAATCTGAGCGTGTTTCTGGCCAGGGAACAGCATCAGATCACAGTGCAATGCTTATATGGTATCGATTGGTCCAATGTGCTTGTATGGCCAATTTTCAGTGAATATAAGCTTCTGAAGTGAAGATATGTACTTTTTCAAAAACTTTCTTTTTTTTAAATTTTGCTTGTCAAAAATGTCCATTCTGTGTGTAACCCAGTGGGAAAGTGACAAACTTGAGTGAATTGTGACTATATGACTGAATTCGAGTGATTATGCGTTTATCTCTGTAAGGAAGCGCGCTAGAGAGCTGAAACTGTGGCGATACTTGCTTTCATGAAAACACGCTTCTTTGAGGTTTTAAGCTCAGAACGTGAAACTGTGTGTGCTTCTGGCCTGGCAACAGCTTCAGATCACAGTGCAATGCATATATTGTATCGTTTGTTCCAATGTGCTTGTATGGCCATTTGGAAGTGAAAAGAAGCTTCTGAAGTGAAGATATGCACTTTTTCAAAAACTTTCTTTTTTTTAAATTTTGCTTGTCAAAAATGTCCATTCTGTGTGTAACCCAGTGGGAAAGTGAAAAACTTGAGTGAATTGTGACTATATGACTGAATTCGAGTGATTATGCGTTTATCTCTGAAAGGAAGCGCGCTAGAGCGCTGAAACTGTGGCTATACTTGCTTTCATGAAAACACGCTTCTTTGAGGTTTTAAGCTCAGAATGTGAAACTGTGCGTGCTTCTGGCCAGGGAACAGCTTCAGATCACAGTGCATTGCATATATTGTATCGATTGGTCCAATGTGCTTGTATGGCCAATTTTCAGTGAATATAAGCTTCTGAAGTGAAGATATGTACTTTTCAAAAACTTTCTTTTTTTTAGTTTTGCTTGTCAAAAATGTCCTTTCTGTGTGTAACTTAGTGAGAAAGTGACAAACTTGAGTGAATTGTGACAATATGACTGAATTGGAGTGAATATGCGTTTATCTCTGTAAGAAAGCGAGCTAGAGCGCTGAAACTGTGGCTATACGCACTTTCATGAAAACATGCTTCTTTGAGGTTTTAAGCTCAGAACGTGAATCTGAGCGTGTTTCCGGCTTGGCAACAGCTTCAGATCACAATGCAATGCATATATTTTATCGTTTGTTCCAATGTGCTTGTATGGCCATTTGGAAGTGAATAGAAGCTTCTGAAGTGAAGATATGCACTTTTTCAAAAACTTTCTTTTTTTTAAATTTTGCTTGTCAAAAATGTCCATTCTGTGTGTAACCCAGTGGGAAAGTGAAAAACTTGAGTGAATTGTGACTATATGACTGAATTGGAGTGATTATGCGTTTATCTCTGTAAGGAAGCGCGCTAGAGCGCTGAAACTGTGGCTAGACGTGCTTTCATGAAAACACGCTTCTTTGAGATTTTAAGGTCAGAATGTGAAACTGTGCGTGCTTCTGGCCAGGGAACAGCTTCAGATCACAGTGCATTGCATATATTGTATCGATTGGTCCAATGTGCTTGTATGGCCAATTTTCAGTGAATATAAGCTTCTGAAGTGAAGATATGTACTTTTTCAAAAACTTTCTTTTTTTTAGTTTTGCTTGTCAAAAATGTCCTTTCTGTGTGTAACTTAGTGGGAAAGTGACAAACTTGAGTGAATTGTGAAAACATGACTGAATTGGAGTGAATATGCGTTTATCTCTGTAAGGAAGCGAGCTAGAGCGCTGAAACTGTGGCTATACGCACTTTCATGAAAACACGCTTCTTTGAGGTTTTAAGCTCAGAATGTGAAACTGTGCGTGTTTCTGTCCAGGGAACAGCTTCAGATCACAGTGCAATGCTTATATGGTATCGTTTGGTCCAATGTGCTTGTTTGGCCATTTGGAAGTGAATATAAGCTTCTGAAGTGAAGATATGCACTTTTTCAAAAACTTACTTTTTTTAAATTTTGCTTGTCAAAAATGTCCTTTCTGTGTGTAACTTAGTGGGAAAGTGACAAACTTGACTGAATTGTGACAATATGACTGAATTGGAGTGAATATGCGTTTATTTCTGTAAGAAAGCGAGCTAGAGCGCTGAAACTGTGGCTATACGCACTTTCATGAAAACATGCTTCTTTGAGGTTTTCAGCTCAGAACGTGAATCTGAGCGTGTTTCTGGCCAGGCAACAGCTTCAGAACACAGTGCAATGCATATATTGTATCGTTTGTTCCCATGTGCTTGTTAGGCCATTTGGAAGTGAATTGAAGCTTCTGAAGTGAAGATATGCACTTTTTCAAAAACTTTCTTTTTTTTTTAATTTTGCTTGTCAAAAATGTCCATTCTGTGTGTAACCCAGTGGGAAAGTGACAAACTTGAGTGAATTGTGACTATATGACTGAATTCGAGTGATTATGCGTTTATCTCTGTAAGGAAGCGCGCTAGAGAGCTGAAACTGTGGCTATACTTGCTTTCATGAAAACACGCTTCTTTGAGGTTTGAAGCTCAGAATGTGAAACTGTGCGTGCTTCTGGCCAGGGAACAGCTTCAGATGACAGTGCATTGCATATATTGTATCGATTGGTCCAATGTGCTTGTATGACCAATTTTAAGTGAATATAAGCTTCTGAAGTGAAGATATGTACTTTTTCAAAAACATTCTCTTTTTTAGTTTTGCTTGACAAAAATGTCCTTTCTGTGTGTAACTTAGTGGGAAAGTGACAAACTTGAGTGAATTGTGACAATATGACTGAATTGGTGTGAATATGCGTTTATCTCTGTAAGAAAGTGAGCTAGAGCGCTAAAACTGTGGCTATACGCACTTTCATGAAAACACGCTTCTTTGAGGTTTTAAGCTCAGAAAGTGAAACTGTGGATGTTTCTGGCCAGGGAACAGCTTCAGATCACAGTGCATTGCATATATTGTATCGATTGGTCCAATGTGCTTGTATGGCCAATTTTAAGTGAATATAAGCTTCTGAAGTGAAGATATGTACTTTTTCAAAAACTTTCTTTTTTTAGTTTTGCTTGTCAAAAATGTCCTTTCTGTGTGTAACTTAGTGGGAAAGTGACAAACTTGACTGAATTGTGACAATATGACTGAATTGGAGTGAATATGCGTTTATCTCTGTAAGAAAGCGAGCGAGAGCGCTGAAACTGTGGCTATACGCACTTTCATGAAAACATGCTTCTTTGAGGTTTTAAGCTCAGAACGTGAATCTGAGCGTGTTTCTGGCCTGGCAACAGCTTCAGATCACAGTGCAATGCATATATTGTATCGTTTGTTCCCATGTGCTTGTATGGCCATTTGGAAGTGAATTGAAGCTTCTGAAGTGAAGATATGCACTTTTTCAAAAACTTTCTTTTTTTTAAATTTTGCTTGTCAAAAATGTCCATTCTGTGTGTAACCCAGTGGGAAAGTGACAAACTTGAGTGAATTGTGACTATATGACTGAATTCGAGTGATTATGCGTTTATCTCTGTAAGGAAGCGCACTAGAGCGCTGAAACTGTGGCTATACTTGCTTTCATGAAAACACGCTTCTTTGAGGTTTTAAGCTCAGATTGTGAAACTGTGCGTGTTTCTGGCCAGGGAACAGCTTCAGATCACAGTGTAATGCTTATATGGTATTGTTTGGTCCAATGTGCTTGTATGGCCATTTGGAAGTGAATATAAGCTTCTGAAGTGAAGATATGCACTTTTTCAAAAACTTTCTTTTTTTAGTTTTGCTTGTCAAAAATGTCCTTTCTGTGTGGAACTTAGTGGGAAAGTGACAAACTTGAGTGAATTGTGACAATATGACTGAATTGGAGTGAATATGCGTTTATCTCTGTAAGAAAGCGAGCTAGAGCGCTGAAACTGTGGCTAAACGCACTTTCATGAAAACATGCTTCTTTGAGGTTTTAAGCTCAGAACGTGAATCTGAGCGTGTTTACGGCCTGCCAACAGCTTCAGATCACAGTGCAATGCATATATTGTATCGTTTGTTCCAATGTGCTTGTATGGCCATTTGGAAGTGAATAGAAGCTTCTGAAGTGAAGATATGCACTTTTTCAAAAACTTTCTTTTTTTTTTTTATTTTGCTTGCCAAAAATGTCCATTCTGTGTGTAACCCAGTGGGAAAGTGAAAAACTTGAGTGAATTGTGACTCTCTGACTGAATTGGAGTGATTATGCGTTTATCTCTGTAAGGAAGCGCGCTAGAGCGCTGAAACTGTGGCTATACGTGCTTTCATGAAAACACGCTTCTTTGAGGTTTTAAGCTCAGAATGTGAAACTGTGCGTGTTTCTGGCCAGGGAACAGCTTCAGATCACAGTGCAATGCTTATATGGTATCGATTGGTCCAATGTGCTTGTATGGCCATTTGGACGTGAATATAAGCTTCAGAAGTGAAGATTTGCACTTTTTCAAAAACTTTCTTTTTTTTAGTTTTGCTTGTCAAAAATGTTCTTTCTGTGTGTAACTTAGTGGGAAAGTGACAAACTTGAGTGAATTGTGACAATATGACTGAATTGGAGTGAATATGCGTTTATCTCTGTAAGAAAGCGAGCTAGAGCGCTGAAACTGTGGCTAAACGCACTTTCATGGAAACACGCTTCTTCGAGGTTTTAAGCTCAGAACGTGAATCTGAGCGTGTTTCTGGCCAGGGAACAGCATCAGATCACAGTGCAATGCTTATATGGTATCGATTGGTCCAATGTGCTTGTATGGCCAATTTTCAGTGAATATAAGCTTCTGAAGTGAAGATATGTACTTTTTCAAAAACTTTCTTTTTTTTAGTTTTGCTTGTCAAAAATGTTCTTTCTGTGTGTAACTTAGTGGGAAAGTGACAAACTTGAGTGAATTGTGACAATATGACTGAATTGGAGTGAATATGCGTTTATCTCTGTAAGAAAGCGAGCTAGAGCGCTGAAACTGTGGCTAAACGCACTTTCATGGAAACACGCTTCTTTGAGGTTTTAAGCTCAGAACGTGAATCTGAGCGTGTTTCCGGCCTGGTAACAGCTTCAGATCACAGTGCAATGCATATATTGTATCGTTTCTTCCAATGTGCTTGTATGGCCATTTGGAAGTGAATAGAAGCTTCTGAAGTGAAAATATGCACTTTTTTTTAAATTTTGCTTGTCAAAAATGTCCATTCTGTGTGTAACCCAGTGGGAAAGTGACAAACTTGAGTGAATTGTGACAATATGACTGAATTGGAGTGAATATGCGTTTATCTCTGTAAGAAAGCGAGCTAGAGCGCTGAAACTGTGGCTATACGCACTTTCATGAAAACATGCTTCTTTGAGGTTTTATGCTCAGAACCTGAATCTGAGCGTGTTTGTGGCCTGGCAACAGCTTCAGATCACAGTGCAATGCATATATTGTATCGTTTGTTCCCATGTGCTTGTATGGCCATTTGGAAGTGAATAGAAGCTTCTGAAGTGAAGATATGCACTTTTTCAAAAACTTTCTTTTTTTTGTTTTGCTTGTCAAAAATGTCCATTCTGTGTGTAACCCAGTGGGAAAGTTAAAAAGCTTGAGTGAATTGTGACTATATGACTGAATTCGAGTGATTATGCGATTATCTCTGTCAGGAAGCGCGCGAGAGCGCTGAAACTGTGGCTATACGCACTTTCATGAAAACACGCTTCTTTGAGGTTTTAAGCTCAGAAAGTGAAACTGTGCGTGTTTCTGGCCAGGGAACAGCTTCAGATCACAGTGCAATGCTTATATGGTATCGTTTGGTCCAATGTGCTTGTATGGCCATTTGGAAGTGAATATAAGCTTCTGAAGTGAAGATATGCACTTTTTCAAAAACTTTCTTTTTTTTAGTTTTGCTTGTCAAAAATGTCCTTTCTGTGTGTAACTTAGTGGGAAAGTGACAAACTTGAGTGAATTGTGACAATATGACTGAATTGGAGTGAATATGCGTTTATTTCTGTAAGAAAGCGAGCTAGAGCGCTGAAACTGTGGCTATACGCACTTTCATGAAAACATGCTTGTTTGAGGTTTTAAGCTCAGAACGTGAATCTGAGCGTGTTTCTGGCCTGGCAACAGCTTCAGAACACAGTGCAATGCATATATTGTATCGTTTGTTCCCATGTGCTTGTTTGGCCATTTGGAAGTGAATAGAAGCTTCTGAAGTGAAGATATGCACTTTTTCAAAAACTTTCTTTTTTTTTTTATTTTGCTTGTCAAAAATGTCCATTCTGTGTGTAACCCAGTGGGAAAGTGACAAACTTGAGTGAATTGTGACAATATGACTGAATTCGAGTGATTATGCGTTTATCTCTGTAAGGAAGCGCGCTCGAGAGCTGAAACTGTGGCGATACTTGCTTTCATGAAAACACGCTTCTTTGAGGTTTTAAGCTCAGAACGTGAAACTGTGCGTGCTTCTGGCCAGGGAACAGCTTCAGATTACAGTGCATTGCATATATTGTATCGATTGGTCCAATGTGCTTGTATGGCCAATTTTAAGTGAATATAAGCTTCTGAAGTGAAGAAATGTACTTTTCAAAAACTTTCTTTTTTTTAATTTTGCTTGTCAAAAATGTCCATTCTGTGTGTAACCCAGTGGGAAAGTGACAAACTTGAGTGAATTGTGACAATATGACTGAATACGAGTGAATATGCGTTTATCTCTGTAAGAAAGCGAGCTAGAGCGCTGAAACTGTGGCTAAACGCACTTTCATGGAAACACGCTTCTTTGAGGTTTTAAGCTCAGAACGTGAATCTGAGCGTGTTTCTGGCCAGGGAACAGCATCAGATCACAGTGCAATGCTTATATGGTATCGATTGGTCCAATGTGCTTGTATGGCCAATTTTAAGTGAATATAAGCTTCTGAAGTGAAGATATGTACTTTTCAAAAACTTTCTTTTTTTTAGTTTTGCTTGTCAAAAATGTCCATTCTGTGTGTAACCCAGCGGGAAAGTGAAAAGCTTGAGTGAATTGTGACTATATGACTGAATTGGAGTGAATATGCGTTTATCTCTGTAAGAAAGCGAGCTAGAGCGCTGAAACTGTGGCTATACGCACTTTCATGAAAACATGCTTCTTTGAGGTTTTAAGCTCAGAACGTGAATCTGAGCGTGTTTCCGGCCAGGCAACAGCTTCAGATCACAGTGCAATGCATATATTGTATCGTTTCTTCCAATGTGCTTGTATGGCCATTTGGAAGTGAATAGAAGCTTCTGAAGTGAAGATATGCACTTTTTTTTAAATTTTGCTTGTCAAAAATGTCCATTCTGTGTGTAGCCCAGTGGGAAAGTGACAAACTTGAGTGAATTGTGACAATATGACTGAATTGGAGTGAATATGCGTTTATCTCTGTAAGAAAGCGAGCTAGAGCGCTGAAACTGTGGCTAAACGCACTTTCATGGAAACACGCTTCTTTGAGGTTTTAAGCTCAGAACGTGAATCTGAGCGTGTTTCTGGCCAGGGAACAGCTTCAGATCACAGTGCAATGCTTATATGGTATCGATTGGTCCAATGTGCTTGTATGGCCAATTTTAAGTGAATATAAGCTTCTGAAGTGAAGATATGTACTTTTCAAAAACTTTCTTTGTTTTAGTTTTGCTTGTCAAAAATGTCCTTTTTTATGTGTAACTTAGTGGGAAAGTGACAAACATGAGTGAATTGTGACTATATGACTGAATTCGAGTGATTATGCTCCTATCTCTGTCAGGAAGCGTGTTAGAACGCTTAAACTGTGGCTATACGCAATTTCATGAAAACACGCTTCTTTGAGGTTTTAAGCTCAGAAAGTGAAACTGTGCGTGTTTCTGGCCAGGGAACAGCTGCAGATCTCAGTGCAATGCATATATTGTATCGTTTGGTACAATGTGCTTGTATGGCCATTTGGAAGTGAATGTAAGCTTCTGAAGTGAAGATATGCACTTTTTAAAAAACTTTCTTTTTTTAGTTTTGCTTGTCAAAAATGTCCTTTCTATGTGTAACTTAGTGGGAAAGTGACAAACTTGAGTGAATTGTGACTATATGACTGAATTGGAGTGATTATGCGTTTATCTCTGAAAGGAAGCGAGCTAGAGCGCTGAAACTGTGGCTATACACACTTTCATGAAAACACTCTTCTTTGAGGTTTTAAGCTCAGAACGTGAATCTGAGTGTGTTTTTGGCCTGGGAACAGCTTCAGATCACAGTGCAATGCATATATGATATTGTTTGGTGCAATGTGCTTGTGTGGCCATTTGGAAGTGAATATCAGCATCTCAAGATATGCACTTTTTCAAAAACCTTCCTTTTTTTAGTTTTGCTTGTCAAAAATGTTCATTCTGTGTGTAACTTAGCGGGATAGAGACAAACTTGAGGGAATTGTGACAATACGACAGAATTGGAGTGAATATGCTCTTATCTCTGTAAGGAAACGCGCTATAGCGCTGAAACTGTGGCTATACGCACTTTCATGAAAACACGCTTCTTTGAGGTTTTAAGCTCAGAACATGAATCTGAGCGTGTTTCTGGCCTGGGAACAGCTCCAGATCACAGTGCAATGCATATATTGTATCGTTTGGTCCAATGTGCTTGTATGGCCTTTTGGAAGTGAATATAAGCTTCTGAAGTGAAGATATGCACTTTTTCAAAAACTTTCTTTTTTTAGTTTTGCTCTTCAGAAATGTCCATTCTGTGTGTAACTCAGTGGGAAAGGGAACAACTTCAGTGAATTGTGACTATATGACTGAATTGGAGTGAACATCCTCCTATCTCTGTAAGGAAGCGCGCGAGATCGCTTAAACTGTGGCTATACGCACTTTCATGAAGACACGCTTCTTTGAGGTTTTAAGCTCAGAAAGTGAAACTGTCCGTGTTTCTGGCCAGGGAAAAGCTTCAGATCACAGTGCAATGCATATATTGTATCCTTAGGTCCAATGTGCTTGTATGGCCATTTGGAAGTGAATATAAGCTTCTGAAGTGAAGATAAGCACTTTTTCAAAAACTTTCTCTTTTTTAGTTTTGCTTGTCTAAAATGTTCATTCTGTGTGTTCCTCAGCTTGAAAGTGACAAACTTGAGTGAATTGTGACTATACGACTGAATTGGAGTGATTATGCGTTTATCTCTGAAAGGAAGCGAGCTAGAGCGCTGAAACTGTGGCGATAAGCACTTTCTTTTTTTAGTTTTGCTTGTCAAAAATGTCCTTTCTATGTGTAACTTAGTGGGATAGTTACAAACTTGAGTGAATTGTGACTATATGACTGAATTGGAGTGATTATGTGTTTATCTCTGAAAGGAAGCGAGCTTGAGCGCTGAAACTGTGGCTATACGCACTTTCATGAAAACACGCTTCTTTGAGATTTTAAGCTCAGAACGTGAATCTGTGCGTGTTTCTGGCCTGGGAACAGCTTCAGATCACAGCGCAAAGCATATATGGTATCGTTTGGTCCAATGTGCTTGTATGGCCATTTGGAAGTGAATATAAGCTTCTGAAGTGAAGATATGCACTTTTCAAAAACTTTCTTTTTTTTAGTTTTGCTTGTCAAAAATGTTCATTCTGTGTGTAACTCAGCTTGAAAGTGACAAACTTGAGGGAATTGTGACTATATGACTGAATTGGAGTGATTATGCGTTTATCTCTGAAAGGAAGCAAGCTAGAGCGCTGAAACTGTGGCTATACACACTTTCATGAAAACACGCTTCTTTGAGGTTTTAAGCTCAGAACGTGAATCTGAGTGTGTTTTTGGCCTGGGAACAGCTTCAGATCACAGTGGAATGCATATATGATATTGTTTGTTGCAATGTGCTTGTGTGGCCATTTGGAAGTGAATATCAGCATCTGCAGATATGCACTTTTTCAAAAACCTTCCTTTTTTTAGTGTCTCTTGTCAAAAATGTTCATTCTGTGTGTAACTTAGCGGGATAGTGACAAACTTGAGGGAATTGTGACAATACGACTGAATTGGAGTGAATATGCTCTTATCTCTGTAAGGAAACGCGCTAGAGCGCTGAAACTGTGGCTATACGCACTTTCATGAAAACACGCTTCTTTGAGGTGTTAAGCTCAGAACATGAATCTGAGCGTGTTTCCGGCCTGGGAACAGCTCCAGATCACAGTGCAATGCATATATGGCATCGTTTGGTCCAATGTGCGTGTATGGCCATTTGGAAGTGAATATAAGCTTCTGAAGTGAAGATATGCACTTTTTCAAAAACTTTCTTTTTTTTAGTTTCGCTTGTCAAAAATGTTCATTCTGTGTGTAACTCAGCTTGAAAGTGACAAACTTGAGTGAATTGTGACTATACGACTGAATTGGAGTGATTATGCTTTTATCTCTGAAAGGAAGCGAGCTAGAGCGCTGAAACTGTGGCTATACGCACTTTCATGAAAACTCGCTTCTTTGAGGTTTTAAGCTCAGAACATGAATCTGAGCGTGTTTCTGGCCTGGGAACAGCTCCAGATCACAGTGCAATGCATATATTGTATCTTTTGGTCCAATGGGCTTGTATGGCCATTTGGAAGTGAATGTAAGCTTCTGAAGGGAAGATATGCACTTTTTCAAAAACTTTCTTTTTTTTAGTTTTGCTTGTCAGAAATGTCCATTCTGTGTGTAACTCAGTGGGAAAGTGAACAACTTCCGTGAATTGTGACTATATGACTGAATTAGAGTGAATATGCTCCTATCTCTGTAAGGAAGCGCGCTCGAACGCTTAAACTGTGGCTATACGCACTTTCATGAAAACACGCTTCTTTGAGATTTTAATCTCAGAACGTGAATCTGAGCGTGTTTCTGGCTTGGGAACAGCTTCAGATCACAGTGCAACGCATATATGGTATCGTTTGGTCCAATGTGCTTGTATGGCCATTTGGAAGTGAATATAAGCTTCTGAAGTGAAGATATGCACTTTTCAAAAACTTTCGTTTTTTTAGTTTTGCTTGTCAAAAATGTTCATTCTGTGTGTAACTCAGTGGGAAAGTGACAAACTTGAGTGAATTGTGACTATATGACTGAATTGGAGTGATTATGCGTTTATCTCTGAAAGGAAGCGAGCTAGAGCGCTGAAACTGTGGCTATACACACTTTCATGAAAACACTCTTCTTTGAGGTTTTAAGCTCAGAACGTGAATCTGAGTGTGTTTTTGGCCTGGGAACAGCTTCAGATCACAGTGCAATGCATATATGATATTGTTTGGTCCAATGTGCTTGTGTGGCCATTTGGAAGTGAATATCAGCATCTGAAGACATGCACTTTTTCAAAAACTTTCTTTTTTTTAGTTTTGCTTGTCAAAAATGTTCATTCTGTGTGTAACTCAGTGGGAAAGTGACAAACTTTAGTGAAATGTGACTATATGACTGAAATGGAATGATTATGCTCCTATCTCTGTTAGGAAGCGCATTAGAGCGCTGAAACTGTGGCTATATACACTTTCATGAAAACACGCTTCTTTGAGGTTTTAAGCTCAGAACGTGAATCTGAGTGTGTTTCTGGCCTGGGAACAGCTTCAGATCACAGTGCAATGCATATATGGTATTGTTTGGTCCAATGTGCTTGTATGGCCATTTGGAAGTGAATATAAGCTTCTGAAGTGAAGATATGCACTTTTTCAAAAACTTTCTTTTTTTTTAGTTTTGCTTGCCAGAAATGTCCGTTCTGTGTGTAACTCAGTGGGAAAGTGACAAACTTGATTGAATTGTGACTATATGACTGAATTGGAGTGATTATGCGTTTATCTCTGAAAGGAAGCGAGCTAGAGCACTGAAACTGTGGCTATACACACTTTCATGAAAACACTCTTCTTTGAGGTTTTAAGCTCAGAACGTGAATCTGAGTGTGTTTTTGGCCTGGGAACAGCTTCAGATCACAGTGCAATGCATATATGATATTGTTTGGTGCAATGTGCTTGTGTGGCCATTTGGAAGTGAATATCAGCATCTGAAGATATGCACTTTTTCAAAAACTTTCTTTTTTTTAGTTTTGCTTGTCAAAAATGTTCATTCTGTGTGTAACTCAGTGGGAAAGTGACAAACTTTAGTGAAATGTGACTATATGACTGAAATGGAATGATTATGCTCCTATCTCTGTTAGGAAGCGCATTAGAGCGCTGAAACTGTGGCTATATACACTTTCATGAAAACACGCTTCTTTGAGGTTTTAAGCTCAGAACGTGAATCTGAGTGTGTTTCTGGCCTGGGAACAGCTTCAGATCACAGTGCAATGCATATATGGTATTGTTTGGTCCAATGTGCTTGTATGGCCATTTGGAAGTGAATATAAGCTTCTGAAGTGAAGATATGCACTTTTTCAAAAACTTTCTTTTTTTTTAGTTTTGCTTGCCAGAAATGTCCGTTCTGTGTGTAACTCAGTGGGAAAGTGACAAACTTGATTGAATTGTGACTATATGACTGAATTGGAGTGATTATGCGTTTATCTCTGAAAGGAAGCGAGCTAGAGCACTGAAACTGTGGCTATACACACTTTCATGAAAACACTCTTCTTTGAGGTTTTAAGCTCAGAACGTGAATCTGAGTGTGTTTTTGGCCTGGGAACAGCTTCAGATCACAGTGCAATGCATATATGATATTGTTTGGTGCAATGTGCTTGTGTGGCCATTTGGAAGTGAATATCAGCATCTGAAGATATGCACTTTTTCAAAAACCATCCTTTTTTTTGCTTTGCTTGTCAAAAATGTTCATTCTGTGTGTAACTTAGCGAGATAGTGACAAACTTGAGGGAATTGTGACAATACGACTGAATTGGAGTGAATATGCTCTTATCTCTGTAAGGAAACGCGCTAGAGCGCTGAAACTGTGGCTATACGCACTTTTATGAAAACATGCTTCTTTGAGGTTTTAAGCTCAGAACATGAATCTGAGCGTGTTTCTGGCCTGGGAAAAGCTCCAGATCACAGTGCAATGCATATATGGTATCGTGTGGTCCAATGTTCTTGTATGGCCATTTGGAAGTGAATATAAGCTTCTGAAGTGAAGATATGCACTTTTTCAAAAACTTTTCTTTTTTTTAGTTTTGCTTGTCAAAAATGTTCAATCTGTGTGTAACTTAGCGGGATCGTGACAAACTTGAGTGAATTGTGACAATACAACTGAATTGGAGTGAATATGCTCTTATGTCTGTAAGGAAACACGCTAGAGCGCTGAAACTGTGGCTATACGCACTTTTATGAAAACACGCTTCTTTGAGGTTTTAAGCTCAGAACGTGAAACTGTGCGTGCTTCAGGCCAGGGAACAGCTTCAGATTACAGTGCATTGCATATATTGTATCGATTGGTCCAATGTGCTTGTATGGCCAATTTTAAGTGAATATAAGCTTCTGAAGTGAAGATATGTACTTTTCAAAAACTTTCTTTTTTTTAATTTTGCTTGTCAAAAATGTCCATTCTGTGTGTAACCCAGTGGGAAAGTGACAAACTTGAGTGAATTGTGACAATATGACTGAATACGAGTGAATATGCGTTTATCTCTGTAAGAAAGCGAGCTAGAGCGCTGAAACTGTGGCTAAACGCACTTTCATGGAAACACGCTTCTTTGAGGTTTTAAGCTCAGAACGTGAATCTGAGCGTGTTTCTGGCCAGGGAACAGCATCAGATCACAGTGCAATGCTTATATGGTATCGATTGGTCCAATGTGCTTGTATGGCCAATTTTAAGTGAATATAAGCTTCTGAAGTGAAGATATGTACTTTTCAAAAACTTTCTTTTTTTTAGTTTTGCTTGTCAAAAATGTCCATTCTGTGTGTAACCCAGCGGGAAAGTGAAAAGCTTGAGTGAATTGTGACTATATGACTGAATTGGAGTGAATATGCGTTTATCTCTGTAAGAAAGCGAGCTAGAGCGCTGAAACTGTGGCTATACGCACTTTCATGAAAACATGCTTCTTTGAGGTTTTAAGCTCAGAACGTGAATCTGAGCGTGTTTCCGGCCAGGCAACAGCTTCAGATCACAGTGCAATGCATATATTGTATCGTTTCTTCCAATGTGCTTGTATGGCCATTTGGAAGTGAATAGAAGCTTCTGAAGTGAAGATATGCACTTTTTTTTAAATTTTGCTTGTCAAAAATGTCCATTCTGTGTGTAGCCCAGTGGGAAAGTGACAAACTTGAGTGAATTGTGACAATATGACTGAATTGGAGTGAATATGCGTTTATCTCTGTAAGAAAGCGAGCTAGAGCGCTGAAACTGTGGCTAAACGCACTTTCATGGAAACACGCTTCTTTGAGGTTTTAAGCTCAGAACGTGAATCTGAGCGTGTTTCTGGCCAGGGAACAGCTTCAGATCACAGTGCAATGCTTATATGGTATCGATTGGTCCAATGTGCTTGTATGGCCAATTTTAAGTGAATATAAGCTTCTGAAGTGAAGATATGTACTTTTCAAAAACTTTCTTTGTTTTAGTTTTGCTTGTCAAAAATGTCCTTTTTTATGTGTAACTTAGTGGGAAAGTGACAAACATGAGTGAATTGTGACTATATGACTGAATTCGAGTGATTATGCTCCTATCTCTGTCAGGAAGCGTGTTAGAACGCTTAAACTGTGGCTATACGCAATTTCATGAAAACACGCTTCTTTGAGGTTTTAAGCTCAGAATGTGAAACTGTGCGTGTTTTTGGCCAGGGAACAGCTTCAGATCACAGTGCAATGCATATATTGTATCGTTTGGTACAATGTGCTTGTATGGCCATTTGGAAGTGAATGTAAGCTTCTGAAGTGAAGATATGCACTTTTTAAAAAACTTTCTTTTTTTAGTTTTGCTTGTCAAAAATGTCCTTTCTATGTGTAACTTAGTGGGAAAGTGACAAACTTGAGTGAATTGTGACTATATGACTGAATTGGAGTGATTATGCGTTTATCTCTGAAAGGAAGCGAGCTAGAGCGCTGAAACTGTGGCTATACACACTTTCATGAAAACACTCTTCTTTGAGGTTTGAAGCTCAGAACGTGAATCTGAGCGTGTTTCTGGCCAGGGAACAGCATCAGATCACAGTGCAATGCTTATATGGTATCGATTGGTCCAATGTGCTTGTATGGCCAATTTTAAGTGAATATAAGCTTCTGAAGTGAAGATATGTACTTTTCAAAAACTTTCTTTTTTTTAGTTTTGCTTGTCAAAAATGTCCTTTCTATGTGTAACTTAGTGGGAAAGTGACAAACTTGAGTGAATTGTGACTAAATGACTGAATTGGAGTGATTATGCTCCTATCTCTGTCAGGAAGCGTGTTAGAACGCTTAAACTGTGGCTATACGCAATTTCATGAAAACACGCTTCTTTGAGGTTTTAAGCTCAGAAAGTGAAACTGTGCGTGTTTTTGGCCAGGGAACAGCTTCAGATCACAGTGCAATGCATATATTGTATCGTTTGGTACAATGTGCTTGTATGGCCATTTGGAAGTGAATGTAAGCTTCTGAAGTGAAGATATGCACTTTTTAAAAAACTTTCTTTTTTTAGTTTTGCTTGTCAAAAATGTCCTTTCTATGTGTAACTTAGTGGGAAAGTGACAAACTTGAGTGAATTGTGACTATATGACTGAATTGGAGTGATTATGCGTTTATCTCTGAAAGGAAGCGAGCTAGAGCGCTGAAACTGTGGCTATACGCACTTTCATGAAAACACGCTTCTTTGAGGTTTTACGCTCAGAACGTGAATCTGAGTGTGTTTTTGGCCTGGGAACAGCTTCAGATCACAGTGCAATGCATATATGATATTGTTTGGTCCAATGTGCTTGTGTGGCCATTTGGAAGTGAATATCAGCGTCTGAAGATATGCACTTTTTCAAAAACTTTCTTTTTTTTTGTTTTGCTTGTCAAAAATGTTCATTCTGTGTGTCACTCAGTGGGAAAGTGACAAACTTGAGTGACATGTGACTAAATGACTGAATTGGAGTGATTATGCTCCTATCTCTGTCAGGAAGAGCGCTACAGCGCTGAAACTGTGGCAATATGCACTTTCATGAAAACACGCTTCGTTGAGGTTTTAAGCTCAGAAAGTGAAACTGTGCGTGTTTCTGGCCAGGGAACAGCTTCAGATCACAGTGCAATGCATATATGGTATCGTGTGGTCCAATGTTCTTGTATGGCCATTTGGAAGTGGATATAAGCTTCTGAAGTGAAGATATGCACTTTTTCAAAAACCTTCCTTTTTTAGTTTTGCTTGTCAAAAATGTTAATTCTGTGTGTAAATTAGTGGGATGGTGACAAACTTGAGTGAATTGTGACAATACGACTGAATTGGAGTGAATATGCTCCTATCTCTGTAAGGAAGCGCGCTAGAACGCTTCAACTGTGTCTATGCGTACTTTCATGAAACAACGCTTCTTTGAGGTTTTAAGCTCAGAAAGTGAAACTGTGCGTGTTTCTGGCCAGGGAACAGCTTCAGATCACAGTGCAATGCATATATTGTATCGATTGGTCCAATGTGCTTGAATGGCCATTTGGAAGTGAATATAAGCTTCTGAAGATATGCACTTTTTCAAAAACCTTCTTTTTTTTAGTTTTGCTTGTCAAAAATCTTCATTCTGTGTGTAACTTAGTGGGAAAGTGACAAACTTGAGTGAATTGTGACTATACGACTGAATTGGAGGTAATATGCTCTTATCTCTGTAAGGAAGCGCGCTAGAGCGCTGTAACTGTGGCTAGACGCACTTTCATGAACACACGCTTCTTTGAGGTTTTAAGCTCAGAACGTGAATCTGAGCGTGTTTCTGGCCTGGGAACAGCTCCAGTTCACAGTGCAATGCATATATTGTATCTTTTGGTCCAATGTGCTTGTATGGCCATTTGGAAGTGAATATAAGCTTCTGAAGTGAAGATATGCACTTTTTCAAAAACTTTCTTTTTTTTAGTTTTGCTTGTCAAAAAAGTTCATTCTGTGCGTAACTTAGTGGGAAAGTGACAAACGTGAGTGAATTGTGACTATACGACTGAATTGGAGGTAATATGCTCTATCTCTGGAAGGAAGCGCACCAGAGCGCTGTAACTGTGGCTATACGCACTTTCATGAAAACACGGTTCTTTGAGGTTTTAAGCTCAGAACATGAATCTGAGCGTGTTTCTGGCCTGGGAACAGCTCCAGATCAAAGTCCATTGCATATATTGTATCTTTTGGTCCAATGTGCTTGTATGGCCATTTGGAAGTGAATGTAAGCTCCTGAAGGGAAGATATGTACTTTTTCAAAAACTTTCTTTTTTTGAGTTTTGCTTGTCAGAAATGTCCATTCTGTGTGTAACTTAGTAGGAAAGTGACAAACTTGAGTGAAATATGACTATATGACTGAATTGGAGTGATTATGCTCCTATCTCTGTTAGGAAGCGTGTTAGAACGCTTAAACTGTGGCTATACGCAATTTCATGAAAACACGCTTCTTTGAGGTTTTAAGCTCAGAAAGTGAAACTGTGCGTGTTTCTGGCCAGGGAACAGCTGCAGATCTCAGTGCAATGCATATATTGTATCGTTTGGTACAATGTGCTTGTATGGCCATTTGGAAGTGAATGTAAGCTTCTGAAGTGAAGATATGCACTTTTTAAAAAACTTTCTTTTTTTAGTTTTGCTTGTCAAAAATGTCCTTTCTATGTGTAACTTAGTGGGAAAGTGACAAACTTGAGTGAATTGTGACTATATGACTGAATTGGAGTGATTATGCGTTTATCTCTGAAAGGAAGCGAGCTAGAGCGCTGAAACTGTGGCTATACACACTTTCATGAAAACACTCTTCTTTGAGGTTTTAAGCTCAGAACGTGAATCTGAGTGTGTTTTTGGCCTGGGAACAGCTTCAGATCACAGTGCAATGCATATATGATATTGTTTGGTGCAATGTGCTTGTGTGGCCATTTGGAAGTGAATATCAGCATCTCAAGATATGCACTTTTTCAAAAACCTTCCTTTTTTTAGTTTTGCTTGTCAAAAATGTTCATTCTGTGTGTAACTTAGCGGGATAGAGACAAACTTGAGGGAATTGTGACAATACGACAGAATTGGAGTGAATATGCTCTTATCTCTGTAAGGAAACGCGCTATAGCGCTGAAACTGTGGCTATACGCACTTTCATGAAAACACGCTTCTTTGAGGTTTTAAGCTCAGAACATGAATCTGAGCGTGTTTCTGGCCTGGGAACAGCTCCAGATCACAGTGCAATGCATATATTGTATCGTTTGGTCCAATGTGCTTGTATGGCCTTTTGGAAGTGAATATAAGCTTCTGAAGTGAAGATATGCACTTTTTCAAAAACTTTCTTTTTTTAGTTTTGCTCTTCAGAAATGTCCATTCTGTGTGTAACTCAGTGGGAAAGGGAACAACTTCAGTGAATTGTGACTATATGACTGAATTGGAGTGAACATCCTCCTATCTCTGTAAGGAAGCGCGCGAGATCGCTTAAACTGTGGCTATACGCACTTTCATGAAGACACGCTTCTTTGAGGTTTTAAGCTCAGAAAGTGAAACTGTCCGTGTTTCTGGCCAGGGAAAAGCTTCAGATCACAGTGCAATGCATATATTGTATCCTTAGGTCCAATGTGCTTGTATGGCCATTTGGAAGTGAATATAAGCTTCTGAAGTGAAGATAAGCACTTTTTCAAAAACTTTCTCTTTTTTAGTTTTGCTTGTCTAAAATGTTCATTCTGTGTGTTCCTCAGCTTGAAAGTGACAAACTTGAGTGAATTGTGACTATACGACTGAATTGGAGTGATTATGCGTTTATCTCTGAAAGGAAGCGAGCTAGAGCGCTGAAACTGTGGCGATAAGCACTTTCTTTTTTTAGTTTTGCTTGTCAAAAATGTCCTTTCTATGTGTAACTTAGTGGGATAGTTACAAACTTGAGTGAATTGTGACTATATGACTGAATTGGAGTGATTATGTGTTTATCTCTGAAAGGAAGCGAGCTTGAGCGCTGAAACTGTGGCTATACGCACTTTCATGAAAACACGCTTCTTTGAGATTTTAAGCTCAGAACGTGAATCTGTGCGTGTTTCTGGCCTGGGAACAGCTTCAGATCACAGCGCAAAGCATATATGGTATCGTTTGGTCCAATGTGCTTGTATGGCCATTTGGAAGTGAATATAAGCTTCTGAAGTGAAGATATGCACTTTTCAAAAACTTTCTTTTTTTTAGTTTTGCTTGTCAAAAATGTTCATTCTGTGTGTAACTCAGCTTGAAAGTGACAAACTTGAGGGAATTGTGACTATATGACTGAATTGGAGTGATTATGCGTTTATCTCTGAAAGGAAGCAAGCTAGAGCGCTGAAACTGTGGCTATACACACTTTCATGAAAACACGCTTCTTTGAGGTTTTAAGCTCAGAACGTGAATCTGAGTGTGTTTTTGGCCTGGGAACAGCTTCAGATCACAGTGGAATGCATATATGATATTGTTTGTTGCAATGTGCTTGTGTGGCCATTTGGAAGTGAATATCAGCATCTGAAGATATGCACTTTTTCAAAAACCTTCCTTTTTTTAGTGTCTCTTGTCAAAAATGTTCATTCTGTGTGTAACTTAGCGGGATAGTGACAAACTTGAGGGAATTGTGACAATACGACTGAATTGGAGTGAATATGCTCTTATCTCTGTAAGGAAACGCGCTAGAGCGCTGAAACTGTGGCTATACGCACTTTCATGAAAACACGCTTCTTTGAGGTGTTAAGCTCAGAACATGAATCTGAGCGTGTTTCCGGCCTGGGAACAGCTCCAGATCACAGTGCAATGCATATATGGCATCGTTTGGTCCAATGTGCGTGTATGGCCATTTGGAAGTGAATATAAGCTTCTGAAGTGAAGATATGCACTTTTTCAAAAACTTTCTTTTTTTTAGTTTCGCTTGTCAAAAATGTTCATTCTGTGTGTAACTCAGCTTGAAAGTGACAAACTTGAGTGAATTGTGACTATACGACTGAATTGGAGTGATTATGCTTTTATCTCTGAAAGGAAGCGAGCTAGAGCGCTGAAACTGTGGCTATACGCACTTTCATGAAAACTCGCTTCTTTGAGGTTTTAAGCTCAGAACATGAATCTGAGCGTGTTTCTGGCCTGGGAACAGCTCCAGATCACAGTGCAATGCATATATTGTATCTTTTGGTCCAATGGGCTTGTATGGCCATTTGGAAGTGAATGTAAGCTTCTGAAGGGAAGATATGCACTTTTTCAAAAACTTTCTTTTTTTTAGTTTTGCTTGTCAGAAATGTCCATTCTGTGTGTAACTCAGTGGGAAAGTGAACAACTTCCGTGAATTGTGACTATATGACTGAATTAGAGTGAATATGCTCCTATCTCTGTAAGGAAGCGCGCTCGAACGCTTAAACTGTGGCTATACGCACTTTCATGAAAACACGCTTCTTTGAGATTTTAATCTCAGAACGTGAATCTGAGCGTGTTTCTGGCTTGGGAACAGCTTCAGATCACAGTGCAACGCATATATGGTATCGTTTGGTCCAATGTGCTTGTATGGCCATTTGGAAGTGAATATAAGCTTCTGAAGTGAAGATATGCACTTTTCAAAAACTTTCGTTTTTTTAGTTTTGCTTGTCAAAAATGTTCATTCTGTGTGTAACTCAGTGGGAAAGTGACAAACTTGAGTGAATTGTGACTATATGACTGAATTGGAGTGATTATGCGTTTATCTCTGAAAGGAAGCGAGCTAGAGCGCTGAAACTGTGGCTATACACACTTTCATGAAAACACTCTTCTTTGAGGTTTTAAGCTCAGAACGTGAATCTGAGTGTGTTTTTGGCCTGGGAACAGCTTCAGATCACAGTGCAATGCATATATGATATTGTTTGGTCCAATGTGCTTGTGTGGCCATTTGGAAGTGAATATCAGCATCTGAAGACATGCACTTTTTCAAAAACTTTCTTTTTTTTAGTTTTGCTTGTCAAAAATGTTCATTCTGTGTGTAACTCAGTGGGAAAGTGACAAACTTTAGTGAAATGTGACTATATGACTGAAATGGAATGATTATGCTCCTATCTCTGTTAGGAAGCGCATTAGAGCGCTGAAACTGTGGCTATATACACTTTCATGAAAACACGCTTCTTTGAGGTTTTAAGCTCAGAACGTGAATCTGAGTGTGTTTCTGGCCTGGGAACAGCTTCAGATCACAGTGCAATGCATATATGGTATTGTTTGGTCCAATGTGCTTGTATGGCCATTTGGAAGTGAATATAAGCTTCTGAAGTGAAGATATGCACTTTTTCAAAAACTTTCTTTTTTTTTAGTTTTGCTTGCCAGAAATGTCCGTTCTGTGTGTAACTCAGTGGGAAAGTGACAAACTTGATTGAATTGTGACTATATGACTGAATTGGAGTGATTATGCGTTTATCTCTGAAAGGAAGCGAGCTAGAGCACTGAAACTGTGGCTATACACACTTTCATGAAAACACTCTTCTTTGAGGTTTTAAGCTCAGAACGTGAATCTGAGTGTGTTTTTGGCCTGGGAACAGCTTCAGATCACAGTGCAATGCATATATGATATTGTTTGGTGCAATGTGCTTGTGTGGCCATTTGGAAGTGAATATCAGCATCTGAAGATATGCACTTTTTCAAAAACTTTCTTTTTTTTAGTTTTGCTTGTCAAAAATGTTCATTCTGTGTGTAACTCAGTGGGAAAGTGACAAACTTTAGTGAAATGTGACTATATGACTGAAATGGAATGATTATGCTCCTATCTCTGTTAGGAAGCGCATTAGAGCGCTGAAACTGTGGCTATATACACTTTCATGAAAACACGCTTCTTTGAGGTTTTAAGCTCAGAACGTGAATCTGAGTGTGTTTCTGGCCTGGGAACAGCTTCAGATCACAGTGCAATGCATATATGGTATTGTTTGGTCCAATGTGCTTGTATGGCCATTTGGAAGTGAATATAAGCTTCTGAAGTGAAGATATGCACTTTTTCAAAAACTTTCTTTTTTTTTAGTTTTGCTTGCCAGAAATGTCCGTTCTGTGTGTAACTCAGTGGGAAAGTGACAAACTTGATTGAATTGTGACTATATGACTGAATTGGAGTGATTATGCGTTTATCTCTGAAAGGAAGCGAGCTGGAGCACTGAAACTGTGGCTATACACACTTTCATGAAAACACTCTTCTTTGAGGTTTTAAGCTCAGAACGTGAATCTGAGTGTGTTTTTGGCCTGGGAACAGCTTCAGATCACAGTGCAATGCATATATGATATTGTTTGGTGCAATGTGCTTGTGTGGCCATTTGGAAGTGAATATCAGCATCTGAAGATATGCACTTTTTCAAAAACCATCCTTTTTTTTGCTTTGCTTGTCAAAAATGTTCATTCTGTGTGTAACTTAGCGAGATAGTGACAAACTTGAGGGAATTGTGACAATACGACTGAATTGGAGTGAATATGCTCTTATCTCTGTAAGGAAACGCGCTAGAGCGCTGAAACTGTGGCTATACGCACTTTTATGAAAACATGCTTCTTTGAGGTTTTAAGCTCAGAACATGAATCTGAGCGTGTTTCTGGCCTGGGAAAAGCTCCAGATCACAGTGCAATGCATATATGGTATCGTGTGGTCCAATGTTCTTGTATGGCCATTTGGAAGTGAATATAAGCTTCTGAAGTGAAGATATGCACTTTTTCAAAAACTTTTCTTTTTTTTAGTTTTGCTTGTCAAAAATGTTCAATCTGTGTGTAACTTAGCGGGATCGTGACAAACTTGAGTGAATTGTGACAATACAACTGAATTGGAGTGAATATGCTCTTATGTCTGTAAGGAAACACGCTAGAGCGCTGAAACTGTGGCTATACGCACTTTTATGAAAACACGCTTCTTTGAGGTTTTAAGCTCAGAACGTGAAACTGTGCGTGCTTCTGGCCAGGGAACAGCTTCAGATTACAGTGCATTGCATATATTGTATCGATTGGTCCAATGTGCTTGTATGGCCAATTTTAAGTGAATATAAGCTTCTGAAGTGAAGATATGTACTTTTCAAAAACTTTCTTTTTTTTAATTTTGCTTGTCAAAAATGTCCATTCTGTGTGTAACCCAGTGGGAAAGTGACAAACTTGAGTGAATTGTGACAATATGACTGAATACGAGTGAATATGCGTTTATCTCTGTAAGAAAGCGAGCTAGAGCGCTGAAACTGTGGCTAAACGCACTTTCATGGAAACACGCTTCTTTGAGGTTTTAAGCTCAGAACGTGAATCTGAGCGTGTTTCTGGCCAGGGAACAGCATCAGATCACAGTGCAATGCTTATATGGTATCGATTGGTCCAATGTGCTTGTATGGCCAATTTTAAGTGAATATAAGCTTCTGAAGTGAAGATATGTACTTTTCAAAAACTTTCTTTTTTTTAGTTTTGCTTGTCAAAAATGTCCATTCTGTGTGTAACCCAGCGGGAAAGTGAAAAGCTTGAGTGAATTGTGACTATATGACTGAATTGGAGTGAATATGCGTTTATCTCTGTAAGAAAGCGAGCAAGAGCGCTGAAACTGTGGCTATACGCACTTTCATGAAAACATGCTTCTTTGAGGTTTTAAGCTCAGAACGTGAATCTGAGCGTGTTTCCGGCCAGGCAACAGCTTCAGATCACAGTGCAATGCATATATTGTATCGTTTCTTCCAATGTGCTTGTATGGCCATTTGGAAGTGAATAGAAGCTTCTGAAGTGAAGATATGCACTTTTTTTTAAATTTTGCTTGTCAAAAATGTCCATTCTGTGTGTAGCCCAGTGGGAAAGTGACAAACTTGAGTGAATTGTGACAATATGACTGAATTGGAGTGAATATGCGTTTATCTCTGTAAGAAAGCGAGCTAGAGCGCTGAAACTGTGGCTAAACGCACTTTCATGGAAACACGCTTCTTTGAGGTTTTAAGCTCAGAACGTGAATCTGAGCGTGTTTCTGGCCAGGGAACAGCTTCAGATCACAGTGCAATGCTTATATGGTATCGATTGGTCCAATGTGCTTGTATGGCCAATTTTAAGTGAATATAAGCTTCTGAAGTGAAGATATGTACTTTTCAAAAACTTTCTTTGTTTTAGTTTTGCTTGTCAAAAATGTCCTTTTTTATGTGTAACTTAGTGGGAAAGTGACAAACATGAGTGAATTGTGACTATATGACTGAATTCGAGTGATTATGCTCCTATCTCTGTCAGGAAGCGTGTTAGAACGCTTAAACTGTGGCTATACGCAATTTCATGAAAACACGCTTCTTTGAGGTTTTAAGCTCAGAATGTGAAACTGTGCGTGTTTTTGGCCAGGGAACAGCTTCAGATCACAGTGCAATGCATATATTGTATCGTTTGGTACAATGTGCTTGTATGGCCATTTGGAAGTGAATGTAAGCTTCTGAAGTGAAGATATGCACTTTTTAAAAAACTTTCTTTTTTTAGTTTTGCTTGTCAAAAATGTCCTTTCTATGTGTAACTTAGTGGGAAAGTGACAAACTTGAGTGAATTGTGACTATATGACTGAATCGGAGTGATTATGCGTTTATCTCTGAAAGGAAGCGAGCTAGAGCGCTGAAACTGTGGCTATACACACTTTCATGAAAACACTCTTCTTTGAGGTTTTAAGCTCAGAACGTGAATCTGAGTGTGTTTTTGGCCTGAGAACAGCTTCAGATCACAGTGCAATGCATATATGATATTGTTTGGTGCAATGTGCTTGTGTGGCCATTTGGAAGTGAATATCAGCATCTCAAGATAGGCACTTTTTCAAAAACCTTCCTTTTTTCAGTTTTGCTTGTCAAAAATGTTCATTCTGTGTGTAACTTAGCGGGATAGAGACAAACTTGAGGGAATTGTGACAATACGACAGAATTAGAGTGAATATGCACTTATCTCTGTAAGGAAACGCGCTAGAGCGCTGAAATTGTGGCTATACGCACTTTTATGAAAACACGCTTCTTTGAGGTTTTAAGCTCAGAACATGAATCTGACCGTGTTTCTGGCCTGGGAACAGCTCCAGATGACAGTGCAATGCATATATGGTATCGTGTGGTCCAATGTTCTTGTATGGCCATTTGGAAGTGAATAGAAGCTTCTGAAGTGAAGATATGCACTTTTTCAAATACTTTCTTTTTTTTTGTTTTGCTTGTCAAAAATGTCCATTCTGTGTGTAACTCAGTGGGAAAGTTAAAAAGCTTGAGTGAATTGTGACTATATGACTGAATTCGAGTGATTATGCGATTTTCTCTGTAAGGAAGCGCGCTCGAGCGCTGAAACTGTGGCTATACGTGCTTTCATGAAAACACGCTTCTTTGAGGTTTTAAGCTCAGAATGTGAAACTGTGCGTGTTTCTGGCCAAGGAACAGCTTCAGATCACAGTGCAATGCTTATATGGTATCGATTGGTCCAATGTGCTTGTATGGCCAATTTTAAGTGAATATAAGCTTCTGAAGTGAAGATATGCACTTTTTCAAAAACTTTCTTTTTATTAGTTTTGCTTGTCAAAAATGTTCTTTCTGTGTGTAACTTAGTGGGAAAGTGACAAACTTGAGTGAATTGTGACAATATGACTGAATTGGAGTGAATATGCGTTTATCTCTGTAAGAAAGCGAGCTAGAGCGCTGAAACTGTGGCTAAACACACTTTCATGGAAACACGCTTCTTTGAGGTTTGAAGCTCAGAACGTGAATCTGAGCGTGTTTCTGGCCAGGGAACAGCATCAGATCACAGTGCAATGCTTATATGGTATCGATTGGTCCAATGTGCTTGTATGGCCAATTTTAAGTGAATATAAGCTTCTGAAGTGAAGATATGTACTTTTCAAAAACTTTCTTTTTTTTAGTTTTGCTTGTCAAAAATGTCCTTTCTATGTGTAACTTAGTGGGAAAGTGACAAACTTGAGTGAATTGTGACTAAATGACTGAATTGGAGTGATTATGCTCCTATCTCTGTCAGGAAGCGTGTTAGAACGCTTAAACTGTGGCTATACGCAATTTCATGAAAACACGCTTCTTTGAGGTTTTAAGCTCAGAAAGTGAAACTGTGCGTGTTTTTGGCCAGGGAACAGCTTCAGATCACAGTGCAATGCATATATTGTATCGTTTGGTACAATGTGCTTGTATGGCCATTTGGAAGTGAATGTAAGCTTCTGAAGTGAAGATATGCACTTTTTAAAAAACTTTCTTTTTTTAGTTTTGCTTGTCAAAAATGTCCTTTCTATGTGTAACTTAGTGGGAAAGTGACAAACTTGAGTGAATTGTGACTATATGACTGAATTGGAGTGATTATGCGTTTATCTCTGAAAGGAAGCGAGCTAGAGCGCTGAAACTGTGGCTATACGCACTTTCATGAAAACACGCTTCTTTGAGGTTTTACGCTCAGAACGTGAATCTGAGTGTGTTTTTGGCCTGGGAACAGCTTCAGATCACAGTGCAATGCATATATGATATTGTTTGGTCCAATGTGCTTGTGTGGCCATTTGGAAGTGAATATCAGCGTCTGAAGATATGCACTTTTTCAAAAACTTTCTTTTTTTTTGTTTTGCTTGTCAAAAATGTTCATTCTGTGTGTAAATTAGTGGGATGGTGACAAACTTGAGTGAATTGTGACAATACGACTGAATTGGAGTGAATATGCTCCTATCTCTGTAAGGAAGCGCGCTAGAACGCTTCAACTGTGTCTATGCGTACTTTCATGAAACAACGCTTCTTTGAGGTTTTAAGCTCAGAAAGTGAAACTGTGCGTGTTTCTGGCCAGGGAACAGCTTCAGATCACAGTGCAATGCATATATTGTATCGATTGGTCCAATGTGCTTGAATGGCCATTTGGAAGTGAATATAAGCTTCTGAAGATATGCACTTTTTCAAAAACCTTCTTTTTTTTAGTTTTGCTTGTCAAAAATCTTCATTCTGTGTGTAACTTAGTGGGAAAGTGACAAACTTGAGTGAATTGTGACTATACGACTGAATTGGAGGTAATATGCTCTTATCTCTGTAAGGAAGCGCGCTAGAGCGCTGTAACTGTGGCTAGACGCACTTTCATGAACACACGCTTCTTTGAGGTTTTAAGCTCAGAACGTGAATCTGAGCGTGTTTCTGGCCTGGGAACAGCTCCAGTTCACAGTGCAATGCATATATTGTATCTTTTGGTCCAATGTGCTTGTATGGCCATTTGGAAGTGAATATAAGCTTCTGAAGTGAAGATATGCACTTTTTCAAAAACTTTCTTTTTTTTAGTTTTGCTTGTCAAAAAAGTTCATTCTGTGCGTAACTTAGTGGGAAAGTGACAAACGTGAGTGAATTGTGACTATACGACTGAATTGGAGGTAATATGCTCTATCTCTGGAAGGAAGCGCACCAGAGCGCTGTAACTGTGGCTATACGCACTTTCATGAAAACACGGTTCTTTGAGGTTTTAAGCTCAGAACATGAATCTGAGCGTGTTTCTGGCCTGGGAACAGCTCCAGATCAAAGTCCATTGCATATATTGTATCTTTTGGTCCAATGTGCTTGTATGGCCATTTGGAAGTGAATGTAAGCTCCTGAAGGGAAGATATGTACTTTTTCAAAAACTTTCTTTTTTTGAGTTTTGCTTGTCAGAAATGTCCATTCTGTGTGTAACTTAGTAGGAAAGTGACAAACTTGAGTGAAATATGACTATATGACTGAATTGGAGTGATTATGCTCCTATCTCTGTTAGGAAGCGTGTTAGAACGCTTAAACTGTGGCTATACGCAATTTCATGAAAACACGCTTCTTTGAGGTTTTAAGCTCAGAAAGTGAAACTGTGCGTGTTTCTGGCCAGGGAACAGCTGCAGATCTCAGTGCAATGCATATATTGTATCGTTTGGTACAATGTGCTTGTATGGCCATTTGGAAGTGAATGTAAGCTTCTGAAGTGAAGATATGCACTTTTTAAAAAACTTTCTTTTTTTAGTTTTGCTTGTCAAAAATGTCCTTTCTATGTGTAACTTAGTGGGAAAGTGACAAACTTGAGTGAATTGTGACTATATGACTGAATTGGAGTGATTATGCGTTTATCTCTGAAAGGAAGCGAGCTAGAGCGCTGAAACTGTGGCTATACACACTTTCATGAAAACACTCTTCTTTGAGGTTTTAAGCTCAGAACGTGAATCTGAGTGTGTTTTTGGCCTGGGAACAGCTTCAGATCACAGTGCAATGCATATATGATATTGTTTGGTGCAATGTGCTTGTGTGGCCATTTGGAAGTGAATATCAGCATCTCAAGATATGCACATTTTCAAAAACCTTCCTTTTTTTAGTTTTGCTTGTCAAAAATGTTCATTCTGTGTGTAACTTAGCGGGATAGAGACAAACTTGAGGGAATTGTGACAATACGACAGAATTGGAGTGAATATGCTCTTATCTCTGTAAGGAAACGCGCTATAGCGCTGAAACTGTGGCTATACGCACTTTCATGAAAACACGCTTCTTTGAGGTTTTAAGCTCAGAACATGAATCTGAGCGTGTTTCTGGCCTGGGAACAGCTCCAGATCACAGTGCAATGCATATATTGTATCGTTTGGTCCAATGTGCTTGTATGGCCTTTTGGAAGTGAATATAAGCTTCTGAAGTGAAGATATGCACTTTTTCAAAAACTTTCTTTTTTTAGTTTTGCTCTTCAGAAATGTCCATTCTGTGTGTAACTCAGTGGGAAAGGGAACAACTTCAGTGAATTGTGACTATATGACTGAATTGGAGTGAACATCCTCCTATCTCTGTAAGGAAGCGCGCGAGATCGCTTAAACTGTGGCTATACGCACTTTCATGAAGACACGCTTCTTTGAGGTTTTAAGCTCAGAAAGTGAAACTGTCCGTGTTTCTGGCCAGGGAAAAGCTTCAGATCACAGTGCAATGCATATATTGTATCCTTAGGTCCAATGTGCTTGTATGGCCATTTGGAAGTGAATATAAGCTTCTGAAGTGAAGATAAGCACTTTTTCAAAAACTTTCTCTTTTTTAGTTTTGCTTGTCTAAAATGTTCATTCTGTGTGTTCCTCAGCTTGAAAGTGACAAACTTGAGTGAATTGTGACTATACGACTGAATTGGAGTGATTATGCGTTTATCTCTGAAAGGAAGCGAGCTAGAGCGCTGAAACTGTGGCGATAAGCACTTTCTTTTTTTAGTTTTGCTTGTCAAAAATGTCCTTTCTATGTGTAACTTAGTGGGATAGTTACAAACTTGAGTGAATTGTGACTATATGACTGAATTGGAGTGATTATGTGTTTATCTCTGAAAGGAAGCGAGCTTGAGCGCTGAAACTGTGGCTATACGCACTTTCATGAAAACACGCTTCTTTGAGATTTTAAGCTCAGAACGTGAATCTGTGCGTGTTTCTGGCCTGGGAACAGCTTCAGATCACAGCGCAAAGCATATATGGTATCGTTTGGTCCAATGTGCTTGTATGGCCATTTGGAAGTGAATATAAGCTTCTGAAGTGAAGATATGCACTTTTCAAAAACTTTCTTTTTTTTAGTTTTGCTTGTCAAAAATGTTCATTCTGTGTGTAACTCAGCTTGAAAGTGACAAACTTGAGGGAATTGTGACTATATGACTGAATTGGAGTGATTATGCGTTTATCTCTGAAAGGAAGCAAGCTAGAGCGCTGAAACTGTGGCTATACACACTTTCATGAAAACACGCTTCTTTGAGGTTTTAAGCTCAGAACGTGAATCTGAGTGTGTTTTTGGCCTGGGAACAGCTTCAGATCACAGTGGAATGCATATATGATATTGTTTGTTGCAATGTGCTTGTGTGGCCATTTGGAAGTGAATATCAGCATCTGAAGATATGCACTTTTTCAAAAACCTTCCTTTTTTTAGTGTCTCTTGTCAAAAATGTTCATTCTGTGTGTAACTTAGCGGGATAGTGACAAACTTGAGGGAATTGTGACAATACGACTGAATTGGAGTGAATATGCTCTTATCTCTGTAAGGAAACGCGCTAGAGCGCTGAAACTGTGGCTATACGCACTTTCATGAAAACACGCTTCTTTGAGGTGTTAAGCTCAGAACATGAATCTGAGCGTGTTTCTGGCCTGGGAACAGCTCCAGATCACAGTGCAATGCATATATGGCATCGTTTGGTCCAATGTGCGTGTATGGCCATTTGGAAGTGAATATAAGCTTCTGAAGTGAAGATATGCACTTTTTCAAAAACTTTCTTTTTTTTAGTTTCGCTTGTCAAAAATGTTCATTCTGTGTGTAACTCAGCTTGAAAGTGACAAACTTGAGTGAATTGTGACTATACGACTGAATTGGAGTGATTATGCTTTTATCTCTGAAAGGAAGCGAGCTAGAGCGCTGAAACTGTGGCTATACGCACTTTCATGAAAACTCGCTTCTTTGAGGTTTTAAGCTCAGAACATGAATCTGAGCGTGTTTCTGGCCTGGGAACAGCTCCAGATCACAGTGCAATGCATATATTGTATCTTTTGGTCCAATGGGCTTGTATGGCCATTTGGAAGTGAATGTAAGCTTCTGAAGGGAAGATATGCACTTTTTCAAAAACTTTCTTTTTTTTAGTTTTGCTTGTCAGAAATGTCCATTCTGTGTGTAACTCAGTGGGAAAGTGAACAACTTCCGTGAATTGTGACTATATGACTGAATTAGAGTGAATATGCTCCTATCTCTGTAAGGAAGCGCGCTCGAACGCTTAAACTGTGGCTATACGCACTTTCATGAAAACACGCTTCTTTGAGATTTTAATCTCAGAACGTGAATCTGAGCGTGTTTCTGGCTTGGGAACAGCTTCAGATCACAGTGCAACGCATATATGGTATCGTTTGGTCCAATGTGCTTGTATGGCCATTTGGAAGTGAATATAAGCTTCTGAAGTGAAGATATGCACTTTTCAAAAACTTTCGTTTTTTTAGTTTTGCTTGTCAAAAATGTTCATTCTGTGTGTAACTCAGTGGGAAAGTGACAAACTTGAGTGAATTGTGACTATATGACTGAATTGGAGTGATTATGCGTTTATCTCTGAAAGGAAGCGAGCTAGAGCGCTGAAACTGTGGCTATACACACTTTCATGAAAACACTCTTCTTTGAGGTTTTAAGCTCAGAACGTGAATCTGAGTGTGTTTTTGGCCTGGGAACAGCTTCAGATCACAGTGCAATGCATATATGATATTGTTTGGTCCAATGTGCTTGTGTGGCCATTTGGAAGTGAATATCAGCATCTGAAGACATGCACTTTTTCAAAAACTTTCTTTTTTTTAGTTTTGCTTGTCAAAAATGTTCATTCTGTGTGTAACTCAGTGGGAAAGTGACAAACTTTAGTGAAATGTGACTATATGACTGAAATGGAATGATTATGCTCCTATCTCTGTTAGGAAGCGCATTAGAGCGCTGAAACTGTGGCTATATACACTTTCATGAAAACACGCTTCTTTGAGGTTTTAAGCTCAGAACGTGAATCTGAGTGTGTTTCTGGCCTGGGAACAGCTTCAGATCACAGTGCAATGCATATATGGTATTGTTTGGTCCAATGTGCTTGTATGGCCATTTGGAAGTGAATATAAGCTTCTGAAGTGAAGATATGCACTTTTTCAAAAACTTTCTTTTTTTTTAGTTTTGCTTGCCAGAAATGTCCGTTCTGTGTGTAACTCAGTGGGAAAGTGACAAACTTGATTGAATTGTGACTATATGACTGAATTGGAGTGATTATGCGTTTATCTCTGAAAGGAAGCGAGCTAGAGCACTGAAACTGTGGCTATACACACTTTCATGAAAACACTCTTCTTTGAGGTTTTAAGCTCAGAACGTGAATCTGAGTGTGTTTTTGGCCTGGGAACAGCTTCAGATCACAGTGCAATGCATATATGATATTGTTTGGTGCAATGTGCTTGTGTGGCCATTTGGAAGTGAATATCAGCATCTGAAGATATGCACTTTTTCAAAAACTTTCTTTTTTTTAGTTTTGCTTGTCAAAAATGTTCATTCTGTGTGTAACTCAGTGGGAAAGTGACAAACTTTAGTGAAATGTGACTATATGACTGAAATGGAATGATTATGCTCCTATCTCTGTTAGGAAGCGCATTAGAGCGCTGAAACTGTGGCTATATACACTTTCATGAAAACACGCTTCTTTGAGGTTTTAAGCTCAGAACGTGAATCTGAGTGTGTTTCTGGCCTGGGAACAGCTTCAGATCACAGTGCAATGCATATATGGTATTGTTTGGTCCAATGTGCTTGTATGGCCATTTGGAAGTGAATATAAGCTTCTGAAGTGAAGATATGCACTTTTTCAAAAACTTTCTTTTTTTTTAGTTTTGCTTGCCAGAAATGTCCGTTCTGTGTGTAACTCAGTGGGAAAGTGACAAACTTGATTGAATTGTGACTATATGACTGAATTGGAGTGATTATGCGTTTATCTCTGAAAGGAAGCGAGCTAGAGCACTGAAACTGTGGCTATACACACTTTCATGAAAACACTCTTCTTTGAGGTTTTAAGCTCAGAACGTGAATCTGAGTGTGTTTTTGGCCTGGGAACAGCTTCAGATCACAGTGCAATGCATACATGATATTGTTTGGTGCAATGTGCTTGTGTGGCCATTTGGAAGTGAATATCAGCATCTGAAGATATGCACTTTTTCAAAAACCATCCTTTTTTTTGCTTTGCTTGTCAAAAATGTTCATTCTGTGTGTAACTTAGCGAGATAGTGACAAACTTGAGGGAATTGTGACAATACGACTGAATTGGAGTGAATATGCTCTTATCTCTGTAAGGAAACGCGCTAGAGCGCTGAAACTGTGGCTATACGCACTTTTATGAAAACATGCTTCTTTGAGGTTTTAAGCTCAGAACATGAATCTGAGCGTGTTTCTGGCCTGGGAAAAGCTCCAGATCACAGTGCAATGCATATATGGTATCGTGTGGTCCAATGTTCTTGTATGGCCATTTGGAAGTGAATATAAGCTTCTGAAGTGAAGATATGCACTTTTTCAAAAACTTTTCTTTTTTTTAGTTTTGCTTGTCAAAAATGTTCAATCTGTGTGTAACTTAGCGGGATAGTGACAAACTTGAGTGAATTGTGACAATACAACTGAATTGGAGTGAATATGCTCTTATGTCTGTAAGGAAACGCGCTAGAGCGCTGAAACTGTGGCTATACGCACTTTTATGAAAACACGCTTCTTTGAGGTTATAAGCTCAGAACATGAATCTGAGCGTGTTTCTGGCCTGGGAACAGCTCCAGATCACAGTGCAATGCATATATTGTATCGTTTGGTCCAATGTGCTTGTCTGGCCTTTTGGAAGTGAATATAAGCTCCTGAAGTGAAGATATGCACTTTTTCAAAAACTTTCTTTTTTTAGTTTTGCTCTTCAGAAATGTCCATTCTGTGTGTAACTCAGTGGGAAAGTGAACAACTTCAGTGAATTGTGACTATATGACTGAATTGGAGTGAACATCCTCCTATCTCTGTAAGGAAGCGCGCAAGAACGCTTAAACTGTGGCGATACGCACTTTCATGAAGAGACGCTTCTTTGAGGTTTTAAGCTCAGAAAGTGAAACTGTCCGTGTTTCTGGCCAGGGAAAAGCTTCAGATCACAGTGCAATGCATATATTGTATTGTTAGGTCCAATGTGCTTGTATGGCCATTTGGAAGTGAATATAAGCACTTTTTCAAAAACTTTCTCTTTTTTAGTTTTGCTTGTCAAAAATGTTCATTCTGTTAGTAACTCAGCTTGAAAGTGACAAACTTGAGTGAATTGTGTCTATACGACTGAATTGGAGTGATTATGCGTTTATCTCTGAAAGGAAGCGAGCTAGAGCGCTGAAACTGTGGCTATAGGCACTTTCATGAAAACACGCTTCTTTGAGGTTTTACGCTCAGAACGTGAATCTGAGTGTGTTTTTGGCCTGGGAACAGCTTCAGATCACAGTGCAATGCATTTATGATATTGTTTGGTCCAATGTGCTTGTGTGGCCATTTGGAAGTGAATATCAGCATCTGAAGATATGCACTTTTTCAAAAACTTTCTTTTTTTTAGTTTTGCTTGTCAAAAATGTTCATTCTGTGTGTAACTTAGTGGGAAAGTGACAAACTTGAGTGAATTGTGACTATATGACTGAATTGGAGTGATTATGCGTTTATCTCTGAAAGGAAGCAAGCTAGAGCGCTGAAACTGTGGCTATACACACTTTCATGAAAACACTCTTCTTTGAGGTTTTAAGCTCAGAACGTGAATCTGAGTGTGTTTTTGGCCTGGGAACAGCTTCAGATCACAGTGCAATGCATATATGATATTGTTTGGTCCAAGGTGCTTGTGTGGCCATTTGGAAGTGAATATCAGCATCTAAAGAGATGCACTTTTTCAAAAACTTTTTTTTTTTTAGTTTTGCTCGTCAAAAATGTTCATTCTGTGTGTAACTCAGTGGGAAAGTGACAAACTTTAGTGAAATGTGACTATATGACTGAATTGGAATGATTATGCTCCTATCTCGGTAAGGATCCGCAGTGCGCTGAAACTGTGGCTATATGCACTTTCATGAAAACACGCTTTTTTGAGGTTTTAAGCTCAGAAGGTGAAACTGTGCGTGTTTCTGGCCAGGGAACAGCTTCAGATCACAGTGCAATGCATATATGGTATCGTTTGGTCCAATGTGCTTGTATGGCCATTTGGAAGTGAATATCAGCATCTGAAGATATGCACTTTTTCAAAAACTTTCTTTTTTTTAGTTATGCTTGTCAAAAATGTTCATTCTGTGTGTAACTCAGTTTGAAAGTGACAAACTTGAGTGAATTGTGACTATATGACTGAATTGGAGTGATTATGCGTTTATCTCTGAAAGGAAGCGAGCTCGAGCGCTGAAACTGTGGCTATATGCACTTTCATGAAAACACGCTTCTTTGAGGTTTTAAGCTCAGAACGTGAATCTGAGTGTGTTTCTGGCCTGGGAACAGCTTCAGATCTCAGTGCAATGCATATATGGTATTGTTTGGTCCAATGTGCTTGTATGGCCATTTGGAAGTGAATATAAGCTTCTGAAGTGAAGATATGCACTTTTTCAAAAACTTTCTTTTTTTTTAGTTTTGCTTGTCAAAAATGTCCTTTCTGTGTGTAACTTAGTGGGATAGTGACAAACTTGAGTGAATTGTGACTATATGACTGAATTGGAGTGATTTTGCGTTTATCTCTGAAAGGTAGCAAGCAAGAGCGCTGAAACTGTGGCTATACGCACTTTCATGAAAACACGCTTCTTTGAGATTTTAAGCTCAGAACGTGAATCTGAGCTTGTTTCTGGCCTGGGAACAGCTTCAGATCACAGTGCAATGCATATATGTTATCGTTTGGTCCAAGGTGCTTGTATGGCCATTTGGAAGTGAATATAAGCTTCTGAAGTGAAGATATGCACTTTTTCAAAAACCTTTTTTTTAGTTTTGCTCGTCAAAAATGTTCATTCTGTGTGTAACTTAGTGGGAAAGTGACAAACTTGAGTGAATTGTGACTATGCGACTGAATTGGAGTGAATATGCTCCTATCTCTGTAAGGAAGCGCGCTAGAGCGCTGAAAATGTGGCTATACGCACTTTCATGAAAACACGCTTTTTTGAGGTTTTAAGCTCAGAACTTGAATGTGAGCGTGTTTCTGGCCTGGGAACAGCTCCAGATCACAGTACAATGCATATATTGTATCTTTTGGTGCAATGTGCTTGTATGGCCTTTTGGAATTGAATGTAAGCTTCTGAAGTGAAGATATGCACTTTTTCAAAAACTTTTTTTTTTAGTTTTGTTTGTCAAAAATGTCCTTTCTGTGTTTAACTTAGTGGGATAGTGGCAAACTTGAGTGAATTGTGACTATATGACTGAATTGGAGTGATTATGCGTTTATCTCTGAAAGGAAGCGAGCTAGAGCGCTGAAACTGTGGCTATACGCACTTTCATGAAAACACGCTTCTTTGAGATTTTAAGCTCAGAACGTGAATCTGAGCTTGTTTCTGGCCTGGGAACAGCTTCAGATCACAGTGCAATGCATATATGTTATCGTTTGGTCCAAGGTGCTTGTATGGCCATTTGGAAGTGAATATAAGCTTCTGAAGTGAAGATATGCACTTTTTCAAAAACCTTTTTTTAGTTTTGCTCGTTAAAAATGTTCATTCTGTGTGTAACTTAGTGGGAAAGTGACACACTTGAGTGAATTGCGACTATACGACTGAATTGGAGTGAGTACGCTCCTATCTCTGTTAGGAAGCGCGCTAGAGCGCTGAAACTGTGGCTATACGCACTTTCATGAAAACACGCTTCTTTGAGGTTTTAAGCTCAGAACGTGAATCTGAGCATGTTTTTGGCCTGGGAACAGCTTCAGATCACAGTGCAATGCATATACGGTTTCGTTTGGTCCAATGTGCTTGTATGGCCATTTGTAAGTGAATAGAAGCTTCTGAAGTGAAGATATGCACTTTTTCAAAAACTTTTCTTTTTTTTAGTTTTGCTTGTCAAAAATGTTCAATCTGTGTGTAACTTAGCGGGATAGTGACAAACTTGAGTGAATTGTGACAATACAACTGAATTGGAGTGAATATGCTCTTATGTCTGTAAGGAAACACGCTAGAGCGCTGAAACTGTGGCTATACGCACTTTTATGAAAACACGCTTCTTTGAGGTTATAAGCTCAGAACATGAATCTGAGCGTGTTTCTGGCCTGGGAACAGCTCCAGATCACAGTGCAATGCATATATTGTATCGTTTGTTCCCATGTGCTTGTATGGCCATTTGGAAGTGAATAGAAGCTTCTGAAGTGAAGATATGCACTTTTTCAAAAACTTTCTTTTTTTTAGTTTTGCTCGTCAAAAATGTCCATTCTGTGTGTAACTTAGTGGGAAAGTGACAAACTTGAGTGAATAGTGACTATATGACTGAATTGGAGTGATTATGCGTTTATCTCTGAAAGGAAGCGAGCTAGAGAGCTGGAACTGTGGATATACGCACTTTCATGAAAACACGCTTCTTTGAGGTTTTAAGCTCAGAACGTGAATCTGAGCATGTTTTTGGCCGGGAAACAGCTTCCGATCACAGTGCAATGCATATATGGTATCGTTTGGTCCAATGTGCTTGTTTGGCCATTTGGAAGTGAATATAAGCTTCTGAAGTGAAGATATGCCCTTTTTCAAAAACTTTCTTTTTGTTAGTTCTGCTTGTCAAAAATGTTCATTCTGTGTGTAACTTAGTGGGAAAGTGACAAACGAGTGAATTGTGTTTGAAGGAGAGAGTGTGCCAAAGAAAGTTTTCCTGGGTTTTAAGTGTTACCCAGTGAGAGTTTATTCACCAAAACCATTAAGATGCTTTAATTGTCAAAGGTTTGGACACGTAGCCAAAAATTGCAAGGAGAAGGGGAGATGTGCTAGATGTGGGGGAGATCATGAGTATGGAAAGTGTAGAACAGGGGTGCAACCAAAATGTTGTAACTGTGGAGGAGCCCATAACGTGGCATATGGAGGTTGTGAGGTTATGAAAAGGGAGAATAATATCCAAAAAGTAAGAGAGGAAAGAAAGATGTCATATGCTGAAGCTGTAAGAGTGTCAAGGGGGCGGAATAGTTGAACTAATGATAAAGGTCTAATGGGAAGTCGAGAGGGGCAACAAACAACAAATGACAGGATATATGTGGATAAAAGGGATTTGGTAACATTCGTTGCAGGGATGGTGAACAGTACGGCTTAGGTGAAATCAAAAAGTGTAAAAATCCAGCTGATTGTTAAAGTAGCAGTGCATCATTTGGGATTAATGGGACTGACATGGGAAGAAGTGAGGGACAATCTCACTAATCAGTCAAGTCAGGAAACGCCATGGGTTGGGTAATATTAATTATGGTAATAATCCTACAATGGAATGCTAGAAGCTTACTAGTTAATGGACAGGAATTCAAGAATTTCATTTAAGAGATGGATGCAAAACCAGATGTAATATGCATGCAGGAGACGTGGTTAAAACCAAATCTAGACTTTGTGTTACACGGGTATACAGTGATAAGGAAAGACAGAAGTCAAGGAGGAGGAGGAGGTTGTGCTACATTTATTAAACAAAATATTCCATGTAAGCTATTGGAAATGGGAGTGGACCAGGAATATGTATTGGTGGAAGTATGGGAAAGAGGAGAGAAAGTGGTTATAATCAACTACTATAAGCTATGTAAGAGGTTGGGTTGAGATTTCAATGCTCACAGCACGGTGTGGGGAGGGTTACAGACAGACAAGAATGGACAGGTCATTGAAGATTTGATGGATGAAAGGGATTTTGTGTGTGTGAATGATGGCAGAGGAACAAGGGTAAACATAGCAGCAGGTACTGAGTCAGCATTGGATATAACTTTAGTGTCAAACACTGTACATTGGGAGGAATCAGTAACTGGGAAGTATGGACAGCATCAACAATAGGAAGTGATCACTACCCAGTCTTATGTATGATGGGGGAGAGAGTAGAAATGAGAAGAAGTGGGGGAATTGTAATATGGGTATTTAAAAAAGCAGATTGGGATGAGTTTCAGAGATTAAGTGAGGAATCAATGAACAGGATAGAAATGCTTGGAGATATTGATGAAATAAATAAATGGGTAACTTCAGGAACAGGAACAGAGCATTCAGACTAGTTAAAAGAACCCATAACCTGCAGAATTTGATTCAGTACAAAAAGGCACAGGCAGTGGTGAGAAGAACAATACGTCAAGCTAGGCACGCTGGAGGAATTTCTGTGATGAGTTAGGAAGAACTACACCAATGGGAGAGGTATGAGGAATGATAAAGAAAATGGGAGGGGACAGAAGGGAATGGGAATATCCGGTCATAACATCTGAGGAGGAGGCGGCAGTATCCAACAGTGAAAAGGCAGAGAACATGGCGAAGGCTTTCGTAAAGGTGCACAGCTTAGAAAATTTGTCAGAAGAAGGGAAACGGAGAAGAGAAAGAACTAGGACTCAGTATACAGGGATTTTAAACAGGAGGGAAAATACAACTAGCATGATCGATGAGCCATTTACCTTGGCAGAGATGATGAGGGCTATTAAGAGATCACGACCAACTTCTCCAGGGAAAGATCAGGTGTGTTACATCATGTTTAAGTATTTGGGGAAAGGAGCATTAGTGAAGTTGCTGTAGCTATATAACAAAGTGTGGGAGGAGGGAAGGTTACCAGGAGCTTGGAAAGAAGCATTATTGATTCCGATAAGAAAACCTGGCAAAGATCCATCCAAACCCACTAGTTACAGACCAATAGCATTGACATCAAATATATGCAAGGTAATGGAAAGGATGATAATGGAAAGGTTGTCATATGAACTTGAAAAGAGGGGACTTTTGGCAGATTATCAGAGTGGTTTCAGGAAAGGCAGGAATACCATGGATTCAGTGGTATGGTTAGAGTCTGAAATAGGGAAGGCCCAGGCAAATAAAGAGTCAGTTATTGCAGTGTTTTTTGACATTGAGAAAGCTTATGATATGATGTGTAAGGAGGGGATGTTGATAAAAATGCATAAGATGGGTGTTGGGGGGGGAGTTTTCAATTGGATTAAAGATTTTTTATTTGGAAGAAAAATCCAAGTACGGATTGGGTCAGAAATGTCAAGTCAGCATACAGTCGGAAATGGTACACCTCAAGGAAGTGTGATAAGTCCGCTACTCTTTATCATCATGATCAACGATATATTTTCAAAAGTGGCAGCAGATATAGGCAGATCACTTTTTGCAGATGATGGGGCTTTATGGAAAAGAGGGAGGAACATGGAGCACACTATAAGGAAAGTTCAAGGTGCAATATGAAGTGGTGCAGTAGGGGTATGATTGAGGGTATAGGTTTTCAGTGGAAAAAACACAAACAGTATTTTTCACAAGGAAAAGAGTTGAGGAAGGGATGAAGTTGAAGATGTATAAGGAAACTTTAGAAAGGGTTGGATCATTTAAATTTCTGGGAGTTCTTTTTGATTCACGGCTAACATGGGCAGATCATATTAGGAGAATTGAAGAAAAGTGCAAAAAGGTAATAAATGTTTTGAGATGTTGTACTAGAAGGGAATGGGGTGCAAGTTGTTCAGCATTGAAGAGGCTATATGTAGCACTGAAAAGGTCTGTAGTTGATTATGGCAGTGTGGCTTATGGGTCAGCAGCTAAGCCTCTTTTAAACAAATTAGATGTAATTCAGACACAGGCTTTGAGAGTGTATAGTGGGGAAATTAAGACTTCACCAGTTCCTGCACTACTGGTAGAATTGGGTGAAATACCTCTAGAAATCAGGAGGAGGCAATTACTGAGGAACTACTGGGTTAATTTTATGGGGCACAATGATTCTCATCCCATGAAGGGAGTCTTCCAGGAGTGCTGGGAGGATGGGAGGAGCCAGAGGCAAAACTTTGCTCGAGTAGCGAATAATATTGCAAAAGAATTTGGAGTATTTAATCTGAATTTAAGACCAACAGTAGTTTATCCAGAGGTGGCTCCATGGATGCTTGAATGGCCTGAGGTTGATTGGTATTTGTTAGAGGCTAAAAGAAAGGAAAAGGATATGATTGATTTGGTAGGTGCGTTTAGATGTCATGTAATAACAGAGTATAATGATTTTACACATCTATTTACAGATGGTGCTAAACAGCCTGAGACAGGAGCGACAGGATTTGGGGTGGCAGTACCGGCAAAAGGAATAGGGATTAATAGAAGACCAAACAATAAGTTAGGAGTGTACACAGTGGAAATGGTGGCAGTGTTGGTTGCGTTACGGTGGATGGAGAAAGTTGGTCTGGATGAGGCATTGGTATGTTCAGATTCATCTTCAGTGCTAGCAAGTCTAAGGTCATTCCCTTCAAACAGCCGTCAAGACATCCTGTATTTAGTCCTCCAGTCAATAACAAGAATAGTTAATCAGGGAGGTCAGGTAAAGTTTATGTGGGTTCCAGCGCATGTAGGGGTGAGGGGGAATGAGAGGGCGGATGAGTTGGCTAAGAGAGCTTAAATGAAAGGAAATGTAGAAATGCAGGTCAGTATCAGCAAAGCTGAAGTTAAAAGTGTAGTCTGGGAAAAGACCAATGCAATGTGGCAAGAAAGGTAGGATGGAGGAGAAAGGGAGGCATTTTTATCCAATTCAAAATAGTGTTAGAGGTGGGAGGATGTGCAGTGGACACAGGAGAGAAGAGATTGTGTTGACAAGGTTAAGGTTGGGGCATAGTGCATTAAATAAGACATTGAAATTGATGGGGAAGCACCAGACAGGCTTGTGTGAAGAATGTCAGGATGAGGAGGAGTCAGTGGAGCATGTAGTTTTGAGGTGTAGGAGGTATGAAGTACAGAGACAGGAGATGATTAATAAGACGAAGGATGCTGGGGTACAGGAATTTACATTAAAAGGATTGCTACATATGGGAGAAGGGGCACAGATTAGGGCACTGATAGATTTCTTAAGGGGGACAGGGGTTTATATTGGAATCTGATGGATAAGCAGGGATAAAAGAATAGGGTGGTTGTAGATGAAATGGGTGTGGAAAGTTTAAAGTAAGTTTTTTTTTTTTTTTGCGCATAATATTGTGTTTGATTAAGTCAGATTAAGGAGTTAGAATGTATAGGCTATTGTCTGGTCCACACTCCGGAACAGAAGGTGGCGATAATGCACCAATAAGCTGGATGTAAACCTCCGTTAAACCAGAAGAAGAAGAAGAAGAAGAAGAAGAAGAAGAAGAAGTGGTGGCTGATCATGACTTCTTCGTGAATGGATCAGAGGTAGGTAGCTGGGCAGGAACGGATTTTGATGAAGAAGAAATTGAAGAGAGTGAAGGAAAAAGGAGAGAACGGAAATATAAAATAATAAGAAATGAGACAGTAGATCTGACAGTAAGGAAGAAGAGTTTGAGCCAGGGAGAGGCATGGGAATTATGTTGTTGTGCCGAGATTTAATGAGAAAGAAAACATGAAGAAAGTCGACCTGATTATGCTAACAACAATTCTGACAAAAAAGGTGGGGGAGATTCAATTCGCAAATGTCCTTAAAGGAGAATTCCAGCATGAAATTGACTTGGGGTGTATTGAAACATGATAACGAATACTAACCTTTGTCGAATACCCCACCTCTGTACGCACGCAACATTTAGAAATAAATGGCTTTTAAGCCGGTGCTCCCAACTGGCTTACAATGGTAGTGAATCGGGCATAAAATTGCCATGCAAAGAAATCGCTATTTTTTTCATCATTAACAAGGCTCAAAGTAGCAACACATTTGATCACTAGAATTCCGAGGGCCCTGAGATTTAAAACGAGGCACTGAGAATTTTGAAAATGCACAGGTAGTTTATTAAAAAAGACTGTTTATGCAAACCTAACCTTGAGGTAGTTTCCAGTCGCCTCCATCTTGAAACTCAAAGTAAGTCAATTGACGAGCACTAAGGAATAGATTGCAATCTGTTCCCCTATCCCTCCTATTCGTTCGTGGAAGGAAGTTAATTAAACTTCACAAGATGGGCGTTGGAGGGAGAGTTTTGAACTGGATGAAGGATTTTCTGTTTGGAAGAAAAATTCATGGGCAAATTGGATCAGAACTGTGGTGTTATGTTCTGAATCCCCAGATCAGTAAAGTGGCCTACTGATCTTAGAAAGGGGGATGTGGTGTTAATAGGTTTAACATGACACCTGATGTTATGTCGCCACCCTGTCGTAGACGTGCATACTGTATCTGGGGGAGTCGAATAAAGACACACTCACGAGTAGATACACAGCCTGACATCCATTTATTAATATCGACCATCTTAACGTTACAAGAACTGTCAAATCAGTATACAGTGGGTAATGTTACACCTCAAGGCAGTGTGATAAGCCCACTGCTATTTATCATTATGATTAATGACATATTTTTGAGGGTGCCAGAAGATATAGGGAGATCACTGTTTTCGAATGACGGGGCATTATGAAAAAGGGAAGAAACCTGGAGCATATTATCAGGAAAGTGCAAGGAGCAATTGATGAGGTGGTAAAGTAGAGATATTGTGGGCTGAGGATTAAGTGGTACTATGTCCACAAAACATGAAACGGAGAAAATTGCACTTGAAGTTTTACCAACTTGCATCTTTCAATTCCATTAATGTTTTCTAAATTTGTATAAATGTACTAGCATAAAAATCTTCCATACGTTATTTGTTTTTTTTTTAACAATGGAAGTCTCAAAATGGAGATCTCAGAAACAGAAAATGGAGATAGACCTTTTGGATTTCCAAATTATGGTAATTTTCTGAGGCAGATAGAACCATCTCCAACATAGACTTTTATGGCCCAGCTCGTTCAAAGGTATTAAGTTCTATGTCCACCTGTAATGTTTTTTAAAAAAAAATTTGATCAAACAAAATGCTAAATATTAAAGATTCTTTTTTGAAAACAAAACACAAACAAAAAAAAAGATAAATGTGATGAAATGTTTAACAGGTAGGGAATGGGGAGGAAGTTGCTCAGCTTTGAATAGAATATATTTGGCTATAATAAGATCTGTGGTGGATTACGGTTGTGTAGCGTATGGGTTAGCAGCCAGGTCTCTCTCGAGGAAATTGGATGTGATTCAGGCACAAGCATTGAGTGTTGTGTTCTGGGGTCCTGGCCTTTGGCCAGGACAGCATTTATGGTTTTAACAGTTTCATGTTCCATAGTTCATAGCCACAGTTCATGTCACAGTTTTAACATTTTCTTGTATTAGGATCAAGTATTTCATTATTCATGTTTATTGTCCATGTTTTTACTTTTCCGTGTTTTTTTTTTTGCCAGGTCTGCCAAGCCACTCCACCGCTTCTCTGCGTTCCGCCCCAGGCCTTCGTTGTTGCACATTTCAGAGCTCTGGTTGGCTTTGGTGTTTCAGCCTTCCTTCTGTGCTGTGCTGGATTCGGGGCTCTCTAAGATTAATTGGCAATTAACTGTTTTTAAGTTACTAACATTCACTGGGTGGTGTAATTCTTAGATAGGCACATTACTAATATTACTAATTTAGACAGGGAGTTTATTGTCATGATTCCTGCTTTGCTATTTCAAGATCTTGCTGTGCTTTTCTGTTCTGAACATTCATGCTGCTTTCAAACTGCATACTTAATTGGTACTTAAGCTGAGCACGCTCATTCTTTTAATGAACAAGTCTTGTCATCCAATCTCTGTCAATGTCATGATCTTGCCATGCCTCTTGTTTCTCCTTCTCCAGGTGTTGCCCCTCATGTGTCCTTGATTTCCTTGCCTTTATCTGGATGCGGTGGCAGTTGGCTGGCAGACAGTGTCTCGCTCATGTTCATGCTTCCAAGTTCTTGTTTGCAAATTCATGTTCCCAAGCTCATGCTCCCAAGCCTCATTTTCATAGTCTTTTTGTATATAGCCTTTGCATTGTTAGTCTCGTTATTCATTTCTGTTCTTGTTTATCTCCCTGGAGTTTCCAGTGGCTTTTGTTTTTTGTCGTTTTCTGATCTTAGTTCTCAGCTCTGTGAAGCTTACCTTGGTTGAAAAATACAAACTCTTTGGGCTGAGTTTTTTGTTGGCCCTCGTGCCAGTTTTGTTTCAATAAATTCCCTTTCCCTTCCACCTTGCATTTGGTGTCTTTCTGATCTCGCATCGAGTGTTCAGTCGGGCTTTTCGAACATCCCCAGTATCTGCCTTACAGGTAGAAATGGGAGAAATGCCACTGGAATTGAGAAGGATGCAACTGATGACAAATTATTGGGCTAATTTAAGTGTGCATAATGATTCTCACCCCACAAAAGGAGTGTTGCTGGAGTGCTGGGAGAATTCAGAGGGATAACTTTGGTTGGGTAGGGAATGACACTGCTAAAACATTTGGAGTATTTGATTTGAAGCTATGCTCTACTGTAGTCTATCCGGTGGTGGCTCCATGGAAGCTAGTGTGGCCAGATATTGACTGGTATCTGCTGGTAATTAAAAAGAAAGAAAATGGAGAAATTGATCTTGTCAGTGCATTCCATTATCAAGCAATGAAAGATTATTGTGGTTTCTTACAGATTTACACTGATGGTGCTAAAATGCCTGAGTCAGGAGTGACTGGGTTTGGCGTGGCAATACCAAAAAAAGGAACTGGAATAAACAGAAGAACCTCTAATTATCTAGGTGTTTATATAGCAGAGATGCTGGCTGTGCTGGTTGCATTACGTTGGGTGGAAATAACAAGGCAAAGGAAAGTGCTGATTTGCTCAGGCTCATCTTCAGTCCTAGCAAGTTTAAGATCTCTGCATTCAAACAACCATCAAGATATGCTCTATGAGGTCCTAGAGTCAGTAACAAGAAAAACACAATGCGGGGGTCAGGTAAAATTTCTGTGGGTACCTTCACATTTAGGGGTGAGGAGGAATGAAAGGGCGGACGAATTGGCAAAGACGGCTTTAAAGAAAGGAAATGTTGAAATGCAAATGAGTATCAGTAACGCAGAGATTAAAGAGTTTAAGAGTAAAGAGTTTAATCTGGGGAAAAAAACAAACCAATTGTGGCAAGAAAAAAGGGACCGAGAAATGAAAGGTAGGCATCTGTTTAATATTCAAAAGAGCGTCAAAGTTAATAGGGTAGGTAGTGGGCACAGGACAGAGGAAATTGTACCGACTAGATTAAGGTCGGGGCACTGTGAACTGAATAAAACACTGAAAATAGTAGGAAGACACCAGACGGGATTATTATGGATGTCAGGAGGAGGAGTCTATGGAGCATGCGATTTTGAAATGTAAGAAGTATGAAACACAGAGAGAAATGATGAGGAATACATTGAGGGAGGTAGGGGTGCAGGAATTCACATTCAAAGGATTATTGAGTATATGAGTAAGGGAGCACGGGTGAGGGCACGGTTAGTTTTGTTGAGGGAGACAGGAATTTTTGTAAGGATTTGATGGATCAGCAGGGATAGTGTGATAGGGTAGGTGAAATGGATAGGGATTATTGGTAGGGTGTAGAGCTAGGCTAAAGGGTTTTTTTTCCTCTTCGAAGGGATTTAGACAGTAAATCTACAGTCTGATCCACACTCCGGAGCAGAGAGCAGCAGTAATACGCCATTAAGCTGGAACTAGACACCAATGAAGAAGAAGAAGAAGAACTGTTTAATCGTAACCATGGATACGTAGCAACTGAAACCGCATTCGCTATCTAGTTAACTAGCCAGCTGAAGTTGGCGTGACTGTCCTCCGACCTTCAAAGAAAGTGCAAAAGTATTTGTTTTAGACAAACGCCCTGTTGCAGGGAGAATTCACTTGTATAGCTTTATTGAAGTAGCTAATTGCATGAATTAGAATTGCGTTGCGGTGTCGACCTGGTGACAACAAAGCGTTTGCTTCAGTTGGAAAAAAATGGTAAGTTTCAAATGCGTTGCCCTGCTGAGATCAGTCGAGCTACGTGTAATTTTCATGGAGCTGACGTTATAGCGTCAGATGCATGTATTTAATTAAACATCCAGCCTGCCTTCTTGCTTTTTCTTTTGACAACTTCGTATGAACGTTAACGAAGTCATTTAATATAGTCCAATGTTACTGCGGTAAAGTTGATTTTATGCTCGGATTCTGGCGTTAATCACTGATGAATGAAATGTCAACAAATAAAGCTAAAACACTTTCTGAACACACAAGACAAGACGCTACAATGTTCCTATTTAACGAAGACAGGCAGAATTTTTTATGTGTTGACAAACTTTCAAATACCCCAGCATCTCGAGCTTCCGTGGTGTAAGGGGCCGTCAGTGAAGTTCTCCTTCAAAAATACATTTGTAAACTAGACAATCCCGCAGAAAATGTAAGAGTGGGCCTGGTCTCTGCTGGTCGGGACACAGGGGTGCCCTGGGATGCTGCTGGGACTACTCAATTGTCTATTTTGTCTCTATCTGTATTTTGTCTGCATTTTTTAGAATTAAAAAACTCTAACGTGTGTATATAAAAAACAGTGTTTAGTAGCAGTTCAGAGGTGAGGCGCCTCGTTATTTTTTTATGCGCTTCTTTGAGGCGCGTCGAAAAAAGGCGCCTCACGTCATTGTAAGGCCCGGTTCATACTCTACGCAAGGTACGCGAGGGCGAACACAAGGCAACGCAAGGTGGCCATCTTGCGTCATTGCGTAGCAAAGTGTGTCCTCCAAATGTTTGTAACACAGAGATATAAGAAAACTAGAGTGGACGTCGGGTGGGATGGGCCAAAGCGCTGACGGCAGAATAACTCGGCCATCTTGGGTATGTATAAATATCCGATGAGACACATGTAAACAGTAGGCTGAACGTGGGTGTAGACTTTTTTTTTCTCCTTTGAGGGGGATGGAGACTTTTTTCCGTATTCTTTTTATATATTTTCATACTTAAAAATGACATGAATAAGGAATTGAGATTGAACAACAATTTTTATGCTCCATTATTTGGCAAAGCTAAAGAATTATTATCTTACCCTTTAAATTCGCTCAGTTACCCACGTTTTTGTTTCGTTCAAAGAAAAAGCGTTCGGGTGATTCTCGCGTTACGTGAGTGACATTTAGAAGGTATTCTCGACATGAAAGAAAATAAAGTCATCTCTCGATATACCTCCCACCGTTATGCCACATTCGCTAAACGCCAGCTGGACCACCTGCATAAGAATCCCCAATGCATTCGCTTCCGCCATGTGCCTCCCTTCGTACCAGTATCGTTAAACCGATATATTTTCCAAACGCTGTCCCGCCAGCTTATTCGAATAAAACTATGTAATGTTACCACGTGTTTTCAATTGCGAAATATACTGTATATCCCAGGACAAATCGTAGATCTGGTGACTAGATGGCCTTCGTCTTCTGCATACTGGCCGTATCATCTTTAGGCAATGCCAAAGAATCGAACGACTTTCGAGGGCTCCCAAGATAGCAAGCTCCTGCGCACTGGAGCTGCCCCGGCTCTGAGATAAGCTGGAGCCGGGGCAGCTCCGGAGCGGAGGTGCTAGCTAGCTGGGTCAGAGCATCGCACAATGCCTATCTTACTTAGAAAAGGAAGCCAAAAATGTTAAACTGTGGTGAGTTTGCAGTTATCGATAACGTAGAATGCCGTCATGTACATACTGTACACAAACCGTTGTAGCTAACGCTATTTTCGCTGAACCGCCAGCTGGACCTTGGTGCCGAAGTGGGCGGTATAACAACAGCAGACAACTTGAATAACAAAATTAGATACATGACAATGCGTAGTAGTCGCGGAGGTAGTTGTAGTGGTATATTTCGAACTGTACGTATACGTAATAATAAATACATGAGAAATACATCAGACTTTTGTACAGTCAGAGGGGACACAGTTTTAACTTTAAAAAAATGCCAGTGGCTGCAATCTACACTCTCTTAAATCACCCTACTGTCTTAAGCCATTCTAAACAAAAGCAGTTCTATATAAATACAAGTCCTACAAAGGACCTACTTCGTCACATACCAGTAAAGCGAGCATGGTCACACCAACACTTATGCAAAAAACTGCTCCGATATACATTCCCAAGTTGGCGGCGGAATGCTGCCTCGGAAGTGACAGGATTGTCCACTCCTGTGGTTTGTAACGCGACGCATCGACGCGTGTATTTCCGTGAGATTCCAATAGGGGATATAAAGCAAATAATGCATCATACGCTCTGTTCAACACACCAAAAAGAAGAAAGAAGGAGGAGGAGACGGAGAGGACTTTGCTACCCCCTATTGTATGAGCAGTGTACTGCTTTTTAACGAGGCTCAGTGCAGCAAGGGACGCGCGTTCAGGCTTCTCTGTGAACGGAATGGAACGGACCTGTGGTCGCGTTCGTTCGCGTGCCTTGCGTTGAGTATGAACCGGCCCGAAGTCTTTTCCCTGCTGTCCAATCATGTGAAAAAACCTGAAATAAGTTAGCTGACAAGTTAGTTGAATTAAGCGACAGGAACGTTACTTGGCAACGCCAAAAAGACATGTCCAGCACCTCTTTACAACGTTGGCTTAAAAAAAAAAAACAGATCAGACGCGCCTCCCGTTTCCACGCCGATAAAGCGCTTCTGGTGTGATCGGCCCTTAACGAGGTCCTAATCACGGAGATATAAGAGAACTAGAGTGGACAATCCCATCGTTTCCGTGGCAGCACGCCGCTGCCATCTTGTGTACGTATACCGAGGCAGACGTTCAATGGACAATGCCTAAACTGGCCTAAACCGTGCTTGAAAAAAAGAAAGCTTGCTCATATGGGACAACAGCTGAAGTTCCGATATCTCTGTAATGTCTTCCGATGAAATAAATATCGAATACACAGGATTTTTAAAAAAAAAATATTTTTTTCAAATAAATTTTGTTGTTTGATTACAATTCCTTATACGAGTCCATTTTAAGTCAGAAAGGATAAAAAGAACATGAAAAACAAGTCTCGAAGTTGTTGACACCCATATTTATCCTACTGTTTACATGTGCCTCATTGGACATTTATACATACACAAGATGGCGAAGCTATTCTGCCGTTTCCTCTTTGGTCCAGCCCACACGTCGTCATAATAATATACTTTATTGAACCCCGTGGGGTAATTTGTCCTCTGCATTTGACCCAACCTATTGTTAGGAGCAGTGGGCAGCCACAGAGCAGTGCCCGGGGACCAACTCTAGTTCTAAAGCCAGTTCCTTGGTCAGGGGTACTGGTTGGAGTGTTCCTATGAGGCATGTTTTTGTGGGTGGGGGAAACCGGAGTACCCGGAGGAAACCCACGCGAACACGGGGAGAACATGCAAGCTCCACACAGAAAGGCCCCAGGCCGGATTCGAACCCACAACCTTCTTGCTGTGAGGCAGCAGTGCTAACCACTGTGCCACTGTGCCGTCCACTCTACTTTTCTTATACCTCTGTGGTCCTAACAGTAGCACCCTCTGCACAGCGAGCCATTTCATTATCACTCGAATCACGGAATGCTACCAAACTGGTTAGCAGCTATCCATTATCGTCATGGCTGCCACCGTCCGATGCGATTACCGTATAGCAGCACGAGAAATTAACGTGTATATTCTCTTCACTGGATGTGCGCTGGACGTTGTTAGACACCCAAGTAATTGACTTGTTATCAAGCATTAACCCCTTTGTGCAGAAGCCAAATTTGGCTATTTATGGGTTACCCACTTTAATGCTGTATAATTCAAGATTTAAGCTTCACAAAGAGGAAAAATGTGGCTCAATTCAGGAAAGACACTTACAACATTTAGAATTACATTGTATTTCAGTTTAGAGAAAATGAGCAGCAAACATAAAAAATCTTCATGAGAATTCACCATTGAAATAGCAAAAAAAATAATTCTGACGATTGAAAAACTGCTGGGGCTGAAAACTATACATTTCTGGTATCATAAACTCCTTGAGCACAAGTAGAATTCATCTTCAACATTACATTCTAGATTACCTACATGCTATTAGCCAAATTATACAGCTACCCAAGTGTCTCCCCAAAGTCTCAAAATGATTTGCTGTCAAATCATTAAAAAAATCATGTATTTAACACAATTAAAGCTTTAAGGCATGAAATTTAATATGAACGAATGATTTTCTGGTTGAGTTTAGTATGAATTTATCAATATCAGTGCAGTTGAATATCAGTGGTCACAAGCAACCTCTCCAAATATGAAACATGCCTTTTCTCCATAATAAAGTTTAGAGTTTTGGCCATTTTTCTTCAAAGCCAGCACAAACACGCATTAAATAAACTGCTAATTAAACGGTCAGAACATTCACCCTGTAATGAAAGCTACCAGTCCCCTCTTCAAAGCTCACGAACCCATTTCAACACTTATAAGGAGCAAGTACACCTCACTAACACAGTAATATCTGAATTCTGAAATATACCTTATTTTAACTGAACAGACACTCCACTTTCAGGGAATATCAAATCCATTGCGTCTCCCGATTCAAAAGAAACGTGCAATGAACGTACCGGGGGTCCACACCAAAATGCACGGGCAGTTCGCGTTTTAAACAGGAAAAAAACCTGGACATTCGACTTTGTTGAGTACATATACATTCCGAAACAGAAAAAAAAAACAAACAAAAATAGCAGCCTGACCTTTTTCGTGAATCCCTCCTCCAGAGACATTGACTGTATAAAATAGTATCCAGTCGCAAGAACCCTCCGGTCCTGTTTCATTCGAAATAATTCCAATAGAGCATATCGTTCTCATTTAAATCCTGTTATGTAACTGAACACTTCAAGGCCAGTTTTGCGAACCGATTTTCTATAAATCCCGTCTATTTTAGCCGCGTAATGTGCATAACGTAGACAGGATACAACCGAGCCTGCTGATACGCATTGGTTTGTATGCTCTGTGTTTGTCCAATCAATGTGTTTCACTTACTCTAAAATGTTTAAACACTCGGGAATTGGATAAGAAACGAGCCAATCAATACATTGTTATCAGGGAAACTTCACGAGGCCATGAAGTGTAACTCTACAATTACGCTGAAGAGCTTGAGTGTATGGTTGAGTGATTGGCTTTCAACGCCAGTACTCGGGTGGATATAAGGAAGCGCTGGATTTGTCAATGAAGGAATCTACGCGTAAATCCATGGTAGGGAACTACAATTTTTTTTGTATGGGACAACTGTAATAGGCAATAGAATGTGAGAGAATCAATACCATGTCGATTTTTTTGCCTCAGAAAACTGATTTTTCTGAACTACTAATTGGAATACTGTTAGCTCACTGTGGCTAAACTGGTTGCTACAAAGGATAACGATTTTTTCTGTGTCAAGATATCGTTTTTTTAAACTGCTGAATCGACTCTACGGGCAAGGATACTGACCAGTTTGCACATCAGGCTTAGCTGAGGAGTCCAATTCATGCAGCTCTCAAAAAACAGGGAGTGGAGTGAACTTCACCGTATTCAGAACCGCGTTCGAAGGTCTGCTTGCTTGTGAACATTCAATAACTGATCCGGGGGTGCCATCTAGTGATCGAGTACAGTAACAGCCTGCTTCCAATGTGCAGGTCTATAGACGCGGGCATCTACATCTGCAGAAAGGGGTTAAGGTAAGCCGAAGATTTCTGAATTTCATTTTATTGTGCCCACCGGTTCTGCGTGGTACTCTTACCAAGCTACTTGGCTGACCTTAGCTCATGAGCTGGGTAGCAAGCAAGGAAGGGAGCAAGCTAATAAAACACAAGAGAATTCATTATTCAATGGTTGGCGCCAACACAATCTCACTGAGTAAAATTACACTTTACAAAAAATTCAATATCAGCTGTGACAAAATGCTCACAAGCTCATTTAAAAAGTTTGTTAAACACAGAACTAGTTGACAAACTTCACCTACCTCCGAGCCAGGTCAAAGGGGATCAAATCAAGCCAATATGAGTATTTGAATGACATCCAAAAGACAATGGACAAATTAGGATTTCCAGCTTGTCTGATAGACTAACAGCAGCTCTAATTACAATCCGCTCATGACTGGTTGCCAGGCAGGTATTACCAGAGACAAATGAATCACTTTCTTCCAGTGCCATATATGGCATTGCTGCACTACAACAAGCAAAGGCTACGTTCACACTGCAGGCAAATGTGGCCCAAATCTAAATTTTTTACCCCCTTAGTGACTCAGGTCAGATTCTTTTATGACAGTGTGAACAGGACTAGTCACATGGAATCTGATCTTTTCAAATCTGATCTGGGCCATTTTCAAATGTGATACTGCATTTGGATTCATATTGGATTCTTTTGAAGGCGACTGTGGTCTGAACAGCTGCGTTGCGTTGAATCAAAGAGTATTAAGTGAAAGGCCAAACAAAATATCCGATTTGAGCAATAAATCGGAATTGAGCATTAAGGCCTGCAGTGAGAACATAGCCCTCAGTTGAGGTTCACGACCGTTTCAACTGATTTTTGACAGTTGGAATTGTCAGGACGCTCTGGTCTGAGCCGTAAAGTAAGGTTTTGAAAGCGAATGGGGAGGGAAAAGGTGATTTTAACCATAAAGTGGGGTAAAGTTATCAAACTGTTAGTTTTTTTTAAATCAGATTTGACTGCTGATTGGACATGTGCGGTCACATGTCTCTGTGACCGTTAATAGTGAAGTTATGGTTATTGCCCTATACAAAACATGGAAAGCCTAGTTTGCTGGTAGGCGGTTGCTAAGGGCATTGCTAGGCGGTTGCCATGGTGTTCCGGGTTGTTGTTAGGATGTTGCTAAGTGGTTGCTATGGTGTTCTGGGTGGTTGCTAGGGGATTACTAGGTGGTTGCTATGGTGTTCTGGGTGGCTGCTAGGGCATGCTAGGTGGTTGCTATGGTGTTCCAGGTGGTTGCTAGGTGGTTGCTATGGTTTTCTGGACGGTTGCTAGGGCGCTGCCAGGCCGTTGCTATGGTGTACCACGTGGTTGCTAAGTCATTGCTAGGTGGTTGCTATGGTGTTACAGGTTGTTGTTAGGGCATGGCTAAGTGGTTGCTATGGTGTTCTGGTTGGTTGCTAGTAGGGATGGGCATTCGGTGAAGCTCTCTTCGTCGATCGACGGGAGAATTAATGACTAATAATCGATTAATCATTAACATTTTTTATATTAAAAACAATCACATTTAGGCTGATGATGCCTATACTCTTATGTATTGAGAGTAAAAGTAAAAATACAGAGCGTTTTTCTTCGAGGATGAATTTATTAACAAGACAAGTGTTTGGCAGTCAAACGTGAACACATGCGCATTGCGCAAACGAGGGAGGCTTCAAGTTGCGAGCCAGACAATAACGGAACACATCGGCCTACAGGACACATCGGAACAGACATTTCTTTAACTTTTCCGTAGTTTTAAAAACAAGGATATTAAAATAAGAGCTACACAACAATTTACCTTTACGTATCCCATTATATCACGGCGTCAGAATTATAGGCTTTTTGTTTAAAAAAAAAAATGTTCACTGTTCGGCTGTAAAACGTGAACTCATGTCAGTGACTGACAACATAACGGAAGAGCCGTTTTTTTACCCAAAATAAAAATAATAAAACAACAAAAAGATGTCGAATAGCCTGTAACAAGGCAACGAGGCCTTTGTATCTAATCATCAGTATAACATCACAACGCCAGTATTATTAGATGGCTACCCATTTTTGTTTAAAAAGATGAGCATATTCACATGCTCTGGCGTCAGATGTGACCGAATTCGGGTCACCGTCAGTCTTGCCGCTGAAAAAACCCGTTCGGATGGGACAGACATGGCCGGGATGCACAAGTACCTGTTAGCTAATTTCGCCAACCTTGGGAACCGAACTCAGGGGTACAACCCAGTGGTGGTGGAGTCTCTCGCAAAAAGTTCTGAAATGATGATTTATAATTGTAAGCTGCATTGCAGTGATTGCAGTTCACTTGGTCATTTTCTAAATGAAAGAGCTCCCACGCAACGCGTCGCCGCGACCTCTTCATGATCTGGCGATTGACCTACGGAAGCTTGCATGTATCGACTGAGGCAGGCCAGGGTACGGTGATGGGAAATGTTGCCCCCTAGTGCCCAGATGTTATACAGTGGCACAGTGAAATGCATTGCATTGTTTGAGAACAGTCGTGCACTAGGCCTAATAACCTACATTCGGATTGTTAAAAAAAAAAAAACATTCGGTTTGTCGACGAAATTGAACTTCCTCGATGAAATTCTTAATGATCAATTATCGATTAATCCATTAATTATGCCCATCCTTAGTTGCTAGGGCATTGGTAAGCAGTTGCTATGGTGTTCGGGGTAGTTGCTTGGGTATGCTGGGTGGTTGCTATGGTGTTCCGGGTGGTTGCTTAGGTGCCTGCTATGGTTTTCTCTACGGTTGATTTTTGGCTGGCACAAAATTTGTTCTCCTCTTCTATTTTGATTTTTAGTCGGGGGCTGCCAAGCTGTCACGGAATTACAGTCCTACTACATTTTGGGTTGTAACTCTACAACTAAATAAGATTAAATCAAGTATGATGTGTCATATTGAAGGTATTAACTTGTTCTTTAATATTATTAAGTGAAAATATATTTTTTGAGAAATTTTCATAGAAGAAACAAGCAAAAACTACTCCGTCACGGAATTACACAAAATTGACGTGGTTCTTTTTAATGTTGTGTTTAACTATTCAGAAAATGATGTTCCTGTCATAGTTAAGTTATGAAACTTCAATATGTTCATATTTAAGGTGTTTTTTGTTAATACTGTAAGTTATAGAAACAAATATTGACTTTAACCCTGCTTTATGGGCAAGAAATTTTTTTACATTTTTACAGTTTAGCAATATATTACAATGAGTTTTCCACTCATAATGACCAATCATAATACATACTTCAAATTTTTTTTTAATTCTCCATGTCAACATTGGCTTGGCGGCCCCCAGTAGCTCCATTTGGAGCCTTTCTTCTCTAACTTCTCTAAATCAAAATCTCTCTGTCTCTCTCTTTCTGCTCGTTCCATCTTTCTCTCTCTCTCAAATACTCTGTTTTTCTTTTTCTGCCCTCTGAAATTCTTTGTTTTTCTTCTCTTGCTAATTTTTCTAACTCAAACTGCTTTTGTTTTTCTTTTTCCTCCCTTTCAATCTCTTGCATTTTTTATTTAAGTACTATTTCTAAATTTGGATTTTCCACTGGAAACTGTTCCAGATCGCCTGGTGCAAACACATTTTCATCCATGTAATATTCAACAATCTCTCTAGCCAGTCTTGCCTTTCGCATGGCTGGTTTTTCCTGTCAGCTCTAACTGTCTGCATATTTCTAACAGTTCTGTCTTTTTAAAAGACTTCAAAACCTCTACGGTTGGTGATGCCAAGAAATCATCCATTGCTGTTGATCTGTCAATATATATCTCGGAAAATTAAAAAAACAATTTCACAATTTGAAATGTGAGATTTTCAATAAATTACTCACACAATGGTCTATCCCGGACTTGAGTCCCCAATTTGTTATGGCCCCAATTTGTTATGACATTGATGATAGCAAGGGATGACAGACAGAATTTTAAAACTAAAACAGGTTTAATCAAACAAAGACCAACACTAACCTACAAAACCCAAAACCAGTGAAGTTGGCACGTTATGTAAATCGTAGATAATAACAGAATACAATGATTTGCAAATCCTTTTCAACTTATATTCAATTGAATACACTGCAAAGACAAGATGTTTAATGTTCAAACTGAGAAACTTTTATTTTTTTTGCAAATAATCATTAACTTAGAATTTAAGGGCAGCAACACATTGCAAAAAAGTTGGCACAGGGGCCTTTTTACCAATGTGTTACATTGCCTTTCCTTTTAACGACACTCAGTAAATGTTTGGGAACTGAGGAGACCAATTTTTGAAGCTTTTCAGGTGTAACTCTTTCCCATTCTTGCTTGATGTACAGCTTAAGTTGTTCAACAGTATGGGGTGTCCGTTGTTGTATTTTACGCTTCATAATGCGCCACACATTTTCAATGGGAGACGGGTCTGGACTACAGGCAGGCCAGTCTAGTACCTGCACTCTTTTACTATGGAGCCATGCTGTTGTAACATGTGCAGAATGTGGCTTGGCATTGTCTTGCTGAAATAAGCTGGGGCGTCCATGAAAAAGACGTTGCTTGAATGGCAACGTAAGTTATTCCAAAACCTGTATGTACCTTTCAGCATTAATGGTGGCTTCACATATGTGTAAGTTGCCCATGCCTTGGGCACTAATACACCCAAATACCATCACAGATGCTGGCTTTTGAAATTTGCGCCTATAACAGTCCGGATGGTTCTTTTCCTCTTTGGTCCGGAGGACACGACGTCCACAGTTTCCAAAAACAATTTGAAATGTGGACTCGTCAGACGTCAGAACACTTTTCCACTTTGCATCAGTCCATCTTAGATGAGCTTGGGCCCAGCGAAGCCGGCGGCGTTTCTGGGTCCTGTTGATAAATGGCTTTCGCTTTGCATTGTAGAGTTTTAACTTGCACTTGCAGATGTAGCGACGAACTGTAGTTACTGACAGTGGTTTTCTGAAGTGTTCCTGAGCCCATGTGGTGATGTCCTTTACACACTGATGCCAGTTTTTGATGCAGTACCGCCTGAGGGATCAAAGATCACAGGCATTCAGTGTTTGTTTTCTGCCTTGTCGCTTACGCGCTGTGATTTCTCCAGATTCTCTGAACCTTTTGATGATATTACCGACCGTAGATGATGAAATCCCTTAATTTCTTGCAATAGTTTGTTGAGGAATGTTGTTTTAAAACTGTTCGACAATCAGCTCGCACATTTGTTCACTAAGTGGTGACCCTCGCCCCATCCTTGTTTGTGAATGACTGAGCATTTCAGGGAAGCTGCTTTTATACCCAATCATGGCACCCACCTGTTCCCAATTAGCCCGTTCACCTGTGGGATGTTCCAAATAAGTGTTTGATGAGCATTCGTCAACTCTCTCAGTCTTTTTTGGCACTTGTGCCAGCTTTTTTTTTTTTTTACCCCTCAGCCCTCAAGGCTGATGGGGTACTGCTATCCTTTGTGCGGTTGGGCGGGCGGGCATCTCCAAAAACTTCGACATCGGGCTGAGGGGTATTCCGTGCATTGCACGCCTATTTTTGAAACATGTTGCAGGCATCAAATTCCAAATGAGCTAATATTTGCAAAAAATTCCAAAGTTTACCTGTTCGAACATTAAGTAACTTGTCTTTGCAGTGTATTCAATTGAATGTAGGTTGAAAAGGATTTGCAAATCATTGTATTCTGTTTTTATTTACGATTTACACAACGTGCCAACTTCACTGGTTTTGGATTTTGTACTTTGTTATTGGCCTCCAGTTTTCATCCCACTTCCTTCAAAAAAAAGGACTACCCGTCAGTCAATTTTACAGGCTGAGAAGAATTTGCTATTCCACAGAAGATTTTATTGAGAAATTCGTGGATATGAAAAATAGATTTTTAGAGCAGGGATATCCGATAACATGGATTAATCATGCTTATGAAATTGCTCTAAAGGTCTCGCTTGGAATTATTAAAGACGACAGAGAAACAGAAGGAACATTCAGTGACGTGTATCACTCAGTATTCTTCCCATTCTTCTGCAATCAGATCGGTTTTTAAGAAGCATTGGCATATTTTAAAATCTGATCCCAAATTGTCTTCTACCTTCAAAACCCTCCCCGTGTTTGTCAACAAAAGAGGAAGAAACCTGAGGGATTATTTGGTTCACGCTGATGCGCTTTCAAAAAGACCCAGTGGACCCACACGAACACTCTTACGCCCCCCACCAAAAGGGAACTACCGTTGCGGTAGTTGCGCTCAATGCAACAATACCACTAAAACCAATAATTTTCCGCACCCACACACTGGTAAACCTATTTCTATCAATAGTGTTATCACATGTGCGTCTACACATGTAATATACATGATTCGTTGTCCCTGTGGTCTGGTGTATGTAGGGAAGACCATAAGAAAATTTAAACAAAGGATTAGTAAGCATAAAAGTGCAATTTGCCGAAATGATCGGGATATATCCAGTAGCGGTACATTTTAATTATGCCCACCATGACATCTCCCTTCGGTTTTGTGGCATTGAACAGGTCTCTTTACCTCCCAGAGGGGGCAACCATGATAAACTTTTGAAGCAGCGGGAGGCGTACTGGATTTATACCCTTCAAACTTGGTCTCTCAAAGGACTTGAATTATCATGATGAATTATCATTCAATGAATTTTTGTAACGCTTTGTGTGCCACTGTTCTGATGCCAGTCTGCCCCCCCAAAAAAAAAATTGATTGTAATGGATTTTTTTTGCTCATAATTGTAATCAAACTATAGATTAGCTTTCATGACATGTACAACTGTGATATATGGTCGGTGTGATCGGGATCCTCTGAATATAATCCCCCATAAATAACTCTGTGGGAGCTGGTTATATATGTTTTTTTTCAGGTTTTTAATGCATGGTTTTGGGTGTTTTCCAGGAAATAACTGGTGCCATGTCATTCCTTAAAACTTTGGGATGGGTTAGCGCGTATACATACGGGTAACGGGTCGATACTCTCCACCACACCCTATTTAAGATGGCTTCTTTCAATGTGTTTTGAATTTGTCTGATGAAGGTTTAAGTACCGAAACGTCACAATAAAACTTTTGCTATTTGCAAGTTAGACAGTGTGGGGGACTCCTTTGTTTTCCTTAGAATGGTTTATCCTAGTCCGACGCACCTGTCGTTAGAAATGGATGTGCGAAGTGTCTCCTGGTTTAGTCACCCATAAAAAAAATTCTCGAGTGAAAGTCTTAAAGTAGCTCACATTAAATATACGTAAGTATTTCGCGAAAAATATACTTAAGTATCCAAAGTGCGTTCATAGTATGCATAGAAAGAAGAAAAGTAACCACTCTTTGTTCTCTCCTTGTGCTCTTTAATCAATTTTCATGTGAATGAAATAAAAGATAACTCAGCCCACTTTATATTCTTTCCACGCACAAACGTGTTTCATGATGTTTTTGGGTGAAAATTTAAGATTGCGTTGTATGTCAGCCATTTGTAATGCGTACCGAGTTTTCATATTGCCAATTTAATTTGAAACTACAAGTGGTGCAAGCCCGTCATTATATCAGAAATAAGAAAATGAGAGCTTACTCATTCTCACCTCACCAAAGCCAGTACAGATTGACTAATCCGTCAAATAAATATAGAGCCATGTAGTCTAGATTAAACAGAATCGGTGCAATGAATGTAGCTGGGGATTTACCAAAGTCCATCAGCTGTTCGCATTTTAAACTAAAAAGCTAAAGCTAGTATCTCACTGAGCGTCAAATGTTTAAGAATGTGGGGAATTTTGAGTTTTGTCGGAGATTGTAAAAGGGTCCAAAGCAGTTCGCTAAAAGTTTTTAAGATTGCAAACAGTTTTTCTTGTCGCAAAGAAATTTTGAGCATGTTCAAAATTTCTTTGCAAATTTATTCTCTCGCAAACAGTTGCAGATGTTTGTAAAAGAGTTGTAAGCGTTTGCAGATGGTTGTAACACGTTTCGCTAAGGTTCTTTTTGGTTTGCGAATATAGTGACCACTATTCAACAGAGCTACAAATGCTGACGAATATTGGGTTTCGTGAGGATACCATCAAGGTTTCGTCAAGATTGCAAAAGAGTTTGCAAACTGTTTTTATAGTCGCAAAGAGTTCATTTTCATATTCTAGAAAGCCATTTCCTAATTTTTTGCAAACAGTTATGCGAATGTTGCTAACTGGTGCTTAACGTCACTAAATGTTGCTAATGCCACCTAGGTCTATCCTGATTTTCGCCAACTTTCGTCTGAAAATTTGGCGAATCCAAAATTCACTACATTCGTAAGCACTCGCTGCTCTGAGATGCTAGCTTTACATTAGGCATTCTATTTTCTTGAATAAGTTATAAATTCGAAAACAAATCGCCATATTGAGCAAAATGCCACCAAAACAGTATTATTAGCATTGGCTAACGTTTACTCTTATTAACCAATGTGGCAAATGAGCTCTGCGATCATCGAGGCTATGGTAAACTGAAAATAAAAAAACAGCTAGCCAGTTAGTTATATATAGTAGTTAAAAAAAGCCAATCGGATGCTGGGATACATTGCCAAAAGTATTGAGTACAAATCCAAGGGGGTCATACTTCTCTTGTACAATACACTTGTCAGACCACATCTGAGTATTGAGTACAGTTCTGGGGTGGATACTTTAAGAAAGATACAGAGGCTCTAGAAAAAGTTCAGAGAAGAGCAAATAAGCTAATTCCAGGTATAAAAGATGAAAGCTATGAGAAGAGGCTGAAGATAATAATCTTTTCAGTCTTTGGAAAAGGGGAGTTTGGGGTGATCTGATTGAAATCTTTAAATATGTTAACAGGGATTAACAAAGTGAATTATCTTTGATTCCTTCGGCTAAGTTTTGTTAGTGGAACTTGGGGTCACAAATTGAAGTTGACCAAGGGTAAATTTAGCACTGATACAGTGGCTCCAATAAGTATTTGTACACTACTTGAAAATTTGACTACATAACAGCTTTTGTATATTCGGCTAAATGCTTGCTATTGTGTGTAAAAGTGATGAAAATATTTGATAATCAATATGTTTTAAACAAATATTTAATGTCAAAATGGCATATTTGGTCAGAAAGGCGATTATCTGACCCAATAAGTATCTGTACAGTTCCATTAGTGAGTCACAAAACTTATAATACTCCCCTAAAATTGACTCAAGATGTTTACAGGACATGGTTGACTCACTTGGTCTGATTTGGTCAAGCGTGACCATATGGGACACTCCCTCTGTACACAGACTGGCCTATGTAAATGGCCTGACCATGCCCATAATGTATTCCTGTGATATATGGCTAAGACAGGCGAGATACCCCGTTGAATGCGGGAGCAAATCAATCAGCTTCATAAAGAATGCCAAAGCACCAGAAAAATTGGAACTCAGCTATCGTTACGCCACATGACCGGGCAGTACATCATCAAGAAGTACAAACAGTCTATCAGTTAAATATTTTTTCACCCAAAGAGTAATTTCGATGTGGAATAGCTTGCCTGACCATATTGTTGAGGCAGAAACCTTGGGAATTTTCATGAATAGCCTTTTTTCAAGCTAGATACCATTGAGTATCCAAGGTGATTATATTCACAATGAAAAAAAAAAACAAAAAAAAAATGGCGAGCATAGTTGGACTGAATGGCCTGTTCCGCCACTCATATTATATTATATTATATTATATTATATTACATTATATTATATTATATTATACAGTCCCCTCCAAAAGTATTGGAACAGCAAGGCAAATTCCCTTGTGTTTGTTGTTCACTGAAGACATTTGGGTTTAAGATCAAAACAGGAGTATGAGACCAGAGTTCAAAATGTCAGCTTTTATTTTCTGGTATTTACATTTAGATGTGTTGAACAACTCAGGATATACCACCGCTTGTATTACATCACAGCATTTTTAGGTGAGCAAAAGTAAAGGAACAAATACACTTGAAGTAAATAACATTTAATATTTGGTGGCATAACCCTTGCTTTCAAACACTGTCTCAAGCCTACGACCCATTGACATCACCATACTGTTGCATTCTTCACTTGTAATGCTATTCCAGGCTTTTACCGCAGCTTCTTTTAGTTCTTGTTTGTTTCGGGAGGTTTCTCCCTTCAGTCTCCTCTTCAGAAGGTGAAATGCATGCTCTGTGGGGTTAAGGTCAGGTGATTGACTTTGCCACTCTAAAACCTTCCACTTTCTTCCCCTGATGAAGTCCTTTGTTTTGTTGGCAGTGTGTTTTGGGTCATTGTCCTGCTGCATGATATAATTCCTTCCAATTAGTTTGGATGCATTTCTCGGTACATTGGCAGACAAAATGTTTCTGTACACTTCGGAATTCATTCTGCTGCTACCATCATCAGTTACATCATCAATAAATAGTAATGAGCCTGTTCCAGAAGCGGCCATGCACGCCCAAGCCATGATATTACCTCCACCATGTTTCACAGATGAGCTTGTATGCTTCGGATCATAGGCAGTTCCTTACTTTCTCCGCACTTTGGCCTTTCCATCACTTTGGAAGAGATTAATCTTGGTTTCATCAGTCCATAAGATTGTGTTCCAGAACTTTTGTGGCTTATCTCTGTACATCTTTGCAAATATCAATCTGGCCTTCCGATTCTTGCTGCTGATGAGTGGTTTGCATCTTGTGGTATGGCCTCTATATTTCTGCTCTCGGAGTCTTCTTCGAACAGTGGATTGTAATACCTTCACCCCTGCACTGTGGAGGTCATTGGTGATTTGACCTACTGATGTTTTGGGGTTTTTCTTTGCAGCTCTCACGATATTCCTGTCATCAACTACTTTTGTTTTCCTTGGCCGACCTGTTCGATGTGTGTTGCTCAGTACATCAGCAGTTTTTTTTCTTTTCCAAAACATTCCAAATTGTTGGTTTGCTATGCCCAATGTTTGTCCAATGGCTCTAATTGATTTTTCCTTCTTTTCTCAGCTTCAAAATGGCTTGCTTTTCTCCCATAGACAGCTCTCTGGTCTTCATGTTGGTTTATCCTCTTTAACAACAAATGCAGTCTTAAATGGTTTAAACCCAGGACAAAAAGAAGACTAGGCATGCAGAGCTATTTAATGTTTGAACAATCAACCTTAAAGGCCACACCTGGTCAACAAGAAACACCTGTCAGTCACATGTTCGAATAGTTTTGCTCACTTGAAAAATGGGTGGGTTCAAACAAAGGGTTCTATGTCCTAAGTTGTTCAACTCATCTAGATGTAAATACCAGGAAACACAAAAGCTGACATTCTGAACTCTGGTCTCATACTCCTCTTTTGAACTTAAACCCAAATGTCTTCAGTGAACAACAAAAACGAGAGAATTTGCCTTGCTGTCCTAATACCTTTGGAGGGGACTGTATACTCCATTCTACTTACAAATGACAAAGAAAAACTCCATCATTGAATATCTCCTCTAGACAAACGCAGCAATCCAGCACCAGGAAACCTCCAGTCCTGTTCAATTAAAAAAACTCCCATTAACCATGTCGGTATCACATTTCCTTCTTGTAAATGTAACCTAGGTATGTGAATGTAACCCACTTTGTTGGTTTTGAAAGTCATTTTTTCTATGCATTCACATCATTTAGCTACGCATAGTTGAGAGAATACAAACTAACTTGCGGCTACGCAAAGGTTTAAATCTGGAATTGCAAAATCACCTGCCCGACATCTTGGGGCAACAAGAAATTTTAGTTGGGTGACTGCAATTTCTTCACTCATGTCCCGGTGAGGAACCACTTTCGCTGATCAGAGGCCTGAGTTGATGATAATAGGGGATCCGAGCTGGGGCTTTATTTTTGAGTGTATACAGCAACTGGATAGGCTGTTGGAACGAGAGCAAAACTATGACTGTGCATTGTGGAGTTGATTTAGTCATCTAAAGCCAACGGTTGGCATTTGAAAATACCAAATCTGCATTTTAAAATGATCGAACCAGCCCATCTGGCCCCAGAATCTATGCTGCAGTCAAAGTCACTGGGATTTCTTTGTTGGTTGGTTGTTGGTTGGTTGGTTGGTTGGTTGGTGAGTTGATTTGTTTGTTCACAAGTTGTTCACAACTGCTATTGATAGATGCTATTTAAATTTTGACATCCAAGCTCGTGATCATTCTTTGTGACCTGATTTTTTTTTTTTTTTTGTAGATGTTACGCTCTGAACAAGTGATCCCTGACAAACAGGAGGGCCATTCATGGAGCCGTTCTGGATCCGGATGTCTGCCAGAGTCATCAGCTCATAAGAAAGCAAAACCGGATACCGTTCGAGTCGTAACCAAGGACTTAATCCGTGACCTAAAGCAAGTATTCGTACCCACTTTGTCTTACAGTGCTGTGCATTGTCACTTTTTGCGTATTCCTTACAGTGTGTGATCAGAAATATGCGATTATCATGTTCTTCGTACTGGTAATTGAAAGAAATAGAACTCTGCAACTCCAACCTGGAAGAACTGGGGACGTACAGCGCCCTCCATTATTATTGGCACCCCTGGTTAAGATGTGTTCTTTAGCTTCTAATAAATTCAGTTTTTTTTCTAAATAATATTGGACCACAATGAAAAAAAGAGGAAAATCCAACCTTTAATTCAAGTGCATTTATTCAGTGGGGGAAAAAAATCCCACATCAAAAAATAATAATTCTTGACATCAAATCATGTGTGCAACAATTATTAGCACCCCTGATGTTAATAGTTTGTACAACCCCCTTTTGCCAAAAAAACAGCACCAAATCTTCTCCTATAAAGTTTCACAAGATGGGAGCATACAGAAGGAGGGATCTTCGGCCATTCCTCTTTGCACAATCTCTCTAGATCATCCAGCGACCTGGGTCCTCTCCTCTGCCCTCTCCTCTTCAGCTCACTCCACAGCTTTTCAATGGGGTTGAGGTCTGGGGACTGAGGAGGAGCTTGATTCTCTGTCTGGTGAACCATTTCTGTGTAGATTTGCCCACATGTTTAGGGTCATTATCTCGCTGAAAGACTCAGTGACGACCCATCTTCAGCTTTCGGACAGAGGCCACCAGATTTTGATTTAAAATGTCCTGGTATTTCAAAGCGTTCATGATGCTATTCACCTTAACAAGGTTCCCAGGGCCTCTGGAAGGGAAACAGGCCCACAGCATCACCAATCCTCCCCCATACTTCACAGTGGGCATGAGGTGCTTTTCTGCATACTCATCTTTTGTGTTCCGCTAGACCCACTTTGAGTGTTTGTTGCCAAAAAGCTCTATCTTGGTCTCATCTGACCAAAGCACATGATCCCAGTTGAAGTCCCAGTACCATCCTAGTGAATTCCAGACGTTTGCGTTAATGATTGTGAGTGAGTAAAGGTTTTTTCCGCGCATGCCTCCCAAACAGCTTGTTGGCATGTAGATAGTGCCTGATGGTTGTTTTGGAGACTTTGTGACCCCAAGATGCTACCATTTGTTGCAATTCTTTAACAGTGAACTTTGGAGAACTTTTATTTCTCCTACCATCCTGTGTGTGGTGGCAAAAAAACCTTGCGTCCTCGTCCAGGCTTGTTTCACCACTGTTCCAGTTGTTTTAAACTTCTTAATGATTCCTCTGACAGTAGATATGGGCAGGTGCAGGCAAGTGGCTATTTTCTTGTAGCCATTGCCTGACTTGTGAAGGTCAACACATATCTGCCTTACTTGAATGGTGAGTTCCTTTGTCTTTCCCATGTTGAAGAGTGGATAAGAGACATGGCCTCTGTGGCATGTCATATTTATACCACAGGGAATCAGAAAGAGATTAATTACTAATTAAATGTTCCTAGATACTCTGATCAACTTTGTAAACTACTGTAGAAATGACAGAAATACTTCAATTTCATTTATTTCCTAGGAATTGTGAGGGGTGCCAGTAATTGTGGAACAGGTGATTTTATGAAAAATAATTATTTCTTAGTCAGGAATTTTTTCCCTTAAAATTCACTTGAGTTGAAAGTTACATTTTTCTATAATTTTCAGTGTGAGAGTATGCTTCTGCAATAAAAATGTAATTTATTTTTAGGCTTTTTACACATCTTAACCAGGGGTGTCAATAATTATGGAGGGCGCTGTATGTATAATGCTCAAAAAAAAAAAAACCAGACAGGAGTACTTTTGCAATTTACTTTGACTTGTATTTAATTGCAGAGGATTTAGACAAGGTATTTAATGTTGTTTTTTTTCTGGTCAACTTTATTTCATTTGTAAATATTCATCCCTCTACTCAGGTCTGTAAGACATTCCAAAAAATGTTGGGATAGAGCAAGTTATAGAAGTTACAAGACAATTCCTGCACAAATTGTAAGAGTGGGCCTGGCCTCTGTAGGTCAGGACTCGGGACACAGGGGTGCCCTGAGAGGCTGCTTGGACTACTCAAGAGTCTATTTTGTCTCCGTGTATGTTTTGTCTGCATTTTTTATACGTCAAAAAGGTGGTTGCTCGGGTGTTCTGAGTGGTTGCTAAGGCATTGCTAGGCAATTGCTATGGTGTTCTCGGTGGTTGCTAGGGCACTGATAGGCAGTTGCTATGGTGTTCCAGGTGGTTGCTGGGTCATTGCAATGGCATTCTGTGTGGTTGATAAGGCATTGCTATGGTGCTCTGGGTGGTTGATAAGGCGTTGCTGTGGTGTCCTGGGAGATTGCTAGGGTGTTGCTTGGCTGTTCCTATGGTTGCTAGGCGGTTGTTATAGTGATTTGGGTGGTTGCCAGGGCATTGCTAGGTGGTTGCTATGGTGTTCTGGGTGGTTGCAAGGTGGTTAACACGGTGTTCTAGATGGTTGCTAGGGCGTTGCTAGGCGGTTGCTATGGAGTTATGGGTGGTTGCTAGTAGGGATGTTAACTGATGACCGATTAACCGATGGTTGACCGTATCAACGTTAACCGATCAAAGTTGTCGGTAGTCGGTTAAAAAAAAAAAAAGGGTGATCTCGAAATTAGGCAATTATAGACAGTGGACTAAATGCTACTACAAGTAGCAATCTCATTCCAAGATCTTTTTGTGTGAACAAATTATCCCTCACACTCAATTTTTAAAAACTCATCTGTTCTTAATTAACCAATAAAAACATTTGGCGCGAAGTCACAGCGTTTGGGTTCGCACGCTCATAATCATTAATAAGCACATGGCCATCGCTACCGATGACAGGCCTCAGGAAGCTCAAGGCAAAGGCACGGTTCGACAATTTAGGAGTAATAGTTTTTTTTTATAATTCATTCATCGTACGCTACACATTAGGCCTATGGGGCGGTAAGAGTAACACGCCCTTTTCGTGGACGAATTTGATTTCTGTGCCACGAAATCCATGTTATTTGCACGAAACTAGTTTATAAGAACTGGATTTTTGTCCACGAAATTTATAAAACTGTAGGGGTTTTGTGGAAGAAATTCATAAGAGATTACCTCCTTTTGTGAACGAAAGACAAAACTGGTATATTCTTGTCGTGAACAGAATTGTCTTTCGTGCTTGTCATTCACTCGACATAAGTGAGAGACACTTTGCTTTCGTGGACGAAACAGATGACTCAAATACATAACTATTTCTGTCCACGCAATTATATTTTCATGGCACAATTATCAATCCCTGATCACAAAATTTAATTCAAAAAGAATTAATCGAAAAGAGTTGTTCTGTCCGTTATTAGAAGGCACACAGTGAGTTAGACCTGCCTTGGCCGGTGCGTCTTTTACGCATTCTGAAGTTGCCTGTTTTATCCATTGGTTTTTACCGTGTTGCAGTCCATTAGGCAACATTCCGCATAAGATGGGCTTAGATTTGGAAATACATTACATCTACATTTCAGGAAGGATCATCAATGGTAACAGATAAGGTGATGATGATCATCTTTTTTTATTATTGTTAGCACTACCTCAAACAAAAGCGGCGTCTCTTCGGAGCTGTCATTTTCTTAAATGACCCGTGGCAATGTTTCAAATGAGCTTCGAACGCGAGACAAACGCCTTTATTTTCAACGCGATCACCTTGTATCCAAACCATTTCGAAACTAAGGAGCCATTTGTCCTCCGATTACAAACAAGCTCCTCAGCGCCGCTTTTGCGGGACTCATGTTTCGCGCTGTTGGGGATTTTAAAAAAGTGACTTGAGTGGAAGGGCGGCGCCGGAGCAGTGTGTGTGAGAGCTGGAGGCAGAGCGGCAGAGAGATGCGACAGAGTTGTGAAATTGCAGGCGCGGCTCGAAATGGCTGTTATTTCAAATAGCTTTAGCACATTTTAAACTAATCGGTTCATAAGTTTCAAACTGCTGATGAGGCTCGGTGGTCGGTCAAGAAAATTACTGGTTTTCACCATCCCTAGTTGCTAGGTGATTGTTATGGTGTTCTGGGTGGTTGCTCAGGCATTGCTATGGTTTTCTGGGTGGTTGCTAGGGCATTGGTAGGCGGTTGCTATGGTTTTCTGGATGGTTGCTAGGTAGTTGCTATGGTGCGCCGGGTGGTTGCTAGGGCGTTGGTAGGCAGTTATGGTGTTCTGGATGGTTGCTAGGTGGTTACTATGGTGTTCTGGGTGGTTGCTAGGGCGTTGGTAGGCGCTTGCTATGGTGTTTTGGATGGTTGCTATGGTGTTCTGGGTGGTTGCGAGGGCGTTGCTAGGCGGTTGCTATGGTGTTCTGGGTGGTTGCTTGGGCATTGTTAGACTGTTGCTATGGTGCTCTGGGTGGTTGTTTGGGCGTTGCTAGGCGGTTGCTATGGTGTTCTGAGTGGTTGCTAGGGCATTGCAAGGTGGTTGCTATGGTATTCTGGGTGGTTGCTAGGTGGTTGCTACAGTGTTCTCGGTGGTTGCTAGGGCGTTGCTTGGTGGTTGCCATGGTGTTCTGGGTGGTTGCTAGGTGGTTGCTATGGTGTTTTGGGTGGTGGCTAGGGTGTTGCTTGGCTGTTGCTATGGTGTTCTGGTTGGTTGGTTGGGCGTTGCTAGGCTGCTGGTATGGTATTCTGGGTGATTGCTAGGTGGTTGCTATGGTGTTTTGGGCTGTTGCAAGGGCGTTCATAGGCTGTTGCTATGGTGTTCCAAGTGGTTGCTAGGTGGTTGCTATGGTGTTTTGGGTGGTTGCTAGGGCGTTGATAGGCAGTTCCCATGGTGTTCTGGGTGGTTGCTAGGTCGTTGGTATGCTGTTGCTATGGTGTTCCAGGTGGTTGCTAGACGGTTGCTATGGTGTTTTGGGTGGTTGCCAGGGCATTGCTAGGCAGTTGCTATGGTGTTCTTGGTGGTTGTTAGGTGGTTGCTATGGTGTTCTGGGTGGTTCCTAGAGCGTTGCTCGGCTGTTATGGTGTTCCAGGTGGTTGCTAGGCGGTTGCTATGGTGTTCTAGGTGGTTGCTGGGCAGTTGCTTGTTTCAAGTGGTTGCCAAGGTATTGGAAGACATATTTCATGGTGTTCTGGGCTTTTGCTAGAGCGTTGCTAGGCTGTTGCTATGGTGCTCCTCATGGTTGCAAGGGCATTGCCAGGCGGTAGCTATGGTATACCTTATGGTTGCTAAGGCATTGCTTGGCAGTTGCAATGGTGGTGTGGGTGATTGCTTGTGCGTAAATAGGCGGTTGCTATGGAGTTCTGCCTGGTTGCGGGAATTGTGGGAAATCCGTAAGTCGGATCGCTTAGTAAAGACATACCACACTATTCCCGACACGATTTAATGTATATTTAGGGCCCGATCTTCTTCTTCTTCTTCTTCTTCTTCTTCTTCTGCTGCGAGAACGCATTTTTGAGGGCTTTGCCATGCATGAAAACTCACAAAAATTTGCCGACACGTCAGTCATGGTGAAAATTGCAAAGTATTATTATTTTTGTGCTTGGACATGCCCCAGTGGCTCTATAGCGCCACCAAACACACGGCCATTTTGGAACGCACTTGCTCGGATTCTCACGAAATTCAATAGGGTCATAGTAGTCATAATACATTTTTTTGTCAATTTTTTTGAAATTTTTTTGTCTCACAGGAAGTGAGCTATGAGCCATTTCCTGCGTTTTTTCAGATTTTACGAACACATTTTTGAGGGCCTTATTATGCTCGAAAATTCACCAAACTTGGCTCATAGACTAAAAATATTAAGTTCTTTGATTCAATATCTCATTTGGCACAAAGTTTGACATGGTAGCTCTATAGCGCCCCCTAATACATTATTGCATTTTTGAAGGCCTCAGCATGCTCGAAAACTCACGAAACTTTGCAGGCCTATTAAGCTGGTCATACTATTTACTAGGATATATAGGGTTTAATGATAAATGTGGCAAAATTGCATTACCTAGAAAATTGCGCCACCTAGAAAATTTCAATGAAGCAGCCCTCGCAGGGTGTTTAATCTACATGTTCCAAATTCGGTGGACATATGTACTATACCAAGACCTAAAAAAAAGTCTCTTGGTGCCATGACCTAGACTCAACAGGAAGTCGGCCATTTTTAATTGAATTTGCAATTTTTTTTAATTTTTTGGCATTCACAGGCATCGTACTTAAACAAACTCCTCCTAGAGATTTTATCTGATCAACCTAAAATTTGGCATATGACATCGAAAGACCTCGTCGATGTTAAATTGCGAAGCTTTTTTGGAGTCATCGAACTTTGTATCCTTGGCGTCGCGGCGAATTTCGATGTTCCGCCATGAAAATGGAAGTTGCTTTTATGAGCATATGCTTTGGGAGATTTACGTGAAACTTTACAGGCTTAATAATAGTCTAATTCCAAATATACCTATATGTTGATATTGGAGTGGGTGTGGTCAGGTGGCTCCACAGCGCCCTCACGACACGGCCATGTTGATATAAAACTGCTTGAATGTTCATGAAATTTGGTCTGATCATTGCATTTGTTTTTCTGGGCTGTGCTGATTTTTTTGAAATTTTTCGGCCAAACAGGAAGTGAGCTATGAGCCATTTCCTGCGTTATTCCAAATTTTATGAACACACATTTGAAGGCCTTAGCATACTCGAAAACTTGCAAAACTTTGCTAAAATTTTATTTGTCACATTGTCTTCAATTTGAGACAAAAATTGGCAGTAAATGAGGCATCGTGGCTCTATCGCACCCCCAATACAATTTTTTAAAGAATTACCCTTTTGAGGGTTTCAGCATGCTCAAAAACTCACAAAATTTTGTACGATTTTAAAGACCATCATTCCTGTTACACTGATAAAAAATTTACAAATAGGCGTGGCAAAAATAGCATTATAGCGCCCCCTGGAAAATTTAAAATAAGCAGCCCTCGCAGCCCGGTAAACCTACATGTATGAAATTCGGGAGACATGTGGATTATGCCGAGACCTACAAAAAAGTCTTCTGGTGCCATGCCCTAGACTCAACAGGAAGGCTGCCATTTTTCATTGTAATTGCAACTTTTTTAAATTTTTTTGCCATTCACAGGTGTCGTACTTTAACGAACTCCTCCTAGAGATTTAATCCGATCACCTCAAAATTTGGCGAATCATATCAAAAGACCTTGCTGATGTTAAATTGCGAAGCTTTTTTGGATTCATTGAACGATGTATACGTGGCATCGTGGCGAATTTCGGTGTCCCGCCAAGAAACAGGAAGTTGGTTTTACTCCCAAATACTTGGTGGGATTAGCCTGAAACTTTCCAAGCTTATTAAAATTGTCCTCCCAAGTATAAATATATGCTACGATTAGATAAGAAGTGGCCATGTTGCTCCACGGGGCCCTCTAGATACGACCATGTTAAGATAAAAGTGCTTGAATATTCATGAAATTTGGTGTGATCATTGCATTATTGCATCATTCCAGGCAATGCTTAATTTTTTGAAATTTTTTGGCCAAACAGGAAGTGAGCTATGAGCTATTTCCTGCGTTTTTTTGAATTTTACTAACACACGTTAGAATGGTCCAAAAGTGTTAAATGTGGCAAAAATTATCATTGTCTTAATGTCTTGAATTTAATACTTTAACTGGGACTAAATGTGGCATAATGGCTCTATAGCGTCCCCAGTCAGATTTATAAAAGAATTGCCCTTTTGAAGGTCTAAACATGCTGGAAAATTTACAAAAATCAACACACTCATGGAGCTCGGTATTACGATTACTATGTTGTGGATTTTGCGCACAGGCATGTCAAAATTCTATCATAGCGCCCTCAAGAACATTTTTGCACTCCCCTCAGGAAACAACATTGTACACAGTCTAGCAGTGTCCAATGGCTCTTAATGGACACCTGCACCCATCAAGATCTTGCTGCCACCCCACTGTGCACGAGGGGTGCGAGGGCCCTTTCAACGCTGCTTGCAGCTTTAATTAGGGCCCGAGCACCGACCGGTGCCAGGAACCTATTGTTTTTGATGGGATTCTTCTTCTTCTTCTTCTTCTTCTTCTGCTGCGAGAACGCATTTTTGAGGGCTTTGCCATGCACGAAAACTCACAAAAATTTGCCCACACGTCAGTCGTCGTGAAAATAGCAAAGTATTATTATTTTTTTGCTTGGACATGCCCCAGTGGCTCTATAGCGCCACCAAACACGCGGCCATTTTGGAACGCACTTGCTCGGATTCTCACGAAATTCAATAGGGTCATAGTAGTCATAATAAATTTTTTTGTCAATTTTTTTGAAATTTTTTTGCCACACAGGAAGTGAGCTATGAGCCATTTCCTGCCTTTTTTCAGATTTTACGAACACATTTTTGAGGGCCTTATCATACTCGAAAACTCACCAAACTTGGTTGATTGACTAAAAGTATTAAGTTCTTTCATTCGATATCTCATTTGGCACTGGGTGTGACATGGTAGCTCTATAGCGCCCCCAAATACATTATCGCATTTTTGAGAGCCTCACCATGCTCGAAAACTCACAAAACTTTGCAAACATATTAAGCTGGTCATACTTTTTACTAGGATATAGAGTTTACAGATGAATGTGGCAAAATTGCATTACAGCGCCACCTAGAAAATTTCAATGAAGCAGCCCTCGCAGCGTGTTTAACCTACATGTACAAAATTCGGTGCACATGTGTACTATGCCAAGACCTAAAAAAAAGTCTCTTGGTGCCATGACCTAGACTCTACAGGAAGTCCGCCATTTTTAATTCAATTTGCAACTTTTTTAAATTTTTTGCCATTCACAGGCGTCGTACTTTAACGAACTCCTCCTAGAGATTTTATCCGATCAACTTGAAATTTGGCACAGGCTATCTCAAGACCTTCTCCATGTTAAATTGCGAAGCTTTTTTGGATTCATCGAAATTTGTGTCCGTGGCCTTGCGGCAAATTTTGAAGTTCCACCATGAAAATGGAAGTTGCTTTTATGAGCACATGCATTGTGACATTTGCGTGAAACTTTACAGGCTTAATAGTAGTCTACTTCCAAATATAACTATATGTTGATATTGGATTAGGTGTGGTCAAGTGGCTCCACAGTGCCCTCTTGACACGGCCATGTTGACATAAAAGTGCTTGAATGTTCATGAAATTTGGTCTGAACATTGCATTGGTATTTTTGGGCTATACTTATTTTTTTGAAATTTTACGGCGAAACAGGAAGTGCGCTATGAGCCATTTCCTGCGTTATTCCAAATTTTAAGAACACACATTTGAAGGCCTTAGCATACTTGAAAACTTGCAAAACTTTGCAAAAATGATATTTGTCCGATTGTCTTCAATTTGAGACAATAACTGGCAGTAAATGAGGCATTATGGCTCAATAGCGCCCCCAATCAAATTTTAAAATAATTGCCTTTTTGCGGGTCTCAGCATGCTCAAAAACTCACAAAATTTTGTACAATTCTAAAGACCATCATTCCAATTACACTGATAAAAAATTTACTTATAGGCGTGGCAAAAATGGCATTCTAGCGCCCCCTGGAAAATTTCAAAAAAGCAGCCCTCGCACCGTGGTTGACCTGCATGTATGAACTTCGGTGGACATGTGGAATATCCTGAGACCTAAAAAAAAGTCCCTTGGTGCCATGACCTAGACCCAACAGGAAGTCCGCCATTTTTAATTGAAATTGAAACTTTTTTAGATTTTTCGCCATTCACAGGTGTCGTACTTTAACGAACTCCTCCGAGAGATTTTATCCGATCAACTTAATATTTAGCAAATAATATCTAAAGACATTGCTGATGTTAAATTGTGAAGTTATTTTGATTTCATCGAACGATGTAACCGTGGCGTCGCGGCGAATTTTGATGTCCCGCCATGAAACAGGAAGTTGCTTTTACTCCCACATACTTTGTGGGATTGGCCTGAAACTTCCTTTGCTTGATAAAATTGTCCTCCGAAGTATAAACATATGCTAATATTGGATCGGGAGGTGCTAGGTGGCTCCACAGCGCCCTCTAGATATGGTCATGTTAAGATAAAAGTGCTTGAATGTTCATGAAATTTGGGGTGATCACTGCATTCGTCATTCCGGGCAAGGGTTAATTTTTTGAAATTTTTCGGTCAAACAGGAAGTGAGCTATGAGCTATTTCCTGCGTTCTTCCAAATTTTTTTGAACACACGTTTTAAGGCCTTAGAATGCGTCAAAACTTGCAAAACCTAGCACAAATTATAAATGTCTTATTTTCTTTAATATCATCCATCAATTGGCACTAAATGAGGCAAAATGGCTCTTTCACGCCCCCAAACAAATTTATAGAAGAATTGCTCTTTTGAAGGTCTAAACATGCTGGAAAATTTACAAAAATCAACACACTCATGGAGCTCGATATTACGATTACTATGTTGTAGATTTTGCGCACAGACATGTCAAAATGATACCATAGCGCCCTCCAGAAAATTTTTGGACTCCCCTCAGGAAAACACATTGTCCGCGGTCCAACAGTGTCCAATGGCTGTGAAAGGACACTTGCACCCATCAGGATCTTGCTGCCTCCCCAACGTGCACGAGGGGGGCGAGGGCCCTTTCAACGCTGCTTGCAGCTTTAATTAGGGCCCGAGCACCGACCGGTGCCAGGGCCCGGAACGGGTCCTGGCACCGAAGGTGCGAGGAACCTATTGTTTTTGATGGGATTTTTTTTCTTCTTCTTCTTCTTTTTATTCTGCTTCGAGAACGCATTTTTGAGGGCTTTGCCATGCACAAAAACTCACAAAAATTTGCCCACACGTCAGTCGTGGTGAAAATTGCAAAGTATTACTATTTTTGTGCTTAGACATGCCTAGGTGGCTCTATAGCGCCACCAAACACACGGCCATTTTGGAACGCACTTGCTCGGATTCTCACGAAATTCGATTGGGCCATAGAAGTCATGATAAATTTTTTTGGTAATTTTTTTGAAATTTTTTTGCCGCACAGGAAGTGAGCTACGAGCCATTTCCTGCGTTTTTTCAGATTTTACAAACACATTTTTGAGGGTCTTATCATACTCGAAAACTCACCAAACTTGGTTCATAGACTAAAAATATTAAGTTCTTTGATTCGATGTCTCATTTGGCACTTGGTGTGACATGGTGGCTCTATTGCGCCCCCTAATACATAATTGCATTTTTGAGGGCCTCAGCATGCTCGAAAACTCACGTAACTTTGCAACGATATTAAGCCGATCATACCTTTTACTAGGCTATGAGGTTTACAGATGAATGTGGCAAGATTGCATTACAGCGCCACCTAGAATATTTCAATTAAGCAGCCCTCGCAGGGTGTTTAACATACATGTACAAAATTTGGTGGACATGTGTACTATGCCAAGACCTAAAAAAAGTCCTTTGGTGCCATGACCTAGACTCAACAGGAAGTCCGCCATTTTTAATTGAATTTGCAACTTTTTTTTATTTTTTGTCATTCACAGGCGTCGTACTTTAACGAACTCCTCCTAGAGATTTTATCCGATCAACTAAAAATTTGGCACAGGCCATCTAAAGACATTCTCCATGTTAAATTGCGAAGCTTTTTTTGATTCATCGAAAATTGTGTCCGTGGCGTTGCGGCGAATTTCGATGTTCCGCCATGAAAATGGAAGTTGCTTTTATGAGCACATGCATTGTGAGATTTGCGTGAAACTTTACAGGCTTAATAGTAGTCTAATTACAAATATAACTATATGTTGATATTGGATTGGGTGTGGTCAGGTGGCTCCACAGCGCCCTCTTCACACGACCATGTTGATATAAAAGTGCTTGAATGTTCATGAAATTTAGTCTGATCATTGCATTGGTTTTTTTGGGCTATAATTATTTTTTTTTAATTTTTCGGCCAAACAGGAAGTGCGCTATGAGCCATTTCCTGCGTTATTCCAAATTTTACGAACACACATTTGAAGGCTTTAGCATACTTGAAAACTTGTAAAACTTTGCAAAAATTATATTTGTCCAATTGTCTTCAATTTGAGACAATAATTGGCAGTAAATGAGGCATTATGGCTCTATAGCGCCCCCAATCAGATTTTTCAAATAATTGCCTTTTTGAGGGTCTCAGCATGCTCAAAAACTCATAAAATTTTGTACAATTCTAAAAACCATCATTCCTATTACACTGATAATAATTTACATATTGGCGTGGCAAAAATGGCATTATAGCGCCCCCTGGAAATTTTCAAAAAAGTAGCCCTCGCACCGTGGTTGACCTGCATGTATGAACTTCGGTGGACATGTGGAATATCCTGAGACCTAAAACAAAGTCACTTGGTGCCATGACCTAGACCCAACAGGAAGTCCGCCATTTTTAATTGAAATTGCAACTTTTTTTGATTTTTTTGCCATTCACAGGCGTCGTACTTTAACGAACTCCTCCTAGAGATTTTATCCGATCAACTTAATATTTGGCAAGTAATATCCAATGACCTTGCTGATGTTGAATTGCGAAGCTTTTTTGGATTGATTAAACGGTGTATCCGTGGCATCGCGGCGAATCTTGATGTCCCGCCATGAAACAGGAAATTGCTTTTACTCCCACATACTTCGTTCGATTTGCCTGAAAGTTTCCAAGCTTGATAATATTTTCCTCGAAAGTATAACTATATGCTAATATTAGATAGAAAGTGGCCAGGTGGCTCCACGACGCCCTCTAGATACGGCCATGTTAAGTTAAAAGTGCTTGAATGTTCATGAAATTTGGGGTGATCATTGCATTAGTCATTCTGGGCGATGGTTAATTTTTTGAAAATTTTTGCATAAACAGGAAGTGAGCTATGAGCAATTTCCTGCGTTTTTCCAAATTTTACGAACTCATGTTTTCAGGCCTTAGAATGCTCCAAACCTTAAAAAACCTAGCAAACATTATAAATGTCTTATTCTCTTCAATGTCATCCATCAATTGGCATTAAATATGGCATAATGGCTCAATAGCGCCCCCAGTCAGATATTTAAAAGTATTGCCTCTTTGATCGTCTAAACATATTGGAAAATTTACAAAAATCAACACACTCATGGAGTCTGAAATTTCGATTACCTTGTTGTAGATTTTGCACACAGGCATGTCAAAATGGTATCGTAGCGCCCTCTAGAACATTTTTGCACTCCCCTCAGGAAACCACAATGCACACAGTCTAGCAGTGCCCAATGGCTCTTAATGGACACCTGCACCCATCAAGATCTTGCTGCCACCCCAACGTGCACGAGGGGGGCGAGGGCCCTTTCAACGCTGCTTGCAGCTTTAATTTGTATTGTTTTTTCAAAGCTGTAAGACTAGTTGCGAACCAAAATTTTTACGGAAGAATAAATAATAACTAGAAAAGTGATTTCTGAAGAAATTGCGGGTGTGAATGCTGAAAGCTGAAGCCACACAGCAATGCTGTCTTGAATGCAGTAAAGCCTTAAAGATTTGAATGTTTGCTGACGCCGCACTGAATAGCTGCCATGAAAATAATATAATATTTGAATTATGTAGAATACTTGAATGTTTATTAAAAAACTGAAAGAAAGCTGAACAAAGAAAGAATGAAAGAATGATTGAAAGAATGAGTTAAACATGAACCGGCTCAAAGTTGGAATGTATTTACAGTTAAAAAAAAAAGACTGCAGTCTAAAATGTCCAAGCTGCACACAGAAAGACAGACTCAGACAATTTCAGAAATGCATCTCCCGGTCCAAGATGTCACACAGCTGAGCCCTTCAAGGAAACTCAGAAATTACAGTGTTAAATACGAAGAAAAAAAAATGAAACATGACACTGTGTATTTCTGTTACGTATTGCATTTTTCCTGTGACAGGGGAGGCAGAGCCTCACCTGTCATCATGTAAAGAAAAAACAAAAACAAATAATGATAAAATAATGTTGATATTTGCCTACTGATAAGACAAATTCATTTTCCAAAAAAGCCCCGGTCCTCTTTTTGACGCACCAAACTCGAAACAGTTGTGGAGTGCAAGCGTCAAGGGAGTTTAAAAACTTTTTATGATCACGAAACATGATATTACTGACTACTGATGTAGTGCGTTATTTATTTATTTATTTTTTTGTCCAAGTCCGACTTGTTTAGCGAATTTTTAAATGTAGGGGGGAGAGAGAGAGAGAGATATCCACAGAGCAGGGGCCCAGAAAATTACAAAATTCTTTTCAAAGACAGGTGAGAGTATTAAACTAGCTATGTTAGCTGTTCAGCTGCTAACGTGACCTTAATGTAACATGCGGGTAGCTGAGTAAATAATCGCCTGACTAAAATGACATTCCTCCGTTATTAACGGTATCATCTACAGAAAAGATCGGCATGGTCATCAGTCGCCACTCATTATAGCATACCTCAAAATCCGGTCGCAGCAGGACTCGTTCCTCCATTCTCCTTATGAGTGGTTACTGCATACTTGGCTCTGGTGAGTGTACAGACTAGGTTTGGATAGCGAAATACATGCAGTCTATGTGGTTACCTTAGGTGTAATTGAAACAATCGCTTGACAAGGCTGACATTTTACTTTCTTACAAAAGTGTTCACTAAAACGACAGTGCTATTTTATTCTGTTGACATAAGTTTTGTTTACATGGGGGGTAATTTTACAGAGCTTGCCCTCCTCATGCAATATCAAAGTGAAACTGCATGCTTTGAGCTATGGTACTGAGAGAAAAGCCCTCTAAATTTGTTTTATTCCAAGACTAGGTATAGTTCTTCATTAGTTGGTCCATACAATATAATTTTAAATGTTTACAAATGCAATATGAAATGGAATAATTAAACCTTTATGTACTGCCAGAATCAGCTGTGGTCACTTCTTCTGAACCTGACCCAGCATTAGATCCTCACCACCAGCAGTCTGAAGATGTTTTTGATGGTGAATGAGTGAGTGTGGCAGAAACTGGTTGGCTGTTAAGATTTATTGGTGAACTGTTGTACCAATGGCAATTACTTACATATAGGTCAGTCTCTCAGCCATTTGAATTATATAATTAAATGGCAAAATTGGCTGGATTTATTTATATGTCTACTTACGTCCCTATCCATCCTGTTGACAGAGCCAGGTCCATCTCCCCAAAGCAAGGCTGCTTCAGATAGTGAAGGTAATTGTGAATCAGATCATGGCTGTAAGCTACAGAAACATCAACCCAAGAGAGGTTTAATAGCCTTGCCAGACTTTCAATTGAAAGTCATTTAAGCAGACAGTTGGACTTCAAAGCCCTTAAGCTGTGAACAAACAAAATAACTTAAGCTCAAGTTGAGATTAGGGAACACTTAAAGTTATAGTTTTTGATATTTATTTTACAAGAAAGTATTTCATTGTGTTGTCAATACTACTCGCAAGAAATAGCCAGTATACTCTGAGTTATTGTTTGTTGCACATCAGTGCTCAATGTTTTACAATGGAATACCCAGTACCCATTTGCTGAGTGGTTAATTGAACATTTATTTCTGATCAGACTAAGTGTAATAATATGGTTTCAGATAGCCTCTTTTGTGAATACGTGCCAAATCTTATAATTCAGAATTTGCATAATAATACTCTTGACTCGGTGTTGAGTGATTAATTGTAAAAAAAAAAAAAAAAAGGAAAAATTGGGTGTGTTGCATCTAGCACTGTCAAGAACACTGAGAAACAGAAGAATGAATAACAGCCATTGTTGTAAAAAAAGGCAATGAAATGTCGGGGGGCCCAGGTATTCTTTCAGGGGGCCCAGAATTCCTAGCATGACGATATAAGTCCATCTTTCCAAGAGATGATGTTGTTGGGATGTCACATAATTTGTACATTTTCATTTTCCTGTCAGTGCATTTGCAATGAAAAAAACTGGGGTGACAAACCTAACCCTGTGACTGAGGTAACCCCGGTCTCCCCTACAATTACTCCCCACCGCTTAACCATAGCTTTTTATTCCTCTGAGCGATATAATGTTGGATTTACAGTGATCTAAAAACTCTGCCCGTTTACTGTTCTCCCGAAATTTTTGGGTGAATTTTGAATGGAGGAGATGGAGAATTTTTACCTGCCTCCTGTCCTTTGACTGTTCCCTGAGCCAAAACCATGTACTTCTCTGCTACAAAAATTATACCGCTGGAACAAGAACAAATTTTCCTACGTTTTTGTGAAATTTCATGAAGAGGGATTCAAATTTGTGGAAGTTACAGCGATTTAAAATTTTTTTCAGCGCGTCTGCTCCATAGATATATATATATATATATATATATATATATATATATATATATATATATATAGAACACTAGATTGCTGAAAGGGTACACTCAAGTGAAGCATCTGTTCTACTAGCCTATACACCCGGAAGTAAAATTCGCTCATAGACTCCAATTCATTTCGCGTACTTTAAAATGACATTTTCAAAAACACTTGTGGGCGAGTCGGTGTTATTTTGGTATCGCTGTGTATATATATATTTATGTATATAAATATATATATCTATGGTCTGCTCCCTGCTCACGCTCTAGGAATACAATCACGCCCTCTAGCTCCGAAGATTCCATGCCATTGACACCCATTATAAAGTCTGAGAAGGACTCAAAATGTAATGTTTTTTAAACCGCTGGTGTAGAAAAACTAAAAGAGATATTGAAAATATATTTTAGTCCCTGAAAGTCGACGGCCATGTGAACATTTCAGAGTTTGAATGGAGTTTCTACATGATTGTATGAATTTGTGATGTGTGGGTGAAGATGAGTGAGTTTGAATGATTTTCTGATTGACTTCCATTATAACCAATTTTCAGAAAATGGTGAATATTTTTTTTAAAGTTTGAATGAGATGATAAATCATATGTAAAAAGTCAGGAAAATGTGGAATATTTTCCACTTTGAATGGAGTTTCTAGCTGAAAGTATGAATTGGCAGTTATCGTTTGAAAAAAAGGTGAAGTTTTCTGATTTTTGAAGATTGCATAATTCATTTTCAATGGGAAAATGGTTTTGTAAAAAAATGGGAATATCTGGGAAAATATGAATGTTAGGAATTCGAAAAGACATTCCATGCAAGTACTAATTGAGCTGAATGTTTTGACTTGGAATGGTTTGAATCGGTTGAAGTTTGTGGGAGTAGGGTTTGAAAGTTTTTGTTGAATGGGATTTAATACTGTAGGAATTTGAATTTGGACGTGGAATTTTTCGGAAAGTATTAATGTTAGGGAAAATCAGAAAGGTTTTCAACAATGTCCTCATGAATCTGAAGTTGAAGTTGAAATTTGAATGGTTTGAATCGGTAGTATGTTGAAGTTACGGTGATGAGAAAAACGTGGCGGAAGAATAATAATAAGAAAAATAAAAACAGAAAAACATAGGGTTTGAATACTTTCAGCATTCACACCCAATTAAAATATAGGCACAGAATAATATAGAATAATATAAGGGGGAGAGTAGTGGGCCTGCACTCAGCTCAGGCCCACTAATGAGTGAAAAAAATTTCAATAATTACAAAAGTATTTGATACAGCTGATCTCTGCAGGTGAGTAGAATCATGATTGACATTCAGATGACAATGAACCAATATGGCAGCAGCTTTGTGTTTTCTTGTGTCTGTGTTCATCCATCCATCCATCCATCCATCCATCCATTTCCTGCGGCAAATCTGGAGCCGAGTCTCGGGGCTAACAGACTAAGCAGAGAGGCTGAGGCACCCCTCCTCCCCAGCTAATTCCACCAACTCTACCCCAGGAACCTCAGGCCGTTTCCTGGCCAGGTGTGAGATATAGTTCCTCCAGCTTGTCCTGGGCGTCCCTCGGGCCCTCCTCCCTGTTAGACATGCCTAGAAAACCTCTAAAAAGAGGCACTCAGGAGGCGTCTGGACTAGATGCCTAAACCACCTGATCTGACTCCTCTTGACGCGGAGGAGCAGCAGTTTTACTCTGAATCGTTCCTGGACGTCCAAGCTCCTCACTCTATCCCCAGGGGTTACCCTGTGGAGAAAGCTTATTTCAGCTGCTTGTATTCACAATCTTATTCTTTCGGTCACCACCCGAAACACATGACCAAACAGTGCCCTGAACAATGATTTGCCCCCTTCCCGGTTTAATTTTTTTGCAATTAGTAGTCATTTTTGGGGGTCCTGCGACCATTCTTTCCCCACCTTTTTTTTTCTTGATTGATTTGACATTCTGAACCATTTAGAAGAAAAATTAGCTCCTATGTACCTCTCAAAAATGACGGCTAACTTTTCCACAGGCCTAAATTCAAAATGGTCGCCAAAAAGGGCATCAGCACTTCTAACTGTAATGTGGAAAGAAGCCACTAGATGGCAGTATTGCCTTTTTATTTTTTTGTTAAGCCCAGTCTGGAGCTAGGTTTGGGCATGTCCTGGGCATGTCTGAGAAGGGAAAGTCCCAGAGAATAAAAAAAAAAGTCTTAAAGGTGGGAGGGGGCTGCAAAAGAGTATATAAGGAGAGAAATTGAGAGTAGTAGTAGGAGAAATTGCAAAGAGAAGGATACATTTGACCAGACCTGTCACTTTTCATGACCTGTGAAGCTTTTTGTGGATTTTTGCATGTGTTGGAGTATTTTTCTCACCCGGAACATCACCAAGCAACCTTCTTTTGTACAACACGTTTGTTTGACCACACCTGAAGTATTGTGTACAGTTCTGGGGATCATACTTTACTTTAAGAGAGATATAGAGGCTCTAGAGAAAGTTCAGAGAAGAGCCACCAAGCTTATTCCAGGTATAAAAGATGAAAGCTATGAGAAGAGGCTGAAGATCCTTAATCTCTTTAGTCTTAGGAAAAGGAGACTCAGGGGTGATTTGATTGAGGTCTTAAAATATGTTAAAGGGATTAACAAAGTGAATCATGTAGGATTCCTTCGACCAAGTGTTGTGAGTAGAACTCGGGGTCACAAATGGAGGTTGACCAAAGGTAAATTTAGCACTGATATTCGGAAATATTTCTTCACCCAAAGAGTAATTTCAATGTGGAATAGCTAACCTGACCATATTGCTGAGGCAGAGACCTTGGGGGTTTTCAAGAGCAGGCTTGACATAAAGCTAGATACCATTGAGTATCATTAGATACATTTAGTATCTGAAGGGATATATTCACATTAGTATAAAGAAACTGGAGAGCTTTGTTGGGCTGAAAGGCCTGTTCTTGCAATTCATGTTATGTTATGTTAACCCCATCTCAAGGGACTGTAAATATTTTTTTTTTCTTGTATATTATCAATCTTGGTCAGTAGTATAAATTGTAGGTCAGTGTTGGTTTTTGTTTAATTAAATCTGTTTGAGTTTTAAAATTTTGTCTGTCATCCCTTGCTGTCGTAAATGTCGTAACAAATTGGGGCCATGACAAATTGGGGGCTCAAGTCCGGGACAGACCATTGTGTGAGTCATTTATTGAAAATCTAACATTTAAAATTTTTTTTTTATTTTCATATATATTGACAGATCAACAGCAATGAATGATTTCTTGGCATCACCAACCGTAGCGGTTTTGAAGTCTTTTAAAAAGACAGAACTGCTAGAAATATGCAGACAGTTAGAGCTGACAGAGGTAAAACCAGCCATACGAAAAGCAAAACTATCTAGAGAGATTGTTGAATATTACATTGATGAAAATGTGTTTGCACCAGGCGATCTGGAACGGTTTCCAGTGGAAAATCCAAATGTAGAAATGGAACTTTAATTTAAAATGTTTGAGTTTGAAAAATTAGCAAGAGAAGAAAAACAATGAGAATTGGAGAGAGTGAAAGAGGAAAGGGCAGAAAGAGAGAGACAGAGACAGAGAGATTTTGAGTTACAGAAATTCAAAGGAGAAGAAAGGCTCCAAATGGAGCTACGAAAAATAAAAATAGAGGCTGAAAATAAATTTTGTGCTAGCCAGGAGGTAAAGCTGGTGCCTCCATTTTTGGAGAAGGAGGTAGATAAGTATTTCCAGTGTTTTGAGAATGTAGTAAGAGTTGCCAGTGGCCAAAGGAACACTGGCCTCTGATGTTGTAAACTGTCCTCAAGGGTGAAGCCCAACAAGCATATTCGGCTTTGTCTGCAGACGATTCCTCTGATTATGAGGTTGTCAAAAAGGTTATTTTGAGAGCTTATGAGGTGGTTCCAGAGGCTTACCGACAGAAATTCAGAGGTCTGAAGAAATCTGACAATCAGACTTATATGGAATTTGCTAATGAGAAGAAGGTTTGCTTTGAGCTCTGGTGTACTTCTATGGAGGTCAAGGATGATTTCAACTCACTAAAAGAGATGGTGTTAGTTGAAGAATTCAAGAACTGTGTTAAGGATGATATTAAGACCTGCCTTAATGAGAAGCAAGCACTGAATTTGCAATTAGCTGCCAAATTTGCAGATGAATATGTTCTCACACATAAGTCCAAATTTCAGTCTTGCAGTAACGGTAAATGGTTCCAATTTCAGAAGAAAGGTAATGGTGATACCCAAGATTCCTCACCCAAAGACAAAGACAAATCTGGTGATGGTGCTCAGAAATCCAGTCACAGGTCTTATCAAAGTGTGAAAGGTGACTGTGACAAAAGTGGTCTAGTTTGCAATTATTGCAAGAAATCTGGTCATGTTCCAACTAACTGTTGGTTCCTTAAAGCTAAGAAAGAAGAGGATACCAAACCAAATGCTTTTGTGAAGACAAGGTTAGAAACCCCTGTAGTAGATGACTGATCTGCTAAATTGCCTGCTCCTTATGGGGCTCACTGGCATCCGTCGATCAATGCTGATCATGGCTCTGTGCCTGGTTTGTAGTTCTGGAGCATCGCCTGCCATGGGAGAACAGCCTGATCCTGGAGTAGCAGTCCTTCCCGCACAGGTTGCATTTGAAGGAGGAGGCGGATGGGGGTTCTTGGGGCCTGTCTTTCCGCCTGGATCTCTTCTCCTCCCAAGACTGGCGGAGCTTGTCCTCGCCTCTTCTGAGGCTGCTGGGGACTTGATGCCTCCACAGGTATCGCTGGTCAGCAAGGGCCTCCCAGCTTCCGAGGTCTATGCCGGCCTCTTTTATGTCTTTTTTGCAAGTGTCTTTGTACCGGAGCTGGGGACGACCCTTTTCTCTTTTTCCAGTTTTCAGTTCCCCGTAGAGGAGGTCCTTTGGGATCCTGCCGTCTTGCATCCGGCGGGCGTGTCCGAGCCGACGGCGTCGACTCTGACGCAGGAGGTTGTACATGATAGGCATGTCTGCATGCTCTAGGACCACAGTGTTGGTGATGTGGTCAGACCACTTGATGTCCAGGACCCTCCTCAGGTTGCGCATGTGGAAGGTGTGGAGGCGCTTCTCCTGACGTGCATACAGTGTCCAGGACTCGCTGCCGTACAACAGCGCGCTGAGGACGCTAGCCCTGTATACTGCCATCTTGGTCTTAGTGGTCAGCTTTTTGTTCTGGCGAGAGTGGAGGTTGCACGGCCAATGCGACGGTCGAACTCCGGTCCCATGTCAAGGATGTCTGTCACAGTTGACCCCAGGTACGTGAACTCTTTCACAACTTCAAGCTGGTAGTTGTTGATAGTGATGATAGAAGGGACCTCAGTATCCTGGCTCATGATATTTTTCTTCTTCAGACTGATGGTAAGCTGGAAGTCCTCACAGGCCTTGGAGAAATGATTCATGAGGCGCTGGCGGTCTTCGTTTTTGTTGGCAGCCAGTGCAGCGTTGTCCGCATACAGCATGTCGCGAATGAGGACTTCACGGATCTTTGTCTTAGACCTCAGTCTGGCGGTGTTGTAGAGTTTGCCGTCTGAGCGCGTGTGCTGGTAGATCCCTTCCGTGGAGTCACCAAAGGCCTGGTTGAGCATGACGTCGAAGTAGATGCCAAACAGGGTCGGGGCAAGCACACAGCCCTGCTTCACGCCGCTCTTCACATCAAAAGGCGATGATGTTTCTCCGTCAAACTGGACGACGCCTTTCATGCCGACGTGGAAAGACTTGATGACGCTCAGGAGCTTCCCTGGGCACCCGATCCTGTCCAGAACCTTGAACAGGCCGTCTCTACTCACAAGGTCGAAGGCCTTGTTGAGGTCAATGAATGCAACTTGTAGGGGCTGCTTTTGCTCTCTACACTTCTCCTGGAGCTGTCGGAGGGAGAAGATCATGTCGACCGTTGAACGTCCGGCCCTGAAACCGCACTGCGACTCTGGATACACCCGATCCGCAAGCTTCTGGAGTCGGTTCAGGACCACATAGGCAAACAGCTTCCCAACAATGCTCAACAGTGAGATCCCCCTGTAGTTGTTGCAATCACCGCGATCGCCTTTGTTTTTGTAGAGGGTGCTCTCTGACTTCGCCGGCTGCCTTGCCATGCCAGATGAAGGTGTAGTCCTTTTCTCGGAGGGAGCCTGTCTCCGCAAGGTGGGTTTCCTGCAATGCAGTGTTTTCCCCAAAGCGTTGAAGCGTATCGGAAGCGTATACGTTTCTTTTATCGCCGATACACATCAAGTTTTGCCGAGACGCTTTTATGAATGCCGAGACGCTTGAAAAAAGTTATGCACGAAAACGATTTCCCCCAGGATTTTCCCCCGATACAAGTCCCATGTGGTGCCGTGAGTCAGTTGCGTGCTGTTTCGTGTCTCGTGGACCATCACTCATCACGGCAGCCGCGGCCCACGGGTGTTTGTTTATCTATCACACCCGCAGTGTTTACACAGGTATCGGTACGATAACAATAAAAGAACAAAGCTGGTTGTGGTTTTTCTGTGTCTGAGGGATCCGCATGTGTAATGTATACATGTATGGATGGTAAGTGTACATGATACATATTGTGTATTAATTAATATGATGTGTACATGATACTAGTCTGGTAATAGTACTAGTAGTGTATGTGGACGTCCTGTGACGCTACACGTTAGTGCGGCATCTGTGATCCCGCCTTTTGCGACAGTGCGCGCATGCAGCAGACACGTGTTTACTTAGTTCCATGAACTGTCTGTATCGCGGTCAGTGATTGGCATCGTCATCGAAGCATGACGACAATAACAAACAGGCACGACACTGCACGTGTACTAATTATAAGGTCAGCGAGAAAAATAACAGCCTTTTAAAAAAAAAACGGAAAAAGCGGACCCTGGATGCTGAGTTAATACCCTCTGGCGCAATCACAGCAAAATGCAGTCGTCCTAGTACAAGTACCGGTAGTACAAGTGACCGTTGAGGGCCCACCTGTCCGGGAAATGTGGTTGGAGGCTGCGGCAGACAAGTGGGCGGCCCAAAAGAACAGGAGGCTGAACATTTAATTTCTCACATTGTATTTGAATTCATGTAACATAGTGTTTCCCATTATTCCTTTTGCCAAGTATTAAAGAATAAACTAGTCCTCCCACTTCTACTTGGGAAGTTGTGGCTCTTTTGAGTCGCCTGAGTTTAACCTGTTTTTGAGTTCCATTTGTGCAAAAAATTCCAACATTTTGGTAAAAGTGCTATGTTTTCCCCAGAATTTTGTGACCAAAATATACCTTCAGATGTTCCCAGAATGCGCCATTTTAGCTGTAGAAATACCTGCCGCCGCAGGAGTTGCCAGAATGAAACTGTTAACAGCGCCGAACCACCTTAGGGACTCCGACTCCGGATTTGGCCTTGGGGTTGACTCCCGAAGTCTCTCCCCTGATGTGGTGAACTGCGAGACAGCAGTGGTTCGAAATCAGAGTTTTCCTTCTCCTAGATGGTCGGTCCTCCCTGGCTGTCGAGCACCATCTGCCCGGAGCTACTGGTTTTAAGGCGCCAGTTACTCGCCTGAACCATCCCCTCCTGTCTGTGGAAACAGGTCCACCGGGCTTAGAGGCTAAGCCACACGAGAAGGCCAGGAGTAGGACTAGGTTGCCAGAGGCTGTAGATTTGAGTATGCCTTGGGAGCTTTTTATAGGAGAGTGGGAGCTCGTCCCCACTTCCGCCCCCGGCAAAATGACAACCCATTTGGACCTAATTTGTGGGGACATAATTTAACCAATTTGTGGGGCTAAGAAGCCTGATACTGCTGACTTTGTGAGGGAGGAACTTCTTCCATTTGCGTCAGAGGGATTTCTTCATGCTAGGATTTTAGATCCGTGTGTTTCAAATTTTGCACAAATGGATTGAACCAACTGAGAATATACAGAAATTGAAGGTTTAACGTAGACTTCAAAAATGGTAGTTTGCACATCAGGCTTAGCTGAGAAGTTTAATTCATGCAACACTTGAAAAGCAGGGATGGGAGTGAAGTTGTCCATATTCTAAACCGTATTCAAAATGTGCTTGTTGGTGAATATTCAATAACTGATCCGGGACTGCCATCTAGTGATAAAATAGTGTAAATCTGAACAAAAAGGTCCAATTCCACTAAATATTTTCAAAAGGCTGCCGAGTTAAGATCATTTAAGATCATATATGAAAACATCCAGTTTAAAGGAAACAATTCTCACGTTAATACTTATCAATTTTAAATTGTTTGACATCAGTGGTCATCAGTAGCCTCTCCAAACACTATAAATGCCTTTTATCCATGAAAAAAGATTGAAGAAAAATGGCCAAAAGTCTAGAGTCCCGCAAGCCAGCACACATACTCCATGAAAGAACTTCTTATACTACATTGGGATGGTTTTGTGTGTTTTCACCCTTTATCATGTTAATGCATTACTCTCTGAAGTAACATTTTAATTTTCAAAGAAAGGCCTAATAAGTATAGAGGCCAATGAAAAGTCTTTGGCTGATTTTGGCCACTTAGTTTCAGCTATCACTTTGTTCTTGTAGCATTTACTGGCAATTTGCTCCACTGTAAATTATGCAGAATTTCTAGTTCATTGGCCAATTGTTTTAACAGTTATGCTCATTGGTTTGGTGTAGCACCCCCTATGGATTGATTTACACCAAATTTGGTGTGCTGAAGTAAGGTGGCCTGTTGATGGTAGGTATCAAGTTTGGTCTGGATTGGACATTGTTCTAAGGAGTTATTATACTTCATATCAATCTAGGCCACTCCTTTAAAATTGATTGGCATATTCTGGGCACAACTTTCAACCTATCAAAATTTCCGTCCGTGGGGCTTGAGAGCTTGTTCCTTAGATGATGTATACCAAATTTTGTGTAAATTGATTGCACCTTCTAGGAGGAGATAGAAATGAAAGTTTTCACAAACAATTCAAAAATACTGGATAATTTTCTTGCACAGATATGGGTTTTTCTGATATGATTTGATTTGTATCAATCCAGAGAATCCAGAAGAAAATAAATTTTGTTTCTTTGCCAACCGTTTCAGAAATTATAGCACAAAATGCGTTGTGCCTCTCTAAAGCGCCACCATTTGGCCAATCAAAGTAATTTTCGTGAATGTAGCTTATTTTCACATCCTCAATAAGTCCCTAAAGTTTAATGATGATAGGTCACAGATAAAGTGATTAAAAGGGTGACTGAAATCTGATAGGCTGTTGGCCATTTTGTTTCAGCTAGCATGCCATTCTTATTAAATTCAATGGGAACTGTGCCCCTTATGCACCCTGCAAAATTTCAAGTTGATTGGTCAAATGCCTCAAGAGTTATAACCAGTGGTTAAAGTGGGATTTGACAGGTGGGGGAGCCCTAAATTCGGTGTTCAGGCGCAGTTGGGAAAATGACGTAAATGATTGCAAAAAACTGTATTGGCTTTATTCTCCAATGGCTCCAATGAAGTTTTTTGTATGCCTAGTTACAAAGCACATAACTACTGAATTCCGTCGGCCTACGACAAAGTAACCAAATTTTCCTATGGGAATTTTGAAATGTGTTTAGGGGGCGCTATTTCGGCATTTGGGGTCGCACCTGCGCGATCGCACTAAAATATCAAATTTCGGACGGGGCCGGACGAATGTGGAAAGTGAGACGCATTTTCACCATTGGGAAAGGGGTGAAATTGCCCTTTGAAAAGTCGTAAGAATAATAATAATAATAATAATAATAATTAAAGCTGCGAGCAGCGTTGAACAGGCCCTCGCCCCCATGCGCACGTTGGGGTTTGTGGTGAGATCCTGACGGGTGCAGCTGTGCACTCACGACCATTGGACAGGTCAAGTGCCGGCCCCAACCTGAGAGAAAGTGTGGAGCGAATCGGACAAAGCTGAAGGAATTTTCATAAGTTGATACTTCATCCACCAGAAGTCGCTCAGACTGTAACCAAATTTGGGCAGGTGCATTCAGGGGCAGACCCTAAGCACAAATGTGAAGTTTTGAGCAAATCGGTTAATTTCAACGTAAAATATGGCATTTTCTGTTTCCATAAGGGGGCATGATGAGGTAGATTGTTTAGCAGCACATCAAGGCGTTCAGGGTGGAGCTTTTACCATGTACAGTAATTTTAAATCCATTTAGATGAAGTATGAGGGAGAGGGAGCAGCTTGAATGTGTTTGGCGAGGCATCTGAAATGGGGACACCATGGCGGCCAGGCCCATTAAGCGACAGACATGCAGAGCACTAGGTTTGATCAGCATGGTCTCTTGATGATCTGAAATAAATATTAGGTTGATTGAACGGAATCGCTAGGAGGAGTTCATTAAAATGCAATATGTGGAAATCGGGCCATAATGACACATTAAAATCAAAATGACTCACTTCCTGTTTGGAATAGACCGATGGTGCCAGAGACTTTTTTGTTCGAATTGGCAACATATACATGTGTACCAATTTTCATCTTCCTATTCCAGAAAAACCCCTATGGGGAGGGGTTTTTCAAAATTCCAAGGGGGCGCTATCGAGGTATTTTGCTGCCTTCATGGGCATTGCCCCTTTCAGATGTTAGAGCTCACCACCCTTGACTGACGTATCAATTTCCATGATGATATGAATTAATTAAGAACATCAAATGCCCTAACGTATTTTCATGGCGAGGGATCCATTGTCACCGAATTGCCACACGGGCGCCATTACTCGAAGCATCACAGCATTCGTAAGGTAGTTTATGCAACTTCTTCTACATGTTGTACAGGGGGAATAAAGTTGATGGGTTCAACTATATGTCATCAGTATAAGTGAAAGTAAAAACTGGTCACTTCCTGTTAGTAGCCACGCCCACTGACCTACAGACCTGCAGAGCACAACTTTTGATCAGCATAGTCACTCAATGTTTTTTAATAAATCTGGTTTTGAATGGATGAAATCTCTAGGAGGAGTGCGTTAAAAAACAATATGTGGAAATCAGGCAAAAATGACACGTTAAAATCAAAATGGCCGACTTCCTGTTTGGAGTAGACAAATGATGCCGGAGACTTTTTTTTGCATCTTGGCCAAATACACGTGTACCAATTTTCATCTTTCTACTCCAAAAAAACCCCAATGGGGAGGGGTTTTTGAAAATTTCAAGGGGGCGCTATCGAGGCATTTTGCTGCCCTCATCAGCAAAGTCCCAATCACATGTGAGAGCTTGCCACCCTTGACCTGTCTATCAATTTTTATGATGATACAAGTTTATTAAAGACATCAAAAACCCAAACGTATTTTCATGGCGAGGGATGGATAGTCGCCGCGTCATTACATGGACGCCATTATGCGTAGCTTTATATTATTTATTAGGTAGCTTCACCAATTTGTTCTGCATGCAATAGAAGTGGAATGAGGTTGATTTGATTAAGTATGTGTCCTCAGGACAAGTGAAAGTAATAACTGGTCACTTCCTGGTACCACAGGGAGGCGCTATTAGCAAAGTGGAAATTTAATGCATTAAGACGTTCAGGGTGGAGCAATGATCATGTCCAGCAAGTTTGAAGGTACTACAGTCAAGTATGTGGACGTGAGAGCATTGGGAATCCCAAACATATTTTCATGGCGAGGCATCCAAAGTCGCCGCTTCGCCACACGGACGCCATTACTCGTATCTATACAGCGTTTACAATGTAGCTTCATCAACTTGTTCTGCATGTTTTAGAAGTAGAATGAAGTTGATGGGTTCAACAATGTGTCATCAGTACAAGTGGAAGTAACGAGTGGTCACTTCCTGTTACCACCGGGGGGCGCTATTAGCAAAGTGAAAAGTTAAAATATCAGTATGTTCAGGGCGACGCCATCATCATTTTCAGCAAGTTTGAAGCTTCTAAAATCAAGTCTTTGGATGTGAGAGCATTGTGAAATTTTTTCCTCAAGTCACTGAAATTTGTCACGCCCTAGCAGCCACGCAGAACCAGCAGATCTGCTGAGCACACCTTTTGATCATCTTGGTCTCACTATGATCTCTACCAAATTTGAAGTTGATCCGACGAAATCCCGAGGAGGAGTTCGTTTTAAAATTCAAAAATTCCAATCAAAATGGCCGACTTCCTGTTGGGTTTAGGGCGTGGCTCCTATTTATTTTTTCGTATGCCTTGTTGCAAAGCATATAACTACCAAATTTCGTCTGCCTACGACAAAGTAACCGAATTTCCCTATGGGAATTTTGAAAAGTGTTTAGGGGGTGCTATTTCAGCATTTGGGGTCAAAACTGTGCGACCGCACAAAAATATCAAATTTTGGATGAGGCTGGACGTATTTGGAAAGTTAGACGCGTTTTCACCATTGGGAAAGGGGCGAAATTGGCCCTTGAAATGTCGGAGGAATAATAATAATAATTAAAGCTGCAAGCAGCGTTGAAAGGGCCCTCGCCCCCCCTGTGCACATTGGGGTGGCAGCAAGATCTTGATGGCTGCAGGTGTCCATTCAGAGCCATTGGACACAGCTCGACCGCGTACAATGTGGTTTCCTGATGGGAGTGCAAAAATTTTCTGGAGGGCGCTATGATACCATTTTGACTTGCCTGTGCACAAAATCTACACCACAGTAATCATAATACGGGGCTCCATGAGTGTTTTGATTTTTGTAAATTTTCCAGCATGTTTAGACTTTCAAAAGAGCAATTCTTTTATAAATATTATTGGGGGCGCTATAGAGCCGTTATGCCACATTTAGTGCCAATTGATAGATGATATTAAACAAAATAAGACATTTATAATTTGTGCAAGGTTTTGCAAGTTTTGAAGCATCCTAAGGCCTTAAAACGTGTCTTCAGAAAAATTTGGAAAAACACAGAAAATAGCTCATAGCTCACTTCCTGTTTGGCCAAAACATTACCCGGAATGACGAATGCAACGATCACACCAAATTTCATGAACATTCAAGCACTTTTATCTTTACATGACCATATCTAGAGGGCGCTGTGGAGCCACCTAGCACCTCCCGATCCAATATTAGCATATGTTTTTACTTCGGAGAACAATTTTATCAAGCAGAAGAAGGTTCGGGCAAATCCCACAAAGTAAGTGGCAGTAAAAGCAACTCCCTGTTTCATGGCGGGATATCAAAATTCGCCGCGAAGCCACGGATACATTGTTCGATGAAATCAAAATTGCTTCGCAATTTAACATTAGCATGGTCTTAAGATAATATTTGCCAAATATTAAGTTGATCGGATAAAATCTCTAGGAGGAGTTTTTTAAAGTACGACGCCTGTGAATGGCAAAAAATCAAAAAAAGTTGCAATTTCAATTAAAAATGGCGGACTTTCTGTTGAGTCTAGGTCATGGCACCAAGAGACTTTTTTTTAGTTCTCAGCATATTCCGCATGTCTACCGAATTTCATACATGTAGGTTTACCAGGCTGCGAGGGCTGCTTATTTGAAATTATCCAGGGGGCGCTATTATGACAATTTTGCCAAGCCTATATATAAGCTTTTTATCAGAGTAATACAAATGATGATTTTTATACATTTACAAAATTTTGTGAGTTTTTGAACATGCTGAGACCCTCAAATAAGCAATTCTTTTTAAAATCTGATTGGGGGCGCTATAGAGCCATGGTGCCAAATTTAGTGCAGATTGATGTAGAAGATTGAGGATAATATAACAATTATAATTTGTGCAACTTTTTGCAAGATTTTGAGTATTCTTAGGCTTCCAAATATGTGTTAATAAAATTTGGAGAAACGCAGGAAATGGCTCATAGCTCACTTCCTGTTTGGCCAAAAAATTCCAAAAAAATTACCATAACCTGCCATGACAAATGCAATGATCAAACCAAATTTCATGAACATTCAAGCACTTTTATCTCAACATGGTTGTGTCAAGAGGGCGCTGTGGAGCCACCTGACCACACCCAATCTAATATCAACATATAGTTCTACTTGGAAGTAGACTCTTATGAAGCCTGTAAAGTTTTGCGCAAATCTCACAAAGCATGTGCGCGGAAAACCAACTTCCTGTTTCATGGCGGAACATTGAAATTTGCCGCGACGCCACGGATACAAAGTTCAATGAATCCGAAAAAGCTTCGCAATTTAACATCGACGACGTCTTTTGATGTCATATGCAAAATTTTAAGTTGATCGGATAAAATCTCTAGGAGGAGTTCGTTAAAGTAGGACGCCTGTGAATGGCAAAAAATCAAAAAAAGTTGCAATTTCAATTAAAAATGGCGGACTTCCTGTTGAGTCTAGGTCATGGCACCAAGAGACTTTGTTTTAGGTCTCAGCATATTCCACATGTCCACCGAAGTTCATACATGCAGGTCAACCACGGTGCGAGGGCTACTTTTTTGAAATTTTCCAGGGGGCGCTATAATGCCATTTTGCCACGCCAATATGTAAATTTTTATCAGTGTGATAGGAATGATGGTCTTTAGAATTGTACAAAATTTTGTGAGTTTTTGAGCATGCTGAGACCCTCAAAAAGGCAATTATTTGATAAATCTGATTAGGGGCGCTATAGAGCCATAATGCCTCATTTACTGCCAATTATTGTCTCAAATTGAAGACAATTGGACAAATATAATTTTTGCTAAGTTTTACAAGTTTTCAAGCATGCTAAAGCCTTCAAATGTGTGTTCGTAAAATTTGGAATAACGCAGGAAATGGCTCATAGCGCACTTCCTGTTTGGCCGAAAAATTTCAAAAAAATAATTATAGCCCAAAAAAACCAATGCAATGATCAGACCAAATTTCATGAACATTCAAGCACTTTTATATCAACATGTTCGTGTGAAGAGGGCGCTGTGGAGCCACCTGACCACACCCAATCCAATATCAACATATAGTTATATTTGGAAGTAGACTACTATTAAGCCTGTAAAGTTTCACGCAAATTTCACAATGCATGTGCTCATAAAAGCAACTTCCATTTTCATGGCGGAACATCGAAATTCGCCGCAACGCCACGGACACAATTTTCAATGAATCCAAAAAAGCTTCGCAATTTAACATGGAGAATGTCTTTAGATGGCCTGTGCCAAATTTTTAGTTGATCGGATAAAATCTCTAGGAGGAGTTCGTTAAAGTACGACGCCTGTGAATGACAAAAAATTAAAAAAAGTTGCAAATTCAATTAAAAATGGCGGACTTCCTGTTGAGTCTAGGTCATGGCACCAAGAGACTTTCTTTTAGGTCTTGGCATAGTTCACATATCCTCCGAATTTTGTACATGTATGTTAAACACCCTGCGAGGGCTGCTTAATTGAAATATTCTAGGTGGCGCTGTAATGCGATCTTGCAACATTCATCTGTAAACCTCATAGCCTAGTGAAAGGTATGATCGGCTTAATATTGTTGCAAAGTTACGTGAGTTTTCGAGCATGCTGAGGCCCTCAAAAATGCAATTATGTATTAGGGGGCGCTATAGAGCCACCATGTCACACTTAGTGCCAAATGAGACATCGAATCAAAGAACTTAATATTTTTAGTCTATGAGCCAAGTTTGGTGAGTTTTCGAGTATGATAAGGCCCTCAAAAATGTATTTGTAAAATCTGAAAAAACGCAGGAAATGGCTCGTAGCTCACTTCCTGTGCGGCAAAAAAATTTCAAAAAAATTACCAAAAAAATTTATCATGACTGCTATGGCCCAATCGAATTTCGTGAGAATCCGAGCAAGTGCGTTCCAATATGGCCTCGTGTTTGGTGGCGCTATCGAGCCACCTAGGCATGTCTAAGCACAAAAATAGTAATACTTTGCAATTTTCACCACAACTGACGTGTGGGCAAATTTTTGTGAGTTTTCGTGCATGGCAAAGCCCTCAAAAATGCGTTCTCGCAGCAGAATAAAAAGAAGAAGAAGAAGAAGAAGAAGAAGAATAATAAAAATCCCATCAAAAACAATAGGTTCCTCGCACCGGTCGGTGCTCGGGCCCTAATTAAAGCTGCAAGCAGCGTTGAAAGGGCCCTCGCCCCCCTCGCGCACGTTGGGGTGGCAGAAAAATCTTGATGGCTGCAGGTGTCCATTACTGCTAGACTGTGTGCAATGTGGTTTCCTGAGGGGAGTGCTAAAATTTTCTTGAGGGCGCTACAATACCACTTTGGCATACCTGTGTGCAAAATCTACAACAAGGTAATCGTAATGTCAGGCTCCATGAGTGTGTTGATTTTTGTAAATTTTCCAGTATGTTTAGACGATCAAAGGAGCAATACTTTTAAATATCTGACTGGGGGCGCTATAGAGCCATTATGCCATATTTAGTGCTCATTGATGGATGACATTAAAGAAAATAAGACATTTATAATGTTTGCTAGGTTTTTTAAGTTTTGGAGCTTTCTTTGGCCTGAAATCATGAGTTTGTAAAATTTTGGAAAAACACAGGAAATAGCTCATAGCTCACTTCCTGTTTATGCAATAAATTTCAAAAAATTAACCATCGCCCAGAATGACTAATGGAATGAACACCCCAAATTTCATGAACATTCAAGCACTTTTAACTTAACGTGCCCGTATCTAGAGGGCGCTGTGGAGCCACCTGGCCACTCACTATCTAATATTAGCATATATTTATACTTTGGAGGACAATATTATCAAGCTTGGAAAGTTTCAGGCAAATCGAATGAAGTATGTGGGAGTCAAAGCAATTTCCTGTTTCATGGCGGGACATCAAAATTCGCCGCGACGCCACGGATACACCGTTGCATCAATCCAAAAAAGCTTCGCAATTTAACATCAGCAAGGTCTTAAGATATTACTTGCCAAATTTTATGTTGATCGGATAAAATCTCTAGGAGGAGTTCGTTAAAGTACGACACCTGTGAATGGCGAAAAATCCAAAAAATTTGCAATTTCAATTAAAAATGGCGGACTTCCTGTTGAGTCTAGGTCATGGCACCAAATGAGTTTTTTTTAGATATTGGCATATTCCACATGTCTACCGAATTTCATACATGCAGGTCAACCACGATGCGAGGGCTGCTTATTTGAAATTTTCCAGGGGGCGCTATAATGCCATTTTTGCCAACTCTATATGTATTTTTTTATCAGTATAATAGGAATGATGGTTTTTAGAATGGGACAAAATTTTGTGAGTTTTTGAGTATGCTGAAACCCTCAAATGGGCAATTCTTTTAAAAATCTGATTGGGGGCGCTATAGAGCCATTATGCCACATTTACTGCCAATTTCTGCCTCACATTGAAGACAATCAGACAATTATAATTTTTGCAAAGTTTTGCAAGTTTTCGGGTATGCTAAAGCCTTCAAACATGTGTTCGTAAAATTTGGAATAACGCAGGAAATGGCTCATAGCTCTCTTCCTGTTTGGCCGAAAAATTTCAAAAAAATAAGCACAGCCCAGAAAAACAAATGTAATGATCAGACCAAATTTCATGAACATTCAAGCACTTTTAACTCAACATGGCCATGTCAAGAGGGCGCTGTGGAGCTACCTGACCACACCCAATCCAATATCAACATATAGGTATATTAAGAAGTCGACTCTTATTAAGCCTCTAAAGTTTCGGGCAAATCTCACAAAGCATATGCGCATAAAACCAACTTCCTGTTTCATAGCGGAACATCGAAATTCGCCGCAACGCCACGGATGCAAAGTTCAATGAATCCAAAAAAGCTTCGCAATTTAACATCGACAAGGTCTTCAGATGTCATATGCAAAATTTTAAGTTCATCGAATAAAATCTCTAGGAGGAGTTCGTCAAAGTACGACTTCTGTGATGGGTAAAAAATTTAAAAAATTTGCAAATTCAATTAAAAATGGCGGACTTCCTGTTGTGTCTAGGTGATGGCACCAAGAGACTTTTTTTTAGGTCTTGGCATAGTACACATGTCCACCGAATTTAGTTCATGTCGGTTAAACACGCTGCGAGGGCTGCTTCATTGAATTTTTCTAGGTGGCGCTGTAATGCAATTTTGCCACATCCATCTGTAAACCCCATATCCTAGTAAAGAGTGTGACCAGCTTAATATGTTTGCAAAGTTTTGTGAGTTTTCGAGCATGGTGATGCCCTCAAAAAAGCAATTATGTATTAGGGGGCGCTATCGAGCTACCATGTCTCACCCACTGCAAAATGAGATAGGGAATCAAAGAACTTAATATTTTTAGTCAATAAGAAAAGTTTGATCTATTTTCAAGTATGACAAGGCCCTCAAAAATGTGTTCGTAAAATCTGAAAAAACGCAGGAAATGGCTCATAGCTCACTTCCTGTAGGGCAAAAAAATTTCAAAAAAATTGACAACAAAATTTATAATGACTACTATGACCCTATAAAATTTCATTAGAATCCGAGCAAGTGCTTTTCAAAATGGTATCGTGTTTGGTGGCGCTATAGAGCCACCAGGGCATGTCCAAGTAAGAAATAAATAATACTTCGCAATTTTCACTACGACTGACGTGTGGGCAAATTTTTGTGAGTTTTCGTGCATGGCAAAGCCTTCAAAAATGCGTTCTCGCAGCAGAATAAAAAGAAGAAGAAGAAGAAGAATAATTAAAGCTGCAAGCAGCGTTGAAAGGGCCCTCGCCCCCCTTGTGCACGTTGGGGTGGCAGCAAGATCTTGATGGCTGCAGGTGTCCATTCAGAGCCATTGGACACAGCTAGACCGCGTACAATGTGGTTTCTTGATGGGAGTGCAAAAATTTTCTGGAGGGCGCTATGTTACCAATTTGACTTGCCTGTGCGCAAAATCTACAACACAGTTATTGTAATACGGGGCTCCAGGAGTGTGTTGATTTTTGTAAATTTTCCAGCATGTTTATACTTTCAAAAGAGCAATTCTTCTATAAATATTATTGGGGGCGCTATTTAGTGCCCCATTTAGTGCCAATTGATGGATGTATTGAAGAGAATAAGACAGTTCTAATTTTTGCAAGGTTTTGCAAGTTTTGGAGCATTCTACGGCCTTAAAACGTGTGTTCGTAAAATTTGGAAAAACGCAAGAAATAGCTCATAGCTCACTTCCTGTTTGGCAAAAAAATTTCAAAAAATTAACAATTGCGGGGAATGACTAACGCAATGATCACACCAAATTTCATGAACATTCAAGCACTTTTATCTGAACATGGCCATATCTAGAGGGCGCTGTGGAGCCACCTGGCTCCTCTCTATCTAAAATTAGCATATATCTGAACTTGGGCGGACAATTTTATCAAGGTTGGAAAGTTTCAGGCAAATCCCGCGAAGTATGTGGAAGTGAAAGTAACTTCCTGTTTCATGGCAGGACATCAAAATTCGCCGTGACGCCACGGATGCATCGTTCGATGAAATCAAAAAAGCTTCGCAATTTAACATAAAGAAGGTCTTTAGATATTATATGCCAAATTTTAAGTTGATCGGATAAAATCTCTAGGAGGAGTTCGTTAAAGTACGACACCTGGGAATAGCAAAAAATCCAAAAAATTTGCAATTTCAATTAAAAATGGCGGACTTCCTGTTGAGTCTAGGTCATGGCACCAAGCGATTTTTTTTTTAGGTCTTGTCATACTCACATCTCTACCGAATTTCATACATGTAGGTTTACCAGGCTGCGAGGGCTGCTTATTTGAAATTTTACAGGGGGCGCTATAATGAAATTTTTGCCATGCCAATATGTAAACTTTTTATCAGAGTATTATGAATGAGGGTCTTTATATATTTACAAAATTTTGTGAGTTTTCAAACATGCTGAAACCCCCAAAAAGGCAATTCTTTTAAAAATCTGATTGGGGGCGCTCTTGAGCCATTATGCCGCATTAGGCTCCAGTTGATGGATAACAGTGAAGAGAATAAGACAATTATAATTTGTGCAAGGTTTGGCAAGCTTTGGAGTGTTTTAAGGCTTTCAAACGTGCGTTCGTAAAATTTGGAAAAACGCAGGAAATAGTTCATAACTCACTTCCTGTTTGGCCAAAAAATTTCAAAAAATTATTCATTGCCTGCAATGACAAATACAATGATCACATTTAATTTCATGAACATTCAAGCACTTTTATTTTAACATGGACGTATCTAGATGGCGCTGTGGAGCCACCTGGCCACTCCCGATCTAATATTAGCATATATTTATACTTAGAGGGACAATTTAATCAAGCCTGTGAAGTTTTGCGCATATTTCACAAAGCATGTGCGCGTAAAACCAACTTCCTGTTTCATGGCGGAACATCGAAATTCGCCGCAACGCCACGGGTACAAAGTTGAATGAATCCAAAAAAGCTTCGCAATTTAACATCGATAAGGTCATTAGATGTCATACGCGAAATTTTAAGTTGATACGATAAAATCTCTAGGAGGAGTTCGTTAAAGTACGACGCCTGTGAATGGCAAAAAATTAAAAAAAATTGCAAATTCAATTAAAAATGGCGGACTTCCTGTTGAGTCTAGGTCATGGCACCAAGAAACTTTTTTTTAGGTCTTGGCATAGTACACCTGTCCACCAAATTTCGTACATGTAGGTTAAACACGCTGCGAGGGCTGCTTCATTGAAATTTTCTAGGTGGCGCTGTAATGCAATTTTGCCACATCCATCTGTAAATCCTATATTCAAGTACAAAGTATGACCAGCTTAATATGTTCGCAAAGTTTCGTGAGTTTTCGAGCATGCTGATGCCTTCAAAAATGCAAATATGTGTTAGGGGGCGCTATAGAGCCACCATGCCATACCCAGTGCCAAATGAGATATTGAATCGAAGAACTTAATATTTTTTGTCTATGAGCAAAGTTTGGTGAGTTTTTGAGTATAATAAGGCCCTCAAAAATGTGTTCGTAAAATCTGAAAAAACGCAGGAAATGGCTCATAGCTCACTTCCTGCGAGGCAAAAAAATTTCAAAAAAATTCACAAAAAAATTTCTAATGACTACTATGACCCTACCAAATTTCGTGAGAATCCAAGCAAGTGCGTTCCAAAATGGCCTCGTGTTTGGTGGCGCTATAGAATTAATAATTAAAAATTAATAATACTTTGTAATTTTCACCACGACTGACGTGTGGGCAAATTTTTGTGAGTTTTCGTGCATGGCAAAGCCCTCAAAAATGCGTTCTCGCAGCAGAAGAAGAAGAAGAAGAATAAGAATTAAAGCTGCAAGCAGCGTTGAAAGGGCCCTCGCACCCCTCGTGCACAGTGGGGTGGCAGCAAGACCTTGATGGGTGCAGTTGTCCATTAACAGCCATTGGACACTGCTAGCCTGTGTACAATGTGTTTTCCTGATGGGATTGCAAAAATCTTCTGGATGGCGCTATGATACCATTTTGTTATGCCTGTGCGCAAAATCTATAACATAGTTATTGGAATACCGGGCATCATGTGTGTGTTGATTTTCGTAAATTTTTAAGCACGCTTCGAGCCCCAAAAAAGCAATTGTTTAAAGAATCTGACTGGGGGCGCTATAGAGCCATTATGCCACATTTTGTCCCAGTTGATGTATCAAATTCAAGGCAATAAGACAATGATAATTTTTGCCACGTTTTTGCAAGTTTTGGACCATTCTAAGGCCTTAATACGTGTATTCGTAAAATTTGGAAAAACGCAGGAAATAGCTCATAGCTCACTTCCTGTTTGGCCAAAAAATTTCAAAAAATTAAGCATTGGCCGGAATGACTAATGCAATGATGACACCAAATTTTATGAACATTCAAGCACTTTTATCTTAACATGGTAGTATCTAGAGGGCGCTGTGGAGCTACATCGCCATTTCCGATCTAGTATTAGCATATATTTATACTTGGGTAGACAAGTTTATCAAGTTTGGAAAGTTTTAGACTAATCCCACAAAGTATGTGGGAGTTATACCAACTTCCTGTTTCATGGTGGGACGCCGAAATTCGCCGCAATGCCACGGATACATCGTTCGATATATCCAAAAAAGCTTCGCAATTTAACATCAGCAAGGTCTTAAGATATTATTCGCCAAATTTTGAGTTGATTGGATAAAGTCTCTAGGAGGAGTTCGTTAAAGTACGACACCTGCGAATGGCGAAAAATCTAAAAAAGTTGAAATTTCAATTAAAAATGGCAAACTTCCTGTTGGGTCTATGTCATGGCTTCAAGAGACTTTTTTTTAGGTCTCAGGATATTCCACTTGTTCACAGAAGTTCATACATGCTGATCAACCACAATGCAAGGGCTGCTTATTTGAAATTTTCCAGGGGGCGCTATAATGCCATTTTTGCCACGCCTATATAAAAAGTTTTTATTATTGTAATAGGAATGATAGGCTTTAGAGTTGTACAAAATTTTGTGAGTTTTTGAGCATGCTGAGACCCTCAAAAGGGCAATTCTTTTAAAAATCTGATTGGGGGCGCTATAGGGCCATAATGTCACATTTACTGCCAAATTCTGTCTCAAATTGAAGACAATCAGACAAATAAAAATTTCGCAAAGTTTTGCAAGTTTTTGAGTATGGTAATACCTCCAAACCTGTGTTCGTAATATTTGGAATAACGCAGGAAATGGCTCATAGCTCACTTCCTGTTTGGTTAAAAAATTTCAAAAAAATAATTACAGCCCAAAAAAACACATGCAATTGTCACGCCAAATTTCATGAACATTCAAGCACTTTTATCTCAACATGGCCGTTTCAAGAGGGCGCTGTGGAGCCACCTGACCACACCCAATCTAATATGAACATATAGGTTTACTTGGAAGTAGACTCCTATAAAGCCTGGAAAGTTTCGCGCAAATTTCACAAAGCATGTGTGCGTAAAACCAACTTCCTGTTTTATGGCAGAACATCGAAATTCGCCGCGACGCCACGGGTACAAAGTTCAATGAATCCAAAAAAGCTTCGCAATTTAACATCGACAAGGTCTTATGATGTTAAATTCAAAATTTTAAGTTGATCGGATAAAATCTCTAGGAGGAGTTCGTTAAAGTACGAAGCCTGTGAATGGCAAAAAATTTTAAAAAATTGCAAATTCAATTAAAAATGGCGGACTTCCTGTTGAGTCTAGGTCAGGGCACCAAGTGACTTTTTTTTAGGTCTTGGCATAGTACACATGTCCACCGAATTTTGTATATGTAGGTCAAACACGCTGCGAGGGCTGCTTCATTGAAATTTTCTAGGTGGCGCTGTAATGCAATTTTGCCACATCCATCTGTACACCCTAAATTATAGTTAAAAGTAAGACCAGCTTAATATGTTTGCAAAGTTTTGTGAGTTTTCAAGCATGCTGAGGCCCTCAAAAATGCAATTATGTATTAGGGGGCGCTATAGAGCTACCATATCACACCCAGAGCCAAATGAGATATCGAATCAAAGAACTTCTTATTTCTAGTCTATTAGCCAAGTCTGGTGAGTTTTCGAGTATGATAAAGCCCTCAAAAATGTGTTCGTAAAATCTAAAAAAACGCAGGAAATGGCTCATAGCTCACTTCCTGTGAGGCAAAAAAATTTCAAAAAAATTTACAAAAAAATTTATGATGACTACTATGACTCTATAAAATTTCGTGAGAATCCGAGCAAGTGCGTTCCAAAATGGCCGCGTGTTTGGTGGCGCTATAGAGCCACCGGGGCATGTCCAAGCACAAAAATAATAATAGTTTGCAATTTTAACGACGACTGACGTGTGGGCAAATTTTTGTGAGTTTTCGTGCATGGCAAAACCCTCAAAAATGCGTTCTCGCAGCAGAATAAAAAGAAGAAGAAGAAGAAGAAGAATAAAAATCCCATCAAAAACAATAGGTTCCTCGCACCTTCGGTGCCAGGACCCGTTCCGGGCCCTGGCACCGGTCGGTGCTCGGGCCCTAATTAAAGCTGCAAGCAGCGTTGAAAGGGCCCTCGCCCCCCTCGTGCACGTTGGGGTGGCAGCAGGATCTTGATGGCTGCAGGTGTCCATTCAGAGCCATTGGACACTGCTGGACCGCGTACGATGTGGTTTCCTGATGGGAGTGCAAAAATTTTCTGGAGGGCGCTATGATACCATTTTGACTAGCCTGTGCGCAAAATCTACAACACGGTAATCGTAATATGGGGCTGCATGAGTGTGTTGATTTTTGTAAATTTTCCAGCATGTTTAAACTTTCAAAAGAGCAATTCTTTTATAAATCTGATTGGGGGCGCTATAGAGCCGTTATGCCACATTTAGTGCCAACTGATGGATGATATTAAACAAAATAAGACATTTATAATTTGTGCAAGGTTTTGCAAGTTTTGAAGCATCCGAAGGCCTTAAAACCTGTCTTTAGAAAAATTTGGAAAAACGCAGCAAATAGCTCATAGCTCACTTCCTGTTTGGCCAAGAAATTTCAAAAAATTAAACATTACCCGGAATGATGAATGCAATGATCACACCAAATTTCATGAACATTCAAGCACTTTTATCTTAACATGACCATATGTAGAGGGCGCTGTGGAGCCACCTAGCACCTCCCGATCCAATATTAGCATATGTTTTTACTTTGGAGAACAATTTTATCAAGCAGAAGAAGGTTCGGGCAAATCCCACAAAGTATGTGGCAGTAAAAGCAACTCCCTGTTTCATGGCGGGATATCAAAATTTGCCGCGAAGCCACGGATACATTGTACGATGAAATCAAAATTGCTTCGCAATTTAACATTAGCAAGGTCTTAAGATATTATTTGCCAAATATTAAGTTGATCGGATAAAATCTCTAGGAGGAGTTCGTTAAAGTACGGCGCCTGTGAATGGCAAAAAATCAAAAAAAGTTGCAATTTCAATTAAAAATGGCGGACTTCCTGTTGAGTCTAGGTCATGGCACCAAGAGACTTTTTTTTAGGTCTCAGCATATTCCACATGTCTACCGAATTTCATACATGTAGGTTTACCAGGCTGCGAGGGCTGCTTATTTGAAATTATCCAGGGGGCGCTATTATGACATTTTTGCCAAGCCTATATATAAGCTTTTTATCAGAGTAATAGGAATGATGATTTTTATACATTTACAAAATTTTGTGAGTTTTTGAACATGCTGAGACCCTCAAAAGAGCAATTCTTTTTAAAATCTGATTGGGGGCGCTATAGAGCCATTGTGCCAAATTTAGTGTAAATTGATATATAGAATTGAAGATAATAAGACAATTATAATTTGTGCAACTTTTTGCAAGATTTCGAGTATTATTAGGCTTCCAAATATGTGTTAATAAAATTTGGAAAAACGCAGGAAATGGCTCATAGCTCACTTCCTGTTTGGCCAAAAAATTCCAAAAAAATTACCATAACCTGACATGACAAATGCAATGATCAAACCAAATTTTATGAACATTCAAGCACTTTTATCTCAACATGGTTGTGTCAAGAGGGCGCTGTGGAGCCACCTGACCACACCCAATCTAATATCAACATATAGTTCTACTTGGAAGTAGACTCTTATGAAGCCTGTAAAGTTTTACGCAAATCTCACAAAGCATGTGCGCGGAAAACCAATTTCCTGTTTCATGGCGGAACATCGAAATTCGCCGCAACGCCACGGATTCAAAGTTCGATGAATCCAAAAAAGCTTCGCAATTTAACATCAACAAGGTCTTTAGATGCCATTTGCAAAATTTTAAGTTGATCGGATAAAATCTCTAGGAGGAGTTCGTTAAAGTACGACGCCTGTTAATGGCAAAAAATTAAAAAAATATGCAAATTCAATTAAAAATGGCGGACTTTCTGTTGAGTCTAGGTCATGGCACCAGGAGACTTTTTTTTAGGTCTTGGCATAGTACAAATGTCCATCGAATTTTGTACATGTAGGTTAAACATGCTGCGAGGGCTGCTTCATTTAAATTTTCTAGGTGGCGCTGTAATGCAATTTTGCCACGCTCATCAGTAATCTCTATATCCGAGTAAACAGTATGACCAGCTTAATAGATGTGCAAAGTAACGTGAGTTTTTGAGCATGCTGAGGCCCTCAAAAATGCAATTATGTATTAGGGGGCGCTATAGAGCTACCATGTCACACATAGTGCCAAATGAGATATCGAATCAAGGAACTTAATATTTTAAGTCTATGAGAGAAGTTTGGTGTCTTTTCGAGTATGATAAGGCCCTCAAAAATGTGTTCGTAAAATCTGAAAAAACGCAGGAAATGGCTCATAGCTCACTTCCTGTGCGGCAAAAAAATTTCAAAAAAATTGACAAAAAAATTTATGATGACTACTATGACCCTATCAAATTTCGTGAGAATTCGAGCAAGTGCGTTCCAAAATGGACGCGTGTTTGGTGGCGCTATAGAGCCGCCGGGGCGTGTCTAAGCACAAAAATAGTAATACTTTGCAATTTTCACCACGACTGATGTGTGGGCAAATTTTTGTGAGTTTTCGTGCATGGCAAAGCCCTCAAAAATGCGTTCTCGCAGCAGAATAAAAAGAAGAAGAAGAAGAAGAATTAAAGCTGCAAGCAGCGTTGAAAGGGCCCTCGCCCCCCTCGTGCACGTTGGGGTGGCAGCAAGATCTTGATGGGTGCAGGTGTCCATCAAGAGCCATTGGGCACTGCTAGACTGTGTGCATTGTGGTTTCCTGATGGGAGTGCAAAAATGTTCTAGAGGGCGCTACGATACCATTTTGACATGCCTGTGTGCAAAATCTACAACAAGGTAATTGTAATGTCAGGCTCCATGAGTGTGTTGATTTTTGTAAATTTTCCAATATGTTTAGACGATCAAAGAGGCAATACTTTTAAATATCTGACTGGGGGCGCTATTGAGCCATTATGCCATATTTAATACCAATTGATGGATGACATTGAAGAGAATAAGACATTTATACTGTTTGCTAGGTTTTTTAAGGTTTGGAGCATTCTAAGGCCTGAAAATATGACTTCGTAAAATTTGGAAAAACGCAGGAAGTAGCTCATAGCTCACTTCCTGTTTATGCAATAATTTTCAAAAAATTAACCATCGCCCAGAATGACTAATGCAATGATCACCCAAATTTCATGAACATTCAAGCACTTTTAACTTAACATGGCCGTATCTAGAGGGCGTCGTGGAGCCACCTGGCAACTCCCTATCTAATATTAGCATATAGTTATACTTTGGAGGAAAATATTATCAAGCTTATCAAGGCAAATCGAACAAAGTATGTGGGAGTAAAAGCAACTTCCTGTTTCATGGCAGGACATCAAAATTCGCCGTGACGCCACAGATGCATCGTTCAATGTGATCAAAAAAGCTTCGCAATTTAACATCGACAAGGTCTTAAGATGTTAAATTCAAAATTTTAAGTTGATCGGATAAAATCTCTAGGAGGAGTTCGTTAAAGTACGAAGCCTGTGAATGGCAAAAAATTTTAAAAATTTGCAAATTCAATTAAAAATGGCGGACTTCCTGTTGAGTCTAGGTCATGGCACCTTGAGATTTTTTTTTAGGTCTTGGCATAGTACACATGTTTACCGAATTTTGTACATGTAGGTCAAACACGCTGCGAGGGCTGCTTCATTGAAATTTTCTAGGTGGCGCTGTAATGCAATTTTGCCACATCCATCTGTAAACCCTAAATCCTAGTTAAAAGTAAGACCTGCTTAATATGTTTGCAAAGTTTTGTGAGTTTTCAAGCATGCTGAGGCCCTCAAAAATGCAATTATGTATTAGGGGGCGCTATAGAGCTACCATATCACACTCAGTGCCAAATGAGATATCGAATCAAAGAACGTAATATTTCTAGTCTATGAGCCAAGTCTGGTGAGTTTTCGAGTATGATAAAACCCTCAAAAATGTGTTCGTAAAATCTAAAAAAACGCAGGAAATGGCTCATAGCTCACTTCCTGTGAGGCAAAAAAATTTCAAAAAAATTTACAAAAAAATTTATGATGACTACTATGACTCTATAAAATTTCGTGAGAATCCGAGCAAGTGCGTTCCAAAATGTCTGCGTGTTTGGTGGCGCTATAGAGCCACCGGGGCATGTCCAAGCACAAAAATAATAATACTTTGCAATTTTCACCACGACTGACGTGTGGGCAAATTTTTGTGAGTTTTCGTGCATGGCAAAGCCCTCAAAAATGCGTTCTCGCAGCAGAATAAAAAGAAGAAGAAGAAGAAGAATAATAAAAATCCCATCAAAAACAATAGGTTCCTCGCACCTTCGGTGCCAGGACCCGTTCCGGGCCCTGGCACCGGTCGGTGCCGGGCCCTAATAAAAATCCCATCAAAAACAATAGGTTCCTCGCACCTTCGGCACCTCGGGCCCTAATAATAATAATAATAATTAAAGCTGCAAGCAGCGTTGAAAGGGCCCTCGCCCCCCCTGTGCACATTGGGGTGGCAGCAAGATCTTGATGGCTGCAGGTGTCCATTCAGGGCCATTGGACACAGCTGGACCGCGTACAATGTGGTTTCCTGATGGGAGTGCAAAAATTTTCTGGAGGGCGCTATGATACCATTTTGACTTGCCTGTGCACAAAATCTACAACACAGTAATCGTAATACAGGGCTCCATGAGTGTTTCGATTTTTGTAAATTTTCCAGCATGTTTAGACTTTCAAAAGAGCAATTCTTTTATAAATATTATTGGGGGCGCTATAGAGCCATTATGCCCCATTTAGTGCCAATTGATGGATGTATTGAAGAGAATAAGACAGTTCTAATTTTTGGATGGTTTTGCAAGTTTTGGAGCATTCTAAGGCCTTAAAACGTGTGTTCGTAAAATTTGGAAAAACGCAAAAAATAGCTCATAGCTCTCTTCCTGTTTGGCAAAAAAATTTCAAAAAATGAACAATTGCGGAGAATGACTAATGCAATGATCATACCAAATTTCATGAATTTTCAAGCACTTTTATCTGAACATGGCCATATCTAGAGGGCGCTGTGGAGCCACCTGGTACCTCTCGATATAAAATAAGCATATATCTATACTTGGGCGGACAATTTTATCAAGCTTGGAAAGTTTCAGGCAAATCCCACAGAGTATGTGGAATTGAAAGCAACTTCCTGTTTCATGGCAGGACATCAAAATTCGCCGTGACGCCACAGATGCATCGTTCAATGTGATCAAAAAAGCTTCGCAATTTAACGTCAGCAAGGTTTTTAGATATTATATGCCAAATTTTAAGTTGATCGGATAAAATCTCTAGGAGGAGTTCGTTAAAGTACGACACCTGTGAATGGCAAAAAAAATTTAAAAAAGTTGCAATTTCAATTAAAAATGGCAGCCTTCCTGTTGGGTCTAAGTCATGGCACCAAGAGACTTTTTTGTAGGTCTCGGCATATTCCACATGTCTACCGAATTTCATACATGTGGGTTTATCGGGCTGCGAGGGCTGCTTATTTGAAATTTTCCAGGGGGCGCTATAATGCCATTTTTGCCACGCCTATTTGTAAATTTTTTATCAGTGTAATAGGAATGATGGTCTTTAAAATTATACTAAATTTTGTGAGTTTTTGAGCATGCTGAAACCCTCAAAAGGGTAATTCTTGTAAAAATCGTATTGGGGGCGCTATAGAGCCATGATGCCTCATTTACTGCCAATTTTTGTTTCAAATTGAAGACAATGTGACAAATAAAATTTTAGCTAAGTTTTGCAAGTTTTCGAGTATGCTAAGGCCTTCAAATGTGTGTTCATAAAATTTGGAATAACACAGAAAATGGCTCATAGCTCACTTCCTGTTGGGCCGAAAAAATTAAAAAAAATCAGCACAGCCCAGAAAACCAAATGCAATGATTTCATGAACATTCAAGCACTTTTATATCAACATGGCCGTGTCAAGAGGGCGCTGTAGAGCCACCTGACCACACCCACTCCAATATCAACATATAGGTATATTTGGAATTAGACTATCATTAAGCCTGTAAAGTTTCATGTAAATCTCCCAAAGCATATGCTCATAAAATAAACTTCCATTTTCATGGCGGAACATTGAAATTCGCCGCAACGCCACGGATACAAAGTTCGATTAATCCAAAAAAGCTTCGCAATTTAACATCGACGACATCTTTCAATGTCATATGCCAAATTTTAAGTTGATCAGATAAAATCTCTAGGAGGAGTTCGTTAAAGTACGACACCTGTGAATGGCCAACAATCCAAAAAAGTTGCAATTTCAATTAAAAATGGTGGACTTCCTGTTGAGTGTAGGTCATGGCACCAAGAGAATTTTTTGTAGGTCTCGACATATTCCACATGTCTACCGAATTTCATACATGTAGGTTTACCAGGCTGCGAGGGCTGCTTATTTAAAATTTTCCAGGGGGCGCTATAGTGACATTTTTGCCATGTATGTATATAAGTTTTTTGTCAGAGTAATACAAATGATGGTCTTTATACATTTACAAAATTTTGTGAGTTTTAGAACATGCTGAGACCCTCAAAATGGCAATTCTTTTAAAAATCTGATTGGGGGCGCTAAAGAGCCATTGTGCCAAATTTAGTGTAAATTGATATATAAAATTGAAGATAATAAGACAAATATAATTTGTGCAACTTTTTGCAAGATTTCGAGTATTCTTAAGCATCCAAACATGTGTTTATAAAATTTGGAAAAACGCAGGAAATGGCGCATAGCTCACTTCCTGTTTGGCCAAAAAATTTCAAAAAAATTAAAATAACTCGACATGAACAATGCAATGATCACACCAAATTTCATGAACATTCAAGCACTTTTATCTCAACATGGCCGTTTCAAGAGGGCGCTGTGGAGCCACCTGACAACACCCAATCTAATATCAACATATAGGTCTACTTGGAAGTGGACTCCTATAAAGCCTGTAAAGTTTCGCGCAAATTTCACAAAGCATGTGCGCGTTAAACCAACTTCCTGTTTCATGGCGGAACATCGAAATTCGCCGCGACGCCACGGATACAAAGTTCAATGAATCCAAAAAAGCTTCGCAATTTAACATCGACAAGGTCGTAAGATGTTAAATTTAAAATTATAAGTTGATCGGATAAAATCTCTAGGAGGAGTTCGTTAAAGTACGAAGCCTGTGAATGGCAAAAAATTTTAAAAATTTGCAAATTCAATTAAAAATGGCGGACTTCCTGTTGAGTCTAGGTCATGGCACCCAGAGACTTTCTTTTAGGTCTTGGCATAGTACACATGTCCACCGAATTTTGTACATATAGGTCAAACACGCTGCGAGGGCTGCTTCATTGAAATTTTCTAGGTGGCGCTGTAATGCAATTTTGCCACATCCATCTGTAAACCCTAAATCTTAGTTAAAAGTAAGACCTGCTTAATATGTTTGCAAAGTTTTGTGAGTTTTCAACATGCTGAGGCCCTCAAAAATGCAATTATGTATTAGGGGGCGCTATAGAGCTACCATATCACACCCAGAGCCAAATGAGATATCGAATCAAAGAACTTCTTATTTCTAGTCTATTAGCCAAGTCTGGTGAGTTTTCGAGTATGATAAAGCCCTCAAAAATGTGTTCGTAAAATCTAAAAAAACGCAGGAAATGGCTCATAGCTCACTTCCTGTGAGGCAAAAAAATTTCAAAAAAATTTACAAAAAAATTTATGATGACTACTATGACTCTATAAAATTTCGTGAGAATCCGAGCAAGTGCGTTCCAAAATGGCCGCGTGTTTGGTGGCGCTATAGAGCCACCGGGGCATGTCCAAGCACAAAAATAATAATACTTTGCAATTTTCACCACGACTGACGTGTGGGCAAATTTTTGTGAGTTTTCGTGCATGGCAAAGCCCTCAAAAATGCGTTCTCGCAGCAGAATAAAAAGAAGAAGAAGAAGAAGAAGAAGAAGAAGAAGAATAATTAAAGCTGCAAGCAGCGTTGAAAGGGCCCTCGCACCCCTCGTGCACGTTGGGGTGGCAGCAAGATCTTGATGGGTGCAGCTGTCCACTGTTAGACTGTGTACATTGTGGTTTACTAAGGGGAGTGCAAAAATTTTCTAGAGGGTGCTACGAGACCATTTTGACATGCCTGTGTATAAAATCTACAACATGGTAATCGTCATGTCAGGCTCCATGAGTGTGCTGATTTTTGTAAATTTTCCAGTATGCTTAGACGATCAAAAGAGCAATTCTTTTAATGTCTCACTGGGGGTGCTATTGAGCCATTATGCCATATTTAATGCCAATTGGTGGATGACATTGGAGAGAGTAAGACATTCATAATGTTTGTTAGGTTATTTCAAGTTTTGGAGCATTCTAATGCCTTAAAACGTGTGTTCGTAAAATTCGAATAAACGCAGGAAATAGCTCAGAGCTCACTTCCTGTTTGGCCAAAAAATTACAAAAAATAAAGCATTGCCCAGAATGACTAATGCAATGATGACACCAAATTTTATGAAAATTCAAGTACTTTTATCTTAACATGGTAGTATCTAGAGGGCGCTGTGGAGCTACATGGCCACTGCCGATCTAATATTAGCATATATTTATACTTGGGAAGACAATTTTATCAAGTTTGGAAAGTTTCAGGCTTATCCCACAAAGTATGTGGGAGTTATACCAACTTCCTGTTTCATGGCGCGACGCCGAAATTCGCCGCAATGCCACGGATACATCGTTCAATATATCCTAAAAAGCTTCGCAATTTAACATCAGCAAGGTCTTAAGATATTATTCGCCAAATTTTGAGTTGATTGGATAAAATCTCTAGGAGGAGTTCGTTAAAGTACGACACCTGCGAATAGCGAAAAATCTAAAAAAGTTGAAATTTCAATTAAAAATGGCGAACTTCCTGTTGGGTCTACGTCATGGCTCCAAGAGACTTTTTTTTTAGGTCTCAGGATATTCCACTTGTTCAGAGAAGTTCATACATGCTGATCAACCAGGATGCAAGGGCTGCTTATTTGAAATTTTCCAGGGGGCGCTATAATGCCATTTTTGCCACGCCTATATATAAATTTTTTATTATTGTAATAGGGATGATGGGCTTTAGAGTTGCACAAAATTTTGTGAGTTTTTGAGCATGCTGAGACCCTCAAAAGGGCAATTCTTTTAAAAATCTGATTAGGGGCGCTATAGAGCCATTATGTCACATTTACTGCCAAATTCTGTCTCAAATTGAAGACAATCAGGCAAATAAAATTGTTGCGAAGTTTTGCAAGTTTTTGAGTATGGTAAGACCTCCAAATGTGTGTTTGTAAAATTTGGAATAATGCAGGAAATGGTTCATAGCTCACTTCCTGTTTGGTTAAAAAATTTCAAAAAAATAATTACAGCCCAGAAAAACACATGCAATTGTCACGCCAAATTTGATGAACATTCAAGCACTTTTATCTCAACATGGCCGTGTCAAGAGGGCGCTGTGGGGCCACCTGACCACACTCAATCTAATATCAACATATAGGTATACTTGAAAGTAGACTCTTATCAAGCCTCTGAAGTTTCGCGCAAATGTCACAAAGCATGTGCGCGTAAAACCAACTTCCTGTTTCATGGCGGAACATCGAAATTCGCCGCGACGCCATGGATACAAAGTTCGATGAATCCAAAAAAGCTTCGCAATTTAACATCGAAAAGGTCTCAAGAAGTCATATGCGAAATTGTAAGTTGATCGGATAAAATCTCTAGGAGGAGTTCGTTAAAGTACAACGCCTGTGAATGGCAAAAAATAAAAAAAAATTGCAAATTCAATTAAAAATTGCGGACTTCCTGTTGAGTCTAGGTCATGGCACCAAGAGACTTTTTTTTAGGTCTTGGCATAGTACACATGTCCCCCGAATTTTGTACATGCAGGTTAAACACACTGCGAGGGCTGCTTCATTGAAATTTTCTAGGTGGCGCTGTAATGCAATTTTGCCACATCCATCTGTAAACCCCACTTTCTAGTAAAAGGTATAGCAAGCTTAATATGGTTGCAAAGTTTCGTGAGTTTTCGAGCATGCTGATGCCCTCAAAAATGCAATTATGTATTAGGGGGCGCAATAGAGCCACCATAACACACCAAGTGCCAAATGAGGTATTGAATCAAAGAACTTCATATTTTTAGTCTATGAGCCAAGTTTGGTGTGTTTTCGAGAATGATTAGGCCCTCAAAAATGTGTTCGTAAAATCTGAAAAAACGCAGGAAATGGCTCATAGCTCACTTCCTGTGGGGCAAAAAAATTTCAAAAAAATTTACAAAAAAATGTATGATGACTACTATGACCCTATCGAATTTTGTGGGAATCCGAGCAAGTGCGTTGCAAAATGGCCGCGTGTTTGGTGGCGCTATAGAGCCACTGGGGCATGTCCAAGCACAAAAATAATAATACTTTGCAATTTTCACCACGACTGACGTGTTGGCAAATTTTTGTGAGTTTTCGTGCATGGCAAAGCCCTCAAAAATGCGTTCTCGCAGCAGAATAAAAAGAAGAAGAAGAAGAATTAAAGCTGCAAGCAGCGTTGAAAGGGCCCTCGCCCCCCCTGTGCACCTTGGGGTGGCAGCAAGATCTTGATGGCTGCAGGTGTCCATTCAGAGCCATTGGACACAGCTGGACCGCGTACAATCTGGTTTCCTGATGGGAGTGCAAAAATTTTCTGGAGGGCGCTATGATACCATTTTGACTTGCCTGTGCACAAAATCTACAACACAGTAATCGTAATACAGGGCTCCATGAGTGTTTCGATTTTTGTAAATTTTCCAGCATGTTTAGACTTTCAAAAGAGCAATTCTTTTATAAATATTATTGGGAGCGCTATAGAACCATTATGCCCCATTTAGTGCCAATTGATGGATGTATTGAAGAGAATAAGACAGTTCTAATTTTTGGATGGTTTTGCAAGTTTTGGAGCATTCTAAGGCCTTAAAACGTGTGTTCGTAAAATTTGGAAAAACGCAGGAAATAGCTCATAGCTCTCTTCCTGTTTGGCAAAAAAATTTCAAAAAATTAAAATTTGCGGAGAATGACTAATGCAATGATCATACCAAATTTCATGAACTTTCAAGCACTTTTATCTGAACATGGCCATATCTAGAGGGCGCTGTGGAGCCACCTGGTACCTCTCGATATAAAATAAGCAATTATCTATACTTGGGCGGACAATTTTATCAAGCTTGGAAAGTTTCAGGCAATTCCCACAAAGTATGTGGAATTGAAAGCAACTTCCTGTTTCATGGCAGGACATCAAAATTCGCCGTGACGCCACAGATGCATCGTTCGATGAAATCAAAAAAGCTTCGCAATTTAACGTCAACAAGGTTTTTAGATATTATATGCCAAATTTTAAGTTGATCGGATAAAATCTCTAGGAGGAGTTTGTTAAAGTACGACACCTGTGAATGGCAAAAAAATTTAAAAAAAGTTGCAATTTCAATTAAAAATGGCAGCCTTCCTGTTGGGTCTAGGTCATGGCACCAAGAGACTTTTTTGTAGGTCTCGGCATATTCCACATGTCTACCGAATTTCATACATGTGGGTTTATCGGGCTGCGAGGGCTGCTTATTTGAAATTTTCCAGGGGGCGCTATAGTGACATTTTTGCCATGTATATATATAAGTTTTTTGTCAGAGTAGTACGAATGATGGTCTTTAAAATTGTACAAAATTTTGTGAGTTTTTGAGCATGCTGAAACCCTCAAAAGGGTAATTCTTTTAAAAATCGTATTGGAGGCGCTATAGAGCCATGATGCCTCATTTACTGCCAATTTTTGTTTCAAATTGAAGACAATGTGACAAATAAAATTTTAGCTAAGTTTTGCAAGTATGCTAAGGCCTTCAAATGTGTGTTCATAAAATTTGGAATAACGCAGGAAATGACTCATAGCTCACTTCCTGTTTGGCCAAAAAATTTCAAAAAAATCAGCACAGCCCAGAACACCAAATGCAATGATCTGACCAAATTTCATGAACATTCAAGCACTTTTATATCAACATGGCCATGTCAAGAGGGCGCTGTAGAGCCACCTGACCACACCCACTCCAATATCAACATATAGGTATATTTGGAATTAGACTATCATTAAGCCTGTAAAGTTTCATGTAAATCCCCAAAGCATATGCTCATAAAATAAACTTCCATTTTCATGGCGGAACATCGAAATTCGCCGCGACGCCACGGACACAAAGTTCGATGAATCCAAAAAAGCTTCGCAATTTAACATCGACGACGTCTTTCAATGTCATATGCCAAATTTTAAGTTGATCAGATAAAATCTCTAGGAGGAGTTCGTTAAAGTACGACACCTGTGAATGGCCAACAATCCAAAAAAGTTGCAATTTCAATTAAAAATGGTGGACTTCCTGTTGAGTGTAGGTCATGGCACCAAGAGAATTTTTTGTAGGTCTCGGCATATTCCACATGTCTACCGAATTTCATACATGTAGGTTTACCAGGCTGCGAGGGCTGCTTATTTAAAATTTTCCAGGGGGCGCTATAGTGACATTTTTGCCATGTATATATATACGTTTTTTGTCAGAGTAATACGAATGATGGTCTTTATACATTTACAAATTTTGTGAGTTTTAGAACATGCTGAGACCCTCAAAATGGCAATTCTTTTAAAAATCTGATTGGGGGCGCTATAGAGCCATTGTGCCAAATTTAGTGTAAATTGATATATAAAATTGAAGATAATAAGACAATTATAATTTGTACAACTTTTTGCAAGATTTCGAGTATTCTAAAGCATCCAAACATGTGTTTATAAAATTTGGAAAAACGCAGGAAATGGCGCATAGCTCACTTCCTGTTTGGGCAAAAAATTTCAAAAAAATTAAAAAAACTCGACATGAAAAATGCAATGATCACACCAAATTTCATGAACATTCAAGCACTTTTATCTCAACATGGCCGTTTCAAGAGGGCACTGTGGAGCCACCTGACCACACCCAATCTAATATCAACATAAAGGTATACTTGGAAGTAGACTCTTATCAAGCCTGTGAAGTTTCGCGCAAATTTCACAAAGCATGTGCGCGTAAAACCAACTTCCTGTTTCATGGCGGAACATCGATATTCGCCGCGACGCCACGGATACAAAGTTTGATGAATCCAAAAAAGCTTCGCAATTTAACATCGACCAGGTCTTAAAAAGTCATATGCGAAATTGTAAGTTGATCGGATAAAATCTCTAGGAGGAGTTCGTTAAAGTACGACGCCTGTGAATGGCAAAAAATTAAAAAAAATTGCAAATTCAATTAAAAATGGCGGACTTCCTGTTGAGTCTAGGTCATGGCACCAAGAGACTTTTTTTTTAGGTCTTGGCATAGTACACATGTCCACCAAATTTTGTACATGCAGGTTAAACACACTGCGAGGGCTGCTTCATTGAAATTTTCTAGGTGGCGCTGTAATGCAATTTTGCCATATCCATCCGTAAACCCGACTTTCTAGTAAAAAGTATGACCAGCTTAATATGATTGCAAAGTTTCGTGAGTTTTCGAGCATGCTGATGCCCTCAAAAATGCAATTATGTATTTGGGGGCGCTATAGAGCCACCATAACACACCTAGTGCCAAATGAGATATTGAATCAAAGAACTTCATATTTTCAATCTATGAGCCAAGATAGGTGTGTTTTCGAGAATGATAAGGCCCTCAAAAATGTGTTCGTAAAATCTGAAAAAACGCAGGAAATGGCTCATAGCTCACTTCCTGTGAGGCAAAAAAATTTCAAAAAAATTGACAAAAAAATTTATGATGACTACTATGACCCTATCGAATTTTGTGGGAATCCGAGCAAGTGCGTTCCAAAATGGCCGCGTGTTTGGTGGCGCTATAGAGCCACTGGGGCATGTCCAAGCACAAAAATAATAATACTTTGCAATTTTCACCACGACTGACGTGTCTGCAAATTTTTGTGAGTTTTCGTGCATGGCAAAGCCCTCAAAAATGCGTTCTCGTAGCAGAATAAAAAGAAGAAGAAGAAGAAGAAGAATAAGAATAATAAAAATCCCATCAAAAACAATAGGTTCCTCGCACCGGTCGGTGCTCGGGCCCTAATTAAAGCTGCAAGCAGCGTTGAAAGGGCCCTCGCGCCCTTCGTGCACGTTGGGGTGGCAGCAAGATCTTGATGGGTGCAGGCGTCCATTCACAGCCATTGGACACTGCTGGACCGCGTACAATGTGGTTTCCTGAGGGGAGTGCAAAAATTTTCTAGAGGGTGCTATGGTACCATTTTGATTTGCCAGTGCGCAAAATCTACAACTTAGTAATCGAAATACTGAGCTCCATGAATGTGTTGATTTTTGTAAATTTTCCAGCATGTTTCGACCCTCAAAAGAGCAATTCTTTTATAAATGTGACTGGGGGTGCTATAGAGCCATTATGCCACATTTAGTGCCAAATGATGGATGACTTTGAAGAGTATAAAACAATTATTAGTTGTGCAAGGTTTTTCAAGCTTTGGAGTATTCTAAGGCCTTCAAACGTGTGTTCGTGAAATTTGGAAAAACGCAGTAAATAGCTCATCCCTCACTTCCTGTTTGGCCAAAAAAATTAGCCATTGCCCGGAATGACTAATGCAATGATCACAACAAATTTCATGAACATTCAAGCACTTTTATCTTAACATGGCCATATCTAGAGGGCGCTGTGGAGCCACCTGGCACCTCCCGATCTAATATTAGCATATATTATTACTTGGGAGGACAATTTTATCAAGTTTGGAAAGTTTCAGGGAAAACCCATGAAGTATGTGGGAGTAGACCCAACTTCCTGTTTAATAGTGGGACATCGAAATTCGCTGCAACGCTACGGATACAAAATTCAATGAATCCAGAAAAGCTTCGCAATTTAACATCATCAACGTCTTTAGGTAGTAATAGCCAAATTTCAAGTTGATTGGATGAAATCTCTAGGAGGAGTTCGTTAAAGTACGACACCTGTGAATGGCCAACAATCCAAAAAAGTTTCAATTTCAATTAAAAATGGCGGACTTCCTGTTGAGTCTAGGTCATGGCACCAAGAGACTTTTTTTTAGGTCTCGTCATATTCCACATCTCTACTGAATTTCATACATGTAGGTTTACCGGGCTGCGAGGGCTGCTTATTTGAAATTTTACAGGGGGCGCTAAAATGACATTTTTGCCATGCCAATATGTAAATTTTTTATCAGAGTATTATGAATGATGGTCTTTATACATTTACAAAATTTTGTGAGTTTTCGAACATGTTAAGACCCTCAAAAAGGCAATTCTTTTATAAATCTGATTGGGGGCGCTATAGAGCCATTATGCCACATAAGGCTCTAATTGATGGATGACATTGAAGAAAATAATACAATTATAATTTGTGAAAGGTTTTGCAAGCTTTGGAGTATTCTAAGGCTTTCAAATGTGCGTTCGTAAAATTTGAAAAAACACAGGGAATAGCTCATAACTCACTTCCTGTTCGGCCAAAAAATGTCAAAAAATTAGTCATTGCCTTCAATGACGAATGCAATGATGACACAAAATTTCATGAACATTCAAGCACTTTTATGTCAACATGGCCGTATCTAGAGGGCGCTGTCGAGCCACCTGACCACTCGCGATCTAATATTAGCATATATTTATACTTAGGCGGACAATTTAATCAAGTCTGTGAAGTTTCGCGCAAATTTCACAAAGCATGTGCGCGTAAAATCAACTTCCTGTTTCCTGGCGGAACATCGAAATTTGCCGCAACGCCACAGATACAAAAATCGATGAATCCAAAAAAGCTTCGCAGTTTAACATGGAGAATGTCTTTAGATGACCTGTGCCAAATTTTTAGTTGATCGGATAAAATCTCTAGGAGGAGTTCGTGAAAGTACGACGCCTGTGAATGACAAAAAATAAAAAAAAGTTGCAAATTCAATTAAAAATGGCGGACTTCCTGTTCAGTCTAGGTCATGGCACCAAGAGACTTTTTTTTAGGTCTTGGCATAGTACACATGTCCACCGAATTTTGTATAGTATGTTAAACACCCTGCGAGAGCTGCTTAATTGAAATATTCTAGGTGGCGCTGTAATGCATTCTTGCCACATCCATCTGTAAACCTCATAGCCTAGTGAAAGGTATGATCGGCTTAATATCGTTGCAAAGTTACCTGAGTTTTCGAGCATGCTGAGGCCCTCAAAAATGCAATTATGTATTAGGGGGCGCTATAGAGCCACCATGTAACACTTAGTGCCTAATGAGACATCGAATCAAAGAACTTAATATTTTTAGTCTATGACCCAAGTTTGGTGAGTTTTCGAGTATGATAAGGCCCTCAAAAATGTGTTTGTAAAATCTGAAAAAACGCAGGAAATGGCTCATAGCTCACTTCCTGTGTGGCCAAAAAATTTCAAAAAATGAAACATTACCCGGAATGACGAATGCAATGATCACACCAAATTTCATGAACATTCAAGCACTTTTATCTGAACATGACCATATCTAGAGGGCGCTGTGGAGCCACCTAGCACCTCCCGATCCAATATTAGCATATGTTTTTACTTCGGAGAACAATTTTATCAAGCAGAAGAAGGTTCGGGCAAATCCCAAAAAGTATGTGGCAGTAAAAGCAACTCCCTGTTTCATGGCGGGATATCAAAATTCGCCGCAAAGCCACGGATACATTGTTCGATGAAATCAAAATTGCTTCGCAATTTAACATTAGCAAGGTCTTAAGATATTATTTGCCAAATATTAAGTTGATCGGATAAAATCTCAAGGAGGAGTTCGTTAAAGTACTGTGAATGGCAAAAAATCAAAAAAAGTTTCAATTTCAATTAAAAATGGCGGACTTCCTGTTGAGTCTAGGTCATGGCACCAAGAGACTTTTTTTTAGTTCTCAGCATATTCCACATGTCTACCGAATTTCATACATGTAGGTTTACCAGGCTGCGAGGGCTGCTTATTTGAAATTATCCAGGGGGCGCTATTATGACAATTTTGCCAAGCCTATATATAAGCTTTTTATCAGAGTTATACAAATGATGATTTTTATGCATTTACAAAATTTTGTGAGTTTTTGAACATGCTGAGACCCTCAAAAGAGCAATTCTTTTTAAAATCTGATTGGAGGCGCTATAGAGCCATGGTGCCAAATTTAGTGCAAATTGATGTAGAAGATTGAAGATAATAAGACAATTATAATTTGTGCAACTTTTTGCAAGATTTCGAGTATTCTTAGGCTTCCAAATATGTGTTAATAAAATTTGGAGAAACGCAGGAAATGGCTCATAGCTCACTTCCTGTTTGGCCAAAAAATTCCAAAAAAATTACCATAACCTGACATGACAAATGCAATGATCAAACTAAATTTCATGAACATTCAAGCACTTTTATCTCAACATGGTTATGTCAAGAGGGCGCTGTGGAGCCACCTGACCACACCCAATCTAATATCAACATATAGTTCTACTTGGAAGTAGACTCTTATGAAGCCTGTAAAGTTTTGCGCAAATCTCACAAAGCATGTGCGCGTAAAACCAACTTCCTGTTTCATGGCGGAACATCGAAATTCGCCGCGACGCCACGGATACAAAGTTCAATGAATCCAAAAAAGCTTCGCAATTTAACATCAAGAAGGTCTTAAGATGTTAAATTCAAAATTTTAAGTTGATCGGATAAAATCTCTAGGAGGAGTTCGTTAAAGTACGAAGCCTGTGAATGGCAAAAAATGTAAAAAATTTGCAAATTCAATTAAAAATGGCGGACTTCCTGTTGAGTCTAGGTCATGGCACCAAGAGACTTTTTTTTAGGTCTTGGCATAGTACACATGTCCACCGAATTTTGTACATTTCGGTCAAACACGCTGCGAGGGCTGCTTCATTGAAATTTTCTAGGTGGCGCTGTAATGCAATTTTGCCACATCCATCTGTACACCCTAAATCCTAGTCAAAAGTAAGACCTGCTTAATATGTTTGCAAAGTTTTGTGAGTTTTCAAGCATGCTGAGACCCTCAAAAATGCAATTATGTATTAGGGGGCGCTATAGAGCTACCATATCACACCCAGTGCCAAATGAGATATCGAATCAAAGAACGTAATATTTCTAGTCTATGAGCCAAGTCTGGTGAGTTTTCGAGTATGATAAAACCCTCAAAAATGTGTTCGTAAAATCTAAAAAAACGCAGGAAATGGCTCATAGCTCACTTCCTGTGAGGCAAAAAAATTTCAAAAAAATTTACAAAAAAATTTATGATGACTACTATGACTCTATAAAATTTCGTGAGAATCCGAGCAAGTGGCCGCGTGTTTGGTGGCGCTATAGAGCCACCGGGGCAAGTCCAAGCACAAAAATAATAATACTTTGCAATTTTCACCACGACTGACGTGTGGGCAAATTTTTGTGAGTTTTCGTGCATGGCAAAGCCCTCAAAAATGCGTTCTCGCAGCAGAATAAAAAGAAGAAGAAGAAGAAGAAGAAGAAGAAGAAGAAGAATAAAAATCCCTTCAAAAACAATAGGTTCCGCCCTGGCACCGGTCGGTGCTCGGGCCCTAATAAAAATCCCATCAAAAACAATAGGTTCCTCGCACCGGTCGGTGCTCGGGCCCTAATTAAAGCTGCAAGCAGCGTTGAACGGGCCCTCGCCCCCATGCGCACGTTGGGGTTGTGGTGAGATCATGACGGGTGCAGCTGTGCACTCACGACCATTGGACAGGTCAAGTGCCGGCCCCAACCTGAGAAAAAGTGTGGAGCGAATCGGACAAAGTTGAAGGAATTATGATAAGTTGATACTTCATCCACCAGAAGTCGCTCAGAGTGTAAACAAATTTTGGCAGGTGCATTCAGGGGCAGACCCTAAGCACAATGTGAAGTTTTGAGCAAATCGGCCAATTTCAACGTAAAATATGGCATTTTCTGTTTCCATGAGGGGGCATGATGAGGTAGATTGTTTAGCAGCACATCAAGGCGTTCAGGGTGGAGCTTTTACCATGTACAGGAATTTTGAATCATCAGGCCTTGCGAAAAATTTACTTTTTTGCAGGAAATGTATTTGTGCATGCCCCGGTGGCTCCATAGCACCACCAAACACGCAGCAAATTGGAACGCACTTGCTCGGATTCTCACTAAATTTGGTGGGGCTGTAGTAGGCATATTGAAGGGCTTTGTCAATTTTTTAGAAATTTTTTCTCCGCACAGGAAGTGAGCTAAAAGCCATTTCCTGCGTTTCACCAGATGTTTCAAACACATTTTTGAGGGCCTTATCATACTTAAAAACTCACCAAACTTTACAGAGAGGTTGACAATATGAAGTTATTCGATTTAATATCCCATTTAATAAAAATAATAAGAAGAAGAAGAATAATAAAAATCCCATCAAAAACAATAGGTTCCTCGCACCTTCGGTGCCAGGACCCGTTCCGGGCCCTGGCACCGGTCGGTGCTCGGGCCGTAAAAATAAAAATCTCATCAAAAACAATAGGTTCCTCGCACTTTCGGTGCCAGGACCCGTTCGGTGCTCGGGCCCTAATAATAAGAATAAAAATTAAAGCTGCAAGCAGCGTTGAAAGGGCCCTCGCACCCCTCGTGCACGTTGGGGTGGCAGCAACATATTGATGGGTGCAGGTGTCCATTAAGAGCCATTGGGCACTGCTAGACTGTGTGCAATGTGGTTTCCTGAGGGGAGTGCAAAAATTTTCTAGAGGGCGCTACAATACCATTTTGACATGCCTGTGTGCAAAATCTACAACAAGGTAATTGTAATGTCAGGCTCCATGAGTGTCTTGATTTTTGTAAATTTTCCAGTGTGTTTAGACGATCAAAGAAGCAATACTTTTAAATATCTAACTGGGGGCGCTATAGAGCCATTATGTCATATTTAATGCCAATTGATGAATGACATTGAAGAGAATAAGACATTTATAATGTTTGCTAGGTTTTGTAAGTTTTGGAGCATTCTAAGGCCTGAAAACATGAGTTCGTAAAATTTGGAAAAACGCAGGAAATAGTTCATAGCTCACTTCCTGTTTATGCAATAAATTTCAAAAAATTAACCATTGCCCAGAATGACTAATGCAATGATCACCCCAAATGTCATGAATATTCAAGCACTTTTAACTTAACATGTTCATATCTAGAGGGCGCTGTGGAGCCACCTGGCCACTCCCAAACTAATATTCGCATATATTTATCCTTGGAAGGACAATGCAATCAAGCTTGGAAAGTTTCAGGCAAATCACTCAAAGTATGTGGGAGTAAAACCAACTTCCTGTTTCATGGCGGGATATCAAAATTCACCGCAACGTCACGGATAAACCGTTGCATCGATCCAAAAAAGCTTCGCAATTTCACATCATCAAAGTCTTAAGATAATACATGCCAAATTTTAAGTTGATCGGATAAAATCTCTAGGAGGAGTTTGTTAAAGTACGACACCTGTGAATGACGAAAAATCCAAAAAATTTGTAATTTCAATTAAAACTTGCGGACTTCCTGTTTAGTCTAGGTCATGGCACCAAGAGACTTTATTTGAGGTCTTGGCATCTTCCCCATGTCCACCGAATTTTATACATGCAGGTCAAACACGGTGCGAGGGCTGCTTCATTGAAATTTTCTAGGTGGCGCTATAATGTTATTTTTCCACGCCTAGCTGTAAAACCTATAAGTTAGTACAAAGTTCAATCGGCTGAATAGGTCTGCCAAATTTGTTGAGTTTTTGAGCATGTTGAAGCTCTCAAAAATGCAATTATGTATTAGGGGGCGCTATAGAGCCATATTGTCACATTTAGTGCCAAATGGGACATTAAATCGAACAACTTCATATTGTCCACCTCTGTGAAAAGTTTAGTGAGTTTTTAAGTTTGCTAAGGCCCTCAAAAATGTGTTTGCAAGATCTAGAAAAACGCAGGAAATGGCTCATAGCTCACTTCCTGTGCGGAGAAAAAATTTCAAAAAAATTGACAAAGCCTTTCATTTTGCCTTCTACGACCCCACCAAATTTCGTGAGAATTCGAGCAAGTGCGTTCCAATTTGCCACGTGTTTGGTGGTGCGATAGAGCCACCGGGGCATGCATAAGTACATATCCTGCAAAAAAGTAAATTTTTCGCAAGGCCTGATGTGCCAATTTTCATGAGTTTTTGACCACGTTTAGGCCCTCAAAAATGCAATTCATTTTGGAGAAAAATAATAATAATTAAAGCTGCAAGCAGCGTTGAAAGGGCCCTCGCCCCCCTGTGCACATTGGGGTGGCAGCAAGATCTTGATGGCTGCAGGTGTCCATTCAGAGCCATTGGACACAGCTCGACCGCGTACAATGTGGTTTCCTGATGGGAGTGCAAAAATTTTCTGGAGGGCGCTATGATACCATTTTGACTTGCCTGTGCACAAAATCTACAACACAGTAATCGTAATACAGGGCTCCATTAGTGTTTTGATTTTTGTAAAATTTCCAGCATGTTTAGACTTTCAAAAGAGCAATTCTTTTATAAATATTATTGGGGGCGCTATAGAGCCATTATGCCCCATTTAGTGCCAATTGATGGTTGTATTGAAGAGAATAAGACAGTTCTAATTTTTGGATGGTTTTGCAAGTTTTGGAGCATTCTAAGGCCTTAAAACATGTGTTCGTAAAATTTGGAAAAACGCAGGAAATAGCTCATAGCTCACTTCCTGTTTGGCAAAAAAATTTCAAAAAAGTAACAATTGCGGAGAATGACTAATGCAATGATCATATCAAATTTCATGAACTTTCAAGCACTTTTACCTGAACATGGCCGTATCTAGAGGGCGCTGTGGAGCCACCTGGCACCTCTCGATATAAAATAAGCATATATCTATACTTGGGCGGACAGTTTTATCAAGCTTGGAAAGTTTCAGGCAAATCCCACAAAGTATGTGGGACTAAAAGCAACTTCCTGTTTCATGGCAGGACATCAAAATTCGCCATGACGCCACGGATGCATCGTTCGATGAAATCAAAAAAGCTTTGCAATTTAACGTCAGCAAGGTTTTTAGATATCATATGCCAAATTTTAAGTTGATCGGAAAAAATCTCTAGGAGGAGTTCGTTAAAGTACGACACCTGTGAATGGCAAAAAAAAAAAAAAAAGTTGCAATTTCAATTAAAAATGGCAGCCTTCCTGTTGATTCTAGGTCATGGCACCAAGAGACTTTTTTGTTGGTCTCGGCATATTCCACATGTCTACCGAATTTCATACATGTGGGTTTACCGGGCTGCGAGGCTGCTTATTTGAAATTTTCCAGGGGGCGCTATAATGCCATTTTTGCCATGTCGATTTGTAAGTTTTTTGTCAGAGTAATACGAATGATGGTTTTTATACATTTACAAAATTTTGTGAGTTTTCGAACATGCTGAGACCCTCAAAAGGGCAATTCTTTTAAAAATCTGATTGGGGGCGCTAAAGAGCCATTGTGCCAAATTTTGTGTAAATTGATGTATAAAATTGAAGACAATAAGACAATTATAATTTGTGCAACTTTTTGCAAGATTTTGAGTATTCTAAGGCTTCCAAACATGTGTTTCTAAAATTTGGAAAAACGCAGGAAATGGCTCATAGCTCACTTCCTGTTTGGCCAAAAAACTTCAAAAAAATTACCATCACTCGACATGACAAACGCAATGACCACACCAAATTTCATGAATATTAAAGCACTTTTATCTCAACATGGCCGTGTCAAGAGGGCGCTGTGGAGCCACCTGACCACCCCCAATCCAATATCAACATGTGGGTATACTTGGAAGTAGACTATTATCAAGCCTGTGAAGTTTCGCGCAACTCTCACAAAGCATGTGTGCGTAAAACCAACTTCCTGTTTCATGGCGGAACATCAAAATTCGCCGCGACGCCACGGATACAAAGTTCGATGAATCAAAAAAAGTTTCGCAATTTAACATTGCCAAGGTGTTAAGCTGTCATATGCGAAATTTTACGTTGATCGGATAAAATCTCTGGGAGGAGTTCGTTAAAGTACGATGCCTGTGAATGGCAGAAAATTACAAAAATTTGCAAATTCAATAAAAAATGGCAGACTTCCTGTTGAGTCTAGGTCATGGCACCAAGAGACTTTTTTTTAGGTCTTGGCCTTGTACACATGTCCATCGAATTTTGTACATGTAGGTTAAACACGCTGCGAGGGCTGCTTCATTGAAATTTTCTAGGTGGCGCTGTAATGCAATTTAGCCACATCGATCTGTGAACCCTATATCCTAGTAAATAAATGACCAGCTTAATGTGTTTGCAAAGTTTTTTGAGTTTTCAAGCATGTTGATGCCCTCAAATATGCAATTATGTATTAGGGGGTGCTATAGAGCCACCATGTCACACATAGTGCCAAATGAGATATCGAATCAAGGAACTTAATATTTTAAGTCTATGAGTGAAGTTTGGTGTCTTTTCGAGTATGATAAGGCCCTCAAAAATGTGTTCGTAAAATCTGAAAAAACGCAGGAAATGGCTCATAGCTCACTTCCTGTGTGGCAAAAAAATTTCTAAAAAATTGACAAAAAAATATAAGATGACTACCATGACCCTATCAAATTTCGTGAGAATCCGAGCAAGTGCGTTCCAAATTGGCCGTGTGTTTGGTGGCGCTATAGAGCCACCGGGGCATGACCAAGCACAAAAATAATAATACTTTGCAATTTTCACCACGACTGACGTGTGGGCAAATTTTTGTGAGTTTTCGTGCATGGCAAAGCCCTCAAAAATGCGTTCTCGTAGCAGAATAAAAAGAAGAAGAAGAAGAAGAAGAAGAAGAATAAAAATCCCATCAAAAACAATAGGTTCCTCGCACCTTCGGTGCCAGGACCCGTTCCGGGCCCTGGCACCGGTCGGTGCACGGGCCCTAATAATAATAATTAAAGCTGCAAGCAGCGTTGAAAGGGCCCTCGCACCCCTCGTGCACGTTGGGGTGGCAGCAAGATCTTGATGGGTGGAAATGTCCATTCACAGCCATTGGACACTGCTGGACCGCGTACAATGTGTTTTCCTGATGGGATTGCAAAATTTTCCTGGTGGACGCTCTGATACCATTTTGACATGCCTGTGCGCAAAATTTACAACATAGTTATTGGAATACCGGGCTCCATGAGTGTCTTGATTTTCATAAATTTTCAACCACACTTAGAGCCGTAAAAAGGCAATTCTTGAAAAAATCTGATTGGGGGCGCTATAGAGCTATCATGCCACATTTAGTGGCGGTTGGTATATGAAATTCAAGAAAATGAGACACTGGTAATTTGTGCCATATTTTGCAAGTTTTGGAGCATTCTAAGGCCTTAAAACGTGTGTTCGTAAAATTCGGAAAAACGCAGGAAATGGCTCATAGCTAACTTCCTGTTTGGCCGAAAAATTTCAAAAAATTAAGCATTGCCGGGAATGAATATTTCAATGATCACACCAAATTTAATGAACATTCAAGCACTTTTATCTTAACATGGCCATATCTAGAGGGCGCTGTGGAGCCACCTGGCACCTCCCGATCTAATATTTACATATATTTATACTTGGGAGGACAATTTTATCAAGCTTGGAAAGTTTCAGGCATATCCCACAAAGGATGTGGGACTAAAAGCAACTTCCTGTTTCATGGCGGCACATCAAAATTCGCCGCGACGCCACGGATGCATCGTTCGATAAGCCCAAAAAAGCTTCGCAATTTAGCATTTGCAACGTCTTGAGATACTATGAACCAAATTTTAAGTTGATCAGATAAAATCTCTAGGAGGAGTTTGTTAAAGTACGACACCTGCGAATGGCGAAAAATAAAAAAAAGTTGAAATTTCAATTAAAAATGGCGAACTTCCTTGTGAGTCTAGGTCATGGCACCAAGAGACTTTTTTTGAGGTCGCAGGATATTCTACATGTCCACCGAATTTCATACATGCAGGTCAACCACGATGCGAGGGCTGCTTATTTGAAATTTTCCAGGGGGCGCTATATTGCCATTTTTTCCAACTCTATATGTATTTTTTTATCAGTGTAATAGGAATGATGGTTTTTAGATTGGTACAAAATTTTGTGAGTTTTTGAGCATGCTGAGACCCTCAAAAGGGCAATTTCTTTAAAAATCTGATTGGGGGCGCTATAGAGCCATTATTCCACATTTACTGCCAATTTCTGTCTTAAATTGAAGACAATCAAACAATTATAATTTTTGCAAAGTTTTGTGAGTTTTCGAGTATGCTAAAGGCTTCAAACGTGTGTTCATAAAATTTGGAATAACGCAGGAAATGGCTCATAGCTCACTTCCTGTCTGGCCTAAAAATTTCAAAAAAATAAGCATAGCCCAAAAAAACAAATGTAATGATCAGACCAAATTTCATGAACATTCAAGCACTGTTAACTCAAGATGGCCGTGTCAAGAGGGTGCTGTGGAGCCACCTGACCACACATAATCCAATATCAACATATAGGTATATTTGGAAGTCGACTCTTATTAAGCCTGTACAGTTTCGGGCAAATCTTACAAAGCATATGCGCATAAAACTAACTTCCTTTTTCATGGCGGAACATCGAAATTCGCCGTAACGCCACGGATACAAAGTTCAATGAATCCAAAAAAGCTTCGCAATTTAACATCGACAAGGTCTTTAGATGTCATATGCAAAATTTTAATTTGATCGGATAAAATCTCTAGGAGGAGTTCGTTAAAGTACGACGCCTGTGAATGGCAAAAAATTTAAAAAAATGTGCAAATTCAATTTAAAATGGCGGACTTCCTGATGGGTCTCGGTCATGGCACCAAGAGTCTTTTTTTAGGTCTTGGCATAGTACACATGTCCACTGCATTTTGTACATTACAGGTTAAACACGCTGCGAGGGCTGCTTCATTGAAATTTTCTAGGTGGCGCTGTAATGCAAATTTGCCACATCCATCTGTACATCCTATATCCTAGTAAAAAGTATGACCAGCTTAATATCTTTCCAAAGTTTCGTGAGTTTTCGAGCATGCTGATGCCCTCAAAAATGCAATTATGTATTAGGGGGCGCTATAGAGCCACCCTGTCACACCCACTGCCAAATGAGATATGGAATCAAAGAACTTAATATTTTTTGTCCCTAAGCCAAGTTTGGTGAGTTTTCGAGTATGATAAGGCCCTCAAAAATGTGTTCGTAAAATCTGAAAAAACGCAGGAAATGGCTCATAGCTCACTTCCTGTGTGGCAAAAAATTTTTTTAAAAATTGACAAAAAAATTTATGATGACTACCATGACCCTATCAAATTTCGTGAGAATCCGAGCAAGTGCGTTCCAAAATGGCCGCGTGTTTGGTGGCGCTATGGAGCCACCGGGGCATGTCCAAGCACAAAATTAATAATACTTCGTAATTTTCACCACGAGTGACGTGTGGGCAAATTTTTGTGAGTTTTCATGCATGGCAAAGCCCTCAAAAATGCGTTCTCGCAGCAGAATAAGATGAAGAAGAAGAAAAATCCCATCAAAAACAACAGGTTCCTCGCACCTTCGGTGCCAGGACCCGTTCCGGGCCTTGGCACCGGTCGGTGCTCGGGCCCTAATAATAATAAGAATAATAATAATAAACATCGCGATTTTAATAGGGCCCTCCGCAGACCACTTGCAGTCGGCTCGTGCCGTAATAATAATTAAAGCTGCAAGCAGCGTTGAATGGGCCCTCGCCCCCATGCGCACGTTGGGGTTGTGGTGAGATCCTGACGGGTGCTGCTGTACACTCACGACCATTGGACAGGTTAAGTGCCGGCCCCAACCTGAGAGAAAGTGTCGAGCGAATCGGACAAAGCTGAAGGAGTTATGATAAGTTGATACTTCGTCCACCAGAAGGCGCTCAGAGTGTAACCAAATTTGGGCAGGTGCATTCAGGGGCAGACCCTAAGCACAAATGTGAAGTTTTGAGCAAATCGGCCAATTTCAACGTCAAATGTGGCATTTTCTGTTTCCATAAGGGGGCATGATGAGCTAGATTGTTTAGGAGCACATCGAAGCATTCAGGGTGGGGCTTTTACCATGTACTGGAATTTTGAACCCATTTGGATGAAGAGTTAGGGAGAGGGAGCAGCTCGAACGTGTTTGGCGAGGCATCTGAAATGGGGACACCATGGCGGCCAGGCCCATTTAGCGACAGACATGCAGAGCCCTACTTTTGATCAGCATGGTCTCTTAATTATTTGAAATAAATATTAGTTTGATTGGACGGAATCGCTAGGAGGAGTTCGTTAAAATGCAATATGTGGAAATCGGGCCAAAATGACACATTAAAATCAAATTGGCTGACTTCCTGTTTTGAATTGACCGATGGTGCCAGAGACTTTTTGGTTCGAATTGGCAACATACACATGTGTACCAATTTTCATTTTCCTATTCCAAAAAAAACCCATATGGGGAGTGGTTTTTCAAAATTTCAAGGGGGCGCTATCGAGGCATTTTGCTGCCCTCATGGGCACCGCCCCAATCAGATGTTGGAGCTCACCACCCTTGACCAGCATATCAATTTCCATGATGATAGGAATTCATTAACAACATTGAAAACCCAAACGTATTTTCATGGCGAGGGATCCATTGTCACCGCATCGCCACACGGACGCCATTACTCGAAGCATCACAGCATTCGTAAGGTAGTTTAAGCAACTTCTATATGTTGTACAGGGGGAATAAAGTTGATGGGTTCAACTATGTGTAATCAGTACAAGTGAAAGTAAAAATTGGTCACTTCCTGTTAGTGGCCACGCCCACTGACCTACAGACATGCCGAGCACAACTTTTGATCAGCATGGTTGCTTGATGTTTCCCAGTTAATCAAATGTTGATTGGATGAAATCTTTAGGAGGAGTGCGTTAAAATACAATGTGTGGAAATCAGGCAAAAATGACACGTTAAAATCAAAATGGCCGACTTCCTGTTTGGAGTTGATAAATGATGCCAGAGACTTTTTTGTGCGTCTTGGCCAAATACACACGTGTACCAATTTTCATCTTCCTACTCCAAAAAAACCCCAATGGGGAGGGGTTTTTGAAAATTTCAAGGGGCCGCTATTGAGGCATTTTGCTGCCCTCATGGGCCCCCATTCAGATGTGAGAGCTTGCCACCCTTGACCTGTCTATCAATTTTTATGATGATACAAGTTTATTAAAGACATCAAAAACCCAAAAGTATTTTCCTGGCGAGGGATGGATAGTCGCCGCCTCACTACACGGACGCCATTATGCGTAGCTTCACAGGATTCATTAGGTAGCTTCATCAATTTGTTCTACATGTAATAGAAGTGGAATGAGGTTGATGTGTTCAACTATGTGTCATCAGTACAAGTGAAAGTAAAAACTGGTCACTTCCTGTTACCACAGGGAGGCGCTAGTTGCAAAGTGGGAAGTTAATGCATCTGGACGTTCAGGGCATTGCAATGATCATGTCCAGCAAGTTTGAAGCTACTACCTTCAAGAATGTGGGCGTGAGAGCATTGGGAATCCCGAATGTATTTTCATGGCGAGGGATCCAAGGTCACCACTTTGCCACATGGACGCCATTACTAATAGCTATACAGCGTTCATAATGTAGCTTCATCAACTTGTTCTGCATGTTTCAGAAGTAGAATGAAGTTGATGGGTTCAACAATGTGTCATCAGTACAAGTGGAAGTAACGAGTGGTCACTTCCTGTTACCACAGGGGGGCGCTATTAGCAAAGTGGGAAGTTAATATATTAGAACGTTCAGGGCAGTGCCCTCATCATGTTCAGCAAGTTTGAAGGTTCTAAAATCAAGTATTTGAGTGTGAGAGCTTTGTGAAATTTTTTCCTCAAGTCACTAAAATAAGTCACGCCCTTGCAGCCACGCCCTTTAACCAACAGATATGCAGAGCACAACTTTTGATCAGGTAGGTCTCACAATGATGTCTACCAAATTTGAAGTTGATTGGGCGTAATCCTTAGGAGGAGTTCGTTTTAAAATTCAAAAATTCAAATCAAAATGGCCGACTTCCTGTTGGGTTTAGGGCGTGGCTCCAATGGAGTTTTTTGTATGCGTTCTTACAAACGCATCAATTCAGTTCAAAATGCCATCAGGGAGCATGCCCTTGCAATGCTCAATTCAGGAATGTTTCTCAGGAATGTTAAAAAGGCTCTTAATGTCCATGTTTCAACAATAAGTCGCGTAAAACACCTTATTGAGGAATGAGGCAAGACAGCAGACTGCCCTGCTTGTGTGACAACCCCCACCCAAAACCCCCATATCTGGACTCTTTATTTCTGTGATCGTCTGAGACCAGTAACTCCCACTGCAGATGAGATAGCTGCCCCCCGCTATCACCCCATTTTTGCTGAAACCGTGAAAAATAATCTCCAAGAAGTCCATGTCTTCATATACGTCTTTTGCCCTTTGTGGATTGGACCTCTCCTCAGCTCGATGAAAAAATTGATTCGACTGAGTGAATAGACACGTTTGATGGTCAATGGCACAATGGAGGACTGTTTTCTTTCCAGAAAAGTCACGTTTCCAACTTCACAGAGCGGTTGGACGGGGGATCGTTATGCTGACGTGGTGGTGCGCGCGGTGGCACATGGTGGTGGAGTGCTGGTTAGGGTGGGAATATTCCAAGGACATTGCACCCAACTGCAGTTCATGAACAGCAACTTGAAAGCAGTGTGATTTCACGATTAGATGCTGCTGCCTATTGTCCTACCATTCATTTATGAAAACAATAACCATCCGGCATGACCATGCCAGATCCAAGTCACCCGAGTATGCACGGAATTTCTTGAGCCTGAAAACATATGTGTGCTTGAATGGCTGGCTTATTCCTCGGATTTGTCCCCCTTCCAGCATCTTTGGGATGTCCACAAGCAACAAGTTCCTCATTGGTTCCCATTTTCAGCCAATAGCCGTCAACTCTGGACTGCTCTTGAAGAGAAGTGGGAACATGTCCCCTAAGTCACCACTGACCATTTGTTAGTCCACACAGCAGAGATTTGTCGTTGTGCCGCAGGCCAAAGATGGACATACCCAATTTTGATTTGTGAAATTTGGACAATAGACCCCATCCCCTTTTATCATCACGCCATCGCAAGATTCTTGTTTGTCTTTTTAAATCATTGATCAAAATATATTGCAGTATGGTCATACAATCTGTCAACACTCATTGAAAGTACAATGAGCTTCTGAACATGGTAATATCTCTCAAAATAAGAAGTGTTGCATTTATATTTTTTTCAGCGTACTTTACCGTCCCAACTTTCTTTTGAAATATGTTGCGAGAATCAAAATTGAGAAAACAGTTTTAAAAGTCAACAAAATTCATTTGGTGAAATTTGCCTTGTGTTTCTTTTTTCTGCTGTTGCCTTCTGTATTGTCTGTGCTCTACATGTTCTTTACTTTCAGTGACCAATGCTCTCTATGAATTTTACCTCTAGTCTGTTGTACTTTTGTTTCAATGACCTAATTATATGCACTTACTGTTAACTTGCCTTTGGATAAAGCCGTCCGCTAAATAAATGTTATGTACTAGTATAGCTCTTCATCTTTTGAAATTGAAACAAACCTTTAATGAGAGTAATTTTGGGAACTTCCTTCCTTATTTATGTATTAAGAACAAGCTCCCAAGCCTCTTTCAGGGTCCGGTATTCGGACTGCATTCTTGTTCATTCTGTCCCAGTATGTTTCCCTGTCCAGTTAATTGGGAACAAGCTCCCAATCCTTCAATAGTCTTCAGGATTGGATCCGCGTTCCCCCAAAGCTACTCCCTCCTGCCTTTGGTCAATTTGGCTGTGGCAAGTCTGCACTTTACCTGGCTATCAACCTGGAAAGCCGCTAGCTGGAGATTGGCTACGCCTTTTCAACTACGCCCACAACATCTGAACTGAACTGTGCTTCTTCGTTCTGTCCCACTGCCTTCAAATTACGATCAATAAACCCTACTATTGGATCGTACTCTGTCTCCGCACTTAATTAGTGGTCACAAACAGAATACGATTGTTTCATTCTCTATTTCATTCAGGTCAGCGCCAATTTACAAATCGCTCTTTTCAGTTTTAATTTAAATTTAACATTCTAATTTTACCATCCCAAACCTTCTTTTATTTGGTGTTACAAATTCTGAAAATAAAATCAAAAACCCTTCTCTTGATAAGATTACATTATTTTGACTTAGTTTCCAATGCATATATTTGGCAAACAAGGGCTGTCATAATACAAAATTTATTAAGTGTCGCATTCTTTCCAGAATCCCGAGTGAGGATCCATCTGGACTGTCCATAATCCTCCCCAAGTCTGAGACAAATCGGATCGCTGCACTTGCTCGTGTCTGCACCAAAGAGGAGAGAGCGGCAGAATCAGAGGCCAGGGACAAGGACAGAAGGGCAGCAATGGTGAGAATTCAGAATTCAAGGTGGATTTTGCACACTGGTGAAGAGCTACTTCAGTGTAGTGGTATTAGGAACTGCCACTGATCCTTCCCATTTTATGTAACCAGCGTAGAAGCTGTATGAGACATGTTTTGTGAAGGTTGAAGTGTGATAGATGACTTGGAACAGGTTTGGTTATCCCTGATATTAACACTCTAATCATCTGTGTGAGAGAGGCTGATAGTCTGATTTCGCTGAGGTGTTCAGGGGTATACCTGTGTAAGCAGATTCAGTTTTACTGTATTGAAGTTTACAGATGTATTTCTGTTGAAGCGGATGCAGTTAGACTGAGCAGAAGTGGGAAGAGGTGTACCTGAAACATGTGGCACGCGACTGTGCTTGTATACACAGCGATAAACCCGAAGCATGCTGCCTGCTGCAGTACTCTGAAGCACAGAAATATACCTGAAACATACTGCAGCTCCAGGGCTCTGAAACACCGAGGTATACCTGAAGCATACTGCATGTTGTGGCACTCTGAAGCACAGCAGTATACCTGAAGTATAATGCACAGAGATATTCCTGAAACAATCTGCACACTGCAGTGCACTGAATCACAGCGATACACCTGAAATGTACTGCAGGATGCCGTGCTGGAAGGTTTTGGCTTCCCTTTGTTACGGATAACAAACCGCCACTGCCAGTAACCTGCCAGTAACCAAACACAAATCATGCCTTTTCTCCATAATAAAATTTACAATTTTGTCCATATTTCTTCAGTCCCCCAAGCATTAAATTAACTGCATATTAAAGAGCCAGAGCATTCACCCTGCAATGAAAAGCTACCTACTCTCACATCCGAGCTCACAACCTTACACCTTATCACTGATATTACTAGTATTACTTATATCTGAATTGTGAAATATACCTTATTTTATCAGAACAGAAATTCCACTTTCAGGAAAAATCAAACGACATATGCCTCCCTAGATTCAACAGAATGGTGCAATGAACGTACCGAGGAATCTACCGACGTGCGTGGGCTGCATGCATTTGGAGAAACGAAAACCTCAACATTCAATGTCTTTAAACGTGGTATAAATTCTACAGCAAAAAGCCATATTGAGCAAAATGCAAACAGAGTAGAAGTATAACCTGTTTTCTTTATTGATGTCCTCCTCCAGAGACAGATGTATCGGGTAGAAGGAACTGTTCAGTACTGTTTCATACGGAATAATTCCCATTGACCGCGTCCATACAACATTTACAAATCTCGTAAATGAAACTGAACACTTCAGGCCGGTTTCGGGTGTCTTTTTTTTTTTTTTTTTTTTAATCGCATCATTTTCAGCTGCGCAATACTGTTGGCTCTCTGAAGCTAAAGTGATTGCTACAGAGCAATCAGTTTTTTTCTGTCGCTAGTGATAATTTTTTGAAACTACTGGATCGATACCATGGGCAAGGATATTGACTAGTTTGCACATCAGGCTTAGCTGAGGAGTTTAATTCATGTAACTCCTGAAAAACAGGGATTGGTGGGAACTTCTCCGTACTCTAAATCATTAATAATTTCAGCTCTGCCTGCTTGTGAATATTCAATAACTGATTCGGGGGTGCAATCTCGTGGTCGAGTACTGCAACTACGTGCTTAAATTTGCAGTTCTATAGATGCAAGCGTCTACAACTGCAGAAAGGGGTTAAATGCTGAAGATATATACACTGCACAAAAAAATAAAGGGAACACGAAAATAACACATCCTAGATCTGAATGAATGAAATATTCTTATTAAATACTTTGTTCTTACCATAGTTGAATGTGCTGACAACAAAATAAAACAAAAATTATCAATGGAAATCAAATTTATTAACCCATGGACCCATGCTCTGGATTTGGAGTCACTCAAAATTAAAGCGGAAAAAACACTACAGGCTGATCCAACTTTGATGTAATGTCCTTAAAACAAGTCAAAATGAGGCTCAGTAGTGTGTGTGGCCTCCACGTGCCTGTATGACCTCCCTACAATGCCGAGGCATGCTCCTGATGAGGTGGCGGATGGTCTCCTGAGGGATCTCCTTCCAGACCTGGACTAAAGCATCCGCCAACTCCTGGACAGTCTGTGGTGCAACGTGGCGTTGGTGGATGGAGCGAGACATGATGTCCCAGATGTGTTCAATTGGATTCAGGTCTGGGGAACGGGCGGGCCAGTCCATAGCACCAATGCCTTTGTCTTGCAGGAACTGCTGAAACACTCCAGCCACATGAGGTCTAGCATTGTCTTGCATTACGAGGAACCCAGGGCTAACCGCACCAGCATATGGTCTCACAAGAGGTCTGAGGATCTCATCTCGTTACCTAATGGCAGTCAGGCTACCTCTGGCAAGCACATGGAGGGCTGTGCAGGCCCCCAAAGAAATGCCACCCCACGCCATTACTGACTCACTGCCAAACCGGTCATGCTGGAGGATGTTGCAGGCAGCAGAACGTTCTCCACGGCGTCTCTAGACTGTCACATGTGCTCAGTGTGAACCTGCTTTCATCTCTTGCAAATGCCAAACGTCCTGCACAGTGTTGGGATGTAAGCACAACCCCCACCTATGGACACTAGGCCCTCATACCATCCTCATGGAGTTGGTTTCTGACCGTTTGAGCGGACACATGCACATTTGTGGCCTGCTGGAGGTCAATTTGCAGGGCTCGGGCAGTGCACCTCCTGTTCCTCCTTGCACAAAGGCGGAGTTAGTGGTCCTGCTGCTGGGTTGTTGCCCTCCTACGGCCTCCTCCACATCTCCTGATGTAATGGCCTGTCTCCTGGTAGCGCCTCCATGCTCTGGACACTACGTTGACAGACACAGCAAACCACCTTGCCACAGCTCGCATTGATGTCCCATCCTGGATGAGCTGCACTACCTGCCACTTGTGTGGGTTGTAGAGTCCGTCTCATGCTACCACTAGAGTGAAAGCACCGCCAGCATTCAAAAGTGACCAAAACATCAGCCAGAAAGCAGAACCACTGTGGTCACCACCTGCAGAACCACTCCTTTATTGGGGGTGTCCTGCTAATTGCCTATAATTTCCACCTGTTGTCTTACCATTTGCACAACAGCATGTGAAATTGATTGTCAATCAGTGTTGCTTTCTAAATGGACAGTTTGATTTCACAGAACTTTATTATTATTATTAGGGGTTCAAGCCCGTAGGGCTGAAACCCTATTGTTTTCGCTTTTTATTATTATTATTATTATTAGGGGTTCAAGCCCTTAGGGCTGAAACCCTATTGTTTTCGCTTTTTATTATTATTATTATTATTAGGGGTTCAAGCCCGTAGGGCTGAAACCCTATTGTTTTCGCTTTTTATTATTATTATTATTATTATTAGGGGTTCAAGCCCGTAGGGCTGAAACCCTATTGTTTTCGCTTTTTATTAGGGGTTCAAGCCCGTAGGGCTGAAACCCTATTGTTTTCGCTTTTTATTATTATTATTATTATTATTAGGGGTTCAAGCCCGTAGGGCTGAAACCCTATTGTTTTCGCTTTTTATTATTTATTAGGGGTTCAAGCCCGTAGGGCTGAAACCCTATTGTTTTCGCTTTTTATTATTATTATTATTATTATTATTCCTTCTTCTTCAGAAATGTTTTTGCAAATTCCCGTGAGATGGTAAATGGCAGAGTCCTGAAATTTTGCACACTGGTTGGAAGTTGTGTGTAAATGCTAACCATGGCATTTTTAACTCAAACAACCTAATGGTGGCGCTATTATTCAAGAAAAACAGGTTTTCACTTTAAAGGTCATAGCTCCTACTGTGTAAGTCCAAATTACACGAAATTTGGTACAGACATTCCTTGGAATATTTTCTACAACTTTCCCATAAGGACCTTGAAGGTCCGCTATATTGGATTTTCCGGAATTTTGAATTTTTTGAAAATCACATTTTAAACATCTCCTCCTAAACCGTATGTCCCATTCCTTCGATATTTGGTGTGGATCATCAGTGGACCAAGCTTATAAAAAATTGCATAAAGCTTGTTGAAATTGTTATGTATGATAATTTTTTGTACAGCTTTATATTCCATTTGAAAATGAAGATTTGTTACATGCTGTTTTGCTGCCCTGCTGGTCAGCTATATTTATTTTGTTCATTGGCACCATCTGGTGGCGTACTTGTAAAATCATTAAGAAAAGTCTAGTAATTTCTCGAAGCTTCTGGCACTTTCCTGCTTGGAGGGGGCGGGATTTCCCTAGAATCCTGTGGATCTTTCTGGAAGGTTGCTAGACTATAAAAAGGCTGTGATATTAAGCAAAGAGAGACTGACAACAAAGAGAGCAGACAGCAGAAGAGAGCAGACCAGAGTTTTGTTTTGGCAACAGTTAAATAGTGGCAGTGTTATTAGAGAATTTAAATAGTGGATAATTTTTGTACAACTTTTTGTAAAGAATAAATTTGTTTTAGTTGTACTGGCCAGTTTTCTTTGTTGTGATTTTTCCAAGTCATAACAAATTGGAGGTTCCACCGAGATTGGATTCACCGAAGAGTATTATTTTAAATCTTTTGACTAGTTTAAAAACCAGCAATCATGACTTTTGATGTGGAAAGTTTTTTGAAAACTCCAACCCAGGAATTAATTTTGTTGGCAAAGAAGAAGGACTTGCTACAAATAGCCTCAACCCTTGGATTATCTGATGTGAAGTCATCAATGAAGAAACAAGAAATATTCAACATTTTGGTGCAACATTTCATCGATGAAGATATCTTTGGGGAAGAAGCAGCAGAATTAATTAAAGCTGTGGAAGTGCCTGCAACGGAGCTGCAAAGACTTGAACTCCAGCTGCGCCAAAAACAACTAGAGCTGGAAGAGAGAAGGTTGGAGAGGGAGAAGGAAAGAGAAATGGAGGAAAGAAGATTGGAGAAAGAAATGGAGGAAAGAAGGATGGAGAAAGAAATGGAAGAAAGAAGGTTGGAGAGGGAGAAGGAGAGAGAACTAGAAGAAAAAAGAATGCAGTACGAATTGGAAATGAAGAAAATAGAAGCAGGTACTGTTCCAAAATCATTTGGACTTTCTGATCATTTTGATGTGGTTAAACATATCAGACTTGTTCCTCCTTTCTTAGAAAATGATGTTGACCAATACTTTACCCATTTTGAAAAAATTGCTGAAAATTTGAAATGGCCAAAAGAGCATTGGACAATGATGTTACAAAGTGTTCTTACTGGTAAAGCTAGAAAAATCTATAACCAGTTATCTGTCCAACAGTGTGCTGATTATGATTTTGTCAAATCTGCCATTCTGAAGGGTTATGAATTAGTCCCTGAGGCTTACAGGCAAAAATTTAGGAATTCTTGCAAAGAAGCCAGTCAAACTCATGTTGAATTTGCCAGGTTAAAGGAACAGTTGTTTGATCAGTGGTGTAATTCCATGAATGTTGAAAAAGATTTTGATAGAATGAGGCAACTTATTCTGGTTGAGGAATTCAAAAGGTGTGTCCAGCCTGATATTAAGATTTTCCTTGAGGAAAAACAAGCCAATACTTTGCAAGATGTTTCTACCCTAGCTGATACTTATGCATTGACTCACAAGTCTTCTTTTGTCCAAAAATCCACTTTTTCTAAATTTCAAAGCAAGTTTCAGTCCAAGACTACTTCTAATAACACTTCTAATGATTCTAAGGCCACTTCTGAGAGGAAACCTTTCGGTGAAAAGCAATCCTCTGATTCTTTACCCTCTGTGTCTTGCCATTACTGCAAAAAGCAAGGTCACCTTATTTCTGAGTGTTATGCTCTCAAGAAAAAACAACAACGAGAAGAAACCAAGCCAACTGCTTTGACAAAGAGAGAATCTCTTGTATCAATGGTCAGTTCACCTGATCTTCTACCTTCTGTGTCTGATCCGGTTATGGAGGGTTTTGAGCCATTCATCACTGATGGTTCTGTCTCACTTTCACATGATTTTTCCTCATCTGCTCCTGTTCGAATTCTAAGGGATACTGGGTCTTCCCAATCTCTTATTCTTGCAGATATTCTGCCTTTCTCGGACAAATCGTCTACTCAGGCTAATGTCCTTATTCAAGGAGTAGAATGTGGTTTTACAAGTGTACCTCTCCATAATGTTCATCTCAAATCAGACTTGGTCTCTGGACCTGTTACTGTTGGTGTTAGGTCTTCTCTTCCTTTCAAAGGCATTCATTTGCTTCTTGGTAATGATCTTGCTGGGGATAAGGTTGTGCCCTACCCTATTGTAACTGACACTCCTTTGATTCATCAAGAATCTGACTCTATAGAGGAGGAAATTCCAGACCTCTATCCTTCATGTGCAGTTACTCGTTCTATGTCCAAAAAGGCTATTCAGGATGTTGCTGACCTGGACTTTAACCTGGCTGACACCTTCATTGGGCAGTCTTTTCATCAGGAACCTTCCAGTCCTGAGATGTCTGGGAAATCTTCAGACTTGTCCTTGTCAGGTCATTCTAATGACATTTTGTCTCGTAAACAACTTATTCATGAGCAACAACAAGCTCGTGATCTAGCGCATCTCCTACCACAGGCTGCAAGTGAACAAGAGGCTACTCAAGTTCCTGTCTGTTTTTACTACAAAAATGGTGTGCTTATGAGAAAGTGGCGTCCACCTGATGTTCCTGCAGATGAAGAGTGGATGATCACCCATCAAATTGTTCTTCCAAAGCCGTACCGTCAAGAAACTCTTAGTCTGGCCCATGACAATCCTATGTCAGGTCATTTGGGTATCAAGAAGACCCTTCAACGTGTCAGAAACCACTTCTTCTGGCCTTCCATGAGGTCAGATGTACAGGAGTACTGCAAATCCTGTCATACTTGTCAAATGGTAGGGAAGCCGAACCAAAATATTCCAAAGGCTCGACTTAAGCCCATTCCCGCTTTTGAAGAACCTTTCAGTCGGATCATCATTGACTGTGTTGGACCATTGCCGAAGACTAGGTCTGGTTGTGAGTACTTACTGACTATCATGTGTGCTTCCACCCGGTTTCCTGAGGCAATTCCACTTCGTAATATCAAGGCGAAGACTATCATCAAGGCTCTAACCAAGTTTTTCTGCTTAGTTGGTCTTCCTAAGTCTATTCAGTCTGATCAAGGATCAAATTTCATGTCAGGCATATTTCAACAAGTTATGCATGAGCTTGGTATTAAACAATACAGGTCATCAGCTTACCATCCTGAGAGTCAAGGTGCTTTGGAGAGGTTCCATCAAACCCTGAAGAACATGATAAGGACCTACTGCCTTGACACAGAGAAAGATTGGGATGAAGGTGTTCATCTTCTTCTGTTTGCTGCCCGTGAAGCTGTTCAGGAGTCTCTTGGGTTCAGTCCTTTTGAGCTCGTTTTTGGGCATACAGTCCGTGGACCTCTGAAGCTACTGAAGGAAAAGTTGCTCGCTGAAGATGATGTCCCAATGAACTTGCTTCAGAATGTCTCTGACTTCCGTAATCGTCTCTCTAAAGCCTGTGACTTTGCTAAGTCTAATCTCAAAGAAGCTCAGGGCAAAATGAAAGCCAGATATGACCTTCATTCAAAAGATAGAAGTTTCAAAACTGGTGACAAAGTTCTTGCACTTTTGCCAGTTCCTGGAAACCCTCTAAGGGCCCGATATTTCGGCCCTTACACTGTCCTCAAAAAGGTCAGTGATCTAAATTATGAAATTTCAACTCCTGGAAGGAGGAAACAAAAACAAATGTGTCACATCAACATGCTGAAAGAATACATTGATAGAGACACTCAGCAAAAGCCAGTCAATGTGGTAAATACAGTTGAACTGGAAAATTCCAAAGAAGATTGTGACTGCCCCTTAGAAAATGAACCTGGTCAAGTCAAACCAGTTGATGCAAAAGTCAAAGTTATCACTGAATTTCCTGAGCCAACAACTAAAAGACAGCTCATGAGATTTCTAGGGATGGATGGCTACTACAGAAAATTCTGTAAAAATTTCTCTATCATCTCTGAACCTTTGACAAATTTACTGAAGAAAAATGCAAAATTTGTTTGGGATGAAAAATGTCAAAATTCATTTGACCAGCTGAAAGCGATTCTCAAAAATGCACCAGTTCTCTTATCTCCCAATTTCAAAAAGGAGTTCAAGTTGGCAGTTGATGCCAGTGACATTGGTGCAGGTGCAGTTTTACTGCAAGAAGACACTGATGGAGTAGATCATCCTGTTTGTTACTTTTCCAAAAAGTTTGATAAACATCAGAAAAACTACTCAACAATTGAAAAAGAATGTTTGGCACTTGTTTTGGCTTTACAACATTTTGAAGTCTATTTGACTTGTTCAGCTACTTCCATCAAGGTCTTCAGTGATCACAATCCCCTCACATTCTTGCACAAGATCAAAAACAAGAATCAAAGATTACTGAGATGGAGTTTACTTTTGCAAGAGTATGATTTGGACATTTCTCACATCAGGGGAAAAGATAATGTAATCCCAGATACACTTTCACGCATGTAATTTTATTTCCTTTTTTTGATTGTGAAAAATGTAATTTTACTTTTCTATTTGATTGTGAGACGTACACTGGTTGTTATGTATATGATTATTATCATAATCAATAATACGTTTGTGTAAAGTTCAATATTGTTCTGATTATAAAACTGTGTTAGTTTTAACAAAAGAAAGCTTTTAGCAAACCTTTCTTTTCTTAAAGAGGGGAGGTGTTATGTATGATAATTTTTTGTACAGCTTTATATTCCATTTGAAAATGAAGATTTGTTACATGCTGTTTTGCTGCCCTGCTGGTCAGCTATATTTATTTTGTTCATTGGCACCATCTGGTGGCGTACTTGTAAAATCATTAAGAAAAGTCTAGTAATTTCTCGAAGCTTCTGGCACTTTCCTGCTTGGAGGGGGCGGGATTTCCCTAGAATCCTGTGGATCTTTCTGGAAGGTTGCTAGACTATAAAAAGGCTGTGATATTAAGCAAAGAGAGACTGACAACAAAGAGAGCAGACAGCAGAAGAGAGCAGACCAGAGTTTTGTTTTGGCAACAGTTAAATAGTGGCAGTGTTATTAGAGAATTTAAATAGTGGATAATTTTTGTACAACTTTTTGTAAAGAATAAATTTGTTTTAGTTGTACTGGCCAGTTTTCTTTGTTGTGATTTTTCCAAGTCATAACAAAATCTTATTTCGTTTCAAAGATATTAACCAATGAAATTCATCAGGGGCGTGGCTTAGCACATAAATGGACAAAATTCAACAACCACTGAACCAATCATCACAGAACTTGCAGAATATGTCCATATAATGACCAGGAACATATCCTGACAGGCTCATGCAAATCGGCACTTAGGGGGCGCTATAACAAAAATCAGGCTATAAATCAGCAACTGCTTGTCCTATAGCCATAAAACTCACAGGATATATTCATGTGAGTACCCAAAACATACCCAGAAAATTTCATACTACTTGACTGATAGGGGGCGCTATAACTGCTAAACAAAGCAGAATGGTATAACACAAATCAGACTATAAATCAGAAATTGTTTGGCCTATAGCCATAAAACTCACAGGATATATTCAAATTAGTACCAGCAACATACCCAGAAAATTTCATATAAATTGACTGATAGGGGGAGCTATAAATACGAAACAAAGCAGAATGGTATAACCCAAATCAGACTATAAATCAGCAATTGTTTGACCTATAGCCATCAAACTCACAGGATATCTTCACATAAGTACCTACAACCTAACCAGAAAATGTCAATTAAATTGACTGATAGGGGGCGCTATAACTGCTAAACAAAGCAGAATGGTAAAACACAAATCAGACTATAAATCAGAAATTGTTTGGCCTATAGCCATAAAACTCACAGAATATATTCAAATAAGTACCTGCAACATGCCCCGAAAATTTCACTTAAATTGACTGATAGGGGGAGCTGTAACTACTAAACAAAGCAGAATGGTGTAACACAAATCAGATTATAAATCAGCAATTGTTTGACCTTTAGCCATAAAACTCACAGGATATATTCACATAAGTACCTGCAACCTAACCAGAGAATTTCATCCAATTTGACTGATAGGGGGCGCTATAACTGCTAAACAAAGCAGAATGGTATAACACAAAACAGACTATAAATCAGCAATTGTTTGACCTATAGCCATAAAACTCACAGGATATATTCACATAAGTACCTGCAACCTAAACAGAAAATGTCATTGAAATTGACTGATAGGGGGCGCTATAACTGCTAAACAAAGCAGAATGGTATAACACAAATCAGACTATAGATCAGCAATTGTTCTTCCCATAGCCATAAAACTCACAGGATATATTCTTATAAGTACCTCAAACATACTCTGAAATTTTTGCTCAAAATGACTGATAGGGGGCGCTATACATGCAAAACAAAGCAGCGTGGTATGACACAAATCAGACTATAAATCAGATATTGTTTGTCCTATAGCCATAAAAGTCACAGGATATATTCATATAAGTACTTGAGACGTACTCTGAAAATTTCATTGAAATTGTTCGATAGGGGGTGCAATAAATGCAAAACAAAACTACGTAATGTTACACAAATCGGACTATAAATCATAACTTGTTTTTCCACTCTTTACAAAACTCACAGGATATGTCCACATAAGAACCTGAAACATAGCCTGAAATTTTCTATCAAATCTACCAGTAGGGGGCGCCATAAATCACAAGATAGACTAACATAACACAAATCAGACTATACATCATAAATTGTTGGTCCAATCATTACACTGGAAAAATAGCTCCACATAAATACCTAAAACACACTCTTAAAGTGGTTTTTGTCCTTTGCTTTGTTTGCTATCGTGGCAGCGGGGGCAGTCAGCTCCGTCCAGCTGTCCATTATGTCCCGTTTGTTCTGAACGCGATATCTCAAGAACGGTTTGACCGATTCAATTTATCTTTGGTGCTGAGGTATATTGGTTTGACGTGCCGATCCAAGTAGATTTCGGTGACCTTGGCATTATTCTCAAGGTCATTACGATCATTTGACCACTTACAAATTCCTTGTCAACATATCTCAAGAACGGTTTGACCGATTCCATTCATCTTTGGTGTCAAGGTGTATTAAGGGCGGGGGACATGGTGTTCAGCTCTGTCTGTCTGTCTGTCGGTCATGTCCCATTTGTTGTGAACTCGATATCTCAGGAATGGTTTGACCGATTCCATTCATTTTTGGTGTCAAGGGGTTTATGATAGAATCTGATGGATAAGCATGGATAAAAGAATAGGGGGTTTGTAGATGAAATGGGTGTGGAAAGTTTAAAGTAAGGTTTTTAAAAAATATATATATATATTTTTTTATTTATATATATAAGTCAGGTCAAGGAGTTGGACTGTAAGTCTTTTGTATGGTCTACACTCTGGAACAGATGGTGGCGGTAATGCACCAATAAGCTGGAAATTCACCGCCGTTAAACTAGAAGAAGAAGAAGATACACGCTCATTCTCTGTGCAATAGATGTAAAAATGGCAGCTACAACTGGATCCGCGGAAAACACGGATATTTCACTGCGAAATAACTTTTTCTCAAGGCGTAGCGTCACACTGGAAGAGCAAAAGAGCATGAAGGAGCTTGGACCTGACCGACCCGATTTAAAGATTCTGCAGCAGGCAAGTGATCGTGGACGAGCTGACACCCGGGGCTTCTCCCGCACTTGTTACGACAAACAGCGATGGCTAGCTGGGTTAGCAACGCCTTTTATTGCTTTTCCTGTTTGCTGTTCCAAGTTTGATAGATTTAACAGGGCCACCGTGAAAAGAACAGTACATCTACTACTGAGGGTCTGGCCAGGAATATGTGCCCCATTCTGTAATTTACCATGCGAGATACCATTTTGAAATATCCTGAGCCCTATTTCATGCTGAGAAGCCAGTTTTTGCTGCGAACGTTATTCCTGTCCGATGTGTGGTCAACGTTCGTTCTGCATTCCGCATTTAAGTCCCTATTTTATAACAACCGGTAGTGTGAAAGCTGGGTATATTGCTAACGGATGTTTACTTCTTGGCCTTGTAGAATCTTCACCAACTCGCGTTTGTGTCCCTTGTCATAAAGGTAAAAATTTCCGTCCACAGTGATAACGTTAGCAACAACCTGTAATTCCAGTACAGCACTGCTGTGAGATTTGGCGGCTGCTGGCAGGGTATTTACCCCGTTTTGTGCAGATTTGTTCGCCAGTGGAAACGGAGCTGCAGATTTATGCACGCAGTTGCAATATTCTATCACTAGATGGCACACCCAGATCAGTTATTGAATTTTCACATGCATGCCAAGTTCGAACGTTTTTTATATTAAACGGTCAAACTCTCTCCAGTCCCTGTCAAACCAACCTTGGTTTGACTTAAAGGGGTTGGCACATCCATACGACAGGGTAGCCCAACAGTGTCTCTCCTTCCTCTCAGAACTCCAGGATGGATGAGGAACATGGAAATGAGTGGGCAGGATTGACTCATTATCCAGTGTATGAATTTTATTGCCTCAAAATAATACCGTGGGAAAAACTTTGCATTTAAAGTCACTGTTCAAGAGTAGATTTGCAGACTTTTAACAAAGCCCTGCTTATTGTGGATTAGCAGTTTGGTCACTGGTTTGCCTTCCCTTTACTCTTTGGCATTGGCTCAGTCTTGGCACCGTTTGAGTTCCGTCCTGTGAACACCAATTTTCCGTTCATGTAACATCAGCAACAAGACCAAATTTTTAAATCCCCCCCTTTGTTTTTACCAAAATTGCAGCAATCCAGGTCTGAAACTTCCTGTAAACATTTGTTTTTATGTCATCGATGAAATAAGCCGCATATATACCATTAATTTATAATTTCATCCTGTTAAGTACAGTGAGACCTGTTGGTTACACTTTTCTGTGAAATCTGTCATATATGTATATAAATATGTAATTTACCGCAGCTGTAGGGTGCTGGAAAAGCATGAAAATACACCTTGAAAATCCTTGAAAAGTCCTTGAATTTCACTTTGTAAAAGGTGTACTAACCCCGTAGACAACATCACAGTGGTGTGTTTTTAGATTTTTTTTTTCTGTTTAACAAAGTTCCCTTTTTTGTTTGCATCTTTACAGAACATCAAAATCCCAGTTAGTTGGTGGAATATCTTTAACATGACTGCTTTTACAATCAATCTGTAAGTAATGTTAGGACATAGTGATCTGTGGACATAGGGGATACATTGTCAATTCGTAATAAAGGGGTGCAAAGCATGAAAAACTATAGGCTACATTTTCCTTCTTAATAACTGACTGTCGACATCACGGCAGCTTTCCAGTGTGCTGTGCCTAGGTAAATTACCGCCCCCCCAAAATTTTTGACACCAGCCCACCCCAGTCGATTTCCGTCACCTTGCGGGGGCCACGTTTAGTGACACTTGTTTTTTAAGCTGTTAAAGCTTTCAACTACTAATGGTCATTCTTGGCTTGAACCCCGGAATTGCCGCTCGTGGCTATATTTAGGGGTTCAAGCCCGTAGGGCTGAAACCCTATTGTTTTCGCTTTTTATTAGGTGGCCAAGCCAGCTGGCTTGGGCCACCTCTTATTTTTGCTGGGATTATTATTACTATTCTTATTTTTTTATTCTTCCTCCACTTTTCATTGCTTATAAAATCAAAACCATTGCAGCTAGTGATCTGCTTTTTGGTATGTAAACATAATGTCGCGGGGGACAACTTTTCGTATTTTCAAAATGAAAGTAGGTCACTACGTTTGGCGGCCATCTAGGATGACGTCACAAATCTTTAAACGTCTTCTTCTCAAGAACGGCTTCACACAGGGCAATGAAACTTAAAATATAACATCTGTGTATACTTCTCTATTGAGTTTGTTTCTCTAGTGCGTGAAAAGTGATTAATTATTGATTTATTGCTAATTACGTTAATTACAAAAGTAGGTCGAGCTCAAAATGCACCGATTTTGATCGTTCAAAATCTGTTTATTTGTAATATGGAACGCTGATGACAACTTTATGACTTTTCAAAGCGAAAGTAGGTCATGGGATTTGGCAGCCATCTTGGACGACGTCACAAATCTTTAACAAGCTTCTTCTTTAGACTGGCTTAACATCGGTTGACGAAATATGAAATATAACATCTTGTGATATTTCTCTAGTTACTTTGTTCGTTTGATCTATGAAAACGTGTCAATTAGCCAATAATCGCTATTTACATTAATTAGAAAAGTAGGTCAAAATTAAAATTGGCCAATTTTGATCTATCAAAATCGATTTATATGCAATGTGAGACGCTGATTACAAATATGATATTAATATTTTTTCTATGTCACTGATTTTTTAATTTCCCGCCAAAAACTAGATCAAACCGAAAATTGGCACATTTTGATCATTCAAAGTCAATTTATATCCAATGTGGGACGCTGATTACAAATATGATGTCATTTTTTTCTAGGCCACGTCATTTTTGAATTTCTCGCCAAAAACTGACAACTCAACTTTTCTCAACTTTCAGCGCTCGTATTTTGATAATGCTAGCAGATAGAGGCTCGCGGCTGGTGCCAAAATGTAGGTATTTGTCATACCTTTCGGGTAGGTTGCCACAGCTTTGATCTCCAACCAATAGCTTTCTTGGTACAGGTAATGACATAATTACGTCAGACCATCATCATTTCCACAGTTTTCATTGTTCTTTCAAGATTTTTTCATTGGTAGATGCCACCACTTTTCATTATGCAAAATAAATTAGTCTTACGCCGTTAGACCGGAAGTGACGAATAAATAGTGGGGGACGAACCTTTTATTTTTCAAAACCAAAGTTAAATACGATGTTGCTTTTTCTACGTCACGTGTTTTATTTATTTCCCGCCCAAAAAAGCTGAAAAAATGTCTCGTCAATTTGACAACAGTAGCACATAAAAGCATGCGGTTTGTGTCACAATGTACAAATTTGTCTTACATTTTGTGAAAGTTGCAACAGCTTGGATGTTTAAAGGGGAACTTTGCTACCATAACGAAAACTGTTATTTCTTTTCAAAGTCGACTGTTATTACGCACAGTTTGTGTAGGGACTGGTCGTGAATAAAAATATTAGCAGAAAGAAGTTTTAAAAAGCTCATGAGTAGCCAATTTTCAACCCTGTCGAGTCGCATTCAGTCAAAAGGCTTTTACTCTGTGACGTCACGCAGTGAAAAGTTCGAACGTTGGCGGCGTGTTTGAAACACAGGCGCTTGGCGACGGCCAGAAATATTGATATTATTAAAATACATGATACCGCAGCCTACCCGCCTATTCTCTATTTATAGATAGAGAATATGCAGGTAGGCTGCGGTATCATGTATTTTAATAATATCAATATTTCTGGCCGTCGCCAAGCGCCTGTGGTTTGAAAGCATGGCCGACAACGCGAGGCCAGGATAGTGACGGCGTATGTGGTGATTCCTGTGGTGAAGCCCGGCTTAGAATCGCGACGACTGGAGTATCGGAAAAGTACCGATTTGTGCTGCTTTGCACCGATTCCTAAGCTGGAGAGATTTCCAACGGCGTAGTAGGTAATGCGGACATTATTGGCGAAGATCTACTACGCTGCACTGCGGCATTGTCTGTAACGTCTTTGACAAGAGTGGTTTGTTTTGAAAGGTTGAAAGCATGTGGGCGACACATGACGTTCCAATCTTTCACTGTATGACGTAATGCGCCAAAGGACGTCGATTCATCGGAGTAGAGCCGCACACACTATAATTGCTATTTTTTGCTCGTTTTTGTTTCGCTTTTTTGAAAATCCCTTTTATGAGTCATGTCTATACGTATTTGAGATTATTTTAAAGAAAACATGCCTTCAGCAACAAAGTTCCCCTTTAACCAATAGTTTTCGAGATATAGGTGATGACGTCATAATTATGTCAAACCACGACAACTTCCACATTTTTCAGTGTTCCTTCAATATTTGTTCACCAGAAGATACCACTACTTCTCATTGTGTCTGTGTGCAAAATAAAAGAGTCTTAGACCGTAAGAGGAGTCACAAAGTTTGAAAATTGAACTTATCAAACTAAAAATGACGCAGGTGACAATCCAGAAGCCCTACAATGAATGGGAGGTTGACTTAAAGGGAAGTTGACTGAAAGGTGAGGTCGACTGATTGATTGATTGAATGATTGATTGAGGTTTTACGCCGTACTGACGACTATTTCACTTATATGACGGCGGGCCAGTTTTTAACTGGCCACATGGCAGGCTACTACGCCGAGCCGACATTCCTGCCAGACTGCAGCGAATAATCCTAGCCTAACCTATCCATAGCCATACCGTCGAATACACTGGTCAGTCCTCGGAATAAATTCCTATGACCGTGTTCAACATGAGCCCTTTTAATGTTCCCCTTTGCCAAATAGGCAGAGCACTCAGACAAGGCAAAACTCAACCAGGCTGAGAGACCCAAGGGAGTGAGGTCGACCGAAAGTGGAGTTCGGACCGACTGGGGCTTGGCCACCGGTGCATCGCCGCTCGGTAGCGGCTATATTTATTATTAGGGGTTCAAGCCCGTAGGGCTGAAACCCTATTGTTTTCGCTTTTTATTATTATTATTATTAGGTGGCCAAGCTAGCTGGCTTGGGCCACCTCTTGTTTTTGCTGGGATTATTATTATTATTCTTATTTTTTTTATTCTTCCGCCACTTTTCATTGCTTATAAAATCAAAACCATTGCAGCTAGTGATCTGCTTTTTGGTATGTAAACATAATGTCGCGGGGGACAACTTTTCGTATTTTCAAAATGAAAGTAGGTCACTACGTTTGGCAGCCATCTTGGATGATGTCACAAATCTTTAACAAGCTTCTTCTTAAGACTGGCTTAACATCGGTTGACGAAATATGAAATATAACATCTTGTGATATTTCTCTAGTTACTTTGTTCGTTTGATCTATGAAAACGTGTCAATTAGCCAATAATCGCTATTTACATTAATTAGAAAAGTAGGTCAAAATTAAAATTGGCCAATTTTGATCTATCAAAATCGATTTATATGCAATGTGAGACGCTGATTACAAATATGATTTCATTTTTTTCTAGGCCACGTGATTTTTGAATTTCCCGCCAAAAACTAGATCAAACCTAAAATTGGCACATTTTGATCATTCAAAGTCAATTTATATTCAATGTGGGACGCTGATTACAAATATGATGTCATTTTTTTCTAGGCCACGTCATTTTTGAATTTCTCGCCAAAAACTGAAAACTATTTTCTCAACTTTCAGCGCTCGTATTTTGATAATGCTAGCAGATAGAGGCTCGCGGCTGGTGCCAAAATGTAGGTATTTGTCATACCTTTCGGGTAGGTTGCCACAGCTTTGATCTCCAACCAATAGCTTTCTTGGTACAGGTAATGACATAATTACGTCAGACCATCATCATTTCCACAGTTTTCATTGTTCTTTCAAGATTTTTTCATTGGTAGATGCCACCACTTTTCATTATGCAAAATAAATTAGTCTTACGCCGTTAGACCGGAAGTGACGAATAAATAGTGGGGGACGAACCTTTTATTTTTCAAAACCAAAGTTAAATACGATGTTGCTTTTTCTACGTCACGTGTTTTATTTATTTCCCGCCCAAAAAAGCTGAAAAAATGTCTCGTCAATTTGACAACAGTAGCACATAAAAGCATGCGGTTTGTGTCACAATGTACAAATTTGTCTTACATTTTGTGAAAGTTGCAACAGCTTGGATGTTTAAAGGGGAACTTTGCTACCATAACGATATGACGGCGGGCCAGTTTTTAACTGGCCACATGGCAGGCCACTACGCCGAGCCGACATTCCTGCCAGACTGCGGCGAATAATCCTAGCCTAACCTATCCATAGCCATACCGTCGAATACACTGGTCAGTCCTCGGAATAAATTCCTATGACCGTGTTCAACATGAGCCCTTTTAATGTTCCCCTTTGCCAAATAGGCAGAGCACTCAGACAAGGCAAAACTCAACCAGGCTGAGAGACCCGAGGGAGTGAGGTCGACCGAAAGTGGAGTTCGGACCGACTGGGGCTTGGCCACCGGTGCATCGCCGCTCGGTAGCGGCTATATTTATTATTATTTTCCTTCTTCTTCAGAAATGTTTTTGCAAATTCCCGTGAGATGGTAAATGGCAGAGTCCTGAAATTTTGCACACTGGTTGGAAGTTGTGTGTAAATGCTAACCATGGCATTTTAAACTCAATCAGCCTAATAGTGGCGCTATTATTCAAGAAAAACAAGTTTTCACTTTAAAGGTCATAGCTCCTACTGTGTGAGCCCAAATTACACGAAATTTGGTACAGACATTCCTTGGAATATTCTCTACAACTTTCCCATAAGAACCTTGAAGGTCCGCCCTATTGGATTTTCCGGAATTTTGAATTTTTTGAAAAACACATTTTAAACATCTCCTCCTAAACCGTATGTCCGATTCCTTCGATATTTGGTGTGGATCATCAGTGGACCAAGCTTATAAAATATTGCATAAAGCTTGTTGAAATCTCATTTTGTTTCCAAGATATTAACAAATGAATTTCATCAGGGGCGTGGCTTAGCACATAAATGGACAAAATTCAACAACCACTGGACCAATCATCACAGAACTTGCAGAATATGTCCATATAATGACCAAGAACATACCCTGACAGGCTCATGCAAATCGGTCCTTAGGGGGCGCTATAACAAAAATCAGGCTATAAATCAGTAATTGCTTGTCCTATAGCCATAAAACTCACAGGATATATTCATATGAGTACCCAAAACATACCCAGAAAATTTCATACTACTTGACTGATAGGGGGCGCTATAACTGCTAAACAAAGCAGAATGGTATAACACAAATCAGACTATAAATCAGAAATTGTTTGGCCTATAGCCATAAAACTCACAGGATATATTCAAATTAGTACCAGCAACATACCCAGAAAATTTCATTTAAATTGACTGGTAGGGGGAGCTATAACTACTAAACAAAGCAGAATGGTATAACACAAATCAGACTATAAATCAGCAATTGTTTGACCTATAGCCATAAAACTCACAGGATATATTTACATAAGTACCTGCAACCTAACCAGGGAATGTCATTCAAATTGATGGATGGGGGGCATTATAACTGCTAAACAAAGCAGAATGGTATAACACAAATCAGACTATAAATCAGCAATTGTTAGACCTATAGCCATAAAACTCACAGGATATATTCACATAAGTACCTGCAACCTAACCAGAAAATGTCATTCAAATTGTCTGATAGGGGGCGCTATAACTGCTAAACAAAGCAGAATGGTATAATACAAATCAGACTATAAATCAGCAATTGTTTGACCTATAGCCATAAAACTCACAGAATTTATTCAAATAAGTACCTGCAACATACCCCGAAAATTTCAATTTTTTTTTTATATATATATATATATATAAGTCAGGTCAAGGAGTTGGACTGTAAGTCTTTTGTATGGTCTACACTCTGGAACAGATGGTGGCGGTAATGCACCAATAAGCTGGAAATTCACCGCCGTTAAACTAGAAGAAGAAGATACACGCCCATTCTCTGTGCGATAGATGTAAAAATGGCAGCTACAACTGGATCCGCGGAAAACTCGGATATTTCACTGCGGAATAACTTATCTCAAGGCGTAGCGTCACACTGGAAGAGCAAAAGAGCATGAAGGAGCTTGGACCTGACCGACCCGATTTAAAGATTCTGCAGCAGGCAAGTGATCGTGGACGAGCTGACACCCGGGGCTTCTCCCGCACTTGTTACGACTAACAGCGATGGCTAGCTGGGTTAGCAACGCCTTTTATTGCTTTTCCTGTTTGCTGTTCCAAGTTTGATAGATTTAACAGGGCCACCGTGAAAAGAACAGTACATCTACTACTGAGGGTCTGGCCAGGAATTTGTGCCCCATTCTGTAATTTACCATGCGAGATACCATTTTGAAATATCCTGAGCCCTATTTCATGCTGAGAAGCCAGTTTTTGCTGCGAACGTAATTTCTGTCCGATGTGTGGTCAACGTTCGCTCTGCATTCCGCATTTAAGTCCCTATTTTATAACAACCGGTAGTGTGAAAGCTGGGTATATTGCTAACGGATGTTTACTTCTTGGCCTTGTGGAATCTTCACCAACTCGCGTTTGTGTCCCTTGTCAGAAAGGTAAAAATTTTTGTCCACAGTGATAACGTTAGCAACAACCTGTAATTTCAGTACAGCACTGCTGTGAGATTTGGCGGCTGCTGGCAGGGTATTTAAACCGTTTTGTGCAGATTTGTTCGCCAGTGGAAACGGAGCTGCAGATTTATGCACGCAGTTGCAATATTCTATCACTAGATGGCACACCCAGATCAGTTATTGAATTTTCACATGCATGCCAAGTTCGAACGTTTTTTATATTAAACGGTCGAACTCTCTCCAGTCCCTGTCAAACCAACCTTGGTTTGACTTAAAGGGGTTGGCACATCCATACGACAGGGTAGCCCAACAAAGTGTCTCTCCTTCCTCTCAGAACTCCAGGATGGATGAGGAACATGGAAATGAGTGGGCAGGATTGACTCATTATCCAGTGTATGAATTTTATTGCCTCAAAATAATACCGTGGGAAAAACTTTGCATTTAAAGTCACTGTTCAAGAGTAGATTTGCAGACTTTTAACAAAGCCCTGCTTATTGTGGATCAGCAGTTTGGTCACTGGTGTGCCTTCCCTTTACTCTTTGGCATTGGCTCAGTCTTGGCACCGTTTGAGTTCCGTCCTGTGAACACCAATTTTCCGTTCATGTAACATCAGCAACAAGACCAAATTTTTAAATCCCCCCCTTTGTTTTTACCAAAATTGCAGCAATCCAGGTCTGAAACTTCCTGTAAACATTTGTTTTTATGTCATCGATGAAATAAGCCGCATATATACCATTAATTTATAATTTCATCCTGTTAAGTACAGTGAGACCTGTTGGTTACACTTTTCTGTGAAATCTGTCATATATGTATATAAATATGTAATTTACCGCAGCTGTAGGGTGCTGGAAAAGCATGAAAATACACCTTGAAAATCCTTGAAAAGTCCTTGAATTTCACTTTGTAAAAGGTGTACTAACCCCGTAGACAACATCACAGTGGTGTGTTTTTAGATTTTTGTTTTTCTGTTTAACAAAGTTCCCTTTTTTGTTTGCATCTTTACAGAACATCAAAATCCCAGTTAGTTGGTGGAATATCTTTAACATGACTGCTTTTACAATCAATCTGTAAGTAATGTAAGGACATAGTGATCTGTGGACATAGGGGATACATTGTCAATTCGTAATAAAGGGGTACAAAGCATGAAAAACTATAGGCCACATTTTCCTTCTTAATAACTGACTGTCGACATCGCAGCAGCTTTCCGGTGTGCTGTGCCTAGGTAAATTGCGCCCCCCCAAAATTTTTGACACCAGCCCACCCCAGTCGATTTCCGTCACCTTGCGGGGGCCACGTTTAGTGACGCTTGTTTTTTAAGCTGTTTAAGCTTTCAACTACTAATGGTCATTCTTGGCTTGAACCCTGGAATTGCCGCTCGCGGCTATATTTTTAGTATTAGTATTAAATGATCTCAAACCACGAACATGACAAAACCAAGGTGTGAAGCTTTATTTATTCACATATCTCATTAGTGTCTGTTTATTTCATGTAGTACACCAAATATAAATGTTATTAACATTCTGGCAAGCTTTCAGAATAAGCTGCTCGTCCATATCAGGTCTCTGGCGGGAAAAGAATGATAGGAATCCACACATCATTGCTGCCAATTTATGTATCTGAAATGCTCAGTCTGCAAAGTAATTATATTTGAACCCCCCCCCCCCCCCCCGCTTCGCTTCGCTCACTCGCTTGATCGCTGTGCTCCTTTGATGTGCCCAAATTCAGGTAATCTCAAGGCCTGCTTAACCCATAATCATCATGGTCCAGGATAAATATTTTTCAAAGCACTGTCTGGGAAGAGGGGAGGAGGTCTGAAAAAAGTACTCTCGGTATGCTTTTGAAAAATGTTTAATAAATGGATGACCCTGCACTATAGTGGGACACTGCTCACTGTAGTGTTTTGTCTAACAAAGACACCCTTCAAACATTGCCTGCTGTAGTACTCTACACTGTAGTGTACACTGTAGTGTTCTGTGGGACAGAGATTTGCCTGCACTGCTCACACTCCTCAATCTTGATTACAAATAGGAAGCCATCGAGGAGAGGAAGATGAAGATGCACCAGGCTGATACATTGCGGAGGAAGAACCAGGGTTTGAACACCCTAGAGATGGAAGCCCGGGACAATGCCCAGTACTTGCTTGAGCAGGCCAACAAGATGCGTGTTGAGCAGGAGGACGAGGTCAAGAAGATCAACGAGGTGCTGGGACTCTCCTGAGTTGTTTTTTGTCTTTCTATTCTTTCTTTCTCAAAGTTTTTCTCTTATTCTCAATGGCTAAATTTCTCCATCTTTCATTCTTTCTCCTGTCTGATTCTTTTTGATTGTTTCTATCTCTTTCTTTCCCTGTCTCTGCTCCTTATCACTTTTTTCAATGAAAATATTTAGGCTCTTGTTTTTATGTGTAAAAACACACTAGTTTCTCATTACATAAAAATGTGAGCTGCACTGGTGGTTTGAGTTGGGGTCTGAGTGATTATAATGCTCTCGGATTAGTGTCAGTAAAAATAATGGCATTGACTGTGTGCACGCTTTAGGCTGGAGTTATCACAACATTACATAACATGAGTGGCGAGAACAGGCCGTTCAGCCCGACTAGGCTCGCCAGTCTCTTTTAACTATTGTGAATATATCACTTCAGATACTCAATGTCTCATTGGTATCTAGCTTCAAGTCAAGCCTGCTTTTGAAAATTGCCAAGGTTTCTGCCTCAACAATATGTCCAGGCAAGCTGTTCCACATCTAAATTACTCTTTGGGTGAAAACATATTTCCTAATATCAGTGCTAAATTTACCCTTGGTCAATGTCCATTAATGACCCGAGTTCTACTAACAGAATTTGGCTGAAGGAATCCTACATAATTCACTTTGTTAATACCTTTAACATATTTAAAGACCTCAATAAGATCACCCCTGAGTCTCCTTTTCCTAAGACTAAAGAGATTAAGGATCTTCAGCCTGTTCTCATAGCTTCCATCTTTTATACCTGGAATCTGCTTAGTTGCTCTTCTCTGAATTTTTTCTAGAGCCTCTATATCTTAAAGTATGGTCCCCAGAACTGTACACAATACTCCAGATGTGGTCTCACAAATTTGTTGTACAAGAGAAGTATCACCTCCTGGATTTGTACTCAATACTTTTAGCAATGCATCCCAGCATCCAATTGGCTTTTTTAACTGCTACAGCACAATGACTAGAACCTGTGAGGGTTTGGTCAACAATCACTCCTAGATCTTTTTTCATGTGGAGCACACTGCAGTTTTTACCCTCCCATGAAGTAATCCTGTCTACAAACCGGATTCCAAAAAAGTTGCGACACTATACAAATTGTGAATAAAAAATGAATGCAATGATGTGGAAGTGCCAATAGCTTCTAATAAATTCTGTTTTTTTCTAAATAATATAAGACCACAATGAAAAAAAGAGGAAAATCCCCACCTTTAATTCAAGTGCATTTATTCAGTGGTAAAAAAACCCACATTTAGAAATAATTCTTTTACATCAAATCATGTGTGCCACAATTATCAGCACCCCTGATGTTAATACTTTGTATAACCCCCTCTTGCCAACAAAACGGCACCTAATCTTCTCCTATAATGTTTCACAGGATGGGAGAATACAGAAAGAGAGATCCTCGACCATTCTTCTTCGCACAATCTCTGTAAATCATCCTCTGTTAAAGATGTGTTAAAAGCCTTAACATAAATTCAATTTTTATTGCAGAAGTATACTCTCACGCTGAAAATTGTGGAAAAATGTAACTCTCAACTCAAGTGAATTTTAAGGAAAAAAAAACATCCCTGACTAAGAAATAATTATTTTTCTTAAAATCACCTGTTCCACAATTATTGGCACCCATAACAATTCCTAGGAAATAAATGTAATTGAAGTATTTCTGTCATTTCTACAGTAGTCAGAGTATCCAGGAACATTTAATTAGTAATCCATCACTTCCTGTTTCCCTTGGGTATAAATATGATGTGACACAGAGGCCGTTTCTCTAATCCACTCTTCAACATGGGAAAGAAAAAGGAACACACCATTCAAGTAAGGCAGATGTGTGTCGACCTTAACAAGTCAGGCAATGGCTACAAGAAAATAGCCTCTCGCCTGCACCTGCCCATATCTACTGTCAGAGGAATCATTAAGAAGTTTAAAAAAATTGGAACAGTGGTAAACAAGCCTGGACGAGGACGCAAGTTTATTTTGCCACCACGCACAGTGAGGAGGATGGTAAGAGAAATAAAAAGTTCTCCAAAGCTCACAGTTAAAGAATTGCAACAAATGGTAGCATCTTAGGGTCACAAAGTCTCCAAAACAACCATCAGGCGCTTTCTACATGTCAACAAGCTGTTTGGGAGGCATGCATGGAAAAAACTTTTCTAACTCACAATCGTAAACGCAAACATCTGGAGTTCCCTAAGCGGTACTGGGACTTCAACTGGGACCGTGTGCTTTGGTCAGATGAGACTAAGATATAGTCTTAGTCTGAATAAATGCACTTGAATTAAAGGTTGGATTTTCCTCTTTTTTTTCATTGTGGTCCTATATTAGAAAAAACTGAATTTATTAGAAGCTAAAGACTACATCTTAACGAGGGGTACCAATAATTATGGAGGGCACGATATATATATTGTTACGGACAGTTTCGTGTTCCAGTTTATTCTGGAAGATTCCAATTTAGAAGAAGAATTGGATTTAAATGATTTATTCAATAACTGAGCGAATGAACGTAGCAATTACAATTGTACAGGAATGGGTAATGAAATTATTACATTAAAGATAGAAATATTGTCCTCTAACTGTCCGTCCTTGCGATGTTCTCACGACGATGGTGAAAATCCACTAGTATCTGATGTCTTCAGTGTGGTGATCCTAATCACCACAAAGTCCGTATCCAAAAGGTCTGTAATCCAAAGTCCAATTGCACTCAGCAAAGCCGGTCTGGCTTTCAGGTGTAGCAGACCAAGACCAGGGATGATTGTCTTAATCTCTTCCTCTCTATGTCTCTGAGTCTCCCTATCTGCTCTTGCATTGGCTGCAAGTTCCCTTTATATAGGCCTTGTACTCCTGTATGATGTCATAACGTAGAATCCTGACTGACATCACAAAGAAGAATCTTGATTATGATAGTGCTCTCCAGATGACTCCTGAAGAATCTTTCAGTCAGTAGAACCCTCTAAATGGAAGAATCTATAGTGTTCTCAGGCTCTAGACATTATGTTTACAAGCACTCATGAATATTCATTACCCTTACATAAGTATACAGAAACTACTGGCAGAGCAAAATCATACAATCAGGTGTTATAAACCCTCGTAATGTAACATCTCCCTCCATAAAAGAAAAAGTTGAAATGTATGACAACTTTTAATGACAAAAGTGCTATGCACTTCAGATAAATACAATAACAAAAAAAGAACACAATTTCAAAAGCAATTCACTTAACTATATACAAATTATACTACAAATCTTTTGCTGCGCAGACTTGAGGTTATCTTGTTCCCAAGTCTGACGTAGTCTCTCCTTGAACCTGGACTTATAGTCCAACAGACTCCCATCCTCACTGGGCTCCTGTAGCCTTCCCTCTTTCAACAGCTTCAGTGAACCTCGGACTGTGTAGCCAAACACTAGCTCAAATGGGCTGAATCCCAAGGATTCCTGCTCCGACTCTTGAGCGGCGAACATGAGCAGTGGGACTCCCTTGTCCCAGTCCCTCTCCTTCTGGAAGCAGTAGGTCCTCCTCATGTTCCCTAGAGTGGAGTAGAATCTCTCCAGTGCCCCCTGGGACTCTGAATGGTAGGCACTTGATGTTACCTGCTTGGCTCCAAGTTGACAGACCACACTTTGGAAAAAGCTAGACATGAAGTTGGATCCCTGATCTAACTGGATTTCCTCCAGCAGGCCAAACAAAGTGAAAAAGTTGATCAAAGCTTTCATGACCTTGGGAGTCTTGATGCCCCTCAACGGAATAACCTCGGGAAAATGTGTAGATGCACACATAATCGTCAGCAGGTAGTGGTTGCCGGATCGTGTTTTAGGCAAGGGGCCGACGCAGTCAATGATGACTCTGCTGAGTGGCTCCTCAAAGGCTGGAATGGGCTTCAGTGGAGTGACAGGTATCTTCTGATTTGATTTTCCCACCATCTGGCACGTGTGACATGTCCGACAGAAGGAAGCCACATCCTGTCTTCTCTTCGGCCAGGAGACATGCCTCACCACCTTGTCGCTGGTCCTGTTCACACCTCGAACCTTGTGTGCCAACCTCAGATCCTCCGGACGATACGTCTTGGGAACCAAGATCTGACGTATGACTGCCCAGTCCTCAGAGGCTGGGACCTCGGGTGGTCTCCTCTTCCTCCTCGAAACTCCATCCTTGATGAAGTATCCAACTGGGACCTCGGATAACTCTTCAGGGAGAGCAGCATCAAACAGATAGCTCAAATCAAGATTGATCTCTTGTTCTTGGATCAATTTCTCTCATCATAGAAGGTATACTGGCGTCTCTAACTTCACATTGGACTGTTGAGCAAGATCCTCACTAGAATCAGAAGATTGATGAAGATCCTCCTTGGAATCTAGAAATGTCTCTGACAAATCTACGATGTCATCTTCAGCCTTTACATCCTGTAATTTGGCTATTTTCTTAGCCAGAGCTCTAGTCACCGCACAGGAAGGAAACTTCAGGATTCTCTTCCACAACAATCTCACTATTGGACAGCTGGACTGGCTCACAAACCACTCTGGGCTCAGCAACCATCCTATCTCCAGCCAATTCATTCATTCAACAAGGAAACGCCTTTCACCGGTAACTCCGGAACAACCCCAACCACAACAGAACCTGACACCAAATCTTACTTCAGCACAGCATTGTGCAAGGGAGCTGTCACAAAACCGCATTCAACACCAGCACGACAACAAATTCACCAGTGGCAGAACTCGAATCAAAAGGCATTTTGCCTGCACTCAACAAAGATTGAGTTGCACCAGTATCACACAAAATCTTGATCGGCACAGAATTGGGTTGACTAACAAGTAGCACAGAACCCTCAGACACAAAAGGAGACACTTGTTGTTCCTGAACATCATGTTGAGAAGTCTGACGTCAGAAGGTTTCTGACGTCAGACTTCTCAACATGATGTTCAGGAACAACAGGTGTCTCCTGAGAACGAGGCTTCTTGGAGGAAACAAATACATTAAGGTAATCTCGGGTTGCATCTTTTTCTTCAAAGTGTAACATTCAGACTAAGTTTCATGACCTTGTTTCTTACAAAAGAAACAAACTGGAGCGGGCTTAGGCTGACCCTTCTCCGACTTCTTTTCCTGACCATCTTTTACATTGGACTTTTCACGATTACCAGTGGAACCAGTGGGCTGAAAGGTGGCCATTCCATGACTCGCACATCATTCTGGGCCAGGAGCTGCTGAGTTACATGTGCCGAGTGAGGTAATGCGTTCTCGTGCATGAACGTGACCTCGGGGTGGTCTGTGATGTAATTCACAATGTGCGGTCTGATGACAAGGTCACAGTAGCGGGTTGCATTAAGATTTCTATTGATTATGACCAGGTCAGACCTCCAGCTGCATCAAATTGCACCCCAGACCATCACCGAGCCTCCTCCAAAGTGATCTGCCTCAGCAATGCAGGGGGCCCCATATCTCTCACTACATCATCTGTAGACCCTCTGTCTTCCATCGTCTCGGTACAGACAAAATCTGGACTCCTCACTGAAGACAACATTCCTCCAGAATCAGTTGGGGACTCATCTCTGACCATTTTATTCAGCCAGTGAAGCCTAGTAGCCCTGCGCCGTGCATCAAGCTGCATTCCAACACATGCCCTGTGGGCTCTGATCCCTAGCTCTGCAAGTTGGTGACTCACTGTTTATTTATTTTATTTATTTATTAAGCTTTATGGATACAAAAATGAATTTAAACATAACATAAATTACACAATTAAAAACATGGAACAAAAATCGACACAATATAAAATAAGTTCAGGTTCAATACAGAAAGTTGTATCCAAGGGGTAACCACAAAGGATAAAACCTGTATCGGTGTCTCCCGAAATCATGAAATGATAAAATCTTAAAAAAAAGTCATATTTAGGCAGGCCAACGTTTTCAGCAGCGACAATAAGTAACTAAGTTACAAGAATGGGACAGATCAACAGAATCAACTCTTAATTTATAGATTTCAAATCCCTGATTTTTAAAAGACTGCAAGGAAAAGGTGGGCCTAACAGGCAATGAAATACCATAGCCTGCAGGTCCGATTAAAATAACTAGCACCATACTGCTCCGTACAAAAACGGACCTTTAAATTTGAGTGGATCATCACCTCAGAATATTGGACTTAAGAAGGTATTCAGGTCTAAATCAAATTTTTTATACAAACAATTGTGAAAAAATGACAAATCAGCCATTTCTCTCCGAAATGAAAGAGGAGGTAAATATAGCTTATGTAACCTTGACCTGAGCCAAGTATATGGCACGTGACACGTCTCTGAACTTTTTCCAGAGACTCTAGATCTCTTTTAGTATGTGTGTCCCACACTGTCGAGCAATATTCTAATTTGCTCTGTACTAATGCTTTGTAAAGGGTAGCATACACATCCGGGGTTGCCCTTCCACCACAAACTCTTCTTATGGCTTCCCATGCTTGATTAGCATTTTAATGATTGTATCAATATGCTTACCCCATGACAAAGATGAATCGAAAATGACACCAAGATCCTTTACACTGTCTACTTTACGGAGCACCCTTCCATCCATATTGTAATAAAAACAAGAAGGGCTACACTTCCTACTAACTTGCATAAATTCACACTTGATAATGTTAAAACTCATGCGCCACGTATCATTTTACTCAGTTTTTCAGTGTCCTCTTGTCACCTTAAATTGTCATTGTGACCTGAAATTACTCAGTAAATCTTACTCTCGTCAGCAAACAAATCCATAAAGGTATTCTTATCAATAACAGAGGGGAAATTATTTATAAACAATACAAATAATAAGGGACCAAGAATGGACCCTTGAGGTATGCCGGATGTGACATTACATACAAACGACTCAATCCCCTCGACAACTACCCTTTGTTTCCTATTAGAAAGATAGGAGGTAAGCCACTGTAAGAGGCAACCTCCCATCCCAAAAGATTGGAGCTTGTAAAGAAGTAGGTCATGGGACACTGTGTCAAATGCTTTACTAAAAATAAACAACGTCGACTTGACCACCCGAGTCCAAGACTTGACTCAGACGATGCCGAGTTTGAGTCAACTGCGTGGCTGTCAAGCGCTTGTTGATGAAACCAATGAAACGAGAGACACGGCCGCCATCTCATAACGAACCGGCGGGCAAATTCCGCAATCTAACGTTACACTTGAATATAGATCTAATTAAATGAACTTGTTCTAATAAACGCAGTGGCGAAAGTGGAGGAAGCGGTGCGAAAATCTGGCAGCGAAAGCTCAACTTTGCTATCGGCTACAGTTTGCTACCGGTGAGTACAGCAGTTCTTCTACTAGCTAGGATGCAGGGAAAGCTAGAATCCACAAATTACAGACACATTTGAATAACGGGTCAACATACCCAAGTGTAGACCGGAGACCGTAGAAATCCTGTGGGTCTGAGTTTAGAGGGAAACGTGGACAGTGAGGAGCAGCTAAAAGTGGACCAACAGCTTATGGACTGCTTCGGTGTGTATTAGGACCAGCTGGTTCATGTGCATAGCTGTGGTGTGTTGTTGGCGTGGAGAAACAAACGGTAAAATGACGGAGGGGCGAAAGCTCCTAGCTAAACGGCCTTTTCGGATATTGCCCGTGGTAATGGTAACTTATTGCTTCGGAATGACCAGCTTTTCCTCGCGGAAAATGGGCGAGTTATGGAGAGTGTGTGAGAGCTAGATAGAGCTCAGGTTATGTCATGAACATAATGCAGGTTTTACAGACCGTAAGTTCCGTCTGCGTGAACCGTTGCTTATATGGAGCTAGCAAATCAATCACCTCCACAGGGAAGAATTTAATATTTAATCGATGGCAATAAATCGTTTGTTATACTGGACATGTGTTATAGCCTGTGCGCTTCCCTATTGCTTTCACCGGTAGCATCAGAGAGCTTGCCCAGACATTGGAGATGTATCAGGTTGACCCCGGTCATGGATAAGTAAAGCGATCGTTTCCCAAGCACCCAAAAATGTACCCAAGCTTTGCAAAATATTCAGCTGGTCTAACTGCCCAACTTGGCAGACACATACAGCACCTCTCTGTTTAGCTTGGCTGCAATCAGGAAACGATATGATGAAACTAATCAGTCATGACTTTGAATGTAATCTGTTGCGTGAAAAATTTGTTTCGCGTTTGGTGTCAAGCTGCTCGACGCGCACATAACGCCTGTATTCGCGTATATGCTTTGACTTTGAATGTAGGCTGATCTGTCCTGCGAAACATTCATTTTGTGAGCTTGGTTATGTTATGAAAATAATACAGGTTTTGCAGACCATATGTTCCGGATGAAATTATGTCAAAGTAGTGCAGAGAAATCATTTGTAAACCGGTAGAGCTTCTGCGTTTTGCATTGCTTTCATGGAAGCACCTGAGAGCTTGCTCAGACATTTGTGAAGTATCCGGCTGATCCCGGTCATGGATAAGTGAAGCGATCACTAACTGTTGTGGCTACAATTGGGCAACATTATGATGAAACTGCCACATTAATGTTTACCGAAGTAACACAAGCATACCGATCAGAATTACTGCATATAAGTTAACCAGGAGCATTTTTATTTAGCATGAGACATAAACTAACATGCAGTAGCTAGTAACTGAGCAGTCATAACCACAGAGACAAACCCTTGCAATACGGATTTTACGGACAGCGAGTTCTGTTACTGTGAACAGTTGTACCAAGCATCCAAATTACAAACAAGTATTAAAAGTTATCCTCAAATGAGGTTTATGTTCTCACACCTTCTGTAGAATTTCCACTGATATCACTCTTGCATATTTAGGACACAAACATTAGCAACAGTAACTTGGCTACGTTAGCCGCTGTGCTACAGCCACAATAAACTGGCTATCACGTCAGGTTGGCTTATGCAGTAAAAGGAACTTACAGCTTCTGTGTCTGTGAGGCACGGACAGCCGCGACCGATACAGGCTTTATCTTCAGATATTTTACAAAGCCTGCGTTTGAGCCCAGTTGTTGGTGCTAACTATTGTTATCGCTCCTGCTAGCCACCCGTAACACATTAGCTTCACTCACATTATTTGCTGTTATATGGTTACTTACAGCTTGTGGCTCTGAGCGCTTGATCGATGCAACTGCTTCAGGTTTGAGAAGCAGCTGAAACACTTATCCTGTGTTGATTTATCCTTTCTTGACAAAGCTGTCTTTGGGGAAATGCTGAGCACAAGCAGCTAACGTTCCCTTTGGCCGTGGCTGTTTGCTGCCAGCAAACAAAAATAGCTACCCACTGATTTCTGGTGGCATCGTCTTTTGGAAGAGAAATATGTTTTTCTTCGCATCCAAAAGTAAACGGACAAGTAGCTTTGAGAGAGATACTAACAAAATTGCACCTCAAATGATCTGGGGTTCTTCTTTTCTTTTTCCAAAAGTGTCAAGGCTACTAAGGCATAGTATGATCTGCCATTGTTGGGGCCTGCTAGAATAGTTTCTGGTGTGGGCAGGTCCAGTGCAGTGGTTGACTCTGGCTTGGTCTGTACTTATTGGATGGCACACCCTGATGTCAGGTTTTGCCCAGATCTCGTGAAGATATCGGGAGGAGCTGTTCAGAGAGGAAATCACACTCACGAAATCACGTTCTTGGATAACGCAAAATCCCTGTATCTTATGCTTAGAAACTTTTCAGAGGTTGAGCATGTGTAACGGACAACCTATTCCCTGTAGGAAGTACGGGAGATTAGTTTGAGTGCCACGACACTCTCCGACTCATAGGCTGGTAGTTTGGGGGCACTACTACTATTACTAATATCGGTTTTAATTAAGAATACACTCATTTAGTGATTTCACTGGCTGTCGACTGATTGGGGGTGATGGGGGGGGTGTGACCATGTGATGTTTTCACCTGCGTGAAACCTTATTGCTGACGTGGCGGATATGGAGGAGAGAGACTTTTTGAAACGCCAGCGGGAGCAAGGAGCATGTGAAAGAGCCACCCTCGAAATGGTGTGTGTTACCTGCAATCGGTCCTATAACTAGACGCCGGGGGAATTTGAAGAAAACCCGAACTGAACTGAACTAAACTGACGACTGGGAGCTGTTCGTCCAGCGTCGGACTTCGCCTGCTGCTCCGGCCGTACGCTGACGACTAGTCGGGGAAGCGGTTCTCAACCAGCCTCGGCCCGTGCTACCACCCGTGGAGCTTGTGGGGAGGTAAGGTCGCGCCTCCCAAGAACCTCAGTCAGGACGACAGCCACTTTACTGACCAGCTAGCTGGTCCGAGCTATTACCGCTGCTGTGGGGGAAAGGAGCGTTTTCCTTCTTCCCTAGACAACGAGTTTCAGTGAATTCCCTCACAAGTGGGTTCGGTAATAGAATTGGGCGGCTCGACCGGGAGTCGAATGGTTATAAATGCATAGCCGACTTCTAATTTCCATTTGGATTGGTGTTCGCTCCATTGAGTAAAAACAGTACTTTATCTCCGGTCTTATTAGCTTTTCATAATCTATAACGTCAAATTAGTTGACTGACTACGTAGGTAGTGTTCAGTTAGTTAACGGTACATACAAGCAAATATTTGTGTGGAAAGGTACACGGGGGTTGTTGGAGCCCTGTTAAAGGCTGTGCACCAGGTAGTTCGCTCTGGTAGGTAGGTTAGCTAGTTTAAAATACGTGCAAGCCCAGAACAAGGATTTAGCTGTGTCTGTACTTATTTCCACAGGAAGTAATTGCTTGGATGTTGGTTCGTTGGCGACAGTTCGGTGCGGTAATTGGGAAGCGATTAATGCCATTAATTTCGTGGTAACTGGCGTTCAAGTTTTGTAGCTCCCATGAAGGAGCGTCTGGTTCAATTGTAGTGGCTGCATTGAATTTTTTTTGCGAGACCACGCTGGTGGTTATCGCGTTAATTTTTTGGTGAGAACTAGTTCTCTGTTTGGCGTTACGAAATATCCTTTTGGAATTTCGGTGTAGCTCTGGGAGAAGCCTGTTTGGTACCTCCCCGTGTTCCTGAAGCTACAGTGTTGGTCGCACTGATTAGCGGGAGGGGTTGAGCCGTTATGTAAGTATATTAGCCCTGGTGGTTACCGTGGCTACTGTAATTTACAAGAGCTACAGGTTGATAGTTCGCTTTGGAGGACGTGTGTGGAGCCGCTGCTTAAGTTTTTTTTTCCCGAGGGTCTTGCTCCGTTTGATCCAGCTGGCCGTTGACTCGATATTTCGGGGTATATTTGAGTGGTTTTGCTGTTCCCTGTGTGGCACTCCAGGGACCGTTTGTTAATTTTGGAGGGTTCTCATTGTCATAGTGAGGAGGTCTCTGGTGAAGTTTGTGTACCCATTGTTGTGCTCTCTGTGCATTAGTTTGTTTGATGCGCATGAAGATGGTTAGTGACACGGATGGGGAACTGACGGTTCCGCTGGCGCCTGAAGCATATATTCAGTTGCCCACAGCTGCCCAGTTCAGGGCCATGACTAGGCCACAGCTAACCAAACTGGCTCAGGCGGATGGTGTTGAGGTTTCTCCCTCAATATCGAAGAAGGAATTGATGGCCTTGGTGAAGACGTTGTTTAATTTGGATGCGCTATGGGCAGAGCAGAAGGAGGAGAGGGATCGTGCGTTTGAACTTGAGAAGCAGGAACGAGACCGGGTGTTTGAGCTTGAGAGGCTGAAATTGGAGGTGGAGAAAGTAGCTAGAGAGAAGGGTGTGCCATCTGAACCTGCTTTTCATATCAGTGCAGCAGAAAGGCTTTTGCCTCAGTTTAATGAGGATGATGTTGACGTTTTTTTTGAAAACTTTGAACGGGTCACGATGGAGCTGGACTGGCCACGTCCTCGTTGGGCATTGCTAGTACAGCGGGCGCTTGTTGGCAAAGCCCAGCGTGCATTTTCCGCGCTTGATGGTTCACTGGCCCTTCAGTATGATGCCGTGAAGAAAGCTGTTCTGACTCCATATGGTAGCGTCCCTGACAAATACCGTAGGAAGTTTAGGTCTTACCGACACAGAAATGGTGAATCGCACCTTGATTTGTACAGGAGGTTACAGATTCTGATGACGCGCTGGTTAGCTGCGTGTAAGGCTGACTCTTTAGACGCTTTGATTGAGCTTTTCCTCATGGAGCAGTTTAAGAGCTGTCTGTCTCGTGAGCTCAATGTTCACTTGTCTGAGCACGGTGTGACTAATGTTAAAGAGGCAGCAGAACTCGCTGACACCTGGGAGGTTATCCATTTTGGTTGTGTTTGGCGTGGGCATCATGATCGGGGTCAGGATAAGCGTAAGGCGTTTAACTCAAAAACTGAGGCGAAACAGGCCATCAGTAATTTTTCCAGTCAAGCTGCGGGCTCTAGTAGTAGCTTGGCGTTTACTAATGTACAGCCGAGTGTGGCTGGTCCAAAGGCCTCTGAGCGTCAGGCTTTGAGCGTCAGGGCGTAATGGCTTTGGCTCACATCGGGAAATTATTTACCATTATTGTCGGAAGCCTGGGTATATTCGATCTAACTGCTTAGCCCTTTGTGATAGGGCGAACCGTGACCAGGTGGTGGCTTTGGTGTCTGCTCATACTCAGGGGTCTGAAACGGTCCCATTGGTGCAGAATGGCATTGTAGAGAAGTCCATTGTTGATGGCTCCCCTTTCATTTCTCCTGGCACTGTGGCACTCTTTCATGGTAGTCCTGAAGTCCCCATTCAGATTCTGAGGGACACCGGAGCTAGTCAGTCCTTATTGGTGGCTGGCACTTTGGGTCTGCCGCCTCCCGCACCGGACAACCCAGTGGTACTCCTCGTTGGCTTAGGTGGGGAATTTGGGCCTTATCCTTTAAGGGAGGTTTACCTGCGTTCCGAGCTAATCTCAGGACCTGTGACTGTGGCCGTTGTCGATACGCTTCCTGTGCCAGGTGTGCCATTTTTGTTGGGCAATGACCTGGCTGGCTCTTTGGTTAATAATAGTCCCGTGCTCTCGCCTGAACCTTGTAATGTGCTTGACACCGAGAAATTGGCAAGGGAGTTCCCAGAGGTGTTTACAGCTTGTGTGGTGACTCGTGCGCAGGCAAAAGCTGAGATGCATGCCACTCCTGATGAGGAGCCTGGGTCACAGGTTGATCTGGCGGATACGTTCATGGCCTACTTAAGTGAGGGGCAGGATGAACCGCATTTGGGTCGTGAGGCCCTGGTAGAGGCCCAGTTGCTAGATCCTGAGGTGGCACCTTTATTCCAGTTAGTGGAGGAGCTGGAAGGTGATGCTGACCTCTCGGATGGCTATTACTTGCAGGACCATGTTTTGATGCGATGCTGGCGGCCTCCAAAGGAACCTGCTGAGGAGTGGGCTGTGTTGCACCAGGTGGTGTTGCCCCAGGCTTATCGAGAGGGCGTGCTCAAGATGGGCCATTCGGGGCCTAGCAACGCCCTAGCAACCACTTAGAACACCATAGCAACCGCCTAGCAACCACCCAGAACACCATAGCAACCGCCTAGCAACGCCCTAGCAACCACCCAGAACACCATAGCAACCGCCTAGCAACCACCCAGAACACCATAGCAACCGCCTAGCAACGCCCTAGCAACCACCCAGAACACCATAGAAATTGCCTAGCACCACCCTAGCAACCACCCAGAACACCATAGCAACGCCCTAACTACCACCCAAAACACCATAGCAACCGCCTAGCAACGCCCTAGCAACGACCCAGAACACCATAGCAACGACATAGCAACGCCCTAGCAAACCACCCAGAACACTATAGCAACGCCCTAGCAACGACCCAGAACACCATAGCAACCGCCTAGCAACCACCCAGAACACCATAGCAACCAACACCCTCGCAACCACCCAGAACACCATAGCAACCGCTTAGCAACCCCCTAGCAACCACCCAGAACACCATAGCATACGCCTAGCAACCACCCAGAACACCATAGCAACTGCCTAGCAACGCCCTAGCAACCACCCAGAACACCATAGCAACGCCCTAGCAAACCACCCAGAACACCATAGCAACCGCCTAGCAACGACCCAGAACACCATAGCAACCGCCTAGCAACCACCCAGAACACCATAGCAACGCCCTAGCAACAGCCCAGAACACCATAGCAACCGCCTAGCAACGCCCTAGCAACCACCCAGAAAACCATAGCAACCACCCAGAACACCATAGCAACCGCCTAGCAACCACCCAGAACACCATAGCAACCGCCTAGCAACGCCCTAGCAATCACCCAGAACACCATAGCAACTGCCTAGCAATGCCCTAGCAACCACCCAGAACACCATAGCAACGCCCTAGCCACCACCAAGAACACCATAGCAACCGCCTAGCAACCACTTAGAACACCATAGCAAGCGCCTAGCAACGCCCTAGCAACCACTTAGAACACCAAAGCAACCGCCGAGCAACCACCCAGAACACCATAGCAACTGCCACGCAACGCCCTAGCAACCACCGAGAACACCATAGCAACTGCATAGCAAGGCCCTAGCAACCACCTCGAGCACCATAGCAATGACCAAGCAATGAATTAGCAATGCCTCAGAACACCACAGCAACCACGTACCAACGCCCTAGCAACCACCCGGAACACCATAGCAACCGCTTAGCAACTCCTAAACAACCACTCACAGCATCATAGCAACCGTCTATAAACACCTTAGTTACCACCCAGAACATCATTACAAATGCCAAGCAATGCCTTAGCAACCTCCCAGAACACCATAGCAACTGCCGAGTAATGCCCTAGCCATCTCTCAGAACACCACGGCAACCACGTACCAACGCCCTAGCAACCACCCTGAACGCCATAGCAACCACCTAGGAACACCCTAGAAACCACTCAAAACATCCTATAAACTCCTTTGAAATGACCCAGACCACCATAGCAACCGCATAGCAATGGCCATGCAACCCACAAGAACACCATAGCAACTGCCTAGCAACCACCCAGAACACCATAGCAACTGCCTAGCAACGCCACCCAGAACACCATAGCAATCACCTGGCAACACCCCAGCAACCACCCATAACACCATAGCAATTGCCTAACAACGCCCAAGCAACCGCCCAGAACACCATAACAACTGCTTAGCAACCACCCAGAACACCATAGTAACTGCCTAACAATGCCGTAGCAACCACCCAGAACACCTTATCAACCACTTAGCAACACCTTAGCAACCACCCAGATCACCATGTCAACCACCTAGCAACACCTTAGCAACCACCCAGAACACCTAAGCAACCACCTAGCAACCACACAGAACACCATAGCAACTGCTTAGCAACATCCTAACAACCACTCAGGACACCATGGCAACTGCCTAGCAATGCCCTAGCTACCACCCAGAATACCATAGCAACCGCCTTCCAACGCCCAAGCAACCACCCAGAAAACAAAAGCAACTTTTTGACAACGCCCGAGCAACCACCCAGAACACCATAGCAACCGCCCAGCAACTCCCCAGCAACCACCCAGAACACCATAGCAACTGCCTAACAATGCTTAAGCAACCACCCAGAACACCATATCAACCACTTGGCAACACCTTAGCAACCACCCAGATCACCATGTCAACCACCTAGCAACACCTTAGCAACCACCCAGAACACCTAAGCAACCACCTAGCAACCACCCAGAACATCATAGAAACTGCCTAACAATGCCGTAGCATCCACAGGGAACACCATAGCAACTGCCTTGCAATGCCCTAGCAACCACCCAAAACACCATAGCAACTGCCTAACAATACCGTAGCAACCACTCAGAAGAACATATCAACTGCCTAGCAACGCCTAAGCAGCCACCCAGATCACCATATCAACCACCTAGCAATGCCCGTGCAACCATCCAGAACACCAAAGCAACCATTTAGCAACCACCCAGAACAACATGGCAACTGCTTAGCAACGCCCTAACAGCCACCCAGAAAACTATGGCAACTGCCTAACAATGCCTTAGCAACAGCCCAGAACAACATAGCAACCGCCTTACAACGCCCTACCAACCACCGACAACACCATAGCAACCGCCTAGCACTGCCCTAGCAACCACCTAGAACAACATAGCATCAGCCTAGCAACGCCCTAGCCACAACCCATTACACTCTAGCAACCGCCTTGCAACGCCCTAGCAACCCTCCAGAACACCATAGCAACCGCCTGGCATCCACCCAGACTCCCATGGCAACTGCCTAGCAACGCCCTAGCAACCACCCAGAACACCATAGCAACCGCCTTACAACGCCCTACCAACCACCCACAACACTATAGCAACCGCCTAGCAATGCCCTAGCAATCACCCAGAACAACATAGCATCTGCCTAGCAACGCCCTAGCCACTACCCATTACACTATGGCAACCGCCTTGCAACGCCCTAGCAACCCCCCAGAACACCATAGCAACCGCCAAGTAACCACCCAGATCACCATAGCAACTGCCTAGCAACGCCCTAGCAGGCACCCAGAACACTACAGTAATTGCCTAGCAATGCCCTACCAACCACCCAGAACACCATAGCAACTGCTTCGCAACGCCTTGCCAACCACCGAGAACACCATAGCAACAGCCTAGCACTGCCCTATCAACCACCTAGTACACCATAGCAACCGCCTACCATCGCCCTAGCCACCCCAAAGAACACCATAACAACTGCCTTGCAATGCCATAGCAACCACCCATAACACCATAGCAACCGCCTTGCAATGCCTTAGCATCCGCCTGGCAACGCCCCAGTAACTAACCAGAACGCCATAGCAACTGCCTAGCAATGCCCTAGCAACCACCCATAACACCATAGCAACTGCCTAGCCATGCCCTAGCAACAACTCAGAACACCATAGCTACCACATCGCAACGCCCAAGCAACCACCTTGCACACCATAGCAACGGCCTAGCAACGGCCTAGCAACCACTGAGAACACCATAGTAACTGCCTAGCAATGCCCTAGCCACCCCCTAGAACACCATAGCAACCACTTAGCAACACCCTAGCAACCACTAAGAACACCTTAGCAACAGTCTAGCAACCACCCAAAACACCATAGCAACTGCCTTGCACCCACCCAGAATACCATTGCAACAGCTTAGCAACACCTTAGCAACCAGCCAGAACATTATAGCATCTGCCTAGCAACACTCTAGCAACCACCACGAGCACCATAGCAATGACCAAGCAATGAACTAATAATCCCTTAGAACACAAAAGCAACCATGTACCAACGCCTTAGCAACCACTCAGAACACCATGGCAACCATATAGCAACGCCTAAGCAACCACCCAGAACATCATTGCAAATGCCAAGCAATGCCTTAGCAACCTCCCAGAACACCATAGCAAATGCCTAGCAATGCTCTCGTCATCCCTCAGAACATGACAGCAACCACCTACCAACGCTCTAACAACCACCCAGAACACCATAGCAACTGCCTAGCAACTCCTAAGCAACCACCCATAGCATCATAGCAACCGCCTATCAACACCCTAGTAAACACCCATAACATCATTGCAAATGCCAAGTAATGCCCTAGCAACCTCCCAGAACACCATAGCACCCGCCTAGCAATACCCTAGCCATCCCTCAAAACACCACAGCAACCTCCTATCAACGCCCTAGCAACCACCCAGAACACCATAGCAACCACTTAGGAACACCCTAGAAACCTCTCAGAACATCCTGTAAACACCTTTGAAACCACCCAGACCACCATAGCGACTGCATAGCAATGGCCATGCAACCACCAAGAACACCATAGCAACTGCCTAGTAACTACCCAGAATACCATAGCAACCGCCTTGCAACGCCCAAGCGATCTTTCAGAACACCACAGCAACCACCTACCAACGCCCTAGCAACCACCCAGAACGCCTTAGCAACCACCTAGGAACACCTCAGAAACCACTCAGAACACCGTATAAAAGCCTTAGAAACCACCGAGAACACCATAGCATCTGCAAAACAACTGCCATGCAACCACCATGAACAACATAGCAACTGCCTAGCAACCATCCAGAATACCATAGCAACAGCCTAGCCACACCCTAGCACCCACCCAAACCACCATAGCAACCGCCTAACAACGCCCTAGCAACCACTCAGAACACCTTAGCAACCGCCTAGCAACACCCTAGCAACCACTTAGAGCTCCATTGCAACCACTTAGCAACGCCCTAGCCAACACCCAGAACACCATAGCAGCCACCTAGCAATGCTTAAGCAACCACCCAGAATATCATGGCAACTGCCTGGCAACACCCTAGCAACCACTTAGAGCTCCATTGCAACCACTTAGCAACGCCCTAGCCAACACCCAGAACACCATAGCAGCCACCTCGCAATGCTTAAGCAACCACCCAGAATATCATGGCAACTGCCTGGCAACACCCTAGTAACCACCCAGACCACCAAAGCACCTGCCTAGCAAGGCCTTAGCAACCACCCGGAACACCATTGCAACTGCCTAGCAATGCCCTAGCAACCACCCAGAACACCATAGCAACCACTTAGCAATGCCCTAGCAATGACCTTGAGCAACATAGCAACAGCCTAGCAATGCCTTAGCAACCACCCAGAACACCATAGCAACTGCTTAGCAACACCCTAGCAACCACTTGGAGCTCCATTGCCACCACTTAGCAACGCCCTAGCAAACACCTAGAACACTATCGTAACCCCCTAGCAATGCCTAAGCAACCACTCAGAATACCATGGTAACTGCCTGGCAACACCTTAGCAACCACCCAGAACAGCAAAGCACCTGCCTAGCAATGCCTTAGCAACCACCCAGAACAGCAAAGCACCTGCCTAGCAATGCCTTAGCAACCACCCAGAACACTAAAGCACCTGCCTAGCAATGCCTTAGCAATCACCCAGAACACCATAGCACCTACCTGGCAATGCCCTAGCAACCACCCAGAACACCATAGCAACTGCCTTGTAACACCCTAGCAACCACCCAGAACACCATAGCAACTGCCTTGCAACACCCTAGCAACCACCCAGAACACCATTGTAACTGCGTAGCAACGCCCTAGCAACCACTTAGAATGCCATAGATACCACTTAGCAACGCTTTAGCAACCATCCAGAACACCATAGCAACTGCTTAGCAACGGTCTGGCAAGCACCCAGAACACCCTAGCAAGCAGCTAGCAATGCCCGAGCAACCACCAAGAGCACCAAAACAACCATCTAGTAATGCCCTAGCAACCACCCAGAACACCATAGCAACCGCCTAGCAACGCCCTAGCAACCACCCAAAATACAATAACCGCTTACTAGAACGCTGGCAAGCACCTCCATCACTGTACTCGTAAAGCAGCTGGCACGTTTAAAATTACTGCTGGAATTTTCTAGTTAGTATTATTTTTCAATATTTTTCCATAATTGCATGGTTTTACTACTTCTCCCACAGTTTTCACCCAATCCCCACATATTACACATCAAAACAAGCGGCTCCCTTGTGAGGAGTGTGCTATGACTTTTCTAAGCGATTTGACTTACTGATTTCCCGCAATTCCCAAAAAACCTGGACCTCTGAAACCTTGTTATAATGGAAGACAATGAGAAAATCCTTCAAACTCGCTCATCTTCACCCTATCACCGTGAACTCATACATTCACAAAGAAACCTTTTTTCTGCTCTCAAACACTCACAAGCAACGCCCAAGCAACCATTAGGATTACCATAGCAACCACCCAGAACACCATAGCAACTGACTAGCAACCACCCAGAACACCATAGTAACTGCCTAGCAACGCCCTAGCAACCCACCAGAACACCATAGCAACTGCCTAGCAACGCCCTAGCAATCGCCTAGCAGCGCCCCAACAACCACCCAGAACACTATAGCAACCACTTATCAATGCCCTAGCAATGACCTAGAACAACATAGCAACCACCTAGCAACGCCCTAGCAACGACCCAGAACACCATAGCACCTGCCTAGCAATGCCCTAGCAACCACCTAGAACACCATAGAAGCTGCCTAGCAATGCCCTAGCAACCACCCAGAATGCCATAGTAACCCCCTAGCAATGCTCTAACAACAACCTAGAGCACCCTAGCAACTGCCTAGCAATGGTCTGGCAAGCACCCAGAACACAAAGGTAAATTCTCTGCTTCAATCCCACACGCCTCTTCCTCTCTCAACTCTAGCAGCGTGATCAACAACAAACAGTGCTACAGCACAGCCAACAGGTCAGCCAAGGAAATTATCCTGCTGTTTGGAAATTATCCTAACGTTTGTTTAAGTAGTGAGAACAGCGCTATATCTTAGAGTAATGTAAGGCTGACAATTGCACGACTTTTGGCCACGATTTTGTCGTGGCAAGTCGTGCGATTTTGGGGCACGCACTGGGAGGCTCCCGCACTGTTCACGACGAGTTCACGAGTAGTTCACGAATGCTTGCCTATCAGTGTCCACATTGACACGAACTGGCACGACGAGTTCACGCATAGGTTGCGCATAGTTTATGCACTTCCCGCATTGGCACGACGAGTTTGCGCAATTCGGACGGTGTCGTGCCGACTTGGGCATGCCATATTAAAGGGGGGCCTCCCCAACCCCTGGTCATTTTTGGATTGGCTGTGGAAGAGACAACATGCTGAATTCCAGAGACACAATCATTGCAGAGAAGAGAAGATGCCTATACCTGGCATGTTGTCTCCGTGATATAAGTTGTCTCTTCGCTGGCGATCTCTGGAATGGCGAGCAGTGTCCAGGAAGCCCTATATAGACCCCCAAACTGACGCGAGCGCCACTGTCGCGCAGTAGTCGTGAACTGCTCGTGCCATGCGCAAACTGTTCTTGATGTGCGCAAACTAGTCGCGAACTGCTGGTGCCATCAATGCGTGAAGTACACGTGACCGTGTCAGTGGGAAGGCACGGCCACGCTGCGATGCGCACCAATTCGTGAACATGTCGTGAACCACTCTGGAACTTGACGTGAGCTGTTTGTGACTGTCGTGGCATGGCGCGCACTGCCACGCACTAGCACGCATCCTCCCTCATCGTCTCGACGAGTTCACGACGAGTTCACGTACAGTTTGCGCATAGTTCACGACCCGGTCGCAAAATTTTGTCATGACTAAAATTTTGAACATTTCAAAATTCTCGTCCCGACATGGCACGCAGTCACGACGGGTTCATGCACACTTCACGCCAGTTTCCGACTAATTTGCGCACTGACACGACTCGAGTCATGCCAATGCGTGCCACAGAATCGTGCAAGTGTCAGCCTTGCATAACATTTGTGCCAGTGCAACTGGATCTTAAAATTGATTAGGTCAAAGTGATCGATAAGTACGCCTGTAGATACCCCCGTAGAATGCTCTTCATCAACCCATTCAGTGAGAATTAAAATTTTCCAGAAGATGATTTTGTAGCTCTGCATGCCGACTGAATATGCCTAATGTGCAAGTAGGAAATTTACTTCAAAGTGACCTAAGTACCATTCTCCATGAAAGAAATCAACTTAGTGTTGTATTTTAAATGTTTAATCCGTGATGTATCCTGATGGATGCTTTGATCATTTTCACAGTCTCTCCGTTTCTATCGGAATACGACCCAAGTCTCTTTGTTTTGATTGTCTTTGCAGAATACAAACTTACACCTTAACACCTTTCTGCCGACGTGGATGCCTGCGGACATAGAGCAGCTCTTTTTATGGAAGCAGTTGCGCTACTCTATCACGAGATGGCACCCCCGGATCATTTATTGAATATTCACAAGCCAGCAGAGCTGGAACACAGTCTAGAACAGTGATTCCCAAAGTGTGGGCCGCGGCCCCCTGGTGGGCCGTGGTGGTACTGCAGGTGGGCCGTGAGAGGTCATTAAAAATATGATTCATTTTTGCAGATATGATTTTTTGTGATTTTTATTGTAAAATATTTATTGCACGATTTAAAAAAATATTTAGAAGTAATAACCTATTGAGTGTTATTGACCTCACAATATTTTAGGAACCTTATGTAGTTTATGAACGGAACGTAGCTTTCTGGTCATCATGACCAGGGGTCATAATCGGAGGAGCACGTACTGTGTTCGATAATTAATTCTGTCTTGTGTGTACACCACAGATTAAAAGTTTGGGCTTCCTTTATCCCCCTGCTTTCATTTCAATCCTGAATCTTCATAATAATAATAATAAATAAAAAACAACAACAATTATTGTTGTTGTTTTTTATTTATTTTATTTTCTTAACAACAACAGCAATTACTATTGTTAAGTGTTCTGAGAATGCATAATTTCGTCTATGTACTGTTTATAGGACAAAGGTGGGCCGTGGACATTTTTTAGATTTTCAAGTGGGCCCTGATTTGGAAAAGTTTGGGAACCCCTGGTCTAGAATATTGACGAGTTCACTCCTATCCCTATTTTTCAGGAGTTGCATGAATGAAACTCCTCAGCTAAGCCTGATGTGCAAACTGTTCAATATCCTTGCCCATAGTATCTATCCAGCAGTTTTAAAAAAAAGATCTCTTGCGACAGAAAAAATCGTTGTCCTGTGTAGCAACCACTTCAGTTACACTGACCCAATGGAATTCCAAGTAGTTGAAAAAAAAAAATCAGTTTCCTGAGGAAAACTTTGCCGTGGTATTGACTCTGTGTCATTCTACGATCAATTTCAGTCATCACATATTAAAAATGCGGAATTTCCTATCCTGGATTAATGCGTAGATATGTTGGTTGAAGAATTTAGCTGTCTTTTAGAGCCTCATACAAGCTCTAACGGAAATCCATTCACTTTAATGGTGATTCAATGGTATATGCGAGAGAGCCCAGCTGTAGTTCACACCCACATGAAATTCTCCTGGTAATTGCCATTTGGTTGTCATGATTTTTATCCAATTGCAGGCAGTATAAGCTTTTCTCAGTAAGTGAAAGACATTGATTGAACCGTAAAAAACATATTAAAGCTATTCTTTCCTTTCTGGCATGCGGCACAGCACTTAGTAAAAATTTTGAACATGAACAACTCCGCCTCCCTCCTAAGTCCCACCCTCTTCCCCCTGCCTGACCTCTAAAGGCTCTCCTCCTCTCCTGACGTGTGCGGTGGGAAAGTGAGCAGCTCGAATGAAGCTGCTTTCCCACCGGGCTCAAAACAATTTTTTCGCACGACAGATTACATTCAAAGTCAATGCAAAGACGCAAATCTCGCAGGTATTCACATGTTTGCATTGACTTTGAATGCAATCTGTCGTACGAGAAATTTGTTTCGCGTCCGGTGTGAAAGCATCTCGAAACAGGGCAATGGAGTCAGATTCAGAGGCACCAGTTAGTGAAAACTAACCAACGGTTGGCCTGATTACATAATATTCAGTTCTATATGTGGTATGAAATGAAATGCCCTCGTAACGTCTGACGAACTACCATTAACGTTATTATAGCAATTATAACATTTCAGTGCCTGTTTGTTTACAGTCAGATGCGTCATTTTTCAGCAGAATTCGTACATATTTTCTTGCAAAACTGCTGTCATAACGTCTTACCTCACCAGAATTGCTCCGGCAGTGTTAGTCATTAAATCAGGAGCAGTTGCAGCGGTTTTATTTGCTGGCTAACTTTGTTGAGGGCCTGTTTTGTCTCTTCCAGTCTGCTGCTTTGCCAGAGAGGCGCACAACTTGCAAGCGATGACAGCGGTAGGCAACTGGAAGGGATGTGGCGACGGATGACAGACAGGAAGCTCGGCTAATCAATTTATTCGTACCGCAGAAAATGATTGGTCAGACTTTTATTAGAAATATATGAGAATTGAATATTGCTGAGTTTCAACACTTGGTGGATTTCTTTTACATTTTAGTGTGCCATACGCTTATCAGGAGCATTTTAAGATTACAAAAGAAAAGTGTAAAAATTCCAGAAAAGTAAGAATTGCTTTAAAATGCTTGCGTAATAGGTTTACGTTGTAGGCTTGTAGCACACTAATATGTGTAACTTGAGGACAGTAGATGGTAAAAAATGAACATTAATTCAGAGAAATCTACACCAGATGATCGGCAATCTTGTGTACTTCCAGGAAATACCTACTTCGGAGCTTGTTTTGCGCTCTGTATTGAGATATGGCAGGTTGAACACGGGAAGCTTTAGGCTCAAATATCAGTCACTTGAAAATTTTACTCAGCACAGTATTGAGTAAAGATTGTTTGAAATACATTTATTGTGCAGTATACAAGCCTATTATGCCAGATTGAGCTTAGAGATCTCTTTACGGTACTTGATGGCCAACAAACCTTAGAATAATTCTATATCATTTGGATCATGATAGGTGCTTAAATATACCTTCCAAGCTGAAAAAACTGTTTTGGCAATGTTAGGAAGTACGTTACGTTTTCTCGGAAGAATAGAAAAAGGTGATACTTTTACTCTGTTTGCATTTTGCTCATTATAGCTTTTCGCTGTAGAATTTATACCGCGTTTAAAGACATCGAATGCCGAGATTTTCGTTTCTCCAAATGCATGCAGCCCACACACGTCGGTAGATCCTTCGGTACGTTCACTACACCATTCTGTTGAATATAGTGGCATATGTCATTAGAGTTTTCCTGAACGTGAAATTTCTGTTCTGTTAAAATAAGGTATATTTCAGAATTCAGATATAATACGGAGTTTTCACCCTTATAAGATGTAAGGTTATGAGCTCAGATTTGAGAGCGGTTAGCTTTTCATTGCAAGGTGAATGTTACAGCTGTTTAATCAGCACTTTATTTAATGCTTGGGGGACTTTGAAGAAAAATGGACAATATTGTAAACTTTATTTTGGAGGAAAGACATGTTTTGTGTTTGGAGAGGTTACTGGTGACCACTGATGTTCAACTGCACTGATATTGATAAATTCATGCTAAACTCAACCAGAAAATCATTAGTTCATGCTGAATTTCATGCCCCAAAAGTAAATTTGTGTTAAATATATGATTAATGTATGATTTGACAGTGAACCATTTTGATGTATCTCAGACTTTGGGGAGACACCTGGATAGCTGTCTAACTTGGCTCATAGCAAGCGGGTTATCTAGAATATAATGTTCAAGATGAATTGTACTTGTGGTCAAGAAGTTTATGATCCCAGAAATGTTTTTCAATTGTCAGTATTATTTTTTTTGCAATTTCAAAGTTGAATTTTAATGAAGATTTTGTGTTTGCAGCTCCTTTTCTACACCAAAATCATAAAAATAAACTGAAATACGATGGGAGTCTAAATGCTTCAAGTGTCTAGACTCAATTGAGCCAAAGTTTTTCTGTGAAGCTGCAATCTTGAATTATAAAGCCTTAAATCAGGTAGCATCTGAATAGCCAGATTTGATTCCGCGCAAAGAGGTTAACTAGACCTGGGGCCGGTTGCATAAAATTAGACCCAGTCTTTGACTTTAATGTATTTTTAAGTCAGACTTACTATAGATAATTAAATATGCCTGTTGCATAAAATCTGTCTTTGAGTGACTTATTTAAGACTGACTTGGATAGCCGGTCGCGCTATGTATCATGGGTAAAATAAGACACTTCATAGAGTAGAAAAACATGGTGGACACAATAGCGACACTCGGTGGCAGCAGGTGATCACCGCACTTTAGCGCAACGGAAAACCTTTTCTTTGCTGGAGAAATATAATGCCGAAAGAAGTCTTATGTTCAATAGTTTTAATCAAGCGAATGGAAATTTGACCCGTCATCAAGTTAGGGGAGAAAATTACAGAAAAGGCGAACGGTATCAACGGTCGTGAGAACCGTAAAAGATGTTCAAAAACGTTTTAAAAATATTGTGCAACAATCCAAAGCTGCTTTCACACAGGAAAGCGTTTCGCGTGTATTCGCGTCTTTGCATTGACATTGATTGTAATCTGTCCTGCGAAAAATTTGTTTTGCGCCCGGTGTGAAAGCATCTTAAGACGGAAATATGGAAGAGGAAAAATCCAGTCACCGGAGGAGGACCCCCTCCAAAACTACAAAATAAATAAATACAAATAAAAAAAGAGCTAATAATCCTGTTTCCAATGTAAAATATTTTTTGTCCTTTTTTGTTAGAAAAACAATAAATATTGCTGTATCTTTGTGTCCTTACAGGTAAGAACAGGTGTTCTTACAATGTGTTGCCATGGCAACAAAGCTCTCATCTCAGGGTTAGCCAGGGGGAGAGGTGGCTAATTTTTATGCCTCAAATCAAGTCAGTCTTAAGCTTTATGTAACAGTCAGTCTTAATTAGACTAGTCTAACTTGACAATTTAAGACCAGTCTACAGTGACAACCAGTCTTAAACTAAGTTTATGCAACCGGGCCCTGGTATTGTCTGCTCTCGCACTACAGCCATCTAGATGAGGGAAATGGTAATTTCCTGAAAACGTAACTTACTTCCCAACAAACTTGATCGGCCATTTGCTCAGACACTATTGATCAGGTGCTCCCATCACTGGTCCTCCTGGTGTGTCTTGGTGGTCTTATCCTGTGTAGGCAATGATAAATTTGTATCTGTCAGGTGTTTTCCTATAGCTATACAAATGCACAACGTAACGTACTTCCTAACATTTCAACTCCGCGGCTACAGGCTGCCATTGCAGACAGCGGGGAATATCCGGAAACGTCAAATTCTGTGAGTCAAGCCAATACCTTATGTATATTGTGTTCTGTACTCCCATTTCAGGGAAATCTGAGAGGGAACTGATGCACACAAAATATTTGGTGCACATTTTAACATTCAGACACTTTTGGAAGGAGAGGGAGAGATATTGGCCCACGATAGCTTATGTAACATATCTATGGTATCAATCCCTTCAATTCGCATCAACCTATGTACACACTTCCTGCCAAGTAAAATACTCCATTAATCTTTGTTAAAAAAACAATACTTGTTTCATGATTTTTTTTATAAAAGTAGGCATAAATAAGTTAAAAAACACACACTTTTGGGCGCAAACCAGCAATTTATTGATATATAGGCAGATCCGATATATAAGAAAGTATACATTTTCGGAAACTCCTGCTTCTAATGAGACATAATTGATTGCCATTATTTTACTTTCTGGAAAACTTTAAGCTTTCTTTTGAGAAATGGTGCAGTTGTACATATTAGCGTGCTACAGGCCTGTATCCAATACACTTTACGCAGCTCCGACTGCCGGGAACAAAAAACCTCCAGAACTGGGGATGGAAATGCGATTCTGAGATGGAAAATAGCAGTTTTTCTGAATGGAACAGACAGGAGGGCTGACAGCATTGATACTTTTGAGGAGCAGCTCAGTAATTCTATTGAAAAGTGAGTAAAGCTTGTTTTTGGTTTACCATCGTGATCACAGAGCTGTTTGTCACATTGGGTAACAAAAGATTAGTTGATACTGCAGTGTGCTGGCATTTTTTTTAACTTGGTGATCAGTTTAACAATCTATACCAAATTCAATGAAACGGAATGCCTTGCATTTTCGCCCTTTTAAAGTGCGAACAGCTATTACTGTGACCTGAGTTATACAACCCCAATACCGAAATAGTTGGGACAAAGTGTAAATTGTGAATAAAATCAAAATGCAGTGACTTTCAGATCACGAGAATATGTTATTTACAATAGAACATAGATAACATTTCAAATGTTGAAACTGAGACATTTTATATTTTTATCCACAAAATTAGCTTATTTCAAATTTTCTGGCTGCAACAGGTCTCAAAAAAGTTGGGAAACAGACAAAAAAAATTGCTGAAAATACTATTAATATTTAAGAGAATCAGCTGAAAGAACATTTAGCAATTAATTAAGTTAACTGACATCGGGTGTGTAACATGATTGGCTATAAAAGTGATGTCTTAGAGAGGCTGAGTCTCTCAGAAGTAAAGATGGCCAGAGGCCATCACAATAAAAAAATTGTGGAATACTTTAAAAATAATGTTCCTCAATGTCAAATTGAAAAGGTTTTGAGGGTCTTATCATCGACAGTGCATTACATCATGAAAAGATGTAATCATGAAAAAGAGAAACTGGAAAAATCTCTGTGCGTAAGGGACAAGGCCGAAGACCTTTACTGGATGCCTGTGATCTTCAGGCCCTCAGAGGCCACTGCATCTCTCACCGGCATGATTCTGTCATTGACATAACTAAATGGTCCCAGGAATACTTCAAGAAACCACTGTCTGTAAACACAGTCCGCCGTGCCATCCACATATGCCCCCTAAAACTCTATCATGCAACAACGAAGCCATTATTGAGCATGATCCAGAAGCGCCGCCGTGTTCTGTAGGTCTATGCTCATTTAAAATGGACTGTAGCAAAGTGGCAAAGTGTCCTGTGGCCAGACGAGTCCAAATTTGACATTCTTTTTGGAAATCATGGGCGTCGTGTCCCCCGGGCTAAAGAGGAGAAAGACCACGCCTCCTGTTATCAGCGTTCAGTTCAAAAGCCAGCATCTCTAATGGTATGGGAAGCATTTGTGCATATGGTGTGGGGCACTTGTATGTTTTAAAAAGCATCATGTATGCTGAAAGGTATATAAAGGTTTTAGAGCAACATATGCTCCCCTCCAGATGACATCTATTCCAGGGAAGGCCTGGTGTATTTCAGCAGGACAATGCAAAACCACATCCTGCAGCTATTACAACAGCATGGCTTCATAGTAGAAGAGTCTGTGTGCTGAACTGGCCTGCCTGATCCTGATCTTCTTTGAGAATATTTGGCGCATAATTGAACGAAAAGTCTGTCAGAGGAGACCCAAAACTCTCCAGCAGCTGGAAGCCTGTATTAAACAAGAGTGGGATCAAATTCCAATGGCTCAACTCAAGAAACTTGTCTCTTCAATGCCCAGGTGTCTCCACTCAGTGTTAAAAAGAAGAGGGGATGCTATACCATGGTAAACAGGCCCCTGTTTCAACTTTTTTCAGACCTGTAGCAGCCATCAAATTTGAAATGAGCTCGTTTTGATTTTATTCACAATTTACACTTTGTCCCAACTATTTTGGACTTGGGGTTGTACTTGTTCCATAGAGGGTCACAAGCTTGCGTTTCGCTGGGATGATCGGAATTGTAAACAGTACGCTTTCCGCCTGCGTGCACATTCTGACTAAAATATGCAGTTCCTCTAATTAGTTTGTGTGTTTGCTGACATGGCTTTGTAGATAAATGACACGACTCTGAACTTTATCGTGGAGAAAAGGCATGTTTTTGGTTTGGAGAGGTCAGTGGTGACCATTGATGTCCAGCTGCGCCTATATTGATAAATTCATTCCAAATTCAACCAGAAAATCATCCATTTATATTGAACTTCATGAGTACAAAGTTGATTTGAGTTAAAAATATGATTATTTTATGAATTGAAAGCACGTAATTTTCAAGACTCTGGGAGTTTGGGGAGCCACCAGGATAGCTATTTTATTTCATATTTCATGTAATATATAGTTTTATTGTGTTGCCTACAAAGCATAGCGGCGCATAGGGATCACTTTGTCCGGCGTCTGTCTGTCCGTCCGTCCATCCGTCTGTCCGGTAGTCACACTTTGAGTTGGTAGTCACACTTTCACATAAGCTTCGCAGGCGGCACTTGTTCACCTGAACACTCTAGTATTTCCTGTTCAGATGAGGAATACTTGTGTTCTAGAAGTTTATTATCCCGGAAATGTATTGTTTTAACCCCCAACTATTTTTCAATCCTCAGAATTTTTTTTTTTACAGTTTCAATGGTGAATTCTCATGAAGATTTTTTTATGTTTGCAGCCCATTTTCTCTGCCAAAATCATGAAAATAAACTGAAATACGATGTATTTCTAAATGCTCTAAGTGTCCTTTCTGAGTTGAGCCACATTCGTCCTCCTTATGAAGCTTAAATCTTGAATTAAATTATAAAGTATCAAATTGGATAACGTATACAAAGCCAAATTTGGCTTCTGCGCAAAGGGGTTAAATAGAGATAATTGTTTGTGGAAAAAAATGCTTTTTTCAGCTAACTCAAAGAATTTTGAACTTTGAACAATTGAAACTTGAATTTTGTTCCCAGATGTCAGGAAAATGCATATTTGGCACTTTAATTTTCAACTTTCAGGCACCGCAGCGGAGGGATAAGAGAAGCATTTCTGCAATTTGGCCCGCAGTTGGGCCAATAAAATATTTCATTGTGTAATCCGCCCCACTCTGAACTGTCGCACCAAAGCGCTGTGGGGCGAATAAAGTTCTCGAAAGTCATGGTCACGGTTGCCTGTGCTTTCCGCCATGTCTGAAGCAAACTAATCTCATGTTGCCTGCTGCACGTGCGCAGTCGCGCAAGACTTCAGATAACATAACATGACATAACATAACATGAATGGCAAGAACAGGCCGTTCAGCCCAACTAAGCTTGCCAGTTTCTTTATACTATTGTGAATATATCCCTTCAGATACTGAATGACTTAATGGTATCTAGCTTTAAGTCTAGCCTGCTCTTGAAAACCCCCAAGGTCTCTGCCTCAACAATATGGTCAGGCAAGCTATTCCACATCGAAATTACTCTTTGGGTGAAGAAATATTTCTGAATGTCAGTGCTAAATTTACCTTTGGTCAACTTTCATTTGTGACCCCGAGTTCTCCTAACACTTGGTCGAAGGAATCCTACATAATTCACTTTGTTAATCCCTTAAACAAATTTAAAGACCTCAATTAGATCACCCCTTAGCCTTTTAGGGCTGTAACTACGAAAGTTGCTTATCTCCTGTACACGTATAAATCGGTTAAGCGCAGACTAAAATTTGCGCTTTACTTTACTCACACGCTATTAAGCGGTTTTAGGTTTACACACGGACAACAAAATAAACCACGGTCAAAGGCTGTCTAAAATGAACAATGGATACCCTTAAACATGGGAGGGGGTAGTTTTGCATGCGTTTTACTGTCATTTCCTGCTTGTCGATTGCAGAGCGAGCATTATGAACGCGCTGCAAATACTTGAACCTGCTCAAGAGGAGGCAGATGAATGTCAGAATGCTAATAGATTGCATGCACCAAGGATATTCAGGGACAGGAGAAATCCATTGGAAGAGTACGAAGATACCATTCTTAAAACAATTCCGATTCCCCAAAAACACTTACAACAAACTACTTCAGTTGCTGATACCGGAACTGTAACATCCAACATGATGAAGCAATCCTCTTCCAGCTGCATTACAGTTGGCTTGTGCATTGCGATTTTTCGCTTGTGGAACATTTCAAATTCTTGCAGGAGACACATCTGGGATCTCTCAACAAGCTTATGTGCATAGGGTTGCTGCTGCAATCTGTGCCAACAAGCCACAGTTTCTGCAATTCCCAGATGCTTTAGATGTAAAGCGACATGTTATGGATGGGCTTTGGCATATTGCTGGCTTCCCTAGAATTACAGGTGCTAGAGCCGATGTTCTGACAATTAGCTCCCTTGTCAAAGAATGCTACCGCAATGCAAAGCGATCGTAAAGTCTTTTTTCGCCTTAATATTGCAATATGACTCAGTTTACAATAGTAACTTTATTTGTTAGCTTATTATAACATAAGCAGATGTTATAATGAGTTGGATAAGTTTATTTGAAGATATATGCCCACATATGCCATTATCATCTCATTTCTGCATTTTCAGGAAAACCCAGCATGTACATGCAAATATATTTGGATTCTAGGTCAAAGGTGCACTGGAAAAAAAAAAATCTATTTTTTTATTCATATTTAAAGATGCTTAAGATATGAGCGAAGAAACAGCTCAAGATTTTAGGTTTGCGCAAGCGCAGAACCGCAAGGCAGCATAATTTGATGGGTAGCTAAATTTGACAGAGCACCGGAACGCATATCCCTGTTCACAATCCACAATCCCATTTATCAGATTAAACATCAAGATTAGACGGGCATTGGTAGACACGGATAATTAATCAGCTGTTGAGAGTGTTTCGTAAGGTGTGATTAAAACACACGTTTAGCTCGAAGCCTCTAAGTCATATTTACACATGTCTAAACGCTACACACGGATAATAGATAGACACCTTAGTTACGGCCCTTCATCTCTTAGTCTTAGTCCAACTGCCTTCTCCTAAGACTAAAGAGATGAAGAATCTCCAGCCTCTTCTCATAGCTTTCATCTTTTATACCTGGAATTAGCTAAGTGGTTCTTCTCCGAACTTTCTCTAGAAGTAATGAAGTAATCCCGTCTAATGATTTTATTACCTACATGTACAACTGTACATTTTGCTAGACTTAGTGCTTTGTAATGACCCAGATAGAATTAGCAATTTTGAGGTACTAGAGCCACTTGGGACAAGTCATCACTCTGCAGTTAATTTTGATGTTTCATGGGAAGTTAAAAAGGTGTATTTAAACAAAAATTTTGAATTTTTGGCGAGTACTGTTGCAGAGAAAATTCTGCCTCTCTCCTACCCTGTCCTTTTACCATTCCTCAATTCATACCAGGATAATTTAAGTCTCCCATAATAATAGTCCCTCCACCTCTACAAGCTTGCGTAATCCTCCTAAAAAGCATTTCATTGACTGTACTGTCAAAAGCTGGTGGTCGATAGGTTTAAACATAGGAGTATGCTATTTCATGTTTGCCAATGAGCCTGACCTTGATATCTTCACAGCACAAGTAATGTTCAATTTTGTGAATTTCCTGTACATTTATGTTTTCCTTCACAAAGATTGCTATGCCCCCTCCTCGCCTATTACATCTATCCTTCCTAAAGAGCTTATAACCTTATTCATCTCCATCCTCTTCACTAAGCCACGTCTCTGTAATCCCAACTATGTCAGAGCCCTCACTAATCATTACAGCCTCAAGTTCTGAAAATGTATTTTTTATGGTTCTTGCATTTAAATAAAACATTTCAGGTTATTACTAATGCTCTTCCCCTTGATTTCCCATGTGGTCGCTGCTTCAAGCCCCCCACTATGCTTTGTTGCTTTAAAAGTATGTCGTCAATAGTGCATGGAACGCCGTCAGCTTCCATCAGGGCAGTCTGCATTTCTCTATGTGTAACTCTCACTACCCTCCCTGCCCCCCAAGTCCCTAGTTTAAATAATCTTGTGCTACCCTCAATATATGTTGACCCGGTGCAAAGGTACCCCTCCGGTTCAGGGGCAGCCCGTCAGGCTTGAACAGGTCGCTTCAGTTCCAGAAAAAGTTCCAGTGCCCCATAAACCTGTACCCCTCTTTCCCACACTAGGTTCGTAGCTACGTGTTAAACCTCCAGATAAAATTCTGCTTTCCTCTGCTTGCACTTGGTACCGGTAGAATCCCAGAGAGCACTACCGTTGAGGATCTGCTCCTAAGCTTCTCAGCTCATTCCACAAATTTGCCTTGCAGAACCTCAAACCTACCCTTTCCTATGTCAATTGTCCCAACATAGACCATGACAACTTGATCCCTCCCCGCTCTGGCCAGGAGCTTGTCCGCACGCTCCTGGAGGTCTCCTACCTGGGCACCAGGCAGGCAATACACCGTATAAGACTCCTTGTCGCGCGAACAGACTAAGCTATCTATTCCTCTAAGTATTGAGTCCCCCACTATCACTAACTCTCTTTTCTGAGGGGTAGAGGCTAACAGGGTGCCCTGTAGCTCATCAGTCCCCTCACTCTCAGGGTCAGGGGCCAATTTGAGTTCCTACGCTGCGCTGTCGACCTACAGTCACCCAACTTTCTCTCCCTGCCTGCTCTGGGATCCCTGTACCACCCTGATTTGACGCACAAGCCATTTCTTTAAACGACATACTACTTAGTTCCTCTAGGATCTCTACTGATTGCAAACTGTGTCGCGCCGCCAACTTGCCCTGAAGATCAAGCTGCCACTGGTGGCAGACAAACCCACCCTAGAAATCTCTTTCCAAAAGTGCGATCATCCTGCAACCGTCACATAGTTTTGGCCACATTTTGAACCCTAATGATCTAATGATCTCACTCACCTTCGATAAAAGAAAATTACTCATGCCAAGACAGAAGCTGAGGAACCACAATTTATTAATTTATTAACCTAAGAAGACCTAAGCAGCGGTCACAATAGAAACCATGGGGAAACTACATAGAAGGATTATAAGCCTCTTTTAACAGGAGCTTAGTTTCAGTTAACAGAAATGAAATGCCAAATTGAGCTCAACTCTATATGTAATAAGCACTCCTAATAAGCTGACTTTATTTAGTCCCAGTACTATTAATATACAAACCTAAAAATATCATAGGGCTTAGCTGAGAACTCAGATAAAACAGACTGGCTACAACGCCCAGGAGAAACTGGAGGAGGGAAGAGACGGAGCACTCCGGTAAAACTTACCATTTAAATTCCAACCTAACCGAATGGATGAGTCAAGTGACTGCTGCCCTACTAACTTTATACTAAATCTCAGATCCCCAGCCAAAAATGCCAAGAGTACTTATCTAGCTAGCTAGCCACCAATACAACCAAGGGTAACCGAGAAAAGAGTAGATCCCCGGTTCCCTTTAATTGCAACAGACCGAATAAACAAGCCATTTACTATGTGAGCGAACTAAACACGGTACCTCCCCCAACAAGCTGTCTTAAGCACTCAAACAAGCAGTTAAACTTTAGTCAGCTGATCAAGGCACAGCAACCGGAGGAAAATGCAAAGATAATTTACAATGGGTTTAATCAGAAGAGCCCTTCGGTAATGATAAAATGCGTAAAAGACAAAACCCCGGTTTGCATTAATGTTCAAGCAAGTCAATGCGTTTATGCAGTAATGCAGTCAGGATAGAGAATGAAGGGGACTAAAAAACCTCGGTGAACGTCAGTATTTATTGGCTAGAAGACTGTTTGAAAAGCAAGCGACTAAGTATGAAACCAAGCCGGGTTATAGTTCGATGACCAGGTAATTCGATAATATTCTTCTGGGGTTCGTTCACTAAAGCAGCGACAGAAAAACCAGGGGCCGGTTGCATAAACTTAGTTTAAGACTGGCTGTCACTGTAGACTGGTCTTAAATTGTCAAGTTAGACTAGTCTAATTAAGACTGACTGCGGCATAAAGCTTAAGTCTGACTTGATCTGAGGCATAAAAATTAGCCACCTCTCCCCCTGGCTAACCCTGAGATGAGAGCTTTGTTGCCATGGCAACACATTGTAAGAACACCTGTTAGAGGACACAAAAATACAGCAATAGCCTATTTATTGTTTTTCTAACAAAAAAGGACAAAAAATATTTTACATTGGAAACAGGATTATTTGCTCTTTTTTTATAATTTGTATTTATTTATTTTGTAGTTTTGGAGGGGGTCCTCCTCCGATGGCTGGATTTTTTTCCTCTTCCATGTTTCCGTCTTAAGATGCTTTCAAATTCAAATTCAAATTCTTTATTTCAGACTCAACTGGGTACAGAGGTCCATATCAAAGAGAAAAAAAAGGATAAACCACACCGGACGCGAAACAAATTTTTCGCACGACAGATTACATTCAATGTCAAAGCAAAGACGCGAATACACGCAAAACGCTTTCCGGTGTGAAAGCAGCTTTGGATTGTTGCACAATATTTTTAAAACGTTTTTGAACATCTTTTACGGTTCTCACGACCGTTGATACTGTTCGCCTTTTCTGTAATTTCCTCCCCTAACTTGATGACGGGTCAAATTTCCATTCGCTTGATTAAAACTATTGAACATAAGACTTCTTTCGGCATTATATTTCTCCAGCAAAGAAAAGGTTTTCCGTTGCGCTAAAGTGCGGTGATCACCTGCTGCCACCGAGTGTCGCTATTGTGTCCACCATGTTTTTCTACTCTATGAAGTGTCTTATTTTACCCATGATACATAGCGCGACCGGCTATCCAAGTCAGTCTTAAATAAGTCACTCAAAGACAGATTTTATGCAACAGGCATATTTAATTATCTATAGTAAGTCTGACTTAAAAATACATTAAAGTCAAAGACTGGGTCTAATTTTATGCAACCGGTCCCAGGTGACAGTATCTCAGTCCTTGAAAGCAACTGTTTTTCGTTGTATATCGCACAATTATTTAGCATTTAATTTATTCTCTAAATTTAGCATTTAAATGCATTTTACTTTACCTTACTTTTCTCCCAGGAGACTGAAACCCCCCAAAAAAATCTCCATCGCCTTCGTTTGATCTGATTAGCGACTTAATTTGGCTGTTTGCTCACAGAGTTGTTACGGGGGAAAAAGAGGAAGAAGGAGGAAGATTCTCCCTGTCCCTGCTGCGACAAAGGTTATACCTCAGGAGCAAATCGTCTCATCTCTATTACTGTATGAGCCTTAACACTAGAATTATTTTCAGAAAACCCTGTTTAAACAAGAGTAAATCTTCAGCTTCAATCCCACAAGTCTTCCTCTGTCTCAAGCAAGCAGAATGATCAACAACGAACAGCACTACTGCACAGCCAAGAGGTCTGCAACAGACCACAGTAATCAATCAATCAATTGATTCTTGCGCAGAGATGCTAGTGCGGACAGTGAGTTTTTGAAAACATGGATACCAAAAACGATTTTTACGATATTAAAAAATTAGTATGATAACCGTCAGGAATTTATACTGAGACATTCCATTATATTGGTCACCTTTGCATCCCTATTCTCTATGCAGATAATGGTGTGGCTGTAGTGTTAGTGATTACAGTGGTGTTAATGCAGTGTTAGTGATTGTAATGATGTGACCTTAAGGGATTATAATGGTGTGGGTGTTGTGTTAATGATTACCATGGTGTGGCTGTAGTGTTCGTGATTGTAATAGTGTGGCTGTAGCCTTAGGGATTATAATGTTGTGGCTGCAGTGTTAGTGATTGTAATGGCATTGGCTCTATATGTGCTTTGGGTTAGGGTGAGTTTTGAAGCTGTGGGTTCTGCAGGTGATTCGGGGTGCACAGTGCCATGCAGTGCAGGACATGCAGATCCTGGAGAAGCAACAAATCCTGGCTGAGCTGCAGGAGGAGGAGAGGCGGCTTGACGCCATGATGGAGGTGGACCGTCTCCAAGCTCTGGAGGCACAGGAGCAAATTGAGCAACTTTGCAAACAACACCACATACAGTGAGTAACAAGCTTAAATGCGCACGCACCCATGGACGCACACAGCCGCACACAGGGGTTTACCGTATTTTAATTTCCTTTTCTTTGCTCATCCATTTGAGGGGTGTATGCTCAGTTACCTGTGTAGAACTTTGCATTGGAGAGCCTACTTTGTGACTAGTGCCTCCATCTCCACTGTAGCATACCTGGTCTCACTGGATTTCAGCTTGCTGCTTAGGTAAATTTGGAAGTCAACCTTTTGTGACTGGATGGCCTTCAGCCCGGTTTCCGAGGTGTTTTTCTGAATAATTAATGGTTTGGACAGGCCAAGCCAGGACTTAGAGGTGCTGGTCAACGAATTAGAATAACTTGAAATAGTGCAATCGTAAAAATTTTAAATGCATTTTTTGTGCAGAAAGCAAATCAGGTGTTCACCGCGCCTGTCCTACTTGTTGGAGTAATCACAGAACTCGCTACCTGTAAAAAATTTGCTCAGCTGAGCTTTCCAAAAGGCCCATTTAGGCCATTTAAGTGTGACACTGTTGTTTTATTGAATTAGAATAATGGAGAAACCGTTTCACTGAATTAGAATAATTTTTATTATAATTAGAATCAATACTTTCTCAGTATTTTGTGGCTGCCCCCTTGGCTTGTATGACTGCCTGAAGTCTCCGCGGCATCCATTTGACCAGCTTGTCGCAACTTTCTGCACTCACTGCTTCCCAGGCTGTGGCGATATTCTGCTTCAGTTGGTCTTGCGTAGTCGGCCTTCTGTCGCAAATTTTCCGCTTGACGATGGTTCAAAGGTTTTCAATGACATTGAGGTCAGGCTAGTTGGCCGGCCATGCCAAAACTTCAAGCTGTTTTTCGGCGAACTAATCTTTGGTCGACTTTGCCGCTTGAGCCGGTGCAAGATCCCGTTGAAATATGAGGTCTTCTTCGCCGAACTGTTCCTCAACAATCAGAATCAGGAACGTTTCCAGAACATGTTGGTATACGGCAGCATTGACAGTCTTCTTGAGGAAGCAGAGTTTCCCTTCACCCCGAGCGGACATGCATACCCAGACCATAACGCTCTGGGGAAACTTGACGGATCTTTTCACGGCCTTGTGGTCGTAAGTTTCGCCACCACGACGCCAGAAACGAGGACCTTGGTCACCGAAGGAGGTGCAAAAGCGTAATTCGTCACTGAAGACCACTTTCTGTCAGTCTTCAGCAGCCCACCCGCCGTGTTCTTTGGCCCACTTCAGCCGCTTCTCCATTTCTTTCTTGTTCAGCATTGGTTTTACTGCTGGAATGCGATATTTGAAGCCGAGTTCGCGCAGACGACGGTAAGTTGTTGATCTCGAGACGTTAGTGCTGGTCTGCTCGTTCCACAAGTCGCTGAGCTCGGAAGTGGACTTCAACCAGTTGCTGACTGCGATCTTTCTCAGCTGCTTGTTGTCGCAAGCAGAAGTTTTTCGGACGCCGGAACAGTTGGTGCGCTTGCTCCTGTCTTTCTTGAGAGCTTTGCAGACGGAAGACTGGCTGATGCCAAGCTGCTCAGCAATTTTAGTTTAGGTCAAGCCTTGTTGACGAAGGGTTGAATTTGAGCCACTATTCCGGTTGAGGGGTTGCGCTGCTTACGCATGATTGATTTTACAACTTAGAAATTCTACTCAACCCTGACTTTATACTGCACAGTGAACACTCTTCACAGAAAACAAAAATTCAAGCACTTATTCTAATTCAATGAAACAACAGTGTCACAGTTAAATGGCCTAAATGGGCCTTTTGGAAAGCTCAGCTGAGCAAATTTTTTACAGGTAGCGAGTTCTGTGATTACTCCAACAAGTAGGACAGGCGCGGTGAACACCTGATTTGCTTTCTGCACAAAAAATGCATTTAAAATTTTTACGATTGCACTATTTCAAGTTATTCTAATTCATTGACCAGCACCTGTACTAAGCACACAGGTTACCTTTAACCCTCTATCAAGCAAACCCATTTTCAATTGTGTTAAAATTATTTCCCTATGCAAAAATGTTTATTTTGGGCCATTATTTGAAAAACAGTAGACAAAAAAATTTTGACACATTTGGCCCACCTTTCCAAGTCGTAGCAAATCTGCTACATTGGGTAATAATGCTAAGGAAAAAATTAAAGTGACGGACCATTCAAGTTATTCTCAAATGTTTATTTCGCAATTAGAAACAAAACCAACAGGGTGTCCAGGCTGTTAACCCTTTTACTTCATGTAACAGATATGCCAGGCTGGTTAATAGAGAGTTAAGATCCTGCGAGGCTGATGACTCTCGGGGGGGGGGGGTCTCCACTGAACATTCTCTGGCAGCCTCTCCAGGTAAAGTCATACTGAGGAGCAATGATAGAGAGGTACATGAAGAACTAACCGTACTGCCCATAAAAGCTCAGGAAGGCACCAGTTGTGCTCAGCAGCCACCTTCTGAGTTTTCCCGAGGCACCAACTGATGTTGTGGCCCAGGCGCTTGGCCTCAGCACCCAGTATTTAACACTGAGCAGAGCTTCCTGGCGAACATGTTCTTTCCTCGTAGTGGGATGGAAGACTACATTGTCCAGGTAAACCACAGCCAATTGCAAGAAGGGTCAGAGTCCTATCAAGAGCTGGAATGAGGGAGAGGCCCCACGTAACCCAAACAGGAGGATGCAATGTAAATATTAGCTTTGCTGGAGTGGAGAACACGGTCTATCCTCGTTTGGCTAGGTTCAACATGGTGATAAACCGGGCCTTACGGAGGCGGTCCAGTGGTTCAGGGTTCTGCCGATGCTGGTCGAAGCCGACCAGCACTGGGAATGCATCAACCAGCACTCGGAATGCACCGACCGCATGTTTACTTTGTACCCGAGATGTATAGTATACTCTCAGAAATAGGGGTACAGCAGGAGTCCATTTCTGTTCCCCCAGGTACAAAATAAGCCTTGGTCGTCACTGTGGATCATACCTTGTAATAATACCTTGGGGAACAGAAATGGACTCCTGCTGTACCACTATTTCTGAAAGTGATATCATACTGTAAACCAAAGATAAACTATCGTGCTCTCCAGCCATAGGTTTCACTAGTGCGTCAAGTTTTTATCATGGCCGATTATTTTTTTCCTAACAATTCCGTAAAAAAAAAAAAATGTTGCTTCTCTCACTTAACTTCAGAAGGCTGTGCCGCCCGGTCAAAAAAACAGAGAAATTTGGTCGTGCTGGAAGACGGGCAATTGAGTGCGATATTACTGCCATGCCCCCTACTGAACAAATGAAAATGCATCTCAGCCGTCCCCCGCTCAACAAAATAGTAATTTGCCGGCCAGCGCTCTTAGCATCCTGGGCAGAACCCTGGTGGTTCATCCACTTTGGACATGGGGCTGGCATTGAACTCTGTCACCCTGCTCAGCTGCCTGAAGTTGTCGTTGAACCTTCAGTTGCCATCAGGTTGACAGATCATCAGGCTGACGACTCCCAGCGCCAACATCCTCTCTAGCTCCTATACAACAGCTTGCCACCACTCCTTAGGTATGTGGAAGTTCTGTATGTTTACCACCTAAACAGTGCACAAGGTAGGGCTGGACCCAGGTTACGGCTTTGTCTGACTCCAGGAGGATGCTGACCTCTTACCCCTGGATGGTCACGTTGCACTGTATCGGTGTGAGCACCTGGTCTGGGGCCGTCACTGTAGTAGCAAAAGAGCATTGGTGGTGGGCTGGCAGAGTATTTATGTGGCCAGGGTCAGTGGGCATGGGTGTATCATCATGCTGAATCTTGATGCTGGGTCCCTGGCTGTTGCACAGTCTCAAGTGGTTCTTCAGCGAATGTTCAGGAGGTGGGTCCTGAGGGAGAGGTTGCCTATTGCTACCACTCCACCGGGATCTAGGGAGTTCGCCTGCCTTCCTGATTTTTCTGGATGGCTTCCAGTCGATCCTGCAGGGCCACCAAATCTTTGGGTTGGGCTGGCGCCAGTCGTCCAACCAGATTTCTCTTTTCCTTGGGGAAGCCCCACATGGAGCAGTCGATTATGACCCAATTTATGAAGGCACGGGCCAGAAACAAATCTGGCAGTGACCACAGGTTTCCCACGTGGGGTAGAGCTGCTGGATGACTGCAAGCAGGCACTATCAGCTTGTATAACTAAATGGGCTGAGGATCTCCACCTTTATATGCCGGAAACGGTTGGCCTCTGCCGGGGTTGCGGGGGGGCGGTCATATGCAGACTCATGTGTACACATGCAGATATACACACAGGTGTGCACAAACACACACGCATGCACACACATTCATTTGCACTCACACACACATACAGTGCTGTGAAAAACAATTTGCCCACTTCCTGATTTACTTCTGCTTATTTGTCTAATTTAAATGTTTCAGACCATTCAGCTAATCTTAATATTTACCTCTTAAAGGGATAGTTCAGATTTTTTGACATGAAGTTGTATACTCTTCACCTGTGTAGTACATAAGAGGTGATTTTTTTTTTTTTTTTTTGTTGTTGTTGATGTATCCCGTGTGCGGAGTTCTGGCCTCAAAAAGTTTTTGAAGGAAGCAGTTCCTGCTAGTTTGCTGGGGTCACAAAAATATAAAGTTTTGTTAGCTGAAAGAACATTTAGCAAGTAATTAAAGGGATAGTTTGGATTTCTTGACATGAACTTGTATGACATCGTCATTAGCAGTGTTGTGTATAAACAGTGACTTTCCCCCCTACTGTGTCCCGTGAGCGGAGTTCCGGCTAGTTTGCTGGGGTCACGAAAATAAAAAAAGAGTAATGCGTTCAAAAGAGCAATACATTTGCATCACAAAAATCAACCCCTGAAAAAAGTCAGACCTCATTATCACTCAGCGTTATTCTATTTTATCTTCCTTCGAATCACTGCGCGCTGCCGCCTGAAGACATTTGCGCACCCTTCCATCACCTGCCTTGCGTTCAACAGCCCCTAAACTTAGCTAGCGTTATTTTCAACCCAATATACTCTCGATTGTCTTGTCAGCTAACGTCTTGCCTATTGAATGCACCCCTGTTTCGCAGTGTTTACACACTTGGATGGCGAACGCTGCGAACTGATAAAGCTAACGTGGGAGAGAAATATATTGTTAGACAGGAAAATGTATAAAAATGGTGCAAATTTGGGATTTTCCGGGCTGTAGCAACAAAAATCTGTCTGCTTCGCCGTATGCATTTCACCGCTTTCTATCACGGACATTGCCATTAGGCAACTTTGGCTTCTTGCCATAGGCTTCAGCATCGGAACTAAAGTGGAAAGGACTAAACAGCTTTTTGTGTGTAATTTACACTTCAGCGAGGACGATCATCTTCCTACACGTCCCGGACAGTGGAAGAAGCATGTTTTGAAGAGCGCTGCTGTACCAGCACCCCAGGTAAGAACAACTAGCGCCTAACTTAGCTAATTAGATTGCGTCTATTACTTGTTTAGAAACTAACGGTATTATGCTCGAACTGACTATCAAGAATCGGCTAGTAACGTTGAGATCATGAAATCGCTCAAGGTCATATTGCCAGTGAAGCTTCTACACTACATAACGTTATATGACGACTGTTGTTATTGTCAGCAACTATGTGGAAGTGTGATTGTGATAGTAATGATCACCAGTGTAGCAACTACTGAATACTACAACTGAATACTACAGTTGTCAGTTGTAAGATTTCAGGGTTTCTCAGAATATGTTAGCTGTGTTGGAGTTTCTAAAATAACTGACATGGGAGGCCACAGTGTCATTTGGAAGTCAGTCAAAATAACATGAAAAAAGAAGCTCGGGCCCCATCTTATGAGGGCTCAGCACCCACTGGCTCCCACAAAAATGAATATATATGAGACTGCTCCAAGAGTGGTGATATGTCAAGATATTGTTGTCTTACAAAAGGCCATTTTATCCCCCGCCAAAACGAAGTGGGAGGGGGACATAGGTTTGACCTCCGTCCGTCCGTGCGTCCGTCCGTCCGAGATAAAGGGGACAGCTTTACTCAGAAACTACTACAGATACAGTAACCAAATTTGGTGTGTAGCTTCAGACCATAAAGGCCTTGATTGAGTTCGAAAATGAGAAGCGCACGATTGGCGGGGGATGTTGTAGACCATGTGACTTGTTTAAATATATCATAGCATTCATTTTCATACCAAAGTAATACACATGTAGCATGTTCATGATCATTCTCATATCCCCTCCCTCTCCTCATTCCCAGGAAAAGAAATATACAATGTGGTTTACTCCAAGCAATCAAACCAGTGGATTGTAAGGAAGCTGAATGAGCCGACAACTCAGGACTTTAGGAAAGAATTGGTGCAGCAGGTCATTCAACAGCGGCTTCATAAGAATGTCAGGCTTGGAGATCAGCAGTTCCACATCCATCCTCCAGTCATCTTACCGGCCAACATTGCTCCCACTCCAAAGCCAAAAAAGACAACTTGGTGGCAGAACATGCATCACGTTTTACTACATAAGATGCAGCTGATAAACCGGGTGTCTGAGACTGAGAAAGTCTGTTTTGGTCTCCTATGTTTACCAAACATTTTCAGGTGTCTCGTGTACTATTTAGTTACTTTCTGCAACTTTAACTTTTACTTTTTAGTGGGCCTGAGCTGAGAGCAGGCCCACTACTCTCCCCAGTAGGGAGGCCACTTATACTACTCTGTGCCTATATTCTTATTATTATTATTATTATTATTATTAGGGGTGTCAACATCTACACATGTAAACGGTTACACGGATAACAAATCAACCGTTTAGAAGAATCAATAACCGTGTACACGTCATTTTTTCCTCCTCGTTCATTTCTCACCAATACATATAGTCGCCTATTTTTAGGAGTGATAATGTTGCCTGAAAGCTACAGATAATAACATTAACTAACAGTACACTTAACTGTTCTCACTAGTGCAGTTATCCGCACGCAGATGCTTGGGGCGCAATGTTACCTTGATAAAAAAAAGGAAAACCCACAGCCAGTGTCGCGCCACATCAAGAATAGGCTGCGGTGGACTTGAGAAGAGCGCTGCGCTCATCATCTTCTCCATGTGCAAATGTTGTGCAGCAGAAAACAAAAACTGTTAATAGCTTGTTATTTTAGCCTATATTGTCGCGTGTTGTTGTACATTATATTGTTGGTTGGTGTTCTGTCGGCTTTTCACAACCTGATCACGCATCCTCGCGTCTAAAGAGGAGGAGGAAAACACATTTTTCTTTGCCAATTTTAGTGAATAATTGTGAGAGTCCCCCTCTACTTTTTACAAAACCCAAAACCAGTGAAGTTGGCACGTTCTGTAAATCGTAGATAAAAGCAGAATACAATGATTTGCAAATCCGTTTCAACTTATATTCAATTGAATACACTGCAAAGACAAGATGTTAAATGTTCAAACTGAGAAACTTTTTTTTTTTGCAAACAATCATTAACTTAGAATTTAAAGGCAGCAACACATTGCAAAAAAGTTGGCACAGGGGCCTTTTTACCACTGTGTTACATCGTCTTTCCTTTTAACGACACTCAGTAAACGATTGGGAACTGAGGAGACCAATTTTTGAAGCTTTTCAGGTGGAACTCTTTCCCATTCTTGCTTGATGTATAGCTTAAGTTGTTCAACAGTCCGGGGTCTCCGTTGTTGTATTTTACGCTTCATAATGCGCCACACATTTCCAATGGGAGACGGGTCTGGACTACAGGCAGGCCAGTCTAGTACCTGCACTCTTTTGCTACGGAGCCATGGTGTTGTAACACGTGCAGAATGTGGCTTGTCATTGTCTTGCTGAAATAAGCAGGGGCGTCCATGAAAACGACGTTGCTTGGATGGCAACATATGTTGCTCCAAAACCTGTATGTACCTTTCAGCATTAATGGTGCCTTCACATTTGTGTAAGTTGCCCATGCCTTGGGCACTAATACACCCCCATACCATCACAGATGCTGGCTTTTGAACTTTGCGCCTATAACAGTCCGGAAGGTTCTTTTCCTCTTTGGTCCGGAGGGCACGATGTCCACCGTTTCCAAAAACAATTTGAAATGTGGACTCGTCAGACCACAGAACACTTTTCCACTTTGCATCAGTCCATCTTAAATGAGCTTGGGCCCAGCGAAGCCGGCGGCGTTTCTGGGTGCTGTTGATAAATGGCTTTTGCTTTGCATTGCAGAGTTTTAACTTGCACTTGCGGATGTAGCGACGAGCTGTAGTTACTGATAGTGGTTTTCTGAAGTGTTCCTGAGCCCATGTGGTGATGTCCTCTACACACTGATGTCGGTTTTTGATGCAGTACCGCCTGAGGGATCGAAGGTCACGGGCATTCAATGCTGATTTTCGGCCTTGTCGCTTACGTGCAGTGATTTCTCCAGATTCTCTGAACCTTTTGACGATATTACAGACCGTAGATGATGAAATCCCTAAATGTCTTGCAATAGCTCATTGAGGAATGTTGTTTTCGACAATCAGCTCACGCATTTGTTCACTAAGTGGTGACCCTCGCCCAATAGCGGATTAATGCACGGGCTCGCGGGGCTGAAGCCCTGGGGCCAGCGCTCCAATGGGGCCCGTCGGTGGGTAGGCTATTGTGACATTTTTTTTTTCCTTCTCCAGTAAACTATTTCGCCCTGTGCCAGTCTGCTAGACAGTGTCTGACGGAGGGGTGGGGTCGGGTCATTTTTTGTCCAATAAAAAAATTCAATGTGGTTTTGGTTTGTTTGTTTCTTAATATCATTGTCCAATGGCCGGCCGCCGATTACATTGGTCGTTAGGTGCGTGCAGCGTGATATGCTGAGGCCTCGGTCAGTTATTCGGCGGTGCACCGCACTGGGTAATGACACAGCTGGACTACGTGAGTAACTTTTTCTGAAGCAGTCATGTTAAGTGTTAGTCAAAAACGTAAAAAAGTAAAATATAAAGAAGCCAGAGAAGCCGCTCTACTAAGAAAGATCCCTTACTTAACTGGGTATTTCACCCAGCATGCGCTGAAACGTGCCCACCTCGCCAGCAAAGCGAAGCTGTAGCCGCGTTGAACCGAGAGCTGCCAAATCTAGGTAGCTAATTTGGAATTGAAAGAGATACGTCCCGTTAAGAATTAGTCCTGGCGAATTCTTAATTCCTTGATTGACGCATTTTTAGTTATCGTAATTGGCAACCGAAGAGGGACATTCTAAAACGCATAACGTGGAAAAAAAAACCTAACATGGCTTAATGCACCAAAACAGCGACCAATAAGCGCCAAATTCCTCTCTGGCATGTCTGGTCAGGAGCACTTTCTTCAATAAAACATTGAAAACGAAGACTGAGGAATATACTGGTTGTATCAGGTTAAGCGTTTTCCCCTCCGTCGACTTGCATTCTGCGGAAAAAGCTTAACGTAGTTTTATGCTTCAAAACAGCGACTAATAATCACCTAATTCCTCTCGAGTATTTCTTGTCAGGAACACTTTCTCTAATAATAAAAAAAAAAACATTGAAACCGAAGCCCTAAGAAAAGAGACTGTAGGCCTATATCACATTAAGCTTTTTCCCCTCCATTGACGCGCATTATGAGGAAAACGCTTGACGTGATAACTACCATATTCCTCCGTCTTCGGTATAAATTTTTTTTTTCTTTTTAAATCAGAGAAAGTGCTCCTGGCCAGAAATGTCCGAGGTTTTGGTGCCTTAAACCACGTTAAGCGTTTTAGAATGTCCCACTCAAGATACTGTCTCTCTCCCTATGCGATCTTATAGCGATGAAATCATGGGCAAAATTCAGTAGGCTACAGTGGCGAAGCCAGAACTGAGAATTGGGTGCACAAAACATCCGTTTAAAACAATTAGCCTATTAGTCCTGACCTGTTTTCAGTCATTTTCATAATTAACAAAAGGTTCACTCCAAGAGCACTCCACAGTTGACAGGTGCTGTTAGTTCTCCCCAATTACGTAACACAACAATCATTAATCTGGAATATTAAACTTGTGCTATGAGGCAGTTTTCTGAGTTGAGTTGTTTATGATATTATGTTGTTAATAGTAGTTTACATTTTACAGAAACATAATTAAAAGGCTTAAACTGTGTGCTCCAGCGACTCCTGCCTTCACAGTAATTATGTGTGACCGTGGCGTATATTTTGATGTTATGGAAATGCCAGTCATAATTGATGACTGGTTATGTGTGAACAGGTTCACAGATATGTCATGTGGTCAAGCTCAGAATGGATATTTGAGTACGATGTACTGGTGTGATTTTGAGTGCTATGTAGCACAGTTGCAGCGTTGATCTTGGTTTATGTGCGTTGTGAGAGTGGGCCTAGATGTTGCCTGCACTGTGCTTTCCTTCCTTGATTATCCTACAAATCATTCACTCACCTGAGGTTATAGCTTGCCTCCACATGGGTTCTTGTTGTTCCTGATCATCTTCACCTGATCTGGACCATAATCGAGTCTAGCATTCTGATAAACAAGTTAATCAACATACCCGTTACATGTCTTTGTGTGTGTGTGTGTGTGTGTGTGTATACTGCATAAACTGCACATGCATGCTTCCACTTTACTACCATGCTAGTGAAAGTTGGGGTAGGAGGTTGGCTATGGGGTTGGGAGGGGGAGGAGGGCCCTTCACCTGATCAAAGCCCTGGGCCTTACGTTATGTTAATCCAGCCCTGCCTTCGCCCCATCCTTGTTTGTGAATGACTGAGCATTTCAGGGAAGCTGCTTTTATACCCAGTCATGGCACCCACCTGTTCCCAATTAGCCATTCACCTGTGGGATGTTCCAAATAAGTGTTTGATGAGCAGTCTTCAACTCTCTCAGTCCTTTTCGCCACTTGTGCCAGCTTTTTTGAAACATGTTGCAGGCATCAAATTCCAAATGAGCTAATATTTGCAAAAAATTACAAAGTTTACCTGTTCGAACATTACGTAACTTGTCTTTGCAGTGTATTCGACTGAATATAGGTTGCAAAGGAGTTGCAAATCATTGTATTCTGTTTTTATTTACGATTTACACAACGTGCCAACTTCACTGGTTTTGGGTTTTGTATTATCCCACCGGTATGTAATACCATGGGATATAGTCATCACCTTGTCCTTCTGTCCGTCCGTCCGTCCGAATGAATTTATTTCCGGAGCAGAACTCAAAAACTATACCACTTACAAACTTCAAATTTGCTATGGAACTTACTCTTATGGTGTAGTTGTGCCTTTTGGGGGTTTCAGTTCCATGCTGCCCATAATTCTTGAAATTTTCACCAAAAACAGCCCTAAAATTGGACTTTGTCTCGTTTCCGGGACAGAACTCAAAAACTATGCCACTTACAAACTTCAAAAACTCCATAAGTCTCGGCTCACACAGACCAAGTGAAATGTCCTTGTCGTATCTCACATCCGAGCCATGGAATGAGGAACATACAGAACTGTCAATTACCTAGGACTCAGTAGCACACCAGCCATCGCTATTGAAAGAGTATGGGATACAGAACACTGTCAAGTTTGTGGTTGACAAGATATCACTATGGAAGTTACATCATTGATTATTTATAAAGGTAAGTATATGTTAACATATATGGAAATAGGTGTTCCATTTCATACAGTGGTAATAGCAAATCTCACATTATTGTATTCCCCACACTTCATGACACAAGATCCTAGTTCTGAATCAATACATTCATCATTACATGCTTGCCTTGAGAACAAACTAATCAATCCATCTGTTTTATGAGTATAGAATTACTTCAGTGATGATATTAAGAGGATACAATTCTCCTGCAATGAGTAAATCACGAATTATGTGGAACCGGTGGGATATGTCATATTCTGATGACTCTTGTTTAACTTTGTGGATATAAGGGTGAAGTTTTTTCCTCTCACTTCAGCTTACTTTGGCTTCTTTTTCAGTTGCTTTCTCTCGCCAATTCCAGATTACTTTTACTATGAGACACATATTAAAATTCAGACGCAGCTCCCGTTGCGAGAGAGGGATGCAGTTTGCACTTTAAGTAAAAAAAAAAAAATGTACAAAAGTGAGCAATGGTTCAAACAGTGATTAAAAAAGAAGGTTAAACCTTTTTCAGCTTTCACTTGTACGTTTTCTGATCTGTCAAAATGATGGAGGATTTTATTTTCAACTCATTTTACTGTCTGTGGTTATACAGCGCAACTGCGACAGAAAAAGCTCATAAATCTCCGAATGTGTAATCGGGTACACGTCGGATAGTAGTCCCGTGTACACGTGTAGAAAAAATGGTAAAAGTTAACACCCCTAATTATTATTAGTGGGCCTGAGCTGAGTACTGGCCCATTACTCTCCCCAGGAGGGAGTGTAGTTTCTGTGACTATATTTTTATGTGCCTGCAGCAATGCAGACACATATTAAAATCCTTCATACTTCTTTATTATTATTATTATGATTATTATGTGCCTGCAGCAATGCAGACACACATTAAAATCCTGCATACTTCTTTATTATTATTATTAGTGTGCATTGAAAATGCTCACTATTGTTATCCTGGTCTTCTTCTTATTATTATTAGTGTGCATTGAAAATGCTCACTATTGTTATCCTGGTCTTCTTATTATTATTATTATTAGTGTGCATTGAAAATGCTCACTATTGTTATCCTGGTCTTCTTATTAGTGTGCATTGAAAATGCTCACTATTGTTATCCTGGTCTTCTTATTATTATTATTATTATTATTAGTGTGCATTGAAAATGCTCACTATTGTTATCCTGGTCTTCTTATTATTATTATTAGTGTGCATTGAAAATGCTCACTATTGTTATCCTGGTCTTCTTATTAGTGTGCATTGAAAATGCTCACTATTGTTATCCTGGTCTTCTTATTATTATTATTATTATTATTATTCTTCTAACACACTTAATGCGGCCTCAACCGTTTATCGCAGAAACTTCATTCAAACTGCGTTGCGTAGGTCTGACTTAGGACACCTGTGCAATGTATTTTTCATCTTTGTAACTTTTATACTTTTTGAGTTATTAATAAAAAACTATAAATTTTTTCCCCCCATAGACTTAACACTGGCATTATGACATCACAATAGCGCCATTAAGCAAATGGAATCTTGTGCCAGGTGTTCTGACCACCTGCTGTAACTGTCAGTTTCTCAGGCTTTAAGACTACAATCTGGCTCTCTTGAGACTACAGCTTCCTTACTGCTTTCCTTCCTTCTATTTTCTGTCATTCCTTCTTTCTTTTTCCCTCCTATTTCTTTCCTTCGTTCCTTCCTTCCTTTATTCGTTCCTTCTTTCCTACTTTACTTCCTTCTATCCTGCCTTTCATCCTTCCTCCCATTCTTCCTCCCTACCAATTTTCTTTCCTACCTTCCTTAGTTTTTCTTTCCTTCCATCATGCCTTCTTTCATTCCTTCATATCCTTCTTATCTTTCTTCCTTTCTTCTTTCTGCTTTCCCTCTCTTTCCTTCCCTCTTCCTTTCTTTACTTTTTCTTTCCTTCCTTCTCTCTTTCCTTCTGTTTTTCATTTCTTCTTCCTCACTTCCTTCCTTCCTTCCTTCTATCTTAAATCCTTCTTCTTCCCTTCTTCCTTTCCTTCCTTCCTTACTTCCTTCTTTCCGTCATTTCTCTGTTTCTTTCCATCCATCCTCGCCTAGTTTCCTTTGTTCTTTCCTGCCTTCCTTTGATTTCCTTCTTTTTTTCCTATATTCCTTCTTTCCTTACTTCCCTCATTAGTTTCTTCTTTCCCTCCTTCCTTCCTTGTTAATATTCCAAATAATTTCGTAATCGTACGGTTCACTACTTCTCCCAGTTTTCACTCGATCCCCAAACAATACACATCAACGCCCTAGCAACAACAAGAACAACATAGCAACTGTCGAGCAATGCGCTAGCAAATATTCAGAACACCATAGCAACTGCCTAGCAACCACCCAGAACACTATAGCAACTGCCAAGCAACGCCCTAGCAACCACCCAGAACACCATAGCAACCGCCAAGCAACCACTCAGAACACCAAAGCAACTGCCTAGCAACGCCCTAGCAACCACCCAGAACACCATAGCAACCGCCTAGCAACGCCCTCACAACCACCAAGAACACCATAGCAACTGCCTAGCAACCACCCAGAACACCATTGCAACTGCCGAGCAACGCCCTAGCAACCACCCAGAACACTATAGCAACTGCCTAGCAACCACCCAGAACACCATTGCTACTGCCTAGCAACGCCCTAGCAACCACCCAGAACACCATAGCAATCGCCTAGCAACCACCCAGAACACCATAGCAACTGCCTAGCAACGCCCCAGCAACCACCCAGAACACCATAGCAACCGCCCAGCAACCACCCAAAACACCATAGCAACTGCCTAGCAACGCCCTAGCAACCACCAAGAACACCTTAGCAACCGCCTAGCAACCTGCCAGAACACCATAGCAACTGCCTAGCAACGCCCTAGCAACCACACAGAACACCATAGGAATCACCCAGAACACCATAGCAACTGCCTAGCAACGCCCTAGAAACCATCCAGAACACCATAGCAACCGCCTAGCAACCACCCAGAACACCATAGCAACCGCCTAGCAACCACCCAGAACACCATAGCAACTGCCTAGCAACGCCCGAGCAACCACCCAGAACACCATAGCAACTGCCTAGCAACGCCCTAGCAACCACCAAGAACACCATAGCAACCGCCTAGCAACCACCCAGAACACCATAGCAACTGCCTAGCAACACCCTAACAACCACCCAGAACACCATAGCAACCGCATAGCAACGCCCAAGCAACCACCCAAAACACCAAAGAAACTGCCGAGCAACGCCCTAGCAACCACCAAGAACACCACAGCAACCGCCTAGCAACCACCCAAAACACCATAGCAACTGCCAAGCAACACCCAAACAACCACCAAGAACACCATAGCAACCGCCTAGCAACCACCCAGAACACCATAGCAACTGCCTAGCAACACCCGAGCAACCACCCAGAACACCATAGCAACCGCCAAGCAGCCACCCAGAACACCATAGCAACTGCCTAGCAACGCCTTAACAACCACCTAGAACACCAGAGCAACCACCTAGCAACCACCCAAAACACCATAGCAACTGCCTAGCAACGCCCTAGCCAGCACCCAGAACACCATAGCAACTGCCTCGCAACGCCCTAGCAACCACCCAGAACACCATAGCAACCACCTAGCAACCACCCAAAACACCATAGCAACTGCCAAGCAACGCCCTAGCAACCACCAAGAACACCTTAGCAACCGCCTAGCAACCACCCAGAACACCATAGCAACTGCCTAGCAACGCCCTAGCAACCACACAGAACACCAAAGGGATCGCCTAGCAACGCCCTAGCAACCACCCAGAACACCATAGCAACCGCCTAGCAACCCCCCAGAACACCATAGCAACTGCCTGGCAACGCCCTAGCAACCACCCAGAACACCATAGCAACCGCCTAGCAACCACCCAGAACACCATAGCAACGCCCTAGCAACCACCCAGATCACCATAGCAACTGCCTAGCCACCACCCAGAACACCATAGCAACCGCCTAGCAACTACCCAGAACACCATAGCAACTGCCTAGCAACGCCCGAGCAACCACCCAGAACACCATAGCAACCGCCTAGCAACCACCCCGAACACCATAGCAACTGCCTAGCAACGCCCAAGCAACCACCCAAAACACCAAAGCAACTGCCGAGCAACGCCCTAGCAACCACCAAGAACACCATAGCAACCGCCTAGCAACCACCCAGAACACCATAGCAACTGCCTAGCAACACCCTAACAACCACCCAGAACACCATAGCAACCGCATAGCAACGCCCTAGCAACCACCCAGAACACCATAGCAACAGCCTAGCAATGCCCTAGCAACCTCCCAGAACACCATAGCAACCGCCTAGCAAGGCCCTAGCAACCACCCAGAACACCATAGCAACCGCCAAGCAACCACCCAGAACACCATAGCAACTGCCTAGCAACGCCCTAGCAACCACCTAGAACACCATAGCAACCACCTAGCAACCACCCAAAACACCATAGCAACTGCCTAGCAACGCCCTAGCAACCACCCAGAACACCATAGCAACCACCCAAAACACCATAGCAACTGCCTAGCAACGCCCTAGCAACCACCCAGGACACCATAGCAACCACCTAGCAACCACCCAAAACACCATACCAACCGCCTACCACCGCCCTAGCACCCACCCAGAACACCATAGCAACCGCCTAGCAACCACCCAGAACACCATAGCAACTGCCTAGCAACGCCCTAGCAACCACCCAGAACACCATAGCAACCACCTAGCAACCACCCAAAACACCATAGCAACTGCTTATCAACGCCCTAGCAACCACCCAGAACACCATAGCAACCGCCTAGCAACCACCCAGAACACCATTGCAACTGCCTAGCAACACCCTAACAACCACCCAGAACACCATAGCAACCGCCTAGCAATGCCCTAGCAACCACCCAGAACACCATAGCAACAGCCTAGCAACCATCAGAACACCATAGAAACTGCCTAGCAACGCCCTAGCAACCACCCAGAACACCATAGCAACCGCCTAGCAACCACCGAGAACACCATAGCAACTGCCTAGCAACGACCTAGCAACCACCCAGAACACCATAGCAACCGCCTAGCTACCACCCAGAACACCATAGCAACCGCCTAGCAACCACCCAGAACACCAGAGCAACCGCCTAACAACCACCCAGAACACCATAGCAACACCCTAGCAACCACCCAGAACACCATAGCAACCGCCTAGCAACCATCTAGAACACCATAGCAACTGCCTAGCAATGCCCTAGCAACCACCCAGAACACCATAACAACGCCCTAGCAACCACCCAGAACACCATAGCAACCGCCTAGCAACGCCCGAGCAACCACCCAGAACACCATAGCAACCGCCTAGCAATGCCCTAGCAACCACCCAGAACACCATAGCAACCACCTAGCAACCACCCAGAACACCATAGCAACTGCCTAGCAACACCCTTGCAACCACCCAGAACACCATAGCAACTGCTTAGCAATGCCCTAGCAACCACCCAGAATGCCATAGCAACCATCCTAACAACCACCCAGAACACCATAGCAACTGCCTAGCAACACCCTTGCAACCACCCAGAACACCATAGCAACTGCTTAGCAATGCCCTAGCAACCACCCAGAACACCATAGCAACTGCCTAGCAACGCCCTAGCAACCACCCAGAACACCATAGCAACCGCCTAGCAACACCCTGGCAATCACCCAGAACACCATAACAAATGCCTAGCAATGCCCTAGCAACCACCCAGAACACCATAGCAACCGCCTAGCAACCACCCAGAACACCATAGCAACTGCCTTGCAACCGCCTAGCAACCACCCAGAACACCATAGCAACCGCCTAGCAACACCCTGACAATCACCCAGAACACCATAGCAACCGCCTAGCAATGCCCTAGCAACCACCCAGAACACCATAGCAACCGCCTAGCAACCACCCAGAACACCATAGCAACTGCCTAGCAACCACCCAGAACACCATAGCAACCGCCTAGCAATTCCATAGCAACCGCCTAGCAACACCCTAGCAACCACCCAGAACACCATAGCAACTGCCTAGCAACGCCCTAGCAACCACCCAGAATACCATTGCAACCGCCTAGCAACGCCCTAGCAACCACTCAGAACACAATAGCAAATGCCTAGCAACAGTTTCAGCCAGTCCTCATGATGACAAATTACAATGAAATAATGTAACTTTTTAAGCTACTCAACTTATCGACCGTTCAGCCATTCCAAATTCTGTTTGTTATCGACTATGACTTCGGCCAACTGTTTCCTCTGCCCAGACCTGTCTCAAAATAAAAGTCCTTACTACAATTCTTCACTATTAAATAATTTCACTATTAAAAATTTCCATATGACAGCTGTCATCAACTATGTCTCCTGCAAACTGTTTCCTTAGTCCACATCTGTTTCAAAATAAAGGTCCTCACCACTACCATAATTATCCTCCGAAAAACCTAGCTACCAATATCATCATGAAATGATTTGTAACAAACTCCACCCTGTGCAACTACACTTTGCATTTTCAATGCACACGTAATTCCCTGGAATTACATTATCTAGTTATTATTATTATTATTATTCTTCTAACACACTTAATGCGGCCTCAACCGTTTATCGTAGAAACTTCATTCAAACTGCGTTGCGTAGGTCTTACTTAGGACACCTGTGCAATGTATTTTTCATATTTGTAACTTTTATACTTTTTGAGTTATTAATAAAAAACTACAAATTTTTTCCCCCCATAGACTTAACATTGGCATTATGACATCACAATAGGGCCATTAAGCAAATGGAATCTTGTGCCAGGTGTTCTGACCACCTGCTGTAACTGTCAGTTTCTCAGGCTGTAAGACTACAATCTGGCTCTGTTGAGACTACAGCTTCCTGACTGCTTTCCTTCCTTCTTTCTTTTTCCCTCCTATTTCTTTCCTACATTCCTTCCTTCCTTTATTCGTTCCTTCTTTCTTACTTTACTTCCTTCTATCCTGCCTTTCATCCTTCCTCCATACTATTTTTCCTTCCTACCTTCCTTAGTTTTTCTTTCCTTCCATCAGGCTTTCTTTCATTCGTTCATATCCTTCTTATCTTTCTTCCTTTCTTCTTTCTGCTTTCCCTCTCTTTCCTTCCTTCTTCCTTTCTTTACTTTTTCTTTCCTTCCTTCTCTCTTTCCTTCGGTTTTTCATTTCTTCTTCCTCACTTCCATCCTTCCTTCCTTCCTTCTATCTTCACTTAAATCCTTCTTCTTCCCTTCTTCCTTTCCTCCCTTCTTTCCTTCATTCCTCTGTTTCTTTCCATCCATCCTCGCCTTCTTTCCTTTGTTCTTTCCTGCCTTCCTTTGATTTCCTTCTTTTTTTCCTATATTCCTTCTTTCCCTCCTTCCTTCCTTGTTAATATTCCAAATAATTTCGTAATCGTACGGTTCACTACTTCTCCCAGTTTTCACTCGATCCCCAAACAAGACACATCAACGCCCTAGCAACAACAAGAACAACATAGCAACTGTCGAGCAATGCCCAAGCAAATATTAACAAACAATAGCGACTGCCTAGCAACCACCCAAAACACCATAGCAACTGCCAAGCAACGCCCTAACAACCACCCAGAACACCATAGCAACCGCCTAGCAACCACCCAGAACACCATAGCAACTGCCTAGCAACGCCCTAACAACCACCCAGAATACCATAGCAACCGCCTAGCAACCACCCAGAACCCCATAGCAACTGCCTAGCAACGCCCTAACAACCACCTAGAACACCATAGCAACCACCCAGCAAACACCCAAAACACCATAGCAACTGCCTAGCAACCACCCAGAACACTATAGCAACTGCCAAGCAACGCCCTAACAACCACCCAGAACACCATAGCAACCGCCTAGCAACCACCCAGAACACCATAGCAACTGCCTAGCAACGCCCTAGCAACCACACAGAACACCATAAGAATCTTCTAGCAACGCCCTAGCAACCACCCAGAACACCATAGCAACCGCCTAGCAACCACCCAGAACACCATAGCAACTGCCTAGCAACGCCCTAGCAACCACCCAGAACACCATAGCAACTGCCTAGCAACCACCCAGAACACCATAGCAACTGCCTAGCAACACCCGAGCAACCACCCAGAACATTATAGCAACCACCCAGAACACCATAGCAACTGCCTAGCAACGCCCTAGCAACCACCCAGAACACCATAGCAACCGCCGAGCAACCACCCAAAATACCATAGCAACTGCCTAGCAACGCGCTAGCAACCACCCAGAACACCATAGCAACCGCCTAGCAACCACCCAGAACACCATAGCAACCGCCTAGCAACGCCCTAGCAACCACCCAGAACACAATAGCAACCGCCAAGCAACCACCCAGAACACAATAGCAACCGCCTAGCTACCACCCAGAACACCATAGCAACGCCCTAGCAGCCACCCACAACACCATAGCAACAGCCTAGCAACGCCCTAGCAACCACCCAGGACACCAAAGCAACTGCCTAGCAACCACCCAGAACACCATAGCAACCGTCTAGCAACCACCCAAAACCCCATAGCCACACCCTACCAACCCTCCAGAACACCATAGCAACTGTCTAGCAACGCCCTAGCAACCACCCAGAACACCATAGCAACGCCCTAGCAACCACCCAGAACACCATAGCAACCGCCTAGCAACGCCCGAGCAACCACCCAGAACACCATAGCAACCGCCTAGCAACGCCCTAGCAACCACCCAGAACACCATAGCAACCACCAAGCAACCACATAGAACACCATAGCAACTGCCTAGCAACACCCTAGCAACCACCCAGAACACCATAGCAACCGCCTAGCAACGCCGTAGCAACCACCCAGAACACCATAGCAACTGCTTAGCAATGCCCTAGCAACCACCCAGAACACCATAGCAACCACCCTAACAACCACCCAGAACACCATAGCAATGGCCTAGCAACCACCCAGAACACCAAAGCAACTGCCTAGCAACGCCCTAGCAACCACCCAGAACACCATACCAACGCCCTAGCAACCACCCAGAACACCATAACAACCGCCTAGCAACCACCCAGAACACCATAGCAACCGCCTAGCAACCACCGAGAACACCAAAGCAACTGCCTCGCCACGCCCTAGCAACCACCCAGAACACCATAGCAACTGCCTAGCAACCACCCAGAACACCATAGCAACCGCCTAGCAACCACCCAAAACACCATAGCAACACCCTAGCAACCATCCAGAACACCATAGCAACTGTCTAGCAACGCCCTAGCAACCACCCTGAACACCATAGCAACGCCCTAGCAACCACCCAGAACACCATAGCAACTGTCTAGCAACGCCCTAGCAACCACCCTGAACAGCCTAGCAACGCCCTAGCAACCGCCCAGAACACCATAGAAACTGCCTAGCAACACCCGAGCAACTACCGAGCAACCACCCAGAACACCAAAGCAACTGCCTAGCAATTCCCTAGCAACCACCCAGAACACCATAGCAACCGCCGAGCAACCACCCAAAATACCATAGCAACTGCCTAGCAACGCGCTAGCAACCACCCAGAACACCATAGCAATGCCCTAGCAACCACCCAGAACACCATAGCAACAGCCTAGCAACGCCCGAGCAACCACCCAGAACACAATAGCAACCGCCAAGCAACCACCCAGAACACAATAGCAACCGCCTAGCTACCACCCAGAACACCATAGCAACGCCCTAGCAGCCACCCAGAACACCATAGCAACTGCCTTGCAAAGCCCTAGCAACCACCCAGAACACCATAGCAACTGCCTAGCAACCACCCAGAACACCATAGCAGCCGCCTAGCAACCACCCAAAACACCATAGCAACACCCTAGCAACCATCCAGGACACCATAGCAACTGTCTAGCAACGCCCTAGCAACCACCCAGAACACCAGAGCAACGCCCTTGCAACCACCCAGAACACCATAGCAACCGCCTAGCAACGCCCGAGCAACCACCCAGAACACCATAGCAACCGCCTAGCAACGCCCTAGCAACCACCCAGAACACCATAGCAACCACCAAGCAACCACATAGAACACCATAGCAACTGCCTAGCAACGCCCTAGCAACCACCCAGAACACCATAGCAACTGCCTAGCAACCACCCAGAACACCATAGCAACCGCCTAGCAACCACCCAAAACACCATAGCAACACCCTAGCAACCATCCAGAACACCATAGCAACTGCTTAGCAATGCCCTAGCAACCACCCAGAACACCATAGCAACCACCCTAACAACCACCCAGAACACCATAGCAATGGCCTAGCAACCACCCAGAACACCAAAGCAACTGCCTAGCAACGCCCTAGCAACCACCCAGAACACCATAGCAACGCCCTAGCAACCACCCAGAACACCATAGCAACCGCCCAGCAACCACCCACAACACCAGAGCAACCCCCTAACAACCACCCCGAACACCAAAGCAACTGCCTAGCAACGCCCTACCACCCACCCAGAACACCATAGCAACTGCCTAGCAACCACCCAGAACACCATAGCAACCGCCTAGCAACCACCCAAAACACCATAGCAACACCCTAGCAACCATCCAGAACACCATAGCAACTGTCTAGCAACGCCCTAGCAACCACCCTGAACACCATAGCAACGCCCTAGCAACCACCCAGAACACCATAGCAACTGTCTAGCAACGCCCTAGCAACCACCCTGAACACCATAGCAACGCCCTAGCAACCACCCAGAACACCATAGCAACCGCCTAGCAACGCCCTAGCAACCACCCAGAACACCATAGCAACCACCAAGCAACCACATAGAACACCATAGCAACTGCCTAGCAACAGCCTAGCAACCACCCAGAACACCATAGCAACCGCCTAGCAACGCCGTAGCAACCACCCAGAACACCATAGCAACTGCTTAGCAATGCCCTAGCAACCACCCAGAACATCATAGCAACCACCCTAACAACCACCCAGAACACCATAGCAACTGCCTAGCAACCACCCAGAACACCAAAGCAACTGCCTAGCAACGCCCTAGCAACCACCCAGAACACCATACCAACGCCCTACCAACCACCCAGAACACCATAACAACCGCCTAGCAACCACCCAGAACACCATATCAACCGCCTAGCAACCACCCAGAACACCATAGCAACTGCCTAGCAACACCCGAGCAACCACCCAGAACATTATAGCAACCGCCTAGCAACCACCCAGAACACCATAGCAACTGCCTAGCAACGCCCTAGCAACCACCCAGAACACCATAGCAACCGCCGAGCAACCACCCAAAATACCATAGCAACCACCCAGAACACCATAGCAACTGCCTAGCAACACCCTAACAACCACCCAGAACACCATAGCAACGCCCTAGCAACCACCCAGAACACAATAGCAACCGCCCAGTGTTGTGCATGAACGGGAAAAAAGAACGACGTTCATGAACTCGTTCATTATTTTGACGAACGATGAACTGAACGTACGCATCTGCCGAAAACGAACGATTCCCTGAACGAGTTCATTTTGGTAAGGAATAACGGGCGTTCAATATTATTGCCAAAAATACTTCTCCCAGTAGACTTGTGATGACGTCATCAACTGACGCCGCCGCTGCTCTGTCTATGCCAATGAATGTATGTGGAACTGGAGGGGCGGCCGCCGTATCCTTCTTAGAGCGTAGTTGAAGAAACCAATATGGCGTGAAGTGCACCGCACTTCTGAATTTCCTATGGAGACTAACTAAGGGGTCTTCCGAAACAATTTCAACATAGTTGTGATCGAAAAACATTTAAGAATATAAATTAATGCACAATTTTACATGACACTGTTCAAGAAGTCGAACATATAACACGTGTTAATCATAGGAAGCGCAACACTTACTAGCCACTTGTCTAGCTGGCTTGATGGGTAATCGGGTCGCTGTAGACGGCTGTGATCGCAAACTTTATCTGTAATCTAGCTGGCTAGATAAACTTTGTTGGCACAATAAACCCAAGTTGCATTTATACATAGAATTAGCCATAGCGAATGACCTGGCAGAAACGTTTATGTAACGTGTTCATACCGGATGAATTGTGCAAATAGCAGCATCCTTATCCGGCATCTGCCTATCTAGGGACTATTAAGTGAGCAAGCTGTGAGTTTTGTTTATAATTATTACGATAACGCAATTATAGCTAAGGCAGTCAACCAAACTGGCTAGCTTTCTATGCTTGCCAGCGAAGATAGCGCTTCAGCATACAGCTCGGCTGTCGGTTCCGTGAAATGAAAACATAGCTCAGTAACCATGGGAGTTCAAACCATCGGCGGAACCCGACATTTTACTGGGGCACGTACCCTATTATTGGTCAGCAGTGCCCCAGTATAATTTTCCCCAAGGGATAAAAAAAAATCACGTTTTAAGTGTACATGTCCACAGCAAGAGAATTTACAGTAACAGAGTGCTTAGACACACAACTACTTAATGACGACTGTAACTCATTGCTAATTTATTCACTTCACTCCGTATAGTACACAATGGCACGTGGCTACTTAATATTCACGCGGCTTTGGCTGGATTCGGCTCACTTCAGAACTTCGGAACACAAGGTCACACACACAACGGTGTCTGTCAGTGCTGACTGCTCTCACCGTCATTCTTTCCACCTGTCTTCAGGTTAGTGCTGGGCAACTGCCTGTCCTTACTGTTTGTTTTCTCCTCTGTGTCGCCATTTCCATGGGAATTCAAATGTCACAACTATGCTTAAACTTTAAGCTGCCGTCTTAATTGACGTAGCCTAGTGCAGACGTTAGCTGCTGCCCTATAGCTAACTGGCTCGTCATAGGCATAACGTTGATTCATAATGGTTAGCCTAGTAATGTCAACTCGGTGTCTGGAGATTGCTATCGATGTTTGATGAGCATATATGAGCTATTTCACGTTAAAACATGGGTTCTGTATGAACAGAGAATCGGGCTCATCGAGTACTTTGGTTATGTGACATTGAGGATAACAAAGGACAGTACACAGTTTTGGTAAAGACTTAAAGATAGCCTACTGTTATAGCCGACACTAGTGAATATAGTTTTATGTTTAGTGAAGATGCACTGATTAGAATGGAACATATCAGATACAGTTTAATGATTGCAGTTATTGATACCTTGATGAAATGGTTTATTTGAATTGTACAATGAATGTTTAGCCTACAATTAATACTGCAGTGAAAATGAAATGTGATTTGAATGTGAGTCAGTTTGGTGTAGCTTTGCACACTTTGTGCCTTGATTCAAAACTGTTGATATGGTAATGTTTTGTCTGTTTTCCTCTGTGTATGTTTGTATGGCATAGATAATTTAGTGTTTTGGCCTGCCAGGCACGTAAACATACAGTTTATATTTAGAGTAATGGAAGAGCTATTTAATGTTGTACAGTCTTTTTTTGCTTGTACCAGGTTCAGAGGTCTAGAGTAAAGTGCAAAATGCATCAGTCCATTTCAGGTGGTTAATCATAGATCCAGACAACAAGATAATCCGATATGAATGTATAATTTGAAGCACTATTTATGCTTTTTATGATAAATTAGTGCTAAAAATAGTTTGTGCCCCAGTACAGTATTGGGTCTAGAGACACCCCTGGTTCAAACTGCTACCAGCAGCAATGTTCTTGCAGACTATTCACTAATGCTGTGCAAGTGACCAGTCAGAGTCAGATGTGAGTCATATTGACCTACCAATGGATTAACCGTTGACTAAAACAAGCTCTTATAACTTCATTCCCGAAAAGCGTCAAGCAAAATTGCGCCTCGATTTAAAAAAAAATATGTAATCCAGTCCTACGCAGGAAAGATTTGCGATTGTATACCTTTTAAATAACAATAGCTGGAGTTTTTCCATTATAGTCAATGGGAAATTCAGTGGTGGGGTGCACTAGACACCTTTTACTCAGTGTTCTTGCCTACTGTAACATTGTTGGTCTTGGCTTATGTTTTTGAACTGCATTAGAGTGTGATTCATGCAGTTGTAATGAAGGACAGTTTCATTTTCAGAGACTTTGCTGGACCTGACTTTCTGCATGTAGTTGCAACCTGCTGACATTTTTTTCAGCACCATAACTTGTTGAATAAAAGCTGTCTGTGATTCCATTTTTGGACATTGTGGCAGTGATTGGGAGTTGGGGATGAACAGATAAGAAGAGACTCTTATGAAGAAAAAATTCTTGGATGACTGCGTTAAAAATGAACTTAAAAAAGAACTAGTTCATTTTTTGGGCTGTGAACTTAGTTCATTTATTTAAAAGAAATATGAACTATGAACTGGACTAGTTCATTTTAAAATCTGTGAACTGAACTTTGAACGAGTTCATATTAATTGTGAACTAACACAACACTGCAACCGCCAAGCAACCACCCAGAACACAATAGCAACTGCCTAGCAACGCCCTAGCAACCACCCAGAACACCATAGCAACCGCCTAGCAACCATCAGAACACCAAAGCAACTGCCTAGCAACGCCCTAGCAACCACCCAGAACACCATAGCAACCGCCTAGCAACCACCCAGAACACCATAGCAACTGCCTAGCAACGACCTAGCTACCACCCAGAACACCATAGCAACCGCCTAGCTACCACCCAGAACACCATAGCAACACCCTAGCAACCACCCAGAACACCATAGCAACTGCCTAGCAACCATCCAGAACACCATAGCAACTGTCTAGCAACGCCCTAGCAACCACCCAGAACACCATAGCAACGCCCTAGCAACCACCCAGCAACGCCCGAGCAACCACCCAGAACACCATAGCAACCGCCTAGCAACGCCCTAGCAACCACCCAGAACACCATAGCAACCACCAAGCAACCACATAGAACACCATAGCAACTGCCTAGCAACACCCTAGCAACCACCCAGAACACCATAGCAACCGCCTAGCAACGCCGTAGCAACCACCCAGAACACCATAGCAACTGCTTAGCAATGCCCTAGCAACCACCCAGAACACCATAGCAACCACCCTAACAACCACCCAGAACACCATAGCAACGGCCTAGCAACCACCCAGAACACCAAAGCAACTGCCTAGCAACGACCTAGCAACCACCCAGAACACCATAGCAACTTCCTAGCAACGCCCTAGCAACCACCCAGAACACCAAAGCAACTGCCTAGCAACGCCCTAGCAACCACCCAGAACACCAAAGCAACTGCCAAGCAACGCCCTAGCAACCACCCAGAACACCATAGCAACGGCCTAGCAACCACCCAGAACAGCATAGAAACTGCCTAGCAACACTCTCGCAACCACCCAGAACACCATAGCAACTGCCTAGCAACACCCTAGCAACCACCCAGAACACCATAGCAACCGCCTAGCAACGCCGTAGCAACCACCCAGAACACCATAGCAACTGCGTAGCAATGCCCTAGCAACCACCCAGAACGCCATAGCAACCACCCTAACAACCACCCAGAACACCATAGCAACCGCCTAGCAACGCCGTAGCAACCACCCAGAACACCATAGCAACTGCTTAGCAATGCCCTAGCAACCACCCAGAACACCATAGCAACCACCCTAACAACCACCCAGAACACCATAGCAACTTCCTAGCAACGCCCTAGCAACCACCCAGAACACCAAAGCAACTGCCTAGCAACGCCCTAGCAACCACCCAGAACACCATAGCAACGGCCTAGCAACCACCCAGAACAGCATAGAAACTGCCCAGCAACACTCTCGCAACCACCCAGAACACCATAGCAACTGCCTAGCAACACCCTAGCAACCACCCAGAACACCATAGCAACCGCCTAGCAACGCCGTAGCAACCACCCAGAACACCATAGCAACTGCTTAGCAATGCCCTAGCAACCACCCAGAACGCCATAGCAACCACCCTAACAACCACCCAGAACACCCTAGCAACTGCCTAGCAACGCCCTAGCACCCACCCAGAACACCATAGCACCTTCCGAGCAACGCCCTTGCACCCATCCAGAACACCAAAGCAACTGCCTAGCAACGCCCTAGCAACCACCCAGAACACCATAGCAACTGCCTAGCAACACCCTAGCAACCACCCAGAACACCATAGCAACTGCCTAGCAACACCCTAGCAACCACCCAGAACACCATAGCAACCGCCTAGCAACGCCGTAGCAACCACCCAGAACACCATAGCAACTGCTTAGCAATGCCCTAGCAACCACCCAGAACGCCAAAGCAACCACCCTAACAACCACCCAGAACACCATAGCAACTGCCTAGCAACGCCCTAGCAACGCCCTAGCAACCACCCAGAACACCATAGCAACCGCCTAGCAACGCCCTCACAAGTACACAGAACATCATAGCAACTGCCTAACAACTGTTACAGCCAGTCCTCATTATGTGAAATTACAATAAAAAAATGCAACTTTTTAAGCTACTCAACTTATCAACCTTTCAGCCATTCCAATTCCTGATTGTTTTCGACTATGACTTCCGGCAACTGTTTCTTCTGCCCAATCCTGTCTCAAAATATAAGTCCTTACTACAATTCTTCACTATTAAAAAATGTCACTATTAAAAATTTCCATATGACAGTTGTCATCAACTATGACTCCCGCAAACTGTTTCCTCAGTCCACATCTGTTTCAAAATAAAAGTCCTCACCACTACCAAAATTATCCTACTAAAAACGTAGCTACCAATATCATAATGCAATGATATGTTACAAACTCCACCTTATGCAACTACACTTTGCATTTTCAATGCACACGTAATTCCCTGGAATTACATTATCTAGTTATTATTATTATTCTTCTAACACACTTAATGCGGCCTCAACCGTTTATCGTAGAAACTTCATTCAAACTGCGTTGCGTAGGTCTTACTTAGGACACCTGTGCAATGTATTTTTCATCTTTGTAACTTTTATACTTTTTGAGTTATTAATAAAAAACTATACATTTTTTCCCCCCATAGACTTAACATTGGCATTATGACATCACAATAGGGCCATTAAGCAAATGGAATCTTGTGCCAGGTGTTCTGACCACCTGCTGTAACTGTCAGTTTCTCAGGCTGTAAGACTACAATCTGGCTCTCTTGAGACTACAGCTTCCTTACTGCTTTCCTTCCTTCTATTTTCTGTCATTCCTTCTTTCTTTTTCCCTCCTATTTCTTTCCTTCGTTCCTTCCTTCCTTTATTCGTTCCTGCTTTCCTACTTTACTGCCTTTCATCCTTCCTCCCATTCTTCCTCCCTACCAATTTTCTTTCCTTCCATCATTCCTTCATATCCTTCTTATCTTTCTTCCTTTCTTCTTTCTGCTTTCCCTCTCTTTCCTTCCCTCTTCCTTTCTTTACTTTTTCTTTCCTTCCTTCTCTCTTTCCTTCTGTTTTTCATTTCTTCTTCCTCACTTCCTTCCTTCCTTCCTTCTATCTTTACTTAAATCCTTCTTCTTCCGTTCTTCCTTTCCTTCCTTCCTTACTTCCTTCTTTCTGTCATTCCTCTGTTTCTTTCCATCCATCCTCGCCTTCTTTCCTTTGTTCTTTCCTGCCTTCCATTGATTTCCTTCTTTTTTTCCTATATTCCTTCTTTCCTTACTTCCCTCATTAGTTCCTTCTTTCCCTCCTTCCTTCCTTGTTAATATTCCAAATAATTTCGTAATCGTACGGTTCACTACTTCTCCCAGTTTTCACTCGATCCCCAAACAATACACATCAACGCCCTAGCAACAACAAGAACACCATAGCAACCGCCTAGCAACCACCCAAAACACCATAGCAACTGCCTAGCAACCACCCAGAACACTATAGCAACTGCCAAGCAACGCCATAGCAACCGCCAAGCAACCACTCAGAACACCAAAGCAACTGCCAAGCAACGCCCTTGCAACCACCCAGAACACCATAGCAACCGCCTAGCAACGCCCTCACAACCACCAAGAACACCATAGCAACTGCCTAGCAACGCCCTAGCAACCACCCACAACACTATAGCAACCGCCTAGCAACCACCCAAAACACCATAGCAACTGCCTAGCAACGCCCTAGCAACCACCCAGAACACCATAGCAACCGCCCAGCAACCACCCAAAACACCATAGCAAGTGCCTAGCCACGCCCTAGCAACCACCAAAACCACCTTAGCAACCGCCTAGAAACCACCCAGAACACCATAGCAACTACCTAGCAACGCCCTAGCAACCACACAGAACACCATAGCAACCGCCTAGCAACCACCCAGAACACCATAGCAACGCCCTAGCAACCACCCAGAACACCATAGCAACCGCCTAGCAACCACCCAGAACACCATAGCAACTGCCTAGCAACGCCCGAGCAACCACCCAGAACACCACAGCAACCGCCTAGCAACCACCCAAAACACCATAGCAACTGCCTAGCACCTCCCTAGCAACCACCCAGAACACCATAGCAACCGCCCAGCAACCACCCAAAACACCATAGCAAGTGCCTAGCAACGCCCTAGCAACCACCAAAAACACCTTAGCAACCGCCTAGAAACCACCCAGAACACCATAGCAACTACCTAGCAACGCCCTAGCAACCACCCAGAACACAATAGCAACCGCCTAGCAACCACCCAGAACACCATAGCAACGCCCTAGCAACCACCCAGAACACCATAGCAACCGCCTAGCAACGACCCAGAACACCATAGCAACTGCCTAGCAACGCCCGAGCAACCACCCAGAACACCATAGCAACCGCATAGCAACTGCCTAGCAACGCCCTAGCAACCTCCCAGAACACCATAGCAACAGCCTTGCAATGCCCTAGCAACCTCCCAGAACACCATAGCAACCGCCATGCAAGGCCCTAGCAACCACCCAGAACACCATAGCAACCGCCTAGCAACCACCCAGAACACCATAGCAACTGCCTAGCAACGCCCTAGCAACTACCCAGAACACCATAGCAACCACCTAGCAACCACCCAAAACACCAGAGCAACTGCCTAGCAACGCCCTAGCAACCACCCAGAACACCATAGCAACCGCCTAGCAACCACCCAGAACACCATTGCAACTGCCTAGCAACACCCTAACAACCACCCAGAACACCATAGCAACCGCCTAGCAACCCCCTTGCAACCACCCAGAACACCATAGCAACAGCCTAGCAACCATCAGAACACCAAAACAACTGCCCAGCAACCCCCTAGCAACCACCCAGAACACCATAGCAACCGCCTAGCAACCACCCAGAACACCAAAGCAACTGCCTAGCAATGACCTAGCAACCACCCAGAACACCATACCAACGGCCTAACAACCACTCAGAACACCATAGCAACACCCTAGCACCCACCCAGAACACCATAGCAACGCCCTAGCACCCCCCCAGAACCCCATAGCAACCGCCTAGCAACGCCCTAGCAACCACCTAGCAACCACCCAGAACACCATAGCAACGCCCTAGCAACCACCCAGAACACCATAGCAACCACCCAGAACACCATAGCAACTGCCTAGCAACGCCCGAGCAACCACCCAGAACACCATAGCAACCGCATAGGAACCACCCAGAACACCAAAGCAACCGCCTAGCAACCACCCAGAACACCATAGCAACCGCCTAGCAACCACCCAGAACACCATAGCAACTGCCTAGCAACGCCCTAGCAACCTCCCAGAACACCATAGCAACAGCCTTGCAATGCCCTAGCAACCTCCCAGAACACCCTAGCAGCCGCCGAGGAAGGCCCTAGCAACCACCCAGAACACCATAGCAACCGCCTAGCAACCACCTAGAACACCATAGCAACTGCCTAGCAACGCCCTAGCAACTACCCAGAACACCATAGCAACCACCTAGCAACCACCCAAAACACCATAGCAACTGCCTAGCAACGCCCTAGCAACCACCCAGAACACTATTGCAACTGCCTAGCAACACCCTAACAACCACCCAGAACACCATAGCAACCGCCTAGCAACGCCCTTGCAACCACCCAGAACACCATAGCAACAGCCTAGCAACCATCAGAACACCATAGCAACTGCCTAGCAACGCCCTAGCAACCACCCAGAACACCATAGCAACTGCCTAGCAACCACCAAGAACACCAAAGCAACTGCCTAGCAATGACCTAGCAACCACCCAGAACACCATAGCAACCGCCTAACAACCACCCAGAACACCATAGCAACACCCTAGCAACCACCCAGAACACCATAGCAACGCCCTAGCAACCGCCCAGAACACCATAGCAACCGCCTAGCAACGCCCTAGCAACCACCTAGCAACCACCCAGAACACCATAGCTACTGCCTAGCAGCACCCTAGCGACCACCCAGAACACCATTGCAACCGCCTAGCAATGCCGTAGCAACCACCCAGAACACCATAGCAACTGCTTAGCAATGCCCTAGCAACCACCCAGAACACCATAGCAACCGCCTAGCAACGCCCTAGCAACCAGCCAGAACACCATAGCAACTGCCTAGCAACACCCTAGCAACCACCCAGAACACCATAGCAACCACCTAGCAACGCCCTAGCAACCACCCAGAACATCATAGCAACTGCTTAGCAAAGCCCTAGCAACCACCCAGAATGCCATAGCAACCGCCTAGCAACCACCCAGAACACCATAGCAACTGCCTAGCAACGCCCTAGCAACCACACAGAACACCATAAAAATCGCCTAGCAACGCCCTAGCAACCACCCAGAACACCATAGCAACCGCCTAGCAACCACCCAGAACACCATAGCAACTGCCTAGCAACGCCCTACCAACCACCCAGAACACCATAGCAACCGCCTAGCAACCACCCAGAACACCATAGCAACCGCCTAACAACCACCCAGAACACCATAGCAACACCCTAGCAACCGCCTAGCAGCCATCCAGAACACCATAGCAACTGCTTAGCAACGCCCTAGCAACCACCCAGAACACCATAGCAACGCCCGAGCAACCACTCAGAACACCATAGCAACTGCCCAGCAACACCCTAGCAACCACCCAGAACACCGTAGCAACCACCCAGAACACCATAGCAACTGCTTAGCAATGCCCTAGCAACCACCCAGAACACCATAGCAACCACCCCAACCACCCAGAACACCATAGCAACTGCCTAGCAACCACCCAGAACACCATAGCAACTGTCTAGCAACGGCCTAGCAGCCACCCAGAACACCATAGCAACGGCCTAGCAACCACCCACAACAGCATAGCAACTGCCTAGCTACCACCTAGCAAAGCCCTAGCAACCACCCAGAACATCATAGCAACTGCTTAGTAAAGCCCTAGCAACCACCCAGAATGCCATAGCAACCGCCTAGCAACCACCCAGAACCCCATAGCAACGCTCTAGCAACCACCCAGAACGCCATAGCAACAGCTTAGCAACCACCCAGAACACCATAGCAACTGCCTAGCAACGCCCTAGCAACCACCCAGAACACCATAGCAACTGTCTAGCAACGGCCTAGCAGCCACCCAGAACACCATAGCAACGGCCTAGCAACCACCCACAACAGCATAGCAACTGCCTAGCTACCACCTAGCAAAGCCCTAGCAACCACCCACAACATCATAGCAACTGCTTAGTAAAGCCCTAGCAACCACCCAGAATGCCATAGCAACCGCCTAGCAACCACCCAGAACGCCATAGCAACAGCTTAGCAACCACCCAGAACACCATAGCAACCGCTTAGCAAGGCCCTAGCAACCACCCAGAACACCATAGCAACTGCCTAGCAATGCCCTAGCAACCACCCAGAACACGATAGCAGCTGCCTAGCAACCACCCGAAACACCATAGCAACTGCCTAGCAACCACCCAGAACACTATAGCAACTGCCAAGCAACCACCCAAAACACCATAGCAACTGCCTAGCAACCACCCAGAACACTATAGCAACTGCCAAGCAACGCCATAGCAACCGCCAAGCAACCACTCAGAACACCAAAGCAACTGCCAAGCAACGCCCTTGCAACCACCCAGAACACCATAGCAACCGCCTAGCAACGCCCTCACAACCACCAAGAACACCATAGCAACTGCCTAGCAACCACCCAGAACACCATAGCAACTGCCTAGCAACGCCCTAGCAACCACCCACAACACTATAGCAACCGCCTAGCAACCACCCAGAACACAATAGCAACGCCATAGCAACCACCCAGAACACCATAGCAACGCCCTAGCAACCACCCAGAACATCATAGCAACTGCTTAGCAACCACCCAGAACCCCATAGCAATGCTCGAGCAACCACCCAGTACGCCATAGCAACCGCCTAGCAACTACCCAGAACACCATAGCAAACGCCTAGCAACGCCCTATCAACCACCCAGAACACCATAGCAACTGCCTAGCAATGCCCTAGCAACCACCCAGAACACGATAGCAGCTGCCTAGCAACACCCTAACAACCACCCAGAACACCATAGCAACCGCCTAGCAACGCCCTAGCAAACACCCAGAACACCATAGCAACCGCCTAGCAACCACCCAGAACACCATAGCAACTGCCTAGCAACGCCCTAGCAACCACACAGAACACCATAGTAACTGCCTAGCAATGATCTAGCAACCACCCAGAACACCATTGCAACCACCTAGCAACCACCCAGAACACCATAGCAACTGCCTAGCAACACCCTAACAACCGCCCAGAACACCATAGCAACCGCCTAGCAACGCCCTAGCAACCACCCAGAACACCATAGCAACCGCCTAGCAACCACCCACAACACCATAGCAACTGCTTAGCAACGCCCTAGCAACCACCCAGAACACCAAAGCAACCGCCTAGCAACCACCCAGAACACCATAGCAACCGCCTAGCAACCACCCACAACACCATAGCAACCGCCTAGCAACCACCCAGAACACCATAGCAACAGCCTAGCAACGCCCTAGCAACCACCCAGGACACCATAGCAACCACCTAGCAACCACCCAAAACACCATAGCAACTGCCTAGCAACGCCCTAGCAACCACACAGAACACCATAGCAACCGCCTAGCAACGCCCTAGCAACTACCCAGAACACCATAGCAACTGCCAAGCAACCACCCAGAACACCATAGCAACTGCCTAGCAACGCCCTAGCAACCGCCTAGCAACGCCCTAGCAACCACCTAAAACACCATAGCAACCACCCAGAACATCATAGAAACTGCCTAGCAACGCCCTAACAACCACCTAAAACACCATAGCAACTGCCTAGCAACGCCCTGGCAGCCACCCAGAACACCATAGCAACCGCCTAGCAACCACCCAGAACACCATGGCAACGCCCTAGCAACCACCCAGAACACCATAGCAACTGCCTAGCAACACCCTAGCAACCACCCAGAACACCATAGCAACTGCCTAGCAACCACCCAGAACACCATGGCAACTGCCTAGCAACGCCCTAGCAACCACCCAGAACACCATGCCAACTGCCTAGCAACGCCCTAGCAACCACCCAAAACACCATAGCAACCGCCTAACAATGCCTTAGCAACAACCCGGAACATGATATCAACTGCGTGCCAGAACGCTGACAAGCACCTCCAACACTGTACTCGGAGAGCAGCAGGCACATTCAAAATTTCAGCTGGAATTTTCTAGTTATTATTATGTGCCTGCAGCAATGCAGACACCTATTAAAATCCTGCATACTTCTTTATTATTATTATTCCAAGTTCTTCCGAAATCGCTCGGTTCACTTCTCCCACAATTTTCAACCGATCCCCACTAATTACACGTCAAAACTTGCGGCTCGCTTGTGAGGAGTGTGCTGTGACTTTACTCAGCGATCCGACTTACAGATTTCCCACAATTCCCAAAAAACATGGACCTCTGAAACCTTGTTATAATGGAAGTCAATGAGAAAATCGCTCTCATCTTCACCCTCTTGCCTTGAACTCATACACTCATGTAGAAACTCTTTTCCAGCTCTCAAACAAAGAGAAGCATGCCCAAACAACATTAGGAACACCCTAGCAACCACCCAGAACACCATAGCAACGCCCTAGCAACCACCCCAAACACTACAGCAACTGCCTTGCAACGCCCTAGCAACCACCCAGAACACCATAGCAACTGCCTAGCAACCGCCCAGAACACCACAGCAACTGCCTAGCAACGCCCTATCAACCTCCCAGAACACCAGAGCAACCGCCTAGCAACCGCCCACAACGCCACAGCAACTGCCGAGCAACGCCCTAGCAACCACCCAGAACACCATAGCAACTGCCTAGCAACGCCCTAGCAACCACTTAGAACACCATAGCAACCGCCCAGGACACCATAGCAACTGCGTAGCAACGCCCTAGCAACCACCCAGAACACCATAGCAACCGCCTAGCAACCACCCAGAACACCATAGCAACCGTCTAGCAACGCCCTTGCAACCACCCAGAACACCATAGCAACCGCCTAGCAACGCCCTACCAACCACCCAGAACACCATAGCAACCGCCTAGCAACGCCCTAGCAACTACCCAGAACACCATAGCAACCGCCTAGCAACCACCCAGAACACCATAGCAACCCCCTAGCAACGCCATAGCAACCACCCAGCACACCATAGCCACCGCCTAGCAACGCCCTCACAACCACCTAGAACACCATAGCAACTGCCTAGCAACGCCCTGGCAGCCACCCAGAACACCATAGCAACCGCCTAGCAACCACCCAGAACACCATAGCAACCGCCTAGCAACGCCCTAGCAACCACCCAGACCACCATAGCAACCGCCTAGCAACCACCCAGAACACCATAGCAACTGCCTAGCAACGCCCGAGCAACCACCCAGAACACCATAGCAACTGCCTAGCAACGCCCTAGCAACGACCCAGAACACCATAGCAACTGGCCAGCAACCACCCAGAACACCATAGCAAACGCCTAGCAACGCCCTAGCAACCACCCAGAACACCATAGCAACCGCCTAGCAACGCCCTAGCAACCACCCATAATACCATAGCAACGCCCTAGCAACGCCCTAGCAACCACCTTGCAACCACCCAGAACACCATAGCAACCGTCTAGCAACCACCCAGAACACCATAGCAACCGCCTAGCAACACCATAGCAACCACCCAGAACACCATAGCAACCCCCTAGCAACGTCCTAGCAACTACCCAGAACACCATAGCAACCGCCAAGCAACCACCCAGAACACCATAGCAACCACCTAGCAACGCCCTAGCAACCACCCAGAACACCATAGCAACCGCCTAGCAACCGCCCAGAACACCATAGCAACCGCCTTGCAACGCCCTAGCAACCACTTAGAACACCATAGCAACCGCCTAGCAACCACCCAGAACATCATAGAAACTGCCTAGCAACGCCCTAGCAACGACCCAGAACACCATAGCAAACGCCTAGAAACGCCCTAGCAACCACCCAGAACACCATAGCAACCGCCTAGCAACGCCCTAGCAACCACCCAGAACACCATAGCAACGGCCTAGCAACGCCCTAGCGACGACCCAGAACACCATAGCAACGGCCTAGCAACGCTCTAGCAACCGCCTAGCAACTACCCAGAACACCATAGCAACTGCCAAGCAACCGCGCAGAACACCATAGCAACCGCCTAGCAACGCCCTAGCAACCACTTAGATCACCATAGCAACCGCCTAGCAACCACCCAGAACACCATAGCAACCGCCTAGCAACGCCCTAGGAACTACCCAGAACACCATAGCAACCGCCTAGCAACGCCCTAGCAACCGCCTAGCAACCGCCCAGAACACCATAGCAACGCCCTAGCAACCACCCAGAACATCATAGGAACTGCCTAGCAACGCCCTAACAACCACCTAAAACACCATAGCAACGCCCTGGCAGCCACCCAGAACACCATAGCAACCGCCTAGCAACCACCCAGAACACCATAGCAACTGCCTAGCAACGCCCTCGCAACCACCCAGAACACCATAGCAACTGCCTAGCAACACCCTAACAACCACCCAGAACACCATAGCAACTGCCTAGCAACCACCCAGAACACCATGGCAACTGCCTTGCAACGCCCTAGCAACCACCCAACAATGCCTGAGCAACAACCCGAAACATGATATCAACTGCGTGCCAGAACGCTGACAAGCACCTCCAACACTGTACTCGTAGAGCAGCAGGCACATTCAAAATTTCAGCTGGAATTTTCTAGTTATTATTATGTGCCTGCAGCAATGCAGACACATATTAAAATCCTGCATACTTCTTTATTATTATTAGTGTGCATTGAAAATGCTCACTATTGTTATCCTGGTCTTCTTCTTATTATTATTATTATTATTATTATTCTTCTAACACACTTAGTGCGGCTTCAACCGTTTATCGTAGAAACTTCATTCAAACTGCGTTGCGTAGGTCTTACTTAGGACACCTGTGCAATGTATTTTTCATCTTTGTAACTTTTATACTTTTTGAGTTATTAATAAAAAACTATACATTTTTCCCCCCATAGACTTAACATTGGCATTATGACATCACAATAGGGCCATTAAGCAAATGGAATCTTGTGCCAGGTGTTCTGACCACCTGCTGTAACTGTCAGTTTCTCAGGCTGTAAGACTACAATCTGGCTCTCTTGAGACAACAGCTTCCTTGCTGCTTTCCTTCTTTCTATTTTCTGTCATTCCTTCTTTCTTTTTCCCTCCTATTTCGTTCCTTCTTTCCTTCCTTCCTTTATTCGTTGCTTCTTTCCTACTTTCCTTCCTTCTATCCTGCCTTTCATCCTTCCTCCCATTCTTCCTCCCTACCAATTTTCTTCCCTACCTTCCTTAGTTTTTCTTTCCTTCCATCATGCCTTCTTTCATTCCTTCATATCTTTCTTCCTTTCTGCTTTCCCTCTCTTTCCCTCCCTCTTCCTTTCTTTACTTTCTTTCCTTCCTTCTCTCTTTCCTTCTGTTTTTCATTTCTTCTTCCTCACTTCCTTCCTTCCTTCCTTCTATCTTTACTTAAATCCTTCTTCTTCCCTTCTTCCTTTCCTTCCTTCTTTACTTCCTTCTTTCCTTCATTCCTCTGTTTCTTTCCATCCATCCTCGCCTTCTTTCCTTTGTTCTTTCCTGCCTTCCTTTGATTTCCTTCTTTTTTCCTATATTCCTTCTTTCCTTACCTCCCTCATTAGTTCCTTCTTTCCCTCCTTCCTTCCTTGTTAATATTCCAAATAATTTCGTAATCGTACGATTCACTACTTCTCCCAGTTGTCACTCGATCCCCAAACAAGACACATCAACGCCATAGCAACTGTCGAGCAATGCCCAAGCAAATATTCAGAACACCATAGCAACCGCCAAGCAACCACCCAAAACACCATAGCAACTGCCTAGCAACCACCCAGAACACTATAGCAACTGCCTAGCAACGCCCTAGCAACCACCCAGAACACCATAGCAACCGCCTAGCAACCACCCAGAACACCATAGCAACTGCCTAGCAACGCCCTAGCAACCACCCAGAACACCATAGCAACCGCCTAGCAACCACCCAGAACACCATAGAACCGCCTAGCAACCACCCAGAACACCATAGCAACTGCCTAGCAATGCCCTAGCAACCACCCAGAACACCATAGCAACTGCCTAGCAACGCCCTAGCAACCACCCAGAACGCTATAGGAACTGCCTCGCAACGCCCTAGCAACCACCCAGAACACCATAGCAACCACCTAGCAACCACCCAAAACACCATAGCAACTGCCTAGCAACGCCCTAGCAACCACCCAGAACACCATAGCAACCGCCTAGCAACCACTCAGAACACCATAGCAACTGCCTAGCAACACCCTAACAACCACCCAGAACACCATAGCAACCGCCTAGCAACGCCCTAGCAACCACCCAGAACACCATAGCAACAGCCTAGCAATGCCCTAGCAACCACCCAGAACACCAAAGCAACCGCCTACCCCCCACCCACAACACCATAGCACCTGCCTAGCAACGCCCTAGCAACCACCCAGAACACCATAGCACCCGCCTTGCAACCACCCAGAACACCATAGCAACTGCCTAGCAACGCCCTAGCAACCACCCAGAACACAATAGCAACCGCCTAGCAACCACCCAGAACACCATAGCAACCACCTAGCAACCACCCAGAACACCATAGCAACTGCGTAGCAACGCCCTAGCAACCACCCAGAACACCATAGCAACCACCTAGCAACCACCCAAAACACCATAGCAACTGCCTAGCAACGCCCTAGCAACCACCCAGAACACCATAGCAACCGCCTAGCAACCACCCAGAACACCATAGCAACTGCCTAGCAACGCCCTAGCAACCACCCACAACACCATAGCAACCGCCTAGCAACCACCCAGAACACCCTAGCAACCACCCACAACACCATACCAACTGCCTAGCAACTCCCTAGCAACCACCCAGAACACCACAGCAACTGCCTAGCAACGCCATAGCAACCACCCAGAACGCTATAGCAACTGCCTAGCAACGCCCTAGCAACCACCCAGAACAACATAGCAAGTGCCTAGCAACGCCCAAGCAACCACCCAGAACACCATAGCAACCGCCTAGCAACGCCCTAGCAACCACCCAGATCACCATAGCAACCGCCTAGCAATGCCCTAGCAACCACCCAGAACGCCATAGCAACGCCCTAGCAACCACCCAGAACACCATAGCAATTGCCTAGCAACGCCCTAGCAACCACCCAGAACACCATAGCAACCGCCTAGCAACCACCCAGAACACCATAGCAACCGCCTAGCAACCACGAAGAACACCATAGCAACTGCCTAGCAACGCCCGAGCAACCACCCAGAACGCCATAGCAACGCCCTAGCAACCACCCAGAACACCATAGCAATTGCCTAGCAACGCCCTAGCAACCACCCAGAACACCATAGCAACGCCCTAGAAACCACCCAAAACACCATAGCAACCGCCTAGCAACACCCTAGCAACCACCCAGAACACCATAGCAATTGCCAAGTAACCACCCAGAACACCATAGCAGCTGCCTAGCAACACCCTAGTAACCACTCAGAACACCATAGCAACCGCCGAGCAACGCCCTAGCAACCACCCAGAACACCACAGCAACCACCTAGCTACGCCCTAGCAACAACCCAGAACCCCATAGCAGCCGCCTAGCTACGCCCAAGCAACCACCCAGAACACCATAGCAATCGCCTAGCAACGCCCTATCAACCACCCAGAACACCATAGCAACTGCCTATCAACGCCCTAGCAACCACCCAGAACACCATAGCAACCGCCTAGCAACCACCCAGAACACCATAGCAACCGCCTAGCAACCACCCAGAACACCATAGCAACTGCCTAGCAACACCATAGCAACCGCCTAGCAACGCCCTAGCAACCACCCAGAACACCATAGCAACCGCCTAGCAATGCCCTAGCAACCTCCCAGATCACCATAGCAACCGCCTAGCAAGGCCCTAGCAACCACCCAGAACACCATAGCAACCGCCTAGCAATGCCCTAGCAACCACCCAAAACACCATAGCAACCGCCTAGCAACCACCCAGCACACCATAGCAACTGCCTAGCAACGCCCTAGCAACCACCCAGAACACCATAGCAACCGCCTAGCAACCACCCAGAACACAATAGCAACCGCCTAGCTACCACCCAGAACACCATAGCAATGCCCTAGCAACCACCCAGAACACCATAGCAACTGCCTAGCAACGCGCTAGCAACCACCCAGAACACAATTGCAACCGCCTAGCTACCACCCAGAACACAATAGCAATGCCATAGCAACTGCCTAGCAACGCGCTAGCAACCACCCAGAACACCATAGCAACCGCCTAGCAACCATCAGAACACCATAGCAACTGTCTAGCAACGCCCTAGCAACCACCCAGAACACCATAGCAACCGCCTAGCAACCACCCAGAACACCATAGCAACCGCCTAGCAACACCACAGAACGCCCTAGCAACTGCCTAGGAATGATCTTGCAACCAGCCAGAACACCATTGCAACCGCCTTGCTACCACCCAGAACACCATAGTAACCGCCTCGCAACCACCCAGAACACCAGAGCAACCGCCTAACAACCACCCAGAACACCATAGCAACCACCCACAACACCAAAGCAACCGCCTAGCAACCATCCAGAACACCACAGCACCTGCTTACCCACGCCCAAGCAACCACCCAGAACACCATAGCACCGCCCTAGCAACCACCCAGAACACCATACCAACTGCCTAGCAACGCCTGAGCAACCACCCAGAACACCATAGCAACCGCCTAGCAACGCCCTAGCAACCAGCCAGAACATCATAGCGAACACCATAGCAACTGCCTAGCAACACCCTAGCAACCACCCAGAACACCAGAGCAACCGCCTGGCAATGCCGTGGCAACCACCCAGAACACCATACCAACTGCTTAGCAATGCCCTAGCAACCACCCAGAACGCCATAGCAACCACCCTAACAACCACCCAGAACCCCATAGCAACTGCCTAGCAACGGCCTATCAACCACCCAGAACACAATAGCTACTGCCTAGCAACGCCATAGCAACCACCCAGAACACCATAGCAACGGCCTAGCAACCACCCAGAACAGCATAGCAACTGCCTAGCAACACCCTAGCAACCACCCAGAACACCATAGCAACCACCTAGCAACGCCCTAGCAACCACCCAGAACATCATAGCAACTGCTTAGCAAAGCCCTAGCAACCACCCAGAATGCCATAGCAACCGCCTAGCAACCACCCAGAACCCCATAGCAACGCTCGAGCAACCACCCAGTACGCCATAGCAACCGCCTAGCAACTACCCAGAACACCATAGCAACCGCCTAGCAACGCCCTATCAACCACCCAGAACACCATAGCAACTGCCTGGCAATGCCCTAGCAACCACCCAGAACACGATAGCAGCTGCCTAGCAACACCCTCACAAGTACACAGAACACCATTGCAACTGCCTAACAACTGTTACAGCCAGTCCTCATTATGTCAAATTACAATAAAAAATGTAACTTTTTAAGCTACTCAACTTTTCAACCTTTCAGCCATTCCAACTCCTGATTGTTTTCGACTATGACTTCCGGCAACTGTTTCTTCTGCCCAATCCTGTCTCAAAATATAAGTCCTGACTACAATTTTTCACTATTAAAAAATGTCACTATTAAAAATTTCCATATGACAGTTGTCATCAACTATGACTCCCGCAAACTGTTTCCTCAGTCCACATCTGTTTCAAAATAAAAGTCCTCACCACTACCATAATTATCCTCCTAAAAACATAGCTACCAATATCATAATGCAATGATATGTTACAAACTCCACCTTATGCAACTACACTTTGCATTTTCAATGCACACGTAATTCCCTGGAATTACATTATCTAGTTATTATTATTATTCTTCTAACACACTTAATGCGGCCTCAACCGTTTATCGTAGAAACTTCATTCAAACTGCGTTGCGTAGGTCTTACTTAGGACACCTGTGCACTGTATTTTTCATCTTTGTAACTTTTATACTTTTTGAGTTATTAATAAAAAAATATACATTTTTTTCCCCCCATAGACTTAACATTGGCATTATGACATCACAATAGGGCCATTAAGCAAATGGAATCTTGTGCCAGGTGTTCTGACCACCTGCTGTAACTGTCAGTTTCTCAGGCTGTGAGACTACAATCTGGCTCTCTTGAGACTACAGCTTCCTTACTGCTTTCCTTCCTTCTATTTTCTGTCATTCCTTCTTTCTTTTTCCCTCCTATTTCTTTCCTTCGTTCCTTCCTTCCTTTATTCATTCCTTCTTTCCTACTTTACTTCCTTCTATCCTGCCTTTCATCCTTCCTCCCTACCAATTTTCTTTCCTACCTTCCTGAGTGTTTCTTTCCTTCCATCATGCCTTCTTTCATTCCTTCATATCTTTCTTCCTTTCTTCTTTCTGCTTTCCCTCTCTTTCTTTACTTTTTCTTTCCTTCCTTCTCTCTTTCCTTCTGTTTTTTTTATCTCTTCTTCCTCACTTCCATCCTTCCTTCCTTCCTTCTATCTTTACTTAAATCCTTCTTCTTCCCTTCCTTCTTTACTTCCTTCATTCCTCTGTTTCTTTCCATCCATCCTAGCCTTCTTTCCTTTGTTCTTTCCTGCCTTCCTTTGATTTCCTTCTTTTTTTCCTATATTCCTTCTTTCCTTACTTCCCTCATTAGTTCCTTCTTTCCCTCCTTCCTTCCTTGTTAATATTCCAAATAATTTCGTAATTGTACGGTTCACTACTTCTCCCAGTTTTCACTCGATCCCCAAACAAGACACATCAACGCCCTAGCAACAACAAGAACAACATAGCAACTGTCGAGCAATGCCCAAGCAAATATTCAGAACACCATAGCAACGCCCTAGCAACCACCCAGAACACCATAGCAACAGCCTAGCAACCACCCAGAACACCATAGCAACCGCCTAGCAACCACCCAGAACACCATAGCAACAGCCTAGCAACCACCCAGAACACCATAGCAACCGCCTAGCAACCACCCAGAACACCATAGCAACTGCCTAGCAACGCCCTAGCATCCACCCAGACCACCATAGCAACCACCTAGCAACCACCCAAAACACCATAGCAACTGCCTAACAACGCCCTAGCAACCACCCAGAACACCATAGCAACCGCCTAGCAACCACCCAGAACGCCATAGCAATCGCCTTGCAACGCCCTATCAACCACTCAGAACACCATAGCAACCGCTTAGCAAGGCCCTTGCAACCACCCAGAACACCATTGCAACTGCCTAGCAATGCCCTAGCAACCACCCAGAACACGATTGCAGCTGCCTAGCAACACCCTCACAAGTACACAGAACACCGTAGCAGCTGCCTAACAACTGTTACAGCCAGTCCTCATTATGTCAAATTACAATAAAAAAATGTAACTTTTTAAGCTACTCAACTTATCAACCTTTCAGCCATTCCAACTCCTGATGGTTTTCGACTGACTTCCGGTAACTGTTTCTTCTGCCCAATCCTGTCTCAAAATATAAGTCCTTACTACAATTCTTCACTATTAAAAAATGTCACTATTAAAAATTTCCATATGACAGTTGTCATCAACTCTGACTCCCGCAAACTGTTTCCTCAGTCCACATCTGTTTCAAAATAAAAGTCCTCACCACTACCATAATTATCCTACTAAAAATGTAGCTACCAATATCATAATGCAATAATATGTTACAAACTCCACCTTATGCAACGACACACTTTGCATTTTCAATGCACACGTAATTCCCTGGAATTACATTATCTAGTTATTATTCCAAGTTCTTCCGAAATCGCTCGGTTCACTTCTTCTCCCACAATTTTCAACCGATCCCGACACATAACACGTCAAAACGTGCGGTTCGCTTGTGAGGAGTGTGCTATGACTTTACTCAGCGATCCGACTGACAGATTTCCCACAATTCCCAAAAAACATGGACCCCTGAAACCTCGTTATAATGGAAGTCAATGAGAGAATCGGTCTTCCAAAATCGCGCAGTTCGCTTCTTCTCCCACAATTTTCACCCGATCCCCACTAATTACACGTCAAAACTTGCGGCTCGCTTGTGAGGAGTGTGCTGTGACTTTACTCAGCGATCCGACTTCCAGATTTCCCACAATTCCCAAAAAACATGGACCTCTGAAACCTTGTTATCATGGAAGTCAATGAGAAAATCGCTCTCATCTTCACCCTCTCGGCTTGAACTCATACACTCATGTAGAAACTCTTTTCCAGCTCTCAAACAAAGAGAAGCATGCCCAAACAACATTAGGAACACCATAGCAACTCCCTAGCAACGCCCTAGCAACCACCCCAAACACGACAGCAACTGCCTTGCAACGCCCTAGCAACCGCCCAGAACACCACAGCAACTGCCTAGCAACGTCCTAACAACCACCCAGAACACCATAGCAACCGCCTAGCAACGCCCGAGCAACCACCCAGAACACCATAGAAACCGCCTAGCAACCACCCAGAACACCATAGCAACTGCCTAGCAATGCCCGAGCAACCACCCAGAACACCATAGCAACTGCCTAGCAACGCCCTAGCAACGACCCAGAACACCATAGCAACTGGCCAGCAACCACCCAGAACACCATAGCAAACGCCTAGCAACGCCCTAGCAACCACCCAGAACACCATAGCAACCGCCTAGCAACGCCCTAGCAACCACCCATAATACCATAGCAACGCCCTAGCAACCACCCAGAACACCATACCAACTGCCTAGCAACGCCCTAGCTACCACTTAGAACACCATAGCAACCACCTTGCAACCACCCAGAACACCATAGCAACCGCCTAGCAACGCCCTAGCAACCACCCAGAACACCATAGCAACGCCCTAGCAACCACCCAGAACACCATAGCAATGGCCTAGCAACGCCCTAGCAACGACCCAGAACACCATAGCAACCGCCTAGCAACGCCCTAGCAACCACCCAGAACACCATAGCAACCGCCTTGCAACGCCCGAGCAACCACCCAGAACACCATAGCAACTGCCTAGCAACGCCCTAGCAACCACCCAGAACACCATAGCAACCGCCTAGCAACCACCCAGAACACCATAGCAACTGCCTAGCAACCGCCTAGCAACCACCCAGAACACAATAGCAACTGCCTAGCAACACCCTAGCAACAACCCAGAACACCATAGCAACTGCCTAGCAACCACCCAGAACACCAAAGCAACTGCCTAGCAACGCCCTAGCAACCACCCAGAACACAATACCAACTGCCTAGCAACGCCCTAGCAACCACCCAAAACACCATAGCAAACGCCTAACAATGCCTTAGCAACCACCCGGAACATGATATCAACTGCGTGCCAGAACGCTGACAAGCACCTCCAACACTGTACTCGTAGAGCAGCAGGCACATTCAAAATTTCAGCTGGAATTTTCTAGTTATTATTATTATTATTATTATTATTCTTCTAACCAACTTAATGCAGCCTCAACCGTTTATCGTAGAAACTTCATTCAAACTGCGTTGCGTAGGTCTTACTTAGGAAACCTGTGCAATGTATTTTTCATCTTTGTAACTTTTATACTTTTTGAGTTATTAATATAAAACGATAAATTTTTTCCCCCCATAGACTTAACATTGGCATTATGACATCACAATAGGGCCATTAAGCAAATGGAATCTTGTGCCAGGTGTTCTGACCACCTGCTGTAACTGTCAGTTTCTCAGGCTTTAATACTACAATCTGGCTCTCTTGAGACTACAGCGTCCTTACTGCTTTCCTTCCTTCTATTTTCTGTCATTCCTTCTTTCTTTTTCCCTCCTATTTCTTTCCTTCGTTCCTTCTTTCCTACTTTACTTCATTCTATCCTGCCTTTCATCCTTCCTCCCATTCTTCCTCCCTTAGTTTTTCTTTCCTTCCATCATGCCTTCTTTCATTCCTTCATATCCTTCTTATCTTTCTTCCTTTCTTCTTTCTGCTTTCCCTCTTTCCTTCCTTCTCTCTTTCCTTCTGTTTTTCATTTCTTCTTCCTCACTTCCTTCCTTCCTTCTATCTTTACTGAAATCCTTCTTCCCTTCTTCCTTTCCTTCCTTCTTTACTTCCTTCTTTCCATCCATCCTCGCCTTCTTTCCTTTGTTCTTTCCTGCCTTCCTTTGATTTCCTTCTTTTTTTCCTATATTCCTTCTTTCCTTACTTCCCTCATTAGTTCCTTCTTTCCCTCCTTCCTTCCTTGTTAATATTCCAAATAATTTTGTGATCGTACAGTTCACTACTTCTCCCAGTTTTCACTCGATCCCCAAACAATACACATCAACGCCCTAGTAACAACAAGAACAACTGTCAAGCAATGCCCAAGCAAATATTCAGAACCGCCTAGCAACCACCCAAAACACCATAGCAACCGCCTAGCAACCACCCAGAACACCATAGCAACCGCCAAGCAACGCCATAGCAACCACCCAGAACACCATAGCAACCGCCTAGCAACGCCCTAACAACCACCAAGAACACCATAGCAACTGCCTAGAAACCACCCAGAAAACCATAGCAACTGCCTAGCAACACCCTAGCAACCACCCAGAACACCAAAGCAACCACCTAGCAACCACCCAAAACACCATAGCAACTGCCTAGCAACGCCCTAGCAACCACCCGGAACACCATAGCAATCGCCTAGCAACCACCCAGAACACCATAGCAACTGCCTAGTAACGCCTTAGCAACATCCCAGAACACCATAGCAACCGCCTAGCAACCATCCAGAACACCATAGCAACTGCCTAGCAACGCCCTAGCGACCACCCAGAACACCATAGCAACGCCCTGGCAACCAACCAGAACACCATAGCAACTGCCTAGCAACGCCCGAGCAACCACCCAGAACACCATAGCAACCGCCTAGCAACGCCCTAGCAACCACCCAGAACACCAAAGCAACCGCCTAGCAACGCCCAAGCAACCACCCAGAACACCATAGCAACCACCTAGCAACCACCCAGAACACCATAGCAACTGCCTAGCAACCACCCAGAACACCATAGCAGCTGCTGAGCAATGCCCTAGCAACCACCCAAATCGCCATAGCAACCACCCTAACAACCACCCAGAACACCATAGCAGCCGCCTAGCAACGCCCGAGCAACCACCCAGAACACCATAGCAACCGCCTAGCAACGCCCTAGCAACCACCCAGAACACCATAGCAACCACCCAGAACACCATAGCAACTGCCTAGCAACGCCCTAGCAACCACTCAGAACACCATAGCAACTGCCTAGCAATGCCCTAGCAACCACCCAGAACACCATACCAACGGCCTAACGACGCCTTAGCAACCACACAGAACACCATAGCAGCCACCTAGCAACCAGTCAAAGCACCATAGCAACTGCCTAGCAACGCCCTAGCAACCATCCAGAACACCATAGCAACTGCATATCCACGCCCTAGCAACCATCCAGAACACCATAGCAACTGCATATCCACGCCCTAGCAACCGCCCAGAACACCATAGCAACCGCCTAACAACCACCCAGAACACCACAGCAACTGCCTAACAACGCCCTAGCAACCACCCAGAACACCTTAGCAACTGCCTAGCAACGCCCTAGCAACCACCCAGAACACCTTAGCAACTGCCTAGCAACGCCCTAGCAACCATCCAGAACACCATAGCAACTGCATATCCACGCCTTAGCAACCATCCAGAACACCATAGCAACTGCATATCCACGCCCTAGCAACCACCCAGAACACCATAGCAACCACCCAGAACACCACAGCAACTGCCTAACAACACCCTAGCAACCACCCAGAACACCATAGCAACTGCCTAGCAACGCCCTAGCAACCACCCAGAACACCAGAGCAACCTTCTAGCAACCACTCAGGACACCACAGCAACTGCCTAGCAACGCCCTAGCAACCATTCAGAACACCATAGCAACCGCCTAGCAACGCCCTAGCAACCATGAGAACACAATAGCAACCGCCTAGTAACCATCCAGAACACCATAGCAACCGCCTTGCAACGCCCTAGCAACCGCCTAGCAACCACCCAGAACACCATAGCAACCACAAAAAAACACTAAACTCTTGTAAACTGTTTCCTCGGTCCACATCTGTTTGAAAATAATTTTGGCAGTAGTGAGAAGTTTTATCCTACTAAAAACCTAGCAACCAATATCATAATGCAATGATTTGAAAAAAACTCCATCTTAATCAACTACACTTTGCATTTTCAATGCACATGTAATTCCCTGGAATTACATTATCTCGTTATTATTATTATTCTTCTAACACACTTAATGCGGCCTCAACCGTTTATCGTAGAAACTTCATTCAAACTGCGTTGCGTAGGTCTTACTTAGGACACCTGTGCAATGTATTTTTCATCTTTGTAACTTTTATACTTTTTGAGTTATTAATAAAAAACTATACATTTTTCCCCCCATAGACTTAACATTGGCATTATGACATCACAATAGGGCCATTAAGCAAATGGAATCTTGTGCCAGGTGTTCTGACCACCTGCTGTAACTGTCAGTTTCTCAGGCTGTAAGACTACAATCTGGCTCTCTTGAGACTACAGCTTCCTGACTGCTTTCCTTCCTTCTATTTTCTGTCATTCCTTCTTTCTTTTTCCCTCCTATTTCGTTCGTTCCTTCTTTCCTTCTTTACTTCCTTCTATCCTGCCTTTCATCCTTCCTCCCATTCTTCCTCCCTACCAATTTTCCTTTCCATCCATCATGCCTTCATATCTTTCTGCTTTCCCTCTCTTTCCTTCCCTCTTTCTTTTTTTTCTTTTTCTTTCCTTCCTTCTCTCTTTCCTTCTTTTTTTCTTTTCTTCTTCTTCACTTCCTTCCTTCCTTCCTTCTTCTTCCCTTCTTCCTTTCCTTCCTCCTCGCCTTCTTTCCTTTGTTCTTTTCCTATATTCCTTCTTTCCTTACTTCCCTCATTAGTTCCTTCTTTCCCTCCTTCCTTCTTTATTATTCCAAATTCTTTCGTAATCGAACGGTTCGCTACTTCTCCCAGTTTTCACCCGATCCCCAAACAATTCACATCAACGCTCTAGCAACCACCCAGAACAACATTGCTGCCGCCTAGCAACGCCCTAGCAACGCCCGAGCAACCTCCCAGAACACCATAGCAACTGCCAAGCAACCACCCAGAAAACCATAGCAACTGCCAAGCAACGCCCTAGCAACCACCCAGAAAACCATAGCATCCGCCAAGCAACTGCCTAGCAACGCCCTAGCAACCACCCAGAACACCATGGCAACCGCCTAGCAACGCCTTAGCAACCACCCAGAACACCATAGCAACTGCCTAGCAACCACCTAGAACACCATAGCAACTGCCTAGCAACCACCTAGAACACCATAGCAACCGCCTAGCAACCACCCAGAACACCATAGAAACTGCCTAGCAACGCCCTAACAACCACCCAGAACACCATAGCAACCGCCTAGCAACCACTCTGGCCACCAAAGCAACTGCCTGGCAACGCCCTAGCAACCGCCTAGCAACGCCCTAGCAACCGCCCAGAACACCATAGCAACCGCTTAGCAACCACCCAAAACACCATAGCAACTGCCTAGCAACGCCCTAGCACCCGCCTACCAACCACCCAAAACACCATAGCAACTGCCTAAAAACGCCCTAGCAACCACCCAGAACACAATAGCAACTGCCTAGCAACTACCCAGAACACCATAGCAACCGCCTAGAACCCACTAAGAACAACAAAGCAACTGCCTAGCAACGCCCTAGCAACCAGCAAGAACACCATACCAACTGCCTAGTAACCGCCTAGCAACCACTCAGAACACCATAGCAACCGCCTAGCAACGCCCTAACAACCACTTAGAACACCATAGCAACCGCCTAGCAACCACCCAGAACACCATAGAAACTGCCTAGCAATGCCCCAACAACCACCCAGAACACCATAGCAACCGCCTAGCAACCACTCAGGCCACCAAAGCAACTGCCTGGCAACGCCCTAGAAACCCCCCAAAACACGATAGCAACCGCCTAGCAACACCCTAGCAACCGCCCAGAACACCATAGCAACCGCCTAGCAACCACCCAAAACACCATAGCAACTGCCTAGCAACCACCCAGAACACCATAGCTACGCCCTAGCAACCACCCAGAACACCATGGGAACTGCCTAGCAACCACCCAGAACACAATAGCAACTGCCTAGCAACTACCCAGAACACCATAGCAACCGCCTAGCAACCACTCAGAACAACAAAGCAACTGCCTAGCAACGCCCTAGCAACCACCCAGAACACCATAGCAACCACCCAGAACACCATAGCAACCGCCAAGCAACCACCTAGAACACCATAGCAACTACCTAGCAACGCCCTAGCAACCACCCAAAAACACCATAGCAACCACCCAGAACACCATAGCAACCGCCTAGCAACCACCCAGAACACCATAGCAACTGCCTAACAACGCCCTAGCATCCACCCAAAAACACCATAGCAACCGCCTAGCAATCACCCAGAACACCATAGCAACTGCCTAGGAATGCCCTAGCAACCACCCAGAACACCGTAGCAACCACCTAGCAACCACCCAGAACACCATAGCAACTGCCTAGTAATGCTCTAGCAGCCACCCAGAACACCATAGCAACCGCCTAGCAACCACCCAGAACACCATAGCAACTGCCTAGCAATACCCTAGCAACCACCCAGAACACCATAGCAACTGCCTAGCTATGCCCTAGCAACAACCCAGAACACCATAGCAACCGCCTAGCAATCACCCAGAACACCATAGCAACAGCCTAGCAACACCCTAGCAACCACCCAGAACAGCATAGCAACCGCCTAGGAACCACCCAGAACACCATAGCAACTGCCTAGCAACGCCCTAGCAACAACCCAGAACACCATAGCAACCTCCTAGCAACCACTCAGAACACCATAGCAACTTCCTCGCAACGCCCTAGCAACCAGCCAGAATACCATAGCAACTGCCTAGCAATGCCCTAGGAACCAGCCAGAACACCATAGCAACTGCCTAGCACCGCCCTAGCAACTGCCTAGCAATGCCTTAGGAACCACCCAGAACACCATAGCAACTGCCTAACACCGCCCTAGTAACCACCCAGAACACCATAGCAACCGCGTAGCAACGCCCTAGCAACCACCCAGAACACCAGAGCAACTGCCTAGCAACTACCCAGAACACCATAGCAACTGCCTAGCAATGCCCTAGCAACCACCCAGAACACCATATCGACTGCCTAGCAACCACCCAGAACACCATATCAACTGCCTAGCAACCACCCAGAACACCATATCAACTGCCTAGCAACCACCCAGAACACCATATCAACTGCCTAGCAACCACCCAGAACACCATATCAACTGCCTAGCAACCACCCAGAACACCATATCAACTGCCTAGCAACCACCCAGAACACCATATCAACTGCCTAGCAACCACCCAGAACACCATATCAACTGCCTAGCAACCACCCAGAACACAATAACAACTGCCTAGCAACCACCCAGAACACAATAACAACTGCCTAGCAACTACCCAGAACACCATAGCAACCGCCAAGCAACCACTCAGAACAACAAAGCAACTGCCTAGCAACGCCCTAGCAACCACCCAGAACACCATAGCAACCGTCAAGCAACCACCTAGAACACCATAGCAACTACCTAGCAATGCCCTAGCAACCACCCAGAACACCATAGCAATCACCTAGCAACGCCCTAGCAACCACCCAAAAACACCTTAGCAACCGCCTAGCAACCACCCAGTACACCAAAGCAACTGCCGAGGAATGCCCTAGCACCCACCCAGAACACCGTACCAACCACCAAGCAACCACCCAGAACACCATAGCAACTCCCTAGTAATGCTCTAGCAACCACCCAGAACACCATTGCAACCCCCTAGCAACCACCCAGAACACCATAGCAACTGCCTAGCAATGCCCTAGCAACCACCCAGAACACCATAGTAACTGCCTAGCAATGCCCTAGCAACAACCCAGAACACCATAGCAACTGCCTAGCAATGCCCTACCAACAACCCAGAACACCATAACAACCGCCTAGCAATCACCCAAAACACCATAGCAACTGCCTAGCAACGCCCTAGCAACCACCCAGAACACCATAGTAACTGCCTAGCAACGCCCTAGCAACAACCCAGAACACCATAGCAACTTCCTAGCAACGCCCTAGCAACCAGCCAGAATACCATAGCAACTGCCTAGCAATGCCCTAGGAACCACCCAGAACACCATAGCAACTGCCTAGCACCGCGCTAGCAACCACCCAGAACACCATAGCAACTGCCTAGCAACGCCCTGGCAACCACTCAGAACACCATAGCAACTTCCCAGCAACGCCCTAGCAACCAGCTAGAATACCATAGCAACTGCCTAGCAATGCCCTAGGAACCACCCAGAACACCATAGCAACTGCCTAGCACCGCCCTAGCAACCACCCAGAACACCATAGCAACCGCCTAGCAACCACCCAGAACACCATAGCAACTGCCTAGCAACGTCCTAGCAACCACCCAGAACACCATAGCAATCGACTAGCAACCACCCAGAACACCATAGCAGCTGCCTAGCAACGCCCTAGCAACAACCCAGAACACCATAGCAACCACCTAGAAACCACCCAGAACACCATAGCAACCGCCTAGCAACACCCTAGCAACCACCAAGAACACCATAGCAACTGCTTAGCAAAGCCCTAGCAACCACCCAGAACAATAAAGCAACTGCCCAGCAACCAGCAAGAACACCATAGCAACTGCCAAGCAACGCCCTAACAACCACCCAGAACACCATAGCAACCATCTAACAACGCCCTAGCAACCACCCAAAACACCATAGCAACCGCCTAGCAACCACCCAGATTACCATAGCAACTGCGTAGCAACGCCCTAGCAACCACCCAGAACACCGTAGCAACCACCTAGCAACCGCCTAGCAACGCCCTAGCAACCACCCAGAACACCATAGCAACTGCCTAGCTACGACCCAGAACACCATAGCAACTGCCTAGCAACGCCCTAGCAACCACCCAGAATACCATTTCGACTGCCTAGCAACCACCCAGAACACCATAATAACTGCCTAGCAACCACCCAGAACACAATAACAACTGCCGAGCAACTACCCAGAACACCATAGCAACCGCCGAGCAACCACTCAGAACACCATAGCAACCGCCAAGCAACCACTCAGAACAACAAAGCAACTGCCTAGCAACGCCCTAGCAACCACCCAGAACACCATAGCAACCGCCTAGCAACCAGCAAGAACACCATACCAACTGCCTAGTAACGCCCTAGCAACCACCCAGAACACCATAGCAACCGTCAAGCAACCACCTAGAACACCATAGCAACTGCCTAACAACGCCCTAGCAACCACCCAAAAACACCATAGCAACCGCCTAGCAACCACCCAGTACACCATAGCAACTACCTAGGAATGCCCTAGCAACGCCCTAGCAACCACCCAGAACACCGTAGCAACCACCCAGAACACCATAGCAACTGCCTAGTAATGCTCAAGCAACCACCCAGAACACCATAGCAACTGTCTACCAATGCCCTAGCAACCACCCAGAACACCATAGCAACCGCCTAGCAATCACCCAGGACACCATAGCAACTGCCTAGCAACGCCCTAGCAACCACCCAGAACACCATAGCAAATGCGTAGCAACCACCCAGAACACCATAGCAACTGCCTAGCAACGCCCTCGCAACAACACAGAACACCATAGCAACTGCCTAGCAATCCCCTAGCAACCACCCAGAACACCATAGCAACTGCCTAGCAACCACCCAGAACACCATAGCAACTGCCTAGCAACGCCCTAGCAAACACTCAGAACACCATAGCAACTTCCTAGCAACGCCATCGCAACCAGCCAGAACACCATAGCAACTGCCTAGCAATGCCCTAGGAACCACCCAGAACACCATAGCAACTGCCTAGCAACCACCCAGAACACCATAGCAACTGCCTAGCAACGCCCTAGCAACCACCCAGAACACCATAGCAACTGCCTAGCAACGCCCTAGCAACAACCCAGAACACCCTAGCAACCACCCAGAACACCATAGCAACTGCTTAGCAAAGCCCTAGCAACCACCCAGAACAATAAAGCAACTGCCCAGCAACCAGCAAGAACACCATAGCAACTGCCTAGCAACGCCCTAACAACCACCCAGAACACAATAGCAACCATCTAACAACGCCCTAGCAACCACCGAAAACACCATTGCAACCGCCTAGCAACTGCCTAGCACCGCCCTAGCAACCACCCAGAACACCATAGCAACTGCCTAGCACCGCCCTAGCAACCACCCAGAACACCATAGCAACTGCCTAGCAACGCCCTAGCAACCACTCAGAACACCATAGCAACTTCCCAGCAACGCCCTAGCAACCAGCTAGAATACCATAGCAACTGCCTAGCAATGCCCTAGGAACCACCCAGAACACCATAGCAACTGCCTAGCACCGCCCTAGCAACCACCCAGAACACCATAGCAACCGCCTAGCAACCACCCAGAACACCATAGCAACTGCCTAGCAACGTCCTATCAACCACCCAGAACACCATAGCAACCGCCTAGCAACCACCCAGATTACCATAGCAACTGCCTAGCAATGCCCTAGCAACCACCCAGAATACCATACCAACCACCTAGCAACCCCACAAACCACCATAGCAACATCCACCTAACCCCCTAGGAACCACCAAGAACCCCATAGCAACCGCCTAGCAACCACCCAGAACACCATTGCACCCGCCTAGCAATGCCCTAGGAACCGCCTAGCAACGCCCTAGCAACCACCCAGAACACCATTGCAACTGCCTGGCAACCACCCAGAACACCATATCAGCATCCTAGCAACGCCCTAGCAACAACCCAGAACACCATAGCAACCGCCTAGCAACCACCCAGAACACCATAGCAACTGCCTAGCAACGCCCTAGCAACCACCCAGAACACCATAGCAACTGCCTTGCAACGCCCTAGCAACCACCCAGAGCACCATAGCAACCGCCTAGCAACCACCCAGATCACCATAGCAACTGCCTTGCAACACCCTAGCAACAACTCAGAACACCATAGAAACTGCCAAGCAACCACCCAGAACACCATAGCAACCGCCTAGCAACACCCTAGCAACCACCCAGAACACCATTGCAACTGCTTAGCAACGGCCGAGCAACCACCCAGAACACCATAGCAACCACCCAGAACACCATTGGAACTGCTTAGCAACGGCCGAGCAACCAGCCAGAATACCATAGCAACTGCCTAGCAATGCCCTATGAACCACCCAGAACACCATAGCAACTGCCTAGCAACGCCCGAGCAACCACCAAGGACACCATAGCAACAACCCAGAACACCATAGCAACTGCCAAGCAACCACCCAGAACACCATAGCATCCGCCTAGCAACACCCTAGCAACCACCCAGAACACCATTGCAACTGCTTAGCAACGGCCGAGCAACCACCCAGAACACCATAGCAACCAACCAGAACACCATTGCAACTGCTTAGCAACGGCCGAGCAACCAGCCAGAATACCATAGCAACTGCCTAGCAATGCCTTATGAACCACCCAGAACACCATAGCAACTGCCTAGCAACGCCCTAGCAACCACCAAGAACACCATAGCAACCACCCAGAACACCATAGCAACTGCCTAGCAACACCCTAGCAACCACCCAGAACACCATAGCAACCGCCTGGCAACCACCCAGAACACCAAAGCAACTGCCTAGCAACGCCCTAGCAGCCACCCAGAACAGTAGAGCGACTGCTTAGCAATACCCTAGCAACCACCCAAAGCACCATAGCAACCGCCTAGCAACCACCCAGAACACCAAAGCAACTGCCTCGCAACGCCCTAGCAACCACCCAGAACACCATGGCAACTGCCTAGCAACGCCCTAGCAACCACCCAGAACACCATGGCAACTGCCTAGCAACGCCCTAGCAACCACCCAGAACACCATGGCAACTGCTTAGCAACGCCCTAGCAACCACCCAGAACACCATGGTAACTGCTTAGCAACGCCCTAGCAACCACCCAGAACAGCATAGCAACTGCCTAGCAACGCCCTAGCAGCCACCCAGAACACTATAGCAACCGCCGAGCAACGCTCTAGCAACCACCCAGAACACAATAGCACCTGCCTAGCAACTACCCAGAACACCATAGCAACCGCCTAGCAACCACTCAGAACAACAAAGCAACTGCCTAGCAACGCCCTAGCAACCACCCAGAACACCATAGCAACCACCCAGAACACCATAGCAACCGCCAAGCAACCACCTACAACACCATAGCAACTACCTAGCAACGCCCCTACAACCACCCAAAAACACCAAAGCAACCACCCAGAACACCATAGCACCCGCCTAGCAACCACCCAGAACCCCATAGCCACTGCCTAACAACGCCCTAGCATCCACCCAAAAACACCATAGCAACCGCCTAGCAATCACCCAGAACACCATAGCAACTGCCTAGGAATGCCCTAGCAACCACCCGAACACCGTAGCAACCGCCTAGCAACCACCCAGAACACCATAGCAACTGCCTAGCTATGCCCTAGCAACAACCCAGAACACCATAGCAACCGCCTAGCAACCACCCAGAACACCATAGCAACTGCCTAGCTATGCCCTAGCAACAACCCAGAACACCATAGCAACCGCCTAGCAATCACCCAGAACACCATAGCAACAGCCTAGCAACACCCTAGCAACCACCCAGAACAGCATAGCAACCGCCTAGGAACCACCCAGAACACCATAGCAACTGCCTAGCAACGCCCTAGCAACAACCCAGAACACCATAGCAACCTCCTAGCAACCACTCAGAACACCATAGCAACTTCCTCGCAACGCCCTAGCAACCAGCCAGAATACCATAGCAACTGCCAAGCAATGCCCTAGGAACCACCCAGAACACCAGAGCAACTGCCTAGCACCGCCCTAGCAACTGCCTAGCAATGCCTTAGGAACCACCCAGAACACCATAGCAACTGCCTAACACCGCCCTAGTTACCACCCAGAACACCATAGCAACCCCGTAGCAACGCCCTAGCAACCACCCAGAACATCACAGCAACTGCCCAACAACGACCCAGAACCCCATAGCAACTGCCTACCAATGCCCTAGCAACCACCCAGAACACCATATCGACTGCCTAGCAACCACCCAGAACACCATATCAACTGCCTAGCAACCACCCAGAACACCATATCAACTGCCTAGCAACCACCCAGAACACCATATCAACTGCCTAGCAACCACCCAGAACACCATATCAACTGCCTAGCAACCACCCAGAACACAACAACAACTGCCTAGCAACTACCCAGAACACCATAGCAACCGCCAAGCAACCACTCAGAACAACAAAGCAACTGCCTAGCAACGCCCTAGCAACCACCCAGAACACCATAGCAACCGCCTAGCAACCAGCAAGAACACCATACCAACTGCCTAGTAACGCCCTAGCAACCACCCAGAACACCATAGCAACCGTCAAGCAACCACCTAGAACACCATAGCAACTACCTAGCAATGCCCTAGCAACCACCCAGAACACCATAGCAACTGCCTAACAACGCCCTAGCAACCACCCAAAAACACCATAGCAACCGCCTAGCAACCACCCAGTACACCAAAGCAACTGCCTAGGAATGCCCTAGCAACCACCCAGAACACCGTAGCAACCACCAAGCAACCACCCAGAACACCATAGCAACTCCCTAGTAATGCTCTAGCAACCACCCAGAACACCATTGCAACCCCCTAGCAACCACCCAGAACACCATAGCAACTGCCTAGCAAAGCCCTAGCAACCACCCAGAACACCATAGCAACTGCCTAGCAATGCCCTAGCAACAACCCAGAACACCATAGCAACTGCCTAGCAATGCCCTAGCAACAACCCAGAACACCATAACAACCGCCTAGCAATCACCCAAAACACCATAGCAACTGCCTAGCAACGCCCTAGCAACCACCCAGAACACCATAGTAACTGCCTAGCAACGCCCTAGCAACAACCCAGAACACCATAGCAACCACCTAGCAAGCACTCAGAACACCATAGCAACTTCCTAGCAACGCCCTAGCAACCAGCCAGAATACCATAGCAACTGCCTAGCAATGCCCTAGGAACCACCCAGAACACCATAGCAACTGCCTAGCACCGCCCTAGCAACCACCCAGAACACCATAGCAACTGCCTAGCACCGCCCTAGCAACCACCCAGAACACCATAGCAACTGCCTAGCAACGCCCTAGCAACCACTCAGAACACCATAGCAACTTCCCAGCAACTCCCTAGCAACCAGCTAGAATACCATAGCAACTGCCTAGCAATGCCCTAGGAACCACCCACAACACCACCGCAACCGCCTACCACCACCCTAACAACCAACCACAACACAATAGCAACCGCCTAGCAACCACCCAGAACACCATAGCAACTACCAACCAACGACCTAGCAACCACCCAGAACACCATAGCAATCGACTAGCAACCACCCAGAACACCATAGCAGCTGCCTAGCAACGCCCTAGCAACAACCCACAACACCATAGCAACCACCTAGAAACCACCCACAACACCACACCAACCGCCTAGCAACACCCTAGCAACCACCCAGAACACCATAGCAACTGCTTAGCAAAGCCCTAGCAACCACCCAGAACAATAAAGCAACTGCCCAGCAACCAGCAAGAACACCATAGCAACTGCCAAGCAACGCCCTAACAACCACCCAGAACACCATAGCAACCATCTAACAACGCCCTAGCAACCACCCAAAACACCATAGCAACCGCGTAGCAACCACCCAGATTACCATAGCAACTGCCTAGCAACGCCCTAGCAACCACCCAGAATACCGTAGCAACCACCTAGCAACCGCCTAGCAACGCCCTAGCAACCACCCAGAACACCATAGCAACTGCCTAGCTACTACCCAGAACACCATAGCAACTGCCTAGCAACGCCCTAGCAACCACCCAGAATACCATTTCGACTGCCTAGCAACCACCCAGAACACAATAACAACTGCCGAGCAACTACCCAGAACACCATAGCAACCGCCGAGCAACCACTCAGAACAACAAAGCAACTGCCTAGCAACGCCCTAGCAACCACCCAGAACACCATACCAACTGCCTAGTAACGCCCTAGCAACCACCCAGAACACCATAGCAACCGTCAAGCAACCACCTAGAACACCATAGCAACGGCCTAGCAACGCCCTAGCAACCACCCAGAACACCATAGCAACCGCCTGGCAACCACCCAGAACACCATAGCAACTGCCTAACAACGCCCTAGCAACCACCCAAAAACACCATAGCAACCGCCTAGCAACCACCCAGTACACCATAGCAACTGCCTAGGAATGCCCTAGCAACCACCCAGAACACCGTAGCAACCACCCAGAACACCATAGCAACTGCCTAGTAATGCTCAAGCAACCACCCAGAACACCATTGCAACCGCCTAGCAACCACCCAGAACACCATAGCAACTGCCTAGCAATGCCCTAGCAACCACCCAGAACACCATAGCAACCGCCTAGCAATCACCCAGGACACCATAGCAACTGCCTAGCAACGCCCTAGCAACCACCCAGAACACCATAGCAAACGCCTAGCAACCACCCAGAACACCATAGCAACTGCCTAGCAACGCCCTAGCAACAACCCAGAACACCATAGCAACCACCTAGCAAGCACTCAGAACACCATAGCAACTGCCTAGCAATGCCCTAGGAACCACCCAGAACACCATAGCAACCCCCTCGCAACCACCCAGAACACCATAGCAACTGCCTAGCAACGCCCTAGCAACCACCCAGAAGACCATAGCAACTGCCTAGCAACCACCCAGAACACCATAGCAACTGCCTAGCAACGCCCTAGCAACCACTCAGAACACCATAGCAACTTCCTAGCAACGCCATCGCAACCAGCCAGAATACCATAGCAACTGCCTTGCAATGCCCTAGGAACCACCCAGAACACCATAGCAACTGCCTAGCAACCACCCAGAACACCATAGCAACTGCCTAGCAACGCCCTAGCAACCACCCAGAACACCATAGCAACTGCCTAGCAACGCCCTAGCAACAACCCAGAACACCATAGCAACCGCCTAGCAACACCCTAGCAACCACCCAGAACACCATAGCAACTGCTTAACAAAGCCCTAGCAACCACCCAGAACAATAAAGCAACTGCCCAGCAACCAGCAAGAACACCATAGCAACTGCCTAGCAACGCCCTAACAACCACCCAGAACACAATAGCAACCATCTAACAACGCCCTAGCAACCATCGAAAACACCATTGCAACCGCCTAGCAACTGCCTAGCAACACCCTAGCAACCACCCAGAATACCTTAGCAACCAACTAGCAACCACCCAGAACACCATAGCAACCGCCTAGCAACCACCCAGATTACCATAGCAACTGCCTAGCAATGCCCTAGCAACCACCCAGAATACCATAGCAACCACCTAGCAACCACCCAAAACACCATAGCAACATCCAACTAATGCCCTAGGAACCACCCAGAACACCATAGCAACCGCCTAGCAACCACCCAGAACACCATTGCAACCGCCTAGCAATGCCCTAGGAACCGCCTAGCAACGCCCTAGCAACCACCCAGAACACCATTGCAACTGCCTGGCAACCACCCAGAACACCATATCAGCATCCTAGCAACGCCCTAGCAACAACCCAGAACACCATAGCAACCGCCTAGCAACCACCCAGAACACCATAGCAACTGCCTAGCAACGCCCTAGCAACCACCCAGAACCCCCTAGTAACCACCCAGAACACCATAGCAACTGCCTTGCACCGCCCTAGCAACCACCCAGAGCACCATAGCAACCGCCTAGCAACCACCCAGAACACCATAGCAACTGCCTTGCAACACCCTAGCAACAACTCAGAACACCATAGAAACTGCCAAGCAACCACCCAGAACACCATAGCAACCGCCTAGCAACACCCTAGCAACCACCCAGAACACCATTGCAACTGCTTAGCAACGGCCGAGCAACCACCCAGAACACCATAGCAACCACCCAGAACACCAATGTAACTGCTTAGCAGCAGCCGAGCAACCAGCCAGAAAACCATAGCAACTGGCTAGCAATGCCCTATGAACCACCCAGAACACCATAGCAACTGCCTAGCAACGCCCGAGCAACCACCAAGGACACCATAGCAGCAACCCAGAACACCATAGCACCTGCCAAGCAACCACCCAGAACACCATAGCATCCGCCTAGCAACACCCTAGCAACCACCCAGAACACCATTGCAACTGCTTAGCAACGGCCGAGCAACAACCCAGAACACCATAGCAACCACCCAGAACACCATTGCAACTGCTTAGCAACGGCCGAGCAACCAGCCAGAATACCATAGCAACTGCCTAGCAATGCCTTATGAACCACCCAGAACACCATAGCAACTGCCTAGCAACGCCCTAGCAACCACCAAGAACACCATAGCAACCACCAAGAACACCATAGCAACCACCCAGAACACCATAGCAACTGCCTAGCAACACCCTAGCAACCACCCAGAACACCATAGCAACCGCCTGGCAACCACCCAGAACACCAAAGCAACTGCCTAGCAACGCCCTAGCAGCCACCCAGAACAGTAGAGCGACTGCTTAGCAATACCCTAGCAACCACCCAAAGCACCATAGCAACCGCCTAGCAACCACCCAGAACACCAAAGCAACTGCCTAGCAACGCCCTAGCAACCACCCAGAACAGCATAGCGACTGCTTAGCAACACCCTAGCAACCACCCAGAACACCATAGCAACTGCCTAGCAACGCCCTAGCAGCCACCCAGAACACTATAGCAACCGCCGAGCAACGCTCTAGCAACCACCCAGAACACCATAGCAACCTCCTAGCAACCGCCCAGAATACCATAGCAACTGCCTAGCAACGCCCTAGCAACCACCCAGAACACCATAGCATCCGCCTGGCAACGGTCTAGCAACCACCCACAACACCATATCAACTGCCTAGCAATATCCTAGCAACCATCCAGAACATCATACAGTTGGGAAAATAAGTTTTTGACCCCTCGCTGATTTTGCAGGTTTTCCCACTTCGAAAGAGTACAACGATCTATAATTTTAATCTTATATACATTCTAACAGTGAGAGATAGAATCACAAAGAAAATTCCCGAAAATCACATCATATGAATTTATAAAAATTGTTAACCATCTGATGAGGAAAAATAATTTGACCCCCTACCAAACAGCAAGTATGCTGGGTCCCACAAGCCAGTTAGTCATTCTTTAAGATGCACCCCCAATCCCAACTAATTATTTACATCAAATACACCTGCCTCACCTCATTACCTGTATAAAAGACACCTTCCCACTCACAAACAACCCAATTCCAACATCTCCACCATGGGCAAGACCAAGGAGCTGTCTCAGGACATCAGGGACAAGATTGTTGACCTACACAAGGCTGGGATGGGCTACAAGAGAATGAGAAAACAACTTTGAGAGAAAAGATCAACTGTCAGTGCAGTTATCAGGAAATGGAAGAAGTACCACACTGCCGCCAACCTCCCTCGGTCTGGGCCTCCATGCAAGGTCTCGCCTCGTGAGATGTCCCTGATCATGCGAACGGTGAGGAATCACAAGGGGGGAACTGGTTGATGAACTGAAGGCAGCTGGGACCACAGTTACAAAAGAAACAGTTGGTAACACACTACGCGGTCATGGATTGAAATCCTGCAGCGCATGCAAGGTCCCCCTGCTCAAGAAGGCACATGTACAGGCCCGCCTGAAGTTCGCCATTGACCACCTGGATGACTCCGAAGAGGCCTGGAAGAAGGTGATGTGGTCAGATGAGACCAAAATAGAACTTTTTGGGCTCAACTCGCCGTGTTTGGAGGGCAAAGAACACAGAGTACAATCCAAAGAACACCATCCCCACTTTCAAGCACAGTGGTGCTTTTCAGCCCAGGGGACGGCACAACTCCATTGCATTGAGGGGAGGATGGACGGAGCCATATACCGTGGAATTCTGGACCAACAGCTCCTTCCCGCAGTGAGAGAGCTGAACATGGGTCAAGGATGGGTGTTTCAGCACGACAACTACCCTAAGCACACCGCCAAAGCAACAAAAGAGTGGCTGATGAAGTACATCAAGGGTCTGGAGTGGCTTAGCCAGTCTCCAGACCTGAATCCAATTGAAAATCTTTAGAGGGAGCTTAAAATTCGGGTTGCAAGGCGACAGCCTTGAGACCTGAATGATTTGTAGGCTGTCTGCAGGGAGGAGTGGGCCAACATCCCTGCCAAAATGTGCACAGACCTTGTCAGCAAATATAAAAATTGACATCTGTGCTGGCCAATAATGGCTTTTCTACAAAATATTAACATGCAGTTTGTCCAGGGGCTCAAATACTTATTTTTCCTCATCAGATGGTCATCAATTTTTATAAATTCATATGATGTGATTTTCGGGAATTTTCTTTGTGATTCTGTCTCTCACTGTTAGAATGTATATACGATTAAAATTGTAGATCGTTGCATTCTTTCTAAGTGGGCAAACCTGCAAAATCAGCGAGGGGTCAAATACTTATTTTCCCCACTGTAGGAACCACCTACCAATGCCCTTGTAACCACTCAGAACACCATAGAAACCGCATAGCAACGCTGTAGCAGCCACCCAGAACACGACAGCAACCACCAACCAATGCCCTAGTAACCACTCAGAACACCATAGAAACCGCATAGCAACCGCCTGGCAAGGGCCTAGCAACCACCCACAACGCCATATCAACCGCCTAGCAATATCCTAGCAACCGCCCAGAACACCACAGCAACCACCTACCAACGCCCTAGTAACCACCCAAAACACCATAGCAACCACCAAGCAACACACTACCAACCACCCAGAACACCATAGCAACCGCTATGCAATGCCCTAGCAACCATCCGGGACCAGTTAGACACCAAATGCAAGGATGGAGGGAAAAGGCTTTATTGGAAAAATAAAGAAAATCAGGCACGAGGGCCAACAAAAAAAACTTCACCCAAAGGGTTGCCAAAAAACAAACTAAAGAGAGCTACACAGAGCTATAAACAAAAGGATCAACAACGATGAAAACAAAGGCCACTGGAAACTCCAGGCAGAAATTTCATAAACAGAAAAGAATAAGGCTTCAAGATTTTTAGAACGACAAAAAACACAAAGGCTAGGAATGCAAAATAATAAGACTGTGAAACACACTGGCTACTAACAACTATGGCCATGAACTTGATAAAACAAGAACTGAGACTCTGTCTGCCAGCCAACTTCCACCGCATCCAGATAAAGGGTGAGAAATTAAGACATGAAGGGCAACACCTGGAGGAGGAGAAACAAGAGGCATGGCAAGATCATGACATGGACTAAGATTGGATGACAAGACTTGCTCATTAAGAGAATGAGCGTGCTCAGCTTAAGTACCAATTAAGTATGCAGTTTGAAAGCAGCATGAATGTTCAGAACAGAAAAGCACAGCAAGATCTTGAAATAGCAAAGCAGGAATCATGACAATAAACTCCCTGTCTAAATTAGTAATATTAGTTATGTGCCTATCTAAGAATTACACCACCCAGTGAATGTTAGTAAATGTTAGTAACTTAAAAACAGTTAATTGCCAATTAATCTTAGAGAGCCCTGAATCCAGCACAGCACAGAAGGAAGGCTGAAACACCAAAGCCAACCAGAGCTCTGAAATGTGCAACAACGAAGGCCTGGGGCGGAACGCAGAGAAGCGGTGGAGTGGCTTGGCAGACCTGGCAAAAACAAAAACACGGAAAAGTAAAAACATGGACAATAAACATGAATAATGAAATACTTGATCCTAATACAAGAAAATGTTAAAACTGTGGCTATGAACTATGGAACATGAAACTGTTAAAACCATAAATGCTGTCCTGGCCAAAGTCCAGGACCCCAGAACACAACAAATATAATAATTTAACTTTTTAAACTACTCAACTTTTCAACCGTTCAGTCATTCCAACTGCTGATTGTCATCGACTATGACTCCCGCCAACTGTTTCCTCTGTCCAAAACTGTTTCAAAACAAAAAGTCTGTATCATTACCATAATTATCCTACTAACAACCTAGCTACAAATATTATAGTGCAATTATTTGCAACAAACTCCACCTTATGCAAGTACACTTTGCATTTTCATGCAAACGTAATTCCCTGAAATTACATTATCTACTTAGTGTGCATGAAACTGCTCACTATTGTTATTCTGGTCTTCTTATTATAATTATTATTATTTTAACGCACTTAATGCAGCCTCAACCGTTAAACATAGAAACGTCATTCAAACTGCATTGCGTAGGTCTTACTTCAGACACCTGTGCAATGTATTTTTCGTCTTTGTAACTTTTATACTTTTTGAGTTATTAATAAAAAACTTAGAAATTTCCCCCCCATAGACTTCACATTGGCATTATGACATCACAATAGGGCCATTAAGCAAATGGAATCTTGTGCCAGATGTTCTGACCACCTGCTTCAACTGTCAGTTTCTCAGGCTTTAAGAATACAATTGGGCTCTCTTAAAGCCTGATTCATGCTTCTTGCAGTCGGCGCGGTTTTAGCGGTGCGGACGGCGCGCACGGGCCCCACGAACGTTGAGTCGTTTCATCCTTCATGCGGTCAAAGCGGCTCCAAGACAGGGTTTTAATGTATCTCCATGTCCGACAGCCGGATGATTTCAGTATAACTCCGTGTCCGACAGTCGAAAATTGTTTTTAATTTCTTCAAATCTACTGAATCTATTAGATATCAAACGTGAATGTTTTGATAAGAGGGTTCGGTTCTTCGAGATGAGTACCGAGAATTTCAATCAATATTTCTGTTTAAGCTCTGCTCAAAAAAGTGAGTCGACATTGGCGCGGGATTTCGTGCATTTATGACGAATTTAGCGACTGTCGGACAGAGATCATAAAATACTCCGTTTCCGAAAGTCATAAAAGTTCACTTGTTTCGAGTATTCCAGGAATGATTAGACGTAGGCTACAAACTTGGTCATGTTTGTTTTCGACCTTCACAAAATGCTAATTGATACCTATCGACTTTTCTTAGTCTTTTTATTTGTCTTTTCTTCCGTTTAAGATAGACTTTATAATTTAGTCTTTATTCGGTCTCTCTTTTGAAAATTAGTCAGATGGATCAAACAGCTTCACGCTTTATTTCCACACCAGAAATAAAATAGTGCTTGTCGTCAGTGAGCAAATCAATTCCAGGACCATTGTAATTGAGAATTTAAATATCGGATGCACGATCAAGACTGTCCGACGCGAAATGCAAAATACTGCATGTCCGGCTGCCAGTAAAAAGTGAAAGTATTGATATGAGAACAGATTTATTACGAAATAAAGAATAAAAATATATCACCAACTAACAGAACATCCAAAAAAGATGGCCCGCAAATAAATAAATCGTAGTGTTCATTGGATTTTCGGTTTGTTGTTAAAATGTTTCTTTTTATTTTTTATTTCGTGATCAATCTGTTCTAATTGTCCTCTTTCTTTTTTTTTTTTTTTTTTTTTTTGGCTGTCAGACACGGACATTGTCGACTCACTTTATTGAGCAGAGCTCAAACAGAAACACTGATTGAAATTGTCGGTGCTCATCTTGAAGAACTGAGCGCCCTTATCAAAACATTCACGTTTAATATCTAAAAGATTCAGTGGATTTGAAGAAATTAAAAACAATAATCAACTGTCGGACTCGGAGTTATATTGAACCCATCCGACTGTCGGACACGGAGATATACACTGCCCGGCCAAAAAAAAAGTCGCAGACTCAAATATTTAGTTGGAACCCCTGTAGCTTTGATTACAGGGCATATTCGTCTTGCCATTGTTTTGACAACTATATGCAATGCCAGAACATTTATTTTCGATCAGAAATGCCATAATTTTTGGCTGAGATCTTGTCTTCTCGACATAGTGGTTGAACCACTCGGTAGTCTTTCTTGAGCACATCCCAGTAACTTTTAATGCGTTTAAGGTCAGGAATTTGTGGTTGCAAATTTGTTTGTGAAAATGATTCCTCATACTTATTTCTGTCTTTCATGGTTTTCTTTGCTAAATACAGGCCAATAACTTGCCCGTTCTGAAATTATGTAACATCTTTTCTACCATCAAAGGATGTGTCTTCCGACGTGATTTTTTAAGAAATAACTAGCGACGTGCTTCATCATTCATGGTTAAAATGATTATTGCCAGCTGAAACATTAATAACTGCAATAATTATCCAATTATAGATTTTTTCAATAATTTCCAAACGGTGCCTTTTTTTTTGGCCGGGCAGTGTATTAAAACCCTGTCCCACTTTCGGACACGTAGACACTGCGTAAATTTTTTTTTTCGCGTTCATTGATGAAATTCTTAGGGACCGCTGGCGATGGCAATGGCCAAGAGAGTGAAGTTGATGAGAGCTTTGAAGCTCTAACTGAAGGCAACCAAAGCCATGACGATTACTTTCGAGCGTTAAACTATTTGCCGAAAACCCGGTGTTGAGATTGGACCTAAGTGGTGGATACGCTAATTAACATGTGAACGGAATATACCCATCGCTCAGCGCATATAAACATCTTATTCGGAATATTACCTTAACCCAAATATGGACTTTAATCGGAAATATTATGTGCATGTGAATGCAGTCACTGTCATTCGCAAGAGTCAACTGGGATAAGCAATCACATTCGTCACTGAGCTATATATATATATATTTACACACACACACACGCAACTTCCGACCCATCAGAACAGCTAGACCAACTGAAACCCACCCCTCATTTGCATTTACAAATCATGAAATCCATCAATAAAAGCGTCAATATATCCTTCAACAAATCTATAAATATATCCTTGAAAAAATCTTGAAATAAAATGTGAAATATATCCATCAATAAATAAATAAAAACATTTATTGATGTATATATTTATGTATTTATTGATGCATGTATTTATGCATATATTTAAATATTTATTAATGGATTTATTCTTTTATTTATGCATTAATTAATGTTTTTATTTATGGATGTAATTTTTTTTAATTTAATGAATGATAAATTGAAGGATATATTTATTGATTTATTGAAAGATTTATTTATTAATATGGCACAAATCGTCCTCCATAGTATAAACCAAGTTGCAATGATTAAAAATGGAAAGCTTTAAAGAAAGGCCAGTTGAAAATACGTATGACTTCCAACACATGGAAGGACATCGGAAATTTTCATCAGACGTGTATAAGATAAAATTGAAAACCTTTCGCAACCGGTTTGTGAAAGCACGAAAAAAAATTAAAGGGAGGAGTGGACAGGCTGGCGAAAACAGCGTATCGGCAATATTTACATCATTGTCCTGGCTCATGCTGTTCATGAAACTTAGGGAGACAAAATCAAATGTCTATGCAGCGCTCTTTAACCCAAAGTTTTCCATATTTATTGTATTTTGAACGTATTTATCACAGAAATGAGATTCAGTAGCGCAACGGTAGAGCAGGTCCGTTCTTGGAGCCGCTTTGACCGCATCAAGGATGAGACGACTCGTCGTTCGTGGAGACCGTGCGCGCCGTCCGCACCGCAAAAACCGCGCCGACCGCAAGTAGCATGAATCAGGCTTTAAGAGAGCCCGATTGTATTCTGAAAGCCTGAGAAACTGACAGTTGAAGCAGGTGGTCAGAACATCAGGCACAAGATTCCATTTGCTTAATGGCCCTATTGTGATGTCATAATGCCAATGTTAAGTCTATGGGTGAAAAATCTTAGTTTTTTATTAATAACTCAAGAAGTATAAAAGTTACAAAGATGAAAAATACATTGCACAGGTGTCCGAAGTAAGACCTACGCAAGGCAGTTTGTGCGTTAAACGGTTGAAGTTAGAAGAATAATAATAATTAAAGCTGCAAGCAGCTTTGAAAGGGCCCTCGCACCCCTCGTGCACGTTGGGGTGGCGGCAAGATCTTGATGGGTGCAGGTGCCCATTCAGAGCCATTGGACACCGCGGGACCGCGTACAATGTGGTTTCCTGAGGGGAGTGCAAAAATTTTCTGGAGGGCGCTATGATACCATTTTGACCTGCCAAACACCCCTCCCCCTCCCCTACCTGCCCTGAAACCAAGCAGCTGAAATTACACAATGACTGCTGCTGCAGCACTCACTGTCATCTTTACATCATATCTCATGATCCGTTTGACAGAATCAAACGCCGTTTGGTACACTTCATCAACACAACACAGGGAAAGTTATTACTAAGTTTGGTAGAATTTGAATCTAAACTTGTGGAAATATTAATATGTTATGACTGTCTACATATATTGAAAAATTTAGAGTAACGGACTTCAAAACACAGTATGAGTTGCAGTCTACGAAAGTTTTTCCTCGGTCTGCTTGTTTACTTGTCAAAGTTTCAGCTCATTTGGACTTTCTGGTGAATTTTCGGAATTTTTTTTCATCCACTTCCTATATCACTTCCTCTATCACGGCGCTACCTAAAATTTGATGGGCCGCCACGGCCGCGCCGTTTGACGAAAGCGCACAATATTCACAGCACTTCATCTGCAAGGCCTTAAGGCTAATATCCCTAATTTTGAAGAGGATATGATGAACCATCTAGGAAATCTGCATTCATATCTTGGAAGTGCACATCAAAGCCGTAAAACATGCCATTTCCTGTCGCCAGCAGGTGGCCCTGTGACTTTTAACAAATGTTGACATACAGACATCTTCAGGGTGCGACTGTCATCATATGTAGGAAGTTTTGGGCGGATACGATCATGTATGGCCAAGTTATAACAACATATGTCTTATGGCGAACATCAAAGTTTGCCACGCCCCCACGGCCACGCCCTAAGACTGTAGTACACGTCTTACGCAACTTTTGCTCTCACAAGTCTTATGAAGGCACAGACTGAATTTCAAGTTGATCGCATTAAATCTGTAGGAGGAGTTTGTTGAAGTATGACACTTGCACATTGCCCCAACATGACCATAAAATTCAAAATGGATGACTTCCTGTTGGTTTTACGATATTGCTCCAGAGGCTTTTTCGTAGGTCTTGACCCCCTGCAGGTGACTGGCAATTTTCATACTTGTAAGTGAAACGGTATGCGGGGGCTGCTTCATTGATACACTATTGGCAGTGCCTAGGGGGCGGCATTCAGCCAATTTGCCACGCCCATGCCCGCAACCCCCCTCAAAAGTCAAGTACGGTACCTTACAACATATGTGCTACGTATCATGCGCCTAAAAGCTATTCTCCATCTGTAATACTATAAAGTGCATTAGGGGGCGCTACAGAGCTGATCTGCCACGCCCGTGGCCAGCTGTGAAATATATGAAATTGCATTGAGATTCACACATATGTGCAAAGTTTCGTAGGTTTTCACACATCCAAAAGGCCTCAAAACTGCTATCGTATATTGAAAATTTCCGCAGGAAACGGTTTACGGCTGACTTCCTGTTGGGCTAAACATTTTTTTTTAAATCTCATGACATCGTACTTAGAGGACCTATGATGTCACCGAATTTCGTGCACCTCTGACGAAATATGCCCAAAAACGGCCCCACGTTTGGGGGCGCTATTGAGCCCCCTGACCACGCCCAGTCACTCCAGAAAATGTTGAGTTTCGCCAGGCTTGAGGTCTGTGCCAAATTTGGTGCGGCTCACACTGCAGGAAAGGCCTCAAAACGGGTCGCAAAGCCGCGGAAGTATAATAATAATAATCTCTACAAAAACGATAGGTTCCTCGCAACTTCGTTGCCAGGAGCCACTGGCCACTGGCGACTTCGTCGCTCAGGCCCTAATAAGAAGACCAAAATAACAATGGTGAGCATTTTCATGCGCACTAATAATACAAAAGTAATAATAATTAAAGCTGCAAGCAGCGTTGAAAGGGCCCTCACACCCCTCGTGCACGTTGGGGTGGCAGCAAGATCTTGATGGGTGCAGGTGTCCATTCACAGCCATTTGTCACTGCAAGACTGTGTTCAATGTAGTTTCCTGAGGGGAGTGCAAAACTTTCCTGGAGGGCACTACGATACCATTTTGACATGCCTGTGTGCAAAATCTAAAACATAGGAATCGTAATATCGGGTTACATGAGTCTGTTGATTTTTGTAAATTTTCCAGCATGCTTAGACCCTCAAAAGAGCAAATCTTTTAAAAATCTGATTGAGGGCGCTATAGAGCCATTATGGCACATTTAGTGCCAATTGATGGATAACATTGAAGAGACTAAGACATTTATAATTTGTGCAAGGTTTGGCAAGTTTTGGAGCATTCTAAGGCCTTAAAACGTGTGTTCGTAAAATTTGGAAAAACGCAGGGAATAGCTCATAGCTCACTTCCTGTTTGGCCAAAAAATTTCAAAAAATTAAGCATTGCCTGGAATGACTCATGCAATGATCACACCAAATTTCATGAACATTCAAGCTATTTTATCTTAACATGGCCATATCTAGAGGGCGCTGTGGAGCCACCTGGCACCTCCTGATCTAATATTAGCATATTTTTATACTTGGGAGGACAAGTTTATCAAGCTTGGAAAGTTTCAGGCAAATCCCACAAAGTATGTGGTAGTAAAACCTACTTCCTCTTTCATGGCGGGACATCGAAATTCGCCGCGACACCACGGATACATCGTTGGATGGAATCAAAATTGATTTGCAGTTTGACATCAGCAGGGTCTTTAGATATTATTCACCAAATTTTAAGTTGATCGGAAAAAATCTCTAGGAGGAGTTTGTTAAAGTACGACACCTGTGAATGGTGAAAAATCCAAAAAATTTGCAATTTCAATTAAAAATTGTGGACTTCCTGTTGAGTCTATGAAGTGCATCTCATAGGATTAAATGTTACTGTTACTTCAAAGTTCTGCCCAGCCACTAGAATGATGACTGTCCTTCAGGATTTCAATCCTAATAAAATCTGATATTTAAAGTTTGCAGTCAGCCCACTGTCATGATTTAATGTGGAACTTTCAGTGTTCTGCATTCTTTTAAAACACTTGAGGCTGCTCACTGTTGGATTTTGTGGTCTGTATCGCCCCCTTGAGGGAGACTGTGAATGACAGCTCAGAAGGCCTTCAAACACCCCTCCCCTTCCCCTGCCTGCCTGCCCACAACTCCAAGATGCAGGAGATCAGGTTACTAAATGCCTGCAACTGCAGCACACGCGGTCAACTTTACATCATTTCTGATGAACCGTTTAACGGAATCAAACGCCGTTCAGTGCACTTCATGAGCACAACACAGGGAACATTATTACCAAGTTTGGTAGAATTTGAATCAAAACTTTTGGAAATATTATTACATAATGATTTTCAAGATATATGGAAAAATTTAGAGTGACGGACTTCAAAATACAGTATGGATTGCAGCGTACCAAAGTTTTGCCTTGGTCCAAGGGCGTAATAATGGTGTTGACATTGGTGGGGACATAATTTGCCTCCCATGCCTCCCAATGTCATGACCTAACCTACTCAAAATACAGCCTCATCAATCAGCAATACAGTGTGTTGCTTAATTTCCACATGAAATATACCTGTCTGCCTGATGGAGACTGATCTGCAGAGCTGTTGTGTTGTGGCTGTAAAAGAAAATTTATGATCAAGAAACTAGCTATTTTTGTCTCTTGTTGCATAATAATAATAATAATAATAATAATAATAAATTTTATGCTGGCTGACTGTTTATTGCATTAATAATACATTGTCCTTCTATATTATTATTCATCTAACCATTCCATCTAAAGCCCTATCAGGACGGGACTAGTTTTATGGGGGGACGTGGGGTAAAAATGCATTCAGATGCATCAACATGCATTGCGGAGATGGCGGGCACGTGACAACTGTCACAACTCACAATAGTGCGTGTGTGAAGATCTACCCCTCTCACGTCCTGTTCTCTCGTCCGAATAGGGCTAAAGATGAGCGGATTCTAAAAATTATGTAAAGATTTTCTGTTCTTATTTCACTCCACTCTAAGAGACTTTTAGCATGATTAATCTGTATCAGTAGAATCCGTGTCAGACTGCAACGCACCCCCCCTCCAAAACGACAAGCATGGGAATGGGAAGCACGGAAGTTATTAGGCTACTACATGTTGAGGTTTATGCTGTGCCACTGGAAAAACAATGAAATCGAGCACTTGGAAGAGAAAATGCGTCGCAGTCTGAACAGGTTTTTACAAGACTATTTCGTGTGAGTAACTTACCATTGACTGGGTGAAATAATGTCTAATGTCCGCCTTTTTTCTTTTCCTGCCCGAGTCAGACATGATTCCCCGAGCCAGCGACAGTAGACGCTGTTATTACGCTGTTATTTTTTATTTTCACCGCGTAGCCTACCAACTTACCAATGACAACCCAGTCATGATGATGGATACAGGAAGGAGAGCCAATCACAGATAGCAAGGCTGTCCCCACCAATGACACGCCGTCTTTGAGAGGCGGAACTAAGGAGGGGAAAATTAACTTTTTGTGTCCCGAATGCCGTGCAATGCCCCATTCAAAATTGGTATGGTGGACATTTTAAACACATCAAAATATTGGTATGGACACGTCCATAGCGTCCATACGCATTTTTACGCCCATGCCTTGGTCTGATGGTCAACTTGAGAAATTTTCAGCTCATTTAGACTTTCTGGTGAATTTTGGGAATTTCTTTTTCATCCACTTCCTGGGTCACGGCACCACCTCAACTTTGATGGGCCGCCACGGTTGCGCCATGTGACGAAAGCGCACAATATTCGCAGCAGTACATCAGCAAAGCCTGTAGGCTAATCTCACCAAGTTTGAGGAGGATATGATGAATTGTCTGGGAAATCTTCCTTCATATGTTGGACGTGCACATAAAAGGCTGAAACATGACATTTCCTGTCGCCAGCAGGTGACGCTGTGACTTCTACCGAATGTACAAAAAGACGTCTTCAGGGCAAGACTGTCATCACACGTGTGTAGTTTCAGGTGGATCAGATCACGTATGGCCGAGATATAACAACATATTTCTCGTGGCGATCATTGAAGTTTGTCACGCCCCCACAGCCACGCCCTAAGACTTCTGCACAAGTTTTAGCCAACTTTTGCTCTCACAGGTCTTATGAAGGCACAGACTGAATTTGAAGGCGACTGCATTAAATCTGTAGGAGGAGTTAGTTGAAGTACGACACTTGCACATTGCCCAAACATGACCATAAAATTCAAAATGGCTGACTTCCTGTTGGTTTTATGGTATGGCTCCAAGAGGCTTTTTTGTACGTCTTGGCCTCCTACAGGTGACTGGCGATTTTCATAAATGTAAGTGAAATGGTACGCAGGGGCTGCGTCATTGAAACATCGGCAGTGCTTAGGGGGCGCCATTCAGCCAATTTGCCACGCCCATGCCCGCGACCCCCTTCAAAAATCAAGTCCAGTACCTTGCGACATACGTGCCATGTATCATGCGCCTACAAGCTACCTACCATCTGTAATACCATAAAACGCGTTAGGGGGCGCTACAGACCTGGTCTGCCACGCCCGTGGCCAGCTGTGAAATATATTAAATTGCTTAAGATTTCAGACATATGTGCAAATTTTCGTGAGTTTGTCCACATCCTAAAGGCCTCAAAACTGCGATCGTAAATTGAAAATTTCTGCAAGAAATGGTGCACAGCTGACTTCCTGTTGGGCCAAAAGATTTTTTTAAAATCTAATGACATCGTAACCATGTGAGCTATGATGTCACCAAATTTCGTGCACCTTCGATGAAATATGCCCAAAAACGGCTTTACATTTGGGGGCGCTGTGGAGCCCCCTGACCACGCCCGAGGCCAGTCACTCCAGAAAATGTTGAGTTACTCCAGGCTTGAGGTCCGTGCCAAATTTGGCGCGGCTCAGAACGCAGGAAAGGCCTCAAAAGTGGGTGTAAAGCCAAGAAATCATAATAATAATCTCTACAAAAACAATAGGTTCCTGGCACCGGTCGGTGCTCGGGCCCTAATAATAATAATAATAATAAGAAGTCTAGGAAGTACAGTACAGTGCATTGCTTTGCATACACTGTAATAATAATAAGTAGTAGTCTAGGAAGAACAGTACAGTGCATTGCTTTGCATGCACTGTAATAATAAGTCTAGGAAGAACAGTACATTGCATTGCTTTGCATGCACTGTAATAATAAGTCTAGGAAGAACAGTGCAGTGTATTGCTTTGCATGCACTGTAATAATAATAATAAGTTGTAGTAGTCTAGGAAGAACAGTACAGTGCATTGCTTTGCATGCACTGTAATAAGAAGACCAGAATAACAATAGTGAGCATTTTCATGCACACTTATAAGCCTGTAAAATTGTTATAGTAGTAGTGATAAATGCTTTCACAGCGCCCCCTGTGGCCAAAGAGAAAAAAGAGAGAAAAAAATTCATTTTTCAGCCTGCATCTCAGAAACCTCAAATTTGGTACATATCTTCCAAATGCAAGGACTTATCATACTTGACTGCTCAATCCCAAACTTCTTCAGCCAACTTGGAAATACAGACGTTAGTTCATTTTTTTTTCTCGCTAATTTTTAAGCCATGCCCACCAATCTTTAGGCCATAAATTCCAGTAGCTTCCTACATCTCTATGTTGAATTTGCTTCAGTAAAGCAAATTAGCATCATCAAGTTCGGATCATGATATCTCATAAAATAGGCATAAGAGTAACTATGTGCCCCGCCCAGCAAAATTCATCGGACCGAAAAAAATTCATCTGAATGAAAAATCCGTGACATCTCAGGGATAGATTCATTTAATCGTCATCCTCTGATGATGATTTGTGCCTAATTTCATGATAATCAGCCAAACGGTGTAGAATGCTTTAACTTTTAAAGGTTTTTCAGTTTTTCCAACCTGGCGGAAATGAGCAGGGCTGTGCCAATTACATGGCGCGACTCCCCGGAAACAGAGGAAAGAAGAATTTTTTTAAAAAGAACATACAATGTTCGAGATCTGAGTCCAAATGCAAACGCACTCCTTATAGCACAACCTAGAGGTATATTGGTGGAATTTTTGTCATCAGAGAGAGTCTTCAGCCAATGTAATAGTATGTCAAGTTACAAGTAACAAACCCTTGTAGTTTTTGCCACCCACACGGAATTAGTTCAAAATGGCGGAAACAAGAATAATAATAAGAAGAAGAATCAGAGCAAAAGCAATAGGTTTCCTACAGCTCTGCTGTACGGAACCCAAATAATAATAAGAATGATCCAAGCGAAAGCAATAGGTTCCCTACAGCTCCGTTGTATGGAACCCTAACAAGAAGAAAAAAGGACGCAGTGTGAACTGGAAGTGAAGAAAATAGAAGCAGGTACTTGTAGCAAAATCTTTTGGACTTTCTGACCATTTTGATGTGTTTAAACACATCAGACTTGTTCCTCCTTTCCTAGATGTCAACTAATACTTTACCCATTTTGAGAAAATTGCTGAAAATTCGAAAAGGCCAAAAGAGCATTGGACAATGATTTTACAAAGTTTTCTTACTGGTAAAGGTAGGAATATCTATAACCAGTTATCTGTCCAACAGTGTTCTATGATTTTGTCAAATCTTCCATTCTGAAGAGTTATGAATAGGTCCCCAAGGCTTACAGGCAATAATTTAGGAATTCTCGCAAGGAGGTCAGTCAAACTCATGTTTAATTTGGTAGGTTGAAGCAACAGTTGTTTGATCAGTGGTGTAATTCCGTGGAAGTTGTAAAAGATCTTTGCAGAATGAGGAAACTTATTCTGGTTGAGGAATTCAAAAGATGTATCCTGCCTGATATCAAGACTTTCCTTGAGTAGAAACAAGCCAATACTTTGCAAGATGGTTCCACCCTGGCTGATAGTTATGCATTGACTCATGTCTTCTTTTGTCCAAAAATCCACTTTTTCTAAATTTCAAGCAAGTCTCAGTCCAAGATTTCTTCTAATAACACTTCTGATGATTCCAAGGCCACTTCAGAGAGGAAACCTTCCAGTGAGAAGCAATCCTCTGATTCTTTACCTTCTGTGTCTTTCTAATACTGCAACAAGAGCAACGCAGAGCGTGGCATATGCCCCCGCCTGTATGTTGATGAAGGGCATATTGAGATGGCCGATGTGGCGGCCATATCAGATATCGCAAGACGCTGGTTTTCGAAAGGAACCTTCCTCTAGCCCCTCCCAATACGCCATTAAGAAATGGCATCAATCCGACGAGGGATTCTATAGTTATCCCACGGAAACGAAAAGTTAACAGACGACCGACCGACGGACATGGTGTCGACATAATGCCCCCTTTCCTCTTTGGAGCGCGGGAGCATAAAAAGCAAGGTCACCTTATTTCTGAGTGTTATGCTCTCAAGAAACCAAGCCAACTGCTTTCACTAGGAGTGAATCTCTTGTATCAAAGGTCAGTTCGCCTGATCTTCTACCTTCTGTGTCTTATTCTGTTATGGAGGGTTTTGAGCCATTCATCACCGATGATTTTGTCTCCCTTTCACATGATTTTTCCTCGTTTGCTCATGTTTGAATTTTAAGGGATACTGAGTCTGCCTAATCTCTCATTCTTGCAGATATTCTGCCTTTTTCAGACAAATCGTCCTCTCAGGCTAATGTCCTTATTCAAGGAGTAGAGTGTGGTTTTACAAGTGCACCTCTCCGTAGTGTTCATCTCAAATCAGACTTAGTCTCGGCCGGTTACTGTTGGTGAAAGGTCTTCTCTTCCTCTCAAAGGTGTTAATTTGCTTCTTGGTAATGATCTTGCTGGGGATAAGGTTTTGATATAGAGGAGGAAATTCCAGACTACTATTCTTCATATGCAGTTACATGTTCTACGGCCAAAAAGGCTATTCACAATGATGCTTACCTGGACTTCAACCTGGCTGACACCTTCATTGGGCAGTCTTTGCGTCAGGATCCTTCTGATGCTGACCTGGACTTCAACCTGGCTGACACCTGGCCTCCGTTGCAGACGTCTTATGGTGTTTGGTTAATTTCCTTCACCCCTCAACGTCTGCGCACTCGAGCGAGGATTTGTGTTCCTGTTACGTCCCCGTCTAGGGGAAGGGACGTGAACAGAAAAAAAAAAAAAAAAAATCTAGACGGTGGCAAAGCACATTAGCGTAATTATGGAATTTTTTATGCCAAACATAGAGACAACGAATGCAAAAACAAAGTGGCCTGGGGAAAACCAGGCCTTCAATTTCCACTCTGCAAAGCCGCCATGAAGAGTGCGCTCCAAGAAATCAGAAACTAGCTCCTAAAATCCAGGAGCTAATTATATATGCAGAAACAGATAAAGCCAAAATGGCGAACATGTTTTCTCTCGAGCTTTGGATAAAATCTGCAAAACCTTCAATATTGAAAATATGAATAGCTCACAAGAACAAGCAATGAACAACTTAGTTATTCAGAGGAAAGATGTCTACGTAGCAGCCTGTTCAGCAGACGAATAACTCGTTCGTGTATACTGCTGTGTTAACAGAGATGGCAGAGCTTATTACTGCAGCGATATCAAGCTTGACTTTTCCATGCACACGTATCTTGTCTTTTTTTGAGAGGATTTTTGTTTTACACACAAAATAAATGTCGTTATCTCCAAGTTTTTTAGGAGTTTCTTTACCCGCCATTTCACTATTTTTGACAAGCCGCAGGGAAAAGCCATAGTGATGACAGAGATCATAACATATAACAAGCATTCTGATTGGCTCATCAAGCACAATCACATTACGTCACGGGACACAAAACCTTGCTTGAGTGCGCAGACGTTGTGAGGTGAAGGAAATTAACCAAACACCATAAGACGTCTGCAACGGAGGCTAGCTGACACCTTCATTGGGTAGTCTTTTCGTCAGGAACCTTCTGATGCTGACCTGGACTTCAACCTGGCTGACACCTTCATTGGGATGATCACCCATCAAATTGTTCTTCCAAAGTCTTATCAGAAGAAACTTTTAGTCTGGCCCATGACAATCCTATGTCAGGTCATTTGAGTATCAACCAAGCCTTTTCTTGAAAAAACTTCAGGTGCGCAAACATTTGCGCGCGTAAAATTAATTTTTCAGCCTTGGGTTTGCATTTTTTTAAAGCAGCTCAAATGTTATTTTAGGCGCGCAAACCGCGCACTGCATGAAAAGTTTGGAAATGTTTGCAAGCAACATTTTGTTTACCCAGCTCAACTACGAACGGGGCTACCACTTGAGAACGGGATATCAGCTTACTTTGTATTCGCTCTGCGCATAAACCTATTAAATGGGCTTTATAGGTGAGCATTTATATCAAGTTTTTTATATGTTATATGGTAATTTGAACTGCTAGTTAGTCAGGCTACTCATATTGAAACTGAATGAAGAGGTGCATCTCCACTGCATCGCGAGCAGTAATATTGCAACTTGCAGGTTTAACACAAACACAGCCTGCTAATATCTCCGAAAAAGAAAACACAATAACTGATGTAACATAACATATCATAACACAACATGAATGGCAAGAACAGGCCTTTCAGCCCAACCAAGCTTGGCAGTTTCTGTGAATATGTGAATATTGTGAATATATCCCTTCAAATACAAAATGACTCAATGGTATCTAGCTTTATGTCAAGCCTGCTCTTGAAAACCCCCAAGGTCTCTGCCTCAACAATATGATCAGGTAAGCTATTACACATTGAAATTACTCTCTGGGTGAAGAAGTATTTCCGAATATCAGTGCTAAATTTACCTTTGGTCAACTTCCATTTGTGACCCCGAGTTCTACTCACAACACTTGGCCGAAGGAATCCAACTTGATTCACTTTGTTAATCCCTTAAACATATTTAAAGACATCAATCAAATCACCCCTGAGTCTCCTTTTCTTAAGACTAAAGAGATTAAGGATTTTCAGCCTCTTCTCGTTGCTTTCATTTTTTATACCTGGAATAAGCTTGGTGGCTCTTCTCTGAACTTTCTCTAGAGCCTCTATATCTCTCTTAAAGTATGGTCCCCTGAACTGTACACAATACTCCAGGTGTGGTCCAACGAACGTGTTGTACAGAAGAAGCATCACCTCCTTAGATTTGAACTCAACTAGTGAATTACCCATGGCGAGAATAATTTCTTGTGACGACCTACGTCCACATACCAACTTTCATGAATACGGTGACCTTTGACCCTCGTGACCTTGACCTTTGACGGAACGGACCCTTGCGGTCATTTCTTGTGACGACCTACGTCCAGGTACCAACTTTCATGAAAATCTGTCCAGGGAGATGGGAGATGCGGAAAATTGACCTTTGACCCCAGTGACCTTGAACTTTCAAAAAACTAACCCCTCAAGGACAATTCGAGGGACAACCTACATAGACCCACCAAGTTTGGTGAAGATTCGTCAGAGGACCTCGGAGGAGTAGGGGAACAAGCAGACAGACAAACGTTCCTCAAATTATAGTATGATATGATATGATATGATGATATGATACTTTTGGCAATGTGTCCTAGCATCCGATTAGCTTTTTTAACTGCTACGGCACAATGGCTAGAACCTGTGAGGGTTTAGTTAACAATCACTCCCAGATCTTTTTCTTGTGCGGCACATTCCAGTTTTAATCCTCCCATGAAGTAATCCCATCTAATGTTTTATTACCTGCATGTACAACTTTACATTTTGCTAGATTTAATTTCATTTGCCACATTTCTGCCCAGTTCTGGATTCTATCGAAATCGTCCTGAATCACTTTAGTGGACCCTTGACTATTTGCCAAACCCCCAATTTAGTATCATCTGCAAATTTGACCAATCTGTTCTCAATATTCCTATCAAGGTCATTAATGTAAATGAGGAATAGCAGGGGTCCCAACACCGATCCCTGGGGAACGCCACTCCCCACCATACCCAGCTCAGATGAGATATCACTGACCACTACTCTTTGTGTTCTGTCCTTTAACCAGTTTTGAATCCACTTCAGAATACCTCCTGTAACTCCAATGGAGCTCATTTTAAAAATTAGTCTCTTATGCGGTACTGTATCGAATGCTTTCTGAAAATCCAAGTATATGATGTCATAAGCCCTGCTCTGGTCGTAAGTCCTGGTGGCCTCTTCAAAAAATTCCAGAAGGTTTGTTAGGCATGACCTTCCCTTCCGAAAACCATGTTGGCTATCCCTCAAGATACTGTTATGTTCAAGAAATAAGTCCAGCTCATCTTTTATGATAGATTCCAATATTTTGCATGAAATGCAAGTTAAACTCACTGGCCTGTAGTTTCCTGGCTCGGTACGGTCCCCTTTCTTATATATTGGTATTATATTGCCCTGTTTCCAATCATTTGGTATTTCTCCAGTTTCTAAAAACCGTCTGAAGATGGCGGATAGCGGCTTAAAGATGAACTCACCAGCTTCCATGAGCACTCTAGGACAGTGATTCCCAAAGTGTGGGCCGCGACCCCCTGGTGGGCCGTGGTGGTACTGCAGGTGGGCCGTGAGAGGTCATTAAAAATATGATTCATTTTTGCAAATATGATTTTTTATTATTTTTATAGTAAAATATTTATTGCACAATTTTAAAAAATATTTAGAAGTAATAACCTATTGAGTGTGTAATGTGAATATAGGCCACTGGATGGCAGGATTTACCTTTTTTTTAAATTCAGCTCAGACTGGAGCTATGTTTAGACATGTCCTGGACATGTCTGGGGCAAGTCCCCGGAAAAAAAAAAAAAGAGGTCTAAATGTGGGTGGGGTCTGCAAAAGAGTATATAAGGCAAAGAATTGAGACAGTAAAGTAGTAGGAGAAATTGCAAGAAGAAGGATACGTGTGACCAGACCTGTCATTTCTGCTCAAGACCTGTGACGTTTCTTTTGTGGATTTCTTTGCCTGTGATTGAGCATTTTCATCATCCAGGACATCACCAAGCCACCCCCACAAAAAGGGACTGTAAATATTTCTTTTTTTTCCTATTCAATCTTGGTCAGTAGTTTAGTTATTGTCTTTGTTAGAAATTAAATGTGTTTTAGTTGTTAAAACTGTGTCTGTCATCCCTTGCTGGTGCTGTTGCTGTTGCTGTTATGTTGTAAATGTAATAACAAATTGGGGCCATAACAAGTGTTATTGACCTCACAATATTTTAGGAACCTTATATAGTTTATGATCGGAACGTAGCTTTCTGGTCATCATGACCGGGGGTCATAATCGGAGGAGCACGTACTGTGTTCGATAATTAATTCTGTCTTGTGTGTACACCACAGATTAAAAGTTTGGGCTTCCTTTATCCCCCTGCTTTCATTTCAATTCTGAATCTTTATAATAATAATAATAATAATAAATAAATAAATAAATAAAAAACAACAACAACAACAACAATTATTGTTGTTGTTTTTTATTTATTTTATTTTCTTAACAACAACAACAACAATTATTGTTGCTGTTAAGTGTTCTGAGAATGCATAATTTGATCTATGTACTGTTTATAGGACAAAAGTGGGCCGCGGACATTTTTTAGATTTTCAAGTGGGCCCTGATTTGGAAAAGTTTGGGAACCCCTGCTCTAGGATATAAGCCATCAGGACCCGCTGCCTTATCTGCTTTTAGTTTATGCAACTTGTCTAATACTTCGTTATCCCGAACCTCAATTTCCGCTAAATAATCTTGAGCATTTGACATGCCCTCTGGCCAAATAAAGACTCCCTCTGAGGTAAAATTCTCAACAAAGTAACTGTTTAAGGCATCCGCAATATGCTTGTTATCATATAGCAGCGATCCATTTTTATTCTTTATGCACTTAACATGCTCTTTAACTTTCCTTTTTCTGCTACAGTACTGAAAGAAGCGCTTTGGGCTAGTTTTTTCCCTCTCTGCAATTTCTTTCATACAGTCGTCTAGCCTTCCTCAGCTCTTTTTTTTTTACCACAGCCCGCATTTTACAGTATTCAGCCGTAGTATTCTCATTGTTATCCTTTATGTACATCTTATAAATATGGAAAAATATGGTGGAAAGATTCTCCCTGCCTCTATTGCGACAAAGGTTATACCTCGAGAGCAAATCATCTAATCTCTATTATTGTTTGAGACTTAACAGACGAATTATGTGAAGAAAACCTGTTAACACAAATATAAATTCGCAGCTTCAATCCCACAAGACTTCCTCTCTCAACTTCCTCTCCGAAGCCAGTCTGACAAGCCTAAACCGTATGAAAACGAACCCAATGAAACTTCTTTGTAGCTTATTTTGTTTCTTAGCTGAATGTATGGCACGATAACAAACGTCATGTCGCAGATCATTGACCAGTCATGTATGAAAGTAAAAAAAAAAAAAAAACAGTTTTTACTGAACGCCGTTTCCGTTCACAAGGCATTACAGTTTGCAAGTTGACATTTGAGTCATTGTGTGAATTTACTTTATCAAATTTAATTCTTCAGTAATTTCTTAGATTAGTCATTAAGTTATTAATAATATTTACGACTGTTCGACTCAAAGTGAACTTCTGGTTAATTTACTATTGAGGTTTCAATGAATGAGGAAAAACAAGGTATCCCAAGCAGTAGTCTGCTGGAATGGTCTGTAATGTAGCTGTTCTCAGCAAGCTTGAATTTAAAACCCAACAAATTAACTTGTAAACAATTAGTAGCAGAAATGAAAACAAAATTGCTCTTATTTAGCCTAATTCGTTATTTAATTTCATTTCCATTTTGTGTCCATTTGAGAGACGTTGGAGTCCATGAGAATTTTCGACTTCATGATTGTTACAGCTAACAATAATATGATACTGGGACTTAAATTCTCATTAGCAGAAATGAGATGAACCAGGTCTATATAATAAAACAACATACAAAGTTTTATGGTGGGGTCAAATACAGGCATCAGTCTATTGTGCAGTCATCCTTCAACTTCTTAAGTGCAACAGCAGAATCACAAAGGGTAGCAAAAATAGGGGACTCCAAAGAGTTTTCTCATTTCGAACGATTGGGGAAAAAAGGCCGACTATTGGTCAACCAAGATTTGTTTTACTAGGGGCCAGCCCTTGTAATTTATTAATAAAATCACTGCAAAAACTGCAGTCGAGATGTGAATGGGGCTAATCTTGTTTGCTTTTCCCAAAATCACTGGTGCTAACTTCCATAGTTGGAACCATTGACTTTAAATGAACGAACTACATTAGCAACTATGCTTCTGGGAAACGAACCGGGGCTCCATTTACTAGCAGGAATGACCAATTGATCACACCAAGTTTCACTTTCAAAACAACCAAAATTCAGCAAAGAAAACTTTCATACGATAGATTAGAGGAAGCTTACGTCCATTACCTACTCCTATCTGTCCTTTCTGACAGTTTTAACGGGTTTTATGCCCTTGGTTTTGACATCCAACGTTGTATGAGTGGAAAGCTGGACGATATATCCAACCCGCTTCACCATCTTTGGTGGGTTTTAGTGGTTGATGCAAAGCGCAGTTCCATTAGTTGAAGTCTGGCGTGTCCATACACTGTTTCTCATGGGCCTTTGCGCGTTATGCGAAAGAGTATGGAAATGCTGTCTAGATGGCGCTGCAGTTCGGATAGCTCGGCACGCAGAAATTGAGCTTTTTCTGATGGATAAGCGCACACCTCAAATGCAATTTTAGCTGACCGCAATTGCGCGTACGCAAAAGGCCTGTTCAACATGTTAGGAATCATTTCTTCTGGCCTTACATGAGGTCCGATGTACAGGACTGCAAATCCTGTCATACTTGTCAAATGGTTGGGATGCCGAAGCAGAATATTCTAAAGGCTTGACTTGAGCCCATTATCGCTTTTAAAGAACCTGTCAGTTGGATCATCATTGACTGTGTTGGACCATTGCCGAAGACTAGGTCTGGTATCTACTAACTATTGTGTTCTTCCGCCCGGTTTCCTGAGGCAATTCCACTTTGTAATATCAAGACTAAGACTATAATCAAGGCTTTTACTAAGTTTTTCTGCTTTGTTAGTCTTCCTAAGTCTATTCAGTCTGTTCACGGGTCAAATTTTGTGTCTGGCATGTTTCAAAAAGTTATGCATGAGTTTGGTATTAAATTATACAGGTCATCAGCTTACCATCCTGAGAGTCAAGTTGCTTTGGAAAGGTTCCATCAAACCCTGAAGAACATGATAAGGACCTACTGCCTTGACACAGAGAAAGCCTGGGATGAAGGTGTCCATCTTCTTTTGTTTGCAGCCCGTGAAGCTGTTCAGAAGTCTCTTGGGTTCAGTCCTTTTGAGCTTATTTTTGGGCAAACAGTCCGTGGAAAAGTTGTTGGCCGAAGATGATGTCCCAATTAACTTGCTTCAGTATGTCTCTGACTTCCGTAATCATCTCTCTAAGGCTTGTGATTTTGCTAAGTCTAATCTCAAAGAGGCTCAGGGCAAAATCAAAGTCAGACATGACCTTCATTCCCAAAATAGAAGTTTTAAAGCTGCTAACAATGTCCTTGCCCTTTTGCCAATTCCTGGAAACCCTCCAAGAGCCTGATGTTGCGGCCCTTACACTGTCCTCAAAAAGGTCAGTGATCTAAATTATGTCATTTTAACCCCTGGAAAGAGGAAACAAAAACAAATGTGTCACATCAACATGCTGAAAGAATACACTGACAGAGAAACCCAGCAAAAGCCTGTCAATGTGGTAAATACAATTGAAATGGAAAATTCTGAAGGAGATTGTGACTGCCCCTTGGAAAATGAACCTGGTCCAGCCAAACTTGAAAATTCAGACATTCTTCAAAATAATGACAGCAGGTTGTCCCACCTGGAACCTTTTCAACAGCTAAAGCAGCTCATATCTGAATATAGTCTCACATTCCCTGACGTCCCATCAAGGACTGATATGGTTTACCATGATGTCATCTTACAAGATAATGCCAAGCCTGTAAAACAACGTCCTTACAGAATGAATCTAAAGGCGCAGAAATACCTTAAGCAAGAAGATAAATACCTGCTTAAAAATGACTTTGTTAAACAAGTAACAGTGACTGGAGTTTTCCGTGCATCCTAGTTCTGAAACCCAATGGAACACACAGAATGGTGAGAGATTACAGGAAAGGGAACACTACCAAAAATGGACTCATATCCTATTCCCAGGATTGGTGACTGGATTGACAAAGTTGAACAGTCAAAGTATGTCAACAGGTTTGAGCTCCTCAAGGGCTTCTGGCAGATCCCTCTAACAGATAGAGCAAAAGAGATCTCCGCCTTTGTCACACCAAATGGATTGTACCAATACAAGGTGATGCCCTTTGAAATGAAAAATTCTCCAGCCACCTTTCAAGGTCTGTTAAACAGTGTGATCGCTGGACTACTAGGATGTGAGCCCGACATTGATGACATTATCATCACCAGTGACCGCTTCCAAGAGCACCTCACCTACATCAGAGAGTGAGTGATTCCAAGCTGACTATCAACGTTGTTAAAGGTGACTTTTGTAAAGCTACAGTTGTTTACTAAGGTCATATTGTCGGACAGGGCAAGTCAAACAAATTGATGCAAAAGTAAAAGTTATCACTGAATTTCCTGAGCCTACAACTAAATGACAACTAATGAGATTTCTAGGATAGCTGGCTACTACAGAAAATTCTGTAAAACATTTTCTATCATTTCTGAACTTTCTGACAAATTCACTGAAGTAAAATTCCTGTTTGTTACTTTTCCAGAAAGTTTGATAAACATCAGGTTGAAAAAAAATGTTTAGCACTTGTTTTGGCTTTACAACATTTTGAAGTCTATTTGACTTGTTCAGCTACTTCCATCATCAAGGTCTTCAGTGATCACAATCCCCTCACATTCTTGCAGAGGACCAAAAACAAGAATCAAAGATTACTGAGATGGAGTTTACTTTTGCAAGAGTATGATTTAGATATTTCTCACATCAGGGGAAAAGATAATGTTATTCCAGATGCACTTTCACGCATGTAAATTTTACTTCTCTACTTGCGATTGTGAAAATTGCACTGGTTGTCAGGTATATGACTGTTATAATGATCAATGATACTTTATGTGTATAGTTCAAGATTATACTGATGATAAAACCATGTTAATTTTTACAAAAGAAAGCTTTTTGCAAATCTTTCTTTTCCTAAAGAGGGGAAGTGTTATTTATGAGTATTTTGTGTACAGCACTGTATATCATTTGTAAATGGAGATTTCTTAGGTACTATTTGTGCTGCCTTACTGGTGAGCTATTTGTTTGTTTTGTTCATCATTTAGCACCCTCTGTTGGTATGTCGGTATAACAGTCTATTTGTAGCAGCACATGATCTGATGCAATACCTCTTGTTTGTGATGAAATAGATGAGTGCTTTCTAGAAGTTTCTGGCATTTTCTATCGTGGAGAAGGCCAGATCACCCAGGAATCCTATAGATCTTTCCAGAAAGTTCCTAGTTTTTATCAAGGCTGTGATTTTGGTCAGTTGGTAGAGGGTTTTTGTCTTTGCATCAGAGTTTTATTGTGGCATCAGAGTGCTATTATAAGATTACCCAGTGGATTATTTATAGAATTTTATGGACCAAATCAGTGAAGAATAAATTTAAGTTGTCATTGCTGGTTCTCTTTGTTGTGATTTTCAAGTCATAACACAGCAAAAATAATTCAGAATGGTGTTATCAAAGATAAGTTAAAATTATCACTAGGAAAACAAAAAACTTTGTTGCTCTTAACATTAGCACCAAAAAGCCGGACAATTTCAAAAACAGTCAAAGAATTTGGTGTTACAAATTCTCTTGTGAGACGAGCTTGGGAATTGAGAAAAGATATTGGAATTTTACCTGACATTCAACTGGCAATGGGCATACCATTGCCTCAATATTTTGTTGATAAAGTGATAAACTTTTTTTTTCCCAGATCACATTTCCAGAGTAATGCCAGGAAAAAAAGGATTTCAAAAGTATGAAAGAATGAGAATGAGAAGCAGACACTGATTCTCATGAATCTAAATGAAGTGTTCCAACAGTTCAAAGAGAAATATCCAAATTTGAAAATTGGAATATCCAAGTTTTTTTAAACTTCGGCCAAAAGAATGTGTTACTGTGGGAACACGGGTTACGCACTAAGGGGTCTATTCTCCCATGCGCGTAAGTCGACAAAAGCGCGTAGCAACATGCTTTTCAGCCTACGCGTATTCTCCCCTCGACTCAAGTCTGTGCCTTATGCGCCCCAAAGGCAGTTAAGCACTTGGGCCGGAGCAAGGCCAAAATTGGGGCATTTACGGGCGTTTCTCAGGCAAATAGCACTTACGCGTATTCTCCCCCTGGCTTACGCGCTTTTTCTGTTAAGCGCTTTTGAGTGCTGTATTAAAGTCACTATCCAGCGCGTTTTGGGGGTCTACAAAGGCCATTTTTCATGGTTTTACCATTTAAACAACCTTATAAGAGATTGTTTGCCACCTTTTTCAATTTTTTTTTAAATTATTTCTCGAGGGAATTCCGTCGGGGTTACAGACGCACCACTGATCTACATCGTACTCGCTTCTACACCACAGCGATTCACATTCGGTCAGCGTGACATCACTGACATGCGCAGAAGAGCTTCCGGCTGACTGCTTCCGTATGCTATCAGGAAGTAAACACACCGCGTTGAAAGCCAGGTAAGTTGTCGTTTTTGTCACTGTTTACAACTGTGTTTTAGTACTGCATAATATATGTAAAATTTAGACAAAGGAAACATATGTACCGAATGCTGAAGCACGACTACACACCGCAAATACTTTTCGTCCCATTGAATCACAAACATACACTGCAATACACAAGCAACACGATTCTCACCTGTCCAGTAATCTGGTTGCCATTTCCTCGTGAGTCCAATTGTTTCCCACACGTAGCGTCTCCCATCGATCGTACATCTGTCCAATGTTTATTTGGCAGGCCCGATACTTCTTCACGTACTCAGATTTTCTTTTTTTCGATGTGGTTGGCGAAAAAATTGAAGGTCGGCCCCTCTTCCTTGTTGTTGGTCTTGTCGCCATCTTTCTTGGGAATGACCATCACGTGACCGTGGTTCTAAATATAACTACACTCGTCATGGCCGATCGTTGTGAATTATTGACTCATGTCATTAATTCATAAAAATACAAAATTTTTACTAAATATGCTATTATGTGGAAAATGATCCTTAGGGTATATACTATGCATGTTTACCTATCAATTTTTTGTATAATTAGCTGAATCGGCGTTACACCCCAATTTAGGTCATGGGGGGTGCCGGATAGTGCCTTTAAGGTCAAGCGCCAACATAAGGCAAAATGGAATATTGCGTTTGATTTCGGTTATAGGCCAAATTTTAACATTAATTTTATTTATTTTTTAACTTGGTAAAGGTTGAGACATTCAGTATTCGATTGTTCGGTATTATTTCTAAACTACATTTCTCATAACCATAATAAATTATCAAACGAAATCATCATATGATATTACGCAACCGCCTGTTCTCCAATTAGTTCAATTACAAAGGCATTACAAACAATTACAAACATACCGGTGGTCATCAAGGTCATAACTGTGCTGTCGGTCCTGGCATCTGGGTCTTTCCAGTGAGTGGCTGGTGATGTCATGCACATATCACAGGCGTCCGTGTCAAGGTGTCTGACACAGTTGGTTGACGCTATGCTGCACCACATCAGCCGGGTCGCCAGGTTCCCCTGTGTTGTGGGAGCCATTGATTGTACTCTCGTTGCAATCAGTTTAGTACAGAGTACTAAAGTTTAGTACAAATGTACAGAGACCACAGGCGTCGGCACAGCATTAATGTTCAGGTTGTGTGCGATAAGCGCATGTTAAGCATCTGTGCCAAATTCTCTGGCTAGGCTCATGACGCATATGTACTGCGCAACTGCTTGAAATGCCAAAAAATACAATTAATACCATACCATACCATTTGAAACCATATTAAGCTTGTTTCCAGTGTTATGACTTGGAAAAATTACAACAAAGAAAACTGGCAAGTACAACTAAAACAAATTTATTCTAAAAAAAAAAAGTTGTACAAAAAATTTTATATCCACTATTTAATTCCTAATAACACTTCAATGCCACTATTTGACTGTTGCCAAAAAAAAACTCTGGTCTGCTCTCTTCTGCTGTCTGCACTCTCTGTCTCTGCTGTGCTTAAAATCACAGCCTTTTTATAGTCTAGCAACCTTCCAGAAGGATCCACAGGATTCTAGGGAAATCCCGCCCCCTCCAAGCAGGAAAGTGCCAGAAGCTTCTAGAAATCAGTAGTCTTTTCTTAATGATTTTACAAATACACGCCACCAGAGGGTGCCAATGAACAAAATAAATATAGCTGACCAGCAAGGCAGCAAAACTGCATGTAACAAATCTTCATTTACAAATGAAATATAATGCTGTACAAAAAATTATCATACATAACACCTCCCCTGTTTAAGAGAAGAAAGGTTTGCTAAAAGCTTTCTTATGTTAAAATTAACACAGTTTTATAATCAGAACAATATTGAACTTTACACAAACATATCATTGATCATGATAACAATCATATACATAACAACCAGTGCAAGTCTCACAATCAAATAGAAAAGTAAAAGTACATTTTTCACAATCAAATAAAGAAATAAAATTACATGCGTGAAAGTGTATCTGGGCTTACATTATCTTTTCCCCTGATGTGAGAAATATCCAAATCATACTCTTGCAAAAGTAAACTCCTTCTCAGTAATCTTTGAGTCTTGTTTTTGATCATGTGCAAGAATGTGAGGGGATTGTGATCACTGAAGACCTTGATGGAAGTAGCTGAACAAGTCAAATAGACTTCAATATGTTGTAAAGCCAAAACAAGTGCCAAACATTCTTTTTCAATTGTTGAATAGTTTTTCTGATGTTTATCAAACTTTTTGGAAAAGTTACAAACAGGATGATCTACTCCATCAGTGTCTTCTTGCAGTAAAACTGCACCTGCACCAATGTCACTGGCATCAACTGCCAACTTGAACTCCTTTTTGAAATTGGGAGATAAGAGAACTGGTGCATTTTTGAGAATAGCTTTCAGCTGGTCAAACGAATTTTGACATTTTTCATCCCAAACAAATTTTGCATTTTTCTTCAGTAAATTTGTCAAAGGTTCAGAGATGATAGAGAAATTTTTACAGAATTTTCTGTAGTAGCCAGCCATCCCAAGAAATGAGCTGTCTTTTAGTTGTTGGCTCAGGAAATTCAGTGATAACTTTGACTTTTGGCATCACTCACTCTCTGAAAGAAGTTTCTGATGTAGGTGAGGTGCTCTTGGAAGCTGTCACTGGTGATGATAATGTCATCGATATAGGCCTCACATCCTGGTAGTCCAGCAATCACTCTATTTACCAGACGTTGGAAGGTGGCCGGAGAATTTTTCATTCCAAATGGCATGACCTTGTATTGGTATAATTCATCTGGTGTGACGAAGGTCGAGATCTCTTTTGCTCTATCTGTTAGAGGGATCTGCCAGAAGCCCTTATGGAGATCAAATTTTGGGACATACTTTGACTGCCCAACTTTGTCAATGCAGTCATCAATCCTGGGAATTGGATATGAGTCCGTTTTTGATAGACTACAGGAAAGTGAACGCTCTGTCACCATTCTATATGTTCCATTGGGTTTGGGAACTAGGATGCATGGAGAACTCCAGTCACTGTAACTTGGTTCAACAAAGTCATTTTCAAGCAGATATTTGACTTCCTGTTTAAGGTATTTTTTGCTTCTCTGGATTCATTCTGTAGGGATGCTGTTTTACAGGCTTGACATCATCTTGTAGGATGATATCATGGTAAACCAAATCAGTCCTTGATGGAACGTCAGGGAAAATGTGACTATATTCAAATATGAGCTGCTTTAGCTGCTGTTGTTGAAAAGGGTCCAGGTGGGACAAGTTGCTGTCAATATTTTGAAGAATGTCTGAATCTTCAAGTTTGACTGGACCAGGTTCATTTTCCAAGGGGCAGTCACAATCTCCTTTCGAATTTTCCAGTTCAACTGTTTTTACCACATTGACTGGCTTTTGCTGAGTGGCTTTCATTTTGCCCTGAGCTTCTTTGAGATTAGACTTAGCAAAGTCACAGGCCTTACAGAGACGATTGCGGAAGTCAGAGACATACTGAAGCAAGTTAATTGGGACATCATCTTCGGCCAGAAACTTTTCCTTCAGAAGCTTCAAAGGTCCACGGACTGTCTGCCCAAATACGAGCTCAAAAGGACTGAACCCAAGAGACTCCTGAACAGCTTCACGGGCAGCAAACAGAAGAAGATGGACACCTTCATCCCAATCTTTCTCTGTGTCAAGGCAGTAGGTCCTTATCATGTTCTTCGGGGTTTGATGGAACCTCTCCAAAGCACCTTGACTCTCAGGATGGTAAGCTGATGACCTGGATTGTTTAATACCAAGCTCATGCATAACTTGTTGAAATATGCCAGACATGAAATTTGATCCTTGATCAGACTGAATAAACTTAGGAAGACCAACAAAGCAGAAAAACTTGGTAAGAGCCTTGATGATAGTCTTCGCCTTGATATTACGAAGTGGAATTGCCTCAGGAAACCGGGTGGAAGCACACATGATAGTCAGTAAGTACTCACAACCAGACCTAGTCTTCGGCAATGGTCCAACACAGTCAAAGATGATCCGACTGAAAGGTTCTTCAAAAGCGGGAATGGGCTTAAGTCGAGCCTTTGGAATATTCTGGTTTGGCTTCCCAACCATTTGACAAGTATGACAGGATTTGCAGTACTCCTGTACATCAGACCTCATGGAAGGCCAGAAGAAGTGGTTTCTGACACGTTGAAGGGTCTTCTTGATTCCCAAATGACCTGATATAGGATTGTCATGGGCCAGACTAAGAGTTTCTTGACGATAAGACTTTGGAAGAACAATTTGATGGGTGATCATCCACTCTTCATCTGCAGGAACATCAGGTGGACGCCATTTTCTCATAAGCACACCATTTTTGAAGTAAAAACAGACAGGAACTTGGGTAGCCTCTTGTTCACTTGCAGCCTGTGGTAGAAGATGCGCTAGATCACAAGCTTGTTGTTGCTCATGAATAAGTTGTTTACGAGACAAAATGTCATTAGAATGACCTGACAAGGACAAGTCTGAAGATTTCTCAGACATCTCAGGACTGGAAGGTTCCTGATGAAAAGACTGCCCAATGAAGGTGTCAGCCAGGTTAAAGTCCAGGTCAGCATCATCTTGAATAGCCTTTTTGGCCATAGAACGAGTAACTGCACATGAAGGATAGAGGTCTGGAATTTCCTCAGATTCAGATTCTTGATGAATCAAAGGAGTGTCAGTTACAATAGGGTAGGGCACAACCTTATCCCCAGCAAGATCATTACCAAGAAGCAAATGAATGCCTTTGAAAGGAAGAGAAGACCTAACACCAACAGTAACTGGCCCAGAGACCAAGTCTGATTTGAGATGAACATTATCAAGAGGTACACTTGTAAAACCACATTCTACTCCTTGAATAAGGACATTAGCCTGAGTAGACGATTTGTCCGAAAAAGGCAGAATATCTGCAAGAATAAGAGATTGGGAAGACCCAGTATCCCTTAGAATTCGAACAGGAGCAGATGAGGAAAAATCATGTGAAAGTGAGACAGAACCATCAGTGATGAATGGCTCAAAACCCTCCATAACAGAATCAGACACAGAAGGTAGAAGATCAGGCGAACTGACCATTGATACAAGAGATTCTCTCTTTGTCAAAGCAGTTAGCTTGGTTTCTTCTCGTTGTTGTTTTTTCTTGAGAGCATAACACTCAGAAATAAGGTGACCTTTCTTTTTGCAGTATTGGCAAGACACAGAGGGTAAAGAAGCGGAGGATTGCTTCTCACTGGAAGGTTTCCTCTCAGAAGTGGCCTTAGAATCATTAGAAGTGTTATTAGAAGTAGTCTTAAACTGAAACTTGCTTTGAAATTTCGAAAAAGTGGATTTTTGGACAAAAGAAGACGTTTGAGTCAATGCATAACTATCAGCTAGGGTAGAAACATCTTGCAAAGTATTGGCTTGTTTTTCTTCAAGGAAAATCTTAATATCAGGCTGAACACACCTCTTGAATTCTTCTACCAGAATAAGTTGCCTCATTCTATCAAAATCTTTTTCAACTTTCATGGAATTACACCACTGATCAAACAACTGTTCCTTTAACCTGCCAAATTCAACATGAGTTTGACTGGCTTCCTTGTGAGAATTCCTAAATTTTTGCCTGTAAGCCTCGGGGACCAATTCATAACCCTTCAGAATGGCAGATTTGACAAAATCATAATCAGCACACTGTTGGACAGATAACTGGTTATAGATTTTTCTAGCTTTACCAGTAAGAAAACTTTGTAACATCATTGTCCAATGCTCTTTTGGCCATTTCAAATTTTCGGCAATTTTTTCAAAATGGGTAAAGTATTGGTCAACATAATTTTCTAAGAAAGGAGGAACAAGTCTGATATGTTTAACCACATCAAAATGATCAGAAAGTCTAAATGATTTTGGAACAGTACCTGCTTCTATTCTCTTCATTTCCAATTCGAACTGCATCCTTTTTTCTTCTAGTTTTATCTCTTTCTCCCTCTCCATCTTTCTTTCCTCCAGTTCTCTCTCCCTTTCCAACCTTCTTTCATCCATTTCTTTCTCCAACCTTCTCTCTTCCAGTTCTCTTTCCTTCTCCCTCTCCAACCTTCTCTCTTCCAGCTCTTTTTGGCGTAGCTGAAATTCAAGTCTTTGCAGCTCCGTTGCAGGCACTTCCACAGCTTTAATTAATTCTGCTGCTTCTTCCCCAAAGATATTTTCATCGATGAAATGTTGCACCAAAATGTTGAATATTTCTTGTTTCTTCATTGATGACTTCACATCAGATAATCCAAGGGTTGAGGCTATTTGTAGCAAGTCCTTCTTCTTTGCCAGCACAATTAATTCCTGGGTTGGAGTTTTCAAAAAACTTTCCACATGAAAAGTCATGATTGCTGGTTTTTAAACTAGTCAAAGGATTTAAAATAATAATCTTGGGTGAATCCAATCTCGGTGGAACCTGCAATTTGTTATGACTTGGAAAAATCACAACAAAGAGAACTGGCAAGTACAACTAAAACAAATTTATTCTAAAAAAAAAAGTTGTACAAAAAATTTTATATCCACTATTTAATTCCTAATAACACTTCAATGCCACTATTTGACTGTTGCCAAAACAAAACTCTGGTCTGCTCTCTTCTGCTGTCCGTGTCAAGGTGTCTGACACAGTTGGTTGACGCTATGCTGCACCACATCAGCCGGGTCGCCAGGTTCCCCTGTGTTGTGGGAGCCATTGATTGTACTCTCGTTGCAATCAGTTTAGTACAGAGTACTAAAGTTTAGTACAAATGTACAGAGACCACAGGCGTCGGCACAGCATTAATGTTCAGGTTGTGTGCGATAAGCGCATGTTAAGCATCTGTGCCAAATTCTCTGGCTAGGCTCATGACGCATATGTACTGCGCAACTGCTTGAAATGCCAAAAAATACAATTAATACCATACCATACCATTTGAAACCATATTAAGCTTGTTTCCAGTGTTATGACTTGGAAAAATTACAACAAAGAAAACTGGCAAGTACAACTAAAACAAATTTATTCTAAAAAAAAAAAGTTGTACAAAAAATTTTATATCCACTATTTAATTCCTAATAACACTTCAATGCCACTATTTGACTGTTGCCAAAAAAAAACTCTGGTCTGCTCTCTTCTGCTGTCTGCACTCTCTGTCTCTGCTGTGCTTAAAATCACAGCCTTTTTATAGTCTAGCAACCTTCCAGAAGGATCCACAGGATTCTAGGGAAATCCCGCCCCCTCCAAGCAGGAAAGTGCCAGAAGCTTCTAGAAATCAGTAGTCTTTTCTTTATGATTTTACAAATACACGCCACCAGAGGGTGCCAATGAACAAAATAAATATAGCTGACCAGCAAGGCAGCAAAACTGCATGTAACAAATCTTCATTTACAAAGGAAAAAAATGCATTACAAAAAATTATCATACATAACACCAGCATCTATCACAGTGATACTTTGAGCATAGGCAAATAAAAATGACAATTTTTACGTAACCCTCCTCCATCCGTACCCACTCCAAGTTCTTTTCCATGCACTTCCACAGCAGAAAGAGTGGATGCCACCCCCCTCCAGTGCAGTGAAATGCACCGGGGATGATGGTTGCCCACCACGTGTTGCGTGCACACTTCTCTGGTGTGCAGAGAGCCCGGCTTTTACAGTGCCCCGCAGATTTTTCCGCGTGCGGGGTAAGAATCCTTTGTTTGTTGAAGCGTTGCCTTGTCCTTTAGTTGCAAACCGGACATCGGCGTAGTTTGAGATTTCAAGCGCTAAATTTCTAAATTAAATCATATAAACTGTCATTGATTGTTATTTTTGTGTGACTAGAATGTTATCTTTGTCTTCTTCCCTGTCTTCCACGGAACAAACAGGCTAGTGTAGGAGGGGCACATTTTCAATGATCTGATTACGCTGGTTGAGAAGCGCTAAATTCTACATTATTTCACTATCGCAGCAATTAGTTTGTTTGCATAGCTTTAATGCCATGGTGGCTAGAGTGAGAAAAAAAAGAGATGTCTGCAATAGTTCTTGCAACTGGCACAGACATACATAGGCCTACTATTACAGCCGCATATCGTGGGCCTGCTGATACAAGGTTTTATTTTCAAAATGATAAACTTCACAGGAAAATTAATAAATATAAAAACATATATACATTGATAAATATAGTTTAAAATATAAATAAAACATGTTTAATTCTGCATGTAAGAATAGTGGACATGCAAGTTTTTGTTTCTAATCAGTTTGGAGATATGAGGTTCTACCAGCAGGCCCATGATATTCAAATTTAAAGTCTGGTTTGTGTTTTTCATGGACCACAACTGCATTTTCATGGTTAATCAGATAATCCTTGTTCCATGGATTAGCCATAATCAATGAGCTTTGTACAGAGTCTGCCTCTCTTTTGGATCAGTCACACCTCTTTCATAAGGCCGCCTACATTCTGAAGTTAAGCGCTGTGGGCATGATGGAAGCGAGTAGGGGAGAATACGCGTAACTAAAAAGCGCTTAACTCGAATCGCGTAAAAAAGGACTTACGCTCTAATGGGAGAATAGACCCCTAAGTATGTGTTTGTGCCCACTATCAAAATGTTAAACTGATGTTGTCCATTTTTCCAGTTCATAGCACCAATCTTGATAAAAACATTACGTATCATGATCTACTCAAATGTTTAGTATGTTCAGTGGATGAAATGGAATGCATGCTCCACAGATGCCAGGCATGCCCAGGATCTGCACATTTAGAGGAGTAGATACATAAAAACATCAGGGATGAAGTTGGTCATATCAACTTCAAACAATGCATGACAGTGGATTATTTCACTGTGCAACAATTTGCAATCTACTATTCAACAACTTGTGAGAAACAACTAAAATGCCCCAGTGATTCCCTTAAGCCTGACACTATTGTCTTCGACACGTTCATTGCAACAGTAATTCCATTTATTAATACTCGTTACTAACCTTGGTCATATTACTGAGTACAAATGAAAACGCACCACTTGAAAAAGTCAATATTCAAGTTCAAATGAACTTCAATATAATTTTTATGCAACAACAACACTACAGTGACGTCACTCGACATGCCAGGTGCAAGAAATGCGAGAATTTCAAGTTAAATATAAGGCTAGGCAATTTTTTGCAAAAACGCAATATCTTGCACGCACACCACAGGAAAAATGAATTTCACTCTGGATTTGTGCACACATTGCCTTTAAAAGCATGTGAATCCGAATAAAATTTCACTTCTTCACTGACACTTGTGAAACGTCGACACTATGCCGCGACTTACAGCCCCTGAACTGGAACGTGCCATAGGCATGCTTCAAATTGGCGCCAGCACCAGGGAAATTGCCAGACGACTACACTGCGCACACACAACAATCGCAAGACTCCATCAAAGGTTTCTGCAAACAGGGAGCACTCGGGACCGTCCTCGACCGGGTCAACAACGTGTGACAACGGCACGTCAGGACCGTCAGATCGTACAGGATCATGTCCGAGACCGAACACTTCCAGCGACAAGAACGGCTGCTCAAGTCCAAGGACGACGTGGATTCATTCACCCCAACACCGTACGGAACCGTCTGCGAGCTGCAGGCCTGCGTGCACGACGTCCTTATTTCGGCCCCATATTGACGGATCGTCGCTGAAACCAGCGTCTACAGTGGGCAAATAGGCACCAGAATTGGCGACTACGACAATGGCACGGTGTCATCTTTTCTGACGAGTCACGATTTCACATAAGGAACGCAGATGGCCGTATACGTGTTTGGCGGAGACGTGAACATTATAACGCCGATTGTGTCGTTCAAACGGACCGTTAGGGTGGTGGCAGCGTTATGGTGTGGGGTGGAATAAGCTACCATCACAGAACCCCTCTCCATATCTGCACAGGAAGGGTGAACAGCGTCTACTACCGGGACCAGGTGCTGCAGAGCCATGTTGTGCCGTTCTTCAACCAACACCACGATGTCCACACGTTCCAACAGGACAACGCTAGGGCACACACTGCAAGGGTTTCCATGCAGTACTTTGCACAGCAGAACATCCCCGTGCTTCAGTGGCCAGCTCTGTCACCCGACCTCTCCCCTATCGAGCACTTATGGGATGAAATTGGACGACGTCTTTCACGTCGATGCCAGATGGACAACATCCATGAACTTGAGGTTGCCCTTGTTCAGGAGTGGAATGCTATCCCTCAGAAAATATCCAGAGACTGATCAACTCCATGCGATGACGATGCACCGCATGTGTCAATGCAAATGGCGGTCACACCCGTTATTGACTTTCCTATTTGACCCCTACACCAGTTAAACCTCTCTCGCGCATTAACATTATCGTGAATGAAATTGAATGATGTTTACATGTCTTCTTAAATCATTCATTATCTCAAATGCATCATACGTATATACTTCACATATCAATCCGTGGAGCTATTCCAGATTTCGCGAGTGGTGCATTTTCATTTGTACTCCGTATATATGCCATTTATCTGATGCTGCGGCAGCGCAGTTCAAAAATTTCATACATTTAATGTATCACAATGCTGACTTTAATATATCTGCTAAATGGCATTTTTTTGCCACGTTTCACGCAAGTCATCATGTGATGAGATTGGAGGAACTATAAAGTGAGGGACTGCAAATGCCAGTCTTCAAGCTATGTCCACCGACCAAATTCTAACTCTGCAAGGCCTTTTCACTTGGTCACAATCCCATTTGTCTGGGATCAACAACATGTGGGTTGGTAAAGATACAGTGGCTGATATGTCCAAAAGATTATAAAATAGATTCCAGAAATCAACTACCATCCCAGGAACACGTGATAACCACTGCTTTGTACCAAAGGAGAAGGATGTAATAGTTGGCAGAGCTTCAGGATTTCCTGACTACACTGTTAAGTTTGACAAAATGGAGAACACTGGAAGCACACACTGCCTGTCCAATTTGTTACTTGTGTGTCTGATTGTCAGTGGTGGGTTGGACTCATAATGGATGTCTCAGAGGCAAACAATGATGTTTGGGTAAGATTTATGCATCCCCTGCCATGGATGGAGCCTTTATTGGCCTGATGGAGATGACCCGTGTTGGATACCCATTGAACATAAGATTACAATTGTTCAAGCTCCGACCACAACAACAGAATGGAGGTACCATCTTGACCGCGATGCCATAAGAGAGGCAAAATCATTCTTGAAAAACTTTAAATGAATACTTTTTCATAAATTTATGATAAGCATGTCTAATATATGTAATTTGGTAATAACACTTTATTTGGTAAAAAAAAATGAATGATTTATGAGCCATATTCCAATATTTTCTAGTTAGGTTTACATGTATTTTCAAAAATTCATTACATCGTCATGAATTTTATACCCACCATGAAATTACTGGTAAAAAAAGAAAAAAGAAAACTATGATCTTGAAAATAATATAGTTTTCAACATGGTTCATGCTGTCTTACCTCAGCAATTAGTTAATTTTTAGTTAATTTTAACTCGGTTAATTTTGAGTTTTCACCTGTTTTTGCCCTCAGATTTCTTCGAAACTAAATGAATCTCAGGTCTGGCATTAATGGCATAAAACTCATGTATTAGATTTGGTAATAATAATTGTAGCCCTATGGATTTGCGGTGGTCGCGCGTCCGTGGCCGCATCCGCGTCTGTAAAGATTTTTTTGTGAATGCTTTACAGACTGCAATTCTCTGGTCCCTTTGATTTCACATGCACGTTAATAGTGGTTAGATGATGAAGCCTGTCAATTTTGGTTGAGTTTCATCATGCGGTGTCTGAAATATTCCCAAAAAAACCAACAAAAATTTTCCCATTGGAAAGAATGGGAGTTGGGTTCTCATTACTAGAGTGCATGATATCACTCCTAGAGTGTGAGCTGGGAGCACAGAGGCTGCAATAAATACTTTTCATATCACTATAACTTCCGCAAATTTGAATCCCTCTTCATGAAATTTCCCTAAAACGTAGGAAAATTTGTTTTTGTCACATTACTATAGTTTTTGTAGCACATATTTTTGCCACAGGGAGCAGTCAAAGGGCATGAGGCACATCTAATTTCTCTGTCTTTCCCATTTAAAAATCACCCAAAAATTTTTGGGAGAACAGCAAACACAGTGTTTTTAGATCGCTGTTATTCCAACATTATATCACTCATAGGAATAAAAAAGACATCCGCACACTCAGCAAAGTCTTCTGCCTTGAATGATGTGGTTACATTTGTGACAGGATAAACATTTTTTGTGTGAGAAGCAGGAGTTTGAGGTGGGCGCGAGTAAGGATTTATTTCACTAAGTGGCTCAGTGATTTTCTGTGCCTGCGGCACCAGTCCTGCCATGGCCCTCCATGATTGGCTGATTTGATATCTAACAGCTCCGCTGAGTTTCCATGGATGTGATTTGGTTAGAATAGGGCCGTGTTCGAAATGTACACTCACTCACTATGTTCAGCATTATGTTGTGAATGTTCTACATTGTAAACAATATGAAGACAATGAGTGAGCGAGTGGACAAGTATGCATTCCGTGTATCATCATCGGAACAAAATTATACTAACCAGGAATTTTGCGCTCATTGAAATTCACTCGATTCCACAAAATCCCAATCTTAAAAAGGTAACCTACCTCATTTTCCAGACTGTTTATTTTCACTGAGGTGAGAGGTGAGATGTGCTAGACATGAAATCCGTTCTCAGTTCCCAGAGGCTGGAGCCTCTATAGAATTTGCAATTCCAAACGAAGTATCTCCCCGACCACTCCGTACTACTAAAGCACATGGTATCATGAGAATAACAGAGTTACTTTATGCAGATGATGTTGTACTCTTTTCAAAAAGTCTGGATGAACTATTAAAGATTCTTGAGATCTATGATAACACCTTTACACGATTCGGCCTCTGTATGTCATACAAGAAGACCGAGACTATGGCATTCAATGTCGATGAGAATATAAAAAAAGAAAAAAGTCTAGTGACTGTGAATGGTGTTATGTTGAAGATCGTGAGAGAATTCCGTTATCTGGGACACCTGTTGACAAACACTAACAAGACATCAACCTTCCTCCACCAAAGAATTCCCTCAGCATTTGAGAAGTGGAATGAGCTGAAGCACATCCTTACTGATCGCGATATATACCTAAGTACTCGAATGAAGATCTTAACCTCTTGCGTCCCTTCAAGGCTGCTTTATAGTGTTGAAGCGTGGAAACTCACGTCAGCAGAGATCCAAAAGTTAGAGGTGATCTGGAACAACTTCCTGAGAAAAATGATCACGGGGGGTTTTGCTCGAAAGAACGCCCCACCGAAAAATAATCAAAAAAAGGGTGTCGAGCCACTCCCTCTTGTTGATGATGAGCTTGACTGGGGATATAAAATCTCGAACAGTAAGTTTCACAGCATTACCGGCTCCACACCGATAGAACACTACTATCAGACCAGGCATATGCAGTACATTGCTCACATTTGGCGGATGACTAATGATTCCTTACTGAAGAAAGCCCTTTTTGACAAAAGAACTAGCTGGACTAAGATTGAATCGTCTTTAAATATGGACAGAAGCCAGATCCTGAGATTCATGATGCAAAAGAATGACTTCATGCAGCTGTTGGCTTCACTCTTTCCATCAGCCAAGCAGCTGCCCCCCTAGGCCAAACTCGTGCCACGTGGGGAACCACGATGATGATGACTGCCAGGTGTAAGCTAATTCAGCACTATTTTAAAACGTTGCTCTGTTTGTCAAACAATCAAACACACAGAAGCATTCGATAGAAATATATGTTCATGAATGCGATATGCCACTGTTTGCAGTCTACCTTAAATGGATTTACTGCTTAGCAAAGTTAATGTTTGCGTAATGCAAAGTTCATTAGCAAACATTATATCTTCACTAATTACAATACAGGCTCGCTAGGTCATCAGCATCTGTCTGCCAGCGTTACCGCTTAGATAAGGCTGGGCGTAGGTTTGATTTTGACATTGGTTGGGATATAGCCAGCTTGTCTCACTCCTCTTACCCTGTACAGTGGATCTTACACAATCAATTGCACTCTTCATGCCTGCGATAGTTTGTCCGTTTCTGCAGGAACTTGTTAAGATATTCAAGGACCTCAATTACCTCTACTGTCAAAAGAAGGCCAAGCACTGTTTTGCCCTTTTCAAAATGCTCTTTGAGCCCATTTGCCTTTGCACCTGTGCTGGTTCCATTGTTAGCTCCCATCTCCTCTAAGCTAGTAAAAACATTCTCATACTGGGAGAGCACTGTTCTGATTGCTTTCCCTCTCACTGTCCACCAGATTGGGCTCAGTGGTCTTAGTGAGGCTGATGGCCGTCCCCTGTAGCTGCTGCTATCGCTAAAAAGATGGCTTTGAATTTCCCTGAAAGCTTGTTTAATGCCCCCAATTCACACACCCATTGCAAAGCATCACGTAATATAGGACTCGATTCTCACGCAGACTGCATTATCAAGTTAACCCAGTGGGCTCTAATTTCTTGGCGCAGCGCAGGATGGCATAGCGTGGCGCAGCCCACACAGTGGTAATTTCGTCCGGTGCAGCCTGCGCAGTGGTAATTTCGTGCGGTGCAACACTGTGCATAGCCACTTTGGCAATTTGATAGACGGTACGCCGAGATGGGTGCGGCAGCGTAGTAGGGGGAGGTGTCACATATTCATCAAGATGCTGTGACAATTTCATCGAAAAAGTCTTCGCTGAACTTGTGCAGAAAACTCGCCAGCTCCAACCTGGTTTAATTTCTGTGTAGTGGTAATTTGGCTGACCAGCGCACAGTGCGCACGTCACCGAAACCTCACAGGCAGGTTTCCAGAATGTCAGGCACATTTCAATGCAATAAATAATTACAGCAACCACTATTTAATGTAACTATCTGAATCAGGACATGAATTATAGTAACTATATCGATTGTCCTGATGTCAGATTAAAGGCGGTTGGCACGCGTAGTGGAATCTCCACCTGGCTTAATCGACGCAGCTGAATCTGTGATGCAAACTAACGACTTCACATCTTTCTCAGCCAACCACAAACTGCATATATATATATAATCCTATTGCTGCTTAAAATTTTGGGATTCATGTGCATCGACAACAATGCAAGATACGTTGGCTACACATTTATTTTCATTCTGTCATCTTAACTCAGTGCGAGATCATAGCAATCAGGCTGTATTCCTTTAATTGGAACACGCTATCCATCGTTTCTCTTCCCAAGGATGCAGGCAGAAGAAATGAGCAACCGTCGTATTTCATTGCAACTTCATAAGTTTGAATGATCTGACGAAATTCCATTCAAGTTTTCCAATGGTAATAATTTGTGAATGCCCTAGCTAGCCAGCTAACTCATATTCGTAATGCTTAATGTAGGCGTAAGCGGTGCAGAAAACATGTCTGAAGCAGCAAACTAAAATGCAACATTAACGCATCATGCAGATATAGAACGGAGGCTTCTATATTCCAACACATTAAAGGTGACGAGAGGAGCTCATTTGATTGGTGAAGATTTGACTCGGCTGTGTTATACCCAAACACGCCTTCTCTTGCCATTTGCGCCGGCAGGAGGGACGGAGGTGGGAAAGAGGAGTATTTGCGCCTGGCAACGCAGGGCACGAAATTGCAACATACGCCTGGACACACCCCGTTGGTGCGGCGCACCCCCCATTCGCCGGGCCTGTGCCTAGTCTATGAATTTAGAGCCCAGTGTGTCCCGCAATGCACATACAATGCCAGTAGTTGCTGCCTCTTCATTTCTGCTTGTGCTCCTGAATGCATCCCTGACATATTCGCTGCTCCATCGTAGGTTTGACCTCTTAAATAAGCGATGGGATTGTTAAGCCTCAAGAGAACATCCCCAGCCATTCTAGCAATTGCCTCTCCAGTAGTACCTGGGACCTCATATAAGCCAACAAAAACCTCACGAGGCACTCGGTCCTGGTCCACAGATCTGATACATGTGGACTCCTGCTCTACAACACAGATATCCTGAGTCCCATCTATAACGATGGAGTGTTGCATGACGGGTAAAGCCTGGATTGACTGTGCAATACCTCTGACAGTGCTGTTTCCTAATAACTCCAAAATCTCATTTTGCACTTGTGGAGATGTATTGTCTTGAGAGCAGGACAGCCAGTCAGAGAGGCGGGTATCTCGCTTGGCTTTCTGTTTCAATTTTTGGTAAAAATGACCTTCTTCGGAACCGTGCCCTCGCAATGCCAAGCCCTGTCTTGCGAGGTACTGTGCAAAATCTACAATGCACTCTAGGCAGTGCTTAGCATTTTCTTGCTGTTTTGCCCATGCACTTGAGAGTTGTGACTCTATTGGGGTTGCCTCTTGGCTACTGACTTGTGACTGCTTGGTGGTGAGGTTTGCTATTCTCATGGCATTGAAATCTAGTATGAGCATTTTTCCAATTAGCAAATCCCTTTGAGGAGAATGCCGGGTCTGATTTTGTGGACAGTGTACTTTTCTTTATTGTGTATGTTTTCATACAGTGGAAGCAAAGGATTCCCTTCACTGTTGGGCTATAGTGAAGCCACGGATATTGGGCCGGATCTACTAAGATCCCAATTTGCGTGTACTAATTTGCGCGTGCAATCTAGAATTTTGCGTGTGGGGCTGAACCGCATTTGCAGGTGATTTACTAAGAGTGATTGCGCAAATGGAAACAGGGGCAAACGTGTTGGACACACCCTATTTAAATGAGGGCTTTGCGTGTTTCATGGTTTGCAGCATGGAGAGTTTGGAGAGAAGAAAGCGCAAAATGAAATTCGACCTTATGGAATTAGAGGTGTTGGTAGATGAAGCCAATAAACACGTGAATAAGCAACAGCAAAGAAATCTGACTGTCGCACAAAGGAACGCCATATGGGCGGAAATCTGTAAAAAAGTAAATGCTGTGGGTAAAACGATGCGAACAGTGAATGAAGTGAAAAGACGATATCAAGATATCCGAAGACGAACAAAAGAAAAATTGGCGTATCATAAAACATCTGCAAAGAAAACAGGTGGGGGCACAGTGGATGAGATGCCTCTGACCAGCATTGAGGAACAGGTGCAGTTAACGTTCTGCGGGGGGCACAAGCTGCACATGGGTGCAGTCAATCGCCCCTATAACTCTAGGAAATCCAGCTACTGCAAAAAAAAACCTTGTTTGGTCTCATTCAATAAGTGCCGAGTGCGTGGAAACCTAATGAACTTGGCCATCCGGCGCGACATGGCATTTAGGACTTCAGACAGCACATCTGAAAAACGGGACTGGGAGATCCCAGCTGTAATAGCTACCGTACGCTGGAATGACCCAGATGCAAAAAAATGCAAACTTGCAAGGAGTTTTTATTTATTTATTTATTTATTTATTTATTCATTTATACGTTGCATCTGTTACAGACATTATAAAATCGGAAAAATGTGTACAGACAAGATAAAATACAACAAAATCCGTTATATCCGGTAAAATATATCACTTTGTACAAACACATAAAATGTACAATCACAATAAAATACCGCAGGTAAATAAGTTAAAAACGTATGTAGGGCCTACTTGAATATAGATTAATGTTAAAAACCTCTAAGTAGTGCATTAAGAATGGATCTGTTAGTATTGGTGAGATTAGACAATAAAAATTTAACGCTGTCATTGAGACCTATATTTGAAGTCGTTTTAGACGTATGTATTTTTAATAAATTATCATAATAATTATTTCTACAAAGAAAGCTCCACAGGTCAAAATCCAGGAAGGTGTTAACTCTGTCAATTAATGTTCTCTTAATCAGCGGTTTCTGAATTAAATCGGCGTAGAAATTGCGTGTGATCGAAGAACTAAGAAGACAAGATCTCAAAAGATTTCCGGCTCTTTTGTGTAGTATATTTTCGACAAGGCCAATTTGCAAATTTGTGAATATTGGATAATTTCGACAGTTATAATTTAGGCCTAGCATATTTTTGACCAATTTTCCCTGACATAGATAATGATCTTATATTATGCTTGTTTATATAGATAGCTTCACAACCATATAATAATGCAGGTTTGACAACCGTATTAAACAGATGTGCTGCTGTATCCGGCTTGAGACCGTCTTTAACCCAACTGGTTGCAAACCATAATAACTCCGCCTGGCAGTACTTATACGTATATTGACATGTGAATCACCCCCGAAACGACCTAACTGAGCGCCCAAATATGTTATATTGTCCGAATTGGACAGTCAAACATTATGTACCACTCAGGTTCAGAAATGAATGGGTTAGTACCGTATATCGATCAGGTTGTTTTGGCAGGATTAAAACGTAATCCCTGTTTACAAATCAACTCACAAGCAGTATTAATTAGGTTTTGCAACCCAGTCACTGAAGTAGACGCAATTAAAATATCATCTGCGTAACTAAAAACATTGTATGAGTGATTGTTAATAATAATCCCATTATTAGACGAGGCTAGCACATCAATAAGATTTTTATAGAATATATTGAACAGTAGAGGTGAGGTAAGACCACCTTGTCGCGTGCCTCTAGCTATCTTAATACGAGGACCAAGATTATTATTCCATTTTACTCTCACAAACATATCTTTATACCAGTTATATAAAAGTTTCCAAGAGGGATCAGGAATAATGGTCATAGATTTGCAGAATAGCACGCTATGTGGGATATAATCAAATGCGCCTTCTGTATCCAAGCTGCAGAAAAATACATTAGACCCCTGTGAGTGCATAAAAGTAGCTACGTCGTGTGCAAGAGTAATTGCCATATTAGTGCTCCGGTTGGGAACAAATCCGAATTGATATTCACTATTAAAAAAAAATCGTTATTGTCTATGATATACATTTCGATAATTTTTGACAATATAGGAGAGAGAGTTTTGAGAGAGAGAGTTTTGTCATTGCAGGTATTGCGTGACTCCTTCTCGTGGCTGGCTCCAAATCCTCTCTGAGTTCCTCCAACAGCTCCAAAATGGCAGTGCTGGATAGGCGATATGTTTTAATGATTTTTTCCTCGTTCATTCCAAAAACGTTCACACAAGGGTGAAAAATGCGTTCTCTGCGTCTCCTTTCATGATTTCGATGTCTCCTTCTTGCTACAACTGTAGCCATGTGTGCGCAATTACGCATACAAACCGTTTGCACCTCCTTTTGACACGTGTTAAAATATAGACGCAGATTTTATTAGCAAAATTTCTTTCAGGTTTGATAAATCAATTTGCGCGTGCTAAATTAATATATTTACATTTTCTCCTCCCAACACACGCACAATTGCGTGTAAACGCCCCATGTTGCATATTCATTGTGGCAGACGTACTAACTGGATGCAGACGTGCTATTTTGCACCTTTGAAAGAGGCAACCCTTACTGTGCACTGTTAGTAAATCAGTTTGTACATTTTTTTGCGTGTGCAATGAGTTTGCACACGTTTTTATACACGCAAAGCTTTTGTATTTCCGGCCCATTGTCTGTACCCATTTTCCTGAAAGTAAAGGACCTTATTGGGCAATGTTCGAACACAAATTAATTTAAGATGAGGTTGATTTGGCTTGCTCTCAATATAAAGAATGTCTCCAGTTCTACACTGTTCTTCACTGTCTTCAAACTCCTCGCCCTCACTGCTGGCCTCACCTGGCCCCTCCCTGAACTAGGCCCACAACCTGGCAAGATTGCTGCAGCACCCTAGTGAAATAAAACATGGTGCCAGCATGACATTAACTTTGTACAATGCATTACCTACTGTACAAAAGCAATCAAGCATATACAGTAAAACATTTAGTATAGCACAATGTCAAATTTACCAGTAGCCCTGAATCCTCCCTATCTGAGCTACAGCGACAACCTGGCTGGGGTTCCTCTGTCACCTGATAAACAAAATATTGATGCCATGAGCAGTGACACAGCAGGACAAGTATTGAAGACCAGTAGTATTCACTAGGCCTACTTTTAATATGACAACTTGCTAACACTTAAAATTAAATTAACCACCATGTCCTTATTCAAGTTCACCTGCTGCTGTGAACCTGCCACTCCGCTGCTGTCTGAGAAAGGAGACTGTTATGTTGCTTCTTCTGTCACCTGAGTAATGAGAAAATAACAAATCAATCGCCGTTAAAGACCTTTGCACACCAAGTCCATTTTTTTTCATCCAAATTTTCCTCACTGTCAATCACGCTTACACACTGAATCCGAAACTTTAGTCCGCCATAAAAAGTTTCGGAATGGGTTCAATTTTCTGCCTTTTTTCGCATCTGTCAAACGCAATTGCCCAGCAAAAAGACAGACAAAAGACAAGCTTGGGAATTTAGTCTCGTATCCTGAATTTTCGCAACTAACGGAATAAAAACGCATTGGACTCTGTGTGCAAGTTTTTGTGGATAACGATTTTTTTCGGATTTAAAAAACGTGTACTAAAAATACGGACTTGGTGTACAAAGGCCTTAAGAGTGAGAAAACGTATGGAAACGATGTTTTGCATTGCATTCATTAGCGGTTGCCGATGAAAGGGGACTGTTTTCCTCAGGTGACTTACACTTTGGTGAAATAACTTCTAATGACCACCTTTCTTTTCTTGCCCAACATCCATAGACATATGCACTATCAACACTGGCGAAACCTGCAAGCGAAACAGTCTACAGGGAGCTAAGCCAATATTGGTATGGAGACGTCCATACGGTCCGTACACAATTCTACGCCATTGAGATAAGCTAAACCTCCAAGGAATATTCACGCACGTAACTTCATGGCTCAGCCTGTTGTGCCATAAATAATTATATCCCCGAACGGCGTTCCGGGGATATTATGTTTTTGGCCCGACCGCCGCCGCGCCGCCCTACGTGTTCACGTGATAATCAATAATATTTCAATTAAAAATTTCGCGTTTTGCATATAAGTAAGTATCATAAAGAGGAAGAACTGATTTGATTTTGGACAATTTACAATGTCTAGATTGGCCACCAGGGGCCAAAAACCGAAAAATCACTGTTTTTATTATATCTCTGGAAATATTTGTCCAATTGACCTCAAATTAAGTGCAAATGAAAGGTCATGACCTGAGGATGTGTCCCGCGATGACATTGTACCTGTTTGGTTCAAAATTTTGACACAAGGTGGAGCTTTGTCACATAAAATTCACCATTTTTGCCATATCTTTGGAACCATTTGTCCAATTGACATGAAATTATGTGCAACTGCAAGTTCATGACCTCACAACATGTCAGATGATGACACCATACCTGTATGGTTCAATATTTTGCCACCAGGTGGCGCTTTGTGATGGAAAATTACCATTTTGGCCATATCTTCAGAACCATTTGTCCAATTGACCTGAAATTAAGTTCAAATGAAAGTCTATTCAAGGATTGGGGAATTGGAGGATTGGGGGTGTTCGGGGGTATACCCCAAGCCGTCGCCTCTGACAGCATAAGCCTAGTTTACAAAGAATAATGAGTACACGAATAAATGAACAGAAGTAATTTCATTTTCATTAAGAAAATTTACAAAGAACCAATGTGGAGTCACAATGAAATACAATTGAAATAACATTTGTACTGTTTGAAATACAAAACCCAAAACCAGTGAAGTTGGCACGTTATGTAAATCGTAGATAAAAGCAGAATACAATTATTTGCAAATCCTTTTCAACTTATATTCAATTGAATACACTGCAAAGGCAAGATTTTTAATGTTCAAACTGAGAAGGTTTATATTTTTTTTGCAAATAATCATTAACTTAGAATTTAAAGGCAGCAACACATTGCAAAAAAGTTGGCACAGGGGCCTTTCTACCACTGTGTTACATCGCCTTTCCTTTTAACGATACTCAGTAAACGTTTGGGAACTGAGACCAATTTTTGAAGCTTTTCAGGTGGAACTCTTTCCCATTCTTGCTTGATGTACAGCTTAAGTTGTTCAACAGTCCGGGGTCTCCGTTGTCGTATTTTACGCTTCATAATGCGCCACACATTTTCAATGGGAGACAGGTCTGGACTACAGGCAGGCCTGTCTAGTACCCGCACTCTTTTACTACGGAGCCATGCTGTTGTAACACGTACAGAATGTGGCTTGGCATTGTCTTGCTGAAATAAGCAGGGGCGTCCATGAAAAAGACGTTGCTTGGATGGCAACATGTTGCTCCAAAACCTGTATGTACCTTTCAGCATTAATGGTGCCTTCACATATGTGAAAGTTGCCCATGCCTTGGGCACTAATACACCCCCATACCATCACAGATGCTGGCTTTTGAACTTTGCGCCTATAACAGTCCGAATGGTTCTTTTCTACTTTGGTCCGGAGGACACGACGTCCAGAGTTTCCAAAAACAATTTGAAATGTGGACTCGTCAGACCACAGAACACTTTTCTACTTTGCATCAGTCCATCTTAGATGAGCTTGGGCCCAGCGAAGCCGGCGGCGTTTCTGGGTGCTGTTGATAAATGGCTTTCGCTTTGCATTGTAGAGTTTTAACTTTCCCTTGCAGATGTAGTGACGAACTGTAGTTACTGACAGTGGTTTTCTGAAGTGTTTCTGAGCCCATGTGGTGATGTCCTTTACACACTGATGTCGGTTTTTGATGCAGTACCGCCTGAGGGATCAAACGTCACAGGCATGCAATGTTGGTTTTCGGCCTTGTCGCTTACGTGCAGTGATTCTCCAGATTCTCTGAACCTTTTGACGATATTACAGACCGTAGATGATGAAATCCCTAAATTTCTTGCAATAGCTTGTTTATCTACGATTTACATAACGCGCCAACTTCACTGGTTTTGGGTTTTGTAACATTTCTGTTTGAAATTACTTCAGTTCGTACGTGTGTGTACGTATATACCTTCTGGTCCGTCCCATAACCAGTCAGTGCAGATGTTTATGCCAGCGGACATGGAGCTGCTCTATTAATGCACGCAGTTACACTATTCTCTCACTAGATAGCACACCTGGACAGTTATTAAATATTCACCAGCAAGCCGACCTCGAACACAGTTTACAGTGAATTCATTCCCAACTCCCAACCCTGTTTTTCAAGATTTGCAAAAATGAAACTCCTCAGCTAAGCCTCCTGTGCAAACTGCTCAATATACTAGCCTATACTATCGATCCAGCAACTCCAAAAATGCTCTCTTGTGACTGAAAAATTTGTTGTCCTCTGAATGTCAGAAAATTTGACATTATATTCATACTGTGATTCTTTTATTGCTATCATTTATCCTCTATTGTTTCCCTCATGCAGAGGTACTTCTGGGCCAGGACGCAAATCCACGACCACCACAAATCCATAGTACCCCCAAACACTCCGTCCGGGGCTACAATAATGTCTTTCATTTCCCATTTACCACTAAAGCTTTAATTGAGAATTTTTTACAGCAAATCTGAGAGGTTCATGTGGGAGCCATTTCTTGAATTGGCACAGAATGACCCTATTAACACTTGTTGTGATAATTTTATTTTCGAATGTGCCTTCCATAATTCAGGAAATTATAGCTAATTAGTCACTGTTTGGTGGCCTCTGGTATGCAACACACAGCCATACAAGTTTCATTTGCAACTTCATAATAAATAAAAAGCAATTCTGTGTTTTGCTTTTTGTGTCGCCTGCAAAGCATAGCGGCACATAGGGATCACTTTGTTCGGCGTCTGTCTGTCCGTCCGTCTGTCTGTCTGTCCGGTCGTCACACTTTCAGTTGGTAGTCACACTTTCACATAAGCTTCGCAGGCGGCACATGTGTTCACCTGAACACTCTAGTCTTTTTCCCTGGCTGCACTGAAAACATACCAAACCATGACTTCAAAATTGAGGTATGTACCAAACCGAGACTTTAGTGTTCTGTTACACACGCATCCTCGCATGCGCACTCAGGCCAACTGAAAATGCTCACTATTGTGTTTGTGTTTATTATTGTGGTTTGTTCACTGGGGTCTATATTTTCCATATTTCATGTCCCTGTACAATATTGGGGTTTGTGCTTTGCTATGCTCCCCTTGAACCTTGAGTGCGTGCGTATGTGCCTGCATGTTTGCGTTTAGAAATGCATTCATGACCGTATGTGTGCTCTCCTTTTTGTGCTAAATTTCAGGGGTAAGATGCATATCCAGGAGCAGATTGAGGAGCGAATGGAGGAGAGACGGCTGCAGGAAGAGATGAAACTGCAGGAGAAACAGAAACTGCTGGAAAACCTAGAAAAAATCAGACAGGATGAGTTTGAGGTAAAGTCAGTGCGTGAAGAGGGGCATTGTTTCTTTTCAGCAAGTGTTTTGATTCGAGTCCAGTCATTGTTACATGACAATCTACAATTTGACTTAAACTGTCATGCTGCCCATTTCTGTGAGTAAACCTTTTATGCCTTGAGCCGCTGGTTCAAAAATGACATGTGTTGGGGTAATTCCTCGCACAGAACACCAATGTTGGGGAAATGCATGGAATGGCGACACCTTTGTCGTGATAATGCCCGAGCAGTGGCGACGTTGTCGTACATGCAATGGCACGTCATTCAAGGGCGCCGGCTGTTGGGGTTACACCTCACAGGTGGACACCATGTGTTGAGGCAGTTTGCGAAATGATATTACTAATTTGACTATCAAAAACATATAATATTGTAATGTTAATATTACATATTAATATGAATACCTCGGGGCACCACCCTTCCTTAGTGAAGGGAAAACGATAGCCAATTAATAAAACCTCAGTCTCAATATCCGCTAAGCTATTAATGTGGAAATTAATTAATAATTAAATTAATAATTGTTACCAACTTACCTAAAAAATAGCTAGATTGAAGGATTCGGAGTTCTACATAGAAGCAATTTCATTCACTCTTGTACAACATTAATAACCACATTTTAAGTATATTTATTTAAATTAAACAAATGAAACACACAATCTAAACTAAACACTAACACTATATGCATAATGAAGGAGGTGTGTGTGTGTGTGTGTGTGTGTGTGTGTGTGTGTGTGTGTGTGTGTGCGTGCGTGCGTGTGCGGGTGTGGGTGAGAGAGAACAAAGGGATGATCCCAGGTGCTCTGCTGACCAAGTGAAGTTCATTCCCATTCAAAGGAAATACATACAAAGAAAGTGAAGTTTTGACTCACTTTGGAGCAGATTTTCAAAAAAAAAAAACAAGCAAAGAAAAAAATAATAAATACAAATATTAGGTAAAAATGGGAAAAGTAAAAAGAGCAAAAACCCCAGCAATTATTTACACAAGAAAAATGCTTTTACCTGCCTAAATAGGAGCATGCTCCCAGGATTTAAACCCTGGTCTCTCAGGGGAAAGCGCAATGTATATCGCCGTCAAATTGCCGATATAAAGAGAGGGAGACAACAGAGCACGTCATGCACCCCAGTTTAGCGTTTGTACTGCCGCCTGTCTGAGTACTTATGCATAATGGTGCAAGGATTCTCAGTCAGAAAAGACTTTGAAAACGACTGTTGAATATTTAGCGGATAATCATACTGAAAATACGGCAAACAAACCAGCTAAGCATTTATATTGTCACGCTCTTTATCTACCTGCAAATGGCCCATGGACTCAGTTTGACACAGCGGGAACGCAAGGCTCTATCTCAGGCTAAGTTTGTGCCATTATGTTGGTTTAGGGCTCGTTGGAAACGTCTGAGCCCATAAAATCAAACTGACAGCATGACAAGGCGATCACAGAGAGGACAATTTTCCCTTCTCATCCCAGCCTCTCAGAGAGATGCGCAGCTCAAGAGGGATTCTTCTAGGAAGACAAGGCCGAGGCCTTGAGGGGTCACATTTGCATGACGTGGACATCTCGCATATTCACATGTGACATTGAAAGAGGTCAGGAAATCTCATGTACCCTATATAAACTGCAAGCACGCCCAGCAGCAAGTCTCCTTTAAATTGAAAATCATCTGTTGGCATTGTTGAAAGGGTGGGAGGAACCATTCCACACAGGTCAGCAGACTATCGTCAGTCTAGAGGAGATATTCGAAAAGTGAACCAAAAGCCTATATATATGTACACACTCTGGCGCGGATTAATTCACAGGCTGACCTAGGCTGTAGCCTAGGGGCCTCACGTGTGCAGGGGCCCCGGATTGGCCAGGCTATTTTTAATTATTTTAAATTTATCTCAGCAGAAACGAGAGAGAAAAAAAAAATGTCTGTTGGACCATAAAACAAATATACAGCTGATTGGATAGATGTGATGCCTCATCTCTCCAATCAGCTGTAGTGGTAAGTTATTTTGAAATACGTCACTGCTTTTGCTGGACAGCATAGCAGCAAAATGTCACATAACGTTAAAAAATATGACGCCGGAGCGCGTTTAAAAGAACAGCTCGACTAAGAGGTTAAAAAAAATCCCTAAATTGATGGGATATTTTGACCCTTCATCCAGTCAACAACAAGGCGCAGAAGATGAAACACCTGCAGCGTCGGGATCCTTTGCTGTTGCCGCAAAGCTCATCTCCTCGGTAGGCTAACTGTTAATATTACAGCGAATGGAAAGAGTAACGTTGCCATATTCAACCTCGACCATGAAGTCAGTACTTTTTCTGCTTACCTTGATGTTCGATTACCCAGAGAAACAGTCACGTGTGTAAAAACATCAAGTGTACATCCAGTCGAGAGAATTCATAGTTCAATTTCTAGTGCTGCTATAGACTTTGGGGGGCGGGGGGCACAGCTACATCATTTTAAAACAATTATTATTCCTGACTTTAACAATACATTCACTCCGAAAACACTCCACAGTTTCAGACGTTGCTAGTTCTCCCCGTTAAAATGAGGCAACTCGCACTTTGGTGTATTTAAATCAGCGTTATTGAAAATTGCAGGCAGGCGTATCAAACGGCCTTTTATTACATTTCAACAATTTAAACGATCATGAAGCGCAGGCTTGACTGCCTGATGCGCCGATAAAGTAGCGCAGAAGTTATAGAGCAGTTTGCCTTTCATAAAGCAAAGGCCTGTTTATAAGTAAATAATTTTTTCTGTACTGAATGTAGCCCATTATTTTCTCGCTAGTTTGATTGCATGGCGAGTAAAGCCGTGTCTTCAATTGCCAAGAGATAATTATTATGATCGGAAAACGTGTCAATAAAGGAAGACAACCAGCCCGCAAGACTATTTGTTGTTCAAATGGGATGCGTCTGTGCCCTCCCTCCCAAATCCCAGTTCTGATGCCAACACTGACCAGCAGCCATGTCACTGAGGGATGGGCCTGAACACTTTGTAATTGAAATCCGTGTGCTTGTGAATATTCACAAACTGACCCGGGAGTGCCATCTAGTGATAGAATATTGTAACTGCGTGCATAAATTTGCAGCTCCATGTCTGCTGGCGGACACATCTGCACACAAGGGTTGAAGGGCTACTTCTATGCACTGGGTCCTCTGCTTGTTTATAGTGTTTTGTTTGTAATTTTCTATTTCTTATTTTATGTAGCTGTGATGTGGTGGTAATTTTGTAACTGTGGCAGTCCAACCACTTGAATAAATGTAGAGGAAACACCATAGCTTTGGCCGTCTCTGTGTGTGTGCCAGGTCACCTTAGTATTTGTGTATGGGCCATTAATGGCACAATAAGTGAATTTTCCGGTAAGAGTTGGGGGGTGGGGCCCACACAAAGAGTAGCCTAGGGGCCCATAACCACCTTAATCTGCCTCTGTACACACTATCACCATAACCAAACTAGAGTTGTTCACTTGAGTGGGAATGTGACTCCTCAAGGCCTCGGCCTTGTCTTACGAGAAAAATCCCTCGCGACTTGCACATCTCTCCGAGATGTTGGGACGAGAGGGGAGAATTCTTCTTCGTAAGCCTTCGGCCTTTCGGGGTCACATTTGCATGTTTAAAGAAAATGACAACAGATGCAAAACCCATTTCCACTGACTGAATGAATATTACTGCAACAAGCACATATTTAGCTTGGAACTGTCTCTGGAAAAGTTGCTTCTGGATGACCAGTATCTATGTCCCGATGGTAGAAACGTATATAAACGTTTCTGACAAAGCCCAGTTCGCAACAGACATGACTGTCTGTCATAGAAACACCCACACGAACAGCATAAGATGTTGAGGCAAATCTATAAGAATGAGCCTAGAATGTGAATACCAGCTTCAGACAAAACACAACACAGCCATCGCGATATGGAAGCAAATCACCATCAAAAATTTTATATGAAATTAACAATTGATCACAATTATGTTTCATCCTAATCCTTACAATATATTAATCAAGAGTATGAACAACACATAATTTCTTGTTTGGGAACTTAAGTCTCACAGGCTTTGCCAATTGATCTGTTTTACTTGTTTTAAACAAAACATCTATATCAAACCAAATAGAATCATCAGAACTTTTATGCATGTGAGAAAAACTTAAGGCTTGCAAAGTCTGTACTCTTTGTGCAGTCACCAATGCAAGCAAGGCTGTAAGCCGCCATGTAAGAATCTTCAAGGAAAGACTTTCTTAAGGCCAGCATATCTTAATATTCTCGAATAACAGACACTTCCTAAGTGTATGTATATATGGGCTTTGGGGGTTTATGCTCGAATGCACCCTTCATTAGATGCCAAACAAAAGTTGTCAGAAAGACAACAAAGCTCGCCGGGGCAAGGTTAAAGTTTTTCTGCACGCGGACGGACACGGACGCCGGGGGTACGACAATAGCTCTCCGGACGTTACTTGTCCCGGCGAGCTAATAAGGACATCTTAAAAATTACAAGCAAGACATAACGTTTGCAACAACATCAACCTGTGAGTACTTAATGCACTATAAGATAGTGTAATTGCTATTTTAGCTCGGTAGTTCGAAATTTCCGTAACGTTCAACCAAAATGGATTGACTTCTCTCTCATGACACCAAATAAACAAATATTTGAATAAATAAATATTTTTTTTTCCATGTGTAATCATATTTATTGCTGGTTGATCTACGCCACGACCTTGTGATGAGATGCACTGCTTCTGGCGAAAATGCCTCCTGAACCGAGGTGTCTCCACAAACACAGCAAACGACTCAATTTGATTCTGGCAAAGTTAAGAGATCTTCTCTCTGGGCAACAGTGTTGTATAATCTTATCAGCATCTCTAAAAGAACCAGAAACCATGGCTGCGTAGGCCAGTGAGGAATGACCAGAATTACTTTTGGAGTTTTGTCTTCTTGTACTAGAAAATTCCAGCAGAAATTTCGAATGTGCCTGCTACTCTACATGTACAGTGTTAGAGGTGGTTGCCAGCATCCTGGTATACAGTAGATATCATGTTCAGGGTGGTTGCTACGGCGTTGCTAGGCTGTTGCTATGGTGTTCTGGGGGGTTGCTAGGGCATTGCAAGGTGGTTGCTACGATCTTCTGGGTGGTTGATGGGCAGTTGCTATGGTATTCTGACTGGTTGCAAGGGCATTGCAAGGCAGTTGCTATGGTGTTCTGGGTGGTCGCTGGGGCATTGCTAGGCAGTTGCTAAGGTGTACTGGCAGGTTGTTAGGGCGTTGCTAGGCAGTTGCTATGGTGTTCTGGGTGGTAGCTAGGGCATTGCTTAGCAGTTGCTATCGTGTTCTGGGTGGTTGCTAGGGTGTTCCTAGGCGGTTGCTATGGTGTACTGGGTGGTTGCTAGGGTGTTGCTAGGCATTTGCTAAGATATTTTGTGTGGTTGCTAGGGCATTGCTAGGCGGTTGCTATGGTGTTCTAGGTGGTTGCTAGGCAGTTACTATGGTGTACTGGGTGGTTGCTGGGGCGCTGCTAGGCAGTTGCTATGTTGTTCTCAATTGTTGCAAGGGCATTGCTATGGTGTTCTGAGTGGTTGCTAGGGCGTTACTAAGCAGTTGCTATGGTGTTTTGGGTGGTTGCTAGGGCGTTGCTAGGCAGTTGCTATGGTATTCTGAGTGGTTGCTAGGGGGTTGCAAGGCAGTTGCTATGGTGTTCTGGGCGGTTGCTAGGGCATTGCTAGGCAGTTGCTATGGTATACTGGGTGGTTGCTAGGGCATTGCTAGGTGTTTGCTATGATATTTTGGGTGGTTGCTAGGGCATTGCAAGGTGGTTGCTATGGTGTACTGAGTGGTTGCTAGGGCGCTGATCGGCGGTTGCTATGTTGTTCACAGTTGTTGCAAGGGCATTGCTATGGTGTTCTGAGTGGTTGCTAGGCCGTTGCTAGGCAGTTGCTATGGTGTTCTGGGTGGTTGCTAGGGCATTGCTAGGCAGTTGCTATGGTGTTCTGAGTGGTTGCTAGGGCGTTGCTTGGCAGTTGCTATCGTGTTCTGGGCGGTTGCTAGGGCGTTACTAGGCAGTTGCTATGGTATACTGGGTGGTTGCTAGGGCGTTGCTAGGCAGTTGCTATGGTATACTGAGTGGTTGCTAGGGCATTGCGAGGCGGTAGCTATGGTGTTCTAGGCGGTTGCTATGGTGTACTAGGTGGTTGCGAGGGCGCTGATCGGTGGTTGCTATGTTGTTCTCAGTTGTTGCAAGGGCATTGCTATGGTGTTCTGAGTGGTTCCTAGGGCGTTGCTAGGCAGTTAGTATGGTGTTCTGGGTGGTTGCTACGGTGTTGCAAGGCAGTTCCTAAGGTGCACCGGGTGGTTGCTAGAGCATTGCTAGGTGGTTGCTATGGTGTTCTGGGTGGTTGCTCGGGAGTTGCTGAGTGGTTGCTATGGTGTTCTAGGTGGTTGCTAGGGCGTTGCTAGGCAGTTATTATGGTGTTCTGGGTGGTTGCTTGGGCGTAGCTAGGCGATTGCTATGTGTTCTGAGTGGTTTCTAGGGCGTTGCTAGGCATTTGTTATGGTGTTTTTTGGTTGCTAGGGTGTTGCTAGACAGTTGCTATGGTGTTCTGAGTGATTGCCAAGGCATTGCTAGGTGGTTGCTATGGTGTTCTGGGTGGTTGCTTGGGCGTAGCTAGGCGGTTGCTATGTGTTCTGAGTGGTTGCTAGGGCGTTGCTAGGCAGTTGTTATGGTGTTCTCTTTGGTTGCTAGGGTGTTGCTAGACGGTTGCTATGGTGTTCTGAGTGATTGCTACTGCATTGCTAGGTGGTTGCTATGGTGTTCTGGGTGGTTGCTAGGGCATTGCTTGGCAGTTGCTATGGTGTTCTGAGTGATTGCTAGAGCATTGCTAGGTGGTTGCTATGGTGTTCTGGGTGGTTGCTAGTGTGTATTTTAAATATTGTAAGCAATAAGTAATAACACACTCAGTCAAAGGCAGTTGTTATTAGTTTATACGTGCACAGGAAGCCACATTACAGACAAAAGTCCTAGGTGGAGACTCCCAGAAACGGGGGTGACCACAGATCTTAATCAAAACAGGAGGGGAGGAGTTACAGTGAACAAAGAGAAAGGGCCGGAAGGTTACAGTAAGCAAATCCTTATATAAACAGCTACACCTACAGTTCAGGAGGTACACACTATGAAATAAAAATTTCCACAACAATATTCCCCCCTTTCGGTCCTAATGGACCGACCACTAGATGTGGTACATTTAATAGCAGAACCTAACATTGAAGTCTTTTTGAACAACATCAAAATCACAAGACTGCTGACAGACACTTTGAAGTTGACGGTGGCCTCTCGATTGAATCTATCAGACTTAGTCTTGGAGAAAACATGTATGGTGACTGTTAATCCGTGGGGATCCCTCTCAACGATAACACCTGTAAAAAATTCCTATCTATGAAATTTTATTTAAAACTAAGCTAAGAAGAGCGAAATCGCTCTATATAGGTGTAATAATTAAGAGGGCCTACACTGATACAAAAACCTTCCCGGTTTTTGACTTGGGAAAGAAAAAAGCAGCAGCGTAGGTATGGATTATGGGAAGTTAAGGAAGTTACTTGAACCCAAGTAAGGAGCTAATGGGTTTTGTGGTTCTATAGATTCTTCTGCTAAAGAGTGGCTATAACTTTGCACCATAATTGTAACAGGTGGCTTCATGCACAAAGAAAATAATACAGTTTTCAGACAATTAATTTACAGAGTGAATATGATGATAACTATGAAAAGATACAGGACATAATGCATTATTTCAGTGCCGGTATCTGTTAACCAGTCATTTCAATCTTTTGATCTGAGGAGGAGTTGTTGATGCCTTTAACACTGTTGGTGGTTGAGGCTTGCTGTCATTGTCTTCGGCGGCTGCCTGCTGCTGTTGGTTCCCGGTCTGGGAAGCGAGGTCGTCAGGGTACCCAGATGGTGTTGCTTGAATCCAGGCTATAGCTCGAACCAGCAGGATAATCACCAACACTCATTTTTTATCTGCTGCTGGCAGATAAGACATCTTTTGCACCACAGCGCTGCTTACTGTGTTGCCCCAGGAGCAAACCATAAATTGTTTATAGCAGCAATCATCCCCCTTTGCTCACATGGCTAGCACCATGTGACACTTGAGCCAGAATAGGTAGTATTGCACGGGAGCTACAATACGACCATCAGGGTGTCACCAGATGTCATCAGAACCTTTATGACACCCCACAGATAACCATGTTGCCCACTCAGCCTCAGCGCGATTCTGTAAAACAGCGACATCATTAAGAGAGGGGACAGGGTCCTCCAAAACTTTTTGAGGATTTTGGTTAGCCAACAGGGAAGGTGTGGCCGCGGCATGTCAGGCACATGCATCAGCCCTAGCATTACCTTTAGCAACTAGAGAGGTGGAAGAGGAATGTGCTACACAATGTATAACAGCCAATTTAGCTGGAAGTAAACATGCTTCTAAGAGGTTGTTAACATATAATGCATTTTTAATGGTGGTTCCTGAACTGGTAATAAAACCCCTTTGTTTCCAAAGTGTACCAAAGTCATGAACAACATTAAAAGCATATTTAGAATCAGTGTAAATTGTAGCAGTCTTACCTTTGTATAAAATACATGCACAGGTGAGCGCAAATAATTCTGCTTTTTGAGCAGAGCAATCATTTGGTAATTTGGCACATTCAATAACATCATGATCAGTAACCACAGCATACCCAGCATTTAAATCCCTACCATTAGGATGTCTAGAAGAACTGCCATCTACATAATAAATGCATTCACTATTTGGGATTGGAGTTTGTTGTAAATCTGGTCTTGGAGCAGTAACAGCCAAAACGGTGTTTACGCAGTCATGAGTTAAATCATCATCTGAATACAATGGAATAAACGTTGCAGGGTTGATAGGAGGTGAACGCTTGATGGTGAGGTTAGGATTTGCCAATAAGGTTGCTGTATAGATGGAGTTCCTGGAGGAAGATAAATGTTGAGTGGTAATTTTCTGTAACAGAATAGATACTGAATGAGGAACATGCAATGTGACTGGAGAATCAAAAGTGATTGTTGAACATTTAGAGACACAGAGAGCTGCAGCTGCTACTGCACGCAAACAGGAGGGGAGGCCTCGGGCTACATTATCAAGTTGGGCTGAATAATAAGCAACAGGTCTTTGTGACCCTCCATGTTCTTGCGTTAGAACGGCAGTGGCAAAACCTTCTTTTTCTGAGACAAAAAGAGAGAAAGGTAGTTTATAGTCAGGCAATCCTAGTGCAGGTGCAGACAGTAGGGCAGTTTTCATATTGTTAAAAGCTATAGTTAGCGCTGGAGTCCATTCTATCAAATGTGGAGCATCTGTGCTAGTTGCATCTCTGAGAGGGCGATCAAATATAGCATAATCATTAATCCATTGTCTACAATAGTTAGCTGCTCCTAGAAAAGACATCATTTCTACAGCGTTGCTAGGCTGTTGCTATGGTGTTCTGGGGGGTTGCTAGGGCATTGCAAGGTGGTTGCTACGATCTTCTGGGTGGTTGATGGGCAGTAGCTATGGTATTCTGAGTGGTTGCTAAGGCGTTGCTAGGCAGTTGCTATGGTGTTCTGGGTGGTTGCTGGGCCGTTGCTAGGCATTTGCTAAGGTGTACTGGGAGGTTGTTAGGGCATTGCTAGGCAGTTGCTATGGTGTTCTGACTGGCTGCAAGGGCATTGCAAGGCAGTTGCTATGGTGTTCTGGGTGGTCGCTGGGGCGTTGCTAGGCAGTTGCTAAGGTGTACTGGGAGGTTGTTAGGGCGTTGCTAGGCAGTTGCTATGGTCAAGTCAAGTTTATTTATAAAGCACATTTAAAACAACAGAAGTTGAACCAAAGTGCTGTACAGTGGCAATTGGCAAAAAAAAAAAATATATAAAATGGGAAAACTAAAACAATTATAAAATCAATAAACAGTTAAACGAAGTCAACATAAAAGAATACACATATAAAACAGACAGAAGCAGATAAATTAATAAATAAAGATAAAAATGCACACAATTAATGGGACAGTCAAAAGACAAGCATAGAACTGCAACAGGAAAATGGTACAATAAAAAAAAAAAAACTTGACAAAGACAGATAAACAAGCGGATTAAAAAGAAAGAGAATAAAAATAAGTTTTCAGACGCGATTTAAAAATGGCAAGAGAAGGTGAGGACCTAATGTCTAGAGGTAGTCTATTCCACAGTTGAGGAGCCGCGACTGAAAAGGCGCGGTCACCTTTGGTTTTCAGGTTTGACCGAGGAACCAACAAGAGCAGTTTATTGGATGATCTTAGGGACCGTACAGTGGAGTAGGGCGAGACAAGATCTGATATATACCCTGGAGCCAAGCCATGGAGAGCTTTAAAAACAAATAATAAAACTTTGAAATCAACACGAAATTTAACTGGTAGCCAATGCAGGGCTGCCAAGACAGGGGAGATGTGGTCCCTCTTTCTCGACCCAGTTAAGAGGCGAGCTGCAGCGTTCTCAACTAACTGAAGTCGGGAGAGGCAGGACTGTGAGATACCCAAGTATAGAGAATTACAATAATCCAACCGACATGTGATAAAAGCATGGATAACAGTCTCCAGGTCTGCTTGGGAGAGCAGAGGTTTTAATTTAGAAATACGTCTGAGTTGAAAAAGCTGCTCTTAACCACTGCACTAATTTGATTCTCAAAATTGAGAGAAGAATCAAAGAAGACACCGAGATTTTTTATTACAGAGTGTGTGTTGACAGAGAGGGGACCAAGTTTTCCTTTAGTGATTTCAGACAAGCCAGGGGGCCCAAAAATAATAACTTCTGTTTTTCTCTCATTTAATTGAAGAAAATTGTTGTTCATCCAAGTTTTGACATCATTTAAACAATTGACTAAGGGCTGCAAGCAGGTTTGATCAGGTCTTAGGGAAAGGTACAGCTGAGTATCATCAGCGTAACAATGGTACGAAACCTTGTGTTTCTGGAAAACAGAGCCCAGTGGGAGCATATAAAGGGAAAACAGGAGGGGGCCTAAAATGGACCCTTGAGGAACACCACAGGTGATTGCAGCTGAGGACGAGGACAGACTTCCTATTTGTACAGAAAATGACCGGTCCTTTAAATATGATCCAAACCAATCATGTGCATTGCCCTGAATACCAACACTAAATTTAAGGCGGTCCAACAAAATGCCATGGTTGATGGTATCAAAGGCCGCAGAGAGGTCCAGTAATACGAGCACAACACAGGACCCTGAATCGAGAGATAATAACAGATCATTAGACACTTTCAAAAGTGCTGACTCAGTACTGTGAAAAGACCTGAAACCAGACTGAAACTTGTCAGTGATTTCATGTTGATTAAGATATGAAGAAAGCTGGTAAAAGACAACCTTCTCCAAAATTTTTGACAGGAATGACAACTTAGATACAGGTCTAAAATTATTTAGAACTGTGGTGTCGAGATTAGGTTTTTTCAAGAGCGGCTGGACCACAGCTTGTTTGAAACTGAGCGGAACTGACCCATGCTGCAGACTAGTGTTTATTATAGCCATAATGCTTGGCCCAATGATAGGCAGTAGCTCTTTGAGAAGACGAGAAGGCAAGATATCCAGAGTGCAGTTCGTGGGATGCATGTTTGAAATGATGTCACTGAGCTGAGAAAGAGAGATGGGCTGGAACTGGCTGAAAGAGCAGGATGGGGCAGTTAATGCAGATGGGTCATCACCAGAGGGAGAGATCTGAGAACGTATTTGATGGATCTTGTCTGTGAAAAACTTTAAAAAGACATTGCAAGTGTTGGAAGTTGCATCCGCAAAAATAGGTGAAGAGGGATTGGTGAGTTTATTTAGTGTACTAAACAGCACTTTTGGCCTATGTGAGTTCCTAGAAATAATATCCGAGAAATAGCTAATTTTAGCTGCTTTAACAGCATACTGGTATGATTTTAAACTGTTAATTAAAATTTGGTAGGAAACTTGAAGCTTGTCTTTTTTCCATTTGCGTTCTAGTTTTCTGCACTCCTGCCTGAGTGCGCGAGTAGTGCTGTTTAGCCAAGGCTGAGTTTGAGGTTTAGGTTTCCTAGGTTTCAGAGGAGCAACCTTAGTCAGAATATTAGCACATAATGTGTTAAACTGGCCAGCAGGCTCTTCAAAGGTAGTACAGGGAGAGGTAGTAATTTTATGGTCATCATGTATATCAAGGTACATATCGGAAAAGAGCTTAGCCGTAGAAGAATTGATGGAGTGAGTGAAATAAAAACAGCTGGAAACGTGCAGAACAGGGCAAGATAAGATGGAGTCAAACAGAACAGGTTTGTGATCAGAAATAGCAGCATCAACAACCATAACATTGTCAACAGGAAAACCTAATGAGAACACCAGATCGAGTATGACCATGTACATGAGTGGGGACCAATACAGACTGTGTTAAATTAAAAGATTCAACAAGATTCAAAAAGTCTTTCACCAGAGGGTTTGATTTACAGCAAACGTGAATGTTAAAATCCCCCATAATTAAAACCTTATCATAACGAGGTACAATGAAAGAAAGGAAATCAGAGAATTCTTGGATAAAATTCTTATTGAATTTGGGTGGTCTATAAACTAAAGCAACAAGTAAAGGGCTAGTTAAATCAACTGCAATCACTTGCGCTTCAAAACTAGAGAACTGATCGACTGACAGCTGCCTGCATTTGTACTGCCTTTTGAAAACTGTGGCCAAGCCACCACCTTTCCCGCTAGCCCTTGGGGAATTAAAAAAGCCACAATTAGGAGGAGAGAGTTCACACAGAGGGCTGGAGTCGCCGACGGTCAGCCAAGTTTCGGTTACAAATAGAAAGTCTAAACTCTGTGAAATAAAAAAGTCGTTCAAGATAAATGACTTATTTGACACCGATCGCGCATTTATCAATGCCATTTTTGCGGAGACCGTAGGTGAGGGAGATGCGGATGGATTTCGCCGGTATTCCAACTCGCGAAGATTTAGCTGATTCACGCCGTTATTTTTGACTCGCCGTCTTGCGGTGCATCGTGAGGACGAGAGGGGACGGATGACAGGAATGAAGCCGTCAGTGTTGATGCCGACAGGCGTGCAGAGACTGTGCCGAGCGCCGCGATGTACATAGGGTGGGCGGCGAGCAATTCCAAGCGCAACGCAAAGCTTATAAGTCCTGGACGGAAGACGAGACGAGAAGTTCAGGTGTAGGAGGTCCGATGTAGAATACCAGTAACCCATGGTGAGCAGCGAAAGCAGACCCAATGAGAGACACAATATACCGTGCCAGATGTTCCACAGGTCCCTTTTATATGCACAAAATATCAGGAGCGGACGAAGTGAATAAGACATTGGACCACTTTCCCTTGTCGCGTAAATAATTCGATACCTTCCGTCCGTATAATAAGCTCTCACACGGCCAAGTTGGAAGTAAAACCACGTTAGCTAGCTAGCAGCCAGTAATGGCACCCAGAAACCAGCGTTAAATTTAGAGAAGCAGTTGGAAAACTACCATCTCAAAACAAAACGCAGTATACTGACCACAGCAAGAAAGCGGAAACTTACATGCAAGTAGCCAGGTTAGTTCATGCATCTGGAGCAGCGAAGGCTCGGGTTAGGCCGGTGGGAGATATTCGGACCAAAAACGGAACAACGCATCCAGGTGAGTGCAGTCCAGAGTCACAGTCCGATGCCGATTCAGTTGCAGTTATCGGTAGATAAGCGTATATAATTCGCGAGAAGGAAAAATACGATTATTCAAAGGACACGACAAACATTACGAAGTAGAGCCGGAGAGCAGCGGCAGACATTCACGCCAGCGTTCACTCAAACCGGAAGAGAATGTTCTGGGTGGTAGCTAGGGCATTGCTTAGCAGTTGCTATCGTGTTCTGGGCGGTTGCTATGGTGTACTGGGTGGTTGCTAGGGCGTTGCTAGGCATTTGCTAAGATATTTTGTGTGGTTGCTTGGGCATTGCTAGGCGGTTGCTATGGTGTTCTGGGTGGTTGCTAGGCAGTTACTATGGTGTACTGGGTGGTTGCTGGGGCGCTGCTAGGCAGTTGCTATGTTGTTCTCAATTGTTGCAAGGGCATTGCTATGGTGTTCTGAGTGGTTGCTAGGGTGTTACTAAGCAGTTGCTATGGTGTTTTGGGTGGTTGCTAGGGCGTTGCTAGGCAGTTGCTATGGTGTTCTGAGTGGTTGCTAGGGGGTTGCAAGGCAGTTGTTATGGTATACTGGGTGGTTGCTAGTGCATTGCGAGGTGGTTGCTATGGTGTACTAAGTGGTTGCTAGGGCGCTGATCGGCGGTTGCTATGTTGTTCTCAGTTGTTGCAAGGGCATTGCTATGGTGTTCTGAGTGGTTCCTAGGGCGTTGCTAGGCAGTTAGTTTGGTGTTCTGGGTGGTTGCTACGGTGTTGCAAGGTACTTCCTAAGGTGCACCGGGTGGTTGCTAGAGCATTGCTAGGTGGTTGCTATGGTGTTCTGGGTGGTTGCTCGGGAGTTGCTGAGTGGTTGCTATGGTGTTCTAGGTGGTTGCTAGGGCGTTGCTAGGCAGTTATTATGGTGTTCTGGGTGGTTGCTTGGGCGTAGCTAGGCGATTGCTATGTGTTCTGAGTGGTTTCTAGGGCGTTGCTAGGCAGTTGCTATGGTGTTCTGAGTGATTGCCAAGGCATTGCTAGGTGGTTGCTATGGTGTTCTGGGTGGTTGCTTGGGCGTAGCTAGGCGGTTGCTATGTGTTCTGAGTGATTGCTAGGGCGTTGCTAGGCAGTTGTTATGGTGTTCTCTTTGGTTGCTAGGGTGTTGCTAGACGGTTGCTATGGTGTTCTGAGTGATTGCTACTGCATTGCTAGGCGGTTGCTATGGTGTTCTGGGTGATTGCTAGTGTGTATTTTAAATATTGTAAGCAATAAGTAATAACACACTCAGTCAAAGGCAGTTGTTATTAGTTTATACGTGCACAGGAAGCCACACTACAGACAAAAGTCCAAGGTGGAGACTCCCAGAAACGGGGGTGACCACAGATCTTAATCAAAACAGGAGGGGAGAAGTTACAGTGAACAAAGAGAAAGGGCCGGAAGGTTACAGTAAGCAAATCCTTATATAAACTGCGACACCTACAGTTCAGGAGGTACACACTATGAAATAAAAATTTCCACCACAATATTCCCCCCTTTTGGTCCTAATGGACCGACCACTAGATGTGATACATTTAATAGCAGAACCTAACATTGAAGTCTTTTTGAACAACATCAAAATCACAAGACTGCTGACAGACACTTTGAAGTTGAAGGTGGCCTCTCGATTGAATCTATCAGACTTAGTCTTGGAGAAAACATGTATGGTGACTGTTAATCCGTGGCGATCCCTCTCAACGATAACACCTGTAAAAAATTCCTATCTATGAAATTTTATTTAAAACTAAGCTAAGAAGAGCGAAATCGCTCTATATAGGTGTAATAATTAAGAGGGCCTACACTGATGCAAAAACCTTCCCGGTTTTTTACTTGGGAAAGAAAAAAGCAGCAGCGTAGGTATGGATTATGGGAAGTTAAGGAAGTTACTTGAACCCAAGTAAGGAGCTAATGGGTTTTGTGGTTCTATAGATTCTTCTGCTAAAGAGTGGCTATAACTTTGCACCATAATTGTAACAGGTGGCTTCGTGCACATAGAAAATAATAGTTTTCAGACAATTAATTAACAGAGTGAATATGATGATTACTATGAAAAGATACAGGACATAATGCATTATTTCAGTGCCGGTATCTGTTAACCAGTCATTTCAATCTTTTGATCTGAGGAGGAGTTGTTGATGCCTTTAACACTGTTGGTGGTTGAGGCTTGCTGTCATTGTCTTCGGCGGCTGCCTGCTGCTGTTGGTTCCCGGTCTGGAAAGCGAGGTCGTCAGGGTACCCAGATGGTGTTGCTTGAATCCAGGCTATAACTCGAACCAGCAGGATAATCACCAACACTCGTTGGTCACTGGTCATGGTCTCAGTCTCCAACCTGATTTAGAGAACAGAAACGATGGTATGAGTGCAGTATTCTGATCTACTACAACAACTGACGTTTGGGCAACTAGGAACGTTACACCTGATTATCTGGAGGTGAGTGATAGCGTCTGCCTTCTGTCAGCCTCTTATTCAGCAGCAGCAGGGTCTCGTGCTCGCTTGTAGTGTGACGCATGGACCCAAGTGGCTCTTCCCTGGCACCTCACTGCAGTATCCGTAGTCAGGGGCACCTGGAATGGACCTGACCACCTGGGAGACAACTTATTTTTTCTTTTAAAGACTTTAATGTACACATAATCCCCAGCTACAAAAGTATGACATGGACTGTCTGGAGGCTGCGGTTGCGCAAGCCTCACCTGGGGATGTAGATGTTATAACTGAGCACATAAAGCCTTGTCGTACTGCAGGGCTCTCTCATTGGCTAACAGCAATTCAACTTCAGAGAGAGGTGGAAGAGGCATTAATGGAGTTGACATGGGCCGCCCCATTAACACTTCATGCGGAGATAAACCAGTTACTCTATTGGGTGTTGACCTCATAGACATTAAGGCTAGTGGTAAGGCATCTCGTCACTTTAACCCCGTTTCCCTACAGAGTTTGGCCAGCTTGTTCTTCAATATGCCATTCTGCCTTACCACGCCTCCTGCAGAGGCAGCATGCCATGGGGTGTGAAAGTTTTATAGAGAGAGCTTTGCTAAGATCTCTCATTACCTGGGCTGTAAAATGCGTTCCTCTGTCACTGTTGATGGAGTGAGGAATACCATACCTGGGTACGATTTCCCTTTCCCTAGAATTTTCACAACCGACAGTGCATCACAATTCCGGCAAGGGAAAGCTTCAACCCACTTCGAAAACATATCTACAATAACTTAAACATACTCAAAACCTAAACAGTTCTCTAACTGAATAAATTCTATTTGCATATTTACAAAAGGTCCCCAAGGGGGAGGGTGCGCTCCTCTCTTGGTCTGCTCTGGTTTCCCAACATTGTGCTGCTGGCAGATAAGACATCTTTTGCACCACAGCGCTGCTTACTGTGTTGCCCCAGGAGCAAACCATAAATTGTTTATAGCAGCAATCATCCCCCCTTTGCTCACATGGCTAGCACCATGTGACACTTGAGCCAGAATAGGTAGTATTGCACGGGAGCGACACCCCACAGATAACCATGTTGCCCACTCAGCCTCAGCGCGATTCTGTAAAACAGCGACATCATTAAGAGAGGGGACAGGGTCCTCCAAAACTTTTTGAGGATTTTGGTTAACCAACAGGGAAGGTGTGGCCGCGGCATGTCTGGCACATGCATCAGCCCTAGCATTACCTTTAGCAACTAGAGAGGTGGAAGAGGAATGTGCTACACAATGTATAACAGCCAATTTAGCTGGAAGTAAACATGCTTCTAAGAGGTTGTTAACATATAATGCATTTTTAATGGTGGTTCCTGAACTGGTAATAAAACCCCTTTGTTTCCAAAGTGTACCAAAGTCATGAACAACATTAAAAGCATATTTAGAATCAGTGTAAATTGTAGCAGTCTTACCTTTGTATAAAATACATGCACAGGTGAGCGCAAATAATTCTGCTTTTTGAGCAGAGCAATCATTTAGTAATTTGGCACATTCAATAACATCATGATCAGTAACCACAGCATACCCAGCATTTAAATCCCTACCACTAGGATGTCTAGAAGAACTGCCATCTACATAATAAATGCATTCACTATTTGGGATTGGAGTTTGTTGTAAATCTGGTCTTGGAGCAGTAACAGCCAAAACGGTGTTTACGCAGTCATGAGTTAAATCATCATCTGAATACAATGGAATAAACGTTGCAGGGTTGATAGGAGGTGAACGCTTGATGGTGAGGTTAGGATTTGCCAATAAGGTTGCTGTATAGATGGAGTTCCTGGAGGAAGATAAATGTTGAGTGGTAATTTTCTGTAACAGAATAGATACTGAATGAGGAACATGCAATGTGACTGGAGAATCAAAAGTGATTGTTGAACATTTAGAGACACAGAGAGCTGCAGCTGCTACTGCACGCAAACAGGAGGGGAGGCCTCGGGCTACATTATCAAGTTGGGCTGAATAATAAGCAACAGGTCTCTGTGACCCTCCATGTTCTTGCGTTAGAACGGCAGTGGCAAAACCTTCTTTTTCCGAGACAAAAAGAGAGAAAGGTAGTTTATAGTCAGGCAATCCTAGTGCAGGTGCAGACAGTAGGGCAGTTTTCATATTGTTAAAAGCTTTAGTTAGCGCTGGAGTCCATTCTATCAAATGTGGAGCATCTGTGCTAGTTGCATCTCTGAGAGGGCGATCAAACATAGCATAATCATTAATCCATTGTCTACAATAGTTAGCTGCTCCTAGAAAAGACATCATTTCCGTTTTGTTAACAGGCGGTGATGTGGACGTCAGGGCTTTTACCCTATCCATCGAGAGAAGCTTATGTGTACCTTTAAGGATATGACCAAGATATTTAACCTGCGGTTGACAAAATTGCAATTTAGCTTTGGAAGCTTTGTGATCTTTTTTCTCTAATTCTTGCAAAAGTATGACAGTATCTTTTTCACAAGCTTCTTTGCTTGGTGAAGCAACGAGTGAGTCATCCATATATTGGATTAGAACACTACCTTCAGGTAATTGTACATTCCTTAAATCATGATGTAAAGCCCGGCTATACAATGTAGGGGACTCAGTTTATCCCTGTGGAGCTCGAGTCCAAGTATACTGAGTGCCATTAAAGGTAAATGCAAATAGAAATTGTGAATCTTTATGGATTGGAATAGAGAAAAAAAGGGAACATAAATCTACGTCTGTATAATGTGTAGTATTCGCAGGTATGGAAGATAGTACGGTGGAAGGATCAGCAACGACAGGATGCATGGGTACAACACATTTGTTAACATCCCTTAGATCTTGTACAAATCTCCATACACCAGGTCTCCCTGGCTCGGGTATGGGTAGAATAGGGGTGTTACATGGTGAACAGCAGGGGACCAACACTCCCTGCTGCAACATAGACTCAATCACTGTAGTGATCCTAGCAATAGCTTCAGGTTTCAAAGGATATTGTCTGAGATAAGGGAATTTACAATATTCCTTTAAAGTGATTTTATGGGGGGTCGCTGAATTAACAAAGCCAACATCTGTTGAATGCGTTGCCCACAAATTAGCGGGAACAGAGGCTAATGGCCCATTAGGAAGATACCCGGGGGAAGGGGCTGGAGAATCATGTTGAAATGATCCTTCAATGGTAAATGGTGGGAGAGAGACACAAAATCCAGATTTTACTTTGGTTAAAGTCCATCCATTAGCCAACTTCAAAGGATTTTCACGCTTCTCTGCTGACAATACTTGCACCAAAGAATTTAAATCCTTAGGTGTATTATCAGAAGAGACTGCTAAAGCAATGTATGGTATGGAATTTGGGTCCTTACACAATGATTTATGGGATTTGGTTAATAATACTGTAGCTGCAATACCTACATCTGAGATTAAAATGTCTGAAAATGCTGGGAATGTTATGGACTTACCCATATGATGCTCGGCCATCTGCTGATATTCCTCTGGGATTTCACTATTCCAAGAGGCAGCGGTGACATGCAGATTACCCTAAGGTCTCATGTGGAGACACATTTGTTCCAGCTCTGGGGTGGCTTGTCCAATGACCTCCAGGGCTGTGGAAACAAAAGGCTTAACAGAATCTGTTATTCTCCAAGAATATTCATGCGAAATTAGTATTTGTTGCATCATTAAATTGAGTTCATAATGATGTTCATATGGCACTTCCAAAAATACCCCTTCAGGTGTACAATGTATTTTACAATTCATCTTACATAGTAAATCCCCACCCAACAAATTAACAGGAGCATTTGAGGTTAACAAAAAGGAATGAGTTGCTGTAAATGGGTGGAAAGTTGAAGTTACTGTAACAGGAGCAGATACTGGAGTCTGTTGAGGTACTCCAGCAATTCCAACTGTTAAAACCTCTTTACCCGAATGGGGTAAATCAATCTCTTCAGTTCTTAAAGATGAAATTGTTGCTCCTGTATCGACTAAAAATGGAAAACCTTTACCATTAATACTCAAGTTAAGTGTTGGTTCCTCCTTAGAGACTTTAGTAAGTGTATGCAATGGACATTGATTACACCTCTCTATTGCTTTCTGTTGGTTGTCCTATTCTTTCCCTTCAGGGAAAGGGTTGTTAACTGTGAAGTTAGCCACAGGGGGTGCAGTAGGGATAGCAGAATCATTGGAACACCATTTAGAGAAATGACCCCATCCCCCACAGATGTAACGCTGAATCCTATTTGGGCAAACAGCAGCTACATGCCCAGAACCTCCACACTCAAAACAACAGTCATTGATCTTAGTTTGTGCTCCAGGCCCCCCCTGCTGATTTTGGTTTCTATAACCCCCTCGAAACAATGTGCCATTTCCTCTTCCTCTACTTCTGCCTCTATTGTTTTGCAGATAAGCGTCTGGAGGTTGCTGTGAATAAAACACACCTAGCTCTTTTACGGCTGCTCGTTTCTTATCTCTGTACTGCCTTTCTACATTCAAGGCAGCCATTTTAACATCTGCAAACGGAGACCTTTCCCAGTTCAGCATCACTAATTTCAAGTGTTTTGATATGTGAGGCAATAGCCCATTCACAAAGCAAGCCACTTGAAAAGCCTGAACTGCGTCCTCACCCATACCACTGTTTGTCTCCCATAAGATTTTAAATCTACGACAAAAGGCCTCCACAGTTTCTGTGTCCTCTTGCCTGCAGGAGGTGATGTAAGAAAGACATGCATTGCGCCCTGCATACACATTAACTGCTGTTCCAATAGTTCTTACGCAGTCCTCTCGTGTGTTATGCAAATTCCAGTTGTCTAAATCAGGAATAGCCATAGCTTGTCTTACCTCCTCAAAGCGTTCCCCAAATCAGGCCAGCATTAACTGTCGGATGTCTCTGGGAGTGGGGTCATAGCAATTACAAACAGTGGTTAAGTAATTAATAAATCCAGTAGGATTTTTATCGGGTTTAGGGAACTGGTTAACCATGGCACATAATTCAGTAGGGGTCCAAGGCCGATAAACTAAAACACGATCATTGGGATCTGGTCCCACAGCAACAACCCGCATTGGAAATGTGGTTGCATGACTTAATTTTACCCTTTCTGCAATAGATTCAACTTGATCTTCCCTCTTAGTATCATAACCCTTTGCACCCCCCTTTTTATGACCAACCTGCACTCTTTCAATTCAATTCAATTCAATTTTGTATACCGCTTTTTACAGATACACTGTCACAAAGACGCTTTACAGTCAGAGATGGGTTACTGAAGGGCAGTGCCCAACCTATTCCCACTACCTATTCCCTATTCCCACTACAGCGAGGCAAAAGAAACTCCCAGTAGGGAGAAAAAATCCTCAAACAGTGGTGAGAAAAAACTCCCCAGTGGGAAGAAATCTCAGGAGGAACCCGGCTATAGTGGGGAAGCCCATCCTCCGCGGGCAAGCTAGTTGATAACAAGATAATGACAAGAGTTCCATTGAAATCCATCTAATCAGTGCTAAAATAATTTGTATATTTAAAACTGTCCAACAGATGTCTTGGCTAATGTAAAATAATTAGCAATGGAGGTCATCATGAGGCAGGAAGACCCTCTTGGTCCTGTAGCTGTAAACTCTTTCCCCAGTTCTTCCTGTCTGTGTTCTCCTCCCCCCCTGTGATGGCAGTACTGCTGTAGCAGCGGCCATTTGCTCACCTTCACGCGCTTCCTTTTGTGCCTCTGCAGCATCGCGCCTGCATGCTAGCTCCAGAGACACAGCAATGCCCTCATCATCAGAGGAATGAGATGAAAGATCAACAGGGTTAGCAAGAGGAAGAGAGGGATACAGACCTTGTTTGTTTTCACACCTTTTCATTTCTTCAGTATTGCCCTTTTGTTCTTTTTGCACAAAACTAGTTAGATTAAATTTGGATTTCCGCTTTCCATAATTGTAAGGCATTTCTATGTGCTTCAGCTTCTTTATATTTCAAACCTTTTGTCTCAATTTCATTACAAACTGATTTTAATCTATCATTATTAAATGAACCATCAACAGGCCAATTATTATTGGTCCAAATAGACCATTTGGTCATGTATTTAACTGCATTACCACCATATTTTTCCTCCATTACTCGATATGGAGTCCCTGCACGTGGTTTTTCTGGCTTCATTGTGCTGTTTGTTGAACCCATGATTTACAATATTGTCAAAACTCGTAGGCTCTATTAAAGTTAAATGCAAATTGAACACTTTTGTTCAGCACCAGCACACTTAAGCCGAGAAAACTTGTGGAAAAGGCAATTAAATACTTTATGCAGTTTAGAGAAGCAAAACAATTTCAACTTAATCTTAACAATAGCCGAACAAAGAAAATGCGCTTACCTTATTGTAGCGAGGATACACGGACTCAGGACTGTATTAGAGGTTACTTACGTGCTGAATTACGGACCAACGTCTTTTTCGCTGCGCATTAGACAGTATTAGTACATAAACGACATGTTATTACAAACGAATACAAAACACACAAGCCAAGGCATCATGCTTTCTAAAACATTAAACAGACAACATAAAACAGACAGAGCTGTCCCAGAATGAGTGATATAGGCAATGAGTAAACGATTGCCGCGGTCTACAGGAACCCCTTATTCCTGACCCTCCTCGGGATTTTTTGTTTCTCCTCTGAAACTTTCGTAAACCAACCCTAGCAAGGATCCTTGGTATTCTCGAGGACTTTTATGCCTCTCATAAAAGATTTGTACACAAGTTATTATCTCTAACTCACAACGAATGTTAGATTAGTCTCTTGTTAGAGTAGCGTCAATTCTCAAAGAATTGCGCTTTAACTTAAGCTCACCACGATCTTAAGACGTCTCTTGCTCAAGCCGACTATGAATTAAGGCAAGAATAGATTTCTTCGGCTTTGAATCTATTCTGCAAGTGCTATCAGTCTTCATTCAGCAATGAACCATCTAGATTTGATTCACAAATCAGCACTACAATAGTCGTATTTGTACCCCTTGGTACAGTTTGTACAGCATCGAGTATGTACTGTTCCCATTGTCAATATCAAAACATCCTGGGAGTTTTATAAAGAGGTACCTAGGATATTACAGCCTAGAAACGCGAACAACCTGACAAATTTAATAACGAACAGTTCAAGTCTTAAAACCGTAAGTTTACTCCAATTAAATTTTCAGGGTTCAAAATTAATATTAGCGTATGCAATATCCCCGAAAAATATGCGTTACCCAATTATAAACATACAGCAAAGCAACCAAGATCACCCGCTATAAGACTGAGCATGTTAAAACAGTTTCAAATACTTCGCGGTTACTCTTTCTCACCCACAGGCAGAACCCTGTTTCCTTCCAGAGCAAGGGATGGAGTGAAAACTCCTTAGTTTTTTACAGTGCGCACGAACCGTTTCTCTGAAAACAAGCAGAAGTCCAGGTCCTGGTGCAATTCCGATCCAGGTCATGGCACCAAAAACTGATTGTGGGGGATTTCCCCTCCTGCGTTGTGTATTTTAAATATTGTAAGCAATAAGTAATAACACACTCAGTCAAAGGCAGTTGATATTAGTTTATAAGTACACGGGAAGCCACACTACAGACAGAAGTCCTAGGTGGAGAGTCCCAGAAACGGGGGTGACCACAGATCTTAATCAAAACAGGAAGGAAGGAGTTACAGTGAACAAAGAGAAAGGGCCGGAAGGTTACAGTAAGCAAATCCTTATATAAACAGCGACACCTACAGTTCAAGAGGTACACACTATGAAATAAGAATTTCCACCACACTAGGGAGTCGCTGAGTGGTTGCTATGGTGTTGCTAGGCAGTTGCTATGGTGTTCTGAGTGGTTGCTAGGGCGTTGCTAGGCGGTTGCTATGTGTACTGTGTATCAGAACGCTGGCAACCACCTCCAACACTGTACTCGTAGAGGAGCAGGCACATTCAAAATTTCTGCTGGTATTTATGTGCCTGCAGCAATGCAGACACACATTAAAATCCTGCATACTTCTTTATTTATTTTTATTATTATGTGCCTGCAGCAATGCAGACACATATTAAAATCCTGCATACTTCTTGATTATGTGCCTGCAGCAATGCAGACACATATTAAAATCCTGCATACTTCTTTATTATTAGTGTGCATTGAAAATGCTCACTTTTGTTATCCTGGTCTTCTTATTATTAGTGTGCATTGAAAATGCTCACTATTGTTATCCTGGTCGTCTTCTTATTATTATTAGTGTGCATTGAAAATGCTCACTATTGTTATCCTGGTCTTCTTATTATTATTATTATTATTATTAGTGTGCATTGAAAATGCTCACTATTGTTATCCTGGTCTTCTTATTATTAGTGTGCATTGAAAATGCTCACTATTGTTATCCTGGTCTTCTTATTATGATTATTAGTGTGCATTGAAAATGCTCACTATTGTTATCCTGGTCTTCTTATTAGTGTGCATTGAAAATGCTCACTATTGTTATCCTGGTCTTCTTATTATTATTATTATTATTATTATTATTATTATTATTATTCTTCTAACACACTTAATGCGGCCTCAACCGTTTATCGTAGAAACTTCATTCAAACTGCGTTGCGTAGGTCTTACTTAGGACACCTGTGCATTGTATTTTTCATCTTTGTAACTTTTATACTTTTTGAGTTATTAATAAAAAACTATAAATTTTTTCCCCCCATAGACTTAACATTGGCATTATGACATCACAATAGGGCCATTAAGCAAATGGAATCTTGTGCCAGGTGTTCTGACCAACTGCTGTAACTGTCAGTTTCTCAGGCTGTAAGACTACAATCTGGCTCTCTTGAGACTACAGCTTCCTTACTGCTTTCCTTCCTTCTATTTTCTGTCATTCCTTCTTTCTTTTTCCCTCCTATTTCTTTCCTTCGTTCCTTCCTTCCTTTATTCGTTCCTGCTTTCCTACTTTACTTCCTTCTATCCTGCCTTTCATCCTTCCTCCCATTCTTCCTCCCTACCAATTTTCTTTCCTACCTTCCTTAGTTTTTCTTTCCTTCCATCATGCCTTCTTTCATTCCTTCATATCCTTCTTATCTTTCTTCCTTTCTTCTTTCTGCTTTCCCTCTCTTTCCTTCCCTCTTCCCTTCTTTACTTTTTCTTTCCTTCCTTCTCTCTTTCCTTCTGTTTTTCATTTCTTCTTCCTCACTTCCTTCCTTCCTTCCTTCTATCTTTACTTAAATCCTTCTTCTTCCCTTCTTCCTTTCCTTCCTTCCTTACTTCCTTCTTTCCGTCATTCATCTGTTTCTTTCCATCCGTCCTCGCCTAGTTTCCTTTGTTCTTTCCTGCCTTCCTTTGATTTCCTTCTTTTTTTCCTATATTCCTTCTTTCCTTACTTCCCTCATTAGTTCCTTCTTTCCCTCCTTCCTTCCTTGTTAATATTCCAAATAATTTCGTAATCGTACGGTTCACTACTTCTCCCAGTATTCACTCGATCCCCAAACAATACACATCAACGCCCTAGCAACAAGAACAACATAACAACTGTCGAGCAATGCCCAAGCAAATATTCAGAACACCATAGCAACCGCCTAGCAACCACCCAAAACACCATAGCAACTGCCGAGCACCCACCCAGAACACTATAGCAACTGCCAAGCAACGCCCTAGCAACCACCCAGAACACCATAGCAACCGCCAAGCAACCACTCAGAACACCAAAGCAACTGCCTAGCAACGCCCTAGCAACCACCCAGAACACCATAGCAACCGCCTGGCAACGCCCTCACAACCACCAAGAACACCATAGCAACTGCCTAGCAACCACCCAGAACACCATAGCAACTGCCTAGCAACGCCCTAGCAACCACCCAGAACACTATAGCAACCGCCTAGCAACCACCCAAAACACCATAGCAACTGCCTAGCAACGCCCTAGCAACCACCCAGAACACCATAGCAATCGCCTAGCAACCACCCAGAACACCATAGCAACTGCCTAGCAACGCCCTAGCAACCACCCATAACACCATAGCAACCGCCCAGCAACCACCCAAAACACCATAGCAACTGCCTAGCACCGCCCTAGCAACCACCAAGAACACCTTAGCAACCGCCTAGCAACCACCCAGAACACCATAGCAACTACCTAGCAACGCCCTAGCAACCACACAGAACACCATAGGAATCGCCTTGCAACGCCCTAGCAACCACCCAGAACACCATAGCAACCGCCTAGCAACCACCCACAACACCATAGCAACTGCCTAGCAACGCCCTAGCAACCACCCAGAACACCATAGCAACCGCCTAGCAACCACCCAGATCACCTAAGCAACTGCCTAGCAACGCCCGAGCAACCACCCAGAACACCATAGCAACCGCCTAGCAACCACCCAGATCACCATAGCAACTGCCTAGCAACGCCCGAGCAACCACCCAGAACACCATAGCAACCGCCTAGCAACCACCCAGAACACCATAGCAACTGCCTAGCAACGCCCTAGCAACCACCCAGAACACCATAGCAACCACCTAGCAACCACCCAGAACACCATAGCAACCGCCTAGCAACCACCCAGAACACCATAGCAACTGCCTAGCAACGCCCTAGCAACCACCCAGAACACCATAGCAACCCCCTAGCAACCACCCAGAACACCATAGCAACTGCCTAGCAACACCCTAGCAACCACCCAGAACACCATAGCAACCGCCTAGCAACCACCCAGAACACCATAGCAACTGCCTAGCAGCACCCTCACAACCACCCAGAACACCATAGCAACCGCCTAGCAACGCCCTAGCAACCACCCAGAACACCATAGCAACAGCCTAGCAATGCCCTAGCAACCTCCCAGAACACCATAGCAACCGCCTAGCAAGGCCCTAGCAACCACCCAGAACACCATAGCAACCGCCTAGCAACCACCCACAACACCATAGCATCTGCCTAGCAACGCCCTAGCAACCACCCAGAACACCATACCCACCACCTAGCAACCACCAAAAACACCATAGCACCTGCCTAGCCACGCCCTAGCACCCACCCAGAACACCATAGCACCCACCTAGCAACCACCCAGAACACCATAGCAACTGCCTAGCAGCGCCCTAGCAACCACCCAGAACACCATAGCAACTGCCTAGCAACGCCCTAGCAACCACCCAGAACACCATAGCAACGCCCTAGCAACCACCCAGAACACCATAGCAACAGCCTAGCAATGCCCTAGCAACCTCCCAAAACACCATAGCAACCGCCTAGCAAGGCCCTAACAACCACCCAGAACACCATAGCAACCGCCTAGCAACCACCCAGAACACCATAGCAACTGCCTAGCAACCCCCTAGCAAGCACCCAGAAGACCATAGCAACCACCTACCAACCACCCAAAACACCATACCAACTGCCTAGCAACGCCCTAGCACCCACCCAGACCACCATAGCAACCGCCTAGCAACCCCCCAGAACACCATTGCAACTGCCTAGCGACACCCTACCAACCACCCAGAACACCATAGCAACCGCCTAGCAACGCCCTAGCAACCACCCAGAACACCATAGCAACAGCTTAGCAACCATCAGAACACCATAGCAACTGCGTAGCAATGCCCTAGCAACCACCCACATCACCATAGCATCCGCCTAGCAACCACCCAGAACACCACAACAACCCCCCAGTAACCACCCACAGCACCACAGCAACTGCCTAGCAACGACTTAGCAACCACCCAGAACACCATAGCAACCCCCTAGCTACCACCCACAACACCAGAGCAACACCCTAGCAACCACCCAGAACACCATAGCAACCGCCTTGCAACCATCTAGAACACCATAGCAACTGCCTACCAACGCCCTACCAACCACCGCAAACACCATAGCAACTGCCTAGCAACCACCCAAAACACCATAGCAACTGCCTAGCAACGCCCTAGCAACCACCCAGAACACCATAGCAATCGACTAGCAACCACCCAGAACACCATAGCAACTGCCTAGCAACGCCCTAGCAACCACCAAGAACACCATAGCAACCGCCCAGCAACCACCCAAAACACCATAGCAACTGCATAGCAACGCCCTACCAACCACCAAGAACACCTTAGCAACCGCCTAGCAACCACCCAGAACACCATAGCAACTACCTAGCAACGCCCTAGCAACCACACAGAACACCATAGGAATCGCCTAGCAACGCCCTAGCAACCACCCAGAACACCATAGCAACCGCCTAGCAACCACCCAGAACACCATAGCAACTGCCTAGCAACGCCCTAGCAACCACCCAGAACACCATAGCAACCGCCTAGCAACCACCCAGATCACCATAGCAACTGCCTAGCAACGCCCGAGCAACCACCCAGAACACCATAGCAACCGCCTAGCAACCACCCAGATCACCATAGCAACTGCCTAGCAACGCCCGAGCAACCACCCAGAACACCATAGCAACCGCCTAGCAACCACCCAGAACACCATAGCAACTGCCTAGCAACGCCCTAGCAACCACCCAGAACACCATAGCAACCACCTATCAACCACCCAGAACACCATAGCAACCGCCTAGCAACCACCTGGAACACCATAGCAACTGCCTTGTCCTGACCCAGCACCCACCCAAAACACCAAAGCAACTGCTTAGCAACCACCCAGGACACCATAGCAACCGCCTCGGAACCCCCTAGCAACCACCCGGAACACCATAGCAACTGCCTAGCAATGCCCCAGCAACCACCCAGAACTCCGTAGCAACTGCCTAGGAATACCCTAGCAACCATTAGGAACACCATAGCAACCACCTAGCAATGGCCTGGCATCCACTCGGAACACCATAGCAACAGCCTAGCAACAGCATAGCAACCATCAAGAACGCCATAGCAACCGCCGAGCAACACCCCAGCAACCACCCATAACACCATAGCAACTGCCCAGCAACGCCCTAGCAACCACTCAGAATACCAAAGCAACTGCCTAGGAATGCTCTAGCAACCACCTGGAACACCAAAGCAACCACCTAGCAACCACCAAAAACACCATAGCAACTGCCTAGCAACGCCCTAGCAACCACCCAGAACACCATAGCAACCACCTAGCAACCACCCAGAACACCATTGCAACTGCCTAGCAACACCCTAACAACCACCCAGAACACCATAGCAACCGCCTAGCAACGCCCTAGCAACCACCCAGAACACCATAGCAACGCCCTAGCAACCACCCAGAACACCACAGCAACAGGCTAGCAATGCCCTACCAACCTCCCAGAACACCATAGCAACCGGCTAGCAAGGCCCTAGCAACCACTCAGAACACCATAGCAACCGCCTAGCAACCACCCAGAACACCATAGCAACTGCCTAGCAACGCCCTAGCAACCACCCAGAACACCATAGCAACCACCTAGCAACCACCTAAAACACCATAGCAACTGCCTAGCAACGCCCTAGCAACAACCCAGAACACCATATCAACCGCATAGGAACCACTCAGGACACCATTGCAACTGCCTAGCAACACCCAAACAACCACCCAGACCACCATAGCAACCGCCTAGCAACGCCCTAGCAACCACCCAGAACACCATAGCAACAGCCTAGCAACCATCAGAACACCATAGCAACTGCCTAGCAACGCCCTAGCAACCACCCAGATCACCATAGCATCCGCCTAGCAACCACCCAGAACACCATAGCAACCGCCTAGCAACCACCCAGAGCACCATAGCAACTGCCTAGCAACGACCTAGCAACCACCCAGAACACCATAGCAACCGCCTAGCTACCACCCAGAACACCATAGCAACACCCTAGCAACCACCCAGAACACCATAGCAACCGCCTAGCAACCATCTAGAACACCATAGCAACTGCCAAGCAACGCCCTAGCAACCACCCAGAACACCATAGCAACGCCCTAGCAACCACCCAGAACACCATAGCAACCGCCTAGCAACGCCCGAGCAACCACCCAGAACACAATAGCAACCGCCTAGCAACGCCCTAGCAATCACCCAGAACACCATAGCAACCACCTAGCAACCACCCAGAACACCATAGCAACTGCCTAGCAACACCCTAGCAACCACCCAGAACACCATAGCAACCGCCTAGCAATGCCGTAGCAACCACCCAGAACACCCTAGCAACTGCTTAGCAATGCCCTAGCAACCACCCTAACAACCACCCAGAACACCATAGCAACTGCCTAGCAACGCCCTAGCAACCACCCAGAACACCATAGCAACTGCCTAGCAACACCCTAGCAACCACCCAGAACACCATAGCAACCACCTAGCAACGCCCTAGCAACCACCCAGAACATCATAGCAACTGCTTTGCAAAGCCCTAGCAACCACCCAGAATGCCATAGCAACCGCCTAGCAACCACCCAGAACCCCATAGCAACACTCTAGCAACCACCCAGAACGCCATAGCAACTGCCTAGCAACCACCCAGCACACCATAGCAATCGCCTAGCAACGCCCTATCAACCACCCAGAACACCATTGCAACTGCCTAGCAATGCCCTAGCAACCACCCAGAACACGATAGCAGCTGCCTAGCAACACCCTCACAAGTACACAGAACACCATAGCAACTGCCTAACAACTGTTACAGCCAGTCCTCATTGTGTCAAATTACAATAAAAAAATGTAACTTTTTAAGTTACTCAACTTATCAACCTTTCAGCCATTCCAACTCCTGATTGTTTTCGACTATGACTTCCGGCAACTGTTTCTTCTGCCCAATCCTGTCTCAAAATATAAGTCCTTACTACAATTCTTCACTATTAAAAAATGTCACTATTAAAAATTTCCATATGACAGTTTTCATCAACTATGACTCCCGCAAACTGTTTCCTCAGTCCACATCTGTTTCAAGATAAAAGTCCTCACCACTACCATAATTATCCTACTAAAAACGTAGCTACCAATATCATAATGCAATGATATGTTACAAACTCCACCTTATGCAACTAAACTTTGCATTTTCAATGCACACGTAATTCCCTGGAATTACATTATCTAGTTATTATTATTATTATTATTATTATTCTTCTAACACACTTAATGCGGCCTCAACCGTTTATCGTAGAAACTTCATTCAAACTGCGTTGCGTAGGTCTTACTTAGGACACCTGTGCAATGTATTTTTCATCTTTGTAACTTTTATACTTTTTGAGTTATTAATAAAAAACTATAAATTTTTTCCCCCCATAGACTTAACATTGGCATTATGACATCACAATAGGGCCATTAAGCAAATGGAATCTTGTGCCAGGTGTTCTGACCACCTGCTGTAACTGTCAGTTTCTCAGGCTGTAAGACTACAATCTGGCTCTCTTGAGGCTACAGCTTCCTTACTGCTTTCCTTCCTTCTATTTTCTGTCATTCCTTCTTTCTTTTTCCCTCCTATTTCTTTCCTTCGTTCCTTCCTTCCTTTATTCGTTCCATCTTTCCTACTTTACTTCCTTCTATCCTGCCTTTCATCCTTCCTCCCATTCTTCCTCCCTACCAATTTTCTTTCCTACCTTCCTGAGTTTTTCTTTCCTTCCATCATGCCTTCTTTCATTCCTTCATATCCTTCTTATCTTTCTTCCTTTCTTCTTTCTGCTTTCCCTCTCTTTCCTTCCCTCTTCCTTTCTTTACTTTTTCTTTCCTTCCTTCTCTCTTTCCTTCTGTTTTTCATTTCTTCTTCCTCACTTCCTTCCTTCCTTCCTTCTATCTTTACTTAAATCCTTCTTCTTCCCTTCTTCCTTTCCTTCCTTCCTTACTTCCTTCTTTCCGTCATTCCTCTGTTTCTTTCCATCCATCCTCGCCTTCTTTCCTTTGTTCTTTCCTGCCTTCCTTTGATTTCCTTCTTTTTTTCCTATTTTCCTTCTTTCCTTACTTCCCTCATTAGTTCCTTCTTTCCCTCCTTCCTTCCTTGTTAATATTCCAAATAATTTCGTAATCGTACGGTTCACTACTTCTCCCAGTTTGCACTCGATCCCCAAACAATACACATCAACGCCCTAGCAACAACAAGAACAACATAGCAACTGTCGAGCAATGCCCAAGCAAATATTCAGAACACCATAGCAACCGCCTAGCAACCACCCAAAACACCATAGCAACTGCCTAGCAACCACCCAGAACACTATAGCAACTGCCAAACAACGCCCTAGCAACCACCCAAAACACCATTGCAACTGCCTAGCAACCACCCAGAACACCATAGCAACCGCCAAGCAACGACTCAGAACACCAAAGCAACTGCCTAGCAACGCCCTAGCAACCACCCAGCACACCATAGCACCCGCCTAGCAACGCCCTCACAACCACCAAGAACACCATTGCAACGGCCAAGCAACCACCCAGAACACCATAGCAACTGCCTAGCAACGCCCTAGCAACCACCCAGAACACTATAGCAACCGCCTAGCAACCACCAAAAACACCATAGCAACTCCCTAGCAACGCCCTTGCAACCACCCAGAACACCATAGCAACTGCCTAGCAACGCCCTAGTTTCCACCCAGAACACCATAGCAACCGCCCAGCAACCACCCAAAACACCAGAGCAACTGCCTAGCAACGCCCTAGCAACCACCAAGAACACCTTAGCAACCGCCTAGCAACCACCCAGAACACCATAGCAACTGCCTAGCAACGCCCTAGCAACCACACAGAACACCATAGGAATCGCCTAGCAACGCCCTAGCAACCACCCAGAACACCATAGCAACCGCCTAGCAACCACCCAGAACACCATAGCAACTGCCTAGCAACGCCCTAGCAACCACCCAGAACACCATAGCAACCGCCTAGCAACCACCCAGAACACCATAGAAACCGCCAAGCAACCACCCAGAACACCATAGCAACTGCCTAGCAACGCCCGAGCAACCACCCAGAACACCATAGCAACCGCCTAGCAACCACCCAGAACACCATAGCAACTGCCTAGCAACGCCCTAGCAACCACCCAGAACACCATAGCAACCGCCTAGCTACCACCCAGAACACCATAGCAACTGCCTAGCAACACCCTAACAACCACCCAGAACACCATAGCAACCGCCTAGCAACGCCCTAGCAACCACCCAGAACACCATAGCAACAGCCTAGCAATGCCCTAGCAACCTCCCAGAACACCATAGCAACCGCCTAGCAAGGCCCTAGCAACCACCCAGAACACCATAGCAACCGCCTAGCAACCACCAAGAACACCATAGTAACTGCCTAGCAACGCCCTAGCAACCACCCAGAACACCATGGCAACGACCTAGCAACCACCCAAACCACCATAGCAACTGCCTAGCAACGCCCTAGCAACCACCCAGAACACCATAGCAACCGCCTAGCAACCACCCAGAACACCATAGCAACTGCCTAGCAACGCCCTAGCAACCACCCAGAACACCATAGCAACAGCCTAGCAACCATCAGAACACCATAGCAACTGCCTAGCAACGCCCAAGCAACCACCCAGAACACCATGGCAACTGCCTAGCAACCACCCAGAACACCATAGCAACTGCCGAGCAACGCCCAAGCACCCACCCAGAACACTATAGCACCCGCCTAGCAACCACCAAAAACACCATAGCAACTGCCTAGCAACGCCCTAGCAACCACCCAGAACACCATAGCAACTGCCTAGCAACGACCTAGCAACCACCCAGAACACCATAGCAACCCCCTAGCTACCACCCAGAACACCATAGCAACTGCCTAGCAACCCCCTAGCAACCACCCAGAACACAATAGCAACCGCCTAGCTACCACCCAGAACACCATAGCAACTGCCTAGCAACACCCTAACAACCACCCAGAACACCATAGCAACCGCCTAGCAACGCCCTAGCAACCACCCAGAACACCATAGCAACAGCCTAGCAATGCCCTAGCAACCTCCCAGAACACCATAGCAACCGCCTAGCAAGGCCGTAGCAACCACCCAGAACACCATAGCAACCGCCTAGCAACCACCCAAAACACCATAGCAACAGCCTAGCAACGCCCTAGCAACCACCAAGAACACCTTAGCAACCGCCTAGCAACCACCCAGAACACCATCGCAACTGCCTAGCAACGCCCTAGCAACCACCTAGAACACCATAGCAACAGCCTAGCAACCATCAGAACACCATAGCAACTGCCTAGCAACGCCCTAGCAACCACCCAGAACACCATAGCAACCGCCTAGCAACCACCCAGAACACCATAGCAACTGCCGAGCAACGCCCTAGCAACCACCCAGAACACTATAACAACCGCCTAGCAACCACCAAAAACACCATAGCAACTTCCTAGCCACGCCCTAGGAACCCCCCAGAACACCACAGCAACTGCCTAGCAACGACCTAGCAACCACCCAGCCCACCATAGCAACCCCCTAGCTACCACCCAGAAAACCATAACAACCGCCAAGAAACCACCCAGAAAACCAGAGCACCTGCCTAGAAACCACCCAGAACACCATAGCACCACCCTAGCAACCACCCAGAACACCAAAGCAACCACCCAGAACACCATAGCAACTGCCTAGCAACACCCTAGCAACCACCCAGAACGCCGTAGCAACCACCCAGAACACCATAGCAACTGCTCTGCAATGCCCCAGCAACCACCCAGAATGCCATAGCAACCCCCCTACCAACCACCCAGAACACTGTAGCAACTGCATAGCAACGCCCTAGCAACCACCCAGAACACCATAGCAACCGCCTAGCACCCACCAAGAACCCCATAGTAACTGCCTAGCAACGCCCTAGCAACCACCCAGAACACCATGGCAACCACCTAGCAACCACCCAAAACACCATAGCAACTGCCTAGCAACGCCCTAGCAACCACCCAGAACACCATAGCAACCGCCTAGCAACCACCCAGAACACCATAGCAACTGCCTAGCAATGCCCTAGCAACCTCCCCGAACACCCAACCAACCCCCCAGCAAGGCCCTAGCAACCACCCAGAACACCATAGCAACCGCCTAGCAACCACCAAGAACACCATAGTAACTGCCTAGCAACGCCCTAGCAACCACCAAGAACACCATGGCAACCACCTAGCAACCACCCAAAACACCATAGCAACTGCCTAGCAACGCCCTAGCAACCACCCAGAACACCATAGCAACCGCCTAGCAACCACCCAGAACACCATAGCAACTGCCTAGCAATGCCCTAGCAACCTCCCAGAACACCATAGCAACCGCCTAGCAAGGCCCTAGCAACCACCCAGAACACCATAGCAACCGCCTAGCAACCACCAAGAACACCATAGTAACTGCCTAGCAACGCCCTAGCAACCACCCAGAACACCATGGCAACCACCTAGCAACCACCCAAAACACCATAGCAACTGCCTAGCAACGCCCTAGCAACCACCCAGAACACCATAGCAACCGCCTAGCAACCACCCAGAACACCATAGCAACTGCCTAGCAACGCCCTAGCAACCACCCAGAACACCATAGCAACAGCCTAGCAACCATCAGAACACCATAGCAACTGCCTAGCAACGCCCTAGCAACCACCCAGAACACCATAGCAACCGCCTAGCAACCACCCAGAACACCATAGCAACTGCCGAGCAACGCCCTAGCAACCACCCAGAACACTATAGCAACCGCCTAGCAACCACCAAAAACACCATAGCAACTGCCTAGCAACGCCCTAGCAACCACACAGAACACCATAGCAACTGCCTAGCAACGACCTAGCAACCACCCAGAACACCATAGCAACCGCCTAGCTACCACCCAGAACACCATAGCAACTGCCTAGCAACGCCCTAGCAACCACCCAGAACACCATAGCAACCGCCTAGCTACTACCCAGAACACCATAGCAACTGCCTAGCAACACCCTAACAACCACCCAGAACACCATAGCAACCGCCTAGCAACGCCCTAGCAACCACCCAGAACACCATAGCAACAGCCTAGCAATGCCCTAGCAACCACCCAGACCACCATAGCAACCGCCTAGCAAGGCCCTAGCACCCACCCAGAACACCATAGCAACCGCCTAGCAACCACCCAAAACACCATAGCAACTGCCTAGCAACGCCCTAGCAACCACCCAGAACACCAAAGCAACCGCCTAGCAACCACCCAGAACACCCTAGCAACTGCCTAGCAACGCCCTAGCAACCACCCAGAACACCATAGCAACAGCCTAGCAACCATCAGAACACCATAGCAACTGCCTAGCAACGCCCTAGCAACCACCCAGAACACCAAAGCAACCCCCTAGCAACCACCCAGAACACCATAGCAACTGCCGAGCAACGCCCTAGCAACCACCCAGAACACCATAGCAACCGCCTAGCAACCACCCAAAACACCATAGCAACTGCCTAGCAACGCCCTAGCAACCACCCAAAACACCATAGCAACTGCCTAGCAACGACCTAGCAACCACCCAGAACACCATAGCAACCGCCTAGCTACCACCCAGAACACCATAGCAACCGCCTAGAAACCACCCAGAAAACCAGAGCAACTGCCTAGAAACCACCCAGAACACCATAGCAACACCCTAGCAACCACCCAGAACACCAAAGCAACCACCCAGAACACCATAGCAACTGCCTAGCAACACCCTAGCAACCACCCAGAACGCCGTAGCAACCACCCAGAACACCATAGCAACTGCTCTGCAATGCCCCAGCAACCACCCAGAATGCCATAGCAACCACCCTAACAACCACCCAGAACACTATAGCAACTGCATAGCAACGCCCTAGCAACCACCCAGAACACCATAGCAACTGCCTAGCAACGCCCTAGCAACCACCCAGAACACCATAGCAACTGCCTAGCAACACCCTAGCAACCACCCAGGACACCATAGCAACCGCCTAACAACGCCGTAGCAACCACCCAGAACACCATAACAACCGCCTGGCAACCACCCAGAACACCATAGCAACTGCCTAGCAACGACCTAGCAACCACCCAGAACACCATAGCAACCGCCTAGCTACCACCCAGAACACCATAGCAACCGCCTAGCAGCCACCCAGAACACCAGAGCAACCGCCTAGAAACCACCCAGAACATCATAGCAACTGCCTAGCAACACCCTAACAACCACCCAGAACACCATAGCAACACCCTAGCAACCACCCAGAACACCATAGCAACCACCTAGCAACCACCCAAAACACCATAGCAACTGCCTAGCAACACCCTAGCAACCACCCAGAACACCATAGCAACCGCCTAGCAACGCCGTAGCAACCACGCAGAACACCATAGCAACTGCCTAGCAACGCCCTAGCAACCACCCAGAACACCATAGCAACCACCTAGCAACCACCCAAAACACCATAGCAACTGCCTAGCAACGCCCTAGCAACCACCCAGAACACCATAGCAACCGCCTAGCAATGCCCTAGCAACCACCCAGAACACGATAGCAGCTGCCTAGCAATGCCCTAGCAACCACCCAGAACACGATAGCAGCTGCCTAGCAACACCCTCACAAGTACACAGAACACCATAGCAACTGCCTAACAACTGTTACAGCCAGTCCTCATTATGTCAAATTACAATAAAAAAATGTAACTTTTTAAGCTACTCAACTTATCAACCTTTCAGCCATTCCAACTCCTGATTGTTTTCGACTATGACTTCCAGCAACTGTTTCTTCTGCCCAATCCTGTCTCAAAATATAAGTCCTTACTACAATTCTTCACTATTGAAAAATGTCACTATTAAAAATTTCCATATGACAGTTGTCATCAACTATGACTCCCGCAAACTGTTTCCTCAGTCCACATCTGTTTCAAAATAAAAGTCCTCACCACTACCATAATTATCCTACTAAAAACATAGCTACCAATATCATAATGCAATGATATGTTACAAACTCCACCTTATGCAACTACACTTTGCATTTTCAATGCACAAGTAATTCCCTGGAATTACATTATCTAGTTATTATTATTATTATTATTATTCTTCTAACACACTGAATGCGGCCTCAACCGTTTATCGTAGAAACTTCATTCAAACTGCGTTGCGTAGGTCTTACTTAGGACACCTGTGCAATGTATTTTTCATCTTTGTAACTTTTATACTTTTTGAGTTATTAATAAAAAACTATACATTTTTTCCCCCCATAGACTTAACATTGGCATTATGACATCACAATAGGGCCATTAAGCAAATGGAATCTTGTGCCAGGTGTTCTGACCATCTGCTGTAACTGTCAGTTTCTCAGGCTGTAAGACTACAATCTGGCTCTCTTGAGACTACAGCTTCCTTACTGCTTTCCTTCCTTCTATTTTCTGTCATTCCTTCTTTCTTTTTCCCTCCTATTTCTTTCCTTCGTTCCTTCCTTCCTTTATTCGTTCCTTCTTTCCTACTTTACTTCCTTCCTCCCATTCTTCCTCCCTACCAATTTTCTTTCCTACCTTCCTTAGTTTTTCTTTCCTTCCATCATGCCTTCTTTCATTCCTTCATATCCTTCTTATCTTTTTTCCTTTCTTCTTTCTGCTTTCCCTCTCTTTCCTTCCCTCTTCCTTTCTTTACTTTTTCTTTCCTTCCTTCTCTCTTTCCTGCTGTTTTTCATTTCTTCTTCCTCCCTTCCTTCCTTCCTTCTATCTTTACTTAAATCCTTCTTCTTCCCTTCTTCCTTTCCTTCCTTCCTTAATTCCTTCTTTCCGTCATTCCTCTGTTTCTTTCCATCCATCCTAGCCTAGTTTCCTTTGTTCTTTCCTGCCTTCCTTTGATTTCCTTCTTTTTTTCCTATATTCCTTCTTTCCTTACTTCCCTCATTAGTTCCTTCTTTCCCTCCTTCCTTCCTTGTTAATATTCCAAATAATTTCGTAATCGTACGGTTCACTACTTCTCCCAGTTTTCACTCGATCCCCAAACAATACACATCAACGCCCTAGCAACAACAAGAACAACATAGCAACTGTCGAGCAATGCCCAAGCAAATATTCAGAACACCATAGCAACCGCCTAGCAACCACCCAAAACACCATAGCAACTGCCTAGCAACCACCCAGAACACTATAGCAACTGCCAAGCAACGCCCTAGCAACCACCCAGAACACCATAGCAACCGCCAAGCAACCACTCAGAACACCAAAGCAACTGCCTAGCAACGCCCTAGCAACCACCCAGAACACCAAAGCAACCGCCTAGCAACGCCCTAGCAACCACCCAGAACACCATAGCAACCGCCTAGCAACCACCCAGAACACCATAGCAACTGCCTAGCAACGCCCTAGCAACCACCCAGAACACCATAGCAACCGCCTAGCAACCACCCAGAACACCATAGCAACCGCCTAGCAACCACCCAGAACACCATAGCAACTGCCTAGCAACGCCCGAGCAACCACCCAGAACACCATAGCAACCGCCTAGCAATCACCCAGAACACCATAGCAACTGCCTAGCAACGCCCTAGCAACCACCCAGAACACCATAGCAACCACCTAGCAACCACCCAAAACACCATAGCAACTGCCTAGCAACGCCCTAGCAACCACCCAGAACACCATAGCAACCGCCTAGCAACCACCCAGAACACCATAGCAACTGCCTAGCAACACCCTAACAACCACGCAGAACACCATAGCAACCGCGTAGCAACGCCCTAGCAACCACCCAGAACACCATAGCAACAGCCTAGCAATGCCCTAGCAACCACCCAGAACACCATAGCAACCGCCTAGCAAGGCCCTAGCAACCACCCAGAACACCATAGCAACCGCCTAGCAACGCCCTAGCAACCACCCAGAACACCAAAGCAACTGCCTAGCAATGCCCTAGCAACAACCCAGAACACCATAGCAACCGCCTAACAACCACCCAGAACACAATAGCAACTGCCTAGCAACGCCCTAGCAACGACCCAGAACACCATAGCAACTGCCTAGCAGCCACCCAGAACACCATAGCAACCGCCTAGCAACGCCCTAGCAACCACCCAGAACACCACAGCAATTGCCTAGCAACACCCTAACAACCACCCAGAACACCATAGCAACCGCCTAGCAACGCCCTAGCAACCACCCAGAACACCATAGCAATAGCCTTGCAATGCCCTAGCAACCTCCCACAACACCATAGCAACCGCCTAGCAAGGCCCTAGCAACCACCCAGAACACCATAACAACCGCCTAGCAATGCCCTAGCAACCTCCCAGAACACCATAGCAACCGCCTAGCAACCACCCAGCCCACCAAAGCAACTGCCTAGCCACGCCCTAGAAACCACCCAGAACACCATAGCAACCGCCTAGCAACCACCCAGAACACAATAGCAACCGCCTAGCTACCACCCAGAACACCATAGCAACGCCCTAGCAACCACCCAGAACACCATAGCAACCGCCTAGCAACCATCAGAACACCATAGCAACTGCCTAGCAACGCCCTAGAAACCACCCAGAACACCATAGCAACCGCCTAGCAACCACCCAGAACACAATAGCAACCGCCTAGCTACCAACCAGAACACCATAGCAACGCCCTAGCAACCACCCAGAACACCATAGCAACCGCCTAGCAACGCCCTAGCAACCACCCAGAACACCATAGCAACCGCCTAGCAACCACCCAGAACACCATAGCAACCGCCTAGCAACGCCCTAGCAACCACCCACAACACCAAAGCAACTGCCTAGCAATGCCCTACCAACAACCCAGAACACCAAAGCAACCGCCTAGCAACCACCCAGAACAAAAAAGCAACCGCCTAGCAACGACCTACCAACGAACCAGACCACCATAGCACCTGCCTAGCACCCACCCAGCACACCATAGCAACCGCCTAGCAACGCCCTTGCAACCACCCAGACCACCATAGCAACTGCCTAGCAATGCCCTAGCAACCTCCCAGAACACCATAGCAACCGCCTAGCAAGGCCCTAGCAACCACCCAGAACACCATAGAAACCGCCTAGCAATGCCCTAGCAACCTCCCAGAACACCATAGCAACCGCCTAGCAACCACCCAGCACACCATAGCAACTGCCTAGCAACGCCCTAGCAACCACCCAGAACACCATAGCAACCGCCTAGCAACCACCCAGAACACAATAGCAACCGCCTAGCAAGGCCCTACCAACCACCCAGACCCCCATAGCAACCGCCTAGCAATGCCCTAGCAACCTCCGAGAACACGATAGCAACCCCCAAGCAACCCCCCAGCACACCATAGCAACTGCCTAGCAACGCCCTAGCAACCACCCAGAACACCATAGCAACCGCCTAGCAACCACCCAGAACACAATAGCAACCGCCTAGTTACCACCCAGAACACCATAGCAACGCCCTAGCAACCACCCAGAACACCATACCAACTGCCTAGCAACGCCCTAGCAACCACTCAGAACACCATAGCAACCGCCAAGCAACCATCAGAACACCATAGCAACTGCCTAGCAACGCCCTAGAAACCACCCAGAACACCATAGCAACCGCCTAGCAACCACCAAGAACACAATAGCAACCGCCTAGCTACCACCCAGAACACCATAGCAACGCCCTAGCAACCACCCAGAACACCATAGCAACTGCCTAGCAACGCCCTAGCAACCACCCAGAACACCATTGCAACCGCCTAGCTACCACCCAGAACACCAGAGCAACCACCTAACAACCACCCAGAACACCATAGCAACACCCTAGCAACCACCCAGAACACCATAGCAACCGCCTAGCAACCATTCAGAACACCATAGCAACTGCCTAGCAACGCCCTAGCAACCACCCAGAAAACCATAGCAACCGCCTAGCAACGCCCGAGCAACCACCCAGAACACCATAGCAACCGCCTAGCAACGCCCTAGCAACCAGCCAGAACACCATAGCAACAACCTAGCAACCACCCAGAACACCATAGCAACTGCCTAGCAACACCCTAGCAACCACCCAGAACACCATAGCAACCGCCTGGCAATGCCGTGGCAACCACCCAGAACACCATACCAACTGCTTAGCAATGCCCTAGCAACCACCCAGAACGCCATAGCAACCACCCTAACAACCACCCAGAACACCAAAGCAACTGCCTAGCAACGCCGTAGCAACCACCCAGAACACAATAGCAACTGCCTAGCAACGCCATAGCAACCACCCAGAACTTCATAGCAAAGGCCTAGCAACCACCCAGAACAGCATAGCAACTGCCTAGCAACACCCTAGCAACCAGCCAGAACACCATAGCAACCACCTAGCAACGCCCTAGCCACCACCCAGAACATCATAGCAACTGCTTAGCAAAGCCCTAGCAACCACCCAGAATGCCATAGCAACCGCCTAGCAACCACCCACAACCCCATAGCAACGCTCTAGCAACCGTCCAGAACACCATAGCAACTGCCTAGCAACTACCCAGAACACCATAGCAACCGCCTAGCAACGCCCTATCAACCACCCAGAACACCATAGCAACTGCGTAGCAATGCCCTAGCAACCACCCAGAACACGAAAGCAGCTGCCTAGAAAAACACCCTCACAAGTACACAGAACACCATAGCAACTGCCTAAGAACTGTTACAGCCCGTCCTCATTATGTCAAATTACAATAAAAAAATGTAACTTTTTAAGCTACTCAACTTATCAACCTTTCAGCCATTCCAACTCCTGATTGTTTTCGACTATGACTTCCGGCAACTGTTTCTTCTGCCCAATCCTGTCTCAAAATATAAGTCTACAATTACAATAACTACAATTTTTCACTATTAAAAATTTCCCTTTGACAGTTGTCATCAACTATGACTCCCGCAAACTGTTTCCTCAGTCCACATCTGTTTCAAAATAAAAGTCCTAACCAGTACCATAATTATCCTTCTAAAAACGTAGCTACCAATATCATAATGCAATGATATGTTACAAACTCCACCTTATGCAACTACACTTTGCATTTTCAATGCACACGTAATTCCCTGGAATTACATTATCTAGTTATTATTATTAGTGTGCATTGAAAATGCTCACTATTGTTATCCTGGTCTTCTTCTTATTATTATTATTATTATTATTCTTCTAACACACTTAATGCGGCCTCAACCGTTTATCGTAGAAAGTTCATTCAAACTGTGGTGCGTAGGTCTTACTTAGGACACCTGTGCAATGTATTTTTCATCTTTGTAACTTTTATACTTTTTGAGTTATTAATAAAAAACTATACATTTTTTTCCCCCCATAGACTTAACATTGGCATTATGACATCACAATAGAGCCATTAAGCAAATGGAATCTTGTGCCAGGTGTTCTGACCACCTGCTGTAACTGTCAGTTTCTCAGGCTGTAAGACTACAATCTGGCTCTCTTGAGACTACAGCTTCCTTACTGCTTTCCTTTCTTCTATTTTCTGTCATTCCTTCTTTCTTTTTCCCTCCAATTTCTTTCCTTCGTTCCTTTCTTCCTTTATTCGTTCCTTCTTTCCTTCTCTACTTCCTTCTATCCTGCCTTTCATTCTTCCTCCCATTCTTCCTCTCTACCAATTTTCTTTCCTACCTTCCTTAGTTTTTCTTTCCTTCCATCATGCCTTCTTTCATTCCTTCATATGCTTATCTTTCTTCCTTTCTGTTTTCTGGTTTCCCTCTCTTTCCTTCCCTCTTTTTTTCTTTACTTTTTTTTTCCTTCCTTCTCTCTTTCCTTCTGTTTTTCATTTCTTCTTTCTCTCTTCCTTCCTTCCTTCCTTCCTTCTATCTTTACTTAAATCCTTCTTCTTCCTTTCTTCCTTTCCTTCCACACTTACTTCCTTCTTTCCGTCATTCCTCTGTTTCGTTCCATCCATCCTCGCCTTCTTTCCTTTGTTCTTTCCTGCCTTCCTTTGATTTCCTTCTTTTTTTCCTATATTCCTTCTTTCCTTACTTCCCTCATTAGTTCCTTCTTTCCCTCCTTCCCTCCTTGTTAATATTCCAAATAATTTCGTAATCGTACGGTTCACTACTTCTCCCAGTTTTCACTCGATCCCCAAACAAGACACATCAACACCCTAGCAACAACTAGAACAACATAGCAACTGTCGAGCAATGCCCAAGCAAATATTCAGAACACCATAGCAACCGCCTAGCAACCACCCAAAACACCATAGCAACTGCCTAGCAACCACCCAGAACACTATAGCAACTGCCAAGCAACGCCCTAGCAACCACCCAAAACACCATAGCAACCGCCAAGCAACCACTCAGAACACCAAAGCAACTGCCCAGCACTGCCCTAGCAACCACCCAGAACACCATAGCAACCGCCTAGCAACGCCCTAACAACCACCAAGAACACCATAGCAACTGGCTAGCAACCACCCAGAAAACCATAGCAACTGCCTAGCAACACCCTAGCAACCACCCAGAACACCATAGCAACCGCATAGCAACCACCCAAAACACCATAGCAACTGCCTAGCAACGCCCTAGCATCCACCCAGAACATCATAGCAATCGCCTAGCAACCACCCAGAACACCATAGCAACTGCTTAGCAAAGCCCGAGCAACCACCCAGAACACCACAGCAACCGCCCACCAACCACCCAAAACACCATAGCAACTGCCTAGCAACGCCCTAGCAACAACCAAGAACACCTTAGCAACCGCCTAGCAACCACCCAGAACACCATAGCAACTGCCTAGCAACGCTCTAGCAACCACCCAGAACACCATAGGAATCGCCTAGCAAGGCCCTAGCAACCACCCAGAACACCATAGCAACCGCCTAGCAACCACCCAGAACACCATAGCAACTGCCTAGCAACGCCCTAGCAACCACCCAGAACACCATAGCAACCGCCTAGCAACGCCCTAGCAAACACTCAGAACACCATAGCAACTGCCTAGCAATGCCCTAGCAACCACCCAGAACACCATAGCAACCGACTAGCAACGCCCTAGCAACCACCAAGAACACCAAAGCAACTGCCTAGCAACGCCCTAACAACCACCAGGTACTCCATAGCAACAGCCTAGCAATACCCTGGCAACCACCCAGAACACCATAGCAACCGGCTAGCAACTACCCAGAACACCATAGCAACTGCCTAGCAACGCCCTAGCAACCACACAGCACACCATCGCAACTGCCTAGCAATGCCCTAGCAACCACCCAGAACACCATAGCAACCGCCTAGCACCCACCCAAAACACCATAGCAACTGCCTAGCAACGCCCTAGCAACCACCCAGAACACCATAGCAACCGCCTAGCAACCACCCAGAACACCATAGCAACCGCCTAGCAACGCCCTAACAACCACCAAGAACACCATAGCAACTGCCTAGCAACCACCCAGAACACCATAGCAACTGCCTAGCAACACCCTACCAACCACCCAGAACACCATAGCAACCGCCTAACAACCACCCAAAATACCATAGCAACTGCCTAGCAACGCCCTAGCAACCACCCAGAACATCATAGCAATCGCCTAGCAACCACCCAGAACACCATAGAAACTGCCTAGCAACGCCCTAGCAACCACCCAGAACACCATAGCAACCGCCCAGCAACCACCCAAAACACCATAGCAACTGCCTAGCAACGCCCAAGCAACCACCAAGAACACCTTAGCAACCGCCAAGCAACCACCCAGAACACCATAGCAACTGCCTAGCAACGCTCTAGAAACCACCCAGAACACCATAGGAATCGCTTAGCAACGCCCTAGCAACCACCCAGAACACCATAGCAACCGCCTAGCAACCACCCAGAACACCATTGCAACTGCCGAGCAACGCCCTAGCAACCACCCAGAACACCATAGCAACCGCCTAGCAACGCGCTAGCAACCACCCAGAACACCATAGCAACTGCCTAGCAATGCCCTTGCAACCACCCAGAACACCATAGCAACCGCCTAGCAACGCCCTAGCAACCACCAAGAACACCAAAGCAACTGCCTAGCAACCACTCAGCACACCAAAGCAACTGCCTAGCAACGCCCTAACAACCACCAGGTACACCATAGCAACCGCCTAGCAATACCCTAGCAACCACCCAGAACACCATAGCAACCGCCTTGCAACTACCCGGAACACCATAGAAACTGCCTAGCAACGCCCTAGCAACCAGCCAGAACACCATAGCAACCACCTAGCAACCACCCAGAACACCATAGCAACTGCCTAGCGACGCCCTAGCAACCACCCAGAACACCATAGCAACCGCTTAGCAACCACCCAAAACACCATAGCAACTGCCTTGCAACGCCCTAGCAACCACCCAGAACACCATAGCAACCGCCTAGCAACCACCCAGAACACCATAGCAACTGCCTAGCAACACCCTAGCAACCACCCAGAACACCATAGCAACCGCCTAGCAACCACCCAGAACACCATAGCAACAGCCTAGCAACCACCCAGAACACCATAGCAACTGCCTAGCAACGCCCGAGCAACCACCCAGAACACCATGGCAACCGCCTAGCAACCACCCAGAACACCATAGCAACACCCTAGCAACCACCCAGAACACCAGAGCAACCGCCTAGCAACCATCCAGAACACCATAGCAACTGCCTAGCAACGCCCTAGCAACCACCCAGAACACCATAGCAACGCCCGAGCAACCACCTAGAACACCATAGCAACTGCTCAGCAACGCCCTAGCAACCACCCAGAACACCATAGCAACCACTTAGCAACCACTCAGTACACCATAGCAACTGCCTAGCAACGCCCTAGCAACCACCCTGAACACCATAGCAACCGCCTAGCAACGCCCTAGCAACCACCCAGAACACCGTAACAACCGCATAGCAATGCCCTAACAACCACCCAGAACACCGTAGCAACTGCTTAGCAACGCCCTAGCAACCACCCAGGACACCATAGCAACCACCTAGCAACCACCCACAACACCATAGCAACTGCCTAGCAACGCCCTAGCAACCACCCAGAACACCATAGCAACCGCCTAGCAACGCCCTAGCAACCACCTAGAACACCATAGCAACTGCTTAGCAATGCCCTAGCAACCACCCAGAACACCATAGCAACTACCTAGCAATGCCCTAGCAACCACCCACAACACAATAGGAATTGCCTAAAAAACGCCCTAGCAACCACCCAGAACACAATAGGAATTGCCTAAAAAACGCCCAAGCAACCCCCCAGAACACCATAGCCACCCCCTACAACACCCTAGCAACCAGCCAGAACACCATAGCAACTGCCAAACAATGCCCAAGCAACCACCGAGAACACCATAGCAACCGCCCAGCAACGCCCTAGCAACCACCCAGATCACCATAGGAACCGCCTAGCAACCACATAGAACATCATAGCACCTGCTTAGCAACGCCCTAGCAACCACACAGAACACCATAGCAACCACCGAACAACCACTCAGAACACCATAGCAACTGCCTGGAAACGCCCTTGCAACCACCCAGAACACCATAGCAACTGCATAGCAACGCCCTATCAACCACCTAGAACACCAAAGACACCACCTAGCAACGCCCTAGCAACCACCCAGAACAACATAGCAACAGCCTAGCAACCACCCAGAACACCAGAGCAACCGCCTAGCAACCATCCAGAACACCATAGCAACTGCCTAGCAACGCCCTAGCAACCACCCAGAACACCATAGCAACGCCCGAGCAACCACCCAGAACACCATAGCAACTGCTCAGCAACGCCCTAGCAACCACCCAGAACACCATAGCAACCACTTAGCAACCACTCAGTACACCATAGCAACTGCCTAGCAACGCCCTAGCAACCACCCTGAACACCATAGCAACCGCCTAGCAACGCCCTAGCAACCACCCAGAACACCGTAACAACCGCATAGCAATGCCCTAACAACCACCCAGAACACCGTAGCAACTGCTTAGCAACGCCCTAGCAACCACCCAGGACACCATAGCAACCACCTAGCAATCACCCACAACACCATAGCAACTGCCTAGCAACGCCCTAGCAACCACCCAGAACACCATAGCAACCGCCTAGCAACGCCCTAGCAACCACCTAGAACACCATAGCAACTGCTTAGCAATGCCCTAGCAACCACCCAGAACACCATAGCAACTACCTAGCAATGCCCTAGCAACCACCCAGAACACAATAGGAATTGCCTAAAAAACGCCCTAGCAACCACCCAGAACACAATAGGAATTGCCTAAAAAACGCCCTAGCAACCACCCAGAACACCATAGCAACCCCCTACAACACCCTAGCAACCAGCCAGAACACCATAGCAACTGCCAAACAATGCCCAAGCAACCACCGAGAACACCATAGCAACCGCCCAGCAACGCCCTAGCAACCACCCAGATCACCATAGGAACCGCCTAGCAACCACATAGAACATCATAGCACCTGCTTAGCAACGCCCTAGCAACCACACAGAACACCATAGCAACCACCGAACAACCACTCAGAACACCATAGCAACTGCCTGGAAACGCCCTTGCAACCACCCAGAACACCATAGCAACTGCATAGCAACGCCCTATCAACCACCTAGAACACCAAAGACACCACCTAGCAACGCCCTAGCAACCACCCAGAACACCATAGCAACTGCCTAGCAACACTCTAGCAACCACCCAGAACACGATAGCATCCGCCTAGCAACCACCTAGAACACCATACCAACTGCTTAGCAACGTGCTAGAAACCACCGAGAACACCATATCAACCACCTAGTAACCACCCAAAACACCAAAGCAACTGCCTAGCAACCACCCAGAACACCATAGCATCTGCCAAGCAACGCCCTAGCAATCACCCAGAACACCATAGCAACCGCCCAGCAACGCCCTAGCAACCACTCAGGACACCATAGCAACTGCCTTGCAACGCCCTATCAACCACCTAGAACACCAAAGACACCACCTAGCAACGCCCTAGCAACCACCCAGAACACCATAGCAACTGCTTAGCAACAACCTAGCAACCACCGAGAACACCATAGCAACTGCTTAGCAACCACCTAGCAACCACCCAGAACATGTTAGCAACTGCCGAGCAAAGCCTTACCAACCACCCAGAACACCGTAGAAAACTGCCTAGCAACACCCTAGCAACCACCCAGAACACGATAGCATCCGCCTAGCAACCACCTAGAACACCATACCAACTGCTTAGCGACGTGCTAGAAACCACCGAGAACACCATATCAACCACCTAGTAACCACCCAAACCACCCATAGCAACTGCCTAGCAACCACCCAGAACACGATAGCAACTGCCAAGCAACGCCCTAGCAACCACCCAGAACACCATAGCAACCGCCTAGCAACGCCCTAGCAACCACCCAGAACACCATAGCAACTACTTCGCAACAACCTAGCAACCACCCAGAACACCATAGCAATCCCCTACAACCATCCAGAACACCATAGCAACCACCCAGAACACCACTGCAACCGCCTAGCAACGCCCTACCCACCACCCAGAACACCATAGCAACTGCCTTGCAACGCCCAAGCAACCACCTAGAACACCATACCAACTGCTGAGCAACGCGCTAGAAACCACCGAGAACACCATATCAACCACGTAGTAACCACCCAAAACACCATAGCAACCACCCAGAACACCATAGCATCCGCCAAGCAACGCCCTAGCAACCACCCAGAACACCATAGCAACTGCCTTGCAACTCCCTATCAACCACCTAGAACACCATAGCAACCGCCTAGCAACGCCCGAGCAACCACGGACAACACCATAGCAACCGCCCACAAACGCCCTAGCAACCACCCACAACGCCCTAGAAACCACCCAGAACATCGTAACAACCCCATAGCAATGCCCTAGCAACCACCCAGAACACCTTAGCAACCGCCTAGCAACGCCCTAGAAACCACCCAGGACACCATAGCAACCACCGAGCAATCACCCAGAACACCATAGCAACTGCCTAGCAACGCCCTAGCGACCACCCAGAGAGAACACCATAGCAACCGCCTAGCAACACCCTTACAACCACCCAAAACACCATAGCAACTGCCTAGCAACTCCCTAGCAACCACCTAGAACACCATAGCAACTCCCTAACAACCACCTAGAACACCATAGCAACTGCTTAGCAACGCCCTAGCAACCACCCAGAACACCATAGCAACAACCTAGCAAACACTCAGAACACCATAGCAACTACCTAGCAACGCCCTAGCAACCACCCAGAACACCATAGCATTTGCCTGAAAAAAGCCCTAGCAACCACCCAGAACACCATAGCAACCCCCTACAACGCCCTAGCAACCAGCCAGAACACCATAGCAACTGCCAAACAAAGCCCAAGCAACCACCGAGAACACCATAGCAACCGCCCGGCAACGCCCTAGCAACCACCCAGACCACCATAGCAACCGCCTAGCAACCACCTAGAACATCATAGCAACTGCTTAGCAACGCCCTAGCAACCACCCAGCACACCATAGCAGCCACCGAGCAACCACCCAGAACACCAAAGCAACTGCCTGGAAACGCCTTTGCAACCACCCAGAACACCATAGCAACTGCATAGCAACGCCCTAGCAACCACCCAGAACACCATAGCAACCACCGAGCAACCACCCAGAACACCAAAGCAACTGCCTGGAAACGCCTTTGCAACCACCCAGAACACCATAGCAACTGCATAGCAACGCCCTATCAACCACCCAGAACACCAAAGCAACCCCCTACAACCATCCAGAACACCATAGCAACCACCCAGAACACCACTGCAACCGCCTTGCAACGCCCTAGCAACCGCCTCCCAATGCCCTAGCAACCACCCAGAACACGATAGCAACCGCCTAGCAACCACCTAGAACACCATACCAACTGCTTAGCAACGCGCTAGAAACCACCGAGAACACCATATCAACCACCAAGTTACCACCCAAAACACCATAGCAACTGCCTAGCAACCACCCAGAACACCAAAGCATCCGCCGAGCAACGCCCTAGCAACCACCCAGAACACCATAGCAACTGCCTAGCAATGCCCTAGCAACCACTCAGAACACCATAGCAACTGCCTTGCAACGCCCTATCAACCACCTAGAACACCAAAGACACCACCTAGCAACGCCCTAGCAACCACCCAGAACACCATAGCAACTGCTTAGCAACAACCTAGCAACCACCGAGAACACCATAGCAACTGCTTAGCAACCACCTAGCAACCACCCAGAACATGTTAGCAACTGCCGAGCAAAGCCTTACCAACCACCCAGAACACCATAAAAAACTGCCTAGCAACACCCTAGCAACCACCCAGAACACGATAGCATCCGCCTAGCAACCACCTAGAACACCATACCAACTGCTTAGCAACGTGCTAGAAACCACCGAGAACACCATATCAACCACCTAGTAACCACCCAAAACACCAAAGCAACTGCCTAGCAACCACCCAGAACACCATAGCATCTGCCAAGCAACGCCCTAGCAACCACCCAGAACACCATAGCAACCGCCTAGCAACGCCCTAGCAACCACCCAGAACACCATAGCAACTACTTCGCAACAACCTAGCAACCACCCAGAACACCATAGCAACTGCTTAGCAACCACCTAGCAACCACCCAGAACACCACAGCAACTGCCTTGCAACGCCCTAGCAACCACCTAGAACACCATAGCAACCACCAAGCAACCGCCTTGCAACAACCTTGAAAACCATACCAACTGTCGCGCAACGCCCTAGCAACCACCCAGAACACCATAGCAACTGCCTAGCAACGCCCTGACAAAATACCCAGAACACCATAGCAACTGCCTAGCAACCAGCCAGAACACCATAGCAACTGCCTCGCTAGGCCCTAGCAACCACCCAGAACACCATAGCAATTGCCTAGCAACCACCCAGAATTCCCTAGCAACTGCCTAGCAATGCCCTAGCAACCACCCAGAACACCATAGCAACCGCCTAGCAACCACCCAGAACACCTTAGCAACTGCCTAGCAACGCCCTAACAACCACCCAGAACACCATAGCAACCGCCTAGCAACACCCTGGCAACCACCCAGAACAATATAGCAACCGCCTAGCAACCACGCAGAACACTGCAGCAACTGCCTAGCAACCCCCTACCAACCACCCAGAACACCATACCAACCGCCTAGCATTCACCCAGAACACCATAGCAACCGCCTAGCCATGCCATAGCAACCACCCACAACACCATACCCTAGCAACGCCCAAGCAACCACCCAGTACACCATAGCAACCACCTAGCAACGCCCTAGCAACCACCCAGAACACCATAGCAATCGCCTAGCAACGCCCTTGCAACCACCCAGCACACAATAGCAACCGCCTAGCAACCACACCGAACACCATAGCAACCGCCCAGCAATGCCCTAGCAACTACCCAGAACACCATAGCAACCACCTAGCAACCACCCAGAACACCATAGCAACTGCCTAGCAACCACCCACAACACCATAGCAACTGCCTAGCAAACACCCAAAACACCATAGCAACTGCCTAGCAACCACCCAGAACACCATAGCAACTGCCTAGCAAGAACCCCATACACCATAGCAACCACCTAGCAACCACTCCGAACACCAAAGCAACTGCCTAGCAACGCCCCTGCAACCACCCAGAGCACCATAGCAATTGCCTAGCAACCACCCAGAACACCATAGCAATTGCCTAGCAACCAACAAGAACACCATAGCAACTGCCTAGCAACGCCCCAGCAACCACCCAGAACACCACAGCAATTGCCTAGCAACCACCCAGGACACCATAGCAACTGCCTAGCAACGTTCAAGCCACCACCCAGAACACCATACCAACCGCCTAGCACTCACCCAGAACACCATAGCAACCGCCTAGCCATGCCATAGCAACCACCCACAACACCAGACCCTAGCAACGACCAAGCAACCACCCAGAACACCATAGCAACCACCTAGCAACGCCCTAGCAACCACCCAGAACACCATAGCAATCGCCTAGCAACGCCCTAGCAACCACCCAGCACACAATAGCAACCGCCTAGAAACCACACGGAACACCATAGCAACCGCTGAGCAATGCCCTAGCAACTACCCAGAACAACATAGCAACCGCCTAGCAACGCCCTAGCAACCACCCAGAACACCATAGCAACTACATAGCAATGCCCTGGCAACCACCCAGAACACCATAGGAATTGCCTAAAAAACGCCCGAGCCACCACCCAGAAGACCATAACAACCCCCTTCAACACCCTAGCAACCAGCCAGAACACCATAGCAACTGCCAAACAATGCCCAAGCAACCACCGAGAACACTATAGCAACCGCCGAGCAACGCCCTAGCAACCACCCAGATCACCATAGGAACCGCCTAGCAACCACATAGAACATCATAGCAACTGCTTAGCAACGCCCTAGCAACCACCCAGAACACCATAGCAACCACCGAGCAACCACCCAGAACACCATAGCAACTGCCTGGAAACGCCCTTGCAACCACCCAGAACACCATAGCAACTGCATAGCAACGCCCTTTCAACCACCCAGAACACCATAGCAACCCCCTACAACCATCCAGAACACCATACCAACTGCTGAGCAACGCGCTAGAAACCACCGAGAACACCATATCAACCACCTAGTAACCACCGAAAACACCATAGCAAACACCCAGAACACCATAGCATCCGCCTAGCAACGCCCTAGCAACCACCCAGAACACCATAGCAACCGCCTAGCAATTCCCTAGCAACCACTCCGAACACCATAGCAACCGCCTAGCAATGCCCTCGCAACCACTCCGAACACCATAGCAACTGCCTTGCAACTCCCTATCAACCACCTAGAACACCATAGCAACCGCCTAGCAACGCCGGAGCAACCACAAAGAACACCATAGCAACCGCCCAGCAACGCCCTAGCAACCACCCAGAACACCATAGCAACCGCCTAGCAACGCCCTAGCAACCACCCAGAACATCGTAACAACCGCATAGCAATGCCCTAGCAACCACCCAGAACACCATAGCAACCACCTAGCAATGCCCTAGAAACCACCCAGGACACCATAGCAACCACCTAGCAATCACCCAGAACACCATAGCAACTGCCTAGCAACCATAAGAACACCATAGCAACCGCCTAGCAACACCCTTACAACCATCCAAAACACCGTAGCAACTGCCTAGCAACGCCCTAGCAACCACCTAGAACACCATAGCAACCGCCTAACAACCACCTAGAACACCATTGCAACTGCTTAGCAACGCCCAAGCAACCACCCAGAACACCATAGCAACAACCTAGCAACCACTCAGAACACCATAGCAACTACCTAGCAACGCCCTAGCAACCACCCAGAACACCATAGCAATTGCCTAAAAAAAGCCCTAGCAACCACCCAGAACACCATAGCAACCCCCTACAACGCCCTAGCAACCAGCCAGAACACCATAGCAACTGCCAAACAATGCCCAAGCAACCACCGAGAACACCATAGCAACCGCCTAGCAACGCCCCAGCAACCACCCAGAACACCATAGCAATTGCGCAGCAACCACCCAGAACACCATAGCAACAGCCTAGCAACCACCCAGAACACCTCAGCAACTGCCTAGCAACGCCCTCGCAACCACCCAGAACACCATAGCAACCGCCTAGCAACCACTCAGGCCATCAAAGCAACTGCCTAGCAACGCCCTAGCAACCACCCAGAACACCATAGCAACCGCCTAGCAACACCCTAGCAATCACCCAGAACACAATAGCAACCGCCTAGCAACCACCCAGAACACCGCAGCAACTGCCTAGCAACGCCCTACCAACCACCCAGAACACCATAACAACCACCTAGCATTCACCCAGAACACCATATCAACCGCCTAGCAACGCCATAGCAACCACCCAAAACACCATATCCTAGCAACGCCCTACCAACCACCCAGAACACGATACCAACAGCCTAGCAACGCCCTAGCAACCACCCAGAACACCATAGCAATCGACTAGCAACGCCCTAGCAACCACCCAGAACACAATAGCAACCGCCTAGCAACCACACCGAATACCAGAGCAACCGTCGAGCAATGTCCTAGCAACTACCCAGAACACCATAGCAATCGCCTAGCAGCGCCCTAGCAATCACCCAGAACACCATAGAAACCGCCTTGCAACAACCCAGTACACCATAGCAACTGCCTAGCAACGCCCTGGCAACCACCCAGAACACCATAGCAACTGCCTAGCGAACGCCCAAAACACCATAGCAACTGCCTAGCAACCACCCAGAACACCATAGCAACTGCCTAGCAACCACCCCATACACCATAGCAACCGCCTAGCAACCACTCCGAACACCTCAGCAACTGCCTAGCAACGCCCCAGCAACCACCCAGAACACCATAGCAATTGCCTAGCAACCACCCAGAACACCATAGCAACTGCCTAGCAACGCCCTAGCAACCACCCAGAACACCATAGCAACCGCCTAGCAACCACCCAGAACTGCATAGCAACCGCCTAGTGACGCCCTAGGAACCACCCAGAGCACCATAGCAACCGCATAGCAATGACCCAGAACACCTTAACAACTGCCTAGCAACGCCCTAGCAACTACTCTTAACACCAAAGCAACTGCCTAGCAACGCCCCAGCAACCACCCAGAACACCATAGCAATTGCCTAGCAACCACCCAGAACACCATAGCAACTGCCTAGCAACTGCCTAGCAACGCCCTAGCAACCACCCAGAACACCATAGCAACTGCCTAGCAACCACCCAGAACTCCATAGCAACCGCCTAGTGACGCCCTGGGAACCACCCGGAGCAACATAGCAACCGCTGAGCAACCACCCAGAACACCTTAACAACTGCCTAGCAACACCCTAGCAACCACCCAGAACACCATAGTAACCGCCTAGCAACCAGTCAGGACATCAAAGCAACTGCCTACCAACGCCCCAGCAACCACCCAGAAGACCATGGCAATTGCCTAGCAACCACCCAGAACACCATAGCAACTGCCTAGAAACTGCCTAGCAACGCCCTAGCAACCACCCAGAACACCATAGCAACCGTCTAGCAACCACCCAGAACGCCATAGCAACCGCCTAGCAACGCCCTAGCAATCACTCAAAACACCATAGGAACTGCCTAGCAACCACCCAGAACACCATAGCAACTGCCTAGCAACCACCCAGAACACCATAGCAACTGCCTAGCAACGCCCTAGCAACCACCCAGAACACCATAGCAACCGCCTAGCAACCACCCAGAACTGCATAGCAACTGCCTAGTGACGCCCTAGGAACCACCCAGAGCACCATAGCAACCGCTTAGCAATGACCCAGAACACCTTAACAACTACCTTGCAACGCCCTAGCAACTACTCTTAACACCAAAGCAACTGCCTAGCAACGCCCCAGCAACCACCCAGAACACCATAGCAACTGCCTAGCAACTGCCTAGCAACGCCCTAGCAACCACCCAGAACACCATAGCAACTGCCTAGCAACCACCCAGAACTCCATAGCAACCGCCTAGTGACGCCCTAGGAACCACCCGGAGCACCATAGCAACCGCTTAGCAACCACCCAGAACACCTTAACAACTGCCTAGCAACACCCTAGCAACCACCCAGAACACCATAGTAACCGCCTAGCAACCAGTCAGGACATCAAAGCAACTGCCTACCAACGCCCCAGCAACCACCCAGAAGACCATGGCAATTGCCTAGCAACCACCCAGAACACCATAGCAACTGCCTAGAAACTGCCTAGCAACGCCCTAGCAACCACCCAGAACACCATAGCAACCATCTAGCAACCACCCAGAACGCCATAGCAACCGCCTAGCAACGCCCTAGCAATCACCCAGAACACCATATCAACTGCCTAGCAAACACCCAAAACACCATAGGAACTGCCTAGCAACCACCCAGAACACCATAGCAACTGCCTAGCAACCACCCAGAACACCATAGCAACTGCCTAGCAACGCCCTAGCAACCACCCAGAACACCATAGCAACCGCCTAGCAACCACCCAGAACTCAATAGCAACCGCCTAGTGACGCCCTAGGAACCACCCAGAGCACCATAGCAACCGCTTAGCAACGACCCAGAACACCTTAACAACTGCCTAGCAACGCCCTAGCAACTACTCTTAACACCAAAGCAACTGCCTAGCAACGCCCCAGCAACCACCCAGAACACCATAGCAATTGCCTAGCAACCACCCAGAACACCATAGCAACTGCCTAGCAACGCCCTAGCAACCACCCAGAACACCATAGCAACTGCCTAGCAACCACCCAGAACTCCATAGCAACCGCCTAGTGACGCCATAGGAACCACCCGGAGCACCATAGCAACCGCCTAACAACCACCCAGAACACCTTAACAACTGCCGAGCAACACCCTAGCAACCACCCAGAACACCATAGTAACCGCCTAGCAACCAGTCAGGACATCAAAGCAACTGCCTACCAACGCCCCAGCAACCACCCAGAAGACCATGGCAATTGCCTAGCAACCTCCCAGAACACCATAGCAACTGCCTAGAAACTGCCTAGCAACGCCCTAGCAACCACCCAGAACACCGTAGCAACCGCCTAGCAACCACTCAGGACATCAAAGCAACTGCCTAGCAACGCCCTAGCAACCAACCAGAATACCAAAGCAACCGCCTAGCAACGCCCTAGCAACCACCCAGAAGACTATAGCAACCGCCTAGCAACCACCCAGAACACCGCAGCAACTGCCTAGCAACGCCCTACCAACCAGCCAGAACACCATAACAACCGCCTTGCATTCACTCAGAACACCATTGCAACCGCCTAGCAATGCCATAGCAACCACCCACAACACCAAAACCTAGCAATGCCCTAGCAACCCCCCAGAACACCATAGCAACCACCTTGCAATGCCCTAGCAACCACCCAGAACACCATAGCAATCGCCTAGCAACTCCCGAGCAACTATCCAGAACACAATAGCAACCGGCTAGCAACCACCCAGAACACCATAGCAACCACCTAGCAATGCCCTAGCAACCACCCAGAACACCACAGAAACCAACTAGCAACGCCCTAACAACCACCCAGAACACAATAGCAACTGCCTAGCAACCACCCAGAACACCCTAGCAACTGCCTAGCAACGCCCTACCAACCACCCAGAACACCATAGCAACCGCCTAGCAACTCCCGAGCAACCATCCAGAACACAATAGCAACAGCCTAGCAACCACCCAGAACACCATAGCAACTGCCTAGCAACGCCCTGGCAAACACCCAGAACACCATAGCAACTGCCTAGCAACCAGCCAGAACACCATAGCAACTGCCTAGCAACGCCCTAGCAACCACCACATACACCATAGCAACCGCCTAGCAACCACTCCGAACACCAAAGCAACTGCCTACCAATGCCCCAGCAACCACCCAGAACACCATAGCAATTGCCTAGCAACCACCCAGAACACCCTAGCAACTGCCTAGCAACGCCCTAGCAACCACCCAGAACACCATAGCAACCGCCTAGCAACCACCCAGAACACCGTAGCAACCGCCGAGCAACCACCCAGAACACCTTAGCAACTTCCTAGCATTGCCCTAGCAACCACCCAGAACACCATAGCAACCGCCTAGCAACCACTCCGAACACCAAAGCAACTGCCTACCAACGCCCCAGCAACCACCCAGAACACCAGAGCAATTGCCTAGCAACCACCCAGAACACCCTAGCAACTGCCTAGCAACGCCCTAGCAACCACCCAGAACACCATAGCAACCGCCTAGCAACCACCCAGAACACCGTAGCAACCGCCGAGCAACCACCCAGAACACCTTAGCAACTTCCTAGCATTGCCCTAGCAACCACCCAGAACACCATAGCAACCGCCTAGCAACCACTCAGGACATCAAAGCAACTGCCTAGCAACGCCCTAGCAACCACCCAGAACACTATAGCAACTGCCTAGCAACCACCCAGAACACCGCACCAACTGCCTAGCCATGACCAACCCATCACCCAGAACACCCTAGCAACCGCCTACCAACGCCATAGCAACCTCCCACAACACCATAACCTAGCAACGCCCAAGCAACCACCCAGAACACCATAGCAACCGCTTAGCAACGCCCTAGCAACCACCCAGAACACCATAGCAATCGCCTAGCAACGCCCTAGCAACCACCCAGAACACAATAGCAACCGCCGAGCAACCACACCGAACACCATAGCAACCGCCGAGCAATGCCCTAGCAACTACCCAGAACACCATAGCAACCGCCTAGCAACGCCCTAGCAACCACCCTGAACACCATAGCAATCGCCTAGCAACGCCCTAGCAACCACCCAGAACACAATAGCAACCGCCTAGCAACCACACCGAACACCATAGCAACCGCCGAGCAATGCCCTAGCAACTACCCAGAACACCATAGCAACCGCCTAGCAACGCCCTAGCAACCACCCTGAACACCATAGAATCCGCCTAGCAACAACCCAGTACACCATAGCAACTGCCTAGCAACGCCCTGGCAACCACCCAGAACACCATAGCAACTGCCTAGCAAACACCCAAAACACCATAGCAACTGCCTAGCAACCACCCAGAACACCATAGCAACTGCCTAGCAACGCCCTAGCAACCACCCCATACACCATAGCAACCGCCTAGCGACCACTCCGAACACCAGAGTAACTGCTTACCAACGCCCTAGCAACCACCCTGAACACCATAGCAACCGCCTAGCAACCACCCAGAACACCATAGCAACTGCCTAGCAACGCCCTAGCAACCACCCTGAACATCATAGCAACCGTCTAGCAACCACCCAGAACACCATAGCAACTGCCTAGCAACGCCCTAGCAACCACCCAGAACACCCTAGCAACTGCCTAGCAACGCCCTAGCAACCACCCAGAACACCATAGCAACTGCCTAGCAACCACCCAGAACACCGTAGCAACGCCCTAGCAACCACCCAGAACACCTTAGCAACTTCCTAGCATTGCCCTAGCAACCACCCAGAACACCATAGCAACCGCCTAGCAACCACTCAGGACATCAAAGCAACTGCCTAGTAACGCCCTAGCAACCACCCAGAACACTATAGCAACTGCCTAGCAACCACCCAGAACACCGCAGCAACTGCCTAGCAATGACCAACCAATCACCCAGAACACCATAGCAACCGCCTAGCAACGCCAAAGCAACCTCCCACAACACCATAACCTAGCAACGCCCAAGCAACCACCCAGAACACCATAGCAACCGCTTAGCACCGCCCTAGCAACCACCCAGAACACCATAGCAATCGCCTAGCAACGCCCTAGCAACCACCCAGAACACAATAGCAACCGCCGAGCAACCACACCGAACACCATAGCAACCGCCGAGCAATGCCCTAGCAACTACCCAGAACACCATAGCAACCGCCTAGCAACGCCCTAGCAACCACCCTGAACACCATAGCCATCGCCTAGCAACGCCCCAGCAACCACCCAGAACACAATAGCAACCCCCTAGCAACCACACCGAACACCATAGCAACCGTCGAGCAATGCCCTAGCAACTACCCAGAACACCATAGCAACCGCCTAGCAACGCCCTAGCAACCACCCTGAACACCATAGAATCCGCCTAGCAACCACCCACTACACCATAGCAAATGCCGGGCAACCCCCTGGCAACCACCCAGAACACCATAGCAACTGCCTAGCAAACACCCAAAACACCATAGCAACTGCCTAGCAACCACCCAGAACACCATAGCAACTGCCTAGCAACGCCCTAGCAACCACCCCATACACCATAGCAACCGCCTAGCGACCACTCCGAACACCAGAGTAACTGCTTACCAACGCCCTAGCAACCGCCCTGAACACCATAGCAACCGCCTAGCAACCACCCAGAACACCATAGCAACTGCCTAGCAACGCCCTAGCAACCATCCAGAACACCATAGCAACCGCCTAGCAACCACCCAGAACACCATAGCAACTGCCTAGCAACCACCCAGAACACCATAGCAACTGCCTCGCAAGGCCCTAGCAACCACTCACAACACCATAACAACCGCCTACCAACCCCCCAGCAACCATCAAGAACACCATAGCAACCCCCTAGCACCCACCCAGAACACCATAACAACTGCCTAGAAACGCCCTAGAAACCACCCAGAACACCATAGCAACTGCCTAGCAAACACCCAAAACACCATAGCAACTGCCTAGCAACCACCCAGAACACCATAGCAACTGCCTAGCAACGCCCTAGCAACCACCCCATACACCATAGCAACCGCCTAGCGACCACTCCGAACACCAGAGTAACTGCTTACCAACGCCCTAGCAACCACCCTGAACACCATAGCAACCGCCTAGCAACCACCCAGAACACCATAGCAACTGCCTAGCAACGCCCTAGCAACCATCCAGAACACCATAGCAACCGCCTAGCAACCACCCAGAACACCATAGCAACTGCCTAGCAACCACCCAGAACACCATAGCAACTGCCTCGCAAGGCCCTAGCAACCACTCAGAACACCATAGCAACCGCCTAGCAACGCCCTAGCAACCATCAAGAACACCATAGCAACCGCCTAGCACCCACCCAAAACACCAGAACAACTGCCTAGAAACGCCCTAGCAACCACCCAGAACACCATAGCAACCGCCTAGCAACCACCCAGAACACCATAGCAACTGCCTAACAACGCCCTAGCAACCACTTAGGACACCATAGCATCCGCCTAGCAACGCCCTAGCAACCACCCAGAACACCATAGCAACTGCCTAGCAACCACCCAGAAAACCGTAGCAACTGCCTTGAAATGCCCTAGCAACCACCCAGAACACCGTAGCAACCGCCTAGCAACCACTGAGGACACCAAAGCAACTGCCTAGCAACGCCCTAGCAACCACCCAGAACACCATAGCAACTGCCGACCAACGCCCTCGCAACCATTCAGAACATCATAGCAACTGCTTACCAATGCCCATGCAACCAGCCAGAACACCATAGCAGACGCCGAGGAACACCCTAGCAACCACCCAGAAGAAATAGCAACGGCCTAGCAACGCCCTAGCAACCACCAGGAACACCAGAGCAACCGCCTAGCAACCACCCAAAACACCATAGCAACTGCCTAGCAACCACCCACATTACCATAGCAACCGCCTAGCAACGCCCTCGCAATAACCCTGAACACCATAGCAACCGCCTAGCAACACCCTAGCAACCACCCAGAACACCAAAGAAACCGCCTTGCAACCACCCAGAACACCATAGCAACTGCCTAGCAACGCCCTGGCAACCACCCAGAACACCATAGCAACTGCCTAGCAACCACCCAGAACACCATAGCAACTGCCTAGCAACCACCCAGAACACCACAGCAACTGCCTAGCAACATCCTAGCAACCACCCAGAACACCATAGCAACCGACTAGCAACCACTCAGAACACCATAGCAACTGCCTAGCAACGCCCTAGCAACCACCTAGAACACCATAACAACCACCTAGCAACGCCCTAGCAACCACCCAGAACACTATAGCAACCGCCTAGCAACCTCCCAAAACACCATTACAACTGCCTAGAAACGCCCTAGCAACCACCAAGAACACCATAGCAGCTGCCTTGCAACACCCTCGCAAGTACACAGAACACCATAGCAACCGCCTAGCAACAGTTTCAGCCAGTCCTCATTATGACAAATTACAATAGAATAATGTCACTTTTTAAGCTACTCAACTTATCGACCGTTCAGCCATTCCAACTCCTGTTATCGAATATGACTTCCGCCTACTGTTTCCTCTGCCCAAACCTGTCTCAAATTAAGTCCTCACTACAATTCTTCACTATTTAAAAATTTCACTATAAAAAATTTCCATATGACAGCTGTCATCAACTATGACTCTCGTAAACTATTTCCTCAGTCCACATCTGTTTCAAAATAAAAGTCCTCACTACTACCATAATTATCCTACTAAAAACCTAGCTACCAATATTTAATGCAGTGATTTGTAACAAACTCCACCTTATGCAACTACACTTTGCATTTTCAATGCACACGTAATTCCCTGGAATAACATAATCTAGTTATTATTATTATTCTTCTAACACACTTAATGCGGCCTCAACCGTTTATCGTTGAAACTTCATTCAAAGTTCATTTATCGTAGAAACTTCATTCAGCGGCTTGATTTCTGCCATCTTAAATGAAGTGGGAACAATACCGGAAATCAGAGAAGAATTAATTATGTGAAGAACTGGGCTGCCAAGAATGGGCAGGAGTTCTTTCATTAGCTTTGTGGGAATGGGATCCAAAATGCAAGTAGATGATTTGGAAGTAACAACTAATTTGGCTAGTTCACTCAGGGATATAGGAGAAAGGGATTCAAACTGGTTTGTGTGTGATGTGGAAGACTCCATATCATAAGAAACGCCATAGCAAACTGGTAAGGAAGCAGTGATCTTCTCTCTAATTCTAATAATTTTGCCATTAAAGAAATTTAAAAAATCATCACTGCTGCAAGAAACTGGAATTTGAGGGTTACTTGCAGCATGACTGTTAGTTAACTTAGCCACGGTTTTGAACTGAAATCGAGAATTATTTTTATTTTCCTGCATGAGATTTGAAAAGTAACAGGACCTTGCATAAGAGAGAGCATGCTTATATGCAACAAGGCTCTCTTTCCAAGCACCATGGAATACCTGGAGTTTAGTGGAGCGCCATTTGCGTTCTAGTTGACGAGATTTTTGCTTTAGTGTCCTTGTCTGGTCAGTGTACCATGGGGCTGGCCTCTTCTTCTGAGTAATCTTTTTATATTTTAGTGGCGCGACTACATTAAGGGTACAACGGAGAGCATCAGCAAACTTTTCTGCGGTATCGTCAATAGAGGAGGCACTGACTGGATGCTCAAAATAAGATGGGAAAACCTCAGTGAATTTTGTAGAAGTTGTTGCAGTAAAAGTAGGACCAGTGTACATCCTGGTTTCTAACAATGCAGGGTGGGGCAATTGTAAGCAGAATGTGATAAGAAAATGGTCAGACAAACTGGGATTATGTGAATGAATCCTGACCTGCCCAATGTTAATGCCAAAGCTTAAGATCAGGTCTAAAGTATGACCATGAAAATGAGTTGGGCCAGCAACACTCTGAGCGAAGCCGACTGACTCCAAAATGTTAGTGAATGCGGATGTTTAAGAATCATCTGCCCTCTCAAAGTGCAGGTTAAAGTCGCCCAATATAACTATTCTATCATAGCTTCAAACTAAGTCTGAAAGGAATTCTGAAAAATCTTGAATAAAGGCAGAGTAAAGGCCAGGGGGCCTGTAGACTGTCACCAGAGCTAAAGGCTGATCAGGGGCAGGGCCGGCACCAGTATCCAGCACTGAAAAATTCATCGCTAAAACCTCAAATGTATCAAATTTATACTGTAGTTTTGGCACCGAGTGAATGGAGTCACTATAAATAGTGGCAACACCCCCACCTCTCCGGCCCTGGCGGGGGTTTTGAGTGTATATAAACCCAGGTGGAGATGCTTCATTCAAAGATAAGTTTTCATCTGGTCTCAGCCATGTTTCTGTGAGACACAGTATATCAAGATAACAATCAGAGATTAATTCGTTCACAAGAGCTGCTTTAGAGTTCAAGGATCTAATATTTAATAGACCAATTTTGAGAGCCACTAAGCGCAGAGGAGTCATAACAAAACATATTTCATTCAGAGCACAAGACAGGAAAAGAGGTCGGCGAACAAGGGGAAGCCATCATGGTTTTTAACTTACGTTTGTAGGATGCCGCGTAGCCCAAGTCCAAGGTTCACCTCACGGGCGTCTTGCAGAAGTACAGGCCGTCAAAAGCGCGAAATTTTGCGACTGTATTCTGTTAAAGGCAGAAAATTCTCAGAAAAAATCAACGTGATATTGACATAAAAATGGGATAGAAACGCTCGGCACAACAGGTGCTACGAAGACGTATAGGATAGGTGCCAAGTGAGACAGGAAGTGCGTATAGTTGGTTGCTGTCCAAACTACTATTTTAGCCCAAACTACCTTGAGTAGGAGAACCAAATTTGCGCACCACATCATTGACATGTCCAGCTTCTGAGAACCATTGACTTTGGACTTCTCCCGTGCACTGTTTTTGCACAAGGAGCCGTAGAAAATGACCATTTTCCCGGCCCAGTTGCATGGCTAGTCACCCCCGCCCCTGCTTCCCGCCACCCGCACGCCCCAGTTAAGGTCCTACACCAGCGTCCCAGCCTCCCGCCGTCTGGGAGAACAGCATTATCCCGTGCACTGTATGCGCTCTGCCCTGATGGGGTCATACAGGCTGAGAACAGATATACTAGGAAAAACAGAAATTGTGCCTTAGGCCTGTACATGTAAGTAAGTATCGATGTGCATTTACTTCGTGACAGTATTTAAGTAGTATACTTTCACTTCGTTACTTTGACACTGGCAACTTAGTCACTCGTTTCAAATTAAAATATCATTTTAATTCCGGTCACTTTTTAAAATTGGATGGGATACATCCTAACAAATGGGGCAGCCAAATGCTCCTCGGCCAACATGCACTATGCAGTGTTGTCCTTCCCTCGGGACTGACCGTTAACTTCCTTTTCACACAAGCTGGACCTTCCTTCACCCTCTTCCTCGCCAGTGCGTCCCCGACTTAACTGTCTCTTGTTGGAGCTCCCCCTGGTGTCAGGCTGTCGTTGAATTTTGTAGTGGACTTAGTCTATCTGTTGGATTTTGCTGCGCTAGAAATTGTTTCATTTTCTGTGACAACTGGTATAACTGCACAGCCTATTGGGAAAGTCGCTCGCACATGCCTGCCATGGCAGAAACACGGAGCCAGCGGTGTTTCTGTCAGTAACCTGTCACAAGTCCATATTCAGACGTCTGATGTTATTTTAACTGTCTATCCTGTTGTTTTTACTCCAGTAGCATTTCTGTCTTGATATTCGGTGTCTTAATGTAAGGAGTTTGTTGTCGAAAATGGATTGTATTCGAGCTTTCTTGCAACTGCTTCTGTGTCAGACCTTGATATAGCATTGGCTGGTAACAGGGTTATTATAGTTAACGAAAACTAAGACTAAAACTAAAACTAGCTGTGAAAAAATAATTTAACTTAACTGAAATAAAATTAAAAATGTCAATTTTTTAAAAAACGAAAACTAAATAAAAACTACAATGGACAATACAAAACTTACTAAAACTAAACCGAATTGCAGATAAAATTAGCTTTGTTTTCGTTGATAGTTTCGTTTTCTCCCTCGATTACGGTCCCGTTCAGTCAGAGTTGACCGGTCGCTTCCAGAGGGGGGCAGCATAGCGGCTATTAGCTGTCGTAGTTGCTGCTGGCGTCAGCCGCAGATGATGCTTCACGTGCACAATTCAGCCAAAGGGGTCTAGCTGCAAACGCGTGGAGGAGTGGAGCTCCACTACTTCTCTAATTCAGCGCCGTCATAAGGGCGCACAGTCCATTGGGGCCCACAAAACCCACAGTAGACGCCATGACAAAATTATTTTGCATAGATTTACCTAATATTAATACTAATGCATCAGAGTTTAAACAAAGGCATTAAGGCATGCAATATTGATGAAATACAATTCAGTAACCCCCTTCTTTAAAAATGGTTCAATCCATGCTTCATGCTCGTATTGGAAAATTGTTTGTGCGTTTTTGCTGGCGAGGTCGCGAACTAAGGCAGCAAACAGGGATCACCGTCCTTGCGAATATGATGTCCAAGAGCAAACAAACAAACGCATACAAATCTGGACGCCAGAAAAGACTAGAAAGGACAGGAAGAGCAAAGCAGGGGTCCAGAACATTACAAAATTCTTTTCAAAGAGAGGTGAGAGTATTAAACTAGCTTGCTATGTTAGCTGTTCAGGCTGGCTATTCAGCTGCTAACGTTACGTTTAAGTAACATGCAGTTAGCTGAGTAAATAATCGCCTGACAAGAATGGCATTACTCAGTTATTAACGGTATCATCTACAGAAAAGATCGGTAAGGTTATCATTCGCCAGCCATCATAATATGCCGTCAAAAAATTTGGTAGCAGCAGCCTAGGACACATTCCTCCGTTCTTATGAGTGATTGTTGCATACTCAGCTCTCTCTAGCTGTAATTGACTCTACACGCTAGGTTTGGCTAGCGAACTACATGTAGTCAGTGCGGTAACCTTAGGTGTAACTTAAATAATCGCTTGTCAAGGCTGACATTACTTTTACCTTAATTGTTTACTAAAACTAAACTGCTACTTTAGCCTGTTGGCATAAGTCTTGCTCATGCGGGGGATAATTTTACAGAGCTTGCCCTCCTCCTAACAATAGCAAAATGAACCTGGGTGCTTAGAGCTATGGTACTGGGAAGCCCATTTAGATTCTGTTTATTCCAAGACTCTGTATGTTAGTTCTTCATCAGTCGTTCCATGGAACATAAAGTAATATGAAATGGAACAATTAAACCTTTATGCACTGCTACTTCAGAATCAGCTGTATTCACTTCATCTGAACCTGACCCAGCAATAGATCCTCACCACCAGCAGTCTGAATATGTTTTTGATGGTGAGTAAATTAGTGAATAAGACAACTAATAATTCATAATTCACATGATGATACTCTCTTTGTTGAGTGGTTAATTTTTAAAAAAGGAAAAATTGGGTGTATTGCATTAGGCACTGTCAAGAACACTGAGAAACAGAAAAATAATGAATAACATCATGATATATTGTCGTTAAAGAGTGGCAATGAAAAGTCGGGGGCGGGGGCCCACACCGATATTCTGTTAGGGGTCCCTGAATTCCAAGCAACTGCCCTGCGCACATTCAGTGAAGAAGATGGTTAGCTCTCAAACATGGCAAAAGCTGTGGAAATAACTGAGCATGATGACTGTATGGGGTGACATGGATTGGATTTTTTTTCCCAGTTATAGTAGTATCATCAGTGTCACATGTTAAAAAAGATGATGGTTAAAGAATATAGGATTAATAAAGGACTCGGTAAAATTATATTTGCTATCATATATTCTTTTATCCTTGTCAGCTTCTACAAATTATGGCCCTCCTCTTAATAGCTGAAAAACTAAAACTAAGACTAAAACTAAATAAAAACTAAACTAAAACTAGTGAATTCCTCAAAATAAAAACTAAACTAAAACTGCTTAATCACTTGTTCAGCTAACTAAAACTAAACTGAAATAAAAAAGCAAACTGTAAAACTAAATAAAAATAAAAACTAATGAAAATTTCAAAACTATATTAACCTTGGCTGGTAATAGTGTTTTTAAGTATGACAGGAGTAAGAGAGGGGGAGGTGTAATGATTTTTGTGAAATCCTCTCTCTCTGTCGATGTTTTATTATTCTTCTCTATGCCTGAGCAATTTGAGTGTCTTGTTCTTAATAGCTTTGGTTAGTGGAAGTATTATACTTGCAGGTGTGTATGCACACATTGAATTAGTTGTTGCAGGCGATTTCAATATTGACTGGCTATCGCCATCCTCAAACCATTTCAAAGAAGTCTGAGATGAACTGATTCTGTCGCAGGTTATCTCAGAGTCTACGCGACCAAAGTTTAAAGATTTATCCCGGTCAACTTTAATTGATCTAATTTCAACAAATGGACCGCACAAGTACGCTTTGAGCAGCGTCTTTCCCCTGGATGTGAATAGTAGCGTGTATTAGGGATATTTCAAATTCAAATTCAATTTATTTGTATAGCGCTTTTCACAGATAAACTGTCACAAAGACGCTTTACAGTCAGAGATGAGTTACTGAAACGGCAGTGCCCAGCCTATTCCCCACTACAGCAAATGAGGCAAAAAACTCCCAGTAGGGAGAAAAATCCTCAAACAGTGGTGAGAAAAAACTCCCCAGTGGGAAGAAATCTCAGGAGGAACCCGGCTATAGCGGGGAAGCCCATCCTCCGCGGGCTAGCTAGTTAGATAAGAAGATAAGACAATAGAGTTCCATTAAAGTCCATCGAAACAGTGCTATCAGTTGCTGAGGAAGTGGCATGCCAAGGATGGTGCAGGACTGGATCAGGACAGCTGCAGCCAGCGCTCATGGTGAGGTCCAGGGCTCGGATGGTCCAGGACTCAGGGTTGTGGAGGGAAAGATCCTCGGAGAAAGACAGAAAAAAAGTGGGGTGAGGCACTGAATAAAACTACTGCATATTAATATAAATACAGTCCTGTGTCATGTGCCAAATGAGAATTTAGGAGCTGACTGGTCAGGAAACAGTCAACACCGCTCCATCCACTTCCAGCAGCACAGAGGCCCTACACTAATTCCAGGAAGATCACTTCAGATTTTCTAGACACTAGTACCATATACACCTCCCCGGCGACTAAGGCTGTAGCAAGCCCCACTGGCACCGTTAATGCATGCTCAGTGCCACCGGTTCCACATGGATTTGCCTAGCACTACACAAGTACCATATGGTCCTCCCCAGTGACTAAGGCTGTAGCAAGCCCCACTGGCACCGTCAATGCAGGCTCATTGCCACCGGTTCCACATGGATTTACATAACACTCGCTTCCAATATCGTGAACATGTCATAAATCAAGGTTGTAGTCAGTCCCACCAGAGCCAACACATAACTAATCATGAACTAATCATAGGCTTGACTAAAAAGATAAGTTTTCAGCCTACTCTTGAAGATAGAGAGTGTGTCCGAAGCCCAAATTTGTTTTGGGAGAATGTTCCTTAGAATTGGTGCTTTGTAAGAGAATGCTCTGCCTCCAATTGTAATTCTAGATATATTTTGAATTTTCAAGTAGTCAGCACCTTGTGAACGAAGAAATCTTAGTGGGGAGTAAGGAATGAGAAGACTGCAAAGATATTCCAGGGCCAAGTCATTTAAGGCTTTGTAAGTTAGTAATAGTATTTTGTACTCAATTCTAAATTTTACAGGCAGCCAATGAAGATTTTTGAGCACCGGGCTAATGTGATCATATTTCTTAGTCCTAGTCAGAACCCTAGCTGCAGCATTCTGCACTAATTGAAGACGTTTCAGGGCTGAGCTTGTGCAACCAGACAGTAAGACATTGCAATAGTCCAGCCGAGAAGACACAAATGCGTGAACCAATTTTTCAGGATCTTGAAGAGACAACATTTTTCTAAGTTTAGATATGTTTCGAAGATGGAAAAAAGCCACTCGGATGATATTGTTGATGTGAGCCTGGAAGGAGAGCTCTGAATCAAGAGTCACACTAAGGTTTTTAACGACAGCTCTGGCAGAAACAGAGAGGCCATCTAAGTTAAGAGAGAACTTAACGAATGAGTCTCTAAGAGATTTGGGACCCAGTACCAATATTTCAGTCTTATCTGGGTTTAGTGAAAGAAAATTTTGCGTCATCCAAGCTTTAACAGCTTTCAGACACATCTCTAATCTAGTAACCGGATAATTTTCACCCGGTTTAAAGGATATATAGAGCTGCGTGTCGTCTGCATAGCAATGGTATTTAACATCAAGTCTACTTAATGATGTTTCCAAGCGGAAGCATGCATAGTGAAAAAAGCAAAGGGCCCAGAACAGATCCTTGAGGTATTCCAAAGTTAACCTTGGAATACTCTGAACACTTGTTATTTACCCGGACAAACTGAGATCTATCAGACAAATAAGACTTAAACCATGAAAGGGCAAGTCCAGAAATACCAACTAATTTTTCCAACCTACGAAGAAGAATATGGTGGTCTACTGTATCAAAGGCGGCACTTAAATCGAGAAGGACGAGAACAGAAATGCGGCCACTATCCATAGAGAGAAGCAGATCATTTACTACAACAGTGAGGGCTGTTTCGGTGCTGTAATGCTTTCTATAGGCAGACTGAAAACTGTCAAATACCTCATTAGTTTGCAGGAAAAAAGAGAGCTGTTGGGCAACACATTTTCAAGGATCTTTGATAAAAATGTGAGGTTTGAGATTGGCCAATAATTGGCTAGGACTGTGGGATCCAAATCTGTTTTTTTAAGCAGCGGCTTGATTTCTGCCATCTTAAATGAAGTGGGAACAATACCTGAAATCAAAGAAGAATTAATTATGTGAAGAATTGGGCCGCCAAGAATGGGCAGGAGTTCTTTCATCAGCTTTGTGGGAATGGGATCCAAGATACAAGTAGATGATTTGGAAGTAACAACTAATTTGGCTAGTTCACTCAGGGATATAGGAGAAAGGGACTCAAACTGGTTTGTGTGTAATGTGCAAGACTCCATATCATGAGAAACGCCATCGCAAACTGGTAAGGAAGCAGTGATCTTCTCTCTAATCCCAATAATTTTGCCATTAAAGAAATTTTAAAAATCATCACTGCTGCCAGGACTGGAATTTGAGGGTTACTTGCAGCATGATTGTTAGTTAACTTAGCCACGGTTTTGAACAGAAATCGAGAATTATATTTATTTTCCTGCATGAGATTTGAAAAGTAACAGGACCTTGCACAAGAGAGAGCATGCTTATAAGCAACAAGGCTCTCTTTCCAAGCACTATGGAATACCTGGAATTTAGTGGAGCGCCATTTGCGTTCTAGATGACGAGATTTTTGCTTTAGTGTCCTTGTCTGGTCAGTGTACCATGGGGCTGGCCTCTTCTTCTGAGTAATCTTTTTATATTTCAGTGGCGCGACTACATTAAGGGTACAACAGAGAGCATCAGCAAGCTTTTCTGCTGTATCGTCAATAGAGGAGGCACTGACTGGATGCTCAAAATAAGTTGGGAAAACCTCAGTGAATTTTGCAGAAGTTGTTGCAGTAAAAGTATGACCAGTGTACATCCTAGTTTCTAACAATGCAGGGTGGGTCAATTGTAAGCAGAAGGTGATAAGAAAATGGTCAGACAAACTGGGATGATGTGAATGAATCCTGACCTGCCCAATGTTAATGCCAAAGCTTAAGATCAGGTCTAAAGTATGACCATGAAAATGAGTTGGGCCAACAACACTCTGAGCGAAGCCAACTGACTCAAAAATGTTAGTGAATGCGGATGTTCGAGAATCATCTGCCCTCTCAAAGTGCAGGTTAAAGTCGCCCAATATAACTATTCTATCATAGCTTCAAACTAAGTCTGAAAGGAATTCTGAAAAATCTTGAATAAAGGCAGAGTAAAGGCTAGGGGGCCTGTAGACTGTCACCAAAGCTAAAGGGTGATCAGAGGCAGGGCCGGCACCTGTATCCAGCACTGAAAAATTCATTGCTAAAACCTCAAATGTATCTAATTTGTACTGTAGTTTTGGCACTGAGTGAATGGAATCACTATAAATAGCTGCAACACCACCACCTCTCCGGCCCAGGCGGGGGTTTTGAGTGTATATAAACCCAGGTGGAGATGCTTCATTCAAAGATACGTTTTCATCTGGTCTCAGCCATGTTTCTGTGAGACACAGTATATCAAAATAACAATTAGAGATTAATTCGTTCACAAGAGCTGCTTTAGAGTTCAAGGATCTAATATTTAATAGACCAATTTTGAGAGAATGTTTATTTATTGGTAATGCAAATCAAGTTTTTGTGATGTACTCCGCGATTCTTCTTTCTTAATTTAATTGGAATTCGAGGAACAGACACAATCTCTATAGGGTTTGACCTAATCAACGGTTTATCAAAGCTGAATGTCAGGAATTTAGATTTAGCTGTCGGCAGTCAACTACAATAATTTAAGTCGTAGGCCAGATTTCTCGACAGAAGTGCAGTGCCCTCACTAGATGGGTGAACACCGTCCCTCCTCAAAAGACTGGGTCTTCGCCGGAAAGCTCGCCAATTGTCCACGAAACCGACATTATTATCTACGCACCACTCAGACAACCAGCGATTGAGCGAGTCCAATCTACTGTACATTTCATCACTACATCGGATAGGGTACGGACCAGAGAAAGTCACTGACCGTGACATCTTTAGAGCTTGGGCACAGGCCGACTTAAAACTGCTCTTTGTGATCTCTGATTGTCGTAATCGAATCTCATTTGTACCGGCGTGGATAATAATTTTGGAGAACTTGCGTTTGCCCCGATCGAGTAATTTCAGATTCGCCTCGATATCAGTCACACGTGCGCCAGGAATACAGCTCACTGTGGTTGCCGGTTTAAACACCCTTACATCTCTAACAATGGAATCCCCGAAAATTAGTGACTTTTCCGGTGCTCGTTCATCTGGCTCTAATTCTTCGAGGGGAGCAAATGAATTAAACAGTTTAACGGGAGAGGGACTGGGGGGCTCCTCAAGTTTCTTTCCCCTACGTTTACCTCGAACTGTTACAAACACATCACGCTGCGAAGAAGCTGCTGCAGCAGGTAATGAACGGGAAACAGAAAGAGAACTAACATTTACTCTCGTTTCAGGCTGGACCAAGAAAGAATCAATAAACTCCTCATTCGACCTAATGTTATGCAGCGTTTCGATGCGAGCTTCCAGCTCTAAAAGCTTTTCAGTTAAGCTAGCATATGAGATACATTTCTTGCAAATGAAAGTGCCGCTAAGCGCAGAGGAGTTGTAACAAAACATATTACACTCAGAGCATAAGACAGGAAAAGAGGTCGGCGAACAAGGGGAAGCCATCATGGTCATTAACTTACGTTTGTAGGATGCCGCGTCGCCCAACTTAAGTTCACCTCACGGGTGTCTTGCAGAAGTATAGGCAGTGAAAAAGCGCAACTGTATTCCGTTAAAGTCAGAAACTCTCAGAAAACAGAAAAAAAAAATCAACGTAATATTAACAGAAAAATGGGATAGAAACGCTCAGCACAACAGGTGCTACCAAGACGTATAGGACACGTGCCAACGTGAGACAGGAACAGGGATATGAAAGTTTCAAAGGCACCCCCATGTTTTACTACTAAAAGAAAGTTTAAACATTTCTGTGAACAGGCCTTTCTCCATGACATTTTCTGGAGTGATTTAAGCTTTGCAGGTTTTATTCCAGACCCTGACCTAGCCTTAGCTCATTATATCCCCGAACACCGAATGTCTCTGGAAATATTTGTCCAATTGACCTCAAGTCTAGTGCAAATGAAAGGTCATGACCTGAGGATGTGTCCCACGATGACATTATACCTGTTCGGTTCAAAATTTTGAGACAAGGTGGAGCTTTGTCACAAAAAATTCACCATTTTTGCTATATCTTTGGAACTATTTCTCCAATTGACATGAAACTATGTGCAACTGCAAGGTCATGACCTCACAACGCGTCACATGATGACATCATACCTGTATGGTTCAATATTTTGCCACCAGATGGCACTTTGTGATGGAAAATTACCATTTTGGCCATATCTTCAGAACCATTTCACCTGAAATTAAGTTCAAATGAAAGTCTATTCAAGGTCTATTCAAGGATTGGGGAATTGGAGGATTGGGGGCGTTCGGGGATATACCCCCAGCCGTCGCCTCCGACGGCATAAGCCTAGTTTAACTTCCGTGTTTAATTGTGTTGTTGATAAGCTTGCTCCGGTCAAGAGATTCCAAGTAAAAAAATAGAAGAAATCCTTGGTTTTCGGTTGCTTTATCCAATGATCTTCGCATAAGGGCTGAAGCTTGGATTAAAGCTAGGGAAACTCAGACACTCACAGACTGGCAGGTTTTCAGAAAACTAAGAAATAAATGCTGCTTACTTATAAAAAAAGGTAAAATCTGAATATTTCATTACGTCATTGGCTAAATGTCAAAGTAATCCAGCAAAATTTTGGAAAATCGTCAAGTCCCTGAATATTTCTTCTTCATCACCTCCTTCTATCCACACAGATTCTGGTCCTATTACTGATAAGCACAAAATTTGTGACTTTTTTAACGAACATTTTATAGCGGCTGGAAACCAATTTGAAAATTTTAATAATCACTCCACTACAGGAGATATGTCTAGCCTTAGCTCTAGTGCATTTCCAAATTCCCAAAATCCTAGAGTATTGTTTTCTTTCAGGGAATTAAACGTGAATGAGGTCCTTCTAGATATAAATCGTATAGATGTAAATAATTCCACTGGAGAGGATCACTTAGTCTTCACTTAGTCTTAGTCATTGCTGTCTATCTGTCAATATATATCTAGGAAAATAAAATAAAATAAAAAAACAATTTGAAATGTTTGATTATCAATAATGACTCACACAATGTTCTCTCCCGGACGAGCCCCCAATTTGTAATGGCCCCAACTTGTTATTACATATATGACAGCAAGGGATGACAGACACAATTTTAAAACTTAAACACATTTAATAAGACCAAACACTTTTAAACTAAACTACTTTCTACTCTACTGACCAAGATTGATAAATAAAAGAACAAAAATATTTACAGTCCCTTTGGTCGGGTTGCTTGGTGATGTCCTGGGTGAGGAAAATACTCCAACACAGGCAAAAATCCACAAAAAGCTTCACAGGTCATGAAAAGAAGTGACAGGTCTGGTCAAATGTATCCTTCTCCTCGCAATTTCTCTTACTACTTTACTCTCTCAATTTTCCTCTTTATGTACTCTTTTGCAGACCCCTCCCACATTTAGACCTCTTTTTTTTTAATTCTCTGAGACTTGTCCCAGACACGTCCAAGACATGCCCAAACCTAGCTCCAGTCTGGGCTTAACATAAGAAAGGTCAATACTGCCATCTAGTGGCTTCTATTCACATTACTATATATATATACACACACAGTATCTCACAAAAGTGAGTACACCCCTCACATTTTGACAATTAATTTATTATATCTTTTCAAGGGACAATGTTATAGAAGTGAAACTTCTACATATTCTAGAGTAGTCATGGTACAATATGTGTAGCAGTGTAGATTTACTGCACTGTCCAAATACCTGAACAAACAGTCACTATTTCCAAAATGGATGGCAACAAAAGTAAGTATACACTCCAATTGATAATGGTCAACCAAGCAATGAAACGCAACTTGTTCATCATGTTCATGCTTTTGTCTGTTCGACTGGGCCATATGAGGTTGTGTAACATGTTGAAGGGTTAAATTGTTGTGCTTTAGGTGCAATGCTCTCATTCTGGTCACTGTAGGGTCAACATGGCACCTCATGGGAAAGAACTCTCTGAGGATCTAAAAAAGAGAATTGTTGCTCTCCACAAAGTTGGTCTAAGCTACAAGAAGATCTGTGAAACCATAAAACTGAGCTACAGCACGATGGCCAAGGTTATCCAGCGGTTTTCCAAGATGAGTTCTGCTCGAAAAAGGCCTCTTCAGGGTCGACCGAAGTGCTTGAGTCCTCGTGCTCTGTGCCAGGTGCACAAGTTGGCTTCAGAAAACAGACGCAGGAGTGCTGGCAGCATTGCTAACAAGGTTGTAGCAGTGGGATAACAGCCTGTCAGTGCTCAGACCATACGCCATGCTCTGCGCAAAGTTGGTCTGCATTGGCAGTCAGCCAAGATGGAAGCCTCTTCTGAAGCTAGCCCACAAGAAAGCCCGAAAACAGTTTGTTGAAGACATAACGCAGTGTCTACGTGTCCGAAAGTCGGACAGGGTTTATCCGCAAATGCCGTTGTATAAGCATCTTCAGTGCGTTAGTGAAATGTTCCTCTTCCTTTTTCTTGTCTGTGTCTTCGGTGATGATGGATGCACGATCAAACAGGGTTCTTACCATGGAAAGTTTGTGATTTATGGGGTGTTCAGATGACCAAAGCAGGTATTGATCAGTGTGGGTGGGCTTCCTGTATATTTTAATTTTAATGTCTCCTCCATTAGTGAGATGTGTATTTATGTCCAGAAACGCTATGGTTTTATCGGTCTGTTCTTCGTGTGTGAATCGTATTTTCCTAGTGCAGTCCATACTGCTTAAATCATCTGTGAGTTGTTGTGTATGTCCTGATTTTATTTTTTCTAAGATGTCGTCCACGTACCTAGGTCCTCTAGAAACGAGGGCTATTGCATCCGCACCCGAAAGTAATCGTCCCACGCTCTGGAAAATATACGTGGACGACATCTTAGAAAAAATAAAATCAGGACATACGCAACAACTCATAGATGTGTATTTACAGCTAGCTAGCTAGATAAGTACTTCTGCATTTTTGGCCGGGGATCTAAGATTTAGTATTAAGTTACTAGGGCGGCAGTCATTTGACTCGCCCGTTCGGTTAGGTTGGAATTTAAAAGGTAGGTTTTTATCGGATTGCTCCACCTTTTCCAGTTTCTCCTGGGCGTTGGAGCCGGTGTGTTTTTATCTGGGCTCTCAGCAAAGGCCTGTGATATTGTTAGTTTAGTATATTAATAGTACTGGGACAAGATAAACTCAGGCCAGCTTATTAAGAGCGCTTATTACATATAGAATTTGGCTCAATTTGGTACTTAATTTCTGTTAATTGAAACTAAGCCCCTGTTAAAAGAGGCTTATAATCCATTTACATAGTTTCCCCACGGTTTCTATTCTGACTGCTGCTTAAGGCTTCTTAGGTTAATAAATTAATAAATTGTGGTTCCTCAGCTTCTGTCTCAGCATTAGTAATTTACTTACTAGGGTGAGTGAGGTCATTAGGTAGGGGGTTCAAAATGTGGCCAAAACAATGTGACGGTTGCAGTATGATCGCACTTTTGGAAAGAGATTTCCAGGGTGGGTTTGTCTGCCACCGGTGCCAGCTGGAGAGCATTTGGAGAGCAAGATCCCTGATCTTTAGGGCCAGTTGGCGACACGACATAGTTCGCAATCAGTAGAGTTCCTAGAGGAACTAAGTAGTATGTTGTTTAGAGAAATGGTGTGTACACCGAAGCATGGTGGTACTGGGATCCCAGAGCAGGCAGGGAGAGAAAGTTGGGTGACTGTAGGTCGACAGCGCAGGAAAGGGCGTGCACACCGTCCAGCAACAGCTCCTCCAGTGGTTGAGTTGTCCAACCGATTCCGGCCCTTGCAGGAACTCGACTTGGCCCCTGACCCTGAGAGTGAGGGGACTGATGAGCAGCAGGGCACCCTGTTAGCCTCTACCCCTCAGAAAAGAAAGTTAGTGATAGTGGGGGACTCAATACTTAGAGGAGTAGATAGCTTAGTCTGTTCGCGCGACAAGGAGTCTCGTACAGTGTGTTGCCTGCCTGGTGCCCAATAGGAGACCTCCTGGAGCGTGCGGACAAGCTCCTGGCCTGAGCGGGAAGGGATCCAGTTTTCATGGTCCATGTTGGGACAAATGCCATAGGTAAGGGTAGGTTTGAGGTTCTGCAAGGCAAATTAGTGGAATTAGCTGGGAAGCTTAGGAGCAGATCCTCAACGGTAGTGTTCTCCGGGATTCTACCGGCACCACGTGCAAGCAGAATTTTATCTGGAGATTTAACATGTGGCTACGAACCTTGTGTAGGAAAGAGGGGTATAGGTTTATGGGGCACTGGAACTTTTTCTGGGACAGGGGTGACCTGTTCAAGCCTGACGGGCTGCACCTGAACCGGAGGGGTACCTTTGCACTGGGTCAGCGTATGTTGAGGGAAGCACAGGATTATTTAAACTAGGGACTTGGGGAGCAGGGAGATTTGTGAGTGTTACACATAGGGAAATGCAGACTGCCCCGATGGAGGCTGACGGCATTACATGCATGACTGATAATATACTTTTAAAGCAACAAAGCGTCATGGGGGCCTTGAAGCAGCGGCCACATGGAAAATCAAGGGGGAAGTGCATTAGTAAAAACCTGAAATGTTTTTACTTAAATGCAAGAAGCATAAAAAATTAATTTTCTGAGCTTGAGGCTGTTATAATTAGTGAGGGCTATGACATATAAATGAAAACGCACCGCTAGAAAAAAGTCAATATTTAAGTTCAAATGAACTTCAATATAATTTTTATACAACAACAACAACACTACAGTGACGTCACCCGACATGCCAGGTGCAAGAAATGCGAGAATTTCAAGTTAACTGTAAGGCTAGGCAATTTTTTCAAAAACGCAATATCTTGCACGCACACCACGGGAAAAATGAATTTCACTCTGAATTTGTGCACACATTGCCTTTAAAAGCATGTGAATCCGAATAAAATTTCATTTCTTCACTGACACTTGTGAAATGTCGTCACTATGCCGCGACTTACAGCCCCTGAACGGGAACGTGCCATAGGCATGCTTCAAATTGGCGCCAGCACCAGGGAAATTGCCAGACAACTACACTGCGCACACATAACTGTCGCAGTTGTGGATGGAGGGCAAGAAGAGGCCAGGAGGAGCCGCAAAGGCCAGGATTAAAAAAAGAAAGGCACTAGAAGAAGATGCTTCCAAATGTGTGAAGCTGCCAGATCTATTTTCCCAAGGACAAAGCCACTTTTTATCTGGTAAAGAGATATGGTTAACGTTTGCAAAGCTATAAGATATGATATCGGCTAGACGTTTGGAAAGCTAAAACCTGTTCTAATAAGCACAGTGCAGCCTAGGCTAAAATTCAATCTCCTTCAGTGACGGTTCGTCGGCCGTAAGAAAGGGAAGCCAAAACCTCGCCCTTCAAAGCATAATGACTTAAACCTTTCGTAGTTTACTTTCCTTGATCAGCAGGTGCTTCTACCAATTGGTAGAGGGACAGTCAAATTTATTTTTGATAGCAAATGAGGTCGCAAATTATCAAGTACGTCTTTATTAATTATTTTGTGAGGCTTCTTTCGCAACAAGCCACGAGAATCCGTTTTCTACAATCGTAATTCAGTGGCGTAGCCAGCGGGGGTGCTAAGACGCGTCCCTTTTTGACTGCAATTAGTAGTTCTCAATCATTTTCTTTTATTGACGCGTTTTCCAATTATCGTAATTAGCAACCGAAGACATGGTTTCTCTCCGTATGCGATCTAACAGCGATTAAATCATGGGCTTAATTCAGTCCAGTTGCGGAACACGAACAGAGAATTGGATCGCAAAAAACTTCCGTTTAAAACAATTATTAGCCCTGACCTGTTTTCAGTCATTTTCATAATTAACAGAGGGTTCACTCCGAGAGCACTCCACATTTAACAGGTGCGGCTTGTTCTCCCCGATGAGGAACAGGTCAGGACTAATAATTGTTCTCAATGGAAGTTTTCTGCAACCCAATTCTCTGTTCTTGTTCCGCAACTGGACAACTTTGCAGTCTACTTTTAACATATTTTAGGGTTGAAAAACTCCTTTCACATGCAACCTGTGTGCTTGAAAGTGTCAAAAGAAACTGGTATGCCATACCAATGAAATGGTAGGCATCGGTGAAGAGGTTGTACTGTGAGAGAATGAGGTAGACACAGATGGGGCAGTTTTTGCAAGAAGAACAGGTCCTCCATCTCTGTGAGTCCACCATCCTCCTCATCTGCCTCTGTCTCCTCACTTCCTATCCTAACGACATAACTCTCCAGAGGGGCTTTCTTTAGCTGCACCCACTGAGATGCCACACTGCGGCTGTTGATGCTTTGAATCAGGTACTGTCTGATCAGGTACTGGCATAGGCCTGTTGTACGACCCAAAAACAGACAGAGTCTGCAGGGAACCCAAGTATAGCTTTCTTTTATTTCAAATTATTTATTCAATATTTTGTAACATTTGATTTCACTGCTTATATGAAAGACTATTCTTTTCAACTTGTACATTTCTGAGTTTTGTATTAGGGAGTTTCCAGTTGGAAATGTGGACTGCGGTTTGAACTTTCCCACAAAGATTTATGTTGTATAGGTCACTAGGCTACATTATGCACTTTTTAGTTAATTAACAAATTCAACAGAATGTTTAAGTGAAGTGTTATTCCATTAGTGGTCAACAAAAACCCAATAAAAAGGGACAGAAAATATTAAGTTTATCAATTACGCTTCATTTAATAAAATGCCTCCACCGTAAAAAGTGGGCCGGTTTATGCATGAAATTACCGGGCTGAAAAATGATCCCACCCCGGCACTGCTGAGGACGCAGTTGCATCCGAGCCTGCGTGTGCTCAGTATTTGTTGGCGAATTGAAACCAAGGCTGTGGCAAATTGATTGGTGCACTTGTCTCAATCCAATGAAAGGAATGCAATTACAAACCTCAATTCCAATCAAGTTGTGACTATGTGTAAAACGCGAATAAAAACAGAATACAACGATTTACAAATCCTTTTTGGCCTATATTCAGAGGAGTACACTACAAAGGCAAGATATTTAATGGTCAAACTGCTAAACTATATTGTTTTTTTGGAAATATTTACTCATTTTGAATTTGATGCCTGCACCATGCTCCAGAAAAGCTGAGACAGGGGCATGTTTACCACTACGTTACATCAACTTTCCTTTTAACAACGATCAATAAGCATTTGGGAACTGAGGACACTAATTGTAGAAGCTTTGTTGGTGGAATTCTTTCCCATTCTTGCCTGATGTACGACTTCACTTGCTCAACATTCCGCGGTCTCCATTGTCGTATTTTACACTTCATAATGCACCATACATTTTCAATGGGAGACAGGTCTAGCCAGCAAGCAGGCCAGTCTGTTATCTGCACTCTTTTACTACGAAGCTACGCTGTTCCAAAACCTGTATGTACCTCTCAGCTTTAATAATGCCTGCACAAATTTAGAAGTTACCTATGCCATGGGCACTAACACATCTCCATCCCATCACAGACGCTGGCTTTTGATAACAATCTGAATGGTCCTTTCCCTCTTTAGCCTGGATGACACGATGTCCATGATTTCCAAAAACAATTTGAAACGTGGACTCGGCAGACCAAAGCACACTTTTCCACTTTGTGTCAGTCCATCTCAGAAGAGCTCGGGCCAAGAAGCCGGCGGCGTTTCTGGGTGTTGTGGACATTTGGCTTTCGCTTTGCATGAAAGAGTTTTATCTTGCACTTGTAGATGTAGCAACGAGCTGTGCCAACTGACAATGGTTTTCCGAAGTGTTCCTGAGCCCACACAGTAATGTTCTTTAGAAAATGATATTGTTTTCAATGCAGTGCCGTCTGAGGGACCGATAGTAATGGGCATTCAATGTTGGTTGCATGTTGAGAAAAGTTATTCTTAACTGCTGGACAGTTGTTTGCAAAGTAGTGAACCTCACCCCATCCTTACTTGTGAACGGCTGAACCTTTCGGGGATGCACGTTTTATATGTAATCATGACACTCACCTGTTTCCAATTAACCTGTTCTCCTGTGAATCTTTTTGAGCATTCCTCAACTTTCCCATTATTTTTTTTACCTGTCCCAGCTTTTTTTGAATGTGTTGCACACATCAAATTCAAAATGAATGAATATTGCCAAAAAAAAAACTATGTTTATCAGTTTGAACATTAATATCTTGTCTTTGTTGTGTACTCAATTGAATATAGGTTGAAAAGGAATTCCAAATCATTGTATTCTGTTTTTATTCACATTTTACACAACGTCCCAACTTCATTGGAATTGGGGTTTGTTTAATCGGGGTGGAGTCATTGATCTCTCTACCGCTGTACTTTGCATGGTCGAGCAAAAAGCAAAGTTAGCAAAGCTAACTCGCTCTCATTTGAGGACAGTAACATTCTTCACATTTTAATCTACACTGCAGGCCAAAAGTCTGGGGCCACCCTCAGATTTTTGATGGTGCACCAAGTGCAATGTGACCCCTTGGTTTTGGGTAAGGCATTTATACAGCATTCCCTCTTGTTACATAACATGATTATCCCTAGGACGTGAACAGTGTTTTCACAAAGGCATTGGAACTCAAATATAAGACATAGTGGTCAGTGATCAATCAGTAAAGACAGCTTTAAAATGTGGTTTGAGGTCTGGAATTCACCAAAAACCTATTGGCTACCAATATTTTATGCACTTAAGTCATTTTATATGCAAAAAATAAGGAAAGAACAGTTGATTTGTGATTTTTTTTTTTTTTTTTAATCTGAGTGTGGCCCCAAACTTTTGGCCTGCGTATCAGTGTTTCATCATCAAATAAACATGTCGGGCCTCCGTTAGACATACTTAAGATAAATGCATTTTTGGTTACACTGCATACTTCCTCTCGATGTGATGGAAGGTATCTTGCTTTTTTTTTTTTTTTTTTTTGAGATTTATGGGAAAAAATATGATCAATCAAATATCCAAGGAGTACTCCGTAGTACTAGAGGCTATTTTGATTAGCTAGGGTATAGCAGCTTTAATCAGCGTCTTAACATCATTGAGAATGCAGTCAAAGAAAAAGCACACTAAATGGGAGAAAAAATAGAGAGGTCGATGAGATGAGGGTAAAACTGCCAAAAGCTGAAAACTATATTTTGGCTCGTCATTTGATGTGCAGCACGATGATCTTTTTTGGGGCTACATGCCACTGACTTATTGTTTCCAGTTCCATCATTTCACTGATGCAACATAGAGTGGACACCGATTTGGAGATTTTACATTTACAAGAAGGCATATAATAGTGGGAAAATTTGAGTTTTGCAGTGCTATAAATTTTGGAAGGGGTCAGAAAAATAGTTCTTCTCAAATTCTTTGTTTTAACTGTTGTTTAACTTTTGTGGGAACTTGGTGGGATGTTGGGCTAGATAGAAACTGAGCCAGGCATTTCCGAGTTTGATTTGTATGGCTGTGAATTGTTTGACTGGCATCAGACTATATAATGATTGTAATAGTCGATAATGATACAACAGATCATGTAATTGAATCACTTATGAATTGTTAAAAGTTTTATCAATTGTTCAGTTTTGTTAAGCTTCATCAGAAATTTTTGATATATAAATGACAATTGTTAAGTCAAATTCAGAAATTTAATCAAAAATATTTGGATACAAAATAGAAAAACAAGTTTAGGAATATGGCATCAAATATGGCATTAAAGGGGCATCTTGCTATGCACCATTGAGAATATAAACAAAACACAGTAATCTTTGGTGACAAGAAGGTAATATTTGCATTCAAATTGTTGCAAAAATTTTTCCATGCGCTGCATTCGCTCACATTGCATACATCCCTACCAACTCTCAGATTTAAACCCTTGCTTCTGCCTCAAAAATATTGTCCACTCTACGAAATGGAGGTACCATACTAAAGAGGAGAACGTGCTGAGCAATATATGTCAAGATTGTGTTTGTTGTGCCAAAAATATGGGAACACAAGCAAGTTGGAAAAGTGTTTGTTTCGGCTTCCCAACCTGAATTTTCTTGTCTCAGTTGATATAGGAGTCAATGGAACTTTGGTTAGCACTCCCGTCGCTTTTCAGCTCATACTGCCAAAAGTGTAAGTCTGATTGCTTCACAATCACATTTTTGGGGCCAGCACAAATTTTTCTACGACTTTGATGTGAAATAATGTACGTGGACTGAAAACCTTGGGAGTCATAGCAAGTTTTAAGGATGACATTTTCACGATTGTACAGCTTTTCTCGACTCCAGCAGTGACATCACCCCACTGGATGTTTCTCGAGTGCATTGCAAAACAAATTGTAAAAACATTGTAATTAAGAAATTATAAAAGTTATGAAAGAGTTGAACAGGAAATAATTAAGCTTTGCGTAACATTTTGCAGTTTGCCATTCTTCGTAGCTGAAAATTGCAGAATTTTGAAGAATCTGTTCCATTGTTTTCAATGGGGGGGGGGAAAAATTGAAATTAAATTTAATAACTCATAGACTATGTAATATATCTAAAAGTTTAATGCAAGCATGATAAGTCAAAACAAGCTGATTTTTAAAAAGTTTGAATGAAGTTCCGAGGCAAAATTATAAAGGAGTAGTAAGACAGCAAAAAATGTGGAGAAGAAAGAAAGAAAGAAAGAAAGAAAGAAAGAACATGAGTGTGCAAGCTTCCAGCTTGCCCACTTTAAAATAAATGAATATAATGATGGCATGGCTTACACAACTATTATTTAGATGGATACACAATTTTTTACTTGTAATTGTAGGTCATGTGTGCCACTTGTGAAAAATTTTGGTCGCACCGTACCCCGAACTAGTAGAAAATGATGACCAGATGGTTGCAGTGTTGAGCTCTGTCATGTCATGTGTGATTGTTTTATGTGTGCTCACGTGATTTTTCATGTGATATGTGCTCCGGTGATGTGTGCTCATTTGATGTTTGCTCATGTGATGATTACTCCTGTGATGTCTGCTCATTTCATGTGTGCTCCTCTAATATGTGCTCCTGAAATATGCACTCCCGTGATCTGTGCTCATAAGTGAACATTTGATGTGTGTTCCTGTGATATGTGCTGATGTGATATATTTTCTTTGTATTTATGCTCTCATGATTTGGGCTTATGTTATATGTGCTCCAGTGACGTGCGCTCATGTAATGAGTGGACATGAGCTGTGTTTTTATGTGATATAGATATATGCTCCTTTGATGTGCGTTCATGTGATATGTGCTCCGGTGATGTCTTTTTAACTGTTAAGTCATTTTGCGATGCATTCTTATTTCATTTTGGCTCCTGTATTGCCCAGGCTCTGATGAAAAAGAAGCAAGAGCAGAAAATGCTACAAGTGGAGGTCCTGAAGATGAATGAGGAGATTCTAAGAGCTAAGGAGCGCAAAAAGGAAGAGGAGATGCTTGCTGACCTGCGGATCGCAGAGTATACCACCACTAAGCTGGTGAGTACCATGGGTCTGACTGAGGGATTGAGATCAAGTTTTAAGATGCTCAAGACTGATAAAAAGTAACCTTTTGGCCCTGTTTCTATTAAAAGTGATCTACAGTTGGAATCTGTTACACCTGCAGGGAAAAATATGTGAAATTCCGCCTGTTTTATCTCCTGAAATCTCTGAATCTCAAGACCTAGAAATGCCAGACATATGCTTCAAAGCTTTTTTAAATTAAAGAACAGCAGCTTTATGACAAATCAATTTTCCACATAAGTCCACTTTCTAATGCTAATTTTCATCCTCTTATGTTGTGAGAATATCAAAAAATGAAAACTTGAAAACAGAATTTGAATTTTGGAGATTTTTTTTTTTATTGATGAGCAACAGCAGGTATGGAGGAAATGACACTAAGGGCTGTAATTTTACTGGCGCAGCGCAGGTGGCGTAGCGAGGCGCAGCCCGCGCAGTGGTAATTTCGTACGGCGCAGCCCGCGTAGTGGTAATTTCGTGAGGTGCGCAGCCTTCGGTAGACGAAGGTGCGCCGAGATGGGTGTGGCGGCGTAGTGGTGGGAGGTGTCACATATTCATCAAGACGCAGTGACAATTTCGTAGAAAAAGTCTCCGCTGGAGTGGCGCAGAAAACTCGCCAGCTCCAACCTGGTTTAATTTCCGTGCAGTGGTAATTTGGCTGACCGGCGCAGAGTGGGCACACGTCACCGAAATCTCACAGGCAGGTTTACTGAATGTCAGGCACATTTCAATGCAAGAAATAATTACAGGAAGCACTATTTAATGTAACTATCTGAATAAGGACATAAATTATAGTATCTATATCGATTGTCCTGATGTCAGATTAAAGGCGGTTGCCACGCGTAATGGAAACTTGACCTGGCTTGATCAACGCAGCTGAATCTGTGATGCAAACTAACCACTTCACATCTTTCTCAGCCAACCACAAACTGTATATTAGATGTATATATATATCTATCTCGAATGTTTGCGTTCTATGCTCATTAAAGCCGCTTGCACACTGGACGCGAAACGAATTTTTCGCACGACTGATTACAGACAAAGTCAATACAAAGACGCGATAGTCGGACAGGATTTTAATATAGCTCCATGTCCGAAAGTCATAAAAGTTCTAATTTTTCCGAGTATTCCAGGAATTATTAGACGTGCAAACTTGGCTATGTTTGTGTTCGACCTTCACAAAATGCAAATTGATTGCTATCGACTTTTCTTGGTCTTTTTAGCCTATTCGTCTGTTTTCGTTGAAGATAGACGGCAGTCTTTATGCGGTCTTTCTTTTGAAAATTAGTCAGATGGACCGAACAGATTCACGCTTTATTTCCACAGCAGAGATAAAATAGTGCATGAGCAAATCAATTCCATGACCATTGACATTATAAAGAAATTATAGCATGCACGATCAAGACTGTTCGACACGAAATGCAAAATACTCCATGTCCACCAGCCAGCAAAAAGTAAAAGTATTGAACAGATTTATAACGAAATAAAGAATAAAAACCAACAAACGGGATATCCAACAAAGATGACCCGCCAATAAATAAATCGCTGTGTTCATTGGATGCTCTGTTGTTAAAATGTTTCTTTTTATTCTCTATTTCGTCTTCAATCTGTTCTAATCGTCCTCTTTTTTCTTTTTTTGGCTGTCAGACACGGAGGCATTGTACATTGTCCAGTGTCGACTCACTTTATTGAGCAGCTTAAACAGAAACATTGATTGAAATCCTCGGTACTCATCTTGAAGAACTGAGCCCTCTTATCAAAACATTCACGTTTAATATCTAAAAGAGTCAGCAGATTTGAAGAAAGTAAAAACTATAATAGACTGTCGGCACGGAGATTTATTAAAACCCTGTCAGACTTTCGGACACAAGACGCAATCTGTCGAGCGAAAAATTTGTTTCGCGTCCAGTGTGCAAGCGGCTTAATACTAGGCTTCTATTATTGTCACTTAGGTTTTATCGTCTTCAGTGGGGGAAAGGAATACAGCCTGATTGCTATGATCTCGTACTGAGTTAAGATCACGTATTGAAAATAAATGTGTCACGTATCTTGCATTGTTGTCCATGCATGTTAATCCCAAAATTTAAAGCAGCAACAGTTTGTAACTAATGGGAACACGCTATCCATCGTTTCTCTTGCCAGTGAGCAAGCTTTGACTTGGCTGTGTCGCCTTCTTTGCCAACTTGCGCTGGAAGGAGGGGCAGAGGCGGCACAGAGGAGTACTTGCGCCAGGCTACGCCGGGCACGAAATTGCCACATACGCCTGGACACACCCCGTTGGCGCAGCGCACCCCGCATTCGCCGCGCCTGCGCCTGGTCTACGAAATTAGAGCCCTAAGCTGGGATACACGCATGTCCTCAAAATATTTTAGAAAAAAGAAATGCTGAAGTTTTTAACCATATAAATTTTAGAGCACTTTATCATAATCATAGAAAAGAGCCCATTTTTGCCTTTTTATCTAGTATCATTGACAGCCCAATATCTCAAATGCTAAAAAGCCAGAAGTATTGTTCAGTGCTTTCTTTTAACTTGGGAAGTACACTTTTACTGCAAAAGAGTTAGCATTAACCAAAGTCAAATATCTGATATTCAGTTTCAATATTGCAAGTCCATAAAATGTAAAAAAAAAAAAAAAAGAAACACGAAGAATGATGGCTTGCATTCAGTTTGTAAAACTTTTTCCCTGAAAAGAGTGCAATTAATGACACTTCTTTGGGGTTTCGATACATGTCGATGACTTGTTAATAAAAAAATCTATATTTCAAACTGTAGAGAGTGGGTTGTATCCTCTTTTTCAGATGAGCTCCATTTTTAGCTCACCTGACGAAGTCAGATGAGCTTATGTCATGGCCTGTTTTTCTGTCGTTCGTCGTCGTCGTTCGTCGTCCGTAAACATCTTCTTGAGGGATAGAAGTATCGTAAACAGTATCTTGAGGGATAGGCTTTTGGAAGAGAAGGTCATGCCTAACAAACCTTCTGGAATTTTGTGAAGAGGCCACCAGGACTTACGACAAGAGCAGGGCTTATGACATCATATACTTGGATTTTCAAAAAGCATTCGATACAGTACCGCATAAGAAGCTAATTTTTAAAATGAGCTTCATTGGAGTTACAGGAGGTATTCTGAAGTGGATTCAAAACTGGTTACAGGACAGAACACAAAGAGTAGTGGTCAGGGATATCTCATCTGAGCTAGGTATGGTGGGGAGTGGCGTCCCCCAGGGATCAGTATTGGGACCCCTGCTGTTCCTCATTTACATTAATGACCTTGATTGGAATATTGAGAGCAGATTGGTTAAATTTGCAGTTGATACTAAATTGGGGGGTTTGGCAAATAGTTTAGGGGCCACTAAAGTGATTCAGGACAATTTGGATAGAATCCAGAATTGGGCAGAAATGTGGCAAATGAAATTTAATCTAGCAAAATGTAAAGTTGTACATGTAGGTAATAAAAACATTAGACGGGATTACTTCATGGGAGGTTTAAAACTGGAATGTGCTGCACAAGAGAAAGATCTGGGAGTGATTGTTAACCAAACCCTCACAGGTTCTAGCCATTGTGCCGTAGCAGTTAAAAAGCTAATCAAATGCAAGGATACATTGCCAAAAGTATTGAGTTACAAGTCTAAGGAGGTGATGCTTCTTTTGTACTACACGTTCGTTAGACCACACCTGGAGTATTGTGTACAGTTCCGGGGACCATACTTTAAGAAAGATATAGAGGCTCTAGAGAAAGTTCAGAGAAGAGCCACTAAGCTTATTCCAGGTATAAAAGATGAAAGCTACGAGAAGAGGCTGAAGATCCTTAATCTCTTTAGTCTTAGGAAAAGGAGACTTAAGGGTGATTTGATTGAGGTCTTTAAATATGTTAAAGGGATTAACAAAGTGAATCATGTAGGATTCCTTCGACCAAGTGTTGTGAGTAGAACTCGGGGTCACAAATGGAAGTTGACCAAAGGTAAATTTAGCACTGATATTCAGAAATATTTCTTTACCCAAAGAGTCATTTCAATGTGGAATAGCTTACCTGACCATACTGTTGAGGCAGAGACCTTTGGGGTTTTCAAGAGCAGGCTTGACCTAAAGCTAGATACCATTAAGTCATTTAGTATCTGAAGGGATATCTTCACAAAAGTATAAAGAAGCTGGCGAGCTTAGTTGGGCTGAAAGACCTGTTCTTGCCATTCATGTTATGTTATGTTATAAGGTTTGGTGAATGTCGGACAATGTTAACTGAAGTTATAAGCATTTGAATTTTAATGGCAAGTTGCTGAAAATGGCCGCCCTGCCACACCATGACTCCCAACAAAATGATTTTAATAACTTTTGACCTTCAAGGGATCATGATGACACAAAAAGGCCTTATTTTGAATTTTCAACGCCACCTAGCGTGCTTACTGTGCATTAAACAAAAAAGTCCCAAAGGCAAATCTGTATGTCTTGGCATGCTCTACATGCCTACCAAATTCCATCATTATCAAGCAAACCGCAGATTTTTCAGGAATTTTTGAATTTTTCCAGGGACGCTGTGGAGCCATTTTCCCCCGCCGACTTGCGAACCCTATAAAATCAAAAATTTTTCACCGGGCTAGATTGTTCTGCCAATTGAAACACGTTAAAGCCCCCAAAAAGCCCTTTAAACTTGTAGGAAAAGAATAAAAATAAAAATTAAAGCTGCAAGCAGTGTTGAACGGGCCCTCGCACCCATGTGCACATTGGGGGTAGTGGTGAGATCTTGACATGTGCAGGTGTGCGATCACGACCAATGGACTGGTCAGGTACAGGCACCAACCTGTGATAAAGTTTTGAGCAAATCTGACAAAGCAGGAAGGAGTGATGAAATGTTGATAGTTCATCCAACGGGGGGCGGGGGGGGGGGGGGGCTCTGAGTGTAATTAAATGTGGGCAGGTGCATTCAGGGGCAGACCGTCAGCACTAATGCAAAATTTCGAGGAAATCGGCCAATGTCAATATAAAATATGGCATTTCCTATTTCCACAAGGGGGTGCTGTAGAGACATTTTGCTCCCCCCATAGACGAGGCCTCTATCAGATTTAACAGCTTGACATCCTTGACCTGTGTATCAATTGTTATGATGATATGAGTTCAGTAAAGACATCAAAAAAACAAACGTTTTCACAGCATCTTCGCTGCGTTGCCACACAAACGCCATTACTTGTAGCTTCATAGCATTCATAATCTAGCTTCACCAACTTTTTCTGTATGTTTTAGAAGTGGAATGAAGTTCTGATGTGTCATCAGTACAAGTTAAAGTAAAAAATGGTCAGTTCCTGTTACCACCAGAGGGCGCTAATAGTAAAGTCGGAAGTTATGATAGCGTGATGCTCAGGGTGGAGCCATCATCATCTCCAGCAAGATCGAAGGTTCTAAGGTCAAGTATGTTGGCGTGAGAGTATTTTGAAATTTTTTTGGCGAGTCACAGATTTTGTCACGCCCTAGCAGCCATGCCCTTTGACAGACAGACATGGAGAGCACAACATTTGATCAACTTGGTCTCTAGATGATTTGTACCAAATTTGAAGTCAATCGGTCGAAAACCCTGGGAGGAGTTCATTTTAAAATGGAAAAATTCAAATCAAAATGGCTAACTTCCTGTTGGGTATAGGGCATGGCTCCAGTGAGTTTTTTTGTATGTCTGGGTATGATAAATATTGAATATTGATAAATATTGTGTATTGAATTTCGTCTGCCAACGACAAAGTAAGCAAACTGGTCACTTCCTGTCACCACCAGGGGGCGGTATTAGTAAAGTGGGAAGAAATTAAATTGTGACGTTCAGGGCGGAGGCCTCATCATTTCTAGCAGGTTTGAAGCTTCTTCGACCAAGTATGTTGACGTGAGATCATTTTGAAATTTTTTTGGCGAGTTGCCAATTTTTGTCACGCCGTAGCAGCCATGTCCATTGACCTTTGACATGCAGAGCACAACTTTTCATCAGCTTGGTCTGAAGATTATATGAATCAAATTTGAAGCCAATCGGTCGAAAACCCAAGGAGGAGTTTGTTTTAAATTCAAAAATTCAAATCAAAATGGCCAACCTGCTGTTGGGTTTAGGGTGTGGCTCCAATGAGTTTTTTGTATGACTGGGTATGATACATATGTGTATCGAATTTCGTCTGCCTCGACAAAGTAACCAAACTGGACACTTCCTGTTACCACCAGGGGGGCACTATTAGTAAAGTGGGAATTTAATATATCAGGACGTTCAGGGCGAAGCCATCTTCATTTCCAGGAAATGCTCAGATCAAGTATGTTGGTGTGGGAGCATTTTGAAATTTTGACAACATGCACAAGTGTATCAATTTTCATTTTCCTATTCCAAAAAAACCCCTATGGGGAGGGGTTTTTCAAAATTTCAAGGGGGCGCTATCGAGGCATTTTGCTGCCCTCATGGGCACCGCCCCAATCAGATGTTGGAGCTCACCACCCTTGACCGGCATATCAATTTCCATGATGATACGAATTCATTAAGAACATCAAAAACCCAAACGTATTTTCATGGCGAGGGATCCATTGTCACCGCATCGCCACACGGACGCCATTACTCGAAGCATCACAGCATTCGTAAAGTAGTTAAAGCAACTTATTCTACATGTTGTACAGGGGGAATAAAGTTGATGGGTTCAGCCATGTGTCATCAGTACAAGTGAAAGTAAGAACTGGTCACTTCCTGTTTGTAGCCACGCCCACTGACCTACAGACCTGCAGAGCCCAACTTTTGATCAGCATGCTCTCTCAATGTTTATGAATAAATCTGGTTTTGAATGGATGAAATCTCTAGGAGGAGTGCATTCAAATACAATACGTGGAAATCAGGCAAAAATGACACGTTAAAATCATAATGGCCGACTTCCTGTTTGGAGTAGACAAATGATGCCAATGACTTTTTTTTGCGTCTTGGCCAAATACACGTGTACCAATTTTCATCTTTCTACTCCAAAAAAACCCCAACAGGGAATTTCAAGGGGGCACTATCAAGGCATTTTGCTGTCCTAATGGGCAAAGCCCCAATCAGATTTGAGAGCTTGCCACCCTTGACCTGTCGATCAATTTTTATGATGATACAAGTTCATTAAAGACATCAAAAACCCAAACGTGTTTTCATGGCGAGAGATGGATAGTCGCCACGTCACCACACAGACGGCATTATGTGTAGCTTCACAGCATTCATAGGGTAGCTTCATTAATTTGTTTTGCATGTAATAGAAGTGGAATGAGGTTGATGTTATCAAGTATGTGTCCTCAGTCCAAGTGAAAGTAATACCTGGTCACTTCCTATTACCACAGGGGGGCGCTAGTAGCAAAGTGGGAAATTAATACATTTGGACGTTCAGGGCGGAGCAATGATCATGTAGAGCAAGTTTGAAGCTACTACACTCAAGTATGTGGCCGTGAGAGCATTGGGAATCCCAAACGTATTTTCATGGCGAGGCATTCAAAGTCGCCGCTTTGCCACACAAACGCCATTACTCGTAGCTATACAACGTTTACAATGTAGCTTTATCTACTTGTTTTGCATGTTTTAGAAGTAGAATGAAGTTGATGGGTTCAACAATGTGTCATCAGTACAAGTGGAAGTAATGAGAGGTCACTTCCTGTTACCACCGGGGGGCGCTATTAGCAAAGTGAAAAGTTAACAGATCAAAATGTTCAGGGCGGCTCCCTCATCATGTTCAGCAAGTTTGAAGCTTCTAAAATCTAGTGTTTGGATCTGAGAGCATTGTGAAATTTTTTTCTCAAGTCTTTAAAATTTGTCACGCCCTAGCAACCACCCCCTTTGACCTGCAGATCTGCAGAGCACAATTTTTGATCACCCTGGTCTTACAATGATCTCCACCAAATTTGAAGTTGATTCGGCGAAATCCCTAGGAGGAGTTCGTTTTAAAATTCAAAAATTCAAATCAAAATGGCCGACTTCCTGTTGGGTTTAGGGCGTGGCTCCAAGAAGTTTTTTGTATGCCTTGTTACAAAGCATGTAACTACCAAATTTTGTCTGCTTACGACAAAGTAACCGAATTTCCCTATGGGAATTTTGAAACGTGTTTAGGGGCGCTTTTTCGGCATTTGGGGTCAAACCTCTACGACCGCAAAAAAATATCAAATTTCGGAAGAGGCCGGACGTCTGTGGAAAGTAAGACGCGTTTTCATCATTGGGAAAGGGGTGAAATTGGCCCTTGAAATGTCGGAGGAATAACAATAATAATTAAAGCTGCAAGCAGCGTTGAACGGGCCCTCGCCCCCATGCGCACGTTGGGGTTGTGGTGAGATCCTGATGGGTGCAGCATGGTCTCTCAATGTTTAGTAATAAATCTGGTTTTGAATGGATGAAATCTCTGGGAGGAGTGCGTTAAAATACAATAAGTGGAAATCAGGCAAAAATGACACGTTAAAATCAAAATGGCCGACTTCCTGTTTGGAGTAGAGGAATGATACCAGAGACTTTTTTTTGCGTTTAAGCCAAATACATATGTGTACCAATTTTCATCTTTCTATTCCAAAAAAACCCCTATGGGTAGGGGTTTTTGAAAATTTCAAGGGGGCGCTATCGAGGCATTTTGCTGCCCTCATGGGCAAAGCCAGCCCCAATCAGATGTGAGAGCTTGCCACCCTTAACAGGCATGTCAATTTCCATGATGATACGAATTCATTAAGAACGTCAAAAACCCAAACGTATTTTCATGGCGAGGGATCCATTGTCACCGCATCGCCACACGAACGCCATTACTCGAAGCATCACAGCATTCGTAAGGTAGTTTCAGCAACTTCTTTTACATGTTGTACATGGGAAATAAAGTTCATGGGTTCAACTATATGGCATCAGTTCAAGTGAAACTTAAAACTGGTCACTTCCTGTTAGTAGCCACGCCCACCGACCTACAGAGCACAACTTTTGATCAGGATGGTCTTTCAATGTTCATTAATAAATCTGGTTATGAATGGATGAAATCTCTAGGAGGAGTGCGTTAAAAGACAATATGCGGAAATCAGGAAAAAATGACACGTTAAAATCAAAATGGCCGACTTCCTGTTTGGAGTCGACAAATGATGCCAGAGACTTTTTTGTCTGTCTTGGCCAAATAAACATGTGTCCCAATTTTCATCTTCCTAACCCAAAAAAACCCTAATGGGGAGGGGTTTTTGAAAATTTCAAGGGGGCGCTATCGAGGCATTTTGCTGCTCTCATGGGCAAAACCCTAATCAGATGTGAGAGCTTGACACATTTGACCTGTCAATCAGTTTTTATGATGATACAAGTTTATTAAAGACATCAAAAACCCAAACATATTTTCATGGCGAGGTATGGATAGTCGCCGCGTCATTACACGGACACCATTATGCGTAGCTTCACAGTATTCATAAGCAAGCTTCATCTATTTGTTCTGCATGTAATAGAAGTGGAATGAGGTTGGTGTGTTCAACTATGTGTCATCAGTACAAGTGAAAGCAATAACTGGTCACTTCCTGTTACCACAGGGGGGCGCTAGGAGTAAAGTGGGAATTTAATGTATCTGGATGTTCAGGGCAGAGCAAAGATTATGTCCAGCAAATTTGAAGCTACTACAGTCAAGTATGTGGGCGTGAGAGCATTGGGAATCCCAAACGTATTGTCATGGCGAGGGATCCAAAGTCGCCGCTTCGCCAAACGGACGCCATTACTCGTAGCTACACAATGTTCATAATGTAGCTTCAGCAACTTGTGAATGTTTTACAAGAAGAAAGAAGTTGATTGGTTCAACATTGTGCCATCAGTCCTAGTGGAAGTAATGAGTGGTCACTTCCTGTTACCACAGGGGGGGCGCTATTAGCAAAGTGAAAAGTTAGTATATCAGGCCGTTCAGGGCGGTGCCCTCATCATGTTCAGCAAGTTTGAAGCTACTCCAATGAAGTATTTGGGTTTGAGATTGTTGTGAAATTTTTCCCTCAAGTCACTAAAATTTGTCACGCCCTAGCAGCCACGCCCTTTGACCTACAGATCTGCAGAGCACAACTTTTAATCAGGTTGGTTTCTCGATGATGTTTACGAAATTTGAAGCCGTTCCGACGAAATCCCTAGGAGGAGTTCGTTTTAAAATTCAAAAATTCAAATCAAAATGGCCGACTTTCTGATGGGTTTAGGGCGTGGCTCCGATGAAGTTTTTTGTATGCCTTATTACAAGGCACATAACAACTGAATTTCGTCTGCCTACGACAAAGTAGCCGAATTTCTCTATGGGAATTTTTAAACGTGTTTAGGGGGCGCTATTTCGACATTTGGGGTCGAACCTGTGCGACCGCGCAAAAATATCGAATTTCTGATACGGCCGGACGAATCAGGAAAGTTAGACGCGTTTTCACAACTGGGAAAGGGGCGAAATTTGCCTTTGTAAAATCGGAGGAATAATAAAAAAAAAATAATAATAATAATAATAATAAACAGCGCGATTTCAATAGGGCCCTCCGCAGACGACTTGCAGTCGGCTCGGGCCCTAATAATTAAAGCTGCAAGCAGCGTTGAACGGGCCCTCGCCCCCATGCGCATATTGGGGTTGTGGTGAGATCCTGATGGGTGCAGCTGTGCACTCACGATCATAGGACAGGTCAAGTGCCTACCCCAACCTGAGAGAAAGGACGAGCGAATCGGACAAAGCTGAAGGAGTTACGATAAGTTGATACTTCATCCACGAGAAGGCGCTCAGAGTGTAACTAAATTTGGGCAGGTGCATTCAGGGGCAGACCCTAAGCACAAATGTGAAGTTTTGAGCAAATCAACCAATTTCAACGTGAAATGTGGCATTTTCTGTTTCCATAATGGGGCATGATGAGCTAGATTGTTTAGCAGCACATCGAGGCGTTCAGGGTGGGGCTTTTACCATATACAGGAATTTTGAACCCATTCGGATGAAGTATGAGGGAGAGCGAGCAGCTCGAATGTGTTTGGCAAGGCATCTGAAATGGGGAAACCAGGGCGGCCAGGCCCATTTAGCGACAGACATGCAGAGCACTACTTTTGGTCAGCGTGGTCTCTTGATGATCAGAAATAAGTATTAGGTTGATTGGACGGAATCGCAAGGAGGAGTTCTTTAAAATGCAATATGTGGAAATCGGGCCAAAATGACACAGTAAAATCAAAATGGCTGACCTCCTGTTTGGAATTGACCAATGGTGCCAGAGACTTCTTTGTTTGAACTGGCAACATACACATGTGTATCAATATTCATTCTCCTATTCCAAAAAAACCCTTATGGGGAGGGGTTTTTCAAAATTTCAAGGGGGCGCTATCGAGGCATTTTGCTGTCCTCATGGGCACCGCCTCAATCAGATGTTGGAGCTCACCACCCTTGACCAGCATATCAATTTGCATGATGATACGAATTCATTAAGAACATCAAAAACACAAACGTATTTTCATGGCGAGGGATCCAGTGTCACCGTATCGCCACACGGACGCCATTACTTGAAGCATCACAGCATTCGTAAGGTAGTTTAAGCAACTTCTTCTACATGTTGTACAGGGGAAATAAAGTTGATGGGTTCAACTATATGTCATCAGTCTAGGTGAAAGTAAAAACTGGTCACCTCCTGTTTGGAGCCACGCCCACTGACCTACAGACTTGCAGAGCACAACTTTTGATCAGCATTGTCTCTCAATGTTTAGGAATAAATCTGGTTTTGAAAGGATGAAATCTCTCGGAGGAGTGCGTTAAAATACAATATGTGGAAATCAGGCAAAAATGACACGTTAAAATCAAAATGGCCGACTTCCTGTTTGGAGTAGACAAATGATGCCAGAGACTTTTTTTTGCGTTCTGGCCAAATACATATTTGTACCAATTTTCATCTTTCTACTCCAAAAAAACCCCTATGGGGAGGCGTTTTTGAAAATTTCAAGGGGGCGCTATCGAGGCATTTTGCTGCCCTCATGGGCAAAGTCCCAGTCAGATGTGATAGCTTGGCACCCTGAACCGGCATATCAATTTCCATGATGATACGAATTCAGTAAAAACGTAAAACACCCAAACGTATTTTCATGGCGAGGGATCCATTGTCACCGCATCGCCGCACGGACGCCATTACTCGAAGCATCACAGCATTCATAAGGTAGTTTTAGCAACTTCTTCTACATATTGTACAGGGGAAATGAAGTTCATGGGTTCAACTATATGTCATCAGTACAAGTGAAAGTTAAAACTGGTCACTTCCTGTTGGTAGCCACGCCCACCGACCTACTGACCTGCAGAGCACAACTTTTGATCAGGATGGTCTTTCAGTGTTCATGAATAAATCTGGTAATGAATGGATGAAATCTCTAGGAGGAGTGCGTTAAAATACAATATGTGGAAATCAGGCAAAAATGACAAGTTAAAATCAAAATGGCCAACTTCCTGTTTGGAGTAGACAAATGATGCCAGAGACTTTTTTTGTCCGTCTTGGCCAAATACACATGTGTACCAATTTTCATCTTCCTAACCCAAAAAAACCCCTATGGGGAGGGGTTTGTGAAAATTTCAAGGGGGCGCTATCGAGGCATTTTGCCGCTCTCATGGGCAAAGCCCTAATCAGATGTGAGAGCTTGACACCCTTGACCTGTCAATCAATTTTTATGATGATACAAGTTTATTAAAGACATCAAAAACCCAAACGTTTTTTCATGGCGAGGGATGGATAGTCGCCGCGTCCTTACTCAGACGCCATTATTCGTAGCTTTATATTATTCATTAGGTAGCTTCACCAATTTGTTCTGCATGTAATAAAAGTTGAATGAGGTTGATTTGATCAAGTATGTGTCCTCAGTACAAGTGAAAGTAATAACTGGTCACTTCCTGTTACCACAGGGGGGCGCTAGTAGCAAAGTGGAAATTTAATGCATTTAGACGTTCAGGGCGGAGCAATGATAATGTCCAGCAAGTTTGAAGCTACTACAGTCAAGTATGTGGGCGTGAGAGCATTGGAAATCCCAAACATATTTTCATGGCGAGGTATCCAAAGTCACCACTTTGCCACACAGACGCCATTACTTGTAGCTATACAGCGTTTACAATGTAGCTTCATCAACTTGTTCTTCATGTTTTAGAAGTAGAATGAAGTTGATGGGTTCAACAATGTGTCATCAGTCTACGAGGAAGTAACGAGTAGACACTTCCTGTTACCACCGGGGGGCGCTATTAGCAAAGTAGAAAGTTGTGAAATTTTTTCCTCAAGTCACTAAAATTTGTCACGCCCTTTTACCTGCAGATCTGCAGAGCACAACTTTTAATCACCTTGGTCTCACAATGATCTCTACCAAATTTGAAGTTGATTCGGTCAAATCCCAAGGAGGAGTTTGTTTTAAAATTTAAAAATTCAAATCAAAATGGCCGACTTCTTGTTGGGTTTAGGGCGTGGCTCCAACGAATTTTTTTGTATGCCTTGTTACAAAGCATATAACTATCAAATTTCGTCTGCCTACGACAAAGTAACCAAATTTCCCTATGGGAATTTTTAAACGTGTTTAGGGGGCGCTACTTCGGCATTTGGGGTCAAACCTGTATGACCGCATAAAAATATCAAATTTCGAATGAGGCCGGACGTCTGTGGAAAGTTAGACGCGTTTTCACCATTGGGAAAGGGGCGTGTTCAAGGAATTTTGGTTTTATATTCCCAGTATTACCTTCACAAGAGAAAACTCAAGACGACTCAGAAAAAAATCAGTCGGAGGCAAAGAAGTTAATATCCAAGCCAAAGTCCGTTTACTTTTTTGCAAAAAAGGATCTCCACATACAGAAGTTCAGGTCAAGATGGAGGATACACAAGAGAGATAATATGATACGGTTTCTGTCAAAATTTTTCTTGTCAAAAAACCCCCTGGCTGTGTGGGGTAATTCAGCACAGCCACCCTCCCTCCTTTTTGGGATAACATTTTAAACATTTTAAACATCTTTTAAAACATTTATTTAATTGCATAATTATTTAGTGTTTTTTAAACTTGTATTATTCAAGTGGTGGGGGGAAATGGATGTGATAAGTGGTAAAACTTTATTTCAAGCGTTTGTTGGAGTGTGTGAAACGGAAGAGGGTTAAAATTCGTAGTGTTTTAAAGTTGCGGGTAATATATTAGTAAAATACTGTTTTAAAGCAAAATAAAAAATAAAAAATAAAAATAAATAAAAAATAAATAAGTTAGTTGTCGAAAGTTCGATGCGAAATAAGGCTGATTTCCAAAGTCTTCTCACACCGTTGGTCATCTCGCACTCTGGCCGCGTGTATGTGAGGTGAGTGGGGTATGTCAAAGGGGGCGGGGGCTGGTTCTGTGGGTGTGCGTACATGTGTTGGCGGGAATACGGTCAACCAATGGCTGAGCCATACGGTTTCTGTCAAAATTTAATTGATTTTGATTGATGGCTTTTTGATGAGTTGATGATGTAATCGGAGTTAATTTTTTAATTAGGTTATAATAATTTATTATTTATCACCCCTTTGCCCCCTCCCATCCCTCCCTCTCCTCCCCTGGCTGTGTGGTGTAATTCAGCACAGCCACCCTCCCTCCCTCCCTCCCTCCTTTTTGGGATAACTCTTTTAAAACATTTATGTAATTGCATTATTGTTTAGTGCTTTTTAAACATATATTATTTCAGTGGTGGGGAAATGGAAGAGATAAGTGGTAAAACTTTATTTCAAGCGTTTGTTGGTTGTGGGAACCAACGTAGAGTGTTTTAAAGTTGTGGGTAATATGTTAATAAAATAGTGTTTTAAGGCAAAATAAAAAATAAAAATAAATTTTAAAAAAGTTAGTAAAATTGGCTTTCTGATGAGTTTATGATGTCATATGACTTCATTTTTTAATGAGGTTATTATAGTTTATTCAGTATCACCCCTTTGCCCCCTCCACCTCCCCACCCTCTCCTCCCCTGGCTGTGTGGTGTAATTCAGCACACCCTCCCTCCTTTTAGGGATAACTCTTTTAAAACCTTTATTTAATTGCATTATTGTTTAGTGCTTTTTAAACATATATTATTTCAGTGGTGGGGGAAATGGATGTGACAAGAGGTAAAACTTTATTTCAAGCGTTTGTTGGTGTGGGTGTTACCAGATGCAGGATCCAGAAGTTTTTATTGAATGCAACGTGAGGGAAAACTCAGGAAACCAAAACAACACAACAAAGTCCGTCTGAAGGTCTCATCAGTCTTCCCTTCTTCAGGACACATTGGGAGGATGCAGGAATGCGGAAGGCAATCTACTGTGGAAACAGAAACACATGGATTAAGGAACAAATTCACAAGGACCGGGTAACAATACTGACTCGAGGCAAGACGCTAAGATGACTAATTAAACTAGACGGTTTAGATTGAGGTAATAATATATACACCCTTAAATAAGGGTGTAAAATGCACAAGCACAAACAAGCACAAGAGACAGAATCATAACAGTCCTGGGAAAATGAAAGAGGGTTAAAATTCGAAGTGTTTTAAAGTTGTGGGTAATATGTTAGTAAAATAGTGTTTTAAAGCAAAATAAAAAAATAAAACTAAATAAAAATAAAAGTTAGTAAAATAGTGTTAAAGCAAAAATTGTTAGTAAAAGTGTTTTAAAGTAAAAAAAAAAAGAAATTAAAATAGTGTTTTTAAAGTGTTAAAACTTTAGAGTAATGAATGAAGTACATTTGAAATAGCTGTGAATATGTGGAAAGAATAAAGAAAGGAAAGAAAGATAAAATTACTCACCAGAAAAGTCTGGCCCCGAGATGTAAATGGAGGAAAAAAAGTTTTTCTGAGTTAGTTGTCGAGAGCTTGATGCAAAATAAGGCTGGTTTCCAAAGTGTTCTCATCTCACAAGTCATCTCTCACTGGCAGTGTGCATGTTTTATGTCAAAGGGGGGCGCGGCTGGTTCTGTGGGTGTGTGCGTACATGTGTTGGCAGGAATATGGTCAACCAATGGCTGAGCCATACAGTTTCCCGATATACTCGATTATAAATAGCCCATTTTCATAAAATTCAATACTTCATCAGTTTGTTTTTAAAGCAGTGGAAATATATTGGCTATTCTTTCTTTCAGTATGAATAAAGGCATAGGGTCTTTTAGATTCAATTATGTTGTACCATTTTTAAAGTTTTTTAACTTTAAGAAATGATAAAATTGTGTGTGGAAAGCTGGAAAATGCGAGTTTTGAAGTATATCCTAGAATTTTATGTTGAATACAGGTTTTAACTAAAATTTTTACAATTGAGCTGGAGTGCTTGCAGGTCGTGTGTGTGTGTGTGTGTGTGTGTGTGTGTGTGTGTGTGTGTGTGCGCATGTGCAGAAGGTGTGGCTTGAGTACACCAACTTAATTAAGGATTTTTAACAGGCTGTGTAAAATATTTTCTGTATTTTATCACTTACAAGTGTTTTATTTGAAATATATTGCATCCAGTCTTGGAAATGAGTAACAATAAATAAATACAGATATACTCGATTATAGATGAACCATTTTCATAAATGTCAATACAGCATTAGTTTAAGTCTTTGTTTCTAAAAATGCGAGTTTCAAAGTATATCCTGGAATTTTAATGTTGAATATAGGTTTAAACTAAGTTTCTCATTTGAGAGGGAGTGCTTGTGGGTCGTGTGTGTGTGTGTGTGTGTGTGTGTGTGCGTGCGTGTGTGTATCAGTTTGTTAAATTCTATGCAAGTTCTTTGTTTTTAAAAAACAGTCAAAGACTCGAAATATGCCTGTTATTTTTTTTTTTCAGTATGAATAAACAATCAGGGCCTTTTAGATCAATGTTTGAACCATCATGTATCATATTAAAGTCTTTTAACTTGTTAAGAAATGATAAAATCTTGTGTGGAAAGCAGGAAAATGCGAGTTTCAAAGTAGAATTTTATGTTGAATATAGGTTGTGTGTGTGTGTGTGTGTGCGTGTGTTAGTTTGTTAAATTATATGCAAGATTTTTGTTTTTAAAAAGCAGTCCAAAAGTCAAAATATACCCGTTATTTTTTCTTTCAGTATCAATAGGGGAGACCGGGGATGATAGTAACACTTTTTTGCTTGAGCACGTGTAACACAGTGGTTCCTTGTGGTAGAGATCTCAAATTTTTACACGCGGTTCTCCATATTTGTCAGCTATAAATGATACACTTGGACTTCTACTTCACGATCACAGATTATGTGAATTAATGTCAAGTATAAAGAGGGATGTTGTTTAAACCTACCACCACAGCACCGGGTTGAGTTGTAACACTACGTGAGGATGGATGTAACAATTAAATTCATAGCCTTAAAAAAGATTAAAACCATTAAATGTTTGGAGGCACTTTAATGAAGAATAAAGAAGGGATCATAAACTTGTAAGACTACAAAATAAATATAATAAAATAAATAAAAAGTGTAAGTTAAATACGATAAAAATAAATACAATAAAATAAATAAATATACATAACATGAAGAAATATAAAGTATAAACTTGCGTGTGTTGTGTGTGTGTGTGTGTGTGTGTGTGTGCGTGTGTACTTACTAAGTACTTCTACACCTTGAAAACACAATGTTCAAAAGTGTTTTGTTTATTGTTCAATGGACAGTTCAACTGTTCAAATGCCTTTCAGTACTTATTAAGTACTTAGTGCAGCTTTGCACCACACTGTTCAAAAGTAGTTTGATTGTTCCACAGATCTCCAAGTGTTCAAGTGCTTTTTCACATTAACTTGTTTCAGGCGACAGAACACGCACACACACACACACACAACACACGCAAGTTTATACTTTATATTTCTTCATGTTATGTATATTTATTTATTTTATTGTATTTATTTTTATCGTATTTAACTTACACTTTTTATTTATTTTATTATATTTATTTTGTAGTCTTACAAGTTTATGATCCCTTCTTTATTCTTCATGAAAGTGCCTCCAAACATTTAATGGTTTTAATCTTTTTTAAGGCTATGAATTTAATTGTTACCTCCATCCTCACGTAGTGTTACAACTCACCCCGGTGCTGTGGTGGTAGGTTTAAACAACATACCTCTTTATACTTGACATTAATTCACATAATCTGTGATCGTGAAGTAGAAGTCCAAGTGTATCATTTATAGCTGACAAATATGGAGAACCGCGTGTAAAAATTTGAGATCTCTACCACAAGGAACCACTGCGTTACACGTGCTCAAGCAAAAAAGTGTTACTATCATCCCCGGTCTCCCCTATTGATACTGAAAGAAAAAATAACGGGTATATTTTGACTTTTGGACTGCTTTTTAAAAACAAAAATCTTGCATATAATTTAACAAACTAACACATGCACGCACACACACACACACACAACCTATATTCAACATAAAATTCTACTTTGAAACTCGCATTTTCCAGCTTTCCACACAAGATTTTATCATTTCTTAACAAGTTAAAAGACTTTAATATGATACATGATGGTTCAAACATTGATCTAAAAGGCCCTGATTGTTTATTCATACTGAAAAAAAAAATAACAGGCATATTTCGAGTCTTTGACTGTTTTTTAAAAACAAAGAACTTGCACAGAATTTAACAAACTGATACACACACGCACGCAAGCACGCTGTAATGTGAATATAGGCCACTAGATGGCAGTATTTACCTTTTTTTTGTTAAGCTCAGACTGGAGTCATGTTTAGACATGTCCTGGACATGTCTGGGGCAAGTCTCAGAAAAATAAAAAAAGGAGGTCTAAATGTGGGTGGGGTCTGCAAAAGAGTATATAAGGAAAAGAATTGAGACAGTAAAGTAGTAGGAGAAATTGCAAGAAGATGACCAGACCTGCCATTCTGTTCAAGACCTGTGACGTTTCTTTTGTGGATTTCTTTGCCTGTGTTTGAGCATTTTCTTCATCCAGGACATCACCAAGCCACCCCACTAAAAAGGGACTGTAATTATTTCTGTTTTTTCTTATTTATCAATCTTGGTCTTTAGTTGAGGTTGTTATTAGTCTTTGTCTTTGTTAAAAATTAAATGTGTTTTAGTTGTTAAAGCTGTGTTTGTCATCCCTTGCTGTTGCTGTTGTGTTATAAATGTAATAACAAATTGGGGCCATAACAAATTGGGGGCTCAAGGTCCGGGATAGACCATTGTGTGAGTAATTTATTGAAAATCTAACATTCCAAATTGTGAAATTGTTTTTGTGAATTTTCCTAGATATATATTGACAACAGCAATGGATGATTTCTTGGCATCACCAACCGTAGGGGTTTTGAAGTCTTTTAAAAAGACAGAACTGCTAGAAATTTGCAGACAGTTGGAGCTGACAGAGGTAAAACCAGCCATGTGAAAAGCAAGACTGGCTAGAGAGATAGTTGAATATTACATTGATGAAAATGTGTTTGCACCAGGAGATCTGGAACAGTTTCCAGTGGAAAATCCAAATATAGAAATGGAACTTAAATTAAAAATGCTAGAGATTGAAAGGGAGGAAAGAGAAAAAGAAAGGGAGGAAAAAGAGAAAGAAAGGGAAGAAAGAGAAAAAGAAAGGGAGGAAAAAGAGAAACAAAGAGAATTTGAGAGGGAAGAAAAAGAAAAACAAAGGCAGTTTGAGTTAGAAAAATTAGCAAGAGAAGAAAAACAAAGAGAATTTGAGAGAGAGAAAGAGGAAAGAGCAGAAAGAGAGAGACAGAGACAGAGAGATTTTGAATTAGAGAAATTCGATAGAGAAGAAAGACTCCAAATGGAGCAACTAAAAATTAAAATTGAAACTAAAAATAAATTTTGTGCCAGTCAGGAGGTAAAACTGGTGCCTCCATTTTCAGAAAAGGATGTTGACAACTATTTCCAGTGTTTTGAAAAGGTAGCAAAGAGTTGCCAGTGGCCAAAGGAACACTGGCCTCTGATGTTGCAAACTGTCCTCAAGGGTAAAGCTCAACAAGCCTATTCGGCTTTGTCTGCAGATGATTCCTCTGATTATGAGGTTGTCAAAAAGGTTATTTTGAGAGCTTATGAGTTGGTTCCAGAGGCTTACCGACAGAAATTCAGAGGTCTGAAGAAATCTGAAAATCAGACTTATGTTGAATTTGCTAATGAGAAGCAGGTTTGCTTTGAGCGCTGGTGTACTTCTATGGAGGTCAAGGATGATTTCAACTCACTAAAAGAGATGGTGTTAGTTGAAGAATTCAAGAACTGTGTTAAGGATGATGTTAAGACCTACCTTAATGAGAAGCAAGCACTGAACTTGCAATCAGCTGCCAAATTTGCAGATGAATATGTTCTCACTCATAAGTCCAAATTTCAGTCTAGCAGTAACAATAAAAGGTCCCAATTTCAGAAAAAGGGTTACGGTGATACCCAAGATTCCTCAACCAAAGACAAAGACAAATCTGGTGATGGTGCTCAGAAATCCAGTAACAGGTCTGATCAAAGTGTGAAAGCTGACAGTGACAAAAGTGGTCTAGTTTGCAGTTATTGCAAGAAATCTGGTCATGTTACAACTAACTGTTGGTTCCTTAAAGCTAAGAAAGAAAAAGAAAAGGATACCAAACCAAAAGCCTTTGTGAAAACAAGGTTAGAAACCCCTGTAGTAGATAACCAATCTGCTAAATTGCCTGCTTCTTGTGGGGCTAAAAAGCCTAATACAGCTGACTTTGTGAGGGAGGAATTTCTTCCATTTGTGTCAGAGGGATTTGTGGCTCTGAATGAGCATACTACTCCTGTCCCCATATATATCCTAAGGGATACCGGAGCTTCTCAGTCACTTTTGTTGATGGACTCCTTGGAGTTACGTGATGAGACCGCTTCAGGGGATTTCATACTTGTACAAGGTATTGAAGGGAGGACTGTATCTGTACCCCTGCGCTCTATATTCTTGAAGTCAGATTTAGTTACAGGACAGGTAAAGGTGGGACTTATGTCAAGTCTACCAATAAAGGGTGTTTCTCTGTTGCTAGGCAATGACCTGGCTGGGGGCAAAGTAGTTCCCCCTGTACATCTTACTTCACAGCCGAGCACTGAAAATGGGGATGAGGACCCATCTCTGTATCCTTCTTGCGCAGTGACTCGTGCTATGGCCAAGAAGGCTAAAGAAGATGATGTTGTGGTGCCGTCCAGTACATTGAATAGTCAGGACTCAGGTGGTTCGCCTCATGACTCTGATTGGCCTACTAAGGTTTCTCCGTTTGAGGACTTATCAGATACTTTTATCAGTTCTCTATTCAGCCAGCCGGATGGGTCTGGTGATTCTGATGTGTCTGGAGACTTGTCTCTGTCCAGAAAGCGGTTGATTGAGGAGCAAACTAATGATCCTGAAATTTGTGTACTAAAGAGGAGAGCCCTTCCTGAAAAAGAAATAGATGCAGTTCCAGTTGGGTATTATCTCAAGGATGGTGTGTTGATGCGGAAGTGGCGCCCTCCTGATATCCCTGCCAATGCAGATTGGGCAGTGGTCAGGCAAATTGTTGTTCCGAAGGTCTATAGGAATGAGATCTTAACAATGGCTCATAGTTTACCTTTAGGAGGTCATCTTGGTGTTAACAAGACTGTTGATAAGATCATGAAACACTTCTTTTGGCCTGGGCTTCGGAAAGACGTTTCCAACTTTTGCAAAACCTGTCACACTTGTCAGGTAGTTGGAAAACACCAGTTAGACCCACCTGTAGCTCCATTGCAGCCTATCCCAGCATTTGGGGAGCCATTCTCTAGGGTCATTGTTGATTGCGTTGGTCCATTACCCAAGACTAGATCTGGAAATCAGTATTTGTTGACAATCATGTGTGCATCTACCAGATTCCCCGAAGCCATACCTCTACGTAACATCAAGGCAACTGCAATCTCGAAGGCTTTGATAAAGTTCTTCACGTTGTTTGGTCTTCCCAGGGAAATTCAGTCAGACCAAGGTAGCAATTTCACTTCAGGATTGTTTCAGCAGGTTGTGTATGAACTAGGTGCAAAACAGAGTCTTTCTAGTGCCTATCATCCAGAAAGTCAGGGTGCCTTAGAGCGGTTTCATTCCACTCTCAAGACAATGATGAGGACTTATTGTTATGACCATGAGAAAGACTGGGATGAAGGGGTTCATTTGCTGTTGTTTGCAGCTAGAGAAGCAGTGCAGGAGTCTACTGGATTCAGTCCATTTGAGCTAGTGTTTGGTCATGAAGTGAGAGGACCTTTGTTATTATTGAGTGAACAATGGCAAGAGAAAGAACCGCATATCAGTCTGTTAGACTATGTTAGCAAGTTCAAGGAAAGATTGCGTGCAGCTTGTGACCTTGCCAAAGAGAACTTGAAATCAAGTCAGGGAAAAATGAAAACTTGGTATGATCATAAGGCTAGAAGCCGTGAGTTTAAACCAGGAGACAAGGTCCTTGTGTTGTTTCCCTTGCAGTCCAATCCATTGCAGGCTAGATTTCATGGTCCTTATGAAATTCTGACAAAACTCAATGATCTCAATTACATTGTGAAGACTCCAGATAGGAGAAAACCAAAACAATTGTGTCATATTAACATGCTAAAGCCTTATCATGACAGAAATGCTAGGGTTGCAGCTGTCACTTCAGATTCTCCAATGGTCGAAACGTGTGAAGATGAGGGGGAGTTTCAAGATGATGAACCAAGAATTAAAGCTGAAGTTCTTTCATGTAAATTGTCAAACACTGAAGTGTTGCAAAATCTTGGTGTAAAACTCCAGCACTTAGAACCCTCACAGAGAGATCAGTTTGAAAGGTTGATCAAGAAATATGAGGATTTGTTTCCTGATGTTCCAAAGAGAGTTACTATAGCCTCTCATGATGTAGATGTTGGTGATGCCAAACCAATAAAACAGCATCCATACCGGATGAATCCTGAAAAGAGAAAGATTGCTGAGAAAGAGGTTGAGTACATGTTAAAACATGATATTATCAGACCCTCCAACTCCGATTGGAGTTCACCCTGTGTGCTAGTTCCAAAACCTGATGGAAGTACTAGATTCTGTACAGATTATCGCAAAGTCAATGCTGTAACTAGAACTGATGTGTTTCCAATACCTAGGATTGATGATTGTATTGATAGTGTAGGGCAAGCAAAGTTTCTGACCAAGATTGATTTATTGAAGGGTTATTGGTGTGTGCCTTTAACTGAGAGGGCCAAGAGCATCTCTGCTTTTGCCACACCATCTGGATTGTACCAGTATGAAGTCCTACCCTTTGGCATGAAAAATGCCCCAGCCACGTTCCAAAGGATGATACAGTCTACAATCGCCGGATTGCCACACACGGGTGCGTACATCGATGACCTGATCACATGGAGTGACTCCTGGGAAGAACATCTAAAAGATGTAGAGACGTTGTTCCAGCGCCTGACCCAGGCTAACCTGACTGTTAACCTGAGCAAGAATGACTTTGGTTGTGCTACTGTCGCCTATCTTGGCTACGTCATAGGCCAGGGTAAGGTGGCACCCATAAATGCTAAAGTCCAAGCCATCATGGACTTTCCAGTTCCTGACAACAAAAAAGCTTTGCGCCGCTTCCTTGGAATGATCGGGTACTACCGCAAGTTCTGCAAGAACTTTGCTGAGATTGCTCTCAGTCTAACTAACCAACTGAAGAAAGGCGTAAAGTTCACCTGGGATGATGCATGCCAGAGAGCCTTCGATCACCTGAAGTCTCTGCTGTGTCACTTCCCCGTGCTCAAATCTCCTGACTTCAACAAACCGTTCTCCATCGCGGTCGATGCTAGCGACCAAGCTTGTGGATCTGTGCTCCTACAGAGAAGTGACTCTGATGACATTGAGCATCCCGTGGCATACTTCTCCAGGAAGTTCAATCGCCACCAAAGGAACTATTCCACAATAGAGAAGGAACTGTTGGCTCTGGTCCTTTCTTTACAACACTTTGAGGTTTATGTTTGTACAGGACAAAAGCCAATGATTGTGTACACTGACCACAATCCGTTAATGTTTTTGAGTAAGATGAAAAACAAGAATCGGAGATTGTTGAATTGGAGTTTGATTTTACAGGAGTTTGACTTGGAAATTAAGCATGTGAAGGGTACAGACAATGTAATTGCTGATTGCTTATCCCGTGTTTGAATGTATATATCATGTGTTTGAATATTGTATGATATGTATATATAGACAAGTGTTCACTTTACCATTTTGTATTGAAAAGAAAAATTTTGCCTTTATAAGTCAAAATTTTTCCCTTTTGGAATGGAGGTGTAATGTGAATATAGGCCACTAGATGGCAGTATTTACCTTTTTTTTGTTAAGCTCAGACTGGAGTCATGTTTAGACATGTCCTGGACATGTCTGGGGCAAGTCTCAGAAAAATAAAAAAAGGAGGTCTAAATGTGGGTGGGGTCTGCAAAAGAGTATATAAGGAAAAGAATTGAGACAGTAAAGTAGTAGGAGAAATTGCAAGATGACGACCAGACCTGCCATTCTGTTCAAGACCTGTGACGTTTCTTTTGTGGATTTCTTTGCCTGTGTTTGAGCATTTTCTTCATCCAGGACATCACCAAGCCACCCCACTAAAAAGGGACTGCAATTATTTCTGTTTTTTCTTATTTATCAATCTTGGTCTTTAGTTGAGGTTGTTATTAGTCTTTGTCTTTGTTAAAAATTAAATGTGTTTTAGTTGTTAAAGCTGTGTTTGTCATCCCTTGCTGTTGCTGTTGTGTTATAAATGTAATAACAAATTGGGGCCATAACAACGCGCACACACATACACACACACACACACACACACACGACCCACAAGCACTCCCTCTCAAATGAGAAACTTAGTTTAAACCTATATTCAACATTAAAATTCCAGGATATACTTTGAAACTCGCATTTTTCGAAACAAAGACTTAAACTAATGCTGTATTGACATTTATGAAAATGGTTCATCTATAATCGAGTATATCTGTATTTATTTATTGTTACTCATTTCCAAGACTGGATGCAATATATTTCAAATAAAACACTTGTAAGTGATAAAATACAGAAAATATTTTACACAGCCTGTTAAAAATCCTTAATTAAGTTGGTGTACTCAAGCCACACCTTCTGCACATGCGCACACTCACACACACACACACACACACACACACGACCTGCAAGCACTCCAGCTCAATTGTAAAAATCTTAGTTAAAACCTGTATTCAACATAAAATTCTAGGATATACTTCAAAACTCGCATTTTCCAGCTTTCCACACACAATTTTATCATTTCTTAAAGTTAAAAAACTTTAAAAATGGTACAACATAATTGAATCTAAAAGACCCTATGCCTTTATTCATACTGAAAGAAAGAATAGCCAATATATTTCCACTGCTTTAAAAACAAACTGATGAAGTATTGAATTTTATGAAAATGGGCTATTTATAATCGAGTATATCGGGAAACTGTATGGCTCAGCCATTGGTTGACCATATTCCTGCCAACACATGTACGCGCACACCCACAGAACCAGCCGCGCCCCCCCTTTGACATAAAACATGCACACTGCCAGTGAGAGATGACTTGTGAGATGAGAACACTTTGGAAACCAGCCTTATTTTGCATCAAGCTCTCGACAACTAACTCAGAAAAACTTTTTTTCCTCCATTTACATCTCGGGGCCAGACTTTTCTGGTGAGTAATTTTATCTTTCTTTCCTTTCTTTATTCTTTCCACATATTCACAGCTATTTCAAATGTACTTCATTCATTACTCTAAAGTTTTAACACTTTAAAAACACTATTTTAATTTCTTTTTTTTTTTACTTTAAAACACTTTTACTAACAATTTTTGCTTTAACACTATTTTACTAACTTTTATTTTTATTTAGTTTATTTTTTTATTTTGCTTTAAAACACTATTTTACTAACATATTACCCACAACTTTAAAACACTTCGAATTTTAACCCTCTTTCATTTTCCCTGGACTGTTATGATTCTGTCTCTTGTGCTTGTTTGTGCTTGTGCATTTTACACCGTGTGTTTCTTGATTTGTGTTTCCGCTCCATTCCCGCGGTCTGACCATTGATTCCCTCTTGCCCTGACTCCTGTGATGTCGTGTGACAGTATTCAGCATGCCTGAGTCTCGTTGTCCAAGCATGTTTCCTCTTTCAGTTTGGTATTTCATTCATTGCTTCTACCTGAGCTTAATTCTGGGTCTCGCATAACTCTGAGTGAATTCATCCCCTGATAGGTTCATTACTAACCGTACTAACCAGCTCTTATTTAAGGGTGTATATATTATTACCTCAATCTAAACTGTCTAGTTTAATTAGTCGTCTTAGCGTCTTGCCTCGAGTCAGTATTGTTACCCGGTCCTTGTGAATTTGTTCCTTAATCCATGTGTTTCTGTTTCCAAAGTAGATTGCCTTCCGCATTCCTGCATCCTCCCAATGTGTCCTTAAGAAGGGAAGACTGATGAGACCTTCAGACGGACTTTGTTGTGTTGTTTTGGTTTCCTGAGTTTTCCCTCACGTTGCATTCAATAAAAACTTCTGGATCCTGCATCTGGTAACACCCACACCAACAAACGCTTGAAATAAAGTTTTACCACTTGTCACATCCATTTCCCCCACCACTGAAATAATATATGTTTAAAAAGCACTAAACAATAATGCAATTAAATAAATGTTTTAAAGGAGTTATCCCTAAAAGGAGGGAGGGTGTGCTGAATTACACCACACAGCCAGGAGAGAAGAGGGTGGGGAGGTGCAGGGGGCAAAGGGGTGATACTGAATAAACTATAATAACCTCATTAAAAAATGAAGTCATATGACATCATCAACTCATCAAAAAGCCAATTTTACTAACTTTTTTAAAATTTATTTTTATTTTTTATTTTGCTTTAAAACACAATTTTATTAACATATTACCCACAACTTTAAAACACTCTACGAATTAAAACCCTCTTTCGTTTTCCCACAACCAACAAACGCTTGAAATAAAGTTTTACCACTTATCTCTTCCATTTCCCCACCACTGAAATAATATATGTTTAAAAAGCACTAAACAATAATGCAATTACATAAATGTTTTAAAAGAGTTATCCCAAAAAGGAGGGAGGGAGGGAGGGTGGCTGTGTTGAATTACACCACACAGCCAGGGGAGGAGAGGGAGGGATGGGAGGGGGCAAAGGGGTGATAAATAATAAACTATTATAACCTAATTAAAAATTTAACTCCTATTACATCATCAACTCATCAAAAAGCCATCAATCAAAATCAATTAAATTTTGACAGAAACCGTATGGCTCAGCCATTGGTTGACCGTATTCCCGCCAGCACATGTACGCACACCCACAGAACCAGCCCCCGCCCCCTTTGACATACCCCACTCACCTCACATACACGCGGCCAGAGTGCGAGATGACCAACGGTGTGAGAAGACTTTGGAAATCAGCCTTATTTCGCATCGAACTTTCGACAACTAACTTATTTATTTTTATTTTTTATTTTTTATTTTGCTTTAAAACAGTATTTTACTAATATATTACCCGCAATTTTAAAACACTACGAATTTTAACCCTCTTCCGTTTCACACACTCCAACAAACGCTTGAAATAAAGTTTTACCACTTATCACATCCATTTCCCCCCACCACTTAAATAATACAAGTTTAAAAAACACTAAATAATTATGCAATTAAATAAATGTTTTAAAAGATGTTTAAAATGTTTAATGACAAACTATTATAACCTAATTAAAAAATTAATATTACATCATCAACTCATCAAAAAGCCATCAATCAAAATCAATTAAATTTTGACAGAAACTGTATCATATTATCTCTCTCTTACACAATTAGAAAGTTCTCTGGTATTTGTAGGAATACTCCATGGCGTTCTCCTCCCCCCGTGCTGATTTACACATCACGCGAACCTTGCGTCACACGCAACTGAGTCAAGTTGGTACGTAACCACGTCAAGTTGTCTAGGGATACACACACATCTTGCCAGGGAGGAGAGCACCTGCCTTCTCTCTCAGCTCTGGCTCCAGCTTATCTTGTTATGGATTCCGGAGCTTTCTATGAACACATAAACTTAGAGAAAGAGAAAAACATCTTGCCCTTGGTACAGACATTCAGGTTGTCATGACTTTAGATAGGCTACATGTCATGACTCACTAGTAGAGTTATGCAGGCCCCTGCTAAATCAGAAATATGCAAGCACACATACACTCTAGGCCTATGAAGTTGTGAACTAAAACAGAATATGAGCAAGCAAGGATAAGCAATTAATAATAATTAAATTAATCAATAAAAAATGTTTCCACAGGCGAAATTGGCCCTTGAAATGTCGGAGGAATAAAAATAACAATAATAATAATTAAAGCTGCAAGCAGCGTTGAACGGGCCCTCGCCCCCATGCGCACGTTGGGGTTGTGGTGAGATCCTGACGGGTGCAGCTGTGCACTCACGACCATTGGACAGGTCAAGTGCCGGCCCCAACCTGAGAGAAAGTGTCGAGCGAATCGGACAAACTGAAGGAGTTATGATAAGTTGATACTTCATCCACCAGAAGGCGCTCAGTTTGTAACCAAATTTGGGCAGGTGCATTCAGGGGCAAACCCTAAGCACAAATGTGAAGTTTTGAGCAAATCAGCCAATTTCAATGTAAAATGTGGCATGATGAGCTAGATTGTTTAGCAGCACATCGAAGCGTTCAGGGTGGGGCTTTCACTATGTACAGGAATTTTTGAACCATTTGGATAAAGTATGAGGGAGAGTGAGCAGCTCGAATGTGTTTGGCGAGGCATCGGAAATGGGGACACCATGGCGGCCAGGCCCATTTAGCGACAGACATGCAGAGCACTACTTTTGGTCAGCATGGTCTCTTGATGATCAGAAATAAATATTAGGTTGATTGGACGGAATCGCTAGGAGGAGTTCTTTAAAATGCAATATTGAGACGAGAAAGAATCTGATCTCTGCTACTTTTTTATCAGTTATTGATTATGGTGATCTTTTATACATGCATGCGTCTGCCCATTGCTTGCAAAAGTTGGACAGTGTTTATCACAGTGTCTTGAGATTTATGACCAATTGTAAAGCCCTTACTCACCATTGTACTCTGTATGCCAGGGCTGGGTGGCCATCTTTGACCATGCTTATGCTCAGTCACTGGTATTTGTTTATTTATAAAGCAATTTTAGGTGAACTCCCTTCTTATATTTGTTCTTTGATTGAACTAAGATCTGATTGCAGTTATAATTTTAGATCTCAAGATGTGATTTTATTGTCAGTTCCAAGCGCACGGACTAATTTGGGTAAGAAAGCTTTTAAGTGCTCGGCTCCCCTCACCTGGAATAGCCTGCAAAATGATTTGAAACTAAAGGACTTGGTCTCCTTGTCGGTCTTCAAATCTTTTATTCGTACAATGGTTGGAACTTGTCAATGCAGTTGACCATTTTAATGTGAGTCCACAGTTTATTGAATATCTTTTAATGTCAGTTGGTATCATTTGAAGCTATTCTACGTTTTTTGTGTTTACACCATATATTCTTTTGTGTTTGTCCCGTTTATGTAACATGTAATGCCGCTATCTTGGCCAGGTCTCCCTTGAAAAAGAGATCATAAATCTCAATGGGACTTTCATTGGAATCCATTTGGATGAAGTATGAGGGAGAGAGAGCTGCTGGAATGTGTTTGGCGAGGCATCTGAAATGGGGAGACCATGGCGGCCACGCCCATTTAGCGACAGACATGCAGAGCACAACTTTTGATCATCATGGTGTCTTGATAATCGGAAATAAATATTAGGTTGAATGGACGGAATCGCTAGGAGGAGTTCGTTAAAATGCAATATGTCAAAATCGGGCCAAAATGACACATTAAAATAAAAATGACTGACTTCCTGTTTGGAATTGACCGGAGGTGCCAGAGACTTTTTTGTTCGAATTGGCAACATACACATGTGTACCAATTTTCATCTTCCTATTCCAGAAAAACCCCTATGGGGAGGGGTTTTTCAAAATTCCAAGGGGGCGCTATGGAGGCATTTTGCTGCCTTCATGGGCATTGCCCCAATCAGATGTTAGAGCTCACCACCCTTGACTGACATATCAATTTCCATGATGATATGAATTCATTAAGAACATCAAATACCCAAACGTATTTTCATGGCGAGGGATCCATTGTCACCGAATTGCCACACGAACGCCATTACTCAAAGCATCACAGCATTCCGTAAGGTAGTTTATGCAACTTCCTCTACATGTTGTACAGGGGGAATAAAGTTGATGGGTTCAACCATGTGTCATCAGTACAAGTGAAAGTAAAAACTGGTCACTTCCTGTAAGCAGCCACGCCCACTGACCTACAGACATGCAAAGCTCAACTTTTGATCAGCATAGTCATTCAGTGTTTTTTAATAAATCTGGTTTTGAATGGAAGAAATCTCTAGGAGGAGTGCGTTAAAATACAATATGTGGAAATCAGGCAAAAATGACACGTTAAAGTCAAAATGGCTGACTTCCTGTTTGGAGTAGACAAATGATGCCAGAGACTTTTTTGTGCGTCTTGGCCAAATACACATGTGTTCCAATTTTCATTTTTCTACTCTAAAAAACTCCTATGGGGAGGGGTTTTTGAAAATTTCGAGGGGGCGCTATCGAGGCATTTTGCTGCCCTCATCGGCAAAGCCCCAATGACATGTGAGAGCTTGCCACCCTTGACCTGTCTATCAATTTTTATGATGATGCAAGTTTATTAAAGACATCAAAAACCCAAACGTATTTTCGTGGCAAGGGATGGATAGTCGCCGCGTCATTACACAGACGCTATTATGCGTGGCTTTATTTTATTCATTAGGTAGCTTCACCAATTTGTTCTGCATGTAATAGAAGTGGAATGAGGTTGATTTGATGAAGTATGTGTCCTCAGTACAAGTGAAAGTAATAACTGGTCACTTCCTGTTACCACAGGGGGGCGCTAGTAGCGAAGTGGTAATTTAATGCATTTAGACGTTCAGGGCGGAGCAATGGTCATGTCCAGCAAGTTTGAAGCTACTACAGTCAAGTGTGGACGTGAGAGCATTGGGAATCCCAAACATATTTTCATGGCAAGGCATCCAAAGTCGCCGCTTTGCCACACGAATGCCATTACTCATAGCTATACAGCGTTTACAATGTAGCTTCATCAACTTGTTTTGCATGTTTTAGAAGTAGAATGAAGTTGATGGGTTCAACAATGTGTCATCAGTACAAGTGGAAGTAACGAGTGGTCACTTCCTGTTACCACCGGGGGGCGCTATTAGCAAAGTGAAAAGTTAAAATATCAGGATGTTCAGGGCGGCGCCCTAATCATTTTCAGCAAGTTTAAAGCTTCTGAAATCAAGTGTTTGGATGTGAGAGCATTGTGAAATTTTTTCCTCAAGTCACTAAAATTTGTCACGCCCTACCCGCCACGCCCTTTGACCTGCAGATCTGCAGAGCACAAATTTTGATCACCTTGGTCTCACAATGATCTCTACCAAATTTGAAGTTGATTCGGCGAAATCCCGAGGAGGAGTTTGTTTTAAAATTCAAAAATTCAAATAAAAATGGCCGACTTCCTGTTGGGTTTAGGGCGTGGCTCCGATGAAGTTTTTTGTATGCCTTGTTACAACTCATATAACTACCAAATTCCGTCTGCCTACGACAAAGTAAACGAATTTCCCTATGGAAATTTTGAAACGTGTTTAGGGGGCGCTATTTCGGCATTTGGGGTCAAACCTGTATGACCGCATGAAAATATCAAATTTCAGATGAGGCCGGACGTCTGTGGAAAGTAAGACGCGTTTTCACCATTGGGAAAGGGGCGAAATTGGCCCTTGAAATGTCGGAGGAATAATAATAATAATTAAAGCTGCAAGCAGCGTTGAACGTGCCCTCGCCCCCATGTGCACGTTGGGGTTGTGGTGAGATCCTGATGGGGGCAGCATGGTCCCTCAATGTTTAGTAATAAATCTGTTTTTGAATGGATGAAATCTCTAGGAGGAGTGCGTTAAAATACAATATGTGGAGACTTTTTTTTGCGTCTTGGCCAAATACATATGTGTACCAATTTTCATCTCTCTACTTCAAAAAAACCCCTATGGGTAGGGGTTTTTGAAAATTTCAAGGGGGCGCTATCGAGGCATTTAGCAGTCCTCATAGGCAAAGCCCCAATCAGATGTGAAAGCTTGCCACCCTTAACAGGCATGTCAATTTCCATGATGATACGAATACATGAAGAGCATCAAAAACCCAAACGTATTTTCATGGCGAGGGATCCATTGTCACCGCATCGCCACACGAAAGCCATTACTTGAAGCATCACAGCATTCGTAAGGTAGTTCAAGCAACTTCTTCTACATGTTGTACAGGGTGAATAAAGTTGATGGGTTCAACTATATGTCATCAGTACAAGTGAAAGTTAAAACTGGTCACTTCCTGTTAGTAGCCACGCCCACTGACCTACAGACCTGCAGAGCACAACTTTTGATCAGCATGGTCTCTCAATGTTTAGGAATAAATCTGGTTTTGAAAGAATGAAATCTCTCAGAGGACTGCGTTAAAATACAATATGTGGAAATCAGGAAAAAATGACACGTTAAAATCAAAATGGCCAACTTCCTGTTTGGAGTAGACAAATGATGCCAGAGACTTTTTTGTCCGTCTTGGCCAAATAAACATGTTTTCCAATTTTCATCTTCCTAACCCAAAAAAACCCCTAAGGGGAGGGGTTTTTGAAAATTTCAAGGGGGCGCTATCGAGGCATTTTGCTGCTCTCATGGGCAAAGCCCTAATCAGATGTGAGAGCTTGCCACCCTTGACCTGTCAATCAATTTTTATGATGATACAAGTTTATTAAAGACATCAAAAACCCTAACGTATTTTCATGGCGAGGGATGGAAAGTCGCTGCGTCACTACACGGACGCCAGTATGCGTAGCTTCACAGTATTCATAGAGTAGCTTCATCTATTTGCTCTGCATGTAATAGAAGTGAAATGAGGTTGCTGTGTTCAACCTTGTGTCATCAGTACAAGTGAAAGCAATAACTGGTCACTTCCCGTTACCACAGGGGGGCGCTAGGAGTAAAGTGGGAATTCAATATATCTGGATGTTCAGAGCGGAGTATTGATCATGTCCAGCAAGTTTGAAGCTACTACACTCAAGTATGTGGGAGTGAGAGCATTGGGAATCCCCAACGTATTTTCATGGCGAGGGATCCAAAGTCGCCGCTTCGCCAAACGGACGCCATTACTCGTAGCTACACAACGTTCATAAAGTAGCTTCAGCAACTTGTTTTCAATGTTTTACAAGAAGAAAGAAGTTGATTGGTTCAACATTGTGTCATCAGTACCAGTGGAAGTAACGAGTGGTCACTTCCTGTTACCACAGGGGGGCGCTATTAGCAAAGTGGGAAGTTAGTATATCAGGCCGTTCAGGGCGGCGCCCTAATCATGTTCAGCAAGTTTGAAGCTACTGCAATCAAGTGTTTGGGTGTGAGATCGTTGTGAAATTTTTTCCTCAAGTAATTAAAAGTTGTCACGCCCTAGCAGCCACGCCCTTTGACTTACAGATCTGCAGAGCACAACTTTTGATCAGCTTGGTCTGACAATGATTTTCACCAAATTTGAAGTCAATCCGGCGAAATCCCTAGGAGGAGTTCGTTTTAAAATTCAAAAATTCAAATCAAAATGGCCGACTTCCTGTTGGGTTTAGGGCGTGGCTCCAATGAAAGTTTTTGTATGCCTTGTGACAAAGCATATAACTACCAAATTTTGTCTGCCTACGACAAAGTAAGCGAATTTCCCTATGGGAATTTTGAAACGTGTTTAGGGGGCGCTATTTCGACAATTGGGGTCGAACTTGTGCGACCGCCCAAAAATATCGAATTTCGGATTCGGCCGGACGAATGGGGAAAGTTATACGCGTTTTCACAATTGGGAAAAGGGCGAAATTGGCCTTTGAAAAATCGGAAGAATAATAAAAAAAAATATAATAATAAACAGCGCGATTTCAATAGGGCCCTCCGCAGACGACTTGCAGTCGGCTCGGGCCCTAATAATAATAATAATAATAATAAAAATAAACAGTACGATTTCAATAGGGTCCTCGGACGACTTTCAGTCGGCTCGGGCCCTAATAATAGTAAACAGCATGATTTCAATAGGGTCTTCCGCGGACGACTTGCAGTCGTGCTCGGGCTCTAAAAATAAACAGTACGATTTCAATAGGGTCCTCGGACGACTTTCAGTCGGCTCGGGCCCTAATAATAATAATAATAATAATAAACAGCATGATTTCAATAGGGTCCTCCGCGGACGACTTGCAGTCGTGCTCGGGCCCTCATAATAATAATAATAATAATAATAATAATAATAATAATAAACAGCATGATTTCAATAGGGTCCTCCGCGGACGACTTGCAGTCGTGCTCGGGCCCTAATGATAATAAACAGCATGATTTCAATAGGGTCCTCCGCGGACAACTTGCAGTCGTGATTTAAAATGTGGGAGTTTTAAGGCAAAATGCGTTTGCATCCGTTACAGCGCCACCTCGTGGAGTAGCCATGCAATTTTTGGTATGTTTGCTCTGTGTGCTATTCTATATATACCTTATAAATTTCACAGCCCTCAGCATAATACCTGAGCTGAAATTAAAGTTTGCTGTTTATCTTGTAATAAGCCACGCCCACTTTGACCAGTCGCAATCCCCTTCGAGATATGGTCTCAGGAGTGCCCCAGCATTACACTCCCCAAATTTCGTGCAAATCCGATCAAAAATCATGTCACTTGATGTTTCTCTGTTTATAGCGCCCCCCATCGTCCAATTTGGGCCAAATTTGGCAGAGAGCCTCTGTTTGACCTCTGCAGCGAGTGAAATGAGTTTGATGTTGACAGCTTTGACTTTAACACAAATATGTAACAATATGTGTTTTTTAGCTAGCAGAAAAAAATGGTTTATTTATAAGAACTTTATTTTTTGGAGTAGCAATTTTCTTTTGATAACTTTTGATGAGGCACGTCTGAAGATTGTTACAGCAAAGTTTTGTGCAGATATAGTTTAAACACTAGGAGGAGTTCAAAAAAGTATGTTTTTTTTTTTTTTTAGAACTTAGTTTTTATTACAGCACACATTCTGCATTCATTCATTGATAACAATATTTCTGCTGTTTTTTCCCCCTCTTTTTTTACAGTTATGACAATGATAGTAAATGAAATTAAAACCACCTTACTTTACAACAATAACCACAGCGATACAAATATATACTCAAAAAAACTGCACACACCACCACATTCACACAAGAAAAAAAAAATAAAAAAAAATAAAGTTTATAGTAAATTTTAACATGAAAAAAAAATGCAATCAACTTTTTTTTTTTTTTAATAAAATGGGGACTTTTAAGTTCATTCAAATCTTTAATAAAGTAGTGGCAGGGTCCCATCGCTTAATAAAATTATGCCTTTGGAGTCTCAGAAAATGTGTTATTTTTTCCATCCGATAAATTTCCCATATCCTCTCAATCCACATATTATATGTTGGCGGATCCGGTTTCATCCATTGAATTGTAATACATTTGATTGCTGCTGTTAACAATATTTGTAAGAGTTATTTTTTTTGTCCGACTTTCAAAACCCTTTGGAGTTATACCCAACAGCGCAACCCTTGAGTCAAATGGGATATCTTGATTAAATATTTCTTTAAGGGCCTCTAAGACCTCTCTCCAAAATTTACTTAATTTTGGGCAAGACCACAGTATGTGGGTGTGATTGCCAATTTGTTGCCGCATTTCCTCCAGCATATATTTGAGTCCGATGGACCCATTTTCGCCACTATTTCTGGAGTTCTGAAAAACCTCATTATAACCCTCCATTTAAATTCTCTCCGAGTATTAGAACTGGTTACAGTATGCGCTTGATTACACATTTCCTCCCATTCATTGTGTGATATATTTATGTTCATTTCAGTTTCCCATCTTCTTTTTACCTGATATGTATCATTCTCAATAGTGCACTGATATACTTGATACAGATCACTAATAACTTTTCTCACTCTGTTTCCCGTTTCCACTTTTTTTAGGAACTCTTCAATTGGGGTGGGCTCTAATACTTTATGCCACTCTTTATGCTTTATCAGGAAGCTTCTTAACTGTAAATATCGGAAAAAATCTGTATTGGGGAGTGTAAATTCTACTTTTAACTGTTCAAAGGATTTAAAGCTTCCGTCCCTATGAAGTTGATATAATCTAATCAGCCCATACTCTTTCCATTTTTTAAAACCCACATCGACATGACAAGTTTTGAAATCCATCAGACACTCAAAAGGGGTCATTGCGGAAATAGTTTTGGACAATCCAAATGTTAATTTTATTTTCCTTTAGATTTTCAATGTGACGCTGGTCCAATTGCCCATTTGAATTTCCTTAACGGGGATGCTCAGGAAAGGAAAACTCATAAGAGGTCTATCACACTGATTTTTCTCTATATTTAGCCAGCGTGTACATGACAAATCTTGTAGCCATATTATCAAAGGTCTCAATTGTGCCGCCCAGAAATAATATCTTAAATTTGGAAGCTTGAGCCCTCCCTTTACTTTTGACAGCTGTAATGTTTTCACTCTGATTCTTGGCCTCCTCCCTTGCCATATGAATTTTGCAATAAGTCTGTCCAATTTATCAAATGTAGCTTTAGGAATGTCGATAGGAAGCATCTGAAATGGGTACAAGAGTTTGGGCAGTAGGTTCATTCTCACACTTTCAATACGACCCAATAGGGATAGGGGCAGTACTGACCAACGCTCCAAATCCCTGGTAATATTTTTAATTGTTCTCTTATAATTTACATCATATAATATTTCCAATGATGTTGGAATTTGGATGCCAAGATATTTGATGCCCTCCTTTGGCCAGTAGAACCCGCTCTGCCGTTTGATCATTTGTGGAATTTCCCGCCCTATGTCCATAGCCATTGTTTTGTCTCCATTCACTTTGTAGCCTGAAAAATATCCGAATGTCGAGATGAGATCTTTTAAATGTGGTATTGTTTTTTCTGGCTCTGACAGATATAAAAAACATTGTCAGCATGTTGTGACAATTTATGCTGTTCCTCATTTATTGTTAAGCCTTTTATGTTATTATTATCCCTAATGAGTTGTGCGAAGGGTTCAATACTAATATTAAACAACAGGGGCGATAGGGAGCAGCCTTGCCTGCATCCGCGTTCTAAAGTAAATCGTTTTGTTAAGAACCCATTTACCTTAACAGTCGCTTGAGGGTCAGAGTACAGTATTTGTATCCACTTTACAAAATTTGGACCAAATCAAAATCGTTTTAATGTTTGGAATAAGTATTTCCAAGATACTCGATTGAACGCCTTTTGGGCATCGAGAGACAAAATCATTGTTTCCTCCTGTTTTACTTTTGAGTGGGACATTAGATTTAACAATCGTCTGATATTATCGCCATAATATCTTCCTGTTATAAACCCCGTCTGATCAGGATGGATTATATTTGTAATGACTTTACTGACACGTCTCGCTAAGATGGCTGTTAATATACATAAATCTGTGTTTAAGAGTGATATTGGCCTATACGATTGACATTTTGTACGGTCTTTTCCTTCTTTGTGTATTACTACTATTGTTGCCTCTCTCCAGGAGGGGCCATGATTCCACCCTGAAGTGCATGGTGATAGGCTTTCAACAATAGTTTTGATATTTTATCTTTAAATGCCTTATAAAATTCATTGATAAATCCATCTTGGCCTGGACTTTTATTATTTTTTAGAGCGGAGATAGTCTCTCTTATCTCAGATTCCTTAATAGGTTCGTCCAATTCTATTGCCAACGGTTCAGGTAGTTCTGTTAGTTTAGCGCATTTCAGAAATTGTGCTATTTCCTCCTCATCTGTACATGTGTCCGTATCTTTGTACAGGGATTCATTAAATTTTGCAAATGACTGCGAAATCTCATCTGGTTTTGTGAGAGTGAGGCTGTCAAACTTTAATTTCTGCACCATGTTGGATGACTGCTGTTTTTTGAGTCTAAATGCTAGCAGTCTACTTGCCTTATTGCCACTTTCGTAATATTTTTGGTTAGTAAACCTTAAGTTGCCCTCAATCTTTTCTGTAGTTAAGCTATCTAAGTCTCTACGTGCTTGTTTGAGGAGGGTAAGTAATTTAGAGGTTGGTGTTCTTTTATGTTGGTGTTCAAGTTCCCTTATTCTATCTTCCAATTCTGTCTGTTTTGCTTCCCTTTTCTTTTTCTTTGTGCTTGCAAATGAAATGATACGCCCTCTTAAATATGCTTTAGCACAATCCCAAAGTATTAATGGTGACATTTCCGGTGTACTATTTATGTCCAGATAGTTATTCAATTCGGTTGTCACAAACGTAATGAAGTCCTTATCGTTTAAAATTGAAGCATTAAATCTCCATTGTTTAGTAGTTGGTCTATGACCTAAATTCCATGCTAATGCAATAGGTGTGTGGTCGGAGACAGTAATTGATAAGATCTTTATATCTTTGATTCTATATAGCTCTGCTTTAGGAGTAAGAAAAAGATCGATCCTGGAATAAGATGCATGTGAATGAGAATAAAATGTACAGTTTCTATTTTTAGGGAACTTGCTTCTCCAAATGTCTACTAGTCCAGCCTCCATTGAGAGGCGTTTTAATGTCTTACTCATTCTAGGCCCAGGCAATTTTGAGGGGGGTTGTCTATCTTCCCGCTGGGACATAACACAGTTAAAGTCCCCTCCTAGAAGAAGAATTCCACAGCCATGCTTGAATATTATATTGAAGATTGTGCTAATAAACCCAGGTTCATCCTCATTTGGAGCGTATATGTTCATGAGAGAAACCTGAATTCCATCAATAAAACCATTGACCAGAACATATCTCCCCTCTAAATCTTTAAGAACTTTAGTTGATGTAAAGTTAACCTGTCTATGTATTAAAATAGGCCAAAAAGGAGGCCAAAAAACATATGCAATCCACACGTATGTGCATGTTAATGCATGGATACAAAAGACAAGTATTGCGGCTAGTGGGAAACAAGAGAATGCAAAAAGGAAATTCATTTTGAAGAATTAAGATAAAAAAAAGAATAAATAAAAATAAAAATTATGTGGCGCACATTTAATAACGAATACAGCAGTGTTATCAGTATTCTTATTACCCTTATTTTCACTGTAAGATCCCTGCAGAACAGTGGGATCAGCAAGCGCTGAATTGAACAACACAGTGAAGAAAGCCATGAACTTGGTCAACATTACTGTCCAGTCAGTTTTTTGGGCCGTAGGCCCTTGCTGCCATTCAGAACAGGCAGCTATGCGAGCATTAGCGCAGAATGCTCGCCTTTGCTTGGATAAAGATCCAAACAGAACTCAGATCGTCAGAAACCACTCAGGCTCCCGCAGAACCCCACAAAAAAAAACTAAGATTACGACCACCTAACATAAATTCTCCAAAACCAACATAATTCAACCCTACGCATAATATCTATAGGATAGGGAGTCAGTCGTATCATTAAGACTTGCTTTAACGAATATAACAATAAGTTATATTAATATTAAATTGGGATTAATTGGAAACACAGCTGTGTCAGAATATGCTGCTCAGTAATTGCTGGACATTTATATATAATCCCCTTGGAATCAAATCAAATCCTGACTATATGGTGCCATCTTGCATAAAAACAGTGGCTTGCATGGTTACCCATCTAATACAGAACAAACGCGCGCAGCCCCGTACAAAAAAGGCCGGCATTGAACATCGTCTGATTTAAGACAATAAATGTAAACCAGTCAGCAGTTTCACTCACAGAAAGGATACAGTTCAGTTCTCCGTTTCAGTTGAGGGAATTATCTCCCTCCTTACATAGTCAGTAGCTTTAGCAGCGTCCAGAAATTCCTTCTCCACATTGTTATGAGAAATTCGGAACCGAACAGGAAACAAAATACCAAAGCGAACATTGGATCGTCCTCGAAGTAGGTTCCTGACGTCCGTAAAGGCCGCTCTGGCCTTAGCGACGCTAGTTGTGAAGTCCGGGAATATTGCGATTGGGCTTCCATTCCAGTTTAATTGCCTGCCTCGGTCCCGAGCCTTCCTAAGAATGTCCCAGGCGTCTCCTTCATAATGTAATTTCGCGATGATAACACGCGGTTTATCCCCAGCAGTCTTCCGCATCGTGCTGCGATGTGAGCGTTCGACCCGCACCTCTTTCTCCATCTGCAACACCTCCTTTAACAGTTTGGAAACGGCCGCAGGTGAACTCGATCCTGGCTGCTCGGGTACTCCTGTGATTCGTATGTTTACCCTCCTCATCCTGCCCTCCATGTCCTCACACTTTGCCCTTAATTCTTCCACTGACTTCTTTAAATCAGTTACACCGGCCTGCACCGACACCACTTCATCCGTCCACTCAGACAGGCCCTTTTCGACATCTTTTATGCTGACTTTCACCTGATCTATTTCGGCGCGTGTAGCAGCCGTGTTGTTAGTTATTTCAGTTCTTACCTCCCGTAGTTCTTTTCTTATCAACTCAAATTTGCTTGCTAATGAGCTTTTGATCTCCTCTCTTATTATAGAGGAGATGTCTTTTCTCAAAGTGGAAAGTATGTCTGCCTTTACCGTCTCGGCATCTATAGTTCTTTCTGTCCCGGGCGAGGGAGGGGTTTGCGGGTCACTATCTGTACCCTTTGTCAAGGGGGAGCTTTGACGCCATTTAGGTTATACTGTTCAAGCCAATATTAAACATCAATGTTTAACCAATCTATCCGAGTCGTTGTGCATGTGATTCCGGTGCGAAAATGTCGTATAATTCTGAAATTGACGAAGGATCTGCGGAAGCTCCAAGAAGCACATATTACTCCATTTACGGTTCACCAGCACCCCCCGAAAAAGTATGTTTTTGATGTCTAGCAACTTAAAAAGAAAATATGTGGTGGAAGAGGGTGCGGCCTATGTCACATGATGTGACTCTATTTGGGGAATATGTGGATATAAAGTTTATGAAGATTTGATTTAAAATGTGGAAGTTACAAGCCAAAATGCATTTGCCTCTGTTACAGCGCCACCTAGTGAACTTGACTCACAATTTTTGGTATGGGTGGTCTGTCTGCTATTCTAGATATACCCTGTAACTTTGGGAGCCCTCTGCCAAATACTTGAGCTAAAATAAAAGTTTGTTGTTTATCTTGTAATAAGCCATGCCTAGTTTGACCAGTCATAATGAACTTCAAGATATGGCCTCAAGAGTGACCCAGCATCCTACCCACCAAATTTGGTGAAAATCGGTCATAGCATTTAAAAGATATAAATATCCCACCTTTACAGCGCCCCCTAGTGGCTAACATTAGCCAAATTTGGCTTATTCCCTAACAGTCCCATTCCAACCTAAGATCTCAGATTTGGTGTTGTTAGCATTTATTTTTACCGAGATATAGCAATGCAAACATTTGCATAGCTAGCTAGAAAATTTTATTTGCTAAAATGCGTATTATGACCGAACAAAATTCTTTTGATAACTTTTGATTACATGAGGCTCCAAAGTGTACGTGCCAAATTACAAACTGATCGGACAAAATCCCAAGGAGGGGTTTGAAAAAGTAGGTTTTCCAGTTTTTGCGATTTTGCGAAAAAATTTAATCGGCAGAAATGTGTGATTCATGGCTATTTAGGGAATCTGAGGATATAAAGTTTTTGAATGTGAGACATACGGTTTGGGAGTTATAGTCCAAAACGCGTTGCCCTCAGCTTTAGCGCCCCCTGCTGGCGTACATATGTGAATTTTGGTTTCTGAGGTGAGTGCAAGGTTCTGGACCAACCCTCCAAATTGCACCACCTTCCCTTACACGATTTAGGCTGCAGCACTATTTTTACCAACGGAAAAATAAAAATAACTATAATAATAATAATAATAACTAGACAGCATTTCCTCAGAGAAAATGCAAAGTGTGCTTGCTCAAATTTTGCCACCGACAGTGAATGGATCAGACCTGAGAAAAGCTTGAATGAATACATCACCACTCATACTTACTTTAACCGATGCGATTTTTCAAACTACTGCGATTTTCTCGCAGACCGTAGGTTCTATGGTAAAAACAAAAATACCCTGAGAGAGAGGAGACTCTGCTGATCGTCCTCATGTATAATTAATTTTTGTACTGTCAAGTATGTGGTCAGGCTGGCGATTTCAAAAAGGCCTCTCAGCTCTCAGCTCCTGTTATAATGGCTGCCTATGGGGGAGTGGCTCAATGACACTGTCCGAACTACTGCCATTTTCTCGGAGACCGAAGGTGCTATGGTAAAATCGAAAGTACCGTGAGTGAGAGGAGACTGTGGGGATCGTCCCCATCTATTTTTTTTCTTGCAGAGTAAAGTATGTGGTCAGGGTGGCGATTTAAAAACAGCAGTTTTGTCTGCTCTCTTCCCAAACTTTTCTGCTTCTGTTATAATGGCTGTCTATGGGGCAGTAAGGCTGCACTTCTGTTGCTTGAGGGGGCCTAGAGTCTCAATACTTCATCGCTTTTCTTCCACACTGACATTTTTCAGGCTTGCACAAATTTTCCTACGTTTTGATGTAAAATTTGTTCGTGTACATTGGAAATTGTGCCCGGGGGAGCGATTTAAAAAAAATATTTCCCGAATCTTTTGTCTGCTGCTCTCACTCTAACGTCTAGAGTGGAGGAGTGCATTATGACATCATCACTCCAAAATTCTACCCATTCATTTCAATGGCAACGAAATTTCGTCGGAAAAACGCAAATACCGAACAAACGAAACGAGATATCGTAATGATTTGAACAAGCCATCACGTTCAGATTGGCCTGGTCGTCTCAGAGTTGGAACGGTGTCTCTATTTCGAAAGCCCTAGGAGGAGTAGGGGGCCACGGACATGGGTGAACGGAAGAAGAGGAATAAGAGGAAGAAGACTGCATTTCCGCAGAGAAAATGCAAAGTGTGCTTGCTCAAATTTTGCCACCAACAGTGAATGGATCAGACATGAGAAAAGCTTAGACCTTGTTAATTGTGTTGAATGAATACATCACCAGTCATACTTACCAGATGCAGGCAACAATGGAATCATCTTTCCATATCAAAATGTTAAAACAATGCATGCAAACACATCAGAAACATTAGTTTGTTTGTCTGTCGGTCAATCAATTCTATTTTTTCCAATTCAATAAGCTTTTTTGGCATGACTGTATTATAAACAAAATTGCCAAACCATTTTTGGACAGACAGGTAACAATTCACTGAGTGATGATATACATAAAATAATAAGTAAATAAATAAATTAACTAAATGGATTTCATAATGACGAAATTAATACTATCTGATATTTTCACAAGCATTTCTATATGTGTGGATTAATTTCATGTTTATAGCATATCCTATGCATGTATTTGTGTGTGTGTGTGTGTGTGTGTGTGTGTGTGTGTGTGTGTGTGTGTGTGTGTGTGTGTGTGTGTGTGTGTGCGTGTATGTGAGAATGCATGTGTGTGTGGGGTGTGTGTATGAATGCATTTGAGTGTGGGCGTCTGTATCTCTCTCTCACACACACACACACAGACACACACACTAGAGTGGCAGTCTGGCAGAGTGAAGGTAGTTAGTCTGTCTGTGTCTCTCTCTCTCTTTCTTTCTCTTTCTCCCTCACAGACACACAAACACACACACAGGTATCATCTAAGATTGTTTAAAGAACCGCTCTGAAATTTGTCTATACCAGCTTGTAAAATCGCTGACGCTGTATTTTTTCCAGTGAAAAACAGAGGCGGGTGTGTGTGTGTGTGTGTGTGTGTGTGTGTGTGTGAGAATTCATGTGTGTGTGGGGTTTGTGTATGAATGCATGTGTGTGCGCGTCTGTGTCTTTCTCTCTCTCAAACACACACACACACACACACAAACACACTCACACAGACACTAGAGTGGCAGTCTGGCAGTGTGTAGGTAGTAAGTCTGTCTGTGTGTTTCTCTCTCTCCCTCACACGCACACAAACACACACACGGGTATTATCTAAGATTGTTTAAAGGACCACTCTCTGAAATTTGTCTATACCGGCCTGTTAAATCGCTGATGCTGTATTATTTCCACTGACAAACACAGACGGGTGTGTGTGTGTGTGTGTGTGTGCGCGTGTCAAAATGCATGTCGGTGTGGGGTGTGTGTATCAATGCATGTGTGTGTACGTCTGTCTCTTTCTCTCTCTCTCTCTCTCACACACACACACACACACACTAGAGTGGCAGTCTGGCAGTGTAGGTAGTAAGTCTGTCTGTGTCTCTCTCTCTTTCTTTCTTTCTCTCCCTCACACGCACACAAACACACACACAGGTATCATCTAAAATTGTTTAAAGAAGCGCTCTAAAATTTGTCTATACTGGCCTGTTAAATCGCTGACACTGTATTTTTTCCAGTGAGAAACACAGACGGGTGTGTGTGTGTGTGTGTGTGCGCGCGTATCAATCTTGTGTGTGCGCGGGTGTATTTTCTCTACCAGGGCTTTTGTAAGTTTGTTTGTATCTGAGTCTCTCATCAGCAGCACCTGCATTGTCTACCAGTGAAGACTGTTCTATAGAATCCTAATCTAGAATGTTTGAAGTAGTTTAAAAACCAAACATTCTAATGACAGTTACAATCAGTTATAACTGTCAGTCTCTTCCTCTCCCTCTCTCAGACACGGGTGTGCCTGTCTCTATGGAAACCGATGCACCCCTGACTGCTTGCTAGTCCCCCCAGGAATCAGCGGAGAAAAAGTGCTGATTCCGCGGAGAACATTCCTGATTCTGCGGAGAGAAATTCTTGATTCCGCGGCTTGAAAGTTGATTTTCTGTGGGCATTAAAAAAAACCTAAAATGACCAGTTATAAAGCAAATTTATGTAATAATGAAGCAAAAATTCTCTTATGAAATTATTTGCAATACCAAAACACTGCGAAACATTGTGGTTATAAAATAAGCAGCATCACTATTCTTTTTGTCCCTCTTGAGCAGATTTATTTGCATAACTTATAAAGTGCAAAACATTTCACCAAACTATGGGTGAACGAGGCTTAGTAACTGAACTAGTGCCAAAGACCAAAGTAAAGATTTAGACAAAGTGTACATTATTCACTGTATCCTCAGGATATTGTAAACGTTGCTGCATACCATAGACTGTATAAAAAGATGGATGAAGCTACCGTGATGTCACCCACTGGTTTGAGGATGAAGAAGTGAATCGAAGATCCGGGGAGGAACGTGGCTCTGGATCTGACCGTATCGGACGAGGACCAGAGGCTTTATACTTTATTCTAGTTTATAAGGGACCATAATTCACGAAAATGAATGTCATGATATATCGAAGGAGACCTGAAACTTGCTATAGCTAACATAAAATGAAGTGAAAAATCATTATTTAAATTAAAAATCAGGTCGGAAAGTAGGATCATTTTCTCATAGACTTCTATTGCATTGAACTTCTTTCTGCAACCACTGACGTCGCCATCTGCTGGCCATTAAATAGAATGCCATTCTACGGTACTTCCACATGGGCTTCTTTTTTCAAATCAGGGTGCTGCGTCCATCTTTTTATATTGTTTATGCTGCATACAGCAGAAAAAAATCAGTTTCCGTAACCGGCAGCACCAGCTGTGAGTCTTAGATCCCGTTTATCTGACCGAAAAATCTAGCGGGCGGGATGAAAAATACATTTCACCAAACTATGGGTGAACGAGGCTTAGTAACTGAACAAGTGCCAAAGACCAAAGTAAAGATTTAGACAAAGTGTACATTACTCACTGTATCCTCAGGATATTGTAAACGTTGCTGCATACCATAGACTGTATAAAAAGATGGATGAAGCTACCGTGATGTCACCCACTGGTTCGAGGATGAAGAAGTGAATCGAAGATCCGGGGAGGAACGTGGCTCTGGATCTGACCGTATCGGACGAGGACCAGAGGCTTTATACTTTATTCGAGTTTATAAAGGACCATAATTCACGAAAATGAATGTCATGATATATCGAAGGAGACCTGAAACTTGCTATAGCTAACATAAAATGAAGTGAAAAATCATTATTTAAATTAAAAATCAGATCGGAAAGTAGGATCATTTTCTCATAGACTTCTATTGCATTGAACTTCTTTCTGCAACCACTGACGTCGCCATCTGCTGGCCATTAAATAGAATGCCATTCTACGGTACTTCCACATGGGCTTCTTTTTTCAAATCAGGGTGCTGCGTCCATCTTTTTATATTGTTTATGCTGCATACAGCAGAAAAAAATCAGTTTCCGTAACCGGCAGCACCAGCTGTGAGTCTTAGATCCCGTTTATCTGACCGAAAAATCTAGCGGGCGGGATGAAAAATACATGTAAAATATAAAATTCTGCACCTCGCCCTATATTCCGCGGATTGCTTAGATTTCCGCGGAGGGCTTTGAAATCCGCGGTAAATTCCGCGATCGCGGAATCGCGGATTCCTGGGGGGACTAGCTTGCTCTCTCACAAACGATGTTTGACAGAGAGGAATTCAAAGAATTCTTTATTCACACTGTCCAAACTACTGCCATTTTCTCACAGACCGTAGGTCCTATGGTAAAAACAAAAATACCCTGAGTGAGAGGAGACTCTGCTGATCGTAGCCATGTATTTATTTTTCTTGTACGGTCAAGAATGTGGTCAGGGTGGCGATTTCAAAAGGCCTCTCAACTGTCACCTCCTGTTATAATGGCTGCCTATGGGGGAGTGGCTCAATGACACTGTCTGAACTACTGCCATTTTCTCGGAGACAGTAGGTCCTATGGTAAAAACGAATGTACCGTAAGTGAGAGGAGACTCTGGGGATCGTACACATGTATATATTATTTTTGTACAGTCAAGTATGTGGTCAGGCTGGCGATTTCAAAAAGGCCTCTCAGCTCTCAGCTCCTGTTATAATGGCTGCCTATGGTGGAGTGGCTCAATGACACTGTCCGAACTACTGCCATTTTCTCTGAGACCGTAGGTGCTATGGTAAAAACGAAAGTACCCTGAGTGAGAGGGGACCCTCGGGATCGTCCACATTTATTTTTTATTTTGTAGAGTAAAGTATGTGGTCAGGGTGACTATTTAAAAACAGCAGTTTCGTCTGCTCTCTTCCCAAACTTTTCTGCTTCTGTTGCAATGGCTGTCTATGGGGCAGTGGGGCTGCACTTCTGTTGCTTGAGGGGGCCTAGAGTCTCAAGACTTAATCGCTCTTCTTCCACACTGTCATTTTTCAGGCCTGCACGAATTTTCCTACGTCTTGATGTATAATTTGTTAGTGTACGTTTGAAATTGTGGCCGGAAGAGCGATTTAAAAAAAAAAAATTCCTGAATCTTTTGTCTGCTGCTCTCACTCTAACGCCTAGAGTGGAGGAGTGCATTATGACATCATCACTCCAAATTTCTACCCATTCATTTCAATGGCAATGAAATTTCGTCGGAAAAATGCGAATACCGAACAAACGAAACGAGATATCGTAATGATTTGAACAAATCATCACGTTCAGATTAGCCTGGACGTCTCAGAGTTGGAACGGTGTCTCTATCTCGAAAGCCCTAGGAGGAGTAGGGGGCCACGGAAATGAGTGAACGGAAGAAGAGGAATAAGAGGAATAAGCGGAATAAGCAGAATAAGAAAACTTTAGAAGATCAGTCGTGTGCTTGCCTTGCAAGCACACTAATAAGAGGAACTGGACTGCATTTCCGCAGAGAAAATGCTAAGTGTGCTTGCTAAAATTTTGCCACCAATAGTGAATGGATCAGACATGAGAAAAGCTTAGACCATGTTATTTGTGTTGAATGAATACATCACCAGTCATACTTACCAGACGCAGGCAACAATGGCATCATCTTTCCATATCAAAATGTTAAAACAATGCATGAAAACACATTAGAAACATTAGTTTGTCTGTCTATCATTTCTATTTTTTCCAATTCAAAAAGCTTAATTGGCATGACTGTATTATAAACAAAATTGCCAAACCATTTTTGGACTGACAGATAACAATTCAGTGAGTGATGATATACATAAAATAATACAAATAATACGTAAATAAATAAATAAATAAAATGGATTTTATAATGACGATATTAATACTATCTGATATTTTCACAAGCATTTCTACACGTGTGGATTAATTTCATATTTACAGCATATCCTATGCACGTATTTGTGTGTGTGTGTGTGTGTGAGCATGCATGTATGTGTGAGGTGTGTTTATGAATGCATTTGTGTTTGTGCGTCTGTCTCTCACACACACACACACACACACACACACTAGAGTGGCAGTCTGGCAGAGTGTTGGTAGTAAGTTCGTCTGTGTCTCTCTCTCTTTCTTTCTCTCTCTCCCTCACACACACACAAACAGGAATCATCTATGATCGCTTAAAGAACCGCTCTAAAATTTGTCTATATCGGCCTGTTAAATCGCTGACGCTGTATTTTTTCCAGTGAGAAACACAGACGGGTGTGGGTGTGTGTGTGGGTTTGTGTGAGAATGCATGTGTGTGTAGGGTGTGTGAATGAATGCATGTGTGTGTGTGTGTGTGTCTGTCTCTTTCTCTCGCTCTCTCTCTCACTCTCACACACACACACACACACACACACACTAGAGTGGCAGTCTGGCAGAGTGTTGGTAGTAAGTCCATCTGTGTCTCTCTCTCTTTCTTTCTCTCTCTCCCTCACACACACATAAACACACACATAGGTGTCATCTAAGACTTTTTAAAGAACCGCTCTGAAATTTGCCTATACCGGCCTGTTAAATCGCTGACGCTGTATTTTTTCCACTGACAAACACAGACGTGTGTGTGTGTCGGGTGTGTGTATGAATGCATGTGTGTGTGCGTCTGTCTCTTTCTCTCTCTCACACACACACACACATTAGAGGGGCAGTCTGGCAGAGTGTAGGTAATAAGTCCGTCTGTGTCTCTCTCTTTCTTTCTCTCTCTCAATTCAATTCAAGTGAGCTTTATTGGCATGACATACATATTGCCAAAGCATGAACTTTTTTTTTTTTTGAACAGAGAAAGATATATACATACACATATACATACATATACACACACACACATACAACACATATGCAGTGTGTATATATAAAGTATAAAGAAATGCACTGCAAATATGACATATTAAAGAAGAGATTAATAAATGAGATGAAGGGGAAAAATAACTGGGAAAATAAAAGTATAATATTATAATATTTAAAGAAGAAATGCAAAAAAAAAATAAATAAAATAAATAAATAAATGAAAAAAAAAAAAACAGATTTTGTGCGGGTGCAGTATTTTAGGGTGTGCTGATGGTCGCCCTGTCCCTCAGGCTGTGACAAGCTGCCACATATTGCGCAGCGATTGCTGCTGTCTCTCCTTCTCCAAGCACTGTAGCAATTTTTATATTGTTGGGTAATTTTTGGAAGTTTTGAATTTGGGAGTGGAATTTTTCAAAGTATTTGTGTCTAATGTCCTCGTATTTTTCACACTGAAGGAGGAAGTGCATCTCTGTCTCAACCTCACCTGTCATACAGTGACCACATATTCTCCCCATTCTGGGTTTCCATTATTTCTTATGTCTGCCTGTTTCTATGGCCAGACTGTGGTCACTGAGCCTGTACTTGGTCAGGATCTGTCTCTGCTTTATATCTCTGACGGTGAAGAGATATTCTGACAGTTTATATTCTCGTTTTAGGGCCCGATAGCATTCAAGTTTGTGCTGAGATTTTGTTTCAGTGTCCCAATGGTCCAGAGAAGAGAGTTTGATGAGTTTCATAATTTGATTCACTCTAATTTGAGATTGGAAAGCATTGCTGGTCTGAAATTGATTTGTTAGTTGGCCAATGGAACTTTGGTTGGTTAATTTCAGGACCAGCCGACATAGGGGACTGGTGTTAGGGCTGAGCTCTTGGGTTTTGAGAGCCTCAAACTGGAGGGAGTTCTGTGGACTTGACTGGAGGTGTAGCCAGAATTTCAGTGATCTTTTTTGGACTGGGATAATTAGTGGGAATCGGCCTAATTCTGCTCTACTTGCATTCGTTGGGGTTTTTCTATGGATCATTAAAATGTTTCGACAGAATTCTGCATGTAGAGTCTCTGTTGGTTGTTTGTCCCACTTACAGAACTCAAGAAAGATTACTGAGTGGACCCCATACCTCACATCCATACAGCGCAATGGGCAGGATTACACTATCAAAGATTTTGCAACAAATTTGAATTGGGATAGTGATTCCTTGGAATTGCTTTTTAATTGCAAAAAATGCTCTACGAGCCTTTTCTTTTAGTGCATTCACTGCTGAATCAAAGTTCCCAGAGGCACTTATTCGAAGTCCTAAGTAGTCATAATATATAGAATGCTCTAAGGCGGTGTTTCCTAGAGTGAAATAATGTCTGGTTTCCTGACATCTGGCCTTTTTCTGGAAGATGACTATCTTGGTTTTTGCCAAATTTACTGTCAGGGCCCAGTTCTGGCAGTATTTCTCCAGTAGATCCAGATGCTGCTGTAATCCCTGTTCTGTGGCTGACAGCAGCACCAGGTCATCTGCATAGAGAAGACATTTGACTAGTCCCCCCAGGAATCTGCAGAGAAAAAGTGTTGATTCCGCTGAGAACATTCCTGATTCTGCGGAGAGCAATTCTTGATTCCGCGGCTTGAAAGTTGATTTTCCGCGGGCATTAAAAAAAAACCTAAAATTACCAGTTATAAAGCAAATTTATGTAATAATGAACATAACTATGGTAATTATTATGACATAATTATGAAATTATTTGCAATACCAAAACACTGCGAAACATTGTGGTTTTAAAATAAGCAGCATCAATATTCTTTTTGTCCCTCTTGAGCAGATTTATTTGCATAACTTATAAAGTGCAAAACATTTCACTAAACTATGGGTGAACGAGGCTTAGTAACTGAACAAGTGCCAAAGATCAAAGTAAAGATTTAAACAAAGTGTACACTATTCACTGTATCCTTAGGATATTGTAAATGTTACTGCATAATGGACTGTATAAAAAGATGGATGAAGCTACCGTGATGTCACCCACTGGTTCGAAGATGAAGAAGTGAATCGAAGATGCAGGGAGGAACGTGGCTCTGGATCTGACCGTATCGGACGAGGACCAGAGGATAGCGACGCCCCAGAAGCATATTCTGGCTTTATACTTTATTCTAGTTTATATGGGACCATAATTCACGAAAATGAATGTCATGATATATCGAAGGAGACCTGAAAGTTGTTATAGCTAACATAAAATGATGTGAAAAATCATGATTTAAATTAAAAATCAGGTAGGAAAGTAGGATCATTTTCTCATAGACTTCTATTGCATTGAACTTCTTTTGTTAATTCTAATGGTTCTAATTTGCTTTGGGTGTTTTTCTGCCCTTCTGAGAGATTTGGAATATCTGTATATAGTGTTATGGCCCCAATTTGTTATTACATTTACACACAACAGCAACAGCAAGTGATGACAGACACAGGTTTAAAAACTTAAACACATTTAATTAAACACAACAACTAACTAAACTGACCAAGATTGAATAGGAAAAAAAAAAAATATTTACAGTCCCTTTTTGTGGGGTGGCTTGGTGATGTCCTGGATAATGAAAATGCTCAAACACAGGCAAAGAAATCCACAAAAGAAACGTCACAGGTCTTGAACAGAATGGCAGGTCTGGTCATCTTCTTGCAATTTCTCCCACCCCTCTACTGTCTCAATTCTTTTCCTTATATACTCTTTTGCAGACCCCACCCACATTTAGACCTCTTTTTTTTTTTAATTTTCTGAGACTTGCCCCAGACATGTCCAGGACATGTCTTAACATGACTCCAGTCTGAGCTTAACAAAAAAAGGTAAATACTGCCATCTAGTGGCCTATATTCACATTACACCTCCATTCCAAAAGGGAAAAATTTTGACTCATTAAGGCAAAATTTTTCTTTTCAATACAAAATGGTTAAGTGAACACCTGTCTACACATACATATCATACAATATTCAAACACATGATATATATATACACATTCAAACACGGGATAAGCAATCAGCAATTACATTGTCTGTACCCTTCACATGCTTAATTTCCAAGTCAAACTCCTGTAAAATCAAACTCCAATTCAACAATCTCCGATTCTTGTTTTTCATCTTACTCAAAAACATTAACGGATTGTGGTCAGTGTACAAAATCATTGGCTTTTGTCCTGTACAAACATAAACCTCAAAGTGTTGTAAAGAAAGGACCAGAGCCAACAGTTCCTTCTCTATTGTGGAATAGTTCCTTTGGTGGCGATTGAACTTCCTGGAGAAGTATGCCACGGGATGCTCAATGTCATCAGAGTCATTTCTCTGTAGGAGCACAGATCCACAAGCTTGGTCGCTAGCATCGACCGCGATGGAGAACGGTTTGTTGAAGTCAGGAGATTTGAGCACGGGGAAGTGACACAGCAGAGACTTCAGGTGATCGAAGGCTCTCTGGCATGCATCATCCCAGGTGAACTTTACGCCTTTCTTCAGTTGGTTAGTTAGACTGAGAGCAATCTCAGCAAAGTTCTTGCAGAACTTGCGGTAGTACCCGATCATTCCAAGGAAGCGGCGCAAAGCTTTTTTGTTGTCAGGAACTGGAAAGTCCATGATGGCTTGGACTTTAGCATTTATGGGTGCCACCTTACCCTGGCCTATGACGTAGCCAAGATAGGTGACAGTAGCACAACCAAAGTCACTCTTGCTCAGGTTAACAGTCAGGTTAGCCTGGGTCAGGCGCTGGAACAACGTCTCTACATCTTTTAGATGTTCTTCCCAGGAGTCACTCCAAGTGATCAGGTCATCGATGTACGCACCCTTGTGTGGCAATCCGGCGATTGTAGACTGTATCATCCTTTGGAACGTGGCTGGGGCATTTTTCATGCCAAAGGGTAGGACTTCATACTGGTACAATCCAGATGGTGTGGCAAAAGCAGAGATGCTCTTGGCCCTCTCAGTTAAAGGCACACACCAATAACCCTTCAATAAATCAATCTTGGTCAGAAACTTTGCTTGCCCTACACTATCAATACAATCATCAATCCTAGGTATTGGAAACACATCAGTTCTAGTTACAGCATTGACTTTGCGATAATCTGTACAGAATCTAGTACTTCCATCAGGTTTTGGAACTAGCACACAGGGTGAACTCCAATCTGAGTTGGAGGGTCTGATAATATCATGTTCTGACATGTACTCAACCTCTTTCTCAGCAATCTTTCTCTTTTCAGGATTCATCCGGTACGGATGTTGTTTTATTGGTTTGGCATCACCAACATCTACATCATGAGAGGCTATAGTAACTCTCTTTGGAACATCAGGAAACAAATCCTCATATTTCTTGATCAACCTTTCAAACTGATCTCTCTGTGAGGGTTCTAAGTGCTGGAGTTTTACATCAAGATTTTGCAACACTTCAGTGTTTGACAATTTACATGAAAGAACTTCAGCTTTAATTCTTGGTTCATCATCTTGAAACTCCCCCTCATCTTCACACGTTTCGACCATTGGAGAATCTGAAGTGACAGCTGCAACCCTAGCATTTCTGTCATGATAAGGCTTTAGCATGTCAATATGACACAATTGTTTTGGTTTTCTCCTATCTGGAGTCTTCACAATGTAATTGAGATCATTGAGTTTTGTCAGAATTTCATAAGGACCATGAAATCTAGCCTGCAATGGATTGGACTGCAAGGGAAACAATACAAGGACCTTTTCTCCTGGTTTAAACTCACGGCTTCTAGCCTTATGATCATACCAAGTTTTCATTTTTCCCTGACTTGATTTCAAGTTCTCTTTGGCAAGGTCACAAGCTGCACGCAATCTTTCCCTGAACTTGCTAACATAGTCTAACAGACTGATATGCGGCTCTTTCTCTTGCCATTGTTCACTCAATAATAGCAAAGGTCCTCTCACTTCATGACCAAACTCTAGCTCAAATGGACTGAATCCAGTAGACTCCTGCACTGCTTCTCTAGCTGCAAACAACAGCAAATGAACACCTTCATCCCAGTCTTTCTCATGGTCATAACAATAAGTCCTCATCATTGTCTTGAGAGTGGAATGAAACCACTCTAAGGCACCCTGACTTTCTGGATGATAGGCACTAGAAAGAATCTGCTTTGCACCTAGTTCATACACAACCTGCTGAAACAATCCTGAAGTGAAATTGCTACCCTGGTCTGACTGAATTTCCCTGGGAAGGCCAAACAACGTGAAGAACTTTATCAAAGCCTTCGAGATTGCAGTTGCCTTGATGTTACGTAGAGGTATGGCTTCGGGGAATCTGGTAGATGCACACATGATTGTCAACAAGTACTGATTTCCAGATCTAGTCTTGGGTAATGGACCAACGCAATCAACAATGACCCTAGAGAATGGCTCCCCAAATGCTGGGATAGGCTGCAATGGAGCTACAGGTGGGTCTAACTGGTGTTTTCCAACTACCTGACAAGTGTGACAGGTTTTGCAAAAGTTGGAAACGTCTTTCCGAAGCCCAGGCCAAAAGAAGTGTATCATGATCTTATCAACAGTCTTGTTAACACCAAGATGACCTCCTAAAGGTAAACTATGAGCCATTGTTAAGATCTCATTCCTATAGACCTTCGGAACAACAATTTGCCTGACCACTGCCCAATCTGCATTGGCAGGGATATCAGGAGGGCGCCACTTCCGCATCAACACACCATCCTTGAGATAATACCCAACTGGAACTGCGTCTATTTCTTTATCAGGAAGGGCTCTCCTCTTTAGTACACAAATTTCAGGATCATTAGTTTGCTCCTCAATCAACCACTTTCTGGACAGAGACAAGTCTCCAGACACATCAGAATCACCAGACCCATCCGGCTGGCTGAATAGAGAACTGATAAAAGTATCTGATAAGTCCTCAAACGGAGAAACCATAGTAGGCCAATCAGAGTCATGAGGCGAACCACCTGAGTGCTGACTATTCAATGTACTGGACGGCACCAGATCACCTTCTTCTTTAGCCTTCTTGGCCATAGCACGAGTCACTGCGCAAGAAGGATACAGAGATGGGTCCTCATCCCCATCTTCACTGCTCGGCTGTGAAGTAAGATGTACAGGGGGAACTACTTTGCCCCCAGCCAGGTCATTGCCTAGCAACAGAGAAACACCCTTTATAGGTAGACTTGACATAAGTCCCACCTTTACCTGTCCTGTAACTAAATCTGACTTCAAGAATATAGAGCGCAGGGGTACAGATACAGTCCTCCCTTCAATACCTTGTACAAGTATGAAATCCCCTGAAGCGGTCTCATCACGTAACTCCAAGGAGTCCATCAACAAAAGTGACTGAGAAGCTCCGGTATCCCTTAGGATATATATGGGGACAGGAGTAGTATGCTCATTCAGAGCCACAAATCCCTCTGACCCAAATGGAAGAAATTCCTCCCTCACAAAGTCAGCTGTATCAGGCTTTTTAGCCCCACAAGAAGCAGGCAATTTAGCAGATCGGTCATCTACTACAGGGGTTTCTAACCTTGTTTTCACAAAGGCATTTGGTTTGGTATCCTTTTCTTTTTCTTTCTTAGCTTTAAGGAACCAACAGTTAGTTGTAACATGACCAGATTTCTTGCAATAACTGCAAACTAGACCACTTTTGTCACTGTCAGCTTTCACACTTTGATCAGACCTGTTACTGGATTTCTGAGCACCATCACCAGATTTGTCTTTGTCTTTGGGTGAGGAATCTTGGGTATCACCAAAACCCTTTTTCTGAAATTGGGACCATCTATTATTACTGCTAGACTGAAATTTGGACTTATGTGTGAGAACATATTCATCTGCAAATTTGGCAGCTGATTGCAAATTCAGTGCTTGCTTCTCATTAAGGTAGGTCTTAACATCATCTTTAACACAGTTCTTGAATTCTTCAACTAACACCATCTCTTTTAGTGAGTTGAAATCATCCTTGACCTCCATAGAAGTACACCAGCGCTCAAAGCAAACCTGCTTTTCATTAGCAAATTCAACATTAGTCTGATTTTCAGATTTCTTCAGACCTCTGAATTTCTGTCGGTAAGCCTCTGGAACCAACTCATAAGCTCTCAAAATAACCTTTTTGACAACCTCATAATCAGAGGAATCATCTGCAGACAAAGCCGAATAGGCTTGTTGAGCTTTACCCTTGAGGACAGTTTGCAACATCAGAGGCCAGTATTCCTTTGGCCACTGGCAACTCTTTGCTACCTTTTCAGAACACTGGAAATAGTTGTCAACATCCTTTTCCAAAAATGGAGGCACCAGTTTTACCTCCTGGCTAGCCCGAAATTTATTTTCAGTTTGAATTTTTATTTTTAGTTGCTCCATTTGGAGTCTTTCTTCTCGATCGAATTTCTCTAATTCAAAATCTCTCTGTCTTGCAAATTTTTCTAACTCAAATTCTCTTTGTTTTTCTTTTTCTTCCCTCTCAAATTCTCTTTGTTTCTCTTTTTCCCCCCTTTCTTTTTCTCTTCTCTTGCTAATTTTTCCAACTCAAATTGCCTTTGTTTTTCTTTTTCTTTCCTTTCAATCTCTATCATTTTTAATTTAAGTTCCATTTCTATATTTGGATTTTCCACTGGAAACTGTTCCAGATCTCCTGGTGCAAACACATTTTCATCAATGTAATATTCAACTATCTCTCTAGCCAGTCTTGCTTTTCGCATGGCTGGTTTCACCTCTGTCAGCTCTAAATGTCTGCAAATTTCTAGCAGTTCTGTCTTTTTAAAAGACTTCAAAACCCCTACGGTTGGTGATGCCAAGAAATCATCCATTGCTGTTGTCAATATATATGTATTCAATTAAAAAAAAAAAAATCAATTTTACAATTTGAAATGTTAGATTTTTAATAAATTACTCACAAAATGGTCTATCCCGGACCTTGAGCCCCCAATTTGTTATTACATTTACACACAACAGCAACAGCAAGGGATGACAGACACAGTTTTAAAAACTTAAACACATTTAATTAAACACAACAACTAACTAAACTGACCAAGATTGAATAGGAAAAAAAAATAAATATTTACAGTCCCTTTTTGTGGGGTGGCTTGGTGATGTCCTGGATAATGAAAATGCTCAAACACAGGCAAAGAAATCCACAAAAGAAACGTCACAGGTCTTGAACAGAATGGCAGGTCTGGTCATCTTCTTGCAATTTCTCCCACCCCTCTACTGTCTCAATTCTTTTCCTTATATACTCTTTTGCAGACCCCACCCACATTTAGACCTCTTTTTTTTTAATTTTCTGAGACTTGCCCCAGACATGTCCAGGACATGTCTAAACATGACTCCAGTCTGAGCTTAACAAAAAAAAGGTAGATGCTGCCATCTAGTGGCCTATATTCACATTACAATAGGTTTTCAAAATATTCCTTCCAGATATTTCCATTTTTCATGGGTATGTCCGGAGTTTGTTTTGGGTCTAGATTTTTCCATTTCTCCCAGAACAGATTTGTATCAATGGCAGCCTCGATTTCCAACAGGGTTTGATTAAGGTGTAGTTTCATTTTCAGATGAAGTGTTTGTTTATATTTTTTGAATGTTTTGCAATATTGATGTCTTAATTCAGAATTTTCTGGTTGATTATGTTTGTGGTTGGATAATTGCCTAAGATCCTTTCTGATAATTTTGCACTCCATGTCAAACCATTTATTATCTTTTGGTTTCTGCTTTGATTTCTTAATTTTTGTGAGGTTTGTCTTGATGGCAGCTTTGCGGTAAATATCATTGATTTCTTTGACTGCCTGATTTACACCTCTTAGGTTTGATTGGATTTTTTTCATCAGAAACACAGTGATTAGGTTATTTATTTCAGCTGAACTGATAGTAGAAATGAAATCAGACACACTGTTATCAGTCCATTTATAAGTCATGCTTAATTTAGTTAGATTATTAGGCTCTTGAATTGTTGATTTTTGAGATGTTTTTAGGAAGACATTGATTGGACAGTGGTCTGATTATGGTAACTGTGGTCTAACAGTGAACGCACTGATGGAGGAAGGGTCCATGTCAGTAAGAGCATAATCAACAACACTGGACCCAAGAGCTGAGCAATATGTGAACCGGCCTAATGAGTCCCCACGTATCCTGCCATTAAGCATGTACAGGCCTAAGCCTCGACAGAGATGCACCAACTCCTACCCGTGTTTATTGACAATATTATCAGGGTTATTCCTGGTCGATGTTAGTGGGGTGAGGTGAGGGAATGCTTTAGAGATGTGGCAGTTTCCTTGGGTCTCAATGATATCCCCCTCTCCAGGCCTGTTCTGGCATTAAAGTCTCCACATAACAGCACATTCCCCTGGGCCTGGAAATGGCTGGTCTCGGTGTGGAGATTATTAAAAAAGTCTTCGTTAAAGTAGGGAGACTCGGCGGGTGGAGTGTAGACTGCACAGAAAAAGAGATCTGCGTCGCTATTGATTGTGCCTTTTTTGAGCCGTAGCCAAATGTGTGTGGCTTCTTTCCTCTCCACTGATATGAGGTTTGTGAGGTCTTCTTTAAACCATATGATGACCCCACCTGAGTCTCTCCCGCGTGTGATGTTGCTGTGCTTGAAGGAGGGCAGTATGATCTCCTGATAGCCTGAGGGACAGTGCGTTTCTACATCTGATCTGCACCATGTTTCTAACAGAACAATGATATCATGTTCATTTATATTTCTGAGAAAATCTGCATTTTTGCTTTTGACTCCAATTGTTGATGAATACAATCCTTGAATATTCCAGGAGCTGATAGAAAATGATCTCATTTCTTTTTCTACATTTGTCGGTTTAAAGTAAGTATACCGCCAGAGAAAGAAAGATATGGAAAAACATGCATGTATTTCAATTTCAATTTATGCTTTATAAATTTTCTGTAGCCTGACATCGAATGTTAGTAAATGGTTGTTAATTAACTAATTTAGCTGCATTTGTCAGTAGGGTACTTAATAAAAGGGATTGAAAAATACATTAACATTTTCAACTTTTTTTCTTTTTTTTTTTTACATCGAAAGTTCCTAATTTTTTGTCTTAAAATACAGACTGGTAAAATATATTGTAGGTTACCTACTACCTGCTGTTTTATTTAGCCCAGTATTTTAAAAATCAGCTGCAGCAGTTGTCGCACTTCGCCAAAGTCTTGAGCAGCTGGCTGATATATTCCCTGCACAGCCTCTGCAGAGGTGGGGCGCTGTGAGGGCGACCTGGGCTGAGCTGCTCCATCCCTCATGTGCTGGTGGTACTGGGGTGGGTTAAATTGCTGCGGGACCTGATACTGGGCTGGGCTGGCCTGGGTCCCGCTGGGCTGTGCTGTACTGGGCTGGGACCTGCTGGGTGGGGTCCTGCAGGGCTGGGTCCCGTTAGGCTGGGTCCTGCTGGGCTGGGTCCTGTTAGACTGGACCCTTCTTGTACGTGGGTGGGCTTCCCTGTGGCTAGTAGAGTGTTGGTTGTGGGGAGTTGCTGGAGCTCTGGGCAGCTGCAGAATGGCTGGGTCTCTGTTGAAGGCTGCCAGGTCCTGAGAGAACAGCCTGACACTTAGCTAGCTCTCAGGATTAGCTTGTTAGCATAAATTCTCAGGATACCTGTTTTAAATGAAATAAATGAAACAAAGTAAAAATAAGGTCCTACCCTTTTTGTCCAGAGTCCAGTGTATTTTCTCCTGGCTGTAAATGTCCCTGCTCCTGCACTTGGCAGCACGTGTCCTCAGGTCTTTGGATGCTTGTTCCCTGCTGGCCTCCTCTTCAGTTTTCTCCTTCAGATTAGCTGTTTAAATAGCCTCGTAATTTTTTGTCAAAATAGTTGTCAAAATTTTTTTTCCCCCTCAATGAAGTTATCTAGTATGGTCTCTAATTCCTCATATAGTGTGGTGTGTGTCTTTCTGTTAACTTAACTTTAAACCAACAAAAAATGAATTTCTTTAGGAGCACATTTTCTATCTGTTGTCTCAGTCTCTGTCTGTATCACTCACTCTCTCCCTCACACACACATAAACACATACACAGGTATCATCTAAGATTGTTCAAAGAAGCGCCCTGAAATTTGTCTATACCGGCCTGTTAAATCGCTGACGCTGTATTTTTTCCAGTGAGAAACACAGACGGGTGTGTGTGTGTGTGTGTGTGTGTGCGTGCGTGTCAATCTTGTGTGTGCGTGCGTGTATTTTGTCTTAGCAGGGCTTTTGTAAGTTTGTATGGATCTGAGTCTCTCATCAGCAGCACCTGCATTGTCTACCAGTGAAGACTGTTCTATAGAATCCTAATCTAGAATGTTTGAAGTAGTTTAAAAACCAAACATTCTAATGACAGTTACAATCAGTTATAACTGTCAGTCTCTCCCTCTCCCTCTCTCACACACACACCTGTGCCTGTCTCTATGGAAACCGATGCACCCCTGACTGCTTGCTCTCTCACAAGCGCTGTTTGACAGAGAGGAATTCAAAGAATTCTTCATTCACACTGTCCGAACTACTGCTATTTTCTCGCAGACCGTAGGTCCTATGGTAAAAACAAAAATACCCTGAGAGAGAGGAGACTTTGCTGATCGTCCTCATGTGTAATTTATTTTTGTACTGTCAAGTATGTGGTCAGGCTGGCGATTTCAAAAAGGCCTCTCAGCTCCTGTTATAATGGCTGCCTGTGGGGGAGTGGCTCAATGACACTGTCCGAACTACTGCCATTTTCTCGGAGACCGAAGGTGCTATGGTAAAATTGAAAGTACCGTGAGTGAGAGGAGACTGTGGGGATCGTCCACATGTATTTTTTTTCTTGCAGAGTAAAGTATGTGGTCAGGGTGGCGATTTAAAAACAGCAGTTTTGTCTGCTCTCTTCCCAAACTTTTCTGCTTCTGTTATAATGGCTGTCTATGGGGCAGTGGGGCTGCACTTCTGTTGCTTGAGGGGGCCTAGAGTCTCAATACTTCATCGCTTTTCTTCCACACTGACATTTTTCAGGCTTGCACAAATTTTCCTACGTTTTCATGTATAATTTGTTCGTGTACATTGGAAATTGTGCCCGGGGGATCGATTTAAAAAAAATATTTCCCAAATCTTTTGTCTGCTGCTCTCACTTTAACATCTAGAGTGGAGGAGTGCATTATGACATCATCACTCCAAAATTCTACCCATTCATTTCAATGGCAACGAAATTTCGTCGGAAAATGAGTCTCTCATCAGCAGCACCTGCACCTGCATAATAATAATAATCAACAGCGCTTTTTCAATAGGGCCTTTGCAGTCGTCGCTTGGGCCCTAATTAAAGCTGCAAGCAGCATTGAACGGGCCCTCGCACCCAGGGATGTGATTTGGGTGAAGTGAAATTATCTGAAAATGTTGCTGGGGGTCTGGGGTCCACTGGCCCCCATCTTGGTCCAGGGCAGCACCCTGGTGGGGGGACTAGGGGGGCGAAGCCCCCTTAAGCTCCTGGGTTTTAGTGATTTTACTGCCATAAGTGTACTAAGAATTCAATAAAATAATATAATAAATAATAAAAAAACTTTTTTTAAAAAGTTCGCTGCCAACTTAAATGGTGTGAAATTCGCGGGCAGTGTAACACTAGAAGCTACAAGCTAGCTGAGGTGGTTCGGCTGTCTCCGCGATTGACAGGGTGCCCATTTCATATGTTTCATGATGTATATTAAGTAGATATGACTGCATTTCATCACTGTGACAGTGAATTTTGCTTCACTCATTTAGTGTGACGCAGTGGGCAGTTTACATCTGCTGCGACCTCGCCTTGAGTCAGACTGCAGCTGAGTCCTTCTGAAGCTCTAAGTATAGGGCTACCGCTGCTGTTACTCGTATGCATAATGATTTGAGGTTTCCTCTTCACCGATGCCAACTGGTGGATTTGCTGTGATTGGCTGGAGGGTCTATCACTCAAACTGAGTGACCAATGTGTGTAGTCTGGGCTACACTTTGAGCCTGTGTGTGTTGTGGTGGGGGGTGGTCCGTTGGTGTCACTTTATTACGTTGGCTATTTAATCTCATCTGGTCTCACAAAAAGTGCATCCCCCACATCTGCCACATCTGCGACGCGCCTGGTCAAGACAAATCCATCCACAGGGACCACTCTCAATTGCATATTTGCCCATTTTCTGCTATTTTGTTCAAAGTGGTTTTTTCCTTACTTCTGCGATTTTTTTTTTTTTTTTTTTTTTGAGTAATCATTGTAAAATTTAATACAGGAGATGTTTGGACTAAGCTGAAAAAAACGTGCCTTTTTGAAATTTTGATATTTCATTCTTTATTGCTGTAACTGGCTGCAAGATTTACCTCAAATGATGTGGGCAGAGCTTATTTTACCAAAGGTGTCATATCTCCTGATTGCTTTGTGCTATTGTATTCTAACTAGCGAGCCCGCGGAGGATGGGCTCCCCCACTATAGCCGGGTTCCTCCTGAGATTCCTTCCTACTGGGGAGTTTTTTCTCACCACTGTTTGAGGGCTTTTCTTCCTACTGGGAGTTTTTTGCCTCATTTGCTGTAGTGGGGAATAGGCTGGGCTCTGCCCTTTCATTTATTTAATCTCTCACTGTAAAGCGTCTTTGTGACAGTTTATCTGTGAAAAGCGCTATACAAAATAAATTGAATTGAAAAAAATTGAATTATAAAAAAAACAGAATTATTATCCACTGTACAGTATATTCAAGCCAACAAACACATGCAATCTTTGATTTCTAGGTCAAGTCAAAATTATTCAGAAGCTCCAAGGTTTTAAAGAATTTAATCTGCCACTATTGCACTCAGATAAAAGTAAAATAACATTCAGTGAATATCGCCAATATTTCAATGAAATCATTGACTTCTTAGTCAACTCCAAAATCATATCACCAAGACACATGCACATGGGATTTTATGAATTTAGACTTCCCTAAATGTTCTGTGTCATAGCAAAAATGAACAAATAAGAACATAATCACTGTATATACACACCGCCAATAAATTATTTTTTAATCCAATCATCTGTAGAAACCATCCATGAGTTCTGTGAGTATTTTCAGCTTCCAGTCATACAGTAGAATAAAAACACAATCCTGACGGAACCCCAGGAAATATGAATTAAAAATTATGCATTACATATCAACCCAATTAATAAGGCAAACGACAACGGAAAACAGTGTCAATGACTAGCCACGTTCAGCTATATTCGGTGTCCAGTGATGCTCCATTTTCACGAAACAACATAAGTGAAACTAAGAGGAAGACCTCCTTGACTAGGTCCCGAAGCACCTTTAATTATACAACGCGATAGTAAAGTTGCGTAGTGGTATCTTTCGCTAATAGCTGATTAATTAACCATGATTTGAGACGCCCAGTTGTGTTAGCACTGATAACCCGTGCGTATGCAGGCCACAGTAACCAATTAATTTTGCATTCACCAAAGTGAAAATGTAGGGTGATAATGTTTCATATCAAAATGTGCGAGAGTGAGGTAGGAAAATGAAGGTCCATCAGATTTGCTCGTAAGCTTACGTAATGCAATTTAATGGTTTGCCTGGCCTTACTACTGTTAATGGGAGCGGGCGGCGGTGCGTCAAAGAGCTTAGACGAGCACCCACTCACACTCGGGGGATACACATTGAGCCAACCGCGCAACTTCCCAGCGGTGTACATTTATGTCTCCACGAGGTACATAAAGGGATGCCGCAGTGTTCAGCCGTCGACCACTTCGTGTTGGCGGGGGATAATAACCAGAAATCCATAGCAACATAATCACCACTTTAGTAACATCCTATTCATTTTGTGGGAGCTTGCCTCTTGTTTCCTTAATCAACTTAATCTATACTTGTCATATCCAGGTCTTATACACATTACAGAAACTGGACTAGTGCTGCGAAGCAGTTCCAATAAACTAAGGTAAAGCCTCTATCAAGTTTAGGCCAGTGAGAGATGAAATATCATCAAAACATTTGCATGTCATGATATAAAATTTTTTTAACAGCCAAAAAGTCTTCACAAAATGTACACTGCCATATTGCCCAGCCCTTGTTGTAATTGGTGGTTGATGGAGAAACTGGTAGGTACTTGAGGTTGCAAGTGTAAAGGAAGTGGGCTCAGTAGATTACGGCTGGAGGTGGAAGTGGTGGTTGAGTTGTTGTAATTGGTGGCAAGGTGATAAGGGGTTCGAGGACTCTTCGTCCCCAAATTTTTTGTCCCTGTGGACTCTTTGTCCCCAAGGACTTTTCATCCCCGGATGTTTCGTCCCCTAATGATAAAAAAGTGCTAACATTTCTGACAGATGGATGGGCGGACGGAGGAAAGACAGATCACCATGATATAAGGGTTAGGATTAGAGTTGGGATTATAATGCAGGTAGAGGGCAAAACATTAATGGGTTCAAACAATCCAGGGAGGAAGAGTCTGGGGACAAGAAGTCAAGGGATGGAAATTTTTGGGACGAAAAGTCCAGGGACAAAAATTTTGGGGACGAGGAGTCCTAGAGCCATAAGAAGTGGTGTAGGAGGTGGTGGTGTTGGTGGAACTGGTGTAGGAGGTAGAGGTGCAGGACATGTTGATGGTGGTTGGAGTTGGTGGCTAGTGAAGGTGGATGTGGAGGGAGGTGTCAGTTGTTGGGAGGAGGAGCTGAAGAAGATTGCTGGAAGAGATGGTGGTGGACTGAAGCAGAGCACGTGGTGTTCACAGGAACAGGAGGCTGAGTACGAGCGGGAGCAGATACGGCTCAGGAAGGAGAAGGAAATGGAGGTGGCACGATTGAGGTCTCTGCAGGAGAGAGAGAAAGACTACAAGGCAGAGCAGGTAAGCATTTTCTCAATATATTCTAAAAAAACTGCAGAACAAGAGCTTTCTAGAGTCTCCTGAATTTACCATGCGACTGCTGAGCTTGCCTCCACTATGTGAACTGGCAGGACGAGCTGCGGGCCCGTAGGAACCAGGAAGCAGCAGAGCAGGAGTGGAGGAAGAAAGAGAGGGAGCAGGCCAGTCGCAGAGTGGAGGAGAATGAGCGGCTGAAGGCAGCCCGGCTGGACCAAATCATTCATAAGGATCACCTGCTGTCCATAGAGGCAGGGCGTGAGAGGGCTGAGTTTGAGAGGGTGCTCAGGTAAAGTAGCTAAGTAAAGTCGTTATGACTGCCAGCTCTCTCTTGCATTCCAAACATGTTCATTCTTCTGTTATTTTATGAAGGGCATTTGATGTAATAATTAACTACACAACAGGCCAAAAGTTTGGGGCCACCCTAATATTAAAAAAAAGAAATCACACACCAACGTTATATCCTTGTTTTTTGGCACACAAAATGACTTCCGTGCATTAAATATATGAAGCCAATAGGTTTTGGGTGAATTCCAGACCTCGGACCACATTTTAAAGCTATCTTGACTGATTTATCACTGACCATAATGTTTTATGATTGAGTTCCAATGCCTTTGTGTGAACAGTATTTACGTCCTAGTGACATTCAATGAGGTTATATCACCAGAAGGCATGCTGTATAAATGCCTTCCCCAAGACCAATGGGTCACATTGCACTTGGTGTACCATTAAAGTCGGGATTCAAAGGAAAAACTGAAACATGGCAATTTCGACATCAATGGAAAGCTTGGAACGCAAAGAATGCAATGTAATGTCATTCCGTCACATCGATACGAGAAAATGGAAACACACACAAAACGACAGTACTTTATCCAGCATGAATACTTCCGTGATGCTAGGAAAGAGGCCCGTTTTGGGTGACATCACATATGGGTTTTGCAGGCTCTTCTCTGTTACATGTCAATAGAAATACTGTCTCTCTCTAAGCTTTATATTTTGTTAAAGGTTAAAATTGAGTCGTACTTAACTTGATATGGATAAATTATAATAGAATATCATTTATCTGTCTTTTTTAAATTTAAACTCATATTTTTTCGATATAGGCCTAGTACACTGAAGATTAACATGAACATATAAACAATCTGAAGATCTGACCATGTATAAATACGGGGAAGGCAGGGTTTCCCCCAGGATTTTTTGAAACTGTGGCCGAGGGCTTCAGGTGGGTCAAAACTCAGCATTATCAGGTGGAGCCAGTTTTCGTTAGGCCAGCACCTTGCCAAAGTAATAATTGAAGTCTATGTGCACGGAGGTTTATGAGTTTCACATGCGTCACGGTGAATTTCATATATAATATGAAAACCGATTATGACTCCGGACTCCGGAATTGGAATTAAATAATCATGAAGATACAATTAGGTAGAGCAGAATGTACTCACAGCAGACACAGAAGTTAACATCGCAGTTTATCATTTTACAAAGTGAAGAAAATATTTTTTCTCTAATCATTGCACACATTGCATTAAGAAGAAAGCAGCGCGTTTTACTGCCGATGGCTAATTTTTATTAATTGGAAAACGTGTTCATCAAGCAAAATGATTGACAACAGGTCAAGAATTATCAGTGCTTATTTTAACTTAACAATGAGAACTGGCGACACCTGATTGTCCTATGGATTTTTGGAGTTTATGTGAAGTCATTTTACATAGGCGTGACGGCTTTTATTTTGCCGTGGCGGTGCGCCACGATCAATTACATGTAGTGGAAACCCTGGGGGAAGGACTGATACCTTAATTTATTATGATATTTTTTCGATGAGTAGACTTGATAAGAGCGATGACAAAACAAGAAAGGAAGATTTTTAGAATGATTTCTCTCTCTTAAAGCTGCAGTTGGTAAGTTATAGAAAAGAAACTTTTTGTCATTTTTGCTAAAACTGTCACTGTGTACAGACAGTATTACATAAAACTAGTACTCCTTTAAACCCAGCTAATGCTCCTACTGCAATTTGAAAGAATCGTTCGGACCGACCAAAAAGAACCAATTAGAGCCAGGATGGTGTCTGACAGCCGTCAAACAGTGCACATGCACGGGCTGCAGACAGCCTCCTCCCCCTTCCTCCTCAGTTCAAGCCAGTGCTCAGTCAAGTTCAAATCTCTGAGAGCGGGTTCAGGAGCTTAGAGCCATCAGTGAGGGAAAAAAATACCAATACCGCCGTTACCGGCAACAGCACACACAGCCACTGTATATTTCATACAGAATTGTTCATGAGTTAAGAAATTGCCATTCGTGTCCATCAAGTCAACTATAGACCATATATTCCTCTCATACCAATCTTCAAAAAATAAGGATTTACAGTGGCTCCAATAAGTAATTGTACACTACTGTACTTCATGGAGCCGGTTACGGATGGCCTGGGCACAAACATGGCTTCCAGTTGCTTCCTCCGCTTTGGTGGCAAGACTGGAGGCCGAGGACTGTCTCTCCCTCTGTACCAGCAGGGAGATGTACCGGTCAGTGCGCTGGCTGGTCTTCCTGGGACGTCCTTTCCTGGCTGCATTGGCTATGCGTTCAGACTGTTTGTATTTCTTGATGATGTACTGCACGGTCGTCTGGCGTAACGATAGCCGAGTTCCAATTTTTCTGGTGCTTTGGCCTTCTTTATGTAGCTGAATGATTTGCTCCCGCATACGACGGGTATCTCGCCTGTCTGAGCCATATATCACAGGAATACATTATGGGCATGGTCAGGCCATTTACATAGGCCAGTCTGTGTACAGAGGGAGTGTCCAGTATGGTCACACTTGACCAAATCAGACCAAGTGAGTCAACCATGTCCTGTAAACATCTTGAGTCAATTTTAGGGAAGTATTATAAGTTTTGTGACTCACTAATGGAACTGTACAGATACTTATTGGGTCAGATAATCGCCTTTCTGACCAAATATGCCATTTTGACATTAAATATTTGTTTAAAACATATTGATCATCAAATATTTTAATCACTTTTACACACAATAGCAAGCATTTAGCCAAATATACAAAAGCTGTTATGTAGTCGAATTTTCAAGTAGTGTACAAATACTTATTGGAGCCACTGTAATACAAGCTTTTATGTACTATTAGGCCTATTTTAATCTCAAGTGCCAAAATATATTATTTTTCCTGTTGCAAACGTGAAAATTAGTGTAGCCTATCCATTCCTACAGTAGGCTACGTTGACCGGTTCCGCAAATGGAATTTGTTTGAAGCGTCTGGTATCGATACAGAATTCGCTGGCGGAAAGTTACCTGTTCAAGAATTTGCGGAAATTACTCACGCTTTTCGTGGATCAGTTAGTTATCTTCAGTCCTTAGGAATAAAGCCTTGCACAGTCATTTTTCAGTGGCACGTCCTTTGACTGGTTCCGCAAATAATTTCCAGTTTCGCAAACAGCGCCCTTTGTCAGGCCGAACTTATGATATTCTTTGTTTATTGGCATAATTGCGTGCCCCTGGCCACAACGAAACAGACACATGTATTTTCCACCAGTTTTGGCCAGCATTACTCTATAGGGGATATCACAATAATTGGTCAAATTTATGGCTAACTGCTCTGTGTGTCGACATTGTGTCAGCTGGAATCCACGTGCGCTGGCCTCAGTTCACGATGATTTGTACATCCATCGATATTCAACTGCTATCAGCGACCACGGATGATTCTTTCTACTCTTTCCAATTCAAGTAGGCCTAGTAAATGCCAAGTATACATTAAAATGATCAGGATGAGACTACAAGTTCATATTAACACAGGACACGAGTCATGATCAGCCCGTTGAGCCACAGAAAAACAGTTATGGTGGGAGGGAAAATGTTTTATTTCACACTGACTACAATAAACTCATAAAATTATTTCAGAAAAAATAAACAAGAATAAACAAGTTTGAAAACCTACAAAATGGCGTTTGCGGAACTAGTCAAATGACAAGCAGTCACTCTGAGTGTTGATGAAAAAGTATCAAGAGTACGAAATTGGGATTTATATGGTCAAATATGCAATAATTTCCGATTCATAATGATAGGGTGAGTTCAGCTAAAATGGACCATCAGGTAAAATGGACCAGATAAGGTTAGAGCGTCATAGCACTTTAAATTTTCACAGCAAATCAAAATAGCTGACTTTGCAGTGTTGCTATAATTCTACTTGACATGTAAAAATAGTTTAGATTGGCTTGAGGTTGCTTATGAGGGTGGGACACAGTATTATAGGCAGGATGTCAGAGAAACTAGGCTGTAAGTGAGTGTGGCATATCAGATTTCACTCATTACTAATAAGGGTGATAAAGGAATAATAAGTACCCTGACCAACAATGAAAAGTGTGTATGAACAATGTTTTGCTAGGCTCTTTCTAATAAAAAATAGTTTTGATTGTAAAGCACCTTTGATTTTTATAAAGCGTCATTTTAATCACTGGTCCATTTTAGCTGAACCACCTCAGCTAAAATGGACCGCTCTTTTCAGCTAGAATGGACCGCATGGACACACATTGGCTGCATTAAGTAACTAAGTGCTCACCATGAAAATGCTCACTTTGAGCGCTGAGCGTATTTTAGAACCAATAGAAAAAAAGAACGTTCTCTGATGAAGATGTAGGGTCTACATCGAAACGTTAGTCACTACCTTTTTCAATAAAAGTGAGAATTTAGCGGATATCAGTGCTGCACCGGCATTTTTTTTACTTCATAATTTAGAACCATTCTGCTCTATCTGAGAAGTGATCTATATGAGAAAACGGCAACGAGAGCCTTAGCGGTTAGCAACTAGCCATGAATGATACTGTTCTGCTTGTTTTCTGTCCAAATATCAACTGTCCAGTTGACAAACCAAACTACCAATAAACTCTTTATGCTGGCCAGCAAGCAATAGTGTTCCCACTGTGTTGTTGCTCATTTGCTATTTTGATTTCTCAGTAGGCCTAATTCAGCACCACCGTTATATCCATGTAAACTTTTGATAATCTTTCTGTTTAATTCGCCTATGTATTACAGACAGTGCTCCAGGAGAGAGAGGAGAGAGAAAATGGCAGGAGGACAAAACATTTTTCACAAAATTAATTTTTATTTGAAATATGGTGAGTGTGATATTGTACAAATTTTTGACAAAATGTTTGTCCTGATTAAAACATGTAATCAGAAATAACTCTTGTTCTCTATTTTTACATTAGTCCATTTTAACCGACAGCTGGTCCATTTTAACTGAACAACCGGCTCATTTTACCTGAACAGGGTGTTGTTGCTCAAGAAAGCACCCACTAATACTCCAACTCTCAACATTTCAAAACTATTAAATATATTAATTTCTTTTGAAGAAATAAATATTCAAGAGACATATGCCAATTTAGAAAAACTTTATTAAATATCATGCATAGGTTTTATTGATGGTTAGATCAGTAACTAATAACGTTACTGCTGCAACGGCAAGCAACAGTTATCGGGCATTTATTTCTCTTTGAAGCCGACTGTCTCGAAACGATAGTTAAGAGTTAAATCCACAATAATCTACCGTTCTAGCGGTGTCAAACTCAAGGCTGACAGCGAAGTCGTTTTCCCGCAAAAAAAAAAGTTTGATTTCTGCAAATTGCGGAATCTGTCAAATTGCGGAACCGGTCAACCCACTGTAGGCTATATCGAAGATTACTCATTCCCCGTCTCAGTAAAATTCATTTAGGGAAAGAACTTGAATGTTTTTCGATTTATATACTGTTTAGTTTTAAAATGCTAATAGGCAGTTTTTAACCAATTTTTCAAAATGTTTTGCATCGTCTGTATTTGTTTTAATGACTTCTCATAACCGATAACCATTCAGATGTTCAAACATAATGTTTGCAAAGCTTGCAACTAGAAAATAACTACGTACAATATGAATTTAGTTCGACCATAACGATTCTTGAATGGACTAAAAAAAGCAAAATAAACTATTTGCGGAACCTTACACAGGATGTTTTAGTAAGCTTATTCTATATCTATCAATAAGGAAACGCAATTTAAAAAAAAGATCTGCTCAATATCTTTTCTCTAAAGGACAATGTCACTTAAAACTGAGTGGCTCTTTCGTAAATTGAATTCACGGAATTAAAAGCGAATACACTTGTCACTGATTCAATACAGCTGAGTTTGTGTCATCTCTATTTATCACTCATTGTCACCCTAATATTCCCTTTAAGCTCATTGTAGCCTATTTAAGAATTGATGATCTGGTCAGCGCATGGCAGAAATTTTCTATAAAATTTGGAACCTGTCACGATACGATGCATTTCCCCGGAGTTTAGGACGAAAATTGACTCCTTGGCGAGAGACAACCTTACACCTCTGCAGGTCCGAAAATGCATAATTTCGGAGAATAACCTGAGCATAAGCTCACAGGCTATTAAGTTGTATATTGCCAATTTGTTTATTTATATTGCGGCTGGCTTTTCAAAACCAATAAATCAATTGCAGCAAACAAACAAGAATCACAGTTTCTGCAATAAAAAAGACATATTTAAAATACCAAAAAAAATTTCCTTCAAGAACACAATTTCTTATATTTCGCTGTCGAATTTATCATAATAGGCTATTTTTTTTTTCTTTTTCATGCTAGGCTTTTTAAACAGAGGATCAGCCACGCGTTTTCCAGAGCTCCCATAAGCTCTCACTTGCACTTTCGCTGCAAGAGAAAATAAAAAGATGTTAAAATACATAACGGCAAACACAAATACATAACGGCAAACACACGTAAGTCTAACAGTCAAAATGCCCTCTACTCTATAACTTACACGCAGTACTACATTCAGTTCCGCGGAGCCACATGTGGTTATTCCTGGCGGTAAATTGTCCTGTGATACGGCTCATTGGTTAGATCGTGGTTAGAAATGAGTAAGAAGGGCGAAATGTTCGAGATAACGGAGCGTGAACTAACGCTGTCTCTTTGGTTTTAACGGCGGCTGTATTGTAATTCACAGCACCGTGCTTATTCCTCTGGTGTGAACTAGGTCTTCGGACAATACTTTGAGACCTCCTGCAACTTTAATAATCGGGGACTCCACCGTGAGGAACATGGGGCGAGGTCAGTCATTACACACTGCCTCCCGGGGGCCAGAGTTTTGGACATTTTAAACCTGATTCCCAGCCTGGTGGTCAAATATTCGCATGTAAGCGATGTTTTCGTCCATTTCAGTACTAATGACACTTCTTACCAGCAGTCTGAACCTCTGAAACGTAATTTTATTCCTTTGTTTTATGCACTTAAGTTGAGTAGGAAACGTGTTTTTATCTCTGGTCCTATCCCAACTCTGGGTCGAGGGATAGGGCGTTATAGCAGAATCCTTAGTCTCCACAAATGGCTGCAGGCTGTTTGCTGTTCACACAACATGTTCTTTATCGACAATTTTAATCTGTTTTGGGAGCGAGCAGCTTTCTATAAAAGAGACGGAATTCATCCCACTCTACATTACATGAAAGCTTGTTGATAACATTCTATTCACGATAGACCTGTCACGCAAATGACTATGCCAAGCAGCATAGCCAAAACACCTGAGGCTAACCACTTTCGGTCCCCGGCAACCTTGACGTAGCAACTTCCTTGAACTGAAGTTTTTTGAGTCACATCTCTCATGTTGGAGTAGAATCACAAGGTAATTTATTCAAGGGTGTTAATTTTTTCCTCTTGAACGCAAGAAGTATGAAATCCGTAAATAAAATGCCCTTACAGAAACATGGCTGGATGACACTGTTGAGTCAAACGAAATTCTTCCTGAAGGTTATATCCCGTATCACAGAGAAAGACGTGGCAAACAAGGGCGCCAAGTTTTTATTGGGATTAATAAAATTATGCTCTCCCGCCGACAGCTGGAATTAGAACCCAGTAATTGTGAGTTATCATTTGCGAACTTGCGCTTATAAATCAATGAAAGTGTGCATTATTATCCCCCGCCAACACGAAGTGGGAGGGGGATATAGTTTTGACGTCCGTTAGTCCTTCCGTGCGTCCGTCCATGCGTCCGAGATAAAGGGGACAGCTTTACTCAGAAACTACTGCAGATACAGTAACCAAATTTGGTGTGTAGCTTCAGACCATAAAGGCCTTGATGGAGTGAAAATAAGAAGCGCACGATTGGTGGGGGATGTTGTAGACCGTGTCGACTTGTTAGCCTCGTTACTTACAATGAGAAAACTGCCACTGATCCTTACGCAAAGGCTAGCCCGTTTAAGGAGTATTTTGAATCTCTTTTCACCCCCCAGCCTTCACTACGTTCATATCCAGACATAAAAGTTTTTAAACATGCTTACATGGGTAATGTAATGATTACTGTCCAGGATATCAAATCTGTTCTGACTGATCTTGACACGAACAAAGCATGCGGTCCAGACCAGTTACCGGTTCGGATTTTCGAAGAATATGCTCTTGAATTGGTGCCATCACTTTGTAGCCTGTTTCACAAGTCTCTTTAAACTGGAGCTTTGCCAGTTGCATGGGTAAGGGCAAATGTTATTCCTGTGCATAAAATATACGATAAAGGAAATGTGAGAAATTATCAACCAGTTATTGTGTATAGGTGCAAGGTGCTGGAAAGGGGTATTCTAAATTATGTCTCCCCCTTCCTGGGGGGGGGGGGGGGGGGACATATTGTTTTTGCCTGAATTCCTGTCGGCGTCGGCATTCCCATTTGTTTCCGAAGCATAACTCTGAAACTGTTTGACTGATTCCCACCAAATTTGATATAGTGTCTCTCCATAACATGTAGATCTGCCTATTCAAGGTTTGAACTGCTTTTGAATTTTATTTTTTCTGTTTCCATAGCAACAATTTGGACTTAGGCATATTGAATGGTGGGACTCGTTTCCGGACCATAACTCTAAAATGTGAAATGGGGGAAGGGGGAGACATCTGTTTTTACGTGTAAAAACCATTCTAGCTTGTTTATCCTTATTATGTGTCTGTTTTGTATCATTTAAAACACGGTTTTATACGTCTCATTTATCTAATCGCAAACAAAGAGTTGCTGTTGATGGTGCTCTATCCTCCTGGGGCTGTATTACAGAAGCTACCTAACTTGAGGATCCTATCTTAACTGATTGGTAACCATGGTTATTAGGGTTAGGATCTGATTCAGGAGAAAATTCATTACAGATATACAGTTCTTTAGTCAAATTTCCCATCCTAACTTACGATAGGAAAAGTGTATTACTGAAGCATCCTAACTGCCAAAAATCGTAAGTGAACTCTCCTAACTGTGAAATGACCAATAAGCCATCCTAAGTTTCAGTACTGGCTATGGCTGCGGTCTTTTCTTGATTTTCCAAAACCCACAAAATATCAACAGATGAAACTTATTCACAAAGAGGCTAATGACAGATCCTAATGATTTGCATAGCTTTCATGACAAGATACTAATTAGTCGGTACCGGCTATGATTTTGCATTTAGCCCAGCAACTGTGGCCAGTGTTGGAGAGCGACCAGGTGACACTGCCAGTTGTATTGTAATTTAGGAATGCGCTGCCTTTTTTTTTGTTTGTTTGTTTTTTTTGCAATGGGAGATTTTCAGAGTGAAGTCGCTGATCTGGCCAAAATCTAAGCTAGCAATGTGACACAACTTAATATGTAATTTAGCTTAGAATGCAAAGCCCATATGTAAAGCTATCTGAATACAAATGTAATATAGGAGATTGGTAAAGACAAGAAAACTAGCTACGTAAAACTACGTAACATTGCAAAATTATAATATTACAAAGCTGGAGTTCGTTATTAACGTGACTTCATTATTTACTTTCCCGAGGAGACCTACAATATGGGCTTTCGCGGGGGTAAGTGAGGGGGCACAGGAGGAGTTTTTACTGTTCTTTGGAAATAAGAGCTGCCTTCTTTTTTATATCGCTTGTAAGGGTTGTAACTTTTTTAAAATTCGTCAACACTCCACTGGAAGCTGGATGTGGTGGAGACGGTCTCGGCTGTTTTTTCCCACTCTCTCTCTCTCTCTTATTTCCTTTGTCAGTTTGTTGGAAAACTTCCCAAAAAGCACATATTTGGATTTTTCGACAGATGATACCAACACCTCTAACTCATCTGTCCTAAAGTTTAGTGCCAGTCATTTTTGCTCTATTTGTTTCCGTTATGTTTTAAATAATTCAAAAAAACACATTTAACTGGTAACAGTTCCAATAAATTTGTAAGGGAGGTTTTGCTTCAACAGTTGGATTCTCAGTGGAGTGCTACACCCAAAATCCAGTGAGCATTTTCCAAAAAATCAAAAAAAGGAATCTCAATTCTTCAATTCAAGGAGGACAAAAATACTCACAGTTAAATACTCACATAAATAAATAGGTGAAATGTGAGTATTTTTGTCTTCCTTGAATTGAAAAGTTCCAATACAATGTTAAGCTCGGCTCGGTGAGAAAAGAAGCCTTGGTTGCTAGGTAACGGACATAAAAGTTGATTACCAATGCTGGATTGAGTATTTAGGATTTCGTAACTTCAGATAAGATGGGATGAAGTAAGATAAGATATGATTCCTAAAGCTAGTTAGGATTTGTTTCCGTAATACCAAACTAGGAAAAATTATATCTGAAACTCTTCCTTTCTTAAGTTAGGACTTAAGATAGGAGGATTCTGTAATACAGCCCCTGGTCTCCTATTACATCAGAAGTTCCACAAGGATCAATATTAAGTCCTTTAATGTTTTTGTACATCAATGACATGCCAGACTGCGTAAGTCCTGAGTCACAGGTTCCTTTGTTCGTGGACGATTAAAAATGCATAAGAGAAATCAAAAACAGGCAAGACTATTCACAATTGCAGTACGACCTTGAAAACATCTTGGATTGGAGTCGCAAATGGGATATGAGTTTTAACACAGCCAAATACAACAGCCCGGCCAAAAAAAAAGTCACCGTTTGGAAGTTAATGAACAAATTCTAAAATTGGATCAGTGCGTCGCTATTCATTTGTTACAAAATCATGTCGGGAAACACATTCCCTGATGGTGGAAACGATGTTACGGTATTTCAGAACGGGCAAGTTATTGGCCTGTATTTAGCAAAGAAAACCATGAATGACAAAACCAAGCAGGAGGAATCATTTTCAGTAACAAATTTTCCACCACAAAGTCCTGACCTTGAACATAATAAGTTATTGGGATGTACTCAAGACCACCGAGTGGTTCAACCATTATGCCGAGAAAACAAGATCTTGGACAAAAATCGTGGCATTTCTGATCGAAAAGAAATGTTCTGGCATTGCATATAGTTGTCAAAACAATGACAAGACGAATATGCATCGTAATCAAAGCTACAGGGGTTCCAACTAAATATTTGAGTGTGCGACTTTTTTTTTTGGCCAGGCAGTGTATAAACCAGTGTTGCAAGGAATGATCTCCCATTGTTCACCAATACATAATGAATGGTAACATAATTGAAAAAGTTGATTGTATGCGTGATCTCGGGATTGTGGTGTCATCAAATTTATCATGGGATGCACATGCACTGGTCAGTAAAGATAATTGTATACTAGGATTAATTAAAAGAACTTGTGGTTACTCATGTTCAATTCAAACGAACAGAAAATTGTATACTTTGCTCATTAGACCACTCTTGGAATATTCTACCCAATCTTGGGCTGTATCGTCTAGAAAATTTTTTTTGGCCGCTTTTATTTCGTATTTCTGAGGTTTCTTTTCTTTGTTTTTAATTGTCTTTTTCTTTTTAATTTTAATTTATTAGTTTATTTGTCAGGGACAATGCAAAAAAAAAAAAAACATTGTACCAGGTTGAAATAACATGTCACATATGTATTGCATAAGGGATTTCTAGCCAAGGCTAATTTGCAATCCCTGTGCCTGATTAGGCTTTTCTACTTAGATATTATCATTAAAAGTACATCAGCGCCTACATACAGACATCAGTGCATGATCAATAATCAATGATCGCAAATTTGTTTTTGTTTCAGCCAGTTTTTCACCTTTCCATTAAATACACTCCTGAACAAAATCTTAAGGGGAAAAAATTACAAGAATTCATATTTTGCACTGGTGAATCATAACCAGGTTGTAAGCTGTGCTTCAAAGTGCAAAAAGAAGAAACTGGAGCAAGAGACAAAGAATAGAAAGTAGGCAATTTATTGAAAACTGTTTTTAAACTGAAACAGCCTGTTCATCAGCTGATCAAAAGTTTAAGACCATGGCCCCAAAAGCAAAAAAACAGAACTAAAGAGCAAAAAAAGGATTCAGTACTGAGTAGCCCCACCATTCTTGTTGATCACTTCAAAAATTCGTTTGGGCATGCTTGATGCAAGTGTTTCCTGGAGGCTGGTGGGAACATTGCTCCATGTGGTGAAGATGGCTTCACGAAGTGCATCCATGGTCTGGAACTGACGCCCATTTTTGTAAACTTCCCTTGCCATCCATCCCCAAACATTCTCAATGGAATTTAGATCAGGGGAACAAGCAGGATGGTCCAAAAGAGAGATGTTATTCTCCTGGAGGAAGTTCTTTGTCAGGCGGGCGTTGTGAACTGTAGCGTTGTCCTGTTGAAAGGCCCAATCATTACCACACAGACGTGGGCCCTCAGTCAAGAGGGATGCCCGCTGCAACATTTCCACATAGCCAGCCGCTGTTTGACGCCCCTGCACAACCTGAAGCTCCATTGTTCCACTGAAGGAAAAAGCACTCCAGATCATGATGGAACCTCCTCCACTGTACCGTGTAGAGAACATCTCCGGTGGGATCTCCTTGTCATGCCAGTAACGTTGTAATCCATCAGGACCATCCAGGTTAAATTTTTTCTCATCAGAGAATAAAATCTTCTTCCACCTCTCAATGTCCCATGTTTGGTGCTCCCTTGCAAAGTCCAAACGCGCAAGTTTGTGGCGTGGGAGGAGGTGTGGCCTGTAGAGCCGTTTTTTGTTCTTAAAGCCCTTCTCTCGCAGATGCCGTCTTATGGTTATTGGGCTGCAGTCAGCCTCAGTAAGGGCCTTAATCTGGGTTGAAGATTGGCCTGGGTCTTCACGAACAGCCCGTAGGATCCTCCGGCTCAGTGCGGGTGAAATTTTTTTGGGTCTACCGCTTGTCTTTTTTGTCCCATAAACCTCAGGATCTTTTAGGAAATTTAAAATCACTGTTTTACTGCGTCCAACCTTGGCAGCGATGGCACGTTGCAAGAGGCCTTGCTTGTGCAGCTCAACAATCCTGCCACGTTCAAAATCAGAAAGCTTTTTTGCCTTTGCCATCAGGAGGTCATGACAGTGCAAATGCATGAAAGAAAATGACATGGAGGCCAGATTTTTGCACAGATTTTGACTTTTTAAGGCTATGGTCTTAAACTTTTGATCAGCTGATGAACAGGCTGTTTCAGTTTAAATACTGTTTTCAATAAATTGCCTACTTTCTATTCTTTGTCTCTTGCTCCACTTTCTTCTTTTTGCACTTTGAAGCACAACTTACAACCTGGTTATGATTCACCAGTGCAAAATATGAATTCTTGTAATTTTTTCCCCGGTCTTAAGATTTTGTTCAGGAGTGTATATTCAGATCAGTTAGTTTTTTTATTTCTGTTGGTAAAGCATTCCAGAGATGGATCGCCTTTACTGAGAATGAAGACTGACCAAAGGTAGTTTTGCATTGTGCCACTCTAAAGTTGCTATTTTCTGATCCCCTTGTAGTGATTACACTGGTGTTTTTTTTGTGACATACGGACGAAGTACAGCTAGAGCAAGATTGTTCGCTCATTTAAAAATCAGTTTGATAAAAGAAAACTTGATAAACCCGTCAAAACTGAGCAAGTAGTGCTCTTTCAGAAGTAAGCAGTGGTGCCGTTTCATTTGTTTTTGATCCATAATTTTAAACGCTTGCTTATATAATAATGTAAGGGGTTTGACAGTAGATTCTGAAGCCAGGCTCCACACTCACACAATAAGATAAATGCGGCAATATCATGGCATTCAAGGACAGTTTAGCTACCTTTAAAGGTATGTGTTGTCTTATCATTCTGAAACAGTTTATATTTGTATTTACTGTCTTGCATAGCTTTTTAACATGTTTACCAAATTTGAGTTGTACGTCCAGTATGACACCTAAGAATTTAAAATCACTGACTTCCTTTATTTTATCTTGTTCTACTTTAACTATAAATACCTTCTGTATTTCATCTGTTAATGTCTCTGCTGCTGCATAAGGGATTTTAGCCGACGCAAAATTATTTTATCATCAGCATACATTTGGCAGTCAGCTGTTTTTCAGCAAGTTGGCATATCATTTATGTATAAACTGAAAAGCAGAGGCCCCAAGATCAAGCCTTGTGGGATGCCCATTCTGGTTTATTGGGTGACTGAGTATATTCCATTGATTGTGCACATTGTTCTCTATATCCAAGATATGATGCAAACCAACCGGTTGCTTGCTCCGAAAAATTAAAAGTGCAAAGTTTGTATAAGAGTGTGTCATGGTTGACGGTGTCAAAGGCCTTTTTTAGGTCAAAGAACACCGCTCCCACTTCGTTACCTTCATGACCTTGATAGGAGACCTTGGGGGTTTTCAAGAGCAGGCTTGACTTAAAGCTAGATACCATTGAGTCATTCAGTATCTGAAGGGATATATTCACAATAGTATAAAGAAACTGGCGAGCTTAGTTGGGCTGAAAGGCCTGTTCTTGCCATTCATGTTATGTTATGTTATCTAATGAGCTCTTGATGTTTTCAGTGAGGTGGCAGTGAGCCATTTCTGTTGAGTAACTTGGTCTAAATCCAATTGTTTAGGTTAAATAAGTTCATTGCTTTCAAGGTAATCAACCTGTTGCTCTGCAATAACTTTTTGCAGTACCTTTGAGAAAACGGGTAAAATAGAAATTGATCTATAATTGCCTACTTGGTCTCGTGCACCGGCCTTAAAAATTGGTGTGATAATCGCTGATTTCCAGCTTTTTGGGAATTTACCAGTTCTAATAGGAAGGTTTATCAGATGTGTTATGGGTTTAACCAGTGTGGAACTGTGTGTTTTAATAAGAATAGTATCATAAGCAAACACATCTTTTGCCTTTGAATTATTTAATTTATTAATAATTTTATCCACTTTCTCTTGGTCTACCTCCTGTATATCGAAATATTGCAATGATTCTGTCTCAGTAACCTTAGTTAATTTTACTGGTTCAAAATTTCACTGGCTGAATAAAATAATTATTAAATGTGCTAGCTGCTACCCGCTACCTGGAGTGAAATTGGAATTTTTTTTTTGCATGCATGACCGTTTTACAAAAATCGGGCGATGTGAAGTCCTTCCTGGTGTCCAAGTGGATATTCACACCAAATTTGGTGATAATCGGTTGAGAAATGTAGGAGAAAAATGTGTACATACACATAGACAGACATCGACCTCAAATAGTACAGAGATAGCAAATCTATAATATATCTCTGCCAATCACTCCAATTATTTCCAGCTCTGTCATTGATGCTTGTTGACTAGGTTTAAGTTTAATGATACTATTTAGGTGTTTCCAGAGAGAGGTGCTATGTCCTTCAGATTCCGCAATCAGTTATGTAAAATATGTGGTTTTTGCCTTACGCAGTTCTTTAACAACCATTTTCTCATACTCTTCAAAATAAGATGGTCTTTATTGAATTTGGTGGACAATGACTTTTTCAGAGCAAGGTCTCTTTTTTTCATTAACTGGCAAATATCATTTTTCAGCAAGGGGAAAGAGATTCTTCTTCGTTTGTACTCAAAAATGTATGTATATTTCTCAGTCAATTCTGTTAGTGTTTTTGCCAAAGTGTTACAACAGTTATCTAGATTATTCATTTGTAAAACATTATTCCAGTCAATACTATTGAATTTGTTTGCAAATAAAGGTTTTTTTATTTTTTGGGATAATTGCATTCCCCGATTTTTGTTCATTTGAAAACATTGGTAAATATTGCTTTGTTAATTTCCTGACAATCAAAGTCATGTTATGGTCAGAAACGCCCATCAATAAGTTATATGTTCTTATGACTCGTTCGGTCTGTGTGTGGCAATAAAATCAATCATGGTTTTACAAAGTGCTTGTATGGGTGATTCTTGTTGGTACCTTTACCATCTGTTGAAAATTAGGTTTTGACAATATCATTTTCAGCTTTTGTTTGCAGTTTATATCCAACCAGGTCATATTAAAATCTCAGAAAAAGTTTCAGAGCGAAAATTTGACAGTTTAAACAATTAATCTACATCATGATAGAATGAGGTGTCATGTGACGGTGGATTATACAAGATTGCAATATTAAAATTAATCTTGGGGGACAATACTACATTTAGGGCTAAACATTCTAAAGATGTGTCGAGTTTAATTTCGTTACCTTTAAAAGTGTCTCTGACATAACACAAAACGCCACTTCCCCTGCCAGATAATCTATCATTTCTATAACACATATAGCTGGGAACATCAATCATGTCGGTTGCAATATTACAGTAGCTAAGTTTCACTCAGAGCCAGAAAATCTAGATTAGAGTTCGTGAGTAGATGTTGAATTTGATCTCTTTTTAACATTATACTTCAAATGTTCAAATGTCCACCAAAGATGCCTTTAGGTTTAGATACAGATTATCACCCTGGCATGATTTACAGTCTGGAAAAATCTTAATTTATGTTGTGGTGCTGTTGGGTGCCTTCTTCACGGTATAGTTTAGCAGTCCTTTTTGCTGCGCACATCGGCCACTCTGGTGGTTTGAGTCACTTGTAAGAGTGGTATTCGGACTCACCAAACGGTTCATGTCCCTCTAAATGGAAAACCGAGCTTACAGGTGGACTGATGTCATGTCCGCCAGCCACAACATGAAGTGCGCCCAGCATAGGCAGCCCTGGCAGACCCCGCAGCGGGTCTGTTCCGCCGATCGATCCACGCACACCCCCGGGACGCACTGCCGGATAATAAGATTAGGATCAGCAGTATACTCGGAGCCCGCCACTTGCCTCTTGTCTGGGTATTCTGTTTGTTTGGTGTGCCGAAAGAATATCCGTTATGCTTGGTGATCAAATAAATTACATGGTAACCATGTCCAAGGAAATTCAGTCATGGCTTTTCGCTCAAGATAGCCGAGTAGTCGGTTTTTTTTTGCGTTTGTTTCTCTTCACTGTCCGTATTAAAGCATTGTCCGAGTGGCACCAGCAAAAGTCAACAACAAAGCAGCAGTGGACTAACATTTCCATCATCTCTTTGCTTATTGTCCAAATTACCTCTTCGTTTTAGGTTTGTCCTTGTACTGATAAGTATTTTTTTTTAATAATGACTAAAATAGCAAATAGTAGCCGAGGGAAATAAAATGAGAGGACAAGAGTAGAGCCCAACAAACCACTCATAGCCTCAGCAGCCATTTTTTTCCTCCTTTTGCAATTTTCTGTATATGTAATTTCAATTGCTCACTATAGGCGCCTTGTCACCTGTGTGATCTCATCCTGACTGCTGTCAAAGTTTAATAAAAAATAAATGAGGTATTGGATGGAGATTTTTGAGGGGTACGATTCTGTTCTAAATGGCATCTACCTTGTCACTCCATATTTCTATGCAAGTCATTCAATTTGATTTATTTGTATAGTGCTCTTCACAGAGACTGTCACAAGTGGAAGATTAAATAATGAAAGGGCAGTGCCCTGTCTATTCACTGTTATGAGAGTCCACTTGATCGTGTTCATAAAATACTATCTTTTTCTGTAGCCAGGCTTTGACTTTTACAGCCTTTCTCGGAATGGTAGCATGACTCCAGTAAAAACATAAGTTAATTTCTAAACTAGACAACATGTACGTGCATAACGGAAAGCCAGTGCGGCAACCGGATTTTTTGCAGGCACAGAACGAACCAAAATAAGCAGCAAAATTAATGTGCATTGATGAAAGACATCACCTTTATGCGACAGTAGCTTAAAAAAATAAAGATTTAAACTTGGGATTTAAAACTGTGAACTACTGGAAGATCTGGAAGAAATCTACTAAGAGTTCTGTCTCGTCAGGCTTTAAAAACAAAATTCAAAACCATTTTCGTAGTGTTCACTGTATTATAACTATGGAAAATCTGGGTACTTTCAGAGCACACGACCCGTATATGACGTCATGGAAAATTAGCCTGTCGGCGGTCAAGGTGGAAAAGGAGCAACATTTGGAAGGCGAATATCAAGGCGCATTAAACTTTTTTCTCTTGTTGTATGAGTGAATACCTTCAACCTATCATGAAATTGCCATAATGGATCAATTTTGTGGTTACTTACTTTCTTTGAATCCCAACTTTAAAAATCTGAGGGTGGCCCAAGCTGTAGTGTAAAACATTGCGAGACAAACAGCACATTGAAACTAAATGGTTTTGCAGATTTTTACACATGCAATTGGTCTTTATGAACCTTGCTGTAAGTCTTTTATTTTTTAACTAAATCATTTTTTGATCAGTTAATATGGCTAATCTCAAACTGCAATAAGTCTCATAATTCAGACTGCGGTTTTCCCCGACTGATCATTTCTACACTTATTTGGGAAAAGTTTCTTAAAAAAAAAAAAAATATAGGCCATTACCCATTTTGTTAAAAAAAAAGCTGGGCCCACAATAGAGAAAACTGTGGCTGTGCGCTGGATGAAATGAAATGGTGTTTATAATTCATGCATAAAAATCACAAATGGAAAACCTCCTTTAACCTGAAACCATCAGGTTTGAAACCCTCCAGAGTATTTTGTTGTTTGGTAAAAATGAGACCTGCTTGGTATATACATACACTGCCCGGCCAAAAAAGAAAGTCACCGTCTGGATTTTACCAAGCAAAGAGGCCCTTGGATAATATCAGATTAACATGTTTCAGCTGGCAGCAAGTTATTTAGCCCTAACTGTTGCAGTGAGTAGCTTCTCGTTTCTTAATCAACCATGTTGGAAGCCATATATTCCCCTCTAAACGTACTGGAACAGCGAGGCCAATTCCTTTATTTTTATGCACGCTGAAAAAATTTGAGTTGGACTTAGAAAGATGAATATGAGACAAGAGATAAGTATTTCTTATTTTATTTCCCGGTATTTACATCTACAGTAGGTCTGTGACATAGCATTGTTTATGACAGAACACCAAATTTTTAGGTGAGCATAAGTAATGAAACAGATAGACTTAAAACAGATCAAAATGAATAATACTCAATATGTAGTAGTAAATCCTTTGCTTGTAATGTAACTGCATCAAACCTGCAACCCATTAACATCTCCAAACTTTAGCATTCTTCTTTCATGATGCTTTCCAGGCTTTCCTCGCAGCCTCTTTCAGTTTCTGTTTGTTTCCGGGGTCCCTTCAGTCCCTTAAGCAGGTAAAAAGAATGCACAATAGAGTTTAAGTCTGGAGATTAACCTGGCTAGTCTAAAACCTTCCAATTCTTTCCCCTGATGAACTCCTAAGTTGCTTTGGGAGTGTGCTTTGGGCCGTTGTCTTGCTGCATGATCAGTTCGGTTGCATCTCTTTAAATTGGCAGACAAAATGTTTCTGTGAACTTCTGAGTTCATTTTGCTGCTACCATCATGCGTGACATCATCAATGAAGTTCAATGAGCAAGTTCCAAAAGAAGCCATGTAAGCCAAAACTGAGCTTGTGCGTTTGGAATTATGAGCAGATCCGTTGTTTCTACACACGCAAGGCTGTCCATCACTTTGGTAAAGGTTAGTCATTTTCTCATCAATCCATTAAATATTGTTCCAGAACTTTAGAGCCACGTTTCTGTACTTTTTGGCTAATTCCAATATGGCCGTCCTATTCTTAATGCTAATGACTGGTTTGGATCTTTAGGTGTAAGCTCTGAACTTTTGTTCCAGTGTCTTCTGCAAACAGTGGAATTCAATCCTGCTCCCTGGCGGTTTTTGATGACAGTGACAGTTGTTTTAGGGTTTCTCTTCAGTTACTACAATGTTTCTGGTTTCAACTGCTAATGTTATCCTTGGCCTACTAGTTTGACATCAGTTGCTCAGTACACCAGTGGTTTATTTTTACTTCAGGACAGTCCAAATGGTTGTACTGGCTATGGGCAATGATTGTGCAGTGGCTCCGATTGATCTTCCATCTTCTCTCAGGTTCAGAATTGACAGCTCCCTGGTCATGTTGGTTGCACCTTTTTAACTGTGAATACAGTCAGCAATGGCAAACTCCAAACCTGAAACTGAGAGTTTACATTTGGTGTTTCTTCATCAGAATGCAGTCAAACTAGTCAGATATTTTGCGGTTAGGGAAATTAGCTCGATAGTAAGAATTTGCATCTCCATTAGCCGGAAGGCCCTCCGCTCAAGAAATGAAGACGAAACACAAATAATGGGCTAATTTGCAAATTTGCTGGCTATTTCAGGAATTAGACCAAGAGTTTTCGGGAACATTTCCCGATCAAATTAGCTGGCTATTTGACATCAGGCTAATTTTAAAACTGCAAAATGGCTTATTAAATTGAATCTTCATTCTTATGAAGACAAACCTATTCAGTGCTATTTATTCTTTGAATAATCAAGGTAATAGGACACACCTGGGCAACAGAAAACACCTGTCAGTCACATGTTCCAATAAAAACCCCAAACCGGGGTTTTTTTTTTAGTCCCCTTCCTTCTTTATCCTTCGTTCTCTTCCGCATTACCTCATAAAGGCATTGCCAGGCTTGAATATTAACGCAAACCAGGGTTTTTGTCTTTTTCGCATTTATTATCATCGAAGGGCTCTTCTGATTGAACACATTGCAAATTGCGTTATCTTTGTATTTTATAAAACACAGAGAATTCATTATTCAATGGTTGGCACAAACACAATCTCACTGAGTAAAACTACGCTTTAAAAAAGATTCAATAGCAGCTGTGACGAAATGCTAACAAGCTAGTTTAAAAAGTTTGTCAAACACATAACTAGTAGACAAACTTCACCTACCTCAGACCCAGGTCAAAGGGGATCAAATCAAGTCAATATGAGTATTCTAATGACATCCAAAAGACAATGGACCAATTAGGATTGCCGGCTTGTCTGATAGACTAACAGCTGCTCCAATTACAGCCAGCTCATGACTGGATGCCAGGCAGGTATTACCAGACAAATGAATCACTTTCATCCAGTGCCATATATGGTGCTGAAATAAAACAGATCTAGCCAATGGCGTTGCTGCACTAAAACAAGCAAGGGCTACGTTCACACTGCAGGCAAATGTGGCCCAAATCTAATTTTTTTACCCCCTTTGTGACTCAGATCAGATTCATACATGACAGAGTGAACAGGACAAGTCACATGGAATCTGATCTTTTCAAATCCGATCTGAACCATTTTCAAATGTGTTACTGCATCGAATTCACATTGGATTCTTTTGAAGGTGACTGCAGTCTGAACAGCTGTTGCGTGTTGAATCAAAGAGTATTATGTGAGCAGCTTTACAAAAAATCTGATTTGAGCAATAAATCGGAATTGAGCATTAAGGCCTGCATTAAGGCCTGTGAGAACATTGCCCTCAGTTGAGGTTCACGAGCGTTTCAACTTATTTTGGACAGTTGGAATTGTCAGGACGCTCTGGATTGAGCTGTAAAGTAAGGGTTTGAAAGCCAATGGGGAGGGAAAAGGCAATTTTAACCATATTTTGGGGTAAAGTCATCGAACTGTTCATCTCTTTTTTAAATCAGATTTGACTGCTGAATGGACATGTGTGGGTTTATGTCTCTGTGACCATTAATAGTGAAGTTATGGTTATTGCCCTATTCAAAACATGGGAAGCCTAATTTGCTGCTAGGCGGTTGCCAAGGTGTTCCGGGTGGTTTCTAGGGCATGCTAGGCAGTTGCTATGGTGTTTAAGGTGGTTGCTCTATGGTATTTTAAGTGGTTGCTAGGCGATTGCTATGGTGTTCCGGGTTGTTGCTCGGGCGTTGCTAAGTGGTTGCTATGGTATTCTGGGTGGTTGCTAGGGCATTACTAGGTGGTTGCTATGGTGTTCTGGGTGGTTGCTAAGGCATTTCTCGATGGTTGCTATGGTGTTCTGGGTGGTTGCTAGGGCATGCTAGGCGGTTGCTATTGTGTTACGAATGGTTGCTAGGTGGTTACTATGGTTTTCTGGGTGGTTGCTAGGGCACTGCCAGGCAGTTGCTATGGTGTTCGGAGTGGTTGCTAGGGCGCTGAAAAAGCAAAGGGCCCAGAACAAATCCTTGGGGTATTCCAAAGTTTACCTTGGAATACTCTGAACATTTGATATTTACCCAGATGAACTGAGATTTATCAGGTAGATACAGCGCCCTCCATAATTATTGGTACCCTTGGTTAAGATGTTAAAAACCTTAAAATAAATTCAATTTTTATTGCAGAAGAATACTCTCACAGTGAAAATTGGCGAAAAATGTAACCTTCAACTCAAGTGAATTTTAAGGGGGAAAAAAATCCCTGACTAAGAAATAATTATTTTTCATAAAATCACCTGTTCTACAATTATTGGCACCCATAACTATTCCTAGGAATTAAATGTAATTGAAGTATTTCTGTCATTTCTACAGTAGTTTACAAAGTTGAACAGAGCATCTAGGAACATTTAATTAGTAATTCATCACTTCCTGTTTCCCTGGGGTATAAGTATGATGTGACACAGAGGCCATTTCTCTTATCCACTCTTCAACATGGGAAAGACAAAGGAACACACCATTCAAGTAAGGCAGATATGTATCGACCCAAGGGATTTTAAGGGTCTTTTTTTTTACTCACAAGCAGACAACGTTCAATGCAGTCTCTTAAGTTAAAGGCTGAAATGCTCCAAAACCACGTATCTTCAAAAGATTTCTAATCAAGGTTTTGGTTACAATGTTACTTAACATTTTGTCAAGAAAAGGAGCACTGTCAAGGTGAAGAGTGTCCAACCTTATCCTCAAAGGGCCGTTGTGTGTGTAGGTTTTCATTTTAGCCCAGCGCTACATCACCTGAATCATCTAATTAACTTATCATGGGGTTCAATAAAAACCTTGATTACTAAAATCAGGTGCAGCACATTGAAGTGCTTTTTCCATCGAACGAGAAACTAATTTTTCGCACTACAGATTACATTCAAAGTCGATGCAAAGACGCGAATACACGTGTGTATTTCCATCTTTGCATTGACTTTGAATGTGATCAGTCATGCGAAAAATTTGTTTCACATCCGGTGAAAACCGGGGGGGTACTGCACAAAGCTGGCTAACTGAGTCAGCCTGGCTTTTGCACAAAGTAAAACCCAGAAAGCTATATTTATTTCAGTCCATGTTCCAGAATTGAATGGTTTCTAGGTTTTACTTTGTGCAAAAGCCAGGCTTACTCAGTTAGCCAGCTTTGTGCAATATCCCCCAGCTTAGTAATTCTACACCTGATTTTCAGTAATCAAGGGCTCAACACTAACTTTTTTTTAATTACTCATTCGGGAAAGTAAAACCAGATTTTCACTTGTCAAAAGAAAAAATTACATGCAATAATAATAATAATTAAAAAAACATTTCTCAATGACCGGGAACCTTTACATGCTTTCTATAGCAGGAGGACAACCAAGTAAAAACAAAAATAATTTTTTAAGTTCTGGTCTCGTAAGCATTCTTGCATTAAAAAATGTTTTCTTTCACTGTTCTGTGAAACTATGATTTGTATTCCAGGTCATAATGTTTTTCAAAGAGATTTTGCAGTTTTGTGTCAATAAATACAAACATGTATATTTTTACCCTCTATAATTAATTATGAAATTTTCTACTCAAATCCTCATTTGTTACTTCACAATCACCAACAAACACAAGAAAATGTACCAGTGTATAAGAAACCCTTGAAAAATGATATCGCAAATAAAATTTAACTTTAGTTTGTTCCTTTTTAAATTTTAATTAAGAAACTGGCTTATTTACCCTGTAAATGTTTAAGTCTCACAAATATCGCTAGGGTTCTCTTAAAATTCACCCAACAGGGAAATTGGAAAATACAAATAGGCTTCACACACAGTGACGTACAACTTTTCAGGCGAATAACCGGAAACATCAGTACCTCATTGGTTTAGCTCAAATTTCAACCATGAAATTAATATAAGTAAAATTACTTTAAGAATCAATGAGTATCACTGAAATGATTTGCGCTAAAATAACGTTAAACCTTGGAAATGGTCAGACAATAACCAAGCACCTGGCTTTGCATTGGGGACCAAACTTTAGTGCACATAAATCCTTGATTTCGTTTTGATGCAGTGACACTCCATGAAACAGGAGAAGCCAATCGGAAGCATTGAGTGGAGAAACCAATGCAGCAGGTGGAACAGTCGTCCGTGTAGCCTCCACAGTTCAGCAAGTTCGTCCTCATTAGGCATTAGCAGTGGTGGCAATTAACATGGTTCTTTCTTGATGAAAGCTACGGCTAGCATTTTAGCTGAGTCTGTCACAATACTATCTTAAACGTCCACGTCTTCGAAGCTCACACGTTTTCAGACTTTATGAAAACAACAAACGCAGTATATTTACCTAGCTACTCTTCACTTCAAGATCGCCTCAAAACAAAAGTTTTGGCTGTTCAGTTCTCTCACGCCACACTCTCCCAAAGCGTCTTCAACGTTCTTCACGTTTTTTCTAAATGCACAATCACCAACAAAAGGCTTCTCCTAGGTTGAAGATGCAATCCCACCTGGCTCAGTCCGTCCAATCAGGAGTCTCCCTGAAACCATCCGGTGGCCAAAACGGGTCACATTATCAGTTGTCGGAGTGGTCACTTCGTCCTCGCTGAGAACACTACAGTTATGTCAAAAAGAAAGCAAACTAGATCGAGAAAAATCAAATGAAAGTATCCTGTAACCTGGAAATGTTCGGTAACGTTCATTCTATAATTTTGGTATGTACAATTTTCGTCCCAGGAAGTTTTAGGAACACGGTTTACTGGATGTTTCTGGCCGGACGATCATGATAGTCCGCTATTTGTCACCACTCACCAATTTGATCTTAAAGGGATATTTCAACATTTTTGCAATTTAGCCTATTGCCACAATCCCTATAGTTATATGGGTAGGTGCAGTACCTTTAATTATCCGTGCCTTTTGTTTTGACATTCGGGGGGAGAGACGCGAACTGCTCAGCGAACATAACGAGAGTAAACTTTACGGGTCCCGCAACTCATCAAATACACAACAGCTCCAAAACGCTCTCCTGGCTAAGTTGTGACCATAGAGTTACATACTAATATTAAGTTGATGTTTGATTTGTTTCATTTTTGGGGGGGGACGCCCACTACCCTTTTGAATGTTGAGGGGGACATGTCCCCCCCATCCCCCCCACTAATAACGCCAAGGTGTCGACCTTCAAAAGCCAGGTAATGGCTACAAGAAAATAGCCACTTGCCTGCACCTGCCCATATCTTCTGTCAGAGGAATCATTAAGAAGTTTTAAACAACTGGAACAGTGGTAAACAAGCCTGGACGAGGATGCAAGGTTATTTTGCCACCATGCACAGTGAGAAGGGTGGTAAGAGAAATAAAAAGTTCTCCAAAGCTCATCAGTTAAGAATTGCAACAAATGGTAGCATCTTGGGGTCACAACATCTCCAAAACAACCATCAGGCGCTATCTACATGCCAACAAGCTGTTTGGGAGGCATGCACAGAAAAAAACCTTTTCTCACTCACAACCATAAACGCAAATGTTTGGAGTTCGCCAAGCGGTACTGGGACTTCAAGTGGGACCGTGTGCTTTGGTCAGATGAGACCAAGATAGAGCTTTTTGGCAACAAAGTCTCCAAGTGGGTCTGGTGGAACACAAAAGATGAGTATGCAGAAAAGCACATCATGCCCGAAAGCTGAAGATGGGTCGTCACTCGGTCTTTCGGCTAGATAGTGACCCTAAACATGTGGCCAAATCAACACAGAAATGGTTCACCAGACACAGAATCAAGCTCCTCCCATGGCCATCTCAGTCCCCAGACCTCAACCCCATTGAAAACCTGTGGAGTGAGCTGAAGAGGAGAGTGCAGAGGAGAGGACCCTGGTCGCTGGATGATTTTGAGAGATTGTGCAAAGAGGAATGGTCGAAGATCCCTCTTTCTGTATTCTCTCATCTTGTGAAACATTATAGCAGATGATGAGGTGCTGTTTTGTTGGCAAAAGGGGGTTGTACAAATTATTAACATCAGGGATGCTAATAATTGTGGCACTCATGATTTGATGTAAAAGAATTATTTCTCAATGTAGGATTTTTTCCCATGGAATAAATGCACTTGAATTGAAGGTTAGATTTTCCTCTTTTTTCAATGTGGTCCCATATTATTTAGAAAAAAACGGAATTTATTAGAAGCTAAAGAACACATCTTAACCAGGGGTGCCAATAATTATGGAGGGCAGTATAAGACTTAAACTACGAAAGGGCCAGAAATACCAACTAATTTTTCTAACCTCCAAAGAAGAATATGGTGTTCTACAGTATCAAAGGCCTTAACCCCTTTGCGTGGAAGCCAAATCTGGCTATTTAGGTGTTACCTGATTTAACCCTCTCCAGCCCAATTTATTATTTTGAGATATGAAAAATATTTCATTCATGGAGAAAAGTTCTTATACACTAGTGGCTGCAGGGGGAACTAACGTTGTATTTTTGCAATACTGAGCTGGAAGGGTAACTTTATCAAACCATTTCCCATGTGGTCTTTATATTTTATAGTTAGTCATCAATTGATTTATTGTTGCAAATTTGCAACATGAGCCTGGAGAGGGTTAAGGCTTTATAATTCAAGATTGCAGCTTCACAGACAGAAAAGCTTTGGCTCAATTGTGTCTAGACACGTGAAGCATTTAGACTCCCATCATATTTCAGTTTATTTTTATGATTTTGGTGGAGAAAAGGGGCTGCAAACATAAAAAATCTTCATAAGAATTCACCATTGAAATAGCAAAAAAAATAATACTGACAAATGAAAAACTGCTGGGGCTTAAATCTATACATTTCTGGGATCATAAACTTCTTGACCACAAGTACAATTCATCTTGAACATTACATTCTACATCACTCGCTTGCTCTGAGCCAAATTAGACAGCTATCCAGGTGTCTCCCCAAAGTCTGAAATCCATCATAATGGTTCAATGTCAAATCATACATTAATCATACATTTAACACAAATTAACTATTGGGGCATGAAATTCAGCATGAACTAATGATTTTCTGGTTGAGCTTAGCATGAATTTATCAATATCAGTGCAGTTGAACACCATTGGTCACCAGTAACCTCTCCAAACACAAAACATGCCTTTTCTCCACAATAAAGTTAACAATATTGTCCATTTTTCTTCGAAGTCCCCCAAGCATTAAATAAAGTGCTGTTTAAACAGCTATAACATTCACGCTGCAATGAAAAGCTAACCGCTCTCGCATCCGAGCTCATAACCTATCACCTTATTAGGGCAAAAACTCACTAACTCAGTAATATCTGAATTCTGAAATACACCTTATTTTAACAGAACAGAAATGTCACTTTCAGAAAAAAATCAAACGATTTTGATATGCCTCCATATTCAACAAAATGGTGTAATGAACGTACCGAGGGATCTACCGACGTGCGTGGGATGCATGCATTTGGAGAAACGAAAACCTTGGCATTCGATGTCTTTAAACGCGGTATAAATTCTACAGCAAAAAAACCGTATTGAGCAAAATGAAAACAGAGTAGAAATATAACCTGTTTTCTTCATTGATGCCCTCCTCCAGAGACAGATGTATCGGGTAGAAGGAACCTTCCAGTACTGTTTCATTCAGAATAATTCCCATTGACCGCGTCCATACAACATTTATCTCGTAAATGAAACTGAACACTTCAGGCCGGTTTCGAGTGTCTTTGTTTCTTTGATATCGCATCATTTTCAGCTGCGCAACCGTGGCCAACATTGGAAGAACACAACCAACCTTACTTTTACGTTTAGCTTTGTATCCTATTCTTATTGTCTGATCAATGTATTTCAGTTATTGAGGAAAGTTTAAACACTCGGGAACTGGATAAGAAACGAGTCTATCAATACATCGTTACCGGGGAAGCTTCACGAGGGCGTGAACTATGACTGTAGAGTTACGCAGATGAATCTGAGTATTTAACTGAGTGACTGGCTATCGACACCAGTACTTGGGTGGATAGAAGGGAGCGCTGAATTTGTCAATGGAGGAATCTACGCATTAATCCATGGGAGGGAACTACGCATATTTTGTGTGTGATGAATGTAATTGACTGTAGAATATGAGAGAATCAATACTATGTCGGATTTTTTGCTTCACAAAACGTATTTTTTTAACCACTAATTGTAATACTGTAGGCTCACTGTAGCTAAAATGGTTGCTACAGAGTACTAAGTTTTTTCTGTCGCAAGTGATAATTTTTAAAAATTACTGGATCGTTACTATGGACAAGGACTAGTTTGCACATCAGGCTTAACTGAGGAGTTCAATTCATGCTTCTCCTGAAAAAAAGGGATTGGAAGGAACTTCTCCATACTCTAAATCGCGTTTCAGCTCTGCTTGCTTGTGAATATTCAAAAGCTTATTCGGGGGTGCTATCTCAGTTGAGTACTGTAACTAAGTGCTTAAATTTGCATATCTATAGACGCGAGCGTCTACATCTGCAGAAAGGGGTTAAATCTAGAAGGACACTATCCATGGAGAGAAGTAGATCATTTACTACAAGAGTGAGAGCTGCTTCAGTGCTATGATGCTTTCTATAGGCAGACTGAAAACTGCCAAATACCTCATTAGTTTTCAGGAAAGAAGAGAGCTGTTGGGCGACATATACTGAGTACAAATGAAAACGCACCACTTGAAAAAGTCAATATTTAAGTTCAAATGAACTTCAATATAATTTTTATACAACAACAACACTACAGTGACGTCACCCGACATGCCAGGTGCAAGAAATGCGAGAATTTCAAGTTAACTGTAAGGCTAGGCTATTTTTTGCAAAAACGCAACATCTTGCATGCACACCACAGGAAAAATGAATTTCACTCTGGATTTGTGCACACATTGCCTTTAAAAGCATGTGAATCCGAATAAAATTTCACTTCTTCACTGACACTTGTGAAACGTCGACACTATGCCGCGACTTACAGCCCCTGAACGGGAACGTGCCATAGGCATGCTTCAAATTGGCGTCAGCACCAGGGAAATTGCCAGACGACTACACTGCGCACACACAACGATCGCAAGACTCCATCAAAGGTTTCTGCAAACGGGGAGCACTCGGGACCGTCCTCGACCGGGTCAACAACGTGTGACAACGGCATGTCAGGACCGTCAGATCGTACGGGATCATGTCCGAGACCGAACACTACCAGTGACAAGAACGGCTGCTCAAGTCCAAGGACGACGTGGATTTATTCACCCCAACACCATACGGAACCGTCTGCGAGCTGCAGGCCTGCGTGCACGACGTCCTTATTTCGGCCCCATATTGACGGATCGTCACCGAAACCAGCGTCTACAGTGGGCAAACAGGCACCAGAATTGGCGACGACGACAATGGCACGGTGTCATCTTTTCTGACGAGTCACGATTTCACATAAGGAACGCAGATGGCTGTATACGTGTTTGGCGGAGACGTGGTGAACATTATAACGCCAATTGTGTCCTTCAAACGGACCGTTGGGGTGGTGGCAGTGTTATGGTGTGAGGTGGAATAAGCTACCGTCACAGAACCCCTCTCCATATCTGCAGAGGAAGGGTGAACGGCATCTACTACCGGACTAGGTGCGGCAGAACCATGTTGTGCCGTTCTTCAACCAGCACCACGATGTCCACACGTTCCAACAGGACAACGCTAGGGCATACACTGCAAGGGTTTCCATGCAGTACTTTGCACAGCAGAACATCCCCGTGCTTCAGTGGCCAGCTCTGTCACCCAACCTCTCCCCTATCGAGCACTTATGGGATGAAATTGGACGACGTCTTTCACGTCAACGCCTGATGGACAACATCCGAGAACTTGAGGTTGCCCTTGTTCAGGAGTGGAATGCTATCCCTCAGAACATTATCCAGAGACTGATCAACTCCATGCGACGACGATGCACCGCATGTGTCAATGCAAATGGCGGTCACACCCTTTATTGACTTTCCTGTTTGACCCCTACACCAGTTAAACCTCTCTCACGCATTAAAATGATTGTGAATGAAATTGAATGATGCTTACATGTCTTCTTAAATCATTCATTATCTCAAATGCATCATATGTATATACTTCACATATCAATCCGTGGAGCTATTCCAGATTTCGTGAGTAGTGCGTTTTCATTTGTACTCAGTATATTTTTCAAGAATCTTTGATAAAAATGGGAGGTTTGAGATTGGCCTATAATTGGCTAGCACTGTGGGATCCAAATTAGTTTTTTTAAGCAGCGGCTTGAGTTCTGCCATCTTAAATGAAGTGGGAACAAAACCTGAAATCAGAGAAGATTTAATTATGTGAAGAATTGGACTATCAAGGATGGGAAGGAGCTCCTTCTTTAACTCCGTGGGGATGGGATCCAAGATACAAGTAGATGATTTGTAAGTAGCAACTAATTTGGCAAGTTCACTCTGAGATACAGGAGAAAGGGATTCAAACTGGTTTTTGTGTATTGTAGAAGAATCCATATCATCAAAAATGTCTTCGCAAACTGGTAGGAAAGCAGTGGTGATCTCTCTAATTCCAATAATTTTGCCACTAAAGAAATTTAAAAAATCTTCTGTGCTGCAAGAGACTGGAATTTGAGGTTTACTTGCAGTATGATTGTTAGTTAATTTTTGTTTTCCTGTATGAAGTTTGCAAAATAACAGGACCATGCACAAGAGAGAACATGCTTATGTGCAACAAGGCTCTCTTTCCAAGACCATGGAATACCTGGGGTTTAGTGGAGTGCCATTTGCGTTCTAGTTGATGAGATTTTTGCTTAGAGTCCGTGTCTGGTCAGTGTACAGTGTAATACTTCCTGTAATGCCAACAGAGCTAATTTTAATTTAAATTATAGTCTCTCTTATTCTGTATTATGATCAACATTCCGGTTTGTGACCTCTCAAATTGTAAGCAATGTATTTACCTCTGAATTTAGAGTTGTACACCTGAAATGAAATGAAATAATAATACTCTCAATAACGTAACATATTTTACTGTAATTGCCATTAGCGATCTTGAAGGGCTTCGCAAAACAAAACGACATCAGCTATTTGGGGAAGCGTTACCAGTTGACCGCAAAGTACGATTCAACTGATTTCGACTGTGCGTGCCTTGGCGGAGGTTTGCACTCTTGGAGTGCCTCTAGTTTTGTATGTGATGTTGAATTTGTATCATTTGTGAAACAGTTGCACAATTCTCCCACTGGAGATGTTTTAGGCTTTTGTATCGCGTGTATCCTCCACAACAGTGAAGAACTTCAAAAGTTAATTTTTAAAAAATATCAGTCAGTAAAATCAATGGGAATTTTTACTTCCGACATCTCAGTTGTCACCTCAGTCCTCTATGGGGTAATAAGCAGTGTGCCTTGCTGGCGTCTTGTTACGATCAGTAAAACACATGAGTGTGAGTTGTTGCATGAAAGCAACCACACCTCACTCATGGCAGGGTAAAAACTGTGGGCCCTTTTCCTCCACAGAGCGCAAAATGAGAAGATCCGACATGAGAAGGAGTGGGAGGAGCGGCGGAGGCAGAAGGTGCTGCAGCATGCAGAGGGCGTTCGGCAGCAGATGCAGGAGCGCGAGATGCAGGCCATGGAGCAAAAGCGGGCAGAACTCCTGGAGCATGAGCGAATCCTGGAAGAGCTGCACAGCCGCAGAGCCCGCCTTAATGAGATCAAAGCCAAGAAGCTGCTGGAGCTCAAGTGAGTGACAGAGAGGATTCGCATTCCCATTAGCTTTGGACAGTGACATAATTTTACAGGGGAGAAATTCCTACATGAGATACTAATATTCATAATATCAGGACCATCAGTATGGGGGTAAATTGTAGCCTCCATTGCAGATGTCTTATGTGATTCGCTTCCCTTACACACCAATGTCTGTGCCCTTGAATAGTGTATTGTGTTCAACAAATCTGAGAGAAGCTCTGAAATTTCAAAGCTCTAGGCACTGTTGTGGGAGGTCAGCAAAACACGTAAAGACATCTGTAATGGAGGTTAACCAACACTAACTTGTTAAATGTTTAGAACGTGGAATTTCTCCAGGTTTCTTCAGTGTTGTTTTCCCAAACACATGTTCTTTAGCTACAAAACAGCGCACATCAGTCAGCTCTTTGGTTGTTAGACATTTGACGCAGGGTTGACCACGATCATGGTAAATTCGCTTGATTTCCTTTATGTGCTCAACCAGTCAGCTTTTTTTATTTTTGATAAGTTTTCTAACAAGTTTCTATCCCGTTCAGCAGACAAAAAGTTTGCTTCAGGAATACACAGCAGTATTTGCAGAAAGAACACAACTTATTATGGAAGGAATACGGAGTTGGTTTTTTCCATATTCACAGACAGTATTTTCTCTCTCTTCGATCTGATTCTTACCATAAATACTAAACAAATTTCAATATCAACAGGTTTTTTGGGATTAGCTTTTCCTGCCATTTTATAAATTAATATTTGACTGGGGAAATCCAAATCCAATAATCAACAAGCATTCTGATTTGCTTTTTTCGAACATGCTATTTTGTCATGGAACTTAAAACCTGGTTTGAGTGCATAGACATTGATGTGTGAAGGAAACTAGTCACTAATTAATGTCAATATGATTGTAAATGCACAATCTTCATGATCCACAAATGTAATACACAATGGATACATACATTTTAAAGACACAGACTCCTCATGATCCTCAAATATGAAACGCTATCCACAAATTGATTCAAAATACACAGATGAACTCACCATGATCTACAAGTAGAATACAGGGATTTGAACTTGAAAACCAGAATTTGAATGAATGCAAAATGATTCGTTTGTACACGTGGCTCATATTCTATTTGAAGGTTGTTTTGCCTTTATTTTCCCAAAATTTTGACACTACTCTGTAGGTGCAACAACTTAAAAGGGCATTACCATGGCTATCAAATGTACTTAATAACTATTTGAATTAATTATTGATCATTTATTAAAACTTTAATTAATATTAAAGATCCTTGGGGCACCACCCTTCTAGTATAGGGAAAATTGGAAGCAGTTAAATGACCAAGTCTCAATAATGTTTTACCATAAATGTTGAATTATTGTAGTATAATGATTATGATAATCAACAAAATGGGGAAAACCAGGCTTAATTATCAATGCTAAAATTAAAAAGTAATTTCATTACCATTGACATTGAGCATCAAAAGGGTAACTTCACACTGAAGGTATATTAGATTTCAAGGATCCTCCTAAAATCTTGCCCCTGCAGCCCTTTACCATGAATCTAATTTGGATCAACTATTTGCAAATCTGGAGTGTGAAAATTATATAACACAGAAGGAATCACGGCTAGAAGATGAGCCTGGTATCAAAATGTAGATTAAAATGAGATCTTTCATATGCTATAACTTGATTTGATCATCACCCACATGGTGATATCATCCCTTGAAAAAATAGGCCAAGGTCACCATTAAAATACCGAAAAACGCGAAAAAAGAGCACCCTCCAAACTAGTAAAATATTTCGGTGCACAACAAAAAACTATTAACGAGAAGAAGAATGTCAGCACCCAAAGATGTCTTTTGAAATTATTTTATTAGGCTATCAAACTAACACGTTTGGACTTGTGGTCTTTGTCAGCATTCCATGCATTTCCAGTAAAATTAGGAGCCTGTAACTGAAATGGTTGATGAGATACACCAAAATATCAAAGTTTTTTGGTGATATTTTTTGGCCAGTGACCTTGAAAAAAAGGCCAAGATCACCTTTAGGCATATCATTTGTAGTGCTTTATTAGATACATGTCCAGTACAAATTAGGAGCCTGTAACTGAAATCGTTGATGAGATAAAGCGAAATGACTGTAGATTGATGCACACACGCACGTACGGACGGAGCCCAATACCATAGCTCCCGCACCGCGAGCGGCAGGAGCATACAAAACAAGGTACATGTATTCGCAATAGGCTATACTCTTTGAAACATACTAAAGGCAGTCTACAAGCCAAGGACAGGACTCCAGGAAGGGTGAAGAATGGAGTTGGTGCTAGCAGGTATCATTACTTGCACAATATGGGTATATACTTATGAATTAGAGAAGAAATAAAATTGGGTGCATATAATACTTCAGCTTTACAATTAAAGCTGAAGTACAATGGGAGCCGGTACATGGAAAAACATGCCTGCCAAACATGGCAGGAGTGAAAAAATAGGGCCTGCAGGAGAACTGACGGGAGAGATAGATAATGCCTGTGCAATTTTTTCCTGGCATGCATTGTAACTTTGCAAGATTACTTGAGCTATGTTCTATGAGCAGAACTCGGGATCACTAATGGAAGTTGGACAAGGGTAAATTTAGCATTGATATGAGGTGTTTTTTTATGCAGAGAGTAATATCAGTGTGGAGTAGCTTGCGTTGTAATATTGTCGAGGCAGAAACTCTGGGAGTTTTAAAAATTAGGTTTGATTTAGTGCGAGATACCATTAAGTCATCAAGTACCTGAAGTGAAGTGATATAAAAATGGCCTAATTGGGCTGAATGGCCTGTTCTCGCTGCTCTGTCATGTAAAGAGCATTTTTGAGAATGAATTGCAAAATACACTGCCTGGCCAAAAAAAGTCACCCTTTGGAAATTAATGAACAAATTCTATACTTGGATCATTATTGTGGTTATTAATAAGTTTCAGCTGGCAATAATCATTTTAACCCTGACTGATGAAGCGCGTTCTTTAAAAAATCATGTCGAAAGACATCCCATGATGGTGGAAAAGATGTTACAGTATTTCAGAACAGGCAAGTTATTGACCTGTATTTACCAAAGAAAACCATGAATGACAAAAACAAGTATGAGGAATCATTTGCACACGCAAATTTGCCACCACAAAGTCCTGACCTTAAACACATTAAAAGTTATTGGGATGTGCTCAAGAAAGACCAATCAGTGGTTCAATCATTATGTCGAGAAGACAAGATCTCAGCCAAAAATTATGGCATTTCTGAAAGTAAATGTTGTGGCATTGCATATACTTGTCAAAACAATGACAATACGAATATGCACTGTAATCAAAGCTACAGGGCTTCCAACTAAATATTTGAGTGTGCAACTTTTTTTTTGGCCGGGCAGTGTAATATTTGGGGATTTGTTTTAGGTTCCTTAGTGATATGGGGGAACACCTTTTGCAAATGATGAATGCTTTTCAGAACGATGCAATCTATGCATTTGCTTCTTGGAAAAAGGAAAATAATTTCTGGGAACGCATTTTCATTTTATTATTGTTGCTGTATGGTTTCATAAAATCAAGCTCCCATCACCTATGGAAGCATATAGCTAACAATATTAAAATGAAAATTCAATCTCAGAACTGCATTTTCATTTTCAAGATACAAGCGTATGATCTGTATCATAATGAAATTGAAAACGTAATCCTCCGTTTTTATTTTCAAGTCCAAATATGCAATTTTTATAACAAATGGAAAATTAAAATCCATTCCTCATTTGCCTTTGCTTTTTCGGGAATTGTGCCCCGCAATATCACTATCAAAATGAAAACGCAAATCTCATAAAGCAAATACTTTCTTGGAAATGCTTATTCGTTTTTCAAGAAGTAAGTGCGTTATTTGTATCATCAAGAAAATGATAATGTAATCCTCCATTTGCGTTTGCATTTTCGAGTCCATGTTCTTATTTGCAGGAAGTGCTCCGCCATATCACTGACAAAATGAAAAGGAAAACGCTAATGTTATAATGCAAATGCATCAGTTTCACTGATCATGAAACAAGGGGTCCGAGACATCTGAGGGTGAGCACAAGTTCCATTCGACGCCGTCTATGTGAGCAACACGTGTGCGCACGGCCCCTACAGAAAACCCAGTTTTTGCCCATTTACGCATGGCTGCCCTTAGCGGGGTCAGTCAACGACAGTCCCTGTTTTCCATTCTCAGACAGAAAAAGGGAAATAAAGTGCCGAAAATGACAGAGGCAGGTGCCCCCAGTCAGAAGTGAAGAGTTCCTACTCCCGTTGATGGGCAAAAAATGGGTTTTCTGTAGGGGCCGTGTGCACCACTGACTGCATAAAACATAGATGTAGCCTTCGTGACATCTCCCAGAGGTTTCTGAATATCCATTTTGAAACAAATTTGGTGGCCATCTTGGCACTTATTTGACTCCGCCTACCTCCCGGTTAATCCAAAAATGGGCAAAAAGGCGGCCCATGGCTGAAGCTGGCGCAAGCCCAGTGGGCAGGCTGAATGGAGCTTGTTTTCTGAAACACGCCCTCTAAGCTCGCAGCTAGCAAGTTGCTTCGGCTTCCATACTCAACTAAAAACCTAACTCGGCTCGATGCTACCTGGTTCGCCAAGGCCGAGATGCGGGGTCATATCTGTCCCAGTAAAGCAATGGATCCTGCAAAGTAGCTTGCGGTGGCGGGTCCAACGCTGTTTATATTCGTGAAGCAGTTGCGGGGCGAACTGTGCGGGAGTAGCGCAACTAACGCTGCATACCGCTGGGAGATACGGCGGTTGGCTCACTGAGTATCAGTATACCCCCAGAGTGCGAGCGGGTCTTAGCTCGTCTTAGCTCTTGTATGCACCTTAGCCCGGTCCCATTAATGGTAGTATGGCCCGCCAGATAACACTGCACTACGTGCCCTTACTGACAAACCTGAGGGACCTTTATTTTCCTACCATACTCTCGCACATTCTGATCACAAGTATAATCATTTAAAATTTTGACTTCAGTGAATGCCGAATTAATTGGTTACTGTAGCCAGCATACATGGGCTCATCAATACTAACACAGCTGGGCGTCTGGCTCAAAGGCTCCATGATTATTTTATCAGCTACCCAGCTTATATATTATATTCGTTAACGATACCTCTGCGACATGCAACTTTTTTTATCGCGTCATAAAATTGATGTTACTTTCGGGAAAAAGCCTTGACTCTTAGCGACAGCTGTTAGTAGCACTTTTTCGTTGCTGTCTAGCTTATTAATTTCATTAATGTGGTGAGTTAGTTTGTGGATTATGGACTTCATGTAGAAATACTTTTAGCGACCACCAGCTAGCTTGCTAGATAACGTGGGATATGTTAAATTAGCTATATACCTAGCTAGCTAGCCTTTCTATTTACAATGATACCGTTCAGTAATCGCACTAAAAATTGAACGAATCCAAGTTCTACAAGATACTGTTGTGTGAATCTACTGAGTGTTTAACCATGGCAATCTCCGGTTATGCCCTCCAAATACTGGGGAATCAGCTAAGGAGCCCCGTCAATTGGTAACGTGCTATGGTAGTTCTAATGTTGTTGCCGATCAGCCAGTTACGTTGGCAACCTGTTAGGAAAGCCGTGACGGTTTTCCAACTGACAGCTTATGTTCCAAAGTATGTTAATCCTAAATTCAAACACTTTTCTGTTTCGCTATTACTTCTCTGCATGCCTGTATAATGACTGTGGCAGACGTCCACTCCAGCTGGCACAGCTGAACATCTTGGGCAAAAACTAACTGGGGGGGTGACTGTATTCATTCTCTTGCTAGTTGGCTTGAGAAGGAACAAACTTTACTTTGTATTGACATATAATGTTATGTGAAATAATATTAGAATGTTATCATTCATTCATCTTCTATACCCGCTTATTCCTCACTAGGGTCACAGGGCTAGCTGGAGCCTATCCCAGCTGGCTACGGGCAAAGGCAGGGATCCACCCTGGACAGGTTGCCAATCCATCGCAGAGCGCACTCCACTACTCTCACACTCATACCTATGGGCAATTTAGTGTCTCCAATTAACCTGACATGCATGTCTTTGGACTGTGGGAGGAAACCAGAGTACTCTGAGAAAACCCACACGAACACGGGGAGAACATGCAAACTCCACACAGAAAGGCCCCAGGCCCGGATTCAAACCCACGACCTTCTTGCTGCGAGGCAGCAATGCTAACCATTGTGCCACTGTGCCGCCTAGAATTTTATCATCTTATAAAATAGGCCACAGACTCCTAACCACACAACAAGACATTATCATCCTGATATTTTGATAAAAATGTCCAGTCATTTCCACCCGGCGTCGAATAGTCCCCGAGGTGGAAATGAAAAGAATGGAAGCAGAAGCTCATCTCAAACATCAAGCCACCATGAAGGAAGCCTAACGCAAATTTGATTTTGGCAAACATGTCAATCTGGTACCACCGTTTAATGAAAATGCCAAGGACAAATATTTTTCCAATTTTGAGAGAATTGCCACCAGTCTTGAATGGCCTTTCGAGACATGGCCACTTTAAGCCAGGAGATGTTCACTGCACTTTCGTTACATCAGAGTCAGGATTATGAGGTTGTCAAGGCCACTATCCTGAAGGCCTATGAATTGGTACCAGAGGCTTACCGCCAAAAGTTTAGAGGTTATTGGAAACAAGATCATCAAAATTATGTGGAGTTTGCCCATGAAAAAGAGGTACTGTTTGACCGCTGGTGTACCTCCAGTAAAGTCAATAATGATTTTATAAATTGAGGCAAACTATCATGCTTGAAGAATTCAAGAGATGTGTTCGCAATGACCTCAAAACCCACCTGAATGAACACAAGGTTGGCACACTTGAAGAAGCAGCCCTTCTGGCTGATGATTTTGTTCTCACCCACAAGTCAGTGTTTTCCAAGAAAGGTGATAATAGTAGACCAAAACAAAATCAGGTGAAAGGTCTGATTCTACTGGCAATTGTGATAAGTCAGGATGATAAAGGATGGTCAAGAAAAGATGTCAGAAAAGGGTCAGTCTAAGTCCGGTTCAGTTTGTTTCTTTTGTAAGAAACTAGGTCATGTGATGTCTGATTGTTTCACTTTGAAGAAAAAGATGCAAACTGAGGTTAGCCCTGATGCATTTGTTTCCTCCAAGAAGCCTCGTTCTCATGAGATACCTGTTGTTCTTGAACATCATGTTGAAAAGTCTGACGTCAGAAGGGAATTCATTCCTTTTGTGTCTGAGGGTTCTGTATCACTTGTTAGTCAAACCGATTCAGTGCCGATCAAGATTTTGCATGATATTGGAGCAACTCAATCTTTGTTGTTGGAAGGTACATTGCCTTTTCATTCGAGTTCTACCACTGGTGAATTTGTTATCTTGCAAGGTGTTGAATGTGGTTTTGTGACCGCTCCCTTACACTATTTTGTGCTGAATTCAGATTTGGTGCCAGGTTCTGTTGTGGTTGGGGTTGTTCCAGAGTTACTGGTGAATGGTGTTTCTTTGTTGTTGGGGAAGGAATTGACTGGTGGTTGCTGAGCCCAGAGTGGTTTGTGAGCCAATCCCGTTGTCCAATAGTGACATTGTTGTGGAAGAGAATCCTGGCGTGTTTCCTTCTTGTGCGGTGACCAGAGCTCTGGCTAAGAAAATGGTCGAATTACAGGATGTTGATGTTGAAGACGACATTGTGGATTTGTCAGGGACATTTCTAGATCTCAAGGAGGATCTTCATAAATCTTCTGATCCCAGTAAGGATCTTGCTCAGCAATCTGATGTGAAGTTAGAGACACCAGTACCGTCTACAACAGAGGTGTCCTTGTTCGGGGAGAAATTGATCCATGTACAAGAGATCAATGCTGATTTGAGCTCTCTGATTGATGCTGCTCTCCCTGAAGAGGAGTGGTCCGAGGTCCCAGTTGGATACTTCGTCATGGATGGAGTTTTGATGAGGAAGTGGAGACCACCAGATGTACCGGCCTCTCAGGACTGAGCAGATCGTGGTTCCCAAGACATTGTCCGGAGGTTCTGAGGTTGGCATATGAGGTTCCCTTTGGAGGTCATTTAGGTGTGAACAAGACCTGCAACAAGATCGTGAGGCACTTCTACTGGCTGAAGATAAGACAGGATGTGGCTTCCTTCTGTCGGACATGTCACTCATACCAGATGGTGGGAAAACCGAATCAGAAAATCCCTGTCGCACCACTGAAGCAATCCTGTACAATTGTAATTGCTGCGTTCATTCGCTCAGTTATTTAATAAATCATTTAAATTTAATCTTTCTTCTAAATTGGAATCTTCCAGAATATTCTGGAATACACAAATGTCCGAAACATAAAAAACATAAAAGTTCCATGACTCGAGTAAGATTACGGCCCAGAGGCGACTAAAAAAGGCCAAGGATTGGCGGCTTGACTAGCTGAGCTGTATTAACCCCCCTCCATCAGACAGCCAGGCTAGGCTTGTGGTCAGCAGCAGGGCTTGGCGTTCTTACTCTCCAGCCCGGGGCCATGTAAGCCAGTGCTCTAGCCTAGCCACCACATAACTGGATGAGACAACTCCTGCCCAGAGGCTGTGGAATTTAAGGTTCTGTCACTCCAAGTGGCCACGCCCTTAATTATGCAGAAATTTTAAGCCTTTATATAATGTAAATAGTAGAGTTACAGAAAAATTCACTCCCCCCCACAGTTTTCACGGAGGGGAGAGTTAGCCATGGAGACCAAAAACGTATTTTGAGCGATGCTGTGAACCTATGTATTTTCGCTGTAAAATTGGGCTTTTTAACATGGGGATCAATTGGGATTGACTCGTTTCTACAGTCAGCCTCAAGAGGCCATTCGAGGTACTGCAGCTTTTGGCACTTCCATACTTGCCTCACTTTTCAGCCCCGCAGGTTGCCGCTTGGTGTGCACGCATGTTTTGCACACGTACATGGCATCAAACGGTACTTGCGTTCACCCTCAATCGTCTCAGACCCCTCCTGATCAGTTTGGGTTGCTGTCTGGAATCTGTCACGTACAGGTTGTACCCAGCTGTGGCGCTCTTGAGACAGGCGACTGATTGTTGAATGGTGACCGTGCAAATGACGCACCACCTCTCGGTGGCTGAGACATGCCCGTAACATGCCAATGGCTCTTTTTCCTGTGCCACAAGCCGTTCAATTTTCTTGTTGCAGGAGCATTTTTTGTTGCCTTTATGTAGGCTATTGACCACACTCTAAAGAACAAGTCAAGTGTCACTGTGCACATCACAAACAGCTCAATGTTTGTTATTACTGAAGTGCTTGGCACGTTCACGTGGCACTCGTCAGGATTACAATACCATGCAATTTTCTTTATTTCCACTCATGCCTCACTGGAAAAGCAATAAAAATCTATCGATTCTTCATTTTGCCGCAGATACAGTACATACCTCACCATTGCATTTTTAATGGCGAGCAGTCCTTAACCCCTTTGCGTGGAAGCCAAATCTGGCTATTTAGGTGTTACCTGATTTAAGGCTTTATAATTCAGGATTGCAGCTTCACAGACAGAAAAACTTTGGCTCAATTGAGTCTAGACACTTGAAGCATTTAGACTCCCACCGTACATAGGACAGAAATTTTTTTTCTGTCGCAGAAGATCATTTTTTCAAACTACTGGATCAAATGTAAGGGCAGGGATATTTACCAGTTTGCACATCAGGCTTAGCTGAGGAGTTTAATTCATGCAACTCTTGAAAAACAGGGAGTGGAGTGAACTTCCCCATATCCAAAACTGCGCTCGCGGTCTGCTTGCTTATGAATATTCATTAACTGATCCGGGGGTGCCATCTAGTGATTGAGTACAGTAACAGCATGCTTAAATTTGCAGTTCTATAGACGTAAGCGTCTACATCTGCAGAAAGGGGTTAATATGTGAGCAGTCCTTTTATTCCAAAGTCTTAAAGAAAGCAATGGAGGTAGCTCATATATAGCCCCGGTGGGAAGGATCGTATGAACCTGCAAAACAGATTGCGTGCCGATAGTCCACAGTTTGAGCTAAGCAGCACTAATCTATGCATATGCAGGGGCTAATTAAGTGCAAGTCCAGAATCTTTTGGAGTAAACTTTTTACTCTCTGAAACTCCGTAATATCCAGCTCGTCTTTCCTCGCCGAGTACAACAGGCATTTCCCTTTGATTGATATCCAATGAGATCACTTGTATTTGTTAATATCCAATATGTACCAAATTGAGAAGGGAAGTCCCGCCTTCTCACACAGCCAACAACAGATTGCTTTAACATTTGATTTATGTTAGGGAAAGTGCTTGGGACCTCAAAATCATAAATGCAAAGCCAGGTACGGCAGTCTCTCATGAAGATGGCAAAGAAAAGTGGTGAACTGTGTTGGCCATTTAATTATGTGACAGATATCACATTTGCTTCTTGAAAAAGAAAATGCATTTTCGAGAAGATTACCGTTTTCCTTTTAATTTTGTTAGCGATATGGCAGAGCACTTTTTGCAAATGAAAACGCTGCGAACATGGAATCAAAAATGCAAAGGCATAGTGGAGTATTAAGATATCATTTTGGTGATGATACAAATAACGTGCTTCCTTCTCGAAAATGAAAAAGCATTTCTAACAATATATTTGCTTTAGAAGATTAGCATTTTCGTTTTTTAGTGATGGTAATATCGAAGGGCACTTCTCGAAAATGCAAACGCAGATGAGGAATTGGATTTTCATTTTCCATTTGTTATAAAAATTGCATACGTGAACTGGAAAATGAAAACATATATTGGAGGATTAGATTTTAATGCGCTTGTATCTTGAAAATGAGACTGCATCTTCATTTTAATATTGTTATCTATATGCTTCCATAATCATCAACAGTTCTGTTACATTGGAAAAAGCGCCCCCTGTTGGCGGAAAATCTACCATATATTTCCACGCAAGCCTTCTCTCATTAATTCACGAACTAAGCAAACTAACAGCAGTGCATTCAAAGCAATATAGAGACACCAATAACAATTAATTCAACATTTATACATTAGTACAAGAGCGATTGCTGGGAGATATTGGTTTTCACCTGACATGCTACAATCTTAGACAGCACGAGTTAATAATATCTGAGCTCACAGAGCTTGTGTGTCTTCCTCCTAGAAAAACTCAGAAAACAAAATGATCCTATTCCATGAAAAAAAAACCTGTGATAAATGCAATAAATGTATAATACACTGCCCGGCCAAAAAACAGTCACCATTTGGAGATGAACGAACAAATTCTATAATTGGATCATTATTGTGGTTATTAGTATGTTTCAGCTGGCAATAATCATTTTACCCTGACTGATGAAGCACGTCGCAACTCATTTCTTAAAAAATCATGTTGGAAGACACATCCCCTGATGGTGGAAAAGATGTTACAATATTTCAGAACGGGCAAATTATTGGCCTGTATTTAGCAAAGAAAACCATGAATGACAAAAACAAGTATGAGGAATCATTTTCACAAACAAATTTGCCACCACAAAATCCTGACCTTAAACACATTAAAAGTTATTGGGATGTGCTCAAGAAAGACCACAGTGGTTCAACCATTATGTCGAGAAGATCTCGGCCAAATATTATGGCATTTCTGATCTAAAATAAATGTTCTGGCATTTGCATATAGATGTTAAAACAATGACAAGAAGAATATGCACTGTAATCAAAGCTACAGGGGTTCCAACTAAATATTTCAGTGTACGACTTTTTTATGGCCGGGCAGTGTATTAACACACTTCTGCCCTGTTATTAGCGTATTTGTCTCTTTATGTTAACTGTGATAACCGCAAATAATCCACAACAGAATCATGGTAAATGATGTGCAGGTTTTGACACGTTTCAGCTGTTACTTTAAAAGGTATACTGAAGGGTCATGACATCACATTGCTAGCAGCATCCCTGATTTGGTTGACTGCATTCTTTAGAACGTATTCACTCTCTCTGTGGTCAATACTGTCATGATTTATGATTTACAAATGCAAAGCAATCCACAAAAACATTTGCATTAATGCAAATTTGACACTTGAATGTTGAGCATTGGATGTATGTCTTGGAACAGTGGTTTGAAAATACAAGTTAAGCTGTGTTTGTTTGCCAATTGTGAATAGTGCACTTGTTGACTTTATCATTGGAAAAAAAGGAAAACAGTAGTGTCAATATTCTGAAAACAAATCCAAAACTATCCACTAATAAAACTTGAGCATTCGTGCAGACATTTCTTTTCGCATTCAATCAAATTCTGGTTTTCGTGTACAAATAACTGTTTTCTAGACAGTTAGTTGGTTTGAGGGTTTAGAATCTATTTATGGATCATGTTTGTTGCTTACAATTTGTAAAATGCTGTATATTTGTGAGTCATATTGTGGGCATTTACGATAATATTGACATCAATTTACCCCCACACATGAGCTTTGAGTCCAATTTAATCTGAGTCATTACAGTTGCTGCCCTTTTGAATTGTGTTTCTGTCCAAATATGTATGTCACTGTATATGACATCAGATATCTCTGAGACATGATGAAAAAATGTACATAAGAGTCACTTCTTTATTTTTGCAATGCATTTTTTACAGCAGCACTTAAGTGAAAATCACAAATTTGCCAGAGCAGAAGGGGAACTGCAATCAGAGGGACCAATGGATTTAGAGAAAAAATTCAAGTCATATATTGAGTATATTTCTATATGAGAACTAGAAAATTCCAGCAGAAATTTTGAATGTGCCTGCTGCTTTACAAGTACAGTGTTGGAGGTGGTTGCCAGCATGCTGGTACGCAGTAGATATCATGTTCTGGGTGGTTGCTAGGGCGTTGCTAGGCTGTTGCTATGGTGTTCTGGGGGGTTGCTAGGGTATTGCTAGGAGGTTGCTACAGACTTCTGGGTGGTTGCTAGGGCGTTGCGATGGTATTCTGAGTGGTTGCGAAGGCGTTGCTAGGCAGTTGCTAGGCCGTTGCTGTGGTGTTCTGGGTGGTTGCTAGGGCATTGCTAGGCAGTTGCTATGGTGTTCTGGGTGGTTGCGAGGGCGTTGCTAAGCAGTTGCTATGGTGTTCTGGGTGGTTGCTAGGGCGTTGCTAGGCGGTTGCTATGGTGTTCTGGGTGGCTGCTAGGGCGTTGCTAGGCAGATGCTGTAGTGTTCTGGGTGGTTGCTAGGGCGTGGCGAGGCAGTTGCTTTGGTGTTTTGGGTGGTTGCTAGGGCGTTGCTATGGTATTCTGACTGGTGACAAAGGCATTGCAAGGCAGTTGCTATGGTGATCAGGGTGGTTGCTAGGGCGTTGCTAGGAAGTTGCTATGGTGTTCTGGGTGGTTGCTAGGGCATTGCCATGGTGTTCTGAGTGGTTGCTAGGGCACTGCTGGGCAGTTGCTATGGTGTTCCAGGTGGTACCCAGGGCATTGCTAAGCAATTGCTATGGTGTTCTGGGTGGTTGCTACGCCGTTGCTAGGCAGTTGCTATGGAGTTCTGGGTGGTTTCTAGGGCATTGCTAGGCAGTTGCAATGGTGTTTTGGATGGTCGCTAGGGCGTTGCTAGGCAGTTGCTATGGTGTTTTGGGTGGTTGCTAGGGCGTTGCTAGGCAGTTGCTATGGTGTTCTGGGTGGTTGCTAGGGCGTTGAAAGTCAGTTGCAATGGTGTTCTGGGTGGTCGCTAGGGCTTTGCTAGGCAGTTGCAATGGTGTTTTGGATGGTCGCTAGGGCGTTGCTAGGCAGTTGCTATGGTGTTTTGGGTGGTTGCTAGGGCGTTGCTAGGCAGTTGCTATGGTGTTCTGGGTGGTTGCTAGGGCGTTGCAAGTCAGTTGCTATGGTGTTCTGGGTGGTCGCGAGGGCTTTGCTAGGCAGTTGCTGTAGTGCACTGGGTGGTTGATAGGGCATTGCAAGGCGGTTACTATGGTGTTCTGGGTGGTTGCTAGGGCGTTGCTAGGCAGCTGCTATGGTGTTCTGGGTGGTTGCTAGGGCGTTGCAAGGCGGTTGCTATGGTGTTCTGGGTGGTCGCGAGGGCTTTGCTAGGCAGTTGCTGTAGTGTTCTGGGTGGTTGCCAGGGTGTTGCTAGGCGGTTGGTATGGTGTGGTGGGTGGTTGCTAGGGCGTTGCTAGACTGATGCTATGGTGTTCTGGGGGGTTGCTAGGGCATTGCTAGGTGGTTGCTACGGTCTTCTGGGTGGTTGCTTGGGCGTTGCTATGGTATTCTGAGTGGTTGGGAAGGCGTTGCTAGGCAGTTGGTATGGTGTTCTTGGTGGTTGCAAGGGCGTTGCTAGGCGGTTGCTATGGTGTTCTGGCTGGTTGCTTGAGCATAGCTAGGCAGTTGCTGTGGTGCTCTGGGTGGTTCCTACGGCGTTGCTAGGCGGTTGCTATGGTGTTCTAGGTGGTTGCTAGGGCGTTGCTAAGCAGTTGCTATGGTGTTCTGGGTGGTTGCTTGGGCGTTGCTAGGCAGTTGCTATGGTGTTCTGGGTGGTTGCTAGGGCGTTGCTAGGCAGTTGCTATGGTGTTCTGTGTGGTTGCTAGGGCATTGCTAGGCGGTCACTATGGCGTTCTAGGTGGTTGCTAGGGCGTTGCTAAGCAGTTGCTATGGTGTTCTGGGTGGTTGCTAGGGCATTGCTAGGCTGTTGCTATGGTTTTCTGGGTGGTTCCTAGAGCGTTGCTAGGCAGTTGCTATGGTGTTCTGGGTGGTTGCTAGGCGGTTGCTATGGTGTTCTGGGTGGTTGCTAAGGCGTTGCTAGGCAGTTGCTATGGTGTCCAGGGTGGTTTCTAGGCGGTTGGTATGGTGTTCTGGGTGGTTGCTAGGGCGTTTCTTGGCAGTTGCTATGGTGTTCTGGGTGGTTGCTAAGGCGTTGCTAGGCAGTTGCTAAGGTGTTCTGGGTGGTTGCCAGGCGGTTGGTATGGTGTTCTGGGTGGTTGCTAGGGCGTTGCTAGGCGGTTGCTGTGGTGTTCTGGGTGGTTGCTAGGGCATTTCTAGGCAGTTGCTATGGTGTTCTGGATGGTTGCTAAGCGTTTGCTATGGTGTTCTGGGTGGTTGCTAGGGTGTTGTTAGGCAGTTTCTATGGTGTTCTGGGTGGTTGCTAGGGCGTTGCTTGGCAGTCGCTATGGTGCTCTGGGTAGTTGCTTGGGCGTTGCTAGGCAGTTGCTGTTGTGTTCTGGTTGGTTGCTAGGGCGTTGCTAGGCGGATGCTATGGTGTTCTGGGTGGTTGCTAGGGCGTTGTTAGGCAGTTGCTATGGTGTTCTGAGTGGTTTCTAGGGCCTTGGTAGGCGGTTGCTATGTGTTTTGGGTGGTTTCTAGGGCGTTGCTTAGCGGTTGCTATGCTGCTCTGAGTGGTTGCTAGGGTGTTGCTAGGCAGTTGCTATGGAGTTCTGGGTGGTTGCTAGGTGGTTGCAATGGTGTTCTTGGTGGTTGCTAGGGCATTGCTAGGCGGTTGCTATGGTGTTCAGGGTGGTTGCTTGGGCGTTGCTAGGCAGTTGCTATGGTGTTCTGGGTGGTTGCTAGGGCGTTGCTAGGCGGTTGCTATGGTGTTCTGGGTTGTTCCTAGGGCGTTGCAAGGCAGTTGCTATGGTGTTCTGGGTGGTTGCTAGGCGGTTGCTATAGTGTTCCAGGTGGTTGCTTGGGCCTTGCTAAGCAGTTTCTATGGTGTTCTGGGTGGTAGCTAGGGCGTTGCTAGGCCGTTGCTATGGTGTTCTGGGTGGTTGCTAGGCGGTTGCTATGGTTTTCTGGGTGGTTGCGAGGGCATTGCTAAGCGGTTGCTATGGTGTTCTGGGTGGTTGCTAAGGCGTTGCTAGGCAGTTGCTATGGTGTTCTGGGTGGCTTCTATGCGGTTGCTATGGTGTTCTGGGTGGTTGCTAGGGCGTTTCTTGGCAGTTGCTATGGTGTTCTGGGTGGTTGCTAAGGCGTTGCTAGGCAGTTGCTAAGGTGTTCTGGGTGGTTGCTAGGAGGTTGGTATGGTGTTCTGGGTGGTTGCTAGGGCGTTGCTAAGCGGTTGCTGTGGTGTTCTGGGTGGTTGCTAGGGAATTTCTTGGCAGTTGCTATGGTGTTCTGGATGGTTGCTAAGCGTTTGCTATGGTGTTCTGGGTAGTTGCTCGGGTGTTGCTAGGCGGTTTCTATGGGGTTCTGGGTGGTTGCTAGGCGGTTGCTATGGTGCTCTGGGTGGTTGCTTGGGCGTAGCTAGGCAGTTGCTGTTGTGTTCTGGGTGGTTGCTAGGGCGTTGCTAGGAGGATGCTATGGTGTTCTGGGTGGTTGCTAGGGCGGTGCTAGGCAGTTGCTATGGTGGTCTGAGTGGTTGCTAGGGCCTTGGTAGGCAGTTGCTATGTGTTTTGGGTGGTTTCAAGTGCGTTGCTTAGCGGTTGCTATGCTGCTCTGAGTGGTTGCTCGGGTGTTGCTAGGCAGTTGCTATGGTGTTCTGGATGGTTGCTAAGCGTTTGCTATGGTGTTCTGGGTAGTTGCTCGGGTGTTGCTAGGCGGTTTCTATGGTGTTCTGGGTGGTTGCTAGGCGGTTGCTATGGTGCTCTGGGTGGTTGCTTGGGCGTTGCTAGGCAGTTGCTGTTGTGTTCTGGGTGGTTGCTAGGGCGTTGCTAGGCGGATGCTATGGTGTTCTGGGTGGTTGCTAGGGCGTTGCTTGGCAGTTGCTATGGTGTTCTGAGTGGTTGCTAGGGCCTTGGTAGGCAGTTGCTATGTGTTTTGGGTGGTTTCAAGGGCGTTGCTTAGCGGTTGCTATGCTGCTCTGAGTGGTTGCTCGGGTGTTGCTAGGCAGTTGCTATGGAGTTCTGGGTGGTTGCTAGGTGGTTGCTATGGTGCTCTTGGTGGTTTCTAGGGCATTGCTAGGCGGTTGCTATGGTGTTCAGGGTGGTTGCTAGGGCGTTGCTAGGCAGTTGCTATGGTGTTCTGGGTGGCTTCTAGGCGGTTGCTATGGTGTTCTGGGTGGTTGCTAGGGCGTTTCTTGGCAGTTACTATGGTGTTCTGGGTGGTTGCTAAGGCGTTGCTAGGCAGTTGCTAAGGTGTTCTGGGTGGTTGCTAGGAGGTTGGTATGGTGTTCTGGGTGGTTGCTAGGGCGTTGCTAAGCGGTTGCTGTGGTGTTCTGGGTGGTTGCTAGGGAATTTCTTGGCAGTTGCTATGGTGTTCTGGATGGTTGCTAAGCGTTTGCTATGGTGTTCTGGGTAGTTGCTCGGGTGTTGCTAGGCGGTTTCTATGGTGTTCTGGGTGGTTGCTAGGCGGTTGCTATGGTGCTCTGGGTGGTTGCTTGGGCGTTGCTAGGCAGTTGCTGTTGTGTTCTGGGTGGTTGCTAGGGCGTTGCTAGGCGGATGCTATGGTGTTCTGGGTGGTTGCTAGGGCGTTGCTAGGCAGTTGCAATGGTGTTCTGAGTGGTTGCTAGGGCCTTGGTAGGCAGTTGCTATGTGTTTTGGGTGGTTTCAAGGGCGTTGCTTAGCGGTTGCTATGCTGCTCTGAGTGGTTGCTCGGGTGTTGCTAGGCAGTTGCTATGGTGTTCTGGATGGTTGCTAAGCGTTTGCTATGGTGTTCTGGGTAGTTGCTCGGGTGTTGCTAGGCGGTTTCTATGGTGTTCTGGGTGGTTGCTAGGCGGTTGCTATGGTGCTCTGGGTGGTTGCTTGGGCGTTGCTAGGCAGTTGCTGTTGTGTTCTGGGTGGTTGCTAGGGCGTTGCTAGGCGGATGCTATGGTGTTCTGGGTGGTTGCTAGGGCGTTGCTAGGCAGTTGCTATGGTGTTCTGAGTGGTTGCTAGGGCCTTGGTAGGCAGTTGCTATGTGTTTTGGGTGGTTTCAAGGGCGTTGCTTAGCGGTTGCTATGCTGCTCTGAGTGGTTGCTCGGGTGTTGCTAGGCAGTTGCTATGGAGTTCTGGGTGGTTGTTAGGTGGTTGCTATGGTGTTCTTGGTGGTTTCTAGGGCATTGCTAGGCGGTTGCTATGGTGTTCAGGGTGGTTGCTAGGGCGTTGCTAGGCAGTTGCTATGGTGTTCTGGGTGGTTGCTAGGGCGTTGGTAGGCGGTTGCTATGGTGGTCTGGGTTGTTCCTAGGGCGTTGCAAGGCAGTTGCTATGGTGTTCTGAGTGATTGTTAGAGCATTGTTCGGTGGTTGCTATAGTGTTCTGGGTGGTTGCTAGGCGGTTGCTATGGTGCTCTGGGTGGTTGCTTGGGCCTTGCTAAGCAGTTTCTATGGTGTTCTGGGTGGTTGCTAGGGCGTTGCTAGGTGGTTGCTATGCTGCTCTGAGTGGTTGCTAGGGTGTTGCTAGGCGGTTGCTATGGTGTTCTGGGTGGTTGCTAGGTGGTTACTATGGTGTTCTTGGTGGTTGCTTGGGTGTTGCTAGGCGGTTGCTATGGTGTCTGGGTGGTGGCTAGGGCGTTGCTAGGCAGTTGCTATGGTGTTCTGGGTGGTTGCTAGTCGGTTGCTATGGTGTTCTGGGTGGTTGCTAGGGCGTTGCTAAGCAGTTGCTATGGTGTTCTGGGTGGTTGCTAGGGGGTTGCCTGGCGGTTGCTATGGTGTTCTGGGTGGTTGCAAGGGCATTGCTTGGCACTTGCTATGGTGTTCTGGGTGGTTATCAAGCGGTTGCTATGGTGTTCTTGGTGGTTGCTAGGGTGTTGCAAGGCAGTTGCTATGGTGTTCTGGGTGGTTGCTAGGCGGTTGCTATGGTGGTCTGGTTGGTTGCTTGGGTCTTGCTTTGCAGTTTCTATGGTGTTCTGGGTGGTTGCTAGGGCGTTGCTAAGCTGTTGTTATGGTGTTCTGAGTGATTGTTAGAACATTGTTAGGTGGTTGCTATAGTGTTCTGGGTGGTTGCTAATGAGTTGCTAGGTGGTTGCTATGGTGTTCAGGTTGGTTGCTAGGGCGTTGCTAGGCAGTTGCTATGGTGTTCTGAGTGGTTGCTAGGGCCTTGGTAGGCGGTTGCTATGTGTTTTGGGTGGTTTCTAGGGCGTTGCTTGGCGGTTGCTATGGTGTTCTGGGTGGTTGTTAGGGTGTTGCTAGGCAGTTGCTATGGTGTTCCGGGTGATTTTCAGGCGGTTGCTATGGTGTTTTGGTTGGTTGGTAGAGCGTTGCTAGGCGGTTGCTATGGTGTTCTGGGTGGTTGCAACGGCATTGCTTGGCCCTTGCTATGGTGTTCTGGGTGGTAATCAGGCGGTTGCTATGGTGTTCCTTGTGGTTGCTAGGGTGTTGCTAGGCAGTTGCTATGGTGTTCTGGGTGGTTGCTAGGGCCTTGCTATGCAGTTTCTATGGTGTTCTGGGTGGTTGCTAGGGCGTTGCTAAGCGGTTGCTATGCTGCTCTGAGTGGTTGCTTGGGTGTTGCTAGGCAGTTGCTATGGTGTTCTGGGTGGTTGCTAGGTGGTTGGTATGGTGGTCTTGGTGGTTGCTAGGGCGTTGCTAGGCAGTCGCTATGGTTTTCTGGGTGGTTGCTAGGGCGTTGCTAGGCGGTTGCTATGGTGTTCTGGGTTGTTCCTAGGGCGTTGCAAGGCAGTTGCTATGGTGTTCTGAGTGATTGTTAGAGCATTGTTAGGTGGTTGCTATAGTGTTCTGGGTGGTTGTTAAAGAGTTGCTACGTGGTTGCTATGGTGTTCGGGGTGGTTGCTAGGGCGTTGCTAGGCAGTTGCTATGGTGTTCTGAGTGGTTGCTAGGGCCTTGGTAGGCGGTTGCTATGTGTTTTGGGTGGTTTCTAGTGCGTTGCTTGGCAGTTGCTATGGTGTTCTAGGTGGTTTTTAGGGTGTTGCTAGGCACTTGCTATGGTGTTCTTGATGGTTGCTAGGACGTTGCTAGGCGGTTGCTATCGTGTTCTGGGTGTTTGCTAGGGCGTTGCTAGGCAGTTGCTATTGTTTTCTGGGTGGTTGCTAGGCAGTTGCTATGGTGTTCTGGGTGGTTGCTAGGCGGTTGCTATGGTGCTCTGGGTGGTTGCTAGGCGGTTGCTATGGTGTTCTGGGTGGTTGCTAGGTGGTTACTATGGTGTTCAGGGTGGTTGCTAGGGCGTTGCTAAGCAGTTGCTATGGTGTTCTGGGTGGTTGCTAGGGCATTGCTAGGCAGTTGCTATGGTGTTCTGGGTGGTTGATAGGGGGTTGCTATGGTGTTCTGGGTGGTTGCTAGGCAGTGCTAAGCAGTTGCTATGGTGTTCTGGGTGGTTGCAAGGGCGTTGCTAGGCAGTTGCTATGGTTTTCTTGGTGGTTGCAAGGCAGTTGCTATGGTGTTCTGGGTGGTTGATAGGGCGTTTCTAAGCAGTTGCTATGGTGTTCTGGGTGGTTGCTAGGGCGTTGCTAGGCGGTTGCTATGGTGTTCTGGGTGGTTGCAAGGGCGTTGCTAGGCACTTGCTATGGTGTTCTGGATGGTTATCCGGCGGTTGCTATGGAGTTCTTGGTGGTTGCTAGGCATTGCGAGGCACTTGTTATGGTGTTCTGGGTGGTTGCTAGGCGGTTGCTATGGTGTTCTGGGTGGTTGCTTGGGCCTTGCTAAGCAGTTTTTATGGTGTTCTGGGTGGTTGCTAGGGCTTTGCTAAGCGGTTGTTATTCTGCTCTGGGTGGTTGCTACGGTGTTGCTAGGCAGTTGCTATGGTGTTCTTGGTGGTTACTAGGCGGTTGCTATGGTGTTCTTGGTGGTTGCTAGGGCATTGCTAGGTGGTTGCTATGGTGTTCAGGGTGGTTCCTAGGGCGTTGCTAGGCAGTTGCTATGGTGTTCTGGGTGGTTGCTAGGGCGTTGCTAGGCAGTTGCTATGGTGTTCTGGGTGGTTGCTAGAGCGTTGCAACGCAGTTTCTATGGTGTTCTGAGTGATTGTTAGAGCATTGTTAGGTGGTTGCGATCGTGTTCTGGGTGATTGCTTAGGAGTTGCTACGTGGTTGCTATGGTGTTCTTGGTGGTTTCTAGGCCATTGCTAAGCGGTTGCTATGGTGTTCTGGGTGGTTGCTAGGGCATTGCTTGGCAGTTGCTATAGTGTTCTGGGTGGTTGTTAAGGAGTTGCTAGGTGGTTGCTATGGTGTTCGGGGTGGTTGCTAGGGCGTTGCTAGGCAGTTGCTATGGTGTTCTGAGTGGTTGCTAGGGCCTTGGTAGTCGGTTGCTATGTGTTTTGGGTGGTTTCTAGTGTGTTGCTTGGCGGTTGCTATGGTGTTCTTTGTGGTTTTTAGGGTGTTGCTAGGCAGTTGCTATGGTGTTCTTGGTGGTTGCTAGGGCGTTGCTAGGCGGTTGTTATCGTGTTCTGGGTGTTTGCTAGGGCGTTGCTAGGCAGTTGCTATGGTGTTCTGGGTGGTTGCTAGGGCGTTGCTAGGTGGTTGCTATGGTGCTCTGGGTGGTTGCTAGGCGGTTGCTATGGTGTTCTGGGTGGTTGCTAGGGCGTTGCTAAGCAGTTGCTATGGTGTTCTGGGTGGTTGCTAGGGCGTTGCTAGGCAGTTGCTAGGGTGTTCTGGGTGGGTGATAGGGGGTTGCTAGGGTGTTCTGGGTGGTTTCTAGGCAGTGCTAAGCAGTTGCTATGGTGTTCTGGGTTGTTGCAATGGCGTTGCTAGGCAGTTGGTTTGGTGTTGTGGGTGGTTGCTGGGTGGTTGCTTTGGTGTTCGGGTGGTTGCTAGGCGTTTGCTGTGGTGTTCGGGTGGTTGCTTGGGCGTTGCTAGGCAGTTGCTATGGTGTTCTGGGTGGTTGCTAGGTGGTTGCTATGGTGTTCTGGGTGGTTGCTAGGCAGTGCTAAGCAGTTGCTATGGTGTTCTGGGTGGTTGCAAGGGCGTTGCTAGGCAGTTGCTATGGTTTTCTTGGTGGTTGCTAGGCAGTTGCTATGGTGTTCTGGTTGGTTGATGGGGCGTTTCTAAGCAGTTGCTATGGTGTTCTGGGTGGTTGCTAGGGCGTTGCTAGGCGGTTGCTATGGTGTTCTGGGTGGTTGCAAGGGCGTTGCTAGGCACTTGCTATGGTGTTCTGGATGGTTATCCGGCGGTTGCTATGGAGTTCTTGGTGGTTGCTAGGGCGTTGCGAGGCACTTGTTATGGTGTTCTGGGTGGTTGCTACGCGGTTGCTATGGTGTTCTGGGTGGTTGCTTGGGCCTTGCTAAGCAGTTTTTATGGTGTTCTGGGTGGTTGCTAGGGCTTTGCTAAGCGGTTGTTATTCTGCTCTGGGTGGTTGCTACGGTGTTGCTAGGCAGTTGCTATGGTGTTCTTGGTGGTTACTAGGCGGTTGCTATGGTGTTCTTGGTGGTTGCTAGGGCATTGCTAGGTGGTTGCTATGGTGTTCAGGGTGGTTGCTAGGGCGTTGCTAGGCAGTTGCTATGGTGTTCTGGGTGGTTGCTAGGGCGTTGCTAGGCAGTTGCTATGGTGTTCTGGGTGGTTGCTAGGGCGTTGCAACGCAGTTTCTATGGTGTTCTGAGTGATTGTTAGAGCATTGTTAGGTGGTTGCGATCGTGTTCTGGGTGATTGCTGAGGAGTTGCTACGTGGTTGCTATGGTGTTCTTGGGGGTTTCTAGGCCATTGCTAAGCGGTTGCTATGGTGTTCTGGGTGGTTGCTAGGGCATTGCTTGGCAGTTGCTATAGTGTTCTGGGTGGTTGTTAAGGAGTTGCTAGGTGGTTGCTATGGTGTTCGGGGTGGTTGCTCGGGCGTTGCTAGGCAGTTGCTATGGTGTTCTGAGTGGTTGCTAGGGCCTTGGCAGGCGGTTGCTATGTGTTTTGGGTGGTTTCTAGTGTGTTGCTTGGCGGTTGCTATGGTGTTCTATGTGGTTTTTAGGGTGTTGCTAGGCAGTTGCTATGGTGTTCTTGGTGGTTGCTAGGGCGTCGCTAGGCGGGTGTTATAGTGTTCTGGGTGTTTGCTAGGGCGTTGCTAGGCAGTTGCTATGGTGTTCTGGGTGGTTGCTAGGGCGGTGCTAGGTGGTTGCTATGGTGCTCTGGGTGGTTGCTAGGCGGGTGCTATGGTGTTCTGGGTGGTTGCTAGGGCGTTGCTAAGCAGTTGCTATGGGGTTCTGGGTGGTTGCTAGGGCGGTGCTAGGCAGGTGCTATGGTGTTCTGGGTGGTTGATGGGGGGTTGCTATGGTGTTCTGGGTGGTTTCTAGGCAGTGCTAAGCAGTTGCTATGGTGTTCTGGGTTGTTGCAATGGCGTTGCTAGGCAGTTGCTATGGTTTTCTTGGTGGTTGCTAGGCAGTTGCTATGGTGTTCTGGGTGGTTTATAGGGCGTTACTAAGCAGTTGCTATGGTGTTCTGGGTGGTTGCTAGGGCGTTGCTAGGCGGTTGCTATGGCGTTCTAGGTGGTTGCTAGGGCGTTGCTAGGCAGTTGCTATGGTGTTCTGGATGGTTATCCGGCGGTTGCTATGGAGTTCTTGGTGGTTGCTCGGGCGTTGCTAGGCACTTGTTATGGTGTTCTTGGTGGTTACTAGACGGTTGCTATGGTGTTCTTGGTGGTTGCTAGGGCATTGCTAGGTGGTTGCTATGGTGTTCAGGGTGGTTGCTAGGGCGTTGCTAGGCAGTTGCTATGGTGTTCTGGGTGGTTGCTAGGGCGTTGCTAGGCAGTTGCTATGGTGTTCTGGGTGGTTGCTAGGGCGTTGCAACGCAGTTTCTATGGTGTTCTGAGTGATTGTTAGAGCATTGTTAGGTGGTTGCGATCGTGTTCTGGGTGATTGCTAAGGAGTTGCTACGTGGTTGCTATGGTGTTCTTGGTGGTTTCTAGGCCATTGCTAAGCGGTTGCTATGGTGTTCTGGGTGGTTGCTAGGGCATTGCTTGGCAGTTGCTATAGTGTTCTGGGTGGTTGTTAAGGAGTTGCTAGGTGGTTGCTATGGTGTTGGGGGTGGTTGCTAGGGCGTTGCTAGGCAGTTGCTATGGTGTTCTGAGTGGTTGCTAGGGCCTTGGTAGGCGGTTGCTATGTGTTTTGGGTGGTTTCTAGTGTGTTGCTTGGCGGTTGCTATGGTGTTCTATGTGGTTTTTAGGGTGTTGCTAGGCAGTTGCTATGGTGTTCTTGGTGGTTGTTAGGGCGTTGCTAGGCGGTTGTTATCGTGTTCTGGGTGTTTGCTAGGGCGTTGCTAGGCAGTTGCTATGGTGTTCTGGGTGGTTGCTAGGGCGTTGCTAGGTGGTTGCTATGGTGCTCTGGGTGGTTGCTAGGCGGTTGCTATGGTGTTCTGGGTGGTTGCTAGGGCGTTGCTAAGCAGTTGCTATGGTGTTCTGGGTGGTTGCTCGGGCGTTGCTAGGCAGTTGCTATGGTGTTCTGGGTGGTTGATAGGGGGTTGCTTTGGTGTGCTGGGTGGTTTCTAGGCAGGGCTAAGCGGTTGCTTTGGTGTTCTGGGTTGTTGCAGGGGCATGGCTAGGCAGGTGGTATGGGTTTCTTGGTGGTTGCTAGGCAGTTGCTATGGTGTTCTGGGTGGTTAAAAGGGCGTTACTAAGCAGTTGCTGTGGTGTTCTGGGTGGTTGCTAGGGCGTTGCTAGGCGGTTGCTATGGTGTTCTGGGTGGTTGCAAGGGCGTTGCTAGGCACTTGCTATGGTGTTCTGGATGGTTATCCGGCGGTTGCTATGGAGTTCTTGGTGGTTGCTAGGGCGTGGGTAGGCACTTGTTATGGTGTTCTGGGTGGTTGCTTGGCGGTCGCTATGGTGTTCTGGGTGGTTGCTTGGGCCTTGCTCAGCAGTTTTTATGGTGTTCTGGGTGGTTGCTAGGGCGTTGCTATGCAGTTGCTATGGTGTTCTGGGTGGTTGCAAGGGCGTTGCTTGGCACTTGCTATGGTGTTCTGGGTGGTTGCTTGATGGTAACTATGGTGTTCTTGGTGGTTGCTTAGGCAATGCTAGGCGGTTGCTATGGTGTTCTGGGTGGTTGCTAGGGTGTTGCTAGGCAGTTGCTTTGGTGTTCTGGGTGGTTGCTAGGCGGTTGCTATGGTGTTCCTGGTGGTTGCTAGGGCGTTGCTAAGCAGTTGCTATGGTGTTCTGGGTGGTTGCAAGAGCGTTTCTTGGCACTTGCTATGGTGTTCTGGGTGGTTGCTTGGTGGTTACTATGGTGTTGTTGGTGGTTGCTTAGGCAATGCCAGGCGGTTGCCATGGTGTTCTGGGTTGTTGCTAGGGTGTTGCAAGGCAGTTGCTTTGGTGTTCTGGGTGGTTGCTAGGTGGTTACGTTGGTGTTTTTGGTGGTCTCTAGGGCGGTGCTAGGCGGTTGCTGTTGTGTTCTGGGTGAGAGCGAGGGCATTGCTTGGCAGTTGCTATTGTATTCTGGGTGTTTGCTAGGCAGTTGCTATGGTGTTCTGGGTGGTTGCTAGGGCGTTGCTAAGCAGTTGCTATGGTGTTCTGGGTGGTTGCTAGGACTTTGCTAGGCGGTTGATATGGTGTTCTGGGTGGTTGCAAGGGCATTGTTAGGCAGTTGCTATGGTGTTTTGAGTGATTGTTAGAGCATTGTAAGGTGGTTGCTATAGTGTTCTGGGTGGTTGCTAAGGAGTTTCTAGGTGGTTGCTATGGTGTTCGGGGTGGTTGCTAGGGCGTTGCCAGGCAGTTGCTATGGTGTTCTGAGTGGTTGCTAGGGCGTTGCTAGGCAGTTGCTATATTTTTCTGGGTGGTTGCTAGGCGGTTGCTATGGTGTTCTGGGTGGTTGCTAGGCCGTTGCTTGGCAGGTGCTATGGTGTTCTGGGTGGTTGCTAGGGCGTTGCCAGGTGGTTGCTATGGTGTTCTGGGTGGTTGTTAGGCCGTTGCTAGGTGGTTGCTATGGTGTTCCTGGTGGTTGCTAGGTTTTTTTAGGCAGTTGCTATGGTGTTCCGGGTGGTTGCTTGGCAGTTGCTATGGTGTTCTGGGTGGTTATCAGGCGGTTGGTATGGTGTCCTAGGTGGTTGCTAGGTTTTTTTTAAGGCAGTTGCTATGGTGTTCCGGGTGGATGCTTGGCGGTTGCTATGGTGTTCTGGGTGGTTGCTAGGCGGTTGCAAAGCAGTTGCTTTGGTGTTGTGGGTGGTTGCTAGGGCGTCGCTTGGCGGTTGCTATGCTGCTTTGGGTGGTTGCAAGGGCATTGCTAGGCAGTTGCTATGGTGTTCTGGGTGGTTGTTGGGCGGTTGCTGTGGTGTTCTTGGTAGTTGTTAGGGCGTTGCTAGGCGGTTGCTATCGTGTTCTAGGTGGTTGTTAGGGCGTTGCTAGGCTGTTGCTATGGTGTTCTGGGTTTTTGCTAGGGCGTTGCTAGGTGGTTGCTATGGTGCTCTGGGTGGTTACTCGGGCGTTGCTAGGCGGTTGCTATGGTGTTCTGGGTGGTTGTTAGGGCGTCGCTAGGCAGTTGCGTTGGTGTTCTGGGTAGTTGCTAGGTGGTTGCTATTGTATTTTGGGTGGTTGCTAGGGCGTTGCTAAGCAGTTGCTATGGTGTTCTGGGTGTTTACTAGGGCGTTGCTAGGCGTTTGCTCTGGTGTTCTGGGTGGTTGCAAGGGCGCTGCTAGGCACTTGCTATGGTGTTCTGGGTGGTTGCTTGGCGGTTGCTATAGTGTTCTTGGTGGGAGCTAGGGCGTTGCTAGGCAGTTGCTATGGTGTTCTTGGTGGTTGCTAGGGCGTTGCTAGGCAGTTGTTATGGTGTTCTGGGTGGTTGCTAGGGTGTTGCTAGGCAGTTGCTATGGTGTTCTGGGTGGTTGCTTGGCGGTTGCTATGATGTTCTTGGTGGTTTCTTGGGCGTTGCTAGGCGGTTGCTTTGGTGTTCTGGGTGGTAGCTATGGCGTTGCTAGGCAGTTGCTATGCTGTTCTGGGTGGTTGCTAGGGCTTTGCTAGGCGGTTGCGATGGTGTTCTGGGTGGTTGCAAGGGCGTTGCTAGGCAGTTGCTATGGTGTTCTGTGTGGTTGCAAGGGCATTGCTTGGCACTTGCTATGGTGTTGTGGGTGGTTATCAGGCAGTTGCTATGGTGTTCTTGGTGGTTGCTAGGCAGTTGCTATGGTGTTCTGGGTGGTTGCTAGGCGGTTGCTATGGTGTTCTGGGTGGTTGCTTGTGCCTTGCTATGCAATTTCTATGGTGTTCTGGGTGGTTGCTAGGGCGTTGCTAAGCAGTTGCTATGGTGTTCTGGGTGGTTGCTAGGTGGTTGTTATCGTGTTCTACGTGGTTGCTAGGGCATTGCTAGGCGGTTGCTATGGTGTTCATAATGGTTGCTAGGGCATTGCTAGGCAGTTGGTATGGTGTTCTGGTTTGTTGCAGGTGCATTGCTAGGCGGTTGCTGTGGTGTTCCAGGTGGTTGCTCGGGCATTGCTCAGCGGTTGCTATGGTGTTCTGAGTGGTTGCTAGGGCCTTGGTAGGCAGTTGCTATGTGTTTTGGGTGGTTTCAAGGGCGTTGCTTAGCGGTTGCTATGCTGCTCTGAGTGGTTGCTCGGGTGTTGCTAGGCAGTTGCTATGGTGTTCTGGATGGTTGCTAAGCGTTTGCTATGGTGTTCTGGGTAGTTGCTCGGGTGTTGCTAGGCGGTTTCTATGGTGTTCTGGGTGGTTGCTAGGCGGTTGCTATGGTGCTCTGGGTGGTTGCTTGGGCGTTGCTAGGCAGTTGCTGTTGTGTTCTGGGTGGTTGCTAGGGCGTTGCTAGGCGGATGCTATGGTGTTCTGGGTGGTTGCTAGGGCGTTGCTTGGCAGTTGCTATGGTGTTCTGAGTGGTTGCTAGGGCCTTGGTAGGCAGTTGCTATGTGTTTTGGGTGGTTTCAAGGGCGTTGCTTAGCGGTTGCTATGCTGCTCTGAGTGGTTGCTCGGGTGTTGCTAGGCAGTTGCTATGGAGTTCTGGGTGGTTGCTAGGTGGTTGCTATGGTGTTCTTGGTGGTTTCTAGGGCATTGCTAGGCGGTTGCTATGGTGTTCAGGGTGGTTGCTAGGGCGTTGCTAGGCAGTTGCTATGGTGTTCTGGGTGGCTTCTAGGCGGTTGCTATGGTGTTCTGGGTGGTTGCTAGGGCGTTTCTTGGCAGTTACTATGGTGTTCTGGGTGGTTGCTAAGGCGTTGCTAGGCAGTTGCTAAGGTGTTCTGGGTGGTTGCTAGGAGGTTGGTATGGTGTTCTGGGTGGTTGCTAGGGCGTTGCTAAGCGGTTGCTGTGGTGTTCTGGGTGGTTGCTAGGGAATTTCTTGGCAGTTGCTATGGTGTTCTGGATGGTTGCTAAGCGTTTGCTATGGTGTTCTGGGTAGTTGCTCGGAGGTTGCTAGGCGGTATCTATGGTGTTCTGGGTGGTTGCTAGGCGGTTGCTATGGTGCTCTGGGTGGTTGCTTGGGCGTTGCTAGGCAGTTGCTGTTGCGTTCTGGGTGGGTGCTAGGGCGTTGCTAGGCGGATGCTATGGTGTTCTGGGTGGTTGCTAGGGCGTTGCTAGGCAGTTGCAATGGTGTTCTGAGTGGTTGCTAGGGCCTTGGTAGGCAGTTGCTATGTGTTTTGGGTGGTTTCAAGGGCGTTGCTTAGCGGTTGCTATGCTGCTCTGAGTGGTTGCTCGGGTGTTGCTAGGCAGTTGCTATGGTGTTGTGGATGGTTGCTAAGCGTTTGCTATGGTGTTCTGGGTAGTTGCTCGGGTGTTGCTAGGCGGTTTCTATGGTGTTCTGGGTGGTTGCTAGGCGGTTACTATGGTGCTCTGGGTGGTTGCTTGGGCGTTGCTAGGCAGTTGCTGTTGTGTTCTTGGTGGTTGCTAGGGCGTTGCTAGGCGGATGCTATGGTGTTCTGGGTGGTTGCTAGGGCGTTGCTAGGCAGTTGCTTTGGTGTTCTGAGTGGTTGCTAGGCCCTTGGTAGGCAGTTGCTATGTGTTTTGGGTGGTTTCAAGGGCGTTGCTTAGCGGTTGCTATGCTGCTCTGAGTGGTTGCTCGGGTGTTGCTAGGCAGTTGCTATGGAGTTCTGGGTGGGTGTTAGGTGGGTGCTATGGTGTTCTTGGTGGTTTCTAGGGCATTGCTAGGCGGTTGCTATGATGGTCAGGGTGGTTGCTAGGGCGTTGCTAGGCAGTTGCTATGGTGTTCTGGGTGGTTGCTAGGGCGTTGGTAGGCGGTTGCTATGGTGGTCTGGGTTGTTCCTAGGGCGTTGCAAGGCAGTTGCTATGGTGTTCTGAGTGATTGTTAGAGCATTGTTCGGTGGTTGCTATAGTGTTCTGGGTGGTTGCTAGGCGGTTGCTATGGTGCTCTGGGTGGTTGCTTGGGCCTTGCTAAGCAGTTTCTATGGTGTTCTGGGTGGTTGCTAGGGCGTTGCTAGGTGGTTGCTATGCTGCTCTGAGTGGTTGCTAGGGTGTTGCTAGGCAGTTGCTATGGTGTTCTGGGTGGTTGCTAGGTGGTTACTATGGTGTTCTTGGTGGTTGCTTGGGTGTTGCTAGGCGGTTGCTATGGTGTCTGGGTGGTGGCTAGGGCGTTGCTAGGCAGTTGCTATGGTGTTCTGGGTGGTTGCTAGGCGGTTGCTATGGTGTTCTGGGTGGTTGCTAGGGCGTTGCTAAGTAGTTGCTATGGTGTTCTGGGTGGTTGCTAGGGGGTTGCCTGGCGGTTGCTATGGTGTTCTGGGTGGTTGCAAGGGCATTGCTTGGCACTTGCTATGGTGTTCTGGGTGGTTATCAAGCGGTTGCTATGCTCTTCTTGGTGGTTGCTAGGGTGTTGCAAGGCAGTTGCTATGGTGTTCTGGGTGGTTGCTAGGCGGTTGGTATGGTGTTCTGGTTGGTTGCTTGGGTCTTGCTTTGCAGTTTCTATGGTGTTCTGGGTCGTTGCTAGGGCGTTGCTAAGCTGTTGTTATGGTGTTCTGAGTGATTGTTAGAACATTGTTAGGTGGTTGCTATAGTGTTCTGGGTGGTTGCTAATGAGTTGCTAGGTGGTTGCTATGGTGTTCAGGTTGGTTGCTAGGGCGTTGCTAGGCAGTTGCTATGGTGTTCTGAGTGGTTGCTAGGGCCTTGGTAGGCGGTTGCTATGTGTTTTGGGTGGTTTCTAGGGCGTTGCTTGGCGGTTGCTATGGTGTTCTGGGTGGTTGTTAGGGTGTTGCTAGGCAGTTGCTATGGTGTTCCGGGTGATTGTCAGGCGGTTGCTATGGTGTTTTGTGTGGTTGCTAGAGCGTTGCTAGGCAGTTGCTATGGTGTTCTGGGTGGTTGCAACGGCATTGCTTGGCACTTGCTATGGTGTTCTGGGTGGTAATCAGGCGGTTGCTATGGTGTTCCTTGTGGTTGCTAGGGTGTTGCTAGGCAGTTGCTATGGTGTTCTGGGTGGTTGCTAGGGCCTTGCTATGCAGTTTCTATGGTGTTCTGGGTGGTTGCTAGGGCATTGCTTGGCAGTTGCTATAGTGTTCTGGGTGGTTGTTAAGGAGTTGCTAGGTGGTTGCTATGGTGTTCGGGGTGGTTGCTAGGGCGTTGCTAGGCAGTTGCTATGGTGTTCTGAGTGGTTGCTAGGGCCTTGGTAGTCGGTTGCTATGTGTTTTGGGTGGTTTCTAGTGTGTTGCTTGGCGGTTGCTATGGTGTTCTATGTGGTTTTTAGGGTGTTGCTAGGCAGTTGCTATGGTGTTCTTGGTGGTTGCTAGGGCGTTGCTAGGCGGTTGTTATCGTGTTCTGGGTGTTTGATAGGGCGTTGCTAGGAAGTTGCTATGGTGTTCTGGGTGGTTGCTAGGGCGTTGCTAGGTGGTTGCTATGGTGCTCTGGGTGGTTGCTAGGCGGTTGCTATGGTGTTCTGGGTGGTTGCTAGGGCGTTGCTAAGCAGTTGCTATGTTGTTCTGGGTGGTTGCTAGGGCGTTGCTAGGCAGTTGCTATGGTGTTCTGGGTGGTTGATAGGGGGTTGCTATGGTGTTCTGAGTGGTTTCTAGGCAGTGCTAAGCAGTTGCTATGGTGTTCTGGGTTGTTGCAATGGCGTTGCTAGGCAGTTGCTATGGTGTTCTGGGTGGTTGCTAGGTGGGTGCTATGGTGGTCGGGTTGTTGCTAGGCGTGTGCTATGGTGTTCGGGTGGTTGCTTGGGCGTTGCTAGGCAGTTGCTATGGTGTTCTGGGTGGTTGCTGGGTGGTTGCTATGGTGTTCTGGGTGGTTGCTAGGCAGTGCTAAGCAGTTGCTATGGTGTTCTGGGTGGTTGGAAGGGCGTTGCTAGGCAGTTGCTTTGGTTTTTTTGGTGGTTGCTAGGCAGTTGCTATGGTGTTCTGGTTGGTTGATGGGGCGTTTCTAAGCAGTTGCTATGGTGTTCTGGGTGGTTGCTAGGGCGTTGCTAGGCGGTTGCTATGGTGTTCTGGGTGGTTGCAAGGGCGTTGCTAGGCACTTGCTATGGTGTTCTGGATGTTTATCCGGCGGTTGCTATGGAGTTCTTGGTGGTTGCTAGGGCGTTGCGAGGCACTTGTTATGGTGTTCTGGGTGGTTGCTACGCGGTTGCTATGGTGTTCTGGGTGGTTGCTTGGGCCTTGCTAAGCAGTTTTTATGGTGTTCTGGGTGGTTGCTAGGGCTTTGCTAAGCGGTTGTTATTCTGCTCTGGGTGGTTGCTACGGTGTTGCTAGGCAGTTGCTATGGTGTTCTTGGTGGTTACTAGGCGGTTGCTATGGTGTTCTTGGTGGTTGCTAGGGCATTGCTAGGTGGTTGCTATGGTGTTCAGGGTGGTTGCTAGGGCGTTGCTAGGCAGTTGCTATGGTGTTCTGGGTGGTTGCTAGGGCGTTGCTAGGCAGTTGCTATGGTGTTCTGGGTGGTTGCTAGGGCGTTGCAACGCAGTTTCTATGGTGTTCTGAGTGATTGTTAGAGCATTGTTAGGTGGTTGCGATCGTGTTCTGGGTGATTGCTGAGGAGTTGCTACGTGGTTGCTATGGTGTTCTTGGGGGTTTCTAGGCCATTGCTAAGCGGTTGCTATGGTGTTCTGGGTGGTTGCTAGGGCATTGCTTGGCAGTTGCTATAGTGTTCTGGGTGGTTGTTAAGGAGTTGCTAGGTGGTTGCTCTGGTGTTCGGGGTGGTTGCTCGGGCGTTGCTAGGCAGTTGCTATGGTGTTCTGAGTGGTTGCTAGGGCCTTGGCAGGCGGTTGCTATGTGTTTTGGGTGGTTTCTAGTGTGTTGCTTGGCGGTTGCTATGGTGTTCTATGTGGTTTTTAGGGTGTTGCTAGGCAGTTGCTATGGTCTTCTTGGTGGTTGCTAGGGTGTTGCTAGGCGGTTGTTATCGTGTTCTGGGTGTTTGCTAGGGCGTTGCTAGGCAGTTGCTATGGTGTTCTGGGTGGTTGCTAGGGCGTTGCTAGGTGGTTGCTATGGTGCTCTGGGTGGTTGCTAGGCGGTTGCTATGGTGTTCTGGGTGGTTGCTAGGGCGTTGCTAGGCAGTTGCTATGGTGTTCTGGGTGGTTGCTAGGGCGTTGCTGGGCAGTTGCTATGGTGTTCTGGGTGGTTGATAGGGGGTTGCTATGGTGTTCTGGGTGGTTTCTAGGCAGTGCTAAGCAGTTGCTATGGTGTTCTGGGTTGTTGCAATGGCGTTGCTAGGCAGTTGCTATGGTTTTCTTGGTGGTTGCTAGGCAGTTGCTATGGTGTTCTGGGTGGTTTATAGGGCGTTACTAAGCAGTTGCTATGGTGTTCTGGGTGGTTGCTAGGGCGTTGCTAGGCGGTTGCTATGGTGTTCTGGGTGGTTGCAAGGGCGTTGCTAGGCACTTGCTATGGTGTTCTGGATGGTTATCCGGCGGTTGCTATGGAGTTCTTGGTGGTTGCTCGGGCGTTGCTAGGCACTTGTTATGGTGTTCTTGGTGGTTACTAGACGGTTGCTATGGTGTTCTTGGTGGTTGCTAGGGCATTGCTAGGTGGTTGCTATGGTGTTCAGGGTGGTTGCTAGGGCGTTGCTAGGCAGTTGCTATGGTGTTCTGGGTGGTTGCTAGGGCGTTGCTAGGCAGTTGCTATGGTGTTCTGGGTGGTTGCTAGGGCGTTGCAACGCAGTTTCTATGGTGTTCTGAGGGATTGGTAGAGCATTGTTAGGTGGTTGCGATCGTGTTCTGTGTGATTGCTAAGGAGTTGCTACGTGGTTGCTATGGTGTTCTTGGTGGTTTCTAGGCCATTGCTAAGCGGTTGCTATGGTGTTCTGGGTCGTTGCTAGGGCATTGCTTGGCGGTTGCTATAGTGTTCTGGGTGGTTGTTAAGGAGTTGCTGGGTGGTTGCTGTGGTGTTCGGGGTGGTTGCTAGGGCGTTGCTAGGCAGTTGCTGTGGTGTTCTGAGTGGTTGCTAGGGCCTTGGTAGGCGGTTGCTATGTGTTTTGGGTGGTTTCTAGTGTGTTGCTTGGCGGTTGCTATGGTGTTCTATGTGGTTTTTAGGGTGTTGCTAGGCAGTTGCTATGGTGTTCTTGGTGGTTGTTAGGGCGTTGCTAGGCGGTTGTTATCGTGTTCTGGGTGTTTGCTAGGGCGTTGCTAGGCAGTTGCTATGGTGTTCTGGGTGGTTGCTAGGGCGTTGCTAGGTGGTTGCTATGGTGCTCTGGGTGGTTGCTAGGCGGTTGCTATGGTGTTCTTGGTGGTTGCTAGGGCGTTGCTAAGCAGTTGCTATGGTGTTCTGGGTGGTTGCTCGGGCGTTGCTAGGCAGTTGCTATGGTGTTCTGGGTGGTTGATAGGGGGTTGCTTTGGTGTTCTGGGTGGTTTCTAGGCAGTGCTAAGCAGTTGCTTTGGTGTTCTGGGTTGTTGCAATGGCATTGCTAGGCAGTTGCTATGGTTTTCTTGGTGGTTGCTAGGCAGTTGCTATGGTGTTCTGGGGGGTTAAAAGGGCGTGACTAAGCAGTAGCTATTGTGTTCTGGGGGGTTGCTAGGGCGTTGCTAGGGGGTTGCTATGGTGTTCTGGGTGGTTGCAAGGGCGTTGCTAGGCACTTGCTATGGTGTTCTGGATGGTTATCCGGCGGTTGCTATGGAGTTCTTGGTGGTTGCTAGGGCGTTGCTAGGCACTTGTTATGGTGTTCTGGGTGGTTGCTTGGCGGTCGCTATGGTGTTCTGGGTGGTTGCTTGGGCCTTGCTCAGCAGTTTTTATGGTGTTCTGGGTGGTTGCTAGGGCGTTGCTATGCAGTTGCTATGGTGTTCTGGGTGGTTGCAAGGGCGTTCCTTGGCACTTGCTATGGTGTTCTGGGGGGTGGCTTGATGGTAACTATGGTGTTCTTGGTGGTTGCTTAGGCAATGCTAGGCGGTTGCTATGGTGTTCTGGGTGGTTGCTAGGGTGTTGCTAGGCAGTTGCTTTGGTGTTCTGGGGGGTTGCTAGGCGGTTGCTATGGTGTTCATGGTGGTTGCTAGGGGGTTGCTAGGCAGTTGCTATGGTGTTCTGGGTGGTTGCAAGAGCGTTTCTTGGCACTTGCTATGGTGTTCTGGGTGGTTGCTTGGTGGTTCCTATGGTGTTCTTGGTGGTTGCTTAGGCAATGCCAGGCGGTTGCCTTGGTGTTCTGGGTTGTTGCTAGGGTGTTGCAAGGCAGTTGCTTTGGTGTTCTGGGTGGTTGCTAGGTGGTTACGTTGGTGTTTTTGGTGGTCTCTAGGGCGTTGCTAGGCGGTTGCTTTTGTGTTCTGGGTGATAGCTAGGGCATTGCTTGGCAGTTGCTATTGTATTCTGGGTGTGTGCTAGGCAGTTGCTATGGTGTTCTGGGTGGTTGCTAGGGTGTTGCTAAGCAGTTGTTATGGTGTTCTGGGTGGTTGCTAGGACTTTGCTAGGCGGTTGATATGGTGTTCTGGGTGGTTGCAAGGGCATTGTTAGGCAGTTGCTATGGTGTTTTGAGTGATTGTTAGAGCATTGTAAGGTGGTTGCTATAGTGTTCTGGGTGGTTGCTAAGGAGCTTCTAGGTGGTTGCTATGGTGTTGGGGGTGGTTGCTAGGGCGTTGCCAGGCAGTTGCTATGGTGTTCTGAGTGGTTGCTAGGGCGTTGCTAGGCAGTTGCTATATTTTTCTGGGTGGTTGCTAGGCGGTTGCTATGGTGTTCTGGGTGGTTGCTAGGCCGTTGCTTGGCAGGTGCTATGGTGTTGTGGGTGGTTGGTAGGGGGTTGCCAGGTGGTTGTTTTGGTGTTGTGGGTGGTTGTTAGGCCGTTGCTAGGTGGTTGCTATGGTGTTCCTGGTGGTTGTTAGGTTTTTTTAGGCAGTTGCTATGGTGTTCCGGGTGGTTGCTTGGCAGTTGCTATGGTGTTCTGGGTGGTTATCAGGCGGTTGGTATGGTGTCCTAGGTGGTTGCTAGGTTTTTTTTAAGGCAGTTGCTATGGTGTTCCGGGTGGGTGCTTGGGGGGTGCTATGGTGTTCTGGGTGGTTGCTAGGGCGTTGCTAAGCAGTTGCTATGGTGTTCTGGGTGGTTGCTAGGGCGTTGCTTGGCGGTTGCTATGCTGCTTTGGGTGGTTGCAAGGGCATTGCTAGGCAGTTGCTATGGTGTTCTGGGTGGTTGTTGGGCGGTTGGTGTGGTGTTCTTGGTAGTTGTTAGGGCGTTGCTAGGCGGTTGCTATCGTGTTCTAGGTGGTTGTTAGGGCGTTGCAAGGCTGTTGCTATGGTGTTCTGGGTGTTTGCTAGGGCGTTGCTAGGTGGTTGCTATGGTGCTCTGGGTGGTTACTCGGGCGTTGCTAGGCGGTTGCTATGGTGTTCTGGGTGGTTGTTAGGGCGTCGCTAGGCAGTTGCGTTGGTGTTCTGGGTAGTTGCTAGGTGGTTGCTATTGTATTTTGGGTGGTTGCTAGGGCGTTGCTAAGCAGTTGCTATGGTGTTCTGGGTGTTTACTAGGGCGTTGCTAGGCGTTTGCTCTGGTGTTCTGGGTGGTTGCAAGGGCGCTGCTAGGCACTTGCTATGGTGTTCTGGGTGGTTGCTTGGCGGTTGCTATAGTGTTCTTGGTGGTAGCTAGGGCGTTGCTATGCAGTTGCTATGGTGTTCTTGGTGGTTGCTAGGGCGTTGCTAGCCAGTTGTTATGGTGTTCTGGGTGGTTGCTAGGGTGTTGCTAGGCAGTTGCTATGGTGTTCTGGGTGGTTGCTTGGCGGTTGCTATGATGTTCTTGGTGGTTTCTTGGGCGTTGCTAGGCGGTTGCTTTGGTGTTCTGGGTGGTAGCTATGGCGTTGCTAGGCAGTTGCTATGCTGTTCTGGGTGGTTGCTAGGGCTTTGCTAGGCGGTTGCGATGGTGTTCTGGGTGGTTGCAAGGGCGTTGCTAGGCAGTTGCTATGGTGTTCTGTGTGGTTGCAAGGGCATTGCTTGGCACTTGCTATGGTGTTCTGGGTGGTTATCAGGCAGTTGCTATGGTGTTCTTGGTGGTTGCTAGGCAGTTGCTATGGTGTTCTGGGTGGTTGCTAGGCGGTTGCTATGGTGTTCTGGGTGGTTGCTTGTGCCTTGCTATGCAATTTCTATGGTGTTCTGGGTGGTTGCTAGGGCGTTGCTAAGCAGTTGCTATGGTGTTCTGGGTGGTTGCTAGGTGGTTGCTATGGTGTTCTTGGTGGTTGCTAGGGCATTGCTAGGCGGTTGCTATGGTGTTCATAATGGTTGCTAGGGCATTGCTAGGCAGTTGGTATGGTGTTCTGGGTGGTTGCTAGGGCGTTGCTAGGCGGTTGCCATGGTGTTCTGGGTGGTTGCTAGGGCGTTGCTAGGCAGTTGCTATGGTGTTCTGAGTGGTTGCTAGGGCCTTGGTAGGCAGTTGCTATGTGTTTTGGGTGGTTTCAAGGGCGTTGCTTAGCGGTTGCTATGGTGCTCTGAGTGGTTGCTGGGGTGTTGCTAGGCAGTTGCTATGGTGTTCTGGATGGTTGCTAAGCGTTTGCTATGGTGTTCTGGGTAGTTGCTCGGGTGTTGCTAGGCGGTTTCTATGGTGTTCTGGGTGGTTGCTAGGCGGTTGCTCTGGTGCTCTGGGTGGTTGCTTGGGCGTTGCTAGGCAGTTGCTGTTGTGTTCTGGGTGGTTGCTAGGGCGTTGCTAGGCGGCTGCTATGGTGTTCTGGGTGGTTGCTAGGGCGTTGCTTGGCAGTTGCTATGGTGTTCTGTGTGGTTGCTAGGGGCTTGGTAGGCAGTGGCTATGTGTTTTGGGTGGTTTCAAGGGCGTTGCTTAGCGGTTGCTATGCTGCTCTGAGTGGTTGCTCGGGTGTTGCTAGGCAGTTGCTATGGAGTTCTAGGTGGTTGCTAGGTGGTTGCTATGGTGTTCTTGGTGGTTTCTAGGGCATTGCTAGGCGGTTGCTATGGTGTTCAGGGTGGTTGCTAGGGCGTTGCTAGGCAGTTGCTATGGTGTTCTGGGTGGCTTCTAGGCGGTTGCTATGGTGTTCTGGGTGGTTGGTAGGGGGTTTCTTGGCAGTTACTATGGTGTTCTGGGTGGTTGCTAAGGCGTTGCTAGGCAGTTGCTAAGGTGTTCTGGGTGGTTGCTAGGAGGTTGGTATGGTGTTCTGGGTGGTTGCTAGGGCGTTGCTAAGCGGTTGCTGTGGTGTTCTGGGTGGTTGCTAGGGAATTTCTTGGCAGTTGCTATGGTGTTCTGGATGGTTGCTAAGCGTTTGCTATGGTGTTCTGGGTAGTTGCTCGGGTGTTGCTAGGCGGTTTCTATGGTGTTCTGGGTGGTTGCTAGGCGGTTGCTATGGTGCTCTGGGTGGTTGCTTGGGCGTTGCTAGGCAGTTGCTGTTGTGTTCTGGGTGGTTGCTAGGGCGTTGCTAGGCGGATGCTATGGTGTTCTGGGTGGTTGCTAGGGCGTTGCTAGGCAGTTGCAATGGTGTTCTGAGTGGGTGCTAGGGCCTTGGTAGGCAGTTGCTATGTGTTTTGGGTGGTTTCAGGGGCGTTGCTTAGCGGTTGCTATGCTGCTCTGAGTGGTTGCTCGGGTGTTGCTAGGCAGTTGCTATGGTGTTCTGGATGGTTGCTAAGCGTTTGCTATGGTGTTCTGGGTAGTTGCTCGGGTGTTGCTAGGCGGTTTCTATGGTGTTCTGGGTGGTTGCTAGGCGGTTGGTATGGTGCTCTGGGTGGGTGCTTGGGCGTTGCTAGGCAGTTGCTGTTGTGTTCTGGGTGGTTGGTAGGGGGTTGGTAGGGGGATGCTTTGGTGTTCGGGGTGGTTGCTAGGGCGTTGCTAGGCAGTTGCTATGGTGTTCTGAGTGGTTGCTAGGGCCTTGGTAGGCAGTTGCTATGTGTTTTGGGTGGTTTCAAGGGCGTTGCTTAGCGGTTGCTATGCTGCTCTGAGTGGTTGCTCGGGTGTTGCTAGGCAGTTGCCATGGAGTTCTTGGTGGTTGTTAGGTGGTTGCTATGGTGTTCTTGGTGGTTTCTAGGGCATTGCTAGGCGGTTGCTATGGTGTTCAGGGTGGTTGCTAGGGCGTTGCTAGGCAGTTGCTATGGTGTTCTGGGTGGTTGCTAGGGCGTTGCTAGGCGGTTGCTATGGTGTTCTGGGTTGTTCCTAGGGCGTTGCAAGGCAGTTGCTATGGTGTTCTGAGTGATTGTTAGAGCATTGTTAGGTGGTTGCGATAGTGTTCTGGGTGGTTGCTAGGCGGTTGCTATAGTGTTCCAGGTGGTTGCTTGGGCCTTGCTAAGCAGTTTCTATGGTGTTCTGGGTGGTTGCTAGGGCGTTGCTAGGTGGTTGCTATGCTGCTCTGAGTGGTTGCTAGGGTGTTGCTAGGCAGTTGCTATGGTGTTCTGGGTGGTTGCTAGGTGGTTACTATGGTGTTCTTGGTGGTTGCTTGGGTGTTGCTAGGCGGTTGCTATGGTGTCTGGGTGGTGGCTAGGGCGGTGCTAGGCAGTTGCTATGGTGTTCTGGGTGGGTGCTAGGCGGTTGCTATGGTGTTCTGGGTGGTTGCTAGGGCGTTGCTAAGCAGTTGCTATGGTGTTCTGGGTGGTTGCTAGGGGGTTGCCTGGCGGTTGCTATGGTGTTCTGGGTGGTTGCAAGGGCATTGCTTGGCACTTGCTATGGTGTTCTGGGTGGTTATCAAGCGGTTGCTATGGTGTTCTTGGTGGTTGCTAGGGTGTTGCAAGGCAGTTGCTATGGTGTTCTGGGTGGTTGCTAGGCGGTTGCTATGGTGTTCTGGTTGGTTGCTTGGGTCTTGCTTTGCAGTTTCTATGGTGTTCTGGGTGGTTGCTAGGGCGTTGCTAAGCTGTTGTTATGGTGTTCTGAGTGATTGTTAGAACATTGTTAGGTGGTTGCTATAGTGTTCTGGGTGGTTGCTAATGAGTTGCTAGGTGGTTGCTATGGTGTTCAGGTTGGTTGCTAGGGCGTTGCTAGGCAGTTGCTATGGTGTTCTGAGTGGTTGCTATGGCCTTGGTAGGCGGTTGCTATGTGTTTTGTGTGGTTTCTAGGGCGGTGCTTGGCGGTTGCTATGGTGTTCTGGGTGGTTGTTAGGGTGTTGCTAGGCAGTTGCTATGGTGTTCCGGGTGATTGTCAGGCGGTTGCTATGGTGTTTTGGGTGGTTGCTAGAGCGTTGCTAGGCGGTTGCTATGGTGTTCTGGGTGGTTGCAACGGCATTGCTTGGCACTTGCTATGGTGTTCTGGGTGGTAATCAGGCGGTTGCTATGGTGTTCCTTGTGGTTGCTAGGGTGTTGCTAGGCAGTTGCTATGGTGTTCTGGGTGGTTGCTAGGGCCTTGCTATGCAGTTTCTATGGTGTTCTGGGTGGTTGCTAGGGCGTTGCTAAGCGGTTGCTATGCTGCTCTGAGTGGTTGCTAGGGTGTTGCTAGGCAGTTGCTATGGTGTTCTGGGTGGTTGCTAGGTGGTTGCTATGGTGTTCTTGGTGGTTGCTAGGGCGTTGCTAGGCAGTCGCTATGGTTTTCTGGGTGGTTGCTAGGGCGTTGCTAGGCGGTTGCTATGGTGTTCTGGGTTGTTCCTAGGGCGTTGCAAGGCAGTTGCTATGGTGTTCTGAGTGATTGTTAGAGCATTGTTAGGTGGTTGCTATAGTGTTCTGGGTGGTTGTTAAAGAGTTGCTACGTGGTTGCTATGGTGTTCGGGGTGGTTGCTAGGGCGTTGCTAGGCAGTTGCTATGGTGTTCTGAGTGGTTGCTAGGGCCTTGGTAGGCGGTTGCTATGTGTTTTGGGTGGTTTCTAGTGCGTTGCTTGGCAGTTGCTATGGTGTTCTAGGTGGTTTTTAGGGTGTTGCTAGGCACTTGCTATGGTGTTCTTGATGGTTGCTAGGAGGTTGCTAGGCGGTTGCTGTCGTGTTCTGGGTGTTTGCTAGGGCGTTGCTAGGCAGTTGCTATTGTTTTCTGGGTGGTTGCTAGGCAGTTGCTATGGTGTTCTGGGTGGTTGCTAGGCGGTTGCTATGGTGCTCTGGGTGGTGGCTAGGCGGTTGCTATGGTGTTCTGGGTGGTTGCTAGGTGGTTACTATGGTGTTCAGGGTGGTTGCTAGGGCGTTGCTAAGCAGTTGCTATGGTGTTCTGGGTGGTTGCTAGGGCATTGCTAGGCAGTTGCTATGGTGTTCTGGGTGGTTGATAGGGGGTTGCTATGGTGTTCTGGGTGGTTGCTAGGCAGTGCTAAGCAGTTGCTATGGTGTTCTGGGTGGTTGCAAGGGCGTTGCTAGGCAGTTGCTATGGTTTTCTTGGTGGTTGCAAGGCAGTTGCTATGGTGTTCTGGGTGGTTGATAGGGCGTTTCTAAGCAGTTGCTATGGTGTTCTGGGTGGTTGCTAGGGCGTTGCTAGGCGGTTGCTATGGTGTTCTGGGTGGTTGCAAGGGCGTTGCTAGGCACTTGCTATGGTGTTCTGGATGGTTATCCGGCGGTTGCTATGGAGTTCTTGGTGGTTGCTAGGCATTGCGAGGCACTTGTTATGGTGTTCTGGGTGGTTGCTAGGCGGTTGCTATGGTGTTCTGGGTGGTTGCTTGGGCCTTGCTAAGCAGTTTTTATGGTGTTCTGGGTGGTTGCTAGGGCTTTGCTAAGCGGTTGTTATTCTGCTCTGGGTGGTTGCTACGGTGTTGCTAGGCAGTTGCTATGGTGTTCTTGGTGGTTACTAGGCGGTTGCTATGGTGTTCTTGGTGGTTGCTAGGGCATTGCTAGGTGGTTGCTATGGTGTTCAGGGTGGTTCCTAGGGCGTTGCTAGGCAGTTGCTATGGTGTTCTGGGTGGTTGCTAGGGCGTTGCTAGGCAGTTGCTATGGTGTTCTGGGTGGTTGCTAGAGCGTTGCAACGCAGTTTCTATGGTGTTCTGAGTGATTGTTAGAGCATTGTTAGGTGGTTGCGATCGTGTTCTGGGTGATTGCTTAGGAGTTGCTACGTGGTTGCTATGGTGTTCTTGGTGGTTTCTAGGCCATTGCTAAGCGGTTGCTATGGTGTTCTGGGTGGTTGCTAGGGCATTGCTTGGCAGTTGCTATAGTGTTCTGGGTGGTTGTTAAGGAGTTGCTAGGTGGTTGCTATGGTGTTCGGGGTGGTTGCTAGGGCGTTGCTAGGCAGTTGCTATGGTGTTCTGAGTGGTTGCTAGGGCCTTGGTAGTCGGTTGCTATGTGTTTTGGGTGGTTTCTAGTGTGTTGCTTGGCGGTTGCTATGGTGTTCTATGTGGTTTTTAGTGTGTTGCTAGGCAGTTGCTTTGGTGTTCTTGGTGGTTGCTAGGGCGTTGCTAGGCGGTTGTTATCGTGTTCTGGGTGTTTGCTAGGGCGTTGCTAGGCAGTTGCTATGGTGTTCTGGGTGGTTGCTAGGGCGGTGCTAGGTGGTTGCTATGGTGCTCTGGGTGGTTGCTAGGCGGTTGCTATGGTGTTCTGGGTGGTTGCTAGGGCGTTGCTAAGCAGTTGCTATGGTGTTCTGGGTGGTTGCTAGGGCGTTGCTAGGCAGTTGCTATGGTGTTCTGGGTGGTTGATAGGGGGTTGCTATGGTGTTCTGGGTGGTTTCTAGGCAGTGCTAAGCAGTTGCTATGGTGTTCTGGGTTGTTGCAATGGCGTTGCTAGGCAGCTGCTATGGTGTTCTGGTGTGTGGCTAGGTGGTTGCTATGGTGTTCGGGTGGTTGCTAGGCGTTTGCTATGGTGTTGGGGTGGTTGCTTGGGGGTTGGTAGGCAGTTGCTATGGTGTTCTGGGTGGTTGCTAGGTGGTTGCTATGGTGTTCTGGGTGGTTGCTAGGCAGTGCTAAGCAGTTGCTATGGTGTTCTGGGTGGTTGCAAGGGCGTTGCTAGGCAGTTGCTATGGTTTTCTTGGTGGTTGCTAGGCAGTTGCTATGGTGTTCTGGTTGGTTGATGGGGCGTTTCTAAGCAGTTGCTATGGTGTTCTGGGTGGTTGCTAGGGCGTTGCTAGGCGGTTGCTATGGTGTTCTGGGTGGTTGCAAGGGCGTTGCTAGGCACTTGCTATGGTGTTCTGGATGGTTATCCGGCGGTTGCTATGGAGTTCTTGGTGGTTGCTAGGGCGTTGCGAGGCACTTGTTATGGTGTTCTGGGTGGTTGCTACGCGGTTGCTATGGTGTTCTGGGTGGTTGCTTGGGCCTTGCTAAGCAGTTTTTATGGTGTTCTGGGTGGTTGCTAGGGCTTTGCTAAGCGGTTGTTATTCTGCTCTGGGTGGTTGCTACGGTGTTGCTAGGCAGTTGCTATGGTGTTCTTGGTGGTTACTAGGCGGTTGCTATGGTGTTCTTGGTGGTTGCTAGGGCATTGCTAGGTGGTTGCTATGGTGTTCAGGGTGGTGGCTAGGGCGTTGCTAGGCAGGTGCTATGGTGTTCTGGGGGGTTGCTAGGGCGTTGCTAGGCAGTTGCTATGGTGTTCTGGGTGGTTGCTAGGGCGTTGCAACGCAGTTTCTATGGTGTTCTGAGTGATTGTTAGAGCATTGTTAGGTGGTTGCGATCGTGTTCTGGGTGATTGCTGAGGAGTTGCTACGTGGTTGCTATGGTGTTCTTGGGGGTTTCTAGGCCATTGCTAAGCGGTTGCTATGGTGTTCTGGGTGGTTGCTAGGGCATTGCTTGGCAGTTGCTATAGTGTTCTGGGTGGTTGTTAAGGAGTTGCTAGGTGGTTGCTATGGTGTTCGGGGTGGTTGCTCGGGCGTTGCTAGGCAGTTGCTATGGTGTTCTGAGTGGTTGCTAGGGCCTTGGTAGGCGGTTGCTATGTGTTTTGGGTGGTTTCTAGTGTGTTGCTTGGCGGTTGCTATGGTGTTCTATGTGGTTTTTAGGGTGTTGCTAGGCAGTTGCTATGGTGTTCTTGGTGGTTGCTAGGGCGTTGCTAGGCGGTTGTTATCGTGTTCTGGGTGTTTGCTAGGGCGTTGCTAGGCAGTTGCTATGGTGTTCTGGGTGGTTGCTAGGGCGTTGCTACGTGGTTGCTATGGTGCTCTGGGTGGTTGCTAGGCGTTTGCTATGGTGATCTAGGTGGTTGCTAAGGCGTTGCAAGGCAGTTGCTATGGTATTCTGGATGGTAGCTAAGGCGTTGCTAGGCAGTTGCTATGGTGTTCTGGTTGGTTGATAGGGGGTTGCTATGGTGTTCTGGGTGGTTGCTAGGGCGTTGCTAGGCAGTTGCTATGGTGTTCTGGGTTGTTGCAATGGCGTTGCTAGGCAGTTGCTATGGTTTTCTTGGTGGTTGCTAGGCAGTTGCTATGGTGTTCTGGGTGGTTTATAGGGCGTTACTAAGCAGTTGCTATGGTGTTCTGGGTGGTTGCTAGGGCGTTGCTAGGCGGTTGCTATGGTGTTCTGGGTGGTTGCAAGGGCGTTGCTAGGCACTTGCTATGGTGTTCTGGATGGTTATCCGGCGGTTGCTATGGAGTTCTTGGTGGTTGCTCGGGCGTTGCTAGGCACTTGTTATGGTGTTCTTGGTGGTTACTAGACGGTTGCTATGGTGTTCTTGGTGGTTGCTAGGGCATTGCTAGGTGGTTGCTATGGTGTTCAGGGTGGTTGCTAGGGCGTTGCTAGGCAGTTGCTATGGTGTTCTGGGTGGTTGCTAGGGCGTTGCTAGGCAGTTGCTATAGTGTTCTGGGTGGTTGCTAGGGCGTTGCAACGCAGTTTCTATGGTGTTCTGAGTGATTGTTAGAGCATTGTTAGGTGGTTGGGATCGTGTTCTGGGTGAGTGCTAAGGAGGTGGTACGTGGTTGCTATGGTGTTCTTGGTGGGTTCTAGGCCATTGCTAAGCGGTTGCTATGGTGTTCTGGGTGGTTGCTAGGGCATTGCTTGGCAGTTGCTATAGTGTTCTGGGTGGTTGTTAAGGAGTTGCTAGGTGGTTGCTATGGTGTTCGGGGTGGTTGCTAGGGCGTTGCTAGGCAGTTGCTATGGTGTTCTGAGTGGTTGCTAGGGCCTTGGTAGGCGGTTGCTATGTGTTTTGGGTGGTTTCTAGTGTGTTGCTTGGCGGTTGCTATGGTGTTCTATGTGGTTTTTAGGGTGTTGCTAGGCAGTTGCTATGGTGTTCTTGGTGGTTGTTAGGGCGTTGCTGGGGGGTTGTTATCGTGTTCTGGGTGTTTGCTAGGGCGTTGCTAGGCAGTTGCTATGGTGTTGTGGGTGGTTGCTAGGGCGTTGCTAGGTGGTTGCTATGGTGCTCTGGGTGGTTGCTAGGCGGTTGCTATGGTGTTCTGGGTGGTTGCTAGGGCGTTGCTAAGCAGTTGCTATGGTGTTCTGGGTGGTTGCTCGGGCGTTGCTAGGCAGTTGCTATGGTGTTCTGGGTGGTTGATAGGGGGTTGCTTTGGTGTTCTGGGTGGTTTCTAGGCAGTGCTAAGCAGTTGCTTTGGTGGTCTGGGTTGTTGCAATGGCATTGCTAGGCAGTTGCTATGGTTTTCTTGGTGGTTGCTAGGCAGTTGCTATGGTGTTCTGGGTGGTTTATAGGGCGTTACTAAGCAGTTGCTATGGTGTTCTGGGTGGTTGCTAGGGCGTTGCTAGGCGGTTGCTATGGTGTTCTGGGTGGTTGCAAGGGCGTTGCTAGGCACTTGCTATGGTGTTCTGGATGGTTATACGGCGGTTGCTCTGGAGTTCTTGGTGGTTGCTAGGGCGATGCTAGGCCCTTGTTATGGTGTTCTGGGTGGTTGCTTGGCGGTCGCTATGGTGTTCTGGGTGGTTGCTTGGGCCTTGCTCAGCAGTTTTTATGGTGTTCTGGGTGGTTGCTAGGGCGTTGCTATGCAGTTGCTATGGTGTTCTGGGTGGTTGCAAGGGCGTTGCTTGGCACTTGCTATGGTGTTCTGGGTGGTTGGTTGATGGTAGCTATGGTGTTCTTGGTGGTTGCTTAGGCATTGCTAGTCGGTTGCTATGGTGTTCTGGGTGGTTGCTAGGGTGTTGCTAGGCAGTTGCTTTGGTGTTCTGGGTGGTTGCTAGGCGGTTGCTATGGTGTTCCTGGTGGTTGCTAGGGCGTTGCTAAGCAGTTGCTATGGTGTTCTGGGTGGTTGCAAGAGCGTTTCTTGGCACTTGCTATGGTGTTCTGGGTGGTTGCTTGGTGGTTACTATGGTGTTCTTGGTGGTTGCTTAGGCAATGCCAGGCGGTTGCCATGGTGTTCTGGGTTGTTGCTAGGGTGTTGCAAGGCAGTTGCTTTGGTGTTCTGGGTGGTTGCTAGGTGGTTACGTTGGTGTTTTTGGTGGTCTCTAGGGCGTTGCTAGGCGGTTGCTTTTGTGTTCTGGGTGATAGCTAGGGCATTGCTTGGCAGTTGCTATTGTATTCTGGGTGTTTGCTAGGCAGTTGCTATGGTGTTCTGGGTGGTTGCTAGGGCGTTGCTAAGCAGTTGCTATGGTGTTCTGGGTGGTTGCTAGGACTTTGCTAGGCGGTTGATATGGTGTTCTGGGTGGTTGGAAGGGCATTGTTAGGCAGTTGCTATGGTGTTTTGAGTGATTGTTAGAGCATTGTAAGGTGGTTGCTATAGTGTTCTGGGTGGTTACTAAGGAGGTTCTAGGTGGTTGCTATGGTGTTCGGGGTGGTTGCTAGGGCGTTGCCAGGCAGTTGCTATGGTGTTCTGAGTGGTTGCTAGGGCGTTGCTAGGCAGTTGCTATATTTTTCTGGGTGGTTGCTAGGCGGTTGCTATGGTGTTCTGGGTGGTTGCTAGGCCGTTGCTTGGCAGGTGCTATGGTGTTCTGGGTGGTTGCTAGGGCGTTGCCAGGTGGTTGCTATGGTGTTCTGGGTGGTTGTTAGGCCGTTGCTAGGTGGTTGCTATGGTGTTCCTGGTGGTTGCTAGGTTTTTTTAGGCAGTTGCTATGGTGTTCCGGGTGGTTGCTTGGCAGTTGCTATGGTGTTCTGGGTGGTTATCAGGCGGTTGGTATGGTGTCCTAGGTGGTTGCTAGGTTTTTTTTAAGGCAGTTGCTATGGTGTTCCGGGTGGTTGCTTGGCGGTTGCTATGGTGTTCTGGGTGGTTGCTAGGGCGTTGCTAAGCAGTTGCTATGGTGTTCTGGGTGGTTGCTAGGGCGTTGCTTGGCGGTTGCTATGCTGCTTTGGGTGGTTGCAAGGGCATTGCTAGGCAGTTGCTATGTTGTTCTGGGTGGTTGTTGGCCGGTTGCTGTGGTGTTCTTGGTAGTTGTTAGGGCGTTGCTAGGCGGTTGCTATCGTGTTCTAGGTGGTTGTTAGGGCGTTGCTAGGCTGTTGCTATGGTGTTCTGGGTTTTTGCTAGGGCGTTGCTAGGTGGTTGCTATGGTGCTCTGGGTGGTTACTCGGGCGTTGCTAGGCGGTTGCTATGGTGTTCTGGGTGGTTGTTAGGGCGTCGCTAGGCAGTTGCGTTGGTGTTCTGGGTAGTTGCTAGGTGGTTGCTATTGTATTTTGGGTGGTTGCTAGGGCGTTGCTAAGCAGTTGCTATGGTGTTCTGGGTGTTTACTAGGGCGTTGCTAGGCGTTTGCTCTGGTGTTCTGGGTGGTTGCAAGGGCGCTGCTAGGCACTTGCTATGGTGTTCTGGGTGGTTGCTTGGCGGTTGCTATAGTGTTCTTGGGGGTAGCTAGGGCGTTGCTAGGCAGTTGCTATGGTGTTCTTGGTGGTTGCTAGGGCGTTGCTAGGCAGTTGTTATGGTGTTCTGGGTGGTTGCTAGGGTGTTGCTAGGCAGTTGCTATGGTGTTCTGGGTGGTTGCTTGGCGGTTGCTATGCTGTTCTTGGTGGTTTCTTGGGCGTTGCTAGGCGGTTGCTTTGGTGTTCTGGGTGGTAGCTATGTTGTTGCTAGGCAGTTGCTATGCTGTTCTGGGTGGTTGCTAGGGCTTTGCTAGGCGGTTGCGATGGTGTTCTGGGTGGTTGCAAGGGAGTTGCTAGGCAGTTGCTATGGTGTTCTGTGTGGTTGCAAGGGCATTGCTTGGCACTTGCTATGGTGTTCTGGGTGGTTATCAGGCAGTTGCTATGGTGTTCTTGGTGGTTGCTAGGCAGTTGCTATGGTGTTCTGGGTGGTTGCTAGGCGGTTGCTATGGTGGTCTGGGTGGTTGCTTGTGCCTTGCTATGCAATTTCTATGGTGTTCTGGGTGGTTTCTAGGGCGTTGTTATGCAGTTGCTTTGGTGTTCTGGGTGGTTGCTAGGTGGTTGCTATGGTGTTCTTGGTGGTTGCTAGGGCATTGCTAGGCGGTTGCTATGGTGTTCAGGGTGGCTGCTAGGGCATTGCTAGGCAGTTGCTATGGTGTTCTGGGTGGTTGCTAGGGCGTTGCTAGGCGGTTGCCATGGTGTTCTGGGTTGTTCCCAGGGCGTTGCAAGGCAGTTGCAATGGTGTTCTGAGTGATTGTTAGAGCATTGTTAGGTGGTTGCTATAGTGTTTTGGGTGATTGCTAAGGAGTTGCTTGGTGGTTGCTATGGTGTTCGGGGTGGTTGCTAGGTTGTTGCTAGGCAGTTGCTATGGTGTTCTGAGTGGTTGCAAGGGCCTTGTTAGGCAGTTGCTATGGTTTTCTGGGTGGTTGCTAGGCGGTTGCTATGGTGTTCTGGGTGGTGGCTAGGCCGGTGCTTGGCGGTTGTTATGGTGTTCTGGGTGGTGGCTAGGGTGTTGCCAGGTGGTTGCTATGGTGTTCTGGGTGGTTGCTAGGCCGTTGCTAGGTGGTTGCTATGGTGTTCTGGGTGGTTGCTAGAGCGTTGCTAAGCAGTTGCTATGGTGTTCTGGGTGGTTGCTACGGCGTTACTAGGCGGTTGCTATGGTGTTCTGGGTGGTTGCAAGGGCATTGCTAGGCAGTTGCTATGGTGTTCTGAGTGATTGTTAGAGCATTGTTAGATAGTTGCTATCGTGTTCTGGGTGGTTGCAAGGGCATTGCTAGGCAGTTGCTATGGTGTTCTGAGTGATTGTTAGAGCATTGTTAGATAGTTGCTATAGTGTTCTGGGTGGTTGCTAAGGAGTTGCTAGGTGGTTGCTATGGTATTCGGGGTGGTTGCTAGGGCGTTGCTAGGCAATTGCTATGGTGTTCTGAGTGGTTGCTAGGGCGTTGCTAGGCAGTTGCTCTGGTTTTCTGGGTGGTTGCTAGGCGGTTGCTATGGTGTTCTGGGTGGTTGCTAGGCCGTTGCTAGGCGGTTGCTATGGTGTTCTGGGTGGTTGCTAGGCGGTTGCTGTGGTGTTTTTGGTGGTCTCTAGGGCGTTGCTAGGCGGTTGCTTTTGTGTTCTGGGTGATAGCTAGGGTGTTGCTAGGCAGTTGCTATTGTGTTCTGGGTGTTTGCTAGGCGGTTGCTATGGTGTTCTGGGTGGTTGCTAGGGCGTTGCTAAGCAGTTGCTATGGTGTTCTGGGTGGTTGCTAGGGCTTTGCTAGGCGGTTGATATGGTGTTTTGGGTGGTTGCAAAGGCGTTGTTAGGCAGTTGCTATGGTGTTTTGAGTGATTGTTAGAGCTTTGTTAGGTGGTTGCTATAGTGTTCTGGGTGGTTGCTAAGGAGTTGCTAGGTGGTTGCTATGGTGTTCGGGGTGGTTGCTAGGGCGTTGCCAGGCAGTTACTGTGGTGTTCTGAGTGGTTGCTTGGGCGTTGCTAGGCAATTAATATGGTTTTCTGGGTGGTTGCTAGGCGGTTGCTATGGTGTTCTGGGTGGTTGCTAAGGAGTTTCTAGGTGGTTGCTATGGTGTTCGGGGTGGTTGCTTGTGCGTTGCCAGGCAGTTACTATGGTGTTCTGAGTGGTTGCTAGGGCGTTGCTAGGCAATTGCTATGGTGTTCTGGGTGGTTGCTTGGGCCTTGCTTAGCAGTTTCTATGGTGTTTTGGGTGGTTGCTAGGGCGTTGCTTGGCAGTTGCTATGCTGCTTCGGGTGGTTGCTAGGACATTGCTAGGCAGTTGCCATGGTGTTCTGGGTGGTTGTTGGGCGGCTCTGGTGTTCTTGGTGGTTGCTAGGGCGTTGCTAGGCGGTTGCTATCGTGTTCTAGGTGGTTGCTTGGGCGTTGCTGGGCGGTTGCTATGGTGTTCTGGGTGGTTGTTAGGGCGTCGCTAGGCAGTTGCTTTGGTGTTCTGGGTGGTTGCTAGGGCGTTGCTATCCATTTTCTATGGTGTTCTGGGTGGTTGCAAGGGCGCTGCTAGGCACTTGCTATGGTGTTCTGGGTGGTTGCTAGGCGGTTGCTATAGTGTTCTTGGTAGTTGCTAGGGCGTTGCTAGGCAGTTGCTATGGTGTTCTTGGTGGTTGCTACGGTGTTGCTAGGCAGTTGCTATGGTGTTCTGGGTGGTTGCTTGGCGGTTGCTATGGTGTTCTTGGTGGTTTCTAGGGCGTTGCTAGGCGGTTGTTTTGGTGTTCTGGGTGGTAGCTAGGGCGTTGCTAGGCAGTTGCAATGGTGTTCTGGGTGGTTGCTAGGTCTTTGCTAGGCGGTTGCTATGGTGTTCTGGGTGGTTGCAAGGGCGTTGCTAGGCAGTTGCTTTGGTGTTCTGAGTGATTGTTAGAGCATTGTTAGGTGGTTGTTATAGTCTTCTGGGTGGTTGCTAAGGAGTTGCTAGGTGGTTGCTATGGTGTTCTGGGTGGTTGCTAGGCCGTTGCTAGGTGGTTGCTATGCTGTTCTTGGTGGTTGCTAGAGCGTTGCTAAGCAGTTGCTATGGTGTTCTAGGTGGTTGCTAGGGCGTTGCTAGGCGGTTGCTATAGTGTTCTGGGTGGTTGCTCAGGAGTTGCTAGGTGGTTGCTATGGTGTTCTTAGTGGTTGCTAGGGCGTTGCCAAGCAGTTGCTCTGGTTTTCTGGGTGGTTGCTAGGCGGTCGCTATTGTGTTCTGGGTGGTTGCTAGGCGGTTGCTAGGCGGTTGTTATGGTGTTCTGGGTGGTTGCTAGGACGTTGCCAGGTGGTTGCTTTGGTGTTCTGGGTTAATGCTAGGCCGTTGCTAGTTGGTTGCTATGGTGTTCTGGGTGGTTGCTAGGGCATTGCTACGCAGTTGCTATGGTGTTCTGAGTGGTTCTAGGGCGTTTTTAGGCGGTTGCAATGGTGTTCTTGGTGGTTGCTAGAGCGTTGCTAGGCAATTGCTATGTTCTGGTCGCTTCTAGGACTTTGATGTGTAATGTTTGGGGATCGGATGAAGACTGGGTGAAGTAGCGAACCGTGGGATTATGAAAGAATTTGGAATAATAACAAGAAAGGAAGGAAAGAAGGAACTAATGAGGGAAGTAAGGAAAGAAGGAAGGTAGGAAAAAAAAAAGCAAAGGTAGGCCGGAAAGCACGAAGAAAGGAGGAGAGGAGGGATGGAAAGAAACAGACGAATGAGGGGAAGAAGGGAGGAAGGAAAGGAAGGAAGAAAGGAAAGAAAGAAGGGATGAGGAAGGTTGGAAGTAAAGATAGAAGGAGGGGAGGAATGAAGGGGAGGAATTAAGGAATAACAAATGAAAGAAAGAGGGAAAGACAGAAGGAAAGAAAGAAAAAGGAAAGAAAGAAAGAGGGAAGGAAAGAGAGAGGAAAGCAGAAAGAAGAAAGGAAGAAAGATAGGAAAGAAAGTAGGTATGAAGGAAAGAAAGATGGCATGATGGAAGGAAAGGCAAACTAAGGAAGGAAGGAAAGAAAATTGGTAGGGAGGAAGAATGGAAGGAAGGATAAAAGGCAGGAGGGAAGGAAGTAAATTAGGAAAGAAAGAACGAAGAAAGGAAGAAGGAATGAAAGCTAGAAATAGGAGGGAAAAAGAAAGAAGGAATGACAGCAAAAAAGAAAAGAAGATTGGAAAGCAGTAAGGAAGTTTTAGTCTCAAGAGAGCCAGATTGTAGTCTTAAGCCCAGTTCAGACCAAAGATTCGTGACGAGACGAGACCGTTTTAGAACGTTGCAGGGAGGAGTCGCAGCTGTGTGAACTGGCCGTCTCAGCTCGTTGCAAGCCGGCTGATGGCGTCGCCAGCGATTCAGCTTGTCAAATCGCAAGAAGCTGGTTTTAGAACGTAAAGCACAAAATCGTCTCAGCAGCCAATCAGCTCGTAGCGAATTCAGCTGGTCCCGGGGTTGCAAACTACTTGGCTGGTCGGAACTGTGCCGAGAAAAAACGAGAAAAATTCACAAACGAGGGCAGGTCTCCCATAGCGAGCTCCCGGCACAGACTGGCATTAGCGCCCTGGGTATTTCATTGAAGCTCCCATGGACCAGTAGCGTAGCCAGAACTTGAAATTGCGCGGGCACTAAGCATTTGTTCAAAACAATTATTAGTTCTGATTCGATCGCGATCATTTTTTTTTTCTAATGAAATACGCCTTCAATCCGAAAACTCTCCGCACTATCAAGTGTTGCTTGTTCACCTCGTTCAGACAAAACGATAATCATTTTTTTGGACGCGCAATTTTGTGCATTTCAAATCTCTGTCTTTTATTCAATTTGGATAGGCCTAATTCAATCGACCATGAAGCACAGGTTGGATCGCCTGATGAGCCGAAAAGGTAGCACGGGAGTGCCAGAGCAGTTTTTCTATCGAAAAGTATAATACTTTTAATAAAAGTACAACGTATGCGCAGTGGTGGTTGGTGGACAGAGAACAAGGAGGGCGATAAACATGTATTTCAACAGCTTAATATTGATCTGTTTTCTGTCAATTTCCCTGGTAAAAGACACTTTAACCCTCCCCTCTCAGGTGTAGCTAATTGTCCTCGTTAAGACGAGAACGCACCAGTTGAACGCAAAAAAGAGCGCATTTCAATCTTTATCAATTAAACAGTTATTACGCGGAGGTTTGACGACCTTGCTTAGAATGTGACAAAATTTAACGAGGAAAATCCACAGTGGTTCTTTTCGTGAAGAGTTGCCTACTTAGGCTTGTGAATTTAACATTTTTATAGATTTTTTTATTCACTTGCCTAAACATTTCATCATAAGGGAAACTAATGTAGCCGGGGGACTGATTGTGTAGGGAGCTGTTGGCCTTGCCTCCGTCTGAGTTGCGTCATGGGCTGGGATTGGTCGCTAATTAGACAGGTGTCGCTAAAGGCACCTTGGGTCCTTTTTCCGGTAGCCGTTCATTGCTGTTAGTGTTTGGAGTGTAGCAGTTCTTCTTTTGCTGCGCGGTAAGTGTCGAATGGTTATTTTTTTCTCACTTCAGTTTTCTGGGAGTTTTAAGCGCAGCAAGCGACTCTTCCTTCGGTTCGGGCAGGGTGTATTGAGTGGATACCGGCGGGATCATATTGAGCCGTCTTCCTGATTGCGGGGCTGTGACCGTGTTATATGTTACAGCGAGTGGGGAAGAAGTGGTTCGCTAGCCGTGGTGGTTGCTGGCAGTGTGTAGTTGCCGGGTGTATCGTTCCCTTGGTGTAGCGGTTTAGTCGGCAAAGGTACGTTTTAATTTTTTTCGACATTTAGTGTGGAAAGGGCTGTTCGGGTACCCTAGCGGAAGGAGGGAGCCTGCTGGGCAACGTTATTGTTACGAGCACAAATGCTAATATTAAAGCTGCAAGCAGCGTTGAAAGGGCCCTCGTCCCCCTCGTGCACGTTGGGGAGGCAGCAAGATCCTGATGGGTGCAAGTGTCCATTCACAGCCATTGGACACTGTTGGACCGCGGACATTGTGTTTTCCTGAGGGGAGTGCAAAAATTTTCTGGAGGGCGCAATGATATCATTTTGACATGTGTGTGCGCAAAATCTACAACATAGTAATCGTAATACCGAGCTCCATGAGTGTGTCGATTTTTGTAATTTTTCCAGCATGTTTAGACCTTCAAAAGAGCAATTCTTCTATAAATTTGATTGGGGGCGCTATAGAGCCATTTTGCCTCATTTAGTGCCAATTGATGGATGATATTAAAGAAAATAAGACATTTATAATTTGTGCTAGGTTTTGCAAGTTTTGACGCATTCTAAGGCCTTAAAACGTGTGTTCAAAAAAATTTGGAAGAACGCAGGAAATAGCTCATAGCTCACTTTCTGTTTGACCAAAAAATTTAAAAAAATTAAGCATTACCCGGAATGACGAATGCAATGATCACACCAAATTTCATGAACATTCAAACACTTTTATCTTAACATGACCATATCTAGAGGGCGCTGTGGAGCCACCTAGCACCTCCTGATCCAATATTAGCATATGTTTATACTTCGGAGGACAATTTTATCAAGCAAAGGAAGTTTCAGGCAAATCGCACAAAGTATGTGGGAATAAAAGCAACTTCCTGTTTCATGGCGGGACATCAAAATTCGCCGCGACGCCACGGTTACATCGTTCGATGAAATCAAAATAGCTTCACAATTTAACATCAGCAATGTTTTTAGATATTATTTGCCAAATATTAAGTTGATCGGATAAAATCTCTCGGAGGAGTTCGTTAAAGTACGACACCTGTGAATGGCGAAAAATCTAAAAAAGTTGCAATTTCAATTAAAAATGGCGGACTTCCTGTTGGGTCTAGGTCATGGCACCAAGAGACTTTTTTTTCGGTCTCAGGATATTCCACATGTCCACCGAAGTTCATATATGCAGGTCAACCACGGTGCGAGGGCTGCTTTTTTGAATTTTTCCAGGGGGCGCTATAATGCCATTTTTGCCACGCCTATATGTAAATTTTTTTTCAGTGTAATTGCAATGATGGTCTTTAGAATTGTACAAAATTTTGTGAGTTTTTGAGCATGCTGAGACCCTCAAAAAGGCAATAATTTAAAAAATTTGATTGGGGGCACTATAGAGCCATAATGCCTCATTTACTGCCAATTATTTTCTCAAATTGAAGAAAATCGGACAAATATTATTTTTGCAAAGTTTTGCAAGTTTTCAAGTATGCTAAGGCCTTCAAATGTGTGTTCATAAAATTTGGAATAACGCAAGAAATGGCTCATAGCGCACTTCCTGTTTGGCCGAAAAATTTCAAAAAAATAAGCATAGCCCAAAAATACCAATGCAATGATCAGACCAATTTCATGAACATTCAAGCACTTTTATATCAACATGGCCGTGTCAAGAGGGCACTGTGGAGCCACTTGACCACACCCAATCCAATATCAACATATAGTTATATTTGGAAGTAGACTACTATTAAGCCTGTAAAGTTTCACGCAAATCTCACAATGCATGTGCTCATAAAATCAACTTTCATTTTCATGGCGGAACATCGAAATTTGCCGCAACGCCACGGACACAATTTTCGATGAATCCAAAAAAGCTTCGCAATTTAACATGGAGAAGGTCTTTAGATGGCCTGTGCCAAATTTTAAGTTGATCGGATAAAATCTCTAGGAGGAGTTCGTTAAAGTACGAAGCCTGTGAATGGCAAAAAATTAAAAAAAGTTGCAAATTCAATTAAAAATGGCGGACTTCCTGTTGAGTCTAGGTCATGGCACCAAGTAACTTTTTTTTAGGTCTTGGCATAGTACACATGTCCACCGAATTTTGTACATGTAGGTTAAACACGCTGCGAGGGCTGCTTATTTGAAATTATCCAGGGGGCGCTATTATGACAATTTTGCCAAGCCCATATATGAGCTTTTTATCAGAGTAATACAAATGCTGATTTTTATACATTTACAAAATTTTGTGAGTGTTTGAACATGCTGAGACCCTCAAAAGAGCAATTCTTTTTAAAATCTGTTTGGGGGCGCTATAGAGCCATGGTGCCAAATTTAGTGCAAATTGATGTAGAAGATTGAAGATAATAAGACAGTTATAATTTGTGCAACTTTTTGCAAGATTTCGAGTATTCTTAGGCTTCCAAATATGTGTTAATAAAATTTGGAGAAACGCAGGAAATGGCTCATAGCTCACTTCCTGTTTGGCCAAAAAATTCCAAAAAAAATACCATAACCTGACATGACAAATGCAATGATCAAACCAAGTTTCATGAACATTCAAGCACTTTTATCTCAACATGGTTGTGTCAAGAGGGCGCTGTGGAGCCACCTGACCACACCCAATCTAATATCAACATATAGTTCTACTTGGAAGTAGACTCTTATGAAGCCTGTAAAGTTTTGCGCAAATCTCACAAAGCATGTGCGCGGAAAACCAACTTCCTGTTTCATGGCGGAACATTGAAATTTGCCGCGATGCAAGGATACAAAGTTCAATGAATCCAAAAAAGCTTCGCAATTTAACATCGACAAGGTCTTTAGATGCCATATGCGAAATTTTAAGTTGATCGGGTAACATCTCTAGGAGGAGTTCGTTAAAGTACGACGCCTGTGAATGGCAAAAAATAAAAAAAAATTTGCAAATTCAATTAAAAATGGCGGACTTTCTGTTGAGTCTAGGTCATGGCATCAAGAGACTTTTTTTTAGGTCTTAGCATAGTACACATGTCCACCGAATTTTGTACATGTATGTTAAACATGCTGCGAGGGCTGCTTCATTTAAATTTTCTAGGTGGCGCTGTAATGCAATTTTGCCACGCTCATCAGTAATCTCTATATCCTAGTAAACAGTATGACCAGCTTAATAGATGTGCAAAGTAACGTGAGTTTTCGAGCATGCTGAGGCCCTCAAAAATGCAATTATGTATTAGGGGGCGCTATAGAGCTACCATGTCACACATAGTGCCAAATGAGATATCGAATCAAGGAACTTAATATTTTAAGTCTATGAGAGAAGTTTGGTGTCTTTTCGAGTATGATAAGGCCCTCAAAAATGTGTTCGTAAAATCTGAAAAAACGCAGGAAATAGCTCATAGCTCACTTCCTGTTTATGCAATAAATTTCAAAAAATTAACCATTGCCCAGAATGACTAATGCAATGATCCCCCCAAATTTCATGAACATTCATGCACTTTTAACTTAACATGCCCGTATCTAGAGGGAGCTGTGGAGCCACCTGGCCACTCCCTATCTAATATTAGCATATATTTATACTTTGGAGGACAATATTATCAAGCTTGGAAAGTTTCAGGCAAATCGAACGAAGTATGTGGGAGTAAAAGCAATTTCCTGTTTCATGGCGGGACATCAAAATTCGCCACGACGCCATGGATGCACCGTTGCATCAATCCAAAAAAGCTTTGCAATTTAAACACAGCAAGGTCTTTAAATATTACTTGCCAAATTTTAAGTTGATCGGATAAAATCTCTAGGAGGAGTTCGTTAAAGTACGACACCTGTGAATGGCGAAAAATCCAAAAAATGTGCAATTTCAATTAAAAATGGCGGACTTCCTGTTGAGTCTAGGTCATGGCACCAAAAGAGTTTTTTTAGGTATCGGTAATTCCACATGTCCACCGAATTTCATCCATGCAGGTCAACCACGATGCGAGGGCTGCTTATTTGAAATTTTCCAGGGGGCGCTATAATGCCATTTTTGCCAACTCTATATTTATTTTTTTATCAGTGTAATAGAAATGATGGTTTTTAGAAAGGTACGAAATATTGTGAGTTTTTGAGCATGCTGAGACCCTCAAATGGGCAATTCTTTTAAAAATCTTATTGGGGGCGCTATAGAGCCATTATGCCACATTTACTGCCAATTTCTGTCTCAAATTGAAGACAATCAAACAAATATAATTTGTGAAAAGTTTTGCAAGTTTTCGAGTATGCTAAAGCCTTCAAACTTGTGTTCGTAAAATTTGGAATAACGCAGGAAATGGCTCATAGCTCACTTCCTGTTTGGCCGAAAAATTTCAAAAAAATAAGCATAGCCCAAAAAAACAAATGTAATGATCAGACCAAATTTCATGAACATTCAAGCACTTTTATGTCAACATGGCCATATCAAGTGTGGAGCCACCTGACCACACCCAATCCAATATCAACATATAGGTATATTTGGAATTAGACTATCATTAAGCCTACAAAGTTTCACGTAAATATCCCAAAGCATATGCGCATAAAACCAACTTCCTGTTTCATGGCGGAACATCGAAATTCGCCGCGACGCCACGGATACAAAGTTTCATGAATCCAAAAAAGCTTCGCAATTTAACATTGACAAGGTCTTTAGATGTCATATGCAAAATTTTAAGTTGATCGGTTAAAATCTCTAGGAGGAGTTCGTTAAAGTACGACGCCTGTGAATGGCAAAAAATAAAAAAAAATTGCAAATTCAATTAAAAATGGCAGACTTCCTGTTGAGTCTAGGTCATGGCACCAAGGGACTTTTTTTTAGGTCTTGGCATCGTACACATGTCCACCGAATTTTGTTCATGTAGGTTTACCAGGCTGCGAGGGCTGCTTATTTGAAATTTTACAGGGGGCGCTATAATGAAATTTTTGCCATGCCAATATGTAAGCTTTTCATCAGAGTATTATGAATGAGGGTCTTAATATATTTACAAAATTTTGTGAGTTTTCGAACATGCTGAAACCCTCAAAAAGGCAATTCTTTTAAAAATCTGATTGGGGGCGCTCTTGAGCCATTATGCCACATTAGGCTCCAGTTGATGAATAACAGTGAAGAGAATAAGACAATTATAATTTGTGCAAGGTTTGGCAAGCTTTGGAGTATTTAAAGGCTTTCAAACGTGCGTTCGTAAAATTTGGAAAAACGCAGGAAATAGCTCATAACTCACTTCCTGTTTGGCCAAAAAATTTCAAAAAATTAGTCATTGCCAGCAATGACAAATGCAATGATCACACCTAATTTCATGAACATTCAAGCACTTTTATTTTAACATGGATGTATCTAGAGGGCGCTGTGGAGCCACCCGGCCACTCCCGATCTAATATTAGCATATATTTATACTTAAAGGGACAATTTAATCAAGCCTGTGAAGTTTTGCGCATATCTCACAAAGCATGTGCGCGTAAAACCAGCTTCCTTTTTAATGGCGGAACATCGAAATTCGCCGCAACGCCACGGGTACAAAGTTAAATGAATCCAAAAAAGCTTCGCAATTTAACATCGACAAGGTCTTTAGATGTCATTTGCGAAATTTTAAGTTGATACGATAAAATCTCTAGGAGGAGTTCGTTAAAGTACGACGCCTGTGAATGGCAAAAAATTTTAAAAATTTGCAAATTCAATTAAAAATGGCGGACTTCCTGTTGAGTCTAGGTCATGGCACCAAGTGACTTTTTTTTAGGTCTTGGCATAGTACACATGTCCACCGAATTTCGTACATGTAGGTTAAACACACTGCGAGGGCTGCTTCATTGAAATTTTCTAGGTGGCGCTGTAATGCAATTTTGCCACATCTATCTGGAAATCCTATATTCAAGTACAAAGTATGATTAGCTTAATATGTTTGCAAAGTTTTGTGAGTTTTCGAGTATGCTGATGCCTTTAAAAATGCAAATATGCGTTAGGGGGCGCTATAGAGCCACAATGTCATATCCACTTCCAAATGAGATATTGAATCAAAGAACGTAATATTTCTAGTCTATGAGCCAAGTTTGGTGAGTTTTCGAGTATGATAAAACCCTCAAAAATGTGTTCGTAAAATCTGAAAAAACGCAGGAAATGGCTCATAGCTCACTTCCTGTGAGGCAAAAAATTTTCAAAAAAATTGACAAAAAAATTTATGATGACTACTATGACTCTATGAAATTTCGTGAGAATCCGAGCAAGTGCGTTCCAAAATGGCCGCGTGTTTGGTGGCGCTATAGAGCCACCGGGGCATGTCCAAGCACAAAAATAATAATAGTTTGCAATTTTCACGACGACTGACGTGTCGGCAAATTTTTGTGAGTTTTCGTGCATGGCAAAGCCCTCAAAAAAGCGTTCTCGCAGCAGAATAAAAAGAAGAAGAAGAAGAAGAAGAATAAAAATCCCATCAAAAACAATAGGTTCCTCGCACCTTCGGTGCCAGGACCCGTTCCGGGCCCTGGCACCGGTCGGTGCTCGGGCCCTAATAAAGCTGTTTTTGTTTTTTTGCTGAATCGCCTTCAGTGGCATATGTTTAATATCTGCTGCCAATCCTTTTTAAAGTTTGTTTTTAATGTGAAATTCGCTGTGGTGGCAAACACTTAATTGTCTCTTTTGCTTTGTTTTTTTTAAAGAGGTGTATTGAGGCATACAAGCTACCTAGTAGTCGGCTGTTGTTCTCTGTGATTGATTGCACAGGTGCTGCTTTTAGATTGAACATTTTTTGTTGTTTGTTCTTTTTTTTTTTTCTCTCTCTCTCCCCTCTAGCCTGGGGAGGCTAGTCATATCTCTGGTTAGGAGGATATTGTGAGCCACAGGTTAGAGGGTTTTCTTTTTGTTTTTATTTTTATGACATTGGTATTCCCCTTTTCCTTAGTAATACCCAATAGCCTTGGTACTGGTGAGCCCTAAGCTTAGAGTGTGACAGGTTGGCTGTTTTCTTTCACTAAAATTACTTCACACCTGATTTATAAGGTATGGTGCTGTGCTGTGTGAATCTTTTTGAATGTACCCAAATGGTGCTTTTGCAGTGCTGAGATAATGAACTCTTCGTGTGTATGTTTAAGGTTCATGCTTTTCCCACGTGTGGTACTGAACAAGACAGGCCCCTGTTAGTTTGTGTTCTCGTGACTGTTGACCAATGGCTTGGGGTTCCCCGTGTTTGTTTAATGTATTGTCTATGAACTAACTGACAACCCAAGCACACCTGATTTTAAATGGGCGTAACAATAAAAATTGTATTTTTATATTTTTAAAAAAACAAGAATCAGTGTTGGCCTGTTATTGGGGTAGAGTTCCCATTGCTCTTGAGTTTGGCTCAAGGGGTGGCGTAATTCGTTGTTGGGGCCATCCGGGAGCGGGGGGGGCCACAAATTGGCGTAATCGGCAGGATAGCTTTTTTAAAACCGTGTGTCGCTGCTTTGGGCAAGTTAAGCAGTGCCTGTGCAGCCTGGTGAGTGCGTGTGTGTGTAAAGAGAACAACAGCTGGCAACGAGATGAACACCGCCAAGGAGGGGACTGCCTCAGAGCTGGAAAGACTGCGACAATGTCTGGAACAGCTCCAGGCAGAAAATGAGAGGCTGTCAAGAGGTATCGGCAGTGATGGTAGAAGTAACACTCATTCAGCAAGTGGGAGTAATATTCAGCCTGTGAGACAGGACCAAGCCCTTTATCTACCTCGGGAGCGGCGGTGCCCCAAGTTTTCTGGCTCTGCAACTGCAGGGTCTCTGTCAGTTGAAGAATGGGTTGAGGAAGCGCAAAGCTGTATAAGGTTACGGTACATGTCAGATTTTGATAAAGCCTTGTTCTTGTTTGATCATTTAGAAGGTGAGGCCCGTAATGAAATCAAGTACCGACCTACTACAATTCGTGAAAATCCTGAAATGATAATTGAGGTCCTGAAAGAGGTATATGGTTGTCCAAAGTCTTATGTACACTGGCAGCAACGCTTCTTTGATAGGAAGCAATGGGAGCACGAAAGTTTGTTTGAGTTTTCTCATGCATTAATGGCACTGATGGATAAGGTAACACAGGCAAAAAGTGATTCCTTGAGTAACCCAGGTATTGTGTTGAGGGACCAGTTTTGCGAGAATGTTTGTGACCCCATGCTACGCAGGGAACTCAAGAGACTGGTACGTGAAAATGGGGGGTTATCTCTCCTAGATGTGCGGAAAGAAGCCATTAGGTGGGTAGAGGAGGGGCAAACTAATCGAGACCGTAGCCACCGTGTCCCCAGTCGGAATAGTGAAGTACAAGTCGTATCGCAGTGTACAGCTGCAGTTACCCCATCCACAGAGTTCGCAGAGTTGAAAGACTTGGTCTTGAAGCAACAGACCTAATTGGAAATGCTTGTTAGGCAGCTAGGGCAGGCCAGTGGTAAACCGCAAGCCCCCCGCCTCTTAGGGGTGGCCATTTTAAACGGACACCTGATGGACAGCCCATTTGCCTTCGGTGCGATAAGCCAGGACACATCGCCCGCTACTGCTAGGTATCCCTCCCTGCTCGTAATAGTAGACCTGCCCCCCAGTTGTTGTCTGACCACCCCACTAGCCATGATGTACCTGCTTGTCAGTTGGAAAACTAGAGCGTGCAGAGCCACACGCTGGGAGGAGAGGGCATTGGCTCGTTACTTTCTCGTTCTTATGATAAGCTAGTTAGATCTAGCCCTGTATTGCCTGTGTTGATGGGAGGGGTGACAGTTTCTTGCCTGATCGCTACTGGGTCAGTGGTGACTACTATAACAGAGAGTTTCTTTCAAGAACATTTCCATCACCTGCAGAAAAAAGATTGTAAATGGTTAGGCTTCAAGGCTGTTAATGGGTTAGACATCCCTTATATTGGGTATATTGAACTGGATGTGGTGGTGCTAGGACAGTGTATTCCACGGCGGGGGGTCCTTGTAGTCAGAGATCCACAGAATGTCAGTATCAAAGACCGTAAAGCCATAGCGCCAGGTATACTTGGGATGAATGTGCTGGGGGAGTGCTACCAGGTCCTGTTTCAACGGCATGGTTCTTGGCTCTTCCACTCTCCTCCAGTGAGATCGGTGACTCCCGCGGCCCTGCGTGCATTAAGATATTGCGAGAAGGTTAATGCGATTGTTAATGCCCCGAAGCCCTTCATAGTGAAATTTCATGGAAAAGTCCCAGTTCGTTTGGAAGCAGGGGCTCTTACTATGGTCCCAGTGACCTGTCCCCACCTCGAGTTTGCAGAGTTCCTGCTTGAGCCATTGGGCTTTGATGATGAATCCCTGCCTGAAGGTTTGGTAGTATCCCCCACACTCGAGGTAGCCAAGAAAGGTCTGCTGTGTGCCCCTGTGGTCAACGTTAGTAGCATGGACGTGTGGCTTCCCCCCCGTAGTGCCATTGGCACGGTGCAAGTGGTGGTGGCGTCATTAGGGGGGGCAACTACCTCCATTTCTGTTGATCCTTCTTGGGAAGATTGCCAAGCCTATGTTTTCACGCAAGAGACTGCTGAGTGCCCAAAGATATCTGAATTTGTTATACCTGACCTCCCAGGGCTGTCACGGCAGCAAGTTTCTCAGGCTCAGGCTCAGGCTCTTTTTGCTCAGTATAGTCGCATCTTTTCCCGAGGCGATAGAGACTTGGGGTGCACATCCTTGGTCACCCAAGAAATCCCCTTATTGGACGATGTTCCTGTCCGTCAGCCTTATCGAAGAATTCCACCTTCCCAGTATGAGACAGTGAAGTTACATATTCAACAGCTGTTGGATAATCAAGTGATCAGGGAAAGTAGCAGCCCGTACTCTTCCTCTATCGTCCTCGTCACCAAGAAGGATGGGAGTCTCCGCCTCTGCGTTGATTATAGACAGCTGAATGCTAAGACCCGTCGGGATTCATATCCCTTGCCCCGCATTGAAGAGTCTTTGGATGCGTTGTCTGGGGCGAGGTGGTTCTCCACTTTAGATCGCGCAAGTGGATATAATCAAGTTCCTGTAGCTGAGCGTGACAAACCAAAAACTGCTTTCTGTACACCGTTTGGTTTATTCGAGTTTAATAGAATGCCTTTTAGTCTTTGTAATGCTCCGGGGACATTTCAACGCTTGATGAAGCGCATGTTCGGGGATTGTAGATATCAGTCCATTTTATTGTATCTAGACGATGTGATTGTCTTTTCTTACACTGTGGAACAGCATCTCGAAAGATTAGGGGAGGTCTTTGCTCGACTTCAACAGCAGGGGCTGAAGGTTAAACTCTCAAAATGTCACTTCTTCCAGCATCAGGTTAGCTGCCTGGGGCATGTAGTGTCTGCTGAGGGAGTGTCGACAGACCCAGCTAAAATTGAGGTGGTTAAGGAGTGGAAACTTCCTGTGCATTTGGCAGAGCTACGATCCTTCCTTGGCTTCGCGAGCTACTATCGTCGATTCGTTGAAGGGTTTTCAAAAATTGCCGCCCCCCTTCATCATCTGGTAGGGAAGCTCAGTGGGCCACGCTGAAAGGGGAAGACTCCTCCGGTCCCTCTGGAAACTGCATGGGATGAAGCTTGTGAGCAAGCATTCCTGTCCCTAAAGGAAAGACTCACATAGGCTCCGGTTCTGGCATATGCTGATTTCAAAAAACCCTTCATCTTGGAGGTAGATGCCAGCCATGGGGGTCTTGGTGCAATCCTTTCACAGGAGCATGAGGGTAAGGTTCGTCCAGTAGCGTATGCCAGTAGGGGTCTTAGGGCTTCAGAAAGAAATATGAATAATTATAGCTCCATGAAGCTCGAGTTGCTTGCAGTTAAGTGGGCAGTGACGGAAAAATTTCGGGAATATCTGCTTGGTAACCATTTTACTATTCTCACTGATAACAATCCCCTCAGTCATCTGCAAACTGCTAAATTGGGTGCAACTGAACAGCGATCGGCCTCTCAATTGGCGTCGTTTAATTTCAGCATCAAGCACCGACCAGGGAAATCGAATCAAAATGCTGACGCTCTGTCCCGTCAATACCTGGAACGGTTTGCTTATGGGACAGAGGTCCCAGTGCTGGGGGCGCTGGCTGACGTTGCTCAAGAGCCTTTCACGAGAGGACAGTGTGAAGAAGTAGTCGCTTTACCAGGACGCACATCCCAGGATCTCCGCCTGTTGCAGGAGACAGACCCAGTCATTGGTCCTCTGCGAAAGTACTACCAGGCTGGGCGACGGCCAGAGGCAGGGGAACGAGGATCTCTGTCCAAGGCTAGCCGAGCGCTAGTTTGGCAGTGGGACCGCCTGACTGAACAGGATGGGGTGCTGTACCGCATTGTCCACGCTCCTGGCGGGGGTCCAGAGACTGTCCAACTGCTGTTGCCCCAGTGTTTACAAAAAGAAGTTCTGCAGAGTGTACATGACAGACAGGGGCACCAGGGCACGGAGAGGACACTCCAACTGCTACGAAGCCGATGTTTCTGGCCAAATATGACGAAGGACATGGAACGGTGGTGCCAGCAGTGCCAGCGATGTGTGTTGGGCAAGGCAGTTCAACCTAAGGTCCGCACGTACTGGGGCACAATGCAAGCCACGCAACCTAATGAGATCCTTGCAATCGATTTTACTGTATTGGAGCCAGCTAGTGACGGAAGAGAGAATGTTCTAATTCTCACGGATATTTTTACTAAGTACTCACAAGCCATCCCCACTAAGGACCAGAAGGCACCAACTGTGGCCCGGGCATTGGTGCAGCAATGGTTCTTTCGGTTTGGGCCCCCAGCCCACATACACTCAGACTAAGGGCGAAACTTTGAGAGCCTGCTGGTCCAGCAGCTGAGCCAAATGTACGGGATCCAGAAGAGTCGGACCACACCATACCATCCCCAAGGCAATGGACAGTGTGAACGATTCAACCGTACCTTACACGATCTTCTGCGCACACTGCCAGTAGTGGAAAAGCGGTGCTGGCCACAACACCTTCCCCAGCTGACCTTCGCCTATGACACCACCCCCCATCAAACCATTGGATATACCCCATACAACCTGATATTTGGACACCATCCTCGGTTGCCAGTGGACTTCCTGATCGGGACTGGAGAGGCTGCACCAAATGACCAGCTCCTGGAAGAGCGGGTTCAGAAGCACCAGCCAAGCATCAGAATGACTCATGAGCATGCCAAGCAGAGATCAGAGGAGCTGGCTTGAAGGCGTAACCAGAACCACAACGATCACATAAATGATGCTGGATTTGAGGAAGGGGAGTTTGTTTATTTGCGAAACCATGTATCAGGAAGAAATAAGATCCAAGATCATTGGAATCCCTCAGCCTTCCAAGTGGTCTGTGGCCCCGCGGGAGCAAGTCGGTCTACATAGTGGTTCCGGTAATAGGGGGTGGACCAGTCCTGCAGGTGCATCGGTCGGAGATGTGGGCCGTCCCTGATGGGTTACGACCCAAAGTGGATCATGACACCATGGCAACCTACAGAGCTGGGCCACCCAGTGTACCTCCGGAAAGCGGAGAAGACGACACTGTGTCGAACAGTGGAGCTAGGCTATCAAGTGAATCTCCAATTTTTGAGGAGGATGACACTGGGGATATGCTGGTCTGGTACAGTGGGGAGGAGCCTCAAGTTATGCCCATACCACCTAGTACCCCTCTTACTGGTGAAGCTCTTGTGGAAAGGGACACAAGATCCAAAGACATGACCCCATCCTTGTGGCGTTCAAGAAGAGCCACAGCAGGTTGGCATTCTAATCCGCATCATCTCCCCCGAGCGGTGGCCGCCAGGAGCAATGAACCACCAAGCACAAAAGGGGAAGAATATAGGGCCTGAGCGTCATCGTCGGGTCGTCGATTCTTTTGGAGGGGGTGGATTGTAGCCGGGGGACTGATTGTGTAGGGAGCTGTTGGCCTTGCTGCGCGGTAAGTGTGGAATGGTTTTTTTTTTTTCTCACTGCAGTTTTCTGGGAGTTTTAAGCGCACCAAGCGACTCTTCCTTCGGTTCGGGCGGGGTGTATTGAGTGGATACCGGCGGGATCATATTGAGCCGTCTTCCTGATTGCGGGGCTGTGACCGTGTTATATGTTACAGCGAGTGGAGAAGAAGTGGTTCGCTAGCCGTGGTGGTTGCTGGCAGTGTGTAGTTGCCGGGTGCATCGTTCCCCTGGTGTAGCGGTTTAGTCGCCAAAGGTACGTTTTAATTTTTTTCAACATTTAGCGTGGAAAGGGCTGTTCGGGTACCTTAGCGGAAGGAGGGAGGCTGCTGGGAAATGTTATTGTTACGAGCACAAATGCTAATATAAAGCTGTTTTTGTTTTTTTGCTGAATCGCCTTCAGTGGCATATGTTTAATATCTGCTGCCAATCCTTTTTAAAGTTTGTTTTTAATGTGAAATTCGCTGTGGTGGCAAACACTTAATTTTCTCTTTTGCTTTGTTTTTTTTAAAGAGGCGTATTGAAGCATACAAGCTACCTAGTAGTCGGCTGTTGTTCTCTGTGATTGATTGCACAGGTGCTGCTTTTAGATTGAACATTTTTTGTATATTGTATATAATATATTTTATATATTGTGAGCCACAGGTTAGAGGATTTTCTTTTTGTTTTTATTTTTATGACATTGGTATTCCCCTTTTCCTTAGTAATACCCAATAGCCTTGGTACTGGTGAGCCCTAAGCTTAGAGTGTGACAGGTTGGCTGTTTTCTTTCACTAAAATTACTTCACCCCTGATTTATAAGGTATGGTGCTGTGCTGTGTGAATCTTTTTGAATGTACCCAAATGGTGCTTTTGCAGTGCTGAGATAATGAACTCTTAGTGTGTATGTTTAAGGTTCATGCTTTTCCCACGTGTGGTATTGAAGAAGACAGGCCCCTGTTAGTTTGTGTTCTAGTGACTGTTGACCAATGGCTTGGGGTTCCCCGTGTTTGTTTAATGTATTGTCTATGAACTAACTGCACTGTAAAAAAAAAAAAATGTTAAAAAACGGTAAATGACTGGCAGCAATGGCTGCCAAACAAAAACCTTAAAATTAAAGTAAAATATTCTAAATCAAATAAAGAATAAAAACAATAAATTTACATATATTGTCATTAAAGGGAGTACTGGAAAACACTGTTATTTTACAAGTTTTTGGTCAATTATCATGATCAAAGACCTTCAATTAAGTGATTACTTCAATAGTTTTGCAGAAAAACTCTGTTATTTCACAGATTTCTCCTGAATTATTCATATACAACACCTTCAATAAAGTGATAACACAACAAAATCTGCAGAGAAATACTGTTTTTTAACTGTTATTTCTTGAATTATTACAAGAAAACACCTTGAATTAAGCGGTAGCACTAAATTTTATGCAGAGAAGCACTGTCATTTTACAGTGATTTCCTGAATTTTTACAGTGAAACACTTTCAATAAAGTGATAGCACGAAAGGTTCTGCAGAGAAACACCATTATTTTTCAGGTATAACACCTTCAATAAAGTGATAGCACTAAAAGTTCTGCTGAGAAACAGTTATTTTTCAGGTATTTTCTGAATTATAATGATCAAACACCTTCAATAAAGTGATCGCACAAGATCTGCAGAGAAACACCATTATTTTTCAGGTATTTCCTGATTTATAATGATCCAACACCTTCAATAAACTGATAGCACTAAAAGTTCTGCAGAGAAACACCATTATTTTTCAGGTTTTTTTTTTCTCCTGATGCAGTTTTTTTTTGGTGTATATTACTTATAGTTAGGCAGCTATTTTTATTTTCAGTTAACTTATGTTCCCAAAGATATCAAACTGTAGCAGCTTGTTGGTCATAATCAGTAACCTTTATCCTTCGCTATAAATACTGACTATAGTGGCATATTGCCAAATATGGCCATCCAGTTTAGAATTTATAGAGGGATTATCAGTCTACGTCACAACAAGCGTCACTCCGCTCTACTGCGCATGTTGACTGCAGAAAGAGAGCTGGAAGAGCCGCGACCATGTCTTGTTGTGCTGTTGGTTGCACAAACCGTTTCGATAAGAATAACAAAATGCGCAAGTTTTACAGACTTTGAGTATCACTGCTGCAGCATGCCTACAGCATGACCCCAAGCTGAGAGAAAAAAAGAACATTGATATTAATTTCGAGCAATATAATAAGTTAGACTCATTGGTTTGAATAGTGATAAAGCTAGATATGCCGCAGGCACAGCTGTATTATTGCAGCAAATGAGCTGTGAAATGTTTACTCCAATGACAACAGTGACTGAAGACGAGGTTACATAGCAATGGAAAGATAAGAAACATATTGATTCCACAGTGGGGATATTTCATCGTTACAGTAGCTCAAAAAAAATAGTGATCTGAGGGGGGGGGAAAAATACAAGAGTGTACAAAGGAAGCTAAAATTAATCTGTAAAGTTATATTATTCTAAACTAGGCTTATGCCGTCGGAGGTGACGGCTTGGGGTATATCCCCGAATGCCCCCAATCCTCCAGTTCCCCAATCCTTGAATAGACCTTGAATAGACTTTCATTTGGACTTAATTTCAGGTCAATCGGACAAACGGTTCAGAAGATATGGCCAAAATGGAAATTTTCCCTCACAAAGTGCCACCTGGTGGCAAAATTGAACCATACAGGTATGATGTCATCATGTGACACATTGTGAGGTCATGACCTTGCAGTTGCACATAGTTTCATGTCAGTTGGACTAGTATTTCCAGAGATATGATAAAAACAGTGATTTTTCAGTTTTTGGCCCCTGGTAGCCAATCTAGAAATTGTAAATTGTCCAAAAATGAATCAGTTCTTCCTCTTTATGATACTTAATTATATGCAAAACATGAATTTTCTAATTGAAATATTACTGAAGTTATCGCGTTAACACGTAGGGCGGCGCAGGGGCCGGACCAAAAACATAGTATCCCCGAAACGCAATTCGGCGTTCGGGGATATAATTACATGCAGGTGCAGTTCGCGGTCAGGATGCAGTTGTTTTTCATGTTCACAATGACCCAGACTTTATACATCTTTCTCGCCTTTATCCACTCACCGGCACCCTAAGCGTATGGGTCATTAACACGTTGACTGCAAACTGCGAGATAACTCGTAATGGCAGGTCCGGGCCAGCACTAGGCTTAAAAATTCGGGGGAAATTACCCATCCTATTATTGATAACAATTAATCCTGGCTAATTCTAGATGGTTTTTCTTTATAAATACATTTTCCAAGTCAAGAATAATCAAGTGGCAATTGAAGACACGGCTTCTCTCCCTCATGCGATCTAACAGCAAATAATGGGCAACATTCAGAAGAGCAAATTATTGAATTATAATTAGGTCTATGTACTGGCTCTCAGCAACGTTAATTTTTTCCCCCAGCAAGAGCAGCATTTCAGAACTCATTTGCGAATGAAGGTAATTTCGGCAAGTGCCTACACCTGATTTTGCAGCAGTCATGCAACTTGCTGCAAAAAATCGACAGCTGTCAGACTGGAAAATGTAAAAGGAGGAAAGCATGTACAGGCTACTTGTCACCAGAATTACCTTCGCTGAAGAGTTCTAAAATGCCGCTCTCGCTGGAAAAAAAATTATTATTAATTAATTATTAATTTATTAATTATTATTAAATTATTTTTCTGTATTGAATGTTGCCCATTATTTGCTGTCGCATGAGGGAGAGAAGCCGTGTCTTCAATTGCAACTTAATTATTCTTGAATTGGAAAACGTGTTAATATAGGAAAACCATCTAGAATTAGCCAGGACTAATTGTTTTCAATAAAGAGATGGATATCTGCCCCCGAATTTTCAGGTCTAGCGCTGGCCCTGACCCGCCATTACGAGTTCTCTCGTAGTTGGCAGTCAACGTGTTAAGACATATCCCATTCACTAAAGTCAATTCATTAGCATAACTTGTTTTATCGCTCAGCGAATAACTGTTGTAGTAGGCTACGCTGACATCGCCAGCTAGCCAACATCGCAACTGCAAGATAACCATGACTACCTGTCAAACATTTTAAAGGGGTCACTCTTTCGGCAGTCAAGTTGAGCGCACATCTGCCATGTTGAAAAACAAATAATCCCTCTATACTGCATTCAAGGAAATAGAATGCCTAGGTTTTCACAAGTACAAAATGAAATCAGTACAAGGACTTAAACCCCCTGCTGCATTCATTATACTGATTCTGTTCGATCTAGGGTCGCACATTGCCTATTTTTTTACTGATAGCGGAATAATGGTTTTTAAAAAAATTTAAATTTAAGATATTACTGTGTGTTACTTCAGAAATTATTCTTCATACTACATATATTAATCACAATATAAGGCTTATAAACAGGGGTTAACATTTAATATATTCTCTTTCATACTGCAGTTAATACTTACTAGTGATGCTCTTCTCTCTGTTGGGGGCCTGTTCTCCCCCGCAAACCTTGTTCCAATGCTTGATCTAAAAGAGTAAGCAAGTTTCTTATTATTACCAGTTACCAGTGTTGAAAAGGGAAATGTAAAATTTCCTCAGAAACATATATGCAGCTGAACAGACATAACAGGTTTGGGCCAAATATTCCATCTCTCCAACATCTTTCCAAGCACAAACCAAATTTCTGTGTGGTTTTTGGGGGTGGGGGCGCCATGGGGGGGGGGTGGGGGGGGCCACGCGAGCAAGGGGGGAGCATGTGGGCTCCGCACAAGGGAGATTCGAACCCATGGCCTTCTTGCTGTGAGGCAGACAATAAATAATGTGCTGACATCAGATGGCCACTTGTGTCCAAGGTATCCATTCAATATGTTAGAATGAAATGAATACTCACTGCTAGTGAAGATCTTATGTCTGGAGACGTCATTCCCAAAACACCTGAATTAAGAAGGGAAATCACAGAAACACCCATGTGCGCAAGCAAACATAAACTATTGGCTACTGGGTCAAGACATAAACATGCAAAATATGACTAAACAGGGCAACAAAAAAAATCTCATAATGACTAATCTGAATTTGATTGAAAAATAAGTAAGAACAAATTTAATCGCCACATGAATTGCCTTTTAGCCTACCTGTCCCTTGGACTAATTCTGTACCATCTACTGATATTCTGTCACCTCCGGTACTTCATCTTTTCCCACTGACATTATCTTGCCTTGGTGAGCATGTCTGCAGAATAAGAAAAAGAGGTATTAGGGAATTGCCATAACTAGCTAGCTGCATGTAAAGTTAACGTTGCATACATTTTGATTCCGTTCAGCTCATTCCATGTGTATTTCGTGATGAATATTTTCAAATTCGCTTCATAACAGAGTAAAGCAGCAGCAATGTCATCACAAACCAAAGTCATCCAGGGTTTGGTTTAGGGTTAGGGTAGAGACTCCCCTCTCAACGCAAAGTCATCCAGGCCGTCATTTGCCTCTGGGCTCGGCGGCGACGCGTCTACTAAAATGCATGGGTACACAAAACTGCTAACGCTAACATCCACATCGGAAAATAACTTAAGCGGCTTCAGCTATTAACGTCAACGAAACTATAAGTCACCGCTCAAATTCGTTCGCCTCCATTAGTACTGAAAGTTAGACGAACGATATGACAACGTCATTAACTAATGATAAACTGAGTCGTAAATCAGACAGGCTAACGAACAACTTGCTAACGTTAGCTCGTTCATATACTGCCTTGTTTAAGACGTGTTCCATACAGAACAAGCAGAACCTTCAGACTAAATCACACTCAGAATTCGTTAGCTAACTAACATTATGTTCTGCAGGCCGGGAGACACGATTCATGCCAAAAAGCCACGAGACGTGGCTAGCTTTGGTTAACTAACTTTTTTTTCACCTATAACTGTGCGAGCTAGTTAATTTCCGATAGCTGGTTAACGTTAACACAGTGTAACAGTGCTAAGCCAAGGAAGTGAATACAAAAACAAAACGTTACGTTATGTTGTTAGCTGCAGAAAATTACGATGAAACTGTATTCCTTACCTCATGGTCATATCACCAATACTGTAGCAGGATGGGTCTAAATTCTCTGAACATCCCGTCTGACTCTTCCTCCGTGTTCAGATTCCTCTTTCTGTTGTCCGTTGACAGCTGGATGCTCCGCCAGGTCTCCAACAGATGTATTTCAAAACTTAACCGTAAAAGGCGCGCTCAGTTGTCATTGGCCACTTTCGTGGGTGGCAGTCAAATTAATCAGAGCAACAATAATTTTGGCGGGGTAACCATAGCAACTACAGAAAAAGATTGTTTTGTTTCAATGAAAAGATAAATCTAGGTAATGGTTTAATTTTTGGGCTATTATTTTCATGAATTGGTCAAAAGGCATTTTCATCGCATTGTACCAATAAAAAAAGAATGATGCAATGTGAAGTTTTATTAATAATAATGGAGTTCAATTCACTCGCGCACATACAGAGAGAGAGAGGGAGAAAGCGAGAGAGAGAGCACTTAGTTTCAAATGAATGCCTAAACATTTCTGTTGGCTTTTCGCTTGCCATAAATCCACCCAGAACCAAACAAACCCATAGAAATGGAACACGGTATTCTATCAATGAAACATGATTGCTGGTGCACACAGATTTCAACTGAGCATGGTTTAGAAATTATAAAGCAAGCTAATGTGGCTAGGTCATAACTGTTATCATGTCCTGAGTGGGTCACGCGTTTTCAACTTCTGCAGTTCTGCTGATCAGATAGATGCAGAGATCTGTCTTGCGGTTCTAAGTGTTTTTAAGTCAAAGCAGGAACCAATTTGGCTACCCCAGCCTTGGCTGACACATTTTTGACGGCTTGTCTCTTGGTGGGCCTAGATCAAACTTGCTACAGATATTTGCTCTGAGCCCTGACCAAGTGTGTTCTATATGGTTGATTTAGAATCCAGTATACGGTGCTCAGCATTAATGAGTGCACCCCCTATGAAACTTCAGACTATAATCCGTATGTCAGTGAATATGATAACAATCTGCTGTATTTTGACAAGACTGAGTTTCATGAAACATTTATGCTGCTATTAACATGAAAGTATGGTCACCTAATATCATTACAATTAGAAAATGATTAATTTTATTCAAATGAGGTGTTGCAAAAATGATTAGACCCTTTGAAAAATTCTACGAAATCCCCATAGAAAGTTGAAGTGCTAAAGGGAGATGGATGTTATTCTGATAAATCTGATCAGGTGTACTTATTTATGCTGAGCTCTGAAGTTGTCCTGGTATCTGATTGGTTGACACATTTTACAGATAACTTCTCAAGTTGTAGGGGGTTGATTTGAATTAAACATGCAGAAAGTGTTGAGTCCTGGTCCAGGTGAAGTTGAAATGTATTTTTTCAGTGTGAGGATTAAAAATTCATTTATCGTGACACTCTTGAGCACTGTCTCATTTTCCCACATTTTCTTATTGTTATGACTTCACTTGCAGTTAATTGCATTTTGTGCCATTTGTTTATATTTTAACACTTCAGTGCCTGTAGATGACTGTCATCTTGTTGCGGAATAGTGCGATTTTGACTTTAAAGTATTGCAGAACTGAAAAAAAAAATAGTTGCGATGTCAAACCAGGTAAGCAATACTGGCTCCGGGGGGCTTTTGTTTAAAGAAGGACTGTTGGACCCCCCCCTCTCCACAATACAGATATTATGGAGCTGTTTTTGTTTCTTGATGCTACTATGAGGTGAACTACAAAGCAATTTCAACATCAGCCAGCTTTCTTTGAGCTGGCTTGACAAACAGTAAACTCACAGATGTGATCATTTACCATGGCAGGTTAGAAGAAAGCCACCTTTTTGACATTGAAAACCCAGGTTTTAGGTTCAGTTGACCAGGCAAACCCACTAATCTCGCTGTAGTACACTCCACAGGACTGGGGGCTGCATGCGTCTTTTTTTTTTCTTCAATATTTTCCTTACTTTGTCCCGGGTTTGTCCAGCAGTGTTACAAAGATTGTTAATCTAAGAAGGCTCTATGTACTGTGCCTTTTTTTGCCAAACCTTTGACAAATTAAGGTTGTTTGCCGTCATTTGTGGTGGTCTGTTCTGAAACCTTGCCTGTTGTTTTTAACTATGACCTGTCATGTTAAGTCCTGTCTAAATCACACATACACTGTGACAAAAAGTGTCTGCTTCTTTGGTCTCTTGAGGTTCAGAGTGCTTGCGTAGGTCTGGAAAAGAATATGCAATTTTGAATGACTGTCTTCAAGACCTGGAAAAACGTGGAAATTTGGATGAAGGTCTTCGTCTGTCAGTTTTTCAATACCTTTACACCATTTTCAGAACTTAGATAGTCCGTTTTATCCAACATTATGTTGGATCTGCGGTTGCCATCCATTTGGAAGCGTGTTTGGCTTTTTTCAAATTATGAATTCTTGAACTGTAAATTAATTCCTGCTTTTAGTATGAGCTAAAAGAGTTAAAATGCCAACAAAAATACACATTTTCTGAAAAATATTCAAAATGTAAAGGTTTTAATGAGAGAGGTCTAGAACTGCTATTTTGGAAAAGGGTGAGCACCCTGGAGCTTGACTCTTTCAAGCATGTTGCTGTGTTCGAGGGCTTAAAGCTCATTCATTCTTCTGCTTTGTGCTGGGAGTATTGCAGTACATTTTTGAGTCAAGGCCCTCAGTTTGCTTTTGTCAGATTCATTAACATGCTCTTGCTCACTGTGGCATACGATTATGGTCAGAGCACAACATGAATCAAGGTTTCAACATCAAGAGCAGTGTAGCTTTGTGTGTGCACTCCTTAAAAAAATTAATAAAATATTCAGTAAGTTAAATGTGATGGAAAAAGTTTTCCAACTTTGTATCCAGACTTAGTTTGACAGTAAAAGCCCATAAAATTAAAAATAAACACCTTTAAATTGCAAAGAAAATCACTAAATTGCAGGTATGGACATGAACCTTAATATAACAAGTGACATATTTAATTAGGGATATTTATTGTCATTTTAGATACAATTTTATGTAAAGCAGTAGAATGGAAAAAATGCTGTGTAAATTATAGACTAATCTTCATTTAAAAAACGAGAAATAAATGTTACTTGTCATTATTGGTATAATACTTACAATAACAATCGCATCGTTAATTCATAGATAATGTTTGTGATTTTATGGTGTTTTGTGTACAATGCAAAAAAATGGAAAACTTCTGTAAAAAATTCCAAGTCATTTCCCGTTTAATTAGGATTTTTTTTTTAGAGTGAACCCAAGCACACCTGATTTTAAACGGGCGTAACAATAAAAATTGTATTTTTATATTTAAAAAAAAAGAATCAGTATTGGCCTGTTATTGGGGTAGAGTTTGGCTCAAGGGGTGGCGTAATTCGTTGTTGGGGCCATCCGGGAGTGGGGGGGCCACACTAACATGTTGACCAAGAACAATGATTGAAATCGGGTAACTTAACATCCCTTGAAAAGGGTGAGATTTTCCGCCCCCTCGGTTTTCCATCCACCACCCGCCACTGCATATGAGTAACTTATTTTTCTGAACCGTATTATGCCTAGGTATTGATTAGTCGCCCTTAGATTGCATCGCGAGAGAAGCCGTATCTTTAATTGCCATTTGATTATTCATATAAATAGAAATTGCTTTAATAAAGGAAAATGGCTGAGAACAAGTTAGGTGTAATTGTAGTAAAGCCATGTTGTGTGGCCGCTCTATTTTACTGCAGTCAAGCGTCCACAATACTCAGGTGTGGCAGCCCCAGTGATTTGAAATGCACAAAATTGCGCGTCCAACTGAATGCTTTCGGATGGAATGTATAGTTAATTAGAAGAAAATGAAAGCGATCGAGCCAGAACGAATAAAGGTTTAAAGAGATATTTCGTTCCCACCCAATTTTATGTTCTGGCTACGCCTCTGCGATGGAACGCTCCGAATTCTCGCCCTCGTCTTTTTTGTATGTCCTCGTTTTTTTCAGAAGCAGAAATGCAACTGTTGTGCCTAACTTATCATATTATCCATATTTTCAAACGCGGCTACAAATGCATGAGCTGGGAAAAAAAAGGCCTGAAAAGCCGGTACAGTGCGTTGACCAGTTCCGCAAACGGAATTTGTCTGAAGCCTCTGGTATCAATACAGCATTCAGTGGCGGGAAGTTATCTGTTCACCAATTTGCGGAAATTCCTCACGCACTTTGTGGGTCAATTCAGTCATTAGAAATAAAGCCTTGCAGTCATTTTTCAGTGGCACGTTCTTTGACCGGTTCCGCAAATAATTTCCAGTTTTGCGAACAGCGCCCTTTGTCTGGCTAAACTTATTATATTTTTCGTTAATTGGCATAATTGCGTGCCCCTGGCCACAAAGGAACAGACACAGTGTATTTTCCACCAATTTTAGCGAGCATTACTCTGCAGTGTTTATCATAATTGGTCAAATTTATGGATAATTGTCGACATTGTATCAGCTGGAATCCACGTGCGCTGGCCTCAGTTTAAGACGATTTTGGACTTCCATCGATATTCAACTGCTATCAGCGACTATGTTTGATTCTTTCTACTCTTTCCAATTCGAGTACATGCCAAGTATACAAATGATCAGGATGAGACCACAAATTCAGATTAATACAGGACATGAGTAATGATCAACCCGTTTAGCCACCGAAAAACAGTTGTGGTGGGGGAAAAGAAGTTTCATTTCACATTGACTACATTAAACTTTAATAAAATTCTTTCAGAAAAATAAACAAGAATATGTCTCATAAATTACAAGTTTGAAAACCTACAAATGGCGTTTGCGAAACTAGTCAAACGACAAACCGTCACTCTAATGGGTGTTGATGAAAAAGTATCAAGAGTACGAAATTGGGATTTACATGGTCAAATATACGATAATTTCCGATCATAATGACACTTATAACATGTGATGAATCCCAGGAATACACGCGTTTAACGGCCACACACTGCACAGTGCGCTTTATCACAGGCATTAATTTGGTACTGCGGCAACGGCAAGCAACAGTTATCGGGCATTTATTTCTCTATCAAGCCGAATAGCTTGAAACGATAGTTAAGAGTTAAATCCACAATAATTTACTGTTCCAGCGGTGTCAAACTCAAGGCTGACAGCGAAGTCGTTTTCCCACAAATAGTTTGATTTCTGCAAATTACGGAATCAGTCAACCCTCCGTAGTTAGAATGTTAGCACAGAGAGTCGTTGCTGTGGAAACGGTCTCATCTCGTTGCATCGGTGTGAACTGGCAGGTTTCAGAACGTCGCAGACCGGCGCTTCGCAAGTAGTTGCAAGTCTCAGCTCGTCTCGTCGCGAATCTTTGGTCTGAACTGGGCTTTACAGCCTGAGAAACTGACAGTTACAGCAGGTGGTCAGAACATCTGGCACAAGATTCCATTTGCTTAATGGCCCTATTGTGATGTCATCATGCCAATGTTAAGTCTATGGGAGCGAAACATTTTTAGTGTTTTATTAATGACTCAAAAAGTATAGAAGTTGCAAAGATGAAAAATACATTGCACAGGTGTCCTAAGTAAGACCTACGCAAAGCAGTTTGAATGAAGTTTCTACGTTAAACGGTTGAGGCCGCATTAAGTGTGTTAGAAGAATAATAATAACTAGATAATGTAATTCCAGGGAATTACGTGTGCATTGAAAATGCAAAGTGTAGTTGGATAAGGTGGAGTTTGTTACAAATAATTGCATTATGATATTGGTAGCTAGGTTTTTAGTAGGATAACTATGGTAGTGGTGAGGACTTTTATTTTGAAACAGATGTGGACTGAGGAAACAGTTTGCGGGAGTCATAGTTGATGACAACTGTAATATGGAAATTTTATAATAGTGAGGAATTGTCGTAAGGACTTTTATTTTGAGACAGGTTTGGGCAGAGGAAACAGTTGGCGGAATTCATAGTCGAAAACAATTAGGAGTTGGAATGGCTGAACGGTTGATAAGTTCAGTAGCTTAAGTTACATTATTTGTAATTTGTCATAATGAGGACTGTCTGAAACTTTTGCTAGGCGGTTGCTATGGTGTTCTGGGTGGTTGCTACGGCGTTGCTAGGCGGTTGCTATGGTGTCTTGGGAGGTTGCTAGGGCATGCTAGGCAGTTGCTATGGTGTTTTGAGTGCTTGATAGGGCGTTGCTAGGTGGTCACTATGTGTTCTAGGTGGTTGCTAGGGCATTGCTAGGCGGTTGCCATGGTGTTCTGGGTGGTTGCTAGGGTGTTGCTAAGCGGTTGCTATGGTGTTCTTGGTGGTTACTAGGGCGTTGCTAGGCCGTTGCTATGGTGTTCTGGGTGGTTGCTAAGGCTTTGCTAGGCGGTTGCTATGGTGTTCTGGGTGGTTGCTAGGGCGTTGCTAGGCAGTTGCCATGATGTTCTGAGTGGATGTGGAAGGAAAGAAAGAAAATTGGTAGGGAGGAAGAATGGAAGGAAGGATGAAAGGCAGGATAGAAGGAAGTAAACTAGGAAAGAAAGAACGAATAAAGGAAGAAGGAATGAAGGAAAGAAATTGGAGGGAAAAAGAAAGAAGGAATGACAGAAAGAAGAAAAGAAGGAAGGAAAGCAGTAAGGAAGTTCTAGTCTCAAGAGAGCCAGATTGTAGTCTTAAAGCCTGAGAAACTGACAGTTACAGCAGGTGGTCAGAACATCTGGCACAAGATTCCACTTGATTAATGGCCCTATTGTGATGTCATAATACCAATGTTAAGTCTATGGGGGGAAAAAAATGTATAGTTTTTTATTAATAACTCAAAAAAGTATAAAAGTTACAAAGATGAAAAACACATTGCACAGGTGTCCTAAGTAAGACCTACGCAACGCAGTTTGAAGGAAGTTTCTACGTTAAACGGTTGAGGCCGCATTAAGTGTGTTAGAAGAAAATTAATAGTAATAATAATAATAATAAGAAGACCCGGATAACAATAGTGAGCATTTTCAATGCACACTAATAACTAGATAATGTAATTCCAGGGAATTCAAGTGCATTGAAAATGCAAAGTGTAGTTGCATAAGGTGGAGTTTGTTACAAATCAATGCATTTTGATATTGGAAGCTAGGTTTTTAGTAAGATAATTATGGTAGTCGTGAGGACTTTTATTTTGAAACTGATGTGGACTGAGGAAACGGTTTACGAGAGTCATTGTTGATGACAGCTGTCATATGGAAATTTTTTATAGTGAAATTTTTTAATAGTGAAGAATTGTAGGAGGGACTTTTCTTTTGAGACAGGTTTGGGCAGAGGAAACAGTTGGCGGAAGTCATAGTCGATAGCAATCAGGGGTTGGAATGGCTGAACGGTCGATAAGTTGAGTAGCTTAAAAAGTTACATTATTCTAATCAAATTTGTCAGAATGAGGACTGGCTAAAACTGTTGCTAGGCGGTTGCTATGGTGTTCCGTGTACTTGCGGGGGTGTTGCTAGGCAACTGCTATGGTGTTCTGGGTGGTTGCTAGGGCGTTGCTAGGCAGTTGATATGGTGTTCTGGGTGGTTGCTAGGTGGTTGCTTTGGTGTTCTGGGTGGTTGCTAGGGCGTTGCTAGGCAGTTGCTATGGTGTTCTGGGTGGTTGCTAGGCAGTTGCTAGGCAGTTGCTATGGTGTCGTGGCTGGTTGCTGGGGTGTGCTAAACAGTTGCTATGGTGTTTTGAGTGCTTGATAGGGCACTGCTAGGTGATTTCTATGTGTTCTAGGTGGTTAGTAGGGCATTGCTAGGCGGTTGCCATGGTGTTCTGAGTGGTTGCCAGGGCATTACTAGGTGTTTGCTATGTGTTCTGGTCGGTTTCTAGGGCATTGCTTGGTGGTTGCTATGGTGTTCTGAGTAATTGCTAGGGCGTTGGTAGGCAGTTGCTATAGTGTTTTGATTGGTTGCTAGGGCATTGCTAGGTGTTATGGGTGGGTGCTAGGGCGTTGCTTGGCGGTTGCTATGGTGTTCTGGGTGGTTGCTAGGGCGTTGTAACGTGGTTGCTATGGTGTTCTGGGTGGTTGCTATGGCGTTGCTATACAGTTGCTACGGTGTTCTGAGTGGTTGCTAGGGCATTCGTAGGTGGTTTCTATGGGGTTCTGGGGGGTTGCTCGGGCATTGCTAGGCAGTTGCTATGGTGTTTTGAGTGGTTGCTAAGGTGTTGCTAGGCGGTTGCAATGGTTTTCTGGGTGATTGCTAGGGCGTTGGTAGGCAGTTGGTGTTGTGTTCTGGGAGGTTGCTAGGGCGTTGCTAGGCAGTTGCTATTCTGTTCAGGGTGGTTGATAGGCGGTTGTTATGGTGTTCTGGGTGGTTGCTAGGACGTTGCTAGGCGGTTGCTATGGTGTTCTGGGTGGTGGCTAGGGCGTTGCTAGGCAGTTGCTCTGCTGTTCTGGGTGGTTGCTAGGCAGTTGCCATGGTGTTCTGGGTGGTTGCAAGGGCATTGCTAGGCGGTTGCCATGGTGTTTTGGGTGGTTGCTAGGGTGTTGCTAGGCGGTTTCTATGGTGTTCTGGGTGGTTGCTAGGGCATTGCTAGGCAGTTGCTATGGTGTTCTGGGTGGTTGCTAGGGCGTTGCTATGGTGTTCTGGGTGGTTGCTAGGGCATTGCTAGGCGGTTGCTTTGGTGTTCTGGTTGGTTTCTAGGGAGTTGCTAGCGGTTGCTATGGTGTTCTGGGTGGTTGCTAGGGCGTTGCTAGGCAGGTGATATGGTGTTCCGGGTGGTTGCTAAGCGGTTTCTATGGTGTTCTGGGTGGTTTCTTGGGCGTTGCTAGGCAGTTGCTATGGTGTTCTGAATGGTTGCTAGTAAGGATCGACCGATATGGATTTTTTAGGGCCGATGCCGATATCGATTTTTTTCCATCATCCTTAGCCGATGACCGAATATGGACTGCCGATTTTCTTGGGCCGATATTTGTGGCCGATACCGCTTTTGCTCCCTCAATTTACATTAAGAAAAATGACACAAAGATAACAAATATCACAGGTCTTGAGTTAGACAAACATTTATTGAAAAGTTTCAACTAGCCATCGATGTGATGGCTGCTCCTCCCCAGTGAGAGAGAGACACACACACACACACACACACAAGCTGAGCAGATACTGACTGAAAAACTCCACTACCGCTGGATTGATAACGGCAGCAAACGGCTCTAAATACGTTTTCGCAAAACACTGACACAAATTAGTACTACATATAAAACATTTCTCTCATCATTTAAGTTCCTCTAGTACACGCTAAAGACCTCTCTGATAGCAGACATGGCTGCGCCACTCCGCTCTGAGGGAGAGAGCACACAGCAGGGCTGAAATTAACTTTTTTTCTTGGTAGCTCTGTGCTCCAAAGTTCAAAAAGTTAGGAGCTTGAGCAAAAATTTAGGAGCGCACAAGCCGAAATCAAAGAAGCACCGATGTATGTATTTTTTAATGTTTAAAGAAAGTACAATATAGCACTCCACATTAACAATACGACGGTCTCCAACAAATGACAATTATTAAACAATATGAGAGTCATGAGTTCATTGATTTACAAAGATTTCCACGACATTGGCTTTATGCCATATCTGGAGGCCAGGATTTAAAATTGGGTCTCCTTGCTCTCTGCCCTTCTATCCACCTCCTCACTGCGTGTGAGGCATCAAATATAATGTCCAGAGGTCCCTCCACACTGACCCCAATAAAATCTTAAATTGCGTAAGGGTTAATTGCAGATCTGACGTAAAGTCCTTTTTTTTTTGCCTCAATATTGCAATATGAATCAGTCCACAGTGGTAACTTTGCTATTTGTTGGCTTATTATAACATAAGCAGACTTAATAATGAGTTGGATATGTTTGTTTTAAGATAGCGTATGCCACACGCCCAGGCGCGCCTCTAGGACGAAAGATTGGTGGGGCCCAGAGCTCCCCTTACTAACCCTGACTTGCACGCAATCATTCGCATAATTGACAAACAATACTTCCAGGATTTTCCTGTCTTTTTTAATGTTTTTTTTTTTTTTTTTTGCGGTAACTTTTTCAAAAAGTGACAATGAAAGTTGCAATGTCTTGGCAATTTATTTTTTTTGTCCGCGAGAAATCTGCGTGGATTGGTTGAATTTGCTTTAATAGTTGCAATCGCAACATGCAACTTCCTTGAGGGGATGAGCAATAGATTCACTCCGAGAACTCACCGGTGCGGTATGACACATTTCGGTACAGCGTCAATCATTAATCTGGAAGCGTAATTTCGTGCATTTAAATCAGCGTTAGTCAGAATTGCACTTACACGTTTTAAATGGTCTTATACACTGCCCGGCCAAAAAAAAAGTCGCACACTCAAATATTTAGTTGGAACCCCTGTAGCTTTGATTACAGTGCAAATTCATTTTGTCATTATTTTGAAAACTATATGCAATGCCAGAACATTTATTTTCGATCAGACATGCCATAAATTTTGGCCGCGATCTTGTCTTCTCGACATAATGGTTGAACCACGCGGTGGTCTTTCTACAGCACATCCCAATAACTTTTACTGTGTCTAAGATCAGGACTTTGTGGTGGCAAATATGTTTGTGAAAATGATTCCTCATACTTGTTTTTGCTTTCATGGATTTCTTTGCTAAATACAGGCCAATAAGTTGCCTGTTCTGAAATACTGTAACATCTTTTGCACCAGCAAGGGATGTGTCTTCCGACATGATTTAATGAGAAATGAGTAGCGATGCGCTTCATCAGTCAGGGGACAAATGATTATTGCCAGCTGAAACATATTAGTAACCGCAATAATGATCCAATTCTAGAATTTGTTCATTAATTTCCAAACGGTGACTTTTTTTTTGGCCGGGCAGTGTATTTTATTTGCACAAACCGATCATGAAGCGCCAGTTAAATCACTTGATGTGTGGAAAAGGTCGCGCAGACGTTTGAGAGCAGTTTGTCTTTCATAAAGCGTTGAACAATTTTTGAGTGGCCAGAAAAAAATTTTTAGATCTGAATTTATAACATTATTTAGTCGCCAATAGATCTCACGGAGAAAGAAGCCGTAGCTTCCATTGCTGGAGGATTATTGTCAAAATTGGAAAACGTGTTAATAATGGAAAATAACTGAGTACAAGCCAGGAACAATCCTTGACGCAAAGGCATGGTCCGGGCTCCACCAATTATCACTTCCAGAGACGCCACTGCACACGCAATTGTCTTCTAATTTCGGCATTTTCAGGAAAACGTTGCGTGTACTTTGCAAATATACAGTATTAACGTTTATTGGACTAAAGACGCGCTGTAAAAAATGTTAATGATTTTTGCAGAAAGGGTACTGAAGATATGAGCGAAGAAACCGAGACGGAGATTTTAAGGCTGCGGCAAATGCCGAGCCGCGAGGCAGCATATTTTGATAAGTTGTAACTATAAACAGAAATACGGATCTACTCGTTTACGCACAGGTGTCACAGTATTTTCTGCGTTTCGTGCTTTCTCCATGTTCGGAAGGACGTTCACGTTTAAAGTGTTTGGACTCAGTAGATAATGCGCTGTTAACAGCGAGATTCGGGCCATTATCTTTACAGTGAACACGGTGCACTTCACCTTCTTATAACCTCAGCCATTCAACATTTTGATGCAACTCTTTGCGAAAATAATCAACTGATTTCGCTGCCGCTTCATCCGAATCACCGTCATGATTTTCAGTTTCAGTAACTACTGATTCCGACTCGACTTTTTAACGTGAACGGTACCAAAAAAAAAGAAGTCTTCCATCGCTTTTCGTTTCATTTTCAGTCCAAATCTTGTGCATAGCTACAACAGTAACTCTCATTCCCGCGAAATGGTTTGACAGCTAATATGAACCATTCTAGAATCTGTACTGAGGTTTAGGACGTCAACCTCCCCTTTGATTGTTCAGAATGGTCCGTGCCAGCTCGAGGGAACACACTGGGTGCGCTCGGCTGCGGTATGTCCAGTAGATTCATGCACTGCTCCGAGGCATACGCCCATCTCTATTTAAACTGCAGCGGCGGCTGGCATGCCTTCTGACTACCAAATGTACCCGAAAAGAGGCGATTAATTGGGGGAAAAAGCGGTCGCACAGGTGCAACTATTTTAATTCGAAAGTCGCACAGTCTTAATTTTGTTCGCAATTTCGAGCCCTCCACATACACACACGACAAGAAACGTAACGCATTTAACCTCACCCCGGTGTTCGCTGAATTAAACTCCAACGAACACCATGACAACATTGACATTACTTAATCCTTAAACCGGTGTTCGTTACATCTGTACATATTAGCCCACAACTATGTCAACATCTCCCTAAATACAATGGTAAGCACTTTTAAAGACGAAGCATTCAGCAGCATTCCCGTTTTACTGACCCACAAACTTAACTTTGTTTGCAAGCACGTGTAGCCTACTAATTGGCAATTACTTGGCATTCATGTTTCCAATTTCAAAGTGGGTGGCAATATTTCGAGTAAGTTTAACAGTGAGAGGCTAATAGAAATTTTAAAACACCTTGTTCTGAAGCAGCCATTGCGTTCACCACTCTTCCAGTGGGGGAGGGGTAATGCGTCTGCATGTGCTACAGGGTCTTCCGGCAACACAAAGCTGCCCCTGGATGCCTGACTGTAAATCATGCCACGGAAATATAAATCGGCAAACCCAGGCGCGAATCAGCCGATGCCGATTCTGGTAAAAAATGCAAATATCGGCCTAATATATCGGCCGGCCGATGTATCGGTCGATCCTTAGTTGCTAGACGGTTGCTATGGTGTTCTAGGTGGTTGCTAAGGCGTTAGTAGGCAGTTGCTATGGTGTTCTGGGTGGATGCTAGGGCATTGCTAGGTGGTTGCTATGGTGTTCTGGGTGGTTGCAAGGGCCTTGCTAGGCAGTTGCCATGGTGTTTTGGGTGGTTGCTAGGGCGTTGCAACGCAGTTTTTATGGTGTTCTCGGTGGTTGCTAGGGAGTTGCTAGGCAGTTGCTATGGTGTTCTGGGTGGTTGCTGCGGCGTTGCTATGGTGTTCTGGGTGGTTGCTAGGGCGTTGCTAGGCGGTGGCAATGTTGTTCTGGGTGGTTGCTGGAGCGTTGCTTGGCTGTTGCTATGGTGTTCTCAATATTTGTTTGGGCATTGCTAGACAGTTGATATGTTGTTCTTGTTGTTGCTTGGGCGTTGATGTGTATTGTTTGGGGATCGGGTGAAAACTGGGAGAAGTAGCTTACCGTGCGATTATGAAAGAATTTGGAATAATACCACGGAAGGTAGGAGGGAATGAAGGAACTAATGAGGGAAGTAAGGAAAGAAGGAATATAGGAAAAAAAGAAGGAAATCAAAGGAAGGCAGGAAAGAACAAAGGAAAGAAGGCGAGGATGAATGGAAAGAAACAGAGGAATTAAGGAAAGAAGGAAGTAAGGAAGGAAGGAAAGGAAGAAGGGAAGAAGAAGGATATAAGTAAAGTTGGAAGGAAGGAAGGAAAGTAAGAAGAGAAGGAAGTGAGGAAAAAGAAATGAAAAACAGAAGGAAATACAGAAGGAAGGAAAGAAAAAGTAAAGAAATAAAGAGGGAAGGAAAGAGAGGGAAAGCAGAAAGAAGAAAGGAAGAAAGATAGGAAGGAAAGTAGGTATGAAGGAAGGAAAGAAGGCATGATAGAAGGAAAGACAAACTAAGGAAGGTAGGAAAGAAAATTGGTAGGGAGGAAGAATGGGAGGAAGGATGAAAGGTAGGATAGAAGAAAGTAAAGTAGGAAAGAAGGAACGAATAAAGGAAGGAAGGAACGAAGGAAAGAAATAGGAGGGGATAAGAAAGAAGGAATGACAGAAAATAGAAGGAAGGAAAGCAGTAAGGAAGCTGTAGTCTCAAGAGAGCCAGATTGTAGTCTTACAGCCTGAGAAACTGACAGTTACAGCAGGTGGTCAGAACATCTGGCACAAGATTCCATTTGCTTAATGGCCCTATTGTGATGTCATAATGCCAATGTTAAGTCTATCAGGCCTACCAAAGAAAACGTAGCCTCAGCACACAAAAACTTTGATATGCCTACATTAATCGCGGAAATTGCAACAGAAAAATAATACCCCGCAACCGAAACTGCAAAAACCGCAACATAAACTGTTGACTCGTAGCATAAGACTATGAAACTGAAACATCTTCTATCGCATACGTCTTTGCCATTGACTGCGCTTGCGCGTACCGGCCCAGGCTGCTTTCAGAGATTGCGGAATCAGGCGTGTCTCCTTCGGTTGGCAAGTAAAACTTCCAAATATTACGTTATTGTTAATGCAGATGTTTAACAATGAATTGTAAGACGTAGCTGTTACATCCACATTCTCGTACATTGGCTTATTTTAGCATGTCACCCTGCCGAAAATGAACGATGCACTGTCGATTTCGCTATAGTCTTAGAGCTGCCAACTTGACGACTTTCTCGCTAAATCTGGCGACTTTCCAAATCGGGATTGTTTGTCCAATCAAGACGTATGTATACGTCTTGAGAAAGTCGTCAAGTTGGCAACTCTAAGACTAAAGCGAAATCGACAGTGCATCGTTCATTTTCGGCGGGGTGACATGCTAAAATAAGCGAATTTACGAGAATGTGGACGTAACAGCTACGTCTTACAATTCATTGTTAAACATCTGCATTAACAATAACGTCATATTTGGAAGTTCTACTTGCCAACCGAAGGAGACACACCTGATTCCGCTATCTCTGAAAGCAGCCTGGGCCGGTACGCGCAAGCGCAGTAAATGGCAAAGACGGATGCGAAAGAAGATGTTGCAGTTTCATAGTCTTATGCTACGAGTCAACAGTTTATGTTGCGGTTTTTGCAGTTTCGGTAGCGGGGTATTATTTTTCTGTTGCAATTTCCGCGATTAATGTAGGCATTTCAAAGTTTTTGTGTGCTGAGGCTACGTTTTCTTTGGTAGGCCTGTCTATGGGGGGAAAAAATGTATAGTTTTTTATTTATAACTCAAAAAGTATAAAAGTTACAAAGATGAAAAATACATTGCACAGGTGTCCTAAGTAAGACCTACGCAACGCAGTTTGAATGAAGTTTCTACGTTAAACGGTTGAGGCCGCATTAAGTGTGTTAGAAGAATAATAATAATAACTAGATAATGTAATTCCAGGAAATTACGTGTGCATTGAAAATGCAAAGTGTAGTTGCATAAGGTGGAGTTTGTAACATATCATTGCATTATGATATTGGTAGCTACGTTTTTAGTAGGATAATTTTGGTAGTGGTGAGGACTTTTATTTTGAAACAGATGTGGACTGAGGAAACAGTTTGCGGGAGTCATAGTTGATGACAACTGTCATATGCGAATTTTTAATAGTGACATTTTTTAATAGTGAAGAATTGTAGTAAGGACTTATATTTTGAGACAGGATTGGGCAGAAGAAACAGTTGCCGGAAGTCATAGTCGAAAACAATCAGGAATTGGAATGGCTGAAAGGTTGATAAGTTGAGTAGTTTAAAAAGTTACATTTTTTTATTGTAATTTCACATAATGAGGACTGGCTGTAACAGTCGTTAGGCAGTTGCTATGGTGTTCTGTGTACTTGTGAGGGTGTTGCTAGGCAGCTGCTATTGTGTTCTGGGTGGTTGCTAGGGCATTGCTAGGCAGTTGCAATGGTGTTCTGGGTGGTTGCTAGGGCCTTGCTAAGCGGTTGCTATGGTGTTCTGAGTGGTTGATAGGGCGTTGCTAGGCGATTGCTATGGTGTTCTGGGTGGTTGCTAGGCGGTTGCTATGGCGTTCTGGGTGGTTGCTAGAGCGTTGCTATGGGGTTCTGGGTGGTTGCTAGGCGGTTGCTATGGCATTCTGGGTGGTTGCTAGGGCTTTGCTAAGCAGTTGCTATGATGTTCTGGGTGGTTGCTAGGGCGTTGCTAGGTGGTTGCTATGGTGTTCTGGGTGGTTGCTAGGGCGTTGCTAGGCAGTTGCTATAGTGTTCTGGGTGGTTGTTAGGGTGGTTGCTATGGCATTCTGGGTGGTTGCTAGGGCATTGCTCAGCAGTTGCTATGGTGTTCTGGGTGGTTGCTACGGCATTGCTAGGCGGTTGCTATGGTGTTCTGGGTGGTTGCTAGGGCGTTGCTAGGCAGTTGCTATAGTGTTCTGGGTGGTTGTTAGGGTGGTTGCTATGGCGTTCTGGGTGGTTGCTAGGGCATTGCTCAGCAGTTGCTATGGTGGTGTGGGTGGTTGCTACGGCATTGCTAGGCGGTTGCTATGGTGTTCTGGGTGGTTGATAGGGTGTTGTGAGGCGGTTGCTATGGTGTTCGGGGTGGTTGCTAGGTGGTTGCTTTGTTGTTCTGGGTGGTTGCTAGGGCGTTGCTAGGCGGTTGCTATGGTGTTCTGGGTGATTGCTCGGGCGTTGCTAGGCAGTTGCTATGGTGTTCTGGGTGGTTGCTAGGGCGTTGCTATGGTGTTCTGGGTGGTTGCTAGGGCGTTGCTAGTCAGTTGCTATGTTGTTCTGGATGGTTGATAGGCGGTTGCTCTGGTGTTCTGTGTGGTTGCTAGCATGTTGCTATGGTGTTCTGGGTGGTTGTTAGGCGGTTGCTATGGTGTTCTGGGTGGTTGCTAGGCGGTTGCTATGGTGTTCTGGGTGGTAGCTAGGCGGTTGCTGTGGTGTTCTGGGTGGTAGCTAGGTTGTTGCTAGGCAGTTGCTATGGTGTTCGGGGTGGTTGCTAGGCGGTTGCTATGGTGTTCTGGGTGGTTGCTCGGGTGTTGCTAGGCAGTTGCTATGGTGTTCTGGGTGGTTGCTAGGCGGTTGCTATGGTGTTCTGGGTGGTTGCTAGGCGGTTGCTATGGTGTTCTGGGTGGTTGCTCGGGTGTTGCTAGGCAGTTGCTATGGTGTTCTGGGTGGTTGATAGGCGGTTGCTATGGTGTTCTGGGTGGTTGCTAGGGTGTTGCTAGGCAGTTGCTATGGTGTTCTGATGGTTGCTAGGCGGTTGCTATGGTGTTCTGGGTGGTTGCTAGGGCGTTGCTAGGCAGTTGCTTTGGTGTTCTGGGTGGTTACTAGGGCGTTGCTATGGTGTTCTGGGTGGTAGCTAGGCGGTTGCTATTGTCTTCTGGGTGGTTGCTTGGCGGTTGCTATTGTGTTGTGGGTGGTTGCTAGGGCGTTGCTAGGCGGTTGCTATGGTGTTCTGGGTGGTTGTTAGGGTGTTGCTAGGCAGTTGCTATGGTGTTCTGGGTGGTTGCTAGGCGGTTGCTATGGTGTTCTGGGTGGTAGCTAGCGCGTTGCTAGGCAGTTGCTGTGGTGTTTTGGGTGGTTGCTAGGTGGTTGCTATGGTGTTCTGGGTGGTTGCTCGGGTGTTGCTAGGCAGTTGCTATGGTGTTCTGGGTGGTTGCTAGGCGGTTGCTATGGTGTTCTGGGTGGTTGCTAGGCGGTTGCTATGGTGTTCTGGGTGGTTGCTAGGCGGTTGCTATGGTGTTCTGGGTGGTTGCTCGGGGGTTGCTAGGCAGTTGCTATGGTGTTCTGGGTGGTTGATAGGCGGTTGCTATGGTGTTGTGGGTGGTTGCTAGGGTGTTGCTAGGCAGTTGCTTTGGTGTTCTGATGGTTGCTAGGCGGTTGCTATGGTGTTCTGGGTGGTTGCTAGGGCGTTGCTAGGCAGTTGCTTTGGTGTTCTGGGTGGTTACTAGGGCGTTGCTATGGTGTTCTGGGTGGTAGCTAGGCGGTTGTTTTTGTCTTCTGGGTGGTTGCTTGGCGGTTGCTATTGTGTTCTGGGTGGGTGCTAGGGCGTTGCTAGGCGGTTGCTATGGTGTTCTGGGTGGTTGTTAGGGTGTTGCTAGGCAGTTGCTATGGTGTTCTGGGTGGTTGCTAGGCGGTTGCTATGGTGTTCTGGGTGGTAGCTAGCGCGTTGCTAGGCAGTTGCTGTGGTGTTTTGGGTGGTTGCTAGGCGGTTGCTATGGTGTTCTGGGTGGTTGCTCGGGTGTTGCTAGGCAGTTGCTATGGTGTTCTGGGTGGTTGCTAGGCGGTTGCTATGGTGTTCTGGGTGGTTGCTAGGCGGTTGCTATGGTGTTCTGGGTGGTTGCTCGGGTGTTGCTTGGCAGTTGCTATGGTGTTCTGGGTGGTTGATAGGCGGTTGCTATGGTGTTCTGGGTGGTTGCTAGGGTGTTGCTAGGCGATTCTTATGGTGTTCTGTGTGGTTGCTAGGGTGTTGCTAGGCAGTTGCTATGGTGTTCTGGGTGGTTGCTAGGTGGTTGCTCTGGTGTTCTGGGTGGTTGCTAGGGCGTTGCTAGGCGGTTGCTATGGTGTTCTGGGTGGTTTCTCGGGCGTTGCTAGGCAGTTGTTATGGTGTTCTGGGTGGTTGCTAGGGCGTTGCTATGGTGTTCTGGGTGGTTGCTAGGGCGTTGCTAGGCAGTTGCTATGGTGTTCTGGATGGTTGCTAGGCGGTTGCTATGGTGTTCTGGGTGGTTGTTAGGCAGTTGCTCTGGTGTTCTGGGTGGTTGCTAGGCGGTTGCTATGGTGTTCTGGGTGGTTGCTAGGCGGTTGCTATGGTGTTCTGGGTGGTAGCTAGGCGGTTGCTGTGGTGTTCTGGGTGGTAGCTAGGTTGTTGCTAGGCAGTTGCTATGGTGTTCTGGGTGGTTGCTAGGCGGTTGCTATGGTGTTCTCGGTGGTTGCTAGGCGGTTGCTATGGTGTTCTGGGTGGTAACTAGGGCGTTGCTAGGCAGTTGCTATGGTGTTCTGATGATTGCTAGGCGGTTGCTATGGTGTTCTGGGTGGTTGCTAGGGCGTTGCTAGGCAGTTGCTTTGGTGTTCTGGGTGGTTACTAGGGCGTTGCTATGGTGTTCTGAGTGGTAGCTAGGCGGTTGCTATTGTGTTCTGGGTGGTTGCTTGGCGGTTGCTATTGTGTTCTGGGTGGTTGCTAGGGCGTTGCTAGGCAGTTGCTATGGTGTTCTGGGTGGTTGTTAGGGTGTTGCTAGGCAGTTGCTATGGTGTTCTGGGTGGTTGCTAGGCGGTTGCTATGGTGTTCTGGGTGGTAGGTAGCGCGTTGCTAGGCAGGTGCTGTGGTGTTTTGGGTGGTTGCTAGGCGGTTGCTATGGTGTTCTGGGTGGTTGCTCGGGTGTTGCTAGGCAGTTGCTATGGTGTTCTGGGTGGTTGCTAGGCGGTTGCTATGGTGTTCTGGGTGGTTGCTAGGCGGTTGCTATGGTGTTCTGGGTGGTTGCTCGGGTGTTGCTAGGCAGTTGCTATGGTGTTCTGGGTGGTTGATAGGCGGTTGCTATGGTGTTCTGGGTGGTTGCTAGGGTGTTGCTAGGCGATTCTTATGGTGTTCTGTGTGGTTGCTAGGGCGTTGCTAGGCAGTTGCTATGGTGTTCTGGGTGGTTGCTAGGCGGTTGCTAAGGTGTTCTTGGTGGTTGCTCGGGCGTTGCTAGGCAGTTGCTATGGTGTTTTGGGTGGTTGCTGGGCGGTTGCTATGGTGTTCTGGGTGGTTGTTAGGGCGTTGCTAGGCAGTTGCTATGGTGTTCTGGGTGGTTGCTAGGCAGTTGCTATGGTGTTCTTGGTGGTTGTTAGGGCGTTGCTAGGCGGTTGCTCTGGTGTTCTGGGTGGTTGCTAGGGCGTTGCTAGGCAGTTGCTTTGGTGTTCTGAGTGGTTGCTTGGCGGTTGCTATGGTGTTCTGGGTGGTTGCTCGGGTGTTGCTAGGCAGTTGCTATGGTGTTCTGGGTGGTTGCTAGGCGGTTGCAATGGTGTTCTGGGTGGTTGCTAGGCGGTTGCTATGGTGTTCTGGGTGGTAACTAGGGCGTTGCTAGGCAGTTGCTATGGTGTTCTGATGGTTGCTAGGCGGTTGCTATGGTGTTCTGGGTGGTAGCTAGGCGGTTGCTATTGTGTTCTGGGTGGTTGCTTGTCGGTTGCTTTTGTGTTGTGTGTGGTTGCTAGGGCGTTGCTAGGCGGTTGCTATGGTGTTCTGGGTGGTTGTTAGGGTGTTGCTAGGCAGTTGCTATGGTGTTCTGCGTGGTTGCTAGGCGGTTGCTATGGTGTTCTGGGTGGTAGCTAGCGCGTTGCTAGGCAGTTGCTATGCTATTTTGGGTGGTTGCTAGGTGGTTGCTATGGTGTTCTGGGTGGTTGCTAGGGCGTTGCTAGGCAGTTGCTGTGGTGTTCTGAGTGGTTGCTTGGCGGTTGCTATGGTGTTCTGGGTGGTTGCTCAGGTGTTGCTAGGCAGTTGCTATGGTGTTCTGGGTGGTTGCTAGGCGGTTGCTATGGTGTTCTGGGTGGTTGCTAGGCGGTTGCTATGGTGTTCTGGGTGGTTGCTCGGGTGTTGCTAGGCAGTTGCTATGGTGTTCTGGGTGGTTGATAGGCGGTTGCTATGGTGTTCTGGGTGGTTGCTAGGGTGTTGCTAGGCGATTCTTATGGTGTTCTGTGTGGTTGCTAGGGCGTTGCTAGGCAGTTGCTATGGTGTTCTGGGTGGTTGCTAGGCGGTTGCTAAGGTGTTCTTGGTGGTTGCTCGGGCGTTGCTAGGCAGTTGCTATGGTGTTTTGGGTGGTTGCTGGGCGGTTGCTATGGTGTTCTGGGTGGTTGGTAGGGCATTGCTAGGCAGTTGCTATGGTGTTCTGGGTGGTTGCTAGGCAGTTGCTATGGTGTTCTTGGTGGTTGTTAGGGCGTTGCTAGGCGGTTGCTCTGGTGTTCTGGGTGGTTGCTAGGGCGTTGCTAGGCAGTTGCTTTGGTGTTCTGAGTGGTTGCTTGGCGGTTGCTATGGTGTTCTGGGGGTTGCTCGAGTGTTGCTAGGCAGTTGCTATGGTGTTCTGGGTGGTTGCTAGGCGGTTGCAATGGTGTTCTGGGTGGTTGCTAGGCGGTTGCTATGGTGTTCTGGGTGGTTGCTCAGGTGTTGCTAGGCAGTTGCTATGGTGTTTTGGGTGGTTGATAGGCGGTTGCTATGGTGTTCTGGGTGGTTGCTAGGGTGTTGCTAGGCGATTCTTATGGTGTTCTGTGTGGTTGCTAGGGCGTTGCTAGGCAGTTGCTATGGTGTTCTGGGTGGTTGCTAGGCGGTTGCTAAGGTGTTCTTGGTGGTTGCTAGGGCGTTGCTAGGCAGTTGCTATGGTGTTCTGGGTGGTTGCTAGGCGGTTGCTAAGGTGTTCTTGGTGCTTGCTCGGGCGTTGCTAGGCAGTTGCTATGGTGTTTTGGGTGGTTGCTGGCCGGTTGCTATGGTGTTCTGGGTGGTTGTTAGGGCGTGGCTAGGCAGTTGGTATGGTGTTCTGGGTGGTTGCTAGGCAGTTGCTATGGTGTTCTTGGTGGTTGTTAGGGCGTTGCTTGGCGGTTGCTCTGGTGTTCTGGGTGGTTGCTAGGGCGTTGCTAGGCAGTTGCTTTGGTGTTCTGAGTGGTCGCTTGGCGGTTGCTCTGGTGTTCTGGGTGGTCGCTCGGGTGTTGCTAGGCAGTTGCTATGGTGTTCTGGGTGGTTGCTAGGCGGTTGCAATGGTGTTCTGGGTGGTTGCTAGGCGGTTGCTATGGTGTTCTGGGTGGTAACTAGGGCGTTGCTAGGCAGTTGCTATGGTGTTCTGATGGTTGCTAGGCGGTTGCTATGGTGTTCTGGGTGGTTGCTAGGGCGTTGCTAGGCAGTTGCTTTGGTGTTCCGGGTGGTTACTAGGGCGTTGCTATGGTGTTCTGGGTGGTAGCTAGGCGGTTGCTATTGTGTTCTGGGTGGTTTCTTGGCGGTTGCTATTGTGTTCTAGGTGGTTGCTAGGGCGTTGCTAGGCGGTTGCTATGGTGTTCTGGGTGGTTGTTAGGGTGTTGCTAGGCAGTTGCTATGGTGTTCTGGGTGGTTGCTAGGCGGTTGCTATGGTGTTCTGGGTGGTAGCTAGCGCGTTGCTAGGCAGTTGTTATGTTTTTTTGGGTGGTTGCTAGGTGGTTGCTATGGTGTTCTGGGTGGTTGCTAGGGCGTTGCTAGGCAGTTGCTGTGGTGTTCTGGGTGGTTGCTAGGCGGTTGCTATGGTGTTCTGGGTGGTTGCTCGGGTGTTGGTAGGCTGTTGGTATGGTGTTCTGGGTGGTTGCTAGGCGGTTGCTATGGTGTTCTGGGTGGTTGCTAGGGGGTTGCTATGGTGTTCTGGGTGGTTGCTCGGGTGTTGCTAGGCAGTTGCTATGGTGTTCTGGGTGGTTGATAGGCGGTTGCTATGGTGTTCTGGGTGGTTGCTAGGGTGTTGCTCAGCGATTCTTATGGTGTTCTGTGTGGTTGCTCGGGCGTTGCTAGGCAGTTGCTATGGTGTTCTGGGTGGTTGCTAGGTGGTTGCTAAGGTGTTCTTGGTGGTTGCTCGGGCGTTGCTAGGCAGTTGCTATGGTGTTTTGGGTGGTTGCTGGGCGGTTGCTATGGTGTTCTGGGTGGTTGTTAGGGCGTTGCTAGGCAGTTGCTATGGTGTTCTGGGTGGTTGCTAGGCAGTTGCTATGGTGTTCTTGGTGGTTGTTAGGGGGTTGCTAGGCGGTTGCTCTGGTGTTCTGGGTGGTTGCTAGGGCGTTGCTAGGCAGTTGCTTTGGTGTTCTGAGTGGTTGTTTGGCGGTTGTTTTGGTGTTCTGGGTGGTTGCTCAGGTGTTGCTAGGCAGTTGCTATGGTGTTCTGGGTGGTTGCTAGGCGGTTGCAATGGTGTTCTGGGTGGTTGCTAGGCGGTTGCTATGGTGTTCTGGGTGGTTGCTCGGGTGTTGGTAGGCAGTGGCTATGCTGTTCTGGGTGGTTGATAGGCGGTTGCTATGGTGTTCTGGGTGGTTGCTAGGGTGTTGCTAGGCGATTCTTATGGTGTTCTGTGTGGTTGCTAGGGCGTAGCTAGGCAGTTGCTATGGTGTTCTGGGTGGTGGCGAGGCGGTTGCTAGGGTGTTCTTGGTGGTTGCTAGGGCGTTGCTAGGCAGTTGCTATGGTGTTTTGGGTGGTTGCTGGGCGGTTGCTATGGTGTTCTGGGTGGTTGTTAGGGCGTTGCTAGGCAGTTGCTATGGTGTTCTGGGTGGTTGCTAGGCAGTTGCTATGGTGTTCTTGGTGGTTGTTAGGGCGTTGCTAGGCGGTTGCTCTGGTGTGCTGGGTGGTTGCTAGGGCGTTGCTAGGCAGTTGCTTTGGTGTTCTGAGTGGTTGCTTGGCATTTGCTATGGTGTTTTGGGTGGTTGCTAGGGCGTTGCTTGGCAGTTGCTATAGTGTTCTGGGTGGTTGCTAGGCAGTTGCTATGGTGTTTTGGGTGGTTGCTAGGCAGTTGCTTTGGTGTTCTGAATATTTGCTTGGGCATTGCTCGACAGTTGCTATGTTGTTCTTGTTGTTGCTAGGGCGTTGATGTGTCTTGTTTGGGGATCGAGTGAAAACTGGGAGAAGTAGTGAACCGTACGATTACGACATTATTTGGAATATTAACAAGGAAGGAGGGAAAGAAGGAACTAATGAGGGAAGTAAGGAAAGAAGGAATATAGGAAAAAAAGAAGGAAATCAAAGGAAGGCAGGAAAGAACAAAGGAAAGAAGGCGAGGATGGATGGAAAGAAACAGAGGAATGAAGGAAAGAAGGAAGTAAAGAAGGAAGGAAAGGAAGAAGGGAAGAAGAAGGATTTAAGTAAAGATAGAAGGAAGGAAGGAAGGAAGTGAGGAAGAAGAAATGAAAAACAGAAGGAAAGAGAGAAGGAAGGAAAGAAAAAGTAAAGAAAGGAATAGGGAAGGAAAGAGAGGGAAAGCAGAAAGAAGAAAGGAAGAAAGATAAGAAGCATATGAAGGAATGAAAGAAGGCATGATGGAAGGGAAGAAAAACTAAGGAAGGTTGCAAAGAAAATTGGTAGGGAGGAAGAATGGGAGGAGGGATGAAAGGAAGGAGAGAAGGGAGTAAAGTAGGAAAGAAGGAACGAATAAAGGAAGGAAGGAACGAAGGAAAGAAATAGCAGGGAAAAAGAAAGAAGGAATGACAGAAAATAGAAGGAAGGAAAGCAGTAAGGAAGCTGTAGTCTCAAGAGAGCCAGATTGTTGTATTACAGCCTGCGAAACTGACAGTTACAGCAGGTGGTCAGAACACCTAGCACAAGATTCCATTTGCTTCATGGCCCTATTGTGATGTCATAATGCCAATGTTAAGTCTATGGGGGGAAAAAATTTATAGTTTTTTATTAATAACTCAAAAAGTATAAAAGTTACAAAGATGAAAAATACATTGCACAGGTGTCCTAAGTAAGACCTACGCAACGCAGTTTGAATGAAGTTTCTACGTTAAACGGTTGAGGCCGCATTAAGTGTGTTAGAAGAATAATAATAACTAGATAATGTAATTCCAGGGAATTACGTGTGCATTGAAAATGCAAAGTGTAGTTGGATAAGGTGGAGTTTGTTACAAATAATTGCATTATGATATTGGTAGCTAGGTTTTTAGTAGGATAACTATGGTAGTGGTGAGGACTTTTATTTTGAAACAGATGTGGACTGAGGAAACAGTTTGCGGGAGTCATAGTTGATGACAACTGTCATATGGAAATTTTTAATAGTGACATTTTTTAATAGTGAAGAATTGTAGTAAGGAGTTATATTTTGAGACAGGATTGGGCAGAAGAAACAGTTGCCGGAAGTCATAGTCGAAAACAATCAGGAGTTGGAATGGCTGAAAGGTTGATAAGTTGAGTAGCTTAAGAAGTTACATTTTTTTTATTGTAATTTGACATAATGAGGACTGGCTGTAACAGTTGTTAGGCAGTTGCTATGGTGTTCTGTGTACTTGTGAGGGTGTTGCTAGGCAGCTGCTATCGTGTTCTGGGTGGTTGCTCGGGCATTGCTAGGCAGTTGCTATGGTGTTCTGGGTGGTTGCTAGGCGGTTGCTATGGTGTTCTGGGTGGTTGCTAGGGCGTTGCTAGGCAGTTGCTATGGTGTTCTGGGTGGTTGCTAGGCAGATGCTATGGTGTTCTGGGTGGGTGCTAGGGCGTTGCTAGGCAGTTGCTATGGTGTTTTGGGTGGTTGCTAGGCAGTTGCTATGGTGTACTGGGTGGTTGCTGGGGCGTTGCTAGGCAGTTGCTATGGTGTTCTGGGTGGTTGCTAGGTGGTTGCTATGGTGTTCTGGGTGGTTGTTAGGGCGTTGCTAGGCAGTTGCTTTGGTGTTCCAGGTAGTTGCTAGGCGGTTGCTATGGTTTTCTGGGTGGTTGCTAGGGTATTGCTAGGCGGTTGCTATGGTGTACCTGGTGGTTGTTAGGGCGTTGCTAGGCAGTTGCTTTGGTGTGCTGAGTGGTTGCTAGGCAGTTGCTATGGTGTTCTTGGTGGTTGCTAGGGCGTTGCTAGGCGGTTGCTATGGTGTTCTGGGTGGGTGCTAGGGCATTGCTAGGCAGTTGCTATGGTGTTCTGGGTGGTTGCTAGGGCGTTGCTAGGCGGTTGCTATGGTGTTCTGGGTGGTTGCTAGGGTGTTGCTAGGGGGTTGTTATGATGTTCTGGTTGGTTGTTAGGCGGTTGCTATGGTGATCTGGGTGGTTGCTAGGGCGTTGCTAGGCAGTTGTTATGGTGTTTTGGGTGGTTGCTAGGCGGTTGCTATTGTGTTATGTGTTGTTGGTAGGGCGGTGGTATGCAGTTGGTTTGGTGTTCCGGGTAGTTGCTAGGCGGTTGCTATGGTGTTCTGGGTGGTTGCTAGGGCGTTGCTAGGCAGTTGCTATTGTGTTCCGGGTAGTTGCTAGGCGGTTGCTATGGTGTTCTGGGTGGTTGCTAGGGTATTGCTAGGCGGTTGCTATGGTGTACCTGGTGGTTGTAAGGCGTTGCTAGGCAGTTGATTTGGTGTTCTGGGTGGTTGCTAGGGCGTTGCTAGGCGGTTGCTATGGTGTTCTGGGTGGTTGCTAGGGCATTGCTAGGCAGTTGCTATGGTGTTCTGGGTGTTTGCTAGGGCGTTGCTGGGTGGTTGCTATGGTGTTCTGGGTGGTTGCTAGGGCGTTGCTCGGAAGTTGCATTGGTGTTCTGGGTGGTTGCTAGGCGGTTGCTGTGGTGTTCTGGGTGGTTGCTAGGGCGTTGCTAGGCGATTCCTATGGTGTTCTGGGTGGTTGCTAGGGCGTTGCTAGGCAGTTGCTATGGTGTTCTGGGTGGTTGCTAGGCGGTTGCTAGGCAGTTGCTATGGTGTTCTGGGTGGTTGCTAGGCGGTTGCTAAGGTGTTCTTGGTGGTTGCTAGGGCAATGCTAGGCAGTTGCTATGGTGTTTTGGGTGGTTGCTATGGTGTTCTGGGTGGTTGCTAGGGCGTTGCTAGGCAGTTGCTATGGTGTTCCGGGTAGTTGCTAGGCGGTTGCTATGGTGTTCTGGGTGGTTGCTAGGGTATTGCTAGGCGGTTGCTATGGTGTACCTGGTGGTTGTAAGGCGTTGCTAGGCAGTTGATTTGGTGTTCTTGGTGGTTGCTAGGGCGTTGCTAGGCGGTTGCTATGGTGTTCTGGGTGGTTGCTAGGGCATTGCTAGGCAGTTGCTATGGTGTTCTGGGTGGTTGCTAGGGCGTTGCTAGGCGGTTGCTATGGTGTTCTGGGTGGTTGCTAGGGCGTTGCTAGGTAGTTGCAATGGTGTTCTGGGTGGTTGCTAGGCGGTTGCTATGGTGTTCTGGGTGGTTGCTAGGGCGTTGCTAGGCGATTCCTATGGTGTTCTGGGTGGTTGCTAGGGCGTTGCTAGGCAGTTGCTATGGTGTTCTGGGTGGTTGCTAGGCGGTTGCTAGGCAGTTGCTATGGTGTTCTGGGTGGTTGCTAGGCGGTTGCTAAGGTGTTCTTTGTGGTTGCTAGGGCGTTGCTAGGCAGTTGCTATGGTGTTTTGGGTGGTTGCTATGGTGTTCTGGGTGGTTGCTAGGGCGTTGCTAGGCAGTTGCTTTGGTGTTCTGAGTGGTTGCTTGGCGGTTGCTATGGTGTTTTAGGTGGTTGCTAGGGCGTTGTTTGGCAGTTGCTATAGTGTTCTGGGTGGTTGCTAGGCAGTTGCTATGGTGTTTTGGGTGGTTGCTAGGCGGTTGCTATGGTGTTCTGAATATTTGCTTGGGCATTGCTCGACAGTTGCTATGTTGTTCTTGTTGTTGCTAGGGCGTTGATGTGTCTTGTTTGGGGATCGAGTGAAAACTGGGAGAAGTAGTGAACCGTACGATTACAAAATTATTTGGAATATTAACAAGGAAGGAAGGAGGGAAAGAAGGAACTAATGATGGAAGTAAGGAAAGAAGGAATATAGGAAAAAAAGAAGGAAAACAAAGGAAGGCAGGAAAGAACAAAGGAAAGAAGGCGAGGATGGATGGAAAGAAACAGAGGAATGAAGGAAAGAACGAAGTAAAGAAGGAAGGAAAGGAAGAAGGGAAAAAGAAGGATTTAAGTAAAGATAGAAGGAAGGAAGGAAGTGAGGAAGAAGAAATGAAAAACAGAAGGAAAGAGAGAAGGAAGGAAAGAAAAAGTAAAGAAAGGAAGAGGGAAGGAAAGAGAGGGAAAGCAGAAAGAAGAAAGGAAGAAAGATAAGAAGGATATGAAGGAATGAAAGAAGGCATGATGGATGGAAAGAAAAACTAAGGAAGGTTGGAAAGAAAATTGGTAGGGATGAAGAATGGGAGGAAGGATGAAAGGCAGGGTAGAAGGAAGTAAAGTAGGAAACAAGGAACGAATAAAGGAAGGAAGGAACGAAGGAAAGAAATAGGAGAGAAAAAGAAAGAAGGAATGACAGAAAATAGAAGGAAGGAAAGCAGTAAGGAAGCTGAAGTCTCAAGAGAGCCAGATTGTAGTATTACAGCCTGAGAAACTGACAGTTACAGCAGGTGGTCAGAACACCTGGCACAAGATTCCATTTGCTTAATGGCCCTATTGTGATGTCATAATGCCAATGTTAAGTCTATGGGGGGAAAAAATTTATAGTTTTTTATTAATAACTCAAAAAGTATAAAAGTTACAAAGATGAAAAATACATTGCACAGGTGTCCTAAGTATGACCTACGCTACGCAGTTTGAATGAAGTTTCTACAATAAACGGTTGAGGCCGCATTAAGTGTGTTAGAAGAATAATAATAATAACAACTAGATAATGTAATTCCAGGGAATTACGTGTGCATTGAAAATGCAAAGTGTACTTGCATAAGGTGGAGTTTGTAACATATCATTGCATTATGATATTGGTAGCTACGTTTTTAGTAGGATAATTATGGTAGTGGTAAGGACTTTTATTTTGAAACAGATGTGGACTGAGGAAACAGTTTGCGGGAGTCATAGTTGATGACAACTGTCATATGGAAATTTTTAATAGTGACATTTTTTAATAGTGAAGAATTGTAGTAAGGAGTTATATTTTGAGACAGGATTGGGCAGAAGAAACAGTTGCCGGAAGTCATAGTCGAAAACAATCAGGAGTTGGAATGGCTGAAAGGTTGATAAGTTGAGTAGCTTAAAAAGTTACATTTTTTTTATTGTAATTTGACATAATGAGGACTGGCTGTAACAGTTGTTAGGCAGTTGCTATGGTGTTCTGTGTACTTGTGAGGGTGTTGCTAGGCAGCTGCTATCGTGTTCTGGGTGGTTGCTAGGGCATTGCTAGGCAGTTGCTATGGTGTTCTGGGTGGTTGCTAGGCGGTTGCTATGGTGTTCTGGGTGGTTGCTAGGGCGTTGCTAGGCAGTTGCTATGGTGTTCTGGGTGGTTGCTAGGCAGTTGCTATGGTGTTCTGGGTGGTTGCTAGGGCGTTGCTAGGCAGTTGCTATGGTGTTTTGGGTGGTTGCTAGGCAGTTGCTATGGTGTACTGGGTGGTTGCTGGGGCGTTGCTAGGCAGTTGCTATGGTGTTCTGGGTGGTTGCTAGGTGGTTACTATGGTGTTCTGGGTGGTTGCTAGGGCGTTGCTAGGCAGTTGCTATGGTGTTCCAGGTAGTTGCTAGGCGGTTGCTATGGTTTTCTGGGTGGTTGCTAGGGTATTGCTAGGCGGTTGCTATGGTGTACCTGGTGGTTGTTAGGGCGTTGCTAGGCAGTTGCTTTGGTGTGCTGAGTGGTTGCTAGGCAGTTGCTATGGTGTTCTTGGTGGTTGCTAGGGCGTTGCTAGGCGGTTGCTATGGTGTTCTGGGTGGTTGCTAGGGCATTGCTAGGCAGTTGCTATGGTGTTCTGGGTGGTTGCTAGGGCGTTGCTAGGCGGTTGCTATGGTGTTCTGGGTGGTTGCTAGGGTGTTGCTAGGCGGTTGCTATGATGTTCTGGTTGGTTGCTAGGCGGTTGCCATGGTGATCTGGGTGGTTGCTAGGGCGTTGCTAGGCAGTTGCTATGGTGTTTTGGGTGGTTGCTAGGCGGTTGCTATGGTGTTATGGGTGGTTGCTAGGGCGTTGCTAGGCAGTTGCTATGGTGTTCTGGGTGGTTGCTAGGTGGTTGCTATGGTGTTCTGGGTGGTTGCTAGGGCGTTGCTAGGCAGTTGCTATGGTGTTCCGGGTAGTTGCTAGGCGGTTGCTATGGTGTTCTGGTTGGTTGCTAGGGGGTTGCTATGGTGTTCTGTGGGGTTGCTAGGGCGTTGCTAGGCAGTTGCTGTGGTGGTCGGGGTAGTTGCTGGGCGGTTGCTATGGTGTTCTGGGTGGTTGCTAGGGTATTGCTAGGCGGTTGCTATGGTGTACCTGGTGGTTGTAAGGCGTTGCTTGGCAGTTGATTTTGTGTTCTTGGTGGTTGCTAGGGGGGTGCTAGGCGGTTGCTGTGGTGTTCTGGGTGGTTGCTAGGGCATTGCTAGGCAGTTGCTATTGTGTTCTGGGTGGTTGCTAGGGCGTTGCTAGGCGGTTGCTATGGTGTTCTAGGTGGTTGCTAGGGCGTTGCTAGGTAGTTGCAATGGTGTTCTGGGTGGTTGCTAGGCGGTTGCTATGGTGTTCTGGGTGGTTGCTAGGGCGTTGGTAGGCGATTCGTATGGTGTTCTGGGTGGTTGCTAGGGCGTTGCTAGGCAGTTGCTATGGTGTTCTGGGTGGTTGCTAGGCGGTTGCTAGGCAATTGCTATGGTGTTCTGGGTGGTTGCTAGGCGGTTGCTAAGGTGTTCTTGGTGGTTGCTAGGGCGTTGCTAGGCAGTTGCTATGGTGTTTTGGGTGGTTGCTATGGTGTTCTGGGTGGTTGCTAGGGCGTTGCTCGGCAGTTGCTTTGGTGTTCTTAGTGGTTGCTTGGCGGTTGCTATGGTGTTTTGGGTGGTTGCTAGGGCGTTGTTTGGCAGTTGCTATAGTGTTCTGGGTGGTTGCTAGGCAGTTGCTATGGTGTTTTGGGTGGTTGCTAGGCGGTTGCTATGGTGTTCTGAATATTTGCTTGGGCATTGCTCGACAGTTGCTATGTTGTTCTTGTTGTTGCTGGGGCGTTGATGTGTCTTGTTTGGGGATCGAGTGAAAACTGGGAGAAGTAGTGAACCGTACGATTACGAAATTATTTGGAATATTAACAAGGAAGGAAGGAGGGAAAGAAGGAACTAATGATGGAAGTAAGGAAAGAAGGAATATAGGAAAAAAAGAAGGAAATCAAAGGAAGGCAGGAAAGAACAAAGGAAAGAAGGCGAGGATGGATGGAAAGAAACAGAGGAATGAAGGAAAGAAGGAAGTAAAGATAGAAGGAAGGAAGGAAGGAAGTGAGGAAGAAGAAATGAAAAACAGAAGGAAAGAGAGAAGGAAGGAAAGAAAAAGTAAAGAAAGGAAGAGGGAAGGAAAGAGAGGGAAAGCAGAAAGAAGAAAGGAAGAAAGATAAGAAGGATATGAAGGAATGAAAGAAGGCACGATGGAAGGAAAGAAAAACTAAGGAAGGTAGGAAAGAAAATTGGTAGGGAGGAAGAATGGGAGGAAGGATGAAAGGCAGGATAGAAGGAAGTAAAGTAGGAAAGAAGGAATGAATAAAGGAAGGAAGGAACGAAGGAAAGAAATAGGAGGGAAAAAGAAAGAAGGAATGACAGAAAATAGAAGGAAGGAAAGCAGTAAGGAAGCTGTAGTCTCAAGAGAGCCAGATTGTAGTCTTACAGCCTGAGAAACTGACAGTTACAGCAGGTGGTCAGAACACCTGGCACAAGATTCAATTTGCTTAATGGCCCTATTGTGATGTCATAATGCCAATGTTAAGTCTATGGGGGGAAAAAATTTATAGTTTTTTATTAATAACTCAAAAAGTATAAAAGTTACAAAGATGAAAAATACGTTGCACAGGTGTCCTAAGTAAGACCTACGCAACGCAGTTTGAATGAAGTTTCTACGATATACGGTTGAGGCCGCATTAAGTGTGTTAGAAGAATAATAATAATAATAATAATAATAACTAGATAATGTAATTCCAGGGAATTACGTGTGCATTGAAAATGCAAAGTGTAGTTGCATAAGGTGGAGTTTGTAACATATCATTGCATTATGATATTGGTAGCTACGTTTTTAGTAGGATAATTATGGTCGTGGTGAGGACTTTTATTTTGAAACAGATGTGGACTGAGGAAACAGTTTGCGGGAGTCATAGTTGATGACAACCGTCATATGGAAATTTTTAATAGTGACATTTTTAAATAGTGAAGAATTGTAGTAAGGACTTATATTTTGAGACAGGATTGGGCAGAAGAAACAGTTGCCGGAAGTCATAGTCGAAAACAATCAGGAGTTGGAATGGCTGAAAGGTTGATAAGTTGAGTAGCTTAAAAAAATACATTTTTTTATTGTAATTTGACATAATGAGGACTGGCTGTAACAGTTGTTAGGCAGTTGCTATGGTGTTCTGTGTACTTGTGAGGGTGTTGCAAGGCAGCTGCTATCGTGTTCTGGGTGGTTGCTAGGGCATTGCTAGGCAGTTGCAATGGTGTTCTGGGTGGTTGCTAGGGCCTTGCTAAGCGGTTGCTATGGTGTTCTGAGTGGTTGATAGGGCGTTGCTAGGCGATTGCTATGGTGTTCTGGGTGGTTGCTAGGCGGTTGCTATGGCGTTCTGGGTAGAGTGTTGCTATGGGGTTCTGGGTGGTTGCTAGGCGGTTGCTATGGCATTCTGCGTGGTTGCTAGGGCTTTGCTAAGCAGTTGCTATGATGTTCTGGGTGGTTGCTAGGGCGTTGCTAGGTGGTTGTTATGGTGTTCTTGGTGGTTGCTAGGGTGTTGCTAGGCAGTTGCTATGGTGTTCTGGGTGGTTGCTAGGGCGTTGCTAGGCAGTTGCTATGGTGTTCTGGGTGGTTGCTAGGGCATTGCTAGGCAGTTGCTATGGTGTTCTGGGTGGTTGTTAGGGTGGTTGCTATGGCGTTCTGGGTGGTTGCTAGGGCATTGCTAAGCAGTTGCTATGGTGTTCTGGGTGGTTGCTCCGGCGTTGCTAGGCGGTTGCTATGGTGTTCTGGGTGGTTGCTAGGGTGTTGCGAGGCAGTTGCTATGGTGTTCTGGGTGGTTGCTGGGTGGTTGCTATGGTGTTCTGGGTGGTTGCTAGGGCGTTGCTAGGCGGTTGCTATGGTGTTCTGGGTGGTTGCTCGGGCATTGCTAGGCGGTTGCTATGGTGTTCTGGGTGGTTTCTAGGGCGTTGCTATGGTGTTCTTGGTGGTGGCTAGGGCGTGGCTAGGGTGTTCTAGATGGTTGCTAGGCGGTTGTTATGGTGTTCTGGGTGGTTGGTAGGGTGTTACTATGATGTTCTGGGTGGTTGTTAGGCGGTTGCTCTGGTGTTCTGGGTGGTTGCTAGGCGGTTGCTATGGTGTTCTGGGTGGTAGCTAGGCGGTTGCTATGGTGTTCTGGGTGGTTGCTAGGTCGTTGCTATGCAGTTGCTATGGTGTTCTCGGTGGTTGCTAGTCGGTTGCTATGGTGTTCTGGGTGGTTGCTAGGCGGTTGCTATGGTGTTCTGGGTGGTTGCAAGGGCGTTGCTAGGCAGTTGCTATGGTGTTCTGATGGTTGCTATGCTGTTGCTATGGTGTTCTGGGTGGTTGCTAGGGCGTTGCTAGGCGGTTGCTATGGTGTTCTGGGTGGTTGTTAGGGTGTTGCTAGGCAGTTGCAATGGTGTTCTGGGTGGGTGCTAGGCGGTTGCTATGGTGTTCTGGGTGGGTGGTAGGGCGGTTCTAGGCAGCTGCTATGGTGTTTTGGGTGGTTGCTATGGTGTTCTGGGTGGTTGCTAGGGCGTTGCTAGGCAGTTGCTATGGTGTTCTGGGTGGTTGCTAGGCGGTTGCTATGGCGTTCTGGGTGGTTGCACGGGCGTTGCTAGGCAGTTGCTATGGTGTTTTGGGTGGTTGCTAGGTGGTTGCTATGGTGTTCTGGGTGGTTGCTAGGGCGTTGCTAGGCAGTTGCTATGGTGTTCTGGGTGGTTGCTAGGCGGTTGCTATGGTGTTCTGGGTGGTTGCTAGGGCGTTGCTAGGCAGTTGCTATGGTGTTTTGGGTGGTTGCTAGGTGGTTGCTATGGTGTTCTGGGTGGTTGCTAGGGCGTTGCTAGGCAGTTGCTATGGTGTTCTGGGTGGTTGCTAGGCGGTTGCTATGGTGTTCTGGGTGGTTGCTGGGGCCTTGCTAGGCGGTTGCTATGGTTTTCTGGGTGGTTGTTAGGGTGTTGCTAGGCAGTTGCTATGGTGTTCTGGGTGGTTGCTAGGCAGTGGCTATGGTGTTTTGGGTGGTTGCTAGGGCGTTGATAGGCAGTTGCTTTGGTGTTTTGGGTGGTTGCTAGGTGGTTGCTATGGTGTTCTGGGTGGTTGCTAGGGCGTTGCTAGGCAGTTGCTATGGTGTTCTGGGTGGTTGCTAGGCGGTTGCTATGGTGTTCTGGGTGGTTGCTAGGGAGTTGCTAGGTGGTTGCTATGGTGTTCCGGGTGGTTGCTAGGCGGTTGCTATGGTGTTCTGGCTGGTTGCTAGGCGGTTGCTATGGTGTTCTGGGTGGTTGCTAGGGCGTTGCTAGGCAGTTGCTATGGTGTTCTGGGTGGTTGGTAGGCGGTTGCTATGGTGTTCTGGGTGGTTGCTTGCCAGTTGCTATGGTGTTCTGGGTGGTTGCTAGGGCGTTGCTAGGCAGTTGCTATGGTGTTCTGGGTGGTTGCTAGGCGGTTGCTATGGTGTCCTGGTTGGTTGCTAGGGCGTTGCTAGGCGATTCCTATGGTGTTCTGTGTGGTTGCTAGGGCGTTCCTAGGCAGTTGCTATGGTGTTCTGGGTGGTTGCTAGGCGGTTGCTAAGGTGTTCTTGGTGGTTGCTAGGGCATTGCTAGGCAGTTGCTATGGTGTTTTGGCTGGTTGCTGGGCGGTTGCTATGGTGTTCTGGGTGGTTGCTAGGGCGTTGCTAGGCAGTTGCTATGGTGTTCTGGGTGGTTGCTAGGGGTTTGGTATGGTGTTCTGGGTGGTTGCTAGGGCGTTGGTAGGCAGTTGCTATGGTGTTTTGGGCGGTTGCTAGGCGGTTGCTATAGTGTTCTGGGTGGTTGCTACGGCGTTGCTAGGCAGTTGCTATGGTGTTCTGGGTGGTTGCTAGGCAGTTGCTATGGTGTTCTTGGTGGTTGTGAGGGCGTTGCTAGGCGGTTGCTATCGTGTTCTGGGTGGTTGCTAGGCGGTTGCTATGGTGTTCTGGGTGGTAGCTAGGCGGTTGCTATGGTGTTCTGGGTGGTTGCTAGGTCGTTGCTATGCAGTTGCTATGGTGTTCTCGGTGGTTGCTAGTCGGTTGCTATGGTGTTCTGGGTGGTTGCTAGGCGGTTGCTATGGTGTTCTGGGTGGTAGCTAGGCGGTTGCTATGGTGTTCTGGGTGGTTGCTAGGTCGTTGCTATGCAGTTGCTATGGTGTTCTCGGTGGTTGCTAGTCGGTTGCTATGGTGTTCTGGGTGGTTGCTAGGCGGTTGCTTTGGTGTTCTGGGTGTTTGCAAGGGCGTTGCTAGGCAGTTGCTATGGTGTTCTGATGGTTGCTAGGCTGTTGCTATGGTGTTCTGGGTGGTTGCTAGGGCGTTGCTAGGCAGTTGCTATGGTGTTCTGGGTGGTTGTTATGGTGTTGCTAGGCAGTTGCAATGGTGTTCTGGGTGGTTGCTAGGCGGTTGCTATGGTGTTCTGGGTGGTTGGTAGGCCGGTTCTAGGCAGTTGCTATGGGGTTGTGAGTGGTTGCTATGGTGTTCTGGGTGGTTGCTAGGGGGTTGCTAGGCAGTTGCTATGGTGTTTTGGCTGGTTGCTGGGCGGTTGCTATGGTGTTCTGGGTGGTTGCACGGGCGTTGCTAGGCAGTTGCTATGGTGTTCTGGGTGGTTGCTAGGCGATTGCTATGGTGTTCTGGGCGGTTGCTAGGGCGTTGCTAGGCAGTTGCTATGGTGTTTTGGGCGGTTGCTAGGCGGTTGCTATGGTGTTCTGGGTGGTTGCTAGGGCGTTGCTAGGCAGTTGCTTTGGTGTTCTGAGTGGTTGCTTGGCGGTTGCTATGGTGTTCTGGGTGGTTGCTAGGGCGTTGCTTGGCAGTTGCTATAGTGTTCTGGGTGGTTGCTAGGCAGTTGCTATGGTGTTTTGGGTGGTTGCTAGGCGGTTGCTATGGTGTTCTGAATATTTGCTTGGGCATTGCTCGACAGTTGCTATGTTGTTCTTGTTGTTGCTAGGGCGTTGATGTGTATTGTTTGGGGATCGAGTGAAAACTGGGAGAAGTAGTGAACCGTACGATTACGAAATTATTTGGAATATTAACAAGGAAGGAAGGAGGGAAAGAAGGAACTAATGAGGGAAGTAAGGAAAGAAGGAATATAGGAAAAAAGAAGGAAATCAAAGGAAGGCAGGAAAGAACAAAGGAAACTAGGCGAGGAAGGAAAGAAACAGAGGAATGACGGAAAGAAGGAAGTAAGGAAGGAAGGAAAGGAAGAAGGGAAGAAGAAGGATTTAAGTAAAGATAGAAGGAAGGAAGGAAGAAAGTGAGGAAGAAGAAATGAAAAACAGAAGGAAAGAGAGAAGGAAGGAAAGAAAAAGTAAAGAAAGGAAGAGGGAAGGAAAGAGAGGGAAAGCAGAAAGAAGAAAGGAAAAAAGATAAGAAGGATATGAAGGAATGAAAGAAGGCATGATGGAAGGAAAGAAAAACTAAGGAAGGTAGGAAAGAAAATTGGTAGGGAGGAAGAATGGGAGGAAGGATGAAAGGCAGGATAGAAGGAAGTAAAGTAGGAAAGAAGGAAGGAATAAAGGAAGGAAGGAACAAAGGAAAGAAATAGGAGGGAAAAAGAAAGAAGGAATGACAGAAAATAGAAGGAAGGAAAGCAGTAAGGAAGCTGTAGTCTCAAGAGAGCCAGATTGTAGTCTTACAGCCTGAAAAACTGACAGTTACAGCAGGTGGTCAGAACACCTGGCACAAGATTCCATTTGCTTAATGGCCCTATTGTGATGTCATAATGCCAATGTTAAGTCTATGGGGGGAAAAAATTTATAGTTTTTTATTAATAACTCAAAAAGTATAAAAGTTACAACGATGAAAAATACATTGCACAGGTGTCCTAAGTAAGACCTACGCAACGCAGTTTGAATGAAGTTTCTACGATAAACGGTTGAGGCCGCATTAAGTGTGTTAGAAGAATAATAATAATAATAATAATAATAATAATAATAATAAGAAGACCAGAGTAACAATAGTGAGCATTTTCAATGCACACTAATAATAAGAAGACCAGGATAACAATAGTGAGCATTTTCAATGCACACTAATAATAATAATAATAAGAAGACCAGGATAACAATAGTGAGCATTTTCAATGCACACTAATAATAATAAGAAGAAGACCAGGATAACAATAGTGAGCATTTTCAATGCACACTAATAATAATAAGAAGACCAGGATAACAATAGTGAGCATTTTCAATGCACACTAATAAGAAGAAGACCCGGATAACAGTAGTGAGCATTTTCAATGCACACTAGTAGTAATAATAATCATAATAATAATAATAATAATAATAATAATAATAATAATAATAATAAAGAAGTATGCAGGATCTTAATATGTGTCTGCATTGCTGCAGGCACATAATACAGAAGTATGCAGGATTTTAATGTGTGTCTGCATTGCTGCAGGCACATAATAATAAAGAAGTATGCAGGATTTTAATGTGTGTCTGCATTGCTGCAGGCACATAAACTGCAAACAGGTCTGTGAATAAAACAAACATTTCACTAATTGCAGGATGGCTGGACTTCCTTCGAAGTACTGTCGTGAGGTGGAGAGGAAGATCCAAATTCTACCAGATCTGACAGAGTGACAGAGCATTTGGAACCACATGAGCAGTAGAACTTTGGATGAGATATTTAATTCACATCTTTCTTCATCAAAGAAGAGAAGATGAGAGAATTTCTGTTGATCCTCCTCTGAGCTTAGATGAAATCAGGTTCCAGAGATGACCCTGTTGATGGGATTAGATCCTTGCCCTTATGCCCACTATCTCCCACTTCAAACTATAGTACTACTTGAATAAATATAAGAGGTCCCGCAACTGAAACTTTGTTTTTATTCTCATTAATTGTCAAGATGATCTTGTCCCAGTCCTATTGATTAACTTGCAACTGTCTTTTTACAGAATCTGAGGATGATTATTAAATATATGTATTTTTGCCTTTATTAATCCCCCACCACCTGAAATGTTGGTTTAAGGACTATTGATTTAGGCCGTCAATCCGTCAGCGCATGTGTCCGTTTGGATCAATTACTCAAACTGTATGAAGCAGCCTAACAATTTTGCTCTGACTTAACGACCTTTACCAAAGCTTCATATCTGTTTCCTTTCTTTGGGATGTTTGACTTTTGACCTGTCATCGATGACTTTCATCACTGTTTTTCATTTCCAGAGTGCATTTCCACCACTGTTAACTGAACCTGTAGATGTACATTCTGAATGTTTTGTTGATCTGTGGCCTTTGGGACCTATTTTCCTGTGGTTTTCAACTTTCTGAATAGTCACCTGATCTTTTAAAATAGCTTATCAAGACCTACTTAATTTGGGCCAAAAGTATTAAAATTGACATTAACCTCTACAAAACATTGTCTGTGACCTTTTACTTGTGAACTTGACCTCAGCTTTCTCCAGAGAATATGTCCAAAACTACTTGTACTGTCCTTTCAACAGTCCTTTTTAGCCTCCCCACCCACCTCACTCGACGGGTAGGTTTGGGAACTGTTGATATTGGCCTTGTCCACCTGTTCGTCTATTTGTTCAACCCTCTGTTCGTCCATCCGTGCATCCTTTGGTGGGGGACTTGAGCAGTTTCTGACCGGCTTGTTTACACAGAGAAATTTCAGCAAGAGTTTTTTTCTTTGTTTTTTTCCAGGGTGCGCTGGAAAGAAAACCAAATGGATAATTGCAAGTAGTGAACAATAGAGAGAAACTGGTGAAGCCCAGGGAGGGGATTTTTGAGTTAAAGGCCTTGCTCATAGTGCATTTCGACTGACAATGGTTCCGTTTTGGTACCAGTTCGGTCAAGATGCTCCAAACCTTGTTTCTTTGTAGTGAATCCTCAGCGAACCTGCCCATGTTCCCACTAGTTTTGAGTGGAACCACGGTAAATAAGGACACGTCAACCGTGTGCATGATTTGGCACTGCACACAAAGGTGAACTGTCAGTCTATATCAAGCTACGTAGGAAGACGGAGTGCTTAGATTATTGCCATTTGTCCTGTTATTACCACATTCCGCATTTACTGTAACCTTCACCAATATCGAATTAAATTTAGGCTTACCTTGATGTTTGAGTACCCAGAATAACAATCGGGGTGTAAACGCATCAAGCGTACATCCAGTCAAGAAAATGTAGTGTACTTTCTTGTGCTGCTATATGCGGTAATATCATAAAAAAGCGACAGCCATGTTGCTGATTACACAATGGGTTGCTAGGGCATGCGCAGCATATGCATCCAGGATATTAAATATTAATATTAAATTATAACCCCCTTCTCACTGATAAAACCCCCAATATAAATTGGCGCCTCCTTTTAAAATTGTACTGGCAAATAAAAAGACGAAAAAGTGGATGTTTAATAGGGATTTCTTTTTGCTGAACCATGTCAACAAACCAATGCTGTGGCTGACATCATCACGGTTTGCTGAAAGAACCTGCTATTTTTTGATATGGCTGTGAACCAACTTCTTGAGTTTCGAACCTATTTATTTTTGGTCAGAATGTGCGGAACGGTTCAAAATTAGGTTTCGGGAGCCGTACCAGTACTGCCAGTGGAAATGCACTTTCAGTGGTCTGACAGGTGAGTTCTTCCCAATTTCTTGTATGCAAATCAGAATCCTCAGCCTTATTGGGGGTGCATACCAGCAAATTTGCTGTCAGTAGTCTCGCAACATACCAACAGGTTATCCTGCCTCCCCAAATTGATTTTGTAGACTGGGGCATGAGGTTTGAAACGATGATTGTATTCATCCAAGTGACCCGTAGTGAAGTAGTTTATTGGAGCTGTACGATGACTATTTTTCACTATCCAGCTGTTTGATTGGATCAGATATCTTCAGGCTAGTTCTGATCCAAGATTCACAAGAAGATGAACTGAAACTACTTGCAAAAGAACCTTAATGCATGTTGTATACAGTCCTCTGAAATCCTGCCAGCTCTCACCATTACGACGGGACGAGACAGGGCAATTCCATTTTCCAGAAGGTCAGAGGTCAGATTTTCAATGTAAATCGGTGCTAGTGCAATCTTTTTCCAGAAATTGGAGAAAACAGTGCTTGAAATGAACAGAACAGTTGCTCAGCATTGTAAAACAAAAGTTGTTTTGGTTGGGATAATGTGGTGTAGCGGTGGGGGAAATAATCAGTTTTACGATACATCGCGATGCTTGGTTGAATGATTCAGCATCATTCAGCATCTTTAATGTTATCAGAAGTTGTTGCTGATTGGTTTATACATTGATTAAAAAAGGAATACTCTACAATTGGAGCTCTCCTGAACCACTCAACTTAATTGGTTCAATAGATTCCCAACCCTCGGAAGTGAGCTCCATATGCGGGCATTCGGAACCTCCAACTAAAAGATGCTAGTGCGTACTGTCCTGTCGGAACTGAAGACAATGGAGATCCCAGCTGGAATTAGCAAATATGCCCTGTCGGACCAGACTCTCTTTACATCCTAGTACACATTCAATACCTATTGATCAAACTGTCTAGCTCACCTCATGTTGCATAGATGACTGTACGAAAGTCTTTGTCTCAGAACTCAAGGGCTTTATTTCTTCAACAATACAGAATCACGTTTGACGTAGGTACCTGTGAACACATAAACAAGGGAGTAGCGAATATACACATACATAACATATAACATAGATCAGTTGAATATCCTCTATGCCCCCCCAAGCCTTTGGATAGTGCCTGTTTAATAAGCATAGGATAAACGCAAAGTTCAAAGGCTGAGAACTAAGTGGGTCTGCATTTAGTGGGGGTGATAGAAAGAGTAATCATATAACACGTTATTTGCGTAAATCAAGGGGACCAGACTAAGTTGAAACTGTAACAAAATGGAACTAGGAAAGCCGGCTGGGCTCTAATTTATGTAGAACATCAAAGTCATTTGTTCCTTAAACGCTTCTCAGGTAGTGGGGTCTCCTTCAGACCAGATTTGTTGTAGGGCTGTAGAGCTCTTAAAGCACGAGGCATGCAGGTTGTCTCTTTGGGTGGAGACTTATCCGCTTCCCTGGTTGGAGCCTTTGGTATGTTGGATTGCTCAGGGTGAACCACAGGGTCGCTGATGAAGCTGTCATTGGGTGGTTCGTCAGGTGGTGGAGTTCCAGGCTGTGCCATCTCTGGAGTCTTGATTGGTTCATGGTCTGTCGGGGGAGTAGGCGTCTTTGGCGTTGTTGAGACCGTGGGCATACTCTTTGCCACCGTGGGAGCAGGTGAGGGTAGTGTGGCCAGTGGGGCTCTGGCTATCACTGGATGGTATAGGCGTAGGAATTTCCTGTTTCGCAGAGTCACCCTTCCCGATCCATCCACTCTCACCACATATTGGTCAAATTGACGGACCTCTATAATGATTCCAGTTTTGTCCCACTTTGTGGGGTGTGGTCCGGTTTGGTTTTGGATGCGGACACAGTCTCCGACCGCTAGGGGGGGTAAGACGCGGGTGTTAGCTGACAGTCTTTCAGCATCCCTCATGTGGCGATTCCTAAGAGCCTCTTCTCTGTTGACTAAAGTCTCTTGCCACGTCTTGTGGGGTAGGTACTTGCCTGGGTGGATTGGGATGAAGTCCCGGATTGGTCGCCCGAAGATGCACATCGCTGGGGATAACCGCGTGTCCCAGTCTGGTGTGTTGCAGTATTGGAGGATGGCGCGTTGGAACGCATCTGTGTCGAGGCTACCGTCGCGACTGGTGTTGTCGATGATCATCCTCTTTATGGTCTTCACACCAATTTCCGCCCTGCTGTTGCTGTGAGGGAATGCTACAGACAAGAGGCGGTGATGAACTCCCCAGTTGCGCAGGAATGCCAATGTGGCTGTGGATGTAAACTCCGGACCACCGTCAGATGAGAGCTCGTCACTGATGCCAAATGTTGTGAATGTGCGCCTGAGGCTGGATATGAGGCCTTTGGATCCCCCGTGCGCTCTTTCCACGATGGGCCAGTTGCTGTACCTGTCGACGATCACCAAGTAGTGGTGTCCGGCGTACTGGAAGAAGTCCGCACAGATACATTGAAAGGGGTATTGGGGTTGCACTGGTGGGGTGGGAGGAGCACTTGGTTGTGACGGAGCTATACGGTTGCAGGGGAGGCACCGCATACGCATTTCACTGATTGACGAGGTCATACCTGGTCAGAAGAATGACGCATCAGCCCGAGAGCACATCTGGGAGTCACCTTGATGGGCTGAGTGGAGTGCTTCGAGGACATTGTTACGTAGGCTGGGAGGGATGATTATGCGGTCGTTGTATAGAGCCACACCATCAAAACTGGTCAGTTTGTCTCTGTATTGGTAATAGGGTCTGAGTTCTGTTGGCAGGTTGTCCTTTGCCTCAGGGAATCCATTTTCAATTAGGTCAATCAATTTGACCATTGAGTTGTCACTGTTGGTGGCCACACGAATATCGTTCCAGGTGATGGAGCTAACCCCTCCTAGAGAGTCTTCTTCACTAGGGTGCAGTGTAGGGCTATCTGGTTGTGCTCTGATGGCCATGAGGAAGCTGTGAGGCATGGTCGGGAGGTTGTTGTCAGTGGAGACTGGAGTTGCATCATCGGGCAGGCGAAGATGATTGGCAGCCCCGACTGGGTTACGTGAGAGAGTATCTGCAGCGACATGACGGATTCCTGGAATGTGAGTGATATGGAATCTGTATTTCAGTGTTTTTTCTTTCAGGTTCCTCATTCGTGGGTTGGGGATTGCATCCAAGTTTCTATCACCGAACACCTTGAGAAGGGGTCTGTGATCGACCGCAATGATCAGATTGGGGCAACCCAAAACGATATTCGTGTGGCCACCAACAGTGACAACTCAATGGTCAAATTGATTGACCTAATTGAAAATGGATTCCCTGAGGTAAAGGACAACCTGCCAACAGAACTCAGACCCTATTACCAATACAGAGACAAACTGACCAGTTTTGATGGTGTGGCTCTATACAACGACCGCATAATCATGCCGCATGGCGATTCAAAGCTTGGAAATCAACAGTCCGCCGAGGTTTACCAGATTTCTTTGCGCAGACGACCATTCGATGACACCATGAAACTGGGGTTCCGATTGGGACTGGTTCTATGACACCGAGCTGAACATCCTGATCAAGGCCGGCCTTCACCTGTTCTTGCCAGTGGACAGGTACTGGGATTGGTGTGTGGTGTGCTACAGGTGTGGCATCGTTGTCTACAATAAGTCTCATGGGGGGTCCCGACATCATAGGCAGCTTTTGATGTTCACAGACATTGAATGTGCTACTTTTATAGTAGTCTAAGGGCCATTGCTCTAGTTTTTCTCTGTTCTCTTCAGTGGCTGGAAAGGGTAGGGATGTAGGGAGGGGGGATGGGTTTTGGCGGAGAGGACAGTTGCAACAGTCTTCATCAGGGCTGTTGTCAGTGTCACTGTGCGAGACAGATGAGTCTGTCATGACTGACTCAATGGCGGGAAATGAGTGGGGTATAATGCCTAGATCCCTACAGGCCTCCATGGATAGGAAGAATTTGTCTGTTGATTGGGACATGTACACAATCTGGCGTGTTGTTTTTGGCTGCATAGATTGTGTAAAGCCTGTGATGCGTAGGGTTAGGGCGCCCACAATTCTAATTGGGTCCTGGTTTGCGGCCCTCATCTTCATTGAGGTGGGGGTGAGGTGGGAGGTGTTCAAACCTAGCTGACACAGGAAGGAAGTGCCAGCAAGACACGATTGGCAGCCTGTGTCTGCGACTGCCAGTATGGTAGCAGTTCCAGTGGGACTGCGCAGAGTGGATTTAATTCCTAAGTCTTTGGCGTCTGATGGGAAGGCCTGAATCTCAACATTGATGGTCGGTTGAGGTGCGGATGCACGCTTTTCCCACGTGTCACACAGGGAATCGTACACATGGTGGTCTAGTGTGATTGTGTTGGCCAGTTGTTCAATTGAGCAGAGGGCCTTGAAGACCGCTGTCGCAGAGTTATTTTGATTGGTGTGCGGCCTCTGTCTTAGTTTACGGCAGACACTTTCGAAGTGGTGTGGGATATTGCAGTTGGTGCAAGTATGGTTGAAGGCAGGGCAATGATTCATACGGTCTTGCTTCCTGCTGCTGTGTCCTTCTTTGCCACAGTAGCCGCATGGTTGTGTTCAAGTTTGAGTGCTCGTTTTTCTATCTGGAGTTCGGCCCTGGAGTCGTTTTCTCTCCATCTGCCTGTATGTGCTGCTCGCTGCATCAATCTCCACGGGCATAGCTGTGGGATTGGGATTGATTCGTCCGGCCGAACGCTTCCTGCTTTCTTTGGCTTCAATGAAGCGGATGGTTTCGTCGAGGGACATCTCTTGATCGGCCTGGCCAAGCACATCGAGGCGGATATCATCATCTGCAAGGCCGACAATGAGGGTGTCTCTGATCATTTGATCGCTATATGATAGCTGGGCTCCACACTCTCATGAAATGTTGTACTGACACACATTTGCTTGGCCTTTAATGCGTGCAGAGAAGGTTCTCGCTGGTTCATCTCTGTCCTGCCGCATTTGCTGAAGTCGTTGTCGGGCCACCATCACATTCTCTTGACGGACTGCCAGAGACTTGATGTGACCAAGAAGAGTGGTCTCGTCATACGATGTGAGGTTCTTGAAGCTCCTGGATAGATCTTTGCGGAGGGCCTCGTCGCAGCATTCAAGGAGTTGGAAGATGATGTCCTGGCCAGTAAGGCGCGTGGCTTGTTTATATTCTGATCATCGTTGGGTGAAATATGTCCATTCTTCACTTGTTCCAGATGCAGAGACGACTGGGCGCTTTACCTTCTCGGCTTTGACCCCTGTGGCCATGGGCGCTGTTGCAGGGGCAGGAGCTGGATGAGCGGTCCTCTCGTGAATGTCAAGGAGTTTGAGAAGAACTTCGGGAGCTGTGGTTGAAGGCCATGTGACTTCACACTGTGGTGCGGGACATCTGATGTCATTCATGATGATTCTGTATAGATGACTGTACGAAAGTCTTTGTCTCAGAACTCAAGGGCTTTATTTCTTCAACAATACAGAATCACGTTTGACGTAGGTACCTGTGAACACATAAACAAGGGAGTAGCGAATATACACATACATAACATATAACATAGATCAGTTGAATATCCTCTATTGCAAATACCCAAAAATCCTGTTTCCCCACAATATTGATGGGGAAAATAAACCATGTCCAGAAATCTGAAATAGAGATGCATGAGAATCGTTTGCAAATCGAATCGCGACCCTCTGAATCATAATCACATCGAATCATAAGGTGCCAGATGATACCTACCCGTAACACACAAGGTAGCTATCGGGGCGGGCTGGCCATCGGGAGGGCTGTAACCTAGGCTGAAGCGGCCTGGGTTATACCTGGCAATCTCACCCGCAGGCAGCACAAAGTAGAACATTCTGTTGTACCGGGACAATTTTCAAATCAGTAGAATTTGGTGTATGATTAAATCGAAAAAGGAACGGTTGTCTGCATTTCATCTCATGGATAAGCTTTGTCTTAATGGTTGTACTTCACTATTCCAGTTATCTTGCGCGAAGACTTTCGAGTACAATCAGTATTTGGATGTTCTCAGTGATTCTCTCGCCAAAACACCAAAGCGTTTCTGGGGATTTTTCAAGAGTAAATCAAAAACTAAGTGTGTCCCCAGCTTTGCTGCTCATTGTGAGAAAACTGAATCTGATCCCAGCACAAAGGCTAGCCTATTTAGTGAGTACTTTCAATCCCTTTTCATCCCCCAGCCCTCACTGCGTACTGTAATGTGAATATAGGCCACTAGATGGCAGTATTTACCTTTTTTGTTAAGCTCAGACTGGAGTCATGTTTAGACATGTCCTGGACATGTCTGGGGCAAGTCTCAGAAAATTAAAAAAAAGAGGTCTAAATGTGGGTGGGGTCTGAAAAAGAGTATATAAGGAAAAGAATTGAGACAGTAAAGAGGTAGGAGAAATTGCAAGAAGATGACCAGACCTGCCATTCTGTTCAAGACCTGTGACGTTTCTTTTGTGGATTTCTTTGCCTGTGTTTGAGCATTTTCTCACCCAGGACATCACCAAGCCGCCCCACAAAAACTGTAACAGGGACTGTAAATATTTCTTTTTGTTTTTGTTATAATTAATCTTGGTCTTAATTGTTAGTTGTTTAGTCATTATTGTCTTTGTTAAAAATTAAATGTGTTTTAGTTGTTAAAACTGTGTCTGTCATCCCTTGCTGTTGCTGTTGCTGTTGTGTTGTAATGTAATAACAAATTGGGGCCATAACAAATTGGGGGCTCAAGTCCGGCATAGACCATTTTGTGAGTAATTTATTGAAAATCTAATATTTCAAATTGTAAAATTGATTTTTTTTAATTGAATACATATATATTGACAACAGCAATGGATGATTTCTTGGCATCACCAACCGTAGGGGTTTTGAAGTCTTTTAAAAAGACAGAACTGCTAGAAATTTGCAAACATTTAGAGCTGACAGAGGTGAAACCAGCCATGCGAAAAGCAAGACTGGCTCGAGAGATAGTTGAATATTACATTGATGAAAATGTGTTTGCACCCGGAGATCTGGAACAGTTTCCAGTGGAAAATCCAAATATAGAAATGGAACTTAAATTAAAAATGCTAGAGATTGAAAGGGAGGAAAGAAAAAAAAATTAGCAAGAGAAGAGAAAATAGAAAGGGAGGAAAAAGAAAAACAAAGATAAATTGAGTTAGAAAAATTTGCAAGACAGAGAGATTTTGAATTAGAGAAATTCGATAGAGAAGAAAGACTCCAAATGGAGCAACTAAAAATAAAAATTCAAACTGAAAATAAATTTCGGGCTAGCCAGGAGGTAAAATTGGTGCCTCCATTTTCGGAAAAGGATGTTGACAACTATTTCCAGTGTTTTGAAAAGGTAGCAAAGAGTTGCCAGTGGCCAAAGGAACACTGGCCTCTGATGTTGCAAACTGTCCTCAAGGGTAAAGCTCAACAAGCCTATTCGGCTTTGTCTGCAGATGATTCCTCTGATTATGTGGTTGTCAAAAAGGTTATTTTGAGAGCTTATGAGTTGGTTCCAGAGGCTTACCGACAGAAATTCAGAGGTCTGAAGAAATCTGAAAATCAGACTTATGTTGAATTTGCTAATGAAAAGCAGGTTTGCTTTGAGCGGTGGTGTACTTCTATGGAGGTCAAGGATGATTTCAACTCACTAAAAGAGATGGTGTTAGTTGAAGAATTTAAGAACTGTGTTAAAGATGATGTTAAGACCTACCTTAATGAGAAGCAAGCACTGAATTTGCAATCAGCTGCCAAATTTGCAGATGAATATGTTCTCACACATAAGTCCAAATTTCAGTCTAGCAGTAATAATAGATGGTCCCAATTTCAGAAAAAGGGTTATGGTGATACCCAAGATTCCTCACCCAAAGACAAAGACAAATCTGGTGATGGTGCTCAGAAATCCAGTAACAGGTCTGATCAAAGTGTGAAAGCTGACAGTGACAGAAGTGGTCTAGTTTGCAGATATTGCAAGAAATCTGGTCATGTTACAACTAACTGTTGGTTCCTTAAAGCTAAAAAAGAAAAGGATACCAAACCAAATGCCTTTGTGAAAACAAGGTTAGTAACCCCTGTAGTAGATAACCAATCTGCTAAATTGCCTGCTTCTTGTGGGGCTAAAAAGCCTGATACAGCTGACTTTGTGAGGGAGGAATTTCTTCCATTTGTGTCAGAGGGATTTGTGGCTCTGAATGAGCATACTACTCCTGTCCCCATATATATCCTATGGGATACCGCAGCTTCTCAGTCACTCTTGTTGATGGACTCCTTGGATTTACGTGATGAGACCGCTTCAGGGGATTTCATACTTGTACAAGGTATTGAAGGGAGGACTGTATCTGTACCCCTGCGCTCTATATTCTTGAAGTCAGATTTAGTTACAGGACAGGTAAAGGTGGGACTTTATGTCAAGTCTACCTATAAAGGGTGTTTCTCTGTCGCTAGGCAATGACCTGGCTGGGGGCAAAGTAGTTCCCCCTGTACATCTTACTTCACAGCCGAGCACTGAAGATGGGGATGAGGACCCATCTCTGTATCCTTCTTGCGCAGTGACTCGTGCTATGGCCAAGAAGGCTAAAGAAGAAGATGATGTGGTGCCGTCCAGTACATTGAATAGTCAGGACTCAGGTGGTTCGCCTCATGACTCTGATTGGCCTACTATGGTTTCTCCGTTTGAGGACTTATCAGATACTTTTATCAGTTCTCTATTCAGCCAGCCGGATGGGTCTGGTGATTCTGATGTGTCTGGAGACTTGTCTCTGTCCAGAAAGCGGTTGATTGAGGAGCAAACTAATGATCCTGAAATTTGTGTACTAAAGAGGAGAGCCCTTCCTGATAAAGAAATAGACGCAGTTCCAGTTGGGTATTATCTCAAGGATGGTGTGTTGATGCGGAAGTGGCGCCCTCCTGATATCCCTGCCAATGCAGATTGGGCAGTGGTCAGGCAAATTGTTGTTCCGAAGGTCTATAGGAATGAGATCTTAACAATGGCTCATAGTTTACCTTTAGGAGGTCATCTTGGTGTTAACAAGACTGTTGATAAGATCATGAAACACTTCTTTTGGCCTGGGCTTCGGAAAGACGTTTCCAACTTTTGCAAAACCTGTCACACTTGTCAAGTAGTTGGAAAACACCAGTTAGACCCACCTGTAGCTCCATTGCAGCCTATCCCAGCATTTGGAGAGCCCTTCTCTAAGGTCATTGTTGATTGTGTTGGTCCATTACCCAAGACTAGATCTGGAAATCAGTACTTGCTGACAATCATGTGTGCATCTACCAGATTCCCTGAAGCCATACCTCTACGCAACATCAAGGCAACTGCAATCTCAAAGGCTTTGATAAAGTTCTTCACGTTGTTTGGCCTTCCCAGGGAAATTCAGTCAGACCAAGGTAGCAATTTCACTTCTGGTTTGTTTCAGCAGGTTGTGTATGAACTAGGTGCAAAGCAAATTCTTTCTATTGCCTATCATCCAGAAAGTCAGGGTGCCTTAGAGCGGTTTCATTCCACTCTCAAGACAATGATGAGGACTTATTGTTATGACCATGAGAAAGACTGGGATGAAGGGGTTCATTTGCTGTTGTTTGCAGCTAGAGAAGCAGTGCAGGAGTCTACTGGATTCAGTCCATTTGAGCTAGTGTTTGGCCATGAAGTGAGAGGACCTTTGCTATTATTGAGTGAACAATGGCAAGAGAAAGCGCCGCATATCAGTCTGTTAGACTATGTTAGCAAGTTCAAGGAAAGATTGCGTGCAGCTTGTGACCTTGCCAAAGAGAACTTGAAATCAAGTCAGGGAAAAATGAAAACTTGGTATGATCATAAGGCTAGAAGCCGTGAGTTTAAACCAGGAGACAAGGTCCTTGTGTTGTTTCCCTTGCAGTCCAATCCATTGCAGGCTAGATTTCATGGTCCTTATGAAATTCTGACAAAACTCAATGATCTCAATTACATTGTGAAGACTCCAGATAGGAGAAAACCAAAACAATTGTGTCATATTAACATGCTAAAGCCTTATCATGACAGAAATGCTAGGGTTGCAGCTGTCACTTCAGATTCTCCAATGGTCGAAACGTGTGAAGATGAGGGGGAGTTTCAAGATGATGAACCAAGAATTAAAGCTGAAGTTCTTTGATGTAAATTGTCAAACACTGAAGTGTTGCAAAATCTTGATGTAAAACTCCAGCACTTAGAACCCTCACAGAGAGATCAGTTTGAGAAGTTGATCAAGAAATATGAGGATCTGTTTCCTGATGTTCCAAAAAGAGTTTCTATAGCCTCTCATGATGTAGATGTTGGTGATGCCAAACCAATAAAACAGCATCCATACCGGATGAATCCTGAAAAGAGAAAGATTGCTGAGAAAGAGGTTGAGTACATGTTAAAACATGATATTATCAGACCCTCCAACTCAGATTGGAGTTCACCCTGTGTGCTAGTTCCAAAACCTGATGGAAGTACTAGATTCTGTACAGATTATCGTAAAGTCAATGCTGTAACTAGAACTGATGTGTTTCCAATACCTAGGATTGATGATTGTATTGATAGTGTAGGGCAAGCAAAGTTTCTGACCAAGATTGATTTATTGAAGGGTTATTGGTGTGTGCCTTTAACTGAGAGGGCCAAGAGCATCTCTGCTTTTGCCACACTATCTGGATTGTACCAGTATGAAGTCCTACCCTTTGGCATGAAAAATGCCCCAGCCACGTTCCAAAGGATGATACAGTCTACAATCGCCGGATTGCCACACACGGGTGCGTACATCGATGACCTGATCACATGGAGTGACTCCTGGGAAGAACATCTAAAAGATGTAGAGACGTTGTTCCAGCGCCTGACCCAGGCTAACCTGACTGTTAACCTGAGCAAGAGTGACTTTGGTTGTGCCACTGTCACCTATCTTGGCTACGTCATAGGCCAGGGTAAGGTGGCACCCATAAATGCTAAAGTCCAAGCCATCATGGACTTTCCAGTTCCTGACAACAAAAAAGCTTTGCGCCGCTTCCTTGGAATGATCGGGTACTACCGCAAGTTCTGCAAGAACTTTGCTGAGATTGCTCTCAGTCTAACCAACCAACTGAAGAAAGGCGTAAAGTTCACCTGGGATGATGCATGCCAGAGAGCCTTCGATCACCTGAAGTCTCTGCTATGTCACTTCCCCGTGCTCAAATCTCCTGACTTCAACAAACCGTTCTCCATCGCGGTCGATGCTAGCGACCAAGCTTGTGGATCTGTGCTCCTACAGAGAAGTGACTCTGATGAGATTGAGCATCCCGTGGCATACTTCTCCAGGAAGTTCAATCGCCACCAAAGGAACTATTCCACAATAGAGAAGGAACTGTTGGCTCTGGTCCTTTCTTTACAACACTTTGAGGTTTATGTTTGTACAGGACAAAAGCCAATGATTGTGTACACTGACCACAATCCGTTAATGTTTTTGAGTAAGATGAAAAACAAGAATCGGAGATTGTTGAATTGGAGTTTGATTTTACGGGAGTTTGACTTGGAAATTAAGCATGTGAAGAGTACAGACAATGTAATTGCTGATTGCTTATCCCGTGTTTGAATGTATATATATATATCATGTGTTTGAATATTGTATGATATGTATATATAGACAAGTGTTCACTTAACCATTTTGTATTGAAAAGAAAAATTTTGCCTTTATGAGTCAAAATTTTTCCCTTTTGGAATGGAGGTGTAATGTGAATATAGGCCACTAGATGGCAGTATTTACCTTTTTTTGTTAAGCTCAGACTGGAGTCATGTTTAGACATGTCCTGGACATGTCTGGGGCAAGTCTCAGAAAATAAAAAAAAGAGGTCTAAATGTGGGTGGGGTCTGAAAAAGAGTATATAAGGAAAAGAATTGAGACAGTAAAGAGGTAGGAGAAATTGCAAGAAGATGACCAGACCTGCCATTCTGTTCAAGACCTGTGACGTTTCTTTTGTGGATTTCTTTGCCTGTGTTTGAGCATTTTCTCACCCAGGACATCACCAAGCCGCCCCACAAAAAGGGACTGGAAATATTTCTTTTTGTTTTTGTTATAATTAATCTTGGTCTTAATTGTTAGTTGTTTAGTCATTATTGTCTTTGTTAAAAATTAAATGTGTTTTAGTTGTTAAAACTGTGTCTGTCATCCCTTGCTGTTGCTGTTGTGTTGTAATGTAATAACAAATTGGGGCCATAACAGTACCTTTCCAGACATTACTGTTTCTAAATATGCTAATTTGGTTAATGTAACAATTACTGTCCATGACGTTGAATCAGTTTTGACCCACCTTGATAAAAACAAAGTGTGCGGACCAGATGAAACCTACTCGCATTCTAAAAGAATGTGCTCATGAATTGGCACCATCACTTCCTAGTATATTTACTGAATCTCTTCAAACTGGAGAGCTGCTTCTTGAATGGCTAAGAGCCTATGTTATTCCTGTGCACAAAAAATCTGAAAAAGAAAATGTGAGAAATTATCGACCAATATTGTTATTGTGTATATGCAGCAAGCTGCTGGAAAGGTGTATACTAAATCTGGTTTATCCTCATGTTGTGCCTGTTTTGCATTACCTACAACACGGTTTTGTAAAAGGACGGTCGACAACAGCTCAGTTAATCAGGTTTTCCACAAAGTCGGTAAAATCCTGGATCATTCTGGACAATTTGATATTCTATATTTAGATTTCTCATCTGCATTTGGACTCTGTACCCCATGACTTACTGCATAAACTTCAGGCTTACGGATTCCATGGCAGTCTCTTAAAGTGGCTTGCATCATATTTATGTAATCGCAGACAAAGAGTTTTTGTCGATGATGCCCTATCCTCCTGGTCTCCCGTCTCATCAAGAGTTCCACAAGGATCAATTTTAAGTCCTTTAATGTTTCTGCTGTACATCAATGGCATGCCAGTCTGCGCAAGTCCTGAGACACAGGTTGCTTTGTTCGCGGATGATTCAAAATGCATAAGAGAAATCCGAAGTGTGCTAGACTGTTCACAATTGCAGTGTAACCTTGAAAACATCTTCGCAAATGGGATATGAGATTCAATGCCGCCAAATGTAAACTTTTGAGAATCTCTAGGAAGCGATCCCCTGTTCTTCACCAGTACATAATGAATGGTAATATAATTGGAAAAAGTTGACTGCATCCACGATCTCGGAGTTGAGGTATCGTCAAACTTATCATGGGACGCACATGTAAATATATTGATCAGCAAAGCAAACCGTATACTTGGACTGATTCAAAGAACTTGTGGTCACACAGGTTCAATTCAAACGAAGCAAAAACTGTGTACTTCACTCATAAGACCACTTTTGGAATACTCTACCCAATCTTGTGCTGTATCATCAAAAAAATTTATCATTCACATTGAAGTTGTGCAAAGGAGAGTGACAAAATACACTTGGTTACAGTGATTGTGGAGGAAATGATTATAAAGTCTAATGAAGCTCAACCTGAAGCTTTAGCTATAGGTGTGACATAATGGATTGTGTACTTTTGTGCAAATGTCTGAGGGGTGAATATGACATTGCCTATGAGCACTTTGTCTCATTTCAAACAGATGATACATTTTTAATGAAAATTCTGACAGTGCCGGACAAAAGTCTTGTCGCATAAAGACATAGTAACTAAAAATGGCATATATGTTTATTTACAATCAATCAACTGTTACAATAAATGGTCCATATTAATGTGAAGGACTTTCACATGAATAATTTGGTGCAAAATGTAAGCGTCAAAGTGTTCTGATATTCACAGCTTGGCAAAGCCCATAACATCTGTTTTTGCTGGGATAAAAGTCTAGTGTCTTCAAATGATTCAACAAATCACAGATTAGAGCTTTACCTATGATAAATACTGGTATTAACACATTCCCAGATGTGTATACAATTAACCCCAGCACACCAGACTTTCATATGAGGTGCGACTAGACCTCTGACAACGTACCAAAGGTTCAACCAGAGACCAAAGTGCTGATCATCAAGAACCTGAAGACTGAGTCTGCTGCTGAGGTGGTAGATATCTTTAATTCATCCATATGTCAAGTGGAGGGGATAAGTAAAAGATTTGATGAAACTTGTGACGTTCATGGCAAGCCCAGGTGAGACAGACCCCGGTATGGCAACTGTTTGAAAGGACTGTTTGTTGCTTTGTAATGTGAATATAGGCCACTAGATGGCAGTATTTACCTTTTTTTGTTAAGCTCAGACTGGAGTCATGTTTAGACATGTCCTGGACATGTCTGGGGCAAGTCTCAGAAAATTAAAAAAAACAGGTCTAAATGTGGGTGGGGTCTGCAAAAGAGTATATAAGGAAAAGAATTGAGACAGTAAAGTAGTAGGAGAAATTGCAAGAAGATGACCAGACCTGCCATTCTGTTCAAGACCTGTGACGTTTCTTTTGTGGATTTCTTTGCCTGTGTTTGAACATTTTCATCATCCAGGACATCACCAAGCCACCCCCCTCCCAAAAAGGGATTGTAAATATTTATGTTTTGTACATAATTAATCTTGGTCAGTAGTGTAGGTTAGTGTTAGTCTTTGTTAGAAATTAAATGTGTTTAAGTTTTAAAACTGTGTCTGTCATCCCTTGCTGTTGCTGTTGCTATTGTGTTGTAAATGTAATAACAAATTGGGGCCATAACAAATTGGGGGCTCAAGGTCCGGGATAGACCATTTTGTGAGTCATTTATTAAAAATCTAACATTTCAGATTGTAAAATTGTTTTTGTGAATTTTCCTATATAATTATATTGACAACAGCAATGGATGATTTCTTGGCATCACCAACCGTAGGGGTTTTGAAGTCTTTTAAAAAGACCGAACTGTTGGAAATATGCAGACATTTGGAGCTGACAGAGGTAAAACCAGCCATGCGAAAAGCAAGACTGGCTAGAGAGATAGTTGAATATTACATTGATGAAAATGTGTTTGCACCAGGAGATCTGGAACAGTTTCCAATGGAAAATCCAAATATAGAAATGGAACTTAAATTAAAAATTCTAGAGATTGAAAGGGAAGAAAAAGAGAAACAAAGAGAATTTGAGAGGGAAGAAAAAGAAAAACAAAGAGAATTTGAGTTAGAAAAATTTGCAAGACAGAGAGATTTTGAATTAGAGAAATTCGATAGAGAAGAAAGACTCCAAATGGAGCAACTAAAAATAAAAATTCAAACTGAAAATAAATTTCGGGCTAGCCAGGAGGTAAAACTGGTGCCTCCATTTTCGGAAAAGGATGTTGACAACTATTTCCAGTGTTTTGAAAAGGTAGCAAAGAGTTGCCAGTGGCCAAAGGAACACTGGCCTCTGATGTTGCAAACTGTCCTCAAGGGTAAAGCTCAACAAGCCTATTCGGCTTTGTCTGCAGATGATTCCTCTGATTATGAGGTTGTCAAAAAGGTTATTTTGAGAGCTTATGAGTTGGTTCCAGAGGCTTACCGACAGAAATTCAGAGGTCTGAAGAAATCTGAAAATCAGACTTATGTTGAATTTGCTAATGAAAAGCAGGTTTGCTTTGAGCGGTGGTGTACTTCTATGGAGGTCAAGGATGATTTCAACTCACTAAAAGAGATAGTGTTAGTTGAAGAATTCAAGAACTGTGTTAAAGATGATGTTAAGACCTACCTTAATGAGAAGCAAGCACTGAATTTGCAATCAGCTGCCAAATTTGCAGATGAATATGTTCTCACACATAAGTCCAAATTTCAGTCTAGCAGTAATAATAGATGGTCCCAATTTCAGAAAAAGGGTTATGGTGATACCCAAGATTCCTCACCCAAAGACAAATCTGGTGATGGTGCTCAGAAATCCAGTAACAGGTCTGATCAAAGTGTGAAAGCTGACAGTGACAGAAGTGGTCTAGTTTGCAGATATTGCAAGAAATCTGGTCATGTTACAACTAACTGTTGGTTCCTTAAAGCTAAGAAAGAAAAAGAAAAGGATACCAAACCAAATGCCTTTGTGAAAACAAGGTTAGTAACCCCTGTAGTAGATAACCAATCTGCTAAATTGCCTGCTTCTTGTGGGGCTAAAAAGCCTAATACAGCTGACTTTGTGAGGGAGGAATTTCTTCCATTTGTGTCAGAGGGATTTGTGGCTCTGAATGAGCATACTACTCCTGTCCCCATATATATCCTAAGGGATACCGGAGCTTCTCAGTCACTTTTGTTGATGGACTCCTTGGAGTTACGTGATGAGACCGCTTCAGGGGATTTCATACGTGTACAAGGTATTGAAGGGAGGACTGTATCTGTACCCCTGCGCTCTATATTCTTGAAGTCAGATTTAGTTACAGGACAGGTAAAGGTGGGACTTATGTCAAGTCTACCTATAAAGGGTGTTTCTCTGTTGCTAGGCAATGACCTGGCTGAGGGCAAAGTAGTTCCCCCTGTACATCTTACTTCACAGCCGAGCACTGAAAATGGGGATGAGGACCCATCTCTGTATCCTTCTTGCGCAGTGACTCGTGCTATGGCCAAGAAGGCTAAAGAAGATGATGTTGTGGTGCCGTCCAGTACATTGAATAGTCAGGACTCAGGTGGTTCGCCTCATAACTCTGATTGGCCTACTATGGTTTCTCCGTTTGAGGACTTATCAGATACTTTTATCAGTTCTCTATTCAGCCAGCCGGATGGGTCTGGTGATTCTGATGTGTCTGGAGACTTGTCTCTGTCCAGAAAGCGGTTGATTGAGGAGCAAACTAATGATCCTGAAATTGGTGTACTAAAGAGGAGAGCCTTTCCTGAAAAAGAAATAGATGCAGTTCCAGTTGGGTATTATCTCAAGGATGGTGTGTTGATGCGGAAGTGGCGCCCTCCTGATATCCCTGCCAATGCAGATTGGGCAGTGGTCAGGCAAATTGTTGTTCCGAAGGTCTATAGGAATGAGATCTTAACAATGGCTCATAGTTTACCTTTAGGAGGTCATCTTGGTGTTAACAAGACTGTTGATAAGATCATGAAACACTTCTTTTGGCCTGGGCTTCGGAAAGAGACCAACTTTTGCAAAACCTGTCACACTTGTCAGATAGTTGGAAAACACCAGTTAGACCCACCTGTAGCTCCATTGCAGCCTATCCCAGCATTTGGGGAGCCATTCTCTAGGGTCATTGTTGATTGCGTTGGTCCATTACCCAGGACTAGATCTGGAAATCAGTACTTGTTGACAATCATGTGTGCATCTACCAGATTTCCTGAAGCCATACCTCTACGTAACATCAAGGCAACTGCAATCTCGAAGGCTTTGATAAAGTTCTTCACGTTGTTTGGCCTTCCCAGGGAAATTCAGTCAGACCAGGGAAGCAATTTCACTTCAGGATTGTTTCAGCAGGTTGTGTATGAACTAGGTGCAAAGCAAATTCTTTCTAGTGCCTATCATCCAGAAAGTCAGGGTGCCTTAGAGTGGTTTCATTCCACTCTCAAGACAATGATGAGGACTTATTGTTATGACCATGAGAAAGACTGGGATGAAGGGGTTCATTTGCTGTTGTTTGCAGCTAGAGAAGCAGCACAGGAGTCTACTGGATTCAGTCCATTTGAGCTGGTGTTTGGTCATGAAGTGAGAGGACCTTTGCTATTATTGAGTGAACAATGGCAAGAGAAAGAGCCGCATATCAGTCTGTTAGACTATGTTGGCAAGTTCAAGGAAAGATTGCGTGCAGCTTGTGACCTTGCCAAAGAGAACTTGAAATCAAGTCAAGGAAAAATGAAAACTTGGTACGATCATAAGGCTAGAAGCCGTGAGTTTAAACCAGGAGAAAAGGTCCTTGTGTTGTTTCCCTTGCAGTCCAATCCATTGCAGGCTAGATGTCATGGTCCTTATGAAATTCTGACAAAACTCAATGATCTCAATTACATTGTGAAGACTCCAGATAGGAGAAAACCAAAACAGTTGTGTCATATTAACATGCTAAAGCCTTATCATGACAGAAATGCTAGGGTTGCAGCTGTCACTTCAGATTCTCCAATGGTCAAAACGTGTGAAGATGAGGGGGAGTTTCAAGATAATGAACCAAGAATTAAAGCTGAAGTTCTTTGATGTAAATTGTCAAACACTGAAGTGTTGCAAAATCTTGATGTAAAACTCCAGCACTTAGAACCCTCACAGAGAGATCAGTTTGAGAGGTTGATCAAGAAATATGAGGATCTGTTTTCTGATGTTCCAAAGAGAGTTACTATAGCCTCTCATGATGTAGATGTTGGTGATGCCAAACCAATAAAACTGCATCCATACCGGATGAATCCTGAAAAGAGAAAGATTGCTGAGAAAGAGGTTGAGTACATGTTAGAACATGATATTATCAGACCCTCACACTCAGATTGGAGTTCACCCTGTGTGCTAGTTCCAAAACCTGATGGAAGTACTAGATTCTGTACAGATTATCGCAAAGTCAATGCTGTAACTAGAACTGATGTGTTTCCAATACCTAGGATTGATGATTGTATTGATAGTGTAGGGCAAGCAAAGTTTCTGACCAAGATTGATTTATTGAAGGGTTATTGGTGTGTGCCTTTAACTGAGAGGGCCAAGAGCATCTCTGCTTTTGCCACACCATCTGGATTGTACCAGTATGAAGTCCTACCCTTTGGCATGAAAAATGCCCCAGCCACGTTCCAAAGGATGATACAGTCTACAATCGCCGGATTGCCACACACGGGTGCGTACATCGATGACCTGATCACATGGAGTGACTCCTGGGAAGAACATCTAAAAGATGTAGAGACGTTGTTCCAGCGCCTGACCCAGGCTAACCTGACTGTTAACCTGAGCAAGAGTGACTTTGGTTGTGCTACTGTCACCTATCTTGGCTACGTCATAGGCCAGGGTAAGGTGGCACCCATAAATGCTAAAGTCCAAGCCATCATGGACTTTCCAGTTCCTGACAACAAAAAAGCTTTGCGCCGCTTCCTTGGAATGATCGGGTACTACCGCAAGTTCTGCAAGAACTTTGCTGAGATTGCTCTCAGTCTAACTAACCAACTGAAGAAAGGCGTAAAGTTCACCTGGGATGATGCATGCCAGAGAGCCTTCGATCACCTGAAGTCTCTGCTGTGTCACTTCCCCGTGCTCAAATCTCCTGACTTCAACAAACCGTTCTCCATCGCGGTCGATGCTAGCGACCAAGCTTGTGGATCTGTGCTCCTACAGAGAAGTGACTCTGATGACATTGAGCATCCCGTGGCATACTTCTCCAGGAAGTTCAATCGCCACCAAAGGAACTATTCCACAATGGAGAAGGAACTGTTGGCTCTGGTCCTTTCTTTACAACACTTTGAGGTTTATGTTTGTACAGGACAAAAGCCAATGATTGTGTACACTGACCACAATCCGTTAACGTTTTTGAGTAAGATGAAAAACAAGAATCGGAGATTGTTGAATTGGAGTTTGATTTTACAGGAGTTTGACTTGGAAATTAAGCATGTGAAGGGTACAGACAATGTAATTGCTGATTGCTTATCCCGTGTTTGAATGTATATATATATATCATGTGTTTGAATATTGTATGATATGTATATATAGACAAGTGTTCACTTAACCATTTTGTATTGAAAAGAAAAATTTTGCCTTTATGAGTCAAAATTTTTCCCTTTTGGAATGGAGGTGTAATGTGAATATAGGCCACTAGATGGCAGTATTTACCTTTTTTTGTTAAGCTCAGACTGGAGTCATGTTTAGACATGTCCTGGACATGTCTGGGGCAAGTCTCAGAAAGTTAAAAAAAAGAGGTCTAAATGTGGGTGGGGTCTGCAAAAGAGTATATAAGGAAAAGAATTGAGACAGTAAAGTAGTAGGAGAAATTGCAAGAAGATGCATCTGCATTTCATCTCATGGATAAGCTTTGTCTTAATGGTTGTACTTCACTATTCCAGTTATCTTGCGCGAAGACTTTCGAGTACAATCAGTATTTGGATGTTCTCAGTGATTCTCTCGCCAAAACACCAAAGCGTTTCTGGGGATTTTTCAAGAGTAAATCAAAAACTAAAAGTGTCCCCAGCTTTGCTGCTCATTGTGAGAAAACTGAATCTGATCCCAGCACAAAGGCTAGCCTATTTAGTGAGTACTTTCAATCCCTTTTCATCCCCCAGCCCTCACTGCGTACTGTAATGTGAATATAGGCCACTAGATGGCAGTATTTACCTTTTTTGTTAAGCTCAGACTGGAATCATGTTTAGACATGTCCTGGACATGTCTGGGGCAAGTCTCAGAAAATTAAAAAAAACAGGTCTAAATGTGGGTGGGGTCTGAAAAAGAGTATATAAGGAAAAGAATTGAGACAGTAAAGAGGTAGGAGAAATTGCAAGAAGATGACCAGACCTGCCATTCTGTTCAAGACCTGTGACGTTTCTTTTGTGGATTTCTTTGCCTGTGTTTGAACATTTTCATCATCCAGGACATCACCAAGCCACCCCCCCCCCGAAAAGGGATTGTAAATATTTATGTTTTGTACATAATTAATCTTGGTCAGTAGTGTAGGTTAGTGTTAGTCTTTGTTAGAAATTAAATGTGTTTAAGTTTTAAAACTGTGTCTGTCATCCCTTGCTGTTGCTGTTGCTATTGTGTTGTAAATGTAATAACAAATTGGGGCCATAACACTTCAGCTGTACAAGGCCAGCCCGTCATTAACTCCATGAGGAAATGTCACCAAAAATCCCGGTATCTACAAGAAGAGTTTGTCAAATTCTCTCTCAAAGTGGTTTTCATGGCCGAATTAGTTCACAGAAACCTGCATTAAACAGAAAACGATCAACCTGCATTGCATTTGCCAGCTTGCAGAAAGGATTGATACTGGAAAGATGGCTGAAAGTTTATTTTTTTGATGAATTGCCCATTGAACTGCATCCTAGTCACCGTTCAGGACCTGTTGGAACCCTCATGGACCCAGGATTCTCCCAGAAAACAATCATGTTTGATGGAGGAAAAATTATGGTTTGTTATTACAGCCAGTATGTGGCAGAGTGGATGGAATGATCATCCACTGGGATCCCATAGCAGGCAGGGGGAGAAAGTGGGTGACTGTAGGTCGACTGCGCAGGAAAGGGCATGCACGCCGTACAGCGACAGCTTCTCCGGTGGTTGAGGTGTCCAACCGATTCCAGCCCTTGCAGGAACTCGAATTTACCCCTGACCCTGAGAGTGAGGGGACTGATGAGCAGCAGGGCAGCCTGTTGGCCTCTACCCCTCAGAAAGGAGAGTTATTGATAGTGGGGGACTCAATACTTAGAGGAATAGTTAGCTTAGCCTGTTCACGCGACAAGGAGTCTTGTACAGTGTGTTGCCTGCCTGGTGCCCAGGGAGGAGACCTCCTGGAGCGTGCGGACAAGCTCCTGGCCAGAGCGGGGAGGGAACCAGTTGTCATGGTCTCCAGTAGGGGCAATCACAAAAAGTGGCAGCGGCAGCTCCAGTGGCAGCTGCCAGTACACATGCAGTTTGTGGCAGCTGCCAGTACAAGTGTAGTTTGTGGCAGCTGCCGTGGCAATTCCAGTGGCAGCTGCCAGAAAAAGAGCAGCTTGTGGCTGCCGCTGCCACTTTTTGCACTTGCTGTCTCTCTGTCATGGTCCATGTTGGGACAAATGACTGGTAAGGGTAGGTTTGAGATTCTGCAAGGCAAGTTTGTGGAATTAGCTAGGAAGCTTAGGAGCAGATCCTCAAAGGTAGTGTTCTCCGGGATTCTACCGGTACCACGTGCAAGCAGAGGAAAGCAGAATTTTATCTGGAGGTTTAACACGTGGCTACAAACCTGATGTAGGAAAGAGAAAAAGGAAAGTTTAAGAGCAGGTTAAGTGCATAAAGAATAAAAATGGATCGCTGCTATATGATAACAAGCATATTGCAGATGCCTTAAACAGTTACTTTGTTGAGAATTTTACCTCTGAGGGGGTCTTTATTTAGCCAGAGGGCATGTCAAATGCTCAAGATTATTTAGCGGAAATTGAGGTGCGGGATAATGAAGTATTAGACAAGTTGCATAAACTAAAGGCAGATAAGGCGGCGGGTCCTGATGGCTTATATCCTAGAGTGCTCAGCGAAGTTGGTGAGATAATCTTTAAGCCGCTATCCGCCATCTTCAGACGGTCTTTACAAACTGGAGAAATACCAAATTATTGGAAACAGGGCAATATAATACCAATATATAGGAAAGGGGACCATACCGAGCCAGGAAACTACAGGCCAGTCAGTTTAACTTGCATTGCGTGCAAAATATTGGAATCTATCATAAAAGATGAGCTGGACTTATTTCTTGAACATTACAGTATCTTGAGGGATAGCCAACGTGGTTTTCGGAAGGGAAGGTCATGCCTAACAAACCTTCTGGAGTTTTTTGAAGAGGCCACCAGAACTTATGACCAGAGCAGGGCTTATGACATCATATACTTGGATTTTCAGAAAGCATTAGATACAGTACCGTATAAGAGACTAATTTTTAAAATGAGCTCCATTGGAGTTACAGGAGGTATTCTGAAGTGGATTCAAAACTGGTTACAGGACAGAACACAAAGAGTGTGGTCAGTGGTATCTCATCTGAGCTAGGTATGGTGGGGAGTGGCGTCCCCCAGGGATCGGTGTAGGGACCCCTGCTGTTCCTCATCTACATTAATGACCTTGATAGGAATATTGAGAGCAGATTGGTGAAATTTGCTGATGATACTAAATTGCGGCAATTGGCGAATAGTTTAGGGTCCCCTAAAGTGATTCAGGACAATTTGGATAGAATCCAGAGTTGGGCAGAAATGTGGCAAATGACATTTAATCTCGCAAAATGTAAAGTTATACATTTAGGTAATAAAAACATTTCTTAATGGGAGGTTAAAAACTGGAATGTGCTGTCCAAGAGAAAGATCTGGGAGTGGTTGTTGACCAAACCCTCGCAGGTTCTTGCCATTGTGCAGTAATAGTTAAAAAAGCTAATCGGATGCTGCGATACATTGCCAAAAGTATTGAGTACAAATCTAAGGAGGTGATGCTTATTTTGTACAACACGTTCGTTAGACCACATCTGGAGTATTGTGTACAGTTCTGGGGACCGTACTTTAAGAAAGATATAGAGGCTCTAGAGAAAGTTCAGAGAAGAGCCACTAAGCTTATTCCAGGTATAAAAGATGAAAGCTACGAGAAGAGGCTGAAGATCCTTAACCTCTTTAGTCTTAGGAAAAGGGGACTCAAGGGTGATTTAATTGAGGTCTTTAAATATGTTAAAGGGATTAACAAAGTGATTTATGTAGGATTCCTTCAAGGGGTCACAAATGGAAGTTGACCAAAGGTAAATTTAGAACTGATATTCGGAAATATTACTTCACCCAAAGAGTAATTTCAATGTGGAATAGCTTGCCTGACCATATTGTTGAGGCAGAGACCTTGGGGGTTTTCAAGAGCAGGCTTCACTTAAAGTTAGATACCATTGAGTCATTCAGTATCTGAAGGGATATATTCACAATAGTATAAAGAAACTGGTGTGCTTAGTTAGGCTGAAAGGCATGTTCTTGCCAGTTATGTTATGTTATGTTATGTTATGTTATGTTGTGTTGTGTTGTGTTGTGTTGTTAAGAAATATGGAGTAGTTCTTGCTGCCCGACTCATACTGCTGCTCCTTCTCATACTTCTGTCTCCACATCACAGTTCCTGAAAGCAAAGAAGGTGAAGGTACTCCTGGATTGGCCAACCCAGTCACCTGACATGAACATTATTTAGCATTTCAGGGGTAAGATGAAGGAAGAGGCTTGGAAGATGAAACCATGGAATCTTGATGAACTCTGGGAGTCCCGTAAGCAGTGGCAGCCCGTGACAAAAATTACAGAGGAAGCCAGAATGAACAACAAATTTAATTCAGTGATTACGTGTTATTTTCATGCAAACAAATTAGCCTACTGTTACAGTACCTTTATTCAACCGACTTCTCATTCATTTTAGTGAAAAAGAAAGGTTAAAAAAAGAGGACAGCGTGTGTGAGAGAGAGTGAAAGCACGAGGGAGAGCTGTGGATGCGTGCTTCGGGCTGTGCGCGTGCTTATGGCTCTGGCACACTGTGGTATGTGATCAGTTAGAGAAAACCCATGCAAAGCTGGTAAACATCTCGTAGCTTTATTACAGCAGAAAGCTAAACACATAGCGATCAGATGGCAATTATGACAAGATCTAGAAATGACAAAAACATTTTTGCCATTGCTTTCACAGACAGTATTAATGAAGTTCCGTTTTGTGGACAGTGCTTCTCTCTGACTCATATTGAATTAATAGGCAACAAAAGAATTTGCAAGATAGCCGTGGACTATTGTACAGAAACACAGGCAAACCCCTTCCACCAGCATTAAAAGTAACAATGTCATATGTGGCAGCCTCACAACTGAAATTAACAAATCACAAGAATGCCCAATATTCATAGATCCATAAACACACTCAACATGAATGCACAACTCGTGTGCAACATCTGAATTACATAAGCTAATTAAAGCTGCAAGCAGCATTGAACGGGCCCTCGCCCCCTTGTGCACGTTGGGGTTGTGGGTGCAGCTGTGCACTGATGACCATTGGACAGGTCAAGTGCAGGCCCCAACCTGAGAGAAAGTGTCGAGCGAATCGGACAAAGCTGAAGGAGTTATGATAAGTTGATACTTCATACACCAGGGGGCACTCAGAGCGTAACCAAATTTGGGAAGGCACATTCAGAGGCAGACCCTAAGCACAAATGTGAAGTTTTGAGCAAATCGGCTAATGTCAACGTAAAATATGACATTTCCTGTTTCCACAAGGAGGCGCCATGAGCTAGATTGCTCAGCAGCCCATCGAGGTGTTCGGGGTGGGGTTTTACCATGGACAGTAATTTTAAATCCATTTGGATTAAGTATGAAGTAGAGAGAGCTGCTCGAATGTGTTTGGCGAGGCATCTGAAATGGGACACCATGGTGGCCATGCCTATTTAGCGACAGACAGGCAAAGCACAACTTTTGATCAGGATGGTCTCTTGATGATCTGATATAAATATTAGGTGGATTTGACGGAATTGTCAGGAGGAGTTCGTTTAAATACAATGCGTGGAAATCGGGCCAAAATGACACAAAAAAATCTAAATGGCTGACTTCCTGTTTGGATTTGACAAATAGTGCCACAGACTTTTTTGTTTGCATTGGCAACATATGTTTACCAATTTTCATCTTCCTATTCCAAAAAAACCCCTATTGGGAGGGGTTTTTTCAAAATTTCAAGGGGGCGTTATTGAGGCATGTTGCTGCCCTCATGGGCAACGCCCTAATCAGATGTTAGAGCTCACCACCCTTGACCGGCATATCAATTTCCATGATGATACGAATTCATTAAGAACATCAAAAACCCAAACGTATTTTCATGGCGGGGGAGCCATAGTCACCGCGTCGCCACACAGACGCCATTACTTGAAGCTTCACAGCATTCATAAGGTAGCTTCAGCAACTTGTTCTACATGTTGTAAAGGTGGAATAAAGTTGATGGTTCAACAATGTGTCATCAGTACAAGTGAGAGTAAAAACTGGTCACTTCCTGTCAGCGGCCATTCCCACTCACCTACAGACCTGCAGAGCACAACTTTTGATCATCATGGTCTCTTGATGTTTATTAACATGGAGCATGGCGGCGCCAGGTACGGCAGGGGTAGTTACAGCTCTCCTTTTCCACGTTCTGCTCATAAGTAACTCTGCCGTATCCGACACTGGTCAAACATCTACAGACTTTTACACATTTGGCATTAATTCGCCATCCTTGAAAAAGCCGCTCCAAACCCAACTGAACAAACACTTTGGGTTTGGTAAACATGTACTGGCCGCTCTCATCCGTCCTCAACTCTTCAGTCGCTCGTCAACATACTACAAGACCGCGTTGAAGCAACATCAAACCCTTGCATTCATCATAGCCATCTGCCTTCTGCTGTCCGGGGACATTCACCAGTGCCCCGGCCCGGTCAACTACCGAGCAAATCAGAGCCATCGTGTAAACACCGCTGCTAACAACAGGAGCACCGTCGAAAACTTACAGGTATTCTCCCTTTGTTCATACTACTACACATCATGGCAAACAACTCACTCGCATCTTTCTGGCCTCCCGGCGAGCGTCCTGTTGCCAGCTGTGACGCCAGAATCCAGGACAGGAGAGGCGACCCGCGGGACGGAGCCATTGGAGCCCGGGAGTGGCGCGTCTACCTGGGACAGACTGCGCTCGCTAGCCCCGCTGCAGCGTCTCCTCGGTCTCGCACCCGCATCTCCCGCTCGGGCTGCTCCAACCAGCGCCTGGGAACGCAGACTCCACCATCGTCAATCCCATTGCCATTCCAATTCGTCCGGATTCCGCGAAAACAGAGAATATTCCTCCAGTCAGCCTCCACCACGACCTCATCGGTATCTCCCCGGCGCACGTCCATCGTGTCACTGGCAGTGTCGTCATCAGAACACGACCACAACAAGGACTAATAAACATCGGCAACATGGAAAACATGGGGTGGATTTCCGCCTCCTTCGCACTCTTCCAAAATGTAAGTCCATATCCGACATAAAAATAGAACTTTTTAATTCCCAGTCTTTAACCAATTAATCCGGCTTCATATTTCAACATATCCTTGATGAGCACACACAAATATTGTGCCTCACAGAGACTTAGCATAAACCACAGTCATATCTTGCTTTGAATGAAGCCTGCCCACCAGGATACACCTACCTGGAGAAGGCAAGGACCACTGGTCGTGGTGGTGGCCTGGCTGTCATTTATGACAATAATTAATAACATAATAACATAACCCCCCTCCTACTGCCAGAGTTGACAACATTTGAAGGTCTTTTATTCAAGTGTTTATCACAAAAAGAATCCACAACATTCCTCCTTATTTATCGCCCCCCCAAACCACACCCTGGATTTATTTATGAATTGCAAGATTTACTTACATCACTCTGTATAACCTCTGATAAAACAATCATACTGGGAGATTTTAATTTGCATGTTGACTCCCCCACAAATCGCTCCGCTGCAGAATTTCTTGAGGTCCTGGACTGCCTGCAACTCACACAACATGTTACAGAACCCACACACACCAAAGGTCACATTCTTGATTTAGTCATAACCGACTCTGCCCCAATTACAAACCTACAAGTCTGTGACTTAGGTGTATCAGATCATAAAATCATATCCTTAAAACTACTGTTAACTGGCCCATACATTAAAACAAAACGTCAGATCCAATTTAGAAATCTGAAAGCAATAGACACCACCCTCTTCAATCAGGATATTCACAATATTGCACAAGTCACACAGTTCACATCAGTAAATGGATCTGTTGACTACTATAACACCAGCCTGAGCAATATCCTTGAAGCACACGCTCCAGTCAAAACAAGAACTGTAACATTCTCTCGGTCTGCTCCTTGGTATACATTAGAGCTCCGGAGCATGAAGAGAGCTGGTCGCGCCCTTGAGTGACGGTATATCTCCAGTGGCCTCCTTGTTCATAAGCAAGCCTACCGTGACCATCAAAAATCATATTCAAAAGCACTCACTACAACCAGGTCCCAATATTTCTCTCATAAAATATCACTTAACACTGGTAATTCTAAACAGCTCTTCTCAGCAATAAACAAGTTACTCAAACCTCCCACATTCTCACATGCCGACTCCAGCACAGATCAGTGTAATAAATTCATGGACTTCTTTACTAACAAAGTATCTTCAATTCGGTCAGCTCTTCCACCCTCAACCACACCTCTCTTGGACACTTCTCTCCCTAAGCTACTGAACACTCTCTCTCTATTCTCAGATGTCACCAAGTCAGAGGTTGAGAGGGTTCTAAAAAGCATGAGGACCTCTACATGCCCACTGGATCCTCTCCCAACACAGTTACTCAAATCAAACATCTCTGCCATCAGTCACTTCAATCCGGTCATGTCCCCCCACCTCTCAAAACTGCTGTTATACGCCCCCACTTAAAAAAGCCAACTCTCGACCCAAGCATTTTAGTCCATTATAGACCTGTATCAACCCTCCCGTTTATATCAAAGGTCCTGGAAAAAGTTGTTCATACTCAACTCCATAATCATCTTCACCTCCATAATCTGTATGAAAAATTTCTGTCTGGTTTCCGCCCATCTCACAGTACGGAGACAGCCCTGGTCTGCGTTATCAATGATTTGCTGATGACTGCGGACCAGGGCTCACCATCCCTCCTCCTCCTGCTAGATTTGTCGGCTGCTTTTGACACTGTTGATCACACCATCCTGCTCCATCGGCTCCAGACCATGGTTGGACTCTCTGGTACAGCACTAAACTGGTTCAATTCATATCTCACTGACAGAACAGAGCATGTGGCCCTTGGACAATCAACATCATCACCGCACACTGTCACCTGTGGAGTACCACAAGGGTCTGTTCTTGGTCCAACCCTGTTCACCATCTACATGCTCCCCCTAGGTCAGATATTCAATAAACACAAGGTTTCTTTGCTATGCCGATGACACACAGTTATATATGAAAATGGACTCTACACTCCCTTCAGCTCTGCTAGATACATTTCAAGCCTGCCTGGAGGAGATAGAGGCATGGATGGCAACCAACTTTCTCCAACTCAACGGCAATAAAACTGAAGCCATCATCATAGGCACTCCGCATCAGACCCAGTCTCTTTCCCTCAACAGCATCCTTATTCTTGATCACAATATTCCCTAGTCCACCTCTGTTACAAATCTAGGAATTAGATTGGACTCTCATCTCTCATTTGACACCCACATCCACTACCTCTGCAAGGTCTCTTTCTTCCATCTCAAAAACAAACCAAACTCCGTCCCTCCCTCTCCAAACCGGATGCTGAGGGGTTGGTCCATGCCTTTGTCTCCTCCAGGTTGGACTACTGCAATGCCCTCCTTGTCGGAATCCCTGGCAAGAGCCTCCAAAAACTCCAGTACATTCAGAACTGTGCTGCCCGGATCCTGACGAGGAGGAGGCGCAAATACGATCACATCACTCCTGTCCTTAAATCCCTTCACTGGTTACCCATACAGTACAGAATACAATATAAACTCTGCCTCCTCACCCATCAGGAACTGCCCCTGCCTACCTTAGCGAATTACTCACCATCCACACCGCCACACGAAGCCTGCGCTCCTCTTCCACCAACTGCTTCCACCAACCAAGGACTAAACTCTCCACCATGGGAGACAGGGCCTTCCAGTCAGTTGCCCCTTGACTCTGGAATGCCCTCCCAGAGACCCTGAGGGCTCCACAAAGTGCGGAGGTCTTTAAAAAAGGCCTTAAGACCTTCTTATTCAAAAAGGCCAATTAGAAGTCTTTTAATGTAAAGTGCATTATAAATAAAATCTATTATTATTATTATTATTATTATTATTAATAAATGTGGTTTTGATTGGATGAAATCTCTTGGAGGATTGCATTAAAATACAATGTGTGGAAATCAGGCAAAAATGACATGTTAAAATCAAAATGGCTGACTTCCTGTTTGGAGTAGACAAATGATGCCAGAGAATTTTTTGTGCGTCTTGGCCAAATACACGTGTACTAATTTTCATCTTCCTACTCCAAAAAAACCCCTATGGGGAGGGGTTTTTGAAAAATTCAAGGGGGCGCTATCGAGGCATTTTGCTGCCCCAAGGGGACACCCCCAATCAGATGTGAAAGCTTGCCACCCTTGACCTGTCTCTTAATTTTTATGATGATACAAGTTTATTAAAGGCATCAAAAACCTAAATGTATTTTCATGACGAGAGATGGATAGTCGCCGCGTCACGACACGGACGCCATTATGCTTAGCTGCACAGCATTCATAAGGTAGCTTCATTAATTTGTTTTGCATGTAAAAGAAGTGGAATGAGGTTGATGTGTTCAACTTTGTGTCATCAGTACAAGTGAAAGTAATAACTGGTCACTTCCTGTTACCACAGGGGGGCGAGCAAAGTGGGAAGTGAATAGATCTGGACCTTCAGGGTTGAGCAATCATCATGACCAGCAAGTTTGAAGCTACTACAGTCAAGTATGTGGGCGTGAGAGCATTGGAAATCCCAAACGTATTTTCATGGCGAGGGATCCAAAGTCACAACGTTGCCACACAGACGCCAACACTCGTAGCTTCGCAGTGTTCATAATGGAGCTTCAGCAACTTTTTCTACATCTTGTACCGGTGGAAAAAAATTGATGGGTTCAACTATATGTCATGAGTACAAGTGAAAGTAAAAACTGGTCACTTCCTGTTAGTAGCCACGCCCACTGACCTACAGACCTGCAGAGCACAATTTTTGATCAGCATGGTCTTTCAATGTTTCATAATTAATCTGGTTTAGAATGGATGAAATCTCTGGGAGGAGTGCGTTAAAATACAATGTGTGGAAATCTGGCAAAAATGACACGTTAAAATCAAAATGGCTGACTTCCTTTTTGGAGTAGACAAATGATGCCGGAGACTTTTTTTTGCGTCTTGGCCAAATACACGTGTACCAATTTTCATCTTCCTAATCCAAAAAAACTCCTATGAGGAGGGGTTTTTGAAAATTTCAAGGGGGCGCCATCGAGGCATTTTGCTGCCCTCAAGGGCAAACCCCCAATACAATGTGAGAGCTCGCCACCCTTGACCTGTCTATCAATTTTTATGATGATACAAGTTTATTAAAGGCATCAAAAACCTAAACGTATTTTCATGACGAGGGGTGGAAAGTCGCTGCCTCACTACACGGACTCAGTTCTGCGTAGCTGCACAGCATTTATGAGGTAGCTTCATTAATTTGTTTTGCATGTAATAGAAGTGGAATGAGGTTGATGTGTTCAACTATGTGTCATCAGTAGAAGTGAAAGTAACAACTGGACACTTCCTGTTACCACAGGAATAATAAACATTCCAGATGCATTAACTTCCCACTTTGCTACTAGCGCCCGCTAGTAGCAAAGTGGGAAGTTAATGCATCTGGACGTTCAGGGCATTGCAATTATTATGATCAGCTAGTTTGAAGCTACTACAGTCAAGTATGTGGGCGTGAGAGCATTGGGAATCCCAAACGTATTTTCATGGCGAGGGATCCAAAGTCACCGCGTTGCCACACAGACGCCATTACTCGTAGCAGTACAACGTTCATAATGTAGCTTCAGCAACTTGTTTTGCATGTTTTAGAAGTGGAATGAAGTTGATTGGTTCAATATTGTGTCATCAGTAGAAGTGGAAGTGATGAGTGGTCACTTCCTGTTACCACAGAGAGGCGCGATAAGCAAAGTGGCAAGTTAATATATCAGGATATTCAGGGCGGCGCCCTCATCATGTTCAGCAAGTTTGAAGCTTCTAAAATCAAGTATTTGGCTGTGAGAGCCTTGTGAAATTTTTTCCTCAAGTCACAAAAATTTTTCACGCCCTAGCAGCCACGCCTTTTGACTTACAGATCTGCAGAACACAACTTTTGATCAGCTAGGTCTCACAATAATCTGTACCAAATTTGAAGTCGATTGGGCGAAATCCCTAGGAGGAGTTTGTTTGAAAATTCAAAAATTCAAATCAAAATGGCCGACTTCCTGTTGGGTTTAGGGCGTGGCTCCAATGAAGTTTTTTTCATGCTGTTATGGCCCCAATTTATTACATTTACAACCCAACAGCAACAGGAAGGGATGACAGACACAGTTTTAAAAACTTAAACACATTTAATCAACAGACAACTAAACAACTAACTAACTTACTGACCAAGATTTAATACAACAAAAAACAGAAATATTTACAGTCCCTTTTTGGTGGGGTGGCTTGGTAATGTCCTGGGTGAGGAAAATGCTCTAACACAGGCAAAAATCCACAAAAGAAACTTCACAGGTCTTGAACAGAATGACAGGTCTGGTCACACGTATCCTTCTTCTTGCAATTTCTCCTACTACTTTACTGTCTCAATTCTACTCCTTATATACTCTTTCGCAGACCCAACCCACATTTAGACCTTTTTTTTTAATTTTCGGGGACTTGCCCCAGACATGTCTGAAACATGTCCAAACATAGCTCCAGCCTGAGCTTAACAAAAAAAAGGTAAATGCTGCCATCTAGTGGCCTCTATTCACATTACACCTCCATTCTAAAAGGGAAAAATTTTGACTCAAAAAGGCAAAATTTTTCTTTTCAATACAAAATGGTTAAGTGGACACTTGTCTATATATACATATCATACAATATTCAAATAAACACGTGATATATATATATATACATATTCAAACATGGGATAGGCAATCAGCAATTACATTGACCGTACCCTTTACATGCTTACTTTCCAAGTCAAACTCTTGTAAAATCAAACTCCAATTCAACAATCTTCGATTCTTGTTTTTCATCTTACTCAAAAAAATTAACGGATTGTGATCTGTGTACACAACCATTGGCTTTTGCCCTGTCCAATCATAAACATCAAAGTGTTGTAAAGATAGAACCAGAGCCAACAGCTCCTTCTCTATTGTGGAATAGTTCCTTTGGTGGCGATTGAACTTCCTGGAGAAGTATGCCACGGGATGCACAATGTCATCAGAGAAACTTCTCTGTAAGAGCACAGATCCACAAGCTTGGTCGCTAGCATCGACCGCGATGGAGAACGGTTTGTTGAAGTCAGGAGATTTGAGCACGGGGAAGTGACACAGCAGAGACTTCAGGCGATCGAAGGCTCTCTGGCATGCATCATCCCAAGTGAACTTTACGCCTTTCTTCAGTTGGTTAGTTAGACTGAGAGCAATCTCAGCAAAGTTCTTGCAGAACTTGCGGTAATACCCGATCATTCCAAGGAAGCGGGGCAAAGCTTTTTTGTTGTCAGGAACTGGAAAGTCCATGATGGCTTGGACTTTAGCATTTATGGGTGCCACCTTACCCTGGCCTATGACGTAGCCGAGATAGGTGACAGTAGCACAACCTAAGTCACTCTTGTTCAGGTTAACAGTCAAGTTGGCCTGGGTCAGGCGCTGGAACAACGTCTCTACATCTTTTAGATGTTCTTCCCAGGAGTCACTCCATGTGATCAGGTCATCGATGTATGCACCCGTGTGTGGCAATCCGGCGATTGTAGACTGTATCATCCTTTGGACCGTGGCTGGGGCATTTTTCATTCCAAAGGGTAGAACTTCATACTGGTACAACCCAGATGGCGTGGCAAAAGCAGAGATGCTCTTGGCCCTCTCAGTTAAAGGCACACACCAATAACCCTTCAATAAATCAATCTTGGCCAGAAACTTTGCTTGCCCTACTCTATCAATACAATCATCAATCCCAGGTATTGGAAACACATCAGTTCTAGTTACAGCATTGACTTTGCGATAATCTGTACAGAATCTAGTACTTCCATCAGGTTTTGGAACTAGCACACAGGGTGAACTCCAATCTGAGTTGGAGGGTCTGATAATATCATGTTCTAACGTACTCAACCTCTTTCTTAGCAATCTTTCTCTTTTCAGGATTCATCCGGTACGGATGCTGTTTTATTGGTTTGGCATCACCAACATCTACATCATGACAGGCTATAGAAACTCTTTTTGGAACATCAGGAAACAGATCCTCATATTTCTTGATCAACCTCTCGAACTGATCTCTCTTTGAGGGTTCTAAGTGCTGGAGTTTTACATCAAGATTTTGCAACACTTCAGAATTTGACCATTTACATGACAGAACTTCAGCTTTAATTCTAGGTTCATCATCTTGAAACTCCCCCTCATCTTCACAAATCTCGGCCATAGGAGAATCTGAAGTGACAGCTGCAACCCTAGCATTTCTGTCATGATAAGGCTTCAGCATGTTAATGTGACACAATTGTTTTGGTTTTCTCCTATCTGGAGTCTTCACAATGTAATTGAGATCATTGAGTTTTGTCAGAATTTCATAAGGACCATGAAATCTAGCCTGCAATGGATAGGACTGCAAGGGAAACAACAAAAGGACCTTGTCTCCTGGTTTAAACTCACAGCTTCTAGCCTTATGATCATACCAAGTTTTCATTTTTCCCTGACTTGATTTCAAGTTCTCTTTGGCTAGGTCACAAGCTGCACGCAATCTTTCCTTGAACTTGCTAACATAGTCAAACAGACTGATGTGCGGCTCTTCCTCTTGCCATTGTTCACTCAATAATTGCAAAGGTCCTCTCACTTCATGACCAAACACTAGCTCAAATGGACTGAGTCCATAGACTCCTGCACTGCTTCTCTAGCTGCAAACAAGAGCAAATTAACACCTTCATCCCAGTCTTTCTCATGGTCATAACAATAAGTCCTTATCATTGTCTTGAGAGTGGAATGAAACCGCTCTAAGGCACCCTGACTTTCTGGATGATAGGCACTAGGAAGAATCTGCTTTGTACCTAGTTCATACACAACCTGCTGAAACGATCCTGAAGTGAAATTGCTACCTTGGTCTGACTGAATTTCCCTGGGAAGGCCAAACAACGTGAAGAACTTAATCAAAGCCTTTGAGGTTGCAGTTGCCTTGATGTTACGTAGAGGTATGGCTTCAGGGAATCTGGTAGATGCACACATGATGGTCAACAAGTACTGATTTCCAGATCTAGTCTTGGATAATGGATCAACACAATCAACAATGACCTTAGAGAAGGGCTCTCCAAATGCTGGGATAGGCTGCAATGGAGCTACAGGTGGGTCTAACTGGTGTTTTCCAACTACTTGACAAGTGTGACAGGTTTTGCAAAATTTGGAAACGTCTTTCCGAAGCCCAGGCCAAAATAAGTGTTTTATGATCTTATCAACAGTCTTGTTAACACCAAGATGACCTCCTAAAGGTAAACTATGAGCCATTGTTAAGATCTCATTCCTGTAGACCTTCGGAACAACAATTTGCCTGACCACTGCCCAATCTGCATTGGCAGAGATATCAGGAGGGCGCCACTTCCGCATCAACACACCATCCTTGAGATAATACCCAACTGGAACTGCGTCTATTTCTTTATCAGGAAGGGCTCTCCTCTTTAGTACACAAATTTCAGGATCATTAGTTTGCTCCTCAATCAACCGCTTTCTGGACAGAGACAAGTCTCCAGACACATCAGAATCACCAGACCCATCCGGCTGGCTGAATAGAGAACTGATAAAAGTATCTGATAAGTTCTCAAACGAAGAAACCATAGTAGGCTAATCAGAGTCATGAGGCGAACCACCTGAGTCCTGACTATTCAATGTGCTAGCCGGCACCACAACATCTTCTTTAGCCTTCTTTGCCATAGCACGAGTCACTGCGCAAGGAGGATACAGAGATGGGTCCTCATCCCCATCTTCAGTGCTCGGCTGTGAAGTAAGATGTACAGGGGGAACTACTTTGCCCCCAGCCAGGTCATTGCCTAGCAACAGAGAAACACCCTTTATAGGTAGACTTGACATAAGTCCCACCTTTACCTGTCCTGTAACTAAATCTGACTTCAAGAATATAGAGCGCAGGGGTACAGATACAGTCCTCCCTTCAATACCTTGTACAAGTATGAAATCCACTGAAGCGGTCTCATCACATAACTCCAAGGAGTCCATCAACAAGAGTGACTGAGAAGCTGCGGTATCCCTTAGGATATATATGGGGACAGGAGTAGTATGCTCATTCAGAGCCACAAATTCCTCTGACACAAATGGAAGAAATTCCTTCCTCACAAAGTCAGCAGTATCAGGCTTTTTAGCCCCACAAGAAGCAGGCAATTTAGCAGATCGGTCATCTACTACAGGGGTTTCTAACCTTGTTTTCACAAAGGCATTTGGTTTGGTGTCCTTTTCTTTTTCTTTCTTAGCTTTAAGGAACCAACAGTTAGTTGTAACATGACCTGATTTCTTGCAATAACTGCAAACTAGACAACTTTTGTCACTGTCAGCTTTCACACTTTGATCAGACCTGTTACTGGATTTCTGAGCACCATCAGATTTGTCTTTGTCTTTAGGTGAGGAATCTTGGGTATCACCGTAAACCTTTCTCTGAAATTGGGACCATCTATTATTACTGCTTGACTGAAATTTGGACTTGTGTGAGAACATATTCATCTGCAAATTTGGCAGCTGATTGCAAATTCAGTGCTTGCTTCTCATTAAGGTAGGTCTTAACACCATCCTTAACACAGTTCTTGAATTCTTCAACTAACACCATTTCTTTTAGTGAGTTGAAATCATCCTTGACCTCCAAAAAAGTACACCAGCCCTCAAAGCAAACCTTCTTCTCATTAGCAAATTCCACATAAGTCTGATTTTCAGATTTCTTCAGACCTCTGAATTTCTGTCGGTAAGCCTCTGGAACCAACTCATAAGCTCTCAATATAACCTTTTTGACAACCTCATAATCAGAGGAATCATCTGCAGACAAAGCCGAATAGGCTTGTTGAGCTTTACCCTTGAGGACAGTTTGCAACAGCAGAGGCCAGTGTTCTTTTGGCCACTGACAACTTTTCGCTACTTTTTCAAAACACTGGAAATAGTTGTCTACGTCCTTTTCCTGAAAATGGAGGCACCAGTTTTACCTCATGGCTAGCCTGAAATTTATTTTCAGTTTCAATTTTCATTTTTAGTTGCTCCATTTGGAGTCTTTCTTCTCTATCGAATTTCTCTAATTCAAAATCTCTCTGTCTTGCAAATTTTTCTAACTCAAATTGTCTTTGTTTTTCTTTTTCCTCCCTTTCTTTTTTCTCTTCTCTTGCTAATTTTTCTAACTCAAACTGCCTTTGTTTTTCTTTTTCCTCCCTTTCAATCTCTAGCATTTTTAATTTAAGTTCCATTTCTATATTTGGATTTTCTACTGGAAACTGTTCCAGATCTCCTGGTGCAAACACATTTTCATCAATGTAATATTCAACTATCTCTCTAGCCAGTCTTGCTTTTCGCATGGCTGGTTTTACCTCTGTCAGCTCTAAATGTCTGCAAATTTCTAGCAGTTCTGTCTTTTTAAAAGACTTCAAAACCTCAACGGTTGGTGATGCCAAGAAATCATCCATTGCTGTTGATCTGTCAATATATATACATATATATCTATATATATAGGAAAATAAAAAAAAAAACTATTAATCAATTTGAAATGTTAGATTTTCAATAAATGACTCTCACAATGTTCTAACCCGGACGAGCCCCCAATTTGTAATGGCCCCAATTTGTTATTACATTTACAACCCAACAGCAACAGCAAGGGATGACAGACACAGTTTTAAAAACTTAAACACATTTAATCCACAGACAACTAAACAACTAACTAACCTACTGACCAATCTAGTGGCCTCTATTCACATTACAATGCCTAGTTACAAAGCACATAACTACTGAATTTCGTCGGCCTACGACAAAGTAACCGAATCACTACTGAATTTCGTCGGCATACGACAAAGTAACAGAATTTCCCTATGGGAATTTTGAAACGTGTTTTGGGGGCGCTATTTTGGCATTTGGGGTCGCACCTGCGCGATCGCACAAAAATATAAAATTTCGGATGGGGCCGAACGTATGTGGAAAGTTAGACGCGTTTTCACCATTGGGAAAGGGGCAAAATTGGCCCTTGAAATGTCGGAAGAATAATAATAATAATAATAATAATAATAATAAAAATGAATAGTACGATTTCAATAGGGTCCTTGGACGACGTTCAGTCGGCTCGGGCCCTAATAAACAGCATGATTTCAATAGGGTCCTCCGCGGACGACTTGCAGTCGTGCTTGGGCCCTAATAATAAACAGCATGATTTCAATAGGGTCCTCCGCGGACGACTTGCAGTCGTGCTCGGGCCCTAATTAAAGCTGCAAGCAGCGTTGAACGGGCCCTCGCCCCCGTGCGCACGTTGGGGTTGTGGTGAGATCCTGACTGGTGCAGCTGTGCACTCACGACCATTGGACAGGTCAAGTGCCGGCCCCAACCTGAGGGAAAGTGTCGAGCGAATCGGACAAAGCTGAAGGAGTTAGGATAAGTTGATACTTCATCCACAAGAAAGCACTCAGAGTGTAATCAAATTTGGGCAGGTGCATTCAGGGACAGACGCTAAGCAAAAATGTTAAGTTTTGACCAAATATGCCAATTTCAACGTAAAATGCGGCGTTTTCTGTTTCCATAAGGGGGCGAGATGAGCTAGATTGTTTAGCAGCACATCGAGATGTTCAGGGTGGGGCTTTTACCATGTACAGGAATTTTGAATCCATTTGGATGAAGTGTGAGGGAGAGGGAGCAGCTCGAATGTGTTTGGCGAGGCATCTGAAATGGGGCACCATGGTGGCCAGGCCCATTTAGCGACAGACATGCAGAGCACTATTTTTGATCAGCATGGTCTTTTGATGCTCTGAAAAAAATATTAGGTTGATTGGACGGAATCGCTAGGCGGAGTTCGTTAAAATGCAAGATGTGGAATTTGGGCCAAAATGACACATTAAAATCAAAATGGCTGACTTCCTGTTTGGAATCGACAAATGATGTCAGAGACTTTTTTGTGCGTCTTGGCCAAATACACGTGTACCAATTTTCATTTTTCTACTCCAAAAAAACCCCTATGTGGAGGGGTTTTTGAAAATTTCAAGGGGGCTCTATCGAGGCATTTTGTTGCCCTCATGAATTCCGCCCCATTCAGATGTGAGAGCTCACCACCTTTGACCGGCATATCAATTTCCATGATGATACAAATTCATGAAGAACATCAAAAACCCAAACGTATTTTCATGGCGAGGGATCCATTGTCACCACATCGCCACACGGATGCCATTACTTGTAGCATCACAGCATTCGTAAGGTAGCTTAAACTTCTTCTACGTGTTGTACAGGGAGAATAAAGTTGATGGGTTCAACTATGTGTCATCAGTTCAAGTGAAAGTAAAAACTGGTCACTTCCTGTTAGCGACCACGTCCACTGACTTACAGACCTGCAGAGCACAACTTTTGATGAGCATGGTCTCCTGATGTTCACTAATAAATGTGGTTTTGTTTGGATGAAATCTCTAGGAGGAGTGCGTTAAAATACAATGTGTGGAAATCAAGCAAAAATGACACGTTAAATTCAAAATGGCCGACTTCCTGTTTGGAGTAGACAAATGATGCCAGAGACTTTTTTTTGCGTCGTGACCAAATACACATGTGTACCAGTTTTCATTGTTCTACTCCAAAAAAAAGGGCTCGCCACCCTTGACCTGTCTATCAATTTTTATGATGATACAAGTTTATTAAAGGCATCAAAAACCTAAACGTATTTTCATGACGAGGGGTGGATAGTCGCCGCGTCACTACATGGACGCAATTAATTGTAGCTGCACAGCATTTATGAGTTAGCTTCATTTATTTGTTCTGCATGCAATAGTAGTGGAATGAGGTTGATGTGTTCAACTATGTGTCATCAGTAGAAGTGAAAGTAATAACTGGACACTTCCTGTTACCACAGGGGGTGCTAGTAGCAAAGTGGGAAGTTAATGCATCATGACGTTCAGGGCGGAGCAATTATTATGATCAGCTAGTTTGAAGCTACTACAGTCAAGTATGTAGGCGTGAGAGACCCTAAGCACAAAAGTGAAGTTTTGAGCAAATCGGCCAGTTTCTACGTAACATGTGGCATTCTCTGTTTTCATAAGGGGGCATGACGAGCTAGATTGTGTAGCAGCACATCGAGGCGTTCAGGGTGGGGATTTCACTTCATACAGGAATTTTGAATCCATTTGGATGAAGTATGAGGGAGAGAGAGCAGCTCGAATGTGTTTGGCGAGGCATCTGAAATGGGGACACCATGGCGGCCAGGTCCATTTAGCGACAGACATGCAGAGCACTAGTTTTGATCAGCATGGTCTCTTGATGATCTGAAATAAATATTAGGTTTATTGGACAGAATCGCTAGGAGGAGTTCGTTAATATGCAATATGTGGAAATCGGGCCAAAATGACACATTAAAATCAAAATGGCTGACTACCTGTTTGGAATTTATCCATGGTCCCAGAGACTTTTTTGTTCACATTGGCAACATACACATGTGTACCAATTTTCATTTTCTAATTCCAAAAAAAACCCCTAAGGGGAGGGGTTTTTCAAAATACCAAGGGGGCGCTATCGAGGCATTTTGCTGCCCTCATGGGCACCGCCCCAATCAGATGTGAGAGCTTCCCACCCTTGACCGGCATATCAATTTCCATGATGATACGAGTTCATTAAGAACATCAAAAACACAAACGTATTTTCATGGCGAGGGATCCATTGTCACCGCATCGCCACATGGACGCCATTTCTCGAAGCATCAAAGCATTCGTAAGGTAGTTTAAGCAACTTCTTCTACATGTTGTACAGGGGGAATAAAGTTGATGGGTTCAACTATGTGTCATCAGTACAAGTGAAAGTAAAAACTGGTCACTTCCTGTTAGCGGCCACGCCCACTGACCTAGAGACCTGCAGAGCACAACTTTTGATCAGCATGGTCTTTCAATGTTTATTAATGCATCTGGTTTTGAATGGATGAAATCTCGAGGAGGAGTGCGTTAAAATACAATTTGTGGAAATCAGGCAAAAATGGCGCGTTAAAATCAAAATGGCCGACTTCCTGTTTGGAGAAGACAAATGATGTCAAAGACTTTTTTGTGCGTCTTGGCCAAATACACATGTGTACTAATTTTCGTCTTTCTACTCCAAAAAAACCCCTATGGGGAGGGGTTTTTGAAAATTTCAAGGGGGCGCTATCGAGACATTTTGCTGCCCTCATGGGAAAAGCCCCAATCAGATGTGAGAACTTCCCATCCTTGACCGGCATATTAATTTCCATGAAGATACGAATTCATTAAGAACATCAAAAACACAAGCATATTTTCATGGCGAGGGATCCATTGTCACCGCATCGCCACACAGACATCATTACTCATAGCATCACAGTATTCGTAAGGTAGTTTAAGCAACTTCTTCTACATGTTGTACAGGGGGAAAAAAGTTGATGGGTTCAATTATATGTCATCAGTACAAGTGAAAGTAAAAACTGATCACTTCCTGTTAGTAGCCACGCCCACTGACCTACAGACCTGCAGAGCACAACTTTTGATCAGCATAGTCTCTAAATGTTTTGTAATAAATTTGGTTTTGATTGGATGAAATCTCTAGGAGAAGTGCGTTAAAATACAATATGTGGAAATCAAGCAAAAATGACACGTTAAATTCAAAATGGCCGACTTCCTGTTTGGAGTAGACAAATGATGCCAGAGACTTATTTTTGCGTCGTGACCAAATACACATGTGTACCAGTTTTCATTGTTCTACTCCAAAAAAACCCCTATGGGGAGGGGTTTTTGAAAATTTCAAGGGGGCGCTATCGAGGCTTTTTGCTGCCCTCATGAACAAAGCCCCAATCAGATGTGAGAGCTTGCTACCCTTGACTTGTTTTTGAATTTTTATGATAATACAAGTTTATTAAAAACATCAAAAACCCAAACGTATTTTCATGGCGAGGGATGGATAGTCGCCGCGTCACCACACGGACGCCATTTTGTGTAGCTTCACAGCATTCATAGCGTAGCTTCACCAATTTGTTCAGCATGTTATAGAAGTGGAATGTGGTTGATGTGATAAAGTATGTGTCCTCAGTACAAGTGAAAGCAATAAGTGGTCACTTCCTATTACCATAGGGGGGCGCTAGTAGCAAAGTGGGAAGTTAATGCATCTGGACGTTCAGGGCGGAGCAATCATCATGTAGAGCAAGTTTGAAGCTACTACAATCAAGTATGTGGGCGTGAGAGCATTGGGAATCCAAAACATATTTTCATGGCGAGGGATCCAAAGTTGCCGCTTTGTCACACGGACGCCAATACTCGGAGCTTTACAGCGTTCATAAAGTAGCTTCAGTAACTTGTTCTGCATGTTTCAAAAGTAAAATGAAGTTGATGGGTTCAACAATGTGTCATCAGTACAAGTGGAAGTAACGAGTGGTCACTTCCTGTTACCACAGGGGGGCGCTATTAGTAAAGTGGGAAGTTAATACACCAGGGTGTTCCCGGCGGCGCCCTTATCATGTTCAGCAAGTTTGAAGCTTCTACAATCAAGTATTTGGGTGTGAGAGCATTGTGAAATTTTTTCCTCAAGTCACTTTAATTTGTCACGCCCTAGCAGCCATGCCCATTGACCTACAGATCTGCAGAGCACAACTTTAAATCAGCTTGGTCTCTCAATGATGTGTACCAAATTTGAAGCCGATCCGGCGAAATCCCGAGGAGGAGTTCGTTTTAAAATTCAAAAATTCAAATCAAAATTGCCGACTTCCTGTTGGGTTTAGGGCGTGGCTCCAATGAAGTTTTTTTTTATGCCTTGTTACAAAGCACATAAAAACTGAATTTCGTCTACCTACGACAAAAAAACCGAATTTCCCTATGGGAATTTTGAAACGTGTTTAGGGGGCGCTATTTCGACAATTGGGGTCGAACTTGTGCGACCCTCCAAAAATATCGAATTTCGGATCCGGCCGGACGAATGGGGAAAGTAATACGCGTTTTCACAAATGGGAAAGGGGCGAAATTGGCCTTTGAAAAATCGGAAGAATAATAAAAAAAAAAAAAAATAATTATAATAATAATAATAAACAGCGCGATTTCAATAGGGCCCTCCGAAGACGACTTGCAGTCGGCTCGGGCCCTAATAATAAACAGCATGATTGCAATAGGGTCCTCCGCGGATGACTTGCAGTCGTGCTCGGGCCCTAATAATAAAAATTAAAGCTGCAAGCAGCGTTGAACGGGCCCTCGCCTCCATGCGCACGTTGGGGTTGTGAGATCCTGATGGGTGCAACATGGTCTCTCAATGTTTCATAATAAATCTGGTTTTGAATGGATGAAATCTCTGGGAGGAGTGCGTTAAAATACAATTTGTGGAAATCATGCAAAAATGACACGTTTAAATCAAAATGGCCGACTTCCTGTTTGGAGTAGACCAATGATGCCAGAGACTTTTTTGTGCGTCTTGGCCAAATACACATATGTATCAATTTTCATTTTCCTATTGCAAAAAAACTCCTATGCAGAGGCGTTTTTGAAAATTTCAAGGGGGCGCTATCGAGGCATTTTGCTGCCCTCAAGGGCAAACCCCCAATACAATGTGAGAGTCGCCACCCTTGACCTGTTTATAAATTTTTATGATGAAACAAGTTTATTAAAGACATCAAAAAGCCAAACGTATTTTCATGGCGAGGGAACCATTCTCACCGCATTGCCACACGGACGCCATTACTCGAAGCTGCACAGTATTCATAAGGTAGCTTAAGAAACTTCTTCTACATGTTGTTCAGGGAGAATAAAGTTGATGGGTTCGACTATGTGTCATCAGTACAAGTGAAAGGAAAAACTGGTCACTTCCTGTTAGCGGCCACGCTCACTGACCTGCAGACCTGCAGAGCACAACTTTTGATCAGTATGGTCTCTTGATGTTTACTAATAAATGTGTTTTTGATTGGATGAAATCTCTGGGAGGAGTGCGTTAAAATACAATGTGTTGAAATCAGGCAAAAATGACACGTTAAAATCAAAATGGCTGACTTCCTATTTGAAGTAGACCAATGATGCCAGAGACTTTTTTGTGCGTCTTGGCCAAATACACGTGTACCAATTTTCATCTTCCTACTCTAAAAAAACTCCAATGGGGAGGGGTTTTTGAAAATTTCAAGGGGGCGCTATTGAGGCATTTTGCTGCCCTCACGGACAAACCCCCAATACAATGTGAGAACTCGCCACCCTTGACCTGTGTATCAATTTTTATGATGATACAAGTGTATTAAAGGCATCAAAAACCTAAACGTATTTTCATGACGAGGGGTGGATAGTCGCCGCGTCACTACACGGACGCAATTAATTGTAGCTGCACAGCATTTGAGGTAGCTTCATTCATTTGTTCTGCATGTAATAGAAGTGGAATGAGGTTGATGTGTACAACTATGTGTCATCAGTAGAAGTGAAAGTAATAACTGGACACTTCCTGTTACCACAGGAGGGCGCTAGTAGCAAAGTGGGAAGTTAATGCATCAGGACGTTCAAGGCGGGCAATTATTATGATCAGCTAGTTTGAAGCTACTACAGTCAAGTATGTGGGCGTGAGAGCATTGGGAATCCCAAACGTATTTTCATGGCGAGGGATCCAAAGTTACCGCGTTGCCACATGGATGCCATTACTCGTAGCTATACAACGTTTATAACGTAGCTTCAGCAACTTGTTTTGCATGTTTTAGAAGTAGAATGAAGTTGATGGGTTCGACATTGTGTCATCAGTAGAAGTGGAAGTAACGAGTGGTCACTTCCTGTTACCACAGGGGGGCGCTATTTGCTGATGAGGCGGACGAAGGGAATGTGGATAGCGACTAAATGCTGTTCTAAGGTATTCAAGCAACTAAGTTCAGGAGGAATATGTTCAAGGTTCAAGTTATTTACCACTGCTTCAGCTGGCTTCTTCCCACTTTTTAACTTGCCGTGACAAGCAGAACATATCCAAGAGGTCCCTGTTGGACCTTCCAAGCATGGGCGTAAAAATGCGTATGGACGCTATGGACGTGTCCATACCAATATTTGATGTGTTTAAAATGTCCACCATACCAATTTTGAATGGGGCATTGCGCGGCATTCGGGACACAAAAGGTTAAATTTCCCCTGCTTAGTTCCGCCTCTCAAAGACGGCGTGTCATTGGTGGGGACAGCCTTGCTATCTGTGATTGGCTCCCCTTCCTGTATCCATCATCATGACTGGGTTGTCATTGGTAAGTTGGTAGGCTACGCGGTGAAAATAAAAAATAACAGCGTAATAACAGCGTCTACTGTCGCTGGCTCAGGGAATCATGTCTGACTCGGGCAGGAAAAGAAAAAAGGCGGACATTAGACATTATTTCACCCAGTCAATGATAAGTTACTCACACAAAATAGTCTTGTAAAAACCTGTTCAGACCGCGGCGCATTTTCTCTTCCAAGCGCTCGATTTCATTGTTTTTCCAGTAGCACATCATAAACCTCAACATGCAGAAACCTAATAACTTCCGTGCTTCCCATTCCCATGCTTGTTGTTTTGGAGGGGGGGTGCGTTGCAGTCTGACACGGATTCTACTGATACAGATTAATCATGCTAAAAGTCTCTTAGAGCGGAGTGAAATAAGAACAGAAAATCTTTACATAATTTTTAGAATTCGCTCATCTTTAGCCCTATTCGGACGAGAGAACAGAACGTGAGAGGGGTAGATCTTCACGCACGCACCGTTGTGACAGTTGTCACGTGACCGCCATCTCCACAATGCATGTTGATGCATCTGAATGCATTTTTACCCCACGTCTACCCATAAAACTAGTCCCGTCCTAATAGGGCTTTAGATGGTATGGTTAGATGAGTAATAATATAGAAGGACAATGTATTATTAATGCAATAAACAGCCAGCCAGCCAGCATAAAATGTATTATTATTATTATTATTATTATGCAACAAGAGACAAAAATAGGTAGTGTTTCTTGATCATAAATTTTGTTTTACAGCCACAACACAGCAGCTCTGCAGATCAGTCTCCATCAGGCAGACAGGTATATTTCATGTGGAAATTAAGCAACACACTGTATTGCTGATTGATGAGGCTGTATTTTGGGTAGGTTGGGTCATGACATAGGGAGGCATGGGAGGCAAATGTCCCCACCAATGTCAACACCATTATTACGCCCTTGCTTCCAAGTAAGTGCATGGTGTTCCACAAGTATCATTACATGTGTGGACAAAATTTTCAGTGATGCAAAGTTCAGCAAGCTCCGCATTATAATTTGATTTAGAACATTTTTCAACTTGATTTTTGAAAAACCGTCTATTGCAGACTGCAAACATATTCAGGGCCTTCAATAATTGCTTGTTTGAATTTGTTGAAGATTTTGATTATTTTTTTGGCAGCCTTAGCTTTGCTTTTTCGATGTTTGTTTGATTGTTTTATTTGCTCTCTAAAATCTGGATTGTTTTTGTATTTTGAAGTGCTAGCTGCTTTGACAGAGGCACGAAAAACAGGATTGCTTTTGTATTTGGTGGCACTTGCTGTTTTAACAGACTCACGAAAAAAGGGATTTTCTTTGTATTTCGAAGAGCTGGCTGCTTTCAAAGTTGCTCTGTAAACGTCATTATCTCTATATTTGATGATCCCATCAGAAATTTTCCTTTTCTTATAGGATTCTTTCTCTGCATAGAGTTGTTTTGCCTTTCTTTTTAATTTTTCACGGCGAACCTCATCACTAGCATATTTTTGAGGGCGAGATTCTCTCTTTCTCTGACAATTAGTGCTAGTGATTCTGCGGTAGCCCATTTTTCTTTTGATATTAGACAACTTTGCTCCGTCAGTTTCTGAGTTTTCACAATATGAATTAGTAGAGTCTGAATCCCAATCGCTATTGGAAACAGTTATGGTTGATGGGTTGGCTGAAACCAAATCAATATTAGGAACTGCAGAAGATGATGGTCGGCAAGATTTCTCATCTACGTAAATATTGGAAAATCTAGGTAAAACCTTTTGTCTCACGAATGGTAATTTGCCTGGTTTTAGACGGCGACAGTTTTGAGAAACTTCTGCATGACTTTCACAGCTGACACTCACTGCAGTTACTTCAAACAAAGTGTTCTGATCCCCACCCAAAGATAAAGCTAGTCTGACACAATGTTCGTAGATTGCATGGATACTCTGGTACTGAATGAGAACAGAAGTGCCATCAGCACTCAGTACACCTTGATGATCTTGTGAGTGGGAATCGAACACGAAGTAACTGCCCTCCGCATACATCACCGTGAAAACTGCCTGTCTAAAATTGACGAAGCAGGAAGCATGGTCGACCAAAGCTTCCTCAAGTGCAGTTTCTAAAGTGACAAGGTCACCAAATTGCAGTCGATCTTGACCAGGCCAGATATACCCTGCACGTGGTTCATTTCGCACGAGTGTAAATGTTGTACCCAGTGCATCTATGTATTGAGGCAATTCCGTCACCAACAGATACCGATCTGAAATTGTTGATGATCTCTGGATGAAGCTATAAAGTTCATTACCATGGCTGAGAACAGCATCCAGGTCACAAGTGGTCCACTCATGCAGGGACTTAACCTTGCTAAACATGATGCCCATTAAAGCCATCGCACAGCACTGGCGGCCTGCATTTTCCCTATAAATCTCGGCAGCTTGATTATGACTGCCTAAAATTACAATCGGATTTGAGGAACCGTCATCGCCAGGGATATTCTGACCAAGCTGTGTGGTTTCCATAGATGGTAGCATTGGGCTGTTGTCATTATTGTGTGTGCACAGGGCATCTTGTTTCCTGAAAGAACCATCAACTGAAAGATTATCTGATGACTTCGGACAGTACCTCTTTCTCATGGCCTCGGCTTTCTTCCAGTTTTTCTTGCGAGGCATTTTGAAAGAGTTGAATTTGAAGATACACAAAATAAAAATATTCTTCAAATATGAACGGATTCAAAATCTGTAAAAACAAGAAGAGGAGTTACAACTGTAGATAATTAGCGACAATTGGGACAAAAGCAGCAACAAGAATCACAAGTATCTAGACCCCAAGGAACACTACTAGCTGAAGTATTAGTATTCCATATTTCGGAAACAAACACACAAACATGGAACATTTATCTGTTAACAGTATTGGAGTAAACAGGAGAATAATCTGAAGTACAAATAACAAAAAAATAAGAAAGAAATCGACCGGCCAGTACACAAAGTTTTGATGAAAGCTCAAATGAGACACGTGTGTTCAGTTGGCGCTCAACACATTCAAACCCAAGGTGGCAACATGCAATTTGCCTGGTGCAAATAGCTGAATGAAGCACACCTAAATACACCTGAAAATTTTTTTCAATATAACGTTTCTACAATAAGAGAGGTCAAAGCTGTTGAATAATTAACTTTTTTATTGCATGATAGGCGTTACCACACAATGAAAAAAGCAATTATTCACCAGGCTTTGTCCCCCCTCTGTTACAAAACTGATCAAGAGCTCAAAACTGGTTGTTAAGTGAAAAGTTCAAAAAGTGGATAATTTATCTGGAAACGTTAATAAATTGAGTCAAAAGTTAATAATTTATCTGAATAATAAAGAAAAGGAAGATTTTAAATTTATATTCATAACTAGTATTTCAGTTAAGAGGCGATAACACTTTAGATAAACACCGATCACTACATGAGACTGATGAAACTACCAACAACATTGATAGTGTGGCTGTGAAAGGCCACTTTTACCGCCTGCACTTCAGATGCGACCGTCTGCACAGGCTGCATGAGTGGATATGGAAAGAGATTGTCGTCAGTGGGCGCCTTCTGCCAATAGGAAAATGCAGCACACCTAAACAAATTCGAAACTTCAGATATGGCCGTCTGCTAGGTTGCAAGAAGGGTTGGAAAGAGACTGTTACCAGAAGTAAAATGGACGTTTCAAGATTTCCGCGAAGCAGGTTACGTTAGGGTGACACTACCGGAAAAGGCCGAGAACATTACACCCTACATTCTGAACGTGAATGAGTAAATGATGAACTTAAATATTCATGTTATGTAAAATTTTCGAAATGTTCAATTGAGGACACTTAGACAAGCATTTTATGAGGACGCTTAGACAAGCATATTTTTGAAAACTGTCAGTTATGACCAGAACATGAATTTTTTCTGTGAAACAAGCTATAATCTTGAGATAAAGTTATGAAAAAAATAATCATGTGTAAAATTGAATTCAACTGTTGAATTGAATTCAATTATCTCTGACTGGGAGTCTCTCTGTGCTGCCTTGCAGTTGCATGGGACTGGCTCCCAGTCTAACTCTATCCCATTTTAAGAGTTTTCCTGTCGCAAGTAGGGTACGCATCGCATTTTGCGACTTAACTATCAACTTTTATATCATATGGTTCTTAAGGGGATTGTAGATCTCTCCATACTGAACAATTTGCAACAAACGGATTTGAAATCGGGTGTATTTTGGCTGAGATATGACTCTTTGAACGTGTGCTCTCCTCACACTTGCCAACTTCAATGTCAGATAACTCAAAAACTATAAGAGATATCGTTCTGAAAAAAGTACATGAAATGTAAAATTGAATTTCCTACAGATGTTATGTTGAACATAAAGTTGTCCGATGCATAATTGTGACGCTAAAATTCACGAATCATGAAATTCATGAAAAAAATGAACTTTTGAGTATAAAATTATTTATTAAAAAACCTAAAAATTTTTATATGATAATAATCTTAAGCAGATTGTTAAACAGGATATTTTAAACACAAAGAAAAAATCAGTTTCAAAATCGGTTGAAAAATGTCCGAGTTATGCCCCTTTGAAGATGTAGCCGAAAATTCGAATTTTTCCCGTGGGTCAAGTTCAAGGGGAGATAACTCAAAAACTATTTGGATTTTCAAAATGCCTTACACAATTTTTAAAGTCCACTCAATGTAGGTTAAAATGATATATAATAGAAAGCTGTATGTATTGCGGTTCTGGAGAAGAAGATTTTTAAAGACGGGTGGGGTCAAAACCGGGAAGTTCACTCGGAATTTCAGTTTTTATTTTTTTACGGAAAAATGAGCATACCGGCTGAAGTTGGTCATATCAAAAAAATTGTAGAACATGATGAGACCTACCTGAGGAATTTTTCAAAATATTTTTATCTCTTATAGTTTTCGAGATATTGCCATTGAACGGTTTTTACGTTTTGGGTTATCTCCCCTTTTTGGGGCAAAAATTCAAAAATCGGGCCCTGTTATGCACAACGACATCATGAAAGCTATCATTTCAGAAAGTTTCATACAAATCGATCCAGTGGTTACTTCATAATCGTCCGGACAAAAACGAGGTAGCAAAATAATAATAATCCAAAATCTAAAACCAATAACAATAACAATAGGTCTTCAGACATTCGTCTTGAAGACCTAATAATAATAATTAAAGCTGCAAGCAGCGTTGAACGGGCCCTCGCCGACCATGCGCACATTGGGGTTGTGGTGAGATCCTGACGGGTGCTGCTGTGCACTCACGGCCATTGGACAGGTCAAGTGCCTACCCCAACCTGAGAGAAAGGACGAGCGAATCGGACAAAGCTGAAGGAGTTATGATAAGTTGATACTTCATCCACCAGAACATGTAACATTTGGTCAGTTTGACAGTGATCATGCTGTGATCCAGTTCAATTTTCAAACCCGTGTCAACAGACTCCGCACATGCGCGAGAAACGTGTACAATTTTAAAAGAGCTGACTTTATCGGGCTACGATCTCACATGGACAAAGTGCCATTTCATTCTGCTCTTCTTCATCTTGATATTAATGTTAATTGGCAAAGTTGGCTTGATCTTGTACATTCATCTGTCAGCAAATTTATTCCCATTGCTGTAATTAAGGATATAAATTCTCCTGCCTGGGTTGACAGTGAAGTGCGCCACCTGAGCAACAAGGTACAATCCACACGGAAACTTGCTAAAAAACGCAATACTCCAGCGTTGTGGGCAAAATTTCGCAAACTAAGGAATAAATTAAAAAATGTATGTACTTTCAAGTACAATCAGTATTTGGACGTTCTCAGTGATTCTCTTGCCACGACACCAAAGCGTTTCTGGGGATTCTTCAAGAGTAAAACAAAGACAAAAAGTGTCCCCAGTTTTGTTGCTTATGGAGAGAAAACTGCCTCCAATCCTAGCACAAAGGCGAGTCTGTTCAACGAGTATTTTCAATCCCTATTTACCCCTCAGCCTTTAGAACGAACATACCCGGATATAACAGTCTTCAAACATGTTCATTTGGGTGATTTAAGGATTACTGCCCATGAAGTTGAATCAGTTTTGATTAACCTTGATACCAATAAAGCATATGGGCCTGACGGGTTACCAGCTCGGATTTTAAAAGAATGTGCTCGTGAATTGGCTCCATCACTTTGTAGTCTTTTTAACAAATCTCTTCAAGCTGGAGAATTACCACTTGATTGGCTAAGAGCAAATGTTATTCCAGTCCATAAAAAATCTGACAAAGAAAATGTGAGTAATTATCGACCGGTATCGTTAATGTGCATTTGTAGCAAGGTGCTGGAAAGGTGCATACTTGATTTTGTCTACCCTCATGTAGTGCCTGTTCTACATCACCTGCAACATGGTTTTGTTAAGGGTAGGTCCACAACAACTCAGTTAATCCAGGTATTTCATGATGTTGGCAAATGCTTAGATCAGTCCGGACAAATTGATATTTTATATCTAGACTTTTCATCTGCTTTCGACTCCGTCCCCCATGACTTACTTTTATATAAACTCCAGACATACGGATTTCATGGAAATCTTTTAAAGTGGTTTACGTCGTACTTATCCAATCGTAAACAAAGAGTTGCTGTCGATGGTGCCCTATCATCCTGGTCTCCCGTTAAATCAGGGGTTCCACAAGGATCAATTTTGGGCCCTTTGATGTTTCTGCTGTATATTAATGATATGCCAGACTGTGTAAGTCCTGAGACTAGGGTTGCCTTGTTTGCAGATGATTCTAAATGCATAAGAGAGATCAGAAACACGCAAGACTGTTCACACCTGCAGTGCGACCTAGAAAACATCTTGGATTGGAGTCGTAAATGGGACATGAGATTTAACGCTGGTAAATGTAAACTATTGAGCGTTACAAGGAAGCAAATTCCCATTCTTCACCATTACACAATGAATGGTAATCTAATTGAAAAAGTCGACTGCATGCGTGATCTTGGGATTGTGGTGTCATCAAATTTATCATGGGATGCACATGCTAATGTCTTGGTCAGTAAAGCAAATCGCATGCTTGGATTAATTCAAAGAACTTGTGGTCATACGTGTTCAGTTCAAACAAAACGAAAACTGTATATTTCGCTTATAAGACCACTTTTAGAATACTCCACCCAATCTTGGGCCGTATCATCAAAAAAATCTCTCCTTCATATTGAAGGTGTGCAAAGGAGAGCCACTAAGTACATTCTTGGTTATAATGATGGTGTTGATAGCAATTATAAAGCCCGACTAATGAAGCTTGATCTTTTACCGCTGGGCTACAGACGTGACATATTTGATTGTGTATTCTTGTGCAAATGCTTGAAGGGGGAATATGACATTAACTGCAACCATTTTGTTTCATTTCAAAATGAGGATACATTTTTAATGAAAATTCCAAAATTTAGGACTGAAACTTTTCGCCATTCATATTTTAACAGATTATTTTATTTGTGGAATGCCAGTCACCTCTATCAAATTTCTGATACTACAGCTGCTTTTAAATCGAAGCTATTTCATTTTTATACAGAAAAGTTCAACAACTATTTTTCTTCTGATGATTCATGTACATGGGTTGGCAAATGTCATTGTTCACGTTGTCGTCTGTCCCTCTGATGTTACTTACACTTGCTGATAAACTGTCTTATTTTATTATGTATATATGATTTTTTTTTTTTTTTTTTTTTTTCTTCCTTCTCATTGTTCAATTGTCTGTACATGTTGTGGGATGATTGCCTCACAATAGGTGCCTTGCCACCTGTGCGATCATTTCCTGACTTCTGTCAAAGCTTAATAAATAAATAAATAAATAAATAAAGAAGGCGCTCAGAGTGTAACCAAATTTGGGCAGGTGCATTCAGGGGCAGACCCTAAGCACAAATGTGAAGTTTTGAGCAAATCGGCCAATTTCAACGTAAAATGTGGCATTTTCTGTTTCCATAATAGGGCATGATGAGCTAGATTGTTTAGCAGCACATCGAGGCGTTCAGGGTGGGGCTTTTACCATGTACAGGAATTTTGAACCCATTTGGATGAAGTATGAGGGAGAGCGAGCAGCTCGAATGTGTTTGGCGAGGCATCTGAAATGGGGAAACCAGGGCGGCCAGGCCCATTTAGCGACAGACATGCAGAGCACTACTTTTGGTCAGCATGGTCTCTTGATGATCCGAAATAAGTATGAATTTGATTGGACGGAATCGCTTGGAGGAGTTCTTTAAAATGCAATATGTGGAAATCGGGCCAAAATGACACAGTTAAATCAAAATGGCTGACCTCCTGTTTGGAATTGAGCAATGGTGCCAGAGACTTCTTTGTTTGAACTGGCAACATACACATGTGTATCAATTTTCATTCTCCTTTTCCAAAAAAACCCTTATGGGGAGGGGTTTTTCAAAATTTCAAGGGGGCGCTATCGAGGCATTTTGCTGTCTTCATGGGCACCGCCCCAATCAGATGTTGGAGCTCACCACCCTTGACGAGCATATCAATTTGCATGATGATACGAATTCATTAAGAACATCAAAGACACAAACGTATTTTCATGGCGAGGGATCCAGTGTCACCGCATCGCTACACGGACGACATTACTCGAAGCATTACAGCATTCGTAAGGTAGTTTAAGCAACTTCTTCTACATGTTGTACAGGGGAAATAAACTTGATGGGTTCAACTATATGTCATCATTACAAGTGAAAGTTAAAACTGGTCACTTCCTGTTAGTAGCCACGCCCACCGACCTACAGACCAGCAGAGCACAACTTTTGATCAGGATGGTCTTTCAATGTTCATTAATAAATCTGGTTATGAATGGATGAAATCTCTAGGAGGAGTGCGTTAAAATACAATATGTGGAAATCAGGAAAAAATGACACGTTAAAATCAAAATGGCCAACTTCCTGTTTGGAGTAGACAAATGATGCCAGAGACTTTTTTGTACGTCTTGGCCAAATACACATGTGTACCAATTTTCATCTTCCTAACCCAAAAAAACCTCTAAGGGGAGGGGTTTTTGAAAATTTCAAGGGGGCACTATCGAGGCATTTTGCTGCTCTCAAGGGCAAAGACCTAAGCAGATGTGAGAGCTTGACACCCTTGACCTGTCAATCAATTTTTATGATGACACAAGTTTATTAAAGACATCAAAAATCGAAACGTATTTTCATGGCGAGGGATGGAAAGTCGCTGCGTCACTACACGGACGCCATTATGCGTAGCTTCACAGTATTCATAGTGTAGCTTCATCTATTTGTTCTGCATGTAATAAAAGTGGAATGAGGTTGGTGTGTTCAACTATGTGTCATCAGTACAAGTGAAAGCAATAACTGGTCACTTCCTGTTACCACAGGGGGGCGCTAGGAATAAAGAGGGAATTCAATGTATCTGGATGTTCAGGGGGGAGCAATGATCATGTCCAGCAAGTTTGAAGCTACGACAGTCATGTGGGCGTGAGAGCATTGGGAATCCCAAATGTATTTTCATGGCGAGGGATACAAAGTCACCGCGTTGTCACACGGACGCCATTACTCTTAGCTATATAACGATCATAATGTAGCTTCAGCAACTTGTTCTGCATGTTTTAGAAGTAGAATGAAGTTGATGGGTTCAACGTTGTGTCATCAGTAGAAGTGGAAGTAACGAGTGGTCACTTCCTGTTACCACAGGGGGGCGCTATTAGCAAAGTGGCAAGTTAATATATCAGGACATTCAGGGCGGCGCCCTCATCATGTTCAGCAAGTTTGAAGCTTCTAAAATCAAATGTTCGGCTGTGAGAGCGTTGTGATTTTTTTTCCTCAAGTCAAAAAAATTTGTCACGCCCTAGCAGCCACGCCCTTTGACTTAAAGATCTGCAAAGCCTAGCTTTTGATCAGCTAGGTCTCAAAATAATCTGTACCAAATTTGAAGTCGATTGGGCGAAATCCCTAGGAGGAGCTCGTTTTAAAATTCAAAAATTCAAATCAAAATGGCCGACTTCCTGTTGGGTTTAGGGCGTGGCTCCATTGAAGTTTTTTGTATGCCTAGTTAAAAAGCACATAAATACAGAATTTCGTCGGCCAATGACAAAGAAACCGAATTTCCCTAGGGGAATTTTGAAACGATTTTTGGGGGCGCTTTTTCCACCCTTTGGGTCGCACCTGCGCGATTGCATAAAAATATAAAATTTCGAATGGGGCCGAACGTATACGGTAAGTTAGACGCGTTTTCACCATTGGGAAAGGGGAGAAATTGCCCTTTGAAAAGTTTTAAGAGTAATAATAATAATAATTAAAGCTGCAAGCAGCGTTGAAAGGGCCCTCGCCCCCTTTGTGCACGTTGGGGTGGCAGCAAGATCTTGATGGCAGCAGGTGTCCATTCAGAGCCATTGGACACAGCTCGACCGCGTACAATGTGGTTTCCTGATGGGAGTGCAAAGATTTTCTGGAGGGCGCTTTGATACCATTTTGACTTGCCTGTGCGCAAAATCTACAACACAGTTATCGTAATACGGGGCTCCATGAGTGTGTTGATTTTTGTAAATTTTCCAGCATGTTTAGACTTTCAAAAGAGCAATTCTTTTATAAATATTATTGGGGGCGCTATAGAGCCATTATGCCCCATTTAGTGCCAATTGATGGATGTATTGAAGAGAATAAGACAGTTCAAATTTTTGCATGTTTTTGCAAGTTTTGGAGCATTCTACGGCCTTAAAACGTGTGTTCGTAAAATTTGGAAAAACGCAAGAAATAGCTCATAGCTCACTTCCTGTTTGGCAAAAAAGTTTCAAAAAATTAACAATTGCGGGGAATGACTAACGCAATGATCACACCAAATTTCATGAACATTCAAGCACTTTTATCTGAACATGGCCATATCTAGAGGGCGCTGTGGAGCCACCTGGCACCTCACTATCTAAAATTAGCATATATCTGAACTTGGGCGGACAATTTTATCAAGGTTGGAAAGTTTCAGGCAAATCCCACAAAGTATGTGGAATTGAAAGCAACTTCCTGTTTCATGGCAGGACATCAAAATTCGCCGTGACGCCACGGATGCATCGTTCGATGAAATCAAAAAAGCTTCGCAATTTAACGTCAGCAAGGTTTTTAGATATTATATGCCAAATTTTAAGTTGATCGGATAAAATCTCTCGGAGGAGTTAGTTGAAGTACGACACCTGTGAATGGCAAAAAAAATAAAAAAAAGTTGCAATTTCAATTAAAAATGGCAGCCTTCCTGTTGAGTCTAGGTCATGGCACCAAGTGACTTTTTTGTAGGTCTCGGCATATTCCACATGTCTACTGAATTTCATACATGTGGGTTTACCGGGCTGCGAGGGCTGCTTATTTGAAATTTTCCAGGGGGCGCTATAATGCCATTTTTGCCACGATTATTTGTAAATTTTTTATCAGTGTAATAGGAATGATGGTCTTTAAAATTGTACTAAATTTTGTGAGTTTTTGAGCATGCTGAAACCCTCAAAAGGGTAATTCTTTTAAAAATCGTATTGGGGGCGCTATAGAGCCATGATGCCTCATTTACTGCCAAGTTTTGTTTCAAATTGAAGACAAAGTGACAAATAAAATTTTAGCAAAGTTTTGCAAGTTTTCGAGTATGCTAAAGCCTTCAAATGTGTGTTCATAAAATTTGGAATAACGCAGGAAATGACTCATAGCTCACTTCCTGTTTGGCCGAAAAATTTCAAAAAAATCAGCACAGCCCAAAAAAACAAATGCAATGATCTGACCAAATTTCATGAACATTCAAGCACTTTTATATCAACATGGCCGTGTCAAGAGGGCGCTGTAGAGCCACCTGACCACACCCACTCCAATATCAACATATAGGTATATTTGGAAATGAACAATTATTAAGCCTGTAAAGTTTCACGTAAATCTCCCAAAGCATATGCTCATAAAAGCAACTTCCATTTTCATGGCGGAACATCGAAATTCGCCGCGACGCCACGGATACAAAGTTCGATGAATCCAAAAAAGCTTCGCAATTTAACATCGACGACGTCTTTCAATGTCATATGCCAAATTTGAAGTTGATCAGATAAAATCTCTAGGAGGAGTTCGTTAAAGTACGATGCCTGTGAATTGCAAAAAATTTAAAAAAATTGCAAATTCAATTAAAAATGGCGGACTTCCTGTTGAGTCTAGGTCATGGCACCAAGAGACTTTTTTTTAGGTCTTGGCATAGTACATATGTCCACCGAATTTGGAACATGTAGATTAATCACGCTGCGAGGGCTGCTTCATTGAAATTTTCTAGGTGGCGCTGTAATGCAATTTTGCCACATTTTTCTTCAAACCCTATATCTTAGTAAATAGTATGACCAGCTTAATAGGTCTGCAAAGTTTCGTGAGTTTTCGAGCATGCTAAGGCTCTCAAAAATGCAATTATGTATTAGGGGGCGCTATAGAGCTACCATGTCGAACTTAGTGCCAAATGAGATATCGAATCAAAGTATTTAATAATTTTAGTTTATGAGCCAAGTTTGGTGAATTTTCGAGCATAATAAGGCCCTCAAAAATGTGTTCGTAAAATCTGAAAAAACGCAGGAAATGGCTCATAGCTCACTTCCTGTGCAGCATAAAATTTCAAAAAAATTGACAAAAAAATATATTATGACTGCTGTAGCCCAGTTGAATTTCATGAGAATCCGAGCAAGTGCGTTCCAAAATTGCCGCGTGTTTGGTGGCGCTATAGAGCCACTGGGGCTTGTCCAAGCACAAAAACAATAAAAGTTTGTAATTTTCACCAAGTGAGACGTGTGTGCAAAATTTTGTGAGTTTTCGTGCATGGTAAGGCCTTCAAAAATGCGTTGTCGCAGCAGAATAATAATAATAATTAAAGCTGCAAGCAGCGTTGAAAGGGCCCTCGCCCCCCCTGTGCACATTGGGGTGGCAGCAAGATCTTGATGGCTGCAGGTGTCCATTCAGAGCCATTGGACACAGCTGGACCTCGTACAATGTGGTTTCCTGATGGGAGTGCAAAAATTTTCTGGAGGGCGCTATGATACCATTTTGACTTGCCTGTGCACAAAATCTACAACACAGTAATCGTAATACAGGGCTCCATGAGTGTTTCGATTTTTGTAAATTTTCCAGCATGTTTAGACTTTCAAAAGAGCAATTCTTTTATAAATATTATTGGGGGCGCTATAGAGCCATTATGCCCCATTTAGTGGCAATTGATGGATGTATTGAAGAGAATAAGACAGTTCTAATTTTTGGATGGTTTTGCAAGTTTTGGAGCATTCTAAGGCCTTAAAACGTGTGTTCGTAAAATTTGGAAAAACGCAGGAAATAGCTCATAGCTCTCTTCCTGTTTGGCAAAAAAATTTCAAAAAATTAACAATTGCGGAGAATGACTAATGCAATGATCATACCAAATTTCATGAACTTTCAAGCACTTAGATCTGAACATGGCCATATCTAGAGGGCGCTGTGGAGCCACCTGGTACCTCTCGATATAAAATAAGCATATATCTATACTTTGGCGGACAATTTTATCAAGCTTGGAAAGTTTCAGGCAAATCCCACAAAGTATGTGGAATTGAAAGCAACTTCCTGTTTCATGGCAGGACATCAAAATTCGCCGTGACGCCACAGATGCATCGTTCGATGAAATCAAAAAAGCTTCGCAATTTAATGTCAGCAAGGTTTTTAGATATTATATGCCAAATTTTAAGTTGATCGGATAAAATCTCTAGGAGGAGTTCGTTAAAGTACGACACCTGTGAATGGCAAAAAAAATTTAAAAAAGTTGCAATTTCAATTAAAAATGGCAGCCTTCCTGTTGGGTCTAGGTCATGGCACCAAGAGACTTTTTTTGTAGGTCTCGGCATATTCCACATGTCTACTGAATTTCATACATGTGGGTTTATCGGGCTGCGAGGGCTGCTTATTTGAAATTTTCCAGGGGGCGCTATAATGCCATTTTTGCCATGCCTATTTGTAAATTTTTTATCAGTGTAATAGGAATGATGGTCTTTAAAATTGTACAAAATTTTGTGAGTTTTTGAGCATGCTGAAACCCTCAAAAGGGTAATTCTTTTAAAAATCGTATTGGGGGCGCTATAGAGCCATGATGCCTCATTTACTGCCAATTTTTGTTTCAAATTGAAGACAATGTGACAAATAAAATTTTAGCTAAGTTTTGCAAGTTTTCGAGTATGCTAAGGCCTTCAAATGTGTGTTCATAAAATTTGGAATAACGCAGGAAATGACTCATAGCTCACTTCCTGTTTGGCCAAAAAAATTTCAAAAAAATCAGCACTGCCCAGAAAACCAAATGCAATGATCTGACCAAATTTCATGAACATTCAAGCACTTTTATATCAACATGGCCGTGTCAAGAGGGCGCTGTAGATCCACCTGACCACACCCACTTCAATATCAACATATAGGTATATTTGGAATTAGACTATCATTAAGCCTGTAAAGTTTCATGTAAATCTCCCAAAGCATACTCTCATAAAATAAACTTCCATTTTCATGGCGGAACATCGAAATTCACCGCGACGCCACAGATACAAAGTTCGATGAATCCAAAAAAGCTTCGCAATTTAACATCGACGACGTCTTTCAATGTCATATGCCAAATTTTAAGTTGATCAGATAAAATCTCTAGGAGGAGTTTGTTAAAGTACGACACCTGTGAATGGCCAACAATCCAAAAAAGTTGCAATTTCAATGAAAAATGGTAGACTTCCTGTTGAGTGTAGGTCATGGCACCAAGAGAATTTTTTGTCGGTCTCGGCATATTCCACATGTCTACCGAATTTCATACATGTAGGTTTACCAGGCTGCGAGGGCTGCTTATTTAAAATTTTCCAGGGGGCGCTATAGTGACATTTTTGCCATGTATATATATATGTTTTTTGTCAGAGTAATACAAATGATGGTCTTTATACATTTACAAAATTTTGTGAGTTTTAGAACATGCTGAGACCCTCAAAATGGCAATTCTTTTTAAAATCTGATTGGGGGCGCTATAGAGCCATTGTGCCAAATTTAGTGTAAATTGATATATAAAATTGAAGATAATAAGACAATTATAATTTGTGCAACTTTTTGCAAGATTTCGAGTATTCTAAAGCATCCAAACGTGTTTATAAAATTTGGAAAAACGCAGGAAATGGCGCATAGCTCACTTCCTGTTCGGCCAAAAAATTTCAAAAAAATTTAAATAACTCGACATGAACAAAGCAATGATCACACCAAATTTCATGAACATTCAAGCACTTTTATCTCAACATGGCCGTTTCAAGAGGGCGCTGTGGAGCCACCTGACCACACCCAATCTAATATCAACATATAGGTCTACTTGGAAGTGGACTCCTATAAAGCCTCTAAAGTTTCGCGCAAATTTTACAAAGCATGGATCGGATAAAATCTCTAGGAGGAGTTCGTTAAAGTACGAAGCCTGTGAATGGCAAAAAATTTAAATTATTTGCAAATTCAATTAAAAATGGCGGACTTCCTGTTGAGTCTAGGTCATGGCACCCAGAGACTTTTTTTTAGGTCTTGGCATAGTACACATGTCCACCGAACTTTGTGCATGTAGGTCAAACATGCTGCGAGGGCTGCTTCATTGAAATTTTCTAGGTGGCGCTGTAATGCAATTTTGCCACATCCATCTGTAAACCCTAAATCCTAGTTAAAAGTAAGACCTGCTTAATATGTTTGCAAAGTTTTGTGAGTTTTCGAGCATGCTGATGCCCTCAAAAATGCAATTATGTATTAGGGGGCGCTATAGAGCTACCATGTCTTAGCCACTGCCAAATGAGATATGGAATCAAAGAACTTAATATTTTTATTCAATAAGCCAAGTTTGGTCTGTTTTCGAGTATGTAAAGGCCCTCAAAAATGCAATTATGTATTAGGGGGCGCTATAGAGCTTCCATATCACACCCAGTGCCAAATGAGATATCGAATCAAAGAACGTAATATTTCTAGTCTATGAGCCAAGTCTGGTGAGTTTTCGAGTATGATAAAACCCTCAAAAATGTGTTCGTAAAATCTAAAAAAACGCAGGAAATGGCTCATAGCTCACTTCCTGTGAGGCAAAAAAATTTCAAAAAAATTTATGATGACTCCTATGACTCTATAAAATTTAGTGAGAATCCGAGCAAGTGCGTTCCAAAATGGCCGCGTGTTTGGTGGCTCTATAGAGCCACCGGGGCATGTCCAAGCACAAAAATAATAATACTTTGCAATTTTCACCACGACTGACGTGTGGGCAAATTTTTGTGAGTTTTCGTGCATGGCAAAGCCCTCAAAAATGCGTTCTCGCAGCAGAATAAAAAGAAGAAGAAGAAGAAGAAGAAGAAGAATAATAAAAATCCCATCAAAAACAATAGGTTCCTCGCACCGGTCGGTGCTCGGGCCCTAATTAAAGCTGCAAGCAGCGTTGAAAGGGCCCTCGCCCCCCTCGTGCACGTTGGGGAGGCAGCAAGATCCTGATGGGTGCAGGTGTCCATTCACAGCCATTGGACACTGTTGTACCGCGTACAATGTGTTTTCCTGAGGGGAGTGCAAAAATTTTCTGGAGGGCGCTTTGATATCATTTTGCGTGTGCGCAAAATCTCCAACATAGTAATCGTAATACCGAGCTCCATGAGTGTGTTGATTTTTGTAAATTTTCCAGCATGTTTAGACCTTCAAAAGAGCAATTCTTCTATAAATCTGATTGGGGGCGCTATAGAGCCATTTTGCCTCATTTAGTGCCGCTTGATTGATGCTTGAAGACATTTATAATTTGTGCTAGGTTTTGCAAGTTTTGACGCATTCTAAGGCCTTAAAACGTGTGTTCAAAAAAATTTGGAAAAACGCAGGAAATAGCTCATAGCTCACTTTCTGTTTGGCCAAAAAATTTCAAAAAATTAAGCATTACCCGGAATGACGAATGAAATGATCACACCAAATTTCATGAACATTGAAGCACTTTTATCTTAACGTGACCATATCTAGAGGGCGCTGTGGAGCCACCTAGCACCTCCTGATCCAATATTAGCATATGTTTATACTTCGGAGGACAATTTTATCAAGCAAAGGAAGTTTCAGGCAAATCCCACAAAGTATGTGGGAGTAAAAGCAACTTCCTGTTTCATGGCGGGACATCAAAATTCGCCGCAATACCACGGATCAATCAATTTTGAGTTGATTGGATAAAATCTCTCGGAGGAGTTCGTTAAAGTACGACACCTGCGAATGGCGAAAAATCTAAAAAAGTTGAAATTTCAATTAAAAATGGCAAACTTCTTGTTGGGTCCAAGAGACTTTTTTTTAGGTCTCAGGATATTCCACTTGTTCACAGAAGTTCATACATGCTGATCAACCACGATGCAAGGGCTGCTTATTTGAAATTTTCCAGGGGGCGCTATAATGCCATTTTTGCCACGCCTATATATAAATTTTTTATTATTGTAATAGGAATGATAGGCTTTAGAGTTGTACAAAATTTTGTGAGTTTATGAGCATGCTGAAACCCTCAAAAGGGCAATTCTTTTAAAAATCTGATTGGGGGCGCTACAGAGCCATTATGTCACATTTACTGCCAAATTCTGTCTCAAATTAGAGACAATCAGACAAATAAAATTTTTCCAAAGTTTTGCAAGTTTTTGAGTATGGAAATACCTCCAAACCTGTGTTCGTAAAATTTGGAATAACGCAGGAAATGGCTCATAGCTCACTTCCTGTTTGGTTAAAAAATGTCAAAAAAATAATGACAGCCCAAAAAAACACATGCAATTGTGACGCCAAATTTCATGAACATTCGAGCAATTTTATCTCAACATGGCCGTGTCAAGAGGGCGCTGTGGAGCTACCTGACCACACCCAATCCAATATCAACATATAGGTATATTTTGAAGTTGACTTTTATTAAGCCTCTAAAGTTTCGGGCAAATCTCACAAAGCATATGCGCATAAAACCAACTTCCTGTTTCATGGCAGAACATCGAAATTCGCCGCAACGCCACGGATATAAAGTTCGATGAATCCAAAAAAACTTCGCAATTTAACATCGACAAGGTCTTCAGATGTCATATGCAAAATTTTAAGTTGATCGGATAAAATCTCTAAGAGGAGTTCGTTAAAGTACGACGCCTGTGAATGGAAAAAAATTTAAAAAATTTGCAAATTCAATTAAAAATGGCGGACTTCCTGTTGAGTCTAGGTGATGGCACCAAGAGACTTTTTTTTTGGTTTTGGCATAGTACACATGTCCACCGAATTTTGTAAATGTAGGTTAAACACGCTGCGAGGGCTGCTTCATTGAAATTTTCTAGGTGGCGCTGTAATGAAATTTTGCCACATATATCTGTAATGCCTATATCCTAGTAAAGAGTATGACCTGCTTAATATGTTTGCAAATTTTTGTGAGTTTTCGAGCATGCTGATGCCCTCAAAAATGCAATTATGTATTAGGGGGCGCTATAGAGCTACCATGTCTTAGCCACTGCCAAATGAGATATGGAATCAAAGAACTTAATATTTTTATTCAATAAGCCAAGTTTGGTCTGTTTTCGAGTATGTAAAGGCCCTCAAAAATGTGTTCGTAAAATCTGAAAAAACGCAAGAAATGGCTCATAGCTCACTTCCTGCCAGGCAAAAAAATTTCAAAAAAATTGACAAAAAAATTTATGATGATTACTATCTCCCTATAAAATTTCATTAGAATCCGAGCAAGTGCGTTCCAAAATGGCAGCGTGTTTCGTGGCGCTATAGAGCCACCGGGGCACGTCCAAGCAAAAATTTTCTAGAGGGCGCTACAATACCACTTTGACATACCTGTGTGCAAAATCTACAACAAGGTAATTGTAATGTCAGGCTCCATGAGTGTGTTGATTTTTGTAAATTTTCCAGTATGTTAAGACAATCAAAGGGGCTATACTTTGAAATATCTGATTGGGGGCGCTATAGAGCCATTATGCCATATTTAATGCTAATTGATGGATGACATTGAAGAAAATAAGACTTTTATAATGTTTGCTAGGTTTTTTAAGTTTTGGAGCTTTCTCAGGCCTGAAAACATGAGTTCGTAAAATTTTGGAAAAACACAGGAAATAGCTCATAGCTCACTTACTGTTTATGCAATAAATTTCAAAAAATTAACCACCATAACACACCCAGTGCCAAATGAGATATTGAATCAAAGAACTTCATATTTTTAATCTATGAGCCAAGTTAGGTGTGTTTTCGAGAATGATAAGGCCCTCAAAAATGTGTTCGTAAAATCTGAAAAAACGCAGGAAATGGCTCATAGCTCACTTCTTGTGTGGCAAAAAAATTTCAAAAAAATTGACAAAAAAATTTATGATGACTACTATGACCCTATCGAATTTCGTGAGAATCCGAGCAAGTGCGTTCCAAAATGGCCGCGTGTTTGGTGGCGCTATAGAGCCACTGGGGCATGTCCAAGCACAAAAATAATAATACATTGCAATTTTCACCACGACTGACGTGTCGGCAAATTTTTGTGAGTTTTCGTGCATGGCAAAGCCTTCAAAAATGCGTTCTCGTAGCAGAATAAAAAGAAGAAGAAGAAGAAGAAGAAGAAGAATAATAAAAATCCCATCAAAAACAATAGGTTCCTCGCACCTTCGGTGCCAGGGCCCGGAACGGGGGCGCTATAGAGCCATTATGCCATATTTAATGCTAATTGATGGATGACATTGAAGAAAATAAGACTTTTATAATGTTTGCTAGGTTTTTTAAGTTTTGGAGCTTTCTCAGGCCTGAAAACATGAGTTCGTAAAATTTTGGAAAAACACAGGAAATAGCTCATAGCTCACTTACTGTTTATGCAATAAATTTCAAAAAATTAACCATTGCCCAGAATGACTAATGCAATGATCACCCCAAATTTCATGAACATTCAAGCACTTTTAACTTAACATGCCCGTATCTAGAGGGCGCAGTGGAGCCACCTGGCCAGTCCCTATCTAATATTAGCATATATTTATACTTTGGAGGACAATATTATCAAGCTTGGAAAGTTTCAGGCAAATCAAACGAAGTATGTGGGAGTAAAAGCAATTTCCTCTTTCATGGCGGGACATCAAAATTCGCCGCGACGCCACGGATACACCGTTGCATCAATCCAGAAAAGCTTTGCAATTTAACAATTTAAAGAAGATTTAACATTTAACATCATAAACCATTTTAATGGTTTATAGAAAAATGGCGGACTTCCTGTTGAGTCTAGGTGATGGCACCAAGAGACTTTTTTTTTGGTTTTGGCATAGTACACATGTCCACCGAATTTTGTAAATGTAGGTTAAACACGCTGCGAGGGCTGCTTCATTGAAATTTTCTAGGTGGCGCTGTAATGAAATTTTGCCACATATATCTGTAATGCCTATATCCTAGTAAAGAGTATGACCTGCTTAATATGTTTGCAAATTTTTGTGAGTTTTCGAGCATGCTGATGCCCTCAAAAATGCAATTATGTATTAGGGGGCGCTATAGAGCTACCATGTCTTAGCCACTGCCAAATGAGATATCGAATCAAAGAACTTAATATTTTTATTCAATAAGCCAAGTTTGGTCTGTTTTCGAGTATGTAAAGGCCCTCAAAAATGTGTTCGTAAAATCTGAAAAAACGCAGGAAATGGCTCATAGCTCACTTCCTGCCAGGCAAAAAAATTTCAAAAAAATTGACAAAAAAATGTATGATGATTACTATCTCCCTATAAAATTTCATTAGAATCCGAGCAAGTGCGTTCCAAAATGGCAGCGTGTTTGGTGGCGCTATAGAGCCACCGGGGCACGTCCAAGCACAAAAATAATAATAATTTGCAATTTTCACCACGACTGACGTGTGGGCAAATTTTTGTGAGTTTTCGTGCATGGCAAAGCCCTCAAAAAAGCGTTCTCGCAGCAGAATAAAAAGAAGAAGAAGAAGAAGAAGAATTAAAGCTGCAAGCAGCGTTGAAAGGGCCCTCGCCCCCTTCGTGCACGTTGGGGTGGCAGCAAGATCTTGATGGGTGCGGGTGTCCATTCATAGCCAATGGACACTGCTGGACTGCATACAATGTGGTATCCTGAGGGGAGTGCAAAAATTTTCTAGAGGACGCTATGGTACCATTTTGACATGCCTGTGCACAATCTACAACCAAGTAATCGTAATACCGAGCTCCATGAGTGTGTTGATTTTTGTTAATTTTCCAGCATGTTTAGACCTTCAGAAGAGCAATTCTTCTATATATCTGATTGGAGGCGCTGTAGAGCCATTATGCCACATTTAGTGCCAATTTATGGATGACTTTGAAGAGAAGAAGACATTTATAATTTGTGGGGTTTTGCAAGTTTTGGAGCATTCTAAGGTCTTTAAACGTGTTTTCGTAAAATTTGGAAAAACGCAGGAAATAGCTCATAGCTCACTTCATGGTTGGCCAAAAATTTTTAGAAAATTAACCCTTGCCCGGAATGACTAATGCAATGATCACACCAAATTTCATGAACATTCAAGCACTTTTATCTTAACATGGCCATATCTAGAGGGCGCTGTGGAGCCACCTGGCACCTCCTGATCCAATATCAGCATTTATTTATATTTGGGAGGACACTTTTATGAAGCTTGGAAAGTTTCAGGCAAATCCCACCAAGTATGTTGGAGTAAAACCAACTTCCTGTTTCATGGCGGAACATCGAAATTCGCCGCGTCGCCTTGGATTCATCGTCCAATGAATCCAAAAAAGCTTCGCAATTTAACATCGGCAATGTCTCGTAATATCAGTTGCCAAATTGTAAGTTGATCGGATAAAACTTCTGGGAGGAGTTCGTTAAAGTACGACAGTTGTGAATGGCGAAAAATCCAAAAAAGTTGCAATTTCAATTAAAAATGGCGGACTTCCTGCTGAGTCTAGGTCATGGCACCAGGAGACTTTTTTTCAGGTCTCGGCATATTCCACATGTATACCAAATTTCATAGATGTAGGTTTACCGGGCTGCGAGGGCTGCTTATTTGAAATTTTCCAGGGGGCGCTATAATTAAATTTTTGCCATGCCTATAAGTAAGTTTCTTGTCAAAGTAATACAAATGATGGTCTTTATACATTTAAAGAATTTTGTGAGTTTTTGAACATGGTGAGACCCTTAAAAGGGCAATTCTTTCAAAAATCTGATTGGGGGCGCTAAAGAGCCATTGTACCTAATTTAGTGTAAATTGAAATATAAAATTGAAGACAATAAGGCAATTAAAATTTGTGCAACTTTTTGCAAGATTTCGAGAACTCTAAGGCTTCCAAACATGTGTTTCTAAAATTTGGAAAAACACAGGAAATGGCTCATAGCTCACTTCCTGTTTGGCCAAAAAATTTCAAAAAAATTATCATTCCCTGACATGACACATGCAATGATCACACTAAATTTCATGAACAATCAAGCACTTTTATCTCAATATGGCCGTGTCAAGAGGGCGCTGTGGAGCCACCTGACCACACCCAATCTAATATCAACATATAGGTATACTTGAAAGTAGACTCTTATCAAGCCTTTGAAGTTTCGCGCAAATCTCACAAAGCATGTGCGCGTAAAACCAACTACCTGTTTCAGGGCGGAACATCGAAATTCGCCGCGACGCCACAGATACATAATTCGATTGATACAAAAAAGCTTCGCAATTTAACATCGACAAGGTCTTTAGACGTCATATGCGAAATTTTAAGTTGATCGGATAAAATCTCTAGGAGGAGTTCGTTAAAGTACGACACCTGCGAATGGCGAAAAATCTAAAAAAGTTGAAATTTCAATTAAAAATGGCAAACTTCCTGTTGGGTCTAGGTCATGGCTCCAAGAGACTTTTTTTTAGGTCTCAAGATATTTCACATGTCCACCGAAGTTCATATATGCAGGTCAACCACGATGCAAGGGCTGCTTATTTGAAATTTTCCAGGGGGCGCTATAATGCCATTTTTGCCAGGCCTAAATGTAAATTTTTTATCAGTGTAATAGGAATGATGGTCTTTAGAATTGTACAAAATTTTGTGAGTTTTTGAGCATGTTGAGACCCTCAAAAGGGCAATTCTTTCGAAAATCTGATTGGGGGCGCTATAGGGCCATTATGCCACAGTTACTGCCAATTTCTGCCTCAAATTGAAGACAATCAGAAAAGTATAATTTTTGCAAGTTTTGCAAGTTTTCGAGTATGCTAAGGCCTTCAAATGTGTGTTCGTAAAATTTGGAATAACGCAGGAAATGGCCTATAGCTCACTTCCTGTTTGGCCGAAAAATTTCAAAAAAATCAGCATAGCCCAGAAAAACAAATGCAATGATCAGACAAAATTTCATGAACATTCAAGCACTTTTATATCAACAACGCCGTGTCAAGAGGGCGCTGTGGAGCCACCTGACCACACCCACTCCAATATCAACATATAGGTATATTTGGAAGTAGACTATTATTAAGCCTGGAAAGTTTCACGCAAATCTCACAAAGCAAGTGCTCATAAGAGCAACTTCCATTTTCATGGCGGAACATCAAAATTCGCCGCAACGCCACGGACACAAATTTCGATGAATCCAAAAAAGCTTCGCAATTTAAATAAGAAAGGTCTTTAGATGACCTGTGCCAAATTTTAAGTTGATCGGATAAAATCTCTAGGAGGAGTTCGTTAAAGTACGATGCCTGTGAATGGCAAAAAATAAAAAAAAGTTGCAAATTCAATTAAAAATGGCGGACTTCCTGTTGAGTCTAGGTCATGGCACCAAGAGACTTTTTTTTTGGTCTTGGCATAGTACACATGTCCACCGAATTTTGTACATGTAGGTCAAACACGCTGCGACGGCAGCTTCATTGAAATTTTCTAGGTGGCGCTGTAATGCAATTTTGCCACATCCATCTGTAAACCCTATATCCTAGTAAAAAGTAAGACCAGCTTAATATGTTTGCAAAGTTTTGTGAGTTTTCAAGCATGGTGAGGCCCTCAAAAATGCAATTATGTATTAGGGGGCGCTATAGAGCTACCATGTCACACCCAGTGCCAAATGAGATATCGAATCACAGAACGTAATATTTCTAGTCTATGAGCCAAGTTTGGTGAGTTTTTGAGTATGATAAAACCCTCAAAAATGTGTTCGTAAAATCTGAAAAAACGCAGGAAATGGCTCATAGCTCACTTCCTGTGCGGCAAAAAAATTTCAAAAAAATTTACAAAAAAATTTATGAAGACTACTATGACTCAATAAAATTTCGTGAGAATCGGAACAAGTGCGTTCCAAAATGGCCGCGTGTTTGGTGGCGCTATAGAGCCACCGGGGCATGTCCAAGCACAAAAATAATAATACTTTGCAATTTTCACGACGACTGACGTGTGGGCAAATTTTTGTGAGTTTTCGTGCATGGCAAAGCCCTCAAAAATGCGTTCTCGCAGCAGAATAAAAAGAAGAAGAAGAAGAAGAAGAAGAATAATAATAATAATAAAAATCCCATCAAAAACAATAGGTTCCTCGCACCGGTCGGTGCTCGGGCCCTAATTAAAGCTGCAAGCAGCGTTGAAAGGGCCCTCGCCCCCCTCGTGCACGTTGGGGAGGCAGCAATATCCTGATGGGTGCAGGTGTCCATTCACAGCCATTGGACACTGTTGGACCGCGTACAATGTGTTTTCCTGAGGGGAGTGCAAAAATTTTCTGGAGGGCGCGATGATATCATTTTGATATGCGTGTGCGCAAAATCTACAACATAATAATTGTAATACCGAGCTCCATGAGTGTGTTGATTTTTGTAAATTTTCCAGCATGTTTAGATCTTCAAAAGAGCAATTCTTCTATAAATCTGATTGGGGGCACTATAGAGCCATTTTGCCTCATTTAGTGCCAATTGATGGATGATAATAAAGAAAATAAGACATTTATAATTTGTGCTTGGTTTTGCACGTTTTGACGCATTCTAAGGCCTTAAAACGTGTGTTCAAAAAAATTTGGAAAAAAGCAAGAAATAGCTCATAACTCACTTCCTGTTCGGCCAAAAAATTTCCAAAAATTAAGCATTACCCGGAATGCCGAATGCAATGATCACACCAAATTTCATGAACATTCAAGAACTTTTTTCTTAACATGACCATATCTTGAGGGCGCTCTGGAGCCACCTAGCACCTCCTGATCCAATATTAGCATATGTTTATACTTCAGAGGACAATTTTATCAAGCAAAGGAAGTTTCAGGCAAATCCCACAAAGTATGTGGGAGTAAAAGCAACTTCCTGTTTCATGGCGGGACATCAAAATTCGCCGCGACGCCACGGATACATCGTGCGATGATATCCCAATAGCTTCGCAATTTAACATCAGCAATGTCTTTAGAAATTATTTGCCAAATATTAAGTTGATCGGATAAAATCTCTCGGAGGAGTTCGTTAAAGTACGACACCTGTGAATGGCGAAAAATCTGAAAAAGTTGCAATTTCAATTAAAAATGGCGGACTTCCTGTTGGGTCTAGGTCATGGCACCAAGAGACTTTTTTTTAGGTCTCAGGATGTTACACATGTCCACCGAAGTTCATACATGCAGGTCAACCACGGTGCAAGGGCTACTTTTTTTAAAATTTCCAGGGGGCGCTATAATGCCATTTTTGCCACGCCTATTTGTAAATTTTTTATCAGTGTAATTGGAATGAGGGTCTTTAGAATTGTCCAAAATTTTGTGAGTTTTTGAGCATGCTGAGACCCTCAAAAAGGCAATTATTTTAAAAATTTGATTGGGGGCGCTATAGAGCCATTATGCCTCATTTACTCCCAGTTATTGTCTCAAATTGAAGACAATCGAAGAAATTTCATTTTTGCAAAGTTTTGCTAGTTTTCAAGTATTCTAAGGCCTTCAAATGTGTGTTCGTAAAATTTGGAATAACGCAGGAAATGGCTCATAGCGCACTTCCTGTTTGGCCGAAAAATTTGAAAAAAATAAGTATCGCCCAAAAAAACCATCGCAATGATCAGACCAAATTTCATGAACATTCAAGCACTTTTATATTAACATGGCCGTGTCAAGAGGGCACTGTGGAGCCACCTGACCACACCCAATCCAATATCAACATATATTTATATTTGAAAGTAGACTTCTATTAAGCCTGTCAAGTTTCACGCAAATCTCACAATGCATGTGCTCATAAAAGCAACTTCCATTTTCATGGCGGAACATCAAAATTTGCCGCAACGCCACGGACTCAATTTTCGATGAATCCAAAAAAGCTTCGCAATTTATCATGGAGAAGCTCTTTAGATGGCCTGTGCCAAATTTTAAGTTGATCAGATAAAATCTCTAGGAGGAGTTCGTTAAAGTATGACGCCTGTGAATGGCAAAAAAAAAAAAAAGTTGCAAATTCAATTATAAATGGCGGACTTTCTGTTCAGTGTAAGTCATGGCACCAAGAGACTTTTTTTTAGATCTCGGGATATTCCACATGTCGACCGAATTTGATACATGTAGGTTTACCGGGCTGCGAGGGCTGCTTATTTGAAATTTTCCAGGGGGCGCTATAATGCCATTTTTGCCACGCCTATTTGTAAATTTTTTATTCGTGAAATCGGAATGATGGTCTTTTAAATTGTACAAAATTTTGTGAGTGTTTGAAAATGCTGAAACCCTCAAAAGGGTAATTCTTTTAAAAATCGTATTGGGGGCGCTATAGAACCATGATGCCTCATTTACTGCCAATTTTTGTCTCAAATTGAAGACAATGTGACAAATACAATTTTCGCAAAGTTCTGCAAGTTTTCGAGTATGCTAAGGCCTTCAAATGTGTGTTCATAAAATTTGGAATAACGCAGGAAATGGCTCAGAGCTCACTTCCTGTTTGGCCGAAAAATTTCAAAAAAATCAGCACAGCCCAGAAAAACAACAGTAATGATCAGACCCAATTTCATGAACATTCAAGCACTTTTATATCAACATGGCCGTGTCAAGAGGGCGCTGTGGAGCCACCTGACCACACCCACTCCAATATCAACATATAGTTATTGTTGTGTATGTTGTTACTCCGTTGTGACTTTACACACACACATTCAACCTTGGATGTGCCACAATAAGCACAGACACAGTAGTTGCAGTTTTTATGCGCCGTGGCTCCTTTACTGAAGAACTCGTTCAGGAATCATTACACTCTATTGCGCGTGCGCTTGTTACCTGTTACACAATCACTATCAATGCGCAATAATGAGAAATAAAATAGATCCCAATATATCCCATACATAACACTCCTCCCTTCCAGCATTGATATCCCCATTTAAACTAAAGGAGGTTTACCTGAGTATTAACCAGAACTAACTAAACCTAAACTTTTTATCTTCTCTCAATCTATTTAACATATTTCAGTCTTGGAATCTATCTGGAGGTCTCCGAATCCTTTCTGGGTAACGCCTCACTGGAGAAGTGTTGACAGCAGGACTTTGAGGAACAGGTGGGGCTGGTGCAGAGCCACCTGCATCATCTTCAAGGCCGCCTGTGTCTTGAGCTTCGTCACTGAACTCAAAGTCACCAAGGACCGGTGCAGCATTGACATCCACATTTGTTGATCCAGATGCATCCAACAGTTGATCCACGTGCCTACGCCACACTAGGTCCTGTCCGATTTTCACTTTGTAGGTTAACGGTCCTGTCTGTGAAACGATGGTGCCAGGCTGCCACTTTCGTCCTTGGTTGCGGTAGTCTTTGGCTATCACCTGTTGTCCCACTTGGAAAGTACGCAATGAATGCGTCTGGGATCGCAGAACAGATTCAGACTGCTTTCTCTGTACATGTTGCTGTAGACTGGGTTTCAGTAAGTCTAAGCGTGAGCGCAGGGGACGCCCTAGGAAGAGCAAGGCAGGGGTCTGTCCTGTTATCGCATGTGTGCTGTTGCGATAGGCAAGCAGGAAGTTTGCAATCTTCTGCTGGAGCGATGCACAGTCCTTATCCATGGCCTTGATTGACTGTTTGAAAGTTTGAATGAAACGTTCAGCTTGCCCGTTAGAAGCTGGATGGTACGGCACGATGGTGGTGTGTTGTATGCCATTCTTTCTAACAAAGCGCTGAAATTCTTCAGAAGTGAAAGGTGTCCCGTTATCACTCACAATCTGATGTGGAAGGCCTGTACGTGAGAACAGGGCCCGTAAGAGTTCAACTGTCTTTGCAGAGGTTGCGGTCTTTGTGCAGAAAACCTCAGGCCACTTTGAGTGCGCATCAACAACGACTAGGTACATGCGGTCAAGGAAAGGTCCCGCATAGTCAATGTGCACACGTTGCCATGGTTTCGTAGGCCATTCCCACACATGCAGTGGGGCCATTGGTGGAGACTTTTGGATCTGTTGACACCCATTGCATGTCTTAGCAACATCTTCAAGCTGTTCATCAATTCCAGGCCACCATACAAAGCTTCGTGCGAGGCATTTCATTTTCACCACGCCCAAGTGTCCCTCATGTAGCACAGTGAGAACCCTCTGACGCAGCTTCTGTGGTATGATTACCCTCGCCCCCCACAAAATGCATCCTTGATGCACCGTGAGCTGTTCACGGCGGCAGGAATAGCCCGGTAAGGATGAGTCACCATGGCTTGGCCAGCCTTTCAGCGTCAGTTCGTAGACTCTGGACAAGATAGGGTCGCGGCCTGTCTCTCGTGCAATCTCCTCACTTGTGACTGGTTGAGGATCCACTTGTGTCATCTGGAACATGTCCACTGGTTCCTTGGTGTTTACTGGCGGTGCGACTTGTAGCGGCAAACGGGACAGCCCGTCAGCGTTCCCATGATGGTGTGCCCTTGTACTCAATGCTGTAGGTGTGAGCACTTAGGAACAAGGCCCACCGTTGCAGTCGTGCAGCGACCATGGCTGGCACTCCCTTAGCTGGGTTAAAGATGGAAACTAGAGGCTTATGATCTGTGAGGAGGGTAAAGTGCTTTCCATAGAGATACTGATTGAACTTTTTCACTCCCCAGACCAGACTAAGAGCTTCTCTGTCAATTTGCGCATAGTTGCACTCAGCTGCATTTAGCGATCGGGAGGCAAATGCTATTGGTCGCTCTGTTCCATCAGTGAACCGGTGTGATAGCACGGCTCCAATTCCGTAAGGGGAAGCATCACACGCAAGCTTGAGAGGCACTTGGGGGTCATAGTGTGTTAACACGTTGTCTGATGTCACCAACTCCTTTGCTTGTTTGAAGGCCTTTTCACAGTCCTGGGACCAGTGCCACTTATTGCCATGTTGGAGTAAGCAATTCAATGGGTGTAGCACTGAGGACAGGTTGGGTAAGAATTTTCGGTAATAATTTACCAGGCCCAAGAAGGATCTCAGTTGAGAGACATTTTGTGGTGGTGGAGCCTTCAAAACAGCATCAATTTTGTCTTTGCATTTGTGTAGCCCGTTTTTGTCAATTTTATGGCCACAGTATTCAATTTCATCCTGGAAGAATTTACATTTTGCTTTGTTGGCACGTAATCCAAATTCATTCAATCTTTTGAGCACTTTTTCCAGATTTCCAAGATGTGCGTCGTCGTTAGCTCCCGTAATTACAATGTCATCCAAATAGCACTGTGTATTCGGTATGCCTTGTAGGACTTGCTCCATTGCCTTCTGCCAGATTGCTGGTGCTGAAGCGATGCCGAAGACCAGGCGGTTGTACTGGTAGAGACCCTTGGAGGTGTTAATAGTCAGGTACTTTTTAGACGTCTCCTCCATCTCCATCTGTAAGTACGCCTGTGCTAGGTCGATCTTGGAAAACCGCTTACCCTGGCCCAGCGCTGCGAAGATGTCATCAATACGCGGCAGTGGGTATTGTTCAGCCTTCAGGACCGGATTGACAGTCACCTTAAAATCTCCGCAGATGCGTACTGAGCCATTTCCCTTTACCACTGGCACTATTGGCGTCGCCCATTCAGACCAGTCCACTTTCGATAAGATGCCCTCATTTTCCAGCCGTTGGAGTTCACTTTCCACTTTGGGGCGGAGAGCATATGGAACTGGACGCGCCTTGTGGAATTTGGGTACAGCATCATCATCCAGCACAATCTGGGCTTTCAGGTGCTTTAGCGTGCCTATGCCATCTTGAAAAACTTCTCCTGCATTGGTAAGTATTTTGTTTAACTTTTCAGTTGTAGAGCCGTCGCTCTGCTTTTTGGTCACTGTTGCTTGCATTTCTTTAATTGACTGCCAATCCAGTAGTATTTCACGAAGCCATTCACGGCCAAACAGGGGCGCACCTCCTCTCTCAACCACATACAGGGACAGCACACGCCGTTGATCGCCGTAGTGTACATTCACCTTGATCACTCCCATTGGAGCTATGCGCTCCCCTGTGTAAGTTTTGAGCATTACGTCAGTAGACTGTAATTGCAGATGTGAGAAGTGGGCCTGGTAATCTTTCTTGGAGATGACTGACAATGCAGATCCAGTATCCAATTCCATAGTCAGAGTTTCTCCTTCCACTTTGGGTGAAACCCATATGATTCCCCTGTTGGGTCTTTTCAATGAGCAGACATCAAAGCAAGCTAGGTCTTGTGCACTGTCTGTATCAGAAGAGCACGTTTCAATGTCATGCATGTCTTTTTGTTTATCTTTACGTTTGTGGAACTTTTTCTCTTTCACTTTTTCTCTCACTTTTGTTTTGCACATTTTCTGTATGTGACCTGTTTTCTGGCACTTGTTGCACACCTTATCTTTAAACTAACATTCAGCTGGAGTGTGTGACTTTTTTCCACACCGATAGCATGCATCATTTTTCTGTTGTCTTTTGTCTAACTTGTGTACATTACACTCGTGTACATGGCATTCTTGCGCCATCTGCTGTTGCAGCTCGGTAGCGCCTTTAGCAGCAGCTTCCATTGACGTGGCGAGTTCAATGGCACGTTTGAGCGTCAGGTCTTTTTCTGTTAACAGTCGTTTTTGTATATTTTCGTTGTGCAGCCCGCACACAAATCTATCTCGCAGTGAATCTGACAGATTTCTTCCAAATGAACAATGCTCAGACAATCTTCTCAACTCTGCCACGAATTCAGCAATAGACTCTGTTTTTAACTGGTTTCGTTTATGAAATTTAAAACGTTCAGCAATGACGAGAGGCTTCGGATTCAAATGAGTCTCTAAAGCAGTAACAATGTCTTTGTATGACTTGTCGGCAGGCTTGTCTGGAGTCATTAGGCTGCGCAGCAAATTATATGTCTTAGCTCCCATTACACTAAGCAGTACAGCTACCTTTTTGCCGTCTGGAATGTCGTTTGCAACAAAGTACTGATCCAACCTTTCGACATATGTTGTCCAATCCTCCGATGCACTATCAAAACTGTCCATTCTTCCAATTATCCCTGCCATGGTTCGTGCGGTATTTCCCGAGGTGTCAGCCCGATTTTCTGACATTTTACTCGGTGTTTCAATGTGCTAGCTTCTATCACAGTCAACAGTCAGCTTAGCTGTTAGCTCGATTTTCTGACATTTTAATCGGCGTTTCAATGTGCTAGCTTCTATCACAGTCAACAGTGCTAGCTTCTATCAAAGTCAACAGTTAGCTTAGCTCGCCGGAGAACAACACTCACGCTCGCTTCCTCTCGGTATATCCGTTCTTCTCCCCGTCGAAGTTTTCCACTTCCCTCGCGAGTAAAAGTCCAGCTCCGCTTGGTATCATTCACAGATCCCATCCTCGTCGCCAATTGTTGTGTATGTTGTTACTCCGTTGTGACTTTACACACACACATTCAACCTTGGATGTGCCACAATAAGCACAGACACAGTAGTTGCAGTTTTTATGCGCCGTGGCTCCTTTACTGAAGAACTCGTTCAGGAATCATTACACTCTATTGCGCGTGCGCTTGTTACCTGTTACACAATCACTATCAATGCGCAATAATGAGAAATAAAATAGATCCCAATATATCCCATACATAACAGTTATATTTAGAATTAGACTATTATTAAGCGTGTAAAGTTTCACGTCAATCTCCTAAAGCATATGCTCATGAAAGCAACTTCCATTTTCATGGCGGAACATCGAAATTCGCCGCAACGCCACGGATACAAAGTTCGATGAATCCTAAAAAGCTTCGCAATTTAACATCGACGAGGTCTTTTGATGTCATATGCCAAATTTTAAGTTGATCAGATAAAATCTCTAGGAGGAGTTCGTTAAAGTACGACGCCTGTGAATTGCAAAAAATAAAAAAAAATTGCAAATTCAATTAAAAATGGCGGACTTCCTGTTGAGTCTAGGTCATAGCACCAAGAGACTTTTTTTTAGGTCTTGGCATAGTACATTTGTCCACCAAATTTGGAACATGTAGATTAAACACGCTGCGAGGGCTGCTTCATTGAAATTTTCTAGGTGGCGCTGTAATGCAATTTTGCCATATCCATCCGTAAACCCCACTTTCTAGTAAAAAGTATGACCAGCTTAATATGATTGCAAAGTTTCGTGAGTTTTCGAGCATGCTGATGGCCTCAAATATGTAATTATGTATTAGGGGGCGCTATAGAGCCACCATAACACACCTAGTGCCAAATGAGATATTAAATCAAAGAACTTCATATTTTCAATCTATGAGCCAAGTTAGGTGTGTTTTCGAGAATGATAAGGCCCTCAAAAATGTGTTCGTAAAATCAGAAAAAACGCAGGAAATGGCTCATAGCTCACTTCCTGTGAGGCAAAAAAATTTCAAAAAAATTGACTAAAAAATTTATGATGACTTCTATGACCCTATTGAATTTCGTGAGAATCCGAGCAAGTGCGTTCCAAAATGGCCGCGTGTTTGGTGGCGCTATAGAGCCACTGGGGCATGTCCAAGCACAAAAATAATAATACTTTGCAATTTTCACCACGACTGACGTGTCGGCAAATTTTTGTGAGTTTTCGTGCATGGCAAAGCCCTCAAAAACGGTTCTCGTAGCAGAATAAAAAGAAGAAGAAGAAGAAGAAAAAGAAGAAGAAGAAGAAGAATAATAAAAATCCCATCAAAAACAATAGGTTCCTCGCACCTTCGGTGCCAGGACCCGTTCCGGGCCCTGGCACCGGTCGGTGCTCGGGCCCTAATAATAAAAATCCCATCAAAAACAATAGGTTCCTCGCACCTTCGGTGCCAGGACCCGTTCCGGGCCCTGGCACCGGTCGGTGCTCGGGCCCTAATTAAAGCTGCAAGCAGTGTTGAAAGGGCCCTCGCCCCCCCTGTGCACATTGGGGTGGCAGCAAGATCTTGATGGCTGCAGGTGTCCATTCAGAGCCATTGGACACAGCTGGACCGCGTACAATGTGGTTTCCTGATGGGAGTGCAATAATTTTCTGGAGGGCGCTATGATACCATTTTGACTTGCCTGTGCACAAAATCTACAACACAGTAATCGTAATACAGGGCTCCATGAGTGTTTCGATTTTTGTAAATTTTCCAGCATGATTAGACTTTCAAAAGAGCAATTCTTTTATAAATTTTATTGGGGGCGCTATAGAGTCATTATGCCCCATTTAGTGCCAATTGATGGATGTATTGAAGAGAATAAGACAGTTCTAATTTTTGGATGGTTTTGCAAGTTTTGGAGCATTCTAAGGCCTTAAAACGTGTGTTCGTAAAATTTGGAAAAACGCAGGAAATAGCTCATAGCTCTCTTCCTGTTTGGCCAAAAAATTTCAAAAAATTAACAATTGCGGAAAATGACTAATGCAATGATCATACCAAATTTCATGAACTTTCAAGCACTTTTATCTAAACATGGCCATACCTAGAGGGCGCTGTGGAGTCACCCTGCACCTCCCGATCTATTATTAGAATATATTTATACTTGGGAAGACAATTTTATCAGGCTTGGAAAGTTTCAGGCAAATACCACAAAGTATGTGGGAGTAAAACCAACTCCCTATTTCATGGCGGGACATTGAAATTCGCCGTGACGCCACGGGTATATCGTCCGATGAATCCAAAAATGCTTCGCAATTTAACATTGGCAAGATCTTTCGATATCCCTCACCAAATTTTAAGCTGATCAGATAAAATCTTTAGGAGGAGTTCGTTAAAATACGACACCTGTGAATGGCGAAAAATCCAAAAAAGTTGCAATTTCAATTAAAAATGGCGGACTTCCTGTTGAGTCTAGGTCATGGCGCCAGAGACTTTTTTTTAGGTCTCAGCATATTCCACATGCCTACCGAATTTCATACATGTATGTTTACCAGCCTGCGAGGGCTGCTTATTTGAAATTTTCCAGGGGGCGCTATTATGGCAATTTTGCCAAGCGTATATGTAAGCTTTTTATCAGAGTAATACGAATGATGATCTTTATACATTTACAAAATTTTGTGAGTTTTTGAGCATTCTGAGACCCTCAAAATGGCAATTCTTTTAAAAATCTGATTGGGGGCGCTATAGAGCCATTATGCCACATTTACTGCCAAATTCTGTCTCAAATTGAAGACAATCAGACAAATAAAATTTTTGCCAAGTTTTGTAAGTTTTTGTGTATGGTAAGGCCTTCAAACGTGTTTTCGTAAAATTTGGAATAACGCTGGAAATGGCTCATAGCTCACTTCCTGTTCGGCCAAAAAATTTCAAAAAAATAATTACAGCCCAGAAAAACAAATGCAATGATCATGCCAAATTTCATGAACATTCAAGCACTTTTATCTCAACATGGCCGTGTCAAGAGGGCGCTGTGGAGCCACCTGACCACACCCAATCTAATATCAACATATAGGTATACTTGGAAGTAAACTCTAATCAAGCCCGTGAAGTTTCGCGCAAATCTCACAAAGCATGTGCGCGTAAAACCAACTTCGTGTTTCATGGCGGAATATCGAAATTCGCCGCGACGCCACGGATACAAAGTTCGATGAATCCAAAAAAGCTTCGTAATTTAACATCGACAAGGTCTTAAGAAGTTATATGCGGAATTTTAAAATGATCGAATAAAATCTCTAGGAGGAGTTCATTAAAGTACGACGCCTGTGAATGGCAAAAAATTAAAAAAATTGCCAAATTCAATTAAAAATGGCGGACTTCCTGTTAAGTCTAGGTCATGGCACCAAGAGACTTTTTTTTAGGTCTTGGCATAGTACACATGTCCACCGAATTTTGTACATGTAGCTTAATTACACTGCGAGGGCTGCTTCATTGAAATTTTCTAGGTGGCGCTGTAATGCAGTTTTGCCACATCCATTTAAAAACCCCACATTCTTGCAAAAAGTATGACCAGCTTAATATGTTTGCAAAGTTTCGTGAGTTTTTGAGCATGCTGATGCCCTCAAAAATGCAATTATGTATTAGGGGGCGCTATAGAGCCACCATGTCACACTTAGCGCCAATTGAGATATCGAATCAAAGAACTTAATATTTTTAGTCTATGAGCCAAGTTTGGTGAGTTTTCGAGTTTGATAAGGCCCTTGAAAATGTGTTCGTAAAATCTGAAAAAACGCAGGAAATGGCTCATAGCTCACTTCCTGTGAGGCAAAAAAATTTCAAAAAAATTGACAAAAAAATTTATGATGACAACTATGACCCTTTCAAATTTTGTCAGGATCCGAGCAAGTGCGTTCCAAAATGGCCGCGTGTTTGGTGGCGCTATAGAGCCACCGGGGCATGTCCAAGTACAAAATTAATTATACTTTGCAATTTTCACCACGACTGACGTGTGGGCAAATTTTTGTGAGTTTTCGTGCATGGCAAAGCCCTCAAAAATGCGTTCTCGCAGCAGAATAAAAAGAAGAAGAAGAAGAAGAAGAAGAAGAATAATAAAAATCCCATCAAAACAAAAAGGTTCCTCGCACCTTCGTTGCCAGGACCCGTTCCGGGCCCTGGCACCGGTCGGTGCTCGGGCCCTAATAAGAAGAAGAAGAAGAAGAAGAAGAATTAAAGCTGCAAGCAGCGTTGAAAGGGACCTCGCACCCCTCGTGCATGTTGGGGTAGCGGCAAGATCTTGATGGGTGCAGGCGTCCATTCAGAGCCATTGGACACTGCTGGACCGCGGACAGTCTGGTTTCCTGAGGGGAGAGAAAAAATTTTCTATAGGGCGCTATGATACCATTTTGACATGCCTGTGTGCAAAATCTACAACAGAGTAATCGTAATACCGAACTCCATGAGTGTGTTGATTTTTGTAAATTTTCCAGCATGTTTAGACCTTCAAAAGAGCAATTCTTTAATAAATCTGATTGGGGGCGCTATAGAGCCATTTTGCCACATTTAGTGCCAATTGATGGATGACATTGAAAAGAATAAGACAATTATAAGTAATGCAAGGTTTTGCAAGTTTTGGAGCATTCTCAGGTCTTAAAACGCGTGTTCGTATAATTTGAAGAAACGCAGGAAATAGCTAACAGCTCACTTCGTGTTTGGCCAAAAAGTTTCAAAAAATTAACCCTAGCCCGGAATGACTAATGCAATGATCACACCAAGTTTCATGAACATTCAAGCACTTTTATCTTAAAATGTCCATATCTAGAGGGCGCTGTTGAGCCACCTGGCACCTCCCGATCAAATATTAGCATAAATTTACACTTGGGAAAATAATTTTAACAAGGTTAGAAAGTTTCAGGCAAATCCAACAAAGTATGAGGGATTAAAACCAACTTCCTCTTCCATGGCAGGACATCGAAATTCGCCGCAATGCCACGGATACATCGTTCAATGAAATCGAAAAAGCTTCGCAATTTAACATCAGCAAGGTCTTTAGTTATTATTCCCCAAATTGTAAGTTGATCTGAAAAAATCTCTCGGAGGAGTTCGTTAAAGTACGACACCTGCGAATTGCGGAAAATCTTAACTAGTTTCAATTTCAATTAAAAATGGCAAACTTCCTGTTGGGTCTAGGTCATGGCACAAAGTGACTTTTTATTAGGTCTCAGGATATTCCACATGTCCACCGAAGTTTATACATGCAGGTCAACCACGATGCGAGGGCTGCTTATTTGAAATTTTCCAGGGGGCACTATAATGCCATTTTTGCCACCCCTATCGGAAACTTTTTTTCCAGTGTAATTGGAATGATGGTTTTTAGAATTGTACAAAATTTTGTGAGTTTTTGAGCATGCTCAGACCATCAAAAGGGCAATTTTAAAAAAAATCTGATTGGGGGCGCTATAGAGCCATAATGCCACATTTACTGCCAATTTCTGTCTCAAATTGAAGACAGTCAGACAAATATAAGTTTTGCAAAAATCTGCAAGTTTTTGAGTATGCTAAGGCCTTCAAACGTGTGTTCGTAAAATTTGGAATAACGCAAGAAATGGCTCATCGCTCACTTCCTGTTTGGCTGAAAAATTTCAAAAAAATAAGCAGAGCCCAAAACAATAAATGTAATGATCAGACCAAATTTCATGAACATTCAAGCACTTTTATCTCAACATGGCCGTGTCAAGAGGGCACTGTGGAGCTACCTGACCACACCCAATCCAATATCAACATATAGATATATTTGGAAGTAGACTATTATTAAGCCTGTAAAGTTTCACGCAAATCTCACAAAGCATGTGCTCATAAAAGCAACTTCCATTTTCATGGCGGAACATCGAAATTCGCCGCAACGCCACGGACACAAATTTCAATGAATCCAAAAAAGCTTCGCAATTTAACATGGAGAACGTCTTTAGATAGCCTATGCCAAATTTTAAGCTGATCGGATAAAATCTCTAGGAGGAGTTCGTGAAAGTACAATGCCTGTGAATGGCAAAAAATTGAAAAAATTTCCAAATTCAATTAAAAATGGCAGACTTCCTGTTGAGTCTAAGTCATGGCACCAAGAGACTTTTTTTTAGGTCTTGGCTAACTACACATGTCCACCGAATTTTGTACATGTAGGTTAAACACGCTGCGAGGGCTACCTCATTGAAATTTTCTAGGTGGCGCTGTAATGCAATTTTACCACATTAATTTGTAAACCCTATATATTAGTAAATAGTATGACCAGCTGAATAGGTTTGAAAAGTTTAGTGAGTTTTCAAGCATGCTGAAAACTTGTAAAAATGCAATAATGTATTAGGGGGCGCTATAGAGCTATCATGTCACACTTAGTGCCAAATGAGATATTGAATGAAAGAACTTGATATTTCCAGTCTATGAGCCAAGTTTGGTGAATTTTCGAGTATAATAAGGCCCTCAAAAATGTGTTCGTAAAATCTGAAAAAACACAGGAAATGGCTCATAGCTCACTTCCTGTGCGGCAAAAAAATTTCAAAAAAATTGACAAAAAAATGTATTATAACTGCTGTGGCCCTATGAAATTTCATGAGAATCCGAGCAAGTGCGTTCCAAAATGGCAGCGTGTTTGGTGGCGCTATAGAGCCACTGGGGCATGTCCAAGCACAAAATTAATAATAATTTGTAATTTTCACCATGACTGACGTGTGTGCAAATTTTTGTGAGTTTTCGTGCATGGCAAAGCCCTCAAAAATGCATTCTCGCAGCAGAATAATAATAATTAAAGCTGCAAGCAGCGTTGAAAGGGCCCTCGCCCCCCCTGTGCACATTGGAGTGGCAGCAAGATTTTGATGGCTGCAGGTGTCTATTCAGAGCCATTGGACACAGCTGGACCTCGTACAATGTGGTTTCCTGATGGGAGTGCAAAAATTTTCTGGGAGCGCTATGATACCATTTTGACTTGCCTGTGCACAAAATCTACAACACAGTAATCGTAATACGGGGCTCCATGAGTGTTTCGATTTTTGTAAATTTTCCAGCATGTTTAGACTTTCAAAAGAGCAATTCTTTTATAAATATTATTGGGGGCGCTATAGAGCCATTATGCCCCATTTACTGCCAATTGATGGATGTATTGAAGAGAGGAATGATGAATGCAATGATCACACCAAATTTCATGAACATTCAAGCACTTTTATCTTAACATGACCATATCTAGAGGGCGCTGTGGAGCCACCTGGCACCTCCCGATCCAATATTAGCATATGTTTTTACTTTGGAGAACAATTGTATCAAGCAGAAGAAGGTTCGGGCAAATCCCACAAAGTATGTGGCAGTAAAAGCAACTCCCTGTTTCATGGCGGGATATCAAAATTCGCCGTGAAGCCACGGATACATTGTTCGATGAAATCAAAATTGCTTCGCAATTTAACATCAGCAAGGTCTTAAGATATTATTTGCCAAATATTAAGTTGATCGGATAAAATCTCTAGGAGGAGTTCGCTAAAGTACGACGCCTGTGAATGGCAAAAAATCAAAAAAAGTTGCAATTTCAATTAAAAATAGCGGACTTCCTGTTGGGTCTAGGTCATGGCACCAAGAGACTTTTTTTTAGGTCTCAGCATATTCCACATGTCTACCGAATTTCATCCATGTAGGTTTACCAGGCTGCGAGGGCTGCTTATTTGAAATTATCCAGGGGGCGCTATTATGACAATTTTGCCAAGCCTATATATAAGTTTTTTATCAGAGTAATAGGAATGATGATTTTTATACATTTACAAAATTTTGTGAGTTTTTGAACATGCTGAGACCCTCAAAAGAGCAATTCTTTTTAAAATCTGATTGGGGGCGCTATAGAGCCATGGTGCCAAATTTAGTGCAAATTGATGTAGAAGATTGAAGATAATAAGACAATTATAATTTGTGCAACTTTTTGCAAGATTTCGAGTATTATTAGGCTTCCAAATATGTGTTAATAAAATTTGGAAAAACGCAGGAAATGGTTCATAGCTCACTTCCTGTTTGGCCAAAAAATTCCAAAAAAATTACCATAACCTGACATGACAAATGCAATGATCAAACCAAATTTCATGAACATTCAAGCACTATTGTCTCAACATGGTTGTGTCAAGAGGGCGCTGTGGAGCCACCTGACCACACCCAATCTAATATCAACATATAGTTCTACTTGGAAGTAGACTCTTATGAAGCCTGTAAAGTTTTGCGCAAATCTCACAAAGCATGTGCGCGGAAAACCAACTTCCTGTTTCATGGCGGAACATCGAAATTCGCCGCGACGCCACGGATTCAAAGTTCAATGAATCCAAAAAAGCTTCGCAATTTAACATCGACAAGGTCTTTAGATGCCATTTGCGAAATTTTAAGTTGATCGGGTAACATCTCTAGGAGGAGTTCGTTAAAGTACAACGCCTGTGAATGGCAAAAAATTAAAAAAATTTGCAAATTCAATTAAAAATGGCGGACTTTCTGTTGAGTCTAGGTCATGGCACCAAGAGACTTTTTTTTAGGTCTTGGCATAGTACACATGTCCACCGAATTTTGTACATGTAGGTTAATCATGCTGCGAGGGCTGCTTCATTGAAATTTTCTAGGTGGCGCTGTAATGCAATTTTGCCACGCTCATCAGTAAACTCTATATCCTAGTAAACAGGATGACCAGCTTAATAGATGTGCAAAGTAACGTGAGTTTTCGAGCATGCTGAGGCCCTCAAAAATGCAATTATGTATTAGGGGGCGCTATAGAGCTACCATGTCAAACTTAGTGCCAAATGAGATATCGAATTAAAGAACTTAATATTTCTAGTCTATCAGCCAAGTTTGGTGAAATTTCAAGTATGATAAGGCCCTCAAAAATGTGTTCGTAAAATCTGAAAAAACGCAGGAAATGGCTCATAGCTCACTTCCTGTGCGGCAAAAAAATTTACAAAAAAATTTATGATGACTACTATGACCCTATCAAATTTCGTGAGAATTCGAGCAAGTGCGTTCCAAAATGGACGCGTGTTTGGTGGCGCTATAGAGCCGCCGGGGCATGTCTAAGCACAAAAATAGTAATAATTTGCAATTTTCACCACGACTGATGTGTGGGCAAATTTTTGTGAGTTTTCGTGCATGGCAAAGCCCTCAAAAATGCGTTCTCGCAGCAGAATAAAAAGAAGAAGAAGAAGAAGAAGAAGAAGAAGAAGAAGAAGAAGAATAAAAATCCCTTCAAAAACAATAGGTTCCTCGCACCGGTCGGTGCTCGGGCCCTAATTAAAGCTGCAAGCAGCGTTGAAAGGGCCCTCGCCCCCCCTGTGCACATTGGGGTGGCAGCAAGATCTTGATGGCTGCAGGTGTCCATTCAGAGCCATTGGACACAGCTGGACCGCGTACAATGTGGTTTCCTGATGGGAGTGCAAAAATTTTCTGGAGGGCGCTATGATACCATTTTGACTTGCCTGTGCACAAAATCTACAACACAGTAATCGTAATACAGGGCTCCATGAGTGTTTCGATTTTTGTAAATTTTCCAGCATGTTTAGACTTTCAAAAGAGCAATTCTTTTATAAATATTATTGGGGGCGCTATAGAGCCATTATGCCCCCTTTAGTGCCAATTGATGGATGAATTGAAGAGAATAAGACAGTTCTAATTTTTGGATGGTTTTGCAAGTTTTGGAGCATTCTGAGGCCTTAAAACGTGTGTTCGTAAAATTTGGAAAAACGCAGGAAATAGCTCATAGCTCTCTTCCTGTTTGGCAAAAAAATTTCAAAAAATTAACAATTGCGGAGAATGACTAATGCAATGATCATACCAAATTTCATGAACTTTCAAGCACTTAGATCTGAACATGGCCATATCTAGAGGGCGCTGTGGAGCCACCTGGTCCCTCTCGATATAAAATAAGCATATATCTATACTTGGGCGGACAATTTTATCAAGCTTGGAAAGTTTCAGGCAAATCCCACAAAGTATGTGGAATTGAAAGCAACTTCCTGTTTCATGGCAGGACATCAAAATTCGCCACGACGCCTCGGATGCATCGTTCGATGAAATCATAAAAGCTTTGCAATTTAACGTCAGCAAGGTTTTTAGATATTAAATGCCAAATTTTAAGTTGATCGGATAAAATCTCTAGGAGGAGTTCGTTAAAGTACGACACCTGTGAATGGCAAAAAAAAAAAAAAAGTAGCAATTTCAATTAAAAATGGCAGCCTTCCTGTTGAGTCTAGGTCATGGCACTAAGAGACTTTTTTGTAGGTCTCGGCATATTCCACATGTCTACCGAATTTCATACATGTGGGTTTACCGGGCTGCGAGGGCTGCTAATTTGAAATTTTCCAGGGGGCGCTATAATGCCATTTTTGCCATGTCGATTTGTAAGTTTTTTGTCAGAGTAATACGAATGATGGTTTTTATACATTTACAAAATTTTGTGAGTTTTCGAACATGCTGAGACCCTCAAAAGGGCAATTCTTTTAAAAATCTGATTGGGGGCACTAAAGAGCCATTGTGCCAAATTTAGTGTAAATTGATGTATAAAATTGAAGACATTAAGACAATTATAATTTGTGCAACTTTTTGCAAGATTTTGAGTATTCTAAGGCTTCCAAACGTGTTTCTAAAATTTGGAAAAACGCAGGAAATGGCGCATAGCTCACTTCCTGTTTGACCAAAAAACTTCAAAAAAATTACCTTCACTCGACATGACAAACGCAATGACCACACAAAATTTCATGAACATTAAAGCACTTTTATTTCAACATGGCCGTGTCAAGAGGGCGCTGTGGAGCCACCTGACCACTCCCAATCCAATATCAACATGTGGGTATACTTGGAAGAAGACTATTATCAAGCCTGTAAAGTTTCGCGCAACTCTCACAAAGCATGTGTGTGTAAAACCAACTTCCTGTTTCATGGCGGAACATCAAAATTCGCCGCGACGCCACGGATACAAAGTTCAATGAATCAAAAAAAGCTTCGGGTGATGGGTGCAGGTGTCCATTCACAGCCAATGGACACTGCTGGACTGCATACCTTGTGGTATCCTGAGGGGAGTGCAAAAATTTTCTAGAGGACGCTATGGTACCATTTTGACATGCCTGTGCACAATCTACAACCGAGTAATCGTAATACCGAGCTCCATGAGTGTGTTGATTTTTGTTGATTTTCCAGCATGTTTAGACCTTCTGAAGAGCAATTCTTCTATATATCTGATTGGAGGCGCTGTAGAGCCATTATGCCACATTTAGTGCCAATTTATGGATGACTTTGAAGAGAAGAAGACATTTATAATTTGTGGGGTTTTGCAAGTTTTGGAGCATTCTAAGGCCTTTAAACGTGTTTTCGTAAAATTTGGAAAAACGCAGGAAATAGCTCAAAACTCACTTCCTGTTTGGCCAAAAATTTTTAGAAAATTAACCATTGCCCGGAATGACTAATGCAATGATCACACCAAATTTCATGAACATTCAAGCACGTTTATCTTGACATGGCCATATCTAGAGGGCGCTGTGGAGCCACCTGGCACCTCCTGATCCAATATCAGCATATATTTATATTTGGGAGGACACTTTTATGAAGCTTGGAAAGTTTCAGGCAAATCCCACCAAGTATGTTGGAGTAAAACCAACTTCCTGTTTCATGGCGGAACATCGAAATTCGCCGCATCGCCTTGGATTCATCGTTCAATGAATCCAAAAAAGCTTCGCAATTTACCATCGGCAATGTCTCGTAATATCAGTTGCCAAATTGTAAGTTGATCGGATAAAACCTCTCGGAGGAGTTCGTGAAAGAATGACACTTGTGAATGGCGGAAAATCCAAAAAAGTTGCAAATTCAATTAAAAATGGCGACTTTCTGCTAAGTTTAGGTCCTGGCACCAAGAGACTTTTTTTCAGGTCTCGGCATATTCAACATGTATACCAAATTTCATAGATGTAGGTTTACCGGGCTGCGAGGGCTGCTTATTTGAAATTTTCTAGGGGGCGCTATAGTGACATTTTTGCCATGTATATATATAAATTTTTTGTTAGAGTAATACGAATGATGGTCTTTATACATTTACAAAATTTTGTGAGTTTTAGAACATGCTGAGACCCTCAAAATGGCAATTCTTTTAAAAATCTGATTGGGGGCGCTATAGAGCCATTGTGCCAAATTTAGTGTAAATTGATATATAAAATTGAAGATAATAAGACAATTATAATTTGTGCAACTTTTTGCAAGATTTCGAGTATTCTTAAGCATCCAAACATGTGTTTATAAAATTTGAAAAAACGCAGGAAATGGCGCATAGCTCACTTCCTGTTTGGCCAAAAAATTTCAAAAAAATTAATATAACCCGACATGAACAAAGCAATGATCACACCAAATTTCATGAACATTCAAGCACTTTTATCTCAACATGGCCGTTTCAAGAGGGCGCTGTGGAGCCACCTGACCACACCCAATCTAATATCAACATATAGGTCTACTTGGAAGTGGACTCCTATAAAGCCTGTAAAGTTTCGCGCAAATTTCACAAAGCATGTGCGCATAAAACCAACTTCCTGTTTCATGGCGGAACATCGAAATTCGCCGCGACGCCACGGATACAAAGTTCAATGAATCCAAAAAAGCTTCGCAATTTAACATCGAGAAGGTCTTAAGATGGTAAATTCAAAATTTTAAGTTGATCGGATAAAATCTCTAGGAGGAGTTCGTTAAAGTACGAAGCCTGTGAATGGCAAAAAATTTGAATTGACAAAAAAATATATGATGCCTACTATAACCCTATCCAATTTTGTGAGAATCCAAGCAAGTGCGTTCCAAAATGGCCTCGTGTTTGGTGGCGCTATGGAGCCACCTAGGCATGTCTAAGCACAAAAATAGTAATATTTTGCAATTTTCACCACGACTGACGTGTGGGCAAATTTTTGTGAGTTTTCGTGCATGGCAAAGCCCTCAAAAATGCGTTCTCGCAGCAGAATAAAAAGAAGAAGAAGAAGAAGAAGAAGAAGAAGAAGAATAATAAAAATCCCATCAAAAACAATAGGTTCCTCGCACCTTCGGTGCCAGGACCCGTTCCGGGCCCTGGCACCGGTCGGTGCTCGGGCCCTAATTAAAGCTGCAAGCAGCGTTGAAAGGGCCCTCGCCCCCCCTGTGCACATTGGGGTGGCAGCAAGATCTTGATGGCTGCAGGTGTCCATTCAGAGCCATTGGACACAGCTCGACCGCGTACAATGTGGTTTCCTGTTGGGAGTGCAAAAATTTTCTGGAGGGCGCTATGATACCATTTTGACTTGCCTGTGCACAAAATCTACAACACAGTAATCGTAATACAGAGCTCCATGAGTGTTTTGATTTTTGTAAATTTTCCAGCATGTTTAGACTTTCAAAAGAGCAATTCTTTTATAAATATTATTGGGGGCGCTATAGAGCCATTATGCCCCATTTAGTGCCAATTGATGGATGTATTGAAGAGAATAAGACAGTTCTAATTTTTGGATGGTTTTGCAAGTTTTGGAGCATTCTAAGGCCTTAAAACGTGTGTTCGTAAAATTTGGAAAAACACAGGAAATAGCTCATAGCTCACTTCCTGTTTGGCGAAAAAATTTCAAAAAATTAACAATTGCGGAGAATGACTAATGCAATGATCATATCAAATTTCATGAACTTTCAAGCACTTTTATCTGAACATGCCCATATCTAGAGGGCGCTGTGGAGCCACCTGGCACCTCTCGATATAAAATAAGCATATATCTATACTTGGGCGGGCAATTTTATCAAGCTTGGAAAGTTTCAGGCAAATCCCACAAAGTATGTGGAATTGAAAGCAACTTCTTGTTTCATGGCAGGACATCAAAATTCGCCATGACGCCACGGATGCATCGTTCGATGAAATCAAAAAAGCTTCGCAATTTAACGTCAGCAAGGTTTTTAGATATTAAATGCCAAATTTTAAGTTGATCGCATAAAATCTCGAGGAGGAGTTCGTTAAAGTACAACACCTTTGAATGGCAAAAAAAATAAAAAAAAGTTGCAATTTCAATTAAAAATGGCAGCCTTCCTGTTGAGTCTAGGTCATGGCACCAAGTGACTTTTTTGTAGGTCTCGGCATATTCCACATGTCTACCGAATTTCATACATGTGGGTTTACCGGGCTGCGAGGGCTGCTAATTTGAAATTTTCCAGGGGGCGCTATAATGCCATTTTTGCCACGCCTATTTGTAAATTTTTTATCAGTGTAATAGGAATGATGGTCTTTAAAATTGTACAAAATTTTGTGAGTTTTTGAGCATGCTGAAAGCCTCAAAAGGGTAATTCTTTTAAAAATTGTATTGGGGGCGCTATAGAGCCATGATGCCTCATTTACTGCCAATTTTTTTTTTCAAATTGAAGACAATGTGACAAATAAAATTTTAGCTAAGTTTCGCAAGTTTTCGAGTATGCTAAGGCCTTCAAATGTGTGTTCATAAAATTTGGAATAACGCAGGAAATGACTCATAGCTCACTTCCTGTTTGGCCGAAAAATTTCAAAAAAATCAGCACAGCCCAGAAAAACAAATGCAATGATCAGACCAAAATTTCATGAACATTCAAGCATTTTTATATCAACATGGCCGTGTCTAGAGGGCGCTGTAGAGCCACCTGACCACACCCACTCCAATATCAACATATAGGTATATTTGGAATTAGACTATCATTAAGCCTGTAGGTTTCACGTAAATCTCCCAAAGCATATGCTCATAAAAGCAACTTCCATTTTCATGGCGGAACATCGAAATTCGCCGCGACGCCACGGATACAAAGTTCAATGAATCCAAAAAAGCTTCGCAATTTAACATCAACGACGTCTTTCAATGTCATATGCCAAATTTTAAGTTGATCAGATAAAATCTCTAGGAGGAGTTTGTTAAAGTACGACACCTGTGAATGGCCAACAATCCAAAAAAGTTGCAATTTCAATTAAAAATGGTGGACTTCCTGTTGAGTGTAGGTCATGGCACCAAGAGAATTTTTTGTAGGTCTCAGCATATTCCACATGTCTACCGAATTTCATACATGTAGGTTTACCAGGCTGCGAGGGCTGTTTATTTAAAATTTTCCAGGGGGCGCTATAGTGACATTTTTGCCATGTATATATATAAGTTTTTTGTCAGAGGAATACGAATGATGGTCTTTATATTTTTACAAAATTTTGTAAGTTTTAGAACATGCTGAGACCCTCAAAATGGCAATTCTTTTAAAAATCTGATTGGGGGCGCTATAGAGCCATTGTGCCAAATTTAGTGTAAATTGATATATAAAATTAAAGATAATAAGACAATTATAATTTGTGCAACTTTTTGCAAGATTTCGAGTATTCTTAAGTATCCAAACATGTGTTTATAAAATTTGGAAAAACGCAGGAAATGGCGCATAGCTCACTTCCTGTTTGGCTAAAAAATTTCAAAAAAATTAAAATCACTCGACATGAACAATGCAATGATCACACCAAATTTCATGAACATTCAAGCACTTTTATCTCAACATGGCCGTTTCAAGAGGGCACTGTGGAGCCACCTGACCACACCCAATCTAATATCAACATATAGGTCTTCTTGGAAGTGGACTCCTATAAAGCCTGTAAAGTTTCGCGCAAATTTCACAAAGCATGTGCGCGTAAAACCAACTTCCTGTTTCATGGCGGAACATCGAAATTCGCCGCGACGCCACGGATACAAAGTTCAATGAATCCAAAAAAGCTTCGCAATTTAACATCGACAAGGTCTTAAGATGTTAAATTCAAAATTTTTAATTGATCGGATAAAATCTCTAGGAGGAGTTCGTTAGAGTACGAAGCCTGTGAATGGCAAAAAATTAAAAAAATTTGCAAATTCAATTAAAAATGGCGGACTTCCTGTTGAGTCTAGGTCATGGCACCAAGAGACTTTTTTTTAGGTCTTGGCATAGTACACATGTCCACCGAATTTTGTACATGTAGGTCAAACAAGCTGCGAGGGCTGCTTCATTGAAATTTTCTAGGTGGCGCTGTAATGCAATTTTGCCACATCCATCTGTAAACCCTAAATCCTAGTTAAAAGTAAGAACTGCTTAATATGTTTGCAAAGTTTTGTGAGTTTTCAAGCATGCTGAGGCCCTCAAAAATGCAATTATGTATTAGGGGGCGCTATAGAGCTACCATATCACACCCAGTGCCAAATGAGATATCGAATCAAAGAACGTAATATTTCTAGTCTATGAGCCAAGTCTGGTGAGTTTTCGAGTACGATAAAACCCTCAAAAATGTGTTCGTAAAATCTAAAAAAACGCAGGAAATGGATCATAGCTCACTTCCTGTGAGGCAAAAAAATTTCAAAAAAATTTACAAAAAAATTTATGATGACTACTATGACTCTATAAAATTTCGTGAGAATCCGAGCAAGTGCGTTCCAAAATGGCCGCGTGTTTGGTGGCGCTATAGAGCCACCGGGGCATGTCCAAGCACAAAAATAATAATACTTTGCAATTTTCACCACGACTGACGCGTTGGCAAATTTTTGTGAGTTTTCGTGCATGGCAAAGCCCTCAAAAATGCGTTCTCGCAGCAGAATAAAAAGAAGAAGAAGAAGAAGAAGAAGAATAAAAATCCCATCAAAAACAATAGGTTCCTCGCACCTTCGGTGCCAGGACCCGTTTTTTAATTAAAGCTGCAAGCAGCGTTGAAAGGGCCCTCGCCCCCCTCGCGCACGTTGGGGTGGCAGAAAAATCTTGATGGCTGCAGGTGTCCATTAAGAGCCATTGGGCACTGCTAGACTGTGTGCAATGTGGTTTCCTGAGGGGAGTGCTAAAATTTTCTAGAGGGCGCTACAATACCATTTTCACGTACCTGTGTGCAAAATCTACAACAAGGTAATTGTAATGTCAGGCTCCATGAGTGTGCTGATTTTTGTAAATTTTCCAGTATGTTTAGGCAATCAAAAGAGCAATACTTTTAAATATCTGACTGGGGGCGCTATAGAGCCATTATGCCATATTTAATGCTAATTGATGGATGACATTGAAGAAAATAAAATGGAGCTTTCTAAGGCCTGAAAACATGAGTTCGTAAAATTTTGGAAAAACACAGGAAATATCTCATAGCTCACTTCCTGTTTATGCAATAAATTTTAAAAAATTAACCATTGCCCAGAATGACTAATGCAATGATCACCCCAAATTTCATGAACATTCATGCACTTTTAACTTAACATGCCCGTATCTCGAGGGCGCTGTGGAGCCACCTGGCCACTCCCTATCTAATATTAGCATATATTTATACTTTGGAGGACGATATTATCAAGCTTGGAAAGTTTCAGGCAAATCGAACGAAGTATGTGGGAGTAAAAGCAATTTCCTGTTTCATGGCGGGACATCAAAATTCGCCACGACGCCATGGATACACCGTTGCATCAATCCAAAAAAGCTTTGCAATTTAACATCAGCAAGGTCTTTAAATATTACTTGCCAAATTTTAAGTTGATCGGATAAAATCTCTAGGAGGAGTTCGTTAAAGTACGACTCCTGTGAATGGCGAAAAATCCAAAAAATTTGCAATTTCAATTAAAAATGGCGGAATTCCTGTTGAGTCTAGGTCATGGCGCCAAAAGAGTTTTTTTAGGTATCGGTAATTCCACATGTCCACCGAATTTCATCCATGCAGGTCAACCACGATGCGAGGGCTGCTTATTTGAAATTTTCCAGGGGGCGCTATAATGCCATTTTTGCCAACTCTATATGTATTTTTTTATCAGTGTAATAGAAATGATGGTTTTTAGAAAGGTCCAAAATATTGTGAGTTTTTGAGCATGCTGAGACCCTCAAATGGGAAATTCTTTTAAAAATCTAATTGGGGGCGCTATAGAGCCATTATGCCACATTTACTGCCAATTTTTGTCTCAAATTGAAGACAATCAAACAAATATAATTTTTGCAAAGTTTTGCAAGTTTTCGAGTATGGTAAAGCCTTCAAACTTGTGTTCGTAAAATTTGGAGTAACGCAGGAAATGGCCCATAGCTCACTTCCTGTTTGGCCGAAAAATTTCAAAAAAATGAGCATAGCCCAAAAAAACAAATGTAATGATCAGACCAAATTTCATGAACATTCAAGCACTTTTAACTCAACATGGCCGTGTCAAGAGGGCGCTGTGGAGCTACCTGACCACACCCAATCCAATATCAACATATAAGTACATTTAGATGTCGACTTTTATTAAGCCTCTAAAGTTTCAGGCAAATCTCACAAAGCATATGCGCATAAAACCAACTTCCTGTTTCATGGCGGAACATCGAAATTCGCCGCGACGCCACGGATACAAAGTTAAATGAATCCAAAAAAGCTTCGCAATTTAACATTGACAAGGTCTTTAGATGTCATATGCAAAATTTTAAGTTGATCGGTTAAAATCTCTAGGAGGAGTTCGTTAAAGTACGACGCCTGTGAATGGCAAAAAATTTAAAAAAATTGCAAATTCAATTAAAAATGGCGGACTTCCTGTTGAGTCTAGGTCATGGCACCAAGAGACTTTTTTTTAGGTCTTGGCATAGTACACATGTCCACCGAATTTTGTTCATGTAGGTTTACCAGGCTGCGAGGGCTGCTTATTTGAAATTTTACAGGGGGCGCTATAAAGAAATTTTTGCCATGCCAATATGTAAGCTTTTCGTCAGAGTATTATGAATGAGGGTCTTTATATATTTACAAAATTTTGTGAGTTTTCGAACATGCTGAAACCCTCAAAAAGGCAATTCTTTTAAAAATCTGATTGGGGGCGCTCTTGAGCCATTATGCCACATTAGGCTCCAGTTGATGAATAACAGTGAAGAGAATAAGACAATTATAATTTGTGCAAGGTTTGGCAAGCTTTGGAGTATTTCAAGGCTTTCAAACGTGCGTTCGTAAAATTTGGAAAAACGCAGAAAATAGCTCATAACTCACTTCCTGTTTGGCCAAAAAATTTCTAAAAATTCCTTATTGCCAGCAATGACAAATGCAATGATCACACCTAATTTCATGAACATTCAAGCACTTTTATTTTAACATGGATGTATCTAGAGGGCGCTGTGGAGCCACCTGGCCACTCCCGATCTAATATTAGCATTTATTTATACTTAAAGGGACAATTTAATCAAGCCTGTGAAGTTTTGCGCATATCTTAGAAAGCATGTGCGCGTAAAACCAGCTTCCTTTTTAATGGCGGAACATCGAAATTCGCCGCAACGCCACGGGAACAAAGTTAAATGAATCCAAAAAAGCTTCGCAATTTAACATCGACAAGGTCTTTAGATGTCATTTGCGAAATTTTAAGTTGATACGATAAAATCTCTAGGAGGAGTTCGTTAAAGTACGACGCCTGTGAATGGCAAAAAATTAAAAAAATTTGCAAATTCAATTAAAAATGGCGGACTTCCTGTTGAGTCTAGGTCATGGCACCACGAGACTTTTTTTTAGGTCTTGGCATAGTACACATGTCCACCGAATTTCGTACATGTAGGTTAAACACACTGCGAGGGCAGCTTCATTGAAATTTTCTAGGTGGCGCTGTAATGCAATTTTGCCACATCTATCTGGAAATCCTATATTCAAGTACAAAGTATGACTAGCTTAATATGTTTGCAAAGTTTTGTGAGTTTTCGAGTATGCTGATGCCTTTAAAAATGCAAATATGCGTTAGGGGGCGCTATAGAGCCACCATGTCATATCCACTGCCAAATGAGATATTGAATCAAAGAACGTAATATTTCTAGTCTATGAGCCAAGTTTGGTGAGTTTTCGAGTATTATAAAACCCTCAAAAATGTGTTCGTAAAATCTGAAAAAACGCAGAAAATGGCTCATAGCTCACTTCCTGTGCGGCAAAAAATTTTCAAAAAAATTGACAAAAAAATTTATGATGACTACTATGACTCTATGAAATTTTGTGAGAATCCGAGCAAGTGCGTTCCAAAATGGCCGCGTGTTTGGTGGCGCTATAGAGCCACCGGGGCATGTCCAAGCACATAAATAATAATAGTTTGCAATTTTCACGACGACTGACGTGTTGACAAATTTTTGTGAGTTTTCGTGCATGGCAAAGCCCTCAAAAATGCGTTCTCGCAGCAGAATAAAAAGAAGAAGAAGAAGAAGAAGAAGAAGAAGAAGAATAATAAAAATCCCATCAAAAACAATAGGTTCCTCGCACCTTCGGTGCCAGGACCCGTTCCGGGCCCTGGCACCGGTCGGTGCTCGGGCCCTAATTAAAGCTGCAAGCAGCGTTGAAAGGGCCCTCGCCCCCTTTGTGCACGTTGGGGTGGCAGCAAGATCTTGATGGCAGCAGGTGTCCATTCAGAGTCATTGGACACAGCTGGACCGCGTACAATGTGGTTTCCTGATGGGAGTGCAAAAATTTTCTGGAGGGCGCTTTGATACCATTTTGACTTGCCTGTGCGCAAAATCTACAACACAGTTATCGTAATACGGGGCTCCATGAGTGTGTTGATTTTTGTAAATTTTCCGGCATGTTTAGACTTTCAAAAGAGCAATTCTTTCATAAATATTATTGGGGGCGCTATAGAGCCATTATGCCCCATTTAGTGCCAATTGATGGATGTATTTAAGAGAATAAGACAGTTCAAATTTTTGCATGTTTTTGCAAGTTTTGGAGCATTCTACGGCCTTAAAACGTGTGTTCGTAAAATTTGGAAAAACGCAAGAAATAGCTCATAGCTCACTTCCTGTTTGGCAAAAAAGTTTCAAAAAATTAACAATTGCGGGGAATGACAAACGCAATGATCACACCAAATTTCATGAACATTCAAGCACTTTTATCTGAACATGGCCATATCTAGAGGGCGCTGTGGAGCCACCTGGCACCTCACTATCTAAAATTAGCATATATCTGAACTTGGGCGGACAATTTTATCAAGGTTGGAAAGATTCAGGCAAATCCCACAAAGTATGTGGAAGTGAAAGTAACTTCCTGTTTCATGGCAGGACATCAAAATTCGCCGTGACGCCACGGATGCATCGTTCGATGAAATCAAAAAAGCTTCGCAATTTAACATTAGCAAGGTCTTTAGATATTATATGCCAAATTTTAAGTTGATCGGATAAAATCTCTAGGAGGAGTTCGTTAAAGTACGACACCCGTGAATGGCAAAAAATCCAAAAAATTTGCAATTTCAATTAAAAATGGCGGACTTCCTGTTGAGTCTCGGTCATGGCACCATGAGACTTTTTTTTAGGTCTTGTCATATTTCACATCTCTACAGAATTTCATACATGTAGGTTTACCAGGCTGCGAGGGCTGCTTATTTGAAATTTTACAGGGGGCGCTATAATGAAATTTTTGCCATGCCAATATGTAAGCTTTTCATCGGAGTATTATGAATGAGAGTCTTTATATATTTACAAAATTTTGTGAGTTTTCGAACATGCTGAAACCCTCAAAAAGGCAATTCTTTTAAAAATCTGATTGGGGGCGCTCTTGAGCCATTATGCCGCATTAGGCTCCAGTTGATGGATAACAGTAAAGAGAATAAGACAATTATAATTTGTGCAAGGTTTGGCAAGCTTTGGAGTGTTTTAAGGCTTTCAAACGTGCGTTCGTAAAATTTGGAAAAACGCAGGAAATAGCTCATAACTCACTTCCTGTTTGGCCAAAAAATTTCAAAAAATTATTCATTGCCTGCAATGACAAATGCAATGATCACACCTAATTTCATGAACATTCAAGCACTTCTATTTTAACATGGACGTATCTAGAGGGCGCTGTGGAGCCACCTGGCGACTCCCGATCTAATATTAGCAAATATTTATACTTAGAGGGACAATTTATTCAAGCCTGTGAAGTTTTGCGCATATCACACAAAGCATGTGCGCGTAAAACCAACTTCCTGTTTCATGGCGAACATCGAAATTCGCCGCAACGCCACGGGTACAAAGTTAAATCAATCCAAAAAAGCTTCGCAATTTAACATCGACAAGGTCTTTAGATGTCATACGCGAAATTTTAAGTTGACACAATAAAATCTCTAGGAGGAGTTCGTTAAAGTTCGACGCCTGTGAATGGCAAAAAATTTAAAAAAGTTGCAAATTCAATTAAAAATGGCGGACTTCCTGTTGAGTCTAGGTCATGGCACCAAGAGACTTTTTTTTAGGTCTTGGCATAGTTCAGATGTCCACCGAATTTTGTACATGTAGGTTAAACACGCTGCGAGGGCTGCTTCATTGAAATTTTCTAGGTGGCGCTGTAATGCAATTTTGCCACATCTATCTGTAAACCCTATATTCCAGTAAATAGGATGACCAGCTTAATATGTTTCCAAAGTTTCGTGAGTTTTCGAGCATGTTGAGGCCCTCAAAAATGCAATTATGTATTAGGGGGCGCTATAGAGCTACGATGTCACACCCAGTGCAAAATGAGATATCGAATCAAAGAACTTAATACTTTTAGTCTATGAGCCAAGTTTGGTGAGTTTTCGAGTATGATAAGGCCCTCAAAAATGTGTTCGTAAAATCCGAAAAAACGCAGGAAATGGCTCATAGCTCACTTCCTGTGTGGCAAAAAAATTTTTAAAAAATTGACAAAAAAATGTATTATTACTTCTATGACCCTTTTGAATTTCGTGAGAATCGGAGCAAGTGCGTTCCAAAATGGCCGCATGTTTGGTGGCGCTATAGAGCCACCGGGGCATGTCCAAGCACAAAAATAATAATTCTTTGCAATTTTCACCATGACTGACGTGTCGGCAAATTTTTGTGAGTTTTCGTGCATGGCAAAGCCCTCAAAAATGCGTTCTCGTAGCAGAATAATAATAATTAAAGCTGCAAGCAGCGTTGAAAGGGCCCTCGCCCCCCTCGTGCACGTTGGGGTTGCAGCAAGATCTTGATGGGTGCAGGTGTCCATTAAGAGCCATTGGGCACTGCTAGACTGTGTGCATTGTGGTTTCCTGAGGGGAGTGCAAAAATTTTCTAGAGGGCGCTACGATACCATTTTGACATGCCTGTGTGCAAAATCTACAAAAAGGTAATCGTAATGTCAGGCTCCATGAGTGTGTTGATTTTTGTAAATTTTCCAATATGTTTAGACGATCAAAGAGGCAATACTTTTAAATATCTGACTGGGGGCGCTATTGAGCCATTATGCCATATTTAATTGATGGATGACATTGAAGAGAATAAGACATTTATAATGTTTGCTAGGTTTTTTAAGGTTTGGAGCATTCTAAGGCCTGAAAACATGAGTTCGTAAAATTTGGAAAAACGCAGGAAATAGCTCATAGCTCACTTCCTGTTTATGCAATAATTTTCAAAAAATTAACCATCGCCCAGAATGACTAATGCAATTATCACCCCAAATTTCAAGAACATTCAAGCACTTTTAACTTAACATGGCCGTATCTAGAGGGCGTCGTGGAGCCACCTGGCCACTCCCTATCTAATATTAGCATATAGTTATACTTTGGAGGAAAATATTATCAAGCTTGGAAACTTTCAGGCAAATCGAACGAAGTATGTGGGAGTAAAAGCAATTTCCTGTTTCATGGCGGGACATCAAAAATCGCCGCGACGCCACGGATACACCGTTGCATCAATCCAAAATGCTTCGCAATTTAACATCAGCAAGGTCTTTGGATATTACTTGCCAAATATTAAGTTGATCGGATAAAATCTCTAGGAGGAGTTCGTTAAAGTACGAGGCCTGTGAATGGCAAAAAATCAAAAAAAGTTGCAATTTCAATTAAAAATGGCGGACTTCCTGTTGGGTCTAGGTCATGGCACCAAGAGACTTTGTTTTAGGGCTCAGGATATTCCACAAGTCCACCGAAGTTCATACATGCAGGTCAACCACGGTGCGAGGGCTACTTATTTGAAATTTTCCAGGGGGCGCTATAATGCCATTTTTGCCACGCCTATATGTAAATTTTTATCAGTGTAATAGGAATGATGGTCTTTAGAATTGTACAAAATTTTGTGAGTTTTTGAGCATGCTGAGACCCTCAAAAAGGCAATTATTTGAAAAATCTGATTGGGGGCGCTATAGAGCCATAATGCCTCATTTACAGCCAATTATTGTCTCAAATTGAAGACAATTGGACAAATATAATTTTTGCAAAGTTTTACAAGTTTTCAAGTATGCTAAAGCCTTCAAATGTGTGTTCGTAAAATTTGGAATAACGCAGGAAATGGCTCATAGCGCACTTCCTGTTTGGCCGAAAAATTTCAAAAAAATAATTATAGCCCAAAAAAACCAATGCAATGATCAGACCAAATTTCATGAACATTCAAGCACTTTTATATCAACATAGCCGTGTCAAGAGGGCGCTGTAGAGCCACCTGACCACACCCACTCCAATATCAACATATAGGTATATTTGGAATTAGACTATCATTAAGCCTGTAAAGTTTCATGTAAATCTCCCAAAGCATATGCTCATAAAATAAACTTCCATTTTCATGGCGGAACATCGAAATTCGCCGCGACGCCACGGATACAAAGTTCGATGAATCAAAAAAAGCTTCGCAATTTAACATCAACGACGTCTTTCAATGTCATATGCCAAATTTTAAGTTGATCAGATAAAATTTCTAGGAGGAGTTCGTTAAAGTACGACACCTGTGAATGGCCAACAATCCAAAAAAGTTGCAATTTCAATTAAAAATGGTGGACTTCCTGTTGAGTGTAGGTCATGGCACCAAGAGAATTTTTTGTAGGTCTCGGCATATTCCACATGTCTACCGAATTTCATACGTGTAGGTTTACCAGGCTGCGAAGGCTGCTTATTTAAAATTTTCCAGGGGGCGCTATAGTGACATTTTTGCCATGTATATATATAAGTTTTTTGTCAGAGTAATACGAATGATGGTCTTTATACATTTACAAAATTTTGTGAGTTTTAGAACATGCTGAGACCCTAAAAATGGCAATTCTTTTAAAAATCTGATTGGGGGCGCTATAGAGCCATTGTGCCAAATTTAGTGTAAATTGATATATAAAATTGAAGATAATAAGACAATTATAATTTGTGCAACTTTTTGCAAGATTTCGAGTATCCTAAAGTATCCAAACATGTGTTTATAAAATTTGGAAAAACGCAGGAAATGGCGCATAGCTCACTTCCTGTTTGGCCAAAAAATTTCAAAAAAATTAAAATAACTCGACATGAACAATGCAATGATCACACCAAATTTCATGAACATTCAAGCACTTTTATCTCAACATGGCCGTTTCAAGAGGGCACTGTGGAGCCACCTGACCACACCCAATCTAATATCAACATGTGGGTATACTTGCAAGTGGACTCCTATAAAGCCTGTAAAGTTTCGCGCAAATTTCACAAAGCATGTGCACGTAAAACCAACTTCCTGTTTCATGGCGGAACATCGAAATTCGCCGCGACGCCACGGATACAAAGTTCAATGAATCCAAAAAAGCTTCGCAATTTAACATCGACAAGGTCTTAAGATGTCAAATTAAAAATTTGAAGTTGATCGAATAAAATCTCTAGGAGGAGTTCGTTAAAGTACGAAGCCTGTGAATGGCAAAAAATTTAAAAAATTTGCAAATTCAATTAAAAATGGCGGACTTCCTGTTGAGTCTAGGTCATGACACCTAGAGACTTTTTTTTAGGTCTTGGCATAGTACACATGTCCACCGAATTTTGTACATGTAGGTCAAACACGCTGCGAGGGCTGCTTCATTGAAATTTTCTAGGTGGCGCTGTAATGCAATTTTGCCACATCCATCTGTACACCCTAAATGCTAGTAAGAAGTAAGACCAGCTTAATATGTTCGCAAAGTTTTGTGAGTTTTCAAGCATGCTGAGGCCCTCAAAAATGCAATTATGTATTAGGGGGCGCTACCATATCACACCCAGTGCCAAATGAGATATCGAATCAAAGAACGTAATATTTCTAGTCTATGAGCCAAGTCTGGTGAGTTTCCGAGTATGATAAAACCCTCAAAAATGTGTTCGTAAAATCTAAAAAACCGCAGGAAATGGCTCATAGCTCACTTCCTGTGAGGCAAAAAAATTTCAAAAAAATTTACAAAAAAATTTATGATGACTACGATGACTCTACAAAATTTTGTGAGAATCCGAGCAAGTGCGTTCCAAAATGGCCGCGTGTTTGGTGGCGCTATAGAGCCACCGGGGCATGTCCAAGCACAAAAATAATAATACTTTGCAATTTTCACCACGACTGACGTGTGGGCCAATTTTTGTGAGTTTTCGTGCATGGCAAAGCCCTCAAAAATGCGTTCTCGCAGCAGAATAAAAAGAAGAAGAAGAAGAAGAAGAAGAAGAATAAAAATCCCATCAAAAACAATTGGTTCCTCGCACCGGTCGGTGCTCGGGCCCTAATTAAAGCTGCAAGCAGCGTTGAAAGGGCCCTCGCCCCCTTCGTGCACGTTGGGGTGGCAGCAAGATCTTGATGGGTGCAGGTGTCCATTCACAGCCAATGGACACTGCTGGACTGCATACAATGTGGTATCCTGAGGGGAGTGCAAAAATTTTCTAGAGGACGCTATGGTACCATTTTGACATGCCTATGCACAATCTACAACCAAGTAATCGTAATACCGAGCTCCATGAGTGTGTTGATTTTTGTAAATTTTCCAGCATGTTTAAACTTTCAAAAGAGCAATTCTTTTATAAATCTGATTGGGGGCGCTATAGAGCCGTTATGCCACATTTAGTGCCAACTGATGGATGATATTAAACAAAATAAGACATTCATAATTTGTGCAAGGTTTTGCAAGTTTTGAAGCATCCTAAGGCCTTAAAATGTGTCTTCAGAAAAATTTGGAAAAACGCAGCAAATAGCTCATAGCTCACTTCCTGTTTGGCCAAAAAATTTCAAAAAATTAAGCATTGCTCGGAATGACTAATGCAATGATGACACCAAATTTTATGAACATTCAAGCACTTTTATCTTAACATGGTAGTATCCAGAGGGCGCTGTGGAGCTACATGGCCATTTCCGATCTAATATTAGCATATATTTATACTTGGGAAGACAAGTTTATCAAGTTTGGAAAGTTTTAGACTAATCCCACAAAGTATGTGGGAGTTATACCAACTTCCTGTTTCATGGCGGGACGCCGAAATTCGCCGCAATGCCACGGATACATCGTTCGATATATCCAAAAAAGCTTCGCAATTTAACATCAGCAAGGTCTTAAGATATTATTCGCCAAATTTTGAGTTGATTGGATAAAGTCTCTAGGAGGAGTTCGTTAAAGTACGACACCTGCGAATGGAGAAAAATCTAAAAAAGTTGAAATTTCAATTAAAAATGGCAAACTTCCTGTTGGGTCTACGTCATGGCTCCAAGAGACTTTTTTTTAGGTCTCAGGATATTCCACTTGTTCACAGAAGTTCATACATGCTGATCAACCACGATGCAAGGGCTGCTTATTTGAAATTTTCCAGGGGGCGCTATAATGCCATTTTTGCCACGCCTATATATAAATTTTTTATTATTGTAATAAGAATGATAGGCTTTAGAGTTGTACAAAATTTTGTGAGTTTTTGAGCATGCTGAGACCCTCAAAAGGGCAATTCTTTTAAAAATCTGATTGGGGGCGCTTTAGAGCCATTATGTCACATTTACTGCCAAATTCTGTCTCAAATTGAAGACAATCAGACAAATAAAATTTTTGCAAAGTTTTGCAAGTTTTTGAGTATGGTAATACCTCCAAACCTGTGTTCGTAATATTTGGAATAACGCAGGAAATGGCTCATAGCTCACTTCCTGTTTGGTTAAAAAATTTCAAAAAAATAATTACTGCCCAAAAAAACACATGCAATTCTCACGCCAAATTTCATGAACATTCAAGCACTTTTATCTCAACATGGCCGTGTCAAGAGGGCGCTTTGGAGCCACCTGACCACACCCAATCTAATATCAACATATAGGTCTACTTGCAAGTGGACTCCTATAAAGCCTGTAAAGTTTCGCGCAAATTTCACAAAGCATGTGCACGTAAAACCAACTTCCTGTTTCATGGCGGAACATCGAAATTCGCCGCGACGCCACGGATACAAAGTTCAATGAATCCAAAAAAGCTTCGCAATTTAACATCGACAAGGTCTTAAGATGTCAAATTAAAAATTTGAAGTTGATCGAATAAAATCTCTAGGAGGAGTTCGTTAAAGTACGAAGCCTGTGAATGGCAAAAAATTTAAAAAATTTGCAAATTCAATTAAAAATGGCGGACTTCCTGTTGAGTCTAGGTCATGACACCTAGAGACTTTTTTTTAGGTCTTGGCATAGTACACATGTCCACCGAATTTTGTACATGTAGGTCAAACACGCTGCGAGGGCTGCTTCATTGAAATTTTCTAGGTGGCGCTGTAATGCAAATTTGCCACATCCATCTGTACACCCTAAATGCTAGTAAGAAGTAAGACCAGCTTAATATGTTCGCAAAGTTTTGTGAGTTTTCAAGCATGCTGAGGCCCTCAAAAATGCAATTATGTATTAGGGGGCGCTACCATATCACACCCAGTGCCAAATGAGATATCGAATCAAAGAACGTAATATTTCTAGTCTATGAGCCAAGTCTGGTGAGTTTCCGAGTATGATAAAACCCTCAAAAATGTGTTCGTAAAATCTAAAAAACCGCAGGAAATGGCTCATAGCTCACTTCCTGTGAGGCAAAAAAATTTCAAAAAAATTTACAAAAAAATTTATGATGACTACGATGACTCTACAAAATTTTGTGAGAATCCGAGCAAGTGCGTTCCAAAATGGCCGCGTGTTTGGTGGCGCTATAGAGCCACCGGGGCATGTCCAAGCACAAAAATAATAATACTTTGCAATTTTCACCACGACTGACGTGTGGGCCAATTTTTGTGAGTTTTCGTGCATGGCAAAGCCCTCAAAAATGCGTTCTCGCAGCAGAATAAAAAGAAGAAGAAGAAGAAGAAGAAGAAGAATAAAAATCCCATCAAAAACAATTGGTTCCTCGCACCGGTCGGTGCTCGGGCCCTAATTAAAGCTGCAAGCAGCGTTGAAAGGGCCCTCGCCCCCTTCGTGCACGTTGGGGTGGCAGCAAGATCTTGATGGGTGCAGGTGTCCATTCACAGCCAATGGACACTGCTGGACTGCATACAATGTGGTATCCTGAGGGGAGTGCAAAAATTTTCTAGAGGACGCTATGGTACCATTTTGACATGCCTATGCACAATCTACAACCAAGTAATCGTAATACCGAGCTCCATGAGTGTGTTGATTTTTGTAAATTTTCCAGCATGTTTAAACTTTCAAAAGAGCAATTCTTTTATAAATCTGATTGGGGGCGCTATAGAGCCGTTATGCCACATTTAGTGCCAACTGATGGATGATATTAAACAAAATAAGACATTTATAATTTGTGCAAGGTTTTGCAAGTTTTGAAGCATCCTAAGGCCTTAAAATGTGTCTTCAGAAAAATTTGGAAAAACGCAGCAAATAGCTCATAGCTCACTTCCTGTTTGGCCAAAAAATTTCAAAAAATTAAGCATTGCTCGGAATGACTAATGCAATGATGACACCAAATTTTATGAACATTCAAGCACTTTTATCTTAACATGGTAGTATCCAGAGGGCGCTGTGGAGCTACATGGCCATTTCCGATCTAATATTAGCATATATTTATACTTGGGAAGACAAGTTTATCAAGTTTGGAAAGTTTTAGACTAATCCCACAAAGTATGTGGGAGTTATACCAACTTCCTGTTTCATGGCGGGACGCCGAAATTCGCCGCAATGCCACGGATACATCGTTCGATATATCCAAAAAAGCTTCGCAATTTAACATCAGCAAGGTCTTAAGATATTATTCGCCAAATTTTGAGTTGATTGGATAAAGTCTCTAGGAGGAGTTCGTTAAAGTACGACACCTGCGAATGGAGAAAAATCTAAAAAAGTTGAAATTTCAATTAAAAATGGCAAACTTCCTGTTGGGTCTACGTCATGGCTCCAAGAGACTTTTTTTTAGGTCTCAGGATATTCCACTTGTTCACAGAAGTTCATACATGCTGATCAACCACGATGCAAGGGCTGCTTATTTGAAATTTTCCAGGGGGCGCTATAATGCCATTTTTGCCACGCCTATATATAAATTTTTTATTATTGTAATAAAAATGACAGGCTTTAGAGTTGTACAAAATTTTGTGAGTTTTTGAGCATGCTGAGACCCTCAAAAGGGCAATTCTTTTAAAAATATGATTGGGGGCGCTATGGAGCCATTATGTCACATTTACTGCCAAATTCTGTCTCAAATTGAAGACAATCAGACAAATAAAATTTTTGCAAAGTTTTGCAAGTTTTTGAGTATGGTAATACCTCCAAACCTGTGTTCGTAATATTTGGAATAACGCAGGAAATGGCTCATAGCTCACTTCCTGTTTGGTTAAAAAATTTCAAAAAAATAATTACTGCCCAAAAAAACACATGCAATTCTCACGCCAAATTTCATGAACATTCAAGCACTTTTATCTCAACATGGCCGTGTCAAGAGGGCGCTTTGGAGCCACCTGACCACACCCAATCTAATATCAACATATAGGTATACTTGAAAGTAGACTCTTATTAAGCCTGTGAAGTTTCGCGCAAATCTCACAAAGCATGTGCGCGTAAAACTAACTTCCTGTTTCATGGCGGAACATCGAAATTCGCCGCGACGCCACGGATACAAAGTTCGATGAATCCAAAAGAGCTTCGCAATTTAACATCGACCAGGTCTTAAAAAGTCATATGCGAAATTGTAAGTTGATCGGATAAAATCTCTAGGAGGAGTTTGTTAAAGTACAACGCCTGTGAATGGCAAAAAATAAAAAAAAATTGCAAATTCAATTAAAAATGGCGGACTTCCTGTTGAGTCTAGGTCATGGCACCAAGCGACTTTTTTTTAGGTCTTGGCATTGTACACATGTCCACCGAATTTAGTACATGCAGGTTAAACACACTGCGAGGGCTGCTTCATTGAAATTTTCTAGGTGGCGCTGTAATGCAATTTTGCCATATCCATCCGTAAACCCCACTTTCTAGTAAAAAGTATGACCAGCTTAATATGATTGCAAAGTTTCGTGAGTTTTCGAGCATGCTGATGCCCTCAAAAATGCAATTATGTATTAGGGGGCGCTATAGAGCCACCATAACACACCCAGTGCCAAATGAGATATTGAATCAAAGAACTTCATATTTTCAATCTATGAGCCAAGTTAGGTGTGTTTTCGAGAATGATAAGGCCCTCAAAAATGTGTTCGTAAAATCTGAAAAAACGCAGGAAATGGCTCATAGCTCACTTCCTGTAAGGCAAAAAAATTTCAAAAAAATTGACAAAAAAATTTATGATGACTACTATGACCCTTTCGAATTTTGTGAGAATCCGAGCAAGTGCGTTCCAAAATGGCCGCGTGTTTGGTGGCTCTATAGAGCCACCGGGGCATGTCCAAGCACAAAAATAATAATACTTTGCAATTTTCACCACGACTGACGTGTGGGCAAATTTTTGTGAGTTTTCGTGCATGGCAAAGCCCTCAAAAATGCGTTCTCGCAGCAGAATAAAAAGAAGAAGAAGAAGAAGAAGAAGAAGAATAATAAAAATCCCATCAAAAACAATAGGTTCCTCGCACCTTCGGTGCCAGGACCCGTTCCGGGCCCTGGCACCGGTCGGTGCTCGGGCCCTAATTAAAGCTGCAAGCAGCGTTGAAAGGGCCCTCGCCCCCCTCGCGCACGTTGGGGTGGCAGAAAAATCTTGATGGCTGCAGGTGTCCATTAAGAGCCATTGGGCACTGCTAGACTGTGTGCAATGTGGTTTCCTGAGGGGAGTGCTAAAATTTTCTAGAGGGCGCTACAATACCACTTTGACATACCTGTGTGCAAAATCTACAACAAGGTAATTGTAATGTCAAGCTCCATGAGTCTGTTGATTTTTGTAAATTTTCCAGTATGTTAAGACGATCAAAGGAGCAATACTTTTAAATATCTGACTGGGGGCGCTATAGAGCCATTATGCTATATTTAGTGCTCATTGATGGATGACATTGAAGAAAATAAGACATTTATACTGTTTGCTAGGTTTTTTAAGTTTTGGAGCTTTCTAAGGCCTGAAAACATGAGTTCGTAAAATTTTGGAAAAACACAGGAAATAGCTCATTGCTCACTTCCTGTTTATGCAATAAATTTCAAAAAATTAACCATTGCCCAGAATGACTGATGGAATGATCACCATAAATTTCATGAACATTCAAGCACTTTTAACTTAACATGCCCGTATCTAGAGGGTGCTGTGGAGCCACCTGGCCACTCACTATCTAATATTAGCATATATTTATACTTTGGAGGACAATTTTATCAAGTTTGGAAAGTTTCAGGCAAATCGAATGAAGTATGTGGGAGTAAAAGCAATTTCCTGTTTCATGGCGGGACATCAAAATTCGCCGCGACGCCACGGATGCACCGTTGTATCAATCCAAAAATGCTTCGCAATTTAACATCAGCAAGGTCTTTAGATATTACTTGCCAAATTTTATGTTGATCGGATAAAATCTCTATGAGGAGTTCGTTAAAGTACGACACCTGTGAATGGCGGAAAATCCAAAAAATTTGCAATTTCAATTAAAAATGGCAGACTTCCTGTTGAGTCTTGGTCATGGCACCAAAAGAGTTTTTTTTAGGTATCGGCATATTCCACATGTCTACCGAATTTCATACATGCAGGTCAACCACGATGCGAGGGATGCTTATTTGAAATTTTCCAGGGGGCGCTATAATGCCATTTTTGCCAACTCTATATGTATTTTTTTATCAGTGTAATAGGAATGATGGTTTTTAGAATGGTACAAAATTTTGTGAGTTTTTGAGTATGCTGAAACCCTCAAATGGGCAATTCTTTTAAAAATCTGATTGGGGGCGCTATAGAGCCATTATGCCACATTTACTGCCAATTTCTGCCTCACATTAAAGACAATCAGACAATTATAATTTTTGCAAAGTTTTGCAAGTTTTCGGGTATGCTAAAGCCTTCAAACGTGTGTTCGTAAAATTTGGAATAACGCAGGAAATGGCTCATAGCTCACTTCCTGTTTGGCCGAAAAATTTCAAAAAAATAAGCATAGCCCAAAAAAACAAATGTAATGATCAGACCAAATTTCATGAACATTCAAGCACTTTTAACTCAACATGGCCGTGTCAAGAGGGCGCTCTGGAGCTACCTGACCACACCCAATCCAATATCAACATATAGGTATATTTAGAAGTTGACTCTTATTAAGCCTCTAAAGTTTCGGGCAAATCTCACAAAGCATATGCGCATAAAACCAAATTCCTCTTTTATGGCGGAACATCGAAATTCGCCGCAAGGCCACGGATGCAAAGTTAAATGAATCAAAAAAAGCTTCGCAATTTAACATCAACAAGGTCTTTAGATGTCATATGCAAAATTTTAAGTTGATCGGATAAAATCTCTAGGAGGAGTTCGTTAAAGTACGACGTCTGTGATGGGCAAAAAATTAAAAAAATTTGCAAATTCAATTAAAAATGGCGGACTTCCTGTTGAGTCTAGGTGATGGCACCAAGAGACTTTTTTTTAGGTCTTGGCATAGTACACATGTCCACCGAATTTAGTTCATGTAGGTTAAACATGCTGCGAGGGCTGCTTCATTGAAATTTTCTAGGTGGCGCTGTAATGCAATTTTGCCACATCCATCTGTAAACCCCATATCCTAGTAAAGAGTATGACCAGCTTAATATGTCAGCAAAGTTTTGTGAGTTTTCGAGCATGGTGATGCCCTCAAAAAAGCAATTATGTATTAGGGGGCGCTATAGAGCTACCATGTCTCACCCACTGCAAAATGAGATATGGAATAAAAAGAACTTAATATTTTTAGTCAATAAGCTAAGTTTGGTCTATTTTCAAGTATAATAAGGCCCTGAAAAATGTGTTCGTAAAATCTGAAAAAACGCAGGAAATGGCTCATAGCTCACTTCCTGTGAGGCAAAAAAATTTCAAAAAAATTTTCAAAAAAATTTATTATGACTACTATGACTCTATAAAATTTCGTGAGAATCCGAGCAAATGCGTTCCAAAATGGCCGCGTGTTTGGTGGTGCTATAGAGCCACCGGAGCTTGTCCAAGCACTTAAATAACAATAGTTTGTAATTTTCACCACGACTGACGGGTGGTCAAATTTTTGTGAGTTTTCGTGCATGGCAAAGCCCTCAAAAATGCGTTCTCGCAGCAGAATAAAAAGAAGAAGAAGAAGAAGAAGAAGAAGAAGAATTAAAGCTGCAAGCAGCGTTGAAAGGGCCCTCGCCCCCCCTGTGCACATTGGGGTGGCAGCAAGATCTTGATGGCTGCAGGTGTACATTCAGAGCCATTGGACACAGCTCGACCGCGTACAATGTGGTTTCCTGATGGGAGTGCAAAAATTTTCTGGAGGGCGCTTTGATACCATTTTGACTTGCCTGTGCACAAAATCTACAACACAGTAATCGTAATACGGGGCTCCATGAGTGTTTTGATTTTTGTAAATTTTCCAGCATGTTTAGACTTTCAAAAGAGCAATTCTTTTATAAATATTATTGGGGGCGCTATAGAGCCATTATGCCCCATTTAGTGCCAATTGATGGATGTATTGAAGAGAATAAGACAGTTCTAATTTTTGGATGGTTTTGCAAGTTTTGGAGCATTCTAAGGCCTTCAAACCTGTGTTCGTAAAATTTGGAAAAACGCAGGAAGTAGCTCATAGCTCACTTCCTGTTTGGCAAAAAAATTTCAAAAAATTAACAATTGTGGAGAATGACTAATGCAATGATCATATCAAATTTCATGAACTTTCAAGCACTTTTATCTGAACATGGCCATATCTAGAGGGCGCTGTGGAGCCACCTGGCACCCCTCGATATAAAATAAGCATATATCTATACTTGGGCGGACAATTTTATCAAGCTTGGAAAGTTTCAGGCAAATCCCACAAAGTATGTGGAATTGAAAGCAACTTCCTGTTTCATGGCAGGACATCAATATTCGCCATGACGCCACGGATGCATCGTTCGATGAAATCAAAAAAGCTTCGCAATTTAACGTCAGCAAGGTTTTAAGATATTATATGCCAAATTTTAAGTTGATCGGATAAAATCTCTAGGAGGAGTTCTTTAAAGTACGACACCTGTGAATGGCAAAAAAAAAAAAAAAAGTTGCAATTTCAATTAAAAATGGCAGCCTTCCTGTTGAGTCTAGGTCATGGCACCAAGAGACTTTTTTGTAGGTCTCAGCATATTCCACATGTCTACCGAATTTCATACATGTGGGTTTACCGGGCTGCGAGGGCTGCTTATTTGAAATTTTCCAGGGGGCGCTATAATGCCATTTTTGCCATGTCGATTTGTAAGTTTTTTGTTAGAGTAATACAAATGATGGTTTTTATACATTTACAAAATTTTGTGAGTTTTCAAACATGCTGAGACCCTCAAAAGGGCAATTCTTTTAAAAATCTGATTGGGGGCGCTAAAGAGCCATTGTGCCAAATTTAGTGTAAATTGATGTATAAAATTGAAGACAATAAGACAATTATAATTTGTGCAACTTTTTGCAAGATTTTGAGTATTCTAAGGCTTCCAAACATGTGTTTCAAAAATTTGGAAAAACGCAGGAAATGGCTCATAGCTCACTTGCTGTTTGGCCAAAAAACTTCAAAAAAATTACCATCACTCGACATGACAAACGCAATGACCACACCAAATTTCATGAACATTAAAGCACTTTTATCTCAACATGGCCGTGTCAAGAGGGCGCTGTGGAGCCACCTGACCACAGCCAATCCAATATCAACATGTGGGTATACTTGGAAGTAGACTATTATCAAGCCTGTGAAGTTTCGCGCAACTCTCACAAAGCATGTGTGCGTAAAACCAACTTCCTGTTTCATGGCGGAACATCAAAATTCGCCGCGACGCCACGGATACAAAGTTCGATGAATCAAAAAAAGCTTCGCAATTTAACATTGCCAAGGTCTTAAGATGTCATATGCGAAATTTTACGTTGATCGGATAAAATCTCTAGGAGGAGTTCGTTAAAGTACGATGCCTGTGAATGGCAAAAAATTAAAAAAATTTGCAAATTCAATTAAAAATGGCGGACTTCCTGTTGAGTCTAGGTCATGGCACCAAGAGACTTTTTTTTAGGTCTTGGCCTAGTACACATGTCCATCGAATTTTGTACATGTAGGTTAAACACGCTGCGAGGGCTGCTTCATTGAAATTTTCTAGGTGGCGCTGTAATGCAATTTTGCCACATCCATCTGTAAACCCCATATCCTAGTAAAGAGTATGACCAGCTTAATATGTTAGCAAAGTTTTGTGAGTTTTCGAGCATGGTGATGCCCTCAAAAAAGCAATTATGTATTAGAGGGCGCTATAGAGCTACCATGTCTCACCCACTGCAAAATGAGATATCAAATCAAAGAACTTCATATTTTTAGTCAATAAGCTAAGTTTGGTCTATTTTCAAGTATAATAAGGCCCTCAAAAATGTGTTCGTAAAATCTGAAAAAACGCAGGAAATGGCTCATAGCTCACTTTCTGTGAGGCAAAAAAATTTCAAAAAAATTTTCAAAAAAATTTATTATGACTACTATGACTCTATAAAATTTCGTGAGAATTCGAGCAAGTGCGTTCCAAAATGGCCGCGTGTTTGGTGGCGCTATCGAGCCACAGGGGCATGTCCAAGCACAAAAATAATAATACTTTGCAATTTTCACGACGACTGACGTGTGGGCAAATTTTTGTGAGTTTTCGTGCATGGCAAAGCCCTCAAAAATGCGTTCTCGCAGCAGAATAAAAAGAAGAAGAAGAAGAAGAAGAAGAAGAATAATAAAAATCCCATCAAAAACAATAGGTTCCTCGCACCTTCGGTGCCAGGACCCGTTCCGGGCCCTGGCACCGGTCGGTGCTCGGGCCCTAATTAAAACTGCAAGCAGCGTTGAAAGGGCCCTCGCCCCCTTCGTGCACGTTGGGGTGGCAGCAAGATCTTGATGGGTGCGGGTGTCCATTCATAGCCAATGGACACTGCTGGACTGCATACAATGTGGTATCCTGAGGGGAGTGCAAAAATTTTCTAGAGGACGCTATGGTACCATTTTGACATGCCTGTGCACAATCTACAACCGAGTAATCGTAATACCGAGCTCCATGAGTGTGTTGATTTTTGTTAATTTTCCAGCATGTTTAGACCTTCAGAAGAGCAATTCTTCTATATATCTGATTGGAGGCGCTGTAAAGCCATTATGCCACATTTAGTGCCAATTTATGGATGACTTTGAAGAGAAGAAGACATTTATAATTTGTGGGGTTTTGCAAGTTTTGGAGCATTCTAAGGTCTTTAAACGTGTTTTCGTAAAATTTGGAAAAACGCAGGAAATAGCTCATAGCTCACTTCATGGTTGGCCAAAAATTTTTAGAAAATTAACCCTTGCCCGGAATGACTAATGCAATGATCACACCAAATTTCATGAACATTCAAGCACTTTTATCTTCACATGGCCATATCTAGAGGGCGCTGTGGAGCCACCTGGCACCTACTGATCCAATATCAGCATTTATTTATATTTGGGAGGACACTTTTATGAAGCTTGGAAAGTTTCAGGCAAATCCCACCAAGTATGTTGGAGTAAAACCAACTTCCTGTTTCATGGCGGAACATCGAAATTCGCCGCGTCGCCTTGGATTCATCGTCCAATGAATCCAAAAAAGCTTCGCAATTTAACATTGGCAATGTCTCGTAATATCAGTTGCCAAATTGTAAGTTGATCGGATAAAACCTCTGGGAGGAGTTCGTTAAAGTACGACAGTTGTGAATGGCGAAAAATCCAAAAAAGTTGCAATTTCAATTAAAAATGGCGGACTTCCTGCTGAGTCTAGGTCATGGCAACAAGAGACTTTTTTTCAGGTCTCGGCATATTCCACATGTATACCAAATTTCATAGATGTAGGTTTACCGGGCTGCGAGGGCTGCTTATTTGAAATTTTCCAGGGGGCGCTATAATTAAATTTTTGCCATGCCTATAAGTAAGTTTCTTGTCAAAGTAATACAAATGATGGTCTTTATACATTTAAAGAATTTTGTGAGTTTTTGAACATGGTGAGACCCTTAAAAGGGCAATTCTTTCAAAAATCTGATTGGGGGCGCTAAAGAGCCATTGTACCTAATTTAGTGTAAATTGAAATATAAAATTGAAGACAATAAGGCAATTAAAATTTGTGCAACTTTTTGCAAGATTTCGAGAACTCTAAGGCTTCCAAACATGTGTTTCTAAAATTTGGAAAAACACAGGAAATGGCTCATAGCTCACTTCCTGTTTGGCCAAAAAATTTCAAAAAAATTATCATTCCCTGACATGACACATGCAATGATCACACTAAATTTCATGAACAATCAAGCACTTTTATCTCAATATGGCCGTGTCAAGAGGGCGCTGTGGAGCCACCTGACCACACCCAATCTAATATCAACATATAGGTATACTTGAAAGTAGACTCTTATCAAGCCTTTGAAGTTTCGCGCAAATCTCACAAAGCATGTGCGCGTAAAACCAACTACCTGTTTCAGGGCGGAACATCGAAATTCGCCGCGACGCCACAGATACATAATTCGATTGATACAAAAAAGCTTCGCAATTTAACATCGACAAGGTCTTTAGACGTCATATGCGAAATTTTAAGTTGATCGGATAAAATCTCTAGGAGGAGTTCGTTAAAGTACGACACCTGCGAATGGCGAAAAATCTAAAAAAGTTGAAATTTCAATTAAAAATGGCAAACTTCCTGTTGGGTCTAGGTCATGGCTCCAAGAGACTTTTTTTTAGGTCTCAAGATATTCCACATGTCCACCGAAGTTCATATATGCAGGTCAACCACGATGCAAGGGCTGCTTATTTGAAATTTTCCAGGGGGCGCTATAATGCCATTTTTGCCAGGCCTATCTGTAAATTTTTTATCAGTGTAATAAGAATGATGGTCTTTAGAATTGTACAAAATTTTGTGAGTTTTTGAGCATGTTGAGACCCTCAAAAGGGCAATTCTTTCGAAAATCTGATTGGGGGCGCTATAAGGCCATTATGCCACAGTGACTGCCAATTTCTGCCTCAAATTGAAGACAATCAGACAAGTATAATTTTTACAAGTTTTGCAAGTTTTCGAGAATGCTAAGGCCTTCAAACGTGTGTTCGTAAAATTTTGAATAACGCAGGAAATGGCTCATAGCTCACTTCCTGTTTGGTCGAAAAATTTCAAAAAAATCAGCATAGCCCAAAAAAACAAATGCAATGATCAGACAAAATTTCATGAACATTCAAGCACTTTTATATCAACAAGGCCGTGTCAAGAGGGCGCTGTGGAGCCACCTGACCACACCCACTCCAATATCAACATATAGGTATATTTGGAAGTAGACTATTATTAAGCCTGGAAAGTTTCACGCAAATCTCACAAAGCATGTGCTCATAAAAGCAACTTCCATTTTCATGGCGGAACATCAAAATTCGCCGCAACGCCACGGACACAAATTTCGATGAATCCAAAAAAGCTTCGCAATTTAACATAAGAAAGGTCTTTAGATGGCCTGTGCCAAATTTTAAGTTGATCGGATAAAATCTCTAGGAGGAGTTCGTTAAAGTACGACGCCTGTGAATGGCAAAAAATTAAAAAAACTTGCAAATTCAATTAAAAATGGCGGACTTCCTGTTGAGTCTAGGTCATGGCACCAAGAGACTTTTTTTAGGTCTTGGCATAGTACACATGTCCACCGAATTTTGTACATGTAGGTCAAACACGCTGCGAGGGCAGCTTCATTGAAATTTTCTAGGTGGCGCTGTAATGCAATTTTGCCACATCCATCTGTAAACCCTATATCCTCGTAAAAAGTAAGACCAGCTTAATATGTTTGCAAAGTTTTGTGAGTTTTCAAGCATGCTGAAGCCCTCAAAAATGCAATTATGTATTAGGGGGCGCTATAGAGCTACCATGTCACACTCAGTGCCAAATGAGATATCGAATCACAGAACGTAATATTTCTAGTCTATGAGCCAAGTTTGGTGAGTTTTCGAGTATTATAAAACCCTCAAAAATGTGTTCGTAAAATCTGAAAAAACGCAGGAAATGGCTCATAGCTCACTTCCTGTGAGGCAAAAAAATTTCAAAAAAATTTACAAAAAAATGTATGATGACTACTATGACTCTATAAAATTTCGTGAGAATCCGAGCAAGTGCGTTCCAAAATGGCCGCGTGTTTGGTGGCGCTATAGAGCCACCGGGGCATGTCCAAGCACAAAAATAATAATACTTTGCAATTTTCACGACGACTGACGTGTGGGCAAATTTTTGTGAGTTTTCGTGCATGGCAAAGCCCTCAAAAATGCGTTCTCGTAGCAGAATAAAAAGAAGAAGGAGAAGAAGAAGAAGAATAATAAAAATCCCTTCAAAAACAATAGGTTCCTCGCACCTTCGGTGTCGGTGCTCGGGCCCTAATAAAAATCCCATCAAAAACAATAGGTTCCTCGCACCTTCGGTGCCAGGACCCGTTCCTGTGAGGTAAAAAAATTTCAAAAAAATTGACAAAAAAATATATCATGCCTACTATAACCCTATCCAAATTCGTGAGAAATCAAGCAAGTGCGTTGCAAAATGGCCGTGTGTTTGGTGGCGCTATAGAGCCACCGGGGCATGTCCAAGCACAAAATTAATAATATTTTGCAATTTTCACCACGACTGACTTGTGGGCAAATTTTTGTGAGTTTTTGTGCATGGCAAAGGCTTCAAAAATGCATTCTCGCAGCAGAATAAAAAGAAGAAGAAGAAGAAGAAGAAGAATAAAAATCCCATCAAAAACAATAGATTCCTCGCACCTTCGGTGCCAGGACCCGTTCCGGGCCCTGGCACCGGTCGGTGCACGGGCCCTAATAAAAATCCCATCAAAAGCAATAGGTTCCTCGGACCTTCGGTGCCAGGACCCGTTCCGGGCCCTGGCACCGGTTGTTGCACGGGCCCTTATAAAAATCCCATCAAAAACAATAGGTTCCTCGGACCTTCGGTGCCAGGACCCGTTCCGGGCCCTAGTTAAAGCTGCAAGCAGCGTTGAAAGGGCCCTCGCACCCCTCGTGCACGTTGGGGTGGCAGCAAGATCCTGATGGGTGCAGGTGTCCATTTAGCGCCATTGGACACTGCTGGATCGCGTACAATGTGTTTTCCTGAGGGGAGTGCAAAAATTTTCTGCAGGGCGCTATGATACCATTTTGACATGCTCGTGCGCAAAATCTACAACATAGTAATTGTAGTACCCAGCTCCATAAGTGTGTTGATTTTTGTAAATTTTCCAGCATGATTAGACCTTCAAAAAAGCAATTCTTTCATAAATCTGATTGGGGGCGCTATAGAGCCGTTGTGCCACATTTAGTGCCAATTGATGGATGGTATTAAACAAAATAAGACATTTATAATTTGTTCAAGGTTTTGCAAGTTTTGAAGCATTCTAAGGCCTTAAAACCTGTGTTCAGAAAAATTTGGAAAAACGCAGCGAATAGCTCATAGCTCACTTCCTGTTTGGCCAAAAAATTTCAAAAAATTAAACATTACCCGGAATGACGAATGCAATGATCACACCAAATTTGATGAACATTCAAGCACTTTTATCTTAACATGACCATATCTAGAGTGCGCTGTGGAGCCACCTAGCACCTCCCGATCCAATATTAGCATATGTTTATTCTTCGGAGGACAATTTTATCAAGCAAAGGAAGTTTCGGGCAAATCCCACAAAGTATGTGGCAGTAAAAGCAACTCCCTGTTTCATGGCGGGATATCAAAATTCGCCGCGACGCCACGGATACATTGTTCGATAAAATCAAAATTGCTTCGCAATTTAACATTAACAAGGTCTTTAGATATTATTTGTCAAATATTAAGTTGATCAGATAAAATCTCTAGGAGGAGTTTGTTAAAGTACGACACCTGGGAATTGCGAAAAATCTAAAAAATTTGCAATTTCAATTAAAAATGGCAAACTTCCTGTTGGGTCTAGGTCATGGCACCAAGAGACTTATTTTTAGGTCTCAGGATATTCCACATGTCCACCGAAGTTCATACATGCAGGTCAACCTCGATGCGAGGGCTGCTTATTTGAAATTTTCCAGGGGGCGCTATAATGCCATTTTTGCCACGCCCATATGTAAATTTTTTTATCAGTGTAATAAGAATGATGGTATTTTGAATTGTACAAAATATTGTTAGTTTTTGAGCATGCTGAGACCCTCAAAATGGCAATTCTTTTAAAAATCTGATTGGGGGCGCTATAGAGCCATAATGCCACATTTACTGCCAAATTTTGTCTCAAATTGAAGACAATCAGACAAATATAATTTTTGCAAAGTTTTGCATGTTTTTGAGTATGCTAAGGCCTTCAAATGTGTTTTCGTAAAATTTGGAATAACGCAAGAAATGGCTCATAGCTCACTTCCTGTTTAGCCGAAAATTTTCTAGAAAATAAGCCTAGCCCAAAAAATCAAAAGCAATGATCAGACCAAATTTCATGAACATTCAAGCACTTTTATGTCAACATGGCAGTGTCAAGAGGGCGCTGTGGAGCCACCTGACCACACCCAATCCAATATCAACATATAGGTATATTTGGAAGTAGACTATTATTAATCCTGTAAAGTTTCACGCAAATATCACAAAGCATGTGCTCATAAAAGCAACTTCCAGTTTCATAGCGGAACTTCGAAATTCGCCGCAAGGCCACGGACACAAATTTCGATTAATCCAAAAAAGCTTCGCAATTTAACATGGAGAAGGTCTTTAGATGGCCTTTGCCAAATTTCAAGTTGATCGGATAAAATCTCTAGGGAGAGTTTGTTAAAGTACGACGCCTGTGAATGACAAAAAATTAAAAAATTTGCGAATTCAATTAAAAATGGCGGACTTCCTGTTGAGTCTAGGTCATGGCACCCAGAGACTTTTTTTTAGGTCTTGACAATAGTCCACATGCCCACCGAATTTTGTACATGTAAGTTAAACACACTGCGAGGGCTGCAACATTGAAGTTTTCTAGGTGGCGCTGTAATGCAATTTTGCTACATCCATCTGTAAACCCTATATCCTAGTAAATAGTATGACCTGCTCAATAGGTTTGCAAAGTTTCGTGAGTTTTTGATCATGCTAAAGCCATCAAAAAGGCAATAATGAATTAGGGGGCGCTATAGAGTTACCATGTCATACCCAGTGCCAAATGAGATGTCAAATGAAAGGAGTTTATATTTTTAGTCTATAAGCCAAGTTTGGTGAATTTTCGAGTATGATAAGGCCCTCAAAAATGTGTTCGTAAAATCTGAAAAACGCAGGAAATGGCTCATAGCTCACTTCCTGTGAGGCAAAAAAATTTCAAAAAAATTTACAAAAAAATTTATTATGACTACTATGACCCTCTCGAATTTCATGAGAATCCGAGCAAGTGCGTTCCAAAATGGCCTCGTGTTTGGTGGTGCTATAGAGCAACTGGGGCATGTCCAAGCACAAAAATAATAATAGTTTGCAATTTTTACCACGACTGACGAGTGTGCAAATTTTTGTGAGTTTTCGTGCATGGCAAAGCCCTCAAAAATGCATTCTCGCGGCAGAATAATAATAATAATAAGAAGAAGAAGAAGAAGAAGAAAAATCCCATCAAAAACAATAGGTTCCTCGCACCTTCGGTGCCAGGACCCGTTTCGGGCTTTGGCACCGGTCGGTGCTCGGGCCCTAATAATAAGAATAAACATTACAATTACAAGAGGGTCCTCGCCCCCTCGGTGCTCGGGCCCTAATAGTAATAATAAACATTAGAATTACAAGAGGGTCCTCGCACCCTCGGTGCTCGGGCTCTAATAATAAACATTTCAATTACAAGAGGGTCCTCGCACCCTCGGTGCTCGGGCCCTAATAATTAAAGCTGCAAGCAGCGTTGAAAGGGCCCTCGCGCCCTTCATGCACGTTGGGGTGGCAGCAAGATGTTGGTGGGTGCAGGCGTCCATTCACAGCCATTGGACACTGCTGGACCGCGTACAATGTGGTTTCCTTAGGGGAGTGCAAAAATTTTCTGGAGGGTGCTATGGTACCATTTTGATATGCCTTTGCACAAAATCTCCAACATAGTAATCGTACTACCGAGCTCCATGAGTGTGTTGATTTTTGTTAATTTTCCAGCATGTTTAGACCTACTAAAGAGCAATTCTTTTATCAATCTGATTGAGGGCGCTATTGAGCCATTATGCCACATTTAGTGCCAATTGATGGATGACATTGAAGAGAATAAGACAATAATAAATTCTGCTAGGTTTTGTAAGTTTTGGAGTATTCTAAGGCCTTCAAACATGTGTTCATGAAATTTGGAAAAACGCAGGAAGTAGCTCATAGCTCACTTCCTGTTTGGCCAAAAAAATTAATCATTTCCCGGAATGACTAATGCAATGATCACACTAAATTTCATGAACATTCAAGCACTTTTATCTTAACATGGCCGTATCTAGAGGGCGCTGTGGAGCCATCTGGCCACTCCTGATCTAGAATTAGCATATATTTTTCTTGGGAAGATAATTTTATAAAGCTTGGAAAGTTTCAGGGAAAACCCACAGAGTTTGTGAGAGTCAACCCAACTTCCTGTTTAATGGCGGGACATCGAAATTTGCCGCAATGCCACGTGTACAAAATTCAATGAATCCAGAAAATCTTTGCAATTTAACATCAGCAACGTCTTGAAATACTATCAGCCAAATTTCAAGTTGATCGGATGAAATCTCTAAGAGGAGTTTGTTAAAGTTCGACACCTGTGAATGGCCAACAATCCAAAAAAGTTGCAATTTCAATTCAAAATGGCGGACTTCCTGTTTACTCTAGGTCATGGCACCAAGAAACTTTTTTTTAGGTCTCGTCATATTCCACATCTCTACCGAATTTCATACATGTAGGTTTACCGGGCTGCGAGGGCTGCTTATTTGAAATTTTACAGGGGGCGCTATAATGACATTTTTGCCATGCCAATATGAGAGCTTTTCATCAGAGTATTATGAATGATGGTCTTTATACATTTACAAAATTTTGTGAGTTTTCGCACATGCGGAGACCCTCTAAAAGGCAATTCTTTTAAAAATCTAATTGGGGGCGCTGTAGAGCCATGATGCCACATTAGGCTCCAATTGATGGATGACATTGAAGAGAATAAGACAATTATAATTAATTCAAGGTTTTGCAAGCTTTGGAGTATTCTAAGGCTCAAGTGCCTTGAGTTTGATGTCGATAACTTTTCCTTTGACACAAATATGCAACTATGTGTTTTCTAGCAAGCAGAAAATATTGTTTATTTATAAGTCCCATATTTTTTGGCTTAGCAAAATTTTTGATAACTTTTGACCAGGCCAGTCTGGAGATTATATGTGCAAATTTTCATGCAGATGGAGCTTAAACTCTAACGAGGAGTTCGAAAAAGTAGGTTTTTGATGTGTAGTGACGTAGATAGAAAAATATGCTGTGAGAGTGGGCGTGGCCAATGTCACAAGATGCCACTCTATTGTAGGAACACAAGAACATAAAGTTTATGAAGATATGATTTAAAATGTGGGAGTTACAGGGCAAAAAAAGCATTTGCATCCGTTACAGCGCCACCCTTTGGAGTAGCCATGCATGCAATTTTGGGTATGTTTGGTCTGTGTGCTATTCTATATATACCCTGTAAATTTTACAGCCTTCAGCATATAGAAACTGCCTATCAACCACCCAGAACACCATAGCAACTGCCTAGCAACGCCCTAGCAACTAACCAGAACACCATAGCAACCGCCTAACAACGCCCTAGCAACCACCCAGAACACCATAGCAACCGCCTAGCAACGCCCTAGCAACCACCCAGAACACCATAGCAACTGCCTAGCATAGCCCTAGCAACCACCCGAAACATGATATCAACTGCGTACCAGAACGCTGGCAAGCACCTCCAGCACTGTACTCGTAGAGCAGCAGGCACATTCAAAATTTCTGCTAGAATTTTCTAGTTCATATTGCAATATCAAGGTGAAAACAAAGACTTTATGATCGCTTTGCATTACGGTGGCATTTTATGACAAGGGAGCAAAATTTGACAGAACACCGGCTGGCTTGTTGCTCGGGTTGTGTCTGGGAGTCTCCGGGCGGAGGGCCACACGTGATCGATGGGAGGGATCAGGGAGCACAGAGGGGAGGGGTGTTTGTGTGGGGGCGGGATGCTTTTTTCAAATTTTTCTCAACGTCTCAATCTTTCTCAACTGATTCTCAAATCATAGACTACAGCTTTACCAGCAGAGTGCCACATTTTTTTTATCAACCCATGCAATACCGAGAGTTAAAGGTGATATTTCATGACAATCCGGACCAGTTCAATCGAGGCGAAGCATTCGCCTTTTAATTAGTACGTTATTTCTCTGAACTGAATTAAGCCCATGATTGTATCGCTGTTAGATTGCATTATGGAGATAAATCGTGTCTTCAGTTAAATTTTCACGACGGTGTCTTCTGTTCGTAATTTTGCAGTAACAAGTGGTCGAGACACACTGCTAAATGTACATCTACTTCCCCTAATGCATTCTGTAAGTAACATGCCGAGCAATAAACGTGGTCAACTCCGCCTGACCGATTGATTACGCGAGTACTGCGAAACACCTGCTTACCTAGGGTGAGTGTAGTAAAATATTAGAAGTTTTTTGTAATGAGCTCTTAAAACTCTTTTTAGCAATGCGCAAACAAATGCGTTTTAACTTGGTTCTAGCTCTGTACGCGCAGAGATAAGCGCTCGCCGACAAGGACTTCGCAGTCAAGCTGATCGCAAGTGACGTTATGCCATGGTGGGGGCAAAAGGAAAATTTGTGCAGGCCTGAAAAATCTCAGTGTGGAAGAAAAGCGATTAAGTCTTGAGACTCTAGGCCCCCTGAAGCGACAGGAGCGCAGACCAAGTGCCCCATAGACAGCCATTATGACAGGAGCAGAAAACTGTAGAAATGCTTGTGAAAATACTAGGTAGCATCAATATTGACATAATAAAATCCATTTTATTTATTTATTTACTTATTATTTGTATTATTTTATGTATATCATCACTCACTGAATTGTTACCTGCCTGAACAAAAATGCTTTGGCAATATTGTATATAATACAGTCATGCCAATAAAGCTTTTTTTATTGAAAAAAATAGAATTGATTGACAGACAGACAAACAAACTAATGTTTCTGACGTGTTTGAATGCATTGTTTTAACATGTTGGCATGGAAAGATGATGCCATTGTTGCCTGCATCTGGTAAGTATGACTGGTGATGTCTTCAACACAATGAAAATGTTCTAAGCTTTTCTGGTGTCTGATCCATTCACTGTTGGTGGCAAAATTTGAGCAAGCACACTTTGCATTTTCTCTGCGGAAATGCAGTCTAGTTAGTGTGCTTGCTCAGAGCACACAGCAGCCTTGCAAGGCAAGCACACTATTGATCTTCTTAAGTTTTCTTATTCCGCTTATTCCTCTTATTAGTGTGCTTGCTCGGAGCACGTGTGCTTGCAAGGCAAGCAAACTATTGATCTTCTTAAGTTTTCTTATTCCGCTTATTCCTCTTATTCCTCTTCTTCCGTTCACCCATTTCCGTGGCCCCCTGCTCCTCCTAGGGTTTTCGAGATAGAGACACCGTTCCAACTCTGAGACGTCCAGGCCAATCTGAACGCGATGGCTTGTTCAAATCATTACGATATCTCATTTCGTTTGTTCGTTATTCACGTTTTTCCGACAAAATTTTGTTGCCATTGAAATGAATGGGTAGAACTTTGGAGTGATGATGTCATAATGCACTCCTCCACTCAAGGGGTTAGAGTGAGAGCAGCAGACAAAAGATTCAGGAAATTTTTTTTTTTAAATAGCTCCCCCGGCCACAATTTCCAACTTACACTAAGAAATTAGACATCAAAACGTAGGAAAATTTGTGCAGGCCTAAAAAATGTCAGTGTGGAACAAAAGCGATTAAGTCTTGAGACTCTAGGCCACCTCAAGCAACAGGAGTGCAGCCCCACTGTCCCATAGACAGCTATTATAACAGAAGCAGAAAAGTTTGGGAAGAGAGCAGACGAAACTGCTGTTTTTAAATAGCCACCCTGACCACATACCTTACTCTACAAGAAAAGAAAATACATGTGGACGATCCCCAGAGTCTCCTCTCACTCACGGTACTTTCTTTTTTACCATAGCACCTACGGTCTTCGAGAAAATAGCAGTAGTTCGGACATTGTCACTGACCCACTAACCCATAGGCAGCCATTATAACAGGAGGTGACAGTTGAGAGGCCTTTTGAAATCGCCACCCTGACCACATACTTGACCGTACAAGAAAAAAAATACATGGGGACGATCCCCAGAGTCTCCTCTCACTCACGGTACTTTTGTTTTTACCATAGCACCTACGGCCTCCGAGAAAATGGCAGTAGTTCGGACAGTGTCATTGAGCCACTCCCCCATAGGCAGCCATTATAACAGGAGCTGAGAGCTGAGAGGCTTTTTTGAAATCCCAGCCTGACCACATACTTGACAGTACAAGAATAAAATATACATGGGGACAATCAGCAGAGTCTCCTCTTTCTCATGGTAATTTTGATTTTACCATAGGACCTACGGGCTGCGTGTGTGTGAGAGAGGGAGAGGGAGAGACTGACAGTTACTTATAACTGATTGTAACTGTCATTAGAATGTTTGGTTTTTAAACTACTTCAAACATCCTAGATTAGGATTCTATAGAACAGTCTTCACTGGAAGACAATGCAGGTGCTGCTGATGAGAGACTCAGATACAAACAAACTTACAAAAGCCCTGCCAGACAAAATACACGGGCGCACACACAAGATTAACACGTACACACACACACACCCATCTGTGTTTCTCACTGGAAAAAATACAGCGTCAGCGATTTAACAGGTCTGTATAGACAAATTTCAGAGCGCTTCTTTGAACAATCTTAGATGATACCTGTGTTTGTGTTCGTGTGAGGGAGAGAGAGAAAGAATGAGAGAGAGACACAGACAGACTTACGACAAAACCCAAAACCAGTGAAGTTGGCACGTTGTGTAAATCGTGAATAAAAACAGAATACAATGATTTGCAAATCCTTTTCAACCTATTCAATTGAATACACTGCAAAGACAAGTTACTTAATGTTCGAACAGGGAAACTTTGTAATTTTTTGCAAATTTTAGCTCATTTGGAATTTAATGCCTGCAACATGTTTAAAAAAAGCTGGCACAAGTGGCAAAAAAGACTGAGAGAGTTGAGGAATGCTCATCAAACACTTATTTGGAACATCCCACAGGTGAACGGGCTAATTGGGAACAGGTGGGTGCCATGATTGGGTATAAAAGCAACTTCCCTGAAATGCTCAGTCATTCACAAACAAGGATGGGGTGAGAGTCACCACTTAGTGAACAAATGCGGGAGCTGATTGTCGAACAGTTTAAAAACAACATTCCTCAAGGAGCTATTGCAAGAAATTTAGGGATTTCATCATCTACGGTCCGTAATATCGTCAAAAGGTTCTGAGAATCTGGAGAAATCGCTGCACGTAAGCGACAAGGCCGAAAACCAACATTGAATGCCCATGACTTTCGATCCCTCAGGCGGTACTGCATCAAAAACCGACATCAGTGTGTTAAGGACATCACAACATGGGCTCAGGAACACTTCAGAAAACCACTGTCAGTAACCACAGTTCGTCGCTACATCTGCAAGTGCAAGTTAAAACTCTACAATGCAAAGCGAAAGCCATTTATCAACAGCACCCAGAAACACCACCGGCTTCGCTGGACCCAAGCTCATCTAAGATGGACTGATGCAAAGTGGAAAAGTGTTCTGTGGTCTGACGAGTCCACATTTCAAATTGTTTTTGGAAACTGTGGACGTCGTGTCCTCTGGACCAAAGAGGAAAAGAACCATCCGGACTGTTATAGGGGCAAAGTTCAAAAGCCAGCATCTGTGATGGTATGGGGGTGTATTAGTGCCCAAGGCATGGGCAACTTACTCATATGTGAAGGCACCATTAATGCTGAAAGGTACATACAGGATTTGGAGCAACATATGTCGCCATCCAAGCAACGTCTTTTTCATGGACGCCCCTGCTTATTTCAGCAAGACAATGCCAAGCCACATTCTGCACGTGTTACAACAGCATGGCTCCGTAGTAAAAGAGTGCGGGTACAAGACTGGTCTGCCTGTAGTCCAGACCTGTCTCCCATTGAAAATGTGTGGCGCATTATGAAGCATAAAATACGACAACGGAGACCCCGGACTGTTCAACAACTTAAGCTGTACATCAAGCAAGAATGGGAAAGAATTCCACCAGAAAAGCTTCAAAAATTGGTCTCCTCAGTTCCCTAACGATTACTGAGTGTCGTTAAAAGGAAAGGCGATGTAACACAGTGGTAAAAAGGCCCCTGTGCCAATTTTTTTGCAATGTGTTGCTGCCTTTAAAATGTAAGTTAATGATTATTTGCAAAAAAAAAAAAGTTTCTCAGTTTTAACATTTAGGGCCGGATCTACTAAGATCCCAATTTGAGTGTACTAATTTGCGCGTGCAATCTAGAATTTTGCGTGTGGGGCTGAACCGCTGTTTGCAGGTGATTTACTGAGAGTGATTGCGCAAATGGAAACAGGGGTAAACGTGTTGGACACACCCTATTTAAATGAGGGCTTTGCGTGTTTCATGGTTTGCAGCATGGAGAGCTTGGAGAGAAGAAAGCGCAAAATGAAATTCGACCCTATTAGAGGTGTTGGTAGATGAAGCCAATAAACACGTGAATAATCTACAGCAAAGAAATCTGACTGTCGCACAAAGGAACGCCATATGGGCGGAAATCTGTAAAAAGTAAATGCTGTGGGTAAAACGATGCGAACAGTGAATGAAGTGAAAAGACGATATCAAGATATCCGAAGACGAACAAAAGAAAAATTGGCGTATAATAAGACATCTGCAAAGAAAACAGGTGGGGGCACAGTGGATGAGATGCCTCTGACCAGCATTGAGGAACAGGTGCAGTTAACGTTCTGCGGGGGGCACAAGCTGCACATGGGTGCAGTCAATCGCCCCTATAACTCTAGGAAATCCAGCTACTGCAAACTAGTAGCTACTGCTACTGTTTGGTCTCATTCAATAAGTGCCGAGTGCGTGGAAACCTAATGAACTTGGCCATCCGGCGCGACATGGCATTTAGGACTTCAGACAGCACATCTGAAAAACGGGACTGGGAGATTCCAGCTGTAATAGCTACCGTACGCAGGAATGACCCAGATGCAAAAAAAAATGCAAACTTGCAAGGAGTTTTTATTTATTTATTTATACGTTGCATCTGTTACAGACATTATAAAATCGATACAATGTGTACAGACAGGATAAAATACAACAAAATCCGTAATATCACAGAAGCTCGGTAAAATACATAGTACCACAGAAGCTCAGTAAAATATATCACTTTGTACAAACACATAAAATGTACAATCACAATAAAATACCGCAGGTAAATAAGTTAAAAACGTATGTAGGGCCTACTTGAATATAGATTAAAATTAAAAACCTTTAAGTAGTGCATTAAGAATGGATCTGTTCGTACTGGTGAGATTAGACAATAAAAATTTAACGCTGTCATTGAGACCTATATTTGAAGTCGTTTTAGACGTATGTATTTTTAATAAATTATCATAATAATTATTTTTACAAAGAAAGCTCCACAGGTCAAAATCCCGGAAGGTGTAAACTTTGTCAATTAATGTTCTCTTAATCAGCGGTTTCTGAATGAAATAGGCGTAGAAATTGCGTGTGATCGAAGAACTAAGAAGACAAGATCTCAAAAGATTTCCGGCTCTTTTTTGTAGTATATTTTCGACAAGGCCAATTTGCAAATTTGTGAATATTGGATAATTTCGACAGTTATAATTTAGGCCTTGCATATTTTTGACCAATTTTCCCTGACATATAGATAATGATTTTATATTATGCTTGTTCATATAGATAGCTTCAGAAACATATAATAATGCAGGTTGGACAACCTTATTAAACAGATGTACTGCTGTATCCGGCTTGAGACCGTCTTTATGTAATCCAACTGGTTGCCAACCATAATAACTCCGCCTGGCAGTACTTATACGTATATTGACATGTGAATCACCCCCGAAACGACCTAACTGAGCCCCCAAATATGTTATATTGTCCGAATTGGACAGTCGAACATTATGTACCACTCAGGTTCAGAAATGAATGAGTTAGTACCGTATATCGAACAGGTTGTTTTGGCAGGATTAAAACGTAATCCCTGCTTACAAATCAACTCACAAGCAGTATTAATTAGGTTTTGCAACCCAGTCAATGAAGTAGACGCAATTAAAATATCATCTGCGTAACTAAAAACATTGTATGTGTGATTGTTAATAATAATCCCATTATTAGACGAGGCAAGCACATCAATAAGATTTTTATAGAATATATTGAACAGTAGAGGTGAGGTAAAACCACCTTGTCGCGTGCCTCTAGCTATCTTAGTACCAGGACCAAGATTATTATTCCATTTTACTCTCACAAACATATCTTTATACCAGTTATATAAAAGTTTCCAAGAGGGATCAGGAATAATGGTCATAGATTTGTAGAATAGCACGCTATGTGGGATATAATCAAATGCGCCTTCTGCATCCAAGCTGCAGAAAAATACATTAGACCCCTCTGAGTGCATAAAAGTAGCTACGTCGTGTGCAAGAGTAATTGCCATATTAGTGCTCCGGTTGGGAACAAAACCGAATTGATATTCACGACAAAAAAAATCATTATTGTCTATGATATACATTTCGATAATTTTTGACAATATAGGAGAGATAGTTTTTGATATGGGATCAGGTAGACACCAGAAGCGAGGTGAAGGGCAATGAGGATTTATTGAAAAACAAAACAAAACAGGCACGAGGGCCAACGAAAAACTTGGCCCAAAGGGTTGCAAAAGGAAAAACTAAAGTACGCTACACAGAGCTATAAATAAAGAATGCAAATGACAAAAAACAAAAGGCACTGGAAACTCCAGGCAAGAAGATGAAGAAAAATAAATAACAAGACTATATATATACACAAGGCAAGAGGCTAGAACAAGACATGAAACTAGAAATGCAAGGGAACTTGACAACAAGAACTTGGCAAAACTTGAGACACTGTCGGCCAGCCAACTTCCACCGCATCCAGATAAAGGCTTGGAAATCAAGGACACATGAGGGGCAACACCTGGAGAAGCAGAAACAAGAGGCATGGCAAGATCAAGACATGGACAGAGATTGGATGACATGACCTGCTCATTAAGAGAATGAGCGTGCTCAGCTTAAGTACCAATTAAGTATGCAGTTTGGAAGCAAGCATGAATGTTAAGAACAGAAAAGCACAGCAAGATCTTGAAATAGCAAAGCAGGAATCATGACAATAAACTCCCTGTCTAAATTAGTAATATTAGTAATGTGCCTATCTAAGAAAAAACACCACCCAGTGAATGTTAGTAACTTAAAAACAGTTAATTGTCAATTAAGCTTAGAGAGCCCCGAATCAGCACAGCACAGAAGGAAGGGGAAATACCAAAGCCAACCATAGCTCAGAAATGTGCAACAACGAAGGCACGGGGCGGAACGCAGACAAGCGGTGGAGTGGCATGGCAGACCTGGCAAAAACAAAAACATGGAATAGTAAACACATGGACATGGAATGAGGAACATGAAATGTAAAATCCTGAAACAAGAAACTGTTAAAACTATGACTATGAACATGACTATGGAACATGAAACTATGGACTATGAAATCTTGAAACATGAAACTGTTAAAACCATAAATGCTGTCCTGGCCAAAGGCCAGAACACAACAGTACCCCCCCCTTACAAAAGCGGCACCTGACGCTGACAAAAAACACCAATAACTAAAATACATGAAGCCGCACAAAACTAAATACAAATCCCACAAGACAAATAACTAACGAGAATACTAAAGACAAAACCCTATGACACAAAACACCTAACCAAGAAACAATACTACAAGAAACACTAAACATAGACAAGATTACTTGGGGTCTCCAGCAAGCTGGGGCTAAGGCTTAGGCTATGGCAATGGCTTGAGGCTATGGTAATGGCTATGGCTTGGGCTTGGGACTATGGCTATGGTAATGGGCTATGGGCTATGGGGTTGGGGCTGTGGCTATGGCTTGGCTTGGCTTGGCTTGGCTTGGGGCTATGGCTTGGCTTGGCTATGGCTTGGGACTGTGGCTTGGTGGTAATCACGGATGAGGGATTTGTCTAAGATGTGCCTGGCCGGGACCCAGGAACGCTCTTCTGGGCCGTACCCCTCCCAATCCACGAGGTACGGGAGGCCCCGGCCCCTCCGTCGGCAATCCAGTAGAGCTTTGACTGTTTAGGCCTCCCCTCCGTCGATGAGCCGAGGAGGCGGCGGAGGCTCAGGTGGGGGCAGGAGGGGGAGGTGGCAATAGGCCTCAGGCGTGAGACGTGGAATACTGGGTGGAGACGTCGCATGGTGGACGGGAGCTTGAGCCGGACAGCAGTGGGGCTGATGATTCTTTGGATGGGGAAAGGACCCAGGAAACGAGGAGCCAGCTTGCGGCTTTCCACCCGGAGTGGGATGTCCTGCGCAGCTAACCAGACCTTCTGGCCGACCCGATAGTGAGGGGCTGGGCGCCGACGCTTGTCTGCCGTGGTCTTCATGGTCTTACCCGCCCAAACCAAGGCGCGGCGAGCAGACAGCCACACACGGCGACACCGCCGGATGAATGCCCCGGCTGAAGGTACTCCGACTTCCTCCTCCTGGCTGGGGAACAGTGGAGGCTGGTAGCCCATACAGCACTCGAAGGGGGAGAGGCCGGAGGCAGAGGCGGCGTGGGAGTTTACGGCGTACTCGACCCAGGGTAGCATGGTAGACCAGGATCTTGGGTTGGTCGAGCACACGCATCGGAGGACCGTCTCCAGGGTTTGGTTGGCCCGCTCAGTCTGTCCATTGGTCTGTGGGTGGTAACCAGAGCTGAGGCTGAAGGAGGTGCCAAGGGATGTGCAGAATGCTTTCCAGAACTGGGAGGTGAATTGGGGACCACGATCTGACACTATATCCACAGGAATGCCATGGGGACGGACAACATGCTGGATAAGTAGGTCAGCTGTGGTTTTAGCAGAGGGGAGCTTGGGAAGGGGCACAAAATGGGCAGACTTGGAGAACCGGTCAACAATGGTGAGGACAGTGGTGTTTCCATGGGAGACGGGCAGGCCAGTGACAAAGTCCAGAGCTACGTGGGACCAGGGACGGTGAGGAATGGGCAGTGGTTGGAGCAGACCAGAGGGAGGTGCGTGGGAGGACTTGGCGCGGGAACAGACTGAGCAGGCAGAAACGAACCCCCGGACCTCTGCTGCCATCTTGGGCCACCAGAAACGGCGCTGGATGAACCGCAGGGTCCGGCCGACCCCAGGATGGCACGACAGGTTGGAGGAGTGGCCCCACTGGAGAACGTCAGATCGGGCAGCTGCAGGGACGTACAGGCAGTTGGCAGGGCAGGCACTGGGCGTAGCTGCGCCGTTCTGGGCGTTGCGGACCAGCTCCTCAATCCGGAGGCACACGTTGTTGACGAAGCAGGTTCTGGGCAGAATGGAGCTGGGCTCTCCCTTGGCTGAGGAAGCGTCGAAACGCCTGGAGAGCGCGTCAGCCTTAGTATTCTTGGACCCTGGTCTGTAGGCCAGGGAGAAGTTAAACCGGTCGAAGAAGAGGGCCCATCTGGCTTGTCTGGGCGTCAGCCTCTTGGCAGAGCGGAGGTACTCCAGGTTTTTATGATCCGTCCAGACCAGGAACGGAATCCTTGCCCCCTCAAGCCAGTGCCTCCACTCTTCCAGGGCCAGCTTCACCGCCAGCAGCTCCGGGTTCCCGATGTCGTAGTTGGACTCCGCAGGCGTCAGCCGGTGGGAGAAGAACGCGCATGGGTGTATCTTCTGATCATTGCTGGATCTCTGGGAGAGAACCGCACCAACCCCAACATTGGAGGCATCCACCTCCACAATGAACTGCTTGGCGGGGTCGGGGGTGGTGAGGATGGGCGCGGTGGTGAAGCGCCTCTTCAGCTCACAGAAGGTCACCTCAGCTTGTGGAGTCCAACGAAATGGCAGCTTGATGGAGGTAAGGGCCGTTAGGGGAGCTGCCACGGTGCTGTAGTTCCTGACGAATCGCCTATAGAAATTGGCGAAGCCCAGGAAGCTCTGTAGGGCCTTGCGGTCCTTGGGTGCGGGCCAGTCCACCACAGCCTTGATCTTCTCCTCGTCCATTCCCAGGTGGTTTGGGGAGATGACGTGCCCCAGGAAGGAGGTAGTGGTGGTGCTGAACTCGCATTTCTCGGCCTTGACAAAGAGGCGGTTTTCAAGGAGGCGGCGGAGCACCTGGCGAACATGGTTCGTGTGCTCTGTCCTGTCCCGGGAGAAGATCAGGATGTCGTCAAGGTAGACGTAGACGAACCTCCCGATCATGTCTCCAAGCACATCGTTCACCAAATTTTGGAACACTGCGGGTGCGTTGGTCAGGCCGAATGGAACCACCAGGTACTCCCAGTGGCCGCTAGGGGTGTTAAAAGCGGTTTTCCATTCATCACCCTCCCTGATGCGCAGGAGGTTTTAAGCATTCCGCAGGTCCAGCTTGGTGAAGATGGCCGCTCCTTGGATGACAACGAATGCCGAGGACATCAGTGGGAGCGGGTAGCAGTTCCTGATCGTGATCTTATTAAGGCCTCAGTAGTCGATGCAGGGGCACAGGGAGCCATCCTTCTTCTTCACAAAGAAGAAGCCTGCCCCCGCGGGAGAGGAGGATGGACAGATGATGCCAGCCGCAAGGGACTCCCTGATGTACTTGTCCATGGCCCCCCTCTCTGGCTCAGACAAGGCAAAGACACGACCCCTAGGAGGTGCTGTGCCAGGCTGGAGGTCGATAGCACAGTCATACGGGCGGTGCGGGGGCAGGGACACCGCACGGGACTTGCTAAAGACTGTAGCCAGATCGTGGTATTCGGGGGGCACTCTGGAGATGTCTGGCCTCCCCTCGGGAGCTGGTCCACCCGCAGAGCAAGAAGGTCGGGAGTCGAGGAGGCAGCTGGCCGAACAGGAGGCACTCCACTCCCGCACCTCATGTCGGGCCCAGTCGATCACCGGCCCGTGTTGCGCCAACCAGGGCTGACCCAGGACAATCGGAGAGCAAGGCATCTCAGTCACAAACAGCTGGACCTGCTCGCGGTGGTTACCGGACGCCAGCAGCTGGATGGGAGCAGTCCGGAAGGACACCTTGGCAAGGGGTTGCCCACCCAGCCCTGAGATGGACAATGGGCTGGGAAGTTGGCATAGGGGAACCCCCCACTCGGCAGCAGCTCTGGCGTCAATAAAGCTCTCCTCAGCCCCCGAGTCAATGAGGGCGGTGGTCTTGCGGGAGCAGCCCTCCCAGGTCAGGGTCACAGGAACGCAGGTTCGGAGGTAGGAGGAGGTCTGCTTGGATGAGGAGCCCACCAGTACTCCTCCAGACGCTAGTGGGCGCTGTCTTGACGGACAGCCTCGGACCGCATGACCCTGCTGGCCGCAGTAAAAACACGCCCCCGACCTCTTTCTCCGTTGGCGCTCCTCCTGGGTGAGCCGGGACCTCCCGATCTCCAGGGGAGATGCCTCTCCAGGAGAGAGTGTGGTGGCGTCCCCCCTCGGCTGGTCCAGAGGTGACTCGCTATCAGGGCACGGGGGTTGGATCTGGCCAGAAGGGGCAGAACGTCGGCCAGGGCCAAGGGTGAGCGCCCTCTCCTCCAGGCGGCTGTCGATGCGCAGGGCCAGGCCTCTGGAGACTCAGGGATCTCACAGAAGAGCAGTCGATCCTTGACTGGTTCGGACAGCCCCTGGAGGAACACGTCACAGAGCGCCTCCTTGCTCCAGCCAGAAGTAGCTGCCACCGTCTGGAAGTCGATGGCATAGTCTGCCACCGATCTCCTCCCCTGCCTCATCCTCAGTAGCTCTCGCCCTGCAGCTCTCCCCTGCTTAGAGCGGTCGAAGACACGCAGCAGTTCCTCCGCCAAGGCCTGGTAGGTGGTGGTGCAGGGCAGCCGAGCCTGCCATGCGGTAGTTCCCCACAAGCGAGCCCCCCCCGTCAGCTGGAAGAGGACGAAGGCAACCCGGGCCGGCTCCGAGGCGAAGGTGGAAGGCTGCAGAGCGAAGCACATCTCGCAGGAGGTGAGGAAGGCCCTGCAGAACCCTGGTTCTCCGCCGTACCGCTCAGGTGGAGGAAGGCGAGGCTCTGGACCTGGATGCGTGACCGGCTGCAGCTGGGGTGCTTCTGCTCCGGGCTGGAGCACAGGTGCAGTGGTGGCAAGGGGCCGGGTAGCAGGCATGGTGGAAGCCTGGCTGGAACCCGCCCAGGGGAGGCTGGCTTGCAGAGTGGTCAGCGCTGCAGTCAGCTCCTGGATCCGCTGCCGCTGGCGTAACAGCTCAGCCTCTTGCTGGGCGATCTTGCGCTCCATCCTCGCTGGTGTCTGGGAGACAGTGTCTACTGATATGGGATCAGGTAGACACCAGAAGCGAGGTGAAGGGCAATGAGGATTTATTGAAAAACAAAACAAAACAGGCACAAGGGCCAACGAAAAACTTGGCCCAAAGGGTTGCAAAAGGACAAACTAAAGTACGCTACACAGAGCTATAAATAAAGAATGCAAATGACAAAAAACAAAAGGCACTGGAAACTCCAGGCAAGAAGATGAAGAAAAATAAATAACAAGACTATATATATACACAAGGCAAGAGGCTAGAACAAGACATGAAACTAGAAATGCAAGGGAACTTGACAACAAGAACTTGGCAAAACTTGAGACACTGTCTGCCAGCCAACTTCCACCGCATCCAGATAAAGGCTTGGAAATCAAGGACACATGAGGGGCAACACCTGGAGAAGCAGAAACACGAGGCATGGCAAGATCAAGACATGGACAGAGATTGGATGACATGACCTGCTCATTAAGAGAATGAGCGTGCTCAGCTTAAGTACCAATTAAGTATGCAGTTTGGAAGCAAGCATGAATGTTAAGAACAGAAAAGCACAGCAAGATCTTGAAATAGCAAAGCAGGAATCATGACAATAAACTCCCTGTCTAAATTAGTAATATTAGTAATGTGCCTATCTAAGAAAAAACACCACCCAGTGAATGTTAGTAAATGTTAGTAACTTAAAAACAGTTAATTGTCAATTAAGCTTAGAGAGCCCCGAATCAGCACAGCACAGAAGGAAGGGGAAATACCAAAGCCAACCATAGCTCAGAAATGTGCAACAACGAAGGCACGGGGCGGAACGCAGACAAGCGGTGGAGTGGCATGGCAGACCTGGCAAAAACAAAAACATGGAAAAGTAAACACATGGACATGGAATGAGAAACATGAAATGTAAAATCCTGAAACAAGAAACTGTTAAAACTATGACTATGAACATGACTATGGAACATGAAACTATGAACTATGAAATCTTGAAACATGAAACTGTTAAAACCATAAATGCTGTCCTGGCCAAAGGCCAGAACACAACAGTACCCCCCCCTTACAAAAGCGGCACCTGACGCTGACAAAAAACACCAATAACTAAAATACATGAAGCCGCACAAAACTAAATACAAATCCCACAAGACAAATAACTAACGAGAATACTAAAGACAAAACCCTATGACACAAAACACCTAACCAAGAAACAATACTACAAGAAACACTAAACATAGACAAGATTACTTGGGGTCTCCAGCAAGCTGGGGCTAAGGCTTAGGCTATGGCAATGGCTTGAGGCTATGGTAATGGCTATGGCTTGGGCATGGGACTATGGCTATGGTAATGGGCTATGGGCTATGGGCTATGGGGTTGTGGCTGTGGCTATGGCTTGGCTTGGCTTGGCTTGGCTTGGGGCTATGGCTTGGCTTGGCTATGGCTTGGGACTGTGGCTTGGTGGTAATCACGGATGAGGGATTTGTCTAAGATGTGCCTGGCCGGGACCCAGGAACGCTCTTCTGGGCCGTACCCCTCCCAATCCACGAGGTACTGGAGGCCCCGGCCCCTCCGTCGGCAATCCAGTAGAGCTTTGACTGTTTAGGCCTCCCCTCCGTCGATGAGCCGAGGAGGCGGCGGAGGCTCAGGTGGGGGCAGGAGGGGGAGGTGGCAATAGGCCTCAGGCGTGAGACGTGGAATACTGGGTGGAGACGTCGCATGGTGGACGGGAGCTTGAGCCGGACAGCAGTGGGGCTGATGATTCTTTGGATGGGGAAAGGACCCAGGAAGCGAGGAGCCAGCTTGCGGCTTTCCACCCGGAGTGGGATGTCCTGCGCAGCTAACCAGACCTTCTGGCCGACCCGATAGTGAGGGGCTGGGCGCCGACGCTTGTCTGCCGTGGTCTTCATGGTCTTAACCGCCCAAACCAAGGCGCGGCGAGCAGACAGCCACACACGGCGACACCGCCGGATGAATGCCCCGGCTGAAGGTACTCCGACTTCCTCCTCCTGGCTGGGGAACAGTGGAGGCTGGTAGCCCATACAGCACTCGAAGGGGAAGAGGCCGGAGGCAGAGGCGGCGTGGGAGTTTACGGCGTACTCGACCCAGGGTAGCATGGTAGACCAGGATCTTGGGTTGGTCGAGCACACGCATCGGAGGACCGTCTCCAGGGTTTGGTTGGCCCGCTCAGTCTGTCCATTGGTCTGTGGGTGGTAACCAGAGCTGAGGCTGAAGGAGGTGCCAAGGGATGTGCAGAATGCTTTCCAGAACTGGGAGGTGAATTGGGGACCACGATCTGACACTATATCCACAGGAATGCCATGGGGACGGACAACATGCTGGATAAGTAGGTCAGCTGTGGTTTTAGCAGAGGGGAGCTTGGGAAGGGGCACAAAATGGGCAGACTTGGAGAACCGGTCAACAATGGTGAGGACAGTGGTGTTTCCATGGGAGACGGGCAGGTCAGTGACAAAGTCCAGAGCTATGTGGGACCAGGGACGGTGAGGAATGGGCAGTGGTTGGAGCAGACCAGAGGGAGGTGCGTGGGAGGACTTGGCGCGGGAACAGACTGAGCAGGCAGAAACGAACCCCCGGACCTCTGCTGCCATCTTGGGCCACCAGAAACGGCGCTGGATGAACCGCAGGGTACGGCCGACCCCAGGATGGCACGACAGGTTGGAGGAGTGGCCCCACTGGAGAACGTCAGATCGGGCAGCTGCAGGGACGTACAGGCAGTTGGCAGGGCAGGCACTGGGCGTAGCTGCGCCGTTCTGGGCGTTGCGGACCAGCTCCTCAATCCGGAGGCACACGTTGTTGACGAAGCAGGTTCTGGGCAGAATGGAGCTGGGCTCTCCCTTGGCTGAGGAAGCGTCGAAACGCCTGGAGAGCGCGTCAGCCTTAGTATTCTTGGACCCTGGTCTGTAGGCCAGGGAGAAGTTAAACCGGTCGAAGAAGAGGGCCCATCTGGCTTGTCTGGGAGTCAGCCTCTTGGCAGAGCGGAGGTACTCCAGGTTTTTATGATCCGTCCAGACCAGGAACGGAATCCTTGCCCCCTCAAGCCAGTGCCTCCACTCTTCCAGGGCCAGCTTCACCGCCAGCAGCTCCGGGTTCCCGATGTCGTAGTTGGACTCCGCAGGCGTCAGCCGGTGGGAGAAGAACGCGCATGGGTGTACCTTCTGATCATTGCTGGATCTCTGGGAGAGAACCGCACCAACCCCGACATTGGAGGCATCCACCTCCACAATGAACTGCTTGGCGGGGTCGGGGGTGGTGAGGATGGGCGCGGTGGTGAAGCGCCTCTTCAGCTCACAGAAGGTCACCTCAGCTTGTGGAGTCCAACGAAATGGCAGCTTGATGGAGGTAAGGGCCGTTAGGGGAGCTGCCACGGTGTTGTAGTTCCTGACGAATCGCCTATAGAAATTGGCGAAGCCCAGGAAGCTCTGTAGGGCCTTGCGGTCCTTGGGTGCGGGCCAGTCCACCACAGCCTTGACCTTCTCCTCGTCCATTCCCAGGTGGTTTGGGGAGATGACGTGCCCCAGGAAGGAGGTAGTGGTGGTGCTGAACTCGCATTTCTCGGCCTTGACAAAGAGGCGGCTTTCAAGGAGGCGGCGGAGCACCTGGCGAACATGGTTCGTGTGCTCTGTCCTGTCCCGGTAGAAGATCAGGATGTCGTCAAGGTAGACGTAGACGAACCTCCCGATCATGTCTCCAAGCACATCGTTCACCAAATTTTGGAACACTGCAGGTGCGTTGGTCAGGCCGAATGGAACCACCAGGTACTCCCAGTGGCCGCTAGGGGTGTTAAAAGCGGTTTTCCATTCATCACCCTCCCTGATGCGCAGGAGGTTGTAAGCATTCCGCAGGTCCAGCTTGGTGAAGATGGCCGCTCCTTGGATGACATCGAATGCCGAGGACATCAGTGGGAGCGGGTAGCGGTTCCTGATCGTGATCTTATTAAGGCCTCGGTAGTCGATGCAGGGGCACAGGGAGCCATCCTTCTTCTTCACAAAGAAGAAGCCTGCCCCCGCGGGAGAGGAGGATGGACGGATGATGCCAGCCGCAAGGGACTCCCTGATGTACTTGTCCATGGCCCCCCTCTCTGGCTCTGACAAGGCAAAGACACGACCCCTAGGAGGTGCTGTGCCAGGCTGGAGGTCGATAGCACAGTCATACGGGCGGTGCGGGGGCAGGGACACCGCACGGGACTTGCTAAAGACTGTAGCCAGATCGTGGTATTCGGGGGGCACTCTGGAGATGTCTGGCCTCCCCTCGGGAGCTGGTCCACCCGCAGAGCAAGAAGGTCGGGAGTCGAGGAGGCAGCTGGCCGAACAGGAGGCACTCCACTCCCGCACCTCATGTCGGGCCCAGTCGATCACCGGCCCGTGTTGCGCCAACCAGGGCTGACCCAGGACAATCAAAGAGCGAGGCATCTCAGTCACAAACAGCTGGACCTGCTCGCGGTGGTTACCGGACGCCAGCAGCTGGATGGGAGCAGTCCGGAAGGACACCTTGGCAAGGGGTTGCCCACCCAGCCCTGAGATGGACAATGGGCTGGGAAGTTGGCATAGGGGAACCCCCCACTCGGCAGCAGCTCTGGCGTCAATAAAGCTCTCCTCAGCCCCCGAGTCAATGAGGGCGGTGGTCTTGCGGGAGCAGCCCTCCCAGGTCAGGGTCACAGGATCGCAGGTTCGGCGGTAGGAGGAGGTCTGCTTGGATGAGGAGCCCACCAGTACTCCTCCAGACGCTAGTGGGCGCTGTCTTGACGGACAGCCTCGGACCGCATGACTCTGCTGGCCGCAGTAAAAACACGCCCCCGACCTCTTTCTCCGTTGGCGCTACTCCTGGGTGAGCCGGGACCTCCTGATCTCCAGGGGAGATGCCTCTCCAGGAGAGAGTGTGGTGGCGTCCCCCCTCGGCTGGTCCTGAGGCGACGCGCGATCAGGGCACGGGGGTTGGATCTGGCCAGAAGGGGCAGAACGTCGGCCAGGGCCAAGGGTGAGCGCCCTCTCCTCCAGGCGGCTGTCGGTGCGCAGGGCCAGGCCTCTGGAGACTCAGGGATCTCACAGAAGAGCAGTCGATCCTTGACTGGTTCGGACAGCCCCTGGAGGAACACGTCACAGAGCGCCTCCTTGCTCCAGCCAGAAGTAGCTGCCACCGTCTGGAAGTCGATGGCATAGTCTGCCACCGATCTCCTCCCCTGCCTCATCCTCAGTAGCTCTCGCCCTGCAGCTCTCCCCTGCTTAGAGCGGTCGAAGACACGCAGCAGTTCCTCCGCCAAGGCCTGGTAGGTGGTGGTGCAGGGCAGCCGAGCCTGCCATGCGGCAGTTCCCCACAAGCGAGCCCGCCCCGTCAGCTGGAAGAGGACGAAGGCAACCCGGGCCGGCTCCGAGGCGAAGGTGGAAGGCTGCAGAGCGAAGCACATCTCACAGGAGGTGAGGAAGGCCCTGCAGAACCCTGGTTCTCCGCCGTACCGCTCAGGTGGAGGAAGGCGAGGCTCAGGACCTGGATGCGTGACCGGCTGCAGCTGGGGTGCTTCAGCTCCGGGCTGGAGCACAGGTGCAGTGGTGGCAAGGGGCCGGGTAGCAGGCATGGTGGAAGCCTGGCTGGAACCCGCCCAGGGGAGGCTGGCTTGCAGAGTGGTCAGCGCTGCAGTCAGCTCCTGGATCCGCTGCCGCTGGCGTAACAGCTCAGCCTCTTGCTGGGCGATCTTGCGCTCCATCCTCACTGGTGTCTGGGAGACAGTGTCTACTGATATGGGATCAGGTAGACACCAGAAGCGAGGTGAAGGGCAATGAGGATTTATTGAAAAACAAAACAAAACAGGCACGAGGGCCAACGAAAAACTTGGCCCAAAGGGTTGCAAAAGGACAAACTAAAGTACGCTACACAGAGCTATAAATAAAGAATGCAAATGACAAAAAACAAAAGGCACTGGAAACTCCAGGCAAGAAGATGAAGAAAAATAAATAACAAGACTATATATATACACAAGGCAAGAGGCTAGAACAAAACTTGAAACTAGAAATGCAAGGGAACTTGACAACAAGAACTTGGCAAAACTTGAGACACTGTCTGCCAGCCAACTTCCACCGCATCCAGATAAAGGCTTGGAAATCAAGGACACATGAGGGGCAACACCTGGAGAAGCAGAAACAAGAGGCATGGCAAGATCAAGACATGGACAGAGATTGGATGACATGACCTGCTCATTAAGAGAATGAGCGTGCTCAGCTTAAGTACCAATTAAGTATGCAGTTTGGAAGCAAGCATGAATGTTAAGAACAGAAAAGCACAGCAAGATCTTGAAATAGCAAAGCAGGAATCATGACAATAAACTCCCTGTCTAAATTAGTAATATTAGTAATGTGCCTATCTAAGAAAAAACACCACCCAGTGAATGTTAGTAAATGTTAGTAACTTAAAAACAGTTAATTGTCAATTAAGCTTAGAGAGCCCCGAATCAGCACAGCACAGAAGGAAGGGGAAATACCAAAGCCAACCATAGCTCAGAAATGTGCAACAACGAAGGCACGGGGCGGAACGCAGACAAGCGGGTGGAGTGGCATGGCAGACCTGGCAAAAACAAAAACATGGAAAAGTAAACACATGGACATGGAATGAGAAACATGAAATGTAAAATCCTGAAACAAGAAACTGTTAAAACTATGACTATGAACATGACTATGGAACATGAAACTATGAACTATGAAATCTTGAAACATGAAACTGTTAAAACCATAAATGCTGTCCTGGCCAAAGGCCAGAACACAACAGTACCCCCCCCTTACAAAAGCGGCACCTGACGCTGACAAAAAACACCAATAACTAAATGCATGAAGCCGCACAAAACTAAATACAAATCCCACAAGACAAATAACTAACGAGAATACTAAAGACAAAACCCTATGACACAAAACACCTAACCAAGAAACAATACTACAAGAAACACTAAACATAGACAAGATTACTTGGGGTCTCCAGCAAGCTGGGGCTAAGGCTTAGGCTATGGCAATGGCTTGAGGCTATGGTAATGGCTATGGCTTGGGCTTGGGACTATGGCTATGGTAATGGGCTATGGGCTATGGGGTTGTGGCTGTGGCTATGGCTTGGCTTGGCTTGGCTTGGGGCTATGGCTTGGCTTGGCTATGGCTTGGGACTGTGGCTTGGTGGTAATCACGGATGAGGGATTTGTCTAAGATGTGCCTGGCCGGGACCCAGGAACGCTCTTCTGGGCCGTACCCCTCCCAATCCACGAGGTACTGGAGGCCCCGGCCCCTCCGTCGGCAATCCAGTAGAGCTTTGACTGTTTAGGCCTCCCCTCCGTCGATGAGCCGAGGAGGCGGCGGAGGCTCAGGTGGGGGCAGGAGGGGGAGGTGGCAATAGGCCTCAGGCGTGAGACGTGGAATACTGGGTGGAGACGTCGCATGGTGGACGGGAGCTTGAGCCGGACAGCAGTGGGGCTGATGATTCTTTGGATGGGGAAAGGAAGCGAGGAGCCAGCTTGCGGCTTTCCACCCGGAGTGGGATGTCCTGCGCAGCTAACCAGACCTTCTGGCCGACCCGATAGTGAGGGGCTGGGCGCCGACGCTTGTCTGCCGTGGTCTTCATGGTCTTAACCGCCCAAACCAAGGCGCGGCGAGCAGACAGCCACACACGGCGACACCGCCGGATGAATGCCCCGGCTGAAGGTACTCCGACTTCCTCCTCCTGGCTGGGGAACAGTGGAGGCTGGTAGCCCATACAGCACTCGAAGGGGAAGAGGCCGGAGGCAGAGGCGGCGTGGGAGTTTACGGCGTACTCGACCCAGGGTAGCATGGTAGACCAGGATCTTGGGTTGGTCGAGCACACGCATCGGAGGACCGTCTCCAGGGTTTGCTTGGCCCGCTCAGTCTGTCCATTGGTCTGTGGGTGGTAACCAGAGCTGAGGCTGAAGGAGGTGCCAAGGGATGTGCAGAATGCTTTCCAGAACTGGGAGGTGAATTGGGGACCACGATCTGACACTATATCCACAGGAATGCCATGGGGACGGACAACATGCTGGATAAGTAGGTCAGCTGTGGTTTTAGCAGAGGGGAGCTTGGGAAGGGGCACAAAATGGGCAGACTTGGAGAACCGGTCAACAATGGTGAGGACAGTGGTGTTTCCATGGGAGACGGGCAGGTCAGTGACAAAGTCCAGAGCTATGTGGGACCAGGGACGGTGAGGAATGGGCAGTGGTTGGAGCAGACCAGAGGGAGGTGCGTGGGAGGACTTGGCGCGGGAACAGACTGAGCAGGCAGAAACGAACCCCCGGACCTCTGCTGCCATCTTGGGCCACCAGAAACGGCGCTGGATGAACCGCAGGGTACGGCCGACCCCAGGATGGCACGACAGGTTGGAGGAGTGGCCCCACTGGAGAACGTCAGATCGGGCAGCTGCAGGGACGTACAGGCAGTTGGCAGGGCAGGCACTGGGCGTAGCTGCGCCGTTCTGGGCGTTGCGGACCAGCTCCTCAATCCGGAGGCACACGTTGTTGACGAAGCAGGTTCTGGGCAGAATGGAGCTGGGCTCTCCCTTGGCTGAGGAAGCGTCGAAACGCCTGGAGAGCGCGTCAGCCTTAGTATTCTTGGACCCTGGTCTGTAGGCCAGGGAGAAGTTAAACCGGTCGAAGAAGAGGGCCCATCTGGCTTGTCTGGGCGTCAGCCTCTTGGCAGAGCGGAGGTACTCCAGGTTTTTATGATCCGTCCAGACCAGGAACGGAATCCTTGCCCCCTCAAGCCAGTGCCTCCACTCTTCCAGGGCCAGCTTCACCGCCAGCAGCTCCGGGTTCCCGATGTCGTAGTTGGACTCCGCAGGCGTCAGCCGGTGGGAGAAGAACGCGCATGGGTGTACCTTCTGATCATTGCTGGATCTCTGGGAGAGAATCGCACCAACCCCGACATTGGAGGCATCCACCTCCACAATGAACTGCTTGGCGGGGTCGGGGGTGGTGAGGATGGGCGCGGTGGTGAAGCGCCTCTTCAGCTCACAGAAGGTCACCTCAGCTTGTGGAGTCCAACGAAATGGCACCTTGATGGAGGTAAGTTTTGAGAGAGAGAGTTTTGTCATTGCAGGTATTGCGTGACTCCTTCTCGTGGCTGGCTCCAAATCCTCTCTGAGTTCCTCCAACAGCTCCAAAATGGCAGTGCTGGATAGGCGATATGTTTTAATGATTTTTTCCTCGTTCATTCCAAAAACGTTCTCACGAGGGTGAAAAATGCGTTTTCTGCGTCTCCTTTCATGATTTCGATGTCTCCTTCTTGCGACAATAACTGGAGCCATGTGTGCGCAATTAGGCATACAAACCGTTTGCACCTCCTTTTGACACGTGTTAAAATATAGACGCAGGTTTTATGAGCAAAATTTCTTTCAGGTTTAATAAATCAATTTGCGCGTGCTAAATTAATATATTTACATTTTCTCCTCCCAACACAAGCACAATTGCGTGAAAACGCCCCATATTGCATATTCATTGTGGCAGACGTACTAACTGGATGCAGACGTGCTATTTTGCACCTTTGAAAGAGGCAACCCTTACTGTACACTGTTAGTAAATCAGTTTGTACATTTTTTTGCGTGTGCAAATATACACGCAAAGCGTTTGTAGATCCGGCCCTAAACATCTTGTCTTTGCAGTGTATTCAATTGAATATAAGTGGAAAAGGATTTGCAAATCATTGTGTTCTGTTTTTATCTACAATTTCCATAACGTGCCGACTTCACTGGTTTTGGGTTTTGTACCTACACTCTGCCAGACTGCCACTCTAGAGTGTGTGTGTTTGTGTTTGTGTGAGAGAGAGCATTTGTGTATGTATGCATTCATACACACACCTCACACACACATGCATTCTCACATGCACACACACACACACACACACACACACACGCACACACACACCCGTCTGTGTTTGTCAGTGGAAAAAATACAGTGTCAGCGATTTAACAGGCCGGTATAGACAAATTTCAGAGCGCTTCTTTAAATAATCTTAGATGATACCTGTGTGTGTGTTTGTTTGTGTGTGAGGGAAAGAGACAAACACACAGACTGACTTATGACCCACACACTGCCAGACTGCCACTCTAGTGTCTGTGTGTGTGTTTGTGTGTGTGAGAGATAGAGAAAGAGACAGACGCACACACACATGCATTCATACACACACCCCACACTCACACACACACACACACACACACACACCCGTCTGTGTTTCTCACTGGAAAAAATACTGCGTCAGCGATTTAACAAGCTGGTATAGACAAATTTCAGAGCGGTTTTTTAAACAATCTTAAATGATACCAGTTTGTGTGTTTATATGTGTGCGAGGGAGAGAGAGAAAGAAAAAGAGAGAGACACAGACAGACTTACTACCCTCACTCTGCCAGACTGCCACTCTAGCATGTGTGTCTGTGTGTGTATGTGTGTGTGTGAGAGAGAGAGAGAGAGAGACAGACGCACATACACATGCATTCATACACACACCCCACACACACATGCATACTCACACAGACACACGCGCACACACACACACATACACACAAACACATGCTTAGGATATGCTGTAATTATGAAAATAATCCACACATGTAGAAATGCTTGTGAAAATATTAGGTAGTATAAATATTGACATGATCAATTCCAATTTATTCATTTAGTTACTTATTATTTGTATTATTTTATGTATATCATCACTCACTGAATTGTTACCTGTCCTTCCAAAAATACGTTGGCAATATTGTATTTAATACAGTCATGCCAATAAACCTTTTTCAATTGAAAAAAATAGAATTGATTGACAGACAGACAAACAAACTAGTGTTTCTGATGTGTTGCATGCATTGTTTTAACATGTTGATATGGAAAGATGATGCTATTGTTGCCTGCATCTGGTAAGTATTACTGGTGATGTATTCACTCAACACAATTAACATGGTCTAAGCTTTTCTCGTGTCTGATCCATTCACTGTTGGTGGCAAAATTTGAGCACGCACACTTTGCATTTTTTCTGCGGAAATGCACTCTAGTTATTTACTATAATTTCATGTCCTTTCTCCATTGTTGCTCCACACCTTAACAGTTGGTGGCGGTAATGCACCATGTGCTTTCTTATCTAAATAAACACTGCAGAAGAAGAAAAGGAATAAGTAGTTTTGCATAGTGTTAGGAGTGGAAACCATTCTAATTTCTTGAACAACGGAATGGATACAAGCAAGGATCTTCAAGACTCACCTATGATTCGCGGAAAAGAACAAACGAAGCCTCGATTTGAGAGAAGTAGAGTACGTTTAATGTTTCATTAAAGCCTGTATTCGATTATATCCTTCAATGGGCGTCATAGAACCAATGCGTGTGCATATGGCTAGGATGCTAGCTAGGATCGCTTGCATGTTAGCTAACGTTTCGTTATTACTCGTTAACGCAGTGCATTTTCCCCTGGCAAGTATTTTAACTTGCAGACTCAATGAAGTCAAGCAAGCTAAGTGTTGCGTTATATGCTTGGCTTCAGAGGATGTTGGTCTTGTAGTTTGTTCTATTATGCCCATCAGCAGAGCTGTAAATATAGAGTGAAACCAACTACTCAGTGGTGTCCTCGATTTCGCCCTGCAGATGCAGGTCCTGGGAAATATGCTGTATACGTCATTCCATATGAAGTCAACCAGAGGTCCCCGAGTCACCAACTGTGATTTGGCTCAGATTTATTTTGGGAGTACTTCTATATTTATAATACATGCAAAATTTTAGACCCCTACTCCCATCGGTTTCCAAGATATGGTGCCCCAAAAATCGGGGTCCATGCCCCAGGCTAATCGCCCATGTTAATTTATAGGGAGTCGAATATCTTTGGAACCAATCATATGTATGGGGTGAAAATTGCTATTCAGGGTATTTTGGGTGCAGGCTTCCAGAATCGTTTGTCAAAAATGGTCTTTTTTCATTTTCAAGGTATTGGCCTCTCAAGTATGAACATTTTTTATGGGTGGAAATCAAAAATTCAGTTTTCAAGGGCTCCCTTGCAGGAGCTAAACTGTGCTGGATTCCTTCTATTTGAGGACAGGTCTGTCTGTACTAGGAAGATTGACTGCATCCCAGGCATCATAGTGGAATTAGGTGCCCCTGAAATGGGTCCCAGCTGAAAAAGTCACTTTTTGCCAATTTTAGATTGGCAAGTTCACCATGTGGGCAGTTACCCACGGTAATGAAACTTTTTCTACGTGAATGTATATATCTTGGCTATATTCGATCAAAATTGCAACTTATTCTCTCATCTCCTTCACTATTTAGTCATGCTATGTACAAAACCCCATAACCAGTGAAGTTGGCACATTGTGTAAATCGTTAAGAAAAACAGAATACAATGATTTGCAAATCCTTTTCTACCTATATTTAATTGAATACACTGCAAAGACAAGTTACTTAATGTTTCGAACAGGTAAACTTTGTAATTATTTGCAAGTATTAGCTCATTTGGAATTTGATGCCTGCAACATGTTTCAAAAAAGCTGGCACAAGTGGCAAAAAAGACAGAGAGAGTTGAGAAATGCTCATCAAACACTTATTTGGAACATCCCACTGGTGAATGGGCTAATTGGGAACAAGTGGGTGCCATGATTGGGTATAAAAGCAGCTTCCCTGAAATGCTCAGTCATTCACAAACAAGGATGGGGCGAGGGTCACCACCTAGTGAACAAATGCGTGAGCTGATTGTCAAACAGTTTAAAAACAACATTCCTCAACGAGCTATTGCAAGAAATTTGGGGATTTCATCATCTACGGTCCGTAATATCGTCAAAAGGTTCAGAGAATCTGGAGAAATCACTGCACGTAAGCGACAAGGCCGAAAACCAACATTGAATGCCCGTGACCTTCGATCCCTCAGGCAGTACTGCATCAAAAACCGACATCAGTGTGTAAAGGACATCACCACATGGGCTCAGGAACACTTCAGAAAACCACTGTCAGTAACTACAGTTTGTCGCTACATCTGTAAGTGCAAGTTAAAACTCTACAATGCAAAGCCAAAGCCATTTATCAACAGCACCCAGAAATGCCGCCGGCTTCGCTGGGCCCAAGCTCATCTAAGATGGACTGATGCAAAGTGGAAAAGTGTTCTGTGGTCTGACGAGTCCACATTTCAAATTGTTTTTGGAAACTGTGGACGTCGTGTCCTCCGGTCCAAAGTGGAAAAGAACCCTCCAGACTGTTATAGGTGCAAAGTTCAAAAGCCAGCATCTGTGATGGTATGGTGGTGTATTAGTGCCCAAGGCATGGGCAACTTACACATATCTGAAGGCACCATTAATGCTGAAAGGTACAAACAGGATTTGGAGCAACACATGTTGCCATCCAAGCAACGTCTTTTTCACGGACGCCCCTGGTTATTTCAGCAAGACAATGCCAAGCCACATTCTGCACGTGTTACAACAGCATGGATCCGTAGTAAAAGAGTGCGGGTACTAGACTGGCCTGCCTGTAGTCCAGACCTGTCTCCCATTGAAAATGTGTAGCGCATTATGAAGCGTAAAATATGACAACGGAGACCCCGGACTGTTGAACAACTTAAGCTGTACATCAAGCAAGAATGGGAAAGAATTCCACCTGAAAAGCTTCAAAAATTGGTCTTCTCAGTTCCCAAATATTTACTGAGTGTTGTTAAAAGGAAAGGCAATGTAACACAGTGGTAAAAAGGCCCCTGTGCCAACTTTTTTGCAATGTGTTGCTGCCTTTAAATTCTAAGTTAATGATTATTTGCAAAAAAAAAAAAAGTTTCTCAGTTTGAACATTAAACATCTTGTCTTTGCAGTGTATTCAATTGAATATAAGTTGAAAAGGATTTGCAAATCATTGTATTCTGTTTTTATCTACGATTTACGTAACGTGCCAACTTCACTGGTTTTGGATTTTGTAAGTGATTTTTTGATACAGCAGGTCTGACAGTAATTAGGCCTGGGTATAGCTAGTGGGATTGAACTAAAAAAATGTGTTTAATCACTTAGGGGTCTATTCTCCCATGCGCTTAAGTCGAAAAAAGCGCGTAGCTACGCGCTTTTCAGCCTACGCCTATTCTCCCCTCGACTTAAGTCTGTGCATTACGCGCCTTGAAAGCAGTTACGCGCTTGGGGCGGAGCAAGGCCAAAATCGGGGTGTTTCCGGCCGTTTCTCATGCAAATAACACTTACGCGTATTCTCCCCCTGGCTTACGCGCTTTTTCTGTTAAGCGCTTTTGAGGGCTGTATTAAGGTCCAGCGCCAACATTAGGCGAAATTGAATATTGCGTTTGATGTCGGTTATAGGCCGAATTTTAACATTACTTTTATTTTATTTAACATGGTAAAGGTTGAGACATTTAATATTCGATTGTTCTTCCTTATTTCTAAACTACATTTCTCAAAGCCATGATAATTTATCAAACGAAATCATCACATGATGTTACGCATCAACCTCTTCTCCAATCAGTTAAATTACAAACGCAAAACAATTAATTAATAGTAGTATACATCAGACCATCATTCTACCATGCTCTCAAAATCTAAAGCCAAAATGTCTTGCATTCGCTTGCACTCTTGCGTGATTGGGAAAGAGTAAGAGGAGCGCGCGGAGCTCGAAGACGAACACGCATATATCGGCTTCGTTTGGACATCCTGGGACAAACAAGCATCGAGTGCATCCAGCGCTTTCGCCTGGACCGTGCATGAGGCAATCATCTATCTTTGCCGACTTCTGGATGAACAGCTATCCAGCCGCAGCAATTATCCACAAAACATACCCGTGGTCATCAACGTCAGAACTGTGCTGTCGCTCCTGGCATCTGGGTCGTTCCAGAGAGTGGCTGGTGATGTCATTCACATCACAGGCGTCTGTGTCAAGGTGTCTGACGCAGTTCGTTGGCGCTTCAAGTTCTTCTCCATGCACTTCCACTGCAGAAAGAGTGGATGCCATCCCCTCCTCCTGTGCAGTGAAATGCACAAGGGATGATGGTTGCCCACCACCAGTTGCGTGTACACTTCTCCGGTGTGCAGAGAACCTGGCTTTTACAGCGCCCGGCAGATCTCTCCATTTATGCTTTAAATAGGGGATACTGCGCTCACATCTCCCCACCGAAGCCACATCCAGAACGATTCGCAGCTTAATTCCTCGGATCAGCCTTCATTGCTTGCTTGCCATACAACACCAACATCTGTGAAATTTGGTTTTCGGCTTTGGCTCGACGTCGCCATCATTGTCTTCCATGTTCTATTAACAAATGCGACTGCCCTGTTTGTTCGTGATGATCTAAAAAGTTGTGATATTCTCACGAGTGAGGGGATTGATTTTCTAATTGAGGATATCTGTATTAACTAACTCGAGTCCTAGTAATTTTTTACCATTGGTAATACTGTGTAATTTAATATGTGAATAAAGATATTATTAAATAGGCTACTCTAGATTGAGCCCTACCCTGGCAAATACCAAAGCACTATCCATTTGTTAATCAATTTTAGCCTTTCAAGAATATGGGAATATGCCGACATGGGAAGAATCATTATCAGTAAATGGGATAATTGATTATAATAAAGTATTAGCCACAAGTTCAAGTGAATGTGTCGCTCTAATCAAATAGGATGATAGGTTATGGATATGGAATTCCGTCATTACTGAGGCGGTTTCGGGGTGGGGAGATGACCGCGTGCGGGGTAACGGAACATTCACATTGGCGCGGCGCGTCCGTTGACGGCTACGCCTCCCCATTCATTTGCTCTGGAAGGCGGCGAGCGTGTCCGTAGCCGCGGCGCAATGCATGATGGGAACGGCGCGTCAAATTTTGTGCTTGCGGCGCGTCGAGGAAGCTGGGAAATATTAAGTTTATGGTGTAATGTGAATATAGGCCACTAGATGGCAGTATTTACCTTTTTTTGTTAAGCTCAGACTGGAGTCATGTTAAGACATGTCTGGGGCAAGTCTCAGAAAATTAAAAAAAAGAGGTCTAAATGTGGGTGGGGTCTGCAAAAGAGTATATAAGGAAAAGAATTGAGACAGTAAAGTAGTAGGAGAAATTGCAAGAAGATGACCAGACCTGCCATTCTGTTCAAGACCTATGATGTTTCTTTTGTGGATTTCTTTGCCTGTGTTTGAGCATTTTCTTCATCCAGGACATAACCAAGCCACCCCACCAAAAAGGGACTGTAATTATTTCTGTTTTTTCTTATTTATCAATCTTGGTCTTTAGTTGTAGGTTGTTATTAGTCTTTGTCTTTGTTAAAAATTAAATGTGTTTTAGTTGTTAAAACTGTGTTTGTCATCCCTTGCTGTTGCTGTTGTGTTATAAATGTAATAACAAATTGGGGCCATAACAAATTGGGGGCTCAAGGTCCGGGATAGACCATTGTGTGAGTAATTTATTGAAAATCTAACATTCCAAATTGTGAAATTGTTTTTGTGAATTTTCCTAGATATATATTGACAACAGCAATGGATGATTTCTTGGCATCACCAACCGTAGGGGTTTTGAAGTCTTTTAAAAAGACAGAACTGCTAGAAATTTGCAGACAGTTGGAGCTGACAGAGGTAAAACCAGCCATGCGAAAAGCAAGACTGGCTAGAGAGATAGTTGAATATTACATTGATGAAAATGTGTTTGCACCAGGAGATCTGGAACAGTTTCCAGTGGAAAATCCAAATATAGAAATGGGACTTAAATTAAAAATGCTAGAGATTGAAAGGGAGGAAAGAGAAAAAGAAAGGGAGGAAAAAGAAAAACAAAGAGAATTTGAGAGGGAAGAAAAAGAAAAACAAAGGCAGTTTGAGTTCGAAAAATTAGCAAGAGAAGAAAAACAAAGAGAATTTGAGAGAGAGAAAGAGGAAAGAGCAGAAAGAGAGAGACAGAGACAGAGAGATTTTGAATTAGAGAAATTCGATAGAGAAGAAAGACTCCAAATGGAGCAACTAAAAATTAAAATTGAAACTAAAAATAAATTTTGTGCCAGTCAGGAGGTAAAACTGGTGCCTCCATTTTCAGAAAAGGATGTTGACAACTATTTCCAGTGTTTTGAAAAGGTAGCAAAGAGTTGCCAGTGGCTAAAGGAACACTGGCCTCTGATGTTGCAAACTGTCCTCAAGGGTAAAGCTCAACAAGCCTATTCGGCTTTGTCTGCAGATGATTCCTCTGATTATGAGGTTGTCAAAAAGGTTATTTTGAGAGCTTATGAGTTGGTTCCAGAGGCTTACCGACAGAAATTCAGAGGTCTGAAGAAATCTGAAAATCAGACTTATGTTGAATTTGCTAATGAGAAGCAGGTTTGCTTTGAGCGCTGGTGTACTTCTGTGGAGGTCAAGGATGATTTCAACTCACTAAAAGAGATGGTGTTAGTTGAAGAATTCGAGAACTGTGTTAAGGATGATGTTAAGACCTACCTTAATGAGAAGCAAGCACTGAACTTGCAATCAGCTGCCAAATTTGCAGATGAATATGTTCTCACACATAAGTCCAAATTTCAGTCTAGCAGTAACAATAAATGGTCCCAATTTCAGAAAAAGGGTTACGGTGATACCCAAGATTCCTCACCCAAAGACAAAGACAAATCTGGTGATGGTGCTCAGAAATCCAGTAACAGGTCTGATCAAAGTGTGAAAGCTGACAGTGACAAAAGTGGTCTAGTTTGCAGTTATTGCAAGAAATCTGGTCATGTTACAACTAACTGTTGGTTCCTTAAAGCTAAGAAAGAAAAAGAAAAGGATACCAAACCAAATGCCTTTGTGAAAACAAGGTTAGAAACCCCTGTAGTAGATAACCAATCTGCTAAATTGCCTGCTTGTTGTGGGGCTAAAAAGCCTAATACAGCTGACTTTGTGAGGGAGGAATTTCTTCCATTTGTGTCAGAGGGATTTGTGGCTCTGAATGAGCATACTACTCCTGTCCCCATATATATCCTAAGGGATACCGGAGCTTCTCAGTCACTTTTGTTGATGGACTCCTTGGAGTTACGTGATGAGACCGCTTCAGGGGATTTCATACTTGTACAAGGTATTGAAGGGAGGACTGTATCTGTACCCCTGCGCTCTATATTCTTGAAGTCAGATTTAGTTACAGGACAGGTAAAGGTGGGACTTATGTCAAGTCTACCTATCAAGGGTGTTTCTCTGTTGCTAGGCAATGACCTGGCTGGGGGCAAAGTAGTTCCCCCTGTACATCTTACGTCACAGCCGAGCACTGAAAATGGGGATGAGGACCCATCTCTGTATCTTTCTTGCGCAGTGACTCGTGCTATGGCCAAGAAGGCTAAAGAAGAAGATGTTGTGGTGCCGTCAAGTACATTGAATAGTCAGGACTCAGGTGGTTCGCCTCATGACTCTGATTGGCCTACTATGGTTTCTCCGTTTAAGGACTTATCAGATACTTTTATCAGTTCTCTATTCAGCCAGCCGGATGGGTCTGGTGATTCTGATGTGTCTGGAGACTTGTCTCTGTCCAGAAAGCGGTTGATTGAGGAGCAAACTAATGATCCTGAAATTGGTGTACTAAAGAGGAGAGCCCTTCCTGAAAAAGAAATAGACGCAGTTCCAGTTGGGTATTATCTCAAGGATGGTGTGTTGATGCGGAAGTGGCGCCCTCCTGATATCCCTGCCAATGCAGATTGGGCAGTGGTCAAGCAAATTGTTGTTCCGAAGGTCTATAGGAATGAGATCTTAACAATGGCTCATAGTTTACCTTTAGGAGGTCATCTTGGTGTTAACAAGACTGTTGATAAGATCATGAAACACTTCTTTTGGCCTGGGCTTCGGAAAGACGTTTCCGACTTTTGCAAAACCTGTCACACTTGTCAGGTAGTTGGAAAACACCAGTTAGACCCACCTGTAGCTCCATTGCAGCCTATCCCAGCATTTGGAGAGCCATTCTCTAGGGTCATTGTTGATTGCGTTGGTCCATTACCCAAGACTAGATCTGGAAATCAGTACTTGTTGACAATCATGTGTGCATCCACCAGATTCCCCGAAGCTATACCTCTACGTAACATCAAGGCAACTGCAATCTCGAAGGCTTTGATAAAGTTCTTCACGTTGTTTGGCCTTCCCAGGGAAATTCAGTCAGACCAGGGTAGCAATTTCACTTCAGGATTGCGAGAAGATGACCAGACCTGCCATTCTGTTCAAGACCTATGACGTTTCTTTTGTGGATTTCTTTGCCTGTGTTTGAGCATTTTCTTCATCCAGGACATCACCAAGCCACCCCACCAAAAAGGGACTGTAATTATTTCTGTTTTTTCTTATTTATCAATCTTGGTCTTTAGTTGTAGGTTGTTATTAGTCTTTGTCTTTGTTAAAAATTAAATGTGTTTTAGTTGTTAAAACTGTGTTTGTCATCCCTTGCTGTTGCTGTTGTGTTATAAATGTAATAACAAATTGGGGCCATAACAATGGTTATGAATCCTGCAAACGGAACGCGTATATCCAATCAAGTGGTTGAAGGCAGTGTGTACGTTGTCTTCCAGGAACGTGGGTAACGAAATAATGGTTCCGCTTTTTGCAAGTGATTCGGGAACACAATGGAGGAAAAGCTTATCATCGCCGTGTCCTCTTTTCCTGTTTTATATGACGGTTCCCTGTCTAGTTACAGGGACAATGAGATACGCAACTGCGCATGGAGGAAGGTAGCAGAGATTGTTGGTGTTTCTGGTGGGTTTGAGCATTCTGTCACTGTTAAAAATGAAATAAAATACGGCATTGTGCTGCTCAAATTTGAGACCCGGCGCTCAGCAAAGTCGCGTTTTTTACAGGCCCAGATAGGAGCCCAGACCGGTGCCGTTTTTGCCGAAGATGCAGGATGGCGACTATCTGAACTGTCCTCGTTCTCTGATCCATATCAATGATTAAACTCCATGACAATAACGGAATGCATTTATACACAACTGCAGTCAAAATCCAAGCGGTAAAAACGACAATTGGGTGAATTAATATCGCCGTCAATGAAAACTTGCTTCTGCCAGTTGTCAGCTGCATTTCGCTTCCAGTGACGTCACTAGAAAACTGGACCGCCCAAAGGCGGCAAAACCAAGGGGATAGAAGCGTCTGCAGGCGTTGACGCGCCGCGCCAATGTGAATGTTCCGTTAGAATCCTTGTTAAAGCGTTTCCTTGTCCTTTAGTTGCAAACCTGACATCGGAGTAGTTTTCAAGTGCGCAATTTCTAAATGAGATCATATAAACTGTCTTTGATTGTCTTTGTGTGACTAGAATGTTCCCTTTGTCTTCTTCCCTGTCTTCCTCGGAACAAACAGGCTGGTGTAGGAGGGGCACATTTTCAATGATCTGATTGCGCTGATTGAGAAGCGCTAAATTCTTTATTTATTATTTCATTATCGCGGCAATTTGTTTGTATGCATAGCTTTAATGCCATGGTGGCTAGAGTAAGAAATAACAAGTGTTCGTCACTAACATATTCCCCGCCGCCGCAATTTTATGTGTCCGTACGGACGGAGCCCAATGCTATATCCCCCGCTTCGCGCTAATCGCGCGGCGGGGGATAAATGAAGAGATGTCTGAATTACGTCTTGTAATTGGTACGGCCTACTATTACAGCGGCATATAAAGCCTCGTATCTTCACAATGACAAACTTCACAGGAAAATAAATATGAAATAAAATAATATTAATAATAATTATAGTAATATAAATGGATAAGTATAGTTTAAAATAAAAATGTTTAATTTTGCATGAAAGAATAGTGGACATACGAGTTTTCGTTTCTTATCAGTTTGAAGATACGAGGTTTTATCAGCAGGCCGACGATATTCAAATTTAAAGTCTGTTTTGCGTTTTCATGGTTAATCAGAAAATCCTTTTTCCATGTTTTCCTGATAGCCATAATCAATGTGCTTTGTACAGAGTCTGCCTCTCTTTTGGATCAGTCACACCTCTTTCATAAGGCCGCCTACATTCTGAAGTTAAGCGCTGTGGGCGTGATCGAAGCGAGTTGGGGAGAATACGCGTAACTCAAATGTGCTTAACTCGAAGCGCGTAAAAAAAGACTTACGCGCTAATGGGAGAATAGACCCCTTAATGATTTTACCTGGGGCGGGGGATTACTCTTTCACTTACAGCCAGGAAGGTTTGGACATTTTTTTCCCTTAATGAATGAAATCATTTAAAATCTGCATTTTGTATTTACTCAGGTTAGCTTGGTCAAATATTAAAATTTGTTTTGAGAGCTGAAGCATTTAAGTGTGACAAATATGCAAAAAAATTAGAAATCGGGAAGGGGCAAATACTTTTTCACAGCACTGTATTTCCTAATTTGACTCAAACTGAGTTTTTCCAAACTGTATATTTACTGCTCCGCCTATCAGTTTATTTAGTGAGTAGTAAAACTTGTTTTGTGAAAGCTTTTGGTGACATTGGGACCAGACCAGCATTTTGTTATTCATGTTGGTAGAGTATTGGCAAATCTGTGTCACACTTTGTAATTGTTGTACATGTTGTAGCAGCCACCCAGCAGCCGGCAGACACCTGGTACGCCTCTCTCTCCAATGGATCCCATGAGTACCCTCTCCAACTTTGAATCTGACATGGAACCTGATGGCCAGGGCAGTTACTCGCTATTCCCTGCTCTGGATAACATGTCCAGCCTGTCCGGCACGTCAGAGACTCTGGAAGCGTATGTATTCTGAACATTCTGAACTGTGGATGCACCATGTTGTATGTCGATTTTAGAATTCCGATGGGTTTGCCGTGGGTATGTTGCTGTATTGCTATGCGCTTCAGCTGTTATATGCATTACTCTTCCTGCAGTTAAGGGGAATTCAAGGGTGGATGTTCAGGAAATTTCTTGTTGCACATTGAGTAACCAAGGCTGAAGTTTTTGTTGTGCCTCCAAAGTTGAGGTCGTTCCACAAACAAGTGATTTAAATAACCATAAGTGTTGTCTTCTCTTTTATTTAAAATTGCAAACGAATTGTAGCTTGCTGGATTCATAAGATTGAGTGCTGCAATGTTCTTATCAAAATAAAGCAATAATAGAATGGGTGCATGCTGGAAAAATGATCCTTCAACACAGTGAACTGGTTACTCTCCCTCATGTGGACCTCGCTCTCGCTGCATTTATTAATAGGTTCGAGGCAGCCTGAAAAAAAGCCATTGACAAAATTTTGCACTCAGTCGCGAGAATAATTTTTCTCACAAAGAACAATGCATTAATTTTGTTTGTTCATTATAAGAGTCAGTCTCTGTGCTGCTTATTTGATAGCCAATGCTGACTGAAAAGAACAAGAGGGCTGTATTTTACATGATATTTTCTCCGAACTGCCAAGCTTTCCTCATTGGGTTTTTTTTTCTTTTTCTTTGCCGCTGTGGCCAGGGGCATCAGTGTGTGCCTCTGTAATATCAAAAAGAGTAAAGAAAGTTAACTAGGCTGTCCAGGATTAGTGCAGGTGTGTAAGGCTAAATGAAATAATTCTAAATGGAAAAGGTAGCCCGCACTCTGCAAAACAAATGGAAGAGGCACAAAGATGCAAAAAAAATGTGGCTATAATTAACCCATGTGAAAAGGTGATTCAAACAAAAAGTGCTCAAACAAAAAAAAAAACGTTTCAGCTCAAGCAGCCTTCTTCAGCCCTGCCAACTGGTGTTTCTTCAGTGGTTAAATAAGCAGCACAAAGTGGCAGCAGTCCATAGCAGCAGGTCTCAATCATTTGTCAATAAACAGTCAAACAGAAAATCAATTAAGCCACTGGCCAAATCATAATATGCAGTAACGTACCTTGTGATGTTCTCTGAGAACTGAGAGGAGAGGATGCTGGCGTTGATTGTTCGCCTCTTCTCCACCTCGGGCTTTAAATCGGGCTTTTAACAGATTCTATGATAATTTTTATTAATGACTTTTAATGGACTTCCTGCTAACTTTTCTCATTTTAAACAGTTATAAAATACCGTAATTTTTAGTCTTGTAAATCGAAGTGGCATGCTGCTTGAGCCTGCTACAGGATATCTAAATGTCTGGGTGGTTGAACAACTTACCTGCTACCACCTGGAGTTGGAAGCTATTGCTGTTTTCCCGGCTTAGAACTACCTTGCCTGGCTGCTTAATCGCAATGCTGGTGGCCCTCCATTAAACTGTGGAGTGATGGTTTGGCTCAGTTTGGAAACGCCATTGTCTCTCTGAAGAAACTCCAACCGGCTTACTAGCTTACTAGCTAGCTTTGGACTTCTCCTGCGGTGCTCGGAGCAAAATGCTGAAATACTCCATTTCCCAGTTGCCTGTAAATATCGGGCCTTCCCTCCACCCTGTACTCCAGCCATAAAACAACTTGGGCTTAAGCGTTGGCCGCAGTATATCCACAGAAGTTCCTGTTTGTTTGTTTTGCTCCAGAGTTGCTGGATAGCTCACTCAGTTAAGGCACTATGTTGCAGTGCAGAAGTGACTATCATGTCGCTGGTTCGAGCCCCGGTCGTGCCAACCGGCAGTGGTCGGCAGCTTTTCCAGAGTAGCGCACAATTAGTTATTGCGCTACAGGGTTTCAAATTGGGAAGGGACTGTTGGGAAAGGGAAATAAATAGCTTTGTTCGTTGCTCAAGCGCCTCGTATTGGCCAGATGTGCGCTTGTCAGGAAGATTCTTGGTCTGTTCATGTCCAGGTATCCTCTGCTCCGTTCTGAACTTGCAAAGATTCAAACAATGCGTGTATTCAGAGGAGAGCCGTGAACTGTCTTCACTCTCCTGAATTGGCATCAAGGGGTCCCAAACAAGCAAGCCTTGTACATGGTTCACCAATTGGGCATTCCAGATTCAGGTGGGATTGGAGATGCCAAATTTAAAAAAAAAAACAAAAACATTTTTTTTTCCTCCAACACGGTGCCACTACTATCTGGTCTCCGGCTGCATGCATCGCACACTAGTGATGTTATCAGGACACCGGCGCACCTGGGATATGTAGTAGTCAATCGTCTGTTAGAGCCTCAAGTGCTGCTGGGTTTAATGCAAAACCTGGCATGGATCACAGCGTCTTGCGGAGTATACAGAGACATTCACCAACCCTCCCCTCCGCCACCATGGAATTATTTAATTCACAATCCCTCACCAATAAGTCTCACCTCATATGTGATCAGGTATTAGATAAAAAACTGGATTTTATGTTTCTTGTTGAAACATGGCACAAAAATGGGGACCAAGATCAAAATATAAATTTGGAAATATAGCAAAATAGGTCTCCTTTAAGTCTCAAAAATTGGGAGAATGGGAGACCCTTCTTTGAAGAGGCAGATGAAAACTGGAAGCATGGAGGATACTGTTCTTATCTGTGGGTTTTGTGTTGACTAGAGGGTGGTAGAGATCTGGTTGTTTTGAACACGTCCAGGAAAGAAACTCCATGGGTGCCTTGGCCACGCCCTGTAAACAGCCGCACCCACGGCACATTTCACCGAAATGCAAGAAAATCGGTACACATATATAATGCCCAGACGCACAAAAAAAAAGTCTCATGGAGCCGTAGCCTAAACCCAACAGTGAGTAGGCCATTTTTGGCATTTTGCAGGCTTTGTATTTTAACGAACTCCTCTGACAGAATTTATCAGATCAATTTCAAAATCGGTGTGTGTCATCCAGACTGGTTTCTGACCAAAAGATCAAAAGATCCAGTCATCGTTGAATGGCATGGCGGTGGCGTGACGTCAAATTTCCAGTATTCGCCACGAAACAGGAATATTCTGTAACTTCAATCTATATTGTCTAATCAGCCCAAAACTTAACAAGTTTCATAAGAGTCACGCCCTGAATACGTCTACATGACTAGATCCCTTAATATTCATAGTGCTCCCTGGTTGTAACAGGAAATGACCTTTTTTTTTTTTTTTACTCCACCATGTACTGATCCAACAAAGATGACCCCACAAACTTTTTTTATTGATCAAAGCTACAGAAATCAAATACATTTTAATGTCTCACCTTATTATGTTTTCAAATCAACTGAACTTAATAGATACTAATCAAAGCTACTGAAGCCAACTGCTTACGTATGTGTGAGCTGCTCATACATGTGTGAACTGCTTGTGTGTGTGTGTGTGTGTGTGTGTGTGTGTGTGTGTGTGTGTGTGTGTGTGTGTGTGTGTATTACTGCTGCTCACATTATATGGTTACTAATTATGATTATTGATCACGGTTATGAATTATGATTTTTGTTTCACCGATGAATTTAATGAGAAATATTCAAATATAATCCTCAACACATCCAGCTAGTTTCTCCTTATAGGGTGGCGTATTGAAGCTGTCATTACCAGCAGTGGCTTTTCTTCTTTGTATCAAATAAATTTCAATAAGTGTGTTCAATACTTTTCCCCTGTGTGATTCTGCTTTATTATGCGTAACTTCAAGGAGGAGACCGCACCACTGCAGTACTTTGCACTTTCTTGAAGCTCTAAAATGCATAGTTTTATAAATTTTTATTTGGTAATGATCCAGTGCGACACATTTTAAAATCGGTGAGTCTTCAAATCGGCATCATTATCTGGGGGCAGACATTTTTACTTGGGGAATCTAAGGCTGCGTTCAGAATGCACACTTGTCCACTCGCTCACTCACTCTCTATATTGTTTTCACTGTAGAACATACACTCACCCTCTGTAGAGGGCACTATGCAGTGAATGTTTCGAACGTATTATCCAATCAAACGCCACTGCCATGGTGCTTGTGGCGCCAGTTATTTTCGTTTGTGACGTCATTTGTTCTCTTTCCTTTCATCCTGGTCATGGAGTTGTTTAGAGAGCCTTCTGTAAGCTCTCCCTTTGCAGCTTAACTAAGCCCGCAAGCTGTTTAAGCTGGCCTGATTAACAGTCAAACAATTTATCTCCTGAGCGACCAAGACCAATACATGACCTATAATTAGAATTGATGATGAAAAAATGAATTCCTATTGCCTTATGTTTATTTTATTTAAGAAGGGACAATGCACATTAATTAACATGATCACTTAAGTCACGTAAATGTGCCAGATTTAGCCATACTAGCTAATTACCTGTCTCCCCCCTAGGGGGGGGAGCCATGTTAAGCAATGATCATGTCTATGTGTGTGTGTGTGTGTGTTTCTGTCACTCTGTCTGTCAGCCCGTGGCCATTACCTGGCCTCCCCCTAGGGGGAGCCAGGTTAAGCAATGATCATGTTACAAGGACAGTTTGCTAGCTAGCTGCCCGGGATAAACTATGCCATGCCACGGGGACCAGCGCATTGTTCATCTGTCCTCTTATTAAAATGGAGGCCACTGCGGCTCGTAGGCCTATTTGCTTGATGCCTGAGGAGCCTGTATTGTCGTGTATTATATTGTCTTCTATGTCTGCTTAGGTAATTTTTGTATTATTTTTGCGAAATGAACATTACGTAGAATTTCTGTGAACGTTTCTGCTGTATGTAATTATTTCGTTTTTAGTGTGTAGCTAGCATGCAATGCCGGGGTGGCCGCTGGGAGGGCCGGGAGCTTTCCCGGTAGGCCGGGCAGCTCTTTATTCACTTTGGGCCGGCCTCCTGACATTAAATTTCAGATCGCCAGCCTTTATGCTGTGGCGGCCATACCTCTTTATAGAAACTGCATTTGCAACGGTCTATTACCATACACTAGAGTAGAGATACGTTTTAGTAACAAATATGTTTTTTTTTATATATACCTGATCAACATCGTCAAATACTCACCCATGGTGACTCAAGATGCAATGTAAATCTTAATTCATGATGTGGTAGGCCTAGCTACATTGTCCAATGCATTTTAATAAATTGTTACAAAAATAAATTGTTTATTAAGGCATGTAAAAAGCGATCAAAACATAGCCTATAGGCCTACTATATATTTTGCTTGTTTTGCTCTCAGAAGTTAGGCTACAGTGGAACAAGGAATGATGAGAATGGGAGCTGGATTGTCCAATCATAGCCTTTCTGCCACTCGACGTGCATGATCGGCAAGCGTGTTCTGTGCGTGCGCGGGAGTGATTCTCGGGTTATGCGTAGTTGCACCTGAGAGGTGCGTTGTGGATGGCGGGCAAAAAGAGGCCAGGAGGGGCCGCAAAGGCCGGGATTAAAAAAAGAAATGCTCTAGAAGAAGATGCTTCCAAATTTGTGAAGCTGACAGATCTATTTTCCCAAGGACAGAGCCACTTTTCATCTGGTAAAGAGATATGGTTAACGTTTGCAAAGCTATAAGATATGATATAGGCTAGAAGTTTGGAAATCTAAAACCTGTTCTTATAAGCACAGTGCAGCCTAGGCTAAAATTCAATCTCCTTCAGTGACTGTTCGTCGGCCGTAAGAAAGGGAAGCCAAAACCTCGCCCTTCAAAGCATAATGACTTAAACCTTTCGTAGTTTACTTTCCTTGATCAGCAGGTGCTTATACCAATTGGTAGAGGGACAGTCAAATTTATTTTTGATAGCAAATGAGGTCTTCAAGTACGTCTTTATTAATTAGTTTGCGAGGCTTCTTTCGCAACAAGCCACGAGAGTCCGTTTTCTACAATCGTAATTCAGTGGCGTAGCCAGCGGGGGTGCTGAGACACGTTCCTTTTTGACTGCAATTAGTAGTTCTCAATCATTTTCTTTTATTGACGCGTTTTCCAATTATCGTAATTGGCAATCGAAGACACGGTTTCTCTCCGTATGCGATCTAACAGCGATTAAATCATGGGCTAAATTCAGTCCAGTTGCGGAACACGAACAGAGAATTGGATTGCAAAAAACTTCCGTTTAAAACAATTATTAGCCCTGACCTGTTCTCTGTCATTTTCATAATTAACAGAGGGTTCACTCCGAGCGCACTCCACATTTAACAGGTGCGGCTTGTTCTCCCCGATCAGGAACAGGTCAGGAGTAATAATTGTTCTAAATGGAAGTTTTCTGCAATCCAATTCTCTGTTCTTGTTCCGCAACTGGACAACTTTGCAGTCTACTTTTAACATATTTTAGGGTTGAAAAACTCCTTTCACATGCAACCTGTGTGCTTGAAAGTGTCAAAAGAAACTGGTATGCCATACCAATGAAATGGTAGGCATCGGTGAAGAGGTTGTACTGTGAGAGAATGAGGTAGACACAGATGGGGCAGTTTTTGCAAGAAGAACAGGTCCTGCTTTGAAGTTCAAACTCCATCTCTGCGAGTCCACCATCCTCCTTATCTGCCTCTGTCTCCTCACTTCCTATCCTAACCACATAACCCTCCAGAGGGACTTTCTTAAGCTGCACCCACTGAGATGCCACACTGCGGCTGTTGATGCTTTGAATCAGGTACTGTCTGATCAGGTACTGGCATAGGCCTGTTGTACGACCCAAAAACAGAGAGAGTCTGCAAGGAACCCAAATATAGCTTTCTTTTATTTCAAATTATTTATTCAATATTTTGTAACATTTGATTTCATTGCTTATATGAAAGACTATTCTTTTCAACTTGTACATTTCTGAGTTTTGTATTAGGGAGTTTCCAGTTGGAAATGTGGACTGCAGTTTGAACTTTCACACAAAGATTTATGTTGTATAGGTCACTAGGCTACATTATGCACTTTTTAGTTAATTAACAAATTCAACAGAATGTTTAAGTGAAGTGTTACTCCATTAGTAATCAACAAAGACCCAATAAAAAGGGACAGAAAATATTAAGTTGATCAATTACGCTTCATTTAATAAAATGCCTCCACCGTAAAAAGTGGGCCGGTTTATGCATGAAATTCCCGGGCTGAAAAATGATCCCACGCCGACCCTGCTAACATGCTAGCTAGCTACATGGAGCTCCGTGTTTTGACACGGACCCCTGCGAACCATAATCGCGATGCATTTTCATAAAACAGTATGCTAGTTTGCATTAAATAATTGTTTCCTAATTGTATGAGATTTGTCGGTTGTGATGTTACGATTGAATTTGTGCTTTTATTTATATTTGCATTGCATTATTCCGCATACTTTCGCTGCATACTGCCCGTTTTTCGTTGGCAGACAAAGTGATCGCGTTGATACGGATCTTGCATAGAATTGCATATAGCACACGGGGTCCGCTTTCCAGCCAGCTGGGCTTGCTGAAATCACAGATTTTTTTAAATTATTTTTTTTAAAGATGGTATAACGTGTTCTATCGTCTTCTGTGTCTAGTTAGCATTTTGTTTTACCTAGCTGGACACAGCTAAGCATTTTTGTGGTCATTTGTGCAGTATGAATGAATTTGACTTATATTACAAGGAGAGTTAGCTAGCTAGCTAGCTGCCCGGGATAAACTACGCCATGCCTCGGGGACCAGCGCAGTTCACCGCTCTTCGTATTAAAATGGAGGCCGCTGCGGCTTGTAGGCCTATTTGCTTGATTCGTGAGGAGCCTGGATTGTCGTTTATTATATTGTTTTCTATGTCTGCTTAGGTTGTCTTTGTATTATTTTTGCGAAATGAACATTTCGTAAAATTTCTGTTAACGTTTGTGCTGTATGTATGATCGTGTCTGTGTGTGTGTGTGTGTGTGTGTGTGTGTGTGTGTCTGTCACTCACTCTGTCTGTCAGCCCTGTCTGTCAGCCTGTGGCAAGGGCCAGGTCTGCTATCTCTGATTGCCTTGTTTTCATCTGTAGTCCCTAGCAGGTTGATGGCATATACATATACATATACATGAACAACATTAAAATTGCATACAGAAGTACAAAAGCACAGAGAAAGCAAAATGCTGGCATGTCCATAGAAAGGCACATATGTAGAGAGCACATAGCTCAAAGCAAATACACAACCACAGACTAAAACACATAAGGCACATAGCAGAAACCGCAAAATCTGAAGCCAATTAATAAAATTATCTCACCATATAGCAAAAAACATTAAAACAAATTTATTGAATTGATATTGCATTGTAATCCAAAACTTTCGCTGAGTTTGCCGCATTTATTTTCGCCGTCCTTTGGATTGTCACACAGCTGTGCCTTACAGCGCCTTTTTGCCACAACAACATTCAGAATATAGAACGGATTCTCATAGCCTTGCAAATCTGTTCCGCTTAACCAGCAACACAAGCACTGAAATTATAAAGACATTTTACGTTATCATTCATGCTCAGAAGAAGACTCCTCATAATTTTGTGGTGCAATGCGTAGCAATGCTGTCAAAAGTAAATTAGACTGTCCTCAGTTTTTACTTATTAGTCTGAGCAACTGTGGCTAATCGGGAGATATAAACGGTGACAGGTTTAGGCTATTCAGCATTTTAAAGGTGAAGTTTCCCAAGATCAAATTCAAAATCAGAAGATTCCCCAAGTAAAAATGTCTGCCCCCTGATATTGAAGCCAATTTGAAGACTCGTTGGTGTAAAAATGCGTTGCACTGGATAATTATCAAATTAAAATGCGCATTTTAGAAACTTCAAGAATTCTACTTTCTGCTGAAATATACTTTACCGAAGTGCGGCCTCCTCATTAAATTTATGCACTTATTTGTTTTGATTTCTTTGTATGTGTGGATGACTTGGGTTGTTACTGACACCTGCTGAAAATTTCATGGCAATAGCCTCATTAAAAATATAATTACTGGGAAAAATGTTGACTCTTTCAATATGTAGCTTAGCGAAAATTCAAGCAGGAAGACCATCTCCCTGCACATGGGTCGTAAGTCTCCAGCATAGATTCCAGCTTGTCCCTTTAATTACACTGGCCTGTTATTAACCAATCAGAGTCTTACACCACGTCACTAGTTCAATCACCTGCTTGCCGTCAACCTTAAAAGTTTGCTCTATCCCTGCAGTCATTCAGCTGTCGACCAGTTTTGATGCGCTCTGCAACCCTCCTCCTCCCCAGCACCATCCTCTGAAAAATGCCCAGACCCTGAGTCCTGGACCGTCCAAGCCCTGTCCTTCCATGAGCACTGGCTGCTGCTGTCCTGATCCAGTTCAGCTCCATCCCCGACATGCAACTTCTGGAGCTAATGATGCCACTATTTAGATGGACTTTAAAATGGCAATCAAGTTCAATTATTCTACTAGTACTTTATTTTATTATTAATTAGCAAGCCCGTGGAGGTTGGGCTTCTCCACTTCTGCTGGGTTCCTCCTGAGATTTTTTCTCACCACTGTTTGAGGATTTTTCTCCCTACTGGGAGTTTTTTGCCTCATTGCTGTAGCGGGGAATAGGCTGGGCACTGCCCCTTCATTCTTTTATTTAATGTTTAAATGTAGAGCGTCTTCGCAACAGTCTCTGTGAAAAGCACTATATCAAATTAATTGAATTGAATTCTACCAGCTTCATGATCAAGTCGGACATCAGGAATTGTTCCAGCAGTAGTTTCTAACCACCACCGCCACCAGTGTTTAGGTCCCGGGGGTAATTTTATAACTCATACAGTGGGGAAAACAAGTATTTGATCCCTTGCTGATTTTGTTGGTTTGGCCTCTAATAAAGACTTGATCAGTCTATAATATTAATGGTAGGTGTAGTCTAACATGCTGAGACAGAATATCACAGAGAAAATCAAGAAATCGACTTAAAAGAATTTGTATTTATTAATTTGCATTTTATTGAGGAAAATAAGTATTTGTACCCTCTTGCGAAAAAAGGACTTAGTACTTTGTGGCAAACCCCTTGTTAGCGAGCACAGAGGTCAGACGTATTTTGTGGTTGATGACCAGGTTTCTGCACATATTAGGAGGAATTTTGGTCCACTCTTCTTTGCAAATGACCTCTAAATCATCAAGATTCTGCGGCTGTCGCTTGGCAACGCTGAGCTTCAGCTCTCTCCATAGATTTTCTATAGGATTCATGTGCGGAGACTGGCTGGGCCACTCCATGACCTTGATATGTCTCTTCTTCAGCCATTCCTTGTTTGCCTTGGCTGTATGCTTAGGGTCATTATCCTGCTGGAAGACCCATCTACGACCCATTTTAAGCTTCCTGGCTGCGGGAAGGAGGTTTTCACTCAGGATTTTACGGTACATGGCTCCGTCCATCCTCCCATTGATACAGTGAAGTAGCCCTGTGCCGTGTGCAGAAAAACACCTCCAAAGCATAATGTTACCACCTCCATGCTTGACAGTGGGGATGGTGTTCTTGGGGTCATAAGCAGTATGTTTTTTCCTCCAGACACGGCGGATTGAATTGATACCAAAGAGCTCAATTTTGGTCTCATCTGACCATAACACCTTCTCCCAGTCACTCTCCAGGTCATTCCGATGTTCATTGGCAAAGTTCAGGCAGGCCTGCACATGTGCTTTCTTAATCTGGGGTACTTTGCGAGCACTGCAAGATGTTAGACCATTGCGGTGTTAAGTGTTACCAACTGTTTGCTTTGTGACTGTTATCCCAGCTGCTTTAAGATCATCCACTAACTCTGCCCGTGTTGTATTCGGTCTATCTCTCACTGTTCTCATGATCCTGGAAACCCCAGAGGTGAGATCTTGTTTGGAGCCCCAGACCTAGGTCGATTGATGATCATGTCGTGAGTCTTGTACTTGCGCACAATTGCACCAACAGTTGTCACCTTAACACCCAGCTTCTTGCTAATTAATTTGTAGCCCATATCGGTCTTGTGCAGGTCTACAATCTTCTCCCTTCAATCCACAGAAAGGTCTTTAGTCTTTCCCATGTTGGAAAGTTTAGAGTCTGACAAACTGATTGATTCTGTGGCCAGGTGGCTTTTATACAAGTCATTAGTGATATCAGGTGTCTTCAATTTAGGTGACAAGGTAATTTGGAGAGTCTACCTTGCCTGTATTAACTAGAACTCTTGATGGATACTAGGGGATCAAATACTTCTTTTTCTCAATAAAATACAAATCAATTAATATTGATCTTAAAAAGTTATTTTCTGAATTTTCTTTTTGATATTCTATCTCCACATATTAGAATACACCTGCCATTAAAATTACAGACTGATCAAGTCTTTTTAGTGGGTAAACCAACAAAATCAGCAAGGGATCAAATACTTGTTTTCCCCACTGTATAGAGCATATAATCGACAATCATAAACAACGTTATATAAATTATTTCTTGTTGGGGTCTAACCGCCAAAGATCTTGCTCTGTGTTATTTAATAAACGTTATTATTATCATTTACAAATCACCACGTTGTTCTAATCTTTCCTGATTGAAATTTATTTTCCCTGCCAGACTACTCCTCTTGAAACACATATTGGCCTCTCATTTACTTCATTTTATTTTGAGACAAATTGGCCAATAAAAACAGTTTTTTGGCTCTTTCTTAGGATAACGCGTCATACTACATCGCCAATAGAGTGAAAAACGGTAGAATCATATTTTGAGTACTGTACCCTTTATGTTTTTGTAATATCGTGATGTAATACCGTCGCTGCAAAAAGGAAAAAAAAAAAATCTATATATATTGTGATATAAATCTTAGGCCATGTCGCTAACCCCTAGTTCGAGGTGAAAGATACTTTTGCCTTTTCTGTGTCCAACCAAATCTTTCACTTGGACAGTGTATTCTGAACATTTGGCATATTTCTTAAAAGGAAAGTGTATATTTGATTATTGCTCAAAGGGGAAAAAAAAATTCACGCAGAGGATTATCATCACAGATTATAATAATCGTATAATAATAATCGTTACGTAGAGGTATGGCTTCGGGGAATCTGGTAGATGCACACATGATTGTCAACAAGTACTGATTTCCAGATCTAGTCTTGGGTAATGGACCAACACAATCAACAATGACCTTCGAGAATGGCTCCCCAAATGCTGGGATAGGCTGCAATGGAGCTACAGGTGGGTCTTACTGGTGCTTTCCAACTACCTTACAAGTGTGACAGGTTTTGCAAAAGTTGGAAACGTCTTTCCGAAGCCCAGGCCAAAAGAAGTGTTTCATGATCTTATCAACAGTCTTGTTAACACCAAGATGACCTCCTAAAGGTAAACATTGTTAAGCCATTGTTAAGATCTCATTCCTGTAGACCTTCGGAACAACAATTTGCCTGACCACTGCCCAATCTGCATTGGCAGGGATATCAGGAGGGCGCCACTTCCGCATCAACACACCATCCTTGAGATAATACCCAACTGGAACTGCGTCTATTTCTTTATCAGGAAGGGCTCTCCTCTTTAGTACACAAATTTCAGGATCATTAGTTTGCTCCTCAATCAACCGCTTTCTGGACAGAGACAAGTCTCCAGACACATCAGAATCACCAGACCCATCCGGCTGGCTGAATAGAGAACTGATAAAAGTATCTGATAAGTCCTCAAACGGAGAAACCATAGTAGGCCAATCAGAGTCATGAGGCGAACCACCTGAGTCCTGACTATTCAATGTACTGGACGGCACCACATCATCTTCTTCTTTAGCCTTCTTGGCCATAGCACGAGTCACTGCGCAAGAAGGATACAGAGATGGGTCCTCATCCCCATCTTCAGTGCTCGGCTGTGAAGTAAGATGTACAGGGGGAACTACTTTGCCCCCAGCCAGGTCATTGCCTAGCAACAGAGAAACACCCTTTATAGGTAGACTTGACATAAGTCCCACCTTCACCTGTCCTGTAACTAAATCTGACTTCAAGAATATAGAGCGCAGGGGTACAGATACAGTCCTCCCTTCAATACCTTGTACAAGTATGAAATCCCCTGAAGCGGTCTCATCACGTAACTCCAAAGAGTCCATCAACAAAAGTGACTGAGAAGCTCAGGTATCCCTTAGGATATATATGGGGACAGGAGTATTATGCTTATTCAGAGCCACAAATCCCTCTGACACAAATGGAAGAAATTCCTCCCTCAAGAAGTCAGCAGTATCAGGCTTTTTAGCCCCACAAGAAGCAGGTAATTTAGCAGATCGGTAATCTACAACAGGGGTTTCTAACCTTGTTTTCACAAAGGCATTTGGTTTGGTATCCTTCTCTTTTTCTTTCTTAGCCTTTAGGAACCAACAGTTAGTTGTTACATGACCAGATTTCTTGCAATAACTGCAAACTAGACCACTTTTGTCACTGTCAGCTTTCACACTTTGATCAGACCTGTTACTGGATTTCTGAGCACCATCACCAGATTTGTCTTTGTCTTTGGGTGAGGAATCTTGGGTATCACCGTAACCCTTTTTCTGAAATTGGGACCATCTATTGTTACTGCTAGACTGAAATTTGGACTTGTGTGAGAACATATTCATCTGCAAATTTGGCAGCTGATTGCAAATTCAGTGCTTGCTTCTCATTAAGGTAGGTCTTAATATCATCCTTAACACAGTTCTTGAATTCTTCAACTAACACCATCTCTTTTAGTGAGTTGAAATCATCCTTGACCTCCATAGAAGTACACTAGCGCTCAAAGCAAACCTGCTTCTCATTAGCAAATTCAACATAAGTCTGATTTTCAGATTTCTTCAGACCTCTGAATTTCTGTCGGTAAGCCTCTGGAACCAACTCATAAGCTCTCAAAATAACCTTTTTGACAACCTCATAATCAGAGGAATCATCTGCAGACAGAGCCGAATAGGCTTGTTGAGCTTTACCCTTGAGGACAGTTTGCAACATCAGAGGCCAGTGTTCCTTTGGCCACTGGCAACTCTTTGCTACCTTTTCAAAACACTGGAAATAGTTGTCAACATCCTTTTCTGAAAATGGAGGCACCAGTTTTACCTCCTGGCTAGCACAAAATTTATTTTCAGTTGCAATTTTTATTTTTAGTTGCTCCATTTGGAGTCTCTCTTCTCTATCGAATTTCTCTAATTCAAAATCTCTCTGTCTTGCAAATTTTTCTAACTCAAATTCTCTGTTTTTCTTTTTCTTCCCTTTCTTTCTCTCTTTCTTCCCTCTCAAATTCTCTTTCTTTTTCCTCCCTTTCTTTTTCTCTTTCCTCCCTTTCTTTCTCTCTTTCCTCCCGTTCAATCTCTAGCATTTTTAATTTAAGTTCCATTTCTATATTTGGATTTTCCACTGGAAACTGTTCCAGATCTCCTGGTGCAAACACATTTTCATCAATGTAATATTCAACTATCTCTCTAGCCAGTCTTGCTTTTCGCATGGCTGGTTTTACCTCTGTCAGCTCCAACTGTCTGCAAATTTCTAGCAGTTCTGTCTTTTTAAAAGACTTCAAAACCTCAACGGTTGGTGATGCAAAGAAATCATCCATTGCTGTTGATCTGTCAATATTTTTAGGAAAATTCACAAAAACAATTTTACAATTTGAAATGTTAGATTTTCAATAAATTACTCACACAATGGTCTATCCCGGACGAGCCCCCAATTTGTTATGGCCCCAATTTGTTATTACAATTTACTACACAACAGCAACAGCAAGGGATGACAGACACAATTTAAAACTTAAACAAATTTAATTAACAGACAAAGACTAACACTAACCTACAACTAAAGACCAAGATTGAATAAACACAAAAAAACAGAAATATTTACAGTCCCTTTTGTTGGGGTGGCTTGGTGATGTCCTGGGTAAGGAAAAAAAAAAATGCTCTAACACAGGCAAAAATCCACAAAAGAAACTTCACAGGTCTTGAACAGAAATGACAGGTCTGGTCACATGTATCCTTCTCCTTGCAATTTCTCCTACTACTTTACTGTCTCAATTCTTTTCCTTATATACTCTTTTGCAGACCCCACCCACATTTAAACCTCTTTTCTTTTACTTTTCGGGGACTTGCCCCAGACATGTCCAGGACATGTCTAAACATAGCTCCAGTCTGAGCTGAATAAAAAAAAAGGGTAAATACTGCCATCCAGTGGCCTATATTCACATTACAATAACAATTGAAGAAATTATAGATCCACTAACTCATATATGCAATTTATCATTCCCAACCGGTACATTCCCAGATAAAATGAAAATTGCCAAGGTTATCCCAGTATACAAAGCAAATGACAAACATCTTCATACTAATTATCGGCCGATATCACTCCTTTCCCAATTCTCAAAAATACTTGAAAAACTTTTTGCTGCAAGGTTGGACAATTTTATTGAACAAAACAATTTATTAATGGACAGTCAGTATGGGTTCAGGTCAGCCAGATCAACCTCAATGGCTTTAATGGAGTTGGTTGAGGAATTAACGAGTTGTATCGAAAATAAAAAATATGCCGTGGGAATATTTATTGATCTTGCAAAAGCATTTGATACAATAGACCATGAAATTCTACTTGAAAAAAATGGAGTGCTATGGTATCAGAGGTTTAGCTTTTGACTGGTTGAAAAGTTATATTGTAAACAGGCAACAATTGTGTGCAGATGGGCCAACACAAATCAAAGTGCCTCAATATTACTTGTGGGGTCCCACAGGGCTCAGTACTGGCTCCCAAATTGTTTATTTTATATATCAATGACATTTGCAAAATATCAGATTTGCTAAAATTTGTTATTTTTGCTGATGATACAAATATATTTTGTTCTGGAACAGATTTAAATCAGTTATTAGAGGTGGTCACAAAAGAAATGGGTACAATTAAATTCTGGTTTGATAAAAACAAATTGTCCTTAAACTTGAACAACACAAAATACATGTCGTTTGGTTAGCGTAGTATAAATACAGAGGTACAAGTCAAAATGAATAAGGAAATGATAGAAAGGGTTGATGAATATAAGTTTCTGGGTGTTGTATTAGACCATAAGCTTGGTTGGAAATCTCATGTTAAATATCTGTGCTCCAAGATCTGTAAAAGGGTTGGGATATTATGGAAAACTAGACATGTGCTAAACCAAAAAACACTGTCCAAGTGTCCATGCTGTATAACACACTCATTCTACCATATCTCAGCTACTGTGTGGAAGTCTGGGGTAATACTGTCAGGAGCAACTTACAAAAAATATGCACACTGCAAAAAAGGGCAGTAAGGTTAATGAATAATGTGGGTTACCAAGAACACACAAATGTACTGTTTTTAAAATCAAACATTCTGAAATTCATGGATCTAATAAAATTTAAAACTCTACAAATCATATTTAAAGCAAGACACAATCTACTCCCAAGAAACATTCAAAAATTATTCAGTGACTGAGGGGCGAGATATGAGCTGAGAGGGAAATTACATCTGAAACAAGCTTGTGTCCGCACGACACAAAAAAGTATGTGCATATCAGTTTGTGGGGTGATCCTGTGGAATAGCCTTGATGATGACATGAGGCAAAGCAATAATATTACACAGTTTAAAAGCAAATATAAGAAATTAATCATGGACAAATATAGTGACGAGGTGGAGCTCAAAAAAGAGAAAAAGAAATCATGATTTAATGATGTGGGGAAGGTTGCAATTGCAATGATAAAGATATCTTGGTGAGCATTACTTCGGGTATAAAATAGCATTCTTTAAGTATACTGTTACTGGAATGAAGGGGTAGGACTTGATAAGCATTCTTGCTTCTTCCTGCTCCTTCTCGAACGTATTACAAATTTTCAGTCTTCTGATGAATACCAAGTGATGTATTGTATTATATTTTGTGTTATTAGGGCCCGAGCGACCGAAGGTGCGAGGAACCTATTGTTTTTGATGGGATTCTTCTTCTTCTTCTTCTTCTTCTTCTTCTTCTTCTGCTACGAGAACGCATTTTTGAGGGCTTTGCCATGCACGAAAACTCACAAAAATTTGCCCACACGTCAGTCGTGGTGAAAATTGCAAAGAATTATTATTTTTGTGCTTGGTCATGCCCCGGTGGCTCTATAGCGCCACCAAACACACGGCCATTTTGGAACGCACTTGCTCGGATTCTCACGAAATTTGATAGGGTCATAGAAGTCATCTTATATTTTTTTGTCAATTTTTTTGAAATTTTTTTGCCACACAGGAAGTGAGCTATGAGCCATTTCCTGCGTTTTTTCAGATTTTACGAACACATTTTTGAGGGCCTTATCATACTCGAAAAGACACCAAACTTCACTCATAGACTTAACATATTAAGTTCCTTGATTCGATATCTCATTTGGCACTATGTGTGACATGGTGGCTCTATAGCGCCCCCTAAAACATAATTGCATATTTGAGGGCATCAACATCCTTGAAAACTCACAATACTTTGCAAACACATTAAGCTGGTCATACTTTTTACTAGGATATAGGGTTCACAGATAGATGTGGCTAAATTGCATTACAGCGCCACCTAGAAAATTTCAATGAAGCAGCCCTCGCAGCGTGTTTAACCTACATGTACAAAATTCGATGGACATGTGTACTAGGCCAAGACCTAAAAAAAAGTCTCTTGGTGCCATGACCTAGACTCAACAGGAAGTCCGCCATTTTTAATTGAATTTGCAAATTTTTTAAATTTTTTGCCATTCACAGGCATCGTACTTTAACGAACTCCTCCTAGAGATTTTATCCGATCAACGTAAAATTTTGCATATGACATCTTAAGACCTTGGCAATGTTAAATTGCGAAGCTTTTTTTGATTCATCGAACTTTGTATCCGTGGCGTCGCGGCGAATTTTGATGTTCCGCCATGAAACAGGAAGTTGGTTTTACGCACACATGCTTTGTGAGAGTTGCGCAAAACTTCACAGCCTTGATAATAGTCTACTTCCAAGTATACCCACATGTTGATATTGGATTGGGTGTGGTCAGGTGGCTCCACAGCGCCCTCTTGACACGGCCATGTTGAGATAAAAGTGCTTTAATGTTCAGGAAATTTGGTGTGGTCATTGTGTTTGTCATGTCAAGTGATGGTAATTTTTTTGAAATTTTTCGGCCAAACAGGAAGTGAGCTATGAGCCATTTCCTGCGTTTTTCCAAATTTTAGAAAAACATGTTTGGAAGCCTTAGAATACTCAAAATCTTGAAAAAAGGTTGCACAAATTATAATTGTCTTATTGTCTTCAATTTTATACATCAATTTACACTAAATTTGGCACAATGGCTCTTAAACGCCCCAATCAGATTTTTAAAAGAATTGCCCTTTTGAGGGTCTCAGCATGTTCGAAAACTCAGAAAATTTTGTAAATATATAAAAACCATCATTCGTATTACTGTGACAAAAAACGTACAAATCGACATGGCAAAAATGGCATTATAGCGCCCCCTGGAAAATTTCAAATAAGCAGCCCTCGCAGCCCAGTAAACCCACATGTATGAAATTCGGTAGACATGTGGAATATGCCGAGACCTACAAAAAAGTCTCTTGGTGCCATGACCAAGACTCAACAGGAAGGCTGCCATTTTTAATTGAAATTGCAACTTTTTTTTTTTTTTGCCATTCACAGGTGTCGTACTTTAACGAACTCCTCCTCGAGATTTTATCCGATCAACTTAAAATTTGGCATATAATATCTAAAAACCTTGCTGACGTTAAATTGCGAAGCTTTTTTGATTTCATCGAACGATGCATCCGTGGCGTCATGGCGAATTTTGATGTCCTGCCATGAAACAGGAAGTTGCTTTCAATTCCCCATACTTTGTGGGATTTGCCTAAAACTTTCCAACCTTGATAAAATTGTCCGCCAAAGTATAGATATATGCTTATTTTATATCGAGAGGTGCCAGGTGGCTCCACAGCGCCCTCTAGATATGGCCATGTTCAGATAAAAGTGCTTGAAAGTTCATGAAATTTGGCATGATCATTGCATTAGTCATTCTCCGCAATTGTTAATTTTTTGAAATTTTTTTGCCAAACAGGAAGTGAGCTATGAGCTATTTCCTGCGTTTTTCCAAATTTTACGAACACACGTTTTAAGGCCTTAGAATGCTCCAAAACTTGCAAAACCATCCAAAAATTAGAACTGTCTTATTCTCTTCAATACATCCATCAATTGGCACTAAATGGGGCATAATGGCTCTATAGCGCCCCCAATAATATTTATAAAAGAATTGCTCTTTTGAAAGTCTAAACATGCTGGAAAATTTACAAAAATCAAAACACTCATGGAGCCCCGTATTACGATTACTGTGTTGTAGATTTTGTGCACAGGCAAGTCAAAATGGTATCATAGCGCCCTCCAGAAAATTTTTGCACTCCCATCAGGAAACCACATTGTACGCGGTCGAGCTGTGTCCAATGGCTCTGAATGGACACCTGCAGCCATCAAGATCTTGCTGCCACCCCAATGTGCACAGGGGGGGCGAGGGCCCTTTCAACGCTGCTTGCAGCTTTAATTATTCTTCTTCTTCTTCTTTTTCGGGCCCGAGCACCGACCGGTGCCAGGAAAATGGAAGTTGCTTTTATGAGCATATGCTTTGGGAGATTTACGTGAAACTTTACAGGCTTTATGATAGTCTAATTCCAAATATACCTATATGTAGATGATGGAGTGGGTGTGGTCAGGTGGCTCTACAGCGCCCTCTTGACACGGCCATGTTGATATAAAAGTGCTTGAATGTTCATGAAATTTGGTCTAATCATTGGCATTTGTTTTTCTGGGCTGTGCTGATTTTTTTGAAATTTTTCGGCCAAACAGGAAGTGAGCTATGAGTCATTTCCTGCGTTATTCCAAATTTTATGAACACACATTTGAAGGCCTTAGCATACTCGAAAACTTGCAAAACTTAGCTAAAATTTTATTTGTCACATTTACTGCCAATTTTTGTTTCAAATTGAAGACAATGAGGCATCATGGCTCTATAGCGCCCCCAATACGATTTTTAAAAGAATTACCTTTTTGAGGGTTTCAGCATGCTCAAAAACTCACAAAATTTTGTACAATTTTAAAGACCATCATTCCTATTACACTGATAAAAAATTTACAAATAGGCGTGGCATAAATGGCATTATAGCGCCCCCTGGAAAATTTCAAATAAGCAGCCCTCGCAGCCCGGTAAACCCACATGTATGAAATTCGGTGAACATGTGAGATATGCCGAGACCAACAAAAAAGTCTCTTGGTGCCATGACCTAGACTCAACAGGAAGGCTGCCATTTTTAATTGAAATTGCAACTTTTTTTAATTTTTTTTGCCATTCACAGGTGTCGTACTTTAACGAACTCCTCCTCGAGATTTTATCCGATCAACTTAAAATTTGGCATAAAATATCTTAAAACATTGCTGAAGTTAAATTGCGAAGCTTTTTTGATTTCATCGAATGATGCATCCGTGGCGTCACGGCGAATTTTGATGTCCTGCCATGAAACAGGAAGTTGCTTTCAATTCCACATACTTTGTGGGATTTGCCTGAAACTTTCCAAGCTTGATAAAATTGTCCGCCCAAGTATAGATATATGCTTATTTTATATCGAGAGGTGCCAGGTGGCTCCACAGCGCCCTCTAGATATGGCCATGTTCAGATAAAAGTGCTTGAAAGTTCATGAAATTTGGTATGATCATTGCATTAGTCATTCTCCGCAATTGTTAATTTTTTTTAATTTTTTTGCCAAACAGGAAGTGAGCTATGAGCTATTTTCTGCGTTATTCCAAATTTTGCGAACACACGTTTGATGGTTTTAGCATACTCGAAAACTTGCAAAACTTTGCAAAAATTATAATTGTCTGATTGTCTTCAATTTCAGACAGAAATTGGCAGTAAATGCGGCATAATGGCTCTATAGCGCCCCCAATCAGATTTTTAAAAGAATTTCTCTTTTGAGGGTCTCAGCATGCTCAAAAACTCACAAAATTTTGTACCATTCTAAAAACCATCATTCCTATTCCACTGATAAAAAAAATACATATATAAAGTTGGCAAAAATGGCATTATAGCGCCCCCTGGAAAATTTCAAATAAGCAGCCCTCGCATCGTGGTTGACCTGCATGTATGAAATTCGGTGGACATGTGGAATATCCTGAGACCTCAAAAAAAGTCTCCTGGTGCCATGACCTAGACTCACAAGGAAGTTCGCCATTTTTAATTGAATTTGCAAATTTTTTTTATTCTTTGCCATTCACAGGCGTCGTACTTTAACGAACTCCTCCTAGAGATTTTATCCGATCAACTTAAAATTTGGTGAATAATAACAAAAGACATTGCTGATGTTAAATTGGGAAGGTTTTTTGATTTCATTGAACGATGTATCTGTGGCGTCGCGGTGAATTTCGATGTCTCGCCATGAAACAGGAAGTTGGTTTTACTCCTACATGCTTTGTAGGATTTGCCTGAAACTTTCCATGCTTGAAAGAATTGTCCTCCCAAGTATAAATATATGCTAATATTAGATAGGGAGTGGCCAATTTGTTCCACAGCGCCCTCTAGACACAACCATGTTGACATAAAAGTGCTTGAATGTTCATGAAATTTGGTCAAATCATTGTATTTGTCATGCCAAGTTATGGTTATTTTTTTGAAATTTTTTGGCCAAACAGGAAGTGAGTTATGAGCCATTTCCTGTGTTCTTCCAAATTTTACGAACACACGTTTAAAGGCCTTCCCATCATCCAAAACTTGCAAAATGTTGCACAAAATGTCAGTGTCATATGGTCTTCAACTTGATATCCCAATTGGCACTGAATGTGCCACAATGGCTCTTTAGCGCCCCCTAATTATTTTTCCAAAAGAATTGCCCTTTTGAGGGTCTCAACATCATTGAAAATTTACAGAAATCAACACATTTGTGGAGCCTGGTATTACGGTTACTCTGGAAGAGGTTTTGCACACAGGTATTTCAATATGGTATCATAGCACCCTCTAGAAATTTTCAGCAAAAAGGTTCTCAGAGTTCAGTTAACCTAAAATTTGTTGGAGACATGAAACGTGCGAACACTTGTAAAAAAATCATATACTGCCGTTACACAAACCCCACAGGAAATGCATTATTTTGAATTAAAATTTCTATTTTTTTCATGAACAGGTGTTATACTTTTAGATGCTCCACCTATTGATTTCAGGAATGGTGTTCACACTCCACTCAGGAAAACATATTTTGTGCAGTCTACCAGTATCCAGTGGCTGTTGACGGGAGAATTTGACCAGTCACATCTCGCCACCACCCCTACGTGCACGAGGGGTGCGAGGGCCCTTTCAACGCTGCTTGCAGCTTTAATTAGGGCCCGAGCACCGACCGGTGCGAGGAACCTATTGTTTTTGATGGGATTTTTATTCTTCTTCTTCTTCTTCTTCTTCTTCTTTTTATTCTGCTGCGAGAACGCATTTTTGAGGGCTTTGCCATGCACGAAAACTCACAAAAATTTGCCCACATGTCAGTCGTGGTGAAAATTGCAAAGTATTATTATTTTTGTGCTTGGACATGCCCCGGTGGCTCTATAGCGCCACCAAACACGCGGCCATTTTGGAACGCACTTGCTCGGATTCTCACGAAATTTTATAGAGTCATAGTAGTCATCATAAATTTTTTTGTAAATTTTTTTGAAATTTTTTTGCCTCACAGGAAGTGAGCTATGAGCCATTTCCTGCGTTTTTTTAGATTTTACGAACACATTTTTGAGGGTTTTATCATACTCGAAAACTCACCAGACTTGGCTCATAGACTAGAAATATTACGTTCTTTGATTCGATATCTCATTTGGCACTGGTTGTGATATGGTAGCTCTATAGCGCCCCCTAATACATAATTGCATTTTTGAGGGCCTCAGCATGCTTGAAAACTCACAAAACTTTGCAAACATATTAAGCAGGTCTTAATTTTAACTAGGATTTAGGGTTTACAGATGGATGTGGCAAAATTGCATTACAGCGCCACCTAGAAAATTTCAATGAAGCAGCCCTCGCAGCGTGTTTGACCTACATGTACAAAATTCGGTGGACATGTGTACTATGCCAAGACCTAAAAAAAAGTCTCTAGGTGCCATGACCTAGACTCAACAGGAAGTCCGCCATTTTTAATTGAATTTGCAAATTTTTTAAATTTTTTGCCATTCACAGGCTTCGTACTTTAACAAACTCCTCCTAGAGATTTTATCCGATCAACTTAAAATTTTGAATTTAACATCTTAAGACCTTGTCGATGTTAAATTGCGAAGCTTTTTTGGATTCATTGAACTTTGTATCCGTGGCATTGCGGCGAATTTCGATGTTCTGCCATGAAACAGGAAGTTGGTTTTACGCGCACATGCTTTGTGAAATTTGTGCGAAACTTTACAGGCTTTATAGGAGTTCACTTCCAAGTAGACCTATATGTTGATATTAGATTGGGTGTGGTCAGGTGGCTCCACAGCGCCCTCTTGAAACGGCCATGTTGAGATAAAAGTGCTTGAATGTTCATGAAATTAGGTGTGATCATTGCATTGTTCATGTCCAGTTATTTTAATTTTTTTGAAATTTTTTGGCCAAACAGGAAGTGAGCTATGCGCCATTTCCTGCGTTTTTCCAAATTTTATAAACACATGTTTGGATGCTTTAGAATACTCGAAATCTTGCAAAAAGTTGCACAAATTATAATTGTCTTATTATCTTCAATTTTATATATCAATTTACACTAAATTTGGCACAATGGCTCTATAGCGCCCCCAATCAGATTTTTAAAAGAATTGCCATTTTGAGGGTCTCAGCATGTTCTAAAACTCACAAAATTTTGTCAATGTATAAAGACCATCATTCGTATTACTCTGACAAAAAACTTATATATATACATGCCAAAAATGTCACTATAGCGCCCCCTGGAAAATTTTAAATAAGCAGCCCTCGCAGCCTGGTAAACCTACATGTATGAAATTCGGTAGACATGTGGAATATGCCGAGACCTACAAAAAATTCTTTTGGTGCCATGACCTACACTCAACAGGAAGTCCACCATTTTTAATTGAAATTGCAACTTTTTTGGATTGTTGGCCATTCACAGGTGTCGTACTTTAACGAACTCCTCCTAGAGATTTTATCTGATCAACTTAAAATTTGGCATATGACATTGAAAGACGTCGTCGATGTTGAATTGCGAAGCTTTTTTGGATTCATCGAACTTTGTATCCGTGGCGTCGCGGCGAATTTCGATGTTCCGCCATGAAAATGGAAGTTTATTTTATGAGCATATGCTTTGGGAGATTTACATGAAACTTTACAGGCTTATTGATAGTTTAATTCCAAATATACCTATATGTTGATATTGGAGTGGGTGTGGTCAGGTGGCTCTACAGCGCCCTCTTGACACGGCCATGTTGATATAAAAGTGCTTAAATGTTCATGAAATTTGGTCAGATCATTGCATTTGGTTTTCTGGGCTGTGCTGATTTTTTTGAAATTTTTTGGCAAAACAGGAAGTGAGCTATGAGTCATTTCTTGCGTTATTCCAAATTTTATGAACACACATTTGAAGGCCTTAGCATACTCGAAAACTTGCAAAACTTAGCTAAAATTTTATTTGTCACATTGTCTTTAATTTGAAACAAAAATTGGCAGTAAATGAGGCATCATGGCTCTATAGCGCCCCCAATACGATTTTTAAAAGAATTACCCTTTTGAGGGTTTCAGCATGCTCAAAAACTCACAAAATTTTGTACAATTTTAAAGACCATCATTCCTATTACACTGATAAAAAATTTACAAATAGGCGTGGCAAAAATGGCATTATAGCGCCCCCTGGAAAATTTCAAATAAGCAGCCCTAGCAGCCCGATAAACCCACATGTATGAAATTCGGTAGACATGTGGAATATGCCGAGACCCACAAAAAAGTCTCTTGGTGCCATGACCTAGACCCAACAGGAAAGCTGCCATTTTTAATTGAAATTGCAACTTTTTAAAATTTTTTTTGCCATTCACAGGTGTCGTACTTTAACGAACTCCTCCTAGAGATTTTACCCGATCAACTAAAAATTTGGCATATAATATCTAAAAACCTTGCTGACGTTAAATTGCGAAGTTTTTTGATTTCATCGAACGATGCATCTGTGGCGTCACGGCGAATTTTGATGTCCTGCCATGAAACAGGAAGTTGCTTTCAATTCCACATACTTTGTGGGATTTGCCTGAAACTTTCCAAGCTTGATAAAATTGTCCGCCCAAGTATAGATATATACTTATTTTATATCGAGAGGTACCAGGTGGCTCCACAGCGCCCTCTAGATATGGCCATGTTCAGATAAAAGTGCTTGAAAGTTCATGAAATTTGGTATGATCATTGCATTAGTCATTCTCCGCAATTTTAAATTTTTTGAAATTTTTTTGCCAAACAGGAAGTGAGCTATGAGCTATTTCCTGCGTTTTTCCAAATTTTACGAACATACGTTTTAAGGCCTTAGAATGCTCCAAAACTTGCAAAACCATCCAAAAATTAGAACTGTCTTATTCTCTTCATTTCATCCATCAATTGGCACTAAATGGGACATAATGGCTCTATAGCGCCCCCAATAATATTTATAAAAGAATTGCTCTTTTGAAAGTCTAAACATGCTGGAAAATTTACAAAAATCGAAACACTCATGGAGCCCTGTATTACGATTACTGTGTTGTAGATTTTGTGCACAGGCAAGTCAAAATGGTATCATAGCGCCCTCCAGAAAATTTTTGCACTCCCATCAGGAAACCACATTGTACGCGGTCCAGCTGTGTCCAATGGCTCTGAATGGACACCTGCAGCCATCAAGATCTTGCTGCCACCCCAATGTGCACAGGGGGGGCGAGGGCCCTTTTAACGCTGCTTGCAGCTTTAATTTTTCTTCTTCTTCTTCTTCTTCTTCTTCTTCTTTTTATTCTGCTGCGAGAACGCATTTTTGAGGGCTTTGCCATGCACGAAAACTCACAAAAATTTGCCCACACGTCAGTCGTGGTGAAAATTGCAAAGTATTATTATTTTTGTGCTTGGACATGCCCCGGTGGCTCTATTGCGCCACCAAACACGCGGCCATTTTGGAACGCACTTGCTCGGATTCTAATGAAATTTTATAGGGTGATAGTAGTCATCATAAATTTTTGATGTTTTTTTGAAGTTTTTTGAAATTTTTTTGCCCTACAGGAAGTGAGCTATGAGCCATTTCCTGCGTTTTTTCAGATTTTACGAACACATTTTTGAGGGCTTTATAATACTCGAAAACAGACCAAACTTGGCTTATTGAATAAAAATATTAAGTTCTTTGATTCCCTATCTCATTTGGCAGTGGCTAAGACATGGTAGCTCTATAGCGCCCCCTAATACATAATTGCATTTTTGAGGGCATCAGCATGCTCGAAAACTCGCAAGACTTTGCAAACATATTAAGCTGGTCATACTCTTTACTAGGATATAGGGATTACAGATGGATGTGGCAAAATTGCATTACAGCGCCACCTAGAAAATTTCAATGAAGCAGCCCTCGCAGCGTGTTTAACCTACATGTACAAAATTCGGTGGACATGTGTACTATGCCAAGACCTAAAAAAAATTCTCTGTGCCATCACCTAGACTCAACAGGAAGTCCGCCATTTTTAATATAATTTGCAAATTTTTTAAATTTTTTGCCATTCACAGGCGTCGTACTTTAACGAACTCCACCTAGAGATTTTATCCAATCAACTTAAAATTTCGCGTATGACATCTAAAGACCTTGTCGATGTTTAATTGCGAAGCTTTTTTGGATTCATCGAACTTTGTATCCGTGGCGTTGCGGCGAATTTCGATGTTCCCCCATGAAACAGGAAGTTGGTTTTCCGCGCACGTGCTTTGTGAGATTTGCGCGAAACTTTACAGGCTTCATAAAAGTTTACTTCCAAGTAGAACTATATGTTGATATTAGATTGGGTGTGGTCAGGTGGCTCCACAGCGCCCTCTTGACACGGCCATGTTGAGATAAAAGTGCTTGAATGTTCATGAAATTTGGTCTTATCATTACATTTGATTTTCTGGGTTATTGTTATTTTTTTGAAATTTTTTGGCCAAACAGGAAGTGAGCTATGAGCCATTTCTTGCGTTATTTCAAATTTTACGAACACACGTTTGAAGGCCTTAGCATACTCGAAAACTTGCAAAACTTTGCAAAAATTATATTTGTCTGATTGTCTTCAATTTGCGACAGAAATGGGCAGTTAATGTGCATAATGGCTCTATAGCGCCCCCAATGAGATTTTCAAAAGAATTGCCCTTTTCAGGGTCTCAGCATGCTCAAAAACTCACAAAATTTTGTACAATTCTAAAAACCATCATTCCTATTACACTGATCAAAAATTTACATATGGACGTCGCAAAAATGGCATTATAGCGCCCCCTGGAAAATTTCAAATAAGCAGCCCTCGCATCGTGGTTGACCTACATGTATGAACTTCGGTGGACATGTGGAATATTCTGAGACCTAAAAAAAAGTCTCTAGGTGCCATGACCTAGACCCAACAGGAAGTTCGCCATTTTTAATTGAAATTGCAACTTTTTTAGATTTTTCGCAATTCGCAGGTGTCGTACTTTAACGAACTCCTCCTAGAGATTTTATCCGATCAACTTAAAATTTGGTGAATAATTTCTAAAGACGTTGCAAATGCTAAATTGCGAAGCTTTTTTGGATTTATCAAATGATGTATCCGTGGCATTGCGGCGAATTTCGATGTCCTGCCATGAAAGAGGAAGTTGATTTTAGTCCCACATACTTCGTGGGATTTGCCTGAAACTTTCTAAGCTTGAATAAATTATCCTCCCAAATATAAATATATGCGAACAGTAGATCGGGAGTGGCCAAGTGGCTCCACAGCGCCCTCTAGATACGGCCATTTTAAGATAAAAGTCCTTAAATGTTCTCAAAATTTGGTGTGATCATTGCATTATTCATTCCGAGCAATGGTTAATTTTTTTTTTTAATTTTTGACCAAGCAGGAAGTGAGCTAAGAGGTATTTCCTGCATTTTTCCAAATTTTACGAACACACGTTTGAAGGCCTTAGAATACTCCAGAACTTGCAAAACCCTGCACAAATTATAATTTTCTTATTCTCTTGAATGACATCCATCAATTTGCACTAAGTGTGGCATAATGGCTGTATAGCGCCCCCAATAACATTTTTAAAACAATTGCTCATTTGAGGGTCAAAACCTGCTGGAAAATTTACAAAAATGAAAAAATTCATGGAGCCTGGTATTATAATTACCATGTTGTAGATTTTGCGCACAGACATGTCAAAATGGTATCATAGCGCCCTCCAGAAAAGTTTTGCACTCCCCTCAGGAAACCACATTGCACACAGTATAGCAGTATCCATTGGCTCTGAACGGACACCTGCACCCATCAAGATCTTGCTGCCACCCCAACGTGCATGAGGGGTGCGAGGGCCCTTTCAACGCTGCTTGCAGCTTTAATTTATATTATTTTTTATCTTTTATGTACGGTAGCTTATCTTCTGTTTTTGCTGTTGTTGTTCGAGATAAATAAAATTAAAAAAAAAAAAAAAAAAAAAAAAAGACACCTCTAGCATAATCCAAACTAAAATAGACGACCAGGCCACCCATCTAATACATATATTTACATATGAGGCAGCTAAGAAGGCAGGAATTATTCCAAATAGACGTTTTAAGCCGAAGAAATATTGGTGCCCGGATGTGGCCAAAGCTAGAGATTCCAAGCGATTCTGGTGGCATCTGTGGAACGACAATGGACGACCCAGAGGAGGAGAGGTGTATAAGTGCTACAAACACGTGAAAAAACTATTTCGAAAAATCACCAGACAGAGCATCTACACGAAGAACAATGAAACTTACGAGTTTTGAACTTTTTAAAAGGAATAGTGTGTCAAGAAGGAATAGTAAAGAAGTCAAAGAGGAGTCCGATTCATAACAGAATTGATGTTGGTGACCTGAAGAGACATTTTTGTAACTTAATGCATGATGACGCGGCTCGTCTTTCACGGGAACATGATGACATATCTCGTACCCTGAGAGAGAAGTACGACAATCTGGTGAGTACCGTTATGACACAGATCATTACGCCCAGCCAGATAGAAGCCTGTATCAAGAGATTGAAGAGGAACAGTGCTCCAGGGATTGATGGCATAACTGGGGAATTTTTCATCAACGGGGCTTCTAATATTCTTTCTAATTATCTAGCAGAATTTTATACTATGATGTTGCCATATAACTCTGTTCCGTGTATATTTAACACTGGTGTTATGGTCCCCGTTCTCAAAAAACCCACTTTATGTCCTTCTAGTCCCTCAAACTATAGGCCTATTATTAAATCGTCTGTTTTTTCTAAATTATTTGAATTACTTCTATTTCCAACTGATATTCCTCTTCACAATAACCAATTTGGTTTCAGACCCGGGTATGGTGTGTATAATGGTATTAATTTGTTAAACGATCTGATGTGCTTTGCAAAATACTCTGGTACAAATATTTCTATATGTAGCCTGGATGCAGAGAAATGCTTCGACTCAACCTGGCACGACGGCCTTTTCTTTAAATTGATTTATGTCATACCAGATGCTCACTGGAGGTTTATGCGTAAATGGTATTATAGTCTTAATGTTGTTATAAAATGGAATGGTGTTGTACATAATGATTCTTATTTTAATATCAGTGGTGGTACCCGGCAGGGCAGCATTCTTTCGCTGGTATATTTTAATGTATTCTTATATGATCTTATTGTCACATTATCTAGTCATTCTGCCAGTTTTCTGCCAGTTACAAACAATTGTACATTATCTCTTTTACCTCCTATTTATAGTAATGTCTCACCTACACGTGATTTATGCACGTATTTTATTGAAAAATTTATTACTGAGGATTTACGTATACCTGGTACTTTAATTGATCGAGTCATTAGTATGGGTGTCTCTCCTTCTAGTCTGATTGTAAATAATAATAATGCATCAATTTTATATAGTGCTTTTCTGCTTTCTGGGCACTCAAAGACACTTCACAATGGGTACATTATTCATTCACTTACACATTCACGCTCTGATGGTGGTAAACTACATTTTTGTAGCCACAGCCCTGGGGCAGACTGACGGAAGCGTGGCTGCCAGTATGCGCCTACGGCCCCTCCGACCGCCACCAAACATTCACACACAGCCATACAGGAGTGTTCCTATATTGCATGTTTTCTGGGTGGGGGAAACCGGAGTACCCGGAGAAAACCCACGCGAACCCACACCCACACGGCGAGAACATGCAAACTCCACACAGAAAGGCCCTAGGCCGGGTTCAAACCCACAACCTTCTTGCTGTGAGGCAGCAGTGCTAACCACTGTGCCACCGTGCCGGTTAAAATAATAATAAGTATATTATTATACTTATTATACTTAGTCTAGTCATTATACTCCTTGTGGTCTGGTCGATTCTCTGCGTTCTCTACTTTCTCTACTTCTACTCTAGAAGATAATTATAGAAAACCTTGGTCAAATGAATATATTCTCGTTAAGCTTTTAACTAAATCATTTTGAATTTGTATGAATATTGATGTGTCGTATTTACCTCATTTTATTGTATATGTTTGTTTATCCACTTGTTGGAGGTTTTGATAAAATAAATAAATATAAATAAATAAATAATTTGTGAATTTTCACTATGTTAAGACAAGATTCCAGAGGCTTTAAAGCTTTGTAAGTTAGCAGTTGTATTTTGTACTCAATTCAAAAATGTTACAGGCAGTCAGCGATGATTTTTGCGCTAATGTGATCTTATTTCTTAGTCATAGTCAGAACCCTAGTGACAGCATTCTCCTCTAATTGGAGATGTTGCAGGGCAGGGCTAGTGCAACCAGACAGTGAGACATTACAGTGGTCCAGGTGAGAGGACACGAATTCGTGAACCATTTTTTTAGCATCATCCAAGTTGGGAGAAAACTTGGGGACCTAGTACCAACATTTTAGTCATCTGGTTTTAGTGAAAGAGAATTTTCTGAGAAATTTTCAGCTTTGAGGTACATATCTAATCTAATTTCCTGATCGGTTTCACCCGCCTTAAAAGATATATAGAGCTGGGTGTCATCTGCATGCCAATGATATTTAACATCATGTCTACTTATGATATCCCAGGGAAAGCATGTATTGAGAAAAAAAGCAATGGGCCCAGAACAGATCCTCGAGGTATTCCAAAGTTTACCTTGGAATACTCTGAACATTTGTTATTTACCCGGACGAACTGAGGCCTATCAGACAGATAAGACATAAACCACAAAAGGGCAAGTCCAGAAATACCAACTGACTTTTCTAGCTTATGAAGAAGAATATGATGGTCTAAAGACGGCACTTAAATCAACGACAAGAGCAGAGATGCAGCCACTATCCATGGAGAGAAGTAGATCATTAATTACAACAGTGAGAACTGTTTCAGTGTGATGATGCTTTCTGTAGGCAGACTGAAAACTCTCATATACCTTATTAGATGGCAGGAAAGAACAAAGTTGTTGGGTGACACATTTTTCAAGGATCTTAGATAAGAATGAGAGGTTTGAGATCGGCCTATAATTAGCAAGGACTGTGGGATCCAAATTAAGTTTAAGTCGCAGCTTGATTTCTGCCAACTTACATGTAGTGGGAACAAGACCTGAAATCTGTGAAGAATTAATTAAATGGAAAAATTAGACCACCAAGAAGGGGCAGGAGCTCCTTCATTAGCTTTGTGGGGATTGGATCTATGGGATACAAGTAGATCATTTGGAAGTAGCAATGATTACTATGTGCAGCCCTAAAAATTTGAAAAATCTGCTTTACCAGAAAACAGGTTACGTGGAATTTACCTTGCGTAACCCATAACCCTCTCCTGGGAGTAAAGCAAAGTAAGGGAAAGTAAAATAGATTTAAACGCTAAATTTAGAGAATGAATTAAATGCTAAATAATTGTCTAAGTGAATTGTGTGATATACGAAGTAAAACAGCTGTTTTCAAGGACTGTGGTACTGTCGCCTGGTTTTTCTGTAGCTGATTTCGCAAATGAACTCGAGCAAGCTCTCAACGCCAAGAATATTATCGAATTACCTGGATATCTAACTGTAACCCGGTTTGGTTTCATACTTGGTGGCTTGCCTTTCATACAGTCTTCTAGTCAATAAATATTGATGTTCACTGGGGTTTTTTAGTGCCCTTCGTTCTCTATCCTGACTGCATTACCGCATAAACACATTGCCAAGCTTGAATATTAACGCCGGGGTTTTTGTCTTTTTCGCATTTTATGATTACTGAAGCGCTCTTCTGGTTAAACACATTGTAAATACCCTATCTTTGTATTTTCCTCCGGTTGCTGTGCCTCGATCAGCTGATTAAAGTTTAACTGCTTGTTTGAGTGCTTAGCGACAGCTTGTTGGGGGAGGTACCGTGTTTAGTTCGCTCACAAAGTAAACGACTTGTTTATTCGGTCCATTTTAATTGGTTGTATTTGTGGCTAGCTAGCTAGATAAGTACTGTTTGTATTTTTGGCTGGGGATCTGAGATTTAGTATTTCGGTGTTGGGACCCCTGCTGTTCCTCTTCTACATTAATGACCTTGATAGGAATATTGAGAGCAGATTATTTAAATTTGCAGATGATACTAAATTGGGGGGTTTGGAAAATAGTTTAGGGTCCACTAAAGTGATTCAGGATGATTTGGATAGAATCCATAATTGGGCAGAAATGTGGCAAATGAAATTTAATGTTGCGAAATGTATAGTTGTACATGTTGGTAATAAAAACATTAGACAGGATTACTACACGGGAGGTTTAAAACTGGTATGTACTGCCCAAGAGAAAGATCTGGGAGTGATTGTTGACCAAACCCTTGCAGGCTCTCGCCATTGTGCCTTAGCAGTTAAAAAAAGCCAATCGGATGCTGGTATACATTGCCAAAAGTATTGAGTACAAATCTAAGGAGGTGATGCTCCTTTTGTACAATGCATTCGTCCGACCACATCTGGAGTATTGTGCACAGTTCTGGGGACCATACTTTAAGAAAGATGTAGAGGTTATAGAGAAAGTTCAGAGAAGAGCCACTAAGCTAATTCCAGGTATAAAAGATGAAAGCTATGAGAAGAGGCTGAAAATCCTTAATCTCTTTAGTCTTAGGAAAAGGAGACTAAGCGGTGATTTGATTGAGGTCTTTAAATATGTTAAAGGGATTAACACCGTGAATTATGTAGGATTCCTTCAACCAAGTGTTGTGAGTAGAACTCGGGGTCACAAATGGAAGTTGACCAAAGGTAAACTTAGCACTGATATTCGGAAATATTTCATCACCCAAAGAGTAATTTCAATGTGGTATTGCTTGCCTGGCCATATTGTTGAGGCAGAGACCTTGGGGGTTTTCAAGAGCAGGCTTGACTTAAAGCTAGTGCTTTACGATTAATCTAATCGCAATTGCAATCGCGATGTCAAGCAGTGCGCTTGCATAACCGCAAAAAAGGCGGCGATTTGCGATTCAGTCTAAATAAGAGTGTGCTGTCAGTGAACATAACTACGTCTCCTTTAATTGTATGGAGTCTGTTGACGTTATGCCCACAATTGTCCGAGTAGTCAAAAATTACGTCCTATAGAATAATTCCATTCCATTTTTCTTTAATCTATGTGGAACTGGAAAACGTCTGAAGATAAAGAAAGGGTGTAACATGGAATTCCTACCGCTTAGGAATACAACCACGCTAATAAGTAAATCAGAATGCACTTTAAGCAGGCAACATGAACATGATGGGGTCCCACACGTTTCTTTACGCGATTGGTCAGATGAATAGTTGCCCCTTTAAATACTGCTGATGCGCAGAATTGTGGAATGGCATTATCTCCTTTCTTTTGAAAAAGGATGCGTCCGTGCACCCTATGCTAAAGGAGGTATATTAGGAAGAACTGAGACTCCTTTCCTTAACATTTAATGAATTCGAAGGCTCTTATCGTAGTTGCCACAGCACATAATCATTTCCGGATCACTTTTCAGGAGTCAGGAACTTTTCCCAGCGAAAAATAACTATCGAGACGCAGCCGTGGTCTGTGCAGCAGGTATGGTCTTGTGACTACTCGCTACTGTTCACAGAGCCCAACGGTGACGCCAAATAAAATCATGAGCAGGAGCGTGAACAAACCCAGGCTGAGAGTGAGTTTGTGGTAGAAAAAACCGCAACATCTACGATCATATGCAGAGATTAGGCGTGAGTGTCTCGCCTCTTAGTGGCATTCACGTTCCTGTGTCTTAGTCAGCAATTATTCTATCAATGTGCACTGAAGAAATTCACTCGCGGAATTTAAGTCATTGTGCATTATGTTAATAAGTTTCACGAGCATTACGGTGGATTTCCCCACTCGTGACACGGAAATCGACTGACTCTTATAATTGTCTTTACTGAGGGATTGAAAGCAATGGAATTGCATAAAGACGTTTCAAATGTTCTTATTTCATTTAAACAATTCAAACGATCACGTCCACCTCTATGCAAGTGAAACTGAGATGTCAATGCACAATGATTTTAATTCCATGTGAGAATCTCATTAATAAGCGTTCATTTAACAATTGCGAACTACGGTGAATAAGCAAAAAAAAAAAAAACAAGCTGCTGACATTGTCAAGCAATATCCCCCGCAACTGGTATTGCATTTTTGAATAGAGAATGTTTATATGTATTTAGATTTCTAAAGAACTGTACTAATCGCAAAGCTGTTAATTTCCTTGCAAAAAAAAAAAGGCCGGAGAGTATGCATAAGAAAACTCAGACAATTATACCAAATTGTTTTCATGACGCACCTTTATGTCATCTCGATGTGAAATATGATCACGATCGGATGATGAGTTTCAAATTTATAGCCAAGACAGGACACATTACAGATTTCCCGCAAATCTGACGCTTTTTGACCCAAAACGCAAACAATTGTAAAGATATTTTCAAAATTGTTTTTCATGACACACCTTTATGTGTTTTTACACCTTGATGCCAAATATGATCACAATCGGATGATTATTTTCAAAGTTATAGCCCAGACACGACACATTACAGATTTCCCACAAATTTGTCGCTTTTTGCCCCAAAACGTGAAAAATTACAAAATTATTTTCAAAATTTTTTTTCATGACACACCTTTATGTGGTTTTACACCTCGATGCCAAATATGATCAGAATCAGATGATTAGTTTCAAAGTTAAAGCCCGGACAACAAACGTGTCGGACTGACGGATGGACGGACCACATTTTTATATCCCCCGCAACAACGTAAAAAAAGCGCGCAACTTAGGCTGAGTGCGTGAGACTTGGCATCTCGGCATATGGCGAGACTTTGATTTCAGGTACGGCGACGTTGAACAGAATAAGACGTGTTGCGTAAAACTCGCAAAGTTAAAATCTCCACGTCTCGCGGCAACACTACCAATCTGTATGAACACTTGGGACAGCACAGAGAGAAGCTTAAGGAATGCATGTGATGAAAGCCACGCAAAGTAAAGCCAAAGAGACATTGAAATCTGCTAAAGCCCAATGGTGCTACTGCTTTCTGTATATTCAAGAACAGCTTACCCTCTTAACAAAATGCCTAGGCCTAGCAGGCGTAGTCACAGCTAGATCGACAGTATTAATTCTAAGGTCAACTCATTCACTGACATTCACGACTGAAGTAGTCAGAGTGTGCCACAGCGAGCTAACTAGACAGTATCCCGAGTGAAAAGGGAACCCCGTCAATAAACACCGAATTACACTTTATTTATGATCAGGCTTAACGTTACAATAGATAGGAAGGCTGTTACCTTGAGTAATTTCCAAACTTGCCTGTCAGTCCCTTTGTTACAAGCTGAAGAGATTTAGCGAGGCCTATAGGTAGCCTAATGTCACTCCCATAAAAAAATAAATAAATAAACCGTTCCCTTATCATTATACCGCAACACAACAAACGATGACCTATCCGACGTCTTTATAAAATATAATTATAGACACATGCAGTAAAACTCGCGTATAATGGTTTCAATTGGACCAGCTGATTTTGTCCATTTTCAGCGAAATACGCTATATGCATAAAACTGACGAAATCCGCTGTAGGCCTACTCATAAAACAGATTATATCCGCTATATGCACATAACAGATTATCCGTTGTATGAATGAAATTTATAGGTTTGCTTTGTGTATTAAGATCGGAACAACTTAATTCTGAGTGGACATAACTCTGCCTACTTGTCTTCATTTATTCCGTTTTTGCCCTGACACAATAGATAACAGGATGATGGGCTACTGCGTGTTGCTCCAACTGGGATCCACGATGAAGAGAACAAAAGCTAGTGTGTAAATTAGGACTGTCGCGTTAATTAATCGCGATTAATTTAAGCGCAATAAAAACTGCCACGATGAGGCAGACAGACTTTCTTACTTATTACTTTTTCTATGACACATACCGAATGCGATCATTTGAAATGATTCCGGGAAGAAAACTGTGATTTGAAGTCCGCTAATTACCAGCCAGGTTGGACAGCCTCCATCGCCTTGGCATATTTAGCTCACCTTAAATCATATATCGTGCCTAACTTGCAATCAATCCATTTATTCAGCCAACTGACTAATCAAAATCAAAATAGGGCCCATAATGATTAAGAAGTGATAATGAGAAGCAGACGGACAGAACCAGATTTTATATATTTATTTATAAATTTATTTTTTGGCTACGTCGTTTTGTGCAAATGGGAAAATGTTTTCCCGTTTTTACCTCTGGGCCAATTCTGGCAGGAGCGGTATCGTCGTCACCTGCGTTTCCGTCTGTCGTCCAGCCTCCGTCATCCATCCATGATTTTGTCCGGGCCAGTACTCGGCAACGAATAATTGCAGCTTCACCAAATTTCGTATGGTAACTCACTATGGCCCATAGATGTACAACGTCAGGTTTTTTGCTGGATTTGACCTTTGACCTTAGCGCTGTGACCATGACCCTGGAAATATTGTCCAGGTCAGTACTCGGCATTTAATTCTCACAGCTTCACCAAATTTGGTATGGTAACTCGCTATGACCCATAGATGTTTAACGTCAGGTTTTTTCCTGGATTTCACCTTTGACCTTTGCGCTTTGACCTTCACCTCGGAAATCTTGCCTGGGTTAGTACTCGGCAACTAAGTATCGCAGCTTCACTAAATTTTGTATGGTAACTCACTATGACCCCTGCATGTGCAACATCAGGTTTTTTTGCTGGCTTTGACCTTTGGCTTTAGCTCTCTGACCTTGACCCTGGAAATCTTCTTGGGGTCAGTACTCGGCAACTAATACTCACAGCTTCACCATATTTGTTATGGTAACTCACTGTGACCCATAGATGTTCATCGTTAGGTTTTTTGCTGGATTTGACCTTTGACCTTAGCTCTGTGACCCTGACCTTGGAAATATTGTATGGGTCAGTACTCGTCAACTAAATATCGCAGCCTCTATTTGGTAGGGTAACTCATTGTGACTCATAGATGTGCAGCATCATGTTTCTTGCTGGATTTCACGGTTTGACTTTAGTGCTGTGACCTTGAGGCAGGAAATTTGTCCGGGTCAGTACTCAGCAACTACTGATCGCTGCTTCACCAAATTTGGTATGGTAACTCACTCTGACGCATGGATGTGCACAGTCATCTTTTTGCTGGATTTCACCTTTGACCTTAGCGCTGTGACTTTGAGGCAGGGAATCTTGTCTGGACGAACTGAACGATCGAGCCAATTATTGAGGGCTGTATGTGTGAAACATACCCTTAACATTTTCCCTTAATAAAGGACAATTAATGACTCATGTTTCTTCATGGAATTAATGAATTCTCTTTTGAAATTATACACAGCTATTATTTTATTTTATATATTTAGGGCCCGAGCACCGACCGGGCCCTGGCACCGAAGGTGCGAGGAACCTATTGTTTTTGATGGGATTTTTATTATTAGGGCCCGAGCACCGACCGGTGCCAGGAACCTATTCTTCTTCTTCTTCTTCTTCTTCTTCTTCTTCTTCTTCTTCTTCTTCTTCTTCTTCTTCTTCTTCTTCTTCTTCTTCTTCTTCTTCTTCTTCTTCTTCTTCTTCTTCTTCTTCTTCTTCTTCTTCTGCGAGAACGCATTTTTGAGGGCTTTGCCATGCACGAAAACTCACAAAAATTTGCACACACGTCAGACTTGGTGAAAATTACAAAGTTTTATTGTTTTTGTGCTTGGACATGCCCCAGTGGCTCTAAAGCGCCACCAAACACGCGGCCATTTTGGAACGCACTTGCTCGAATTCTCATGAAATTCGACAGGGCCACAGCAGTCAATTTTTTTTTTTTGTCAATTTTTGTGAAATTTTTTTGCCGCACAGGAAGTGAGCTATGAGCCATTTCCTGCGTTTTTTCAGATTTTACGAACACATTTTTGAGGGCCTTATTATGCTCGAAAATTCACCAAACTCGGCTCATAGACTAAAAATATTAAATACTTTGATTCGAAATCTCATTTGGCACTGAGTTTGACATGGTAGCTCTATAGCGCCCCCTAATACATAATTGCATTTTTGAGGGCCTCAGCATGCTCGAAAACTCACGAAACTTTGCAGACCTATGCTGGTCATACGATTTACTAGGATGTAGGGTTTGAAGAAAAATGTGGCAAAATTGCATTACAGCGCCACCTAGAAAATTTCAATGAAGCAGCCCTCGCAGCGTGTTTAATCTAAATGTTCCAAATTCGGTGGACATATGTACTATGCCAAGACCTAAAAAAAAGTCTCTTGGTGCCATGACCTGGACTCAACAGGAAGTCCACCATTTTTAATTGAATTTGCAATTTTTTTAAATTTTTTGCAATTCACAGGCATCGTACTTTAACGTACTCCTCCTAGAGATTTTATCTGATCAACTTAAAATTTGGCATATGACATTGAAGGACGTCGTCGATGTTAAATTGCGAAGCTTTTTTGGATTCATCAAACTTTGTATCAGTGGCGTCGCGGCGAATTTCGATGTTCCGCCATAAAAATGGAAGTTGCTTTTATGAGCATATGCTTTGGGAGATTTACGTGAAACTTTACAGGCTTAATGATAGTCTAATTCCAAATATACCTATATGTTGATATTGGAGTGGGTGTTGTCAGGTGGCTCTACAGCGCCCTCTTGACACGGCCATGTTGATATAAAAGTGCTTGAATGTTCATGAAATTTGGTCTGATCATTGCATTTGTTTTTCTGGGCTGTGCTGATTTTTTTTTAAATTTTTCGGCCAAACAGGAAGTGAGCTATGAGTCATTTCCTGCGTTATTCCAAATTTTATGAACACACATTTGAAGGCCTTAGCATACTCGAAAACTTGCAAAACTTAGCTAAAATTTTATTTGTCACATTGTCTTCAATTTGAAACAAAAATTGGCAGTAAATGAGGCATCATGGCTCTATAGCGCCCCCAATACGATTTTTAAAAGAATGACCCTTTTGAGGGTTTCAGCATGCTCAAAAACTCACAAAATTTTGTACAATTTTAAAGACCATCATTCCTATTACACTGATAAAAAATTTACAAAAAGGCGTGGCAAAAATGGCATTATAGCGCCCCCTGGAAAATTTCAAATAAGCAGCCCTCGCATCCCCGTAAACCCACATGTATGAAATTCGGTAGACATGTGGAATATGCCAAGACCTACAATAAAGTCTCTTGGTGCCATGACCTAGATTCAACAGGAAGGCTGCCATTTTTAATTGAAATTGCAACTTTTTTTAATTTTTTTTTGCCATTCACAGGTGTCGTACTTTAACGAACTCCTCCAAGAGATTTTATCCGATCAACTTAAAATTTGGCATATAATATCTAAAGACCTTGCTCATGTTAAATTGCAAAGTTTTTTTGATTTCATCGAACGATGCATCCGTGGCGTCACGGCGAATTTTGATGTCCTGCCATGAAACAGGAAGTTACTTTCACTTCCACATACTTTGTGGGATTTGCCTGAAACTTTCCAACCTTGATAAAATTGTCCGCCCAAGTTCAGATATATGCTAATTTTAGATAGAGAGGTGCCAGGTGGCTCCACAGCGCCCTCTAGATATGGCCATGTTCAGATAAAAGTGCTTGAATGTTCATGAAAGTTGGTGTGATCATTGCGTTAGTCATTCCCCGCAATTGTTAATTTTTTGGAATTTTTTTGCCAAACAGGAAGTGAGCTATGACCTATTTCCTGCGTTTTTCCAAATTATACGAACACACGTTTTAAGGCCTTAGAATGCTCCAAAACTTGCAAAACCATCCAAAAATTAGAACAGTCTTATTCTCTTCAAAACATCCATCAATTGGCACTAAATGGGGCATAATGGCTCTATAGCGCCCCCAATAATATTTATAAAAGAATTGCTCTTTTGAAAGTCTAAACATGCTGGAAAATTTAAAAAAATCAAAACACTCATGGAGCCCCGTATTACGATTACTGTGTTGTAGATTTTTTGCACAGGCAAGTCAAAATGGTATCATAGCGCCCTCCAGAAAATTTTTGCACTCCCATCAGGAAACCACATTGTACGCAGTCCAGCTGTGTCCAATGGCTCTGAATGGTCACCTGCAGCCATCAAGATCTTGCTGCCACCCCAAAGTGCACAGGGGGGGCGAGGGCCCTTTCAACGCTGCTTGCAGCTTTAATTAGGGCCCGAGCACCGACCGGTGACAGGGCCCGGAACGGGTCCTGGCACTGAAGGTGCGAGGAACCTATTGTTTTTGATGGGATTCTTCTTCTTCTTCTTCTTCTTCTTCTTCTTTTTATTCTGCTGCGAGAACGCATTTTTGAGGGCTTTGCCATGCACGAAAACTCACAAAAATTTGCCCACGCGTCAGTCGTGGTGAAAATTGCAAAGTATTATTATTTTTGTGCTTGGACATGCCCCGGTGGCTCTATAGCGCCACCAAACACGCGGCCATTTTGGAACGCACTTGCTCGGATTCTCACGAAATTTTATAGAGTCATAGTAGTCATCATAAATTTTTTTGCCTCACAGGAAGTGAGCTATGAGCCATTTCCTGCGTTTTTTTAGATTTTACGAACACATTTTTGAGGGTTTTATCATACTCGAAAACTCACCAGACTTGGCTCATAGACTAGAAATATTACGTTCTTTGATTCGATATCTCATTTGGCACTGGGTGTGATATGGTAGCTCTATAGCGCCCCCTAATACATAATTGCATTTTTGAGGGCCTCAGCATGCTTGAAAACTCACAAAACTTTGCAAACATATTAAGCAGGTCTTACTTTTAACTAGGATTTAGGGTTTACAGATGGATGTGGCAAAATTGCATTACAGCGCCACCTAGAAAATTTCAATGAAGCAGCCCTCGCAGCGTGTTTGACCTACATGTACAAAATTCGGTGGACATGTGTACTATGCCAAGACCAAAAAAAAAGTCTCTTGGTGCCATGACCTAGACTCAACAGGAAGTCCGCCATTTTTAATTGAATTTGCAAATTTTTTAAATTTTTTGCCATTCACAGGCTTCGTACTTTAACGAACTCCTCCTAGAGATTTTATCCGATCAACTTAAAATTTTGAATTTAACATCTTAAGACCTTGTCGATGTTAAATTGCGAAGCTTTTTTGGATTCATTGAAGTTTGTATCCGTGGCGTCGCGGCGAATTTTGATGTTCCGCCATGAAACAGGAAGTTGGTTTTACGCGCACATGCTTTGTGAAATTTGCGCGAAACTTTACAGGCTTTATAGAAGTCCACTTCCAAGTAGACCTATATGTTGATATTAGATTGGGTGTGGTCAGGTGGCTCCACAGCGCCCTCTTGAAACGGCCATGTTGAAAAAAAAGTGCTTGAATGTTCATGAAATTTGGTGTGATCATTGCATTGTTCATGTCGAGTTATTTTAATTTTTTTGAAATTTTTTGGCCAAACAGGAAGTGAGCTATGCGCCATTTCCTGCGTTTTTCCAAATTTTATAAACACATGTTTGGATGCTTAAGAATACTCGAAATCTTGCAAAAAGTTGCACAAATTATAATTGTCTTATTATCTTCAATTTTATATATCAATTTACACTAAATTTGGCACAATGGCTCTATAGCGCCCCCAATCAGATTTTTAAAAGAAATGCCATTTTGAGGGTCTCAGCATGTTCTAAAACTCACAAAATTTTGTAACTGTATAAAGACCATCATTCGGATTACTCTGACAAAAAACTTATATATATACATGGCAAAAATGTCACTATAGCGCCCCCTGGAAAATTTAAAATAAGCAGCCCTCGCAGCCTGGTAAACCTACATGAATGAAATTCGGTAGACATGTGGAATATGCCGAGACCTACAAAAAATTCTCTTGGTGCCATGACCTACACTCAACAGGAAGTCCACCATTTTTAATTGAAATTGCAACATTTTGGATTGTTGGCCATTCACAGGTGTCGTACTTTAACGAACTCCTCCTAGAGATTTTATCTGATCAACTTAAAATTTGGCATATGACATTGAAAGACGTCGTCGATGTTAAATTGCGAAGCTTTTTTGGATTCATCGAACTTTGTATCCGTGGCGTCGCGGCGAATTTCGATGTTCCGCCATGAAAATGGAAGTTTATTTTATGAGCATATGCTTTGGGAGATTTACATGAAACTTTACAGGCTTAATGATAGTCTAATTCCAAATATACCTACATGTTGATATTGGAGTGGGTGTGGTCAGGTGGCTCTACAGCGCCCTCTTGACACGGCCATGTTGATATAAAAGTGCTTGAATGTTCATGAAATTTGCTCAGATCATTGCATTTGGTTTTCTGGGCTGTGCTGCTTTTTTTGAAATTTTTTGGCCAAACAGGAAGTGAGCTATGAGTCATTTCCTGCGTTATTCCAAATTTTATGAACACACATTTGAAGGCCTTAGCATACTCGAAAACTTGCAAAACTTAGCTAAAATTTTATTTGTCACATTGTCTTCAATTTGAAACAAAAATTGGCAGTAAATGAGGCATCATGGCTCTATAGCGCCCCCAATACGATTTTTAAAAGAATTACCCTTTTGAGGGTTTCAGCATGCTCAAAAACTCACAAAATTTTGTACAATTTTAAAGACCAACATTCCTATTACACTGATAAAAAATTTACAAATAGGCGTGGCAAAAATGGCATTATAGCGCCCCCTGGAAAATTTCAAATAAGCAGCCCTCGCAGCCTGATAAACCCACATGTATGAAATTCGGTAGACATGTGGAATATGCCAAGACCTACAAAAAAGTCTCTTGGTGCCATGACCTAGACCCAACAGGAAGTCTGCCATTTTTAATTGAAATTGCAACTTTTTTAAATTTTTTTTTCCATTCACAGGTGTCGTACTTTAACGAACTCGTCCTAGAGATTTTATCCGATCAACTTAAAATTTGGCATATAATATCTAAAAACCTTGCTGACGTTAAATTGCGAAGCTTTTTTGATTTCATCGAACGATGCATCTGTGGCGTCACGGCGAATTTTGATGTTCTGCCATGAAACAGGAAGTTGCTTTCAATTCCACATACTTTGTGGGATTTGCCTGAAACTTTCCAAGCTTGATAAAATTGTCCGCCCAAGTATAGATATATGCTTATTTTATATCGAGAGGTACCAGGTGGCTCCACAGCGCCCTCTAGATAAGGCCATGTTCAGATAAAAGTGCTTGAAAGTTCATGAAATTTGGTATGATCATTGCATTAGTCATTCTCCGCAATTGTTAATTTTTTGAAATTTTTTTGCCAAACAGGAAGAGAGCTATGAGCTATTTCCTGCGTTTTTCCAAATTTTACGAACACACGTTTTAAGGCCTTAGAATGCTCCAAAACTTGCAAAACCATCCAAAAATTAGAACTGTCTTATTCTCTTCAATACATCCATCAATTGGCACTAAATGGGGGCATAATGGCTCTATAGCGCCCCCAATAATATTTATAAAAGAATTGCTCTTTTGAAAGTCTAAACATGCTGGAAAATTTACAAAAATCAAAACACTCATGGAGCCCTGTATTACGATTACTGTGTTGTAGATTTTGTGCACAGGCAAGTCAAAATGGTATCATAGCGCCCTCCAGAAAATTTTTGCACTCCCATCAGGAAACCACATTGTACGCGGTCCAGCTGTGTCCAATGGCTCTGAATGGACACCTGCAGCCATCAAGATCTTGCTGCCACCCCAACGTGCACAGGGGGGGGCGAGGGCCCTTTCAACGCTGCTTGCAGCTTTAATTATTATTATTATTATTCTTCTTCTTCTTTTTATTCTGCTGCGAGAACGCATTTTTGAGGGCTTTGCCATGCACGAAAACTCATAAAAATTTGCCCACACGTCAGTCGTCGTGAAAATTGCAAACTATTTTTATTTTGGTGCTTGGACATGCCCCGGTGGCTCTATAGCGCCACCAAACACGAGGCCATTTTGGAACGCACTTGCTCGGATTCTCACGAAATTTCATAGAGTCATAGTAGTCATCATAAATTTTTTTGTCAATTTTTTTGAAATTTTTTTGCCCCACAGGAAGTGAGCTATGAGCCATTTCCTGCGTTTTTTCAGATTTTACGAACACATTTTTGAGGGCCTTATCATACTCAAAAACTCACCAAACTTGGCTCATCGACTAAAAATATTAATTTCTTTGATTCGATATCTCACTTGGCACTAGGTGTGACATGTTGGCTCTATAGCGCCCCCTAATACATAATCGCATTTTTGAGGGCGTCAGCATGCTCGAAAACTCACAAAACTTTGCAGGTATATTAAGCTCGTCATACTATTTACTAGCCTATGAAGTTTGCAGATGGATTTGGCAAAATTGCATTACAGCACCACCTAGAATATTTCAATGAAGCAGCCCTCGCAGCATGTTTAACCGACATGTATGAAATTCAGTGAACATGTAGATTATGCCAAGACCTAAAAAAAAGTCTCTTGGTGCCATGACCTAGACTCAACAGGAAGTCCGCCATTTTTAATTGAATTTGCAACTTTTTTTGATTTTTTGCCATTCACAGGCGTCGTACTTTAACGAACTCCTCCTAGAGATTTTATCCAATCAACTTAAAATTTCGCATATGACATCTAAAGACAGAAAGTCAATGTTAAATTGCGTAGCTTTTTTGGATACATCGAACTTTGTATCCGTGGCGTTGCGGCAAATTTCGATGTTCCGCCATGAAACAGGAAGTTGGTTTTACGCGCTCATGCTTTGTAAGATTTGCGCGAAACTTTACAGGCTTCATAAGAGTTTACTTCCAAGTAGACCTATATGTTGATATTAGATTTGGTGTGGTCAGGTGGCTCCACAGCACCCTCTTGACACGGCCATGTTGAGATAAAAGTAATTGAATGTCCATGAAATTTAATGTGATCATTGCATTTGTCATGACGGGTGATGGTAATTTTTTTGGAATTTTTTTGCCAACGGGAAGTGAGCTATGAGCAATTTCCTGCGTTTTCCAAATTTTATGAACACATATTTGGAAGCCTTAGAATACTCGAAATCTTGCAAAAAGTTGCAAAAATTATGATTGTCTTGTAATCTTCATTCTTATACATCAATTTGCACTAAATTTGGCACAATGGCACTATAGCGCCCCCAATCAGATTTTAAAAAGAATTGCCCTTTTGAGGGTCTCAGCATGTTCGAAAACTCACCAAATTTTGTAAATGTATAAAAATCATCATTTGTATTACTCTGATAAAAAGCTTATATATAGGCTTGGCAAAATTGTCATAATAGCGCCCCCTGGATAATTTCAAATAAGCAGCCCTCGCAGCCTGGTAAACCTACATGTATGAAATTCGGTCGACATGTGGAATATGCTGAGAACTAAAAAAAAGTCTCTTGGTGCCATGACCTAGACTCAACAGGAAGTCCGCCATTTTTAATTGAAATTGAAACTTTTTTTTGATTTTTTGCCATTCACAGGCGTCGTACTTTAACGAACTCCTCCTTGAGATTTTATCCGATCAACTTAATATTTGGCAAATAATATCTTAAGACCTTGCTAATGTTAAATTGCGAATCAATTTTGATTTCATCGAACAATGTATCCGTGGCTTCGCGGCGAATTTTGATCTCCCATCATGAAACAGGGAGTTGCTTTTACTGCCACATACTTTGTGGGATTTGCCCGAACCTTCTTCTGCTTGATAAAATTGTTCTCCGAAGTGAAAACATATGCTAATATTGGATCGGGAGGTGCTAGGTGGCTCCACAGCGCACAGGCATATCAAAATGGTTCCATAGCACCCTCTAGAAAATTTTTGCACTCCCCTCAGGAAACCACATTGTACGCGGTCCAACAGTTTCCAATGGCTGTGAATGGACGCCTGCACACATCAAGATCTTGCTGCCACCCCAACGTGCACGAAGGGCGCGAGGGCCCTTTCAACGCTGCTTGCAGCTTTAATTTATAACTATTTTTTACGGGCCGATAAGCTATTGTCGTGGTGGGGTATCCGTCGTCCGGAACATTTTTAAACATCTTTTTGGCCTGATTAATTTTCGTGTAAATTTGCAAAAACGTACTACTATATCTCCAAAGCTCTTTCTCAGATGTTTGATTTAATCATTGTCCGTTTTCTGGGCCCTTGAAATTTTGTCTCCAATGTTAAAGATAGGACTGAGAAATTATAAAGAATTAATTCTCAAAAATTGTGTGATAAATTTTTTTTCTAAATCAGGCAATCAACTTACCTTGGTACCATCAATGCACAGTGCGAGTGAAATTTTAATTGAATCTACAGAAGTGGGTCTATGGGGGGTGCTGTACTTTATGAATATGCAAGATTGCTTGTGGAGGTCAAATGGTTGCAGATAGAGATTAAGTTTGTATTATCGACATAAAAGAACTCATAAATGACCAATACATTGGCTATGTTAAAGTTGACCTCAGATGACTTTGAAAGGTCAGACTCGTGGTCAGGGAATAAATTAACAATGTTAAAAGATATGACTTGAAATTTCAAAAAATTATTTCTCAAAAACTGTCTGCTAACTTTTTTTTTATTTCTGAATCTGGAAATCAACTCACCTTGATACACTTTATGTGCAGTGGGAGTACCATTTTGAGTGAATCGACGGAAGTGCGTGTAGTGGGGGCGCTGTACTTTAACATTGGGTCTTATTAAGAATGGGCCAAATCGCCTGTGGAAGCTAAATGGTTGCAGATAGAGATAAAGTTTGTATTACTGACATATAGGAAGTAATATATGACCTATATTTTGGCTGTGTTAAAGTTGACCTCAGATGACCTTGAAAGGTCAAACTTGAGTTCAAGCAAAATGTTACTTTCATTTTGTGACATTCAGCTTGACTTCTGATGACATTTGAAGGTCAGACTTGACCTAATACAATTAAAATGACTTGTCTTGCCAAAATGGTCACAGATGGAGTCTGGGTTTGTATTACCGACACATAGGAAGTCATATATGAACTTTCATTTGGTGACCATCGTATTGACCTTCAAAGGTCAAATGTGACCTAGTGAAAATTCAATGACTTGTATCACTAAATTGGTCACAGATGGAGCCTAGGTTTGTGTTACTGACATCAAGGAAGTCACATATGAACTTTCATTTGGTGACATTCAACTTGACTGTCAGTGAACTTTGAGGATCAAACAATGAAATTACAATGACTTGAATCACCAAAATGGTCTCAGATTGAGCCAAGGTTTGTATAGGCATTTAGAAAGCCATATATGAAGTCCATTTGCTGATCACAACCTGACATTTTGTGACCCTTAATGTTCACAATTGACATATTGAATACATATTTAAACGACTTGTCACCAAAACTGCTTCAGAGCTTAGGATTGTATTACAAAACGTTGCATAAATAGATGTGAACTTTTCTTCAGTGACCTTGACATTGATTTTCATTGATTCAAATGTCAAACTTCACATGAAATTTACATCATTTGTATCATCGCTGTAAGACTTCTTGCCGATAAGCTACAGGACCCTTGCTCCAATTTTTCTGTTATACTACTACATCTACAAGTAATTTATTTGGCATGCAGAACCATCACTACTACTAACAGTGGTTCATTAGGTTATTGATGTTCTACTGCTATTTTTTTAACATAGCTGTATGTATGTGTTTTTAGATGTGAATTATCTCTGAGGAACACTTTTTCTGTTCATTTTGTAGGGAGCCAACAAATGATGTGTCAGATAAGCCAAACCTGACTTGGCTGGATGCTGCTCAGGTAAAGAAATGCTACTTTATTTATTTTGCAGATGACTTTGCTGAACCAAATCATTAATTTTGTAGAATAATTATGCATGTTGACCATTTTCCCCTGTCAATTATGCTTGCCTTTGACTCTTTTACAGATTGTTTTGGAAGAAGCTGGGCGACCCATGCACATAAAGGAAATAAAACAGAGGATTATTGACAGAGGCCTGGTACAGTCAAAGTAAATGCTATTATTATTTACCTTGTTAACATCTATCTAGAGGCCTATTTATTTGGTAACTTAGCTTACTCTTGTTCAGGGCAGGATTCCCTTGGCCAACAGGACTGCATGAATTTTTCATGGCATGGATTCAGCAGGGTGCTGGAAATATTCCTTAGGGATCACAGTCATTTGCTGACTCGATAGCATCATACATAGTTTTGGATTCACAACTGTGCCCCTGAACTTTTTGTTCCCTCTCATTCTGAAGGTTGTGTTATTGGATTTAGATTTCGGATTTGTGCAGACCATTGATGTAATTTGAAGTCACTTTCCTATTTATGCATCCAGCCTGAAATAATCCATACCTTCTGATGGTTTGGTCTGTGCTTTGTGTGTCCTGCTGGATGTACCTAATTGAAAAGGGTAAACTGTGGAAATAAAAAGTTCAAGGCAAGCAATATTACTCATAAGTTGTTGCATTAGTGAGATGCTTAGTTTTCACAAGAATAAGATCTTACAAGAAAGTTTTCTCCCACCAATGGATCCCTACTCCCAGCCTGCACCTTTAAGATACACCAGTCAGCCGCAACATTAAAATCACTGACAGGCGATGTGAATAACATTGATTATCTCATCACAGGGTGATTCTCATGAACTGTACCAAAATAATGTCAAAATATAATCCTCCTGGTCTGAGTGATATTTTTAAATAGATTGACTAAAGTAGAATCTGAAATGTTATTTCTGATTAAAAAGTTACTCAGAAAAACCAATAAATTCCGTTTTATTCAAATTTTATGTCAACATGATGCCCAAAAATTTTCATTACCGCTATGATGAATGCAGCAGACCAATCAACAATTCATTTTTACAATTCTTTGTCACATTTACTCCAAAATGCACATTAAATGAAGAGCACAATACATAAAGTAATGTTTTATACATTTTCAATCGCATTTTAAATGAAACTTGAAAAGGCTAAATTTTCTGAGAAAAATTAGTGTGCTTGCTTTAGTGGGAGAAGTTGAAGAGGTTGGCTTGTAAAATGAAGGTGCTTGGAAACTGCGAGGGAAAGGAAATTCCTGAAGAAATGTTGAAAAACTGCTGAAATGTAAACACAAGACTTTAAGCTGAAAGAAATTGTTTAAGGAATTCCGACTTTTCAGCTGCATCATGACCGAGTCGATTCCGCTTCAACCCAGCTGTAAAAATAATGTTCAATTGGAGTCAATGAAGTTGATGCATCTCTCTCTATGGTTCTGTGCATATCTTGGTCAACGCATTGCATGCTTTGAAATTAGCTTTATAGTAGGCCACATTTGCAGACTGTTGTAGCTCTTGTTGATTATAGGTCATTGTCAGCGTCTCCACCAGTCTCGAACTGTACAACGCTGACCTGGCCAAGTAGTAAAATGCTGTGATTCGTGGCGCTCTGTTCATTTCTGTGCTCTGTGTGTTCGCTAGCTAACTAGCTAATACAAAACCCAAAACCAGTGAAGTTGGCACTTTATGTAAATCGTAGATAAAAACGGAATACAATGATTTGCAAATCCTTTTCAACTTCTATTCAATTGAATACACGGCAAAGACAAGATGTGTAATGTTTAAACTGAGATTTTTGCAAATAATCATTAACTTTTTACCACTGTGTTACATCACCTTTCCTTTTAACGACACTCAGTAAGCATATAGGAACTGAGGAGACCAATTTTTGAAGCTTTTCAGGTGGAACTCTTTCCCATTCTTGCTTGATGTACAGCCTAAGTTGTTCAAAAGTCCGGGGTCTCCGTTGTCGTATTTTACGCTTCATAATGCGCCACACATTTTCAATGGGAGACAGGTCTGGACTACAGGCAGGCCAGTCTAGTACCCGCACTCTTTTACTACGCCAGTTCTCCTTGTTAAGTTAAAATGAGGGCTAATAATTCTTGACTGTTATCAATCATTTTGATTAATGAACACGTTTTCCTGTGAATAAAAATTAGCAATCGGCAGTAAAACGCGCTGCTTTCTTCTGAATGCAATGTGTGCAACGAAATGAGAAAAACTATTTTATTCACTTTGCAAAACGATAAACTACGATGTTAACTTACGTGTTTGCTGTGAGCACATCCTGCTCTACCAAATTGTACCTTCTTGATTATTTAATTCTAATTCCGGAGTCATAATCGGTTTTCATATTACACATGAAATCCGCCGTCACGCATGTGAAACTGATAAACCTCCGTGCACATAGACTTCAATTATTACATCGCCTACGTGCTGATTAATGAAAACTGGCCACACCTGATAATGCTGAGTTTTGACTCAACGCTGAAGCCTTCCGCCACAGTTTCAAAAAATCCTGGAGGAAACCCTGAAATCAATCCCTTCCCATAAGTGCAGCTATTTTGTTCACAGCTACTATATGGAAAGATGACTTCTCATGATCTCTAAATTTTTCCGTAGCTCCACGCCAATTCGAAAAGCCCCATCTGATGAATACGTCACGTACACGTCATCAGGGTGCCCAAACTGAAATCTCCAATTTTCAGGCCACCGGAGTAGAAAGCCTCCGGATGAGGAAAAAAGGGCGGAAGGAAGCTGCTTTGACTGCAAAACTTTTCAGATTTTGTCAGTGATGGACGACTTATGTATACATGCAATCACTGGGAAAAATGTGTTTTCCCGGGAATATATTTTTTAAGTTGGCCAAATGCTTCTGAATAGGGCTGGGTGTTGCTTCTGATTTCCTGAATCGATTCAATTTTGATTCACAAGGTCCGATTCGATTCCCAATCAGATTCAATATCGATTCATTGAAGGATATTTCAGCTACAGTACCTTTTTTGCTTGAATATGAAAGGGAGTCTTGGAGAACTAATGACAGAAATTATACTTTCTGTTGAATTATTAATAAGAAACCTTCTAACTCGGCTTCTTACTAAGTTCACACAAAAAAGTGACCCCAAACTAGTTTCCTGAAAATGCTTTTTATTGACCAACACATTTGATCAATCAACATAATAAAGTGCAACATAGACTTAACAGTCAGTAGACTATTATTCTCTGAAACTGTGTCAGTATTACATGCTTCACTTTGCAAGTTCATTTTCCAGTAAATGTAATTGAATTTAAACCAAAATACCCCACATGGACATGTTCGACAGTGCTGAAATAAATAGTACGATACATTCAACAAAGAAAGTAATATTGGATTTTTTATTTGAAAACTGGTTGAAATGGTGGACGAAAATTGGGACATGTTCTATTACTAAATTTCCATCTTACGCTGTTAATGGAAATATATCTCCCAACACATTAAAATGAAGATCTGATACCGAAATTTATATCCAACGTTGATTTTGTTCTCTCATCATTACTTGTAGCTTGAAAATTCGGCCTCAATTTACCGTTCCGTGCCTAACCAGTCGTGTCCGCTGCAGTTACATGCGGATCACAGACAGTACATTTTTATCTTCAACAGGTAGTTTCGCATTTGCAGCATGCTTGCTATCAATGAAACACTGCTCTTTGTACGTTTATATGACACGTAATCAAAATACCTCTACCTGCAATTAACTTATTCATTATTATCTGTTGCGTCGGGAAATTCATTATTTCGGTAATTTTTTTTCTGAGGATTTGTACTTGAGGGTTTTTTTTTTTAAACTGGGAATTTTACTCTACTACATTTAAAAGATAAAAAGTACACTTTTACTTTGTTATTTTGACACTGGCCACTTCGCTACTCGCTACAAATTAAAATATGAATATAATTCATCATTTAAGGATTATCTGGATTTGGCGTGTTCGAGAAGAACAGCGGTGCTCGCAGTGTATCATAAGCGCCCTGTGCAGACCTGTCCGCCAGCAGACATGGAGCTGCAAATTTATGCTTGCTTAACAATATTGTATCACTAGATGGCACTCCCGGATCAGTGATTGAATATTCACAAGCAAGGTGGAAATGCACTAATAAAAGATTGATCTTTGAATAAAATTAATCAATATCGAAAATGTTAATAAAAATCGATCTGAATCGGAAAATCGATTTTTTTTTTTTTTTTTTTTTTTTTTTTCAAATTCAGAAGCCCTACTTCTGAATTACGCCAACAGGCTTTTCTACTCTTATTTTGGCTGGCACGACACAGCAAAGGCGTATTGCTGCTCCTCTGTGGTCAATCAGCACAAAAATGGCTTGATTTTAAAGGACCCCGAAAATGACATTGAAAATTAAATATCTCAAAACTAAAAAAATCTAAAATTTGTTCACATGCTATGTAATTCAGAACAAGCTGAATTTTTTTAAGTTTGAGCGGTATCAATAGCTTTGACGATGTAGGAGGAGTTAGTGGGCCAAATTTAGACAGAAGTAGTAGTAAGAGAGAGTGGTCTGCTGCTTTGCTGAAGCGAGCTCACAATAATTCGTTACAAGTAGGGCTGGGTTAAAAAAAAATGATTTTCCGATCCAGATCAATGTTTTTGTTTAAATTTTTGTTATCTATTCATTTTTTTCAAAGATCGATCTTTTAATAGTGCATTTCCATCATGCTTGTGAATATTCAATAACTGATCCGGGAGTGCAATCTAGTGATACAATATTGTTCTGCATGCAAATTTGCAGCTCCATGTCTGCCGGCGGACACGTCTGCACAAAATGCTTAAGATACCCACTCGAGCTCTGTTGTTCTTCTTGAACTCGCCAGATCCAGATAATCCTTAAATTATGAATAATATTCATATTTTACAATAAAGGGAACACTTAAACAACACAATATAACTCCAAGTCAATCACACTTCTGTGAAATCAAACTGTCCACTTAGGAAGCAACACTGATTGACAATCAATTACACATGCTGTTGTGCAAATGGAATAGACAACAGGTGGAAATTATAGGCAATTAGCAAGACACTCCCAATAAAGGAGTGGTTCTGCTGGTGGTGACCACAGACCACTTCTCAGTTCCTATGCTTTCTGGCTGATGTTTTGGTCACTTTTGAATGCTGGCTGTGCTTACACTCTAGTGGTAGCATGAGATGGACTCTACAACCCACACAAGTGGCTCAGGTAGTGCAGCTCATTCAGGATAGCACATCAATGTGAGCTGTGGCAAGAAGGTTTGCTGTGTCTGTCAGCGTAGTGTCCAGAGCAGTGGAGGCGCTACCAGGAGACAGGCCAGTACATCAGGAGACATGGAGGAGGCCATAGGAGGTCAACAACCCAACAGCAGGACCTCCGCCTTTGTCCAAGGAGGAACAGGAGGAGCACTGTCAGAGCCCTGCAAAATGACCTCCAGCAAGCCACAAATGTGCACGTCTGCTCAAACGGTCAGAAACCGACTCCCTGAGGATGGTATGAGGGCCCGACGTCCACAGGTGGGGGTTGTGCTTACAGCCTAACACTGTGCAGGACGTTTGGCATTTGCCAGAGAACACCAAGATTGGCAAATTTGCCACTGGCGCCCTGTGCTCTTCACAGATGAAAGCAGGTTCACACTGAGCACATGTGACAGAGTCTGGAGACGCTGTGGAGAATGTTCTGCTGCCTGCAACATGCTCCAGCATGACAGGTTTGGCAGTGGGTCAGTAATGGTGTGGGGTGGCATTTCTTTGGGGGGCCGCACAGCCCTCCATGTGCTCGCCAGAGGTAGCCTGACTGCCATCAGGTACCGAGATGAGATCCTCAGACCCCTTGTGAGACCATATGCTGGTGCGGTTGGCCCTGGGTTCCTCCTAATGCAAGATAATGCTAGACCTCATGTGGCTGGAGTGTGTCAGCAGTTCCTGCAAGACAAAGGCACTGATGCTATGGACTGGCCCGCCCATTCCCCAGATCCGAATCCAATTGAGCACATCTGGGACATCATGTCTTGCTCCATCCACCAACGCCATGTTGCACCACAGACTGTCCAGGAGTTGGTGGATGCTTTAGTCCAGGTCTGGGAGGAGATCCCTCAGGAGACCATCCGCCACCTCATCAGGAGCATGCCCAGGCATTGTAGGGAGGTCATACAAGCACGTGGAGGCCACACACACCACTGAGCATCATTTTAACTTGTTTGAAGGACATTACATCAAAGTTGGATCAGCTTGTAGTGTGTTTTTCTACTTAAATTTTGAGTGTGACTCCAAATCCAGACCTCCATGGGTTAATAAATTTGATTTCCATTGATCATTTTTGTGTGATTTTGTTGTCAGCACATTCAACTATGTAAAGAAAAAAGTATTTAATAAGAATATTTCATTCATTCAGATCTAGGATGTGTCATTTTAGTGCTCCTTTTATCTTTTGAGCTGTGTAATTTGTAGCGAAGTGGCCAGTGTCAAAGTAACGAAGTAAAAGTGTACTTTTTATCTTTTAAATGTAGTAAAAGTCCCAGTTCAAAAAAAAAAAGCCTGAAGTAGAAATCCTCACTACTCAAACTACTCAAATAATAGCTGATTTATTGGAATGCTTGCAATGTCTTGATGCCGCCGAGAAGATGCCAACATTTGCTGTCGATTGCATAATGATGAAGAGACTTCCTAAAGTATCTGCATCTGAGGTTAGCTCCATTAGCATATGTGAGAGACTTGCCAACTTAGAACGCTGCATGGCCACACATGAAGATACCCTCAGTATCAACTCGGGTAAGATGTTACCTCTGGAGGATCGAGTATCCAGCATGTCATCATGGGCAGAGATAGCAAGTCGTCCTTCTGGTGCAGCGAAGCAGCCTTCATCCTTATACCAACCTGAGACAGTGAAGTTACCACCAATACAGGGCAGTAAGCAGCCAGCGTCTTCATCCATCCAGATGTCTGATGTCAGGAAGTAGCGTGCTCCCCTGAGACCCGAGATATCGGCGACCAAGCCCCAAGGACCGTGCCCACTTGTGAACGCTGCGTCTGTGATGTCTCTCGCCTCCAACGTGTCCGGTACCAGTAGTTTCGAGTTCCCTGCTGATCAGCGTCGTCGTAATCATCGCAGGAAGGCCATCACTGGTAGGCAATCGACGCAAGGCAATCTCCGTGGGGCTCCCGAGCCCAGTAGAGACATTTTTGTGTATAGAGTAGAGAAGAGCACTACTGATAAAGACATATCTGACTATATCACTGACAATGGTATTGAAGTCAGGAATGTAACTCTTGTATCAAAAGATGAAGCAGTTTTCTCCAGCTTCTAGGTTGAGGTAAAAATGTCAGACTTGAATACATTGCTTTCTCCAGATTTCTGGCCTACTGGTGTATATTTATGGAGGTTTTATAAACTTAGAGAACACAGAGATTAATTAAGGATGTTATTGTTCCACTTATTTATCTTACTATGGCCAGTACATCACTACGTATTGCCAGCTATAATGCTAAAGGTCACTTCATGGATAGGATCGATTATGTCAACAATTTGTTAAAATCTAATGATTTTATATTCATTCAGGAACATTGGTATCTAAACTGTCAGTTTTGTAATCTTTCATCCTTATGAAATGACGTTAATGTGATCGGCAAGTCTGGTATGGATGAGAATGACATGCATACTGGTAGGCCATATGGTGGATATGCTATTGTATATAATAAGCACATTAAATGTACAGTAACACCCATCGATGTCGATAACAAGCGATGTGTGGCTGCTCTGTTGGTTCTAGGTGACTTTAGAGTAATCCTTGTGAACATATATATGCCCTGTGATTGTAATACATATGCTCAGGATGTTGTTTATGACGATGTTCTTTACTATAAAAATCTTATCATCAATTGCTATCCTGATGTATATCATGTAATAGTCGGAGGTGACTTTAATACAGATGTAGCAAGGTCACAGTCCTCACATACTATGTCACTGAATGATTTTTGTCAACGCGAATCTCTTTGTATCTGTACTGGTCTCGATATTGCTAGCTCTGTAGACTTTACATTTGAGTCGGCTTTGGGACATAGATCTTTTTCCAATGTTGGAATATTTCCACCATTGTTCCGATACCAAAAAGTAGCAAAAATCGATATGTGACCGTAGTAATTATCGTGCTATTGCTCTTGGTATTGTTATTGGAAAAGTATTGGATAATGTCATACTGTTTGGAAATCTCGATAAATTGTGCACATCTCAACTGCAATTTGGATTTGAGGCCAAAAGCTCAACATCTCAATGTACTTTTATATTTAATGAGATTATAGATTTATATGTTAGAAATCATTTTACCTTGTGCTGTTTGACCCCTCACAGGCTTTTGATAGGGTTCATTATTGTAGGTTGTTTAAAGTTTTAATCAGCGGAAAACTTTGTAGTAAGACCATTAAACTATTGCTTAATATGTATACCACTCAGCGATAAAGAGTAAAATGGGGTAAATGTATCACTCCTAGTTTTATCTGTTTAAATAGTGTTAAACATGGTGGGGTACTCTCACCAATTTTGTTCTGTATTTATATGGATGTTCTTCTGATAAGACTTGGTCAGTCTGGTTTTGGTTGTTATTTCGGCTCTCGGTTTTGTGGAGCCATTTGTTATGCAGATGATCTGACTGATCGCACCATCTCGATGTGCAATGAATGGCCTTCTCGCCATATGTGATGATTTCGCTTGTGAATTTAATGTAAAATTTAATCCAGCCAAGAGTGTATGTGTCCCACTTAATTGTCGCTGTGATATTCCTTTCTGTTTTGGGAATGTACCAATCTCCCAAGCAGACAAAGCCATTCATCTAGGCCATATCATAGGCCAGAACAGTAATGTTGAAAATATGACCAAAGGTGCAAACGGGAACACTATGATGGCTAGGTTCAACACGTGCGCTTCTGGTACGAAAGCGACGTTATTTCAGACATATTGTACTTCTTTTTATGGTTCGGTATCATGGAGGCTTGACACAGCTCCAATACAACGTTTTTATGTTACATGGCGTATTTTGGCACGTCGCATAAGGCTTGTGCCCTCCTTCACTCACTGTGGCTTGTTATCCAACCTTATGTCAAGTTTTAGCATTGAAAATCAGTTATCGCGTTTCGCAATGTTTCTTTGTACAATACATGCTAGTCTAGTCATAAGTCATAATTGTTATTGTTTTCTGTACTCTTTTGTGCGAGTAAATTATTAATTAATTAATTTCCGGACGTTTCGGATAATAATGAATAAGGTGAGAGGTATTTAGACTATGTGTCATAAATGTACATCAAGCTGTGTTTCATTGATAGAAAGCATGCTGCAAATGCGAAACTACCTGTTGAATGTAAAAATGTTCTGTGATCCGCACGTAACTGCAGTGGACACGACTGGTTATGCACGGAACGGTAAATTGAGGCCGGATTTTCAAGCTACAAGTAATGATGAGAGAAGAAAATGAACGTTGGATATTAATTTCGGTATCAGATCTTTATTTTAAGCTCAACTACATGTGTTGGGAGATATATTTTCATTAACAGCGTAAGATGGAAGTTTAGTTGTCCCAATTTTCATCCACCATTTCAACCAGTTTTCAAATAAAAAATCCAAAATTATTTTCTTTGTTGAATGTATTGTAATATTTATTTCTGTGCAGTCAAATATGTCCATGTGGGGTATTTTGGTTTAAATTCAATCAAATTTACTGAAAAATGAACTTGCAAAGGTTAAATAAATAAATAATAAAATTTTAAATATTGTGCCGAGTTAGAAGGTTTCTTATTAATAATTCAACAGAAAGTATAATTTCTGCCATTAGTTCTCCAAGACTCCCTTTCATATTCAACCAAAACAGGTACCGTGGCTGAAATATCCTTCAATGAATCGATATTGAATCGAATCGATTCAGGAAATCAGTGGCAATACCCAGCCCTAGTCACCAGTATACTTAAATAAAGATTTTACTGCCCAACCTTTAGAAAATAATTAATATTTTAATTTAACAATGAATGCAAAATGCAAAGCACGTGGAACACAGTTAAGGAATGTTTTTATTAACGACCAGATTACACTTGGTGCCATTAAAAACGCATAAGTGAAGTATGTACTGTATTTGTTGCAAATTGAATCAATTGGTTTTCATTGCTTTTCTAGTGAGATGCCAGTGGAAGTAAAGAAAAGCATGTGGTATTAGCTCAACTATTTCGGTGGCTGAGACCTGCCCGTGACATGCCAGTGGTGCCTTTTGTCTCTCCTGAGTCACAAGCCGTTCCATTTTCTTGATGCTGCCGCATTTTTCTTTCTTTTTTTTTTTGGTGAGCCTTATGTAGGATATTGACTACATCAAAAGAATAAGTCAAGCGTCACTCTACACAGCACAAACAACTCAACGTTCGCTATTACTGAAGTGCTCGGTGTGTCCACATGGAGTGTGTTGGAATTACAATACCATGTGCATTTCTTTATTTCCACTCCTATCTCTGGAAAAGCAAAAAAAAAAAAAAAAACTGATTGATTCTTGTTATGGCCCCAATTTGTTTTTACATTTACAACATAACAGCAACAGCAACAGCAAGGGATGACAGACACAGTTTTAAAAACTCAAACACATTTAATGAACAAAGACAATAACTAACAATAACCTACAACTAAATGACCAAGATTGATTATAACAAAAACAAAAAGAAATATTTACAGTCCTTTTTGTGGGGCGGCTTGGTGATGTCCTGGGTGAGAGAAATCCACAAAAGAAACTTAACAGGTCTTGAACAGAATGGCAGGTCTGGTCATCTTCTTGCAATTTCTCCAACTACTTTACTGTCTCAATTCTTTTCCTTATATACTCTTTTGCAGACCCCACCCACATTTAGACCTCTTTTTTTTAATTTTCTGAGACTTGCCCCAGACATGTCCAGGACATGTCTAAACATGACTCCAGTCTGAGCTTAACAAAAAAAGGTAAATACTGCCATCTAGTGGCCTATATTCACATTACACCTCCATTCCGAAAGGGAAAAATTTTGACTCATAAAGGCAAAATTTTTCTTTTCAATACAAAATGGTAAAGTGAACACTTGTCTATATATACATATCATACAATATTCAAACACATGATATGTATATGCACATTCAAACACGGGATAAGCAATCAGCAATTACATTGTCTGTACCCTTCACATGCTTAATTTCCAAGTCAAACTCCTGTAAAATCAAACTCCAATTCAACAATCTCCGATTCTTGTTTTTCATCTTACTCAAAAACATTAATGGATTGTGGTCAGTGTACTGTTACGTACAGTTTCGTGCTCCAGATATTCTGGAATGATTCCAATTAGGAAGAAGGTTTGGTTATAAATGATTTATTAGATGATTGAGCAAATGAACGTAGCAATTACAATTATACAGAGGTGGGTAATGAAGTTATTGCATTAAAGATAGATATGCTGTCCTCTAACTGTCTGTCCTTGCGATGTTCTCACGTCGATGGTGAAATTCCAATGGTATCCGATGTTTCTGGTGTGGTGATCCTATCCAGAAGGTCTTTAATCCGAAGTCCAATTGAACTCAGCCGGTCTAGATGTGGATGGGTCAGGGTCTCTCTCTAGCGTGTCCTAGTCTAAAGCCAGTGTCTGAAGCCTGTTCCACTGGCTGCGAGTTCCCTTTATATAGGCCCTGTGCTTCTGTATGATGTCACAATGAAGAATCCTGACTGACATCCCAGAGAAGAATTCTGAAGGCCATAGAACTCTCCAGATAGCTCCTGAAGACTCTTGCAGTCAGTAGAACCCTGTAGATGGGAGAATCTATGGTGTTCTCAGTCTCTAGTCATTATGCTTACAAGCACTCATAAATATTCATTACCCTTACATGAGTAAGCAGAAACTACTGGCTGAGCAAAATAATACAATCAGGTGTTATAAACCCTCGTTACGTAACACCTCCCTCCGTAAAAGAAAAAGTTGGAATGTATGACAACTTTTTATAACGAAAGTGCTACGCACTGCAGATAAATACAATAGCAAGAAAAACACAATTTCAAAAGCAATTCACTTAGCTATATACAAATTATATTACAAATGTTTCGCTGCGCAGACTTGAGGTTTTCTTTTGCCAGTTCCCAAGTCTGACGTAGTCTCTCCTTGAACCTGGACTTGTAGTCCAACAGGCTCACATCCTCACTGGGCTCCAGCAGCTTTCCGTCTTTCACCAGCTTCAGTGAACCTCGGACTGTATAGCCAAACACCAGCCCAAATGGGCTGAATCCCATGGATTCCTGCTTCGACTCTCGAGCGACGAACATGAGCAGTGGGACGTCCTCGTCCCTCTCATTCTGGGAGCGGTAGGTCCTTATCATGCCCTTTCGAGTGGAGTGGAACCTCTCCAGTGCCCCCTGGGACTTTGGATCGTAGGCGCTCAATGTTATCTTCTTGGCTCCAAGTTGGCACACCACACTTTGGAACAAGCCAGACATGAAGTCGGATCCCTGATCTGACTGGATTTCATCTGGCAGACTAAACAAAGTAACAAGGCTGATCAAAGCCTTCACACCCCTGGAAGCCACACGCAGTCTTCTCTTCGGCCAGTAGAAGTGCCTCAAGATCTTGTTGCTGGTCTTGTTTGCACTTAGATGACCTCTGAAGGGTATCTCGTGTGCCAACCTCAGATCCTTCGGACGATATGTCCTGGGAACCACGATCTGACGTACGACTGCCCAGTCCTCAGAGGCCGGGACCTCGGGTGGTCTCTGCTTCCTCATCAAAATTCCATCCTCGACGAAGTTTCCAACTGGGACCTCAAACAACTCCTCTTCAGGGAGAGCAGCATCAAACAGAGAGCTGAAATCAAGATCAACCTCTTGGTCTTGTATCAATTTCTCTCTGGACAAAGACATCTCCGTCGTAGACGGTACTGGCGTCCCTAACACTACATTGGACTGTTGGGCAAGATCCTCATTAGGATCAGAAGATTGACGAAGATCCTCCTTGGAATCTAGAAATGTCCCTGACAAATCTACAATGTCATCTTCAACACCAACGTCCTGCAATTCGGCTACTTCCTTAGCCAGAGCCCTAGTCACCGCACAAGAAGGAACCACTTTGGGATTCTCTTCCACAATAATGTCACTTTTGGACAACGGGACTGGCTCACAAACCACTCTGGGTTCAGCAACGGACTGTTGAGAAAGATCCTCTCCCGGATCAGAAGATTGACGAAGATCCTTCTTGGGATCTAGAAATGTCCCCGACAAATCTACAATGCCATCTTCAACACCAACATCCTGCACTTTGGCTATCTCTTTAGGCAGAGCTCTAGTCACCGCACAGGAAGGAAACACCTTAGGATTCTCTTCCGCAATAATGTCTCCATCGGACAGCGGGACTGGCTCAAAAACCGCTTTGGGCTCAGCAACCACCCTATCTCCAGCTAACTCATTTCCCAACAACAAGGAAACACCTTTCACCGGTAACTCCGGAACAACCGCAACCTCAACAGAACCTGACACCAAATCTGACTTCAGCACAACATAGTGCAAGGGAACTGTTACAGAACCACATTCAACACCTTGCAAGATAACGAATTCACCAGTGGCAGAACTCGAATCAAAAGGCAACGTACCTTCCAACAATAAAGATCGAGTTGCCCCGGTATCACGCAAAATCTTGATCGGCACAGAACTGGTTTGACTAGGAAGTGATACAGAACCCTTTGACACAAAAGGAATGAATTCCCTTCTAACGTCAGACTTCTCACCATGAGGTTCAGGAACAATAGGTGTCTCCTGAGAACGAGGCTTTCTGGAGGAAACGAGTGCATTAGGGTTAACCTCAAGATTCATCTTTCTTTTCAACTTGAAACAATCGAACATTACATGACCTAGTTTCTTACAGAAGTGACAAACTGGAGCGGGCTTAGGTTGTCCTTTCTCCGACCTCTTTTCCAGACCATCCTTCACATCGGACTTATCACGATCACCCGTGAAATCAGACCTTTCACCTGTGTTTTGTTGTCTACTATTATCACCTCTCCTGGAAAACACCGACTTGTGCGTGAGAACGAAATCATCAGCCAAAATGGCCGCCTCTTCAAGTGTGCCAACCTTGTGTTCATTCAGATAGGTTTTGAGGTCATCGCGAACACATTTCTTGAATTCTTCAAGCAAGATAGTTTGCCTCAGTTTGTCAAAATCATTATTGACTTTACTGGAGGTACACCAGCGGTCAAACAGTACCTCCTTTTCATAGGCAAACTCCACATAAGTCTGATGATCTGGTTTCTGATAATTTCTGAACTTCTGGCGGTAAGCCTCTGGTACCAATTCATAGGCCTTCAGGATAGTGGCCTTGACAACTTCATAATCCTGGCTCTGCTGTAAGGAAAGAGCAGTGAACACCTCCTGGCTTTTGCCTGTCAACTTGCTTTGCAACAAAAGTGGCCATGCCTCAATAGGCCATTTGCAACCGATGGCAATTCTCTCAAAATGGATAAAATATTTGTCCACTGCATTTTCATTAAACGGTGGTACCATTTTGACATATTTGCAAAGATCAAATTTGTGTTGAGCTTCCTCCATGCTGGCTTGATGTTTAAAATGTGCTTCCATTTCCATTCTTTTTATCTCAACCTCAGCGTCTATTCGGCGCCTTTCAGTCTCTACTCTGAGTTTTTCAAGTTCTAATTCCATGAGCCGAAGCTCTCCATCACCCACCACAAGGTGGGCTTGGAGATCACTAGAAGATGGCAAGGCTTCTTTCGCCAACCGGTCTTCATTAAACAAACGTTCCATAATCAATTTCTTGATGTCCCCTTTTCGCATATCCCTTTTCACGTCAATCTCGAGGATTTTAGCGATCTCCAATAACTGGACTTTCCTGAAAGTCTCCAAAACATCAATGGAGGGATTTTTAACAAACTCAGCAAGCTCAGCCATTTTGCTACGTTCAGCAGCTCAATACAGAGAAATATTGTTCAATCCCGGACGAGCCCCCAATTTATGTTACGTACAGTTTCGTGCTCCAGATATTCTGGAATGATTCCAATTAGGAAGAAGGTTTGGTTATAAATGATTTATTAGATGATTGAGCAAATGAACGTAGCAATTACAATTATACAGAGGTGGGTAATGAAGTTATTGCATTAAAGATAGATATGCTGTCCTCTAACTGTCTGTCCTTGCGATGTTCTCACGTCGATGGTGAAATTCCAATGGTATCCGATGTTTCTGGTGTGGTGATCCTATCCAGAAGGTCTTTAATCCGAAGTCCAATTGAACTCAGCCGGTCTAGATGTGGATGGGTCAGGGTCTCTCTCTCTAGCGTGTCCCAGTCTAAAGCCTGTGTCTGAAGCCTGTTCCACTGGCTGCGAGTTCCCTTTATATAGGCCCTGTGCTTCTGTATGATGTCACAATGAAGAATCCTGACTGACATCCCAGAGAAGAATTCTGAAGGCCATAGAACTCTCCAGATAGCTCCTGAAGACTCTTGCAGTCAGTAGAACCCTGTAGATGGGAGAATCTATGGTGTTCTCAGTCTCTAGTCATTATGCTTACAAGCACTCATAAATATTCATTACCCTGACATGAGTAAGCAGAAACTACTGGCTGAGCAAAATAATACAATCAGGTGTTATAAACCCTCGTTACGTAACAGTACACAATCATTGGCTTTTGTCCTGTACAAACATAAACCTTAAAGTGTTGTAAAGAAAGGACCAGAGCCAACAGTTCCTTCTCTATTGTGGAATAGTTCCTTTGGTGGCGATTGAACTTCCTGGAGAAGTATGCCACGGGATGCTCAATGTCATCAGAGTCACTTCTCTGTAGGAGCACAGATCCACAAGCTTGGTCGCTAGCATCGACCGCGATGGAGAACGGTTTGTTGAAGTCAGGAGATTTGAGCACGGGGAAGTAACACAGCAGAGACTTCAGGCGATCGAAGGCTCTCTGGCATGCATCATCCCAGGTGAACTTTACGCCTTTCTTCAGTTGGTTAGTTAGACTGAGAGCAATCTCAGCATAGTTCTTGCAGAACTTGCGGTAGTACCCGATCATTCCAAGGAAGCGGCGCAAAGCTTTTTTGTTGTCAGGAACTGGAAAGTCCATGATGGCTTGGACTTAAGCATTTATGGGTGCCACCTTACCCTGGCCTATGACGTAGCCAAGATAGGTGACAGTTGCACAACCAAAGTCACTCTTGCTCAGGTTAACAGTCAGGTTAGCCTGGGTCAGGCGCTGGAACAACGTCTCTACATCTTTTAGATGTTCTTCCCAGGAGTCACTCCATGTGATCAGGTCATCGATGTACGCACCCGTGTGTGGCAATCCGGCGATTGTAGACTGTATCATCCTTTGGAATGTGGGTGGGGCATTTTTCATCCCAAAGGGTAGGACTTCATACTGGTACAACCCAGATGGTGTGGCAAAAGCAGAGATGCTCTTGGCCCTCTCAGTTAAAGGCACACACCAATAACCCTTCAATAAATCAATCTTGGTCAGAAACTTTGCTTGCCCTACTCTATCGATACAATCATCAATCCTAGGTATTGGAAACACATCAGTTCTAGTTACAGCATTGACTTTGCGATAATCTGTACCGAATCTAGTACTTCCATCAGGTTTTGAAACTAGCACACAGGGTGAACTCCAATCTGAGTTGGAGGGTCTGATAATATCATGTTCTAACATGTACTCAACCTCTTTCTCAGCAATCTTTCTCTTTTCAGGATTCATCCGATACGGATGCTGTTTTATTGGTTTGGCATCACCAACATCTACATCATGAGAGGCAATAGAAACTCTCTTTGGAACATCAGGAAACAAATCCTCATATTTCTTGATCAACCTTTCAAACTGATCTCTCTGTGAGGGTTCTAAGTGCTGGAGTTTTACATCAAGATTTTTCAACACTTCAGTGTTTGACAATTTACATGAAAGAACTTCAGCTTTAATTCTTGGTTCATCATCTTGAAACTCCCCCTCATCTTCACACGTTTCGACCATTGGAGAATCTGAAGTGACAGCTGCAACCCTAGCATTTCTGTCATGATAAGGCTTTAGCATGTTAATATGACACAATTGTTTTGGTTTTCTCCTATCTGGAGTCTTCACAATGTAATTGAGATCATTGAGTTTTGTCAGAATTTCATAAGGACCATGAAATCTAGCCTGCAATGGATTGGACTGCAAGGGAAACAACACAAGGACCTTGTCTCCTGGTTTAAACTCACGGCTTCTAGCCTTATGATCATACCAAGTTTTCATTTTTCCCTGACTTGATTTCAAGTTCTCTTTGGCAAGGTCACAAGCTGCACACAATCTTTCCTTGAACTTGCTAACATAGTCGAACAGACTGATGTGCGGCTCTTCCTCTTGCCATTGTTCACTCAATAATAGCAAAGGTCCTCTCACTTCATGACCAAACACTAGCTCAAATGGACTGAATCTAGTAGACTCCTGCACTGCTTCTCTAGCTGCAAACAACAGCAAATGAACACCTTCATCCCAGTCTTTCTCATGGTCATAACAATAAGTCCTCATCATTGTCTTGAGAGTGGAATGAAACCGCTCTAAGGCACCCTGACTTTCTGGATGATAGGCACTAGAAAGAATCTGCTTTGCTCCTAGCTCATACACAACCTGCTGAAACAATCCTGAAGTGAAATTGCTACCTTGGTCTGACTGAATTTCCCTGGGAAGGCCAAACAACGTGAAGAACTTTATCAAAGCCTTCGAGATTGCATTTGCCTTGATTTTACGTAGAGGTATGGCTTCGGGGAATCTGGTAGATGCACACATGATTGTCAACAAGTACTGATTTCCAGATCTAGTCTTGGGTAATGGACCAACGCAATCAACAATGACCCTAGAGAATGGCTCCCCAAATGCTGGGATTGGCTGCAATGGAGCTACAGGTGGGTCTAACTGGTGTTTTCCAACTACCTGACAAGTGTGACAGGTTTTGCAAAAGTTGGAAACGTCTTTCCGAAGCCCAGGCCAAAAGAAGTGTTTCATGATCTTATCAACAGTCTTGTTAACACCAGGATGACCTCCTTAAGGTAAACTATGAGCCATTGTTAAGATCTCATTCCTATAGACCTTCAGAACAACAATTTGCCTGACCACTGCCCAATCTGCATTGGCAGGGATATCAGGAGGGCGCCACTTCCGCATCAACACACCATCCTTGAGATAATACCCAACTGGAACTGCGTCTATTTCTTTATCAGGTAGGGCTCTCCTCTTTAGTACACAAATTTCAGGATCATTAGTTTGCTCCTCAATCAACCGCTTTCTGGACAGAGACAAGTCTCCAGACACATCAGAATCACCAGACCCATCCGGCTGGCTGAATAGAGAACTGATGAAAGTATCTGATAAGTCCTCAAACGGAGAAACCATAGTAGGCCAATCAGAGTCATGAGGCGAACCACCTGAGTCCTGACTATTCAATGTACTGGACGGCACCACATCATCTTCTTCTTTAGCCTTCTTGGCCATAGCACGAGTCACTGCGCAAGAAGGATACAGAGATGGGTCCTCATCCCCATCTTCAGTGCTCGGCTGTGAAGTAAGATGTACAGGGGGAACTACTTTGCCCCCAGCCAGGTCATTGCCTAGCAACAGAGAAACACCCTTTATAGGTAGACTTGACATAAGTCCCACCTTTACCTGTCCTGTAACTAAATCTGACTTCAAGAATATAGAGCGCAGGGGTACAGATACAGTCCTCCCTTCAATACCTTGTGCAAGTATGAAATCCCCTGAAGCGGTCTCATCACGTAACTCCAAGGAGTCCATCAACAAAAGTGACTGAGAAGCTCCGATATCCCTTAGGATATATATGGGGACAGGAGTAGTATGCTCATTCAGAGCCACAAATCCCTCTGACACAAATGGAAGAAATTCCTCCCTCACGAAGTCAGCTGTATCAGGCTTTTTCGCCCCACAAGAAGCAGGCAATTTAGCAGATTGGTTATCTACTACAGGGGTTTCTAACCTTGTTTTCACAAAGGCATTTGGTTTGGTATCCTTTTCTTTTTCTTTCTTAGCTTTAAGGAACCAACAGCTAGTTGTAACATGACCAGATTTCTTGCAATTACTGCAAACTAGACCACTTTTGTCACTGTCAGCTTTCACACTTTGATCAGACCTGTTACTGGATTTCTGAGCACCATCACCAGATTTGTCTTTGTCTTTGGGTGAGGAATCTTGGGTATCACCGTAACCCTTTTTCTGAAATTGGGACCATCTATTATTACTGCTAGACTGAAATTTGGACTTATGTGTGAGAACATATTCATCTGCAAATTTGGCAGCTGATTGCAAATTCAGTGCTTGCTTCTCATTAAGGTAGGTCTTAACATCATCTTTAACACAGTTCTTGAATTCTTCAACTAACACCATCTCTTTTAGTGAGTTGAAATCATCCTTGACCTCCATAGAAGTACACCAGCGCTCAAAGCAAACCTGCTTTTCATTAGCAAATTCAACATAAGTCTGATTTTCAGATTTCTTCAGACCTCTGAATTTCTGTCGGTAAGCCTCTGGAACCAACTCATAAGCTCTCAAAATAACCTTTTTGACAACCTCATAATCAGAGGAATCATCTGCAGACAAAGCCGAATAGGCTTGTTGAGCTTTGCCCTTGAGGACAGTTTGCAACATCAGAGGCCAGTGTTCCTTTGGCCACTGGCAACTCTTTGCTACCCTTTCAAAACACTGGAAATAGTTGTCAACGTCCTTTTCCGAAAATGGAGGCACCAGTTTTACCTCCTGACTGGCACAAAATTTATTTTTAGTTTCAATTTTAATTTTTTGTTGCTCCATTTGGAGTCTTTCTTCTTTATCGAATTTCTCTAATTCAAAATCTCTCTGTCTTGCAAATTTTTCTAACTCAAATTCTCTTTGTTTTTCTTTTTACTCCCTTTCTATTTTCTCTTCTCTTGCTAATTTTTCTAACTCAAACTGCCTTTGTTTTTCTTTTTTTACCTTTCTTTCTCTCTTTCTTTCCTCTCTAATTCTCTTTGCTTTTCTTTTTCCTCCCTTTCTTTTTCTCTTTCCTCCCTTTCAATCTCTAGCATTTTTAATTTAAGTTCCATTTCTATATTTGGATTTTCCACTGGAAACTGTTCCAGATCTCCGGGTGCAAACACATTTTCATCAATGTAATATTCAACTATCTCTCGAGCCAGTCTTGCTTTTCGCATGGCTGGTTTCACCTCTGTCAGCTCTAAATGTCTGCAAATTTCTAGCAGTTCTGTCTTTTTAAAAGACTTCAAAACCCCTACGGTTGGTGATGCCAAGAAATCATCCATTGCTGTTGTCAATATATATGTATTCAATTAAAAAAAAATCAATTTTACAATTTGAAATGTTAGATTTTCAATAAATTACTCACAAAATGGTCTATCCCGGACCTTGAGCCCCCAATTTGTTATGGCCCCAATTTGTTTTTACATTTACAACATAACAGCAACAGCAACAGCAAGGGATGACAGACACAGTTTTAAAAACTCAAACACATTTAATGAACAAAGACAATAACTAACAATAACCTACAACTAAATGACCAAGATTGATTATAACAAAAACAAAAAGAAATATTTACAGTCCTTTTTGTGGGGCGGCTTGGTGATGTCCTGGGTGAGAAAAATCCACAAAAGAAACTTAACAGGTCTTGAACAGAAATGACAGGTCTGGTCACACGTATCCTTCTTCTTGCAATTTCTCCTACTACTTTACTGTCTCAATTCTTTTCCTTATATACTCTTTCGCAGACCCCACCCACATTGAGACCTCTTTTTTTTAATTTTCTGAGACTTGCCCCAGACATGTCCAGGACATGTCTAAACATGACTCCAGTCTGAGCTTAACAAAAAAAAGGTAAATACTGCCATCTAGTGGCCTATATTCACATTACATTCTTCAATTTGGGACAAATACAGTACATGCTTCACCGGTGCATTTTTAATGGCATTTAGTATAATTTATATAAAAATAAAATAATTTTCATTAATTTTCATTCATATTGGTAATGCAAAGTTTTATGGGGAATGAGGTTTTTGCAATTTGGTAACGTGAGCTATTTGTTATTGTTATTAGTTAATTTTATTTATTTCACTTTATTTTGATTTATTAAACTTTGCTAGTGGCTAATGGATCATAAGAAATTTTTAAAAGCTATTAGGTATGGTCGTTCTTTGCCTAAGTAGCAAGGCATAAAAAGTGTTTACTGTTCAACAGTGACCAATAAAATGCACCGATAACTTTGCAAACATTAATAAATGAAATGCAAATGTAGGTATTATACAAGCGTGGAAGTATAATCACTGAAATAGAGCCCAACCGATACAGGACCTATGAGACCAATATAGTGTGGGATTCTATAAAAGACAAAATTAGGCTACTGATGTTAATTTTTAATGAAAATGCACCTTTGTAGTTTGTGCACTAATTTTGCTGCGATTGGACTGTTAAAATGTGCTCAGAAGGCCCGCTTTCTTGAACACATGATGAACGGGGTCCAGGGGCAGTGCCCTGGTGGGGGGCCTGGGAGGGTAAAGGCCCCTTGAAGCTCTGGCAATTTTTGAGGTTTTTTGAGGCCTATTTGAAAGTCTAAATGGCTCTGTTTAAGGATATAAACAGTATACTCACCTAGAAAACAAATGGAAAACGGGAGTAAAACGGGCAGGAAATCTCACTCTAGCCTGCGTACAAAACTTGAGAGCCCTGCTAATGACAGAATCTTTGATACCACCTGATGTGCACATGGTTGTTTCTGTCAAAACAAACCATACGCTGCTCCTTAGCAGCAAAGACGACGGTGGAGTTGTTAAAGGAATTTTGATTTTACAGTCCAAGTATTATCTTCACAAGAGAAAACTCAAGACGACTCAGGAAAAAAATCAGTCGGAGGCAGAGAAGTTAATATCAGAGATATTACACAGCAAACAGAGATAACATAGCAAATGTTGAAACCGAGAAATTTTGCATTTTTTTCCACAAAATGAGCTCATTTCAAATTTGATGGCCTCTACGGGTATAAAAAAAGTTGGGACAGGGGCCTGTTTACCATGATATCGCATCCCCTCTTGTTTTTAACCCAGAGTGGGGGCGTCTGGCATTGAAGAGACTTGTTTTTTTTTTTTTTGTTTTGTTCATGGAATTTGATCCCACTCTTGTTTAATACAGGCTTCCAGCTGCTGGAGAGTATTGGGTCTGCTTTGATGGACTTTTCATTTAATTATGCGCCAAACGTTCTCAATCGGTGAAAGATCAGGACTGCAGGCTGGCCAGGTCAGCACATAAGCTCTTGTACTATGAACCCACATCACCTGTGCTGGAGCAGGGAAAGATCTAAAGCATGCAGGACAAGGGGTACGCCAGGAGAGGTTTGGGAAACACTGTGGCGAGAAAAGGGGCTGCAAACAAAAAACAAAATTCTGCATTGAAATTATTAAAAAAGTACTGATGATTGAAAAATGGCTGGGGGTTAAAACTATATATTTTTGGAATCTTTAACTCTGAGACCACAACTATTCTTCATCTCAGCATTAGATCTTATTCAAAAGAGGAGGCCAAATGAGACTGCTCTCCAGGTCGTTCGTGGACCCCCTGGTACGGTCATTGCACCGTTCTGTTGAATCTAGGGAGGTATAAATATATATTGTGTGATCCTCCCTGAAAGTGGAATGTCTATTCTGTTAAAATAAGGTAGATTTCAGAATTCAGATATTACTGAGTTAGCAAGTACTTGCTCCTTATAAGGGTTGAAATGAGGTTGTGAGTTCAGAAGAGGGTAGCTTCCTGGCAGCTTCAATCACTGGGTGAATTTTCTGACCATTTAATCAGCTGTTTATTTAATGAGTGTTTGTGCTGGCTTGGGGGACTTAAAAGAGAAATGGACAAAGCTCTAAACCTTATTATGCAGAAAAGGCATGTTTTGTGTTTGGAGAGGTTACTGGTGACCACTGATGTTCAACTGCTCTGATATCGATAAATTCATGCTAACTCGACCAGAAAATCATTAGTTTATATAAACTTTTATGCCTCACAACTTCATTTGTGTTAAATACCTGATTGTTTTATGATTTGACAGTGCACCATGTTGAGGGATCTCAGACTTTGGGGAGACATTTGGATAGCTGAATAATTTGGCTAATAGCATGTAGGTAATTTCAATTGTAATATTGAAGATGAATTCTACTTGAGGTCAAGGAGTTTATGATCCCAGAAATGTATAGATTTAAGCCCTAGCAGTTTTGCTATTCTCAGTATTATTTTTTGCTATTTCAATGGTGAATTCTCATGAAGATTTTTCATGTTTGCAGCCCATTTTCTCTACCAAAATCATGAAAATAAACTGAAATCCAATGTAATTCTAAATGATGTAAGTGTCTTTTCTGAGTTGAGCCACATTTTTCCTCTTTATAAAGTTTAAATCTTGAATTATAAAGCATTAAATTGGGTAACCCATCAAAAGCCAAATTTAGCTTCTGCGCAAAGGGGTTAAACACACACAGCTCTCAAAATGGTGCACTATCAAATCATAAAATAATCATATTTTTAACACAAATCAATTTTTGATGCATGAAATTCAATACGACTAAATGATTTTCTGGTTTAATTTAGCAAGAATTTATCAATATATGCACAGCTGGACATCAATAGTCACTAGTACCCTCTCCAAACCAAAAACGTACCTTTTCTTCATGATAAAGTTCAGAGTTTCATCCATTTTTATACAAAGCCGCATCAGGAAGCACACTGACTTATTCAAGGAACTGCTTATTTTACAGTCAGAATGTTCACTCAGATGAATCCTCTTTAAGAGCATGAGGCAAGCTTGTAGAGGAGGAGGGACTATTACAACGCCCTCCAGAATTATTGTGACTGTTAAAGATGTGTTCTTGAGCTTCTAAAAAAAATCAGTTTTCTTCTAAATAATATAGGACCACAATGAAAAAAAGAAGAAAATCCAACCTTTAATTCAAGTGCGTTTATTCAGTTGGGAAAAAATCCCACATAAAGAAATAATTCTTTACATTAAATCATGTGTGCCACAATTATTAGCGCCCCTGATGTTAATACTTTATACCACCCCCTTTTGCCAACAAGACAGCACCTAATCTTCTCCTATAATGTTTCACAAGATGGGAGAATACAGAATGAGGGATCTTCGACCACTATTTTTTGCACAATCTCTGTAAATCATCCAGCAACCTGGGTCCTCTCCTCTGCACTCTCCTCTGCAGGTCACTCCACAGGTTTTCAATGGGGTTGAGGTCTGTGGAGTGAGATGGCCTTGGGAGGAGCTGGATTTTGTGTCTGGTGAACCATTTTTGTGTAGATTTGGCCACATGTTTAGGGTCATTATCTTGCTGAAAGACCCAGTAACGACCCATCTTCAGCTGTCAGAGAGAGACCGCTAGATTTTAATTTAAAATGTCCTGGTATTTCAAAGTGTTCATGATGCCATGCACCCCAACAAGGTTCCCAGGGCCTCTGGAAGAGAAACAGGCCCACAGCATCACCGATCCTCCCCCATACTTCACAGTGGGAATGAGATGCTTTTCTGCATTCTCATCTTGTGCTCCGCCAGACCCACTTAGTGTTTGTTGCAAAAAGCTATATCTTGGTCTCATCTGACCAAAGCACACAAACCCAGCTGAAGTCCCAGTACCGCTTAGCGAACTCCAGATGTTTGCCTTTATGATTGTGAGTGAGAAAAAGGTTTTTTCTGTGCATGCCTTCCAAACAGCTTGTTGGCATGTAGACAGCGCCTGATGGTTGTTTTGGAGACTTTGTGACCCTATTTGTTGCAATTCTTTAACAGTGAGCTTTGGAGAACATTTTATTTCTCTTACCATCCTCCTGACTGTGCGTGGTGGCAAAATAACTTGTGTCCTCATCCAGGCTTGTTTACCACTCTTCCAGTTGTTTTAAACTTATAAATGATTCCTCTGACAGTTGATATGGGCAGGTGCAGGCGAATGGCTATTTTCTTGTAGCCATTGCCTGACTTGTGAAGGTTGACACACGTCTGCCTTACTTGAATGGTGTGTTCCTTTGTCTTTCCCATGTTGAAGAGTGGATAAGAGAAATGGCCTCTGTGTCACATCATATTTATAGCCCAGGGAAACAGGAAGTGATGAATTACTAATTCCTAGATATTCCGATCAACTTTGTTAGCTCCTGTAGAAATGACAGAAATACTTCAATTTCATTAATTTACGAGGAATTGTTAGGGGTGCCAATAATTGTGTAACAGGTGATTTTCTGAAAAATAATTATTTCTCAATCAGGGATTTTTTTCCCCTTAAAATTCACTTGAGTTGAAGTTTACTTTTTTCAACAATTTTTAGTGTGAGAGTATGCTTCTGCAATAAAAAATGAATTTATTTAAGGCTTTTAACACATCTTTACCAGGCAATAATTATGGAGGGCACAGTATTATGGGAGACTTATCCTGGTGTCGATTGGAAAATGGTGAAAGGGCAGGGTAAAGGGGAGGAAGAATTTCTGGATGCTATAAATGACAATTTTTTGGTGCAGTATATTAATAAACCTACAAGAGAGAAGGCAATTTTAGATTTGTTGCTTTGTAATGACTCTAATAGACTTTGCAGTGTTGTGGTACTGGAGCCATGCGGGACTAGTGATCACTCTACTGTTAATTTTGACGTTTCATGGGAAGTTAAAAAGGTGTCTTCGAAAACAAAAATTTTGAATTTTACGTGAGCAAACTTTGACAGGATGCACTCATATCTAAGCAAAATATTATGGGAGACACTTCTGGACTGTGAGTCTGTAAATGAGATGCGGGAAAGATTTAAGGGGGTGTTACTTGATTCGCAATGTAAATTAATTCCAAAGGTGTCCAAAAGTAAGCTGAAAAAGCAAAATCCTCCATGGATGACCACAGCTTTTCGTTGGAGTCTGAGGAATAAGAGGAATCTCTGTAAGATATACATAAAGGATAACAATGAGAATACTAAGGCTGAATACTGTAAAATGCGATCTGTGGTCAAAAAAGAGCTGAGGAATGCTAGAAGATTGTATGAAATGATCGCTGCTATATGATAACAAGGATATTGCAAATACCTTAAACAGTTTTTTTTTTTTTTGGTTGAATTTTACCTCTGAGTGGGTTTTTATTCGGCCAGAGGATATTTCCAACGCTCAAGATTATTTTGCGGAAATTGAGGTTAGGGATAATGAAGTATTAGACAAGTTGCTTAAAGTAAAGGCAGTTAAGGCGGCGGGCCCTGATGGCTTATTTCCTAGAGTGCTCAGGGAAGTTAGTGAGATCATCTTTAAACCGCTCTCCGCTATCTTTAGACGGTCTTTAGAAACTGGAGAAATACCAAATGATTGGAAGCAGGGCAATATAATACCAATATATAAAAAAGGCCTGGAAATTACAGGCCAGTCAGTTTAACTTGCATCACATGCAAATACTGGAATCTATCATAAAAGATGGGCTGAAATTATTCCTTGACTGTAAAAAATATTATGAGGGATAGCCAACATGGTTTCCGTAAGGGAAGGTCATTCCTGAGAAACCTTCTGGAATTTTTTGAAGAGGCCACCAAGACTTATGATCAGAGCAGGGCTTATGACATCATAAATTTGGATTTTCAGAAAGATTTGATAAAGTACCGCATAAGAGACTAATTTTTAAAATGAGCTCCATTGGAGTTACAGGAGGTATTCTGGAGTGGATTCAAAACTGGTTACAGGACAGAACACAAAGAGTGGTGGTCAGTGGAATCTCATCTCAGCTAGGTATGGTGGGGAGTGGCGTCCCTCAAGGATCAGTGTTGGGACCCCTGCTGTTCCTCATCTACATTAATGACCTTGATAGAAATATTGAGAGCAATTTAGTTAAATTTGCAGATGATACTAAATTGGGAGGTTTCGCAAATGGTTTAGACTCTACCAGGGTGTGTGCTGGCCGAAATTTCACTTGGCCACAGTGGCTAATCACTTGAAATTCAGTTAGCCACACATTTTGCCTTAAATTTTAGTGAGAAACCTTAGAAAACTTGGACTCAGTCATCCAGTGTGCGTACACAGTCACAGAATAAGAGCACAGACATCCAGAGACTACAGTAAGTATGCATCATCTTATCAGCGACACTTGTACGAAAGTGTTCTGGCCAGGTTCTCTTCCTATCAGGGTGGGTTAATGGCAGTTGCTAGAAATTTTCAGAGTAGCAAATGTTTTGGCCCCAATTTGTTATTACATTTACAACCCAACAGCAACAGCAAGGGATGACAGACAGTTTTGAAAACTTAAACACATTTAATGAACAGACAACTAAACAACTAACTAACCTACTGACCAAGACAGAATACAACAAAAAACAGAAATATTTACAGTCCCTTTTTGGTAGGGTGGCTTGGTGATGTCCTGGGTGAGGAAAACGCTCTAACACAGGCAAAAATCCACAAAAGAAACTTAACAGGTCTTGAACAGAATGACAGGTCTAGTCACATGTATCCTCCTTCTTGCAATTTCTCCTACTACTTTGCTGTCTCAATTCTCCCCTTTATATACTCTTTTGCAGACCCCTCCCACCTTTTAGACTTTTTTTTTCTTTTCTCTGGGACTTGTTTCAGACATGCCCGAAACATGCCCAAACCTAGCTCCAGTCTGAGCTTAACAAAAAAAAGGTAAATACTGCCATCCAGTGGCCTATATTCACATTACACCTCCATTCCAAAAGGGAAACATTTTGACTCATTCAGGAAAAATTTTTCTTTTCAATACAAAATGGTTAAGTGAACACTTGTCTATATATACATATCATACAATATTCCAATAAACACATGATATATATATACATATTCAAACACGGAATAAGCAATCAGCAATCACATTGTCAGCACCCTTTCCATTCTTAATTTCCAAGTCAAACTCCTGTAAAATCAAACTCCAATTCAACAATCTCCGATTCTTGTTTTTCATCTAACTCAAAAACATTAACGGATTGTGGTCAGTGTGCACAATCATTGGCTTTTGCCCTGTACAAACATAAACATCAAAGTGTTGTAAAGATAGAATCAGAGCCAACAGCTCCTTCTCTATTGTGGAATAGTTCCTTTGGGGGCGATTGAACGTCCTGGAGAAGTATGCCACGGGATGCTCAATGTCATCAGAGTCACTTCTCTGTAGGAGCACAGATCCACAAGCTTGGTCGCTAGCATCGACCGCGATGGAGAACGGTTTGTTGAAGTCAGGAGATCTGAGCACGGGGAAGTGACACAGCAGAGACTTCAGGCGATCGAAGGCTCTCTGGCATGCCTCATCCCAAGTGAACTTTACGCCTTTCTTCAGTTGGTTAGTGAGACTGAGAGCAATCTCAGCAAAGTTCTTGCAGAACTTGCGGTGGTATCCGATCATTCCAAGGAAGCGGCGCAAAGCTTTTTTGTTGTCAGGAACTGGAAAGTCCATGATGGCTTGGACTTTAGCATTTATGGGTGCCACCTTACCCTGGCCTATGACGTAGCCAAGATAGGTGACAGTAGCACAACCAAAGTCACTCTTATTAAGGTTAACAGTCAGGTTAGCCTGGGTCAGGCACTGGAACAACGTCTCTACATCTTTTAGATGTTCTTCCCAGGAGTCACTCCATGTGATCTAGTCATCGATGTATGCACCCGTGTGTGGCAATCCGGCGATTGTAGACTGTATCATCCTTTGGAACGTGGCTGGGGCATTTTCCATTCCAAAGGGTAGGACTTCATACTGGTACAACCCAGATGGTTTGGCAAAAGCAGAGATGCTCTTGGCCCTCTCAGTTAAAGGCACACACCAATAACCTTTCAATAAATCAATCTTGATCAGAAACTTTGCTTGCCCTACTCTATCAATACAATCATCAATCCTAGGTATTGGAAACACATCAGTTCTAGTTACAGCATTGACTCTGCGATAATCTGTACAGAATCTAGTACTTCCATCAGGTTTTGGAACTAGCACACAGGGTGAACTCCAATCTGAGTTGGAGGGTCTGATAATATCATGGTCTAACATGTACTCAACCTCTTTCTCAGCAATCTTTCTCTTTTCAGGATTCATCCGGTACAGATGCTGTTTTATTGGTTTGGCATCACCAACATCTACATCATGAGAGGCTATAGAAACTCTTTTTGGAACATCAGGAAACAGATCCTCATATTTCTTGATCAACCTCTCAAACTGATCTCTCTGTGAGGGTTCTAAGTGCTGGAGTTTTACATCAAGATTTTGCAACACTTCAGAATTTGACAATTTACATGAAAGAACTTCAGCTTTAATTCACGTTCATCATCTTGAAACTCCCCCTCATCTTGACAAATCTCGGCCATAGGAGAATCTGAAGTGACAGCTGCAACCCTAGCATTTCTGTCATAATAAGGCTTCAGCATGTTAATGTGACACAATCATTTTGGTTTTCTCCTATCTGGAGTCTTCACAATGTAATTGAGATCATTGAGTTTTGTCAGAATTTCATAAGGACCATGAAATCTAGCCTGCAATGGATTGGACTGCAAGGGAAACAACACAAGGACCTTGTCTCCTGGTTTAAACTCACGGCTTCTAGCCTTATGATCATACCAAGTTTTCATTTTTCCCTGACTTGATTTCAAGTTCTCTTTGGCTAGGTCACAAGCTGCACGCAATCTTTCCTTGAACTTGCTAACATAGTCTAACAGACTGATGTGCGGCTCTCCCTCTTGCCATTGTTCACTCAATAATAGCAAAGGTCCTCTCACTTCATGGCCAAACACTAGCTCAAACGGACTGAATCCAGTAGACTCCTGCACTGCTTCTCTAGCTGCAAACAACAGCAAATGAACACCTTCATCCCAGTCTTTCTCATGGTCATAACAATAAGTCCTCATCATTGTCTTGAGAGTGGAATGAAACCGCCCTAAGGCACCCTGACTTTCTGGATGATAGGCACTAGAAAGAATCTGCTTTGCACCTACTTCATACACAACCTGCTGAAACAATCCTGAAGTGAAATTGCTACCTTATTCTGACTGAATTTCCCTGGGAAGGCCAAACAACGTGAAGAACTTTATCAAAGCCTTCGACATTGCAGTTGCCTTGATGTTACGTAGAGGTATGGCTTCGGGGAATCTGGTAGATGCACACATGATTGTCAACAAGTACTGATTTCCAGATCTAGTCTTGGGTAATGGACCAACACAATCAACAATGACCTTAGAGAATGGCTCCCCAAATGCTGGGATAGGCTGCAAGGGAGCTACAGGTGGGTCTAACTGGTGTTTTCTAACTACCTTACAAGTGTGACAGGTTTTGCAAAAGTTCGAAACGTCTTTCCGAAGCCCAGGCCAAAAGAAGTGTTTCATGATCTTATCAACAGTCTTGTTAACACCAAGATGACCTCCTAAAGGTAAACTATGAGCCATTGTTAAGATCTCATTCCTGTAGACCTTCGGAACAACAATTTGCCTGACCACTGCCCAATCTGCATTGGCAGGGATATCAGGAGGGCGCCACTTCCGCATCAACACGCCATCCTTGAGATAATACCCAACTGGAACTACGTCTATTTCTTTATCAGGAAGGACTCTCCTCCTTAGTGCACAAATTTCAGGATCATCAGTTTGCTCATCAGTCAACCGCTTTCTGGACAGAGACAAGTCTCCAGACACATCAGAATCACCAAACCCATCTGGCTGGCTGAACAATGAACTGATAAAAGTGTCTGGTAAGTTCTCAAACGGAGAAACCAAAGTAGGCCAATCAAAGTCATGAGGCGAACCACCTGAGTCCTGACTATTCAGTGTGCTGGAAGGCACCACAACATCTTCTTCTTTAGCCTTCTTGGCCATAGCACGAGTCACTACGCAAGAAGGATACAGAGATGGGTCCTCATCCCCATCTTCAGTGCTCGGCTGTTAAGTAAGATATACAGGGGGAACTACTTTGCCCCCAGCCAGGTCATTGCCTAGCAACAGAGAAACACCCTTTATAGGTAGACTTGACATAAGTCCCACCTTTACCTGTCCTGTAACTAAATCTGACTTCAAGAATATAGAGCGCAGGGGTACAGATACAGTCCTCCCTTCAATACCTTGTACAAGTATGAAATCCCCTGAAGCGGTCTCATCACGTAACTCCAAAGAGTCCATCAACAAAAGTGACTGAGAAGCTCCGGTATCCCTTAGGATATATATGGGGACAGGAGTAGTATGCTCATTCAGAGCCACAAATCCCTCTGACACAAATGGAAGAAATTTCTCCCTCACGAAGTCAGCTGTATCAGGCTTTTTAGCCCCACTAGAAGCAGGCAATTTATCAGATCGGTTATCCATTACAGGGGTTTCTAACCTTTCTTTCACAAAGGCATTTGGTTTGGTGTCCTTTTCTTTTTCTTTCTTAGCTTTAAGGAACCAACAGTTAGTTGTAATATGACCAGATTTCTTGCAATAACTGCAAACTAGACCACTTTTGTCACTGTCAGCTTTCACACTTTGATCAGACCTGTTACTGGATTTCTGAGCACCATCACCAGATTTGTCTTTGTCTTTGGGTGAGGAATCTTGGGTATCACCGTAACCCTTTTTCTGAAATTGGGACCATCTATTGTTACTGCTAGACTGAAATTTGGACTTGTGTGAGAACACATTCATCTGCAAATTTGGCAGCTGATTGCAAATTCAGTGCTTGCTTCTCATTAAGGTAGGTCTTTACATCATCCTTAACACAGTTCTTGAATTCTTCAACTAACACCATCTCTTTTAGTGACTTAAAATCATCCTTGACCTCCATAGAAGTACACCAGCGCTCAAAGCAAACCTTTTTCTCATTCGCAAATTCCACATAAGTCTGATTTTCAGATTTCTTCAGACCCCTGAATTTCTGCCGGTAAGCCTCTGGAACCAACTCATAAGCTCTCAAAATAACCTTTTTGACAACCTCATAATCAGAGGAATCATCTGCAGACAAAGCTGAATAGGCTTGTTGAGCTTTACCCTTGAGGACAGTTTGCAACAACAGAGGCCAGTGTTCCTTTAGCCACTGGCAACTCTTTGCTACCTTTTCAAAACACTGGAAATAGTTGTCAACATCCTTTTCCTAAAATGGAGGCACCAATTTTACCTCCTGGCTAGCACAAAATTTATTTTTAGTTTCAATTTTAATTTTTAGTCGCTCCATTTGGAGTCTTTCTTCTCTATCCAACTTCTCTGATTCAAAATCTCTTTGTCTCTGTCTCTCTTTTTCTGCTCTTTCCTCTTTCTCTCTCTCAAATTCTCTTTGTTTTTCTTTTTCCTCCCTCTCAAATTCTCTTTGTTTTTCTTTTTCCTCCCTTTCAATCTCTAGCATTTTTAATTTAAGTTCCATTTCTATATTTGGATTTTCTACTGGAAACTGTTCCAGATCTCCTGGTGCAAACACATTTTCATCAATGTAATATTCAACTATCTCTCTAGCCAGTCTTGCTTTTCGCATGGCTGGTTTTACCTCTGTCAGCTCTAAATGTCTGCAAATTTCCAGCATTTCTGTCTTTTTAAAAGACTTCAAAACCTCAACGGTTGGTGATGCCAAGAAATCATCCATTGCTGCTGATCTGTCAATATATTTATATAGGAAAATTCAAAAAACAATTTTACAATTTGAAATGTTAGATTTTCAAGAAATTACTCACACAATGGTCTGTCCCGGACTTGAGCCCACAATTTGTTATGGCCCCAATTTATTACATTTACAACCCAACAGCAACAGCAAGGGATGACAGACACAGTATAAAAACTTAAACACATTTAATGAACAGACAACTAAACAACTAACTAACCTACTGACCAAGATTGAATACAACAAAAAACAGAAATATTTACAGTCCCTTTTTGGTTGGGTGGCTTGTTGATGTCCTGGGTGAGGAAAATGCTCTAACACAGGCAAAAATCCACAAAAGAAACTTGACAGGTCTTGAACAGAATGACAGGTCTGGTCACATGTATCCTTCTTCTTGCAATTTCTCCTACTACTTTACTGTCTCAATTCTCCCCTTTATATACTTTTTTGCAGACCCCTCCCACCTTTTAGACTTTTTTTTTCTTTTCTCTTGGACTTGTTTCAGACATGCCCGAAACATGCCCAAACCTAGCTCCTGTCTGAGCTTAACAAAAAAAGGAGTAAATACTGCCATCTAGTGGCCTATATTCACATTACACAAAGAAATTTGTACAGGCTGCAAAATGCATTAAAAATCACATTCCTAAACTGTGATTAAAATTCAAACATTAAATCCATTACACATTTTTGAACAAGTAGTGACCACCATGTTCAAATTCCATGGTGAGAGAACACTTTACAAGTATCTTGACCTCTGTCAGTGTTGGCTTTCCTGCAGATGTAATGTAGTTTCCATGCTGCTAGAGATTAAAAAAAATAAAAAAGAAAGTTGTCCAGAAAATGGAATTGCTGCATATTTTTCGCAGAAAAATAGTAACTTGTATAACGAACATCCACCAAAACTTTACGACAAACTGCACACAGTCATATGGTATATCAATATTGTAGTGACGGAGAGCTGGTTCAAGTGCCAGCTTTGCAAGAGTGCCTGGTAAGTATTAAGGACTATTAAGGCCATCCTCCAGTCTAATTATCTGGCTGCTACTTTAGACAAATGGGAACCTGATCGATAGAAGTCCAGTATCACTTTGATGACAAACAGTTGAATTACTAACTTGATAGGGCCAGCTTACCATGCTAAAGATTGTCATTTTGTAATCCCCACTTGTGGCCAAGTGATTATTACATGTTATACAACATGAACAGATCCAACTTTGGCACGCTGGTTGCTGTGTATTTCAGGGTGTGGAATGGATTAAAAAGTATCCCATCCAGCCAATATGAATTCACATCTACACACCTGGATGCAACTTTAGTTTGGCTCATACAGTAAAATATGGCTTGAATGCCATGAACCCACACTCAATTTAGCACTTATCTTCCAATTAGCAATAATAATTGTTTGTCAGAATTATTTTATTAAAACTCTTAAGAAATGTCAGAGTGATGTAACAAGGAATGTGAATATTTACATTATGTAAATTCCATTTGCACAGAATGCAAAATTTTTAGGTTTGAACATGATTGCCATCTAGATAAAATTTTACCTGAATAACAAACTAGTAGTGGAAAAAATATGTTACAGGCAAACGTATGCCAATATGAGGGAAATAATGCCATAGATTTGGCGAAAAATCCATTGAAGTTTTCAAATTCAACTATATTGTGTGTTAAAGGTCGATGTTGCATGTACTTCTTAGCTTAGTTTTTTGGAGTAATATGTCTGGATGCGTAAAGCAACCATAAAGCAAAACGAAGATGATTATCATTTTGTCGACAGCACAGTTTGTAGTAGCCAACTCATGTTACGGATTTGTTTCTGAAAGCAACAGCTTATAATGTAGAGCCCAGAGGCTTGATCATGTTTTGGATTTAACTTAAACAATCATACTGATCGTTTGCTTAAAGTGTCCTTCTGTCTCAACGTCAGCGGCATGCAGTGGGCTGCTTGGAGTTCGGCTGAAAATGACTCGTGGCTGAGTCGCACGTAACCAACAGGCATTATGTATGGGATAATTATCTCGAAGGTTTGCATTCCACGGTTTTAATGCATGACACAGAAAAGTGCATTAAAACCGTGGAATGCTCACCTTCGAGCTGATAATCCCGCTTATACCATGGTCATTTGCCAGCAATATCATATCGCAGCATTCAGAAATTTTTGGTCAAAGTTTTCACAAAAAAAAAAAAAATGAGTTGGTAATCATTGAACAGGCGAGGCGCTTTCTCCTACCCAATACTATAGGCCAAGCTAAAGTGAACCAGCTATCAGAGTTCACCTTACGTTCATGGAGAAAGAATTTTTCGCACATGCTTACATACGATTACTTGCTGATTTGATACCGGGTTCCATCTGAAACAAATATTATGCATCACACAACATTATGTGTGAATATGCTGACTGTAGCTAACTTGCTATCCACAGTTAAAATGAACTTATGACGGTTTCCGTAGAGTCAACAAGCCGAAATCAGTCTGCTGGCATAGCATGTAGCTAGCAAAATGTCAGCAGTTGCTGATACATAAGTGGACACATAAGCTTCATTTGTAACCGTACACAATTACGATCGTTTAATGAATAAAGCCTGATTACTTTTCTACTATAATATTTACGGTCATTATTGCTTGAGTTCGAGTCAGTGAGCTGAAATCAGTCTGCTTGCATAGCACGTAGCTAGCGAACTGTCTGCAGTCGCTAATGCATCAAGTGGACACGTTGGCTTCATTTGAAACCTTCATTTGAAATTGTTTAATGCAGTGGTTCCCAAACTTTCTCTGCTTGGCCCTCCTTTGGTACATAAGAAAATGTTTGCCCCACCCCCCCCCCCCAAAAAAGAACGCATTTTGTTTTCAGTCCATTGCAGTTGATTTCACACATTGTAATTAATACAAACCTCAACCTTTTTTGAAAAAATAAATGTAAAATGCCATAAACTGTAGGTCGTCATAAAATACAACTAGGCTACTTTTACAATGAGAAATAAATTACAAAATAACAAACCACCACAATGTAATTATTTTCAGTGTAACTGTTTTCAGGCACCTTAACTGTGTTATTATGTTCAGTGTAACAGGTTTATTTTTGTAATATTCAACAACATTGCTATTAATGCATTTTCCGGACAACATAAACTTACTTGCATACAGCCAATCAGCGACCTTGTGCCGGACCGCTGCAGGAGTGTCTCGAGACAGTGAAATTTTTCTCGCTTTACTGGCCTTGCACTTATGAAGTAAAAATAGATTGAGATCACACCAGCTTATTATCGAAAATATGAATGCTCTGAACAGATGATTTTTGTCTAGCCTAGCTTGAAACATTAAAAATGATCGGCAGGTTTGGAAACGGCCACCGTAATTTTTAAATGAAGGGCCCTAGGATTTAATAATTCAAAATCTCTTTTAAAGGATAAAATCATTCGACGGTATCACACCGTCTATATATAGTATAGTATAGCTGTCTACTTAAAATTATGTTTCTATGATGTAGGAAGAAAGCACCATAATCAACCTATATTAACAGCCGACAGCGAAGTGCGAAAAAAAAAAAATCATGAACACCTCTTGCCAAACCGGCCGATATGTTTGTAATGTTCAGGAGCGCGGCTAGATAAGAATAACCTGTAGGCCACCAGAGCATTCATATTATCGAGAATAAGATGACGCAATCTCAGTTATTTCTGCTTTATATTCATCGGATTTTGTTCGGTTTCACTTACCATTTTATTACTAATATGCCAGATCAGTTGTTGGGTATCGCTGGACTACATTGATTGTAACCAGCTCATTTTACCAGCTTCAAATATTTGAAGAACTACATTCATAACAAATTGTTTCTGAAAATGGCATGCTAGATGAATGATTTGGCCAACAGTAATGTTGAGAGTAAGGCTGGCATTTAGGATGTAATCGCATAATTCTGGGCTGCGAATGGACTGTGCAGTGTTATGGCCCCAATTTGTTTTGACATCTAAGACAGCAAGGGATAACAGATTTAATTAAACAAAGACTGACAACAAACCTAAAATTTATACTACTGACCAAGATTGACATATACAAGAAAGAAAATATTTACAGTCCCTTGAGATGGGGTTGCTTGGTGATGTCCTGGGACAGGGAAATGCTCCAACACTGGCAAAAAACTTCACAGGTCTTGAAAAGAATGACAGGTCTGGTCAAATTTATCCTTCTCCTTGCAATTTCTCCTACTACTTTACTCTCTTAATATTTCTCCTTCTATACTCTTTTCCAGCCCCCTCCCACCTTGCAGACTTTTTTTTTTCAAGTCTCTGGGTCTTCCCCTCTTAGACATGCCCAGGACATGCCTAAAACCGAGCTCCAGACTGGCTTAACAAAAAAAGTCAATACTGCCATCTAGTGGCTTCTTTTTTTCCACATTACAGCAGTCAATGGTTCCGAGACCGTACCTCGGTGCAAGGTTAGTAAAGACAGAAAAAATTAAATTGTCTCAAGACGGTCCTTCAGTGGTCCGGAACAAGATTGCTGATTTGCTGTATGCAAATAATTTTCTCTTGGTGTCCGTAACTCTAGTGGGGGAAAAAATTCGCTTCCCGCACCCCTTCTGCCAAATTTGCGATTGAAGCATAATGGAGCAAACTACTTGGGAACGGGGTGGGGGCACCAAAGGTAGACCGATGAGAGGGCCGCACAGGAGATTAATCTTTTTTCGCGTAAATAAGCCTACGTTATTTTTGTATTACTTATATTTATTAACATGCTTTACAAACTTTTATTTTAAATATTAATAAATACTGTAATATTGTTTTTTTTTTTTTTTATGGGCTTGATTTTTTTGGTGCCCCCCAGGCAGTTGGTGCCCTACGCGCAGTGCGTGATAAGCGTATAGCGAGCGCCGTGTCTGGCTGTTGGCAATGAATGCTAATGAATGCTGATTGGTCAGTTACGGACCTGCGACTACTTACGACTAGATAACTCACTTGATGACATCTGAAGACCAAGACAATAGAGCCAGCCAGTCAAGATAATCAGAAACACAATGAAGGAGAATTATTTGGTCAAACTTAATATTTGTAACTGTTCTATTACCTTTCAACAACAGTAAGATGATGGATAAAAAAACGGCGTGGAGCAGCAAAGCTAGCGAACCACCGCGTTGTGCTAATGCTAACGTTAGGCTAAGCAAATAGCAGTTCGCTAACCGACGGCTAAAATCAATGTCGCTGCATTAGCATTGTTCATGTATTAAAAATAGCTTTATCGCTGATGCCAGTTGCAACCCAAAAAACCCTTTAAGCAGTATTCATGTGAAATATTCGCACATTTGGGTTTTTACATTGATTAATCAGAACTCTTTGTCACATTTTTATTCAACCAGAGAGCTCAAACAGCTGATTGTACCCGTTGCCGATGTATTCGCTAAAATGGAACAGCAAAGCTAGCTAACCACTACATGGTAAAATAATCCAGTACTAATAACAGTGTGAGACAGCAAAGACTGTAAAAAGCACTACATGTTCGTAGATAACGGTAATATATCAGGTATTTTTACTCTTCACTGCCACCGTAACCAGCCAACCAGTAGATAACCACCAGTTATCGTATGATAGCTGGAAATCAATGTCGCTGTCGTTTACAATGCTCATAGATAAGACAAAATAGTACGTAACCTTGAATTGAATTGGCAGTGACCCAAACTTTTATCACAGGATTTTGTGAACTTGTTCCCACGTACTATTCCTGATTGACAATGAATACAATTAAGACCAAGCCTGTAGGAAGCCTGATACTGTTAGAGGAGGAGATAATGACTTCATTCACGTATACGCTGCAATTCGAGACTGCAAGGATGGAAATCAGAATAATAAATTAAGAAAAATTCTCTCGGTAATTCTGTATATCGTTTAAACATTTTGTTAATCGGATTACGAAAGAAGACTGAAAATAAACGTCCGCTTTTTGTTTAGGTGTAAAAGCGCGTATTTAAAGGATAATGCATTGTATAAGCTATTGATTAAGCATTGAACTCTGCATAAGTCGAACTGTGTTGATATTTTTTGATGACATTGCTTCGGCTTCCTGGAAGCAAGTATGCGCAAATCTCTTGTTGAGCATTTCAGGTTCAATGTACTGAGCAATAACGCCGCAGAAACTTAGTGGCCTGTCATTCTACCGAATTGTCTTACTAAACTAGTTAATTGTCTGATTGCTAATTGGGTGGTTTCTGCCTCACCAGACTAACCTCCACCGCACGTCACTGATCAGATACATATCCGAACAAAAGCCACATTTGAATGAGGCCTGGATCCGATCGAGGGCGGAATCAATGTGTGTTTTTGTCTGTTTGCACAGCCATGTGACAGATTGGATATTGGCCTCATTTGAGCAAAAGATCTGATTCGTGTCACATTTAACCCGCTGTGTAAATCCAGCTAAAGTGGCTGATTGTCTCAGTAGATGGGCTGGAGGCTCATGGGGCTCTGGGCTCTGGGCTCTGAGGTGACCATCAACTGTATAAAACATGGACGTAGCCTCCGTGACACCACCCATAGGTTTCTGAATATCCATCTTGAATCAAATTTGGTCACCATCTTGGCACTTACTTGACTTGGCACTTTTTGCTCCTAAAATGGGCAAAAAGGCGGGCCGTTGCTGGAGCTGACGCAAGCCCAGTGGGCAGGCCGAATGGAGCTCGTTTGCTGAAACACGCCCTCCAAGCTCGCAGCTACCAAGCTCGCTTCGGCTTCCATATTCGACTGAAAACCTCAACCAGCTTGATGCTTCCTGGTTCGCTAAGGCAGAGATGCGAGGTCATATGTGTCCCACTAAAGCAATGGATCCTGCCAAGTCGCTTGCGGTGGCGGGTCGAATGCTGTTTATAATCGTGAAGCGGTTGCAGGACGAACGTTGTTCGTATCCGTGAGGCAATAGCGCGACGAACACTGTACACCGCTGGGAAGTTGAGGCGGTTGGCTCACTGAGTATCAGAATCCCCCCAGAGTGCGAGCGGGTGCTCGTCTTAGCTCTTGTACGCAGCTTACCCTGGTCCCATTAACGGTAGTATGGCCATCAACACGATAACATTGCACTACGTAACCTTACTGACAAACCTGATGGCTCTTTATTTTCCTACCACACACTCGGACATTCTGATCACAAGTATTATCACCCTACATTTTGACTTCGCTGAATGCTAAATTAATCAGCTGCTGTAGCCAGCATATGTGGGCTCATCAATACTAACACAGCTGGGCGTCTGGCTTGAAGGCTCCATGGATATTTCATCCGCTGCCCAGCTTATCTTATATAAGCTTACGATACCACTGCAACGTGCAACTTCTTTTATCGCGTTGTGAAATTAATGTTAATTTCGTGGGGAAAAGCCTTTACTCCTATTGACACTGAATATAGCCAAACACGGCTGGTTAGTAGTACTTTTTCGTTGCCGTCTGGCTTAATTGTTGCGTTAATGTGGTTAGCTAGTTTGTGGATAATTGTCTTTACGTAGAAACACTTTTAGCGACAACTGGCTAGCTTGCTAGATAACGTAGGATATGTTAAATTGTAGCTAGCTAGCTAGCCTCTCTATTTACAATGATACGGTTCCGTAATTGCACTGAACAAATCCATCGATGGAGAACGCAGTTTTATATGGTACTGCTGTGTGAATCTACTGAGTGTATAACCACGGCATTCTCCGGTCAAGCCTTCCAAACACTTCAGGGAATCAGCTAAGGAGCTCCGTCAATTGGTAGGGTGCTATCGTGGTTCTAATGTAGCTGACCACCCAGTTACGTTGGCAACCTGTTTGGGAAACCATGACGGTTTTCCAACAACTGACTGACCGCTTTTGTTCAAAAATATGTCATAGCTAAATTCAAACACTTTTCTGTTCCGCCATTACTTCGCTGCATGCCTGTGAAATAACTGTGGCAGGCGTACGGGGGGGGTCACTGTATTCATTGTCTGGCTAGTTGGCTGGAGAACGAACTAACGCTACTTCGTGTTGATGGCTACTTTTATATTAAATAATATTAGTATTTCATCATCTTACAAAATAGAACACAGACTCTTAACCACACAGCAAGACATTATCACCTTGATATTCAATAAAAAAATCTCCAGTCAGAAATGCGGCTGATGGATCAAGTTCGGTGACTCGTATGAGCCTAGGTTACGGCTCACAGACGACTAGAAAAGGCCAAGGGTTAGCGGCTAGGCTAGCTTAGCTGTAGTAACCCCCCCCTCCCTCAGACAGCCAGGCTAGGCCCGTGGTTAGCGGTAGGGCTTGGCGTTCCTACTCTAAAGCCCGAGGCTACGTAAGCCTGTGCTCTAGCCTATCCACAACAAAACCAGATGAGCCGACTCCCGCCCAGAGACTGTAATTCAAGGTTCTGTCACTCAACGTGGCCACGCCCTTAATTATGCAGAAATTTAAGCCTTTAAATAGTAGAGTTAAAAAAAATTGCTAAAAAATTCACTCCCCCCCACAGTTTTCGTCCAGGGGAAAATTAGCCATAGAGACCAAAACCGTATTTTGAACCAGGCTGTAAACATGTTTATTTGCGCTGTAAAATTGGGGTTTTTAACATGGGAGTCAATGGGGATAGACTCTGCAGCCAGCCTCAAGTGGCCATTCCAGGAACTGCAGCTTTTGTCACTTCCGTATTTGCTTCACTTTTCAGCCTCGCAGGTTGCTGTTTGGAGGTGACTCAGAAATAACCAGAAGTGCTGCTTTACGGCAGTGATGTCATCGGGTTATTTTGAACGGCTTTTTAGAACAGAAGTGAACTTAAAAAATCCAATATCCAGCCAAGTGCATTTTATTGCTCTCCCCTTTTGAAAATAATATTCAAATTACTTGGAAAAAAAATTATTTCCAGAAAAAAGTGGATTTTTAGGGGTGTATCCCAATCAACTCCCATTCATTCTGCACTCGCCCGCGAGCGCCCCCACATGGACAGAGACGTTCCGAGAACCGGAAGTTGAATGAGAGTGGCACTTCTCCTCAATATTAGAAATTCTCTGGTACCTATAGTTAACCGCCCCGCAGGACGCAACTTATATGACGCTGCTAAATTTACTGGAGAGAAATGAGCAGCTAGGTTTCTGTTGTACCCAGCCGAATACCAGCTGTGACGTTGCTATGGTTACAAGTTGGCTAGTGGATGAATTTTGAATGGTGAAACGACCGAAGCCGAACTACCTGTGCGGTTCCACTGTTTTAATGCATACCTGCCTGCCAATCAGAAAAAAGTATTCTCCCAGACTAAGGTGTATGTCATTATGCCCCCGTCCTCCAAAGAGGAAAGGGGGAAAGGGGGCATTATGTTGACACCATGTCCGTCCGTCGTCCGTGAACTTTTCGTTTTCGTGGGATATCTATAGAATCCCTCGTTGGATTGACGCCATTTCTTCATGGAGTATTGGGAGTGGCTAGAGGAAGGTTCCTTTCGAGAACTAGCATCGTGCGATATCTAATATGGCCGCCACAGCAGCCATCTCAATATGCCCTCGATCAACATACAGGCGGGGGCATATGCCACGCTCTGCGTTGCTCTTATTTTAAAGTAGCGAAAATGCTATCATTGTTGTATGCATACTAACAGTTAGCAGGGTAGTCGACTGATTGTTTGTCGTGGTTGCGCTGAACTCCATTCTGAAAAGTTCTGCCTCGAGTAGTTCGTTGGCTCGCACAAGGTAACAATCTCTGCTAGCTATATTACTGACTAATTTACAAATCTATTTTCCACTGTTTCTGACCGGTGACTGGGTAGGGGCGTTAAGAATACTGAGCCATTCTGACAAATAGCTGGCATAACAACAAGAAATATGCCATTTATTAGCTCGCCGGGACGAGTAACATCCGGAGAGCTATTGTCGTACAACCGGCGTCCGCGTGCAGAAAAACTTTAACCTTGCCCCGGCGAGCTTTGTTGTCTTTCTGACAACTCTTGTTTAGTTATACAGTTGCTCTCTGACGATTGCAGGTGGACGGCTTGTGTGAGGTAGCTCATGTGTTATAAAATACCAAGGCAAAGCACCTTACTATCAGTGCTGAAAAACGGTTACTTCATGCGTGGCTTAGCATTGTTTTTTTAAGGGCATCAAATCAAAGCTGAAGAACCCCTAGTGATGTAGCATAGGTTTATATAGAGCTTCTCGTAGTTCCGGTAAACACAACCCATTATTTTCAACAAACTCAGTATATTTGTCCACATAGTAGAGATGTCTTTATTGTTAAATATACTAATAATCATTATTGATCATAAATGAATTTAAGCCCTTTTCCTCTGCACGACAGAACTGAGTTTGAGACTGCGCAGGTTTCAGTGCCGATCTTGTCCCACTGACATTAATGCGCTGCTTTATCAAGTGTTTGTTCATCTAGAAAAACACCATGTTGACTGGACAGGCAGGGGTCAGAACCAGGAAGACAGATGAGTAAAGGTACATAGACGATTGGCAAAAAGTCATAGTCGATGAACAAATCCAAGGGTCATACACAGGGCATCCAAACACAGAAATCGTGGCCATACAAAAATGGGTCAAAATCCAAAGACACAACAATACAAGAAGGGCAATGGCAAGAATCGAAGTCGGACAAACTAGTAGAAGAAAAACGATACTCAATGGCATACACGGTGCTCTGTACAAAGAAATATTGATCAACTGCAGTGAGGACCATGAAATGGACTGGAGGGAAGTCACATGCTACTCAGGGAACAGGTGATCTGGATCAGACTAATTACAACGGGAGAATCACTTTAGGAAAACCCTAACCACAAAAAATTGGTGAAAGCCAAGACACGGACGGGAATCACACTGACAGCCTATGACATTTAAATGGCTCCGGTCAGGGAGTTCTAAGTGCACAGATAACGAGTGCAGGAAAGTATTTCAGCACATGCGAGAGATCTCGCAGAAACGCAGGGGGAGACAGGTAAAGCTGATTGCTGGGAGGGAATTAGTGCGAATTAGTGGCGGTGCAACTTTACAGATTAAACTAGAGTGCTCGTTAGTAAGTTAGTAATCTATGTACATGGATTAGTTGTGTTAGTAGACTATGATACAAAATGCAAATGTTAGTTTTGTTAGTAATCAGAACAGTGAGAATTGAAGGAATATATTAAAGATCAGAATTCATTTAAGTCACCTGAAGTAAGTGAGCGCACAGACCGGGAAGATGGACTGAATCAACTAGATCACAAAACAGGGGAGATAAGTGCCAAGGAACTAAGAAATGGAATGAACTAAAACCTGAGAATTACAATAATCAAAATGAATGCATAAAAGACAAAATCACGGACACTGATCCTGAAGATAAACATGACAAAAACCATAACCATGACTGTACCCCCCCCCAAGGAAACACCTCCTGGCATTTAATGACTGGATCTGGGGTGATGGGCATGAGTGCTTAATGTGATCTTTGTCCAAGATGAAGCGTGAGGGAACCCAACTCCGATGCTCGGGACCGTAGCCCTCCCAGTCGATGAGGTATTGGAGGCCACGGCCCCAACGACGACAGGCCAAGATGGCGTGAACCGTGTCGGTCTCGCCACCATCACTAATACGGGGGGGTGGAGGACGATCAGGACCTGAACACAGGGGGTGGGTAACAACAGGTTTAACTTGAGAAACATGGAACGGGGATGAATTCTGCACATGGATTAAGGCAACCTAAGGTGAACAGCAGTGGGGCTAATAATACAATCAATCGTGAAGGAGCCAATGAATCTGGGGAATAGTTTGTGGGTACCACCCCTTACTGGAATGTCTTTAGAGGACAGCCATACCCTTTGTCCTGTCCGGTAGATAGGAGCCGGAGTACGTCTTCTGTCTGCCAGGCGCTTCATTCTGGCCGCCGACTTCAGCAGGGCGATGCGTATGGTCTTCCAGGTGCGTTTGCATCGGCGGATGAAGGCCTGGGTGGACGGGACGGCTACCTCCTCCTCCTGACTGGGGAACAGTAGCGGTTGGTATCTCATGCAGCTCTCAAAAGGGGACCGCTTAGAGGAGGAGGAGGTGTGGCTGCTGATGGCGTACTCAGCCCATGGCAACTGATGACTCCAGGAGGCTGGGTTCTAAGAGCAAAAACATCTGAGAACAGTTTCTACACATTGATTTGCCTGCTCGGTCTGGCCATTAGACTGGGAATGAAAACCTGACGTGAGACTGACTGAAGTGCCAAGGGAGGTGCAGAAGGCTTTCCAAAAGTTAGCTGTGAACTAGGGACCTTGATCAGAAACAATATCAGTGGGGATGCCATGGAGATGGACAATGTGTTGGATAAGTAGGGATGCGGTTTCTTGTGCAGTGGGGATATTGGTGAGGGGAATTAAATGAACAGTTTTGGAGAAACGGTTTACAGTAGTGAGGATAGTGTTATGGTGGTTGGAAGGGGGTAATCTGGTGATGAAATCTAGTGAAATGTGAGACCAGGGATGATGGGGTGTGGGTAGTGGTTGGAGTAGGCCTTTGGGGGGGCTGGTGAGATGCATTAGATTGATGTCGTCCCGGATAGCTTTACGCATCTCAGGCCACCAGAAGCGACTTGCGACGAAATCTAGCGTGCGGTTGACTCCTGGGTGACATGCTAAATTAGAAGAATGTCCCCATTCCAAAACTTAAAGACGTTTGGTTACTGGGACGAACAAGCGGTTGGTGGGGCAAGTATTGGGAGCGGCAGAGTCATTAAGGCATCTCTCACTTTCTCAATGTCCATGGCTATGGCGTTGGCAAAAACTTATTGTGGCAGGATGGTGTCTGTACATGGTTCCTTGTCAGCAGGCTCGAACATGCGAGAAAGTGCCTCCAGTTTGATATTCTTGTTGCCTGGGCGATAAGCAAGATGGAAATTAAAGCGAGAGAAGAACAATGCCCACCTGGCCTGACGAGGATTAAGTCTCTTAGCTGTTTGCAGGTACTCTAGGTTTTTATGATCAGTCCAAACGAGGAACGGAATTTTGGCGCCCTCTAACCACTGTCTCCACTCCTCCAACGCCAGCTAGACAGCCGACAGCTCCCGGTTGCCAACATCATAGTTCTGCACTGTGGGACTTGAGCGGTGAGAGTCGAAAGCACATGGATGAATCTTATTATCTTTTTCAGTTCTTTGAGACAAAGTGGCTCCAGTGCCGATGTTAGATGCATCAACTTCCACAATGAACTGAGCTTCGGGGTTAGGAATAGACCGAATAGGGGCTTTGGTAAAATGGGTCTTGAGGCTGGTAAAAGCATTCTCCGCTTCATCATTCCTTTGGAACTCGAGTTTACTCGATGTTATTGACGTGAGGTGGGCAGTAACAGAACTATAATTGCAAATGAATCTCTGGTAAAAATTAGCAAATCCCAAAAAGCGTTGCAATGACTGACAATCTGTGGGTCTAGGCCAATCAGTGATGGCATCACCTTGAAGGGGTCCATGCTAACAGCACCAGCAGAGATGACAAACCCCAGGAAAGTCGTGTTGGGAACGGAGAACTCGCACATCTCTGCTTTCGCAAAAAGGCGGTTTTCCAGGTGGCTCTGCAGCACTGTCACACCTGCTTGACATGGTTTTCCAGGGTTTTGAAAAAAATTAGAGTATCATCGAGGTACACAAAGACAAATTTATTTCTCATGTCTCTTAAAACGTCATTGACTAGACCCTGGAATACTGCTGGAGTGTTACTAAGCCCGAAGGGAAGAACTAGATATTCCCAGTGGCCCGTGTGGGTGTTACACGCCGTTTTCCACTCATCCCCCTCACGGATACGGACCAGGTGGTAGACGTTGCGTAGGTCCAGCTTGGTAAGCACGGTAGCCCCCCGGAGAAGCTCAAAGGCGCAGTGGTCATGAGTGGCAAAGTGAAACGGTTCTTCACAGTAATCTCATTGAGGTCTCTATAGTCAATATATAGACGTAGGGACCCGTCCTTCTTATCCACAAAGAACCCCGCCCCAGCAGGAGAGGAAGATGAGCAGATGATTCCGGCAGCGAGGGACTCGCTCAGATACCTCTCCATGGCTTGGGTCTCGAGACGGGACAGGGTAAACAGACGGCCTCTAGGGGGCATGGTACCTGGCTTGAGGTCAATGGCGCAATCAAAAGGGTGATGAGGGGGAAAACACGTGGCTCGAGAATTGGAAAACACCTCCCTGAGGTCATGGTAAACTTGAGAAACTTTCTCCAGGTTGGGCATCTCTGCAGGGGAGGGAACATGAGCATTGGCAAGGCATGACTGTGAACAGTTAGGGCTCCAGCCCTTAATCTCATGGGTAGCCTAATCAATTTTGGGGTTGTGTTTGGCCATCCAAGGATGGCCCAGGATAACATGGGAATGAGGGGAGTCAATGAGATTCAGTCTGATGGTCTCCTGGTGGTTGCCTGAAACGCACAGCTTGATGGGAGCAGTGGAGTGAGTGATACGGCTGATCCTCTGACTGTTCAGAGTTAGCCACACGTGAGCATAAAACCTTTTCCAGAGGAATTCCCCACTTGCGCGCCGTTTCAGCATCAAGGAAGCTGACCTCAGCTCCAGAATCCACCAGGGCAGTGATCTGCTTGAACCCCCCTTCCCACTCCAAACTGATAGGCAGACAGAATTGATTAATTGACGAGGTTTCAATGGGAGTTACGCCCACTAGTGGCCCCTTCATGGGTGGGCGTTGGCCTTTCGCCGGACACTGGGAGACGATATGCCCAGCCTTTCCGCAGTAGAAGCAGGCCCTCTCCCTGAACCTGCGTTCTTGCTCCTCCTCAGTCAGTCTGGCTTGGTCCATCTGCATAGGTTCCCCCTCAGGGGCAGTCTTGGGAGCAGCAGAAGTTTGGAGAGGGAGCTGCCATCTCACCTGGGTCAAGATGGGGAGGTCAGGGGAAGTGCTGGATTGCTTCATCCATCATCGCTCCTCTGAACATGCCTCCACACGAATGGCCAGGTCAATAAGAGCCTCCAGCTCTTCAGGCAGCTCGCAGGTATGGAGTTCATCTTTGATTCTCTCAGCCAAACCAATTAAAAAGCGTCATATAGTGCCCTCTTCAGCCAACCGCTGTTGGTAGCCAGGGTCTGAAGATGTTGCATGACGGCTCACATCTGTTGCTGTTGGACCTCCAGCATGACGGTCTGGTTCGCCACCTTATCTTGTAACTTTGGTTCTCTTGCTGGTTCCATGGTGGTCAGAACATACTGTGACGGTGCGTTCAGGAACCACACACAAGAGATGGAAATGTAAAAAACGTATGCCTTTAATGAAGTCCGAGTCAAAGCCAAAAAACACAAGAAATGCCAAGTCACAATGCAAAATCCAAAAACAGTGTTGACCAGACAGGCAGCGGTCAGAACCAGGAAGACAGATGAGCAAGGTACATAGAGGGTAGGCAAAAAGTCGTAGTCGATGAACAAAGCCAAGGGTGATACACAGGGAATCCAAACACAGAAATCGTAGCTATACAAAAATGGGTCAAAATCCAAAAAGACAAAACAATGCAAGAAAGGCAATGGCAAGAATCGTAGTTGGACAAACCAGTAGAAGAAAAACAATACTCAATGGCATACACGGTGCTCTGCACAAAGAAATATTGATCAACGTTCTGACAAAGTCAGAACTGCAGTGAGGACACTTAACCCCTTTGCGCAGAAGCCAAATCTGGCTTTTTAGGTGTTAACCTGATTTAAGGTTTTATAATTCAAGATTGCAGCTTCACAAACAGAAAAACTTTGGCTCAATTGAGTCTAGACACTTGAAGCATTTAGACTCTCATCGTATTTTGGTGGAGAAAAGGGGCTGCAAACATAACAAATCTTCATGAGAATTCACCATTGAAAGAGCAAAAAAAATCATACTGACAAATGAAAAACTGCTGGGGCTTTAATCTATACATTTCTGTGATCATAAACTTCTTGACCACAAGTACAATTAATCTTGAACATTACATTCTACATTACCCGCTTGCTATGAGCCAAATTAGACAGCTACCCAGGTGTCTATCCAAAGTCTGAGATCCATCAAAATGGTTCACTGTCAAATCATACATTAATCATATATTTGACACAAATTAACTTTTGGGTCATGAAATTCAGCATGAACTAATGATTTTGTGGTTGGGTTTAGCATGAATTTATCAATATCAGTGCAGTTGAACATCATTGGTCACCAGTAACCTCCTCAAACACAGTGCTGATTAAACAGCTATGACATTCACGCTGCAATGAAAAGCTAACCGCTCGCACATCCGAGCTCATAACCTTACACCTTATAAGGGTAAAAACTCACTAACTCAGTAATATCTGAATTCTGAAATACACCTTATTTAAACAGAGCAGAAATTTCACTTTCAGAAAAAATCAAACGACATATACCTCCATATTCAACAGAATGGTGTAATGAACGTACCGAGGGATCTACCGACGTGCGTGGGCTGCACACATTTGGAGAAACGAAAACCTAGGCATTCGATGTCTTTAAATACGGTATAAATTCCACAGCAAGAAGCTATAATGAGCAAAATGCAAACAGAGTAGAAGTATAACCTGTTTTCTTCATTGATGCCCTCCTCCAGAGACAGATGTATCAGGTAGAAGGAACCATCCAGTACTGTTTCATTCGGAATAGTTCCCATTGACCGCGTCCATACAACATTTATCTCGTAAATGAAACTCAACGCTTCAGGCCAGTTTCGAGTGTCTTTGTTTCTTTGAAATCGCATCATTTTCCGCTGCGCAACCGTGGCCAACATTCGAAGAACACAACCGACCTTACTTTTACGCTTAGCTTTGTATCCTATTCTTATTGTCCGATTAATGTATTTCAATTCTTGAGGAAAGTTTAAACACTCGGGAATTGGATAAGAAACGAGTCTATCAATACATCGTTACCGGGGAAGCTTCACGAGGGCGTGAACTATAACTATACAGTTACGCAGATGCATCTGAGTATATAATTGAGTGACTGGCTATCGACAGCGGGAGAATCACATGAGGGAAACCCTAACCACGAAAACTGGCGAAAGCTACGACACGGACGGGAATCACGCTGACAGCCAATGATATTTAAACAGCTCCTGTCAGGGAGTTCTAAGTGCACAGATAGCGAGTGCAGGAAAGTAATTAAGCACGTGCAGAAATGCAGGGGGAGACGGGTAAAGCTGAGCAAGAGGCGGAGACTAGAACAGGGCAATTGCTGAGAGGGAATTTGTATTAATTTGTAGCGGTGCAACTTTACAAGTTAAACTTGAGTGCTCGTTAGTAAGTTAGTAATCTATGTACATGGATTAGTTGTGTTAGTAGATTATGATACAAAATACAAATGTTAGTTTTGTTGGTAATCAGAACAGTAAGACGAAGGAAGTGAACGAGAATCGAAGGAATATATTAAAGACCAGAATTCATTTAACCCCTTTCTGCAGATGTAGACGCTTGCAGCTATAGACCTGCAAATTTAAGCACGCTGTTTCTGTACTCGATCACTAGATGGCACCCCCGGATCAGTTATTGAATGTTCACAAGCAAGCAGACCTCGAACGCGGTTCTGAATATGGAGAAGTTCACTCCACGCCCTGTTTTTCAAGAGCTGCATGAATTAAACTCCTCAGCTAAGCCTGATGTGCAAACTGGTCAGTATCCTTGCCCATAGTATCGATCCAGCAGTTTAAAAAAACGATCTTGACACAGAAAAAATCGTTATCCTCTGTTGCAACCAGTTAAGCCACAGTGACCCAACAGCATTTCAATTAGTGGTTCAGAAAAATCAGTTTTCTGAGGCAAAAAAATCGACGTGGTATTGATTCTCTCACATTGTACTGTCAATTACATTTGTCTCATACAAAAAAATTTGTAGTTCCCTACCGTGGATTTACGCGTAGATTCCTTCATTGACAAATCCAGCGCTTCCTTATATCCACCCGAGTACTGGCGTTGATAGCCAATCACTCAATCATACATTCAAGCTCTTCTGCGTAATTGTAGAGTTACACTTCATGCCCTCGTGAAGTTTCCCTGGTAACAATGTATTGATTGGCTCGTTTCTTATCCAATTCCCGAGTGTTTAAACATTTTAGAGATAAAAAAACACATTGATTGGACAAACACAGAGCATACAAACCTATGCGTATCAGCAGGCTCGGTTGTATCCTGTCTACGTTATGCACGTTACGCGGCTGAAATAGACGCGATTTATAGAAAATCGGTTCGCAAAACTGGCCTTGAAGTGTTCAGTTACATTTACAGGATTTAAATGAGATAAGGATATGGTCAATTGGAATTATTTCGAATGAAACGGGACCGGAGGGTTCCTGCAACTGGATACATCTGTCTCTGGAGGAGGGATTCATGAAAAAGGTCAGACTGCTACTTTTGTTTTTTATTTTTGTTGTTGTTTTGGAATGTATACGTACTCAACATAGTCGAATGTCGAGTTTTTTTCCTGTTTAAAACGCGAAAATGGGTTTGTGAGCTTAGAAGAGGGGACTGGTAGCTTCCATTACAGGGTGAATGTTCTGACCGTTTAATAAGCAGTTTATTTAATGCGTGTTTGTGCTGGCTTTGAAGAAAAATGGCCAAAACTCTAAACTTTATTATGGAGAAAAGGCATGTTTTGTGTTTGGAGAGGTTACTGGTGACCACTGATATTCAACTGCCCTGATATTGATAAATACATAGTAAACTCAACCAGAAAATACTTTGTTCATATTAAATTTCATTCCTTAAAACTTTATTTGTGTTAAATACATTATTTTTTAATGATTTGACTATACATCATTTTGAGACTTTGGGGAGACACTTGGGTAACTGTATAATTTGGCTAATAGCAAGTAGGTAATCGAGAATGTAATGTTGAAGATGAATTCTACTTGTGCTAAAGGAGTTTATGATACCAGAAATGTAAAGTTTTAAGCCCCAGCAGTTTTTCAATCCTCAGAATAATTTTTTTTAGCAATTTCAATGGTGAATTCTCATGAAGATTTTTTATGTTTGCTGCTCATTTTCTCTACCAAAATCATGAAAATAAACTGAAATACAATGTAATTCTAAATGCTGTAAATGTCTTTTCTGAATTGAGCCACATTTTTTCTCTATATGAAGCTTAAATCTTGAATTATACAGCATTAAAGTGGGTAACCCATAAATAGCCAAATTTGGCTTCTGCACAAAGGAATGAAAGTAAATGGAATGAAGTAAAACCTGAGAATTACAATAACCAAAAAGAATAAACAAAAGACAAAATTATGAACACTGATCCTGAACATAAACATGAACATAAACATGACAAAAAACTATAACCATGACCCAGTTAACTTAATTACTTGCTAAATGTTCTTTCAGCTGATTCTCTTCTATTGTAAATAACATATCTGAAAGTCATTGCATTTTGATTTGATTCACAATTTACACTTCGTCCCAACTATTTCGGAATTGGGGTTGTAAATTGTGGAAATATAATGCAAATCATTTTGCTTATAGGCAACAGCCTATTGGCTTCTGGTTTTATTTATTCAATTACTTAAAGTACATAAACATAATTGGAGATAAAGCCTTATTTTGATTTGAAAGATTATTTTGACCATTTTAAGTCTGTTTAGTTTAAATGTTCATCCTTAGTACTGTTCACCACTACTGGATAGAACATCTACAGTGTTGTACTTTGCATAAACACAAAACTGGTTATAGACGGAATAATGTTTTTTGTGTTCCTTTTATGTTTCGGTCTTTTGACTTCTTTGTATTATGTACAATATTTGCATAACATAATCCAGATTACAAGCGTGTATGTCTCCTGACATTTCAGTGCACCATTATAGTTCGTGTCAGGAACAATCATTTAGTGCAGTTTTTGTCTTAATGAACTTTCAAACACATTCTTTATTACTATAATGTATACATTAACATTTAATTTTGTTTTGACCAATGAAAAATTCTGCTAATTTACTCAATAATTACTTAATTGCTTAAAATCAATGTTTTTCAGATATTATAATGATGAGGACAAATTGAGACATCCATTTTGGTGGTTTATTACAAATTATTATAATCTCCGCGCTTGCGAAAAAGCGAGGCGATGTAATACAGTTTGCCGTATGTCCAACTGTCCGAAACAGTAACTCCTCCTAGGCCGTTTGACCAGTCAACCTGAAACTTTGGCGCGTGTAAGGCAGTGACCCAGAGGGGTGCGCAATTCATTTCCTCTTCTGGCCACCAGGGGCCTTTTTGTGAAAATTTAAAAATGGTCATAAGTTCCTGATGCATTGAGCTAGGATGCTGAAATTATTTCATTTTATGGGAGGTGCATGGGATGACCCTTCATCACATATCAGACGGGTGTTTGATTTGACCTCATTTTGACCATTTTGTAGGTCAAATGGCATCAGGTGTGCCAGTCGTTGGAAAGAATGACACGTTTTGCTCTTTCTCAATGTAGAAGGCTAGAAATTAGTATGAATATGCATCCTGGTGATATCTACCATATGCATTGAGCTAGGACGCTCAAATTTGTTATGGAAGGTGCATGGGATGACCCTTCATCACACATCTGATGGGTTTTTGATTAGATCTAATTTTCACTGTTTTCTAGGTCAAATGGTGTCAGGTGTGCCAATTGCTGTACCTTTCATCCTTTCCTTTGATGATACTCTCATTTCAAAATGGAAGAGTAATGTATACCCTCAACAGACACTCAAAAAGTACTCTATCCACCTAACCAACTACATCACATTGCTAGAACTCTGATCAGTATCAGTGCTTTGTCACTGCAACAAGCAGATTATCATTTGTACAGCAGAATGTTAGTTCAGTGAATTGCCCTCTGACACATTACTACTACTCCCATAACATTCGTTGTGGAGCGCGGAGATTTGCGATGGTGCGCCATCGATTTGCGTCTAGTTACATTTTCATCATAAGTGCAACACCCACATCTTGTAGTAACCAGTGCAATATTTAAATACAAAATGCGGCAAAGTTTATTACATATTGTGTTCAGAATGTTTCTTACAAACGGCAGATTATTACAAAATGCGGTGTTATTACATTATGAATTGAAAATGTATTACATTATTACATAATGCGGCGTTACAGACCTTCATATTGACCTTAGAGGGTCAAACGTGTCTAGTGAAAATTCGGTAACTTGTTTCACAAAAAACGTCACACATGGAGCCTAAGTTTGTATCACTGACTTTAAGGAAGTCACTCATTAACTTTCATTTGATGTCATTCAAACTTGACTTTTGATGACCTTTGAAGGATAAAGTTGACATAATACAGTTACAATGACTTGTATTGCCACAACGGTCACAGATGGAAAGTCATGTATGAACTTTCATTTGGTGACCTTCTAATTAACCTTCGAAAGTCAAATTTGACCTCGTGAAAATTCAATGATTGTATCACTAAAATGGTCACAGATGAGGCCTAGTTTTGTGTTACAGACATCCAGGAAGTCCCATATGAACTTTCATTTAGTGGCATTCAACTTGACTGTCAGTGACCTTTGACGATCAAATTCGGCAGTGAAATTACCCTAACTTTTATCACCAAAATGGTTACAGATGGAGCCAAGGTTTGTATAGAGACATTCAGAAAGTCATATTTGAAGTCAACTTGACTCTGTGACCTTTAAAGTTCACAATTGACATACGGAATTTAGTGACTTGTATCACCAAAACTGCTTCAGAACTTTGCATTGGGTATTTAAGGGGGTCGTATAAATGTATGTGAACTTCTATTTAGTGACCTTGACATTGACCTTCAATTATCCGAAGGTCAAAGTTCACATGGAGTTTTCATAACTTGTATCATCACAATAAGATTGCTTGCCGGTAAGCTACAGGACCCTTTGAAATTTTTTTGTTCTCTATTTTTGTTTTATTGGGTCATGCTTGTCATGTAAGTGGTTGTTTTTATGTTTTTCCATGGGGACCGCAGAAGAAAGCTAGCTTTTTGCCAATTCTGGTGCAGTTTTGGGAACTGAGTGTTGTGCCCTCCAAATAAAGAATAAATAAATGCCCCTATTTGTGTAATTAATGAAGTGGCCATTCAGTTGCTCTGTGTGGTATTTCTACCTGCAGTGACTGACTGCTAATTTATTTTTGGCCAATATTGAAATGATTACTTTTCTGAATTTTCTTTTGTTTTTGTTTTAAGTGGCCTACATTCTTACTTTGTATAATATCCAAAAGTGCTATATTTGAAATGTCCTCATTTTCTTTGATAAAACACTGCATTTCCTAATTTGTCTTGCAGTGCAAAGTCAAGTCTAGAAGCAGTGATGTACCGTGAGGTAAGACATGCTGAACCATGACCGTTCGCAACATGACTGCTTGATATGGTTTGTAGTTGTCTTTAAAGACTGATCTCGTCCGTTTTTACTTGCAAATAGAATAAATGAAAATAATCTCTATACTATAGCTCCTTTCACTGCATGCTGACTTCTCATTGTTGAACACAGTTGTGAGTAGACCAGTTCGGTTTAAGGCAGCAAGTCTGCTGTTACGTAACGAGGGTTTATAACACCTGATTGTATTATTTTGCTCAGCCAGTAGTTTCTGTTTACTTATGTAAGGGTAATGAATATTCATGAGTGCTTGTAAACATGATGACGAGAGACTGAGAAGACCATAGATTCTTCCATCGAGAGGGTTCTACTGACCGCAAGATTCTTCAGGAGTCATCTGGAGAGTTCTATAACCTTCAAGATTCTTCTCTGTGATGTCAGTCAGGATTTTACATTATGACATTATACAGGAGTACAAGGCCTACATAAAGGGAACTGGCAGCCAATGGAACAGAGAGACCCTGACCCACCCACACATTCAAGACACTCAGACCCCTTTTTGGGACACACTCAGGAAGAGAGAAAGAGAAGATAACTATCTCCAGTCTGCTACACCTGAAAGCTAGACCGGCTGAGTGCAATTGGACTTTGGATTACAGACCTTTTGGATACGGACTTTGTGGTGGTTAGGATCACCACACCAGAGACGTCAGATACCAGTGGATTTTCACCATCGTCGTGAGAACATCGCAAGGACGGACAGTTAGAGGACAGTATTTCTATCTTGAATGTAGTAACTTCATTACCCACTTCTGTACAATTGTAATTGCTACGTTCATTTACTCAGTTATTTAATAAATCATTTAAATCCAATCCTTCTTCTAAATTGGAATCGTTCCAGAATATTTGGAATGCGAAACTGTCCGTAACATAAATTGGGGGCTCGTCCGGGATAGAACAGTATTTTTCTGTATTGAGCTGCTGAACGTAGCAAAATGGCTGAGCTGGCTGAATTTGTTAAAAATCCCTCCCATGATGTTGTGGAGACTTTCGGGAGAGTCCAGTCATTGGATATCATTGAAATCCTTGAGATTGACATGAAAAAATTGTGCGGAAACGTAACCTCAGGGTACTCCTGGAAAGTGACATCAGGAAATTGATTGTGGAACATTTGGTTGATTACCTTTTGGCGGCAAAAGAAGCCTTGCAGGCTTATAGAGATGAGCTTCGGCTTAAGGAATTGGAATGTGGAGTACGCCAAATGGAGGCGGAGACACGCCGATTAGAGGCGGAAAATGAGAAACGCCGAAGTGAGGTGGAAAATCAAAGACTCCGCATAGAGGCGGAAACTGAACAACACCGAATAGAGATGGAAAGGTATCGAAAAGAAGCGGAGGCTGAAATAAAAAGAGTGAAAATGGAAGCACGTCTTAAACATCAAGCCAGCTTGAAGGAGAAGGGTCAATCTAAGCCCGCTCCAGTTTGTTTCTTTTGTAAGAAACTAGGTCACGTGGTGACCGATTGTTTCACTTTAAAGAGAAAGATGAAACTTGAGGTTAACCCTAATGTATTTGTTTCCTCCAAGAAGCCTTGTTGTTCCTAAACGTCATGTTGCGGAGTCTGACGTCAGAAGGGAATTCATTCCTTTTGTGTCTGAGGGTTCTGTCACTTGTTAGTCGAACCGATTCAGAGCCGCTCAAGATTTTGCGTGCTGCCGGGGCATCTCAATCTTTATTGTTGGAAGGTACATTACCTTTTGATTCGAGTTCTGCCACTGGTGACTTTATCTTGCAAGGTGGTGAAGGTGGTTTTGTGACAGCTCCCTTGCACTATGTTTTGTTGAAGTCAGATTGGTGTCAGGTTCTGTTGAGGTTGCGGTTGTTCCGGAGTTATTGGTGAAAGGTGTTTCCTTGTTGTTGGGAAATGAATTGGCTGGAGGTAGAGTGGATCCTGAGCCCAGAGTGGTTTTTGAGCCAGTCCCGCTGTCCGATAGAGACATTGTTGCAGAAGAGAATCCTGGAGTGTTTCCTTCTTGTGCGGTGACTAGAGCTCTGGCTAAGAAAATGGTCAAATTGCAGGATGTTGAGGCTGAAGATGACATTGCGGATTTGTCAGAGACATTTCTAGATTCCAAGAAGGATCTTCGTCAATCTTCTGATCCGAGAGAGGATCTTGCTCAACAGTCCAATGTTGACCCCAGAGTGGTTTGTGAGCCAGTCCCGCTGTCTTTTAGTGACATTGTTGTGGAAGAGAATCCCGAAGTATTTCCTTCATGTGCAGTGACTAGAGCTCTGGCAAAAGAAATAGCCAAATTACAGGATCTTGGTGTTGAAGATGACATTGTAGATTTGTCAGGGACATTTCTCGATTCCAAGGACGATCTTCGTCAATCTTCTGATCCTAGTGAGGATCTTGCTCAACAGTCGAATGTGAAGTTAGAGACGCCAGTGCCGTCTACGACAGAAATGAGATTGAGAGAGATTGATCCTAGAACAAGAGATCGATCTTGATTTGAGCTCTGTTTGATGCTGCTCTCCCTGAAGAGGAGTTGTTTGAGGTCCCAGTTGGAAACTTTGTCAAAGATGGAGTTTTTATGAGGAAGCAGAGACCACCCGAGGTCCCGGCCTCTGAGGACTGGGCAGTCATACGTCAGATCGTGCTTCCCAAGACGTACCGTTCGGAGGATCTGAGGGTGCTGACGACTATGTGTCCATCTACATGTTTTCCCAAGGCAGTTCCCCTGAGGAGCAATAAAGCTCCCAAGGTCCTGAAGGCTTTGACTAACTTTTTTACTTTGTTTGGTCTGCCGGATGAAATCCAGTCAGGTCAGGGATCCAACTTCATGTCTAGCTTGTTCCAAAGTATGGTTTGTCAACTTGGAGCCAAGCAGATGGAATCAAGTGCCTACCATCAGGAGTCCCAGGGGGCACTTGAGAGGTTCCACTCCACTCGAAAGAGCATGATGGGGACCTACTGCTCCCAGAAGGAGAAAGACTGGGACGAGGGCATTCCACTGCTCATGAGTGCTTGTAAACATGATGACTAGAGACTGAGAACACCATAGATTCTTCCATCTAGAGGTTTCTACTGACTGCAAGATTCTTTAGGAGTCATCTGGAGAGTTCTATAACCTTCAAGATTCTTCTCTGTGATGTCAGTCAGGATTTTACATTATGACATTATACAGGAGTACAAGGCCTACATAAAGGGAACTGGCAGCCAATGGAACAGAGAGACCCTGACCCACCCACACATTCAAGACACTCAGACCCCTTTTTGGGACACACTCAGGAAGAGAGAAAGAGAAGATAACTATCTCCAGTCTGCTACACCTGAAAGCTAGACCGGCTGAGTGCAATTGGACTTTGGATTACAGACCTTTTGGATACGGACTTTGTGGTGGTTAGGATCACCACACCAGAGACGTCTGATACCAGTGGATTTTCACCATCGTCGTGAGAACATCGCAAGGACGGACAGTTAGAGGACAGTATTTCTATCTTGAATGTAGTAACTTCATTACCCACTTCTGTACAATTGTAATTGCTACGTTCATTTGCTTAGTCATTTAATAAATCATTTAAATCCAATCCTTCCTCTAAATTGGAATCGTTCTAGAATATCTGGAACGCGAAACTGTCCGTAACACTGCGCATGCATGCCCTATATAGCTGATGTGGGGCAAGAGGAAATATAGTGGTTATTTGTTGTGTAGAGGGGTGCATAAACCGGTATCAGAAAGACGGGGAGGTAAGCTTTTTTCATGTTCCTCGTGGTAAGAGACAACGACAGGCGTGGATTGGAGCTATAAATCTGAAGAACTTTGTCCCGAATGATCACAGTAGAGTCTGCAGTACTCATTTTGTCAGGGCTGGCCCGACTTCGTTGACCCAAATAATGTTGGCTTCGCTGTTTTTCCCTTCAAACGAAAGGGTCTCATGCCGACGCAAGCTAAAAGAAAAGAGTGATCTGATCAAAGGGTACTGGTTGATATTATAAGTTATTTAAGTTGGCCCACTTATCGTCAAATAATTGTTTACTCTTTTGTTGTTTCAAGGTGTTATTGTTTTGCAGGGTCCAGTTTTTGTTTTTGTTTTTGTTTTTATTATTAGGGCCCGAGCACCGAGGGTGCGAGGACCCTCTTGTAATTGTAATGTTTATTAGGGCCCCGAGCACCGAGGGTGCGAGGACCCTCTTGTAATTGTAATGTTTATTATTATTATTAGGGTCCGAGCCTCCAGGCCTGCAAGGCCTTGGAGAGGACCCTATTGTTCTTCTCGTGTTTCTTATTAGGGTCCGAGCCTCCAGGCCTGCAAGGCCTCGGAGGGGACCCTATTGTTATTGTACTGTTCCTTATTATTATTCTTCGTTTCTTTGTTTCTGTCTTTCTTCTTACGCCTCTTTGAGCTTAAATTTGACCCCCTAAACATGCTCATAAACTCACCAAAATTGGCACACACCTCATGTCTGGCGAAAAATTAGATAAAATGTAAATATTATCCCCATCGGTCACAAAATGGCTCTCTAGCGCCACCAAGAAACATTTTATCGGCACTTAGACGGCCACCACGACCGGTAGGAAGGTCATAGAGAGATGGAACCAACACTGCATTGTTCATCTCATTAAGACCTAAAAAATGAACAATCGACACCCTAGACCTAAATCAAACAGGAAGTTCGCAATTTGCGTATCAAAATTCCTATTTTCCCCTAAATTTGGCCAAAATTTGCCCTCGAACAAACGTGAACTCCCTTAAGGGCGTTTATCGTATCGACGCCAAATGCTAATAGATGACAAAGCGCACTCTGTCGATGAAAACTACTGTGCAACTTTTTCAAAAGTCAAACGATTTGGATTTTATGAGGCGTCAAAGATGGGGTCCCCACCCACTTTCACTGCCATCTTACGATGCGTACACTAATTCCAACCTAAATATGACACTTTAAACATGCTCAAAAACAAACCAAATTTTGCAAATAATTCAGAGAGGCTTCAAACATTCTCAGAATCTCAAAATTCTTTAGCAAAGACACAAAATGGCGCTCTAGCGCCACCTATATACACCAAAAAGAGATAACATTTTTTTTAAAAATCACACATCATTGCTGTTTTATGCCCTAAAGTGGCGCATGGTTTTGTAAAAATCCATTGAAGGCTTTTTGAAATAAAAAAAATTATATAAATTATATGCTGTACAGTAATCTACATACTTTCGTGCTGTGGACAGACCGTTTATCGTATCAAAATGTCCTGTGGTATACTTCATAAGCTCCTTGTTTCCAAACAAACTGCCAAGCATGGTACTATTTCAATGAATATTTCTTGAGATATCAATATGTTATGAATATTCATATTTTGAAAATTATTGAGTGACGCACTTCTGAATTCACCATAGGTTGCAGTGTATGAAACTTTTGTCTGTGTTTAGAAGACATGCTCCCAAAATTTCAGCTTTCTAGGATTTACCTGGAAGAACCATTTATTAATTTCTTGATTATTATTGATTTTCTGTGTTTTTCTATGTGCTGCAACACATTCTCACCACAGGGTGGCAGTAGGATCACATGGCTCATCTCCCTTCACTAAGTTCAAGGATGGGGGAAGACTGCTCAATGCCCAGCAGTAATAAAATCTGCTTCTGTAACTTTGACCAGGTCGCATGGGTCATAGCTCCATTTCACAAACGAAAAATCTCTTTCAGTAAAGGGGTTTGCACTCAACTCAACATAAAAGATTTTCCTCAGTCTCGTACTGTCCAAAGAATGACAATGCTCGACGGCGCTCAGACACGTCTCGCCCCCGTTTCGACGTGCGCGGGTGGTCGAGGACCCGTCCAATGCTGCTTGCAGCTGTATTAGGGTCCGAGCCTCCAGGCCTGCAAGGCCTTGGAGAGGACCCTATTGTTCTTCTCGCGTTTCTTATTCTTTCTTTCTTTCTTCTTATGACTCTTTGAGCTTAGATTTGACCCCCTAAACATGCTGAAAAACTCACCAAATTTGGCACACACCTCATGTTTGGCGAAAAGTTTGATAAAATGGAAAAATTATCCCCACAGGTCATCAAGTGGCTCTCTAGCGCCACCCAGAATCCTTGTTTTGGCACTTAGACAGCCACCCAACCGGTAGGAAAGTCATAGAGAGATGTAACCAACACTATATTGTTCAAGACCTAAAAATGAACAATCGACACCCTTGACCTAAATCAAACAGGAAGTCCGCAATTTGCATATCAAATTTTCCTTTTTCCCCTAAATTTAGCCAAAATTTGCCCTCGAACAAAGGCGAACTTCTTCCAGGGCGTTCTTCGTATTGACCCCAAATGCTAATAGATGACAAAGCACCCTTGGCCGATGAAAACTACTTTACAAATTTTCAAAAACTTTTCAGAAGTCCTACGGTTTGGATTTTATGAGGCGTCAAAGATGAGGGTCCCCAGCCACTTTGACTGCCTTTTTTCGATGCATACACAATTTCGAACATTAATTTGACCCCTTAAACATGCTCAAAAACATTCAAAATTTTGCAGTTAATTCAAAGTGGCTTCAAACATATTTCTAATCTCAAAATTCTCCACGAAACACACAAAATGGCTCTCTAGCGCCACCTAAATCCTCCAAAATGGCACTTTCGCTTTCACCACAGCCTGTCGCAATGTCATTAAATTCTGGAAAAAAATCGCACATCATTGCGGTACCATGCCCTGTACTTTGACTTGAGTTCATGAAAATCCATGTAAGACTTCTTGAGATAAAAAATATTATGTACATAATACGCTGTAAAGTAATACATTTTTTCTTGCTGTGGACAAACCGTTGATCGGGTCAAAATGATCTTTGGTATACTTCATATCCTCTTTTTGGAGAAACAATCTGCCAAGCATGGTACCATTTGAATGAATATTTGTCGAGATATTAACATGTTATGAATATTCATTTTATTTTGACAAATATAGAGTGATGAACTAATGAATTCACCACAGGTTGCAGGGTATGAAACTTTTGTCAGTGTTCAGAAAAGGGGTTTGCGCTCAACTCAACATAAAACATTTCCCTCAGCCTCGTATTGTTCGACGAATGACGATGCCCGACGGCGCTCGAACACGTCTCACCACTGTTTGGACGTGCGCGGGTGGGCGAGGACCCGTCCAACGCTGCTTGCAGCTTTAATTATTAGGGCCTGAGCACCGACTGGTGCCAGGGCCCGGAACTGGTCCTGGCACCGAAGGTGCGAGGAACCTATTGTTTTTGATGGGATTTTTCTTCTTCTTCTTCTCTTGCCGCCACCCCAACGTGCACGAGGGGTGCGAGGGCCCTTTCAACGCTGCTTGCAGCTTTAATTATTATTATTCTGCTGCGAGAACGCGTTTTTGAAGGCTTTGCCATGCACGAAAACTCACAAAAATTTGCCCACACGTCAGTCGTGGTGAAAATTACAAAATATTATTATTTTTGTGCTTGGACATGCCCTGGTGGCTCGATAGTGCCACCAAACACGCAGCCATTTTGGAACGCACTTGCTCGGATTCTCACAAAATTCGATAGGGTCATAGCAGTCATAAAAAATTTTTTTGTCAATTTTTTTGACATTTTTTTGCTCCACAGGAAGTGAGCTATGAGCCATTTCCTGCGTTTTTTCAGATTTTAAGACCACATTTTTGAGGGCTTTATCATACTCGAAAACTCACCAAACTTGGCTCATAGACTAAAAATATTAAGTTCTTTGATTCGATGTCTCATTTGGCACTGGGTGTGACATGGTGACTCTATAGCGCCCCATAATACATAATTGCATTTTTGAGGGCATCAGCATGCTTGAAAACTCACGAAACTTTGCAAACGTATTAAGCCTGTCATACTTTTTACTAGGCTATGAGGTTTACGGATGGATTTGGCACAATTGCATTACAGTGCCACCTAGAATATTTCAATGAAGTAGCCCTCGCAGCGTGTTTAACCTACATGTATGAAATTCGGTGGACATGTGGATTATGCCAAAACCAAAAAAAAAGTCTCTGGTGCCGTGACCTAGACTCAACAGGAAGTCCGCCATTTTTAATTGACTTTGCAAATTTTTTTTTATTTTTTGCCATTCACAGGCGGCGTACTTTGACGAACTCCTCCGAGAGATTTTATCCGATCAACTTAAAATTTTGGAAATGACATCTAAACACCTTGTCGATGTTTTTGGATTCATCGAATTTTGTATCTGTGGCCTTGCGGCAAATTTCGATGTTCCGACATGAAACAGGAAGTTGGTTTTACGCGCACATGCTTTGTGAGATTTGCGCGAAACTTTACAGGCCTCATAAGAGTCTACTTTCAAGTAGAGCTATATGTGGATATTAGATGGGGTGTGGTCAGGTGGCTCCACAGCGCCCACTTGACACGGCCATGTTGAGATAAAAGTGCTTGAAAGTTCATGAAATTTGGTTTGATCATTGCATTTGTCATGTCGGGTTATTGGAATTTTTTTTGGATTTTTTGGCCTAACAGGAAGTGAGCTATGAGCCATTTCCTGCGTTATTCCAAATTTTATGAACACATATTTGGAAGCTTTAGAATACTTGAAATCATAATTGTCTTGAAATCTTCAATCTTATACATCAATTTGCACTAAATTTGGCACAATGGCTCTTTAGCGCCCCCAATCAGATTTTAAAAAGAATTGCCCTTTTGAGGGTCTCAGCATGTTCGAAAACTCACAAAATTTAGTAAATGTATAAAGATCATCATTCGTATTACTCTGATAAAAAGCTTTCATGTAGGCTTGGCAAAATTGCCATAATAGCGCCCCCTGGAAAATTTCAAATAAGCAGCCCTCGCAGCCCGGTAAACCTACATGTATGAAATTCGGAAGACAAGTGGAATATGCTGAGACCTAAAAAAAAAGTCTCTTGGTGCCATGACCAAGACTCAACAGGAAGTCCGCCATTTTTAATTGAATTTGCAAATTTTTTTAAATTTTTTGCCATTCACAGGCGTCATACTTTAACGAACTCCTCCTGGAGATTTTATCCGATCAACTTAAAATTTTGCATATGACATCTAAAGACCTTGTCAATGTTAAATTGCGAAGCTTTTTTGGATTCATCGAACTTTGTATCCGTGGCGTCGCGGCGAATTTCGATGTTCTGCCATGAAACAGGAAGTTGGTTTTATGCGCATATGCTTTGTGAGATTTGCCCGAAACTTTACAGGCTTAATAAGAGTCGACTGCTAAATATACCTATATGTTGATATTGGATTGGGTGTGGTCAGGTAGCTCAACAGCGCCCTCTTGACACGGCCATGTTGAGTTAACAGTGCTTGAATGTTCATGAAATTTGGTCTGATCATTACATTTGTTTTTTTGGGCTATGCTTATTTTTTTGAAGTTTTTCGGCCAAACAGGAAGTGAGCTATGAGCCATTTCCTGCGTTATTCCAAATTTTACGAACACACGTTTAAAGGCTTTAGCATACTCGAAAACTTGCAAAACTTTGCAAAAATTATAATTGTCTGATTGTCTTCAATTTGAGACAGAAATTGGCAGTAAATGTGGCATAATGGCTGTAAAGCGCCCCCAATCAGATTTTTAAAAGAATTGCCCATTTGAGGGTCTCAGCATACTCAAAAACTCACAAAATTTTGTACCATTCTAAAAACCATCATTTTTATTACACTGATAAAATACATATAGAGTTGGCAAAAATGGCATTATAGCGCCCCCTGGAAAATTTCAAATAAGCAGCCCTCGCATAGTGGTTGACCTGCATGTATGAAATTCGGTGGACATATGGAATATGCCGATACTTAAAAAAAGACTTTTGTTGCCATGACCTAGACTCAACAGGAAGTCCGCCATTTTTAATTGAAATTGCAAATTTTTTTGATTTTTCGCCATTCACAGGTGTCGTACTTTAACGAACTCCTCCTAGAGATTTTATCCGATCAACTTAAAATTTTGCAAGTAATATCCAAAGACCTTGCTGATGTTAAATTGCGAAGCTTTTTTGGATTGATGCAACGGTGTATCCGTGGCGTCGCGGCGAATTTTGATGTCCCGCCATGAAACAGGAAATTGCTTTTACTCCCACATACTTCATTCGATTTGCCTGAAACTTTCCAAGCTTGATAATATTGTCCTCCAAAGTATAAATATTTGCTAATATTAGATAGGGAGTGGCTAGGTGGCTCCACAGCGCCCTCTAGATACGGGCATGTTAAGTTAAAAGTGCTTGAATGTTCATGAAATTTGGGGTGATCATTGCATTAGTCATTCTGGGCAATGGTTAATTTTTTTAAATTTATTGCATAAACAGGAAGTGAACTATGAGCTATTTCCTGTTTTTTTCCAAATTTTACGAACTCATGTTTTCAGGCCTTAGAAAGCTCCAAAACTTAAAAAACCTAGCAAACATTATAAATGTCTTGTTTTCTTCAATGTCATCCATATATTAGCATTAAATATGGCATAATGGCTCTATAGCGCCCCCAGTCAGATATTTAAAAGTATTGCTCCTTTGATCGTCTAAACATACTGGAAAATTTACAAAAATCAACACACTCATGGAGCCTGACATTACGATTACACTTTCCAAGCTTGATAATATTGTCCTCCAAAGAATAAATATATGCTAATATTAGATAGGGAGTGGCCAGGTGGCTCCACAGCGCCCTCTAGATACGGGCATGTTAAGTCAAAAGTGCTTGAATGTTCATGAAATTTGGGGTGATCATTGCATTAGTCATTCTGGGCAATGGTTAATTTTTTGAAATTTATTGCATAAACAGGAAGTGAGCTATGAGCTATTTCCTGTGTTTTTCCAAAATTTTACGAACTCATGTTTTCAGGCCTTAGAAAGCTCCAAAACTTAAAAAACCTAGCAAACATTATAAATGTCTTATTCTCTTCAATGTCATCCATCAATTAGCATTAAATATGGCATCATGGCTCTATAGCGCCCCCAGTCAGATATTTAAAAGTATTGCTCCTTTGATCGTCTAAACATACTGGAAAATTTACAAAAATCAACACACTCATGGAGCCTGACATTACGATTACCTTGTTGTAGATTTTGCACACAGGTATGTCAAAATGGTATTGTAGCGCCCTCTAGAAATTTTTAGCTCTCCCCTCAGAGAACCACATTGCACACAGTCTAGCAGTGCCCAATGGCTCTTAATGGACACCTGCACCCATCAAGATGTTGCTGCCACCCCAACGTTCATGAGGGGTACGAGGGCCCTTTCAATGCTGCTTGCAGCTTTAATTATTATTCTGCTGCGAGAACGCATTTTTGAGGGCTTTGCCATGCACGAAAACTCACAAAAATTTGCCCACACATCAGACGTGGTAAAAATTACAAAGTATTATTAATTTAGTGCTTGGACATGACCCAGTGGCTCGAAAGCGCCACCAAACACTCGGCCATTTTGGAACGCACTTGCTCGGATTCTCACGAAATTTGGTAGGGTCATAGTAGTCATCATAAATTTTTTTGTCAATTTTTTTGTAATTTTTTTGCATGACAGGAAGTGAGCTATGAGCCATTTCCTGCGTTTTTTCAGATTTTACTTACACATTTTTGAGGGCTTTATCATACTCGAAAACTCACCAAACTTGGCGAATAGACTGAAAATATAAAGCTTCTTGATTCGATATCTCATTTGGCACTAAGTGTGACATGGTAGTTCTATAGCGCCCCTTAATACATAATTGCATTTTTGAGGGCCTCAGCATGCTCAAAAACTCACCAAACTTTGCAAACCTATTAAGCTGGTCATACTCTTTACTAGGATTTAGGGATTACAGATGGATGTGGCAAAATTGCATTACAGCGCCACCTAGAAAATTTCAATGAAGCAGCCCTCGCAGCGTGTTTAACCTACATGTACGAAATTCGGTGAACATGTGGATTATGTCAAGACCTAAAAAAAAGTCTCTTGGTGCCATGACCTAGACTCAACAGGAAGTCCGCTATTTTTAATTGAATTTGCAAATTTTTTTTATTTTTTGCCATTCACAGGCGTCGTACTTATCTGAAGACCTTGTCGATGTTAAATTGCGAAGTTTTTTTGGGATACATCGAACTTTGTATCCGTGGCGTTGCGACAAATTTCGATGTTCCGCCATGAAACAGGAAGTTGGTTTTATGCGCACATGCTTTGTAGGATTTGCGCAAAACTTTACAGGCTTCATAAGAGTCTACTTCCAAGTATACCTTTATGTTGATATTAGATTAGGTATGGTCAGGTGGCTCCACAGCGCCCTCTTGATACGGCCATGTTGAGATAAAAATGCTTGAATATTCAGGAAATTTAGTGTGATCATTGCATTGTTCATGTTGGGTTATATAAATTTTTTTGAAATTTTTTGGCCAAACAGGAAGTGAGCTATGAGCTATTTCCTGTGTTTTTCCAAATTTTACAAACACACGTTTTAAGGCCTTAGAATCCTCAAAAACTTGCGAAACCTTGCACAAATTATCAATGTCTTATTCTCTACGATGTCATGTATCAATTGGCACTAAATGTGGCATAATGGCTCTATAGCGCCCCCAGTCAGATTTATAAAAGAATTGTCCTTTTGAAGGTCTAAACATGCTAGAAAATTTACAAAAATCAACACACTCATGGAGCGCGGTATTACAATTAGTATGGTGTCGATTTTGCGCACAGGCATGTCAAAATGGTATCATAGCGCCCTCCAGAAAATTTTTGCACTCCCATCAGGAAACCACTTTGTACGCGGTCCAGCTGTGTCCAATGGCTCTGAATGGACACCTGCAGCCATCAAGATCTTGCTGCCACCCCAACGTGCAAGAGGGGTGCGAGGGCCCTTTCAACGCTGCTTGCAGCTTTAATTAGGGCCCGAGCACCGACCGGTGCCAGGGCTCGGAACGGGTCCTGGCACCGAAGGTGCGAGGAACCTATTGTTTTTGATGGGATTTTTATTATTATTATTATTCTTCTTCTTCTTTTTATTCTGCTGCGAGAACGCATTTTTGAGGGCTTTGCCATGCACGAAAACTCACAAAAATTTGCCTACACGTCAGTTGGGTGAAAATTGCAAACTATTACTATTTTTGTGCTCAGACATGCCTAGGTGGCTCTATAGCGCCACCAAACACGCGGCCATTTTGGAACGCACTTGCTCAGATTCTCACGAAATTCGATGGGGTCATAGTAGTCATAATGTATTTTTCTGTCAATTTTTTTGAAAATTTTTTGCCTCACAGGAAGTGAGGTATGAGTCATTTTCTGCGTTTTTTCAGATTTTACGAACACATTTTTGAGGGTCTTATCATACTCGAAAATTCACCAAACTTGGCTGATAGACTAGAAATATTAGGCTCTTTCATTTGATATCTCATTTGGCACTAAGGGTGACATGGTAGCTCTATAGCGCCCCCTAATACATAATTGCATTTTTGAGGGCCTCAGCATGCTCGAAAACTCACGTTACTTTGCACATCTATTAAGTTGGTCATACTGTTTACTAGGATACAGGGTTTACAGATGAGCGTGGCAAAATTGCATTACAGCGCCACCTAGAAAATTTCAATGAAGCAGCCCTCGCAGCATGTTTAACCTACATGTACAAAATTTGGTAGACATGTGTACTATGCCAAAACCTAAAAAAAAGTCTCTTGGTGCCATGACCTAGACTCAACGCTTTTTGGATTCATTGAACTTTGTATCCGTGGCGTCGCGGCAAATTTCAATGTTTCGCCATGAAACAGGAAGTTGGTTTTCCGCGCACATGCTTTGTGAGATTTGCGCAAAACTTTACAGGCTTCATAAGAGTCTACTTCCAAGTAGAACTATATGTTGATATTGGATTGGGTGTGGTCAGGTGGCTCCACAGCGCCCTCTTGACACAACCATGTCGAGATAAAAGTGCTTGAATGTTCATGAAATTTGGTCTGATCATTGCATTTGTCATGTCAGGTTATGGTAATTTTTTTGGAATTTTTTGGCCAAACAGGAAGTGAGCTATGAGCCATTTCCTGCGTTTTTCCAAATTTTATTAACACATATTTGGAAGCCTTAGAATACTCGAAATCTTGCAAAAAGTTGCACAAATTATAATTGTCTTATTGTGTTCAATCTTCTTCATCAATTTGCACTAAATTTGGTACCATGGCTCTATAGCGCCCCCAATCAGATTTTAAAAAGAATTGGTCTTTTGAGGGTCTCAGCATGTTTAAAAACTCACAAAATTTTGTAAATGTATAAAAATCATCATTCGTATTACTCTGATAAAAAGCTTATAAATAGGCTTGGCAAAATTGTCATAATAGCGCCCCCTGGATAATTTCAAATAAGCAGCCCTCACAGCCTGGTAAACCCACATGTATGAAATTCGGTAGACATGTGGAATATGCTGAGACCTAAAAAAAAGTCTCTTTTTCCATGACCTAGACTCAACAGGAAGTCCTCCATTTTTAATTGAAATTGCAACTTTTTTTGATTTTTTGCCATTCACAGGCGTCGTACTTTAACAAACTCCTCCTAGAGACTTTATCCGATCAACTTAATATTTGGCAAATAATAACTTAAGACCTTGCTAATGTTAAATTGCGAAGCTTTTTTCATTTCATCGAACAATGTATCCGTGGCTTCGCGGCGAATTTTGATATCCCGCCATGAAACAGGGAGTTGCTTTTACTGCCACATGCTTTGTGGGATTTGCCCGGAACTTCCTCTGCTTGATAAAATTGTCCTCCGAAGTAAAAACATATGCTAATATTGGATCGGGAGGTGCTAGGTGGCTCCACAGCGCCCTCTAGATATGGTCATGTTAACATAAAAGTGCTTGAATGTTCATGAAATTTGGTGTGATCATTGCATTCGTCATTCCCGGCAATGTTTCATTTTTTGAAATTTTTTGTCCAAACAGGAAGTGAGCTATGAGCTATTTGCTGCGTTTTTCCAAATTTTTCTGAACACACGTTTTAAGGCCTTAGGATGCTTCAAAACTTGCAAAACCTTGCACCAATTATAAATGTCTTATTTTGTTTAATATCATCCATCAATTGGCACTAAATGTGGCATAACGGCTGTATAGCGCCCCCAATCAGATTTATAAAAGAATTGCTCTTTTGAAGGTCTAAACATGCTGGAAAATTTACAAAAATCAACACACTTATAGAGCTTGATATTACAATTACTATGTTGTAGATTTTGCGCACAAGCATGTCAAAATGGTATCATAGCGCCCTGCAGAATATTTTTGCACTCCCCTCAGGAAAACACATTGTACGCGGTCCAGCAGTGTCCAATGGCTCTAAATGGACACCTGCACCCATCAGGATCTTGCTGCCACCCCAACGTGCACAAGGGGTGCAAGGGCCCTTTCAACGCTGCTTGCAGCATTAATTATTATTATTTTTCTCCGAAATGAATTGCATTTTTGAGGGCCTAAATGTGGTCAAAAACTCATGAAAATTGGCAAGCACATCAGGCCTTGCAAAAAATTTACTTTTTTGCAGTATATGTACTTGTGCATGCCCCGGTGGCTCTATAGTGCCACCAAACACGCGGCAAATTGGAACGCACTTGCTCGGATTCTCACAAAATTTGGTGGGGTTGTAGAAGGCATATTGAAGGGCTTTGTCAATTTTTTTGAAATTTTTTCTCCGCACAGGCAGTGAGCTATGAGCCATTTCCTGCATTTCTCCAGATGTTTCAAACACATTTTTGAGGGCCCTATCATACTTAAAAACTCGCCAAACTTTACAGAGAGGTTGACAAGATGAAGTTGTTCGATTTAATATCCCATTTGGCACTAAATGTGACATTATGGCTCTATAGCGCCCCTTAATGCATAATTGCATTTTTGATGGCTTCAGCATGCTCAAAAACTCACCAAATTTGGTAGACCGATTAAGTCGATTAAACATTGTACTATCATATAGGTTTTACAGCTTATAGTGGCAAAATGGCATTATAGCGCCACCTAGAAAATTTCAATGAAACAGCCCTCACACCGTGATTGACCTGCATGTATTAAATTCGGTGGACATGTGGAAGATGAAGAAGAAAAAAAGTCACCTGGTGCCTTAACCTAGGCTCAACAGGAAGTCCGCCATTTTTAATTGAATTCGCAAATTTTTTGGATTTTTTGCCATTCACAGGTGTCGTACTTTAACGAACTCCTCCTAGAGATTTAATCCGATCACCTCAAAATTTGGCGAATCATATCAAAAGACCTTGCTGATGTTAAATTGCGAAGCTTTTTTGGATTCATTGAATGATGTATCCGTGGCGTGGCGCGAATTTCGATATCCCGCCATGAAACAGGAAGTTGGTTTTAATCCCACATACTTTGTGTAATTTGCCTAAAACTTTCCAAGCTTGATAATATTGTCCTCCCAAGTTTAAATATATGCTAATATAAGTTTGGGAGTGGCCAGGTGGCTCCACAGCACCCTCTAGATATGGCCACGTGAAGATAAAAGTGCTTGAATGTTCATGAAATTTTGTGTGATCATTGCATTAGTCATTCCGAGCACGACTTAATTTTTTTAAATTTTTTGGCCGAACAGGAAGTGAGCTATGAGCTATTTCCTGCGTTTTTCTAAATTTTAGGAACACACGTTTTAAGGCCTTAGAATCCTCCGAAACTTGCGAAACCTTGCACAAATTATCAGTGACGTATTCTCTTTGATGTTATCCATCAATTGGCACTAAATGTGGCATAATGGCTCTATAGCGCCCCCAGTTAGATTTATAAAAGAATTGCCCTTTTGAAGGTCTAAAGATGCTGGAAAATTTACAAAAATCAGCACACTCATGGAGCCAGGTATTACAATTAGTATGTTGTCGATTTTGAGCACAGGCATTTCAAAATGGTTTCATAGCGCCCTCCAGAAAATTTTTGCACTCCCCTCAAGAAACCACATTGTACACAGTCTAGCAGTGTCCAATGGCTCTGAATGGACACCTGCACCCATCAAGATCTTGCTGCCACCCCAACGTGCACTAGGGGTGCGAGGGCCCTTTCAACACTGCTTGCAGCTTTAATTAGGGCCCGAGCAGGGCCCGGAACGGGTCCTGGCACCGAAGGTGCGAGGAACCTATTGTTTTTGATGGGATTTTTATTATTAGGGCCCGAGCACCGACCGGTGCCAGGGCCCGGAATGGGTCCTGGCACCGAAGGTGCGAGGAACCTATTGTTTTTGATGGGATTTTTCTTCTTCTTCTTCTTCTTCTTCTTTTTATTCTGCTGCGAGAACGCATTTTTGAGGGCTTTGCCATGCACGAAAACTCACAAAAATTTGCCCACACGTCAGTCGTCGTGAAAATTGCAAAGTATTATTATTTTTGTGCTTGGAAATGCCCCGGTGGCTCTATAGCGCCACCAAACACGCGGCCATTTTGGAACGCACTTGCTCGGATTCTCACGAAATTTTATAGAGTCATAGAAGTCATCATAAATTTTTTTGTAAATTTTTTTGAAATTTTTTTGCCCCACAGGAAGTGAGCTATGAGCCATTTCCTGCGTTTTTTCTGATTTTACGAACACATTTTTGAGGGTTTTATCATACTCGAAAACTCATCAAACTTGGCTCATAGACTAGAAATTTTACGTTCTTTGATTCGATATCTCATTTGGCACTGAGTGTGACATGGTAGCTCTATAGCGCCCCCTAATACAAAATTGCATTTTTGAGGGCCTCAGCATGCTTGAAAACTCACAAAACTTTGCAAACATATTAAGCTGGTCTTACTTTTTACTAGGATTTAGGGTTTACAGATGGATGTGGCAAAATTGCATTACAGCGCCACCTAGAAAATTTCAATGAAGCAGCCCTCGCAGCGTGTTTGACCTACATGTACAAAATTCGGTGGACATGTGTACTATGCCAAGACCTAAAAAAAGTCTCTTGGTGCCATGACCTAGACTCGACAGGAAGTCCGCCATTTTTAATTGAATTTGCAAATTTTTTAAATTTTTTGCCATTCACAGGCTTCGTACTTTAACGAACTCCTCCTAGAGATTTTATCCGATCAACATAAAATTTTGAATTTAACATCTTAAGACCTTGTCAATGTTAAATTGCGAAGCTTTTTTGGATTTATTGAACTTTGTATCCGTGGCGTCGCGGCGAATTTCGATGTTCCGCCATGAAACAGGAAGTTGGTTTTACGCGCACATGCTTTGTGAGATTTGCGCGAAACTTTACAGGCTTTATAGGAGTCCACTTCCAACTAGATCTATATGTTGATATTAGATTGGGTGTGGTCAGGTGGCTCCACAGCGCCCTCTTGAAACGGCCATGTTGAGATAAAAGTGCTTGAATGTTCATGAAATTTGGTGTGATCATTGCTTTGTTCATGTCGAGTTGTATCAATTTTTTTGAAATTTTTTGGCCAAACAGGAAGTGAGCTATGCGCCATTTCCTGCATTTTTTCTAATTTTATAAACACATGTTTGGATGCTTAAGAATACTCGAAATCTTGCAAAAAGTTGCACGAATTATAATTGTCTTATTATCTTTAATTTTATATATCAATTCACACAAAATTTGGCACATTGGCTCGATAGCGCCCCCAATCAGATTTTTAAAAGAATTGCCATTTTGAGGGTCTCAGCATGTTCTAAAACTCACAAAATTTTGTAAATGTATAAAGACCATCATTGGTATTACTCTTACAAAAAACTTATATATAGACATGGCAAAAATTTCACTATAGCGCCCCCTGGAAAATTTTAAATAAGCAGCCCTCGCAGCCTGGTAAACCTACATGTATGAAATTCGATAGACATGTGGAAAATCCTGAGACCTAAAAAAAAGTCTCTTGGTGCCATGACCTAGACTCAACAGGAAGTCCGCCATTTTTAATTGAAATTGCAAATTTTTTGGATTTTATGCCATTCACAGGTGTTGTACTTTTACAAACTCCTCCTAGAGATTTTATCCGATGAACTCAAAATTTGGCATATAATATCTCAAAACCTTGCTGACGTTAAATTGCGAAGCTTTTTAGATTTCATCGAACGATGCATCCGTGGCGTCACGGCGAATTTTGATGTTCTGCCATGAAACAGGAAGTTGCTTTCAATTCCACATACTTTGTGGGATTTGCCTGAAACTTTCCAAGCTTGATAAAATTGTCCGCCCAAGTATAGATATATACTTATTTTATATCGAGAGGTGCCAGGTGGCTCCACAGCGCCCTCTAGATATGGCCATGTTCAGATAAAAGTGCTTGAAAGTTCATGAAATTTGGTATGGTCATTGCATTAGTCATTCTCCGCAATTGTTAATTTTTTGAAATTTTTTGGCCAAACAGGAAGTGAGCTATGAGCTATTTCCTGCGTTTTTCCAAATTTTACGAACACACGTTTTAAGGCCTTAGAATGCTCCAATCTTGCAAAACCATCCAAAAATTAGAACTGTCTTATTCTCTTCAATACATCCATCAATTGGCACTAAATGGCGCATAATGGCTCTATAGCGCCCCCAATAATATTTATAAAAGAATTGCTCTTTTGAAAGTCTAAACATGCTGGAAAATTTACAAAAATCAAAACACTCATGGAGCCCCGTATTACGATTACTGTGTTGTAGATTTTGTGCACAGGCAAGTCAAAATGGAATCATAGCGCCCTCCAGAAAATTTTTGCACTCCCATCAGGAAACCACATTGTACGTGGTCCAGCTGTGTCCAATGGCTCTAAATGGACACTTGCAGCCATCAAGATCTTGCTGCCACCCCAATGTGCACAGGGGGGGCGAGGGCCCTTTCAACGCTGCTTGCAGCTTTAATTAGGGCCCGAGCACCGGGCCCTGGCACCGAAGGTGCGAGGAACCTATTGTTTTTGATGGGATTTTTATTATTCTTCTTCTTCTTCTTCTTTTTATTCTGCTGCAAGAACGCATTTTTGAGGGCTTTGCCATGCACGAAAACTCACAAAAATTTGCCCACACGTCAGTCGTCGTGAAAATTGCAAAGTATTATTATTTTTGTGCTTGGACATGCCCCGGTGGCTCTATAGCGCCACCAAACACACGGCCATTTTGGAACGCACTTGCTCGGATTCTCACGAAATTTTATAGAGTCATAGTAGTCATCATAAATTTTTTTGCCTCACAGGAAGTGAGCTATGAGCGATTTCCTGCGTTTTTCCAAATTTTAGAAACACATGTTTGGAAGCCTTAGAATACTCAAAATCTTGCAAAAAGTTGCACAAATTATAATTGTCTTATTGTCTTCAATTTTATACATCAATATACACTAAATTTGGCACAATGGCTCTTAAGCGCCCCCAATCAGATTTTTAAAAGAATTGGACTTTTGAGGGTCTCAGCATGTTCGAAAACTCACAAAATTTTGTAAATATATAAAAACCATCATTCGTATTACTCTGACAAAAAACTTACAAATCGACATGGCAAAAATGGCATTATAGCGCCCCCTGGAAAATTTCAAATAAGCAGCCCTCGCAGCCCGGTAAACCCACATGTATGAAATTCGGTAGACATGTGGAATATGCCGAGACCTACAAAAAAGTCTCTTGGTGCCATGACCTAGACTCAACAGGAAGGCTGCCATTTTTAATTGAAATTGCAACTTTTTTTTTTTTTTTTGCCATTCACAGGTGTCGTACTTTAACTAACTCCTCCTAGAGATTTTATCCGATCAACTTAAAATTTGGCATATAATATCTAAAAACCTTGCTGACGTTAAATTGCGAAGCTTTTTTGATTTCATCGAACGATGCATCCGTGGCGTCATGGCGAATTTTGATGTCCTGCCATGAAACAGGAAGTTGCTTTCAATTCCACATACTTTGTGGGATTTGCCTGAAACTTTCCAAGCTTGATAAAATTGTCCGCCCAAGTATAGATATATGCTTATTTTATATTGAAAGGTGCCAGGTGGCTCCACAGCGCCCTCTACATATGGCCATGTTCAGATAAAAGTGCTTGAAAGTTCATGAAATTTGATATGATCATTGCATTAGTCATTCTCTGCAATTGTTAATTTTTTGAAATTTTTTTGCCAAACAGGAAGTGAGCTATGAGCTATTTCTTGCGTTTTTCCAAATTTTACGAACACACGTTTTTAGGCCTTAGAATGCTCCAAAACTTGCAAAACTTTCCAAAAATTAGAACTGTCTTATTCTCTTCAATACATCCATGAATTGGCACTAAATGGGGCATAATGGCTCTATAGCGCCCCCAACAATATTTATAAAAGAATTGCTCTTTTGAAAGTCTAAACATGCTGGAAAATTTACAAAAATCAACACACTCATGGAGCCCAGTATGACGATTACTGTGTTGAAGATTTTGCGCACAGGCAAGTCAAAATGGTATCATAGCGCCATCCGGAAAATTTTTGGACTCCCATCAGGAAACCACATTGTACGCGGTCCAGCTGGGTTCAATGGCTCTGAATGGACACCTGCAGCCATCAAGATCTTGCTGCCACCCCAACGTGCACAAGGGGGGCGAGGGCCCTTTCAACGCTGCTTGCAGCTTTAATTAGGGCCCGAGCACCGACCGGTGCCAGGGCCCGGAACGGGTCCTGGCACCGAAGGTGCGAGGAACCTATTGTTTTTGATGGGATTTTTATTATTCTTCTTCTTCTTCTTCTTCTTCTTTTTATTCTGCTGCGAGAACGCATTTTTGATGGCTTTGCCATGCACGAAAACTCACAAAAATTTGCCCACACGTCAGTCGTGGTGAAAATTGCAAAGTATTATTATTTTTGTGCTTGGACATGCCCCAGTGGCTCTTTAGCGCCACCAAACACACGGCCATTTTGGAACGCACTTGCTCGGATTCTCACGAAATTTGATAGGGTCATAGTAGTCATCATAAATTTTTTTGTCAATTTTTTTGAAATTTTTTTGCCACACAGGAAGTGAGCTATGAGCCATTTCCTGCGTTTTTTCAGATTTTACGAACACATTTTTGAGGGCCTTATTATGCTCGAAAATTCACCAAACTTGGCTCATAGACTAAAAATATTAAATACTTTGATTCGATATCTCATTTGGCACTTGGTTTGACATGGTAGCTCTATAGCGCCCCCTAATACATAATTGCATTTTTGAGGGCCTCAGCATGCTCGAAAAACTCACGAAACTTTGCAGACCTTTTAAGCTGCTCATACTATTTACTAGGATATAAGGCTTGAAGAAAAATGTGGCAAAATTGCATTACAGCGCCACCTAGAAAATTTCAATGAAGCAGCCCTCGCAGCGTGTTTAATCTACATGTTCCAAATTCGGTAGACATATGTACAATGCCAAGACCTAAAAAAAAGTCTCTTGGTGCCATGACCTAGACGCAACAGGAAGTCCGCCATTTTTAATTGAATTTGCAATTTTTTTAAATTTTTTGCAATTCACAGGCATCGTACTTTAACGAACTCCTCCTAGAGATTTTATCTGATCAACTTCAAATTTGGCATATGACATTGAAAGACGTCGCCGATGTTAAATTGCGAAGCTTTTTTGGATTCATCGAACTTTGTATCCGTGGCGTCGCGGCGAATTTCGATGTTCCGCCATGAAAATGGAAGTTGCTTTTATGAGCATATGCTTTGGGAGATTTACGTGAAACTTTACAGGCTTAATGATAGTCTAATTCCAAATATACCTATATCTTGATATTGGAGTGGGTGTGGTCAGGTGGCTCTACAGCGCCCTCTTGACACGGCCATGTTGATATAAAAGTGCGTGAATGTTCATGAAATTTGGTCTGATGATTGCATTTGTTTTTCTGGGCTGTGCTGATTTTTTTGAAATTTTTCGGCCAAACAGGAAGTGAGCTATGAGTCATTTCCTGCGTTATTCCAAATTTTATGAACACACATTTGAAGGCCTTAGCATACTCGAAAACTTGCAAGACTTAGCTAAAATTTTATTTGTCACATTGTCTTCAATTTGAAACAAAAATTGGCAGTAAATGAGGCATCATGGCTCTATAGCGCCCCCAATACGATTTTTAAAAGAATTACCCTTTTGAGGGTTTCAGCATGCTCAAAAACTCACAAAATTTTGTACAATTTTAAAGAACATCAGTCCTATTACACTAATAAAAAATTTACAAATAGGTGTGGCAAAAATGGCATTATAGCGCCCCCTGGAAAATTTCAAATAAGCAGCCCTCGCAGCCCGGTAAACCCACATGTATGAAATTCGGTAGACATGTGGAATATGCCGAGACCTACAAAAAAGTCTCTTGGTGCAATGACCTAGAGTCAACAGGAAGGCTGCCATTTTTAATTGAAATTGCAACTTTTTTTAATTTTTTTTGCCATTCACAGGTGTCGTATTTTAACGAACTCCTCCTAGAGATTTTATTCGATCAACTTAAAATTTGGCACAGGCCATCTAAAGACCTTCTCCATGTTAAATTGCGAAGCTTTTTTGGATTCATCGAAAATTGTGTCCGTGGCGTTGCGGCGAATTTCGATGTTCCGCCATGAAAATGGAAGTTGCTTTTATGAGCACATGCATTGTGAGATTTGCTTGAAACTTTACAGGCTTAATAGTAGTCTACTTCCAAATATAAATATATGTTGATATTGGATTGGGTGTGGTCAAGTGGCTCCACAGTGCCCTCTTGACCCGGCCATGTTGATATAAAAGTGCTTGAATGTTCATGAAATTTGGTTTGATCATTGCATTGGTATTTTTGGGCCATACTTATTTTTTTGAAATTTTTCGGCCAAACAGGAAGTGCGCTATGAGCCATTTCCTGCGTTATTCCAAATTTTACGAACACACATTTGAAGGCCTTAGCATACTTGAAAACTTGCAAAACTTTGCAAAAATGATACTTGTCCGATTGTCTTCGATTTGAGACAATAATTGGCAGTAAATGAGGCATTATGGCTCTAAAGCGCCCCAATCAAATTTTAAAAATAATTGCCTTTTTGAGGGTCTCAGCATGCTCAAAAACTCCCAAAATTTTGTACATTTCTGAAGACCATCCTTCCAGTTACACTGATAAAAAAATTACATATAGGCGTGGCAAAAATGGCATTATAGCGCCCCCTGGAAAATTTCAAAAAAGCAGCCCTCGCACCGTGGTTGACCTGCATGTATGAACTTCGGTGGACATGTGGAATATCTTGTGACCTAAAAAAAAGTCTCTTGGTGCCATGACCTAGACCCAACAGGAAGTCCGCCATTTTTAATTGAAATTGCAACTTTTTTAGATTTTTCGCCATTCACAGGTGTCGCACTTTAACGAACTCCTCCGAGAGATTTTATCCGATCAACTTAATATTTGGCAAATGATTTCTAAAGACATTGCTGATGTTAAATTGTGAAGCTATTTTGATTTCATCGAACGATGTAACCGTGGCGTCGCGGCGAATTTTGATGTCCCGCCATGAAACAGGAAGTTGCTTTTACTCCCACATACTTTGTGGGATTTGCCTGAAACTTCCTTTGCTTGATAAAATTGTCCTCCGAAGTATAAACAAATGCTAATATTGGATCAGGAGGTCCTAGGTGGCTCCAGAGCGCCCTCTAGATATGGTCATGTTAAGATAAAAGTGTTTGAATGTTCATGAAATTTGGTGTGATCATTGCATTCGTCATTCCGGGTAATGCTTAATTTTTTGAAATTTTTTGGTCAAACAGAAAGTGAGCTATGAGCTATTTCCTGCGTTCTTCCAAGTTTTTTTGAACACACGTTTTAAGGCCTGAGAATGCGTCAAAACTTGCAAAACCTAGCACAAATTATAAATGTCTTATTTTCTTTAATATCGTCCATCAATTGGCACTAAATGAGGCAAAATGGCTCTATAGCGCCCCCAATCAAATTTATAGAAGAATTGCTCTTTTGAAGGTCTAAACATGCTGGAAAATTTACAAAAATCAACACACTCATGGAGCTCGGTATTACGATTACTATGTTGTAGATTTTGCGCACACACATGTCAAAATGATATCATAGCGCCCTCCAGAAAATTTTTGCACTCCCCTCAGGAAAACACATTGTCCGCGGTCCAACAGCGTCCAACGGCTGTGAATGGACACTTGCACCCATCAGGATCTTGCTGCCTCCCCAACGTGCACGAGGGGGGCGAGGGCCCTTTCAACGCTGCTTGCAGCTTTAATTATTCTTCTTCTTCTTCTTATTATTATTATTCTGCTGCGAGAATGCATTTTTGAAGGCTTTACCATGCACAAAAACTCACAAAAATTTGCACACCCGTCAGACTTGGTGAAAATTACAAAGTTTTAAATTTTTTGTGCTTGGACATGCCCCAGTGGCTCTAAAGCGCCACCAAACACGCGGCCATTTTGGAACGCACTTACTCGGATTCTCATGAAATTCGACAGGGCCACAGCAGTCATAATAAATTTTTTTGTCAATTTTTTTGAAATATTTTTTGCCGCACAGGAAGTGAGCTATCAGCCATTTCCTGCGTTTTTTCAGATTTTACGAACACATATTTGAGGGCCTAATTATGCTCGAAAATTCACCAAACTTTGCTTATAGACTAGAAATATTAAATACTTTGATTCGATATCTCATTTGGCTCTGGGTTTGACATGGTAGCTCTATAGCGCCCCCTAATACATAATTGCATTTTTGAGGGCATCAGCATGCTCAAAAACTCACGAAACTTTGCAGACCTATTAAGCTGGTCATACTATTTACTAGAATATAGGGTTTGAAGAAAAATGTGGCAAAATTGCATTACAGCGCCACCTAGAAAATTTCAATGAAGCAGCCCTCGCAGCGTGTTTAATCTACATGTTCCAAATTCGGTGGACATATGTACTATGCCAAGATCTAAAAAAAAGTCTCTTGATGCCATGACCTAGACTCAACAGTAAGTCCGCCATTTTTAATTGAATTTGCAATTTTTTTAAATTTTTTGCAATTCACAGGCATCGTACTTTCACGAACTCCTCCTACAGATTTTATTTGATCAACTTAAAGTTTGGCATATGACATTGAAAGACGTCGTCGATGTTAAATTGCAAAGCTTTTTTGGATTCATCAAACTTTGTATCCGTGGCGTCGCGGCGAATTTCGATGTTCCGCCATGAAAATGGAAATTGCTTTTATGAGCATATGCTTTGGGAGATTTACGTGAAACTTTACAGGCTTAATGATAGTCTAATTCTAAATATACCCATATGTTGATATTGGAGTGGGTGTGGTCAGGTGGCTCTACAGCGCCCTCTTGACACGGCCATGTTGATATAAAAGTGCTTGAATGTTCATGAAATTTGGTATGATCATTAGGGCCCGAGCACCGACCGGTGCCAGGGCCCGGAACGGGTCCTGGCACCGAAGGTGCGAGGAACCTATTGTTTTTGATGGGATTTTTATTATTATTATTATTCTTCTTCTTCTTCTTCTTTTTATTCTGCTGCGAGAACGCATTTTTGAGGGCTTTGCCATGCACGTAAACTCACAAAAATTTGCCCACACGTCAGTCGTGGTGAAAATTGCAAACGATTATTTATTTTGTGCTTGGACATGCCCCAGTGGCTCTCTAGCGCCACCAAACACACGGCCATTTTGGAACGCACTTGCTTGGATTCTCACGAAATTTGGTAGGGTTATAGTAGTCATGCTATATTTTTTTGAAATTTTTTTGCCTCACAGGAAGTGAGCTATGAGCCATTTCCTGCGTTTTTTCAGATTTTACGAACACATTTTTGAGGGCTTTATCATACTCGAAAAGTCACCAAACTTGGCTCATAGACTAAAAATATTAAGTTCTTCGATTTGTTATCTCATTCTGCAGTGGGTATGACATGGTGGCTCTATAGCGCCCCCTAATACATAATTGAATTTTTTAAGGCATCAGCATGCTCGAAAACTCACGAAACTTTGCAAACATATTAAACTGGTCATACTATTTACAAGAATATAGGATTTACAGATGGATGTGGCAAAATTGCATTACAGCGCCACCTAGAAAATTTCAATGAAGCAGCCCTCGCAGCGTGTTTAAGCTACATGTTCGAAATTCGGTGGACATGTGTACTATGCCAAGACCTAAATTTTTTTTAGGTCTCTTGGTGCCATGACCTAGACTCAACAGGCAGTCCGCCATTTTTAATTGAATTTGCAAATTTTTTTTATTTTTTGCCATTCACAGGCGTCGTACTTTAACGAACTCCTCCTACAGATTTTATCCTATCAACTTAAAATTTCGCATATGACATCTAAAAACCTTTTGAATGTTAAATTGCGAAGCTTTTTTGGATTCATTGAACTTTGTATCCGTGGCGTTGCGGCGAATTTCGATGTTCCGCCATGAAAGAGGAAGTTGGTTTTACGCGCACATGCTCTGTGAGATTTGCGCGAAACTTCACAGTCTTGATTATATTGTCCGCCTGAGTATAAATATATGCTAATATTAGATCGGGAGTGGTCAGGTGGCTCCACAGCCCCCTCTACATACGGCCATGTTGAGATAAAAGTGCTTGAATGTTCATGAAATTTTGTGTGATCATTGCATTCGTCATTGCAGGCAATGACTAATTTTTTGAAATTTTTTGGCTGAACAGGAAGTGAGTTTTGAGCTATTTCCTGCGTTTTTTCAAATTTTACGAACGCACGTTTGAAAGCCTTGGAATACTCCAAAGCTTGCAAAACCTTGCAAAAATTATAATTGTCTTATTCTCTTCAATGTCATCCATCAATTGGAGCCTTAAGTGGCATAATGGCTCTATAGCGCCCCCAATCAGATCTAGAAAAGAATTGCCTTTTTGAGGGTCTCAACATGTTCGAAAACTCACAAAATTCTGTAAATGTATAAAGACCATCATTCACAATACTCTGATAAAAAGCTTACATATTGGCATGGCAAAAATGTCATTATAGCGCCCCCTGTAAAATTTGAAATAAGCAGCCCTCGCAGCCCGGTAAACCTACATGTATGAAATTCGGTAGAGATGTGGAAGATGACGAGACCTAAAAAAAAGTCTCTTGTTGCCATGACCTAGACTCAACAGGAAGTCCGCCATTTTTAATTGAAATTGAAACTTTTTTGGATTGTTGGCCATTCACAGGTGTCGTACTTTAACGAACTCCTCCGAGAAATTTCATTTGATCAACTTTTAATTTGGCTATTAGTATCTAAAGACGTTGCTGATGTTAAATTGCGAAGCTTTTCTGGATTCATTGAATTTTGTATCCGTAGCGTTGCGGCGAATTTCGATGTCCCGCCATGAAACAGGAAGTTGGGTTTACTTCCACATACTTCATGGGTTTTCCCTGAGACTTTCCAAACTTTATAAAATTGTCCTCCCAAGTATAAATATATGCTAACATTAGATCGGGAGGTGCCAGGTGGCTCCACAGCGCCCTCTAGATATGGCCATGTTAAGATAAAAGTGCTTGAATGTTCGTGAAATTTGGTGTGATCATTGCATTATTCATTCCGGGCAATGGCTAATTTTTTTGGCCAAACGGGAAGTAAGGGATGAGCTATTTCTTGCGGTTTTCCAAATTTCACGAACACACGTTTGAAGGCCTTAGAATACTCCAAAGCCTGCAAAACCGAGCCCAATTTATGATTGTCTTATTCTTCTCAATGTCATCCATCAATTGGCACAAAATGTGGCATAATGACTCTATAGTGCCCCCAATCAGATTTATAGAAGAATTGCTCTTTTGAAGGTCTCAACATGCTGGAAAATTAAGAAAAATCAACACACTCATGGAGTTCGGTAATACAATTACTATGTTGTAGATTTTACGCACCGGCATATCAAAATGGTATCATAGCGCCCTGCAGAAAATGTTTGCACTCCCCTCAGGAAACCACATTGTACACAGTCTAGCAGTGTCCAATGGCTCTGAATGGACACCTGCACCCATCAAGATCTTGCTGCTACCTCAACGTGCACGAGGGGTGCGAGGGCCCTTTCAACGCTGCTTGCAGCTTTAATTGCATTTGTTTTTTTGGGCTGTGCTGATTTTTTTGAAATTTTTCGGCCAAACAGGAAGTGAGCTATGAGTCATTTCCTGCGTTATTCCATATTTTATGAACACACATTTGAAGGCCTTAGCATACTCGAAAACTTGCAAAACTTAGCTAAAATTTTATTTGTCACATTGTCTTCAATTTGAAACAAAAATTGGCAGTAAATGAGGCATCATGGCTCTATAGCGCCCCCAATACAATTTTTAAAAGAATTACCCTTTTGAGGGTTTCAGCATGCTCAAAAACTCACAAAATTTTGTACAATTTTAAAGACCATCATTCCTGTTACACTGATAAAAAATTTACAAATAGGCGTGACAAAAATGGCATTATAGCGCCCCCTGGAAAATTTCAAATAAGCAGCCCTCGCAGCCCGGTAAACCCACATGTATGAAATTTGGTAGACATGTGAAATATGCCAAGACCTACAAAAAAGTCTCTTGGTGCCATGACCTAGACTCAACAGGAAGGCTGCCATTTTTAATTGAATTTGCAACTTTTTTAAATTTTTTATGCCATTCACAGGTGTCGTACTTTAACAAACTCCTCCGAGAGATTTTATCCGATCAACTTAAAATTTGGCATATAATATCTAAAAAAACCTTGCTGACGTTAAATTGCGAAGCTTTTTTGATTTCATCGAACGATGCATCCGTGGCGTCACGGCGAATTTTGATGTCCTGCCATGAAACAGGAAGTTGCTTTCAATTCCACATACTTTGTGGGATTTGCCTGAAACTTTCCAAGCTTGATAAAATTGTCCGCCCAAGTATAGATATATGCTTATTTTATATTGAAAGGTGCCAGGTGGCTCCACAGCGCCCTCTACATATGGCCATGTTCAGATAAAAGTGCTTGAAAGTTCATGAAATTTGATATGATCATTGCATTAGTCATTCTCTGCAATTGTTAATTTTTTGAAATTTTTTTGCCAAACAGGAAGTGAGCTATGAGCTATTTCTTGCGTTTTTCCAAATTTTACGAACACACGTTTTTAGGCCTTAGAATGCTCCAAAACTTGCAAAACCATCCAAAAATTAGAACTGCCTTATTCTCTTCAATCGATCCATCAATTGGCACGAAATGGGGCATAATGGCTCTATAGCGCCCCCAATAATATTTATTAAAGAATTGCTCTTTTGAAAGTCTAAACATGCTGGAAAATTTACAAAAATCAAAACACTAATGGAGCCCTGTATTACGATTACTGTGTTGTAGATTTTGTGCACAGGCAAGTCAAAATGGTATCATGGCGCCCTCCAGAAAATTTTTGCACTCCCATCAGGAAACCACATTGTACGCGGTCCAGCTGTGTCCAATGGCTCTGAATGGACACCTGCAGCCATCAAGATTTTGCTGCCACCCCAACGTGCACAAGGGGGGCGAGGGCCCTTTCAACGCTGCTTGCAGCTTTAATTATTATTATTATTCTGCTGCGAGAATGCATTTTTGAAGGCTTTACCATGCACCAAAACTCACAAAAATTTGCACACACGTCAGACGTGGTGAAAATTACAAAGTTTTATTATTTTTGTGCTTGGACATGCCCCGGTGGCTCTATAGCGCCACCAAACACACGGCCATTTTGGAACGCACTTGCTCGGATTCTCATGAAATTCAACAGGGCCACAGCAGTCATAATACATTTTTTTGTCAATTTTTTTGAAACTTTTTTGCCGCACAGGGAGTGAGCTATGAGCCATTTCCTGCGTTTTCAGATTTTACGAACACATTTTTGAGGGCCTCATCATACTCAAAACTCACCAAACTTGGCTCATAGGCTGAAAATATTAAGTTCTTTGATTCAATATCTCATTTGGCTCTAAGTGTGACATAGTAGCTCTAAAGCGCCCCCTAATACATAATTGCATTTTTGAGGGCCTCAGCATGCTCGAAAACTCACAAAACTTTGCAAACATATTAAGCCGGTCATACTTTTTACTAGGATATAGGGTTTACAGATGGATCTGGCAAAATTGAATTACAGCGCCACCTAGAAAATTTCAATGAAGCTGCCCTCGCAGAGTGTTTAACCTACATGTTTAAAATTCGGTGTACATGTGTACTATGCTAAGACCTAAAAAAAAGTTTCTTGGTGCCATGACATAGACTCAACAGGAAGTCTGCCATTTTTAATTCCATTTGCAAATTTTTTTTATTTTTTGCCATTCACAGGCGTCATACTTTAACGAACTCCTCCTAGAGATTTTATTCGATCAACGTAAAATTTTGCATATGACATCTTAAGACCTTGTCGATGTTAAATTGCAAAGCTTTTTTCAATGTGGTTTCTTGAGGGGAGTGCAAAAATTTTCTGGAGGGCGCTATTAAACCATTTTGACATGCCTGTGCTCAAAATCAACAACATACTAATTGAAATACCGGGCTCCATGAGTATGTTGATTTTTGTAAATTTTCCAGCATGTTTAGACCTTCAAAAGTGCAATTCTTTTATGAATCTGACTGGGGGCGCTATAGAGCCATTATGCAACATTTAGTCCAAATTGATGGATGCCATCGAAGAGAATAAGACATTGATAATTCGTGCAAGGTTTTGCAAGTTTTGGATCATTCTAAGGCCTTAAAACGTGTGTTCGTAAAATTTCAGAGTCACACAAAGTATGTGGGAGGAAAACTAACTTCCTGTTTCATGGCGGGATATCGAAATTCTCCGCGACGCCACAGATACATTGTTCAATGAAATCGAAAAAGCTTCGCAATTTAACATCAACAAAGTGTTTAGTTATTACACACCAAATTTTAAGTTGATGGGATAAAATCTCTTGGAGGAGTTCGTTACAGTTCAACACCTGTGAATGGCATAAAATCCAAAAAATTTGCAATTTCAATTGAAAATGGCGGACTTCCTGTTGAGTCTAGGTCATGGCACCAAGAGACTTTTTTTAGGTCTCGAGATCTTCCACATGTCCAATGAATTTTATTCTGTATTGCTGTAAAACCTACAAGTTAGTACAAAGTTCTATCGGCTGAATAGGTCTGCCAAATTTGGTGAGTTTTTGAGCATGTTGAAGCCCTCAAAAATGCAATTATGTAATAGGGGGCGCTATAGAGCCAAAATGTTACATTTAGTGCCAAATGGGATATTTAATCGAACAACTTCATATTGTTAACCTCTCTGTAAAGTTTGGCTCATAGCTCACTTCCTGTGCAGGGAAAAAATGTCAAAAAAATTGACAAAGCCCTTCATTATGCCTTCTACGGCCTCACCAAATTTCGTGAGAATCCGAGCAAGTGCATTCCAATTTGCCATGTGTTTGGTGGCGCTATAGAGCCACCGGGGCATGCACAAGTACATTTCCTGCAAAAAAGTTAATTTTTCGCAAGGCCTGAGGTACGTGCCAATTTTAATGAGTTTTTGACCATGGTAAGGCCCTCAAAAATGCAATTCATTTGGAGAAAAATAATAATAATTAAAGCTGCAAGCAGCGTTGAAAGGGCCCTCGCCCCCTCGTGCACGTTGGGGTGGCAGCAGGATCTTGATGGCTGCAGGTGTCCATTCAGAGCCATTGGACGCTGCTGGACCGCGTACAATGTGGTTTCCTGATGGGAGTGCAAAAATTTTCTGGAGGGCGCTATGATACCATTTTGACTAGCCTGTGCGCAAAATCTACAACACAGTAATCGTAATATGGGGCTCCATGAGTGTGTTGATTTTTGTAAATTTCTCAGCATGTTTAGACTTTCAAAAGAGCAATTCTTTTATAAATCTGATTGGGGGCGCTATAGAGCCGTTATGCCACATTTAGTGCCAATTGATGGATGATATTAAACAAAATAAGACATTTATAATTTGTGCAAGGTTTTGCAAGTTTTGAAGCATCCTAAGGCCTTAAAACGTGTCTTCAGAAAAATTTGGAAAAACGCAGCAAATAGCTCATAGCTCACTTCCTGTTTGGCCAAAAAATTTCAAAAAATTAAACATTACCCGGAATGACGAATGCAATGATCACACCAAATTTCATGAACATTCAAGCACTTTTATCTTAACTTGACCATATCTAGAGGGCGCTGTGGAGCCACCTAGCACCTCCCGATCCAATATTAGCATATGTTTTTACTTCGGAGAACAATTTTATCAAGCAGAAGAAGGTTCAGGCAAATCCCACAAAGTATGTGGCAGTAAAAGCAACTCCCTGTTTCATGGCGGGATATCAAAATTCGCCGCGAAGCCACGGATACATTGTTCGATGAAATAAAAAAAGCTTCGCAATTTAACATCAGCAAGGTCTTTAGATATTATATGCCAAATTTTAAGTTGATCGGATAAAATCTCTAGGAGGAGTTTGTTAAAGTACGACGCCTGTGAATGGCAAAAAATAAAAAAAAAGTTGCAATTTCAATTAAAAATGGCGGACTTCCTGTTGAGTCTAGGTCATGGCACCAAGTGACTTTTTTTTAGGTCTCAGCATATTCCACATGTCTACCAAATTTCATAGATGTAGCTTTACCAGGCTGCGAGGGCTGCTTATTTGAATTTATCCAGGGGGCGCTATTATGACAATTTTGCCAAGCCTATATATAAGCTTTTTATCAGAGTAATACGAATGATGATTTTTATACATTTTCAAAATTTTGTGAGTTTTTGAACATGCTGAGACCCTCAAAAGAGCAATTCTTTTTAAAATCTGATTGGGGGCGCTATAGAGCCATGGTGCCAAATTTAGTGCAAATTGATGTAGAAGATTGAAGATAATAAGACAATTATAATTTGTGCAACTTTTTGCAAGATTTCGAGTATTCTTAGGCTTCCAAATATGTGTTAATAAAAAAAACGCAGGAAATGGCTCATAGCTCACTTCCTGTTTGGCCAAAAAATGACATGCAATGATCAAACCAAATTTCATGAACATTCAAGCACTTTTATCTCAACATGGTTGTGTCAAGAGGGCGCTGTGGAGCCACCTGACCACACCCAATCTAATATCAACATATAGTTCTACTTGGAAGTAGACTCATATGAAGCCTGTAAAGTTTTGCGCAAATCTCACAAAGCATGTGCGCGGAAAACCAACTTCCTGTTTCATGGCGGAACATTGAAATTTGCCGCGACGCCACGGATACAAAGTTCAATAAATCCAAAAAAGCTTCGCAATTTAACATCGACAAGGTCTTTAGATGCCATATGCGAAATTTTAAGTTGATCGGGTGATATCTCTAGGAGGAGTTCGTTAAAGTACGACGCCTGTGAATGGCAAAAAATAAAAAAAATTTGCAAATTCAATTAAAAATGGCGGACTTTCTGTTGAGTCTAGGTCATGGCACCAAGAGACTTTTTTTTAGGTCTTGGCATAGTACACATGTCCACCGAATTTTGTACATGTAGGTTAAACATGCTGCGAGGGCTGCTTCATTGAAATTTTCTAGGTGGCGCTGTAATGCAATTTTAACACACTCATCAGTAAACCCTATATCCCAGTAAACAGTATGACCAACTTAATAGATGTGCAAAGCAACGTGAGTTTTCGAGCATGTTGAGGCCCTCAAAAATGCAATTATGTATTAGGGGGCGCTATAGAGCTACCATGTCACACTTAGTGCCAAGTGAGATATTGAATTAAAGAACTTAATATTTCTAGTCTATCAGCCAAGTTTGGTGAAATTTCAAGTATGATGAGGCCCTCAAAAATGTGTTCGTAAAATCTAAAAAAAAGGAAATGGCTCATAGCTCACTTCCTGTGCGGCAAAAAAATTTCAAAAAAATTTACTAAAAAATTTATGATGACTACTATGACCCTATCAAATTTCGTGAGAATCCGAGCAAGTGCGTTCCAAAATGGACGCGTGTTTGGTGGCGCTATAGAGCCACCGGGGCATGTCTAAGCACAAAAATAGTAATACTTTGCAATTTTTACCACGACTGACGTGTGGGCAAATTTTTGTGAGTTTTTGTGCATGGCAAAGCCCTCAAAAATGTGTTCTCGCAGCAGAATAAAAAGAAGAAGAAGAAGAATAATAATAAAAATCCCATCAAAAACAATAGTTTCCTCGCACCATCGGTGCCAGGACCCGTTCCGGGCTCTGGCACCGGTCGGTGCTCGGGCCCTAATTAAAGCTGCAAGCAGCGTTGAAAGGGCCCTCGCACCCCTATTGCACATTGGGGAGGCAGCAAAATCTTGATGGGTGCAGGTCTGCATTCACAGCCATTGGACACTGCTAGACTGTGAACAATGTGTTTTCCTGCGGAGAGAGCAAAAAATTTTCTGGAGGGGCGCTATGATATCATTTTGACATGCCCGTGCGCATTAGACCCTCATAAGAATTTCTTTTAAAAATCTGATTGGGGGCGCTATCGAGCCATTATTCCACATTTACTGCCAATTGATGGATGACATTGAAGAGAATAAGACAATTATTAGTTGTGCAAGGTTTTGCAAGCTTTGGAGTATTCTAAGGCCTTCAAACGTGTGTTCGTGAAATTTGGAAAAACGCAGGAAATAGCTCATAGCTCACTTCCTGTTTGGGCAAAAAAATTAATCATTGCCCGGAATGATTAATGCAATGATCACACCAAATTTTATGAACATTCAAGGACATTTATCTTAACAAGGCCGAATCTAGAGGGCACTGTGGAGCCATCTGGCCACTCCTGATCTAATATTATCATATATATATACTAGGGAGAACCTTTTTATAAAGTTTTGAAAGATTCAGGGAAAACCCATGAAGTATGTGGGAGTAAAATCAACTTCCTGTTTAATGGCGGGACATCGAAATTCGCAGCAACGCCACGGATACAAAATTCGATGAATCCAAATAAGCTTCGCAATTTAACATCGGCAACGTATTTAGATACTGATTGCTAAACTTCAAGTTCATCGGATAAAATCTCTAGGAGGAGTTTATTAAAGTACGACACCTGAGAATGGCGAAAAATCCAAAAAAGTTGCAATTTCAATTAAAAATGGCGAACTTCCTGTTGAGTCTAGGTCATGGCATCAGAGACTTTTTTGTAGGTCTCGGCATATTCCACATGTCTCCCGAATTTCATACATGTAGGTTTACCGGGCTGCGAGGGCTGCTTATTTGAAGTTTTCCTCGGGGCGCTATAATGACATTTTTGCCATGCCTTTATGTAAGCTTTTTGTCATAGTAATACGAATGATGGTCTTTATACTTTTACAAAATTTTGTGAGTTTTCGAACATGCTGAGACCCTCAAAAGGGCAATTTTTTGAAAAATATGATTGGGGGTGCTAGCGAGCCATTGTGCCACGTTTTAAGGCCTTAGAATGCGCCAAAACTTGCAAAACCTTGCACAAATTATCAATGCCTTATTCTCTTCAATGTCATCCATCAAATGGCACTGAATGTGGCATATTAGCTCTATAGTGCCCCCAGTCGGATTTAGAAAAGAATTGCCCTTTTGAAGGTCTAAACATTCTGGAAAATTTACAAAAATCAACACACTCATGGAGCCCGGTATTACGATTACTATGTTGTAGATTTTGCGCACAGGCATGTCAAAATGGTATCATAGCGCCCTCCAGAACATTTTTGCACTCCCCTCAGGAAACCACATTGTACACAGTCTAGCAGTGTCCAATCGCTCTGAATGGACACCTGCACCCATCAAGATCTTGCTGCCACCCCAACGTACACGAGGGGTGCAAGGGCCCTTTCAACGCTGCTTGCAGCTTTAATTATTATTATTATTACAGTTATTACTTTCACTTGTACTGATGACACATAGTTGAACACATTCTTATTCCACTCCTATTACATGCAGAACAAATTGATGAAGCTACCTTATGAATGCTGTGAAGCTACGTGTAATGGCGTCCGTGTAGGGACGCGGCGACTTTCCATCCTTCCCCATGAACTTGTTTCATCATAAAAATTGATAGACAGGTCATAGGTGGCGAGCTCTCACATCTGATTGGGGCTTTGCTCATAAGGGCAGCAAAATGCCTCGATAGCACCCCCTTGAAATTTTCTAAAACCCCTCCCCATCGGGGTTTTTTTGGAATAGGATGATGAAAATTGGTTCACGTGTATTTGGCCAAGACGCACAAAAAAAGTGTCTGCCATCATTTGTCTACTCCAAACAGGAAGTCGGCCATTTTGATTTTAACATGTCATTTTTCCCTGATTTCCACACATTGTATTTTAACACACTCCTCCTAGAGATTTCATCCAATCAACACCAGATTTATTACTAAATATCCAGAGACCATGCTGATCAAAAGTTGTGCTCTGCAGGTCTGGAGGTCATTGGGCGTTGCCGCTAACAGGAAGTGACCAATTATTACTTTCACTTGTAAGGATGACACATAGTTGAACCCATCAGCTTGAACCCAACAAAATGCCTCGATAGCGCCCCCTTGAAATTTTCTAAAACCCCTCCCCATAGAGTTTTTTTTTTTGAATAGGAAAATGAAAATTGGTACACGTGTATGTTGCCAATGCGGACAAAAAATTCTCTGGCACCATTGGTTAACTCCAAACAGGAAGTCAGTCATTTTGAATTTAATTTGGCCTGATTTCCACACATTGTATTTTTACGAACTCCTCCCCGCAATTCCCTCCCAGCAACCTAATATTTATTTCAGATCATCAAGAGACCATGCTGATCAAAAGTTGTGCTCTGCATGTCTGTCGCTAAATGGGTGTGACCGCCATGGTGTCCCTATTTCAGATGCCTGGCCAAACACATTTGAGCAGCTCTCTCACCCTCATACTTCATCCAAATGGATTCAAACTTCCTGTACATGCTAAAATCCCCACCCTGAATTCCTTGATGTGCTTATAAGCAATCTAGCTCATGGCGCTCTCTTGTGGAAACAGGGAATGCCACACTTTACCTTGACATTGGCCGATTTGCTCAAAACTTCATATTTGTGCTAAGGGTCTGCCCCTGAATGCGCCTGCCCACATTTGGTTACGCTCTGAGCGCCCCCTGGTGGACGAAGTATCAACTTGTCATAACTTCTTCAAGTTGTCCAATTCGCTCGACACTTTCTCTCAGGTTGCACCCGTCAAGATCTCACCACAACCCCAACGTGCGCAAGGGGGCGAGGGCCCGTTCAACCCTGCTTGCAGCTTTAATTGTGAAAACGCATATAACTTTCCACAGTTGTATGGCCGGATCCGAAATTCAATATTTTTGGGTGCTTGTTCATGGTTGACACAAAATGCCAAAATAGCGCCCCCTGAACACGTATCAAAATTCCCGTAAGGGGAATTTGGTTATTTTCTCGTCGGCAGACGAAATTCGGTACAAATATGTAACATCCCCAGACATACAAAAAATTTCAATGGAGCCTCGCCCTAAACCTAACAGGAAGTCGGCCATTTTGATTAGAATTTTTTAATTTTAAAATGAACTCCTAGGGTTTTCGGCTGATTGACTTCAAATTTGGTATACATCATCTAGAGACCAAGCTGATCAAAAGTTGTGTTCTGCATGTCTGTAGGTCAAAGGGCGTGGCTGCTTGGGCGCGAAAAAATTTGGTGACTCGACAAAAAGAAAAAAATTCAAAATGCTCTCAAGCCCACATACTTGATCGTGGAAGCTTCAAACTTGCTGTACATGATGATGTCTCCGCCCTGAAAGTTTTTCAATTTACTGATGGCCCCCCGCCCCACCCCCCCAGGTGCTAACAGGAAGTGACCTGTTTTTATTTTCAAAACGAACTCCTCCTTGGGATTTTGCCCGATTAACTTCAAATTTGGTAGAGATCATCAAGAGACCAAGCGTATCAATAATTGTGCTCTGCATGTCCTTAGGTCAAAGGGTGAGGCTGCTAGGGTGTGACAAAATTTAGCAACTTGTCAAAAAAATTTCTAAATGCTCTCGCATTAGTATGCTTTCGACATACTTGACTGTAGAAGCTTCAAACTTTCTGGAAATGATGATTGCTCTGTGCTGAATGTCTCAATATCATAACTTCCCACTTTACTAAAAGCGCCACCTGGTGGTAACAGGAAGAAACCATTTTTTACTGATGACACAACATGTACTGATGACACATAGTTGAACCCATCAACTTCATTCCACTTCTAAAACATGCAGAACAAGTTGTTGAAGCTACATTATGAATGCTGTGAAGCTACAAGTAATGGCGTTCGTGTGGCAATGCAGCGAAGATGGATCCCTTGCCATGACAATACGCTTGTGTTTTTGATGTTTTTACAGAACTCGCATCATCATCAAAGTTGAAATACAGGTCAAGGATGACAAGCTGTTAAATCTAATAGGGGCCTTGCCCATCAGGGGAGGAAAATTTCTCTGTAGTGCCCCCTTGTGGAAACTGGAAATGCCATATTTTACATCGACTTCTGCCGATTTGCTTGAAACTTTGCATTTGTGCTGACGGCCTGCCCCTGAATGCACCTGCCCACATTTGGTTACACTCAGAGTGCCCACTGGTATATGAACTATCAACTTTTCATAACTTCTTCCTGCTTTGTTCAATTCGCTCAAAACTTTATCACAGGTTAGTGCCTGTACTTGTACCTCTCTTCCTCCATGCAAAGCACAATTTTTGATCAGCATCGTCTCCCGATATTTACTAACAAATTTGGTGTTGATTGGATGAAATCTCTTGGAAGAGTGTGTTAAAATATAATGTGTGGAAATCGGCCAAAATGACCCGTTAAAATCAAAATGGCCGACTTCCTGTTTGGAGTAGACAAATGATGCCTGTGACTTTTTTGTGCATCTTGTCCAAATACACGTGTACCAATTTTTATCTTCCTACTCCAAAAAACCCCCTATGGGCAACGCCCCGATCAGATGTAAGAGCTCACCACCCTTGACCTGTCTATCAATTTTTAGGATGATCCGAGTTTATGAAAGACATCAAAAACCCAACCGTATTTTCATGGCGAGGGATGGAAAGTCGCCGCGTCGCTACGCGGACGCCATTACACTTTGTTTCACAGCATTCATAAGCTAGCTTCATCAATTTGTTCTGCATGTAATAGAGGTGGAATGAGGTTGATGGGTTCATCTGCGTGTCATCAGTTCAAGTGAAAATAATAACTGCCCACTTCCTGTTACTACAGGATGGCACTATAAGCAATGTGAGAAATTAATGCATCTGGATGTTCAGGGCAGAGCAATCATCATGTCCAGCAAGTTTAAAGTTGCTACAATCAAGTATGTGGGCGTGAGAGCATTGTGAACCCCAAATGTATTTTCATGGCGAGGGACAAATAGTCACCGCGTCGCCACAGAGACGCAACTAATCTTAGCTTTACAACATTCATAATGTAGCTTTATAAACTTGTTCTGCATGTAATGGAAGTGGAAGGAGGTTGATGGGTTCAACTGTGTGTCATCAGTACAAGTGAAAGTAATAACTGGTCACTTCTTGTTACTACAGGGCAGCGCTATTAGCAAAGTTAATACATCTTGACGTTCAGGTTGGAGCAATCATCATGTACAGCAAGTTTGAAGCTCCTACAATCACGTATTTGGGCGTGAGAGCATTGTGAAATTTTTTCGTTGAGTCGCCAAAATTTGTCACGCTTATGCAGCCACACCCTTTGACCTACAGATATGCAGAGCACACCTTTTGATCAGCTTGGGCTCTAGATGTTCTTTACCAAATTTGAAGTCCATCGGGCGAAATCCCTAGTAGGAGTTCGTTTTTAAATTTAAAAATTCAAATCAAAATGGCTGACTTCCTGTTAGGTTTTGGGCGTGGCTCCAATGAGATTTTTTTGTATGCCTGAGATGATGCATATGGATACCGAATTACGTCTGCCTAAGAGAAAGTAACTGATTTTCCCGATGGGAATTTTGAAACGTGTTTTGGGGCGCTATTTTGGCATTTTGCGTCGACCATGAACGAGCACCCAAAAATATTGCATTTCGGATGGGGCCGGACGAATGTGGAAAGTTACAAGCATTTTCAAGTTTGAGAAAGGGGCGAATTTGGCCCTTGAAATGTCGAAGGAATAATAATAATAATAATAATCAGCGCGATTTCAATCGGCTCTTCCGCAGACGACTTCCAGTCCTCGCTCGGGCCCTAATAGTAGTAGTAATAATAATAATAATAATAATAATAATAAAAATAAACAGTACGATTTAAATAGGGTCCTTGGACGACTTGCTCGGGCCCTAATAATAAAGAATAATAAACACAAGAAGAACTATAGGGTCCTTGCCAATGCCTTGCGGGCCTGGTGGCTCAGACCCTAATAATAAACACGAGAAGAATAATAGGGTCCTTGCCAAGGCCTTGCAGGCCTGGAGGCTCAGACCCTAATAAGAAACACAGCAATAACAACAGGGTCCTCTACCCAGCCTTTGCTAAGGGCTTGGACCCTAATAATAAACAGAGCAATTTCACTAGGGCCTTCACAGACAACTTGTAGTCGGCTCGGGCCCTAATAATTTTTTGTTTTCAGTCAATTCAATGGTATTTACGTTTGTAAAAAACGCTGAAGCGTTGTGTTTGCATGAGTTGGCAAAAGGACACAAATGCCGTTGATTTAGCTGTACGTTGAACCTTTCCTGAGTAGGACACCCACAGCTTCCCTGTCAAATCGTTAAGTGCTGATGGTTTTGCAAAGGTTGCTCCTGAGTTGCAAAAATCATCATCAATATTGGGTTGAGCTCAGCTTATAAAGTGCATTGGAAACACTAACCATATAGCTTATAATAGCTTATTTGGGAAAAAAAAAGTTTTGCCTTAAATCTATATGTATGGTCATGTTTCGGGGGAAAAAAACTGAATTTCACCAGCTCCGTGATTTGTTTGTCTTCCCCGTGTTGGAAACTTATTTTTTCCAGACATCCAACTTTTCTGCTTCCCTATTCCCTTGACTGCAGATTATGTCACACATGATCCTGTATCTCAGTTGGCTAGACAAAGCAGTGCAAAAACAATTGTAAAGCTGGCTATAAATCGGTACAGTACCTCTGCCAAGGAGTATGTATGTTTTTTCTGTATGTTTTTGCCGGCGTTGGTTGGTTTGTTATCTTGCCAAAAGCTCCGGTCAAGGTCAAAGGTCAGGGTCAATTTGAGGGTTTGACGAAACCCTAATTTTTGAGTAGCTTTGATCGGATCAACTTCAAACTTGGTGTGAATGTAGTATATGGTCAGGCGCTCGGCTGATTAGTTTTTGGTGGCGATCAGCCTAGACCTTCATGGTTCTCGCTTAAAAAAAACAACCCTTTTGGCAAGATACCGTTCAACCTACGGTTGACATCCTTCATTTGTCTGTCTGTTTGTTACCAACTTTCGGTGAAAAGTTATGAACCGATTTTGATGAAATTTTCAGAGGAGGTCACAAGTGATACAAGGACCAATTGATTAGATTTTGGGTGTAATCTGGGGTAGGGGATAGGGTAAGCATTAGGGTTAGGGCCAGGGCCCTTGGCGGAGGTGCTGCACTCTCTGAGTGCTGTTGTTGGAAATGCAGACTCAAAAGTGGAAAGAGCTCACATATGAGGATGTTTGTGCGACTTTGTCTCGTCAAAAATCCCTCGACATGTAAAAATTGTAAAAATTCATCTTTACATCTGAAGTTTGACATGTATTCTTCAGCATGTATAAATGACACCCACTTGAGCTTTGTTCTGATGAAATATGATGATATGATGTTTATGGCATTTAGTGTTTTTTTTTTTTTCTTAACTTTAACCGTTGTGTTGTGCTCGTAAAAGTGGTACATCAGGATTTTGAAGGGTACCTATTTGAAAAATTGGTTCACGTGTATTTGGCCAAGACGCACAAAAAAAGTGTCTGGCATCATTTGTCTACTCCAAACAGGAAGTCGGCCATTTTGATTTTAACATGTCATTTTTCCCTGATTTCCACACATTGTATTTTAACACACTCCTCCTAGAGATTTGATTTTAACCTAAGGGTTTCCAAGGTTATATTTTTATCTTGGACTCATGATCATTCAAAGTCCAAAACATGGTCCTTATTTAGCTCATATTGCCATCCTCAAAAAACCCCATTTGTAGTCCATTGTAGTCTCTGCCTTCAACGCCTCGTTGAGGTGGCTCTTCCGCGATGGCCCCCACACCCCGTGTGCCCACTTTCTTCTGACTGGCCAGCTCTGTGGAGGGCGGAGTTGGGCAGGACGAGGCTGCAGAATGCAGTTTTCCGGGTCCGCCTGCCCAGAGTGAAATGTGAGATTAGTCTGTCATCTGACAAGGAATCGGCAGGGAAATTCCACAATCTATCGCGATACTTGAATATAGATCTAATGAAATGAACTTGTTCTCACAAATGCACCGGCGAAAGTGGGGGACGCAGTGTGAAAGTCTGGCAGCTCAAGCTCGAATTTGCTATCGGCTACTGTTTGCTACGGCAACAGTGGTGAGTACAGCGGGGTATTTCTACTCTATAGCTCGGATGCAGGGAAAGCTAGAATCCACCACATACAAACTTGTAGACTGAAAACCGTAGAAATCCGGTGGGTCTGAGTTTAGAGGGAAACATGGACAGTAAGGAGCAGCTAAAAGTAGACCAACTGCTTCGGGGTGTATTATAAGGACCTGCTGGTTCATGTGCATAACTGTGGTGTGTCGTTAGCATGGAGTCACAAACAGCTTCTGCGCTGGTATATGACGGAGGGGCGAAAGCTCCAGGCTTAACGGCCTTTGCGGAAATTGCCTGTGGTAATGGTTTACTTATTGCTTCAGAATGACCAGCGTTTCCTAGCGGAAAATGGGCGCATTATGGATAGTGCAAGAGAGCTAGATAAAGCCTGAGCATAATACAGGTTTTACAGACCGTACATTCCTTTTGCTTGAACCGTTGCTTATGTGGAGCTAGCAAATCGATCACTTTTACAAGAAAGAATTTAATATTTATTCGACGGCAATGCAGAGAAATTGCTATACCAGACACATTATAGCCTGTGCGTTTCCCTTTTGCTTTCACCGGTAGCATCAGAGAGCTTGCTCATATATTGGAGAAGTATTAGGCTGACCCTGGTCATGGATAAGTAAAGCGATCCTTTCACAAGCATCCAAAAACGCACCCAAGCTCTGCAAAACCTACGTCTTGTCTAACTGCTGCCTTAGCAGCCCAACTCGGCAGACATATAGAACCTCTCCGGTTAGCTTCAACTGTGGTGGCTACAATCGGGCAACGTTATGATAAAACTACCACATTAATGCTTACCGAAGTAACACAAGCATACCATTCATAATTACTGCCTATAAGTTATCAGGAGCATTTTAATTTGCACAGCACGCAAACTAACATGCAGTTGTAGCTGATAACTGAGGAGTCAGAACAACTTCAGAGACAAACGTTACCCTGCAATACAGGTGTTACAGACAGTAAGTTCCGTTACGGGGAGGGGGCAGTTGCACTAAGCATCCAAATTACAAACAAGTATAAAAAGTTCACTTCAAATGAGGTTTATGTTCACACACCTTCTGTTGAATTTTCCCTGATATTACTCTTGCATATTTAGGACACAAAAATTAGCAACAGTACGTTGGCTACTTTAGCCGCAGCGCTACAATCACATTCAACAGGCCATCAGTTGGGTAGGCTTATGCAGTGAAGCAACTGCTTCCGTTTCTTTACACAGGTAGATGTTTTCCTGCTTTGCCTTTAGGCATGCAGCACCTCCGCCGGTGCCTTGTCTGCTAGCTGCAGGGTCATCAGCTGGGGACCACCGCTCATAGATGTTTCGCCCCTTAGCTCAGAACATCTCCTGGTGGCGGGGCAGTGAACAGGGATGTCTCCCTGCTACCCCCTGCAGCTAGCATTCTTACATTTTGCCTGCTCCCCACGCTACATCCCGCCATCTCAGCCAGAGCCAAAAGCTTGCCTTCTCCGCCTCCTCAGATAGCCCCCTGATCGCTCTCTGCAGACTGGTGCCGCACAGGCCTAGGTCTCTCAGCAGCCTGGTTGTTGAGTCTGCCACAAAGCCTCTTGCCCCTACTTCCACAGGTTATAGCCGCGCACTTAACCCAGCTTCCCTACACTCTGCCAGTAGGTCAGAGTACTCTGCCCTCTTCCTCTCATGGGCAGCCGCCAACCCCTCTTCCCATGGCACAGTCAGCTCTACCAACAGCGCTTTCCTCTCCACTGTGGTCCACAGAACCATGTCAGGTCGCTGGGTGGTGCTGCAGATCTCTTGGGGAAAGTGAAGCTGCCTGCCCACATCCACTGCCAGCCTCCACTTTGCACTTTGATTGAGGAGCCTTGGTGGTGGTATTATTCCTGCTCGAGGAACTGGATGTGATGTTGGGCTCCCTCCATCTTTCCTCTGCTCACCTCATGCCTTGCCGTTTCCACGATCTCGGCCAGCTTTCTGAGGATCTGGTCATGGCGCCATCTCGGCCTCCCCTGTGTCAGAGCTATCTTGCACCCTGACAGGACATGTTGCAGCGAGGCATTGTTGGTACCACATAGGACGCAAGCTTGTTCTGTCCCCAGCCACTGATGCAAGTTACGAGGGCACGGTAGGGTGTCATACGTTGCTCGGATTAGGAAACTGAGGCGGGCCTGTGGGGTCTTCCAAAGATCTGCCCAGCTGACCGTTCTTCTTGTCATCCCCTCCCATGTTGTCCAGTGGCCCTGCTGGCCCTGTGCAATGGCTTTGACTTTGAGCTCCTCTTGCGCCATCCTGGCCATCTCAGCAGCCACCAGGTCCTTTCTCTCCTCCTGCTTGCTCTGGACCACATACGGGTTGGCTCCCTCCATCCAAGGCCTGCCCTCCCTGGCTGGACCAAGGCGACCACTTCTTGGTGTTGTAGCCTACTTGCTGCTCTCTGCACCTCCTCCTCCGCCTTCCACTTCCTCCCTGTCTTGACCTGTGCGCACTGATCCCTCTCCGCTGCATCGGAAGACTCTCTCAGCTCCATAATGAGCCTTGCCTTTTCCTGCCTATACCCAAGGGTGACGGACTTTAGGGGCAGTTGGAGCGCGTTCCATCCATTCAGACCTGTTGCCGAGAAGCACTTTGGAACCCCCCAGCCCCTGCTTACGTATCTGTAGTCATGTTTCCATCCACATGTTCTTATACAAATTAAGTAATATCAAATTAAAAATGCCTTACGGAGACGGTGAAATTCAACTTGTTTTCAAGACTGTCGACTCATAGTTTGTATGGTCCATCTCATCGGATTTTACCTTGATCGGTAAAAGGCTTATGCGATAAATACTGATGGAAAAGTTATTTGCTGAATAAATCTGCTACTGCATCTTGATGGTGTTTTGATGCCGTCGTTTCCTTCTGATAGTGGTCTGCAATGCTGCTAATAGCTGGCACTTCAGCACTATTACAACTTGTGCAATTGTCGTCATTTGTTGCTCAACGCGATCCATTTTGGCTAACCAGCTAAATTAGTTGGCTAACTAACTTCTTTGGTTCACTTGAAGGCTCTGCGAAAATGAATGGAAGCAGCTTAAAATGTCAGAAATGTATTCGATACACTAATTTGATCGCATAACAGCATGTGGCGTCATTACGCACTACTTTTTATTCGCTTTAATGCCTTTAGATGGAAATGTATTTTAACCAGCTTTATTCGCATGAATAAATTCGATTGGGAAGTGAATGGAAACTTCACATAGCTTCTGAGTCGTGGACAGTCAGGACCGATACAGGCTTTATTTTCAGATATTTTATGAAGCCTGCGTTTGAGGCCAGTTGTTAGTGCTAACTATTGTTAGCGGTCCTGACTAACCTCCCGCTACGCATTCCCTTCACTTTCATTATTGGCTGTTATATCGTTACTTACAGCTTGTGGCTCTGAGCGCATGATTGATGCAACCGCTTCAGGTTTGAGAAGCAGCTGAAACGCTTATCCTGTGTCAAATTATCCTTTATTGACAAAGCTGTCTTTGGTGAAACGCTGGGCACAAACCGCTAACGTTGCCTTTGGCTGTGGCTATTCGCCGCCAGCAAACAAAAAAGCTACCCACTGATTTCTGGAGGCATCCTCTTTTGGAAGAGAGAGAGGTGCTTTTTTTTGCATCCAAAAGTAAATGGATGAGCAGCTTCAGGAGACATACTGACAAAACTGCACCTCAAATGATCCGCGGTTCTTCTTTTGTATTTCTGGAAGTGTAGATGCTACTTAGGCATAGTATGATCCGTGGTTGTTCGTGTCTGCTAGATTAGTTTCCGATCTGGGCAGGTCCGGCACCGTGATTGGCTTTGGCTAGGTCTGTACTTATTGGACTGTACAACCTGACGTCAGGTTTTGCCCAAGTCTCACGAAGATCTCAGGAGGAGCTGTTCAGAGAGGAAATCACATTCATGAAATCACGTTCTTGGATTAAGGCAAAACCTCTGTATCTTATGTTTAGAAACTTTATAGAGGTTGAGTATGGACAACCAACATTATTACATTACCAATATGTATTCAAAGAAGGATCAGCATAATGGGTCCCCTTTAAATTTGTTCTAAAAATGAAAGTGAATGATTTTATGCAGACTTTTATGCAGCTTTTATTTCATATGTTGCTTTTTGATATGTTGCTATAATTTTCTTAAGTCCATCATATCTTTCTATTTGATATGATGATGATATTCTGTATTATTTGAAGTATTATCGTAAAAAATTTCAGTCAATACTCAGCAAAGTCACTTTTATTGTTGGTAACTGGTTATTACCGTGATGCCATACACATAACAAACCTAAGAAAATACAGATTTGACTGATATCCTGTACTTTATTTCACAATCATTGATTATTGCATCAATATTATTGCATCTGTGGGGAATCTTTAAGAATGCCGCCCCCCCATCACGTCCTCACATTGCTGCCCAGCTAAGTCATATGTAACATGTCTCCATGCGAACGTGTTATGGAAAAGAAATGATGTCAGTGGCAAGCAATGAAAGCAGTAGTACTATTACCAAGTGTAAACATACTTTGATAGTAAAAAGAGAAAAGTAAAGTGGGGTAGCAGTCAGTTAACCACAATCAAATAATAAATTTGGATCCGGTGGCTATACAGTTTGTCATCATCTAGCTGGTATTCTGCAGAGGGCCATTAGGGAGAGGATGGGTGTGTAGACATTGCTAAAATTAAAACTGATCTTTTGTGCATGCATCTAATGCTAATAACTGACAATCAGGGAGCTATGGTATCGGGCTCCGTGCATGCGTGTGTGTGCGTGCGTCCGTCAACACATTTTGCTTTATCTCATAAAATATTTCAGTTCCAGGTTCCTAATTTTTACTGGACGTGCATCTCATAAAGGCCTTCAAATGACGTGCCTAAAGGTGACGTTGGCCTATTTTTTTCAACATCGCTGGCCTAAAAATATCACCAAAAATGTTGACATTTTGCTTAATCTCATCATCTGTTTTAGTTACAGGCTCCTAATTTTTACTGGACATGCCTCTCATAAAGGCCTACAAATGAAATGCCTAGAGGTGACCTCGGCCTATTTTTTTAAAGGTCACTGGCCTAAAAATATCACCAAAAACTTTGACTATTTGCTTTATCTTATCAATATTTTAATTACAGGCTTAATTAGTATCCGTCGCCCAAGTGGCACGGGAGCTATGTTATCAAGCTCCATCCGTGCGTCCGTCCATCCATCCATGCATGCATCCATCAACAAAGACTTTGTTATTATGTTTATGTCAAAGGAGAATTCCAGTGTGAAATTGACTTGGGGTGTATTGAAACATGATAACGAGTACTAACCTTTGTCGAATACCCCACTTCCGTACGCACGCAACATTTCTAAATATATAGCTTTTTAGCCGAAGCTCCCAACAGGATTACAATGGTTGTGAAATCCGGCTTTGTATTGCCATGCAAAGAAATCACAATTTTTTTCATCATTAACAAGGCTTAAAGTAGCTCCACACTTCATCGGTAGAATTCCAAGGGCCCTGACATTTAAAACGAGGCACTGAGAACTTTGAAAATCCACAGGCAGTTTATTAAAAAAAGACTACTTATGCAAACAGTGCCTTGAGCTAGTTTCCAGTCGCCTCCATCTTGAAAGTCACAAAAAGTCGATTGATGAGCACAAAGGAATAGATTGCAATCTGTTCCCCTGTCCTTCCTATTTGTTTGTACTCGTCAATCGACTTTTCGTAATGTTCAAGATGGAGGCGACTGGAATCTAGCTCAAGGCACTGTTTGCATAAATAGACTTTTTTAAATAAACTACCTGTGCATTTTCAAAGTTCTCAGTGCCTCCTTTTAAATGTCAGGGCCCTCGGAATTCTACTTATGTAGTGTGGAGCTACTTTGAGCCTTGTTAATGATGAAAAAAATAGTGATTTCTTTGCATGGCAAAGCTATGCCCGATTCACTACCATTGTAAGAATGTTGGGAGCTTAAGCTAGAAAGTGATATATTTTTAAATGTTGCATAATCATGTTTCAATACACCCCAAGTCAATTTCACACCGGAATTCTCCTTTAAGGGTGGGAGCTTCTGGGGCCACCAGTACCCTATAATTGACATTTTAAGCAGTATTTGCGTATTTGTTTTGTTTTGTACAATTGTAGTGTGAAAAAAAGGAAATGAGCACCATGCAACATTGGGCATCCCAAAAGATTTTAGCTCTCAGGTAACTTTGACTATGGTCTCAGACCGTATTTAGCTTGTTAGGGCTATGGCTTGTTCGCAATCGTCGTTTGGAAAGGCCAGGTGATGCAAATTTCAAAGTACATGAATACCCAGACTCTAACCTTTGCCTGACAATCTGAAGCCATGGGGTCCTCTAAGCTGCTGTCTAGCTCTATGAAAATGAAAATAATTGATGCCCACAAAGCAGGAGAAGGCTGTAAGAAGATGGCATCACATTTTAAGTAGAATTTTCCTCCATTCACAATATAATTAAGAAATGGCAGTCAACAGAAAAGGTGGAGGTCAATTTCAGATCTGAAGGACCAAAAAAAAAAGTCCTGAGAAAACTGCTAATCGGATTGCTAGAAAGGTAAATCAAAACACCTGTTTGACAACAAAAGACCTTCAGCAAGATTTAGCACACCATGGACTCATGCTACACTGCCCTATGGTTTAGCGACGCTCGCTCAAATATGACCTTCATGGAAGAGTCATGAGAGGAAAACCTTTCCTGCATCCTCAACATGAAATTCAGCATCAGAAGGTTTCTGCGGAATATCTGAACAAGGCTAATGAATTTAGGAAACAAGTCCTGTAAACTGAAGAAGTTAAAATAAAACTCATTGGCTGCAATGAGCAGAGGTATATTTGAAGAAAAAAGGATGCGGAATTTCATGAAAAGAACACCTCTACATCTGTCAAGCACGTGGTTGGATCGATCTTGCTTTGGGTTTGTGTTGCAGTCAGTGGCATGGAGATCATGTAACTGGTAGAAGGATTCAATTAAATTCCAGAAAATTCTCGAAGCAAACTCTAAACCATCTGAAAAAAAAAAAGCTGAAGATAAAAAGAGGATGGCTTCCACAACAGGATAATGATCTTAAACACACCCCAAAATCCACAACTGACCACCTCAAGAGGTGCAAGTTGAAGGTTTCACCATAGCCCTCAAGGTCTCCTACCTCAACATCATTGAAAATCCCCAAAACTAGAATTTAAAAACTCTTAGTTGGCACCAGAGCATGTGAGCAGAGTGGAGCGGCGAGAATTCCCGCTCCTCACTCACATAGGTTGTCGATCCCCCTCGCTCAAAGTCGCAACATGCTGCTCCACCCATGACCGCTCAGCGCTCCGGCAAGACTGCATCCCGCTCCACTCCACACTCGCTCCATGCTCCGCTCCAGAAATGTTTGCATGCATATTAAATTTACATGTTTAGCTGAAGCCTTAGATCTAATCAGAGGTGGACTGGGAAAATACAAAGTAATTGTCCTATGGCTAGATTTTATTTTTTCTGACATTTTACTTTTACAGCCTATTAACAAAGCTCTGCGCCTGAACATCATAAAGTTTAAAAGTGAATGTTTATTGAAAAAAAAAAAAACACAAATGTTCACACTTAGGACTGGGAAATCGCGCCGTGAGCTGTGCAGTAGGACCTATTGTCGCGCATGAAGACGGAAGAAGACCTCCTGCCGTCTACCGAGCACGGGGTAGCTGGGCGATATCCCGTTAGCCGGGTGTTTGTATAATCATAACTGAGCCAAGAGGGCGGTTGGGGCAGTCGTTTTGACAGTAGTCCGTACATGTAGATAATGGCGCAGTTTGTTGGAGATTTATTTCCATATATGAATGCAAAAGTAACGTAGCCTACATAAAATATTGATTTGCTTTGGCGGGGGTGATGTTGCCGGTAATCATTTCTGAAAACCTTTTTATATTTGACGATACAGTTTGCTCAACCTGTGCTCCTATTTAAAACTTTAGTGCGGTATAATACGCAATTGGATGATTAAATATCATGCTATTTTTGGTGAGGATTTTGTTTGTCAGGTATCAGTTCTGCAAGATTTTATGTTCGGAGGTAATGTGTGCTTTTATGTGCTATTAAATTACACTCAAGTGCTGAAATAGGCTATATTATTTTCCTGTTACAAACCTGTAATTTAGTAGCTTATGTCCATTCCTATATCGATGATTACTTGCCAGTGAAATTGTGAGGTATTGTTCAGGAACCACTCGCAAGAGACAGCAATCCAAAAAACACTCAGAAAGGCTATTCAGGCTGGTGTCATAGAGCGTTCTTCTCTGCCATCTGCTATTGGTAGCCAAAGTCTGGAATTCAATGGCAAAATCCGAAACCGATCTGTTACCTTGGCGGATGCGCAGAATCTCCCGTCCTGCTTCATGACCGTGCCTGGTTCTGTCGAGCACTCGTCTCATCTCCTCCTCCAGTGATGTGGAAGAGTGAACACATGGAAGCCCCGACTCCCAGGCTGCCGTTGCCCACTGTTTGGCTTTACCAGTGAGTTGCGTGATGATAAATGCCACCTTGGAGCGCTCAGTGGGGAAGGTGTTCGGCTGGAGGCTGAAGATCAGTCTGCACTGGATACGAAATGCACGACATGCCCCAGGCTCCCCATCATACTTCTCTGGAGGTGGAAGGCGTGGCTCATGGATAGGAGTAGGGGCGGGGACCGGTGCAGGGGCAGGAGCCATTGCAGAGCTGGTGGCGAGAGCAGGCTGGTAGGCTTTCACCATAAACGCCAGGTCCGTCATCTGGTACATCAAGGTTTGGAGGTGCTGCATGACGGTTAATAGCAGTTGCTGCTGTGACTCCAGCATGACGGCCTGATTTGCCAACGTATCTTGCAGACTGGCATCTCTCGCTGGTTCCATGGTCGTCAGAACGTACTGTGAGGTATCGTTCAGGAACCACTCGCGAGAGACAGCAATCCAAAAAAACGTATGCCTTTATTGGAGTCTGAGTCAAAGCCAGAAAACACAAGAATTGCCAAGCCGCAATACGAAATCCAAAAACAGTATCGACTAGACAGGCAGGGGTCAGAACCAGTAAGACAGATGGGCAGAGGTACAAAAACGATAGGCAAAAAGTCGTAGTCGATGGGCAAAGCTAATGGTCATACACAGGGCATCCAAACACAGAACTCGTGGTCATACAAAAATAGGTCAAAATCCAGAAAGGTAAAAAGGGCTATGGCAAGAATCGGAGTCGGACTATCCAGTAGAAGAGAAACAATAATCAAAGGCGTACAAGAAGCTCGGCACAATGAAATATTGATCAACGTTCTGACAAGAGCTGTGAGTGAAAAGACTCCTAATATACACACACAGGAATGGTCACATGCTATACAGAGATCAGCTGTGGGGAATGAGGCTAATTACATTGGGAGAATCATATGAGGGAAACCCTTACCACGAAAATTGGCGAGAGACGAAATACGAACGGGAATCACACAGACAGCCTATGACATTTAAACAGCTCCGGTCCAGGAGTTCTACGTGCACAGATAACAAGAGCAGGAAAGTAATTAAGCACGTGCGAGAGATTCTCGCTGAACATAGGTAGAGGACGGTGGAAAGCAAAGGGGCGGAGAATACAACAGGGCGATTGCGAAGAGGGAATTGGTCTATTAGTAGCGGTGCAGCTTTACAACTTAAACTAGAATGCTCATTAGTAATTTAGTAATCGAATATATACATGGTTAGTTGTGTTAGTAGACTATAATACAAAATACAAATTTTAGTCTTGTTAATCATTAGAACAGTAGGTTGAAGGAAGAAAACGAGATACGAAGGAATATTTTTAAACACCGGACTTCATTTAAATCACCCGAAGTCAATGAGCACGCAGACAGGGAAGACGGACTAAACCAACTGGATCACAAGACAGGGGAGACAAGTGCAATGGAACTGAAACATGGAATGAACCAAAAACCTGAATATTACAAAAACCCAAAGAGAATAAATAAAAGACGATAGTCATGAAAACAAAACCAGCACATAAAACATGATCAAAACCCCGAATCATGACAGAAATTAATTTAAGGAAACGACTTGAATGTTTTTCGATTTACACACGGTTTCGTTTTAAAATGCTGATAGGCAATTTTTAACCAATTTGTCATAACAAAACGTTTTGCATCGTCTATATTTGTTTTAATGATTTGTCATAACCATTCAGATGTTCAAATATAATGTTCGGCAAAGCTTGCAACTAGAAAAGACGTGTACAATATGAATTTAGTTCGACCTAAACGACTCTTGACTGCACCATTAAAAAAATAATAAATAAACTATTTGCGGAACCTTACACTGACTATTTTTAGTAAGCTTACCATATATCGATCAATAAGGAAAACGTAATTAATAAAAACATCTGCTCAATATCTTATCCCTAAGGGACAATAACTTAAATGTCACTTAAAACTGAAAGACTCTTTCGTAAACTGAATTCACGGAATTAAAAGCGGATACACTTGGCACTGATTTAATACATCTCTATTTATTATTCATTGTCATCCTAATAATCCCTTTAAGCTCACTGGAGCCTGTTAAAGAATTAATGATCAGCTCAGCGCGTGGCAGGAGTTGTCTATAAAATGCCCAACCATAAACTGACATCACATTCACAACTATGAAATCTATCACGATATGACGCATTTCCCCACTGTTTAGAACAAAGATTGACTCCTGGCGAGAGGCAACCTCGCACCTCTGCAGGTCCGAAATGCATAATTTCGGAGAATAACGTGATCATAAGCTCACAGGCTATTAAGTTGTATATTGCCAATTTGTTTCTTGATATTCAGTGGCGGGTCGTCGGCCGTAACAAAGGGAAGCCAAAACCTCGCCCTTCAAAGCTTAATGACTTAAACCTTTCGCAGTTTACTTTTTTTGATCAGCAGTTGCTCATACGAATTGTTAGAAGAACAGTCAATTGAGTCAAATTTATTTTCGATAGCATTGTTATACATTGCACCATGAAATTATGAGGGGTTTTCTTTCACACACAAATTACGACATAAATTTCCATAGGCCTACGCTATAAATTCCGCGCTCAAGAAGCTCATGAAACGGCATAGATTCGCAAATTGATTAGTGAGGCTCATTAAGCAATAAACTGTGCAACATCGCATTCTTTTCTTCTATATTAAGATTGTAGAAAATGGACTGTTGTGGCTTCTTGCGAAAGAAGCCTCGCAAACTAATTTATTAAGACGTAGGCCTATTGATAAATTGCGTCGTCATTTGCTATCGAAAATAAATTTGATTGTCCTTCTACCAATTCGTATGAGCAACTGCTGATAAAGAAAAGTGAACTGCAAAATGTTGAAGTCATTAAGCTTTGAAGGACGAGGTTTTGGCTTCCCTTTGTAACGACCGATGAGCCGCCACTGTTGATATTGCAAATGGTTTTTCAAAACCAATAAATCAATTGCGGCACAATTCGCTGAAGATCTACCCACAAACCCTCAGAATTGCAGACACAGTTTCTGCAATAAAAAGACGTGTTTAAAATACAAAAAAAAAAAAATTCCCCTCAAGAAAACAATTGCTTATATTACACTGTCGAATATATCATAATATATTTTTTCTTGTTCATGCTAGGCTTTTTAAACCGAGGAAATGATAAACCACACGCTTTCCAGAGGTCCCATAAGCTCTCACTTCCACTTTCACAGCAAGAGAAAAAAAAGATGTTAAAATACAAAACGGCAAACGTAATTCTAACTGTCAAAATGCCCTCTATTCTATAACGAACAAGCGGTAGGCCTACTACATTCAGTCCCGCGGAGCCACATCTGGTTATTCCTGGGGGTAAATTACGGCTCATTGGTTAGATCGTGGTTAGAAATGGGCGAGAAGGGCGAAATGTCCGAGGGAACTGGACGTGAACTAACGCTGTCTCTTCGGTTTTAACAGCGACTGTACTGTAAGTTAAAATAACCGCAGCCTTATTCAAATGCTCACCTCTTTCTTTCTTGCTAGAGTGCTCACGTAGTGTTTGCGGGAGGGGTGTCTTTTTAGATTCCACAGGGAATCTTTGCTCACAGACACAATTTCGTTACATTCTCTTTCTTTCTCCTTATCACCATCTGTTATTTTGACAGGAATAGTGCACCTGTATGACCTTTCGGTCTCTTTTGAAATATTTTGCAAACTCCATCTTGCTGTCTGTAGCCTAATTGAAGTGAACACCGATGCATTTAGGGTATGTCTGGGCATGCATCGGGACCGTGATGTGAGCGGTAACGGAGCGAAACTGGAGCGGTATAACGCCTCGCTCCACCCGAATCATCCTAGAAAAAAAGTCCCGCTCTGCGCTCCTTTCAAAATTCGACCGCTCCGCTCCGCGCTCACTCACGCTCCACTCCGCTCAGCTGTCATGCTCTGGCTGGCACCAAAAAGTGTTTACAAGTTGTGATACTTGCCAAAGGGAGTGTTACTAAGAACTTACCATATAGGGTGTCCAAACTTCTGCTTTGGACCCTTTTCCTTTTGTGTTATTTTGAAATTGTAAATGGATGGAGATTAAAAAGTAAGCTTACTTAAAATATAAAGGAAATGGGTACTCTTTAACTTTATGCCTTTTTGAGAGCAGTCATCTTTTACATGCTTAGCTATTGACAGTAACTGATATTTTGATCTGGGGTGCCCAAACTTTTGCATACTACTGAACAGTGACTCTAGCATATTATGACAAGTGTGCACAAAAAATATACAAGTTAAGACCAAAAAAATGTAAAATTCACAATCCCCAACGGACAAGGAAAGTAGACTGGAGGCCATCTGAATGCACCACAGATCCTCAAATTTTCAAAATTTTATTGGGGTGACTCTTCCCCAAACCTCCCCTGTAGGGCCTCACATCATCAGCACTTATACTCTCCACCAGCCATAGCCGCCTACTCTATTCTACCGGCAGCCTACTCAAAAAACTTCTGAAAGCCCTGCCGCTGCACAATAGAGCGTGTACCACTCTTGTAGCGATTTGTTAAGAACCGGTTGATGGAATTTCTTCATATTTGCTCAGAAGGTGTGTCAGGGGAATGCCAGTCAATTTCTGTGACCTTAACCTAATTTTCAAGGTCACTACAGGTGATTGTCCACCTCTAACTAGACTTATGACACAGTATCACGCAAACATTTTTATGCATTCCACTCATTTTTTTTTACGACATGGTCTCCATTCGTGATATGCAGATGCCTATAAATTATATATTTACTTTGTGCTGTCTGTCTGTCCCACTCTTGTAAGCACAATATCCCAAGAACCAGTTGATGGAATTTCTTGAACTTTTCCTGCAATATGTTTAAGAGTAATGTGCGGACCGGACTTTCGCCTCCTTTTCATGGTCTCGACAGGCGATTGACCATTTCTAACCTGACTTATGGTGCAGTATATCAGGAACATTTCAAAGCATTTCACTCATTTTTTATAGCATGGGCTACACTGATGATTTGCAGATGCCAATAAATTACGTTGACCTTCACTTACTTGCTGAGGTCATGATGGGCCAAATGATCATTCTGTTGTTAATGAACATACCTCCAGAACTGTTGCAGGTTTCATTCATATTTTCCACCAACGTTTGTATTGGGAATGTGCAGCCCCCATTGGAGCCCAGTGACATGCATTTGTAACAAGGCTTTTGATTTGATATCTCAAGCACCATTGATGGATTCCTTTCATTTTTTGGTGACTTTGTAACTTTATTGAGTTTGATGATGCACAATGCCGGTAAATTCATGAGTTTTAACAATGTATAAACCTATGATGCTTTTAAAAAGTTTTAATAATTTGAGGAACCACATTTTTGTAAGTACTGAACCAGGCAGTGATAGAACGTGTAGAATTTGCATTTTGCGGGAAGCCATTTTGAAGTAACCTGCCTCCACAAGTTGTGGTGAGACTTGCTTTCCACCACACAACAGTGAATTCATCACATGTTGTAAATATAAAAAGATTATAACACTAAGAAGTCCATTTTATCTTTGCAGTGGGGGACATAGTCACATTTGTTACAAACACTTCTCATATTAGCAGCACTTACCCAGATAGCAGTTGAGTATTACTTTCCCTTGAATGACTTAAATGGAGAACAGTTGGCAAAGAAAGGGTGGGGAATAAAATGACAAATCTCATTCAGTACTTTCTGAATTGGCTTTGAGGATTGGCCCTGGTGCTGAGGGACAGAGGTCAGTGTGCATGGCCTCCCAGTCTAAGTCTCTCACTATTTTACAGACTCAAAAAGGAAGCAAGCGCTTCAAGAGGATTGAGAACAGAAATGGCGTCTTTGCACTCTTGGTAAGTCACCATTGTGAAAGACAGTGCTGTTGGGAAACCCATATTTACCTTTTAGCAGAATGGCAGTTGTGTAAAAATGCTATTAACCTTGATTTAGAATCACTCGGGACCTTACACAAAAGTACTTGAATATTGTTTTTAAGAGGGTTTTAATTTTAAGCAGGCTCCAGATTGATTTTACTTTATTTTTTTCACATTTTTAATTCTTATTTTTGTTCAGTTTATTTAGATACCACTAGTATATTATTTTATGCCACACTTTTCCTCGTTTATTTATTCCTGTCTGTCATGGATTTTGCTTACAGTGTAGTATGCTCGTGTTTGGACTGTGGGTCTGAATGAATGGGGTTGTAATTCTTATGTTGTTTACATTATATACAGTACCGGTCCAAAGTTTGGACACACTTTGCTAATATTACCGCGCTCTGTTCTTTTGAGAAATTTAAATGGCTTATCTTCTCTATATAATCTAAAATGGAATCTTGTGAGAGGTAAAAAGTCAGGAATTAAAAGAGAATTATTAACTTGTTTTAAAAGAGAGCAAAGTTTTGGAATTCTCATAGAAGCCATATTTTGCAAAGTAAACAAACAGACAAGCTTTTTTTCCATTTTCCAATGGGCGAATTAAAGTCAAGATGTATTGGGACTTATTGGGCAAAAAGGTTGATGAAAATCAAACCACAAGTGCAGCACACCTGAGGGAACTTAGACAGGGCCTCATTATAACCATGAGACTGCCCTTATTAAAAAATAAATTAATAAAAAATTGAGTATGCTCAGCAGATGTGACAAGTGCTGGTTCATTTGATGGATTTGAGAGTTAGATATTTATTCCAAAATAATGGGAGCTTATTTCTTTGTATAACATGTATTGTCAGAAAAATGTGGGTATGTCCCAACTTTTCACTGGTACTATACATTAAATGTAAATGCTTACAAATTAAGGATGAGAGGCTATTTATAATCATAGTACTAGTTTTTAAGTTGTGGAATAAATTAGTTACCATTTAGTTAAATGGTCTTTTTAATATATTTGTATGAATGATATTCTTTTGCCTTGTGATTGGTTGGTGAGGAGTGTCCATGGGACTCAAGCATTTTTCCTTATTTGTACGCAGTCTCAAGAGGAGAGACAACAGGTGCTCAGGGGGTTCACGGCCTCTTCTTTCCTGGGGTCCCCTGGCCAGACAGCCTTCTCCAGCTCAAGCTCTGGGGTATCTTTGCCCCCCTTACCCTCCCCGCTGGGCCTGGCAGAGTCCTGGCCCAAATTCAGGAGAGCCTCACGTAAGAACCAGTTTGAGAAGTACCGGCTCAAGTACCTCCGGCTCCATAAGGCTACGCAGGCCATGATATTTGTGAGTCGATCAAGTTTTATCCTTCCAAACCCAGGGTGGGAAATGAGGGTCTTCTCCGTTTCTGATCTAAATGGCGACTTCTGGCCTTAAAGTAAGAAGATATCCATTTTATTCTTTTAAATAGCACAAATGGTGATTAGTGGTAATTTCAGGTGTGTTTTTGGACCTTAGTGATCTAAACAGTGTTGTTTGCATGGTCAGTCAGTTGGCATCTATTCTGTGCCTCTGTTATAATTTGAATTCACTTGCATATTTACAAAACTGAAGATGGTATGATATCTAATGCCATGGAAAATATGTCACGGGTATTCACTGATTTAAAAAAAAAAAATGTACTTTTAAAAATAACGTTATGTTAGGGCTGGTCGATATTGCCAAAATCTAAAAAAATCACTATGGACCTAGTTTCTTGTGGTAATGGCATGTATCACAGTCTGACAATTTTTAAAATTATGCATATAAATATCTTGTATGGCTTTCGTATAATTTTAGTTGTCTTTTTTGTTGTGCATATGTGGTATTTAAAACTTGTGAAGTTGGAAAAACTCTGAAATGGTTCATTCAGATGTTCTTTCTTTTTGTTTTCTGAAAACATTGTGGTACTTGGCAGTCACCACAAAGAAAAACCCATCTGGGCTAGTCAGAGATGTGACTGACAAGAAAGAGCAGAGCCCCCAATGCAATATGGAGTACTGTTATGACTAGCAAACTTGAAAAATTTTGGTTTTCATTGTCATGTTACCTCGTATGGTGCATGTATTTAGCCTGGTATGAATCATATTGCTGAGAGCGTATGCCTGTTTTGTTGATGTGTGTGTAATGTGTCTATTGTGTGACTTTATGCTCAGGATAAATTTAACCTTCCAGAGTTGCTCTGCATTGGCTGGGAATGTTGCAAAAAAAATTGGGGCAAACTGGGACTCATGCTTGGACTAAGAACAATTTTGGCCTCCTACAGACCCCTTGCATTTATTTTATGCACACATTTCAGAGCATATTATCAGTGATCTCGAAACTAACATTCAGGGGATTCAGCTGTTGGTCCAAATTAAGTTACACAAATGATCATTGGTGAATGGCTATTTGTAGCTGTACCTCATCACTGTTCAGCGTTGATTAAGGGGTCCTCAAGGTAAATTTAAATTTTTTTGATTTTCACATAATATAAATAAAGGAATGCAGTGAGATGCCAGTAAACACCAAGAATCTATGTTCTTCCTCTGCCTCAATTGTTACTTGTGACTTAAAATGCAAATTACTGAAAATCACAATTTTGACAGATTTTCAGCCTTGTGGCATTCATAAAATCATTAATATTCATTAGGGGTGTAACGATTCTGAATCAATGTTTTTTCACACCACCTGCAACCGTGGGGCGAACATCCGAGCTTTCCCTTTTCTTTTATTGACCCCCGTGATGTCCTTAACGAAAGTGCTTAACATCAAAGGGCATGGGAAATGCTTCCGGAAAAAACTTGACTGAGATCAGTATTTTTTGGCTAGAGGAGCCAAGCAAAGGAAAACAAAATCGTCATCCTATTAACCAATCAGGCAACTCTAAGAAACGTATACCTGTTCCTGTTTACTTTGCCTGATTAGCAATCAAATGGTGGATTTGTTTACTCTTCAAGTTGAATGAGTAGAGCCGTTTATTAAGACAAAATGTTTGATTGCTGCATTTTGAAATTTAAATGTGCATGGAACAGCACTGCTTGAACACGATTCCCATTGCCATGGCATTTCGTGCGACTGTGATGATTTATATCTCACAATTACGTTTCATCCGCTTTTCAGAATGTTTTCCAGCTTGTGTATTTATTAGACGCTTAAACTCCAGGTTGATTTGATAAATCTGTTTTAAATTTATCTTGGATAATGTCCTAAAATGTTACAATGAGTGATGTAATTCAGAGGAAGATTTTTGCTCATTATTCAAATTGGCATTCTTTCCATCTAAAACCATAGCCCAGTTAGGTTTGTCTGCTTTTTACCATCACTTTTTAATTGTTATAGGCTACTGGCTAAATTTCTTGATTGTTATTTAGGCTAAGTAAACGGGAGCAGATTTAGGGAAGGGCGGAGCACCTGCAATTAGCGAAATCTAAACTCAGGCTTCTTCCCGACGGCATTTTAAATTGTTTTAAGCCGCTTCAGGTGTGTATGTTTCAAGAAATTACATGCGGTTGTCTCATCACACTTTAAAAAAATCCTTGTTCAACATCGCCACATCCTAACTCAGCATTTCATCTCTCATTGTGGTATTTTTTTAGGAGATCTATAATGATAAAATAAAAATAAAGAGATTAATTTTCAGATCGCCCTGGACTTCAAGCATGTAAAATATACACAAGGTGGAAAACATTAAAGCGGAAGAAACTTGAATGTGAGCTATAAATGATCACCATCTCACGAAATGGCCAAATACGCGTTCTTGCAAATCTATGGCCACTTAACATTCAGAATGCGGCAATCAAACATGAGAACAGCCGTGAGAACAGCAGTGTGATGCAAAGTTCTAAAATTCCTTCATTTTGTAAGAAACTTTATACATGTTAAAGTACATTGATAAAAAGCAATACTCTACAATTGGGCCTCTCCTGAACCACCCAACTTAATTGGTTCAATAGATTCCCAACCCCTGGAAGTGAGCTCCATATGTGGGCATAGGGAACCTCCAACTAAAAGGTGCTAGTGCCTATTGTCCTGTCAGAACTGAAGACAAACGGAGATCCCAGCTGGAAGTCGCAAATAGGCGATATGTCCTGCCGGACCTGATGGCTTTACTTTATCTCCTAATACACATTCATGACCCATTGATGAAACCGTCTATGGCTCACCTCATATTGCCAACACCCAAAAAATCCTGTTTCTCAACAGTCCCTCCTTTTTGACCCAACGGACTACGAATGATGAGGTCAACTTGTCAACTTTACAGTGAAATAGTAAAAAAAGGAAATTACAAGAGTAATGGCAAATGAATTTCTCATGACAAAATATCTACAACTACAACAACAACAACTTCACACAGACACCAGGCCAGAGACCAAGAGAGCAAGCCGTAGAGGCGACAGTGGCAAGGAAAAACCCCCTAGTTAAGTGGTAGAAACCTTGGACAGACCCAGACTCTTGAGGCCCAATGTCATCTGTCAATGACCGGCACTGGAAGGTTATTTGTGTTTGAGATGCAGAAGACTCGCTGTTAGTGATCGGCTATGTATAAGAGAAAAGAACAGGCAAGAAATGTCAAAGAAACATTTAATAAATAAATAAATAGATCATGTTCATGGCCTATCACTAAGTACAGGCCCTGCTACTTAAGAGTCACGAACATAACAGCTCAGATTTGTTGGCATGTTTGGCTGTCGTGAATCAGTCGCATGTGAATGCCATTATTATCCATGGCACAAGTCCTTTTGAATTCTACAACAATGAGCTGTATGATGAGCGACATTATTGGGGTGGGTTGTCTTGTGCAGAAGTCTTCTAGCACAGGAGTTTGCGGCAGCATGGTCCGAAACCTCGGGGTCCTGTCTACGGCAGCGTGGTCAGGTGCTGGTTTCCTCAGCAGTGTGGTCAGGTGCAGGTTTCCTCTCCAGTGTATGAGGGAGAGAATAGAATACAATGTGAGGGTATTATTTAAGTACACCTGATTCACTACACCTTAGATCTATATTATGACTGCTGTTGGAGTCTTATCATAGTGAACAAGTTGTGCCTACTTGCTTTACCACAGATGAATCGATTAAGGATGAATTTCACACATTTAATTGACGGGACAAGTATATGTAATCTCATTACAATTTGAAAAATGTATTCAACCACAATTATACCCAAGTTAGCAAAATAATTAGGCAACCAATCAAGAACGCATGCACCTGATTAATGAAGGCTGAGGGTGTCCCAGGCAGCGTGGTTTGAGTCAGCGTTCAGTAGTTTTGGTGGTGTCTTCCGGTGAATGGCACGGTTTTGCACGGGAGTGGTGGATCCCGGGATACCTGTAACTCAAAGAGCGGACTCAGAGCAGTAAATGCTTCTTTACACTCGTGTCCAATCAGCTGTTTCCAGTGGGCGACACGGGCATTTAAAAAGAGCATTGATTGATTCTGCAATAACAGAAAATTCAGGTATGCGGTTCCCGCAAAAGTCAAAAAGTTCCAGAATCTTACGGACATGTCGAGCGCCGTGGGGACGCGGAGCAGTGGCAATAGCACCTCTTCAAGTGGGCGTAATCGTCATTGGACGCGTGCGCCTTTGTGATCTGATGTCCTCGGTTTACGGGTGTGCAGTTATCTTTGGAAGCGTGCGCATTTGGTCGGGCAGCTAGACATTGTGGTGCCCGGTGTCGTCCTTCTCTGCAGCGAAAGCACTTATCGTTATCCTGGTTTTGATGAGTGTAAGGCCTATTTTTCCTGTGTTCCCATCCTCCGCACTGGTTAGCCTGACGACCTAGATTTCCACAATTATCGCTGTTTATTTTATCGTTCGGATTATTGTCGCGCACGGCTGCAATGGGATGAGGAGTAGACACATTTTTACGGATCTGTTCCTCTAAACGTGAAGCCCACGCAACAATATCATTAAAAGTGTTCCCAGGATTTATGCCAAGTGCGAGTAACTTCTGAATATGTGGAGCCGCATCTGCTAATAATTGTTGAGTAAAAACAGCCATGTCTCTATTGGGGTTAGGGATACCACTATACGTTTCAAATGCTTCATATTTTTGGTCCGCGTATTCTGTAAATGGCAAGTTATGCTGAACTACCGCGGTGAATCGATGCCATTTGGGTGCACCTTTACCCAAAGCAGTTTTCACAGCCTCGCAAATGTGGGTAATCGCCGTTTGAAGCTCAGCATCATTTGCCCAGGGCCCGGATGCCCATGCTTCCCTCCTGTGGTGTTCAGGCTCGATTGTGTTCCAGCTTGAAGTGGGAGACTTGGCGCGCACAATTGCAAACAAGTCTAACGGATGTAAAGACATGCTTCGTTGTAGCTCATTTAACTGTCGCCAAAATTGCAAGTTATCGTTGTTAGTATGAAGACTCGGTAAATCCTTTAATAGCGCTCTCATGTCGATTACATTGAGGGGTACATGGTCAACGTGAAGCTGCTGTTCGCTTTCACGACCGCGAATTTTAGTTACCATTGGAGCCATGGGAGCGGGGTTACTCATTTCTTTATTTTCCAAGTATCGCGGGTCAATAATGGTAGGGCAATTCAAATTGGGGTACAAAAACTGAACGCCTTTTTAATCCAGCCGGGACACGTGCGAGCTCTGGGTTTTTATATTTTTCCTCCAAGTCTTATCTTTTTACGCAATTCGTCCAATTCTTTATTCTTTGTTCATACGCAGTTTTGTAATTTATTGCATTTTTAAATTAGCCTTCTGTGTTCGGTTACTAAGATAAGCGTACCACATGCGGTTCTCTTATTTTTCTGTTTGGTCCACCACTCTAGCGACTCCGGAGTGGATCCGTTTGGATCCCAACCAGCCTTACACATTTCCTTTTGTTCTTTTGCATATTTTTTCAACAAATACGTAGCTATACTGGCGGCGCATTAAGGGCGTTTGAATTTTCTTTCTTTGTCATGTTTATGTAAAATTAATACGGCATTCGTCAAGGTGCAGCCAAATATCTATTTGTAAGATAGGCCTTCAGTAATGTATAAACGTGCGTAACTGGCCAGTAGCTTTCTAAGCGTACGGTCTAGAATAAAACCAAACACGAAACAATAAAGACTCAGGACAACATCAAACTTCAAATGCGACAAATACCCACAAGACGGGTGGGAGGCGCGCCACATGCACTCTCTCTCAACCTATAACACACAGACAAAAAGTACCCAAGTGAAAGACGTTCACTCTGGGCCCGGGGCGCTAGCACTAACTCTCCTGGAACATAAACCTTAAAAAACAAAGACACGATATGTGCTTCTTAGGTAGGCTACCTTATACCCAGTCGTGAAAATAATTAGTCACGTCTGTGCTGTGGGCGACCCACATACGCTTGCCACAGCCAAGCTATCATGTATTCGCCTTTTTGGCGTGAATTCTCACTCTTCAAAGGCAGGGATGACCAACATTCACCCCGTCACAAAATAGCTATGTTTTCAGTACACAGGCCTGTATCACACAACAGCTCTGGTATCACAAGCAGTACTGATTACCATCAAAGATTACCCAAAGACACAGCTTTTTAACCACGAACAACTGATCGCTTCTTCACTGTTCAATTTATAATTAATAGGTTAACGTACCACTGGGTGGAGCGTTCCAGATCTCTGTAATTTTGCCTTGCAAATTATATTTAGACAAAACAAAGTACTCAGTCTTGAACAGGTCAGGAAACTTACGGAGGTCCGAAAACGAATCCACTCTGCTTCGCAGTGCCAAATTTGTTGGTAAATTAATAAAAAACCAAGAACGTTGTCCCGATGAAGAAGCAGACTCCGATGTTCGTGGCAAAAGCAGGAAAAAATTTATTTCACAGCCGGCCGTGAGAACAACAGCGTGATGCAAAGTTCTAAAATTCCTTCATTTTGTAAGAAACTTTATACATGTTAAAGTACAGACATTTGCATATGATTTCTTTAATGTTTTCAGAAGTTGTTGCTGATTGGTTCCTGGGTTTACACATTGATAAAAAGCAATACTCTACAATTGGGCCTCTCCTGAACCACCCAACTTAATTGATTCAATAGATTCCCAACCCCTGGAAGTGAGCTCCATATGTGGGCATAGGGAACCTCCAACTAAAAAGTGCTAGTGCCTATTGTCCTGTCAGAACTGAAGACAAACTGAGATCCCAGCTGGAAGTCGCAAATAGGCGATATGTCCTGCCGGACCTGACGGCTTTTCTTTATCTCCAATACACATTCATTACCCATTGATGAAACCGTCTGACTCGCCTCATATTGCCAACACCCAAAAAATCCTGTTTCCCAACAAGCCTTTCATATGAGACTAATTTGAGTAAAATCTGACCATGGATTATTGAAATATCCGTACCAAAATATATTAACGTGCCATTTCCATGGCAACCGTGTAAATTTTTATCAAAATACTACATTTTATGTGGTTAAAATCATATTGAGTGTGTTAATTGTTAATTTCTTAGTATTTACATGATTATGGTTATTATGTCTCCCCCTTCCTCGGGGGGGGGGACATAATACCCATAACATATTGTTTTTGCCTGAATTCCCGTTGACGTCGACGTTCCCATTTGTTTCCGGAGCATAACTCTACGTGTAAAAACCATTTCTAGTTTCTCCTTGTGATGGGCAAAAATGAACGAACAAATCTTTTTGAACAACTCTTTGTAGAGTCCGATATGTATCGGATCTGCCTGTCAAATGACCGAGTGTTGAAGTGAATCCCCGACTTCTCCCACCAGTTAGACTCGCCCGCTTGTACTGCTCACCGGCTGCTACGGACCAATATGGTGCTTTTCCACTGCATGCTACCGGCTCTGCTCCACTCTGCTCCAGTGTTTTCTGTGACTACTTTTAACATGTAAAATTTGAAACATGACAGGTTTGAAATTTTGTGCGACATGTTGAAAAATTGGCAACATGTTTAAAATCATGAGTGACAGGTTACAAAATAATAATTTCAAATGGGTCATCAACACTGACTGGCTCTCAAATTTTCACAATCAAAATATACTAAAACCGTCATAGCATACAAAAATACGCACAGCTAAGTTTCAGTCACGTTAGGTAAGGCAGAAGTGATGAAATCTCAAAAAAAATCGAGAAAAGAAATGGCTCAAATGTGCGTGCTTTATCTCGGGGCTCCAGTTTACGTTAGCAGACGTGTGGCCGACAAGATAGCCGGACACGTCAGGCACTTAAGTGGAATGCTACCTTGCCGGTGTTCTGTCAAATTTTGCTACCTATCAAAATATGCTACCTTGGGATTCTGCGCTTGCTCAAACCTAAAAAAAAAAAGCTGAGAGAGCAGAATCCTCAGTGGATGACCAAAAGTATTCGTAGGATTTTGAGGGAAAAGAAGAATCTTTATAAGATGTACATTAAGGATAACAATGAGAACACTAAGGCTGAATACTGTAAAATGCGGGCTGTGGTCAAGATGAGCTGAGGAATGTTAGAAGACTGTATGAAAGACAAATTGCACAGGGCGCAAAAACTAACCCAAAGCGCTTCTCTCAGTACTGTGGCAGAAAAAGGAAAGTCAAAGAGCAGGTTGAGTGCATAAAGAATAAAAATGGATCGCTGCTATATGATAACAAGGATATTGCGGATGCCTTAAACAGTTATTTTGTTGAGAATTTTACCTCAGAGGGGGTCTTTATTCGGCCAGAGGGCATGTTAAATGCTCTGGATTATTTAACGGAAATTGAGGTAAGGGAAAACGAAGTGTTAGACAAGTTACATAAACTAAAGGCAGATAAGGCAGCGAGTCCTGATGGTTTATATCCTAGAGTGCTCAGGGAAGTTGGTGAGGTCATCTTTAAGCCGCCATCCACTATCTTCAGACGGTCTTTAGAAACTGGAGAAATACTAAATGATTGGAAACAGCGCAATATAATACCAATATATAAAAAAGGGGACCATACAGAGCCAGTAAATTACAGGCCAGTCAGTTTAACTTGCATTGCGTGCAAAATATTGGAATCTATCATAAAAGATGAGCTGGAGTTATTTCTTGAACGTAACAGTATCTTGAGGGATAGCCAACATGGTTTCCGTAAGGGAAGGTCATGCCTGACAAACCTGGAATTTTTTTAAGAGGCCACCAAGACTTATGACCAGAGCAGGGCTTATGACATCATATACTTTGATTTTCAGAAAGCATTTGATACGGTACCACATAAGTGACTAATTTTTAAATTGAACTCCATTGGAGTTACATGAGGTATTCTGGAGTGGATTCAAAACTGGTTACAAGACAGAACACAAAGAGAAGTGGTCAGTGGTATCTCATCTGAGCTAGTTATGGTGGGGAGTGGCGTCCCCCAGAGATCGGTGTAGGGACCCCTGCTGTTCCTCATCTACATAAATGACCTTGATAGGAATATTGAGAGCAGATGAGTTAAATTTGCAGATGATACTAAATTGGGGGGTTTGGCAAATAGTTTAGAGTCCACTGAAGTGATTCAGGATGATTTGGATAGCATCCAGAATCGGGCAGAAATGTGGCAAATGAAATTTAACGTAGAGAAATGTAAAGTTGTACATGTAGGTAATAAAAACATTAGACGGGATTATTTCATGGGAGGTTTAAAACAGGAATGTTCTCCACATGAGAAAGACCTGGGAGTGATTGTTGACCAAACCCTCACAGGTTCTAGCTATTGTGCACTAGCAGTTAAAAAAAACCAATTGGACGCTGGGATACATTGCCAAAAATATTGAGTACAAATGTAAGGAGGTGATGCTTCTTTTGTACAACACATTCGTCAGACCACATCTGGAGTATTGTGTACAGTTCTGGGGACTATACTTTAAGAAAAATATAGAGGCTCTAGAGAAAGTTCAGAGAAGAGCCACTAAGCTAACTCCAGGTATAAAAGATGAAAGCTACGAGAAGAGCCTGAAGATCCTTAATCTCTTTAGTCTTAGGAAAAGGAGACTAAAGGGGGGTTTGATTGAGGTCTTTAAATCGTTTAAGGGATTAACAAAGTGAATTATATAGGATTCCTTTGACTAAGCGTAGAACTCAGGGTCACAAATGGAAGTTGACCAAAGGTAAATTTAGATATTGATATTTGGAAATATTTCTTTACCCAGAGAGTAATTTCAATGTGGAATAGCTTGCCTGACCATATTGTTGTGGCAGAGACCTTGGTGGTTTTCAAGAGCAGGCTTGACTTAAAGATAGATACCATTGAGTCATTGAGTATTTGAAGGGATATATTCACAATAGTAGAAAAAAACTGGCGAGCATAGTTGGGCTGAATGGCCTGTTCTCGCCATTCATGTTAATTTACGTTATGTTATAAAAGTCACGATTAGGCGATTGACAAGCACAAACGAATAGGAAGGACAGGGGAACAGATTGCAATCTATTCTTTTGTTCTCGGCAATTAACTTATTGTGAGTTTCAACATGGAGGCAACTGGAAACTACCTCAAGGTTAGGTCTGCATAAACAGTCTTTTTTAGTAAACTACCTGTGCATTTTCAAAGTTCTCAGTGCCTTGTTTTTAATCTCACGACCCTCGGAATTCTAGCGATCAAGTGTAGAGCTACTTTGAGTGTTGTTAATGATGAAAAAAATAGCGATTTCTATGCATGGCAACGTTATGCCCGATTCACAACCATTGTGAGGCTGTTGGCAGCTTCGGATAAAAAGCCATTTATTTTGAAATGTTGTGTGTGTATGGAAGTGGGGTATTCGACAAAGGTTAGTACTCGTTATCATGTTTCAATACACCCCAAGACAATTTCTCACCGGAATTCTCCTTTAAGATTTTATAATTTCTTCTCTGTTCAAATTTTTCGTTACTTCTATAATTTTATTATAATTTTTAAAGAATCATTTCTGTTACAATACATTCTGGGAACTAACAGTGTGGTGATGTCTCGGCTAGAGTGGAGAACAGCTGTCAAATCGTTAACAAGTCTTCTCTTAAACTTGCTCTAAGTCCCATGGTTTTCACTGCACATAAATATTTTTATATCCAACTTGTAGGAAAAGTTGTGCTGGTCTCGAAAATGTAACTATGCAAGCGATTGGACAGATGATTTGGCAGTGAGAGCCGAAAAGCGACAGGAGCACAAACTGCGCTCCTTTCGCTAACTTCTACATTAACTTCCACATTAAATTAGTGAAAATTCTGGTTGGAAAACTGGAAAACACAGTTTTATAACTTTCTCTTGTTCCCACATTTTTGCCACTACAGGCACACTTTTGACAGAATTTGCTCAGCACACTCTCCTCTTTAGTGTGGTATCTCCAGTTGGTAGATTGGTCCTACTATCTTTGAGGTAGAGGCAGTAGTATGTAAGAGATGCCTTTGCTAAAATCTCAGTTGGACAAACCATTAACTCAAATGGCTCAGCAAAATTGTGGCATGGAGGTATTGCAGTTCAATTCTGCGCTCTGCTAGACTTTTTCCTGGCCTCAGCATGATCATCGTTCAGATTAAGATTAATACGACTGTTTGACAAATCTCATTATTTCTTTGTTAAACTGTGTTAGAATTTTCAGTATTGCCGTTTGTACAGTCGCTCAAACTAGCTGCAAGAGAGCACATTTCGGGCAGCAAAGACTGGTCTTTATGCAGGGCAGGTCTATGAGAACACATTACAGTAAAAAAATTTGCAAAGCAGAGAGCTCCAATTCCTGTATATACAAGCAACTGTTCGCTCTACCTAGATATATTTACGATCGTATCTAAAATGGGCGAAATACTGGTATCAAAATGACCGTAACTGCCATCCTTGCTGAGCCAGCAGATGTAACTTTTCCATACTCATTGAGTAGTTCAATGGTTAACGTCAGCTAGCTATTAATTGTGTCACCTGCAGTGATGGCAATTTCAAAACTCAAGTTCGACCCGTTCTGTGCACTGTGTGTGCGCGAGCTAACTAGCTAATAATGGCACAGAAATAAAAAGGGAGCCAAGAATAATATCACAACATGTGTTTACGATATCTTGAACCTTGCTATTATTGTCTATTTACCTTGCAAAGACACAGTGCACAGAAATGAACAGAGCTGAGAATAGTAGCATTTCACTAATTGGCGTTGTACAGTTCAGACTGGGGAAGACACTGACAGTGAGCTGTAAGCATTCAACAGCTGCGGCAGTCTGCCAATGTGGCCTGCCATGTTTGCTCCGCCATAAAGCTAATTTCTCAGCATGCACTGTGTTCACCTAGATACGCACAAAGCCATAGAGAGAGATGAATCAACCTCAATGACTCCAATTCACCTTTTTTAAAATTTTTTACAGCTGGCTTGAAGCGGAACAGAGACGGTCATGATGTAGCTGAAAAGTCAGAATGCCTTAAACTATTTACGTTCAGCTTTAAAGTCTTGTGGTTACATTTCAGCAGTTTTTCAACATTTCTTCAGGCTGCAGACACTCAGCAGAGGCGCAGGAAGACAGATCAGAGCATTTGAGGACAGCGATACCTTGATGCATTAAAAACCAGAACAATGTAGTTAATTACAAATCCATTTGTTTATGTAAATATTCATTTCTTGACTGAATAAAATTAAATAATTTAAAATTTCTTTTTTTTAAATGAATAAAAATAAAAAAAACCTCACAGAAACACAGAACTAAGTGATTTAAATCCACATGGGTTGACCACAGTTGTTTTCCATTTTCCTTAAAAACCTGTAATAGATGAGAGAGAGCGAGAGAGAGATTAAAATTAAAAGGAAGTGGTATTGAACGGATAATGTACAGCGAGGTGAATTAAAATCCTAAAACAGTGATCAGGACCTTGACACAAAATGGAAGAGTCTTAGGCTGCCTCCAACTAGTTAAACAACATGCGTCTCATCGTCTAATTCCTCCGTGTAAAATGTCATGAGGTACAGGCTTAGGAAGAGAACCGCGCTAATAAGAGAATCCAAATGCACTATGCAAAGCATCATGATCGTGCAACTCTTACCAGTTTGTTTGTTTGTTTTTGTGATTGGCCGGATGGACTGCTGCGCGGAATTGTGGGATAGCATTATTTTATTCCTTTCCGAAAAGGATGGCTCAGTGTACCCTATGCTAAAGGTGATACATTAGGAAGCATTGAAGCTTCCTTTACATTTAATTTTTCTGAAGACAGTTATCATGGCTGCCATGTAAGAACTTCCGGATCATTTCCTCGGAGTTAGGAGCTTTCCTTTACAAAAATGACTATTTGAACGCAGAGTTGATCACCCTGAGGGGGTTTTCTGCTATAACGACCAACTCTCTGTACATTATCCCACGTATTACGTGGCTACTTACCAAGGAAATAAACTAGTTGACATAAATTTTATTTTTCATATAGTTTTGATATAAAAAGAAGTTCATTGCTTTCGCAAATAAAAAGTCACACATTGCTACGGACACAGAACTGCAAGCATAGCAACAGTCTGTTATCAAGAAATATCAGAGCACAGAATGCTGTGATTTACCCATCAGAAGAGAGTATTCAATATAGGCGTGTAATAATATGAATTATTAAGTTGTTCTAATCAACCTGAGAATAGCACAAAATGTTGGTTGATTGTGTTCACAATGTAAAAAACGTGGTCAGTAACCATTGCCTTGACCTCCATGGGATCTGTGAAGTCGTAAAAACGCATCACAAGGGTATGAAGAAACAATTGCTTGAAGGATAAGTTCACCCAAAAAATAAAAATTCACTCATCATCATCTCACCCCAAGGCTGATCAAAGGGTCCATGTATTTCATCATTTCTCAAAACACTGGAGTTACAAAGAAAAACAGCATTGAACCCAAGTCCAAATCCATTGAAATCAATCGAGACCACTTTTTCAAACGTCACAAAATACCTCCATACTGCTCGTGCGGCGTAATCCAAGTGTCCATAAGCCCCGACATTCAAATTGGACTCATAAAGATGTCTTTTCACGATATTTATAGCCTTAATGTCCAATGGAGCCACTCAGCTTGTAGCCTAGTTAATTTTCAAGAAAGAAGTTTATAATTCAAGACCTCCAGCTACGGTGGCCTACGAGGGCAAAAAATGCTGCAACGGCCGTAAGCCCCTCCAACTGGAGAAACACGCAGCAGTTTTCAATGTTAGTATTCACTGACTGAACAGTGCATTTTTATGGCCGGCCAACTAAGCGAGGTCAACTTGTTCCGCGAAAATAAACAGGGCTCCTAGCCAAGTGGCTACATTGGACATTTGGGCTAAGAATATAACGAAAAGATGTCTTTACGACTCTAATTTGATTGTCGGGGCTGACGGAAACTTGGATTACGTCACACAGGTAGTATGGAGGCATTATATGGTTTTTGAATGTCGTTTTTGACGCTTGAAAAAGTGGTTGCCATTAATTTCAATTGATTTGGATTTGGCTTCAATGCTGTTTTTCTTTATACAACCCCAACCTGAAATAGTTGGAACAAAGTGTAAATTGTGAATAAAATCAAAATGTAATGACTTTCACATGACGAGCCAATATGTTATTTACAATAGAAGACATGACATCTCAAAGGTTGAAACTGAGACATTTTACATATTTATCTGAAAAATTAGCTTATTTCAAATTTTCCGCCGGCAACAGGTCTCAAAAAAGTTGGGACACAGGCAAAAGAGGGATGAAAAAGCTATTAATATATAAGAGAATCAGCTGAAAGAACATTTAGCAAGTAATTAAGTTAACTGGCATTATCAGGAGAGTAACATGATTTGCTATAAAAGGGATGTCTAAGAGAGGTTGAGTCCCACAGAAGTAAAGATGGCCATAGGCCCTCCAACCTGTGAAGTCTTGTGTTTTGTGGAAAAAATTGTGGAATACTTTAAAAACATTGATCCTCAACGTCACATTGCAAAGGCTTTGAAGTTCTCATCATCGACAATGCATAACATCGTCAAAAGATTCTGAGAAACTGGAAAAATCTCTGTGCGTAAGGGAGAAGGCTGAAGACCTTTACTGCATGCCCGTGATCGTCGGGCCCTCAGACGCCACTGCATTACTCACCTGCGCGATTCTGTCATTCACATACTTCAAAAAACCACTGTCTGTAAACACAGTCCACCGTGCCTTCCACAGATGCCACCTAAAACTCTTATCTTACAAAAAGGAAGCCATTATTGAGCATGATCCAGAAGCACCGCTGTGTTCTGTGGACCAAGGCTCATTTAAAATGGACTGTAGCAAAATGGCAAAGTTTCCTGTGGTCAGGTGAGTCCAAATTTGACAATCTTGTTGGAAAACATGGGCATCGTGTCCTCCGGGCTAAAGAGGAGAGGGACTACCCCTCCTGTTATCAGCGTTCAGCATCTCTGGTGGTATAGGGATGCATTGTTGCATATGGTGTGGGACACGTGCATGTTTTAAAAAGCACCATGAATTATGAAAGATATATATAGGTTTTAGAGAGTAACATATACTCCCCTCCAGACGACATCTATTCCAGGCAAGGAATTGTGTATTTCAGCAGGACAATGCAAAACCACATTCAGCAGCTATTACAACAGCATGGCTTCATGGTAGAGTCAGTGTGCTGAACTGGCCTGCCTGCAGTCCTGATCTTTCACTGATTGAGAACATTTGGGGCATAATTAAACAAAAAGTCCGTCAAAGGAAACCTAAAACTCTCCAGCAGCTGGAAGCCTGTATTAAACAAGAGTGGGATCAAATTCCTTGGGGTATACAAACGGCGATACTGAAAATTCTTTCACTGAGTTTAACACAGATGAATGAGATTTGCCTAACAGTCATGTCAATCTTAATCTGAGCGATGATCATGCTGAGGCCAGGAGGTGAGCCTTGGGGTGAGTAGATGATGAGCGAATTTTAATTTTGGGTGAACTTATCCTTTAACCAAGCTAGCTTGAGTGCAATAATTATTAGCCATTCTAACTTACTAGCCAAGCAAGCTAGCGTGCTATAATTGTTAGCGATTCAGTCTAAGCCTTATACGGAGCGACATGAAAACCATGCCTTACAAAAAATGTCTGAGGCCAGGTGTTAGCGCTAACTATCATTTTCGGTCCTGCCAGCCACCTCCAACACGTCAATTTTATTTACATTATTTGCTGTTATATCGTTACTCACAACTTGCGGTTCGGAGCGCTTGATACATGGAACAGCCTTAGGCTTGAGAAGAAGCTGAGACGCAAATATCAAGCATCAAATTGTCCTTTGTTGACAATGCGGTCTTCTGACAAATGCCTTGCACAAATAGATAACAATAACGTTTTCTTCGAGGGTGGCTACTTGCTGCTGGCAAATAAAAATCTTCCCACTATTCCTGGTGGTATTGTCTTTTGGGAGAGAAAGAAATTGTGCTTTTTTCACATCTAAAATTACGCATACGAGCCGCTTTGGGAGACTGATGAAACCTGCGATGTAGCTCTTCTTCTTCGGGGTTTAATGGTGGATTATAAAAAAGTGTTTTTAGCTGTATTAATGAGATTCCAGGGTGGGCAGGTCCAGCACCGTTATTAGCTCTGGCCTGGTCTGTCCTGATAGGAGCAATGGTTGGAGCTACAACCAGACGTCAGGTTTTCACCAGATCTTGCCACAAGCTGTTCAGAGAGGAGGGAAATCACGTTCTTGGATTTACAGCAAAACCCCTCGAGCTTATGTTGAGTACCTTTGCTGAGGTTGAGTCAGGATATTCAACTTCATGACATATGATACATACATACATGTATGGATCAAAGTCAGAATCAGCATAATAGGACCCCTTTAACATTGGCTATTTACACCAGCATAACTGTATGTGTAGTGCTTATACAGCTGTAAACATGATGAGGCAAGCTCACTATGCATGGGGTGAGTGAAATTTATCGTAGTTCACCCCTCCTTTGCCTTTTCTCTGCGTCCACCTCCCCGGTCAGCTGCAAGGATGAACCACCTTGCCGTAATCTTGTTTACTGCTATGCCACTTGCCCTCGGGTTCTTTCTTACAGCCTCTATTCTATTTTCCACTAAGCACAGATAATAAACCCTTGTTTTCATTGACGTCTTGGAAAAAAAGTATGAAAAAGCATGTCCAAAGAATCCGTTAAGTGATGTATTTAAAGGGTTGAAAGAGTATGTCCAAACAATCAGTAAAGTGATGTATTATGAAACTGTTATTGATGTCAGCTACCATTCTCTCAAATAACACTAACTTTTCAGTGGTTGCACAGGTGCTAGCAAGCCAAAAAATTCAGTTGCACAAAAATATAAACTGTACCACACAAAGTACTGTGAAAATGTGTTCTATTCAAAAATATATTGCTGTAAACATGAACTCATCCTCTTATTTTGCACTGTTAACATTTTAAAATGAACACACATCAAAACCAGATTACAAAATGTGCTTTGCAGGGGCGAAGGCAGTACCCCTCAGCTCCGGCACATGAAAGTATAGTTGAAGTTCAGCGAACTGAATAGAAAGCACTGATATAGCATGCGGTGGCAATTTTCGAAAGGAACCTTCCTCTAGCCACCTCCAATAGACCACCAAGAAATGGCATCAATCCGACAAGGCATTCTTTAGTTATCGTGCGAAAACCAAAATCAAGATGGCTGCTGTGGCGGTATGTACCTTCCCATCCGAGTTAGACTTTCTGAGATTCTTTCCACAACGACAGAGGACAAACAGAACTTCAGAGGGCCCCTCAGCCAAATATTTAATAATCGAAGCATAACACCTAAACATACAAGGTGCATGTAGTAAATGGGAAACCCAGTCAGCAGATGAAAATTTATATCTGAAAAACCACTTTTAAAAAAATTAAGGACCAATATGCTCTCAATAAACAAGTTTCATCAACCACTTTTCTTAAAGTTGGGTGGTCCTTAACTTTTTTTGATGAGTATATAATAAACAAAGCACATGACATCAGCTGCAGCTAACCGCTACATGTATGTATATTTAAATTTATATATGGGCTCCTTCAAACTGAAATTAAGTCTGTTAAACATTGAGGAGACTGATCATCTCATTTGCTGGCTACCGGGTTTTTGCGTCAACTAAAGTTTACGATAGATACTTTGCTATTTATGTAAACTGATACTAGTTGCAGAACTTGTATCTAGTTAGGTGAGCCAAACTAAGTCGGCTAGACTTTAGAGCAGTAAACTATGCACCAATCGATCTGTTGCCTAGCTAGGATAGTGAACTAGCTAGCTTAGCAAGTGAATTAACGATAACTGGCTAGCAAACTAACTTTAGCCAAGCTTTTTTGCCAACTTAGTTGGTTGATGTTTTGGGCCCTTGCAGTGCATTTGCCCCTTGTCACAATAGCTTTCCTTAAATCAAATGGAGAATAGCTAACATTACTCAAGGCCTTGTACTTTTTCAATTCTGTCACAGCAACGTTGTCATATGCACCATTTGACTAGAACCACAATGCTTTGTGATTTTATTTTATTTTTTATATATATATTTGGCATCTCCAATCCCACCCCAATCTGGAATATCCAATTGGGAAACTATGTACCAGACTTTCGCATGTGCGATCCCGTTTCCAACTCAGGAGAGTGAAGACAGCCTGCAGATCTCCTCCGAAGCACGTACCTATCAGCCACTGCTTCTTATACACTCATTGGTTGAATCCTCGCCAGTTCAGAACGAGGGCAGAGGATACCCAAATATGAACAAGCTCAGAATCTTCTTGACAAGCGCCCTTCTGGCCAACAGGAGGCGCCTAAGGAACGAACAAAGCAACTTATATTACCATTCCCAATTTGCATCCCTGTGGCGCAATGGCCAATTGCGCGCTACTTCTGAAAAAGCTGCTGACCACTGCTGAATGGTACGACCGCGGCTCGAACCCGCACCATGATAGTCACTTCTGCTTGGCAATGCGATGCTTTAACCGAGTGAGCTATCCAGCAGCTCCCGCTTTGTGATTTTGAGGCAAGTAATTAAGATTACGTGTGCACTTGCTACCGATGTTTTGCATAGGATGATACAGTAGTTTTTCCCCAACCTGGAGAACAGTGTTTTGGCAGCAAGTGTTGTCACTGACAGCATATTACCATAGAATATGTTAATATCTACATTAGGGGTATGTCTGGAGTGGTTTTACTGCGCAGTTTTTACCCTCAGCCCGACTTCAGGCCGAAAGGTATTGTCATCAGTTCATCGTCCGTCTGTCTGTTCGTGTGTGCACCTCTAAAGTCAGTATCAATAAACTAGTTACCCATGCCAAAACATTTGCGGTAATGTAGGGAATCCCAGCCAGGAAAGACTTTTTCAGATCGGACCATTTTTTGGGGAAAAAATGGCATTTTTGGCGTTTTTGAAAAAAACTTTGTCGTGGACTGATTTTGATGAAGAATTTGAGCTAGGGGGTTTATACCTGGGGGAACGATCATATATATGCGGGGCTCTAGATTAGTGGAAAAAAAAAGAATTTTCCAAAATTTTTGTGGGACTTTGGGCATTTTTGTATTTGTAAATGTATGTTCTGTGGAATTCTACTTTGGTTATTGTGTAATTGTTCTGGGACACTTCATAAGTCAGACCGAGGGTGTTAAAACCCGGGCGTTTCTTGTTAAGTTAACCCTTTCTGAGTGTTTAATGCATGTACATGTAAAGTTTGACCGACAGTTTATAAAAAATAATAAAAGGTCTGTCCAAACTGACACCATATTGTCATAGAAGTTATTATGTACCAAAATAGTAAGCGTGGAGACATTTTACTGCGTAATTTTTGAATTAACCCTTTGTAAAAATGTAAGGCATGTAAATCGCTATTTCTGTTCTGTCTACTTTGATTGACGATATATGAGAAGTTAGCAAAGGTCTGTCCAAGCTGACAGCATATTATCATAGAACATGTTATTATGTATATTAAGTGTACATCTGGAGTGATTTTACTGTGTGGTTTTTCAGTTAACCACTTCTGAGTGTTTAATGCATGTACATGCTCATTTTAGGTATGATAATTTATAAAAATTTTCAAAGGTCTGTCTACACCGACACCATATCATCATAGATCAATGTATGATCTACCAAAAGGGTAAGGCTGAAGACATTTTGCGGTGTGATTTCTTGACTAACCCTTTGTGAATATGTAATGCATGACAATACTTATTTTGGCTATGTGAAACTTGATTGAGAATTTATAAAGAAAACTTTCAAAAGTCTGTCTAAAATGACACAATATTATCATAGTTCAAGGCTTTCTCTATCTTAAGGATGAGCCAGGAGACATTTCTCTGTGTAGTTTTTGAGTTAACCCTTTGTGAATGTGTAATTTGTTGAAATGCCTATTTCAGTTATATCAACTTTGATTGATCATTGATGAAAAATTATCAAAGGTCTGTCTAAACTGATGCCACATTATCATAGAACAAACAATTATTATTCCCCCGCAACGAAGTTTAGGGGGATATACTGGATTTGCTTTGTCCGTCCGTGTGTGCGTGTGTCTGTACGTGTGTCTGTGTGTGCGTCTGTGCGTCCGGACCTAGATCTCATAACCTACTCATCCGATTTTGAAAATTTCTTTTCTTGGTGGAAGGTCTATTGACTGTGGTACTGCCCGACTACTTGTTGCGGGGCGTATCCTGTAAGCCATGCTTACTGACTAAATCTAGTCTATCACAGGGCTGAGTCTGGAGACATTTTACTGCATAATTTTGAATTAACCCCTTGTGATGTTAATTCATGGCATGTAAATATCCATTTTGGTTCAGTCAACTTTGACAATTTATGAAAAACTAACAAAGGTCTGTATAAATTGACACCATAGTATCATAGAACAATGTATGCTCTACCAATGTGGTAAGTCTTGGGCTATTTTACCGTGTAAATTTGGAATCAACCCTTTGTGAATATGTAAGGCATGTCAATAGCTATTTTGGTTAAGTCAACTTTGATTGAGAATTTATGAAAAATTATTGATGATCTGTCTAAACTGACACCATATGAGCATGTATCGAGGTAAGATCTACCAAACAGGAAAGTCTGGAGACATTTTACCGCATCATTTTTGGATTAAGCCCTTGTGAATGTAAGGCATGTAAATAGCTATTTCGGTACTGTCAACTTTGATTGGCAATGTATGAAAAATTAACAAAGGTCTGTCTAAACTGACACCATATGATCATAGAAAGGGGCGGATCCAGGATTTTGGAATAGGAGGGGCGCAGTTACTGGCGGCCAAAGGCTGACGCAGTTGAAGGAGAGCGTTGAAAACGCGAAGCCATGGAGGGGATCTGGGGAATCTCCCCCAGAACATTTTGAGTTGTAGATGCGCTTAGAAGCGATTTCCAAGCATCTGGGTGGCATATTTTACTGATCTATATGTTCATTTTTTTGGAGTAATTGACTTTGTCAAACCAAAACCGTTAAGCAATTATAGGACTTCAAGATACCTCAGGATTCAGAAAAAAATCTTCCCCCAAAAATTGAACGAAAAACCCCTCAAAATGGTGTTATTGGGCTCAAAGTCATCCCATCAAAAGAAAAATCATCAATTGGTAGAGATTAGTCGACTAAATCAGTGGAACATTTCGGAAGTTACATGCCGATGCCTTGCTACTCTATTAGGATCAAGGTATTAACTTTATCGATGAACAGATGGAAAATGAAGTTCTGAACAGCTGAATGATATTCCTGCACCCGCCTCCTGCATCAGCAGTTTATCAATCGAATATTAATAACGGTCAGCAATGAAACTGAATATTTTATTCCTGCAGATTCAACGAAATTCTAACGGTAAATTCAGTCTGACAGTGAGAAATTTGAGAACTCCAAGAAATACTGAGTAATGTCAGTTAAGTACATAACATGTATAATGATCAAAATCAGAATACAATAAAATCATGAAAATGAAATCATATCAGCGCTGATTCGCGAGAATTTCTCCTGAATATGTGCTATGCATAAAAATAAAACCTCAAATGAGGAAAGCCCAGAGAATCCAACGATGTATATACTGCAAGACCAGGCTGTAGAATGCTCCTTCTGCTATTAGTCCTCCTACTACTGCCGCTACCAGCAACATGTCTTCCGTGAATTCTTGGTGTGATGTAGGTGTGGTGTGGGCATCTTTCTGAGTGCGTTCAGCATACAGCAAAGCGCATCAAGAAATAAAGAAAATCCTACTAGCAGAGCTAATCCCTCCTTTCCTATTCCTCGCCACGTTTCATTACGTTTCCTCACCCTCCTTTGATTCTCTTTCTCCATCTTCCTCGTTGATGTCCTGCAATGACAATTGGTTAGTTCTTACCTGCTCCAGTGACCGCTTTGGCGTTCTTGCTTTTGCACAGTGAGCAAAATGATGCCAGGTCTTATCTCCCTCCTTTTCGACCCACACTGCGCGGTCGGAAACCTCAGTGATCTTGAACGGTCCTGTCCAGATCGGTTCATCCCAGCGTGGACGGCCTGGTGCCTTTAACCAGACCTAGTCGCCAGGATCACCCCTGGGGCCGGGGTGCCATCATTCTCGTCTCCTATGGAATTTACTGCTTGCACCTGGCAAGAGAGAAGCTTAGTCATGTTGCCCAAAATCTGACAGGTCTGTTTGCAGCAAGGCTGCAGTGGGGACCTCGTTAGGGTCTCCCAGAGGCCCAGGCATGGGCTTTACAGTTAGTAGTTCATGTGGTGAAAGAAATGTTGCCTTTGCTGTTTGCTGGCACATAGAGTATAGTGGCACTGGGGGGCCTCAACCCAGGTCAAATTAGTGGAGTACATGGGTCTTGCCAGTTTTGCTTTCAGGGTTCCATCAGTTCTCTCCACTAATCCTGCTGATTGCGAATGATATGCACAATGCTTTTTCAATCCTATTCCCAATTTTGCTCCCAGGTGGATCAACACTTCATTCCTAAATTGTGACCCATCTTCACAATACAATGTCTTTGGAATTCCCCACCTAGGAATAATTTCTCTACTTAGGATTTTTGCTACTGTGATTGCTTCTATAGCTTCTACAATTTAGAAAAAGGTCATATCAATACTAACGCATACCTCTTCACCTCACACGGTCTTAGGTGTACGTGTGGAATGGCCCAGGTGTGTAGGGATTGCCCCCTTCTGCACTACTACCCATCTTTGTCATGTTGGACATTTCTTTGGAAAAATGTTTAGTGAATAAGTGATAGTAACTTTGCTCTGTTGCTCTATTAACCCCTTGGTCCCTCCTCTTGGTACATGGCACTGCCCATGCACCAAATCTGCAGCAATATGGAAGAGGGATTTTGGTAATATAGGCTTTCCATTGGGTCCTACCCACCCGCCATCAGTGCATTGTGTTCCATGTGATGTCCATTGACGTTTTTCTTGTGGGGGAGCAGCATCATGCTGTGCTCACGGCAGGTCACATGAAATTGAATCCTCAGATTGGTGTAATAGCCCCACAAGAGTGTGTTTGGCTGTTGCTGTTGCATCTGGCTTCAAATGCATCAGCCAAACTGATTGGGTCCAAATGTTTGGTGTGCAGAGGGTTACAATCAACACAGATTCATGAGAACAGACAGCATATCCAACACATGGGTTGCCTTTATAGACTCTTGATGCTGAACTATCAACAAAGTATTCAGTCTCAGGATTTGATAGAGGGGTGTCCTTGAGTCCAGGACATGCAGTATTATTAGATAGGACTTCTTCGAAACAATGGGGACAAAATGTTTTTTTTTCTCTCAATGAATTATGATTAAGCAATCCACCTCAGTCTAGAGTTTCGCTAAAAGCATGGGGGAAATGCACAGTCAGGACTTATTAGCCCCAACCATTTTGACTATTCCCCATATCCTCAGCAGAACCAGGTGGAGTTGCTTTACTGTTAGAATTTGCAAATTTTTATTCACAGAAATTCGAACATATTAAAAATTCAGCTCGTAGTTTTCCCTTTGGGCTCCCAGCACATAAAGATCAAATCAGTTAGTACCTTTTATTTGAAAGTCCTCATCCTTCTCACTACTAGTCAGAGGAAAAGATTTTGTCAGCCAAATCAAGAAATAAATGTCACGTTATTAGTCGACTTTTTCAATGATGTGGTGCACCTTTTGAATTAAGTCTCGTGTTAAAACTCCGAGTTGGATTTCCCCAAATCTATTTTAGAACTCCGCAGCTGAATCTTAGCTGGCCAGCAAATCACTTTCAAGTTTTTTTTTTTTCATTCCTTATCTTCTGCAGTGAGTCAGCTGTTGAAAAGTTTCAATTGAATGAGTTAAATGCATTCAACAATGAACAAAAAGGAAAAAAAAAACAACTCCATCAACATAATTTTGTTGCTTTTCCTCTCGCTTGGGTCCTTTCCCGTAAAAGTTAAATGAACGGAGGAAGGTTATTTGCCACTCAGTTTCTTTGCCATGTAGAAACCTAGTTCCTGTTCAAAACAGAGAAAAGATCTTTCATTGATCATTCATTGCATTTCTTTGGTTAGGAAAGCTTTCCGTCACATTTGTTCACCTTATTTGGAATAAAACTTGGACTTCATGTCACCTCTTTGCAGGGGAGAGCTTGTTAAATGTATGAAGAAAATTTTATGTGTAATCGCATTGCTTAGACCTCTTTGTTTTATACTCATATAGAAGCTCAAGAACCGCAAATATAATTGACAATCAATATTGGGCCCACCATACAAATATTTTAAAAAGATGCTGTGTGTATTGCATTTACACCAAGCCACATGAAAACGATCAGTATTTTTATCACTCAAGTTCCACGAAGGACAACCATAAAAACTAATGCAAAATGAGCGAAATAAACAATTTATAACATTGCTGCTACAGCCTCTAAATTTAGTTAAAAAATAGTTACTTCTACAATAGAGCTTATCAACTGCTTTTTAATACGCTTTGTTGAATAATTTTACATCACAGAATGACCTAAATGCTGGATAAAATTCTCATGCTTGATCACCTCTCCATTCAAGCATAAACTTATATATCAGCATCACTTGAAGTGTTTGGAAATACTATCACATGACTTTTAAGTGATTTAAATTTAACACTGTGCTCAAGACCAAATTCCTCGCAAATTCCCAGCAAGCGTTTTGCGGCATTGTTTGAAAGCACACCAGTCTCTCACAGTCTGGTTATTCACAGAAAACTGCTTCGATTTTCTCGCTTTTTGGAGTTCTACAAATATTTGACAAATTCAATTGGAAGAATTTCTAAAAAGCTCCACTGGAGTCTTTCTCTGCAGTGGGCAACTACTGTCAAATATTAGGGCATTTAAATATTGGGCCTTGTCGTGCATCAAATGGTTCATTTTTGTTTTATTCTGAATCTTATATTTCAATCTCACTTATGTCCATTCTATTTTGTTTTGTATGTGAAGCTTTCAATACATGTAATCACCTTATTTTAAAGGACTAGGCAATGAATTTCTTTCTCTTACTTTGATCATTTTCCCTGATCCTTACCCTTTAATCAAGCAATTCAAGTCACCACAACATTAGAAACACTTTTCCACTTTGGTGGAAATTAAAATGGCTAAACTCCTGCTTTATCCGACTCCACTTACACCAACTTCACTTTCTCGGACCCACTAATTTCACTTACTCTGATCAACTTCACTTACTCGGACCAACTAATTTCACTTACTCTGATCAACTTCACTTACTCTGACCAACTAATTTCACTTACTCTGACCAACTAATTTCACCTACTCTGATCAACTTCACTTTTTACCAATCCTGCAGTTACTCTAAGAATTTCATAAAATACTGTAGATATAGGCTAATCAACGGGCGTCTTAAATTGATCTTGAATAAATGCCAATTTTATCATGGACATCTATATGAAAACTTCATGGACTGAGTGGTGCGAGCCATACACTTGGGGCATCTATGGTACGTTGATCTCCATCTGGGCTCTGAGCCCTCGCTATGCAGAGCAAGTTTAGGGATGGCCCTCCTTCCTACGGGTCCCGCAGATGCGTAATCTACACCCCTTGGGTTCCAAGTTTTTGTTACCCTGTGTGGGGTGAAGTCAAGTTGCAACTGTGTATACAAGTGTGTTGGTGGGCCGTATGTCAAGAAGTCAGAGGTGCATGTCCAGTCCTCAAATGTCCCGCAGTCAACTCTTGTCTGAACTACTGTTCCCAACACCTGGATGGCCTGAAGCTTTTGGTAAATGTCTCTAACGGATGGCGAATACCTAAATAGTTTCCTTAATTTTGCCTCGATGTCTGGTGTCTGTCTGGGACAGACTCACTTGATATCATGCCAGTTCAGCACACATATACTATCCCACAAAATTTCACCCAATTCGGTAGATGTGTGGCCGACTATTGCATTCCACCAATGGGTCACAAGGTCACCTTTTCTTAGGTGTTTCAATTTAGGAGTTCCCCTTTTAAATTGGTATTGCATTCAATACAATGATGACATAATGTTTTATTATGTTTTGATGTAAGTTATTATTTTGCCACAGTAACACTTATTTCTAATTATCAAACTTCAGACTCCAGACATGGAGAAGAAAATCTCACTCGCCATTTCACCTGTCAGCTCATTCACTCTCTAATCTGAGTGATCCATTCAACCCTCCACCTCAGGAGCGTTTCCCCCGAAATCTAGTTATTTTCTGTCACAAATCTCCACTGCTGTCTCTTGATTTTTCCCTATTACTGGAGCTTGTACTTTTAATCGCTCTCTCTATAGTTTACCACAAACTCCTTTTCCAGCCTTTAGCGGAACAACCACTATTCTGCTTTACTTTGCGTTTTTTTTTTTTTGACAAAACTGCTTCTTTCTCTCATCACACAGTACTTTCCACAGGCAGGAATCGTACCCGCAGCTCTCTTTTGCTGAGGAATGCCAACCAGATAACCTCCGCTGTAGTTTCTCATAAACTAATTTATGCATAATGTTTCCGTATTTTTTCACCCGTTCACCAAAAAGCCTTTCATATTATGCTGCAAAATTTCTATTTAAATCCATCTCAATATACACGCGACCACTTTTGTACTTCACTGAGATTTAAGGTGCTTTTCTGCTCTTAACACTGCACTTCTCTGTCCTGGTCTTTTACTCTGGGCAGATCTGCTCTGCACCTGGGAGCAAAGATAAATCCTTATCAATGGCAAACACTCTATTGTTTGCACAGAAGGGAAATTCCTCATTTACAGTCAGCACTCCACATTAACACTAACTACACAAATTACAAAGCATAGAAGTAGATGATATTAACTTCATTATTTACATAGCGCTATTTTATTTACAGTTTCAACTGGTTCTGATCAAATAAGCTTTTTCACACTTTGGGGTCACATTAGAGTTTTGTTATTGTGCACGTACAAATTATGATACAAATTTCAGATGAACGCGTTTTACTTTATTTTTCTTTTTAGCTGACCCTTCACTGGTAAAGTTACTACAGTTACCCATAAAATCCCATTGCCAGTATCAGTATTATGAATATTGGTTGCAGTCCACCGGTCAAAATCGATTCCCTCTCTACCTCATACGTCTGCAGAGTGGGAATCTCAGAAGTCCAGCATTGCGTCGACCAATATTCTTCTGCGTTGTGTGAGAGAACACAAAAACCCACAGTTCTGCAAATTGGAGGTTCACACTAACTGCCTACAAACCTCGGGACTGTGCAAACAGCCCTCCAGTCAGTCGGTTCCTCAAATAGCGAGTGTCACTCAAGACACAAGGCCCTTTAGTTTGGGTATTTTAAGGTGTATGACCTTATATTCCTCTCTCTCTCTCTCTTTTTTTTTTTTTCCCTCCTTATGTCATACCCTCGTGTGTATTTATCCCCGGCGGTTTGAATCCGTTAATAGGAGTACTAAACTGGTTAAATCCACGTCCGTCCAATAGACTCAATTCAGCCCGTTTATTCCTACCTCGACTTCAACAGCACCCGCACGTGTAAATTAAAATACCCTGTGCGTATTTATCCTTGGCGGTTTGAAGCTAGTTCAACAGCGCCCGCACTTATCCCTCACCTGAGACTTTCTTTATCGACTAGTCGTTTTAAGACGTTGATTTCTGGAATGTACACTTTCACAATACTCTGTGTCTGCTACTCAAATCATACAGAAGTGTAATAATATAATTTTGCACCTTTCTGTTAAACATCAAACACTTCGTAATCTATCCTACGCAGATTGTATTTAAAAAGGTTCCGCTTACCTCTCTCTTATGACCGGTCGTGAAGTGTCTGGCCATTGTCGTCAAGGTTGGAATGTAGTTTCAGAAGCTTTCTGGGTACGTTCCCCGTCTCCCCCTCCACGCTGGGGTCACCGATTTTGTGGGCTTTTTCACCTTTTGTCAAGTCTGATTTTACTTGTTCAAGGGAGAGAGTGACTAGAAATAAGAGAATTGTAGACCAAATGTCGAAAAGAGTTGTTTATAGCAGAGTAAAAGAGTAAAAAATTACAAACTGTAACAAGAGGGATGTTCTTAGCCACAGTTTGGAGAGCGCTCTGCGGACATTAGTTCTTATAGTCCACAGTCCTGTAGCTGAACATCAATTGGCTGTAGATCTGTCTGTAACCGCAGTCTAATCAGCTCCCGCCTTTCTACATAGTATTGTCCAGTCTACTTTTGACAGGTCACAGAAAGGCGGTTACGGGATACCCGATGCCACTTTGGACTGCTCCTTGGACGTTTTCTTTTGGCAGGGCGCCAGCATTTCTGTCCCACTCTGTACCTTGCTCCTCCTGTACAGCTTCTCTCATCCACTCTCACACATTCTGGGTAAATAGGTTAATAAGCTTTGGGGTATTGACATAGAAGATGTTTTAAGCAGTATAAGATAATAGTGATAATACAAAAGATGTTTTGATGATAATTCAGATGATAAGAATACAAAAGATGTATTATTCCACACAACATATAATCATACATTAAGGTATGATCTACCAAACTGGTTAGCCTGGGGTAAATTTACTGTGCAATTTTTTAATCAACGCTTTGTGAATATGTATGGCATGTCAATAGCCATTTCGGTTCTGTCAAATTTGATTGGCAATTTATGAAAAGTTACCAAAGGTCTGTAAAAATTGACACCATAGTATCATAGAACAATGTGTGCTCTACCAATGTGGTGAGGCTGGGGACATTTACTGTGTAAATTTTGAATGAACCCTTTGTGAATATGCAAGGCATGTCAATAGCTATTTTGGTTAAGTCAACATTGATTGAGAATTTATGAAAAATTAACAAAGGTCTGTCTAAACTGAGACCATATCATCATAGATCAAGGTAAGATCTACCGAACAGGTAAGTCTGGAGACATTTTAATGCATCATTTTGGAATTAACCCCTTGTGAATGTAAGGCATGTAAATAGCTATCGTGTTTCTGTCAATTGGTAAGCCTGGGGTAATTTTACTGTGTAATTTTTGAATTAACCCTGTGTGAATATGTAAGGCATGTTAATAGCTATTTTGGTCGTCAAATTTGATTTGGCAATTCATGAAAAATTCTTGAAGGTCTGTCTAAACTGACACCGTATTATCATAGATCAAGGTATGATCTACCAAACTGGTAAGTCTGGGGACATTTTACCGTGCAATTTTTGAATTAGCCCTTTGTGAATATGTATCGTATGTCAATAGCTGTTTTGGTTCTGTGAAATTTCATGGACAATTTATGAAATATCCATGGAGTGTCTAATCTAGCAACATTTTGTCATAGATCAAGGTAATATCTATCACAAGGGTGAGTCAGGAGAAAATTGGCTGTATAGTTCTTGAGTTAACCATTTCTGAGCTTATAATGCATATAAATGCTCATTTTAGGCATGTCAAATTTGATTGACCGTGTTGTTTTTCATGATACTTTTGTACACTTCTATAAATATCACATTCACTTATGTCAAATTTGACTGACAGTTTATGAAACATTTTCAAAAGTCTGTCTAAACTGACAGGATATTATCATAGATCATGGCATTATCCATCAAAACGATGAGTCTGGAGTAACTGTGTACTGTGCATTTTTGAGTCGCAGTCAAAGCATCTACTTCTGTCGCCTGCCACTGGTCCACTGACTGACACCGATTGATACCGGTCTGAAGGGGGGAAAAAAAACCGATACAATTCGCACGCTCAGTCCCACGGTTGTGGGCCGGACTCACTCTGATTCCGTTGACTGACTGTGAGCTCCAGTGTCACAGCCTGTAGGCGGCCCAGTTCTGGAACGGAGGCGTAATACCGGTCTGTCTGTAGCACGGATTTGCCGGTTTGGAGGCAGATCCGATCCACAGTCACTTGCTGTCTGGGACAGTATTAATTCTAGCGTCAACTCATTCACTGACATTCACGACTGAAGTGGTCAGAGTGCGCCACAGCGAGTTAATTAGACAGAATCCTGTTTGTATAGCGAACCGCATCAATAAACACTGAATTGCACTTTGTTTATGATCAAGCTTAACGTTATAACAGATAGGAAGGCTGTTACCTTCAGTAATTTCCAAAATAGCCGGTCACTTTGTTAAGAGCTGAGGAGATTAAGCGAAGCCTATCGGTAGCCTAATGTCGCTCCCATAAAAATAAAATTAATTAATTAATTAATAGCCTAAATAAACCGTTCCCTTATCATTATGCCGCTAATCTCTCCGCAGCATAACGATGACGTAGCCTACGTCTTAATAAAACATAATTATATACACATACAGTAGCTAAAACTCGCGTATTACGGATTCAATTGGACCAGCTGATTTTGTGCGTTATAAGCGAAATACGCTTGATGCACAAAACAGACAAAATTCGTTGTAGGCCTACTCATAAAACAGATTATATTCGCTTTATGCGCATAACAGATTATCCGTTGCATACATTTATGAATTGAATTTATACGTTTGCTTTGTGTATAAAGATCGGAACAACTTCATTCTGAGTGCACATACCTACCTGCTTGTCTTCATTTAGTCCGTCTTTGCCTGACACAATGCATAACCGGCTGATAGGGTACTACTGCGCGTTGCTCCAACTGTGATCAATTATGAAGACAAAAAAATAAAAAAAACTAGCGTTTAAATGAAACCGCGCCAGTTTCAGTTTCTGCAAACACACCGTTATAAACTTGCACATTTTTGCCAGTTATTTTAATTGTCATTTTACAATAAATTTACAACAGAGTTCCGTCCATATTAAGTGTAAACCACGGAAAATTGCACGGAGGACTCCACTTTCAGTTAAAATAACAAGGAGACAATGCATTAATTCAACTGTTAAATTCAGTCAGTTTATAACGGCACAAGAAAGCCGAACTTCATTACATTGCTCTGTATCAACTGCTATGTGCATGGTGCAAAACAGCTTGTGTGGAATACGCAAGTGCATTTCAATAGAAATCAAAGATTTTTTTTTTTTTTTTGCTCCATTGTTTTGCGCAATCAGGAAAATGTTCGCCCATTTTTTGATTTGCTAACCTCTGCGCAAACTGAAGATCGTTCACTCCAATTTTTGAGGGCTCCCACTGAGATATCTGGAGGAAACTTTGCTGAAAGCTCCTGTTAACCCTTTCTACCAAAACGAAACACAATTCTGACACCAAGCTACTAAATGAGTTCATACCAAATACACACTAATCGTGTAAGCGTTATGTGGAGCAAGCGAATCGATAACTTCTGCCGGAAATTGAAATCGGACCTCCGCTTCTTTTTCGGCTTTTTATTAGACAGAACAATTTTCGAAGGTGGATGAAATTCCACCACAGCAATGCAGAGAAATCTTTTGTTATACCAGACACGTTATAGTGCGTTTCGCGATTGTTTTTACTGTGGTAGGATCCAAGAGCTAGCCCACACCATATGCCAAAGTACTCGGCTGACCCCGTTCATGGATAAGTAAAACGATTCACAGCAGCAGTAAACAAACCCAAACACGTAACCTGGTCTAACTGCAGCCTTATCAGCCCAACTTTGCAGACACGTACAATGCGTCTTTGGTTAGCTTCAAATGTAGCGGCTACAGTCTGGAAACGTTAAGATGAAACTACCATCTTGATGCTAACCAAAGCAACACAAGCATACCAATCTGAGTAACTGCATATAAGTTAACTAGGAGCATTTTTTAAGTAGCACGGAATGCAGACTAACATGTGGTAGTAAACGAGTGGTTGTCATAAACACAGACAAATGTTACTCTGCAATACAGGTTTTACAGACAGTAAGTTCTGTTACCGTGAATAGTTGTACCAAGCATCCAAACAACAAAAAGTACAATAAGTTGGCTTCAGATGAGGTAAATGTTCACACACGTTCTGTTGAATGTCACCTTGATATTATTTACTCTGGCTCATTTAGGACACGAACATTAGCAACAGTAACTTGGCTATGTTAGCCGCAGTGCTACAGCCACATTCAACAGGATATCACGTGAGGCAGGCTTATGCAGTAAAGCAACACAAAATGGTAAAACTTAGTGTTTCTGCATCTGTGAGTCACGGACAGTTGGTACCGATGCAGGCTTTATCTTCAGTTTTTTCAAAGTCTGCGATTGAGGACAGTTGTTAGTGCTAACTTTCATTAGCGGTCCCGCTAGCCACCCATAACACGTTAGCTTCACTTACATTATTTGCTGATATGTTGTTACTTACAGCTCGTGGCTCCGAGCGCTTGATCGATGCAACTGCTCCAGGTTTGAGAAGCAGCTGAGAGGTGAAATGCAGAGCACAAACCGCTAACATTCCCTTTGAGTGTGGCTGTTTGCCGCCAGTAAACAAAAAAGCTCCCTACTGATTTCTGGTGGCATCGTCTTTTGGAGGAGAAAATAGTTGCGCATTTCTTCGCATCCAAAAAACACGTACCAACAGCTTTGGGAGACATACTGGTAAATCTACATGTTAGATGATTTGGGCTCATTTGTGTCTAATGGTATAAATTCCGGGGTGGGCAGGTCCAGCACCGTGATTGGCTCTGGCCAGGTCGGTCCTGATTGATCGCAACAACCTGATGTCAGGTTTAGCTCAGATCTCGTGAAGATCTCGGGCTGAGCTATTTTGAGAGGAAATCACGTTCTCGGATTAATGCAAAACTCCTGTATCTTATATTTAGAAACTTTGCAGAGGTTGAGTATGGACATCCAACATTATAACATTACTTGTATGTATTTGTTGGAAAACAGGATTTTTAGCAGTCAGCAATATGAGGTGAGCTAGACAGTTTGATCAATGAGTGATGAATGTGTATTAGGAGATAGAGTGCATCAGGTCCGGCAGGACATATCGCCTATTTGTGACTTCCAGCTGGGATCTCAGTTTGTCTTCAGTTCCGACAGGACACGATATGCACAAGCACCTTTTAGTTGGAGGTTCCGTATGCCCATATATGGAGCTCACTTCTGACGGTTGGGAATCTATTGAACCAATTAACTTGAGTGGTTCAGGAGAGGCCCAAATGTTGAGTATTCCTTTTTATCAATGTGTAAACCAATCAGCAACAACTTCTGATAACACTGAAGAAATCATATGCAAATGTCTGCACTTTAACATGTATGAAGTTTCTCATGAAATCAAGGAATTTTAGAACTCTGCATCGCACTGTTATTCCCACGGCCGACTGGAATCAACTTTTTCCTGCTTTTGCTGCGAACATCGGAGTCTGCTTCTTCATCTGGACAACGGACTTGGTTTTTTATTAATTTACCAACATATTAAAAGAAGAATTGGCATAATAGGGGACCTTTAAAGTTACCCTCGCAACCAGTGGTAGCAAAGTAAATAAACACGATTGCAATGATTAGAAGGTATGATTAGGAAAGTTTGTTTCATGTCAAATAACTTGGCTAGCGACATACATAAACACAGAACTAGTTAAGCAGTGTAGTGTTTCATGCTGCACACATGACAGTAGCCACTCTGAATTTCTTCTCTTTGTTAGTTACACAATGCATTATTATTGGGTGTGTGTATTGTGCTGTATGTGTCAAAATAAATAAACTATTGGAGCAAAACTCTGATCCTTCTCACGTTTTTGTGAATGGACGAAAAGCCATCCAAACTGTTAACACACCAGAAAACGTGGCGAGTTGTATGCTGCATTTTGGTCAACGGCTACAATAACCAGCAATCTGCGGTGACCATTTTACTTGCATTCCATTCATTTTTCCGGGAGTTTGCCTCTTGTTTCCTTGACTGTCTTTGGTACACATATATTCTTGTTGCTCAGGTGAAATACATGTTCCTCAACCGTTTAGCTAGCACCAGCCAGAGTAAAGGCCACTAGGTATAATTGCGTTTTTTATACCATAAAATATGGTGCCAAGTTGAGGAACTATTTATCGTTCAAACTTTGAGGACACCGCATGGTAACTGCTAAGCCATTTTATGATAAAAATGACTGCAAAAGTATCATTTAAAATTGTGCCATAAGTCTAAGCCTGACCATGCAGTCTCAATGGTTCAATAGCATAGAATTGTTCAAATTTGTCATAAAATCAGGGTTCTTCTTAAGAGCCGGTAAGCAGTTATTTTTACCGGCTGTTGACTGAAATGTTACCAGTTATTTCACTGAAATTCCAAAATAATTATCCAAAGAATGTTGTTCAAATGTGAAAACCCATTGCATTCAATTGCTTGTCGTCTTCTAATCAGTGTTGTGATGATGCCAATCATATGTTATCACTTTGAAAATACATCATGCTTGTTTTCACCAATTCATCCCTCGCCCACTGATCTGTATACAATTACTGCATTGCTGATGATGTCATAATTTTGAGGTAACCATGCTGCTGAATTGGTATTGGCATGATCGTTTTCATACATCATCTCATACTGGGGGAAATATCCCTTCACAGACACAGAAAATATTTTTAAAAAAAAAGAGAGAAATATTGTTTTCTTCATTTTAGAAAACTAGGTGTTGCATGCAAACATGTACAACGTATGTAAATCCAAAAGGATGTCTTGTGTTGAATTTCCATTTCTCAGAGACAGTTTTAGAGGTCCAAGCTATCACTGAATAGCTAAGCTAGGATGTTAATCATAGGAAGCAAATGGGTTCGGCAAAGATCGTGTTGTGTCAACTTTGCTTAGCACAATAGAGCAGCCGTTCACGTCAGATGAGAGGTGAGAGATGTGTCATGGAGAGGCAGCATGCTAAAAGTGGTTAGTATTTGCTACAGATGGTTATCATTTAGAGCTACATCAGCAGTTATTGGTAACCATGCAGAATTGAACTACTCAGTTAAGTGGGTGATATGATAACATTAGTCTTGTTTGTGCTGGCTAAAATTGGCCTTTATGATTTGGCCAATCAGTGCCTTATGTCAGCCTTGCGTTAGAGCATCTGTCGGCCTATGGACCGGGTTCGCTTTGTAAACATCAAGATATGTTTCATGAGCGTACGCAAAAAGGGCAAAGTATTGATATTAATCTGTTGCTAGTAGAAAAATGCAATTCATGTATGGCGCAAGGTCACTTTTTTGTGGGGATGCATGATTATAGGGCATAATATGGCGCATCTTTTAACTTTTCATAGGATAATTGTTGAGAAAATCCATGTTATGAAACGTAACTGCGTCTCTCTCATTTATGCTTAATTCTAAAGGATTTTTTATGGTGTCATACCTATCTTAAATTTAGCATGTATCTATGTTACTAAAACTATTGTCGTTATGTAGTAGCTGATAAATTAAAGACTGGTACGATAGCAATCCCATCTCCATTGCCAAGGGACTGTAATTATCTCTTTTTTTTATCATATACATTTCAATCTTGGTCAGTCTTTGTTTTATTCAATCTGTTCAAGTTTTAAAATTTTGTCTGTCATCCCTTGCTGTGCGATATGTCATAACAAATTGGGGTCATAACAAATTGGGGCCATAACAATATGTACAATGCGAGTGTCATTTTGATCGAATCGACAGAAGTGTGTCTAGTGGGGGCGTTGTAACATTGGGTCTCATGGAGATTGGGGTAAAATGGCCTGTGGAACCTAAATGGTTGCAGATAGAGGTTGTTTGTACCATCGACACATCAGAAGTCATACATGACCTAAATTTTGACTGTGTTAAAGTTGACCAACCTTGAAAGGTCAAAATGTTACAATTTTCAAAGTCTTTTTGGCTTGAAAATATTGAAGATTGAGAACAAATATTTTCTCTTAAACTTTTAATAAAAGAGTTTCTATTATCACTAGGGGTAAATGCATTGTCAAAGACATCATGACACACATCAACTCCGACGTGCACAGGTACGTAGCACGTGCGAGCGTACTTTAAGCTAAAACCATGTTTTCTCGTGTTCCTAGTCACGTGATCATATGAGAGATATGCAACTGAGCTCACATTAGCACGTTAGAGTGACGTCTCAGAAAAACAAGTTTTTACAGTTAAAGGCTAGGTAGGCAGAAACCTAGAAAAAAGGTTTGAATTGAGTCCACACGGTTCTCATCCCATCAGCTGTGACCATAGATATATATAGAACACTAGATTGCTGATAGGGTATGCTCAAGTGAAGCATCTGTTCTCCGAGCCTTTACACCCGGAAGTAAAATTTGCCCATAGACTCCCATTCATTTTCGCCTACTTTAAAATGACATTTTCAAAAACACTTGCGTGCGAGTCTGTGTTATTTTGGTATTGCTGTGCTGAGCAACATTTTGTCTCCCCAAATGTGCTTTTCGGAGGACGGAAAGCGGCACACTTACTAAAGGGAAGATCGAAATGTGACTCGATGTCAATGTTAAAGTGCAGCAGAGAAGTGACTTTAACGCGACCCAGGCTTTCACCTCTGATAAGATAATTGCTTGGTAGTTATCGCCGTCATGAGAAATGTCGTTTGAATATCCGTATACGTTATCAAATTACACTCTGGTTTCCTCACTTCATTGTACCCTGGTTGACTATTTGACATCAACCGAATTGTTTATATTGAATCATATGGCTAATGTTGATAAAAGGAAGCGCTAGTGAAGCCTTTCTCCCCTCCTTGTCTTTTGGAGCTCTGTATAAAACAGACAAAGCGACTTGTCCACTGTTTTAAATATTATGCGGGTAAGAAGTATTGTCGTTGAATGTCAAGTACAAGTAGCTAGCTAGCTTGCTAGCCACATTTTAAATTTTATTTACCACTAAGTCAATGCAGTCCCCGCGATGCCAAGGTAGCTCGCTGGTGACCGATATCAATCGCTAGCGTTCGCTTTTAGTCAGCGGTCTGTTCAAGTCAATGGGACGGCTAATTAGCTAGCTAGCACGAAACGCGATTTTTTTCTATTAAAGTGACAACTTTGCATTTATACTTTAACTTTCGCATGAAATGTTTACAGCTCTTCAAATAAATATTGCTACAAAAGGCAGTCGCACATCTCAGCATTTTCTTGCTTCTGTAGACTTATTTGAAATTGGCCTCATAGGAAACCATTCATTTTTATGAAAAAGTTGGATGTATCAATATGGTGGCCGGGTGCTTCACTTTGGATAATGTAAATTTGATGACATCAGCAATCTAGTGTTCTAAATATATATATCTATGGCTCTGACCCAAGCTCCTCCGACCAGACACGCATCTGATGCACGCGCTGACAATGCCTTATCGGTGGCCGCCGTCAGCTGGCTATTTACATGGTAAATCGCACACACACAACCTAACCTCCATCACAGCAACTGTAGTTAGAGGAAAAAGAATTTAGCCGTTTACCTGTCCAACAGAAGTACAGCGAGCTCCGAGTCCAACTTGAAACCAATGCTATCCCGAACTTCTCTCCATCTTCGAAATGCAACGCCGATACTAACACGCGTTTTATTGCATTTATTGTCAAACTCTCTTTTAGACTCCCTTTTTGCCGAATCCGTTTTCCTCTTTTTGGGTTGTTTTGCACTGAACGCGGGTGTTTCCAAACGTGGAATGGCAACTTTTCCTGTCCGGTCGTCCGCCATTGCTGCAGAGTGGTTTCCGCATCAGCTGTAGTAGAACAGCCAATCGCTGTTTGGCTCGCTCAAAGCTCTATAAGCTGCTCTGTGATTGGTCAAAATCTACCGTCACGGGTAGATTCTTTGCAGGCTGAAAACAGAGCCTAGGGGAGACATAGAGGTCTGATCTTTTTTCACATCATTTCCTTTACATTATCCCCAAGGTTATTATGTAAATTTTTGCCTAAAACGGTCAAAAGAAAGCTGCCTACCTAGCCTTTAATTATTAGTTGATTTTCAATGCCATGGCTGTCAAACATTCAGGTGAACGTGCCATTGGCATGCTGAATACGGAAATGTCCGTCACTGATGGTTTAAGGGTTATGGGATGCAGTCGAAGGACTATCCGTGATCTTCGGACACGTCTCCAACAAACTGGCACCACAGCTGACTGACCTCGTTCTGGTAGCCCACGTGTGACGTCAAAAGCAGAAGACCGACAAATTGTCTTACATCATTTGCATAATCGATTTTTCACTGCAACATCCACTAGGAATGAATTGTTTAGAGGTTGTGTGACCGCCCAAACCATACGTAATCGCCTGCGCACTGCTCTTATTCAAGTTGCACTTATCATTTTTACTCTTGGACATTTCCGTAGCATTTTCGGTGGAACTGGTTACATTATGGACATTATTTTTCTGATAAATAATCTTTAATGAGTACAGAATTCAATGAAATCATTATTTAAAACATTGTTTCTTGTATGTTCAACTTATCGACCTCCAATCAAGTGTGAAGTTTTTATTTTGGCTGAGTATATGTGTTCAACATTTATAGGAAGTCATATATGAACTTTCATTTCCTCTGCCAAGCCACTGAAGGGATCAAGGTGAAATGTGTTGGCGGTATGTGGATGGACAGATAATTAATTGTTCGACGGGTGTTAATGCGTCCATAGGTGGCGCTATAGCAAACAAATAGTCATATCTCCTAAATAAATTTTCTTATCAAATTGAAATTTTGCATGCCTGATGTTATTTATTGTTGGTGTGAAAATCTATAAGAAAAATTGATGAATGAAACAATATGGCCAACATCAGCCAATCAAATTTCGATTGCCCTTAGGGCCGGTTCATACTCAACGTAAGGTACGCGAGCGTGTACACAAGGCAACGCATTGAGCAACGCAAGGTGTCCATCTTGCGCCCTTGCGTAGCAAAGTGTGTCGTCCAAATTTTTGTAACGCGAAGCGTCGACGCGTGTATTTCCGTGGGATTCCAATAGGGGAGATAAAGCAAATAATGCACCATATGATGTCTTCAACACACCAAAAAGAGGAAAGAAGGAGGAGGAGACGGAGAGGACTTTGCTACCCCCCATTGTATGAGCAGTGTACTGCTTTTTAACGAGGCACTAGCGCAGCAAGGGACGCGCGTTGAGGCTTCTCAGTGAACGGAATGGAACGGACCTGTGGTCGCGTTCCCTTGCGTCCCTTGCGTTGAGTATGAACTTATACTCACTTTAGCGGTCACTTGTCATCATCAAACTTTATTTTGTTGTTTAAGATGCGGAAAAGAATCATTTTTATTAAAATTACTTTGATTGGCCATAGGGCGGTGCTAAAAAAAGAGGTACAATATGACTTGGGCAATAACTTCTAAACCATAGGTTGTAGATACAGAATTCTTTTTTTTTAGATTCTGTGGGTCAAGACCAATCAATCCATACAAGCCACACCCTTTTTTTTTTGCATTTGCTGGCTTGCTACCATTTTGAATTGTTTATGAAACTTTTAAAGGTGCACTATGCAAGTTTGTGTACTTTCTGCTCGATTATATTTTTGTCTCAATTCGCAGACATCTCTCCATGATCCACTAGCTGCCTGTCCCTTAATTTACTGTAAAAAAAAAAAAACCAGCGCTCTGGAGACTACTTACTCAAACAATCGTCGCATTAGCACAATCCCTCAATAACACATTGTTCCATCAATATAAATATCAAATTTAATTGGCCAGCCCTGCTAAAATCACTCTGTTTGAACAAACCAATGACAGTAACATAACATTTATGCTAAATAGTCTGACATACGCCAAATGCAGTTAGCATGACAGGAGATTTCTGATCTAATTGCATTGGCTATATTTTCCTTAATGTTAGCAAACGTTAGCTTCCATTCATCCTCTTACAAGCAGCAGTAAGGTCAAGCAATTACATGAAGGCAGCTAGCCATAATTTAGCCAGGATATTACCAGTAACTAACGCTAAGGTCAGGACACGCTGGTCCATTTATATTACCTTTTCAAACGTCACCTCTGTCAAAAGACAACGATAGCTAAGCTATGGTTATCGTTACCTACTCTACAGCGTGAGTGAGCTAACTGTGGCAGCACCAATGCTTTTTATCAATGGGAAGGAGCAAACTGAAGCACCTAGCTGGCCAGCTACCTTGTTAAAAAAAAACCTCATTTTGACTATTCCATTACCCAGCAAAAATAAACCCACGTTAAATTATACACATTTAAGTTGCTAACATACCCTTACAACACTTGACTCAGTAAGCGCTACCCATTATTTCAGCTGGCATTTAACTGATGCTTATGCAAAGTTAGCTAGCTAAAAAAATGACGGCAAACTACAGTTTTGTCAAATTCGATCTGATGCATACATAATGCAACCTTTGTTTACCTTTGCATTACATTTTCCGTAAAATGATGTAATGTAGACTATTAAAATATAAAATACTTAAATATTTGTCGGGTAACTTCCCGTTGCTGATTTTTCTTCATTGGGGGAGCTCCGAGTGTGAAACGCGCGAAGAACAGGCACATACCTCTGTCTATGACAATAGCAGGGTTAGACCAAATTACCCAATATTTCAGAAAACAATCCATAAAAACCCAACTCAAGCAATCCTATGGTTGAGAATAAAAAATCAACTTTTTTTTTGTGCGCAGTAACAAAATGCCAGCACTCACATATTTCAGGGTGAGCGGAAATTATTATTATTATTATTATTATTATTATTGTCGTTGTTGTTGTTATTTTACTATTATTACTATTTGGGTTCCCCCCGACTCCCATACATTAAATCACCATCAACAGTTCTTACTTAAGCATATTATTTGTACATTAATTAATGTGTTTCCAAGAAATCCTGCTAATTTGGGTGCAAAAGTAGTCAACGTGTGAATTAAGTGAATTAACATCCCTTAACTGATGATGTATTAAGTGCATACTTATCACAAAAAGGAATAATGACTTCATCATTAGTTAATGATGAGCAACAGGAATTCATGATACATCCTGCATTAATTCATGCATTATAATAAGAACTGCAGAATCCACTTGGATGTTGGATTTTCAAGTTTCTTGTTAATTGTGCTCACCTCTAGATAAAAATGCCTGCTGAATAAGCCTTGACGCTTGTGACCTCGGTTTTCTGTTGCCTCTAGGAGAATGCCGCTCTCAGTGATGAGGTGGCCCACCTGGAGGAGAAGTTTGTCAGAGCCAAGGAGGAGCGAAGGTGTGTTGTCCTGCTCATCCCTCGCGTGCATTAGCCCAGGCAGTTGGCTAGTGTAGTAGTCAGTAAACTAGGAATTTCGTTAAAAATAATTAATCATTGATTCGTTAATTTTATGGAAAACCTGACTTGTATCATAGCCAGATACATAAGCAATATCAACTTGAAATTTTGCCATTTGATTCTTTCATTCATGCAAGTCGATATCATATAATCATCATTGCAGTTGCGTCTGCCACCAATCCTTTGCGTGAACATAACTCAAAAACTCAAGATCTTTTATAGATCTTTTTCATATGTTCTTTGCCTTTAGATCCGATTAAGACAGAACTGGTTTGATTTTGGGCTTTGCATTATGGGTATTAATAATAATAAATTAATTTTTACACTTAAGTTTTATCATTTTGCCTAATTAGTAAGCAATATCGGCTTGAAATTTAGTCATTTGATTCTTTCACTCATTATCAATTATAGCAGAATACTACAGCAAAAATATCGATTGATTAACTGACAAGTTTTAAATTAATTAAGTCTTAATTATTAATGTACATCAGTACAAATGTCAAACAGCAAAAATTGAATAAATATGAGATAAATTTCCCCAAAATGCATGTACAGAGATAGACCACTTCATTGGGATTGTTTGTTTTTTTTGGTTTGTTTTCACCCATATGCATAATGTAGTATACTTAAGCTTGTAATAAAATAGCTGACCCTGTATTAGTTTGGAAACTTTCGGGTTACACTGTAGACTGGATTGGTGAATACAGAGGTGTTTTTAAGCAGTGAGCATTGACCACCATTGACAGAGCATAGCAAGCCTAAAGGTTACAGCTGAGCTTGCTTACATTTTGTCTAACCTCTTAATGAGGCCTGAATTAACTTAGTTTGTTGCTTTGTGCTTTGAACAGATGGTAAAACAATTCATTGTGTTCATCATTCCTGGCATGGATAAATGGATCAATGTGATTGTGCAGTTGCGCACTGAATAAAAAGTTAGTTGTAGCCCCTGGACGAAATCGGGTGGGTACTATGACGTGCTCGTCGTCTCTGCCACATCTGCATCCATAGACACTTCCTTGTGGACGCTCTACAGGCTTTAATTTTTGACCGATTCCTTTCATATTTGGTATGGACGTGTTATACTTCAAATATGACATCGATTTTGGTTGCATGGCGACAGTATGGGATGCTACACCATGGTAAACAAGACCCTGTGCCAACTTTTTTGAGACCTGAAGCAGCCATCAAATTTGAAATGAGCTCATTTTGTGGATAAAATTGTGAAATTTCTCAGTTTCAACATTTGCTATGTTATCTCTGTTCCGTTGGCTGGTGTGATTTGAAAGTCATTGCGTTTTGATTTTATTCACAACTTGCACTTTGTCCCAACTATTTTGGAATTGGGGTTGTAAATGCAGGCAAAGGGAATTCACCTTTTTATTATCATTTCTAATTATAAGTCATGTATTGGTCTTGGTCGCTCCGTCGATAAATTGTTTGATTGTTAATCATACTAGCTTATATAAAAACCGCTTATGAGCTCTTACAGGGCAGTCAAGCCGTAAAGGGTGAAGCTTACTGAAGGCCGGGATGAAAGGAAAGAGAACAACTGACGTTACAAAAGAGAATAACTGATGCCACAAGCACTGGCGTTTGATTGGATAATGCGTTTGAAATACACACTCACCCACTGTATAGGGCACTATGTAGTGAATGTTCTACATTGAAAACAATATAGTGAGTGAGTGAGCGAGTGCACAAGTGTGCATTCCGAATGCAGCCATAGATTCCCCAGGTAAAAACGTCTGCCTCCTGATATTAACGCCGATTTGAAGACTTGCCGGTTTTAAAATGTGTGTGGATTATTCTCAAATAAAAATTTATGAAACTTCACGTTTTCGACTCTTCAAGGATTCTACTTCCCTCTGAAATATACTTTGCCGAGGCGTGGTCTCCTCCTTTAAAGATTTGGCCTACGAGAGGAGGAAACGGCTTAAATGAAAGAAGACACTTGTAGCATATAGAATTCCATCACATTTTCTTCGAATTGCTCCAAACAAAAAAAATCTCCTTGTAAATTCAGCAATGAAATTATGAAAAAAAAAAATACAATACTGAGAATTGCAAAATGGTTTGGAGTTAAAACAATTCATTTCTGGGATCATAACACTTGACCCCAAGTGTGATTCATCTGACAATGATGTTCAAAATTATCTACTCTTTATGAACTAAATAAGACAGCTCTCCAGGTGGCTCCCCACGCTGTCAGACCCCTGAAATATTGATTGTTTTATGATTTGACAGTGTGCAATTTTAACACAAATCAACTTTTGACGAATGAAGTTCAAATTAATGAATGATTTTCGAGCAAAATTTAATATGAGCTTATCAGTATAGGCGCAGATGGACATCAATGGTCACCCTTAACCTCTCTGAACAAAAAACGTACCTTGTCTCCATGATAAAGTTTAGAATTTAGTCCATTTCTCTTCAGAGCCCAATCAACTGGCTAACGTGCTTATTAGTCCCCTACCGGAAACGGAGGGGACTATAGGATTGCACTCCATCTGTCTGTCAGTCCGTCCGTCCGCATTCGTGTCTGCTCCATAACTTCGATACCGTATGACCTAGCAACATCAAAGTTGGAGTGTGGATGCATCTTGGGGAGAGGGTGTGTCATGTACCCTATTCAGGTCACTTTGACCTGCTTTTTAGGAAATATAATATGCATACACCAGTAGGGGACTATTCGCCGATAGGCGGTGCTCTTGTTAAAGGAACTTCTTATTTTGCGGTCAGAACGTTCATCCTCCAATGGAAAGCTAGCAGCTCTGAGGACCCGAAGCAAAAAGGAGGCTTGTAGCTATAAACGATTTCCACGCCCAAGTGGAAAGGAGCAAGTATAACTTAATGAAACAGAAATATCTGAAATATACCTTATTTTAACTAAACAGACATTCCACTATCAAGAAGCAGGCAATATGCTACCCGAGATTTAATAGAATCGGTGCAATAAACGTAGCAGGGAATTTATTGAAGTCTTTGAGCTGTTTGTATTTTAAGCAAGTGAATACCTAACCATTCTGTTTATTCGAATATGGTATAAATATTATATTTCATCCCCACATTGAGCAAAAATGCCACCATTTTAGTATTTTTAGCAAAAGCTAACGGTTACTCTTATTAACCAACATGGCAAACAAGCACTGTGATCGTCATAGCAATGGTAAACTTAAAATTAAAAAACAGCTGAAAAACAGCTAGCTAGCTGGCCATTAGTAATATATACTCTATTGTTCTTCAAAATCTCAAAAAAAGACTCTTCATCATATAATTCCTCCTCCAGACAAACACAGCAATCTGCTACAAGGTACCCTCCAGTCCTGTTCCATTCGTAAGAACTCCTGCTGACCACATCGGTACAATACTCGAAAATCAATTGTTTAGTAATTAGCCATAATGCAAATCTTCCGTCTTCGCCATTCGCTATGAGTTTTGCAACCAATGACCGGCGGCACCGATAAACAGCGCTTGTACTGCTATTTTGACAAGTGGAGGTCCATGCAACGGAAGTCTTAAACCCCCCCCCACCTCCAGAGAAAGCGCACTGAACTTATGTTGCCACAAACACCTGTTATGTGAACTCGCTACGTTACTTTAGAAATTTGATGAGCTTTATTTTCAGTTTAACATTGCTCATTCTCCTCCTACCATCAATTTATAACCGAGTTTCAAATTAAGTTACCACCCTGACCCGACTGCCAGCTCCATTCAGTACATTTATGTTAACTGACAATAAAAAGGTGAGAGATTATGGATTATGATGGGTAATAAGTTTGTGGATTCAAGCCATCAAGTCAACAATGAAGTGTGACAACACATCTAATTTATCATATTCTGTCTCGGGCACAAACTGCTGGAGTGATCATCCATAAAATATAGCTATGCTCTAACATCACAGAGCCTAATGTAATGAAAGCTAATGTTAATGCTGGAGTATGCGATTTTTCAAAAAAATCACTTTTTGTCATATTTGTTAAAACTGTTGCTATGACCTGACAGTGGGATGTGAGTCAGATGATCTTTGAGAATATCAGAGTCATCTGGCTCTATCTATTGCTTCTAATTTCTTCTGCAAGATTTCACTGCGACAGGGACAAAATAACCAATCAGAGCCAGGAAGAGTGACTGACGATGACAGTCATTTCTTGTGCACACGCAATTCAATCAGCTGTGTAGCCTAGTTGTGGGTGTTTCTTTACAGCTGGACAAACGCTAGCCGGCATAAGCACTGCTATTTCTCACGGACTACCTTATTTGTGAGTTCAAACTTGAAGTTCAGAACGGGAGTATAAATTTCCAAGAACGCGAAGACACGGTAAGCTGAATTTGCAGTTTGAGACAGTTGCGTTCTTGTCTACTTAGCATTCCAGCATGAGAATTTTTTTGTTCACCTTTCTCACTATGTTAATATGGTTAAAAATAAACAGTTATGTGCTTTTTCCTTGGTGGATGCTGTTGTCGCTGACTGTCACCAGAGAATGCTGTCATATTAGCTGCAAAAACCATAGGGAAAAAGCTGGCTAGACTTGTAGCAGATAGGCGTTGCAAGCTCGGCTCAATAATAACTTTGTCGGGAGTTGTTTGCTAATGCAAGTGGGTGGCTGGTAGATACATCGTAAATCACCACAGATGTATCTGAAATGCCATATAGCTTCATATGCAAGACGTCAATGGTTACATTAAGACTACATTGAGAGTATCTCATGTTACAAACCTTGTGCTCGTGGCTGACATTCTCTTGTTTCTAGTGCTACAGCTAGCTCAGGGGCTAGCTGTGTTTTATACATAATATGCCGTAACTCTATTTGACCTGAGGCCACATTCATAGGATACTTGTTGAGGGTAAAATGTTATTTTTATTATTTCGCTGGGTTTGCACCTTGCGTTCACACAGCTCTGCTGACGATTCAGACTTACGACACTGCATCCGGGTAACAGGATGTGAGACTTGCGCTCATGCATGTGAATCAGGGGGCTTGGCTTTGGTCAGGGACTTGAGGAGAGGGGGTGGGTTTAGAGGTGAGACTACATTCAAATCTTGCTTGCTGTTCCAAGATTGCATACTCCAGCTTTAATGCTTGGCAAACAGTGATTACTGAAGCTGGCTGTCACTTACGCCAACGTACCTTATAAATTCAGTCAATGTATCGTATTCATATTCATTGTCACATGGGTCAATGACGTGACATTGTCCGAGTGCACTACTTTGATTTAGAATAATTTCAAATGATTTGCTAGAAGCATAATTTTATTCAATAAATCCTGTTTAATTATATCCCCTAGTTTCGAGTATACGAGTTTCGGGATATCATGGTTTCGCGCCACTTCATATTTTTTATATTGCTTTATATTGAAAAAATCTGTTTTTTAACCATATCTCTGGAACAATTACTTACACAGACCTGAAATTTGCCTCATATTGTAGGTTTAGTAAAGGGGAATCTAATACAGGGGGCTTTGAGGAATGGGAGATTTTGGAGATACACCCCTTGCTGTCGGCCCCCAACAGCGTAGGCCTAGTTTGAATATTTTTCCAGTTTATCATGAAATTAATATATACAAAACCCAAAACCAGTGAAGTTGGCACGTTGTGTAAATCGTAAATAAAAACAGAATACAATGATTTGCAAATCCTTTTCTACCTATATTCAATTGAATACACTGCAAAGACAAGTTACTTAATGTTCGAACAGGTAAACTTTGTAATTTTTTGCAAATATTAGCTCATTTGGAATTTGATGCCTGCAACATGTTTCAAAAAAGCTGGCACAAGTGGCAAAAAAGACTGAGAGAGTTGAGGAATGCTCGTCAAACACTTATTTGGAACATCCCACAGGTGATTGGGCTAATTGGGAACAGGTGGGTGCCATGATTGGGTATAAAAGCAACTTCCCTGAAATGCTCAGTCATTCACAAACAAGGATGGGGCGAGGGTCACCACCTAGTGAACAAATGCGTGAGCTGATTGTCAAACAGTTTAAAAACAACATTCCTCAACGAGCTATTGTAAGAAATTTAGGGATTTCATCATCTACGGTCCGTAATATCGTCAAAAGGTTCAGAGAATCTGGAGAAATCACTGCCCGTAAGCGACAAGGCCGAAAACCAACATTGAATGCCCGTGACTTTTGATCCCTCAGGCGGTACTGCATCAAAAACCGACATCAGTTTGTAAAGGACATCACCACATGGGCTCAGGAACACTTCAGAAAACCACTGTCGGTAACTACAGTTCGTCGCCACATCTGCAAGTGCAAGGTAAAACTCTACAATGCAAAGCGAAAGCCATTTATCAACAGCACCCAGAAACGCCGCCGGCTTCGCTGGGCCCAAGCTCATCTAAGATGGACTGATGCAAAGTGGAAAAGTGTTCTGTGGTCTGAGGAGTCCACATTTCAAATTGTTTTTGGAAACTGTGGACGTCGTGTCCTCCGGACCAAAGAGGAAAAGAACCATCCGGACTGTTATAGGCGCAAAGTTCAAAAGCCAGCATCTGTGATGGTATGGGGGTGTATTAGTGCCCAAGGCATGGGCAACTTACACATATGTGAAGGCACCATTAATGCTGAAAGGTACATACAGGTTTTGGAGCAACATATGTTGCCATCCAAGCAACCTCTTTTTCATGGACGCCCCTGCTTATTTCAGCAAGACAATGCCAAGCCACATTCTGCACGTGTTACAACAGCATGGCTCCATAGTAAAAGAGTGCGGGTACTAGATTGGCCTGCCTGTAGTCCAGACCTGTCTCCCATTGAAAATGTGTGGCACATTATGAAGCGTAAAATGCGACAACGGAGACCCTGGACTGTTGAACAACTTAAGCTGTACATCAAGCAAGAATGAGTTCCATCTGAAAAGCTTCAAAAGTTGGTCTCCTCAATTCCCAAACGTTTACTGAATGTCCTTAAAAGGAAAGGCGATGTGACACAGTGGTAAAAAGGCCCCTGTGCCAACTTTTTTGCAAGGTGTTGCTGCCTTTAAATTCTAAGGTAAGGATTATTTGCAAAAAAAATAAAGTTTCTCAGTTTGAATATTAAACATCTTGTCTTGGCAGTGTATTCAATTGAATATAAAGGATTTGCAAATCATTGTATTCTGTTTTTATCTACGATTTACATAACGTGCCAACTTCACTGGTTTTGGGTTTTGTACTATGGGAGCCTAAATGCTTCAAGTGTCTAGACTCAATTGAGCCAAAGTTTTTCTGTCTGTGAAGCTGCAATCTTGAATTATAAAGCCTTAAATCAGGTAACACCTAAAAAGCCAGATTTGGCTTCTGCACAAAGGGGTTAAGCCGCTATCCACCATCTTCAGGCGGTCTTTAGCAACTGGAGAAATACCAAACAATAGGAAACAGGGCAATATTATACCAATATATAAGAAAGGGGATCGTACCGAGCCAGGAAATTACAGGTCAGTCAGTTTAAATTGCATTGCGTGCAAAATATTGGAATCTATCATAAAAGATTAGCTGGACTTATTTCTTGTACGGAACAGAATATTGAGGGATAGCCAACATGGTTTATGCAAGGGAAGGTCATGCCTGACAAACCGTCTGGATTTTTTTGAAGAGGCCACCAGGACTTATGACCAGAGCAGGATTTATGACATCATGTACTTGGATTTTCAGAAAGCATTCGATACAGTACCACATAAGAGGCTAATTTTTAAATTGAGCTCCATTAGAGTTACAGGAGGTATTCTGGAGTGTATTCAAAACTGGTTACAGGAAAGAACACAAAGAGTGGTGGTGAGTGGTATCTCATCTGAGCTAGGTATGGTGGGGAGTGGCGTCCTCCAGGATCAGTGTTGGGACCCCTGCTGTTCTTCATCTACATTAATGACCTTGACAGTAATATTGAGAGCAGATTGGTTAAATTTGCTGATGATACAGTGGGGGAAATAAGTATTTGACCCCTCGCTGATTTTGCAGGTTTGCCCAATTACAAAGAATGCAACGATCTATAATTTTAATATATACATATTTTTATACATATTTTAGTATATACATTCTAACAGTGAGAGAGAGAATCACAAAGAAAATTCCAGAAAATCACATCATATGAATATATAAAAATTGATAACCATCTGATGAGGAAAAATAAGTATTTGACCCCCTACCAAACAGCAAGTATTCTGGGTCCCACAAGCCAGTTAGTCTTTCTTTAAGATGCACCCCCAATCCCAACAAATTTTTTACATCAAATACAACTGCCTCACCTCATTACCTGTATAAAAGACACCTGTCCACTCTAAGGATCGATATATTAGGCCGATATTTTCATTTTTTACTTGAATCGGCAGCGGCCGATTCATGCATGGGTTCGCCGATATATTTTTCCGCGGCATGAATTACAGACAGGCATCCAGGGGCAGCTCTGTGTTGCCGGAAGACCCTGCAGCACATGCAGACGCATTACCTCTCCCCATTGGAAGAGTGGTGAATGCAGTGGCTGCGTGTTTTAAAATTTCAATTAGCCTCTCACTGCTAAACTTAGTTCAAATACTGCCTCCCATTTTGAAATAGGAAACACGAATGCCAAGTAATTTGCAACCAAAATTAACACTGTGCGACCTTCGAATTAAAATAGTCGCACAGACCACCTTTCCCCCAATTAATCGCCTCTTTTCGGGTACATTTGGTAGTCAGAAGGCAAGCCAGCCGGGGCTGCAGGTTAAATAAAGATGAGCGTATGTCTCGGAGCAGTGCATGAATCTACTAGACATACGCAGCCGAGCGCACCCAGTGTGTTCCCTCGAGCTGACAGTAACCATTCTGACCAATCAAAGGGGAGGCTGACGTCCTAAACCTCAGTACTGATTCTAGAATGGTTAATATTAGCCGTCAAACAATCCATTTCGCGGGAATGAGAGTTACTATTGTAGCCATGCACAAGATTTGGACGGAAAATGAAACGAAGAGCAATTGAAGACTTCTTTTCATTTGGTTACCGTTTACGTTAAAGTCGAGTCGGTATCAAAAGTTACTGAAACTGAAAATCATGACGGTGAATCGGAGGTGAAATCAGTTGATTATTTTTGCAAAGAGCTGCATCGAAATGTTGAATGGCTGAGGTTATAAGAAGGTGAAGTGCACCGTGTTCATTGTAAAGATAATGGCCCGAATCTCGCTGGTAACGGCGCGTTATCTACTGAGTCCAAACACTTTAAACGTGAAAGTCCTTCCAAACACGGAGAAAGCACGAAACACAGAAAATACAGTGACGATTGTGCGTAAACGAGTAGATCCGTATCTCTGTTAATAGTTGCAACTTATCAAAATATGCTGCCTTGCGGCTCGGCGTTTGCGCAGCCCTAAAATCTGTCTCGGTTTCTTGGCTCATATCTTCAGTATCCTATCTGCAAAAATCATGAACATTTTTTACAGCTCGTCTTTAGACCAGGAAACGTTTATATATTTGCAAGTACACGCAACGTTTTCCTGAAAATGCAGAAATTAGAGGACAAGTGCGTGTGCGGTGGCGTCTCTGGAAGTGATAACTGGCGGTGTCCGGACTATGCCTTTGCGTCAAGGATTGTTCCTGGCTTGTACTCAGTTATTTTCCGTTATTAACACGTTTTCTAATTTTGACAATAATCCTCTGGCAATCGAAGTTACGGTTTCTCTCTCCGTGAGATCTATTGGCGACTAAATAATGGGGTAAATTCAGATCAGAAAAATTTAGGCCACTCAAAAATAGTTCAACGCTTCATGAATGACAAACTGCTCTCATACGTCTGCGCTACCTTTTCCATTCATCAAGTGATTTAACTGGCGCTTCATGATCGTTTTGTTTAAATAAAATAAAATAAAAGACCATTTGAAACGTCTGTGTGCAATTTTGAATAACGCTGATTTGAATGCATGAAATTACGCTTCCAGATCAATAATAGTCGCCGTACCGAAATGTACCGTACCGCACCGGCGTGCTCTCGGAGTGAATCTATTGCTCAGTCCCTCAAGAAGTTGCATGTCGCGATTGCAACTATTAAAGCAAATTCAACCAACCCACGCACATTTCTCGCGGACCAAATAAATAAATAAAACAATAAAAAAGCCGGGAAAATCCTGGCAGGATTGTTTGTCAATTATGCGAATGATTGCAATCAAGTCAGGGTTAGTAATTAAGGGGAGCTCTGGGCCGCACCAATCTTTAGTCCTAGAGACGCCCCTGGGCGTGTGGCATAGGCTATCTTAAAACAAACCTATCCAACTCATTATAAAGTCTGCTTATGTTATAATAAGCCAACAAATAGCGTAGTTACCGCTGTGGACTGACTCATATTGCAATATTGAGGCGAAAAAAAGGACTTTACGACTTCATGTCAGATCTGCATTTAACCTTAACGCAATTGAAGATTTGATTCCGATCAGTGTGGAGGGTCCTCTGGACATATTTGATGCCTCACACGCAGTGAGGAGATGGATAGAAGGGCAGAGAGCAAGGAGACCCAATTTTAAATCCTGGCCTCCAGATATGGCATAAAGCCAATGTCGTGGATACCTTTGTTAATCAATGAACTCAAGACTCTCTTATTGTTTAATAATTGTCATTTGTTAATGCGGAGTGTCATATTGTAGTGTCTTTAAACATTAAAAAATATATATATTGGTGCTTCTTTGATTTCGGTGTGTGCGCTCCTAAATTTTTGCTCGCGCTTCTAACTCTTTGAACTTAGGAGCGCAGCGCTTCCAAGCAAAAAATTTAATTTCGAGCCCTGCTGTGTGCTCTCTCCCTCAGAGTGGAGTGGCGCAGCCATGTCTGCTATCAGAGAGGTCTTTAGCGAGCAGTAGAAGAACTTAAATGTTTTATATGTAGTACTAATTTGTGTCAGTGTTTTGTGAAAACGTATTTAGAGCCGTTTGCTGCCATTATCAATCCAGCGGTATTGGAGATTTTCAGTCAATGTCTGCTCAGCTGATGTGTGTGTCGGGGGGGGGGTGCGTGTCTCACTGGCGAGCAACAGCCATCACATTGATGGCTGGCTGAAACTTTTCAATAAATGTTTGTCTAACTTGAGACGTGTGATAATTGTTATCATTGTGTCATTTTTTTAATGTAAATTGAGGGAGCAAAAGCGGTATCGGCCACAAATATCGGCCCACGAAAATCGGCAGTCCATAATCGGTTATTGGCTTAGGGTGATGGAAAAAAATCGATATCGGCCTCGGCCCTAAAAAATCCATTTCGGTCGATCCCTAGTCCACTCCCAAACAATCAGATTCCAACATCTCCACCATGGGCAAGACCAAAGAGCTGTCTAAGGACATCAGGGACAAGATTGTTGACCTACACAAGGCTGGGATGGGCTACAAGAGAATCGGAAAGCAACTTTGAGAGAAAAGATCCACTGTCGGTGTAGTTATCAGGAAATGGAAGAAGTTCCACCGCCACGTGAGATGTCCCTGATCATGCGAACGGTGAGGAATCACAAGGGGGGAACTGGTTAATGAACTGAAGGCAGCTGGGACCACAGTTTCAAAAGAAACAGTTGGTAACACACTACGCGGTCATGGATTGGAATCCTGCAGCGCACGCAAGGTCCCCCTGCTCAAGAAGGCACATGTACAGGCTTGCCTGAAGTTCGCCGTTGACCACCTGGATGACTCGGAAGAGGCCTGGAAGAAGGTGATGTGGTCAGATGAGACCGAAATAGAACTTTTTGGGCTCAACTCAACTTGCCGTGTTTGGAGGGCAAAGAACACAGAGTACAACCCAAAGAACACCATCCCCACCGTTAAGCACAGTGGTGCTTTTCAGCCAAGGGGACGGCACAACTCCATTGCATTGAGCGGAGGATGGACGGGGCCATATTTTGTGGAATTTGGGACCAACAGCTCCTTCCCTCAGTGAGAGAGCTGAACATGGGTCGAGGATGGGTGTTTCAGCACAACAACTACCCTAAGCACACCGCCGAAGCAACAAAAGAGTGGCTGAAGAAGTAGTACATCAAGGGTCTGGAGTGGCTTAGCCAGTCTCCTGACCTGAATCCAATTGAAAATCTTTGGAGGGAGCTTAAAATTCGGGTTGCAAGGCGACAGACTTGGGACCTGAATGATTTGGAGGCTATCTGCAGGGAGGAGTGGGCCAACATCCCTGCCAAAATGAGCACAAACCTTGTCAACAACTATAAAAATTGTTTGACATCTGTGCTGGCCAATAATGGCTTTTCTACAAAATATGAACATGCTGTTTGTCCAGGGGGTCAAATACTTATTTTTGACCAAAAATATGCAAATAAATTCCTAAAATGCATACAATGTCTTATTCCACTTTTTTGGTGATATTCTGTCACTCACTGTTAAAATAAACCTATCATTAAAATTATAGACCGTTGCACTCTTTGTTCGTGGGCAAACCTGCAAAATCAGCAAGGGGTCAAATACTTATTTCCCCCACTGTACTAAATTGGGGGGTTTAGCAAATAGTTTAGGGTCCACTAAAGTGATTCAGGATGATTTAGATAGAATCCAGAATTGAGCAGAAATATGGCAAATGAAATTTAATGTAGCAAAATGTAAAGTTGTACATGTAGGTAATAAAAACATAAGACGAGGTAACTTCATGGGAGGTTTAAAACTAGAATGTGCTGTACACGAGAAAGATCTGGGAGTGATTGTTGACCAAACCCTCACAGGCTCTAGCCATTTTGCCTTAGCAGTTAAAAAAGCTAATTGGATGCTGGGATACATTGCCAAAAGTATTGAGTACAAATCTAAGGAGGTTATGCTTCTTCTGTACAACACATTCGTCAGACCACATCTGGAGTATTGTGTACGGTTCTGGGGACCATACTTAAAGAAAGATATAGAGGCTCTAGAGAAAGTTCAGAGAAGTGTCACTAAGCTTATTCCAGGTATAAAAGATGAAAGCTTTGCGAAGAGGATGAAGATCCTTGATCTCTTTAGTCTTAGGAAAAGGAGACAAAGCGGTGATTTGATTGAGGTCTTTAAATATGTTAAAGGGATTAACAAAGTGAATTGTAGGATGTAGGATTCCTTCGTTCAAGTGTTGTGAGTAGAACTCGGGGTCACAAATGGAAGTTGACCAAAGGTAAATTTAGCACTGATATTTGGAAAAATTTCTCCACCCAAAGAGTAATTTCAATGTCGAATAGTTTGCCAGACCATATTGTTGAGGCAGAGACCTTGGGGGTTTCCAAGAGCAGGCTTGACTTAAAGCTAAATACCATTGAGTCACTGAGTATCTGAAGGGGATATATTCACAATAGTAAAAAGAAACTGGCGAGCTTAGTTGGGCTGAAAGGCCTGTTCTTGCCATTCATGTTATGGTAAGTCTCATCACATGGTGGCGTTGCCCATTGGAAGACATGACAACTCCATAACTGGAAATCTTTTTTCTTTTTTTTTGTGATCAATTTTTTTATTGGTTTTTCCATTTAGTTTAAAACAAAGAGATGTGGCAAGCATCAATTGGACAATAATGGCAACAGTAACGAGAAAAAAGAACGGAAGTGTAGCATAACAAAGAAAAATAAATAAATAAATGTAATAATAATAATGAAAAATAAATAGACAACCCCCCTCCCGCCCCCCGAATCTCAAGGGGTCCACAGGCATTGTCGATATAAATTGCTCTGATGTACATACCAACACATATGTGAACACACATACAAACACATTGTAATTCAGAGCTTTTACGCAATACTGTCTATACTGCGTGTCAATACCAATACTTTCTTCAAAACCCAACGCCTATAGGGCCCTTGAAAGGGGGCTGGACCTCTTAGATGGAGTCAATATCTTGAGAAACTCAATGGGCTCTAATTTCCTGGCGCAGCGCAGGTGGCGTAGCGAAGCGCAGCCCGCGCAGTGGTAATTTCGTAGGGCGCAGCCCGCGTAGTGGTAATTTCGTGAGGCGCGCAGCCTTCGGTAGACCAAGGTGCGCCTAGATGGGTGTGGCGGCGTAGTAGGGGGAGGTGTCACATATTCATCAAGACGCAGTGACAATTTCGTAGAAAAAGTCTCCGCTGGAGTTGCGCAGAAAACTCGCCAACTCCAACCTGGTTTAATTTCCGTGCAGTGGTAATTTGGCTGACCGGCGCAGAGAGCGCACACGTCACCGAAATCTCACAGGCAGGTTTACAGAATGTCAGGCACATTTCAATGCAAGAAATAATTACAGGAAACACGATTTAATGTTACTATCTGAATAAGGACATAAATTATTGTATCTATATCGATTGTCCTGATGTCAGATTAAAGGCAGTTGCCACGCGTAATGGAAACTTGACCGGGCTTAATCAACGCAGCTGAATCTGTGATGCAAACTAACGACTTCACATCTTTCTCAGCCAACCACAAACTGTATATATATATATATATATATCGAATGCTTGCGTTCTATGCTCATGCACACTGGACGCGAAACGAATTTTTCGCCCGACTGATTACAGACAAAGTCAATGCAAAGACGCGATAGTTGGACAGGGTTTTAATATAGCTCCGTGTCCGAAAGTCATAAAAGTTCTAATTTTTCCGAGTATTCCAGGAATTATTAGACGTGGAAACTTGGCCATTTTTGTGTTCGACCTTCACAGAATGCAAATTGATAGCTATCGACTTTTCTTGGTCTTTTTAGCCTATTCTTCTGTTTTCTTCCGTTGAAGATAGCCAGCAGTCTTTATTCGGTCTTTCTTTTGAAAATTAGTCAGATGGACCGAACAGATTCACGCTTTATTTCCACAGCTGAGATAAAACAGTGCGTGAGCAAATCAATTCCATGACCATTGACAGTGTGAAGAAATTATCGCATGCACGATCAAGACTGTCCGACACGAAATGCAAAATACTCCATGTCCAGCAGCCAGCAAAAAGTAGAAGTATTGAAATGAGAACAGATTTATAACGGGATATCCAACAAAGATGACCCGCTAAAAAATAAATCCCAGTGTTCATTGGATGTTCTGTTGTTAAAATGTTTCTTTTTATTCTTTATTTCGGTATCAATCTGTTCTAATCGTCCTCTTTTTTTTTTTTTTTTTAGCTGTCAGACACGGAGGCATTGTACATTGTCCCATGCCAGTGTCGACTCGCTTTACTGAGCAGAGCTTAAACAGAAACATTGATTGAAATTCTCGGTACTCATCTTAAAGAACTGAGCCCTCTTATCAAAACATTCACGTTTAATATCGACAAGAGTCAGCAGATTTGAAGAAATTAAAAACAATAATAGACTGTCGGACACGGAGATTTATTAAAACCCTGTCAGACTTTCGGGCACAAGACGCAATCTGTCGAGCGAAAAATTCGTTTCGCGTCCAGTGTGCAAGCGGCTGCTTGCTATTATTATTGTCACTTCGGTTTTATCGTCTTCAGTGGGGAAAAGGAATACATGCCTGATTGCTATGATCTCGTACTGAGTTAAGATCGCATATTGAAAATAAATGTGTCACGTATCTTGCATTGTTGTCCATGCATGTTAATCCCAAAATTTAAAGCAGCAACAGTTTGTAATTCATGGGAACACGCTATCCATCGTTTCTCTTGCCAGTGAGCAAGATTCGACTCGGCTGTGTCGCCTTCTTTGCCAACTTGCGCTGGAAGGAGGGGCAGAGGCGGGACAGAGGAGTTCTTGCGCCAGGCTACGCCGGGCACGAAATTGCCACATACGCCTGGACACACCCCGTTGGCGCGGCGCACCCCCCATGCGCCGCGCCTGCGCCGCGCCTACGCCTGGTCTACGAAATTAGAGCCCCTTAATGTGAAGTTTTGAGCAAATCTGCCAATTTCAACGTAAAATGTGGCATTTTCTGTTTCCATAAAGGGGCGCGATGAGCTAGATTGTTTAGCAGCACATCGAGGCGTTCAGGAAGGGGCTTTTACCATGTACAGGAATTTTGAATCCATTTGGATGAAGTATGAGGGAGAGAGAGCAGCTCGAATTTGTTTGGCGAGGCATCTGAAATGGGGACACCATGGCGGCCAGGCCCATTTAGTGAGTGACATGCAGAGCAGTATTTTTGATTAGCATGGTCTCTTGATGATCTGAAAAAAATATTAGGTTGATTGGACGGAATCGCTAGGAGGAGTTAGTTAAAATGCAATATGTGGAAATCGGGCCAAAATGACACATTAAAATCAAAATTGCTTACTTCCTGTTTGGAATTGACCAGTGGTGCCAGAGACTTTTTTGTTCAAATAGGAAACATACACATGCGCATCAATTTTCATTTTCCTATTCCAAAAAAACCCCTATGGGCAGGGGTTTTTCAAAATTTCAAGGGGGCGCTATTGAGGCATTTTTCCGGCCTTCATGGGCACCGCCCCAATCAGATATTGGAGCTCATCACCCTTGACCGGCATATCAATTTCCATGATGATACGAATTCATTATGATCATCAAAAACCCAAACGTATTTTCATGGCGAGGAATCCATTGTCACCGCATCGCCACACGGACGCCATTACTCGAAGCATCACAGCATTCTTAAGGTAGTTTAAGCAATTTTTTCCACATGTTGTACAGGGGAAATAAAGCTGATGGTTTCAACTATGTGTCATCAATACAAGTGAAAGTAAAAACTGGTCACTTCATGGTAGTAGCCACGCCCACTGACCTACAGACCTGCAGAGCACAACTTTTGATCAGCATGGTCTCTCAATGCTTAGTCATAAATCTGGTTTTGAATGGATGAAATCTCTAGGAGGGGTGCGTTCAAAAGCAATATGTGGAAATGAGGGAAAAAATGTTAAAATCAAAATGGCCGACTTCCTGTTTGAAGTAAACAAATGATGCCAGCGACTTTTTTTGCGTCTTGGCCAAATACACGTGTACCAATTTTCATCCTTCTACTCCTAAAAAAATCCCTATGGAGAGGGGTTTTTGAAAATTTCAAGGGGGCACTATCGAGGCATTTTGCTGCCCTCAAGGGCAAAACCCCAATCAGATGTGAGAGCTTGCACTCTTGACCTGTCTATCAATTTTTATGATGATACAAGTTTATTAAAGACATGAAAAACCCAAACATATTTTCATGGCGAGGGATGGATAGTCGCTGCGTCACCACACGAACGCCATTATGCGTAGCTTCACAGCATTCATAAGGTAGCTTCTCCAATTCGTTCTGCATGTAATAGAAGTGGAATGAGTTTGATGTGATCAAGTGTGTGTCCTCAGCGATTTCAATAGGGTCCTCCGCGGATGACTTGCAGTCGTCGCTCGGGCCCTAAAAATCTCAGGATTCCTGAAGCATGTGATGCCCCTCCCAGCATGATGCCCCAGTGTAGGCGCACCAGTCATTATATGGATAATCCGGCCTTGCCTGAAATCCTACCAACTAAGGAAATTAGTGCCATTTATGAAATTGGGAAGGTAGCTTACATGCCAACGGACAGCCAGCAATGAAAGTTTCACAGTATCACATGACACAGCAAATGATCAACTTGATGTAAATACAGCTAAAACAAAATCTGTAGAACTTTTACTTAGTCAAGGTTATAATGTTCCTTTCAATTAATTAAAATGAAATAAAATTTTCGAAGAACATGTGCCCCTCGACCGAACTTTTGATCTTTTACTTTTTTTAATAATTTCAACCACATTAGTGGTGCGAAATATTTGTAGCAAAAGAAGGCTTTTTATCAAATGTTCCATTTACATGCTGTGAAGCCGGAACTGGAAAAGCAAGGTGCCCACATCTGGTTATGAGCGCCATATTGTGAGATAGGCCTATCGAGACAGGATGTCGAAGAGAGCTGTTGCTTGAATTGTTGAAGGAAGGAAGGAGATTCGCAATTGTTTCAAGAGTTTTTGCTGATCACTTGCGTGTTCAAGCTCGAACATTTAAAGACGTAAGATGAATTGCCCCTGAGGTATAACCTTTGCCGCCATGTAAGCAGGGAGATACTCCCCATCCACCCATTTTTTCCCCTAGTAACAACTCTGTTAGCAAATTGCCGAATTAAGTCGCTAATCTGGTCAAATAAAAGCGACGGGGCTTTTTGCGGGGCGTTCTCGGTCTCCTAGGAGCAAACTGAAATGGCCACGGTTATAACTAGCTGGCTGAGTAAATTGGATTATATTCAAAGTTAATACATAAAACTTATTTGATTTCCAAGGGCTGTTCTACTCAGCTGGTTTTCTCCAGCCAATTTAGAAAATGAACTTCAGGCATCTTCTTAACACCAAGAAACGTTATCAAATTAATTGGCTATCTTGTTACAATTTGGGTTGGTTTCATACGAGACTGCTTGTTCTTTGAGTGTTCTAGCCTAATTAGGAACTAACATTTTGCTGGAGGGCTTTTGCACATACAACCATAATTCCAAAATAGTTGGGACAAAGTATAAATTGTGAATAACGAATAAAATCAAAACGCAATGACTTTCAAATCACACCAGCCAGTATTTTATTCACAATAGAATAGAGATAACATAGCAAATGTTGAAAATGAGAAATTTTACAGTTTTATCCACAAAATGAGTTCATATCAAATTTGATGGCTGCTACAGGTCTAATAAAAGTGGGGACAGGGGCCTGTTTAACATGGTGTAACATCCTCTCTTCTTTTTCACACAGAGTGGAGGCGTCTGGGCATTGGGGATATAAGTTTCTTGAGTTGAGCCGTTGGAGTTTGATCCCACTCTTGTTTAATACAGGCTTCCAGCTGCTGGAGAGTTTTGGGTCTCCTTTGAATGAATTTTCGCTGAATTATGTGCTAAACGTTCTCAATTGGTGAAATGCCAGGACTGCAGGCAGGCCAGTTCAGCACACGGACTCTTCAATCACGAAGCCATGCTGTTGTAATAACTGCAGTATATGGGTTTTCATTGTCCTGCTGAAATACACAAGGCCTTCCCTGGAATAGGTGTCATCTGGAGGGGAGCATATGTTGCTCTAAAACCTTTATATACCTTTCAGCATTCATGGTGCTTTTTAAAACATGCAAGTGTCCCACACCATATGCACTAATGCATTCCAATACCATCAGAGATGCTGGCTTTTGATCTGAACGCTATCAACTGGAGGGGTGGTCTTTTTTTTTTTTTTTAATTCGTCTTTTCACGACGCCCATGATTTCCAACAAGAATGTCAAGTTTGGACTCGTCTGACCACAGGACCCTTTGCCACTTTGCTACAGTCCATTTTAAATGAGTATTGGCCCACAGAACATGGTGGCGCTTCTAGATCACGCTCATCATTGGCTTCGCTGAAAACAGGAGGGGTGGTCTTTCTCCTCTTTATACCATCAGAGATGCTGGCTTTTGAACTGAACGCTATCAACTGGAGGGGTGGTCTTTTTTTTTTTTTATTCGTCTTTTCACAACACCCATGATTTCCAACTAGAATGTCGAACTTGGACTCGTCTGACTACAGAACACTTTGCTTCGGTCCATTTTAAATGAGCATTGGCCCACAGAACATGGTGGCGCTTCTAGATCACGGTCATCATATTTTTTGCATGATAGAGTTTTAGGTGGCATCTGTGGATGGCACGGTGGACTGTGTTTTCAGACAGTGGTTTCTTGAAGTATTCCTGGGCCCATGTAGTAATGTCAATGACAGAATCATGCCAGTGAGTGATGCAGTGGCGTCTGAGAGCCCGAAGATCACGGGCATCCGGTAAAGGTCTTCGGCCTTGTCCCTCATGCACAGAGATTTTTCCAGTTTCTCCGAATCTTTTGATGATGTTATGCACTGTCGATGATGAGACCTTCAAAGCCTTTGCAATGTGACGTTGAGGAACATTGTTTTTAAAGTATACCACAATTTTTTTACACAAGCCTTCCCAGGTTGGAGAGCCTCTGGCCATCTTTACTTCTGAGAGACTCAGCCTCTCTAAGACATCCCTTTTATAGCCAATCATGGTACACACCTGATGCCAGTTAACTTAATTACTTGCTAAATGTTCTTTCAGCTGATTGTCTAATACAAAGTATTAATTGCTTTTTCAGCCCTTTTTTTGCCTTTGTCCCAACTTTTTTGAGACCTGTTGTAGCCAGAAAATTTGAGATAAGCTAATTTTGTGGACAAAAATGTAAAATGTCTGTTTCAACATTTGAAATGTTATCTACGTTCTATTGTAAATAACATATTGGCTCATGTGATCTGAAAGTCATTGCATTTTGATTTTATTCACAATTTACACTTCGTCCCAACTATTTCAGAATTGGGGTTGTAAATATTCTTGTAAATCTCAATTTTTTTTTAACATTCCCTTCTGATCGCTGTTGCTTGATCAGCTTGTTAGAGTCAAGTTGTGGTGTTTGAGAGCTTAGCCACGAACTGCTCTGGGATTTTATGTCGAGTTAGCTCACATAGTAAGCACTTTGTCCACTTGAAATAAAACATTGACATTTACCAGGGTTTTTATTCCTTTTTAATCCTTTTTTTTGCACTTTAAATCAACCAATTGCAATGTGTGGTCCACGAATTTGAGATCCCTTTAATTGCCATTCTGTTGAATTTTTAATTGGCCACTATATGTGGCATTAGAAATCTGATCGTCGATTTTAGCTAATGTACAGTTAAACTCTGTATTTTACGCAGTCATATACTGTCCTCCGAAAATAAACAGGTACTTTAAGCTGTATGAAGTGTTTATTTTAAGCTAAAATAATGAAAGTTACCTTTGGGTCCATTGGACCCCAAAGGTCTGTTAATGTAGGTTTTTTCGAAGGTCCTGAATAGGGTTAATATACAACACTGTTTTATAATAGACTATGCTTACAAATCTTTCACTCAGTCACCTAGCTATTAACTTGCAGAACACTCATCACGGCATGGGGCTGCCACTAACCTTGCCTCACCTTACCCATTTCATTATCTTAACTGAGCCCATTTGCATCCTACGACTGTCACCTGGCCTGAACCCTATTCAGTGACAGTTAGGACTTCAGAAATGTAAACTCAACACAAGACATCCTTTTGGATTTTTATACGCTGTACATGATTGCATGTTACACCCAATGTTTCGAAAATAAAGACAATGATTAATATTTCTCTTGTTTTATGTTTTATATTTCCTGTGTCTGAGAAGAGATGTTTTTCCCCCAGATTGTGATACCTGTGGCAACAAAACTTTGCCCCTGGAGGCTATTGTTGGGCATACCAATATGGTGGCACAGTGACTTCAAAATTCTGACATCATCAGCTATCCAGTAATGCGATCCAGATCAGTACATTGACCCAGACACTTTACACATAACAGGGCCAGAACCCCCAGGAAACAAGCCAAAAGGTGACGGTAACAAGGAAAAGCTCCCTAATAGAAAGAAAACTAGGGCAGAACCCAGCTCCAAAAAAGGGGAAGCCAACTGACAGTGTGCGCTCTGTGGAAACAGAGTTAATTGACTCTGAAGGTCTCGCGTTGTCAACATGTACAGTGCTGTGAAAGTATTTGCCCCCCTTCCTGTTTTCTAAATTTTTTTGCATATTTTTCACACTTTAATGTTTTAGATCATCAAACTAATTTTAATATTAGACAAAGAAAATCTGAGTAACGACAAAATGCAGTTTTTAAATGATGATTTCCTTTTTTGAGGGAAAAAGCTGTCCAAACCTACCTGGCCCAATGTGAAAAAGTAATTGCCCCCTAAACCTAATAACTGGTTGTGCCACTCTAGGCAACAGCAACTGCAATCAAGGGTTTGCAATAACTGGAAATGAGTCTTTGACATCTCTGTGGAGGTAGTTTGGCCCACTCTTCTTTGTAGAATGGTTTTAATTCAGCCACACAGGAGGGTTTTCGAGCATGAACGGCCTTTTTAAGATTACGCCACAGCATCTCAATCAGATTAAAGTCCAGACTTTGACTAGGCCACTCCGAAACCCTCATTTTGTTTTCTTAAAGCAATACAGAGGTGGACTTGCGGGTGTGTTTCAGATCATTTTCCTGCTGCATAACTCAATTGCGCTTGAGCTTGAGGTCACAAACTGATGGACGGCCATTCTCCTTCAAGATTTTCCGGTACAGAGCAGAATTCATGGTTCCATCAATTACGGCGTGTCATCCAGGTCCTAAAGCAGCCCCTGACCATCACACTACTACCACCATGCTTGACTGTTGGTTTGATGTTCTTTTCATGAAATATTGTGCTCGTTTTACGCCAGATGTAATGGGACGCACAACTTCAAAAAAGTTCAACTTTTGTCTCGTCAATCCACTGAATATTTTCCCAAAAGTCTTGGGGATCATCAAGATGGTTTTTTGGCGAGTGTGAGACGAGCCTTTGTGTTCTTTTTGGTCAGCGGTGGTTTTCACCTTGGTACTCTCCCATGGAAGCCGTTTTTGCCCAGTGTATTTCTTATTGTTGAATCATGAGCACTGATTTTAACTGAGACAAGTCAGGCCTGCAGATCTTTAGATGTTGTTCTGGGTTCTTTTGGGACCTGGATGAGTCGTTGATGCGCTCTTGGAGTAATTTTGGTAGGCTGGCCACTCCTGGGAAGGTTCACCACTGTTCCAAGTTTTCTCCATTTGTGGATAATGGCTCTCACTGTGGCTCCCTGGAGTCCCAAAGCCTTAGAAATGGCTTTCTACCCCTTTCAAGACTGATGTCAATGACTTCTCATCTGTTCTTGAACGGCATGATGTGTTGTTTGAGATCTTTTTGCCTTCTTCAATTTGTCAGACAGGTTCTACTTAACCCCTTTCTGCAGATGTAGATGCCCGCGTCTATAGACCTGCAAATTGGAAGTACGCTGTTACTGTACTCGATCACTAGATAGCACCCCCGGATCAGTTATTGAATGTTCACAAGCAAGCAGACCTCGAACGCGGTTCTGAATACGGTGAAGTTCACTCCACTCCCTGTTTTTTGAGAGGTGCATGAATTAAACTCCTCAGCTAAGCCTGATGTGCAAACTGGTCAGTATCCTTGCCCATAGTGTCGATTCAGCAGTTTGAAAAAACGATATCTTGACACAGAAAAAATCGTTATCCTTAGTAGCAACCAGTTTAGCCACAGTGAGCTAACAGTATTCCAATTAGTAGTTCATACAAATCAGTTTTCTGAGGCAAAAAAATCTACATGGTATTGATTCTCTCACATTCTATTGCCTATTACAGTTGTCCCATACAAAAAAATTGTAGTTCCCTACCGTGGATTTACGCGTAGATTCCTTCATTGCCAAATCCAGCGCTTCCTTATATCCACCTGAGTACTGGCGTTGATAGCCAATCACTCAACCATACACTCAAGCTCTTCTGCGTAATTGTAGAGTTACACTTCATGGCCTCGTGAAGTTTCCCTGATAACAATGTATTGATTGGCTCGTTTCTTATCCAATTCCCGAGTGTTTAAACATTTTAGAGTAAGTGAAACACATTGATTGGACAAACACAGAGCATACAAACCAATGCGTATCAGCAGGCTCGGTTGTATCCTGTCTACGTTATGCACATTACGCGGCTAAAATAGACGGGATTTATAGAAAATCGGTTCGCAAAACTGGCCTTGAAGTGTTCAGTTACATTACAGGATTTAAATGAGAACGATATGCTCTATTGGAATTATTTCGAATGAAACAGGACCGGAGTGATCTTGCAACTGGATACATCGGTCTCTATTTTATACAGTCAATGTCTCTGGAGGAGGGATTCACGAAAAAGGTCAGGCTGCTATTTTTGTTTGTTTTTTTTTTTTTCTGTTTCGGAATGTATATGTACTCAACAAAGTCGAATGTCGAGGTTTTTTTCCTGTTTAAAACGCGAACTGCCCGTGCATTTTAGTGTGGACCCCCGGTACGTTCATTGCACGTTTCTTTTGAATCGGGAGACGCAATGGATTTGATATTCCCTGAAAGTGGAGTGTCTGTTCAGTTAAAATAAGGTATATTTCAGAATTCAGATATTACTGTGTTCGTGAGGTGTACTTGCTCCTTATAAGTGTTGAAATGGGTTTGTGAGCTTTGAAGAGGGGACTGGTAGCTTTCATTACAGGGTGAATGTTCTGACCGTTTAATTAGCAGTTTATTTAATGCGTGTTTGTGCTGGCTTTGAAGAAAAATGGCCAAAACTCTAAACTTTATTATGGAGAAAAGGCACGTTCGTATTTGGAGAGGTTACTGGTGATATTACTGATATTCAACTGCACTGATATTGATAAATTCATACTAAACTCAACCAGAAAATCATTCGTTCATATTAAATTTCATGCCTTAAAGCTTTAATTGTGTTAAATACATGATTTTTTTAATGATTTGACAGCAAATCATTTTGAGACTTTGGGGAGACACTTGGGTAGCTGTATAATTTGGCTAATAGCATGTAGGTAATCTAGAATGTAATGTTGAAGATGAATTCTACTTGTGCTCAAGGAGTTTATGATACCAGAAATGTATAGTTTTAAGCCCCAGCAGTTTTTCAATCGTCAGAATTATTTTTTTTGCAATTTCAATGGTGAATTCTCATGAAGATTTTTTATGTTTGCTGCTCATTTTCTCTACCAAAATCATGAAAATAAACTGAAATACAATGTAATTCTAAATGCTGTAAGTGTCTTTCCTGAATTGAGCCACATTTTTCCTCTTTGTGAAGCTTAAATCTTGAATTATACAGCATTAAAGTGGGTAACCCATAAATAGCCAAATTTGGCTTCTGCACAAAGGGGTTAAGTGATTTCTGGATTCAACAGGTCTGGCTATAATCAGGCCTGGGTCTGGCTAGTGAAATTCAACTAAAGAAATGTGGTTAATCACAATTAATTCATGATTTAAAGAGCTTAGGACATGAAATTCAGCTCTGTTTTTTATGTGATAAAATGCTACAAAGTACCTATCTTGAACAATTAGTGATGGTTTTAAAAAATGTACTTTCCACAATGTTTAAAAAAAACTGTGTTTTTTCAGCTAAATTATCCACTTGAGGGAACGCCCCCTTTGCCTCAATCAAGAACATTTGCGCTGGGCCAGCTCAGCCACGTGAAATCATGAGTTGTACACGGATTATGTTTAGGTGGTTAGCCGTAGTTTGCGACTCTGGTCTTGATGGAGAATATCTTCAAGAATGGACCAACAAAAATCACTGAGAGTGAGCGGAAAATGATGTGTACTGTGGGGATGCAGTACAACGCATGCATATGGCCATGATATCGAGAATATGGATAAAACAAATGCAATGCTCAATTGCCAACTTTGCTGGCCCAGGCAAGCCCGGGTCACTGAAACCAACGGTATGCGGCCAACATTTCAAGTTTTCATGTTTTTACATATCGTTATTATTATTATTATTTGCAGAGCCCAAATAGTTTCTCTGCACTGCCTAAATAGCCAGGCAACTCACTATTCAGTTTGATCTAGCCAGCTAAGAAGTGAAATGATGCTATTCATGCGCTCTATTTATTTCTGTGCACAGTGTGTTTGTTAGCTTACTACCTCATAATTGCAAACTGCAAGATATGGTTTACACATGCTGTGATATCATTCACGCCTCTATTTTTCTGTGCACTGCGTGTTCGCCCGCTAACTAGCTAATATAGCAAGCTGCGAGGTACGGCTTACACACATTGTTTCGAGAGCTCAGAGCTCAGTGCACAGAAATGAATAGAGCCGCAAACATTATCATTTCACAACAGGCTTGATCAGGAGTGAGTTCAACTACCACTAACGCTATTATTTACGTAATACATTATATATGGTCTTGTTAGGTGAGGTAACCAAACGTCAGGTCCATTGAACTCACTTAAGGTTGAAAAGTGAGTTTGCTGGTTATCCAGCACGCAGTGCACAATTGTTGAACCGGAATAATAGTCATTCCGCTACCTTCGCCTGTCAAGATCTGGGCACCAACCCCAATGTGCACAAGGGTGTGAGGGCCCGTTCAATGCTGCTTTCAGCTGTATTTATGATTTGTTTCTTGATGAACCCTTAAAATTGTCACGCAATTTCAACAGTCTGAATCTGAAAATGTTGCATTAAAAGTGCACCATTGAAAAGGATGATTCCTTTGCATTTGTGATGTCAGAATAACAGAAGGGTATATTTTTCTGAGACGGAACATCTTTTATGTAACCCTAGGTTCCTATTGAAGACTCTGCTGCAGTCCCAGTCCTTGGCTGAGGGGGAGCTGTTCACTGTACCCAGCACCAGCTCTCACACTCCTGTAGGTTACACCTCCAGCTCAGCCGGGGGTGCTCAGTCTGTCCTTATTGCGGACCACGATCTGGGGCATGTTGTGTCTGGAGGTGATGAAAGCCTCTCCAAGAAGCCCAAAAAAGAGAAGAAGGAACGAGGGAGGGAGAATGGAAAGGAAGAGGGTAAGTCTACCAGTCGACAACCCTGGGCAAAAATTATGGAATCACCGCGCAGAGACAATGTGCATCAAGTTTTTACCCCTTAGCCGACTTAAGCCGGAGGTGTTTGCTCGTCACCTGTTTGTCTGTCTGTCATCTTTCGTCCATCCATGACTTTGTCCGGGCCAGTTTTCAGCAACTAATGATCGCAGCTTCATCGAATTTGGTATGGTACCTAGGGGTGTCAGCATCTACACGTGTAAACGGTTACACGGATAACAAATCATAACCATTTAGAAAAATTAATAAAGTCATTTTTTCCTCCTCGTTCATTTCTCACCAGTACATATAGTCGCCAATTTTAGGGGTGATAATGTTGCCTGAAAGCTTCAGATAATAACATTAACTAACAATACACTTAAATGTTCCCACTAGTGCAGTTATCCGCATACAGATGCATGGAGCGCAATGTTACCTTGATATATACAAAACCCAAAACCAGTGAAGTTGGCACGTTATGTAAATCATAGATAAAAACAGAATACAATGACTTGCAAATCCTTTTCAACTTATATTCAATTGAATACACTGCCAAGACAAGATGTTTAATGTTCAAACTGAGAAACTTTTTTTTTTTTTTGCAAATAATCATTAACTTAGAATTTAAAGGCAGCAACACATTGCAAAAAAGTTGGCACAGGGGCCTTTTTACCACTGTGTTACAACGCCTTTACTTTTAACGACACTCAGTAAACGTTTGGGAACTGAGGAGACCAATTTTTGAAGCTTTTCAGGTGGAACTCTTTCCCATTCTTGCTTGATGTACAGCTTAAGTTGTTCAACAGTCCGGGGTCTCCGTTGTTGTATTTTACGCTTCATAATGCGCCACACATTTTCAATGGGAGACAGGTCTGGACTACAGGCAGGCCAGTCTAGTACCTGCACTCTTTTACTACGGAGCCATGCTGTTGTAACACGTGCAGAATGTGGCTTGGCATTGTCTTGCTGAAATAAGCAGGGGCGTCCATGAAAAAGTCGTTGCTTGGATGGCAACATATGTTGCTCCAAAAGCTGTATGTACCTTTCAGCATTAATGGTGCCTTCGCATATGTGTAAGTTGCCCATGCCTTGGGCACTAATACACCCCCATACCATCACAGATGCTGGCTTTTGAACTTTGCGCCTATAACAGTCCGGGTGGTTCTTTTCCTCTTTGGTCCGGAGGACACGATGTTCACAGTTTCCAGAAACAATTTGAAATGTGGACTCGTCAGACTACAGAACACTTTTCCGATTTGCATCAGTCCATCTTAGATGAGCTTGGGCCCAGCGAAGCCGGCGGCGTTTCTGGGTACTGTTGATAAATGGCTTTTGCTTTGCATTGTAGAGTTTTAACTTGCACTTGCAGATGTAGCGACGAACTGTAGTTACTGACAGTGGTTTTCTGAAGTGTTCCTGAGCCCATGTGGTGATGTCCTTTACACATTGATGTCGGTTTTTGATGCAGTACCGCCTGAGGGATCGAAGGTCACGGGCATTCAATGTTGGTTTTCGGACTTGTCGCCTACGTGCAGTGATTTCTCCAGATTCTCTGAACCTTTTGACGATATTACGGACCGTAGATGATGAAATCCCTAAATTTCTTGCAATAGCTCGTTGAGGAATGTTGTTTTTAAACTGTTCCACAATCAGCTCACGCATTTGTTCACTAAGTGGTGACCCTCGCCCCATCCTTGTTTGTGAATGACTGAGCATTTCAGGGAAGCTGCTTTTATACCCAATCATGGCACCCACCCCTTCCCAATTAGCCCGTTCACCTGTGGGATGTTCCAAATAAGTGTTTGATGAGCATTCCTCAACTCTCTCAGTCTTTTTTGCCACTTGTGCCAGCTTTTTTGAAACATGTTGCAGGCATCAAATTCCAAATGAGCTAATATTTGCAAAAAATTACAAAGTTTACCTGTTCGAACATTAAGTAACTTGTCTTTGCAGTGTATTCAATTGAATATAGGTTGAAAAGGATTTGCAAATCATTGTATTCTGTTTTTATTTACGATTTTCACAACGTGCCAACTTCACTGGTTTTGGCTTTTGTATATATATATATATATATATATATATATATATATATATATAAAAAAAAACCTGCAGCCACAGCCAGTGGCATTAAGAATAGGCTGCGCTCATCTTCTTCTCCATGTCCAAGTATCGTGCGGCTGAAAACAAAAACTGTTCATGACTTGTTATTTGAGCCTATATTGTTGCGTGTTGTTGTACGTTACATTGTTTTTTTGGTGTTCTGTCGGCTTTTCACATCCTGATCACGCATCCTCGCGTCTAAAGAGGAGGAAGAAAACACATTTTTTTTCGCCAATTTTAGTGAATAATTGTGAGAGTCCCCCTCTACTTTTTTAACTTTGTGGATATAAAGGTGAGGTTTTTTCCTGTCACTTCAGCTTACTTTGGCTTCTTTCTGAGTTGCTTTCTCTCGCCAATTCCAGATTACTTTTACTATGAGACGCATATTAAAATTCAGTCGCAGCTCCCTTTGCGAGAGAGAGATGCAGTTTGCACTTAAAGTTTAAAAAAAAAAAATTTACAAAAGTGAGGAAGTTAAAACAGTGATTAAAAAAGAAGGTTAAATCTTTTTCAGCTTTCACTTGTACGTTTTCTTATCTGTCAAAATGATCGAGGATTTTATTTTCAACTCATTTTACTTTCTGTGGTTATACAGCGCAACTGCGATAGAAAAAGCTCATAAATCTTCGAATGTGTAACCCGGTACACGTCGGTTAGGAGTCCCGTGTACACATGTAGAAAAAATTGTAAACGTTGACACCCCGAATGGTAACTCACCATGACCCATAGATGTGCAACGTCAGGTTTTTTTTTGCTGGATTTCGCCTTTGACCTTAGCGCTATGACCTTGACACTGAAAATCTTGTCGGGGTCAGTACTCGTAAGCTAATTATCATAGCTTAACCGAATTTTGTGTGGTAACTCAATATGACCCACAGATATACAACGTCAGGTTTTCTGCTGAATTTAACCTTTAACCTTAGCGCTATGATCTTGGAGCTGGAAATCTTGTCCAGGTGACTTTGTCTGGGCCAGTACTCAGCAACTAATGATCACAGCTTCACCAAATGTGGTGTGGTTACTCCCCATGACCCATAGATGTGCAACGTCAGGTTTTTTTTTTTTTTTACTGGATTTCACCTTTGATCTTAGCGCTATGACCTTAACCCTGGAAATCTTGTTCGGGTCAGTACTCAGCGACTAATTATTGCAGCTTCACCAGAACTTGTATGATAACTCACTATGACCCATAGATGTGCAACGTCAGGTTTCTTGCTGGATTTCACCTTTGACCTTAGCGCTATGACCTTGACCCTGGAAATCTTGTCCGGGTCAGTTCTCGGCAACTAATTATTGCAACTTCACCAAATTTTGTATGGTAACTCAATATGACCCATACATGTGCAACGTTCGGTTTTTTGCTGGATTTGATCTTTGACCTGAGCTCTGTGACTTTGACCCTGGAAATTTTGTCCGGGTCAGTACTCAGCAACTAATTATCGCAGCTTCATCAAATGTGGTATGGTAAGTCACTGTGATACATATATGTGCAACGTCACTTTTTTTTTTTTTTTTTGGGCTGGATTTCACCCTTGACCTTTGCACTTTGACCTTGATTCAGAAAATCTTGTACGGGTCAGTACTCAGCAACTACTGATTGCAGCTTCACCAAATTTGGCATGGTTACTCACTGTGACACATAGATCTGCAATGTCATGTTTTTTGTTAGATTTGACCTTCGACCTTAGCGCTGTGACCTTGAGGCAGGAAATCTCGTCCAGGCCGGGGGGGTATTTAGCAACTCGTTATGTTTTTACTTTATCATCAATGAACAGGTTGCTGGTATGACTCAAAATAATTTTTGTCCGTCGACTTATCATTCAGGCTTCATGAAACGCCTCAAACTTGTTAGATTAAAGGATTTTACGTAATTTATGGCATATTTTTCCCAATCAAGTAGAGGAACAAAACATGGAATCACTCAATGTTGAGGAAAAAATTGTGTAATCACCTTGTAATTAATCTGAATATGTGAATTGTGCTGTTTTATGAGAGTGCTTGGAGAGTGCTTGAAGGAAGGATTATAAAACTGCATCAAGAAGGAAATTCAAGTGGTAAACGATGTTGATTGTTACCAGTCGCCAGTGTCTGAAATTTTATGCTAGAATAAACAAAATGAGAAGTTTATTAAAGGAAGATGTATGGATCAACTACGAAAGACGTCAGAGTGTGAGGACTGGGGGTCACGTGACGTAAATGTCAGAGTAGCAGCTGAACGCTTCACCTCCTGTGGCTCACTACTGTTTTCAGTTTCTATTACTGACAGAACTTGGTGAAAATGAGTTAAAATTTCGGAAAGAAGTTGGAGAATGCCTAATACTCAAAGGAAACTTGCCCTCACATGGAAGTCCGCCAAACCAGGTGAAGTATAGTCACTTTGGCATAGCCAAGCTAATATGGCGGACAGGTTTTCGGTCTTGAGCCAGGGAGAAACCGACAGCTTGGTTGATAGAATAACTTCTGAGGTGCTTAAGGGCGTGAAAGCCTCGTTTGACAAAAGGATTCATCCTGTTTTCAAGAAACTTCATCCAAAATCGCCACTCTCGACACCCGGATTACCGAAGCAGAGAACTGCATTTTGCATGCCGAGGACTCCAAGGTGACACACTCTGGCAAACTTACTGAAGTTAGAAGCAAACTGGTGGCTGCTCTGGAAAAAATGGACGATGCGGATAACCGGGGATGGCGGTGTAATATCCGCATCATCGGGCTGCCTGAAAGCAGTGAGGGCAGTATGCCGGTATCCGTCTTCCAAATCTTGTTACCAAAGCTGCTGCAGTGCAGCTTCAAAGGAGGCGCTGTTGAATTGGATTGCTGCCAACATGCTTTCACCTGCCGCCCCCTCCCTGGACGTTATCATGAGGATCCACAACATTCAGCATAAAGTTTGGATCATGCAAGCAGCAAGAAAAGCAGAGGCTCTGTCCTATGACGGCGCTCCAATCTTGATATTTGAGGATTTCTTTGCAGCTGTTTTAAGGAAGCGGCAAGAATTTTAGTCTTTTAAACAGCACCTGAAAGAGAGGGCAATCGCCTTTGCCATGCTATACCCTGCCATTCTCAGGATTCAACAGGACGGGTGCGCAAGGTTTTTCCAAGCAACTGAAGGATGTTGCAGCCTTCTTGGATGAAGTATCACAGTCTGGAGGACCATCTCCTCAGGCCACCACTGACGAAGGACACCTCTGGCCAACTCTAGTTACAAGTGCGGTAATGTAACTTGGTTAACATCGTTGCAAGGATGAAGTACTGTTCCCGCCTCTCTACCCTCTTTTGTTAATTTTATCATTATTAGAAGTAGTATTATTACGGTCTTCTACATTTTATGAGACTTAATATTGTCAAAGAGTCATACGTAGCAGCTTTAGAAAAGAACTTGCACTGTTTTTTTTTTTTTTGGAGAGAGAGAATTCCGGGATCCCTTTATTTCCCGCTGGTTCTTTCTGCGTGTTTAAAGTCCGGCATCCCTCTGTGACCTGCTGCTTTTATTTCCGTTTCATCCTAATCCGCTTATTTCCCTCCCTCTTCATGAGATATCGTCTTGGTTTACATTTGGACGTTCTATATGTCGGTGATAAAAGTTGTGTCTTGCTACAGAGCTGCGGGCTGGTGGCAGAATTATGTTACTGAATTACCTTAGTGTTTAGTTTGGCATTGGAGTTCAGAAACTTGTCCAGTGTCTTCCCCTGTGTAAGGAAGATAGTCCACACCCTTATGGGTGTTATTTACCGAAGTCTGACCCCTATTTTCACCTATCCTTTTTGTCCTTTGTTCCATGTACATAGTTGTGTTCTAAAAGTTTGTGAAGCAATACTTAATATCTTTTGTTTATGTCAATTTAGTTTTGAGGAGTCCTGGATATCTTCCAGTGTCTTGCTTATAGCTAGTCTATCGTGTCTTTTTATACAATCTGGCAAGTGACAAACCCAAATAAAAAATCTGTAGCGGAAATATCAGAGAAATACTAAAAAAAAGTATAAAAAAATAGAGATAATAAAGAGGAAAACTTTATTTTTTTGCTTAAAAAGGAACATGTTCACGTAGCCTTATAAGAAACTGACCTGTCCACCAGCGAAGATTTTAAGTTAAAATGAGACTGGGTAGGGTAAGTATTCAGTTCTTCTTTCACCAGCAAAAGTAGAGCGGTCACCATTTTCATTAATAAGCTCTCTTCTCTGTCCGATGTTCAAGTTATTTCTGATAATTCTGGTAGATATGTCATGTTTCGGGGTTGTCTGCAGGGCTAGGTGTTGTCATTTATGAATATATATTTTCTACCTGTGCAGCATAATGATTTCATCTCCCACGCCTTTTGTAAATTTGCCGCCTGGATTTGCAAAAATACTCAGTGCGTTTACATGATGTTAGAGAAAATCAAATTATTGTGTTAGTCCGACTATAACTGGACTTTTAAAATGCATGTAAACATGTTAGTCCGCCTAGAATCGTTCTAAATTTCTCATAGTGCAACTGACACACCCAGATAATGCGGTTAATATTCACATTATGCCTGCATGTACATGCTTGAATTGAACCTAACTGGACTTTGCGTTCTGAGCATGCGCCACATACTTTGTGAAGGTCTTTGACCAGAAAGTCTTGTGGACATGTAAACACCAAACTGCTTAACGAGAGCTGTGACTAGCTAGCAAGTTTGTACTGAGCAGTAGTTCAGTAAATCCTTATTTGCAAGGGCATTGGTGCTTGAACAGTAATGCCCTAGGGTCTCTTAACTTCTACCCTTAATTCACATGATTTATAAATAACTTGCTCGTCATCCGAAGATTTTCTTTCCACTTGTCATCGGAAAAACGACACTCTCCCACTAGTCATTACTCCTGACCCGCATCCAACATGCACGGGAAGCCCGGGAGTGCTTTTCCCGAAAACGCAGATGCTTAACCTTTAGCGTGCTCCCGGCGACCGTACTCGCCCATATATTCCTTATTCTGAGCGACTGCCGGTGACCGTACTCGCCCATATATTCCTTATTCTGTGCGACTGCTGGCGACCGTACTCGCCCATATATTCCTTTTTCTGTGCGACTGCCGGCGACCGTACTCGCACATATATTCCTTATTCTGTGCAACTGCCGGCGACTGTACTCGCCCATATAATCCTTAATCTGTGCAACTGCCGGCGACTACAGTCGCCATTTTTGTTTATATCTGTTCCGACTACCGGCTAGATCGCTCGACAAGAAGAACTGTGTTTAGGAATACCCTCTCTCCTAAATAAGTACATTTATATTATATGCGCGTGTCTCGCTGACAGTACCAGTACACCCATGCCATAATGTTCACCGTCGTGCCATACTGGGCTGAAATGGTCGGAACTACTTTCAAGTCGGACGTTTCCTTGGCACCGTGGGCGGTAGACACAAGTTTTATTTTCAAAATAATACGGATGATTTGTTTTCATATTTAGAGTTCTTTCCAGATCGGTTGCTTTAAAAGTAGGGCTGTCGCATTAATTAATCGCGATTAATTTCAGCGCAATAAAAGTAACTGCCACTATGAGGCAGACTTCTGATTCGAAGTTCGCTAATTACCAGCGAGGTTGGACAGCCTCCATCGCCTTGGCATAATTAGCTAACCTTAAATCAATTCCAGTGTACTTTGCCTAACTTGCAATCAAGCCATTTAGTCAGCCAACTGACTAATCAAAATCAAAATGTGGCTTATAAAGATTAAGAAGTGATAATGAGAAGCAGACGGACCTAACCAGGTTGCCGTGTTAGATTGAAAGAATTTCAATAATCTGAATAAATAGCTGACCTCTGAATTCCACCTTTCATCAAGGAATTTTTTATGCATTATAAAAGATATTTCTAAAAAAAAAAAATGAAATTATTCAAAGATGGCCCTGGTTTTAAGAGCTTAAAAATATAGGCTACGTGAAGTGGGAAACATTTTGTGAAGCATACCGAACGTGAATGCAAGAGAGAGTATGCTTGCATTGCAGGCAATAGTGAAATGCACCAAAGATTTGGCAATTAACGTTCAGGCGAATCTTTGCCGCAGATTTGAGGCATTTTTTTATTAGATAATTAAATGAGAGTAATTTAAAATAATGTAACTCATCGCACTTGATTTTATTTACTTTTGAGCGTCTAAATAACCAACAGTGAAGGTGGAAAACAGTTTGTTTATGCGTACAGAACGTGACATGTAAATTGTTAACGAATTTGTAAATCTTTCAATATAACGCGGCAGCCTGGTTTGGTCTGTCTGCTTCTCATTATCTCTTCTTAATCATTATGGGCCACATTTTGGTTTTGATTTGTCAGTTGGCTGAATAAAGGGCTTGATTGGAAGTCAGGCAAAGTACACAGGAATTGATTTAAGGTTAACTAATTATGCCAAGGCGATGGAGGCTGTCCAACCTCGCTGGTAATTAGCGGACTTCAAATCACAGTTTTCTTCCCGGAAGCATTTCAAATGACCGCATTTGGTCTCATACCCAGGTAGCAAGCACCTCCACTCCCGATCTGGCCCGGCTCAGTGCCGACTCCAGCTGATCCGGCCCAGAGCCGGGGCAGATCCGAAGCGGAGGTGCTTGCTATCTGTGTAGAAAAGGTAGTAAGCAATCACGTCTGTCTGCCTCATAGTGGCTGTTACTTTTATTGCGCTTAAATTAATCACGATTAATTAACGCGACAGCCCTAATTATAAGTCAACATTTCTATCACATATGGCCTCCGTTGCGTTCGAGATGACTTGGATGCTCGCTGTTCAACTAGGACCACTGACTTCTCGATAATTTCGGAAGATCCAAATTTCATTTCAGCAGCAAATGCTAATAAAACTTCATTTTAAGGTGAGAACATGACACAGTATAAGTCCGGTCGTGCCGATAGCGAGCAATGGAGAGTCAGTGGCTACACATATGACCATTGCCAAATGTGACAGATTATTAAATGCTGATAGAATGGATTTTGTGTCCCACATCTGTTTTGCATTGTTCTTGCTAGCTGTGTAGACAATTCTTGTTGGACAGGTATTGCAAATCTAACCATTTTTAGCTGCGACCAAGCAGCTCTATGAACGCTTTTATCTGTCTGTGTCTGTCTGTCTGTTCGTCCGTCCGTATGTCCGTCCGTCTGTCTGTCCATCTGTGACACCTTTTTCACCATGTTCCTGTCGTCGTATCATCATGAAATTTTCAGTAGTTATTGACCTTCACCAAAGTGATGTCCATGCACAAGGTCGAGGTCAAAGGTCAAGTTCACAGAGGTCACGACCTTGTTTGCAGGTTTTCACGCTGTAACTCCAGTTAGAATTCATGGATCGCTATGAAATTTTGGAAATAGCTTCTAGGCATACAGGAGGTGTTCCCTATTGTTTTTCAAGGTCATCCGTCAAATCCCAAGGTCACAAAGGTAAAAAAAGTGTCAATTTTGCCCGATTTCACGGTTCTCGCACCGTAACTCAAGTTTAATTCAATGAATGGCTATGAAATCTTACAATAAGCTTTTTGGTATAGAGGCGGGGTTCCCTATTGATTTTCAAGGTCATCTGTCAAATCCCAAGGTCACACCGGTCAAAAAAGTGTCGATTTTGCCCCGATTTCACAGTTTTCGCAGCGTAACTCCACTTTAACTTGATGGATGGCTATTACATCTTAGAACAAGCTTTTTGGTACAGAGGAAGGGTTCCCTATTCATTTTCAAGGTCATTTGCCAATTTCGAGGTTACACTTGTACAAGAAACCACCAGTCATGGACACTAGGCCACGTGACGGATGCTAGGCCAGGTTGCAGCTATTAGATCCCTCTGATCTACTTGTTTAAATGAAGAAAAGTTTTACTGGAGTGCTCTGCCTCCTTCCCTCCTCCGGTTTCTCCTGGACTTGGTGGCTAGTCTGTTTTATCTTGGTTCTCAGCTAAGCCCTGTGATATTTTTAGGTTAGTATGTTAATAGTACTGGGACTAGATAAACTCAAGCTGACTTATTAGAAGTGCTTATTACATATAGAGTTTGGCTCAATTTGGTATTTCATTTCTGTGAACTGAAACTCTCTCTCTCGCAGTCGGTCATGAAGTGACAAGGACTGTGTTATGATAAAGGCTTCGGCCTAATGATGCTTCTCCGAACAGCCCTAATGGTCGCTGTTTGTTGCCAGCTCTTTGTGTCTATTCCACGAGATTTCATGTTTCTTTTTGCCACATCCTTGAACCTAAGGTTAGGTCTCCCGAGGTTTCTTTTGCCTTCACAGAGCTGAGATTACAACAGTTGTCTTGGAAGTCTTTCGTTTTCCATTCTGTGTACATGGCCCAGCCATCCGAGGCCCTTCTCAATTAAGCTGTCTTCCATAAATGGTAGACCAGCACACTGCAAGATTGCTATGTTGTGACTTTATCCTTCCAGGATATGTTCATAAGAGCCCTCAACTGTCTCATCATATAAGCATGAAGCTTCTTGATCTGGTTGCGGTAGATAGTCCAGGTTTCAGCACCATATAGTAGGATTGACAGTACAACTGCTCTGTAAACCTTGCATTTTACTCTAATGAAGACTGTTTTTCCATAACCGATCTTGTAGTTTGCCAAAGGCAGCACTCGCGTTTCCCATCCTATTTCTAATCTCTTTGTCGATTTTGGCCATGTTGGAGATTGTACTTCCAAGGTATTTGAAGTCTGTACATTGCTCGAGCGGCTCTTGGTTTATTGTTATGATTTCAGGTGCAGGTGGGGAAATAAGCAGTTTAACCGGCTGATATAGGCATTCAGTCTTCTTTATATTGATCTTAAGGCTGAACTGAGCAGCAGCTTTGGCAAATCTGTCTACTAGCATTTGGATATCCTCAGAGCTGTGCGCCACCACAGCACTATCATCAGCAAACAGCAATTCTCTCACAAGGTGCCTTGTTGTGCGTATCTTAGCCTTGAAGTGGGACACATTGAAGAGGTCTGCATCATGTCGTGTCTGTATGAAGATACCTTCTTGGACGTCTTTGAATGCTATTTCCAGCATTGCAGTCAGGTACAACGAGAACAAAGTCGGAGCAAGCACACAACCTTGCTTAATACCGTTTGTCACAGCAAATTCCATGGAGGTGGCATTTCCCAGAACTACTTGAGCTTGCATACCATCGTGTAAGCATCTTATCAAGTTAATGACTTTGTCTGTACAGCCATACTTCTTCAGCACAATCCAGAGGCCTTCTCTTGACACTGTATCAAAAGCCTTTGTGAAGTCGATAAAAACAGCATACAAAGGCATGTTTTGTTCTATTCACTTTTCCAGGATCTGACGTAGACTGAAGACCATATCCATGGTGCTTCTTCCACTCCGAAAGCCACACTCAGGTAGGATATTTGGGGTAAGGTTTTCATTCATTCTGTTTAGGAGTATGAGGGCCATTATTTTACTAGCAGTTGACAGAAGAGAGATACCTCTATAATTACCGCAGTCTTTTCTGCTCCCTTTCTTAAATATTGGCATGATGTTTGCATCCTTCCAGTCCTGTGGCATGCGTTCTTGTTCCCAGATCTCAACAATCAGATCAAAAAGTCTTTCTTTTAATTTGCTTCCACCATATCTCCATACCTCGGTTGGTATTCCACATCTTCCTGGTGCTCTGTTTTCTTTAGTTGCAGCAATGGCTTTCAACAGTTCTTCAAAGTTTGGTTTCACATCTAGACTTGAGATGGTAGGCTTATTTGCAATTGAGTTTAGTACTGTGTAGTCTACATCTCCAGGTACATTTAGCAACTGGTTGAAGTGCTGGGCGAACCTGTTCAGTATTTCATCCTTCTCTTTCAAAGCTGTCTCACCATCAAGGGCAGTCATCTTGGTTGTGCCTCTCCTCTGAGGCCCATATACCTCTCTTAAACTATGATAGAATCCCTTCATATCATTCATGTCTGCAGCATGTTTTGGTTCTTCAGCTTTCTTCTCCCACCACTGGGACTTCAGGTTTCTGGTGTACTGCTGGAGTCTACTCCTGGCTTGGACTAGTTTCACTCTATTTGCTCTGGTATTTATCTGCAGGAGTTTTATCCTTGCTGTGTTCCTTTTCTCTAGCAAGGCTGTAAGCTTTTCATCGTCCGTATCAAACCAGTCCTGGTGTCTCCGTTCTGGTCGTCCAAGAGCTTCTTCAGCAGTGCCAAAAGCAGCTGTCTTCAGCGTGTTCCATTGGTCCTCTAGCCTTGTCTCCTTGAGTTGTAGCTCTCCTATGGTCTTGTCCATCTGTTCTTGAAGTTTCTCTTGGACGCTCTTGTTTTGTAGCTTAGCCACATTCAGCTTAACTGGTGGCCTGGCTCTAGTTCGTGCATTTTGCTTCTTTACAGTAAAAGCAATTGTTGATCTTAACATGTTATGATCCGTAGAGCAGTCAGCACCTCTCATCACTCTGGTGTTCAGTAAATCATTTCGATCTCTCTGTCTAGTGATCACGTAGTCTAAGAGGTGGCAATGCTTAGATCAGGGATGCATCCATGTGGTCTTATGGTGGAGTTTGTGATTGAAAATGGTGTTACTGATAACAAGGCTTTACTCTGAGCAGAAGGCTAGTAGGAGTTCACCGTTTGTGTTACACTTTCCAATTCCATGTCGGCTAATCACTCCAGGCCAGTTCTTCTTTTCCAACCCTAGCATTAAAATCACCAGCTATCATTAGCTTATCTTTGTTTGGTACTTGTCTCACAACATCTCTCAGTCTGTCATAGAATTTGGCCTTGTTTTCATCAGATTGTCGGAGCATAAACACTGATTATAGTGGCGTATAAACCCGTCTGCAGAGGAAGACGCAGTGTCATTATCCTGTCATTAACAGGTGTCGGGTCTTGTTCCAGCTGTTGAGCAATCGAGTTCTTGATGGCAAAGCCAACTCCAGCTTCACGTCTTTCATTTACGTCTTTTCCACTCCAGAATAAGGTGTAGCCATGGTCAACTATGCTGTCATAGAGAGCCAGTCGGGTCTCACTAAGAGCAGCTATGTCTATTTTGTATCTGTTCAGCTCTTTGGCTACGAAAGCTGTCTGTCTCTCTGGCCGTTTTGAGCGGCCACTGTCTAGTAGCGTTCTAACATTCCATTCAGCGAGTCTCAGGATCTTCTTTTGGTTCCTAGCTTACTTTTCACTGGTCGCCGGAGCGAAAGCGGACCAGCGCGAACCTTGTTTACCCGGGCGAAGATCGAGCCGGTATGAGAATTCATTTCTGTATCCATAATCCATAACACTGCATTGCAAAAGTTTAAGTGAGGCTGGCTTTTGCATTTCCAGAATCACTCTCTCGGCAGGGCAAAGGTGTAGTCCAGCGGGCAAGAACAATTCAAGACATGCTGGCAGCTTTGCCATGCTGCAGCGGCTGGCCGGAAGATAAGCTTGTCTATCCCAGCCCTAAAGTGCTGCCACTGGGCACTGTGCCAGGGCTGATGCTGAATTGACAAACAGCCCTGCCGTTGCAAGAACTACCGTCGGGTTGACATGTAGAACTCCCGGTTTGTAGGCCGTAACCCTGGCCAAGGGAGGCATGGGGTGTACTGTCACTTGCCCAGGGTGAGCACCCAGGCTAGTGGAGGGAAGGAGGCGCCTTACTTCTCCATTCTAAACCAGCTCCAAGCTAGGTTTAGCCACTGCCCTTAAACTGTAACTGAAACTAAGCCCCTGTTAAAAAAAGGCTAAAATCCATTTACATAGCTTCCCCACAGTTTCTATTGTGACTGCTGCTTAGGGCCTCTTAGGTTAATAAATTAATAAATTGTGGTTCCTCAGCTTCTGTCTCGACATTAGTAATTTTCTTTTATCTAGGGTGAGCGAGGTCATTAGGTAGGCGGTTCAAAATGTGGCCAAAACTATGTGACGGTTGCAGGATGATCGCAATTTTGGAAAGAGATTTCCAGGGTGGGTTTGTCTGCCACCGGTGCCAGCTAATTGAGCATCTGGAGAGGAAGATCCTTGATCTTCAGGGCCAGTTGGCGGCACAACATAGTTCGCAATCAGTAGAGTTCCTAGAGGAACTAGGTAGTATGTCGTTTAGAGAAATGGCGTGTACACCGAAGCAGGGTGGTACTGGAATCCCAGAGCAGGCAGGGAGAGTGACCGAAAGTTGGGTGACCGTAGGTCGCCAGCGCAGTAAAGAGTGTGCACGCTGTACAGTGACAGCTCCTCCAGTGGTTGAGGTGTCCAACTGATTCCGTTGGTCTGTTCGCGCGACAAGGAGTCTCGTACGGTGTGTTGCCTGCCTGGTGCACAGGTAGGAGACCTCCTGGAGCGTGCGGACAAGCTCCTGGCCAGACCGGGGAGGGATCCAGCTGTCATGGTCCATGTTGGGACAAATGACATAGGTAAGGGAATGTTTGAGGTTCGGCAAGGCAAATTTGTGGAATTAGCTGAGAAGCTTAGGAGCAGATCCTCACCGCTAATGTTCTCCGGTATTCTACCGGTACCACGTGCAAGCAGAGGAAAGCAGAATTTTATCTGGAGGTTTAACATGTGGCTACGAACCTGGTGTAGGAAAGAGGGGTACAGGTTTATGGGGCACTGGAACTTTTTCTGGGACACGGGCGACCTGTTCAAGCCTGACGGCTGCACCTGAACTGGAGGGGTACCTTTGCACTGGGCCAGCGTATGTTGAGGGTAGCACAGGATTATTTAAACTAGCGACTTGGGGGACATGGAGGTTAGTGAGTGTTACACATAGGGAAATGCAGACTGCCCGATGGAAGCTGATGACGTTACATGCACTATTAATGATATACTTTTAAAGCAACAAAGCATAGTGGGGGGCTTCAAGCAGCGGCCGCATGGGAAATCAAAGGGGAAGAGCATTAGTAATAATCTGAAATGTTTTTATTTAAATGCAAAAAATTCCAGAGCTTGAGGCTGTTATGATTAGTCAGGGCTATGACATAGTTGGGATTACAGAGGCGTGGTTTTGTGAAGAGGATGGAGATGAATATAATATATAAGGTTATAAGCTCTTTAGGAAGGATAGGTGTAATAGGGTCATTCCATGTCAGATCACCCAATGGATGTCACCCCACCCCCTCAGATTTTACTCATATTTGGTTTCTAGGGTGATTTTTGCTGGCAAAGCTGAAATTCCAAATATTGGTCTTAGATTTGATGTGGGGTAAAAATAAAATATAATGACCTTTTGACCTTTACTTTGACCTTGACCTTGTTGACCTCGCGACCTTGACACAAAACCCACACAAAATTGTAGCCTCATATGTTCCCTATAATATATACAAAAACCAGAGGTGTGTTTTTCCCTCATTTTCCACAAATTGACATCATATATACTTTGTCTGTGCAGTTTTGTCTTAATCTACTTGAATTTACAGCGTTTGAGTGATAGTTCTCAATTTTTTAAGTGTGGACCTCAAATAAGGCTATTTATCTGAAAGAATGAAGAAAGAAGAGGGGAGATTTTGGAATATTTTTGACATTGTGAAGTGAATTTGAAGATGTAAGTATGCATTCATCATTGTCAGTGATCATTGACAACATATAAACTTTTGAAAGGTGCTGTGCTGTCTACCTCAATTTTTAAGTACCATACTTAATTCCCATTGCACCCCTGGCTCTGCATGATAACTATGATTGATTATAACTTTTCTAATAAACTTAAATTTTAAAAATTGATCTGAAGTATGTTGCTAATATTCTTCAAAGTTTACTCTCATCTGTAAGTGTTGGTATATTTTTGAAATTGGTAGACCTTCTGGGTGCCCTGGGGATGAATAGATTACGCCCCTGTCTTTCTTCCCTATCTCCCAGCAGGATATCAGAGACAGCTGTCATTCATTCATCAATTATCTCTCTCTCTCTCTCTCTCTCTCTCTCCCCCAGCAGGATATCAGAGACAGCTGTCATTCATTCATCCATTCTCTCTCTCTCTCTCTCTCTCTCTCAGCAGGATATCAGAGACAGCTGTCATTCATCCATTCTCTCTCTCTCTCTCCATCACTCTGTTCCTTCTCATCCCGAGGACACAGCATCACTAGAAATGATGTGATGAATATTTCTTAGAATTGTAGCATGTGGCCCCTTGATAATAAGTAGATTTGGATGAACTCAGATGCGTGCTGTAACTGAATTGCAAATTCTCAGCTCAAGGATAAGTAATGAATGTTAGATAAACAAGTAAAACAATCATTAAAATAGTTCAGAACATTATAGAGAAACCATTACAAAGTTTGTTGTGAATAGTGTTGAAGCATTACATTGTTTTACAGGCATTGGTGTAAAAACCGAGCTAAAATTGCAGAGACAAGGGATATATGGTGTGGATTTGTGAAAAATGAGGGGAAAATAAACCTCTGGTTTTTGTAAATAATATAGGGAACATATGAAGCTACAGTTTTGTGCGGGTTTGTGTCAAGGTCGCGAGGTCAACAAGGTCAAAGTAAAGGTCAAAAGGTCATTATATTTTATGTTTACCCCACATCAAATCTAAATCTAAGAATCCAGACTTGGATTCCCTGGTGAATTTCCAGTCCGTAGACACCAATTTTATTGTGATAGCCCCACCGGTTGCTGAGATATGGGTGGTCAAACTTCGGCCGGTAACCTTGTTTTGGGCGATTTTTGCCAAATTGGGTGGGCCATAACTCAGGAACCACTGGTTGGATTGAGCTAATATTTGGAATTTCAGCTTTGCCAGCAAAAATCACCCTAGAATCCAAATATGAGCAAAATCTGAGGGGGTGGGGTGACAATTTAGATTTTTTTTGGTGATTTGATATGGAATGACCCAATAGGCGAGGAGGGGGCATAGCAATCTATGTGAACGAAAACATAAATGCACAGGAAATTCCCAAAATTAAATATTCCTTGCCCTGTGAAGATATCTGGGTCAGGCTCGTTGGCAAACACGAGACAGGTTTAAACATAAGAGTATGCTATCGACTACCAGCTTTGGACAGTACAGTCAATGAAATGCTTTTTAAGAGGATTACGCAAGCTTCTAGAGGTGGAGGGACTATTATTAGGGAGACTTAAATTATCCTTGTATCAATTGAGAAATGGTGAAAGGACAGGGTAAGGGGGAGGAAGAATTTCTAGATATTATAAATGATCATTTCTTGGTGCAGTATGTGAATAAGCCTACAAGAGAAGGCAATTTTAGACTTAGTGCTCTGTAATGACCCAGATAGAATTAGCAATGTTGACATGCTGTAGCCACTTGGGACAAGTGATCACTCTGCTGTTAATTTGGATTTTTCATGGGAAGTTTAAAAAGTGTATTCAAAAACAAAAATTTTCAATTTTAGTCAAGCAAACTTTGACAGGATGCGCTCATATCTAAGTGAAATAAAATGGGAGACGCTCCTGGACTTTGAGTCCATAAATGAGATGTGAGAAAGATTTAAGGGGGTTTTACTTGAATCACAATGCAGATTCATTCCAAAGGTGTCCAAAAGTAAGCTGAAAAAGCAGAATCCTCAGTGGATGACCAAAAGTATTCGTTGGGTTTTGATGGAAAAGAGAAGAGGAATCTTAAAAGATGTACATAAAGGATAACAATGAGAACACTAAGACTGAATACTGTAAAATGCAGGCTGTGGTCAAAGAAGAGCTGAGGAATGCAAGAAGACTGTATGAAAGACAAATTGCAGAGGGGGCAAAAACTAACTCCAAGCGCTTCTTTCAGTACTGTAGCAGAAAAAGGAAAGTTAAAGAGCAGGTTAAGTGCATAAAGAATAAAAATGGATCGCTGCTATCTGATAACAAGGATATTGCAGATGCAAGATTATTTAGGTTAGGGATAACGAAGTATTAGACAAGTTGCATAAACTAAAGGCAGATAAGGTGGCGGGTCCTGATGGCTTATATCCTAGAGTTCTCAGGGAAGTTGGTGAGATCATCTTTAAGCTGCTATCCGCCATCTTCAGACGGTCTTTAGAAACTGGAGAAATACCAAATGATTGGAAACAGGGCAATATAATACCAATATATAAGAAAGGGGACCGTACAGAGCCAGGAAATTACAGGCCAGTCAGTTTAACTTGCATTGCGTGCAAAATATTGGTATCTATCATAAAAGATGAGCTGGACTTATTTCTTGAACGTAACGGTATCTTGAGGAATGGCTAACATGGTTTCCGTAAGGGAAGGTCATGCCTGACAAACCTTCTGGAATTTTTTGAAGAGGCCACCAAGACTTATGACCAGAGCAGGGCTTATGACATCATATATTTGGATTTTCAGAAAGCATTTGATACAGTACCGCATAAGAGACTAATTTTTAAAATGAGCTCCATTGGAGTCACAGGAGGTATTCTGGAGTGGATTCAAAACTGGTTACAGGACAGAACACAAAGAGTGGTGGTCAGTGATATCTCATCTGAGCTAGGTATAGTTGGGAGTGGCGTCCCCCAGGGATCGGTGTTCGGACCCCTGCTGTTCCTCATCTATACAAATGACCTTGATATGAATATTGAGAGCAGATAAGTAAAAGTTGCCCGGAGGTTACTTTTCAGACACATTCTGAGGTGAGATTTTCTGAGGCAGAATTATAACTATTTTAGACCTCCTAACATGTACGAATTAGCCGTATTTTTTACAAATTTTGGGCCCATTTACGAAAATACGGAATCCGTTCCAATTTTTACGAATTGGAAGATCGATTTTTTTCAAAAATTGAAAAGCACCGTTTTCGCGCGCTTGAGAATAGCAGACGAGAAGCGGACCCAACCCCGTCTCCAGGCACCCATCTGTGCTGTACTTGAGAGTACAGCGATTGTATCCTACAGTACAGTCGCCGTTAAAACCAAAGAGACGCCGTTAGTTCACACCCAGTTATCTCGAACATTTCGCCCTTCTTACCCATTTCTAACCACGATCTAACAAATGAGACGTATCACTGGACAATTTACCGCTAGTAATAACCACATGTGGCTCCGCGGAACTGAATGTAGTACCGCGTCTAAGTTATAGAATAGAGGGCATTTTGACTGTTAGAATTACTTGTGTTTGCCGTTATGTATTTTAACATCTTTTTATTTCCTCTTGCGGTGAAAGTGGAAGTGAGAGCTTATGCGACCTCTGGAATCTGATCCTCTGTTTAAAAAGCCTAGCATGAACAAGAAAAAAATAGCCTTTTATGATAAATTCGACAGCGAAATAAAAGAAATTGTATTCTTGAAGGAAATTTTTTTTGGTATTTTAAATATATCTTTTTATTGCAGAAACTGTGATTCTGAGAGTTTGTGGGTAGATCTTCAGCGAAGTTTGCCGCAATTGATTTATTGATTTTGAAAAACCAGCCGCAATATAAATAAACAAATTGGCAAGATACAACTTAATAGCCTGTGAGCTTATGATCACGTTATTCTCCAAAATTATGCGTTTTCGGACCTGCAGAGGTGCGAGGTTGTCTCTCGCCAAGGAGTCAATCTTCCTCCTAAACTCTGGGGAAATGCGTCGTATCGTGACAGGTTCCCTAGTTGTGAATGTGATGTCAGTTTATGGTTGGGCATTTTATAGAAATTTTCTGCCACGCACTGACCAGGTCATTAATTCTTTAATAGGCTACAATGAGCTCAAAGGGAATATTAGGGTGACAATGAGTGATAAATAGAGATGACACGAACTTAGCTGTATGGAATTAGTGCCAAGCAAGGGCGTAATAATGGTGTTGACATTGGTGGGGACATAATTTGCCTCCCATGCCTCCCAATGTCATGACATAACCTACTCAAAATACAGCCTCATCAATCAGCTATACAGTGTGTTGCTTAATTTCCACATGAAATATACCTGTCTGCCTGATGGAGACTGATCTGCAGAGCTGCTGTGTTGTGCCTGTACAACAAAATTTATGATCAAGAAACACTACCTATTTTTGTCTCTTGTTGCATAATAATAATAATAATAATAATACATTTTATGCTGGCTGGCTGGCTGTTTATTGCATTAATAATACATTGTCCTTCTATATTATTATTCATCTAACCATTCCATCTACCGCCCTATTAGGACGGGACTAGTTTTATGGGGAGACGTGGGGTAAAAATGCATTCAGATGTATCAACATGCATTGTGGAGATGGCGGTCACGTGACAACTGCCACAACCCACAACAGTGCGTGCCTGAAGATCTACCCCTCTCACGTTCTGTTCTCTCGTCCGAATAGGGCTAAAGATGAGCGGATTCTAAAAATTATGTAAAGATTTTCTGTTCTTATTTCACTCCACTCTGAGACTTTTAGCATGATTAATCTGTTTCAGTAGAATCCGTGTCAGACTGCCAATTGCCAATTAGCATTTTAAAATGAAAAACATTCAAGTTCTTTCCCTAAATGAATTTTACTGAGACGGGGTGCGAGTAATCTTAGATATACAGTGGGTTGACCGGTTCCGCAATTTGACCGATTCCGCAATTTGCAGAAATCAAACTTTTTGTTGCGGGAAAACGACTTCGCTGTTAGACTTAAGTTTGACATCGCTAGAACGGTAAATTGTGGATTTAACTCTTAACTATCATTTCGAGATATTCGGCTTCATAGAGAAATAAATGCCCGATAACTGTTGCTTGCCGTTGCAGCAGTAGGCTGCAAAATCAACGCTTGTGATAAAGCGCACTGTGCAGTGTGTGGCCGTTAAACACGTGTATTCCTGGGATTCATCACATGTTATTAGTGTCATTAGTGTCACATTGTGTCTGTGTAGACTGGGGGATCCAGGACTTTTAAGTTTCCAAGTTTACTGAAGAAATGAATCTGTGATTGGAGGACAGTCACTAAGTAATTCTGCTGGATGACATTCCACATTGAACATGGTCAACTGTCAGCATCTTTGGATGTCACTTTGTTGGGTGAATATTCTTCTATACTTTTATTAAAAGTTTTAACATGATTGTCCACTTTGGCGCTACACGCGGTCGGGTTATTATGTCGGTGTAGTTATCCCGGTATAGTATTAGGATACTACGTCAAAAAATACTAGTTACAAAATCCAAATGTTGGGAGGTCTGCTATTTTTATGGAATATTTATGGAATAAAGCACTTTAAACACTGAACATAGAGAGTTTACAACCTTAAATCAACCATTATTCTGTAGTCATGTATGCATTAATGGAAACCATCAGTACAGAATCTGAATCATATTAAGTTATTGGGGACTTCATTAGGTTTACCAAATCATTATTTAGTTGACACCCAATTCATCACAATCAGCAAAGTAATTTCCCAACCACAAACTTTTAAAGTGTCTGTATGATGCTATCGTCTGCTATCATGGGGACTGCCATGTTTCAAGGAACCCTTGAATAATGCGGCATATCTGTGGACATAAACAATCTTTCCCTCTTGTCAAACTTTTGTGTTCAAATAGGCCCAGAAAAGGTCCAGGAAAGATTTTTCATTCTATGGTTGAATAATGGTTGACTGCAATTATGGTGGAGAAGTTCAATCCTAATATTTTGAAAAATAATATCAATGTAGTGAGCACGTATTGCCAAGCAACTATGCACATAATACCGAACTATGCTGGAATTTAGACCAAGTGTGGATGTAAAACACTTGAGATATTAGTGCCCAGTTATTTTTAAATTTGTGCGGAACTAATATTTAAATCTACATGCCAAGCTATTTGGGAGGCATGCACGGAAAAAGGCTTTTCTCACTCACAATGATAAACGCAAACGTATGGAGTTCGCTAAGCGGTGCTGGGACTTCAACTGGCACCGTGTGCTTTGGTCAGATGAGACCAAGATAGAGCTTTTTGGCTGCAAACACTCTAAGTGGGTCTGGCGGAACACAAAAGATGAGTATGCAGAAAAGCACCTCATGCCCACTGTGAAGCATGGGGGAGGATCGGTGATGCTGTGGGCCTGTTTCTCTTCCAGAGACCCTGGGAACCTTGTTAGGGTGCATGGCATCATGAACGCTTTGAAATACCAGGACATTTTAAATCAAAATCTGGTGACCTCTGCCCAAAAGCTGAAGATGGGTCGTCACTGGGTTTTTTAGCAAGGTAATGACCCTAAACATGTGGCCAAATCTACACAGAAGTGGTTCACCAGACACAGAATCAAGCTCCTCCCATGGCCATCTCAGTCCCTAGACCTCAACCCCATTGAAAACCTGTGGAGTGAGCTGAAGAGGAGAGTGCTGGTGAGAGGACCCAAGACGCTGGATGATTTAGAGAGATTGTGCAAAGAGGAATGGTTGAAGATCCCTCTTTCTCCCATCTTATGAAACATTATAGGAAAAGATTAGGTGCTGTTTTGTTGGCAAAAGGGGGTTGTACAAAGTATAAACATCAGGGGTGCTAATAATTGTGGCACACATGACTTGAGGTAAAATAATTATTTCTTAACGTGGGATTTTTCTCCCACTGAATAAATGCACTTTAATTAAAGGTTGGATTTTCCTCTTTTTTTTCGTTGCGGTTCTATATTATTTAGGAAAAAAAACTGAATTTATTTGAAGCTAATGAACACATCTTAACCAGGGGTGCCAATAATAATGGAGGGCGCTGTATATAATGTGAGTGCAGCCGATGCAAGCATTTCGCTAGGGAATGCGGTGAATTTAGCTGGGTTGTTCATAGTTAATCTCATAATGTGCTCGGATTCGTAGTGAAAGATCACCTTGGCTTTTGAGTTCGCTCCAGACTGACTGAAGCTAGCACTGCAAACTTGGGGTCCGGCTGTGTGAAATGAAGCAAGGCTGAATCGAGCCTCTGTGAAGCGAAGAGAAAGGATAAGGCCAGCGTTCATCTCACAGTGATGTAATGACGTAGGATGAGTGATGTATGTTGTGTGCTACGCACTGGTGACAGAAGGAGACAGACACATCACTAAAAAAGTAGTAGTGATATATATATTTTGCGACAACAATTTCAACCTGGTTTAGAATAACGTTGGGTCCATCAAGACTCATCAAGTATCACCCTAGGCAAAGAGTTCAGCTACATAATTCTCACCACAAATAATGACAGCCCTGCTTGAGCACTTCTGTCTTTGCGACGCTGTCTTCATGAGCTGTATATGGTCTGAACATACCAAAAAAAGGATCTTGATTTCTCATCTGACTTTGCTCATTTTATCTGTTTATCACTACGTCAATGTTTTTACCATCCGCACTACCGCCGTGATTCATCTTAGTCGCACATGCACACTTCACAAAATACACAGGACTGACCAAGGCTTGACGGGCAGATGCACTCGCACTGTTCACTCCGTGTAGAGTTGTCATTTCTTGCTTTTTTTTCTAGTGCATTTCTCTGCCATTATGCAGGAAATTCTAGGACACTGGTTTTAAAAAATCCAAAAGAACTTAATTTCCCACCATTTTCCTCGTTCCAAAAACAAACTCCAAAGAAAGTTCCGTCTCTCCCTGCCTGTGTTAACAATGTATCTCAATGCAGCCTGACACAGCAGGCGTCAAAATTTTTTCAAGCTCCTGCTGGATCACTGTTTTATTGTTTATAACCTGCCTTTTTGATTATCAAAATCTTTCATTTTTAGGATTAAACCCTTGCCATTTGCTTTATGTTCACGCCGCTAAAAGTGTAATGTCAATATGCCAAGTAAAGCTGCACGAGGTGGAAAGGGAGCTGCTCGGCCAACAGCAAGTGCTATTGTTAGGCATGACCAAGCTAGCATGGAGTCTTTAGATATGTCCTCAGTTGAAGAGGAAGACGAACTTCCACTCATGGGGCGTTTGCTGGATTATGGAGGTCACTGCATCAGAGATGCCAAGGCTTATGCCATAGGTGTAAGTCTCTCCTCTTAGTGGAATTCACGTTCCTGTGCCTTAGTCAGCAATTATTCAATCAACGCGTGGTGAAGAAATTCACTCGCAGAATTTGAGTCATTTGGCATCAAGTTAATCAGTTTCATGTGCATTATGGTGGATTTCCCCACTCATGACACGGAAATCTTTCATGACTCGGGAATTTTCAGGCTTGTCTTTACTGAGGGATTAAAAGCAATGGAATTGCATAAAAACATTTCAAATGGTTTTATTTCATTAAAAGAATTTAAACGATCATGAAATACATGCGTTGTTTCCAATCCCTGAGTAAAGAGAAGCACAGGAAGTCCGTAGTCATAATCGCTTTCCGTGTTACTTATGATGAGGTGCACCTTTACACAAGTGAAACGGAAACTTCAATGCAGAAGGATCTTATTTCTGCATGAGAATTTCATTCTGCTATCAATGAATAATTGCGGACTATGGTGAATGAGCCTAAAAAATGCGTAAGACGTTGAATGCATGAGACTTGGCATCTCTGCCGCATCCTAATCTTCCTCACTACACCGCAGAGGTGATGCAGCAGGAGGGGATTTTCTGCAACGTACTACAGCGCTTGCGGGAGAAGGAGGTTCGGCACTCGCTACGCTTCCCGGCTGGGCTCCATTGGCACTATCTAGGGCAATATTCAACGACCAAGAACTTTGTAAGTAATGAATGAAGAGTTGTACATTGAATGTACATTGAATGGACTTCTCGTATCATATTCTCCCCCCCCCCCCCCCCCAAAATGTGGTAATATTTGTCTTTTTCTGTATATGTGCCAGGGACGGGCAATGAGTTAAAGGAGTTTATTTCTCACTTCACGCCTTTTTTGGCCGGTGTTCTGACAATTTGCTGCCTTGTCAAAAAATGCTACCGTCATGCAAAGCGATCATCAAGTCTTTGTTTTCGCTGTAATATTGCAATATGAATCAGTGTATAGTAGTAACTTTGTAGTTGTAACTTTTATAAGCAGATGTTATAATGAGTTGGATACGTTTGTTTAAAGATAAATACCGCATGCCATTATCATCCAATCTCTGCGATTTCAGGAAAACCCAGCATGTACATGCAAATATATATTCGCTAAAAGGTCGAAAGGCGCCCCAAAAAATTAAATTTGATATTTGAAGATACTTGAAATGTGAGCAAAGAAATCGAAACCAAGATTCTAGGTTTTCCGCAAGCGCAGAAGCTAGAGATAGCATATTTTGATAGGTAGCGAAAATTGACAAAACACTGGCGATCCCCAATGTGTATAGCTAGTATGGCAAAAAAAAAAAAACTAATTATAAGGTGGTTTCATGTTATATTGTGGAGTGCACTAACCAGTTTAAAAAGGGAGATTCAGCTAAGTTTTTCCGCTTCCACCGCAGTAAGAGACAGCGAAGAGCATGGATTTGTGCATTCAACCGAAAAGATTTTGCACCGAAGGACCATTCAAGGGTTTGCAGTGCATATTTTGTTTGTGGCTGGCCTGATTACACAGCCCTGAAAGATGTTGACATCGTGCCATCGGCCTTACAAATAGAATAGAGTAACTCCCGTCCAATATCACGAGATCTACTTCTACAAGTGAGGCGAGGTATTTGTTAGGATAAGTGTTGGAATTTGTTAGTGACACGGAATTGAGCTGCAGTTAAAAATGTAATGTAGCTATACATCTTAAGCGCGTGCTGCTTTTTCAGCATTAAAAGCTTACGTTTGTTGGTTACTCTTTGCAATTGACCATAGACTTTTAATGAACAAGTTAGAAAAATATGGAGTAAGAGGAATAGCACATAAATGGATCAATAACTACCTTGAAAACAGACAACAATACGTTCAAATTCATAGCAAAAAATCAGACTTGCAGCAGGTTGTATGTGGGGTTCCACAGGGGGCAGTGCTGGGTCCAAAATTATTTATTGTACATAAATGATATCTGTAATGTGTCCAAATTGTTAAATATTGTCTTGTTAGCAGACGATACTAACTTGTTCTGCTCTGGTAAAAACGTTAAACAGCTGCTGGATATAGTGGAAATGGAATTAGCTACTCTACCTCGTTGGTTCATTGTCAATAAAATGTCATTAAATGTAAATAAAACCAAATATATAATCTTTGGTATTCGAAAACACAATAGGAAGGTTCAAATCATGATAGATAAAATTGAATTAGAGCGAATATATGACAATAAATTTTTGGGAGTTGTTATAGACCATAAACTATGTTGGAAACCTCATATTGATTATATTCAAACGAAAATATCAATGTCTATTGCTATTCAGTATAAAGCAAAAGAAATTCTTAATCCAAATTGTTTACAAATATTGTATTATTCTTTCATACTTCCATACATTTCTTACTGTGTGGAAGTTTGGGGAAAGGCATACAAAACAATCACTAATCCGATTATTTTGCTGTAAAAGAGAGCGATCAGAGTTATCAACAGCTGATCATCGAGAACCAACAAATCAACTATTTTTACATGGTCACTAACTCAAATTCAATGAACTCGTAGATTTTAAAATTATTGTAGATGTACAAGGCATATAATAGCCTGTTGCCACACTGTATCCAACAGTTGTTTCAGAAAAGACAAAGTGAATATGAACTCAGAGGAAGCGGTATGTTCACAAAAACAAAGAACAGAACAAATGTCAAACAAAGATGTTCAGTTTATGGGGTTAATCTGTGGAATGTCTTGGAAATGGAAATTAAAGAGTGCAATACATATCAAATATTTTTAAAAATATTGAAGAATAGGATGCTTGTTTAGTATAGATACTATGTAGGAGTATTAGAGTGTTTTTGTGAAGTGTCTGTTTTGAAAAGTTAATTGGCTTAAGTATATCTAATGTTTTCTTTAATTTGCTATAATTCTCTGTAAGTACAATAAGCAGCTGACTGAACCTGTTTATAAAAGGGTACGCATAATAAGCTATGCTTCAGCCTACACCTTTTCGGTCTGGCTTTGTTTATATTTTTATTATTACACGCCCGTCTTAAGACGGGACGTATTATGTCATCACCCCCGTCCGTCCGTCCGTCTGTTGTCTGTTAGCAATTTCTTGTCCGGGGCATAACTCCTGAGCCGCTTGAGCTACATTCATGATACTTCACATACACGTGCACCATCACTAGGTGCTGTGTCGCGCACCATGATTTCGTTCACCCGGTCAAGGTCAAGGTCACTGGCAAAGGTCAAAGGTCACATGGGGCCCAGATGGGGCTTGTCCGGAGCATAACTTCTCAACCGCTTCAGATACATCCATGATATTTCACACACACGTGTACCATCACTGAGCGGAGTGTCGCGTACCATGTTTACGGCCCTCCCTCCAAGGTCAAGGTCACGGAAAAAGGTCAAAGGTCACATGGGCCTGTTGTCTGTTGGATTTTGGTATCATGTTGTCTGTCCACTTCCTGATCCATGTTCATGACAGGCGTATTATGCACCGTTGGCGGTGCTCTTCTTGTTACCTTCTTTATTTATGTATATTCTGAAAATGAAAGAAATAAACTAAACTAAAATAAACTATTACTCTTTAATGCTCCAGTTCTTGCAATTATGATTTGTTAGGCAAGAGTACCCACACACAACCTCTACTTTTTTTTGGTTTTTTGCGGTAATTCCCGTTTCCACATATTTCAATTCAATTCAATTTACTGAAAGGGCAGTGCCCAGCCTATTCCCCACTACAGCAAATGAGGCAAAAAAAACTCTCAGTAGGGAGAAAAATCCTCAAACAGTGGTGAGAAAAAACTCCCCAGTGGGAAGAAATCTCAGGAGGAACCCGGCAATAGTGGGGAAGCCCATCCTCCGCGGGCTAGCTAGTTAATAAGAAGATAATGACAATAGAGTTCCATTAAAGTCCATCTAAACAGTGCTATCAGTTGCTCGAGGAAGTGGCATGCCAAGGATGGTGCAGGACTGGATCAGGACAGCAGCAGCCAGTGCTCATGGTGAGGGACAGGGCTCGGATGGTCCAGGACTCAGGGTTGTGGAGGGAAAGATCCTCGGAGAATGAAAAAAGTGGGGTGAGGCACTGGATAAAACTACTGCATATTAATAAAAATACAGTCCTGTGTCATGTGCCAAATGAGAATTTAGGAGCTGACTGGTCAGGAAACAGTCAACACCGCTCCATCCACTTCCAGCAGCACAGAGGCCCTACACTTATTCCAGGAAGATCACTTCAGATTTTCTAGACACTAGTACCATATGGACCTCCCCGATGACTAAGGCTGTAGCAAGCCCCACTGGCACCGTCGATGCAGGCTCAGTGCCACCGGTTCCACATGGATTTACATAACACTGGCTTCCAATATCGTGAACATGTCATAAATCAAGGTTGTAGTCAGTCCCACCAGAGCCAACACATAACTAATCGTGAACTAATCATAGGCTTGACTAAAAAGATAAGTTTTCAGCCGATTCTTGAAGACAGAGAGTGTGTCCGAAGCCCGAATTTGTCTGGGGAGATTGTTCCATAGAATTGGTGCTTTGTAAGAGAATGCTCTACCTCCAATTGTAATTCTAGATATATTTGGAATTTCCAAGTAGTCAGCACCTTGTGAACAAAGTAATCTTGGTGGGGAGTAAGGAATGAGAAGACTGCAAAGATATTCCGGGGCAGCTTAAAGTCATTTAAGGCTTTGTAAATTAGTAATAGTATTTTGTACTCAATTCCAAATTTTACAGGCAGCCAATGAAGATTTTTGAGCACCGGGCTAATGTGATCATATTTCTTAGTCCTAGTCAGAACCCTAGCTGCAGCATTCTGCACTAATTGAAGACGTTTCAGGGCTGAGCTAGTGCAACCAGACAGTAAGACATTGCAATAGTCCAGCCGAGAAGACACTAATGCGTGAACCAATTTTTCAGCATCTTGAAGAGACAACATTTTTCTAAGTTTAGATATGTTTCGAAGATGGAAAAAAGCCACTCGGATGATATTGTTGATGTGCGCCTGGAAAGAGAGTTCTGAATCAATCACACCAAGGTTTTTAACGACAGCTCTGGCAGAAACAGAGAGGCCATCTAAGTTAAGAGAGAACTTAACGAATGAGTCTCTAAGAGATTTGGGACCCAGTACCAATATTTCAGTCTTATCTGGGTTTAGTGAAAAAAAATTTTGCGTCATCCAAGCTTTAACAGCTTTCAGACACATCTCTAATCTAGTAACCGGATCATTTTCACCCGGTTTAAAGGATATATAGAGCTGCGTGTCGTCTGCATAGTAATGGTATTTAACATCAAGTCTACTTATGATATTTCCAAGCGGAAGCATGTATAGTGAAAAAAGCAAAGGGCCCAGAACAGATCCTTGAGGTATTCCAAAGTTAACCTTGGAATACTCTGAACACTTGTTATTTACCCGGACAAACTGAGATCTATCAGACAAATAAGACTTAAACCATGAAAGGGCAAGTCCAGAAATACCAACTAATTTTTCCAACCTACGAAGAAGAATATGGTGGTCTACTGTATCAAAGGCGACACTTAAATCGAGAAGGACGAGAACAGAAATGCGGCCACTATCCATAGAGAGAAGCAGATCATTTACTACTACAGTGAGGGCTGTTTCAGTGCTGTGATGCTTTCTATAGGCAGACTGAAAACTGTCAAATACCTCATTAGTTTGCAGGAAAGAAGAGAGCTGTTGGGCAACACATTTTTCAAGGATCTTAGATAAAAATGTGAGGTTTGAGATTGGCCTATAATTGGCTAGGACTGTGGGATCCAAATCTGGTTTTCTAAGCAGCGGCTTGATTTCTGCCATCTTAAATGAAGTGGGAACAATACCTGAAATCAAAGAAGAATTAATTATGTGAAGAATTGGGCCGCCAAGAATGGGCATGAGTTCTTTCATTGGCTTTGTGGGAATGGGATCCAAGATACAAGTAAATGATTTGGAAGTAACAACTAATTTGGCTAGTTCACTCAGGGATATAGGAGAAAGGGACTTATGGAGTTATATTACTGCCAAAACCTAGTGTACAAACCGAACATGCTTTACAAATGCACAACGATTCAAAAACAAATACAATGTGATTTGCAAATATAAAAATGATTCACGTGCAAACAAGGTGTGGTTTGCAAATATAAAAACGATTTGCAAACAAATAGTGTGGTTTGCAAATATAAAAACGATTCGCGTACAAACAAGGTGTGATTTGCAAATATAAAAAACGATTTGCAAAACAAATACAGTGTGGTTTGCAAATACAAAACACCATTAACAGACGAATGTATTCAGTTTTACAAATACAAAACGTACCGGTAAGTATACGACGAGAACCATTTCCTAGGAGTACAAATCACTTTTGGCAGTTTTCTACTGCTGACATGGCGTAAAGGATTTTCTCACAAATGTCCTCACTGTTATTGTCCCTGTTAAACAGCAGGTGGGGCTATGACTCAATATCCTAGATCTCTACACCGTGACGTTGAACAGAATAGAGAACGGCCGCTAGCAACCGTGGACATGAGGATGATGGCTGAGGCTAAATAAAAACGCAGTGTCTACGTGTTCGAAATAACTCCGTGTCCGACAGTGGGATGGTGTCAATATAACTCCGTGTCCGACAGTGGATTATTGTTTTTAATCTCTTGAAGTCTACTGAATCTTTTAGATAGCCTATTAAACGTGAATGTTTGATCAGATGGCTCAGCTCTTCAAGATGGGTACCGAGAATTTCAATCAATATTTCTGTTTAAGCTCTGCTCAATAAAGTGTTCTGATTGTTAGTGATATATTTTTAATTTCCATTTCGTTATAAATCTGGGCCCGTATTCTCAACGCATCTTATCTTAGCGCTAGGAGTACTCCTAAGTCGCGCTGAAACATTTATGTAGGAGTAAAATCTTAAAATTCACAAATCCGCTGAGAGCAACTTTTAATTAAGAAAACTGGTAACTCCTAGAATAGAGGTAGCTCTGAGATAGGCGGGAGTAATCTCCGTTGCTATGGCTGACGTCAATTCTCATGCACGAGTCTCGGGAGAATGAGCACGGTGATTGGTTGTTTGGTGGCAGTGCAGCCCATTGAAAAAAATATCCCAAATACAACCCATGGAGGAAAAAATGAGAAAATAGTCCAAGGGGCTGGTTTGTCCCATAAAATAATGGCAGTTGTTACGGGTACGGCAGTTTTCCAATGCATTTCAAAGTAGAGAGGTTCGATGATCCCCATTTAAACACTGCTCTAACCCTAAGCCTAACCTTAACCTTAACACTGACATTTAAATAAACCTCTTCCCGAAGGGTGGTATTAATCCAAAACCTGGCTACTTTATAGCAAGCTTCTGTTGAAACACAGTGAGACGACTTTTTTAGATTCGGCTTTAGATAATAACATATTGAGCACTTTTGAAAATGCAATGCATGGTCCCCGCATATCACGCTCTAGGCAAATAAACGTACATAGGAAAGAGATAATTGTAAAAACATTAATAGCATTAAACAAGTTATTAATGAAACACCTCACTTGCCCCAATAGCTACTTGTTACCCGATGAGAATGAGAATTTGTCGCGATCATTTAAATGTCGAGCCGATCAAGTTTGTTGGCCCTAAACTGTCATGGATGTAAGTTCAAAAATGACGCGAAAGCCCAGCTGGAGCCAAGACCAGTTACTGCTGCTGGGCCAGTTGGTGCTGGAGCGAAAGCATGTAGCCTAATCAGAGGGAAAATTGGCTCAGGGGTGAACAGCAAATCCAAGCGGTATGCGTGGGATAATATCAGCCTACAGATAGTTGCAGCGTTAGCCCCGGTATCTCGGATGGCTAAAAGTTGCTCTCAGCGGTTTTGTGAATTACTTTTAAGATTTTACTCCTACAAAAAATGTTTAAGCGCGTCTTAGGAGTAGTACTCCTAGCGCTAAGATAAGATGCTTTGTGAATACGGGCCCAGAACACTTTATTGAGCAGAGCTTAAACAGAAACAATGATTGAAATTCTCGGTACCCATTTTGAAGAACTGAGCCATCTGATCAAACATTCACGTTTAATAGGCTATCTAAAAGATTCAGTAGACTTCAAGAGATTAAAAACAATAATCCACTGTCGGACACGGAGTTATATTGACACCATCCCACTGTCGGACACGGAGTTATTTCGAACACGTAGACACTGCTTTTTTACTTAGCCTCAGCCATCATCCTCATGTCCACGGTTGCTAGCGGCCGTTCTCTATTCTGTTCAACTTCACGGTGTAGAAATCTAGGATATTGAGTTATAGCCCCACCTGCTGTTTAACAGGGGCAATAACAGTGAGGACATTTGTGAGAAAATCCTTTACGCCATATCAGTGGTAGAAAACTGCCAAAAGTGATATGTACTTGTAGGAAATGGTTCTCGTCGTATACTTACCGGTACGTTTTGTATTTGTAAAACTGAATACATTCGTCTGTTAATGGTGTTTTGTATTTGCAAACCACACTGTATTTGTTTTGCAAATCGTTTTTTATATTTGCAAATCACACCTTGTTTGTACGTGAATCGTTTTTATATGTGCAAACCACACTATTTGTTTGCAAATCGTTTTTATATTTGCAAACCACACCTTGTTTGCACGTGAATCATTTTTATATTTGCAAATCACAATGCATTTGTTTGTGAATCGTTGTGCATTTGTAAAACATATTCGGTTTGTATGTGAATTATGTAGAAGTTGTTGCAGTAAAAGTACGACCAGTGTACATCCTAGTTTCTAACAATGCAGGGTGGGTCAATTGTAAGCAGAAGGTGATAAGAAAATGGTCAGACAAACTGGGATTATGTGAATGAATCCTGACCTGCCCAATGTTAATGCCAAAGCTTAAGATCAGGTCTAAAGTATGACCATGAAAATGAGTTGGGCCAACAACACTCTGAGCGAAGCAAACTGACTCCAAAATGTTATTGAATGCGGATGTTCAAGAATCATCTGCCCCCTCAAAGTGCAGGTTAAAGTCGCCCAATATAACTATTCTATCATAGCTTAAAACTAAGTCTGAAAGGAATTCTGAAAAATCTTGAATAAAGGCAGAGTAAAGGCCAGGGGGCCTGTAGACTGTCACCAAAGCTAAAGGGTGATCAGAGGCAGGGCCGGCACCTGTATCCAGCACTGAAAAATTCATCGCTAAGACCTCAAATGTATCAAATTTATACTGTAGTTTTGGCACTGAGTGAATGGAATCACTATAAATAGCTGCAACACCACCACCTCTCAGGCCCAGGCGGGGGTTTTGAGTGTATATAAACCCAGGTGCAGATGCTTCATTCAAAGATACGTTTTCATCTGGTCTCAGCCATGTTTCTGTGAGACACAGTATATTAAGATAACAATCAGAGATTAATTCATTCACAAGAGCTGCTTTAGAGTCCAAGGATCTAATATTTAATAGACCAATTTTGAGAGAATATTTATTTATTGGTAGATTGATACAGTTGGTTTTAATGCAAATCAAGTTTTTGTGATGTACTCCGCGATTCTTCTTTCTTAATTTAATTGGAATTCGAGGAACAGACACAATCTCTACAGGGTTTGACCTAATCAACGGTTTATCAAAGCTGAATGTCAGGAATTTAGATTTAACTCTCTGCAGTCAATTACGACAATTTAAGTCGTAGGCCAGATTGCTCGACAGAAGTGCAGTGCCCTCACGAGATGGGTGAACACCGTCCCTCCTCAAAAGACCGGGTCTTCGCCGGAAAGCTCGCCAATTGTCCACGAAACCGACGTTATCATCAGCGCACCACTCAGACAACCAGCAATTGAGCGAGTCCAATCTACTGTACATTTCATCACTACATCGGATCGGGTACGGACCAGAGAAAGTCACTGACCGTGACATCTTTAGAGCTTGGGCACAGGCCGACTTAAAACTGCTCTTTGTGATCTCCGATTGTCGTAATCGAATATCATTGGTACCGGCGTGGATAATAATTTTGGAGAACTTGCGTTTGCCCTGATCGAGTAATTTCAGATTCGCCTCGATATCAGTCACAGGAGCGCCAGGAATACAGCTCACTGTGGTCGTTGGTTTCAAAACCCTTACATCTCTAACAATGGAATCCCCGATAATTAGTGACTTTTCCGGTACTCGTTCATCTGGCTCTAATTCTTCGAGGGGAGCAAATTAATTAAACAGTTTAGCAGGAGAGGGACTGAATGGCTGCTCAAGTTTCTTTCCCCTACGTTTACCTCGAACTGTTACAAACACATCACGCTGTGAAGAAGCTGCTGCAGCAGGTAAGGAACGAGAAACCGAAAGAGAACTAACATTTACACTCGTTTCAGGCTGGACCAAGAAAGAATCAATGAACTCCTCATTCGACCTAATGTTTTGCAGCGTTTCTATGCGAACTTCCAGCTATAAAAGCTTTACAGTTAAGCTAGCATATGAGATGCATTTCTTGCAAATGAAAGTGCCGCTAAGCGCAGAGGAGTTGTAACAAAACATATTACATTCAGAGCACAAGACAGGAAAAGAGGTCGGCGAACAAGGGGAAGCCATCATGGTCATTAACTTACGTTTGTAGGATGCCGCGTGCTCAAGTCCAATTTCACCTCCCGGGCGTCTTGCAGAAGTATAGGCAGTGAAAAAGCGCGAAATTTACGACTGTATTCCGTTAAAGGCGGAAAACTCTCAGAAAACAAGAAAAAAAAAAAAAAAATCAACATAATATTAACAGAAAAATGGGATAGAAACGCTCAGCACAACAGGTGCTACCAAGACGTATAGGACACATGCCAACGTGAGACAACGTGTATTCTTCCCTGGCACACTACCTCTGTTTACTATCTCTTCAAGTTTTTGTGTCCTTTTTTTCAACACTTTGTTTTGCTTGTTTTTTTTCCTCCATCGATGAAGCTGTGAACAAAGGTTTTTATGTTAGGTTAGACATTACATTAGTGTCTGCTCGGGACTCAAACCTGGGAACCTGTGGAGAAAGCAATGTTAAACACACCACACACTGTGGTCTTGACTACTACACTGATCTTTATATATTTAAATATAAAGTTTATTAATTTTTCTTTTTATTTATTTATTGTTATCAATGAGGAGGGTGCGAAGAATTCCTGGGTGGCACGAGAGGTTAGAAGCATGCCCCCAGTCAAGGACTCGGGGGAGCAGATTGGCAGGGACAAACAGAAAATGATCGGGACAGGCACTGGGAGCTGCAGAACCGTCTTGGGCATTTCTCGCCTCCGTCTCGATGTCTATGTTGATGGCATTGAGAAATGTCTCTTTAGGGAGAATGGTATCAGAGCTGGGCTTTTCACGTTCTGACTCAAAGCAGCGGGACAGTGCGTCTGGTTTTACATTCTTGCTGCCGGGGCAATAAGCAAGGTGAAAGTTAAACTGTGAGAAAAATAATGCCCACCTGGCTTGTCGAGGATTCAGTCTCTTGGCGGATTGTAGGCACTCCAGATTTATATGGTCAGTCCACACCAGGAATGGAAGTTCGGCACCCTCCAGCCATTGTCTCCACTCCTCCAAGGCCAGCTTTACAGCTAACAGCTCCCTATTGCCGATGTCATAGTTTTGCTCAGAGGAGCTCAGGCGATGGGAAAAGTAGGCACATGGGTGAATCTTGCCATCTTTGGGTGATCGCTGAGAAAGGACCGCCCCTACTCCCATGTTGGAGGCGTCAACCTCCACCACAAACTGGAGCTTGGGATCGGGAATGGTTAGAATAGGGGCAGATGTGAAACTGGTCTTGAGATCATGGAATGCCTGCTCAGCTTTCTCGGACCATTGAATCTTGATTTTGCTAGAAGTGAGAGCAGTGAGTGGAGCAGCAATAGTACTGTAATTGTGAATGGATCGCCTGTAAAAATTGGCAAATCCCAAAAAGCGCTGAAGAGACTTACGATCGGGAGGTTTGGGCCAGTTGCTGACAGCCTCAATCTTTACAGGGTCCATCTGGATGGTGTCAGGTGAGATGATGTATCCCAAGAAGGAAGTAGTCTGGACGAAGAACTCACATTTCTCAGCCTTGACAAACAGGCTGTTCTCCAGCAGGTGCTTGAGGACTTGGTGAACATGGTGAACGTGATCATCCTGTGATTTAGAAAAGATCAGAATATCGTCAAGGTACACAAGCACAAACTTGTTGATCATGTCTCGTAAAACGTCGATAACGAGGTTTTGGAGGACTGCCGAGGTGTTGGTAAGGCCGAAAAGTAAGATCATATATTCCCAGTTCCGGTAGGGGTGTTGAAGGCAGTCTTCCACTCGTCTCCCCCACGGATATGAACCAGATGGTATGCATTGCGCAGGTCCAGCTTTGTGTAAATCTTCGCCCCTAGAGGAGGTCGAAGGCAGTATTCATGTGCGGTAAGGGGTATCTGTTCTTAATAGTGATGTCATTGAGGCCTCTATAGTCTTTCTTGCCTACGAAGAAAAACCCCGCTTCAGCAGGAGATGAGGAGGGGCGAGTGATGCCCGCTGCCAGTGACTCACTGAGGTATTTTTCCATGGCGAGGGTTTTCTGGGCAGAGAGAACAGACGACCTCTGGGTGGCATGGTTCCAGGCTTGAGTTCAGTCGCGCAGTCATATGGTCTGTGCGGAGGCAGGCTGGTAGCGCAAGCTTTCGAAAACACTTCCTTGAGATCATGGAATTCAAGGGGAACCTTCTCCAGGTTCGGGATAACTTCTGAGGGGGGAACAGGAACATGCTCTATTACATCATCAGGTACGAGAACAATTGGGGCTCCAGCCCTTAATCTCATGTCTCCCCCAATCGGTCTCAGGCAGGTGTTTGGCCATCCAAGGGTGCCCGAGGTCGACGGGGGCATGTGGAGACTGGATGAGGTATAGCTTGATCGACTCTTGATGGTTTCCAGAGATGCGTAGTTTGATTGGCCCAGTGACGTGGGCGATATGGCCAATCCTCTGGCCGTTGAGAGAATTTGCTACTCGATCCGGGAAGATCTTTTCAACAGGAATGCCCCACTTCCGGGCAACCTCCAGATCGATAAAATTCTCCTCAGCTCCTAAGTCAATCAGGGCGGTGGTCTTCCTCCCTCCTCTAGTCCACTCCAGGGAAACCCAAAATCATGTACAATTTTTTGAGGAATGATCCACAGGAATGACAGCCCTAGAGCTCCTCTCGTTTTTACTTGGCATCGTGAGATGAAGTGGCCGACTTTGCCACTGTAAAAACAGGCCCGTTCCCTCTGCCTGCGGTCCTTCTCCTAGGTAGTGAGCTTAGTTCGACCCAACTGCATGGGTTCTGATTCAAGGGGAGGTTTGGTCTTGTCAGACTGATGTAGGGATGGCGTTATCAGAGGCTTGGAGGTACTGGCTCTGTGGGTGGACCGTCTTCGCTCCTCCAAACGAGAATCTATGCGATTGGGCATTTCAATAATCCGATCCAGATCTTCGGGCAGGTCACGTGGCAACAGCTCGTCATTGATTCGCTTCAACAGCCCATTGATGAAAGCATCATAGAGGGCTCTCTCGTGCCATCTGCTGTGGTGGCCAGAGTTTGGAAATCATACATGAAGAAATTTAATTGGGGGTATTAAATCATTGGTCAAGTCGGCGATATATCCGACCTCCTCGAATGCTGTGGGAGCACTTTTAGTCTCGGTCGTGGGGCCTGTATTTTCTTTTGTGAGGCTCTGTTCATCAACAATTGCTTCACTCAGTTCAGCCTTTTTCATTCCCACGCAGTTTATGTTCAAATCCATGCACATCTGCCATAATTCTTGTACTTTAACCCGTGAAATTGCTTATCACTAGCTATCATAGGTTTTGACAGACGCTTTGACACTTCTCTTTGCCATCAGAACTTCATCTAACACACTTGCATAAAAAATTTTGTGCTTACTCTGAAACAATCTATTAACCTTTTCGGTTTGTTTTAAACAAGTGAATTTTTTGTTGAATCTTTTGATTAACTTTTGTGGTGTTGTGGTGTATTAAAGGCTCTTTTGGCTCACTAGGCTTCATTTGGGACCATTTTGAGCCAACTGGACTCCACTTTCACAATTTTTTTAGATTGGTCAACTTTTAGAGTATTCTGAGCCAAAATATCACCATTTTGGGTCGCCAGTGGTCATTTGGCACCATTTCAGGTCAACTTTAACTTTTACCAGACTCAAACTGTCATACTTTTATTTTTTTTTATCAACTTTTTGGGTGTTTTGGGTCAAAATTTTACCCTTGGCGTCACCAGGGGTCATGTGGCACCATTTTGGGCTGACTTCAATTCAGTTCAACATTCATTCAACATTTGGGTGTTTTGGGTCAAACTACAAACGCATTTGCGTCACCAGGGCTCATTGCGGGCCAACTTTGATCCAGTCCCACTTTCACAAAGACCCTTTTGGATCACTAAGAGTAATATTTTTACCAATATATTTCACATTTGCATACCAAAGAGTTTGAACATTTTGAATATTCTTTGCAGTATAAATAGCCATGTAAGCTAGTAAGTCTGTAGACTTCTACTCCGGATGACCATGCATCTTGCCACAGAGCAAAGTTTTTATTCTGGAAAGGCATTTCATAACGTGTCCAGCTAACAGCCCATATCTCTTTCCAATTGAAAATTTATGGTGGAAATTTGAAAAATGATCCATGACAATTCTCCGTTCCGCAAAGCTGATCTGTCAGCTGCTATTCCTCAAAATTGGAACCAGCTTGATGGGGAATAAGTTCAGGCCATCATGAATGTTTTGAGGTGGAGCAACAAAGTACTAATTCTGTTTTTTTTTCTGGTTGATTAATTCCATATTTTTTTCCTCAACATTGAATGAGTCCATTATTTTATTCCTCTACTTCAATACGAAAAAAAACAAAACATTAATTTAAAAAATCCAATCGGTTTGCAGTGTGTTCCATGAAGCCTGAATATTAAGCTAATTCACAAAAATTGCTTTGTGTCATATCTGCAATTTGTTGATTTGCTATGAAGTAAAAAAGCTGGATAAACATTCTGATTCAATCATTTTTTGCACAGGGGTTGTAGTATTGTGGGATGGGAGGTAACATAGCCAGAGGGCAATAGGTTTATATCTTGAGTCGAGATTTATGTAAATGGACTACCGTAGTTACGGCAAAAAAAAAAGAAAAAAGAACAGACAAAACTGGGTTATTCATTATTCATCCAAGTACAAGTTAGTGTCCGTCAAGGAAGTCCTCTTAAACATGATCAGACTTGGGATTAACCCTATAGGGAGGTGTTTATAGACCACGGGCCAAACAGTGAAAATTTCTCTAGTTTTTCATTTTCGTGACCCACATTTGGGAACTACTTGAATTTTTGTCTGATAGGAGATTTAAAAAATCTCCAAACAAGAATTTACAACTCAGCAAGGCCAAAAGTTGCATACTTATTGGCAATGACTGGAAGAAGGAAGACCTCGCATCCCCAATAAAACCCCAATGTAAATATTGGTTCTACTTGCAGAGTAAATGTAGGCATATACAGGAATCTATCTTATATCTGCATGTGGCATTTTGCTGCACAGCTAATGGCTATATTTAGCATTACGTATATGAGTTAGCTGGCTAGCTTGGGCGTTCGCAAATGTTATTTCACAGGAGCTTAATTTGAGTTTGGCTAACTACTGTTAACTCAGGAGTAGTTGCAAGGTAGGTTTTTGTAGGTTTTGAACAGGATAATGGGAGTGGGAAATAGGGCTGGGCGATATCTCGGTATTTAAATCTATATCGATATATTTCTAAACGAGATACAACGCGGGACAATATCGCTTGTATCGGTATAGTTCATTTTGCGTTAAAATGACAATACACAAGTTCGCACCTATTTCTCCCCTCCTGCGCCTTGTCCCTGTCTCACACACAACCATTCTGCTCTGCCACAAGCTCTCCCCCCTCCCCCTCCCTCTCTGCTTCCACTCTCATCAACACTCAGTGACAACAATAGAGAAGGAGTGCGCCGCTGAAGAGGGGTTGGTCAGTAAATATGGTTCATTTGCAAATGGACTACCGTTAATTATACAACATGTAGATCCGACCGAGCAATCTGATTGGTCAATTAGACGTTTAAAATGTTCTCGAATAAGCAAGACAGTACGGGTGCCGTGAGCTCAAATGAAAAATACCTCATCACTGAAAATATTACTCTGCCTATCTTTGTTGCCTGGGCCATTAATTTAATTAATTTGACAATTTGTTTGCATTTGTACTTTGAAATGAACATTCAATAAATCACCACATATTTGAAAATTGCCGTCTTTATTTCAGAGGTGAATTGATAATAACCGAAAAAGGTAATTAGCGAAAGCCCCCGAAAGGTCGGAATGAAATTATGTAACTCAGTTCAGTCTTAATATTACTGGTTACTCTTGCTTGTCAGCCACATTAACCTGAGCTAACATGAAATTGGAGTGACACACCCCCAGCTGACATGAAACATCTGCTGGTAAGTTTATTAAAAGACAGATTTTTGTTCTGGCGCCGACATTGGAAAGCCATTGCCTATATAACCAGTGTGCATCAGTGCTGGCAACCAAGATGGCATCAGGTGCGTTTGGAGCTCCTAAGCTAAGCTAAGCATTTTCGGTCAGCGTTTTAAAAATTCTGAGGAGTGCTTGGAATATGATGCGTTTATGCAGCTGAATGTCGAGCGTTTGGATAAAGTTTGTCGCCTGTCAGTAAATGCTGACAAACTTTGTGGCAAACAGTGTTGCCTTGATCACCTGCCAATCTAAAGCCGCATTCAAAACAAGTTCCAGCGGAACCCAGCGACTCGATGCCTTTCTCAAAATATATACTACTCAAAATTTGATAGGGATCATAGGAATTTTTTTGTGAAATGACATGCAAATCTGGTAACTGCCACTGATGAGCAATATATTGGATAAATGACATGCAGTCACACACAAAACACATTTGCACGTGCATTTTTATTACATTAAATGAGCGTGCAGCCTCACATTTTGGCTTGGACTAACACTTCACCATTTCAACTCAGACGTGTGTGTTGCTTGTTGGTGAAAATTTGGAAGTTCCCAAATTTTTTGCATTACATTTAGCATAACAAACGTCTTAGACGTCGATTGACTTCAGAGCAATTGGGAAGATGCATCGGAATGCTTGACTCTGGCTTCTAACAACGTCTCGTTGCTAATGCACTTAACGTCAGCCAAAGCATTGTGAACAGAGCGTGGACCCGGCATCAAACGTTTGGTACAGCAGCACACCGTCATCGGGGTGGTCGTCAGAGATCGACTACACAATGGCAAGACCACTTTCTCACACTTGAGGCACGACGTCATGCTTTCTGGACAGGCACCACCCTACAAAATGACCTTCATAACGCCTCAGGGTTAGGGTATCCACTCAGACGATACAAAATCGTCTTCATGCTGCCGGCCTCAACTCAAGAAGGCCATGTGTTCAAATCCCACTGACCGTGCGTCATAGGCGTGACCGTTTGAATTGGTCTCACGAGCATGTAAAATGGACACACAACAATAGGGCTCCAGTTCTCTTTACTGATGAGTCCCGATATTGCTTGGACTTTACTGACAGGAGGCAAAGAGTGTGGCAAAGACAATGTCAGCGATTTAATGATGCCTCTATCAACGAACACGACCGTTATGGTGGCGGATCAATTATGGTCTGGGGAGGAATAAGCAGAAAGGCTGAATGGACGTCTCCCGCATGTCTTGGTGAGAGGGACAATGACAGGGGTGCGGTACAGGGATGAGATTCTCAATGTGCATTTAAGACCATACGCTGGTGCTGTTGGCCCTGATTTCATCTTGATGGATGATAACGCCCGTCCCCATCGTGCTAGGGTGGTGAATCGATTCCTAGAGCAGGAGAGAATTGTCCGCATGGACTGGTCCGCACATTTGCCGGACCTAAACCCTAGCAAGCATGTGTGGAACATGCTGCACGTCGATATTTCCGGTCATAGGGCACAACCCACAACTCGAGAAGAGCTCGTAAATGCCCTTGTTGAAGAATGGAACAACATGCCAATTGCAAGCATCCGGGTTCTGATTGACCGTATGACCCGACGTTGTCAAGCCATCATTCAAGCTTGTGGAGGCCTTACCCGTTATTGACATTAAATGTGTTAATAAAACATGAACACAGTCTGTTTTCACTTTAAAAGTCAGAGGTGAAACCATGAAGTGTTTGTGAAAGCCAAAAGTGTGAGGCTGCACGCTCATTTAATGTTATAAAATGCACTTGCAAATGTGTTTTGTGTCTGACTGCATGTCATTTATGCAATATACTGTTCATCAGTGGCAGTTACCAAATTTGCATGTCATTTCATAAAAAAATTCCTATGATCCCTATCAGATTTCGAGTAGTATATATTGTGACGGTCCTGGAGCGACCGCCCATATATGCCCTCCATAGAGACCGTTCTACGCACAAAAATGTACACATGCGCTCGCACATACACACTTACACTCGTACATGGACTATTAAATTTGTATTCACATTCCGCACAATTGAATGAACATTGGACTGGGGTTTGAACAATTGCAATGCTATAGCAATGAACACAAGACTTTTGATATGCTGGGAATTTATTGTGCTTAAGTAGGGGCATAAAATGATTTACCATTTTGCAGTTAACTTTTGTTGCAATCTTCGGTCTGGCAGCATCTGTCCGGCAGCAAAAGAGTGCCGACCCAAAACTATGTGTTATTAATTGGTTCCGGGCCTAATTGGGCAGGTTCATCCTGGTTGTGGCCATGGGGATGCCGGAGGCGGCCTTGATCACACCGCCTCCGTATTGTGTCTTTTCATGTGCCATTAGGAATGTGTCTTTTTGTATTTATTTAGTAAATCTGCTTGTCTGCATGTGTTAGAACTTGTGCTTTGTCTCAGAGTCTCTTTTGTTGTCTGTATGTTAATTGATTTTTTGGTGTTCATTGTTGCTTGTAAATGGTGCTGGTCACCTGCTATATGTTTGCTTGTCTAATCTCATGTCGGGAGTCTTGAATGTATTGAGGCTCTAAGCATTGTGTATTTATCCTCTGCATTTTAGAGGTTGGCAGATTCTGAAATTGGTGATATTTTTGCCCATTTCTTGACTTTCCTTTTTTTGATTTTTCTTTTTATTTTTTGTACCTTGGATGATTTGAATTTTTACATATGGGCATCTATTTCTTGGCACAGTGGTTAGCATTGCTGCCTCACAGCAAGAAGGTCGTGGGTTCGAATCCGGCCTGGGGCCTTTCTGTGTGGAGTTTGCATGTTCTCCCCGTGTTGTGTGGGTTTTCGCCGGGTACTCCGGTTTCCTCCCACAGTCCAAAGACATGCATATCAGGCTAATTGGAGACACCAAATTGCCCATAGGTATGAGTGTGAGAGTGAATGGTGTGTGCGCCCTGCGATGGATTGGCAAGCTGTTCAGGGTGGGTCCCTGCCTTTGCCCGTAGTCAGCTGGGATAGGCTCCAGCTCCCCCGCGACCCTAGTGAGGAATAAGCGGGTATAGAAGATGGATGGATTGTCCCTTCACGCTGACTCTGATTTTTGTGGCCAAATCCACTCCCGCTCAAAAGCGCCGCTCCGCTACCTATTACAAATGTTTTCACTCTGCCTGCTGCTTTCAGGAGATATCCACCCTTGTCTGGGCCCTGCAAACTTGCAAAGAGCAAAATACCGTCTAAATAAACCTAACATCAATCGCACTGGTTGCTGCCCTAACTGTGGAAAGGTGGTAAGACCAAACACCCAGGGTGCTTGTCTCAGGGTGTAATGTTAAAGCCATTGAAAATACTCTTGGCCCAGAGCTTGAGTCTGTCAACCAATGGCTGGTAGATAATAAGCTCTCTATGCATCTAGGTAAGACTGAGTCAATATTGTTTGGTACTAAAAGTAAGTTGGCAAAATCAAATACTTTCAAGGTGATGTGTAATGGGTCTGAAATTTTGTCTATATCAAGAGTTGCATATTTGGGTTTAATATTGGATCTATCACTTATTGGTGAATCCACCGTAGCCAAAGTGTTAGCCAAATGTGCCTGTAAGTAAAAAATTTTGAATCGCAAGACAGAGTTTTTGAGTTTTCTGTAAAGAAATAATTGGTATTAGGTCTGATTAAATGTCATGTGAATTTTGCGTGCTCTGCATGGTTTTCTGGGTTGTCTTTGAAACTTAAAAACAAATTCCAAGTGTTGCAGACAATGGCATTCAGTACCTGTTAAATGTCCCCCCCCGTACTCATATTGGTATGGAGGAGTTTGTGAGAGCTGGTCGGCTTCCCATACATCTAAGAGTTGAACAACTTAGGCTAAACCATATGTGTAACATTGTTAATGATCAAGCTCCCAAATACTTATGCTCTAATGCAGGGGTGTCCAATGCAGGGTGTTAGAGCCCAATACTAACGCACTTGATTCTACTCACCAAGGTCATGATTGAAACCCCTGATTAGTTAATTAGTGGAATCAGGTGCAGTAGCACTGCTGGCTTGGACAAAAACCTGCACCCACACCGGCCCTTTACGGGTAAGATTGGACATTCCTGCTCTAATGTAACCATGGTCCATACACAGCACAGTTATAACACGAGGGCCAGCATCCACCTCTGCATAGTTCCTAGAGCTAATAACGCAGTTAAAAATTCTTTCTTTTATACTGGTATCATGGCATGGAATAGTTTGCCTACTGCTATAAAACTCCTCTCATCTCGAGGGAGAAGCAGCTTTTATGGAACAAGGTGAATATTAATTGATCTGGGATAGTTTACTGTATTTTGGAATGTCTTTTTTCACTCCTAATACTGCATGTCTTTTTAGATTGAATTTGTCTGTTTCTTGTCTATTTGTGTCTTGCGTGTAACACCAAGGACCATGCTGGAAAGAAGTATTGTACTTTAGCATGTTATCCTTTGGATTGCAGTTATATTGTCTTAATCCAGAAATCAATCAATCAAACAATCAATCAATTTAAGTTCGTTCCATAAAGATTAGATGAGTCATCACGGCACCTGTTAGCTTAAAACTGACTGAGATGTCGGCAGAAGTATAACTATCAGTCCATGGAAAAAAATATTTTATTTCCAGCGGATATTCTAGTTATAACATGATTGAGCTAGCAAAGCAGTTTTGTGTTGCTACGTGTGGTATTTATTCAATTTTGGGAAATCACGATGTCTAGAAAACATAAGCCCAAGTTGGCTGGCTGACAAAGACTAGTTAACGTCAGATCTCATGTACAAAACCAGTGAAGTTGGCACATTGTGTAAATCGTTAATAAAAACAGAATACAATGGTTTGCAAATACTTTTAAACCTATATTCAATTGAATACACTGCAAAGACAAGTTACTTAATGTTCGAACAGGTAAACTTTGTAATTTTTTGCAAATATTAGCTCATTTAGAATTTGATGCCTGCAACATGTTTCAAAAAAGCTGGCGCCAGTGGCAAAAAAGACAGAGAGTTGAGGAATGCTCATCAAACACGTATTTGGAACATCCCACAGCTGAACGGGCTAATTGGGAAGAGGTAGGTGCCATGATTGGGCATAAAAGCAGCTTCCCTGAAATGCTCAGTCATTCACAAACAAGGATGGGGCGAGGGTCACCACTTAGTGAACAAATGCGTGAGCTGATTGTTGAACAGTTTAAATACAACATTCCTCAACGAGCTATTGCAGGAAATTTAGGGATTTCATCATCTACGGTCCGTAATAACGTCAAAAGGTTCAGAGAATCTGGAGAAATCACTGCACGTAAGCGACAAGGCCGAAAACCAACATTGAATGCCCGTGACCTTTGATCCCTCAGGCGGTACTGCATCAAAAAGCAACATCAGTGTGTAAAGGACATCACCACATGGGCTCAGGAACACTTCAGAAAACTACTGTCAGTAACTACAGTTCGTCGCTACATCTGCAAGTGCAAGTTAAAGCTCTACAATGCAAAGCGAAAGCCATTTATCAACAGCACCCAGAAACGCCGCCGGCTTCGCTGGGCCCAAGCTCATCTTCAAAACCCAAAACCAGTGAAGTTTGCACGTTGTGTAAATCGTAAATAAAAACAGAATACAATGATTTGCAAATCCTTTTCAACCTTTATTCAATTGAATACACTGCAAAGACAAGTTACTTAATGTTCGAACAGGTAAACTTTGTAATTTTTTGCAAATATTAGCTAATTTGGAATTTGATGCCTGCAACATGTTTCAAAAAAGCTGGCACAAATGGCAAAGAAGACTGAGAGAGTTGAGGTATGCTCATCAAACACTAATTTGGAACATCCCACAGGTGAACAGGCTAATTGGGAACAGGTGGGTGCCATGATTGGGTCTCAAAGCAGCTTCCCTGAAATGCTCAGTCATTCACAAACAAGGATGGGGCGAGGGTCACCACTTAGTGAACAAATGCATGAGCTGATTGTCGAACAGTTTAAAAACAACATTCCTCAACGAGCTATTGCAAGAAATTTAGGGATTTCATCATCTACGGTCCGTAATATCGTCAAAAGGTTCAGAGAATCTAGAGAAATCACTGCACGTAAGCGACAAGGCCGAAAACCAACATTGAATGCCCGTGACCTTCGATCCCTCAGACGCTACCGCATCAAAAACCGACATCAGTGTGTAAAGGACATCACCACATGGGCTCAGGAACACCTCAGAAAACCACTGTCAGTAACTACAGTTCGTCGCTACATCTGCAAGTGCAAGTTAAAACTCTACAATGCAAAGCGAAGACCATTTATCAAAAGCACCCAGAAACGCCGCCGGCTTCGCTGGGCCCAAGCTCATCTAAGATGGACTGATGCAAAGTGGAAAAGTGTTCTGTGGTCTGACGAGTCCACATTTCAAATTGTTTTTGGAAACTGTGGACGTTGTGTCCTCCGGACCAAAGAGGAAAAGAACCATCCGGACTATTATAGGCGCAAAGTTCAAAAGCCAGCATCTGTGATGGTATGGGAGTGTAATAGTGCCCAAGGCATGGGCAACTTACACATATGTGAAGGCACCATTAATACTGAAAGGTACATACAGGTTTTGGAGCAACATATGTTGCCATCCAAGCAACGTCTTTTTCATGGACGCCCCTGCTTATTTCAGCAAGACAATGCCAAGCCACATTTTGCACGTGTTACAACAGCATGGCTCCGTTGTAAAAGTGTGCGGGTACTAGACTGGCCTGCCTGTAGTCGAGACCTGTCTCCCATTGAAAATGTGTGGCGCATTATGAAGCGTAAAATACGACAATGGAGACCCCGGACTGCTGAACAACTTAAGCTGTACATCAAGCAAGAATGGGAAAGAGTTCCACCCGAAAAGCTTCAAAAATTGGTCTCCTCAGTTCCCAAACATCTACTGACTGTCGTTAAAAGGAAAGGCGATGTAATACAGTGGTAAAAAGGCCCCTGTGCCAACTTTTTTGCAATGTGTTGCTGCCTTTAAATTCTAAGTTAATGATTATTTGCAAAAAAAAAAAAAAAAAAAGAAGTTTCTCAGTTTGAACATTTAACATCTTGTCTTTGCAGTGTATTCAATTGAATATAAGTTGAAAAGGATTTGAAAATCATTGTATTCTGTTTTTATCTACGATTTACATAACGTGCCAACTTCACTGGTTTTGGGTTTTGTATTTCCACGGAAACGGAGATGATACTCGTAAAAAACTGTTATATTTTGAGAGCGAAATGCCCACAGTATGAATATATTTTGATTATACATTTTATTTTTTTGGAAATAGTTGTATCGCATTATTACACGCGAGGGTGTGCTTGAGCGTCATTCTTTTCACTTCAGTGATGCTAAGGGAACTCGGCGCCCGGCAGCATAACTGTCGTGACAAGAATGACGGTCAAGTACACCCTTGTGTGTAATAATGAATAAGTCCCGAGAAGCAGTGGGTTACAGTGATTTTATAACGGCGGAGGGGCGTTCTGACGCACGATGCGCAGTGGAGGTTTTCCTCTTGCTCCTATCCTGAGAAGAGTCAGTCTTTTCTTATGTCTCTGGTCTGACATTACTCATCTCCTGTGTGCAAGAGTATTTGTTTGTCATTTAAAAAAAAAACTTCATTTGTCTGAAACAGAAACGTGCACTTTTTTGGGAAAACGTTCAGACACCGAATAAGCAGCCCACCTACTTGACCATTCCAAATACTCAGCCATGCCTCTGGCTAAAAATCATAGTCCCTGCTCTTTTCTTGTCCCCAGAATCACAGCTGTTTCATAGTATTTGATCACCTTTCACACCAGTCCTTACAATAACGCCGAAATAAAGCGCAGAATTAAAAGGGAAAATGAAGCCTACTAAATAGGCCCTTTACCTCTAGAACACTGTCGGCGAGAGTGTGGACTTTTCCGATCAAAGCAAAAAACAAATGCCATCTATTAAAATCTCATGTAGCCCATATGATGCAAAACTGTAGTATTTCGCTGAATGGATTTTTTCCCTGGAGCTGGATTGATTTTTGCAGAGTTTGAGTGCCAATAAAACAAGTCAACCAACAAAATAAATCCCAGGAACACTACATTTTTTTCGCTTGGTTGTCATGACAGAATCTTACCGCCAGTCTTTCATTTTCGGCGGAATGCATGGAAAAGGCATTTTCCTTTAGTTTTTTCATTCGTCCTTTGCGTGAAAGAGCCTTAATGTGACCTTGTGTTGAAGCATTTCCTTGCGCAGTGGTTTCAACACTTTTTTTTGCCCGAGGCACACCAAAGGGAAAGCCTAAATCTCAAGTCTGTATTCATATCTGCACAAAATAGCCTCAAAAATGTGTTTTCACTCTCATCATTCTGTCAATGTCTAATTTTATTTAATTATAGTAAATAAAATGTTCAGACAACTTCTGTATATTATTCGTAAAATATTTATAATCGGAATCTCTTCAGTTGGAGTGTTGGATGCTCGATTTATCCTGGCAAACACACACTCATTTTCTAAAAATGTAAAAAAACCCTCTCGTCCTCCTTCTTCCCACAGTTGCAGAAGCACTTAATCCTGTGTTACAGATGTTTAATTGTCACTTAATGCCCTCTAGTCACAGAATCCCACGGCATACCTGTTTGTGTCGCTTTGTTAAATCAAATCGTCTGATGGGCTGTTGTTTTTGGGATATTCTGACATGATAGTATAAGGGCCACTGTGACTGGGTAATTTTTCCTTTTTGAAATTCTTGAGGTTTTTTATCTTAATAATGGTGGATTTCTGCAATTTCCAAATTGTATGTTATGCTTTAAATATGTTTCTGGACAACATCAATTAAAATTGTATTAGTCGATGTGGGTCACAAAAGTTAAGAATTCTGACCCTTGGCTAAAGGCCTATTTACAGCATGGAGTGTGGCTTAAATCAGTATGCAACCATACCTTTTCATTGCTGTTACCTGGCTTTATGTGAGATGGGATGTTAAAAAAAAAAAGCTTAGAAACTACTTCATGACTGCATTTGGTTAGCGTGAAAATTGTAAAGAGGCTCAAGAATGGCAAGTAAGATCTGTGTGTAGGAGAAGTGTAAGATATGTAATGGGTTTGTGCTCGCGTGTGTGTGTCTGTGTCTGTGTATGTGTGTGTGTGTGTGTCTGTGTGTGTGTGTGATGGAATTGGAACATATGCAGTGGGTGAGTAAGAAGTGTAATGGGTGTGGATGACTGTTTGTTGAAAAGTGTAAGATGTATTTTGGTTATGACTGCAGTAAAGTTTAAGATGTGTAATGTATGAGTATAACTGTATAGCAAAGCACAAGACCTGTTATGGCTTGCATGAGTTATGACTGGTAGTGAGAGTAAGTTGTGGGAGGGAGGAGTTGGACCTGTAGTAGAATAGTAAAGCCAGTCTATCTCTGCCCCCTCCAGCGCTGAAGAAGATTTCAAAGAAGAGGAAGGTGATAGAGGGTGGGCTGCGCCGGCTGGTGCAACCCATCCCTCTGGATTGCTCAGGACGTCCTGTCTTCCCCATAGTCCTGGGCGGTCTGACCGTGTACAGCCTGGGAGAGGTTGGTATTTCATACTTCTGAGTGAAGGATCTGCTCATTTTTTCTTCGAAGCAGCACTTTGTGATTGGAGGAAGTGAGCTGTTGACCCAGGTGAAGACTGACAGGGTGTGTCTCATCCCTCTCGAAGATTTGATTTTCTTTTTTTTTTTTACATTTTTTCTTACAGTTGGTGTTCTACAACAGTTTTTTGGAACGGTTCTCAAACAAAGGGCCAGCACTGTGCCATAGAGGAGTGGCTGGAGGGCTGCCAGTCCATTTCCATAAAATAAATGTAAATCTATATTTATTACATCAGATGATTAAAAATTGCATCTTTGCGCCTCTATAAGTTTACCTTTGGGAACGACTATGTTACCAACCAGATGGCCAAAGTTGCATTTAATAATTAATGTTGTCATGACGATTACTCTTTCTTCGAGACCAATGTTTCTGCTTCCCTTAGCCTGCGAATGTCTTAATTTTGTCAGCTTTTGCATTAGTTATGACCTGCTCCGTGCAAAAACATCTGGACCATTATTTCAGTAAAACAATGGTAGCCTCCAGAAATGATGCAGAGGAACATTACGACTAAACTGTTTAAAAACAACCCTTTCAAAAGCAGGTATGTGCCTGCATACATACAATTTGGCTTCATATCAAAAGATGATTGCCCCCGGAAACCTATCGTTATCATTGACTGAATATTAACATCGTAATGAATCAATGAAGCCATCAAAAATGTGCATGTATTTGGAGACTAAGCGCGTGAATTTCAAGGATAAACTTGAGGATTATTTTAAAAGTAAAACAGATGAAATAAAGAACTAGGTTGAAGTTGTGCAAATTAAAACTGAAAACGGAAATAAAAATGTCTTCTGTCATCTCAAAATCTAAAGCTTCATTTAGATTTAGAATGGGTGAAAATTTGGGGAAGCTTTCAGTTGTACTGATGCCATGAGCTTTTGGGTCCAGCTGCTGCGGCCAAGGGCAGTCAATTCCCGCTGTCCATCAATGCCATCTTGTTGCTAAGGCATGGCAGCTCTGAGTCTTTGGTTTTGGACAGGACCCGTTAATCAAAATATTTTGTCCTGCAGTTAGGCAAAACCCCTGATGTTTCAAACACAGCAGTTCTGCTAGTTTATATAGGTTATGTGCACGATGGAGATCTCAACAATTTTCTCTTTTGTAAAATCTTCGAGAACACATTTGTAAAGATGTAATGACTAATCTATCCCATCCATCCTTTTCATGCTGCTTATCTGGCCCAGGTCATGAGAATAGCAGAGTAAGCAGAGAGGCCCAGATTCCCCCTCCTCAGCCACTTCCTCCACCCCCCTCTGGGGAACCCCAAGCCATTCCCATGGCACCTGGGAAGATATAATCTCCAGCATGCCCTAGGCCTGCCTCTTCCGAGTCGGACATGCCCGGAAAACCGCTCAAGAGAGGTGTCCTGGAGGCATCCGGACCAAATGCTCAAACCTCCTCAACTGTCTCCTCTCAAAGCGGAGGAGCAGTGGTTCTACTCTGAGGCTCTCCCGGATATCTGAGCTCCTGACCTTATCCCAAAGGGTGAGCCCAGCCACCCTTTGGAGAAAACCTATTTCCATCACCTGTTTTTGCGACTTTGCTTTTGGTCACTACCCAGAGCTCATGCTTCGCCTTTCAGCTCAGCTCCTTCTTCACCGTGACAGACTGGTACAACACCCAATTTACTGAAAATGCTGTGTCGATTAACCTCTCTCTCCCGCTCCATCCTGTCCTTACTCGTGAACAAGTCTCGGAAATACTTAAACTCCTTCTCTTGGGGTAACAACTCGCCACTCGAAGTAGACAATCATCCTTTTCTGGCAGAGAACCATAGCCTCAGATTTGGAAGTGCTGAACCGCATTTTGACCACTTCACACTAAGTTGAGAACCACTCCACTGCACACTGTAAGTCACAGCGCGATGAAGCCAGCTAGACCACATTATCTGCGGAGATTGCGGAGGTGCAACCCTGAGGCCACTGAACCAGACACACACCAAGGCTCGGCTGTACCTTGATGCATTGTCCTTGAAAATCATGAACAAAATGGGTGACAAGGCGTCACCTGTAAATGAGATTGACCTTATCCCTTTGTTGAACCCGAATGTTTGGTTGATTTAGCTCACAACAGATATGTAAAATGTCAAAAATAATATTGTTGGAACACATGCACATTACGTGTGTAAAATCTAAATGTTTGGTTGATATAGCTCAAACCAGAGCCAGCAGTAAAACTTTTAAGACCCTGCAGCCTGGCTGTGGGGGTAGCATCTCTGTTTCTGCACAGCAGGGGGCCGGAGCCACAATGCTCTGCGGGTCTCATGTCTCCTGTAAAAGTCAGATCACTATCCCCACTGGAGTTAAAGTCCAGTTGCATTAATCTGTTTAACACAATATACATCTCTGTGAAATTAATAATGTGTTTATATTCAATATCCTGTGAAGAAATCACTGATATATTTATAACACAATAGACTATAATACTCCATTTTAAGGTTTTTCCATGACAAATGCATCATATTAGCACATATTCCTATTCATGTTTGGTCTTTTTATTCTCGCGGGAATCCAATGAGTTGAGTGGAGCGTGTTTCATTTCCCTTGAAATTATGTTTCACTCTCTTGGTGGGAAGCTCCTGAAAAATTGGTTAGAGTTTACACGGGCAATTACCCTATTCTCCTCTCTATGCCGACATCTCAATGGGGGAAAGCCCACCTTGATCGGAGGCGTGGCTTTGAGTGCTTAAAGGCAAGAGATTCTAACCGGAGGGGGCTCTTCTTTTTCAAGATCTAACGCGCGAAAGGGGAGTGAGGGAGAATCGCATTCCACCTCCCCCCCGCCCGCCTGGGTCTGTGCGTAAGCAGCAGATTTCGGTGGGCGGAGAGGAATGGCATCTGAGTTCTTCCCGGCCACGTGGTGCGGCCTCGCTCTGCGTGGCCACCATCTTTTCCAGGTATGAATTTATGCTCTCCTTTTAAATTGGCTTAATGTTGATTTGTTTGATCCAAGTTTGTGCCTACCTGGTGATTAAATTATTGTTATTTCTTACAGCTTGCGTGGTCTCCATGACTCTTAACACTTCTACATTCTTTCTAGCCTTGTTACAACTGGTATTTATGGGGCGAGTCCTTACCGATGATGTGGAGGTTGTGATATGTTCCAAGTCGGATTTGCAGGTTACGTTCTACCTTTTAAGGGTTGATGTATTACAGGTCCTGGGGATTTGGCCCTTAAAGGTACGCCTGGGCTTAAGTTGGTACCCGGGCGATCCCCTTAAGGGGCCCTTTGGTGTACATCAACCTGGGTTCGTGGTGTGTTCATGCTCAGTGCTACTTTGCTTATGCCCAGATGCTGCGATCATGGTAATTTTCACCACCTCTAGTGCTGTCACCGAAATAACATCTGGGCGCATTGCTGAGTGATAATGGTTTTCGCAGACGAGTCTCTGATGGCCTAAGTGCCTCGAGATCCACATATGCTTTCCCCAAACTATAAATTGTAATTCTAATTTGGAGTCAGATATTTAACGAGGATATAACTAAATTTGGTATTCTAACTGTTTTATGGAGTCAGATTAATTGTAACCGTTGTGTATTTATGTCCCTTCTTTGGACGGAGAAAAATATCCATTATATTGTGATTCACACCAGCCAGGAAGTTGTTCGAATTGATGTTAGCCAAGAAGAACACGTGAAACCTTTAGCCCTCTGCAATGTCCGTCCTTGGTATTGTTCTGTGGGGCTTTACACCTTTGTGCAGATGGGTCATTCGATAAGAAGAGGGGACCAAAGTGTAACTTGGTGCTAAAATTTAGAAAGTGTCTATTTCAGTGAACTCTGTACATTTTTACAAATGCTGGCCTTGGAGGCTTCCAGTGTTGGTGACAGAAAGATAACTTACTGAGTAAAAAAAAAAAAGGCATCTTTCTTCACTGCGTTGTGCATGTAACATTGACACAAAAACAGATTTAAAAAGTTTATTTTTATTTTTTTTTTAAATTAAACAGTATCAAATAATGTTAACAAACACACAACCCAACACAGACAGGGTCCAAACATAATACTTGATAAATTATGACACAATTAGTAACACATTGGGAAATATCAGACAACTGCATTTTCGTGGAATTCACCTGTCCCTGTTTTTTCACTAAAAGCCTGACTGTGCTAATAACTGAAGTCATTTTCTTAGCTGCTTGAAGAAACAATACTCTGTCATGATCCAAACTATGATTAGACATGAAGAGGATCTTCCAGAATCAACAAGGTGCACAACAACCAAGAAGCCAAATGTGACATTGACAAAATCAAGAAATTTTGAATCTGAAATCCGAATTTGAACTGCTTTCCCTTCAAACTGCATTTTAATGGCAAAATACAGCAAATACATCATAGGAATCACCTTTGATCTTCAACACGAAAGCGTTTTTTTAAATTAGTTGAACATAACTGTGTTTTGAAAGTAACAAACCTTGACACGATCGAAAAATCCATTCCTGTTTCAGTGGCGATAACAATGGTGCCTCCAGCCTGTTAAAAATTGCAAAATGGCTTTTCTTCTCCTGAGCGTGGATAGTGACATCAATGGGGATTCCTGCCAGGAAAGCCAGTGAGGCTTGAGTTGCAAATGTAACAGTTTGGATTTTGACGTGAAAGCGGGCAGGTGCCATCTCATCAGGATAAATTGAAAACCAGTAAACATATCTGGGTATTTTTAGTGGGATTAAGATTGACACCCTTATTTCCAATAGGTAAGCATAAAACAAAACCTAAAGCAGCTGTTGAGTATTTGCCAACTATTTTGTACGTAACCAAACTTGATGCCAGGGGTGACAGTGGTTTTCTAGACAGGGTAGCAGGGGCGCTGTGCCCCCTTATTATTCCCCAGCGCTCCCTTGATTCCCGGTAAGTCTGAGTAATAGAGCAATCTGTTGAGCTGCGATCAGGAACCAGATAAGAGAACCAGGAAATGCAGTAGAGCTTGTTTTATTGGTAAAGGGGGGTGACCCCCGCAGGGCGAAAAACAGTACAAAGTCCACAATCCAAAAGTCGAAATCCAGTTGGGCAAAAATGGTATCAAAAACCAGGACAGCAATCACAGTAATCGTAGTCGGACAGAAATGGGTCTGGTACACAGGAATAGTACTATCAGAGAGACAAACCAGAATCCACAGGACGTAATCCGAATCGTTACCAGGGCAGCAAACAGAGATCTCGTAGTCGGGCAGAAAAATGGTCAAACCACTCAGATGCAACAGTAATCAAAAATCAAAAAGGCAAAAATCAAAAGCCGGGCAATCCAGTCAGAAAGATAAACACTGAGAAATCAAGGCGAGAAACGTGGCACAAGAAAACTAGGGAGAACGATCTGACAAGAGTGTGAACCAAACAGACATCTTATATACACATCCGGGGTAAACACATGACCAGGGAGAACAGGTGCAATCAATGGTAACAATGATCAGGGAGAGACACATGAGGAATAAACTGATTACATGAATTTGGCTGGAGCCAAAACGCAGTAGTTCACTTTGGTAGTGAAGTTCTGCATTCCAAGGTAAATATTACACAAAAACTTATTCTTATACATGTTAGGGGATTGCTATAGATAGTAGAGAGCATATAAATAATTTGAGATTTCGAGTGTTGAGTTCTGGAGGGGTGCAGATTTTTGGCTGTATCAGATATGATACTCCTGGAATTAGAAATTGTTCTGTTCGGCAATGTATATTTTGCTGTCACAGAACCTAATGGTGAACAGTGGATCTGAATACTACCCTCAGTACTTCAAAAATATGACTGGGTCATAGTTTTCTAATAATGATGTCTGCGTCTGGGCATTATAGGGTTAAATGTTTTTCTGGTCAAAATGAGGGAGCCTCCTATAATACACTGAACAGCAAAAGAAATGAAAATGCTTCACAACACAAATTTTACATGATTTCCTTATTAATATTCGCAAGTCTTATTATTTCCAAGTTCAAACAGGTGGTGTCATGTCATAACCAAACATTTGGTTTGAATATTGTCATGAACTTGTCTTTAATGTGTCACCACACGACATCCCTTGTATCTGCATGTGGGATTTAGCCTCAAATGAAGTTTCATGAAAACCATTATGCACGTGCATACGTTCCTTACACCAGTGGATGTTGTAGCAAGACACCGGAAATTTCATGAAAACCATTATGCACGTGCATGCGTTCCTTACACCAGTCGGTGTTGTAGCAAGACACCGGAAAACACGGCGCAGACTAGGCGGGCAATTGGGTCAAAATCAGCCCAATGGCCGGTAATTTTATTGGACAAACAAAACAGAAAGGCGCAATGATAGCAGGCATACTTCACAAACGCAGGAAAATAGCTCTCTCTAGCAGGCGAAGCCTCTATAGTCAAACTTTGGGGTTCTGGGGGTGTATCTTTCTGGTGCCGACAGGATAATGCTTTTTCTGGGTTTTTTTTAAAGTGATCCCGTTGAGTTTAGGCTTTGCGGCTCACTGTCGGAATCCCCAATTTCGTTTCATCAAGATCGCAAAAGTTTGCAAACAGTTTTTAGGGACGCAAAGAGTTCATTTTCATATTCTAGAAAGCCATTTCCTCTCTTTTCGCAAGCAGTTACGTGAATGTTGCTGAATGACGCTAAACGTTGCTAAATGTTGCTAATGACACCTAGATCTTTCCTGATTCCTGAATCCAAAATTCGTTACATTCGTAAGCATTCGCCGCTCACTGAAATACAGCGCCCTCCATAATTATTGGCACCCCTGGTGAAGATGTGTTCTTTAGCTTCTAATAGATTCAGTTTTTTTTCTAAATAATATAGGACCACAGTGAAAAAAAGAGGAAAATAATTCAAGTGCATCCATTCAGTGGGAAAAAATCCCACATTAAGAAATAATTCTTTCACATCAATTCATGTGTGCCACAATTATTAGCACCCCTGATGCAAGCGAATGCGAGCACAGGTCGGTTCCATTCCGTTCACAGAGAATCCTGAACGCACGTCCCTTGCTGCGCTGTGCCTCGTTAAAAAGCAGTACACTGCTCATTCAATAGGGGGCAGCAAAGTCTTCTCCTTCTCCTCCACCTCCTCCTTTTTCTTTTTGGTGGGTTGAACACAGCGTATGGTGAATTATTTGCTTTATCTCCCCAATTGGCATCTCACGGAAATACACGCGTCGACGCGTCGCGTTACAAAAATTTGGACGACACACTTTGCTACGCAAGGATGCAAGATGGCTACCTTGCGTTGCTCGATGCCTTGCCTTGTGTTCACGCTTGCGTACCTTGCGTAGAGTATGAACCGGCCCCTAGTTGATTTGGACAATCTACCACTCGTTGTAATCGTTAGAGCCAATAGAATACGGGTACACTCACCAAAATGAGATTGACAGTACTGTCTGCCAATCATAATCAGCAGAACGCCGGTGTTTGGGAAGTAGCCCCTGATGCATACGGACATTGTGAGGCTTCCCGTGGATCCTGAAGACTACCATAGAAAGCCGGAAAGTTTTGGAAAGCAACACAGGAAATCAAGTATGTATTATACAGAAAAATAATCTTTTCTCGGCCGAACAGCGAAGGTAAGATAAATTTTACTACGATAGTTTGGAAAACCAATTTCTGTTTTTGTTATTCTTTGGCCTCGTTCTCTCTGATACTTTGGCATAGATTGCTTTGCATTACATCATTGGAATCTGTGGAGTCTTAGCTTTCATTTGACGCCTCGCTCGTGTGTTCTGCATGAACTTTAGTTGCGGTAGAGCTTGCAATATGTCGAGAGGGTTGAGACACAGTAGACAGCTGTACGGAGTTTGATATGTCGTAATTCATTTAGTTATTATTTGATGTACAACATCACTATATTCTTTTGTGAATAGTGAGTTATTTCACGCTGTGTTTGCCAGTGCCTCTCGGGTACTTAGGGATGGCACTTCACTATTCAAATGTCTTCAAAGGTAAAAACAACATTCAAAATGCGAAACGAGAATATTGAACTGTGAACATAGAAGTAAAACTGCATCAGTTGCAGTCTTAGGCCAGTTCAATATGTGCCGTCTCACGAGCTACAGGATTCGGATGTCCTCTGTTACAAAAATGCATGGTAATTTTTGATGAAATTAACAGGTAAGCAAGCCAAGAAATTCACCAGTTTACTGCCTAGTTCTCGCAAATGAATGAATTAATGCTTGATAATGGAGTAGATGTGAAGAATGCATTAGCACACTTGCAGCCACAATGCCATAATAATTTATACAATGACCAAGGTTTCGACACAGGTTTTCTTGGGGACATAGTGAGTCGAATGAGTGCCCTGAAGACTTGCATTGAAACCGCTGGTAATTTTATACATTTATTTATCGCATAGTGGCTAACACTGGGGAATGTGGAAGGAGGCAACTGTTCTTTTGGAATATATGGGCGTTAACTTTATCATCATTGATTGGCCAACCTCTCAACAGAATCAAATCTCATCTCCTCAGTTTGAGTTGAAATTACCTTTCTTTATGAAGGATATCAGTAATTTTTGCCCGCTAGACACTGCCGCCTTCTTTTTAGGTGGCATCCTTCAGCTTACTACAGAATTAAATTCAAATATTTTCAGAAAATACGATGCCAAGAGCACAGAAGTAGAATTATTGGAGTTTATATGACAAGCGCAATATCATTCTCTGTTGAAATTGTTCTCGAGTCATCACGTAAGTGCTGTGTGACTTTCTTTGAACCGCTTGTTCATGCTGCTCGTTCTAGTTACTCGTGCCGGAGTGTGGCTGGTCGTTCGTTGTTAGCTTTGACATTTTTTTCTAGTTTTCTAATTTCCGTCTTGTCGCGGGCACCGGATTCCTCTCTTGCTTAATAGTCAGAGTGGCAGCTTGGAAAATCCGGGGTGGAGTGTTTTCTACAGCCGGAACAAGATTACCTTCTACTAAGACACAATCTACTACCAAGAAAAATTCAAAAATTATTCAGTGACAGAGGGGCAAGATAAGAGGGAAACTAAATCTGAAATGAGCTTGTGTCCGCACGACACAAAAAAGCGTGTGCATATCAGTTTGTGGGATGATCCTGTGGAATAGCCTTTAACGAACTCCTCCTAGAGATTTTATCCTATCAACTTAAAATTTCGCATATGACATCTAAAGACCTTGTCGATGTTAAATTGCGAAGCTTTTTTGGATTCATTGAACTTTGTATCCGTGGCGTTGCGGCAAATTTCGATGTTCCGCCATGAAACAGGAAGTTGGTTTTACGCCTTTTTCACGCATTTCTTTTTCCACATCTCTTTTTATAGAGATGTGGAATATGACGAGACCAAAAAAAAAGTCTCTTGGTGCCATGACCTAGACTCAACAGGAAGTCCGCCATTTTTAATTGAAATTGCACCTTTTTTGGATTGTTGGCCATTCACAGGTGTCGTACTTTAACGAACTCCTCCTAGAGATGTCATCCGATCAACTTGAAATTAGGCTATTAGTATCTAAAGACGTTGCTGATGTTAAATTGCGAAGCTTTTCTGGATTCATTGAATTTTGTATCCGTAGCGTTGCGGCGAATTTCGATGTTCCGCCATTTAACAGGAAGTTGGGTTTACACCCACATACTTCATGGGTTTTCCCTGAAACTTTCCAAGCTTAATAAAATTGTCCTCCCAAGTATAAATAGATGGTAATATTAGATCAGGAGTGGCCAGATGGCTCCACAGCGCCCTCTAGATACGGCCATGGTAAGATAAAAGTGCTTGAATGTTCATGAAATTTGGTGTGATCATTGCATTAGTCATTCCGGGCAATGGCTAATTTTTTTGGCCAAACAGGAAGTGAGGGATGAGCTATTTCCTGCGTTTTTCCAAATTTCACGACCACACGTTTGAAGGCCTGAGAATACTCCAAAGCTTGCAAAACCTAGCACAATTTATTATTGTCTTATTCTCTTCAATTTCATCCATCAATTGGCACCAAATGTGGCATAATGGCTCTCTAGCGCCCCCAATCAGATTTATAAAATAATTACTCTTTTGAAGGTCTAAACATGCTTGAACATGCATACGATTACCTTGTTGTAGATTTTGCACACAGGCATGTCAAAATGGTATTGAAGCGCCCTCCAGAACATTTTTGCACTCCCCTCAGGAAACCACATTTTATACAGTCCAGCAGTCCAATGGCTCTGAATGGACACCTGCACCCATCAAGATCTTGCTGCCACCCCAACGTGCACGAGGGGTGCGAGGGCCCTTTCAACGCTGCTTGCAGCTTTAATCATTAGGGCCCGAGCACCGACCGGTGCCAGGAACCTATTGTTTTTGATGGGATTTTTTTTATTATTCTTCTTCTTCTTCTTCTTTTTATTCTGCTGCGAGAACGCATTTTTGAAGCCTTTGCCATGCACAGAAACTCACAAAAATTTGCCCACACGTCAGTCGTGGTGAAAATTGCAAAGTATTATTAATTTTGTGCTTGGACATGCCCCGGTGGCTCTATAGCGCCACCAAACACACGGCCATTTTGGAACGCAGTTGCTTGGATTCTCACGAAATTGGATAGGGCTATAGTAGGCATCATATATTTTTTTGTCAATTTTTTTGAAATTTTTTTACCTCACAGGAAGTGAGCTATGAGCCATTTCCTGCGTTTTTTCAGATTTTACGAACACATTTTTGAGGGCCTTCTCATACTCGAAAACAGACCAAACTTGGCTTATTGACGAAAAATATTATAAAATATATAATATAAAATATTAAAAAAAGTTCTTTAATTTGATATCTCATTTGGCAGTGGGTGAGACATGGTAGCTCCATAGCGCCCCCTAATACATAATTGCGTTTTTGAGGGCATCAACATGCTCGAAAACTCACAAAACTTTGCAAACATATTAAGCTGGTCATATTCTTTACTAGGATATAGGGTTTACAGATGGATGTGGCAAAATTGCATTACAGCGCCACCTAGAAAATTTCAATGAAGCAGCCCTCGCAGCGTGTTTAACTTACATGTACAAAATTCGGTGGACATGTGTACTATGCCAAGACCTAAAAAAAAGTCTCTTGGTGCCATCACCTAGACCTAACAGGAATTCCGCCATTTTTAATTGAATTTGCAAATATTTTTAATTTTTTGCCATTCACAGGTGTCGTACTTTAACGAACTCCTCCTAGAGATTTTATCCGATCAACTTAAAATTTTGCATATGACATCTAAAGACCTTGTCGATGTTAAATTGCGAAGCTTTTTTGGATTCATCGAACTTTGTATCCGTGGCGTCGCGGCGAATTTTGATGTTCCGCCACGAAACAGGAAGTTGCTTTTATGCGCGTATGCTTTGTGAAATTTGCCCGAAACTTTACAGGCTTCAGAAGAGTCGACTTCTTAACATACCTTTATTTTCATATTGGATTGGGTGTGGTCAGGTGGCTCCACAGCGCCCTCTTGCCACGGACATGTTGAGTTAAAAGTGCTTGAATGTTCATGAAATTTGGTCTGATCATTACATTTGTTTTTTGGGGCTATGCCTATTTTTTTGAAATTTTTCGGCCAAACAGGAAGTGAGCTTTGAGCAATTTCCTGCGTTATTCCAAATTTTGCGAACACACGTTTGAAGGCCTTAGCATACTCGAAAACTTGCAAAACTTTGCACAAATCATATTTGTCTGATTGTCTTCAATTTGAGGCAGAAATTGGCAGTAACTGTGGCATAATGGCCCTATAGCGCCCCCAATCAGATTTTCAAAAGAATTGCCCTTTTGAGGGTCTGAACATGCTCAAAAACTCACAAAATTTTGTACAATTCTAAAGACCATCATTCCAATTACATTGATAAAAAATTTACATATAGGCATGGCAAAAATGGCATTATAGCGCCCCCTGGAAAATTTCAAATAAGCAGCCCTTGCATCGTGGTTGACCGGCATATATGAACTTCGGTGGACATGTGGAATATCTTGTGACCTAAAAAAAAGTCTCTTGGAGCCATGACCTAGACCCAACAGGAAGTTTGCCATTTTTAATTGAAATTTCAACTTTTTTAGATTTTTCGCCATTCGCAGGTGTTGTACTTTAACAAACTCCTCCTAGAGATTTTATCCGATCAACTTAAAATTTCGCATATGACGTCTAAAGACCTTGTCGATGTTAAATTGTGAAGCTTTTTTGAATCAATCGAACTATGTATCTGTGGCGTCGCGGCGAATTTCGATGTTCCGCCCTGAAACAGGTAGTTGGTTTTACGCGCACATGCTTTGTGAGATTTGCGCGAAACTTCAAAGGCTTGATAAGAGTCTACTTTCAAGTATACCTATATGTTGACATTAGATTGGGTGTGGTCAGGTGGCTCCACAGCGCCCTCTTGACACGGCCATATTGAGATAAAAGTGCTTGATTGTTCATGAAATTTAGTGTGATCATTGCATGTGTCATGTCAGGGAATGATAATTTTTTTGAAATTTTTTGGCCAAACAGGAAGTGAGCTATGAGCCATTTCCTGTGTTTTTCCAAATTTTAGAAACACATGTTTGGAAGCCTTAGAATACTCGAAATCTTGCAAAAAGTTGCACAAATTTTAATTGCCTTATTGTCTTCAATTTTATATATCAATTTACACTAAATTACGCACAATGGCTCTTTAGCGCCCCCAATCAGATTTTTGAAAGAATTGCCCTTTTAAGGGTCTCACCATGTTCAAAAACTCACAAAATTCTTTAAATGTATAAAGACCATCATTTGTATTACTTTGACAAGAAACTTACTTATAGGCATGGCAAAAATTTCATTATAGCGCCCCCTGGAAAATTTCAAATAAGCAGCCCTCGCAGCCCGGTAAACCTACATCTATAAAATTTGGTATACATGTGGAATATGCCGAGACCTGAAAAAAAGTCTCTTGGTGCCGTGACGTAGACTCAGCAGGAAGTCCGCCATTTTTAATTGAAATTGCACATTTTTTGGATTTTTCGCCATTCACAAGTGTCGTACTTTGACGAACTCCTCTGAGAGGTTTTATCCGATCAACTTACAATTTGGCTACTGATATTTCGAGACATTGCCGATGTTAAATTGCGAAGCTTTTTTGGATTCATTGAACGATGAATCCAAGGCGACGCGGCGAATTTCGATGTTCCGCCATGAAACAGGAAGTTGGTTTTACTCCAACATACTTGGTGGGATTTGCCTGAAACTTTCCAAGCTTCATAAAAGTGTCCTTCCAAATATAAATATATGCTGATATTGGATCAGGACGTGCCAGGTGGCTCCACAGCGCCCTCTAGATATGGCTATGTTAAGATAAAAGTGCTTGAATGTTCATGAAATTTGGTGTGAACATTGCATTAGTCATTCCGGGCAAGGGTTAATTTTCGAAAAATTTTTGGCCAAACAGGAAGTGAGCTATGAGCTATTTCCTGCGTTTTTCCAAATTTTACGAAAACACGTTTAAAGGCCTTAGAATGCTCCAAAACTTGTAAAACCTTGCACAAATTTTAAGTGTCTTCTTCTCTTCAAAGTCATCCATAAATTGGCACCAAATGTGGCATAATGGCTCTACAGCGCCTCCAATCAGATATATAGAAGAATTGCTCTTCTGAAGGTCTAAACATGCTGGAAAATTAACAAAAATCGACACACTCATAGAGCTCGGTATTACGATTACTCGGTTGTAGATTGTGCACAGGCATGTCTAAATGGTACCATAGCGTCCTCTAGAAAATTTTTGCACTCCCCTCAGGATACCACATTGTATGCAGTCCAGCAGTGTCCATTGGCTGTGAATGGACACCTGCACCCATCAAGATCTTGCTGCCACCCCAACGTGCACGAAGGGGGCGAGGGCCCTTTCAACGCAGCTTGCAGCTTTAATTAGGGCCCTGGCACCGAAGGTGCGAGGAACCTATTGTTTTTGATGGGATTTTTATTATTCTTCTTCTTCTTCTTCTTCTTTTTATTCTGCTGCGAGAACGCATTTTTGAGGGCTTTGCCATGCACGAAAACTCACAAAAATTTGCCCACACGTCAGTCGTGGTGAAAATTGCAAAGTATTATTATTTTTGTACTTGGACATGGCCCGGTGGCTCTATAGCGCCACCAAACACCCTGCCATTTTGGAACGCACTTGCTCGGATTCTAATATAATTTTATAGGGTCATAGTAATCATCATAAATTTTTTTGTCAATTTTTTTGAAATTTTTTTGCACTACAGGAAGTGAGCTATGAGCCATTTCCTGCCTTTTTTCAGATTTTACGAACACATTTTTGAGGGCCTTATCATACTCGAAAACAGACCAAACTTGGTTTATTGAAAAAAAATATTAAGTTCTTTGATTCCATATCTCATTTGGCAGTTGGTGAGACATGGTTGCTCTATTGCGCCCCCTAATATAAAATTGCATTTTTGAGGGCATCAGCATGCTCGAAAACTCACAAAACTTTGCAAACATATTAAGCTGGTCATACTCTTTACTAGGATATAGGGATTTCAGATGGATGTGGCAAAATTGCATTACAGCGCCACCTAGAAAATTTCAATGAAGCAGCCCTCGCAGCGTGTTTAACCTACATGTACAAAATTCGGTGGACGTGTACTATTCCAAGACCTAAAAAAAAGTCTCTTTGTGCCATCACCTAGACTTAACAGGAAGTCCGCCATTTTTAATTGAATTTGCAAATTTTTTTAATTTTTTGCCATTCACAGGCGTCGTACTTTAACGAACTCCTCCTAGAGATTTTATCCGATCAACTTAAAATTTTGCAGATGACATCTAAAGACGTTGTCGATGTTAAATTGCGAAGCTTTTTTGGATTCATCGAACTTTGTATCCGTGGCGTTGCGGCGAATTTCGATGTTCCGCCACGAAACAGGAAGTTGCTTTTATGCACGTATGCTTTCTAAAATTTGCCCGAAACTTTACAGGCTTCATAAAACTCGACTTCTTAACATACTTTTATTTCATATAGGATTGGGTGTGGTCAGGTGGCTCCACAGCGCCCTCTTGCCACGGACATGTTGAGTTAAAAGTGCTTGAATGTTCATGAAATTTGGTCTGATCATTACATTTGTTTTTTTGGTCTATGCCTATTTTTTTGAAATTTTTCGGCCAAACAGGAAGTGAGCTATGAGCAATTTCCTGCGTTATTCCAAATTTTGCGAACACACGTTTGAAGGCCTTAGCATACTCGAAAACTTGCAAAACTTTGCACAAATCATATTTGTCTGATTGTCTTCAATTTGAGGCAGAAATTGGCAGTAACTGTGGCATAATGGCCCTATAGCGCCCCCAATCAGATTTTCGAAAGAATTGCCCTTTTGAGGGTCTCAGCATGCTCAAAAACTCACAAAATTTTGTACAATTCTAAAGACCATCATTCCTATTACACTGATAAAAAATTTTAATATAGGCGTGGCAAAAATGGCATTATAGCGCCCCCTGGAATATTTCAAATAAGCAGCCCTTGCATCGTGGTTGACCTGCATATATGAACTTCGGTGGACATGTGGAATATCTTGAGACCTAAAAAAAAAGTCTCTTGGAGCCATGACCTAGACCCAACAGGAAGTTCGCCATTTTTAATTGAAATTTCAACTTTTTTAGATTTTTCGCCAATCGCAGGTGTCGTACTTTAACGAACTCCTCCTAGAGATTTTATCCGATCTACTTAAAATTTCGCGTATGACGGCTAAAGACCTTGTCGATGTTAAATTGCGAAGCTTTTTTGTATCAATCGAACTATGTATCTGTGGCGTCGCGGCGAATTTCGATGTTCCGCCCTGAAACAGGTAGTTGGTTTTACGCGCACATGCTTTGTGAGATTTGCGCGAAACTTCAAAGGCTTGATAAGAGTCTACTTTCAAGTATACCTATATGTTGATATTAGATTGGGTGTGGTCAGGTGGCTCCACAGCGCCCTCTTGACACGGCCATATTGAGATAAAAGTGCTTGATTGTTCATGAAATTTAGTGTGATCATTGCATGTGTCATTTCAGGGAATGATAATTTTTTTGAAATTTTTTGGCCAAACAGGAAGTGAGCTATGAGCCATTTCCTGTGTTTTTCCAAATTTTAGAAAAACATGTTTGGAAGCCTTAGAATACTCGAAATCTTGCAAAAAGTTGCACAAATTTTAATTGCCTTATTGTCTTCAATTTTATATATAAATTTACACTAAATTAGGCACAATGGCTCTTTAGCGCCCCCAATCGGATTTTTGAAAGAATTGCCCTTTTAAGGGTCTCACCATGTTCCAAAACTCACAAAATTCTTTAAATGTTTTAAGACCATCATTTGTATTACTTTGACAAGAAACTTATTTATAGGCATGGCAAAAATTTCATAACCATTCTGACTAATCAAAGGGGAGACTGACGTCGTAAACCTCAGTACTGATTCTAGAATGGTTAATATTAGCCGTCAAACAATCCATTTCGTGGGAATGAGAGTTACTATTGTAGCTATGTGCAAGATTTGGACTGAAAATGAAACAAAGAGCAATGGAAGACTTTTTGTTTTTTGGTACCGTTAACGTTAAAAAAGTCGAGTCGGTATCAAAAGTTACTGAAATTGAAAATCATGGCGGTGATTCGGATGAAGCGGTGGCGAAATCGGTTGATTATTTTCGCAAAGAGTTGCATCAAAATTTTGAATGGCTGAGGTTATAAGAAGGTGAGGTGCGCCGTGTTCATTGTAAAGATAATGGCCCGAATCTCGCTGTTAACAGCCCGTTATCTACTGAGTCCGAACACTTTAAACGTGAACGTCCTTCCAAACATGGAGAAAGTGCCCGAAACGCAGAAAATACTGTGACAAATGTGCGTAAACGAGTAGATCCGTATTTCTGTTAATAATTACAACTTATCAAAATATGCTGCCTCGCGGCTTGGCGTTTGCGCAGCCCTAAAATCTCCGTCTCGGTTTCTTCGCTCATATCTTCAGTATCCTATCTGCAAAAATCATTAACATATTTTACAGCCCGTCTTTAGACCAGTAAACGTTTATATATTTGCAAGTACACGCAACGTTTTCCTGAAAATGCAGAAATTAGAAGACAATTGCGTGTGCAGTGGCGTCTCTGGAAGTGATAATTGGTGGAGCCCGGACCATGCCTTTGCGTCAAGGATTGTTCTTGGCTTGTACTCGGTTGTTTTCCGGTATTAACACGTTTTCTAATTTTGACAATAATCCTCTGGCAATCGAAGCTACGGTTTCTCTCTCCGTGAGATCAATTGACGCCTGAGTAATGGGATAAATTCAGATCTAAATAATTTTTCTGGCCACTCAAAAATTGTTCAACGCTTTATGAATGACAAACTGCACTCAAAAGTCTGCGCTACAGTTTTCACAGGTCAAGTCATTTAACTGGCGCATCATGATCGTTTTGTTTAAATAAAATATAAGACCATTTGAAACGTCTGTGTGCATTTCTGAATAACGCTGATTTAAATGAAAAACGAAACGAAATTACGCTTCCAGATTAATGATTGTCACCGTACCGAAATGTACCATACCGTACCGGCGTGTTCTCGGAGTGAATCTATTGCTCAGTCCGTCAAGGAAGTTGCATGTCGCGATTGCAACTATTAAAGCAAATTCAACCAATCCACGCAAATTTCTTGCGGACAAAAAAATAAATTGCCAAAACATTGCAACTTTCATTACCACTTTTTGAAAAAGTTACCGCAAAAAATCAAAAAAACATTAAAAAGCCAGGAAGGATTGTTTGTCAATTATGCGAATGATTGCGTGCAAGTCAGGGTTAGTAATTAAGGGGAGCTCTGGGCCGCACCGATCTTTAGTCCTAGAGACGCGACTGGGCGTGTGGCATAGGCTATCTTAAAACAAGCATATCCAACTCATTATAAAGTCTGCTTATATTATAATAAACCAGCAAATAGCGAAGTTACCGCAGTGGACTGATTCATATTGCAATATCGAGGCAAAAAAAGGACTTTACGGAAGATCTGCATTTAACCCTCACACATTTGAAGATTTGATTGGGATCAGTGTGGAGGGTCCTCTGGACATATTTGATGCCTCACAGGCATTGAGGAGATGGATAGAAGGGTAGAGAGCAAGGAGACCCAGTTTTAAATCCTGGCCTCCGGATATGGCATAAAGCCAATGTAGTGGAATCCTCTGTTAATTAATGAACTCAACTCTCATATTGTTTAATAATTGTCATTTGTTGGAGACAGTTGTATTGTTTATGCAGAGTGTTACATTGTAGTTTCTTTAAACATTAAAAAATATATATATTGGTGCTTCTTTGATTTTGGTTTGTGCGCTCCTAAATTTTTGCTCGCGCTCCTAACTTTTTGATCTTCGGAGCGCAGCCCTACCAAGAAAAAAGTTAATTTCGAGCCCTGCTGTGTGCTCTCGCCCTCAGAGCGGAGTGGCGCAGCCGTTTCTGCTATCAGAGAGGTCTTTAGCGTATACTAGAGGAAATTAAATGATGAGAGAAATGTTTTATATGTAGTTCTAATTTGTGTCAGTGTTTTGTGAAAACGTATTCAGGGACGTCTGCTGTCATTATCAATCCAGCGGTAACAGAGTTTTTCAGTCAGCGTCTGCTCAGCTGATGTGTTTGTTTGTGTGTGTGTGGGGGGGGGGGGGGGCTTGGGATGGGGGGAGTGGTGCGCGTCTCACTGTGGAGGAGCAGCCATCACATCGATGGCTGGTTGAAACTTTTCAATAAATGTTTGTCTAACTTGAGACCTGTGATATTTGTTATCATTGTGTCATTTTTTAATGTAAATTGAGGGAGCAAAAGCAGTATCGGCCACAAATATTGGCCCAAGAAAATCGGCAGTCCATAATCGGTCATCGGCTAAGGGTGATGGAAAAAAATCGGTATCGTCCCTAAAAAATCCATATCGGTCGATTCCTAGTTGTTACACCTCTAATTAGCACCTGTTATATTTTGTATTTACATTAAAATTAAGTTGGAGATTCATTGTTTTTTTTTTATTCCCTAAGCAGCATTTCATTGGTGTATTCATGTTTGAGAATGTACGACTTTATTTTGTTGCTAAGAAATTAGACAAATTTTTCATAATCACTATGTACAGTGGTGTGAAAAAGTACTTGCCCCCTTGCTGATTTCTTATTTTTTTTGCATATTAGTCGGACTTTAATGTTTCAGATCATCAAACAAATTTTTATCTTGGACAAAGATAACCCGAGTAAAAATGCAATTTTTTAATGATGATGTCATTTATTGAGGGGAAAAAGCTATCCAAACCTACCTTTGGTTTGCCGGAGTTACAAAACCTTAGAAATGGCTTTGTAACCCTTTCCAGACTGATGGATATCAATGATTTTGTTTCTCATCTGTTCTTGAATTTCTTTCGATCATGGCGTAATGTGTTGCTTTTCGAGATATTTTAGCCTATTTCACTTTGTCAGGTTTCATTTTAGTGATTTTTTGATTCAACAGGTCTGGCAGTAATCAGGCCTGGGTATGGCTTGTGCAACTGAACTCAAAATGTGTTCAATCACAGTTAATTTATGATTTAATGGGGGGTGGCGCAATTACTTTTTCACATAGGGCCAGGTAGGTTTAGATCGCTTTTTTTCCCTTCATAAATTAGCTCATCATTTAAGAACTGCATTTTTTATTCACTCGGGTTATCTGTTATCTTATTAAAAATTTGTTTGATCTGAAACATGTATGAGAAATATGAAAAAACATAAAAAGTCAGAAAGGGGTCAAACACGTTTTCACTGCATTCTATATTGATAAATTCAGGCATAGTACCACTAGAGATTATTAATTTATATTAATCGTCATCAGCCAAAAGTTGATTTTGTCTTTAAAATATGATTTTTTTTAATGGTTGGAGAGTGTGGAGCCACTAGGAAAGCTGTCATATTTGGCTCATAAATTTTGAATATTGCACTGATGGAGCACAGTTTGTGATCTCGGAAATGTTTTTTTTTTTTTTTTTTTAACTCCCAGCCATTTTTCAATTTTTTTTTTTTAACAATTTCATTGCTGATTTTTTTGTGTTTACCACCCATATTCTGTGCTAAAATTATGAAAATAAACTGAAGTATGATAGAATTCTAAATGTTGCAAGTGTTTTATCTTGTTTAAGCAATGTTTCCACCCTCTGTGGAGTTCAAATCTTGAATTATAAAGCCTAAAGAACCAATTTTTCTAAGGATAAGACTATATCAGACACATTGGATAGTTGACCCCCCTGGATTTGGCTGAAATTTTTTTTGTGAGATGGTTATAGTACCCAAACTTCAAAACCCAAACCGTTCCATGGTTGACCTCTTACGACCAAAGTTACAGTGCCCCCTATTTGGATCCCCTGAGGCAGTCACAAAAAAGTTACAAATTCCTACCCCTCTAATTTATAACTTTGAGGGTGTCCCAGTTCTTAGTTTCTTGATATGGAGACTACATGGAGGTTACAATACAATAATACTGTTATTTTACTGGGACATCTTCAAAGTTGGCCAATAGGGGACGTTCAAAATGCCCCGGGCTGAAAATGGTTTAAATTAGGCCTCCCATTATTTTGAAACTTTGAGGGTATCCCACAAATTTTATTGCACGTATTGTTCATGTGGGAGGTGTCTGATAGGTTTGTACTGTTATTTCAGTGGGAAACCCTCGAAGTTGGGAGAAAAAGGGGTCCAAAAAGAGTCCCAACTCAAAAAAAGGGTTAAAAAAAAGGTCTTTTCGGGACACGATTTCTCAAAACTGAATTCAAAGGGTGAATTCATAAACAAGTTACAGCATTTGAAAGGCATAGACCTAAATGTTAAAACAAAACAAAAAAATGACTGGGATCTCCTGTTCTGAACTTTTAGTAACAAAAAACAAAACTGCACTTGGCGGCAGTCACTGTTCAAATACTAGGTCACCATAAGGCCTAACGATAGCCAAGTAACCTACTGTTGAGCCCCAAACAAAATCAACTCCTTTTTTAAAAACATTTCCGGAGGTTTTCTTCAGTAGCTGTATCTTAAATTTTGCTTCCATGCTGTTTGAGACTTCAGGAGTCACATGGGTGCAAATGCAAAAACAAGTCAACATTGCTTGCATGTTTTGGCTCATTTGTTCAAAGGAGGTGACAGGCTTCACATCTCAGCTAGAAGTTTTCTGGAAGTCAATTTCACTTTTGAAATTTCACTTTTAACCCGATAACCAGTTGGCTGTCTACCTAGCTAGCTACTGCATTACGGAGCGTAACTCTGAAACTGTTCGACCGATTCTCAACAAATTTGATATAGTGTCTCTCCATAACATGTAGATGTGCCTTTTAGGGTTTGAACTGCTTTTGAATTTTATTTTTTTCTGTTTCCATGGCAACGATATGGCCATAGGCATATCGAAGGGTGGGACTCGTTTCCGGACCATAACTCTAAAATGTGAAATGAGGGAAGGGGGAGACATCTGTTTTTACATATAAAAACCATTCTAGTTAAAGCCATTTTCAATCCAGAGCGTATTGAGCGCCCCCTATTGGCCAACTTTGAAGGTGTCCCAGTAAAATAACAGTATCATTGTATTGTACCCTCCATGTAGTCTCCAAATCAAGATTCTGAGAACTGGGACACCCTCAAAGTTATGAATTAGAGGGGGGGAACTTGTAACTTTTTTGTTATTTCCCCAGGGGGCCCAAAATAGGGGGTGCTGTAACTTTGGTTATAAGAGGTCAACCATGGAACGGTTTGGGTTTTGAAGTTTGGGTACCATAACCATCTCACAAAAAAATTTCAGCCCAATCCAGAGGGGTCAATAATCCGGTTCGTCTGAGCCTTAGAAAAATTGGTTCTTAAAAAGGGTAACGTATAAATAGCCAGATTTGGTTTCTGTGCAAATGGGTTAACATAAGTTAATTTTAATAGTTCAAAAAGTCCTCACTTTTAATGCTCATGCAGTATATTTTTTTCAAATATACTGCAACTGCTTTTGATTAGATTATATGAAGGTAATGTGCGCAACGTCATTCCCTGATTTCGGTCGTATAAATTCTCTGTGTATGGAATTAGTTTTTTTGGCAGCTGGTTTCTAGATGTAAGGCAGAAAATGGAAATTATGGAAATTTTCAGAAAAACCATCAATATTTATGTAAATAATGGAAATCACATGAAAATAGTGAAGGAAGTTAAAGTATTCGACTAATTCCTCATCCAGGTTTTAGGCCTACTTGCATTCCTGGTTAGAGTAGCCGTGACCAGCTGACCAGTGACCAAGGAGATGAATGTGAGCTAAATCGAAGTTGAAATTAGTCTTTAGAACCCTCAATATCACTCTCCATGTGACTCCCTGACAAACTCACACTCATATATTTGCAACTTCAATTTATCTACATGAAATAGCATGAAAGGCTATTTATTTTAATACGCTTGTTGAGGTCAACATCTGATCATTTTGACCAACATCAATCCAGATCTGTTGTACAAGGTGTCTCAGAAAAAATATACCCAACTTGAATCATTGATTACATGAAAACTACTACATTTTATTTCAAGTGTAATTTGTCATTAGAAGGATTTACTCTCTTAAAGGGGACCTAATATGCTATTTTTCCAAGTTTATATTTTGGTCTTTGACCCTCCTAGAGTACTCCTGATCGCGCAAAGTAAAAAATGGGTCCTCGTACTGCCATCCTCAAACAAACCCATTTGTGGTCCATAGTAGTCTGTCCCTGAAACGCCTCATTGGGGTGGCTCTTCCGCTATGGCCCCCACTCCCCGTGTGCTCACTTTCTTCTGCCTGGCCAGCTCTGTGGAGGGCGGATCTAGGCGGGACGAAGAAGCAGAATGCAGTTTTCCAGATCTCACAATTAAACGTGAGGCGCATCTGCCATCTGAGCTAAGGAATCAGCAGGGAAATTCTGCTGTCAAACGCAGTACATGTGTATCGATCTGATGAAATTAACTTGTTCTCATTTGGCGAAAGTCTGGCAGCTCAAGCACGACTTTGCTATCGGCTTCAGTTTGCTACGGCAACAGTTGGTGAGTACAGCTGTTTTACTACTCCTAGGTAGGATGCAGGGGAAGTTAGAATCCACCCCATACAGACACATTTGTAGAACGGGTCAACATGCCCAAGTGTAGATCGGAGGCCGTAGAAATCCGGTGGGTCTGAGTTTATAGGGAAACATGGACAGTGAGGAGCAGTTAAAAGTGGACCAACAGCTCATGGACTGCATCGGTGTGTATGTGTGTATTAGAACCTGCTGGTTCGTGTGCATAGCTGTGGTGTGTTAGCGTGGAGAAACGAACAGCTTCCGCTCTGGTATATGACGGAGGGGCGAAAGCTCCAAGCTAAACGGCCTTTTCGGAAATTGCCTGTGGTAATGGTTTACTTATTGCTTCGGAATGACCACCTTTTCCTGGTGGAAAATGGGCGCATAATGGACAGCGTGCGAGATATACTGAGCTCCGGTTATGTTATGAACATAATACAGGTTTTACAGACCGTAAGTTCCGTCTGCGTGAACCGTTGCTTTATGTGGAGCTAGCGAATGGATCACTTTTACAGGAAAGAATTTAACATTTAATCAATGGCAATGCAGCGTTTGTTATCCCGAACACGTTATAGCCTGTGCGCTTCCCTGTTGCTGTCACCAGTAGGATCAGAGAGCTTGCCCAGACATTAGAGATGTATCAGGCTGACCCCGGTCATGGATAAGTGAAGCGATTGTTTCATTAGCACCCGAAAACGCACCCCAAGCTCTGCAAAATCTACGTCTGGTCTAACTGCAGCCCAACTTGGCAGACACACACAGCACCTCTCCGGTTAGCTTCAACTGTAGTGGCTACAATCAGGCAACGTTATGATGAAACTGCCACATTGATGCTCACCGAAGTAACACTAGCATACCGATCAGAATTGCTGCATATAATTTAACCAGGAGCATTTTTAATTAGCAGAGCATGCAAACTCACATGCAGTAGCTGATATGACGGTCATGACTTTGAATGTAATCTGTCGCGCAAAAAATTCATTTCGCGTCCGATGAGAAAGCTGCTTAACGCGCTCTTAAAGCCTGTATTCGCGTCTGTGCATTGACTTTGAATGTAGGCTAGTCTGTCCTGCGAAAAATTTGTTTTGTGTCTGATATGAAAGCAGCTTTATGGATAGTACGCGACAGCTAGAGAGAGCTCGGTTATGTTATGAACATAATACGGGTTTTGCAGAACGCAAGTCCCGTTAGTGCGGACAGGTTGCTTATGTGGAGCTAACGAATTGATCACTTCTGAAGGAAAGAATTACCTATTTAATCTCTGCCTTTTTTATCTTTTTATCAGCCACAACATTTTCTAAAGGGGGATGAAATTATGTCAAGGTAGTGCATAATTTGTAAACCGGTTGAGCTTCTGCATTTCGCATTGCTTTCATGGTAGCACCAGAGAGCTTGCCCAGACATTTGTGAAGTATCCGGCTGATCCTGGTCATGGATAAGTGAAGTGATCACTAACTGTACTGGCTACAATCGGGCAACGTTATGATGAAACTGCCACATTGATGCTTACTGAAGTAACACAAGCATACCGATCAGAATTACTGTATATAAGTTAACTAGGAGCATTTTTAATTAGCACGGCATGCAAACTAACATGCAGTAGCTGGTAACCGAGCGGTTATAACCACAGAGACAAAGCCTTGCAATACAGGTTTTACAAACAGCAAGTTCTGTTACTGTGAACAGTTGTACCAAGCATCCAAATTACAAACAACTATTAAAAGTTTGCTTCAAATGAGGTTTATGTTCACACACCACCTGTAGAATTTCCCCTGATATCACTCTTGAATATTTAGTACACAAACATGAGCGACAGTAACTTGGCTACGTTAGCCGCTGTGCTACAGCCACAATCAACTGGCTGTCACGTCAGGTTGGCTTATGCAGTAAAGGAACTTACAGCTTCTGTGTCTCTGAGTCACGGACAGTCATGACCGATACAGGCTTTATCTTCAGATATTTTACAAAGCCTGCATTTGAGGACAGTTGTTAGTGCTAACTATCGGTAGCGGTCCTGCTAGCCACCCGTAACATGTTAGCTTAACTTAAATTATTTGCTGTTATATGATTACTTACAGCTTGTGGCTCCGAGGGCTTGATTGATGCAACTGCTTGAGGTTTGAGAAGCAGCTGAAACACTTATCCTGTGTCGAATTATCCTTTATTGACCAAAGCTGTCTTTGGTGAAATGCTGAGCACAAGCAACTAACGTTCCCTTTGGCCGTGGCGGTTTGCTGCCAGCAAACAAAAAAGCTACCCACTGATTTCTGGTGGCATCGTCTTTTGGGAGAGAAATATTTGTTTTCCTTCTCGTCCAAAAGTAAACGGACAAGTAGCTTTGGGAGAGATACTGACAAAATAGCACCTCAAATTATCAGCAGTTCTTCTTTTGTATTTCCGAAAGTGTAGATGCTACTAAGGCACAGTATGATCTGCCTTTGTTAGTGCTTGCTAGAATAGATTACAGTGTGGGCAGGTCCAGCACAGTGGTTGGCTCTGGCTCGGTCTGTACTAATTGGACGGCACAACCTGACATCAGGTTTTGCTCAGATCTCGGGGAGGAGCTGTTCAGAGAGGAAATCACGCTCACGAAATCACGTTCTTGGATTACGGCAAAATCCCTGTATCTTATGTTTAGAAACTTTTCAGAGGTTGACCATGGACAACCAACATTATAATATTCCTAATACACTCAACAAAAATATAAATGCAACACTTTTGTTTTTGCTCCCATTTGTCATGAGGTGGACTCAAAGATCTAAAATTCATTCCAGATACACAATATTACCATTTCTCTCAAACATTGTTCACAAATCTGTCTAAATGTGTGATAGTGAGCACTTTTGCTTTGCTGAGACAATCCATCCCACCTCACCGGTGTGCCACATCAAGATGCTCATTCGACACCATGATTAGTGCACAGGTGTACCTTAGACTGTCCACAATAAAAGGCCACTCTGAAATGTGCAGTTTTTGCTTTATTGGGGGTCTGGGGACTCAGAACCAGTCAGTATTAAAAGAAGGATCAGCATGTTTGGTCCCCTTTCAATGACTCCCTAAACATGCGTTTATTTTCATGGGTGAATCAGTCAAAATGCATTTTTTGAATGGCACCCAGGTCCTTGGTGTGACGAGTGTTCAGCTCATCGTAACTATGGGAAAGAGAAATCACAAACAAAAAGATTGATGAAAAGTACTCATTTATTCAAATGTTACAGTGTCAAATTATTGCACTGGTCCCTCCACATGACCCCCCTGCCTATCAATGCACAGCTGGCATCGTCCGACCATGTCTCTGATCATTTGGTGATCATGGCGCAAGTTGGTTGGAGGCGGATCTGGGAATTGCACCCAAAATGCTTCCTAGACTGCAGCGAAACTCCTTGTCTCATGGTACCTTTGGACAACAAAAACTGTCTGCTCAGTTGTGAGTTGAACCATTGTGGCTTCTGATCTGAAGAGAAGGCCCGGCCTTTTAATGGGGTGCATCTGAAAGCATAGGCTGCAGCCTTCGAAGGCTGCATTTTTAGGGGTCGTCACTTAATTCCATCTGCTAAACTGACTTAACGTTATTTCATCTCCTTTAAACAGCTTTGGTTTAAGCGAGTCGTCACTGATTTCCCAAACCTATACCTTAACTCTAACCCCAAACCCTGGACCTAGTGCTAAACCTTACCCTAAATTTAACCTTGTGCCATACCTTAAATGTCAGTTCGGCGGATAGAAGTAAGTGAAGACTCCAAAAAATGCAGCCTTTGAAGGAAGTAGCCTACGCTTTGAGATGCACTCATTGAGTGTCACACAATCAAGTTAGGTAACCAACCCACAGTGCCCTGAACAAATAGGCCAAGAATGATCTTGTTGATTTGTCACAGTGTGGAATTCAGCTAATGACAATCAGTGCATTGTTACTGATTCACCCTTAAAAATAAACGCATGTTTAGGGTATCATTTCAAAGACTAAATCCTTCTAATGACATATTACACTCAAGATATCGTTTTTTTTAAACTGCTGGATCGATACTATGGGCAAGGATACTGACCAGTTTGCACATCAGGCTTAGCTGAGGAGTTTAATTCATGCAGCTCTTGAAAAACAGGGCGTGGAGTGAACTTCCCCATATTCAGAACCGCTCTCGAGGTCTGCTTGCTTGTGAACATTCAATAACTGATCCGGGGGTGCCATTTAGTGATCAAGTACAGTAACAGCGTGCTTAAATTTGCAGGTCTATAGACGCAGGCGTCTACATCTGCAGAAAGGGGTTAAACACCAGTCATCAAAGATACTCCTTCCTATGCCTGGAGGGAAAGCTTTATTTTTATTTAAGGGTTGTAATGCTGAAGAAAAATGTCTCCGGCCAGCATGTTTAATTATATCCCGCCAGATTCTAAGCGTGCTAAACATGATAGAGTTGCATTGAACTTCTGCTGGGAGTTCACCTAGGTCAGAGGAAATAAGGCTGATAAGAGAGAGAGGGGCACAACACCATGCATCCACAGATGGCTCCCCTTGATGCAGAAATTTTCTAAGCCAACTTGATATTATCCGAGCATGACAAGCCCAGTTGTAGTAAAGGAAGTTGGGAAGTGCCTGCCCCCCCCCCCCCGTCTATCGGCAATTGTAATGTCTTCATCTTTAATCTAGATTTCTTTCCATGCCATATTAATTTTGATAGAAATCCTTCTATTTCCATCATGACTCTCCTATTGATCTTAAGTGGCAGTATTTGCATAGGATATTGTATCCTGGGAAGTACATTCATCTTGATCAGACCTTTTCTACTCATCCAAGACAGTGGAAGATCAAACTACCTATTAAGGTCATTTTTAACTGACGTCAGGGTTGTTTTAAAATTAAGTTTTTTAGGTCTTTAACCCGTTACCACTCCGACGGCCCGCAATCGGGCCGTCAGGGAAGTTGAAAACATACTACGTCATTTACACAGCTTGTATGCAACTGAGATATTTCATGCCACATATCGTCAGAAAGCTAAGATTCTTGAGATTCGAATGATGCCAACCATTTCAAAGTATAATCATCCCAGCAGCTTTAATCAACGCCCATGTCAGACCACAAACAAACAAACGAACAGTTACAAAACTGATGTGACTCACCGATCAAGCCCCCTTGCACTCTTCCAGTCCGACATATCCCCTCAAAAATGGTCTTGTTACATCCACGAAGTTCCAGTTAATCCAACCAAGTAAAGTTTTTAGTCCAAAACACACTATTATACCGGTAAATATCCATGAACAGCTGCTGCATCGTTTGAAATGAATCGGTGGTTATCCACAAAGTTCGCTGCATTAGTGGTCGTTGCTTCGGAACAGATTTAGACAGTACACTGCCATTTGCGCCAAAATGGAGTCTGCACTCTAACCTTTCGATTGACACTTCACTCGACCAGTTATGAGCTTCCCTGCCCTGTCTACAGCCTGCTATAGCCAACGAGTGCCTGTGTTGAAACGAAGCTCATGCCTCCTTTTTTTGCGTGTAGCCAGAGCAACCAGCAACCAATCAAGACGACGATTGTTGCATTACGACACCATCGAAATTCTGGAAACGCCGATATATAGGTTGTTGGGGTGGCGAAAAGGCTGGCGCTGCCTATCGCTCGCGTAAGAGAATGGACAGAATATGGCTCAGCTGTGCGTAATGCGTGCTGTGCGTTCCGCTAAGCAGAGCGAGGCAGAGAGAGATTTCCAGCGAATGTTAGATGGTTGTTTACGGAGTTTGAAAGAAAAAATAGCCAAAAGGTTGCGAAAAAAAATCATTTTCAGTTCAGAAGCTGCAGAGCTGTGCACTCGGCGTGCAAGTGATAGCTCAGGGGAAGAAATATCCGACCAAAACCCTGTTGGCTCCGTAGCAGAGGAAATGTTTCTCGGGGGAGATGACATTACTCTTGACAAGTACGCATCATATTATAACTTATATTTCATTATATAATAACATTACATTTATATTTATTATTATTATTATTATTATAAAATTACATTACGTATTATTTGCATCTGTCACGGAAGGTGGAAGGACGTCATGTTTTCACTGGAGTTCACCGTCATGTTTTCACCGGAGTAATTCTGTGTAAATAATTACGGGAAAAGGATATTATAATATGATGCTGATATTATGATGATTATATTATTACCATATTACGCATTATTACCTCCGTTACCGAAGGTGGAAGGAAGTTATTTTTTCGCCGGCGTTGGTTGTTGTGGGAATTTAAATTTTCATCCCTGTAAGAAATCAGAGTGAGACAAAGTAAGTAAATAGGATCCATTTTACTATGTGCCACATAGGGTCTTCGTTACAGGCAAGAACGAAGACAAAGGAATCTCTCCTTTGCTTTGGATAAATGTAAAAGCACAAAGTCAGAATATCCTCCCCTTGGGGTTTATATGCACATTTTTGAGTTTATGCCTCAGTAACCTTTTAATTTTTTTATTTATCATATATTGTAAATAGTTTGCTATGGAAAGGTTATTTGTTTGTTTACCTTTCATATAAAAAAGCATTTTTTTTAACATAAAGGCACTCGTTTTGACTCTTATGTGCACAAATTTGAGCTTATGCATCAGTAACTTTTTTTCAGCAATATTGATAGTGAATCTGGATATGGGATTGGATTCCTCTAAGTGTCACCTTTCATTAGAGCCCAACATTATGACTGTAGGTTGAAGCATTCAAGAGTTATGCCCTTTTATCCTAGGTATGTGACCATGGTTATCCAAGGGTCCTTTTGGGGTCTCCAAATGGCCATTTTTGGAAACGCCTAGACATGGCCTTAGAAAAACATGTGTAAAATGCTCATTTTCTGTAGGATTGTTGTCAAATTTGAACTGGAACTAAGTAAGACTTCATGCTGTGGTCCCATTGTGTTTTTCAGCTAATAAGTCCCAGCTGCTCTCATCTACAGGCACCTGCTTGCAAAAAAAAATTTTGGCGAGAGTAAAAACCTTCTACTTCAGTGTGTTCCAGCTTGGATTACTCAATGACAGTAGCACTTAGAGTATTTCTTTTAGCTGGGGGAAAAACTTCAGAGTGTTTCCTTTCAAATGAGACCATAACCATCCATATAGTCCAAACGGTTCAAGAACAGCGTTCAATTTACTTTGGGTACGCTTTTCATAGGCATTTTAGGCAAATTTTCCCGGAGTTTTAAGGGGTTTTTAATATCAGCTGAAACTCTGATGCCCAGACAAGTAAAACCTGAGGTTGACAATTTGAAAGGAGAGTCGACAGGATCTACCCAATCCCTGAAATCACCCAATGGCATGGCCTCTGATTTGTCGTAGTTAATTTTGTACCCTGAGATCAGGCCAAATTGACTGATAATCGATGTTAGAGATGGAGCACTCAATGTTTGTAATAAACAATAATACATCATCAGCATAGAGTGAGATTCTGTATTCAGTATCTCCTAACTTAACTCCAGAGAGCCTTTGATGAGTCCTAATTGCCTCCGCCAGCGGCTCAAGTGCGAGTGAAAATAATAAAGGCGAGAGAGGGCAGCCCTGATGCGTACCTCTATTCAATTGGAAAACATCTGACAGGGAACCATTTACTAATACCCTTGCGACTGGAGACTTTTATAGCACTTTGACCCACTCAATAAAACCAGGCCCCAAACCAAACCCATTTATAACATCAAACAAATACCCCCATTCCACCCGGTCAAAGGCCTTTTCAGCATCCAATGATACTGCCAGCACCTTATTTTTATTGTATTTGGTGAAAATTGAATCACATTAAAAAGCCTTTCGAACATTGGAGTGGGAATGCCTACCCTTGACAAATCCTGTCTGATCTGGTTTCACCAAAATTGGCAACACACTCTCCAATCTCCTAGCCAGAAGCTTTAATAAAATTTTGCAGTCAACCCAAAGCAAACTTATTGGTCTATAAGATGTACAAAACTCTGAGGGTTTATCTTTCTTTAAAATTAGAGAGATTTGGGCGAGATTTAAAGTTGGTGGGAGTGTACCTTCCCTGAGTGATTCCATAAACATGTTAGTTAAAGAGCCCACCACTAACTTGACCATCTTCTTATAAAATTCAGGTCCAAACCCGTCAGGGCCCGGAGCCTTTCCACTCTGGAGGGATTTTATGGTCTCTTGAACTTCTTGGGTTGTAATAGGTCTAGACAGATCATTTCTGCACTCCTCAGACAGGGTAGGTAAATGAATGCTTTCAAAAAATTTTTTTTTTTCAAAATTGATGTATTTTGACACTCAGATGAGTATAATTCTTGGTAGAACTCCTTCATTATTCTACTGATAATTTGGTCTCAAAATGTTGTTCACCTTTTTTATCTCTAAGTGAGGGTATTGCATAAGATCCTACCCTACCCTGAGCCACTCGGGCAAGCAGGTGGCCAGGTTTGTAACCGAATTCAAATAATCTGTGCCTGGCATAAAATATAGCTGATTCTGCTTTTTGAGTTAGCAGATTATTCAAAGCAGATCTAGCTGTTTCTAATTTCTTTAATGTAAAGGTGGAGGAGGATGCTTTAAAGTCTTTTTCCAAGGTAACAATGTCTCGCTCAAACGCTAACTGTTTTGCTAATGTACTCTTTCTTTTTGCGGCTGTGTAAGAGATTATGGATCCTCTGATAAAGGCCTTGCCCGTTTCCCATATAGTAGAGGCAGAAACTTCGGGTGAGTCATTTGTAGAAATAAAAAGTTCCCATTGATTTTCTAAGTATGTCAAAAATTCAGAGTTGCTGAGAAGAGATGGATTTAAATGCCAATGTCTTGATAAAGGGTCATAATAAGGTGGCTGAAGTTCTATCAAGACAGATGAGTGGTGTGAAATAACGTGTTAATGGAACAGGCTCTGGTCCTATCAACGACTAATCCAGAAATGAGGATGTAATCAATTCTAGAAAGGGAATGATGGGGACGTGAGAAAAATGTAAAATCTCTGCCTCGCGGATTAATAATTCTCCATGCATCATATAGGCCGAATTCTGAGCAGAGCTCTCTTGTTGCTTTTGCCATCTTTGAGAGAGGCTGGGTTTTGGGTGGACTATAATCCATCTCAGAGGCCAGACCACAGTTAAAGTCTCCTCCAAGTATCATATAAGGCGGGCAAATTGAAGAAGTATCAGCCAGCAACTTTGAGTAAAATGAGCCATCAAAGGTATTGGGTGCGTTAACACTTCCTCTAAGAATGTGTTCACCATTCAGAAACCCAGTAACAATAATAAACCTTCCCTCTGTATCTCTGATGACTTTATCAAGTGTGAAAGCAAAATGTTCGTGGATAAGTATTGCAACCCCTCCACTTTTTGAGTTGAAAGATGAATAGTAAATTTGGTCCACCCAATCACGCTTTAATTTTAAATGTTCTGGGTCCGTAAAGTGGGTTTGTAATAAAGCCACTTGTACCTTATCCTTCTTAAGCATGGAAAGTCTTTTGTGTCTCCTAACAAATGGTTAATGCCTTTAACATTTAGTGTTATGATTTTTGTGTCACTCATTAAGTAACTGAATGATCATAAAACAGACACAAGTGATCCAGATTAAATGGAAGTGACCCATTAAAACATACACAGGAAGGTACAGCATTATTTGGCAAATAAACGGGTGAACCATGCTGGTATGAACATTTCCATCTTCTAAGTGTGGAAAAACAACTACAACCTTTCCCACACTCAGAAAACTGTGAGCACACAAAGAAAACATCACAGAACAAGAATTATGAACAGTGAAGACAAAACCAAAATAGAAAGCTACCCATTGGGTAGTGCTAAAGGCAGTGGCATGCACAGACATTATGGGGGGCAAGTGCTCAGGAGGGAGGGGGAGGGCATTTTTTTGCACACGTGGAACATGTTATTATAGTGTGAGATTAAAAAAAAAAAAAAAACATTACACGCACATGTTCAATGCAATACATGACTACGGTCATTCATTACAAGAAGGCACATGGGTAGCCTTTATGGGGATATTTTTCTCAGGCAATGAGGAACTGCCTGATTCTTCTTTATGTGTTCATTTAGGTTGCCTGACAAAACCTACACAAAAGAAAACGTTCAGCTTAACAGATAGATTTGCAAAGTCGACCGACATTGTTTGTGGTGGTCGTCCTCACGCTTTCTATCATTGATTTGGGCTATAGCATTAAACTAGCTAATCAGGTGACCAGTCGGCTAAAAAATGCTCAGTTGTTTGGTGCTGTATGAGCAGTGGCGTACCATCAGATGCAAGGAAGGCCTTCAGTAACATCACCCTTTCCCGGATAATTGCTCTTAAACTGTTTGCGATCAGGTTTGATTGATTAACAATCAAACAGTAAATTAACAGAATAGCCACCACCAATGCCTGACACGTAATGATTAAGAAATGCTAATTACAAAGCAATTGCCTGTTGACTATGTTGATATAATTGACGTGACTCCGCAAGGATGACAATCTGCAAAAAAACTCTGAAACTTTCGCGGACTTCACAGCAATTATTTTCGTCTTCACTCAGCTGTGCATCTTACCTAACAACGCACTTTAGCTGTCACATTCAGAGTATATAGAACGGATTCTCATGGCTAATTGCTCAATGAACGTTGCGAGTTAATTTACGCAAATTCAGAAATTATAAAGACGTAGGCTATTGATATTTTTTCCGAAGCCATTGGTGTGTGGAAGTAAGTTAAACGCCGTATAATTTCGTAGTGCAATGTATAACAAGGCTTTCAAAAACAAGTTAGATTCTCGTCGGTTCCTCCAATCAGTCTGAGCAACGTTTGCTAATCGGGGAGGTAAACTGCGAGAGGTGTCTGTCATTAAGAAGTGAAAGGTGAGGTTATTGTTGGCCCTGTGTTTCTGCCGACGGACCATCACTGTATATGAGACATGCTACTGCACAACAAAATGATTACAGGTTGGGCTTGGAGGGCAAACTGTACGATTTTACTTGATCTGTGTGTTACCTGGCTGGTGGGGCACAAGACTGTGGCTTCCAGTCGCTCAGCTGATATGCTCCTGCAGCGCATCTATATAGACTGTGCGCGTGTTCACGTGACAAAGGAAGAGAGGTCGGAAGTGCTTGAGGAGGTGGCCCATTTAGGGGCATTTTTTTCAGTAGTTTTTAATCACACAGCTTTTCTGAAAGATCATTTCAACATTGGCCCCACTAAAGTGTTAATAATAATAATAATAATAATAATAAATATAATCATTAAAAAAAAACGAAGTTTCAAAAGGGCACTTTCATTGATAAATGGCAAAGAGGCAAGTGCTGTAGCACCACCTAGCGTCTATTTGTGCACGCCACTGGCTAAAGGGGCACGTGCTGCCAGGAGGAGTTCCCATTTCTGGGGCAAGAGAAGAAAAAACTTTAAAAAAAATAAAAATAAAAAATCCATATTCCACCCCTGCCCCCATATCATAATGATGTTACCTATCCGTCATCATTCTGACCATCTATCATCAAGCTTCTCTAGCTAGTTTTTTCAAACACATACAAAAAGAAAAAAACCTCTTATTAATTGTTAGCTGATAGAAAAAGTGACAGTATCCCTCTACGAATATTGAGAAAAAAAAGAGAAGTGTTAATAATTAAACATAGAGTTAAGTCACCATATATCCCTTTGAAGTCATGTTGACGTGCTCTTTCCAGGCATTAAAGATGCTACAGTAAAACCAACTTTAATCCCTCTGATCACACAGGACGAAAGTCAGAGTTTGAAAGCATCTACTATACAACTTCATTTCAGTGTGTTGAGAAATGTTTCCGCATCTCGACGTGTTTCAAACCTGTGTTCAGTATCCTTGTGGTTCACAGCCAGAGTGGCCGGGAAGCGCATATTGACGCGGATGCCCTCGTCTATCAGAGCCTGGCACACATTGTTGAAGGCCCGCTGCCTCTCCCGAACCGATGAAGATAAATCCTGATGTATGAAGATCTGCTGTCCTTCATATTCCAAATTAGGCGTCGCCCTGAGTGCCGCTGTCATCCTCGATTTATCCCTGGAGTTGTGAAGCTTGATAATCACCGGGCGGGGACGCTCGCCTCGCGGCCCCAAGCTCCGATGTACCCGGTCGATTTTAATACGGTTTTTAGTACTGGGGCTCGCTTGCAAGCCAAGTACGGCGGGCAGCCAAGTTAAAAAAAATTGGACAGGACACTTTCCCTCCGTGCCCTCTTTTAAATTGAGAACACGAATGTTATCCCGCCTGCTCTGGTTTTCTATATCCTCCATGTTAGCAGCCAGTCCCTTAATTTTATTCTCTGCTTTGGCGAATCTCCCCTCCAGACTGGACACCACATCCTCCACCTCCGAAACTCTGTGTTCTGCCTCAGCAATGCGTTTTGACTGGTTTTCCAGCGTTGTAGAAATCTTTTCCAAAATCTCCGTGAACTTAGAGAGTTTCACCTCCATTGTGTCGCTGAAGTTATGAGTCACTTCGCGAATCAGAGCCGTGGTGCTCACCGCTGGTTGGGACTCCTCCTCTGTTGCTGTTGTTGGGGAGTCTGTAGTTTGGCGAGCAGTTGTAGCGGTCGTCATCTTTCGTGGGTTGAAGTCGCTGGCGAAGGTAATGTTTTGATCCCCGTGTATTTATTACCTTCGCCAGCGACTTCGCTGACGAAGGTAATGTTTTGATCCCCGTGTATTTATTTGTTTGTGTGTCTGTCTGTGTGTATGTGTATCGAATAACTCAAAAAGTACCAAACGGAATTTCATAAAATTTGGTGGGTTGATTTGGCATGACCTGAGGATCAATCGATTAGATTTTGGGAGTGATCGGGTCAAAGGTCAAGGTCAAGGCCACGAAAAGGTCAAAACCGACTTTCGGCCATATCTCGGTCAATTTTCATCCGATCGGCATGAAACCAATGCCAGTGGCGAGGGATTCAGTGGCGTCGGCGAAGGTATGCGCTCTACCGAGTGCCCGTTCTAGTTTGTTTGTGTGTCTGTCTGTCTGTGTGTATGTGTATCGAATAACTCAAAAAGTACCGAACGGAATTTCATAAAATTTGGTGGGTTGATTTGGCATAACCTGAGGATCAATCGATTAGATTTTGGGAGTGATCGGGTCAAAGGTCAAGGTCAAGGCAACGAAAAGGTCAAAACCGACTTTCGGCCATATCTCGGTCAATTTTTATCCGATCGGCATGAAACCAACGCCAGTGGCGAGGGATTCAGTGGCGTCGGCGAAGGTATGCGCTCTACCGAGTGCCCGTTCTAGTTTGTTTGTGTGTCTGTCTGTCTGTGTGTATGTATGTGTATCGAATAACTCAAAAAGTACCAAACGGAATTTCATAAAATTTGGTGGGTTGATTTGGCATGACCTGAGGATCAATCGATTAGATTTTGGGAGTGATCGGGTCAAAGGTCAAGGTCAAGGCCACGAAAAGGTCAAAACCGACTTTCGGCCATATCTCGGTCAATTTTTATTCGATCGGCATGAAACCAACGCCAGTGGCGAGGGATTCAGTGGCGTCGGCGAAGGTATGCGCTCTACCGAGTGCCAGTTCTAGTTTTCGTCTGTTTCGACATCGCTTTTGTGAAAAGAGCACCTTTCCATCCCACAACTGATTTGTTATGCAACTTAATCAGTTTGATAAGCCAAAATGAGGACAGTAAATATGATTTAAAGCAAGTGGGAGCTGGAGGTTAGGCAAACACATCTTCTAGCCACCCATCGTCTCGTGACACATTGCTATCTCAATTATAGTAGGCCCAGTCCAGAGTCATTATTTTAGAAACTCGTGACCATTGATGTCTGTAAACTAGCCAATATTCAATCATTATAATCAAGTATCCATGTGACAGTGACCATCACAGTTCAATCAGTCCCCCTTCTACGTCACATTTTAACCATATTTAGAATCCGTCATTATCAGATTTATTCTTATTCCCCAAGTTGAGACATCAATCAGAGTAGAAAATGAGCAGTGCTGTATGAAGTAGGTTACCGTGTTTCACCGCGGTCTTAAATTGCTGTGGTAACCCCTATATACAACACCACTGCTACTTTTCTCCGTCTTTATTCTGACTGCGACGGGTAAGGTAGAATCGTTGCCTCAGTGCTGGACACGAGCAATGTCGCTTGCTTCGTGGTACTGGAATCGATCTTTTTCAGGGGGCTCCTCGACGTAATTTTCTGACGTTAACAGTTTTTAATTTGAGTATGATTAAAAGCAGAAAGTAAACTCAAGTAATCTGAAAAAATCTTCTAGATTGGACTATCAATTTAGTCTATGTCAGACAAAAAAGGGCTTGTAGCAAAATGGTGAGGCATACATGGTACATAAGTACAGTTCTACATCCCTATTACTTTTAAGTATATCTTCTTAGATATAATGTGCATATCACGCAAAAGCTCAGTAGTTGTAGTCTCGATCGATTTTATATCTGTTAGACAGCGACGGCTACTCCTTTTGGACGACGCTGAAACACCTCCAGAGTTTACTTTCACTTGAGTTTAACGCACTTTAATACTCCTATCAAATGTCTTGCACCATTCAGACAGAAACTAAAGGGATAACAAGCAGAGGCATTTCAGCGATCCCATCGTACCTTTGTCTGATTGTAATCTTTGAGTGTTGCTGGCGCATGCGTTTGCTGCAGCTACTTGGTGTCCATGGTGATGATCAGCGATTCTGTGATCGATCTCGGGGTTTGTTTGAGGTAGCCGGGTGCGCGCACTCAGCAGGATCAGTGGCACAGGGCTTCACTTAGCCTATCCTCCTACACCTGCTGTTGGCTTTGTGCCATCAATTAAGCCAGCAACGCACTGTTAGGGATATGGCAATCCTCGCTTTGGCGTTGATCCAGGATCTCAGGATCCGACTTTTGTGCAATAGACCCCAGGCTAGGAAGTGCTTTGTTAGTAATCAATAACATGGGCTCTTTGTTTTGTCTTGGTGGACAATCTTGCTGCAGAATCTCAGCCAAAGATTTCTTATTACCTTGCCCGCGACAGAGTCAGTAATCGGTGTTTGTTTTTGAGTCCGTGTGTTAACAATCTAGCTTGTGCACCTTTGCATTGATTGAGTTCAGACTTGCACAGTAGGTGGGCAAATGGTCCGTGGATTACCTGATTAAATTTTTGGGGCAATTTGGTCAAGATCAAGTTAATCTGAAATGTCAAAAGTCGTTTTGCAATAACCTCCTTCAAATTCAAAACATTGACTTCAAACAAAACCAAAATGTACATCTATCTATTCTGTTTCCAACCATATGTTGCATGATGGGGTAGCTTTGGTCTCCATAGCAGTTGGGGGCTAATTGTCAGGGGGGTTAAGGTCATCGATTAAAATAATATATTTTCCATTATAACTCAAAAACGGTTGCAGATGGACAGATGTTTACTACTATGATCATATAGGAACTCCTATATGGGCTTTTATTTGACACTATGACCTTTGACCTTGAGTGACCTTGAAATGTCAAACTGAAGGTCACGGATTTTCAAAGGACTGCAAGTTTAAAACAGTTGAGGTCACATTCGTGATATTTAGTCAGTATGACAAGCACTAAAATAAGTCACACCAGTCACACCAAATTTAGAGAATAAATTAAATGCTAAATAATTGTCTAAGTGAATTGTGCGATATACAACGAAAAACAGTTGCTTTCAAGGACTGAGATACTGTCACCTGGGACCGGTTGCATAAAATTAGACCCAGTCTTTGACTTTAATGTATTTTTAAGTCAGACTTACTGTAGATAATTAAATATGCCTGTTGCATAAAATCTGTCTTTGAGTGACTTATTTAAGACTGACTTGGATAGCCGGTCGCGCTATGTATCATGGGTAAAATAAGACACTTCATAGAGTAGAAAAACATGGTGGACACAATAGCGACACTCGGTGGCAGCGGGAGATCACCGCACTTTAGCGCAACGGAAAACCTTTTCCTTGCTGGAGAAATATAATGCCGATAGAAGTCTTTTGTTCAATAGTTTTAATTAAGCGAATGGAAATTTGACCCGTCATCAAGTTAGGGGAGAAAATTACAGAAAAGGCGAACGGTATCAACGGTCGTGAGAACCGTAAAAGATGTTCAAAAACGTTTTAAAAATATTGTGCAACAATCCAAAGCTGCTTTCACACCGGAAAGCGTTTCGCGTGTATTCGCGTCTTTGCATTGACATTGATTTTAATCTGTCGTGCGAAAAATTTGTTTCGCGTCCGGTGTGAAAGCATCTTAAGACAGAAATATGAAAGAGGAAAAAATCCAGGCACCGGAGGAGGACCCCCTCCAAAACTACAAAATAAATAAATACAAATTTTAAAAAAAGAGCTAATAATCCTGTTTCCAATGTAAAATATTTTTTGTCCTTTTTTGTAAGAAAAACAATAAATATTGCTGTATCTCTGTGTCCTCTAACAGGTGTTCTTACAATGTGTTGCCATGGCAACAAAGCTCTCATCTCAGGGTTAGCCAGGGGGAGAGGTGGCTAATTTTTATGCCTCAAATCAAGTCATTCTTAAGCTTTATGCAACAGTCAGTCTTAATTAGACTAGTCTAACTTGACAATTTAAGACCAGTCTACAGTGACAACCAGTCTTAAACTAAGTTTATGCAACCGGCCCCTGGTGAGATCAGTTAAGTGAGTAATCAACTACTTTCATCCATCAATCGAGTGCTGAGTTACATCAAAAATCAGCAGACACTGCGGATCTCCTGGACCAGGATTGGCCATCCCTGCAATAGTCTAATCTTGATGAAATAAAAGCGTAAATATTTTTTTCAGTATCCTCAAAAGACAAAGCAGATATAATTTTAACTGCTTTTGAATTGCATATAACAGACTGAAAGGGGCATTATGTTGTTGTGCAGTTCATCCGTCTGTCCATATCTGAAGGTACTTGGCTGGTGAAACCAACTCCCACAGTTTTCATCGGACATCTCTGAAACCTTGCTCATATGCTGTAAATCTATAATATATTTGAGGTCGATGTCTGTCTGTGTGTATGTACACGTATTTCTCTGACATTTCCCAACCGATTATCACCAAATTTGGTGTGAATATCCATTTGGACAGCAGGAAGGACTTGACATCGCCTGATTTTTGAAAAACGGTCATGCGTGCAAAAAAAAAGGCTATTTCACTCAGGGTAGCGGGTAGCAGCTAGTAGACTGATAATAAGCATTTCTCTGTCAGGACTCTGGCGGGGGATGTTTTCTCACTGCCACCGTATAGAGCAGGAAACGAACCTGAGATCACAAGCTTACAAGCTTAATGCATGTCATCACTAAAGGAATGAAATATTACTTTAAGACAGTCAATTCTCTCAACCTGGTGTCATAAGTCCCTCCGTGCACGATTACAGTTTTTGCCAGATGTTTTTCTGATGACTGTGGGGGCTTGATGTCTTAAGTCATCAACATGAAAGCTAATTGTCAAGAACTTCACATCAGGTTTTTCAAGGCTGGATATTTTGATTTGCCCAATGAAGATCATTTTTGTTTGTAGGTCTATGCTTTATTTGTAAAATAATCCACTGCATTCATCTTCAACTAGGCACAAAATAAAGACGCTGCCCAGGACGCTAGGAGTGCTGGACAGAAAATCTCTGCCATCTCCTAACCTGACAATCCTAACCTCCATCTCCAGAGACGGAGAGGCAATAGAGGTCTTTGATGTTCTCAGTGCGAGATGCTTCAAATTTGCATAGATGATAAACTTTTTTGTTATTTTGAATCTAAGTACTTTTGATTAAATTTCTGAATACGACTTAACAACTGTAATTTATGTCTCAACCATTCTTAATGGAACTTAACAAATCTGAACAATTAATAACTTTTAACAATTCATAAGCTAGTTAATTACATGATATGTTGTATAATTAATGACTATAACAATCATTATTGGCAGTGGCAGAGCCAGAACTGAGAATCCGGGGAGCACAAAACATCCGTTTAAAACAGGGATTTGTCCTGACCTGTTCTCAGTCATTTTCATTATTAGCAAAAGATTCACTCCGAGAACACTCCACGCTGACAGGTGCTGCTAGTTCTTCCCGTTTAGGAAAGACGAAAGTCATTTATCAAGATGCTCATTTGTTGCATTTAAATCAGCGTTATTCAAAATTGCATACCTGTCAACTTGCACGCACATGGCTTGAGTCATTATGCAATCATGCATATTTTAGAGATTCTCGTGCAGAATTGAAATCTCTCTGCATAGAAGTTCTTCAGTTTTTGAACGAAGAATTTAAACGATCATGAAGCGCACGTTAAGTCCATTATTTCATCGCTGTTAGATTGCATATGGAGTGAAGCCGTGTCTTCAAATGCCAATGGATTTAAACGATAATTTGAAAACGCGTCAGTAAAGGAAAATTATTGAGAACTAGCCAGGATGCAGTCAAGATGCCAGGGCGCGGATCAAAAACAAAACTTATTCTTGTTATTCTGACAAGAATAGAAGGGGGGAGCATATTTGGGATCATTTATGTATTGTTTCTAGTGGTTTATTGGACGCTGGATGCATTAATTTTAACTGATCTTTGAAAAAAATAGTGCTGGTTTGGAAAAGTTGAGTGATGGTCGGGGCCGACCAGCATCGGCAGAATTCTGCTAAACAGAACATGATTTACTTTATTCCAGAAGGGATGTGGGAGAAAAAAAGAAATACAGGTGGGATATAGGACAAAATATTATTTTTTTTTGGAATTGTGCGGGCATGGGATAGATCTCTTGGGAGTGGCTGAGTGCAGGATGGAAAAACTTGCCTTGCACAGACTCTACCCTGGTGCTAACACTGTGAGCGGCGTCTCTCCCCAGATCATTACGGACCGTGTGCCATTCCATGATGAGAGTGCCATCTACCCCGTGGGGTTCTGCAGCACACGCGTTTTTGCCAGCATGAAGAACCCTGAGCTGCAATGTCTGTACACATGTCAGATCAAGGATGGAGGAAGCGGACCACAGGTACCTACACGCACAATCACACACGTCAAGTGCGCACGCATCATTTCCATGTTTTCCATCTAACATAACATAACATGAATGGCAAGAACAGGCCTCTCAGCCCAACTAAGCTCGCCAGTTTCTTTATACGATTGTGAATATATCCCTTCAGATACTAAATGACTCAATGGTATCTAGCTTTAATTTAAGCCTGCTCTTGAAAACCCCCAAGGTCTCTGCCTCAACAATATGGTCAGGCAAGCTATTCCACATTGAAATTACTCTTTGGGTGAAGAAATATTTCTGATTATCACTGCTAAGTTTACCTTTGGTCAACTTCCATTTGTGACCCCGAGTTCTACTTACAACACTTGGTCGAAGGAATCCTACATGATTCACTTTGTTAATCCTTTTAACATATTTAAAGACGTCAATCAAATCACCCCGAGTCTCCTTTTCCTGAGACTAAAGAGATAAAGGATCTTTAGCCTCTTCCCGTAGCTTTCATCTTTTATACCTGGAATAAGCTTGGTGGCTCTTCTCTGAACTTTCTCTAGAGCCTCTATATCTCTCTTAAAGTATGGTCCCCAGAACTGTAAACAATACTCCAGGTGTGGTCTAACGAACGTGTTGTACAAAAGAAGCATCACCTCCTTAGATTTGTACTCAATACTTTTGGCAATGTACCCTAGCATCCGATTAGCTTTTTTAACTGCTACGACACAATGGCTAGAACCTGTGAGGGTTTGGTTAACAATCAGTCCCAGATCTTTCTCTCGTGCACCACATTCCACTTTTAAACCTCCCATGAAGTAATCCCGTCTAATGTTTTTATTACCTACATGTACAACTTTACATTTTGCAAGATTAAATTTCATTTGCCACATTTCTGCCCAATTCTGGATTCTATCCAAATCATCCTGAATCACTTTAGTGGACCCTAGACTATTTGCCAAACCCCCCAATTTAGTATCATCTGCAAATTTAACCAATCTGCTCTCGATATTCTTATCAAGGTCATTAATGTAAATGAGGAACAGCAGGGGTCCCAACACCGATCTCTGGGGGACGCCACTCCCCACCATACCCAGCTCAGATGAGATATCACTGACCACTACTCTTTGTGTTCCGTCCTGTAACCAGTTTTGAATCCACTTCAGAATACCTCCTGTAACTCCAATGGAGCTCATTTTAAAAATTATTCCCTTATGTGGTACTGTATCGAATGCTTTCTGAAAATCCTAGTATACGATGTCATAAGCCCTGCTCTGGTCGTAAGTCCTGGTGGCCTCTTCAAAAAATTCCAGAAGGTTTGTCGGGCATGACCTTCCCTTCCGAAAACCATGTTGGCTATCCCTCAAGATACTGTTGCGTTCAAGAAATAAGTCCAGCTCATCTTTTATGATAGATTCCAATATTTTGCACAAAATGCAAGATAAACTCACTGGACTGTAGTTTCCAGGTTCTGTACGGTCTCCTTTCTTATATATTGGTATTATATTGCCCTGTTTCCAATCATTTGGTATTTCTCCAGTTTCTAAAGACCGTCTGAAGATGGTGGATAGTGTCTTAAAGATGAACTCACCAGCTTCTCTGAGCACTCTAGGATATAAGCCATCAGGACCCACCGCTTTATCTGCTTTTAGTTTATGCAACTTGTCTAATACTTCGTTATCCCGAACCTCAATTTCCGCTAAATAATCTTGAGCATTTGACGTGCCCTCTGGCCAAATAAAGACCCCCTCTGAGGTAAAATTCTCAACAAAGTAACTGTTTAAGGTATCTGCAATATGCTTGTTATCATATAGCAGCGATCCATTTTTATTCTTTATGCACTTAACCTGCTCTTTAACTTTCTTTTTTCTTCTACAGAACTGAAAGAAGCGCTTAGGGCTAGTTTTTGCCCCCTCTGCAATTTGTCTTTCATGCAGTCTTCTAGCATTCCTCAGCTCTTTTTTGACTACAGCCCGCATTTTACAGTATTCAGCCCTAGTATTCTCATTGTTATCCTTTATGTACATCTTATAAAGATTCCTCTTCTCATTTCCCTCAACATCCTACGAATACTTTTGGTCATACACTGAGGATTCTGCTTTTTCAGCTTACTTTTGGACACCTTCGGAATGAATCTGCACTGTGATTCAAGTAAAACCCCCTTAAATCTTTCCCACATCTCATTTACGGACTTACAGTTCAGGGGTGTCTCCCATTTTATTTCAGCAAGATATAAGCGCATCCTGTCAAAGTTTGCTCACCTAAAATTGAAAATTTTTGTTTTAGAATACACCTTTTTAACTTCCCATGAAACATCAAAATTAACAGCAGAGTGATCACTTGTCCCAAGTGGCTCCAGTACCTCAACATTGCTAATTCTATTGGGGTCGTTTCGAGCACTAAGTCTAAAATTGCCTTCTCTCTGGTAGGTTTATTAACATACTGTTCCAAGAAATTATCATTTATAACATCTAGAAATTCATCCTCCCCCCTACCCTGTCCTTTCACCATTTCCCAATTGATACCGGGATAATTTAAGTCTCCCATGATAATAGTCCCACCACCACAACAAGCTTGTGTAATCCTCCTAAAAAGCATTTCATTGATTGTACTGTCCAAAGCTGGTGGTCGATAGCATACTCCTATGTTTCAACCTGTCTCGTGTTTGCCAATGAGCCTGACCCAGATATCTTCAGAGGACTAGGAATGTTCAATTTCGGGAATTTCCTGTACATTAATGTTTTCGTTCACATAGAGTGCTACGCCCCCTCCTAATTATTACATCTATCCTTCCTAAAGAGCTTATGGTTCACATTAAATGAATTTTCAGAATATAACTGCTTGTCAGTCTCAAAAAATGCTACAGTTGTTTAAAAAAATTGCAGTACAACATCAAAAACGTGATGAACTGCTGTTATTATTAGTAGCGATATGTCTGCATTGCAAATAATTTACTTCTAAATTTAGCAGTGAACAGAAACAGAAAAACAACAAATTAACCATTAACCCCTCTGCGCAGATGTAGAAACCATAAATCGTATAAAAAAATGGACGCAGCACTCTGGTCTGAAAAAAGAAGCCCATGCGGAAGTACCGTAAAATGCCATTCTATTTAATGGCCTGCAGATGGCGACGTCGGTGGTTGCAGAAAGAAGTTCAATGCTATAGAAGTCAATAAGAAAATGAACCTACTTCCCCACCTGGTTTTTCATTTAAATAATAATTTTTCACATTATCTTATGGTAGCTATAGCAAGTTTCAAGTCTCCTTCGATATATCATGATGTTCATTTTTGTAAATTATGGTCCCAAGTTGACTAGAATAAAGGATAAAGCCTGAATATGCTTCAGGGACGTGGCTATCCTCTGGTCCGAGACTGATACGGTCAGATCCACCTCTCACGTCCCTCTCCGGATCTAGATTCTTGCTCTTTTTAATAGAAATCACATCCGGTTTCAAAATGACAACATGGCGCAATTCAAATCAAGACTTCCTTTATGGTATGCTGAAACCAATGGGTGACGTCACGGTTGCTTCGTCCATCTTTTTATACAGTCTATGGTAGAAACCAGCGGACATGGGGCCGCCCCATTTATGCACGCGGGTTCACTATTCTAACAACAGATGGCACACCCGAACCGTTTTCTGAATATTCACGAGAAAGCCCAGCCTGCTACCAATTGAGAATGTGGATGAGTTAAGTTCCATCCCTGTTTCCCAGCAACTGTATGAATTAAACTCCTCAGCTAAGCCTGATATGCAAACCTCCTAATATACTTGCCCATAGTATCTATCCAGCAGTCAATAAAAAGATCTGCTGTGACAGAAAAAATAATTGACCTTTGTGGCAACTAGTTCAGCAATAATAGGCCAAAGGTATCCCAACTGAGAGGTGAAAAAAAATCTGTTTTCTGAAGCAAAAATTCAACATGGTATTGATAGAATATGATTCTACAATCAATTGTAGTCATCAGATATTAGAAACGCACAATTCCCTATCATTGGATTGCGCATAGATACACCCCATGTTGAATTCAGTTGTTCCTCACTACCTCAAACTATGCCTCATTGACATATAGTCTCTCTAATGTTTGTTCAGGCTTATCCGTGTAATGGGCAGTTGTAGTTCATGCCCATGTGAAACTTTCCCGGTGGTTACCAATTGATTGACACATGTTTTATCCAATTCCAGACAGTATAAACTTTCCTCAGTAATTTTAAGACATTGATTGGACCCTCAAATGTACGTAAATAAATTGAGTTAGGCGGTATTCTCTCAACTTTGTGCAGCTGAAAAGGACATGATTGCACAGAAAAAAAGACTTCAAGAACTAACCCTGGAGTGCTGAGGTTATATTGCGGGATGGAAATGTGTTTCAAAGATAGAAAATGGCTGTTTTTCTTAATGGAACGGACTGGGGGGCTGACAGCATTGATTCTTTGGAGGAGAAACTCAATGATGGAGAGTTTTTCCTCTTGCAGAGTGAGTAGAACTGATTTTGTATGGAATAGCTTGATCTTACTTCTAGCCAGCTAGCTAACAAGACACTATGATCACAGAGCTAGTTTGCCACATTGGCGAACAAGAGTAGCTGTTAGCCTTTGCTAATAATACTACATGTGCTGGCATTTTGCTTTGTGTTTATTGCTTTTTTATTCTATCTGTTTTAGAATTTATACCACATTCACTGAAATGGGCCGATTTCACCTACAATATGTCACAAAAGTGAGTACACCCTTCACATTTCGACTATTAATTTAGTATATCTTTTTAAGGGACAACGTTACAGAAATGAAAACTGAATATATTCTAGAGTAGTCATTGCACAATATGTCTAGCAGTGTAGATTTACTGCACTGTCCAAATAACTGAACAAACAGTCACTATTTCCAAAATGGGTGGCAACAAAAGTGAGTACACCTCACCGTCAACATGCCAAATTGTGTCCATAGTGTCAATATTTAGTGTGACCGTCATTGTTGTCCAGCACTGCCTTGATTCTCCGAGGCATGAAATTCACCAGAGCTGCGCAGGTTGTTGCTGGGATCCTCCACTCCTCCATGACAACATCACGGAGCTGGTGGATGTTGGACACCTGCTGTTCCTCCACCTTCCTCCTTAGGATGCCCCACCGGTGCTCAATGGGATTCAGGTCTGGAGACATACTTGGCCACACCATCACCTTCAGCTTCTTCAGGAAGGCAGTTGTCATCTTGGAGGTGTGTTTTGGGTCGTTATCATGTTGGAAAACAGCCGTGCGGCCCAGTTTCTGAAGGAAGGGCATCATGTTCTGCTTCAGAATCTCACAGTACATGTTGGATCCATTATTCCATTAATGAAGTGCAGCTCCCCAGGACCAGAAGCACTTATGCAGCCACAGACCGTGATGCTGCCGCCACCATGTTTGACTGTAGGCAGTACACACTTGTTTTGATACTTCTCACCAGGGCGCCGCCACACATGCTGGACACCATCTGAGCCGAAAGTGTTTATCTTGGTCTCGTCAGACCACAGAACATGGTTCTAGTATTTCATGTTCTTGGACTGGTTGTCTTCAACAAACTGTTTTCGGGCTTTCTTGTGGGCTAGCTTCAGAAGAGGCTTCCATCTTGGCCGACGGCCATGCAGACCATCTTTGCGCAGAGCATGGCGTATGGTCTGAGCACTGACAGGCTGTTCTCCCACTGCTACAACCTTTTTAGCAATGCTGCCAGCACTCCTGCATCTGTTTTCTGAAGCCAACTTGTGCACCTGACGCAGAGCATGAGGACTCAACCTCTTCGGTCGACCCTGACGAGGCCTGTGCCGAGCAGAACTTGTCTTGGAAAATCGCTGGATAACCTTGGCCACCGTTCTGTAGCTCAGTTTCATGGTTTCACAGATCCTCTTGTAGCTTACACCATCTTTGTGGAGAGCAGCAATTCTCTTTTTCAGATCCTCAGAGAGTTCTTTCCCATGAGGTGCCATGTTGACCATCCAGTGACCAGAATGAGAGCATTGCACCCAAAGTACCACAATTTAACCCTTCAACATGTTACACAACCTCATATGGCCCAGTCGAACAGACAAAAGCATGAACATGATGAACAAGTCGCATTTCATTGCTTGGTTGACCATTATCAATTAGGGTGTGCACTCACTTTTGTTGCCATCCATTTTGGAAATAGTGACTCTTTGTTCAGGTATTTAGACAATGCAGTAAATCTACACTGCTACACATATTGTACCATGACTACTCTAGAATATATAGAAGTTTCACTTCTGTAGCATTGTCCCTTGAAAAGATATAATAAATTAACTGTCAAAATGTGAGGGGTGTACTCACTTTTGTGAGATACTGTATGGGTCGATAAGCTTCTGTCGTGGTTTGGGGTCTGTCGTACGGAACATTTTTTTGGCCGTATGAATTTTTGTGTAAAATTGCCATAACATACTACTAGACCATAGCTCTGGGCGTTTTTTTTTTTTGTATTTTTGATTGAATCATTTTTGTCTGTTGTATAGGCCCTTGAAATGTTGACCCCAATGTTAAAGATAGGACTGAGAAATTAAAAATATATATATTTCTCAAAAACTGCTCAGTAACTTTTTTTTTTCCTAAATCAGGAAATCAACTTACCTTGGTACCATCAATGTACAAAGCAAGCACCATTTTGATTGAATAGAGGGAATTGGGTCTAGTGGGGGCGCAGTACTTCAACATTGGGTCTTCTGGCAAAATGGCCTGTGGAAGCTAAATTGTTGCAGACAGAGATTAAGTTTGCATTATCCACATATAGGAAGTCATATGACCTCTATTTTAGCAATGTTACATTTGACCTAAGATGACTTTGAAAGGTCAAATTTGAGGTCAGGGAAAATATTAACAGTGTTAAAAGATAGGACTTAAGATTTCATAAAATTATTTATCAAAAACTGTAACTTTTTTCTAAATCTGGTAATCAACTCACCTTGGTACACTTGATGTACAGTGCGAGTGCCATTTTGATTGAATCGACGGAAGTGGGTCTAGTGGGGGCACTGTACTTTAACATTGGGTCTTATGGAGAATGGTCAAAATGGTTTGTGTTATCGACAAATGGGAAGTCATCTATGACCTAGTATATTTTGGCTGTGTTAAAGTTGACCTCAGATGACATTGAAAGGTCAAACTTGAGATCAAGCAAAATGGTACAATTTTCAAAGGCTGCTAGACTTGAAAATATTGAAGATAAAGCACATATGTGTATTGAACACTTGTATGAAGCCAGACATGAACTTTCATTCGGTGACTTTGATCTTGACATTCGATGACTTTCAAAGGACAGACTTTACTGGGAAATTTAAATAATTTATATCACTAAAACAATTACAGATAGAGTTTAGGTTTTTATTAGAGACAATATAGGAAGTCACGTTTGAACTTTTATTTGCTGATGTTCATATTGACCTTCGAGTGTCAAATGTGACCTAGTGAAAATTCAATGACTTGTGTCAATAAAATGGTCACAGATGGAGTCTAGGTTTGGGTTACAAATATATAGGAAGTCACGCAAGAATTTTAATTTGGTGACATTCAACTTGACTCTCTGTGACCTTCGAAGGTCTAACTCGACATAGTGAAATTACAATGACTTGTACCACTTAAATGGTCACAAATACAGCCACGATTTGTATGAGAGATATTTAGAAAGTAGAATAAGAATTGTATTCCAGATACAAAGGAGGTCTAATAAATGTATCTGAACATTTATTTAGTGACATTGACATTGACCTTTAATGATTTGAAGGTCAAACTTCACATGAAATTTTCATAACTTGTATCATCACTTGCCGGTAAGCTGCAGGACCTTTCGTCTTTTTTTTCTTTTTTTCTTTTTTTTTGAATTCTCAGTATTATTTTTACAATTTCAATGCTGAATTTTATTGGAGGTTTTTTTTTTTTATGTCTGCAGCAGCCTTTCTCTACCAAAATCATGAAAATAAACTGAAATATGATGGAATCTAAATGCTACAAGTGTCTTGACTCAGTTGAGCTATTCTCTTCCTCTCTGTGAAGCTGCAAATTATAAAGTCTTAAATAAGGTAACACATAAATAGCCAGATTTTGCTGCTGCGCAAAGGGGTTAATGAGTATGTGTGCTTGCAGTTGCGGGGTTTGTAGATAAATGGACAAAACTCTGAACTTTATCGTGGAGAATAGGCATGTGTTTGGTTTGATAAAACGATAAACCTGATATTGATAAACTCATCCTGAATTCCATCAGAAAACTATTGATTCATATTGAACTTCATGATTGGAAAGTTAATTTGTGTTAAATATATGATTGTTGCATGATTTGACGGTGCTCTATTCTGGGGGCTCTGACGGCATGGGGAGTCACTTGTAGAGCTGACTTATTTGGCTCGTAGAGAGTAGATAATTTTGAAAAGCACTGTCAAATGAAGTACACTTGTGGCCAAGGAGTTTATGATCCAGGAAACATATTGTTTTGACTCCCAGTCATTTTTCGTTTCTCAGTATTTATTGCTCAATTTTCATGAAACTTTTTTGTGTTTGTGGCCTTTACTCTGAACTAAAATTATGAAAAGAAACTGATATTTGATGGAATTCTAAATGCCTCAAGGATCTTGTTTCATTTCAGCCATGTCTCCCCTTTCTGTGGAGCTCAGATCTTGAATTATAAAGGCTTTAATTAGGTAATGCATAAATAGCCAAATTTGGCTTCTGCGCGAACAGGTTAATTGTCTTTTTTTAAGGAAGAAGGGAAGCAAATGTTTCACACATTGTTATAAATTATAATTTCTCTGAATTGTGAAGTAAAATGGGCCATTCCATGCATTGTTTGGAGGAACAATGTAAATTGATTCAAAAGTTGATTGGAGAGGGGGAAATGTATAAAGAAGTGCAGCAAATTATAGGATCTTCCTCTAAAATGATCTCAAATGCTTTAAAATGGCAACAATAACCTGATACATGCAGAAGAAAATGAGAAACTACTGTTTAAAAACGGAATTAAGAATATTGAGAATGGCTAAGATTCAGCCAGTCGTCACCTCCAGAAAAATCGAAGATGATATAAAATTACCTGAAAGTGCTGTTACAGTCAGATGAAGTTTGATCAAAGATGAGCTATCAGCAAGTAGCCCCCAGAAAGCACCATTGTTGACCAATTTGCATGTACACAATCGGTTAAAAGGTCCCTTTAAGGGCGTTTTCTGGCCCAAACCACCAAATTCAAAATAATTTTCAACATTGTTAAACCACTCCATGGGGTTCATGAATCAACCAGAGAAACTTGCAATATCAATTTTCTTTATGACAAAAAAAAGATATTTTTAACATTTAGTTTTTGGGAGAGGCCACCCATTCTGGGGGCAAAGTGTCACCAGTGATTATAAGCAAACGATTATAAATGCACATTGTAGCTGATGTATTTTCCTAATGAATAAAAAAGGAATTTGTTGAAATTCATGTCATATTGCCAAGATAGAAAGATATTTGTTCAAAAAATATGTTATATGATAGATGATACAATCGGTAAAATTATTTCCAGCAGCCACGCATGTAAATTAAGGTACATTTGACAAAGTTTCCAGCCATGACACACTCAGGGAATTTGCTAAAATTTGTTGTGTTGATACGATAGAATCCAGAATTTGGCAGAAATGTGGCAAAGGAAATTTCATGAAGCGAAATGTGAAGTTAGCGTTGCTGCCTCACAGCAAGAAGGTCGTGGGTTCGAATCCGGCCTGGGGCCTTTCTGTGTGGAGTTTGCATGTTTTCCCCGTGTTCGCATGGGTTTTCTCCGGGTACTCTGGTTTCCTCCCAGAGTCCAAAGACATGCATATCAGGTAAATTGGAGACACAAAATTGCCCATAGGTATGAGTGTGAGAGTGAATGGTGTGTGCACCCTGCAATGGATTGGCAACCTGTCCAGGGTGGGTCCCTGCCTTTGCCCGTAGTCAGCTGGGATAGGCTCCAGCTCGCCCCATGACCCTTGTGAGGAATAATCGGGTATAGAAAATGAATGAATGAAACTTCAAGAGAAGTTTAAAACTGGAATGTGCTCCACAGGAAAAATATCTGGGAGTTATTGTTGACCAAACCATCACAGGTTCTAGCCATTGTGACGTAACAGTTAAAAAAGCCAGTCGGATGCTGGGGTATATAGCCAAAAGTGTTGAGTACAAATCCAAGGAGGTCATATTTCTCTTGTACAACACATTCGTCAGACCACATCTGGAGTATTGTGGGCAGCTCTGGGGACCATACTTTAAGAAAGATATAGAGGCTGTAGAAAACGTTCAGAGAAGATCCACTAAGCTAATTTCAGGTATAAAAGATGAAAGCTATGAGAAGAGGCTGAAGATCCTTTATCTCTTTAGTCTTAAGGAAAAGGAGATTTTGGGGTGATCTGATTGAGGTTTAAGGGATTAACAAAGTGATTTAGGTAGGATTCCTTTGGCCAAGTTTTGTTCGTAGGACTCAAGGTCACAAACGGAAGTTGACCAAGGGTAAATTTAGCACTGATATCAGGAAATATTTTTTCACCCAGAGAGTAATTTCAATGCGAAATAGCTTGCCTGACCATATTGTTGAGGTAGAAACCTTGGGAATTTTCAAGAGCAGGCTTGACTTAAAGCTAGTTACCATTGAGATTCAGAAGTGATATATTCACAATAGTAAAAGAAACTGGCGAGCCTAGTCTGGCTGAACGGCCTGTTCTCGTCATGTCATGTCATGTCATGTTATGTTAGAAATTAATTGTGTGAGTTTGGCTCTCACTTAATTCTTCCAGTTAAATTTTTTTCATTTATATACAACCCCAATTCTGAAATAGTTGGGACGAAGTGTATATTGTGAATAAAATCTAAATGCAATGACTTTCAGATCACATGAGCCAATTATGTTATTTTTATTATGTTATTATGTTATTTACAGTAGAACCTATATAACATTTCTAACGTTGAAACTGAGACATTTAACATTTTTATCCACAAAATGAGCGTATTTCAAATTTTCTGACTGCAACATGTCAAAAAAGTTGGGACACAGGCAAAAATGGGCTGAAAAGGCTATTAATATATTAAAGAATCAGCTGACACAACATTCAGCAAGTAATTACGTTTTCTGGCATCAGGTGTGTAATATAATTGGCTATAAAAGGGATGTCTGAGAGGGGTTGAGTTTCTCAGAAGTAAAGATGGCCAGAGGCTCTCCAACCTGTGAAGGCTTGTGTAAAACAAATTGTGGAATACTTTAAAAACAATGTTCCTCAACGCCAGATTGCAAAGGCTCTGAAGGTCTCATAATCGACGGTTCATAACATTATCAAAAGGTTCTGAGAAAGGAAAAATCTCTGTGCGTGAGGGACATGGCCGAAGACCTTTACTGGATGCCCGTGATCTTCGGGCCCTCAGATGCCACTGCATGACTGATCGGCATGATTCTGTCATTGACATTACTAAATGGGCCCAGGAATACTTCAGGAAACCAAGTCCACCGTGCCATCCACAGATGCCACCTAAAACTCATGTAAAAAGGAAGCCATTTTTGAGCATGATCCAGAAGCACCACAGTGTTCTGTGGGCCTAAGCTCATTTGAAATGGACTGCAGCAAAGTCTCCTGTGGTCAGACGAGTTCAAATTTGACATTCTTGTTGGAAATCAGGGGCGTTGTGTCCTCCGAGCTAAAGAGGAGAAAGGCCACCCCTTCTGTTATCAGCGTTCAGTTCAAAAGCCAGCATCTCTGATGGTATGGGGATGCATTAGTGCATATGTTGTGGAACCCTTGCATGTTTTAAAAAGCACCATCAATGCTGAAAGGTATATAAAGGTTTTGGAGCAACATATGCTCCCCACCAGATGACATCTATTCCAGGGAAGGCCTTGTGTATTTCAGCAGGACAATGCAAAACCACCTACTGCAGCTATTACAACATTATGGCTTTGAAGTACAAGAATTTGTGTGCTGAACTGGCCTGCCTGCAATCCTGATATTTCAAGGATTGAAAACACTTGGTGCTTAATTAAATGAAAAGTCCATCAAAGGAGACCAAAAACTCTCCAGCAGTTGGAAGCCTGCATTAAACAAGAGTGGGATCAAATTCCAATAGCTAAACTCAAGAAACTTGTCTCCTCAATGCCTAGACTCTGTGTTAAAAAGAAGAGGGGATGCTACACCATGCCCCTGTCCCAGGTTTTTTGAGACCTTTAGCAGCCTTAAAATTTGAAATGAGCTTATTTTGTAGATAAAATTATCAAATTTTTCAGTTTCAACATTTGCTATGTTATCTGCCACGGTAATGTGGTCGTCGACAGAGGCTTCACGGATGCTATGTCTGTTCTTGAGTCTCATGGTAACAATGCGTATATGCCAACTTTAATTTACTGACCTTCGCATTGACATTCAATGATTTGAAGGTCAAATTTTCCATGAAATTTTTCATAGCTTGTATCATCACTATAAGATTGCTTGCCGGTAAGCTACAGGACCCTTGGTCCTATTTTTGTTTGTATTTCGCCCAAGGTCTCGAGTTATCACGAGCCTTAGTTCAGTGTGTCCTCTGCTAAAGGAGATCATTTTAGAAGTATCAATAGACATTTCTTTTGCATGTATAGAATTCAAAAAGCTCCATGCGATTATACTCAGAGGCAATGAAAACGCAACACCAGTTTGGATTCAAATAATTTTGTGACTCAAATTTATTTTCTTATTTTAACAATTCAAATATGTTGGGTGGGTTGACTTCGATAAATTAAATGTGTTAATGGGCCGATTTGGACAATAATAAACAGATGCACTAAACCTAACGAGCACACGTTGAAAATGAAAAATCACAACAAGACTGAACGGAACACACATTCAAAAATGAACTCAAAAGAACAGTCAGTAACAGGTGTGACCCCCACGAACATCCACAAAGGCAGTACAAGGTCTCCTCATGGAGCTGACCAAGAGTCTTAGTGTTATGATTCTGCTCTGTTTGCCATGCTTTTGATGTTCTGTCTGATCTCTGTATTGCCTGACCATGTCTTGAATTATGTATTGTGATTTGGATACCTGATTATGTTCATGTTTTGTCTAGTTTAGTTTTGCCATGTTTTTGCCTACCGTTTTTGTTTTTGCCATGCTTTGCACTTTGTCTCCCCCTGTCTGGTCTCTTGACTTGCCATTGCTCACAGCCCCGGTATTGCGTGCCACTCTTTCGAGTGATGTAATAGTTTCTGGATTTCAACCATTCCTTCCAGTCTCGTTGACTTCCTTCGCCTTGCTTTTCTAGATTACTGACCAATACTCACTATTTTTTGTTTTGTTAAATTACTAACCAAGTCTAACATTGTACTTAGTACTGACTTACTAACAAGCACTAGGGATTGTATAGCTGCACTCTACCTCAGCATTCGCCCTGTTCTAGTCTCCGCCTCTTGCCTTCACTCAATTTACTTTACTGTGCTTCTAGCAGATTCTCTGCACCTGTCTAATCATTGTTCTTCCACTCACTCTGTGCATGTAGAAATCCCTAATTGGATCTGTTTGTTCTGTCTATTGGCTGTCTTGTGATCCCTGTTCGCATTTTGGCTTTTGCCTATTTCATGTGATTAGGTTCTCCCTCATGTTAACTTCCTTTGTAATCAGTCTGACTTCCTGCTCCTGGGTTTTGTTAAGCATGTGACTTCCCGTGAGTGTATATTAGGAGTCTTTTCACAGCACTTCCTTGTCAGAACGTTTCTCTTGTTTACCTAGGCTGCTATCGTCTTTGCCTTGTACTCATAGTGTTACTCCTCTGACTGGACCGTCCGATTTACGATTTTTAGCTCTGCTCTTTGGTACTATTGTCTGCTTCTGTTTACGAACCCTTTTTGCCCGACTACGAGTTTTGTGTTTGCTACCCTGTTAACGGCTTGGATTACGCCCACTGGATTTTGGCTTTTGCTTCTCTGACAAACCTGTGCCTGTGTACCGAACAGAGCATGTAAGCGGAGCTGAGCGGAGGAATTTTGAAAGGAGCGCAGAGCGGGACTTTTTTTCTAGGATGATTCGGGTTACACCGCTCCAGTTTCGCTCCGTTACCGCTCACATCACGGTCCCGATGCATGCCCAAACATACCCCAAAATGCATCGGTGTTCACTTCAGTTAGGCTGCAGACAGCAAGATGGAGTTCGCAAAATATTTCAAAAGAAGCCGATAGGTCATACAGGTGCACTATTCCTGTCAAAATAACAGATGGTGATAAGGAGAAAGAAATAGAATCTAAAGAAATTGTGTCTGTGAGCAAAGATTCCCTGTGGAATCTAAAAAGACACCCCTCCCGCAAACACTACGTGAGCACTCTAGCAAGAAAGAAAAAGTTGAGCATTTTGAATTAGGCTGCGGTCATTTTAACTTGCAGAACAGTTGCCGTTAAAACCGAAGAGACGGCGTTAGTTCACGTCCAGTTCCCTCAGACATTTCGCCCTTCTCGCCCATTTCTAACCGCGATCTAACCAATGAGCCGTAATTTACCCCCAGGAATAACCAGATGTGGCTCCGCGGGACTGAATGTACAGTAGTACCGCTTGTTCGTTATAGAGGGCATTTTGACTGTTAGAATTACGTTTGCGTTTGCCGTTATGTATTTTAACATCTTTTTATTTTCTCATGCTGGGAAGTGAGAGCTTATGCGACCTCTGGAAAGCGTGGTTGATCATTTCCTCGGTTTAAAATAGCATGAACTAGGAAAAAAAAATATTATGATATATTCGATAGTGTAATATAAGCAATTGTATTCTTGAGGGAAATTTTTTTTTTTTTTTGGTATTTTAAACACGTATTTTGATTGCAGAAACTGTGTCTGCAATTCTGAGGGTTTGTGGGTAGATCTTCAGCGAAGTGTGCCGCAATTGATTCATTGGTTTTGAAAAACCATCAACAGTGGCGGCTCATCGGTCGTTACAAAGGGAAGCCAAAACCTCGCCCTTCAAAGCTTAATGACTTCAACATTTCGCAGTTCACTTTTCTTTATCAGCAGTTGCTCATACGAATTGGTAGAAGGACAATCAAATTTATTTTCGATAGCAAATGACGACGCAATTTATCAATACGTCTTTATAAATTAGTTTGCGAGGCTTCTTTCACACGAAGCCATGACAGTCCATTTTCTACAATCTTAATATAGAGGAAAAGAATGCGATGTTGCACAGTTTATTGCTTAATGAGCCTCACTAATCAATTTGCGAATCTATGCCGTTTCATGAGCTTCTTGAGCGCGGAATTTATAGCTTAGGCCTATGGTAATTGATGTCGTAATTTTAGTGTGAAAGAAAACCCCTCATAATTTCGTGGTGCAATGTATAACAATGCTATCGAAAATAAATTTGACTGTTCTTCTAACAATTCGTATGAGCAACTGCTGATTAAAAAAGTAAACTGCGAAAGGTTTAAGTCATTAAGCTTTGAAGGGCGAGGTTTTGGCTTCCCTTTGTTACGGCCGACAACCCGCCACTGAATATCAAGAAACAAATTGGCAATATACAACTTAATAGCCTGTGAGCTTATGATCACGTTATTCTCCGAAATTATGCATGTCGGACCTGCAGAGGTGCGAGGTTGTCTCTCGTCAAGGAGTCAATCTTTGTTCTAAACAGTGGCGAAATGCGTCATATCGTGATAGGTTCTATAGTTGTGAATGTGATGTCAGTTTATGGTTGGGCATTTTATAGAGAACTCCTGCCACGCGCTGAGCTGATTATTAATTCTTTAGGCTCCAGTGAGCTTAAAGGGATTATTAGGATGACAATGAGTAATAAATAGAGATGTATTGAATCAGTGCCAGGCGTATAGGCCTACGCTTTTAATTCCGTGAATTCAGTTTACGAAAGAGTCTTTCAGTTTTAAGTGACATTTAAGTTATTGTCCTTTAGAGATAAGATATTGAGCAGATCTTTTTATTAATTACGATTTCCTTATTGATCGATGTATAGTAAGCTTACTAAAAATAGGCCTAGGCCTAACCAGTGTAAGGTTCCGCAAATAGTTTATTTATTTTCTTTTTTTTTTTTAATGGTGCATTCAAGAGTCGTTTAGGTCGAACTAAATTCATATTGTACACGTCTTTTCTAGTTGCAAGCTTTGCGAACATTATATTTGAACATCTGAATGGTTATGACAAATCATTAAAACAAATATAGACGATGCAAAACCCTTTGTTATGACAAATTGGTTAAAAATTGCCAATTAGCATTTTAAAACGAAACGTGTATAACGTGTATAACTCGAAAAACATTCAAGTTCTTTCCGTAAATGAATTTCACTGAGACGCGGGGCGAGTAATCATCGATATAGGAATGGATATAAGCTACTAAATTACAGGTTTGTATCAGGAAAAATAATATAGCCTATTTCAGCACTTGAGTGTAATTTAATAGCACAGAAAAGCACACATTACCTCCGAACATAAAATATTGCAGAACTGATACCTGACAAACAAAATCCTCACCAAAAATAGCATGATATTTAATAATCCAATTGCGCATTATACCGCACTAAAGTTTTAAATAGGAGCACAGATTGAGCTAACTATCGTCAAATATAAAAAGCTTTGCAGAAATGATTACCGGCAACATTACCCCCGCCAAAGCAAATCAATATTTTATGTAGGCTACGCTACTTTTGCATTCATATTTGGAAATAAATCGCCAACAAGCTGTGCCATTATCTACATGTACGGACTACTGTCAAAACGACCGCCCCAGCCGCCCTCTTGGCTCAGTTATGATTAAACAAACACCCGGCTAACGGGATATCGCCCAGCTACCTCGTGCTCGGTAGACGGCGGGAGGTCTTCTTTCGTCTTCAAGCGCGACAATTGGTCCTACTGCACAGCTCACGGCGCGATTTCCTGGTCCTAAGTGTTAGCATTTGTGTTTTTTTTTTTTTTTTCAATATACATTCACTTTATGATGTTCAGGCGCAGAGCTTTGTTAATAGGCTGTAAAGGTAAAATGTCCGAAAAAATAAAATCTAGCCATAGAACAAATACTTTGTATTTTGCCAGTCCACCTCTGATTAGATCTAAGGCTTCAGCTAAACATGTAAATTTAATATGCATGCAAACATTTTTGGAGCGGAGCGTGGAGCGAGTGTGGAGCGGAGCGGGATGCAGTATTGCTGGAGCGCTGAGCGGATGGGTGGAGCGGCATGTTGCGACTTTGAGCGAGGAGCGAGGGGATCGACAACCTATGTGAGCGAGGAGCGGGAATTGTCGCCACTCCACTCCGCTCACATGCTCTGGTTCCGAACCTATTTTTTCCTGAGCACGAGTACTGTGATTGCTGCCCTGGTTTTTGACTCTGTTTTGCCCAACTGGATTGTGAATATTTTTGGATTGTGGACACTGTACTGTTGCCTGCTCTGTTGGGGGTCTCCCCCCTTCAGAAATAAAGCCTTCATTTTTTTGTACTCTCTGATGCTCGCTTGTGGTTCCTATACTTAATCCTGATACTTATTCAGTATTCAGAAACGACACTCACACTAATTGAGTGCGAGTGAGTGCTCAAACTTAGTGTCAGGTTATGCTAAATGAGTCATTTGCTTTCAGAGAGCTCACTCACACTGAAAATAGCGTCTCTTTCTGAGTGAAGGTTGAGTGCAGGGAACATGTTAAAGGAATTTTGATTTTAAATTCCTGGTATTACCTTCACAAAAAGATACTTAGACGACCCAGAGAAAAAATCAGTCGGAGACAGAGAAGTTAATATCCAAGCCAAAGTCCGTTTACTTTTTTGCAAAAAAGGATCCCCATACAAAGTCAAGTCAGCAAAATGGAGGATACACAATTAGAAAGTTCTCTGGTATTTGTAGGAATACTCCATGGCGTTCTCCTCCCCCCAAGCTGATTTACACATCACGCAAGCCTTTGCCGTCGCACGCAACTGCGTCAAGTTGGTACGTAACCACGTCAAGTTGTCTAGGGATACACACACATCTTGCTAGGGAGGAGAGCACCTGCCTTCTCTCTCAGCTCTGGCTCCAGCTTATCTTGTTATGGGTTCCGGAGCTTTCTATAAAGGCAAACTAAGAGAAAGAGAAAAACATCTTGTCCTTGGTACAGGCATTCAAGTTGTCATGACTTTAGATAGGCTATATGTCATGACACACTAGTACAGTTATGCAGGCCCCTGCTAAATCAGAAATATGCAAGCACACACACACTCTAGGCCTATGAAGTTGGAAACTATGAGCAAGCAAGGATAAGCAATTAATAATAATTAAATGAATCAATAGAAAAATGATTCCACAAACACCTCCCTTGAGCCGCACTAACTTGCGCCAGTATTTAGTTGTCATGTCTTTCAGGTGGTTACAAGCATTACAAACTCTGGATCATTGACAGCCACGTGCTCGAAGCAATCGCAACTATGCAAATTTTAACTCGAAAGATCATAACGATGCTGGTAACTTAATAATTGACCACCTGGTTTCAGTTTTTACGAACTGCACTGTGGTGAACTCGAGGTTAGCATTTGTGGACCCACCAGTAGCTACTGGAGAACTGGCAATAGGGGAAGCTCAAAACCATCCCTTTAAAATAATGATTGAAAAAAGGTCATATCCAATCATGTAATAAAATTTATTTGCTTGAACTCCAAAAATCCAAAGGATAATCATGTGTTACCAGTTCTACTTGTTAAGTTAGCATGAGCATTGATAATTATTGCCCTGTTTTAAATTCATTTAAATTACCATTGCAAAAACTCCAAAAATTCTCAACATTGTCAGGTGTGGCCAGTTTTCATTAATGACGCATATCTGTCTACTGTCACGCATTCGGATTTCTTGCGCTTTTCTTTACTGATGGTTTGGAATAATCTGCGTTCAGCTGGCTTGTGGGGCGCGTGTGGATTGGTCTGCGAGGCTCATATAGCTGTAAGTCACGAGAATCTATTCTTTTCAACATCCTTAATCGCTGAATGTAGAAGGATTTGTCTGGCACGTTTCACAGCTTGTTGCTTAGTGAGCCTCGCGGGCTGTGCTGCACCTTTCGCGAGCCACTCGATCACAGAATTTATGAAGACATGTTGATATTTACGTCATCATTTATGTGCGAAAGAAATGGCTCAATTTTATGAAGCTATGTATTACAGCGCTATCAAAAATAAATATGATTGTCGATTTACCAGTTAGTCTGAGAAACTGTCTAATCAAGAAAAGGAAACTGCGACAGGCTTAGGTCATCCAGCACTGAAGGGTGGACTATACTGGACTATCCTGCGGAAAATTCACACCTTAACATGCACATGAACAGAGGCAGTTTGCCCCATGGTCACGGAAACCCTGTGCTCTTTGCAGTTTGAGATTGTCCCGGAAGAGGACCCCCAGAATGCCATTGTGGCCACTTCAGCCCTCACCTGCCACACCAACCTGCTGAAAGCCATTGCTGGAATGAGGTGCGTGGATGTTGCATATAGTGCTGCTGTGCTCGTTTTTGAATTTCCTTGGGGTCACTTGCTCCCATGTATTTGGGTGGAAAACCAATGTTAGATGAGATACAAATCTTTGCTTTAGAGGTACTAACGTCTAATTGCAGCCATTTCTATACAGGGTTGAACACTAGACACTTATTAGCCAATATTCATCTACTATTATGTGTCACTCTGCATGCAACCTCTGTAACCTAAATGGCTGTTGACTCCTGATGGACCTCTCCCGAGCCAAACTTTTGTCTGAGTTACCCAATGTTTTGTTGTATAACTGCATGTAAAACTTGATCTCCTTTCCCCCCCCCCCCCCCCCCAGCAGAGGTAAACCACTTGGCCGAATTGTGCCCTCCGGAGCAGATTTTTTTGGTTTCTCCCATCCCACCATCCAAAATCTGATCCAGAGCTGCCCTGGCGCTCGAAAATGCGGGAAGTAAGCCATGCTTTTCATTTTCCCTTTGTATTTTCATCGGTAATACTTTGGACTTAGCGTACATTAATTAACATTAGCCAATGGATTATTAACTATCAGTTAATTAACAGTAAACTAATGGGTCATACTAATCATTTACTAATGCTGTTCATGTTAAGTAAGGTATTAGTTTATACATTATTGAATAGTAAAAGTTGATACTTAAAGTGTAACTATGGTGCTCAACTCAATGAAAATCAAAGCCTCCTTGTGTTTGTCTGATTGCGATGTCGAAAACAGCTTGAAAATCAGTCAAGCACTTACAAAGTTATGGCAGGTAAAAGTTCAGCTTTCTGCCTGAACGGCGATACTATAATCAAGCAATCTGCGCATCGGGGAAACTTGTGCACACTACTCAATAATGTCACGTATGGAACACAAATAACCAGCACAATGGCGAACAGCGATGATAATTTCTTTCTCCCCTCTGTAACCGAATCTGGCGAATGGCGAATCTGTAGAACAATAGATGTCCATTTGATCATCCGAGTTTAATGTAGATGCACCACTATATGAAATAATAACTAGCACCAAACTGCTCCGTACGAACAAACGAACCTTTAAATTTGAGTGGATCATCACCTTGGACTACTGTATTTAAGAAGGTATTCAGGTCTAAATAAGCTTTTTTTATTCAAACAATTGTGAAGAATGACAAATCAGCCATTTCTCTCCAAAATGAAAGAGGAAGTAAATTTAGCTTATTTAACCTTTCAACATAAGTTTGATATGATAAGGCGCGTCGCGTCTCTGAACTTTTTCTAGTGACTCTAGATCTCTTTTAGTATCGCACTGTCGAGCAATATTCTAATTTGCTTTGTACCAATGCTTTATGAAGGGTATATTCAGCCCTAGTGTTCTCATTGTTATTCTTCATGTACTTCTTATAAAGATTCCTTTTTTCCCTCAAATTCCTATGAATAGCTGCGGTCATCCAAGGAGGATTCTGCTTTTTCAGTTTACTTTCGGACACCTTTGGAATGAATTTGCATTGTGAATCAAGTAAAACCTCCTTAAAGCTTTCCCACATCTCATTTACAGACTCACAGTCCAGGATTGTCTCCCATTTTATTTTTTCTTAGATATGAGCACACAAGTTTGCTCGCTTAAAATTGAAAATTTTTGTTTTAGAATATACCTTTTTAACTTCCCATGAAATATCAAAGTTAAGAGTAGAGTGATCACTTGTACCAAGTGACTCCAGTACCTCAACATCGCTAATTCTGTCTGGGTCATTACCGAGCACTAAGTCTAAAACTTGTAGGTTTATTAGCATATTGCTCCAAAAATTATCATTTAGAACATCTAGAAATTCTTCCTCCCCCCACCCTGTCCTTTCATTTCACCACTTCCCAATCGATACCAGGATAATTTAAGTCTCCCATAATAATGGTCCCTCCTCCTCTACAAGCTTGCGTAACCCTCTTAAAGAACATTTCATTGACAATACTGTCCAGGGCTGGCGGTTGATAGCATACTCCTATGTTTAAACCAGTCTCGTGTTTTCCAAGGAGTCTGACCCAGATATCTTCACAGGGCAAGGTATTTCAGGAATTTCCTGCAGATTTATGTTTTTGTTCACATAGAGTGCAACATCCCCTCCTCGCCTATTGCATCTATCCTTCCTCCTCAAGAGCTTTTTACCTTCCATATTATATTGATCTCCATCCTCTTCACTAAGCCATGTCTCTGTAATCCCAACTATGTCATAGCCCTCACTAATCAGAACTGCCTCAGGTTCTGGAAATTTATTTTTTATGCTTCTTGCATTTAGATAAAAACATTTCAGGCTATGACGAATGCTCTTCCCCTTTGATTTCCCTTGTTCCCGCTGCTCCAAGCCCCTCACTACGCTTTGTTGCTTTAAAATTATATCATCAATAGTGCATGCAACACTGTCAGCTTCCATCAGGGCAGTCTGCATTTCCCTCTGTATAATACTCCTTAACCTCCCTGCCCCCTAAGTCCCTAGTTTAAATAACTCTGTGCTACCCTCAACATATGCTGACCCAGTGCAAAGGTACCCCTCCATTTCAGGTGTAGCCCGTCCGGCTTGAACAGGTCACCCCTGTCCCAGAAGTAGTTCCAGTGCCCCGTAAACTGATTACCCACTTTCCTACACCAGGTCCTTAGCCATGTTCTAAGCCTCCAGATAAAATTCTGCTTCCCTCTGCTTGCACATGGTACCGGTAGAATCTTGGAGAAAAGTACCGTGGAGGATCTGCTCCAAAGCTTTCCAGCTAATTCCACAAATTTGCCTTGCAGAACCTCAAACATACCCTTACCTAGGTCATTTGTCCCAACATGGACCATGACGACTGGATCCCTCCCCGCTCTGGCCAGGAGCTTGTCTGCACGCTCCAGGAGGTCTCCTACCTGGCATCAGGCAGGCAACACACCGTACGAGACTCCTTGTCGCGCGAACAGACTAAGCTGTTTATTCCTCTAAGTATTGAGTCCCCGACAATCTCTAACTCTCTTTTCTGAGGGGTAGAGCTAACTGGGTGCCCTGATGCTCATCAGTCCTCCCACTCTCAGGGTCAAGGGCCAAGTCGAGTTCCTGCAAGGGCCGGAATCGGTTGGACACCTCAACCACTGAAGGAGCTGTCTCTGTACGGCGTGCATGCCCTTTCCTGCGCTGATGTCCTACATTCACCCAACTTTCTCTCCCTGCCAGCTCTTGGGTCCCCGCACCACCCTGCTTTGGCGAACACATTTCTTTAAATGACATACTACTTAGTTCCTCTAGGAACTCTACTGACTGCGAACTATATTGCGCCGCCATCTGGCCCTGAAGATCAAGGATCTTGCTCTCCAGATGCTCAATTAGCTGACAATGGTGGCCGACAAACCCACCCTGGAAATCTCTTTCCAAAAGTGCAGTCATCCTGCAACCGTCCCACAGTTTTGGCCACATTTCAGGTTCAGGTTACTTTATTCGTACCCATAGGTAGATTTGTCCTGCTTGAGTTGCCCGTACACACATTCACATTCAGACATTGCATCATACAAACATCATAACAGAAACCATGGTAAAAATGCTCCATAGGTCAAGGTTCCGCCAGTAAGCACATGGACCTCCTAAAACACAAAATGCAGAGAAAATGAGTTTAAACAAGACTAGTTTAAAAACCCAGATGATAAGATACAATCAGATAACAAAGATTAAAAAGACATAAATTAATCAATAAGATTAAATAAGGCCTGTGCATGGTTAAATAAGGAATAAATATAAAATATAATAAAATGTAGTTTAGCTTGTTCAACTCTATGATGGCAAAAGGAACAAAACTGTTCTATAACGTTTCATCTTGCATTTAGGGACCAAATACCTCCGTCTGGAGGGGAGAAGCTGGAATTCACGGTTCAAAGGCTGAGAGTCATCATGTAGAATATAAAAAGCAATCCTCTGTAGTTGCCTGGTATACGAGGATGCTGGGGAAAGCTGAAACTCACCAATCAGTCTTGAGGACCGTTTAACTATTTGGTTTAAGCCATTCCTCTCCTTTAAAGTTATGTGACCAGACCATGACACCAAAGAAAATGATAAAACCGATTCAATAAACGCACGGTAAAACATGGTCATAATAGTTTGGCCAATATGAAAGCGAGAAAGCTTCCTTAAGCAGTGCAAACGCTGTGGACCCTTCTTGCATTCAGCTTCACAATTGCCTACAATGTTAAATTTGTCATCAATGACAGTCCCCAAATATTTATAAGACTGCACCTCCTCTATAGTCTGACCTTTAATAAGGCTGTCTTCGTGCATGTGGGTCTTCCTCCTGAAGTCAGTCACCATATCTTTAGTTTTTGTTATGTTAATTTGGAGATACGACTGCTCACACGAGTGCAAAAAATCCTCTACCACTGGACCATGGCTGGTTTAATGTTCCTCCAGTGGACTGACAATAGTGGAATCATCCGCATTTTTAATAATTAATCTATTATCATGTCTGATTTGGCACTTTTTTGTGTATAGAATGTATAACAGTGGTGACAAAACAGAGCCTTGAGGTGAACCAGTGGATGAGCACTTCCAGTCAGAGAGAACATCATTTACTTTTACCCTCTGTATTCTGTTATTTAAAAAGTTTAAAATCCAACCCACCAGGTTTTTATTCAGCTCAAAGTGTTCTTGTTGCCTTTTGGTGAGAATTTGAGGTTGGATTGTATTAAAAGCAGAGGAAAAGTCTACAAATTAAAGTCTGGCATGAGTCCCTTTTAAGATCCAAATGTTTAAAAAGCTTATTTAGCAGTGTGAGTGTTGCATCCTCCACCCCTCTTTGAGACCTTTATGCAAATTGCAAAGGGTCCAAAATGTTTTTGGTCTACCTTAAAATCTCCTGACCAGTTTTTCAAAAAATTTTGTGAGAACTGATGTCAGAGTGACTGGTCTGAAATCTCCAACAGCTCCAGAAATCTCCAACAGCTTGAGCAGTTAGATTTCGGGACAGGAACTACTACTGCGTCTTTGCAGGTGGTGGGTACATGCTGTGACAGAAGTGACTTATTATGATTGTGGTGAAAGATAGGACTCAACTCATTGGCACAATATTTTACAATGCGCCCTCAGATATTATCAGGACCATGGCTTTTTTTTTTGTTTTAACTGAACAAAAAGCCCTTTTGACATCTTGCAGGCCAATGATAAAATGCTGGTTATCCTTCAGTTCATCATTCTGCTCTTGAATTCATTACTAAAATCCAAGGCATCGAAACGACAGTAAAAACTATTAAAAGCATTTGCATCTAAGCATCTAAGAAAGCAGAATAAAATCCAAGCAACATGTACAAGGAACTGCAGGGTCATGATATGGCTGAATGGAGCTCCTGAGAGCGCAAAAGTGGTGATGTTGAGAGAATTAAAAGCTCTCAAAGTACAGATAAAGACTTTTTGGGACATCACAGGGTAGACAATGAAGAGGACCTACATCGTCTTCGTGCAGACCTACGTGGGTGCGTGTGCGAGTCCAGTGCCTTGTCTGGTTGTATCATGTTTTTGCTGTTTTTGTCATGTTTTCATTCCGTTGTTTGTGTGTGTGTGTGTGTGTGTGTCTGCGCGCTTGTGAACTTGTGTCTCGTGCTTCGGCTTGTCATGCTTTGTTGTTCCCCTTTGGATATTACGTGCTTATGTGCTGTTTTTTGATAAAAAATAATAATAATAATGAATTATGATGGACAATACCTTATCGGATATGGATTTCCTCTTTCCATTTGATGAACTGGATGATGAAGAATTCGAATTCGATGACGGTGAGACTGGAAACACGGGATCACAAAACAGTGTGGATTACAAGCGTGTTGCAAAAAACAAAACTGAGGAGCTGAACCTGAAAACATTTGCCTTTTCCAAGCATAAATTGTACGATCCTGACAGCAATATTGATCCAGAGAATAACTTCTTCAACAGCACCAGCAGCTACTGTGAGTACTATACTGACGAATAGTTCAAGTGTAATGTATCAAGGGATGGCAGTCTCTTAATAATACACTTCAACGGTAGAATTCTGCTCAGGAACTTCATAAAAATTAAGGACTATTTAAAACAATTCAGCAAGTTCAGTGTCATTGCTGTATCTGAATCATGGCTGACTTACGAGAAGGAGGCTGATGTGTGGCTCAAGGACAATAAATTATTCACCTCTAACAGAACAAACAGAAATGGTGGTAGGGTTGCATTGAATGTGAAAAATGCTTTTAAATGCAAAAAAATAGAATCAATGTCAATAGCTGTAGAAAATATTATGGAAATAGTTACAGTAGAAATGATCACTGAAAAACACGAGTATAATAATTAGTTGTGCATTTAGAACTCCGGGGTCCTCTCCAGACATATTTAATGATAAGATGAGCGATATATACGACTAACATGTCGAGAAAAACAGTGTCTTTATCTGTGGGGATTTTAACATAAATCTATCATAGAATACAAATGAACACAGAAAGACCAGAGACTTTTTGGATACAATGTACTGTTTAAGCCTATTTCTCACTATCCTCAAACCAACTATAAACACAAACAGTGCTACACTGAGACAATATTTTTATCAATGACATCGGGAGTAAAGTTGTAAGTGGGATGCTTTTGAACGACATCACTGGCCATCTTCCTATCTTCACAGTTGTACAGAACGTAACTTGGACAAAAACTCAAACTGAAAGTACTAAATGGATTCGCAAAAGGACATCCAAAGCTTTGGGGACTCTAGAAGGGACCTTTACACACAAAATTGGAATGTGGTTTATTCACATCATGATCCAAACAAGGCATTCGATGAATTTATGTCCATTCTCATGCCATTATTTGACAGACATTGTCCTTGGCAACGACAGAGAAAGCATAAATATGAGGAGAAGCCATGGATTACTAAAGGCCTTGACAATGCTTGTAATAAGAAAAATGTAATGTATAAGCAGTTCTTAAAATGCAGAACTAAGGAAGCAGAAAATAAATATAAAAAATATTAAAACAAATTAACTAGTATTATGAGATATAATATAAAGAACTATTATAATAAACTATTGGAAGTACATAAAAGTAATACACAAGGGACATGGAAAGTACTAAATAATAATAAATGTACTATAAAGTCTGATTGTCCAAATTATTTTCTTGTTAACAAGCAACAAAATGAAAGCATACTTAAGAATATTGTAAATGGATTCAGTGATTATTTCATAAATGTTGGCCGCAATTTGGCAAAACAAATTGCGAACCCGATAAATAAAGATGATGTTAGTGAAAAAATTTTTGATATTAACCAAAATACTATATTTTTAACAGAGGTGGAAGAGAGAGAATTAATTGATATAGTCAATACATTTAAGAATAAAAAGTCAACCGACTACAATGATACTGATATGAGCCTAATTAACCCCTTTCTGCAGACGTAGACGCCCGCATCTATAGACCTGCGAATTGGAAGCACGCTGTTACTGTACTCGATCACTAAATGGCACCCCCGGATCAGTTATTGAATGTTCACAAGCAAGCAGACCTCCAACGCTGTTCTGAATATGGGGAAGTTCACTCCACGCCCGGTTTTTCAAGAGCTGCATGAATTAAACTCCTCAGCTAAGCCTGATGTGCAAACTGGTCAGTATCCTTGCCTATAGTATCGATCCAGCAGTTTAAAAAAACGATATCTTGACACAGAAAAAATCGTTATCCTCTGTAGCAACCAGATAAGCCACAGTGAGCCAACAGTATTCCAAGTAATGGTTCAGAAAAATCAGTTTTCTGAGGCAAAAAAATCGACATGGTATTGATTCTCTCACATTCTACTGTTAATTACAGTCGTCACATACAAAAAAACTCGTAGTTCCCTACCGTGGATTTACGCGCAGATCCATTCATTGACAAATTCAGCGCTTCTTTATATCCACCCGAGTACTGGCGTTGATAGCCAACCACTCAACCATACGCTCAAGCTCTTCTGCGTAATTGGATAGTTACACTTCATGCCCTGTGAAGCTACCCTGGTAAAAATGTATTGATTGGCTCGTTTCTTATCCAATTCCCGAGTGTTTAAACATTTTAGAGTAAGTGAAACTAATTGATTGGACAAACAGAGAGCATACAAACCTATGCGTATCAGCAGGCTCGGTTGTATCCTGTCTACGTTATGCACATTATGCGGTTAAAATAGACGCGATTTATAGAAAACGCGTTCGCAAAACTGGCCTTGAAGTGTCCAGTTACATTTACAGGATTTAAATGAGATAAGGATATGGTCAATTGGAATTATTTAGAATGAAACAGGACCGGAGGGTTCCTGCTATTGGATCGGTCTCTGGAGAAGGGATTCATGAGAAAGGTGAGGCTGCTACTTTGTTATTTGTTGTTGTTGTTGTTGTTTTTGGAATGTATACATACTCAACAAAGTCGAATGTCGAGGTTTTTTTCCTGTTTAAAACGCGAACTGCCCGTGCATTTGGATGGACCCCCTGGTACGTTCATTGCACGTTTCTTTTGAATCCAGGGAGGCAATGGATTGTTCCCTGACAGTGGAGTGTCTGTTCTGTTAAAATAAGGTATATTTCAGAATTCAGATATTACTGAGTTAGTGAGTTGCACTTGTTCCTTATAAGTAATGAAATGAGTTTGTGAGCTTAGAAGAGGGGACTGGTAGCTTCCATTACAGGGTGAATGTTCTAACCGTTTAATAAGAAGTTTATTTAATGCGTGTTTGTGCTGGCTTGGGGCACTTTGAAGTAAAATGGCCAAAACTCTAAACTTTATTATGGAGAAAAGGCATGTTTTGTGTTTGGAGTGGTTACTGGTGACCATTGATATTCAACTGCACTGAGATTGATAAATTCATACTAAACTCAACCAGAAAATCATTTGTTCTTATTAAATTTCATGCCTTAAAACTTTATTTGTGTTATATACATGATTTTTTTATGATTTGACAGGACTTCATTTTGAGACTTCGGGGAGACACTTGGGTAGCTGTATAATTTGGCTAAAAGCATGTAGGTAATCTAGAATGTAATGTTGAAGATGAATTGTACTTGTGGTCAAGGAGTTTATGATCCCAGAAATGTATAGTTTTAAGCCCCAGCAGTTTTTCAATCCTCAGAATTATTTTTTTTTGCAATTTCAATGGTGAATTCTCATGAAGATTTTTTATGTTTGCAGCTCATTTTCTCTACCATAATCATGAAAATTAACTGAAATACTATGTAATTCTAAATGCTGTAAGTGTCTTTTCAGAATTGAGCCACATTTTTTTCCCTCTTTATGAAGCTTAAATCTTGAATTATACAGCATTAAAGTGGGTAACCCAAAAATAGCCAAATTTGGCTTCTGCACAAAGGGGTTAAAAACCTTCTATTAGCTATAGCCAAACCACTAACTCATAGTTGGGATTACAGAGACATGGCTTAGTGAAGAGGATGGAGATGAATATAATATAGAAGGTTATAAGCTCTTCAGGAAGGATAGATGTAATAGGCGAGGAGGAAGCGTCACAATCTATGTGAATGAAAACATAAATGTACAGGAAATGCCCGAAATTGAACATTCCTTACCTTGTGAAGATATCTGGGTCAGGCTCATTGGCAGACAGGTTTAAACATAGGATGCTATCGACCACCAGCTTTGGACAGTACAGGCTATGAAATGCTTTTTAAGAGGATTACGCAAGCTTGTAGAGGTCGAGGGACTATTATTATGGGAGACTTAAATTATCCTGGTATCGATTGGGAAAAGGTGAAAGGACAGGGTCGGGGGGAGGAAGAATTTCTAAATGTTGTAAATGATAATTTTTTGATGCAGTATGTTCATAAACCTACAAGAGAGAAGGCAATTTTAAATTTAGTGCTCTGTAATGTCCAGATAAAATTAGCAATGTTGAGGTACTGGAGCCACTTGGGACAAGTGATCAGTCTGCTGTTAATTTTGATGTTTCATGGGAAGTTAAAAAGGTGTATTCAAAAGCAAAAATTTTCAATTTTAGGCGAGCAAACTTTGAAGGATGCGCTCATATCTAAGTGAAATAAAATGGGAGACACTCCTGAACTGGGAGTCTGTAAATGAGATTTAAGGGGATTTTACTTGATTCACAATGCAAATTCATTCCAATTGTGTCGAAAAGTAAGCTGAAAAAGCAGAATCCTCAGTGGATGACCACAACAATTCGTAGGATATTGAGGGAAAAGAGGAGTCTTTATAAGATGTACATAAAGGATAACAATGAGAACAGGCTGAATACTGTAAAATGCGGGCTGTAAGATGCACCCTCATCTACTTTGATTACCTTGATAGGAATATTGAGTGCAGATTAGTTAAATTTGCAGATGATACTAAATTGGGAGGTTTGGAAAATAGTTTAGAGTCCACTTAAGTGATTCAGGATGATTTGGATAGAATCCAGAATTGGGCAGAAATGTGGCAAATGAAATTTAATGTACGAAATGTAAAGTTGTAGGTAGTAAAAACATTAGACGGGATTACTTCTTGGGAGGTTTAAAACTGGAATGTGCTCCTCACGAGAAAGGTCTGGGAGTGATTATTGGCCAAACCCTCACAGGCTCTAGCCAATTTGCCATAGTAGTTAAAAAAGCCAATCGGATGCTGGGATACATTGCCAAAAGTATTGAGTACAAATCTAAGGAGGTGATGCTTCTTTTGTACAACACATTCGTCAGACCACATCTGGAGTTTTGTGTACAGTTCTGTGGACCATACTTTAAGAAATATATATAGAGGCTCTAGAGAAAGTTCAGAGAAGAAAACTGTGATTATTTCCCAAAAAATGTGTACCTTGACCAGGAATCAAACCTTCAGACTCTCCCTTGCAATGCGGCATTTTAACCATTAGGCTACGCCAATTGACAACGACTTTGCAATCAAATTGCCTGTTTAACGTATGGGTAAAGAAAATACGTACTGTACTGTTGTAGTCTCAGTATTTGAGCGGATTTGAGCAAAGAATCTGTCAGAAAACAACTTTGAAAATGAATGTTGAATATTTAGTGGATAATTATTCAGACAATACCTCAAACAAACTAGTTATGCGTTTATATTGTCGCGCTCTTCAAGAACATACAAATTGCCCATGGACTCAGTTTGACGCAGTGACGTGCAGTCGGAGATTAGTTTGGTGAGGCAGATACCTCCCCTTTGCTTGATGAGCAATCAGACAATTAACTAGTTTAGTAAAACTATTCGGCAGAATGACGGGCAGTTTAAGTTTCCGCGGCGTTATTGCTCAGTAGGCTACATCGAACTTGAAATGCTCACGAAACTGCAGTTTTGCAAGTATTCGCTTACAGGAAGCCAGAGATGTACGGTGAGGTGAGGCAGTGACCCAAACTTGTATCACAGTATTTTGTGAATCTGTTCCCACGTACTATTCCTAATTGACAATGAAAACTATTAAGACCAAGCCTGTAGGAAGCCTGATACTGATAGAGGAGATGATGACTTCATTCACGTATACGCTGCAATTCGAGACTGCAAGGATGGAAATTGGAATAATAAATTAGGAAAAATTCTCTCGGTAATTCTGTATATCGTTTAAACATTTTGTTAAATTAATCGGTCTAAGAAAGAAGACTAAAAATAGACGCCCGCTTTCTGTTTGGGCGTAAAAGCGTGTATTTGAAGGAGAATACATTATGTAGGCTATTGATTAAGCATTGAACTCTGCATAAGTCGAACTGTGTTAATATTTTTTGATGACATTGCTTCGCCTTCCTGGAAGCAAGTAAAAGCAAATCTGTTGTTGAGCATTTCAGCTTCGATGTACTGAGCAAAAACGCCACGGAAACTTAAACTGGCCCGTCATTCAACCGAATAGTCTTACTAAACTAGTTAATCGTATGATTGCTAATCAGGCAAAGGGGTGGTTTCTGCCTCACCAAACTATCCCCCACCGCACGTCACTGGTTTGACGCAATGGAAAGGCAAGGCTGTTGCTTAGGCTAGATTTCAGCGAGTTCGTTGGAAACATCAGGAGTCATAGATTCAAATGCCTACCGGCAGAGTCTTTTGCTGTGACAGCATTACAAGACTCCACTGAGATCTTTGAAGCAACGCCTTGGGAAAGAACTGGCTGAAGAACTGGCTAGGATGCTGGCTGATCTAGTTTCATTATAACACAAACACATTGGGCTAACAATAGCAGGCGCAGATTTACCTTCGAGCAGTATTTATTTCAAAATATGAAAGATAAGAATTTTTTTGATCATCTCTGTAGACTGTAAAGTGTATGCCTGCTGTTCTTTGAGTGCAGTGTCGGTTTAAAATGACTGGGCATACATCGTTGGATTCTGTGGGCTTTCCTCCTTCATTTGAGGTATCGTTTTTATGCATAGCACAAATTCAGGAGAAATTCTTGCGGGTCAGCGCTGATATGATTTTCCCCAATGTTTTGCTGGATACTTATTTACTTGCTTGGAGCTTGAATTCTGTTCGGTAGAGGTAAAAATGGTCTACATGAGCTTTTTTCCAAGTTTCTTTGCGAAATGTGGATATGCCGCATGACAATGTTGTGATTTGGAAATATGCTGTATTAATTGTTTGTAACAACTGGCCCCAGTACCGGCCGTAGGGCTTTTAAGAGATTAAAGAAGCTTGATAGATATGGTATCAGAGGGGTGGCTAATTCACGGGTTAAAAACTATTTGGATGACAGATATCAATGCGTCCAAATAAATAATGAATGGTCTGAATTGAGTAGGGTTACATGTGGGGTTCCACAAGGATCAGTACTGGGCCCGAAGCTCTTCATACTGTAAATTAACGATATTTGCTATGTTTCTTGTAAATTTAATTGAGTACTATTTGCGGATGATACAAAGCTATTCTGCTCCTGCAAAGATCTCGAGCACCTTCTGAATACAGTGGAAACAGATCTTAAAAAATAAAAGAATGGTTTGATGTGAATAAGCTATCTTTAAATGTAAGCAAAATTATTTTTGGAAATTGTACAATAAATCAGAGTGCAAATAACTTTAGTCAATGTGGAGGTGGAAAGAGTTTTTGAAAACAAGTTTCTCTGAGTTGCTATTGATCACAAGCTGTGCTGGAAGCCACATATTAGCTTTCTAAAGAACAAAATATCAAAAACTATTGCGATTCTGTACAAATGTAAAAACATCCAAACAACAAATTCATTAAAAATCCTGTACCAATCACGAATAAAAACATTTATAACTTACTGTATTGAAGTGTGGGGACACACACATAAAGCAAAAACAAAACCAATCCTCTTACTCCAAAAAAACAAAGCAGACTACAAGCAACCCACCTATCAATTATTTATAAATACATATGAACTTAAATTTAAAGAACTGGTGGATTTTAAAACTGCACAGCTTACGTTCAAAATCAATAACAACATGCTGCCTGACTGTATTCAGAAAATGTAAAAAAAAAAAAAGACAGTTATTATAACTTTAAAGGGTTATGTATGTTTACAAAGACAAAAATTAGAACCAACATAAAACAAAGATGTACAATTGTAACAGCAGTCAACTTATGCAATAATCTTGAAAATGACCTAAAAACATGTTGTACAATAAATATATTTAAAAATATACTTCAAAGCTTGATGATGAGGCCTTTTATGCTGTAGAGTTTTACTTTTTGTTTTGTCTTTTTCCTTTGTCTGTTCATATAAATGAAATAATAGATTGCAGAGCGTAATATAAACTGTTTTTAAAAGGGTAGGGGTAATAAGTTATGCTTCAGCCTACACCTTTTCGATCTTGTATGTTTGTTGAGCGCTGTCTTTAGTTATCTGTTAATTTGTTTATTCTGATTTGCTTTTAGTCGTTGTTTGTTTTTTTTTCTTGGACCTTGTTTGGGTTAATTGTTTGTGTTGAGTTGTGGATTCTATTGCGCAATGAGGTGTTGTGTCAAGACCGAAAAAACTAAACTAATTCTTCAGACCAGACCTATATGTCCTCAGTCATAGTCTTTTCTCTTTTGGGAACAGTTTCATACGTGGGGAGCAGATGCACTCAGTTATGGTCAGCAGAGCCCAGGGTGGGGGAGTGGGAGAGATTTGCATGGGTGATTTTTTGATCCATAACACAGATCCAGTGTCTTATCTCGTCTGGTCGGAAAGGAGACATATTGAACCCCCTACCTAATGACCTCTCACATCCTAGATAACAAAGAAAATTATTAATGCTGAGACCGAATCTCTGGAATCACAATTCATTAACCCGCGAAGCCCTCAGCAGTAGTCACAATAGAAACCATGGGGAAACTACGTAAATGGATATTAAGCCTCTTTAAATAGGGGCTTAGTTTCAATTAACAAAAATTAAATACCAAATTGAGACAAACGGTCACACTTTATTTGAAGTGTTGCTCATAAAGGCTTTATACAGCATGTATATTGCCTTCATAAATGAGACATAATGTCTTCATAAATTGTACATAAGCAAATGTCATGCTTTGTAAAGGGTGAAATAACGCATTCTTATTCAACTTGTGATGCCAGATGAGTCAATGACAATGTCACTTAGCTGACACTGTCACGCTTTATAGCATTTAGCCACTAGTTAACCCCTTTCTGCAGATGTAGACGCCTGCGTCTATAGACCTGCAAATTTAAGCACGCTGTTACTGTACTCGATCACTAGATGGCACCCCCGGATCAGTTATTGAATGTTCACAAGCAAGCAGACCTCGAACGCGGTTCTGAATACATTACATTACATTACAGGTACTTAGCAGACGCTCTTATCCAGAGCGACGTACAAAAGTGCATAAGAACAGTACAAAAGTGCAGACGACCTAGGAGACAAGTAAAAGTGCTAACAGTAAGTGACAGAACACGTTCCATTGTTACAGATCTAGACTATTAACAAAAAGGCAAGGTCAAAGGCTAGTGAACAAAATGGCAACAAGGTTAAGTGCAGAGGCAAGTGCAACAAAGAGCAATAAAATAAGTGCAATAGGTCAAGTGCAACAAAGGGGCAGGAATATCAAGTAAACTGACAAGAGTGCAACAAAATGACGGGAAACCAAATCAAGTGATACAGTCAGGAACTAAACAGAATAACGTGCAACAAATCAAAAGGATGTAGGGACAGGAATCAAGGCAGTGGAGTAGGGGAGAGGTGGAGCCTGTGGAGGTGGGTTTTCAGGCGGCGCTTGAAGATGCTCAAGGATTCTGCCGTTCTGACCTCGATAGGTAGATCATTCCACCAACGAGGTGCCAGGACAGACAGCAGCCTTGAGCGGGAAGGGGAGGAGCGGAGAGGGGGAGAAGCCAGGCGACCAGAAGTAGCAGAGCGGAGTGCTCTGGCAGGGGTGTAGGATCTGAACAGTCTCTGGATGTAGGCTGGAGCAGTCTTGTTGACTCCCTGATAGGCTAGCACCAAAGTCTTGAATTTGATGCGAGCAGCAACAGGGAGCCAGTGGAGCTTTGTGAGCAGGGGGGTGACGTGGGAGTGTCTTGGGAGGTTGTGGACCAGACGAGCTGCAGCGTTCTGGATGAGCTGCAGGGGTCTGATGGCAGATGCTGGGAGGCCGGCGAGGAGGGCGTTGCAGTAGTCCAGGCGGGAGAAGATCAGCGCTTGGACTTGGAGCTGCGTTGAGTAGCTGGTGAGGAAGGGCCGGAATTCTACGGATGTTGAAGAGGAAGAACCTGCAGGTCCGGGTCACTGCAGCGATGTTCACAGCAGAGGAGAGCCTGTCGTCAAACAGGACCCCAAGGTTCTTCACACTCCGCGAGGGGGAGATGGTGGTATCCCCCAGAGTGATGGTCAGATCCAGGAGAGGGGAGGATGGAGCAGGGATGTAGATCATCTATGTCTTCGTTGGGTTGAGCTTCAGGTGATGGTTGTCCATCCAGCTCCGGATGTCTTGTAGGCAGGCGGAGATGCGGGCGGAGACCTGGGCATCAGGGGGAAAAGAGAGAAAAAGTAGAGTGTCATCAGCATAAAAGTGATATGATAAACCATGAGCAGAAATGACAGGACCGAGAGACTGGAGATAAAGAGAAAAGAGGAGTGGACCAAGAACTGAGCCTTGGGGGACGCCTGTGGTAAGTGAGCGGGGTGTTGATACTTCACCAGCCCAGGCAACCTGGTTGGAGCGACCGGAGAGGTACGATTTCAACCAGATGAGGGCTGTACCACGGATCCCCAGTGCAAACAGGGAAGAGAGGAGGATGGAGTGGTCGACAGTGTCGAATGCGGCAGAGAGGTCGAGGAGGATCAGGATGGACGAGAGGGAGGCGGCGCGTGCAGTGTGAAGCGCCTCACTGACAGAGACAAGTGCGGTCTCCGTGGAGTGGGCAGCTCTGAATCCCGACTGGTGGGGGTCCAGGAGGTTGTTTTCTGCAAGAAAAGAGGAGAGTTGGTTAGCAGCAGCATGTTCAAGGGTTTTTGACAGGAAGGGGAGGAGGGAGACTGGGCGGAAGTTCTGAATGACTGAGGGATCAAGGGAGGGTTTTTTCAGGAGAGGGGAAATGGTAGCCTGTTTGAATGGAGAGGGAAAGCATCCAGAGCACAAAGAGGAGTTAATAAGGGAGGTGACAAAAGGGAGGATGTTGGGTGTGATAGCCTGGAGGAGGGGAGAGGGGATAGGGTCGAGAGCACATGTGGTAGGACGGTGAGTGAGGAGCAGCTGGGAGACATCAGAGGAGGAGAGGGGGGAGGAAGCAGAGAGGAGATGGGAGGGGGCAGCGGGGGAGGGGGAGAGGGGAGCGAGGGAGGAGAAAAAGCTGCGGATGGACACAATCTTATCCTCGAAGAAGGCTGCAAAGTCCTCTGCTGTGATGGAGGTCGCAGGTGTGACGATACACAACAATGATAAACAGATTAGTTGGGGAGGATATGGAGACGGAATGAAATTCAAAGGAGGAGATAAAAAGGTGAGAGAGAGGAAGAGGAGAAAATTTCCAGGTAGGGCAGATTAACAAACCAGTCCCACCACCTCGCCCGGATGGCCGGGGGGTGTGGGAGAAGGAGAAGGAGGTGGAGAGGGCCGTCGGCGTTGTGTTGTCTGGGGTGATCCACGTCTCTGTCAACGCAAGGAAGTCGAGGGACTGGAGGGAGGCATAGGCACAGATGAACTCAGCCTTCCGGACGGCAGACTGGCAGTTCCAGAGACCAGCGGCAACTGTGAAGTTGCTGGCGGAGGTGGAGGAGGGGTAGATCAGGTTGGCGGGGCGGCGGTGATGAGGGCGGCCTCGGCGGTAGGATCACCTCCTGAGGGAAAGAGAACAGACAGGGATGGGAAGAATGCACATACTCAGCTGGGGGTCAGGAAAGATTAGGACAAAGTGAGAGGGAGCGACGCAATGCGTCGCTAGACGCAGTGCTTAAAAGACTTGCTAATTACTATGCGAAAACAGCTGATCGCCCGCGATTAGAATCGAAACTAAGCTGAATAGGTAATTCGCAGCAACAACAGAAACGCGAACGTAGCCACAAGTATTGTTAGTAAAGAAAACCACTGAAACTTAGCCTGATCTAGGAGTCTGTAGCTCGCTTCTGCAACCGCCGAATGCACTAACTAAGCACACAGACAGACAGCTGGTCTAATATAGTCGCTCGACGCAGTGCTTCAAAGAATATGGGGAAGTTCACTACATGCCCTGTTTTTCAAGAGCTGCATGAATTAAACTCCTCAGCTAAGCCTGATGTGCAAACTGGTCAGTATCCTTGCCCATAGTATTGATCCAGCAGTTTAAAAAAACGATATCTTGACACAGAAAAAATCCTTATCCTTTGTAGCAACCAGTTAAGCCACAGTGACCCAACAGCATTTCAAATAGAGGTTCAGAAAAATCTGTTTTCTGAGGCAAAAAAATTGACATGGTATTGATTCTCTCACATTGTACTGTCAATTAAAATTCGTAGTTCCCTACCGTGGATTTACGCGTAGATTCCTTCATTGACAAATCCTGCGCTTCCTTATATCCACCCTAGTACTGGCGTTGATAGCCAATCACTCAATCATACACTCAAGCTCTTCTGCGTAATTGTAGAGTTACACTTCATGCCCTCTTGAAGTTTCCCTGGTAACAAGGCATTGATTGGCTCGTTTCTTATCCAATTCCCGAGTGTTTAAACATTTTAGAGTAAGTGAAACACATTGATTGGACAAACACAGAGCATACAATCCAATGCGTATCAGCAGGCTCGGTTGTATCCTGTCTCCGTTATGCACATTACGCGGCTAAAATAGACGCGATTTATAGAAAATCGGTTTGCAAAACTGGCCTTGAAGTGTTCAGTTACATTTACAGGATTTATATGAGATAAGGATATGGTCAATTGGAATTATTTCGAATAAAACAGGAACGGAGTGTTGCGGATTACGAAATGAGCCAATAGCGACAACCAGATAAATGCCAAAAGGAGGCTTAATTTCTTTTTTTTTTTTTTTTTTTAAATTTGGCATGTCCAATCCCACCCGAATCTGGAATTCCCAATTAGTGAACTATGTACAAAGCTTGCTCGTATGCGACCCCTTGCTGCCAACTCAGCATAGTGAAGACAGCTCACGGCTCTCCTCCGAAGCACATGTCCGTCAGCCACTGATTCTTATTCACTCATTGGTCGAATCCTCGTAAGTTCCGAACGAGGGCGGAGGATACCCGGACGTGAACAAACCCAGAGTCTTCCTGACGAGCGCCCTTCTGGCCAACAGGAGGTGCTGGAGCAACGAACAAAGCTGATATTCTTAACCCAAATCCGGCAGTCCCTTCCCAATTTGAAACCCTGTAGCACGATCGCCAATTGTGCGCTACTCTGAAAAAGCTGCCGACCCCTGCCGGTGGGTACGCCGGGGCTCGAACCCGCGACGTGATAGTCACAGGAGGCTTAATTTCTGAAGGGGGAAACCCCCCAACAGAGCTGGCAACGGTACAAAGTCCACAATCCAAAAACAGTATCCAGTGGGCTTAATCCATAATCGTAATCAGGGCCCCAATAACAAAGTTCAAGGTCAGACAAAAAGGGTTCGGTACACAGGCGTAGGTTTTGAGGAGAAGCAAACTCATAAGCCAAAGACAGTCCGAATCCAAAACCAGGGCAGCAAAAAAAATAACAAGGTCGGGCAGAAAAAAGGTCAAAAATACACAGATGCAACAATATCCAAAAAGGGCAAACCAGAATCGATAGTCGGGCAATCCAGTCAGAAAGATAATATTGCAATGAGTCGAGGCGAAAAACGTAGCACAAGAAACAAGGAAGTTTAAAGATCTGACATGGAACTGAATGTGAAGACACCTTATATACACATCCGGGGTGAACACATGACAAGGGAGCACAGGTGCGATCAATGAAACAATAATCAGGATTGACACATGAGGGATTATCTAATTCCATGAATCTGGCGAATGCCAAAACGCAGGCAGGGATAACGAGAAATTCCTATGAACGAATAAACAGCTCCGGTTAAGGAGTACTGAAGTGTACAGTCTAAAGAAAAGGGAAAGCCTGAGATATAAGTGGAAACTGCAGTAGAGATAATTAGTGATAGGCAAGGAGGGCGGAGATACAGATTGGGCGAATGCTGAGAGATCGTTGGTCTATTAGTATGTGCAGCTATACAATCCCGAGTGCAAGTTAGTCAGTTAGTAAAAATATACAATGTTACTCTTGGTTAGTAATTAATCGAAAACAATAAACTGTTAGTATGGTTAGTGGATAGTAACAGAGAGAGGAAGGAAGCACACGAGATAATGAGGGAAGATTGAAAACCCAGAAACCAATAAATCACCCGAATGCGTGGCACGTAAGACAAAACCGTGAGCAAAGACCTACACAAGACAAGACTGGGTAAACAAAGTGCAAAGCAGAGCATGGCAGAAATAAACATGATCAGGAATCTAGGGAACTGAGGCAACGGTTATGAATAAAAACGGATATGAAAAATAATAAACAAGAATATCTAAATATCAAAAACACAATACACAATCCTAAGACTAGTCAGACAGGCAGTGGTCACTAAACACAAGAATCCTAAACATGGCAGAGCCAGGTACAGAACTAAAACATCACAAGCAGAAATACGGATCACAACACGGAGGGTTCTTGCTACTGGATACATCGGTCGGTCTCTGGAGGAGGGAATCATGAAAAAGGTCAGGCTGCTACTTTTGTTTTTGTTTTTTTTTTGTTTTGTTTTGGAATGTATACCGTACTCAACAAAGTCGAATGTCGAGTTTTTTCTTCCTGTTTAAAACGCGAACTGCCCGTGCATTTGGGTGGACCCCCTGGTACGTTCATTGCACGTTTCTTTGATATTCCCTGAAAGTGGAGTGTCTGTTCTGTTAAAATAAGGTATATTTCAGAATTCAGATATTACTGAGTTAGTGAGGTGTACTTGTTCCTTACAAGTGTTGAAAAGGGTTCGTGAGCTTAGAAGAGGGGGCTGGCAGCTTCCATTACAGGGTGAATGTTCTGACCGTTTAATTAGCAGTTTATTTAATGCGTGTTTGTGCTGGCTTTGAAGAAAAATGGCCAAAACTGTCAACTTTATTATGGAGAAAAGGCATGTTTTGTGTTTGGAGAGGTTACTGGTGACTGCTGATATTCAACTGCACTGATATTGATAAATTCATAGTAAACTCAACTAGAAAACAACTTGTTCATATAAAATTTCATGCCTTAAAACTTTTTTTTAAATACATGATTTTTTTAATGATTTGACAGCACCTCATTTTGAGACTTTGGGGGGACACTTGGCTAGCTGTATAATTTGGCTAATAGCATGTAGATAATCTAGAATGTAATGTTGAAGATGAGTTCTACTTGTGCTTAAGGAGTTAATGATCCCAGAAATGTAAAGTTTTAAGCCCCAGCAGTTTTTCAATCCTCAGAATTATTTTTTTTTGCAATTTCAATGGTGAATTCTCATGAAGATTTTTTATGTTTGCTGCTCATTTTCTCTACCAGAATCATGAAAATAAACTGAAATACAATGTAATTCTAAATGCTGTAAGTGTCTTTTCTGAATTGAGCCACATTTTTTCTCTTTATGAAGCTTAAATCTTGAATTATACAGCATTAAAGTGGGTAACCCATAAATAGCCAAATTTGGCTTCTGCACAAAGGGGTTAAGTGACATCGACAGTTATATCACATCTGGCATCACATGCTGAAGAAGGATGTGTTATTTCACCCTTTACAAAGCATGACGTTTGCTTATGTATGATTTATGAAGACATTATGTCTCATTTATGAAGGCATTATACATGCTGCATAAAGCCTTTATGAGCAACACTTCAAATACACTCAACAAAAATATAAACGCAACACTTTTGTTTTTGCTCCCATTTGTCATTAGATGGACTCAAAGATCTAAAATTCATTCCAGATACAAAATATTACCATTTCTCTCAAACATTGTTCACAAATCTGTCTAAATGTGTGATAGTGAGCACTTTTGCTTTGCTGAGACAATCCATCCCACCTCACAGGTGTGCCACATCAAGATGTTCATCAGACACCATGATTAGTGCACAGGTGTACCTTATACTGCCCACAATAAAAGGGCACTCTGAAATGTGCAGTTTTGTCTCAAAGCAAAATGCCACAGATGGCGCAAGAATTGAGGGAGCGTGCAATTGGCATGCTGACAGTAGGAATGTCAACCAGATCTGTTGCTCGGGCATTGAATGTTCATTTCTCCACCATAAGCCATCTCCAAAGGCGTTTCAGAGAATATGGCAGTACATCCAACCGGCCTCACAACTGCAGACCACGTGTAACCACACCAGCCCAGGACCTCCACATCCAGCTGCTTCACCTCCATGATCGTCTGAGACCAGCTACTCAGACAGCTGCTGAAACAATTGTTTTGCATTTCTGCACAAACTCTCTGAAACCGTCTCAGGGAAGCTCAACTGCATGCTCGTCGTCCTCATCGGGGTCTTAACCTGACTCCAGATCGTCGCCGTAAGGAGAGGTGTTCTCTTCACGGATGAATCTCAGTTTACATTGTTCAGGGCAGATGGCAGACAGCGTGTGTGGCGTCGTGTGGGTGAGCGCTTTGCTGATGTCATTGTTGTGGATCGAGTGGCCCATGATGGTGGTGGGGTTATGGTATGGGCAGGCATCTGTTATGGACGAAGAACACAGGTGCATTTTATTGATGGCATTTTGAATGCACAAAGATACTGTGATGAGATCCTGAGGCCCATTGTTGTGCCATACATCCATGAACATCACCTCATGTTTCAGCAAAATAATGCACGGCCCCATGTTGCAAGGATCTGTACACAATTCTTGGACGCTGAAAATGTCCCAGTTCCTGCATGGCCAGCATACTCACCGGACATGTCACCCATTGAGCATGTTTGGGATGTGCTTGACCGGCGTATACGACAGCGCGTACCAGTTCCCACGAATATCCAGCAACTTCGCACAGCCATTGAAGAGGAGTGGACCAACATTCCACAGGCCACAATTGACAATCTGATAAACTCTATGCGAAGAAGATGTGTTGCACTGCATGAGGCAAATGGTGGTCACACCAGATACTGACTGGTTCTGAGTCCCCAGACCCCCAATAAAGCAAAAACTGCACATTTCAGGGTGGCCTTTTATTGTGGACAGTCTAAGGTACACCTGTGCACTAATCATGGTGTCTGATGAGCATCTTGATGTGGCACACCTGTGAGGTGGGATGGATTGTCTCAGCAAATCAAAAGTGCTCACTATCACACATTTAGACAGATTTGTGAACAATGTTTGAGAGAAATGGTAATATTGTGTATCCGGAATGAATTTTAGATCTTTGAGTCCATCTCATGACAAATGGGAGCAAAAACAAAAGTGTTGCGTTTATATTTTTGTTGTAAGTGTGACTAGACAAACTCTATGGGCCAGTTTCACAAACACGGCTTAAGCCCAATCTTGTATTGAGACTTTCAATTGAAAATTGAGTTTAGTCCAGGTTTAAGCCCAATCTGTGTCTGCAAAACTGGCCCTATATGTAATAAGCACTCCAAATAAGCCGACTTGACTTTATATAGTCCCAATACTATTAATATACTAACCAAAAAATATCACCAGGCTTTGCTGTGAATCCAGATAAAATAGACTGTCTACAACGCTCAGGACAAACTTGAGGAGGGAGGAGGTCGAGCACTCCGGTAAACCTTACAGTTTAAATTTCAACCTAACTGAATAGACGACTCAAGTGAATGTTGCCCCACTAACTAAATACTGTATCTCAGATCCCAAGTCAAAAATGCAAACAGTAACTATCTAGCTAGCTAGCCACAAATACAACCAAAGGCAACTGAAACAGAGTACAGCTCTGGTTCCCTTTAATTAAAACGGATCGAACAAGTGCCTTTGCCTTAAGTTGTTCACTATGTGAACGAACTAAACATAGTATCTCCCCCTACAAGCTTGTCACTAAAGCACTCAAACAAGCAGCTAAACTTTAATCAGCTGAACAAGGCACCGCAGCCAGAGGAAAATACAATATATAATAGGAAGTATAATATATATATATAATAAATATATAAAATATATATATATATATATATATATATATATATATATTCCTATTATAATATAATATAAATATATAAAATATATTCCTATTATATATAATATAATAGGATGATAAAACAATTTGCAATGTGTCTAATCAGAAGAGCGCCTTGGTAATAATAAAATGCGAAAAAGACAAAATCCCTGGTTTGCGTTCATATTCAAGCTTGGCAATGCGTTTATGCTGTAATGCGGTCAGGAGAAAGAACAAGGACTAAAAACCGAGGTGAACATCAATATTTATTGGCTAGAAGACTGTATGAAAGGCAAGCCACCAAGTATGAAACCAAGCCAGGTTCTTGTTAGATATCCAGGTAATTCGATAATATTCTTGGCATTGAGAACTTGCTGAAGTTAGCAAAATCAGCTGCAGAAAAACCAGGCAACAATAGCTCAGTCCTTGAAAATAACTCTGTTTTACATTGTATATCATACAATTAACTTAGTTAACCAATTCATTAGCGTTTAAATTTATTTTGCTTTACCTTATCTTGCTCCCGGAAGACTGAAACCCCCCAAAAAACCCCTGTCGCCTTTGCTTGACCAGATTAGCGACTTAATTTGGCTGTTTGCTCACCAAGTTGAAACAAGGGGGAAAAAGACAGGGGAAAGATTCTCCCTGCGACAAAGGTTATACCTCAGGAGCAAATAGTCTAACCTCTTTTAATGTTTGAGCTTTATCACACAAATTATTTTAAGAAAAACCCATTTGCACAAGAGATTTTACTCTCCCAGATATACCCTGGTGGGACGAATCAGCAAACACTGGACACATGCTGTGTGACTTGGCTGACAGCTTTTCCCTTACCCAGATCATTGACCAACCTACTCATACTAAGGGAAATGTACTGGATTTAGGTTTCACCAATATCCCCAAACGCTGCTCCGAGCCCAATATAACATTTGGTCAGTTTGACAGTGATCATGCTGTGATCGAGTTTAATTTCCACATTCGTGTCAACAGACTCCGCATATGCACTAGAAACGTGAACATTTTCAAAAGAGCTGACTTTATCGGGCTACGATCTCACATGGGAAAAGTGTCATTTCAGTCTGCTCTTCTCCATCCTGATCTTAATGTTCATCTGTCAGTAAACTTCTTCCCATCGCTGTAATCAAGGATGTAAATTCTCCTGCCTGGGTTGACAGTGAAGTGTGTCACCTGAGTAACAAAGTACAGTCCACACGGAAACGAGCTAAAAAAACGTAATACTGCAGTTTTGTGGGCGAAATTTCGTAAATGGAGGAATAAATTAAAAAATGTATGTACTTTCAAATAGAATCAGTATTTGGATGTTCTCAGTGATTCTCTTGCCAAAACACCAAAGCGTTTCTGGGGATTCTATAAGAGTAAAACAAAAACTAAGTGTCCCCAGCCTTGTTGCTTAGGGTGAGAAAACTGCTTCTGATCCCAGCACAAAGGCTAGCCTATTTAATGAGTACTTTCAATCCCTTTTCACCCCCAGCCCTCACTGTGTACCTTTCCCGACATTACTGTTTCTAAACATGCTAATTTGGGTAATGTAACAATTACTGTCCATGACGTTGAATCGGTTTTAACCAACCTTGATACAAACAAAGCGTGCGGATCAGACAAGTTACCTGCTTGGATTCTAAAAGAATGTGCTCATGAATTAGCACTATCACTTTGTTGTATGTTTAATGAATCTCTTCAAATTGGAGAGCTGCTTCTTGAATGGCTAAGAGCGAATGTTATTCCAGTGCACAAAAAATCGGATAAAGGAAACGTGAGAAATTTTCGACCAATATCGTTATTGTGTATATGCAGTAAGGTGCTAGAAAGGTGTATACTAAATCTGGTTTATCCTCACATTGTGCCTGTTTTGCAATACCTACAACACGGTTTTGTAAATGGGCGGTCGACAACAACGCAGTTAATTCAGGTTTTAGGCAAAGTCTGTAAAATCCCGGATCAGTCTGGACAAATTGAAATTCTATATTTAGATTTCTCATCTGCATTTGACTCTGTATCTAATGACTTACTCCTGCATAAACTTTAGGCTTACGGATTCCATGGCAATGTCTTAGGTAATTGCAGACAAAGAATTGTTGTCGATGGTGCCCTATCCTCCCGGTCTCCTGTCACATCAGGAGGTCCACAAGGATGAATTTTAGGTCCTTTAATGTTTCTGCTGTACATCAATGACATGCAAGACTGCGTAAGTCCTGAGACACAGGTTGCTTTGTTGGCGGATGATCCAAAATGCATAAGAGAAATTCAAAGTGTGCTAGACTGTTTACAATTGCAGTGTGACGTTGAAAACATCTTACATTGGAGCCGCAAATGGGACATGATACCCAACTTTGCCGAATGTAAACTTTTGAGAGTCACTAGGAAGCGATCCCCCGTTCTTCACCAGTACATAATGAATGGTAATATAATAGAAAAAGTTGAATGCATACGCGTTCTCTGAGTTGTGGTATCGTCAAACTTATCATGGGACGCACATGTAAATATATTGGTCAGCAAAGCAAACAGTACGCTTGGACTAATTCAAAGAACTTGTGGTCACACATGTTCAATTCAAACGAAACGAAAACTGTATACTTCACTCATAAGACCACTTTTGGAATACTCCACCCAATCTTGGGCTGTATCATCAAAAAAATCTCTCATTCACACTGACGGTGTACAGAGGAGAGTGACCAAGTATATTCTTGGTTACAGTGATTGTGAGGAAAGCGATTATAAAGCCCGTCTAATGAAGCTCAATCTATTACCTCTTGGCTATAGGCATGACATAATGGATTGTGTACTTTTGTTCAAATGTCTGAGGGGTGAATATGACATTGCCTATCAGCACTTTGTCTCATTTCAAACAGATGCTACATTTTTTATGAAAATTCCTAAATTTAAGACAGAAATTTTTCCCATATTCAAATTTAATGGAATATTTTACCTGGGGATCGCCACTCATCTCTATCAACCTTCCGACAACACAGCTGGTTTTAAATCCAAGTTATTTAATTACTATTCAGGAAAGTATTACGATAATTTTCTCCCAGTAACTCTTGTTCATGGGTTGGCTAGTGTAATTGTACACGCTGCCGTATAATTTAGTTCAGTTCTTGGCCAGTTTTTACTCGGTACTCACTAATGTACTTGTTCAGCTCTAACTGCCTTTATGTTTTTGCAACTTTCTGTATACGCCTCTGCTTTTAAGTGTCTTTATGTTTCTGCAATTTTCAGTATACTTTTTGGAGGATCACTCACCTGTGTGATCTCCTCCTGACTGTCGTTGTCAAAGTTTAATAAATAAATAAATAAATCTTAAGCTTCAATCCCTGCATGCCTTTCTCCGTCTCAACTCAAGCTGAATGATCACCAATGAACAGCGCGACAGCACAGCCAAGAGGTCTAATTGACGGGTTCTGTGCAGTAAGTTGATAAATGCCAATCTAATGTTTTTTTATGAAAGAGGGGGCTTAAAAGATTATATATTTTAATTGTATTTCCCCATTGATAAATTAACAACACAACATTGGTACATGGTGAAAGTGTAGGCCTCCTTTGGTCAAACCGACCATGGGTTTTAGCATCCTTAAAGTATATAAAAACAGTGATAAAAAGTAGAAAGCCAAAATAAAAAGAAAAAAATGTAGAGCTAGGTGGTGATGCTGCTGGAGCATCGTCTTTTGTGGCTGTGGAGCCCTATTCGGGAAAGGCATTTTCTGCCACACATGTCACACTGATAAGTGTTTGTGATGGTTGTGCCCTCTTGCTGGGCTGCAGAGCGTACAGAGCTCATGCGGTGCCTTTCAGCGGCAAGCTCATGCCGTCTAGCCTCTAAAGCCATGATGTGTTCATGCACGGTGGCTCTTCATTTGGCCTGGTCGTCAGCCAGCTGCTCCCAGGAGTCAATGTCAATCTTCATACCCACTTAGTCTCTTTGGACCACGTCTTTGAAGTGCAGATGAGGACGGCCGATTAGGCGCTTGGCCTGAGCAAGCAGGATGTCTTTTGGGATGCGGCCGACACCCATTCTAGGAATGTGGCCTAGCCAACGCAGTCTGTGCTGTCTCAGGAAAGAGAACATGCTAGGGAGACCAGCACGAGATGGTATATCAGCGTTTGTGACATGATCTTGCCAGGCGATACCCAGAATCTTACGGAGGCTTCTCAGGTGGAATATCGTTGAACCTCTTCTCTTGCCGCGAGTAAGTAGGCCAGGACTCGCTCCCATTCAGGAAAGTGCTGATCACACAGGCTTTATAGACGGCCGTCTTGGTTTTAGTGGTCAGCTTCGAGTTGTTCCATAGTCTAGAAGTGAGACAGCCAAATGTTGTGGCTGTTTTCCCCAACTTCGGCATCAAGGGAGAGGTTGTCCATCACAGTAGACCCAAGATAGTTGAAGCGGTGGACAACTTCCAGCTTTGTGTTGTCAATACAGATGGAGGGAGGACATGGTGTGCCTTGGCAGAGAATGTTGGTTTTAACATAACATGACATGAATGGCAAGAACAGGCCTTTCAGCCCATCTACGCTCACCAGTTTCTTTATACTGTTGTGAATATATCCCTTCAGATACTCAATGATTCAATGGTATCTAGCTTTAAGTCAAGCATGCTCTTGAAAACTCCCAAGGTCGCTGCCTCAACAATATGGTCAGGCAAGCTATTCTACATTGAAATTACTCTTTGGGTGAAGAAATATTTCTGAATATCAGTGCTAAATTTACCTTTGTCAACTTCCATTTGTGACCCTGAGTTCCACTAACATCACTTGATCGAAGGAATTCTCTATAATTCACTTTCTTAATCCCTTTAATATATTTAAACACCTCAATCAGATCACCCCTTAGTCTCCTTTTCCTCAGACTAAAGAGATTAAGGATCTTCAGGCTCTTCTCATTACTTTCATCTTTTATACCTGGAATTAGCTTAGTGGCTCTTCTTTGAATTTTTTCTAGAGCCTCTATATCTTTCTTGAAGTATGGTCCCCAGAACTCTACACAATACTCCAGATGTGGTCTAACAAATGTGTTGTAAAAAATAAGCATCACCTCTTTTGATGTGCACTCAATACTTTTGGCAATGTATCCCAGCATGCGATTGGCTTTTTTAACTGCTACGGTACAATGGCTAGAACCTGTGAGGGTTTAGTCAACAATCACTCTCAGATCTTTTTCGTGTGGAGCACATTCCAGTTTTAAACCTCCCATGAAGTAATCCCGTCTAATGTAAACTGCAGTTTCGTGAGCATTTCAAGTTCAATGTAGCCTACTGAGCAATAACACCGCGGAAACTTAAACTGCCCGTCATTCTGCCGAATAGTTTTACTAAACTAGTTAATTGTCTGATTGCTCATCAAGCAAAGGGGAGGTATCTGCTTCACCAAACTAATCTCCGACTGCACGTCACTGCGTCAAACTGAGTCCATGGGCAATTTGCATGTTCTTGAAGAGCGCGACAATATAAACGCATAACTAGTTTGTTTGAGGTATTGTCTGAATAATTATCCACTAAATATTAAACATTCATTTTCAAAGTTGTTTTCTGACAGATTCTTTGCTCAATTCCGCGCAAATACTGAGACTACAACAGTACAGTACTTATTTTCTTTACCCATACGTTAAACTGGCAATTTGACTGCAAAGTTGTTGTCAATTGGCGTAGCCTAATGGTTAAAATGCCGCATTGCAAGGGAGAGTCTGAAGGTTTGATTCCTGGTCAAGGTAAACTTTTTTTGGGAAATAATCACAGTTTCCTTCTCTGAACTTTCTCTTTCTCTTTTGTGTTTGTCCTGTATATGTAACATGTCATGCTGCTATCTTGGCCAGGTCTCCCTTGAAAAAGAGATCGTTGATCTCAATGGGACTACCTGGTAAAATATGGGTTAAATAAAAAAATAAAATAAATAGAGCCTCTATATATTTGTTAAAGTATGGTCCACAGAACTGTACACAAAACTCCAGATGTGGTCTGACGAATGTGTTGTACAAAAGAAGAATCACCTCCTTAGCTTTGTATTCAATACTTTTGGCAATGTATCCCAGCATCCGATTGGCTTTTTTAACTACTATGGCACATTGGCTAGAGCCTGTGAGGGTTTGGCCAATAATCACTCCCAGACCTTTCTCGTGAGGAGCACATTCCAGTTTTAAACCTCCCAACAAGTAATCCCGTCTAATGTTTTTATTACCTACAACTTTACATTTCGCTACATTAAATTTCATTTGCCACATTTCTGATAATTCTGGATTCTATCCAAATCATCCTGAATCACTTCAGTGGACTCTAAACTATTTTCCAAACCTCCCAATTTAGTATCATCTGCAAAATTAACTAATCTACTCTCAATATTCCATTCAAAGTCATCAATGTAGATGAGTAATAGCAGGGGTCCCAACACTGATCCCTGGGGGACGCCACTCCTCACCATACCTAGCTCAGATGAGATACCACTGACCACACTTTTTATGTTCTGTCCTGTAATCAGTTTTGAATCCAGTTAGGAATACCTCCTGTACCTCCAATGGAGCTCATTTTAATAATTAGTCTCTTATGCGGTACTGTATCAAATGCTTTCTGGAAATCTAAATATATGTCATAAGCCCTGCTCTTGTCATAAGTCTTGGTGGCCTCTTCAAAAAATTCCAGAAGGTTTGTCAGGCATGATCTTCCCTTACAGAAACCATGTTAGCTATCGCTCAAGATATTGTTACGTTCAAGAATAAGTCCAGCTCATCTTTTATGATAGACTCCAGTATTTTGCACCCAATGCAAGTTAAACTGACTGGTCTGTAATTCCCTGGCTCAGTAGGGTCCCCTTTCTTATAAATTGGTATTATATTGCCCTGTTACCAATCATTTGGTATTTCTCCAGTTTCTAAAGACTAAAGGTTTCTAAAGTTTTCTTCAGGTTGATGGAGCTAAATTTGGCATAGCTAAATTCCTTACTGGCTAGGGAAAAGCGATCCAACAGAGCCTGAAGGTGTTGTGCTGAATGAGCCACAACAGCAGCATCATCTGCAAAGCGCAAGTTTCTGATGAGAACCCATCATCATCTTAGCCCTCAGCCAGGCAAGGTTAAAAATTTGACTATCTGAACGAGTATGGAGGAGAATGCCCTCCGAGACATGTCCAAAGGTATACTTCAGCATCAGGGAGAAGAATATACTGAAGAGTGTTGGGGCCAAGACGCATCCCTGTTTCACATTGCTGGTGATATTAAAAGGTAGGAGTAGAGCCTTTGAACTGGACAGTTTCCTTGGCGTCACTATGAAAGGATTTAGTGAGACTCAAGACAGTCTGGGGCAGCCAATCTTGTGCAGCAGTTTGAAAAGCCCGTCCCCGCTGACCTGGTCAAAAGCCTTGGTTAGGTCTATGAAGGCGATGAACAGAGGGATTTGCTGTCCTCTGCATTTCTCCTGGAGCTGATGCACTGAGAACACCATGTCAATGTTGGAGCGTTCGGCATGGAAGCTGCATTGTGATTCAGGGTACACACGCTCAGCCAGCTTCCGCAGCCTGGCGAGGACTTAGGTGATGACTTTTCCAATGACGCTCAGCAGAGATGTACCCCGGTAGTCATTGGAATCGTTCCTGTCTCCTTTGTTCTCACACAGTGCAATGATGTTCGCTTCTGTCATATCTTGGAGCACACAGCCCTCTTGCTAACATTTGGTGAACATATGGTGCAATGGGGCAGCAGGGGTCGAAAGACAGTGCTTCAGCAGATCAGGGGAATGCCGTCATTTCCTTGGGCTTTGCCTGGCTTCAGTCGTTTGATGGCATGTCTCAGCTCGTCCATAGTTAGTTTGGCATCAAGATTTTCCAGTAGAGGAAGGCTTACAGTGGCATCTAGAGCCGAAGGTGTTACAACATTCTGCCTGGAGTAAAACTCTGAAAAGTGCTCCACCCACATCTCCATTTGCTGAGCCTTGTCTGTAAGGAGAATGGCAGACTTGGCTTTGAGAGGATCAGACTTGCTTGATGTAGGTCCGAGTGCCTTTTTTATACCTTTATACATACCACATGCATTCCCAGTGTCTGCAGCTTGCTAGATGCTGTTGCTTAGCTCGACCCAATACTCGTTTGTGCAGTGTCTAGCTGTTCATTGTGCTAGGCTTCTAGCTGTGCGCAAGGCAAGAAGGTTATTCCTGGTGGGTAATTGCTTGTATCAAATCAAGGCAGATTGCCTCTATGATGGGAATCATCTGTGTGGCCTCTGCCTCAAACCAGTCAGGAGACCTCCTTTTCTGCTTTTCGAAGGTGTCTACAGTAGCACGATGAATGCTGTCCCTCAGGGTGTTCCATGCATCTGTAGCAGAGGCGGCAGGTGCTTTGTACTCGTTCTGGAAGGTTTTTGAGAGCCTTTGCTGGTCTTCTGGGAGCAACATCAGGGAGATGTTGATGTGTGCCTTTCCTGTTGATTTGGTGTTATAAAACTTCTTTGGCTGAAGCTTCGGCCTGCAACAGATCAATGCATGATCAGTGTCGCAGTCGGCGCTGTGGTAGGCACGGGTATTGATAACGTTTTTCATGGCTTCGCCTGAACAAGATCGAGCTGATGCCAATGCTTAGAGCGAGGATATCTCCAAGAGTCTTTGTGTTGTGATTTGCTCATGAAGAAGAAGTTTGTGATGCACAGTTTGCTCAAGCTATGGCCAAATTCATTCATTTTACCAACGCTGAAGTGATCAAGGCACATTGGCTACAACTCATGCTCGGCTCCAATACGAGCGTTGAAGTCACCCAAAAGTATCACTTAGTGGCTGTCTGGGATGTCATTGTTGATGACTGCGGTCTTTCTCAAGTCCCTGATATTGGTGTTGTCAACGTTGAATCCAGGGAATAATGTCCAGCAGCCCAGTTTAAGAGCTGGTCTTCTGAGTTTCTTGTGGTTTCAAGGTGTGCGGTTTACAATATGGCATCTGGATGGTTAGTCCTGATCCCCAAGCACCCAGTGAGAATAACAGACCGCAGCGGGACAACACCTTTCTGGCTTGGGGCTGTCCAGCTTGCGGCGAGCGGTAGCTGTCTAATGAAGTTAGATAAGCTCTCCCACCGACGGAAGCAGCCCCTGGCGCCACACACTCAGCCGAGTGAGTGATGGCTTATCACCGGTAACTGCTGCTTACCGTGTTTTGTCTAAGCTGTAACGGGACAGCAAAGCTGGAGTGTCCTCTCCAGTGGAAGGGTGGTAGCGTGACGGATTCTAGTTGGGGCAGAGGTCCATGGAATGCAAGTTGTAGCCCAGTCATCATGCCTCTCCTCTCCACACAGCAAAAGAGGCCAGGAGGAATGACAGAGCCATTACATACTGGTTTCTGCTATGTCGCAGGAGTTGCCAGCATAGCGACAAGATTTGCCACCAGGCTGCCTACGGGACTCCAACTCCTGATTATCTATCTGGCTTTAGTCCCTTAGCCTTAGACTATACAAAGCCACCCAGAAGGCAGTGGGACTATTTTAGCCATAGCTGGCGCCGTAGGCAGGTGCTACCACTCCCACGTCCCCAGAACTCCCCAGACACTCCCCAGAACTCCAGTCTTCCCAGCCTAGAGATTCACTATCGGATTCAGTTTATTGTCAGGCCCAGGACACTTGATGAAAGTATATTTTCTGTAATACCATAAAACACTAGCTTGGCATTTATTAAGTTATTGCGTGGAACTCTAAAATTATGATTAGATTTGAGACTCTTGATTTAATCTTGGGGTTATGGTATCGATTAGGTAAATAAAATACTTCATAGGTCACAGTTTCCCTGGCTTATACACACTGCCATGAGGAGACAACTCACGTGGCTCCAAAGCAAGGCGATGAGAACAGGCATTAGTTGCACATTCCACAGGACTTTTTAGCGTTCACATTTTTGAATATTTTGCAGTTCATCCTGAAGAGCATTTGTGAGGTCAGGCATTGATGTTGGATTAGAAGGCCTGACTCGCAATATCTGTTGTAGTTCACCCCAAGGGTGTTAGATGGGATCGAGGTCAGGGCTCTGTGCAGGTCAAGTTCTTCAACACCAAACTGACCAATGGACATGGCATTTTGTGCACTTAGGCACAGTCAAGCTGGAACAGAAAAGGGCCTCCCCCAAAATGTTCCCAAAAAGTTGGGAGCCTAGAATTTTCCAAATCGTCTTACAATACTGAAGCCTTAAGATTTATTTTCACTGGGGCCTGGCTCATCCTCTGAAAAGCAACTCCATACCATCATCTCTCTTCCACCAAACGTAATGGTTGGCCTACAACAGTCAAGCAGGTGATGTTTAGCAGATGCCAGGAGAAACCGATCTATCAGATTGCCATACAGAGCAGCATGATTTGTCACTCCACAGGATGTTTCCACTGCTCCAGAGTCCAGTGGTGACTTGTTTTACACGACTTCATCTGACGCTTGATGATAGGCTTGCATGCAGCTCTTCAGCCATGGAAACCCATTCCATGAAGCTCCTAATGCAGTTTTTGTACTAATGTTTGGAACTCCTTAGTTATTGAGTCAACTGCGTGCTTGCAATTTAACGCACCATGTGCCTCAGCAGTCGGTGATGCCAGATCTGTGACTTTACTTGCTTTGTTACTTTGTGGATGAGTTGCTGTTGATGCTAAACGCCTCCACTTTTCAGTAGTATCATTTAGTTTTCCATGGAATATCTAGCAGGGAATAAATTACACTAACTGACTTAATTGCTTTGGTGGCTTCCTCTGACAGTACCACGCTTGAATTCAGCAGGCCCTTTAGAACAACCCATTCTGTCACAAATTTTTGTGAATACAGACTGCATGGCTAGGTGCTTGATTTTATACACCTGTATCTGTGGGGATGCCCCAGTGGCACATGGGTGTAAGCGCGCGCACCAAAAAAGGTTGAGTTCCTCCCGCAGTGGCCCGGGTTTGATTCCGGCTTGGGCCTGTTTGCTGCATGCCATTCCCATTCTTGTCTCATATTTCCTGTCTCGCTCCGGTGAATAGTCTAATTAAGGGAAAACCCCCAAAAAAGGATCTTAAAAGAATTGGCTTTGACAACTGCGAGAAAAAATATATAAAATAAGGCGAACAGGAACTCTTGAGTACAAAGCTGCGAATAAGAAACTGACTTCAGCCTCGCTCGGTACTATAGAGATAATTAGATAATCTTCATTGTCTGCCCCATCAGTGACAGAAATGTTCTTTTAACAAGGCTCAGAAATACACATTTCACAAAAACTACAAGCATTTTGGAAGAACTGTTAAAACACCCATATAAAAATAAAATAAATTAATTAAAGTACATACATGTCAACAGGTCATTGTGCTATGTCTGTGTCTGTTTGTTTAGGATAGTTATTGCGGATGGAATAAATGATTTTTTGTAGAGGTTTTTGCGGGCCAGTGGGACTCTACTCATTTAATTTTCACAGATTGAACTAAATTCATCAGCGATGTCAGTGTTAATATAAAAGCACATTCAACAGTTGGTTATTACTATTTAGATGATCGTTGGTGCTTTGGTGCTGTGATTCATACTCGTATCCATGCATAACTTCCCTCGAATAATTTTCATTTAAAATTCACTACCAATAATTGTGTTACATATATATGTGTGATTGCTATGACTAAACAGCATGATAAAAAACTTTCAATGTCTTCTATCATAATTATATAAACACTGAGCTTGCTAAAAACGGCGGGGTTTAATCTTACTGCACAGACTATTGCAGCCTGATGATTCTGACACTGAATTTTATTACTTTTGTCGCTGCTCAGTTACACTAACTAATATTGCTATCATCTGACCACCATTCTCAATGCATAAGCATATTTTGCCATGTGTATTAGCAAGATTGAACTCATCATTCGTATGACGATGTATGATCGTATCGTACAAGGCAGGAAAATGTAGTGTACATCCTGAGGACAATGATGGATATATTTGAATATGTGTGTATATAGGGATGTGTAAAATGAATGTGGAGCACTGACAATTGTGATGATGAGAACTGTAATGATATATTTGAGTGCTGTATTAGCCGTTTTGTTTGTAATGTTGAAAAGGTGGGTTTATTTGAATGTGTGTATTAGAGCACTTTCTGAAAGCACATTCTGTTCTTCTGTCCCTCCCTCACGACCAGTTACCGCTGGGTGCGTTTCGAGGTATGTCGCCCAGGTGATGGGCGACTCCCGAACACACTTTCGGAGGATGACGCCTCTATCAACTTTGAGGCGTTCCAGCGGCAGCATGGATACGAGGACGCTGTGGTGGAGCAGAAGGTGGGGGTTGCAGGTGCGCAGATGGGACATAAAAAATATTGTGCGTGACACCATAGCCAAATCAGCCACGTGGTAACATGTGAAGTGGAAATGGAAACAATAAGGACGTGTGCATGATATTACTGATGGAATGTCTGTGTTAGTCAGGTGCAGTATGAAAAACTGCTGAAGCATATCGAAAGGGAGGCAACCGTGGGCTTTGTTTGTTATTTTGTTACTAGGATGACACCATTATTAAGTTCCTTCAGCAGTGAAGTCAACAGTATGGAAGGGTCTATTTAACAGCAATGGCAGTGAACTATAAATCAGCTGTTTTCCAACATTTATGCTCAACAAACCATCTGGAAACTTGAAGATAAAGAGGAGTTAAATCTCAATCTGCGTTGAATATCTAAAGCTGCGGCACACCAATAATGAGAATACGGGCAAATGCTTGGATAAAAATCGAGGAGACGCATTATCCCTTTATGCTGATCCATTCGTAGCTGGGGGAGATTAAGAAATTGTGGTGCTGGAAATAATGGACTTTATAGTCTACCTCTTAGCGTGTGATCACGTATCTCTTTTGAACTAGTGCCTCAAGATTTTGCAACGTGTTTTTACAAAATCCAAAACGAGTGAAGTTGACACGTTATGTAAAGCGTAGATAAAAACAGCATACAATGATTAGCAAGTCCTTTTCAACTTATATTCAATTGAATACACTGCAAAGACAAGATGTTTAATGTTCAAACTGAGAAACTTTTTTTTTTTTTTGCAAATAATCATTCACTTAGAATTTAAAGGCAGCAACACATTGCAAAAAAGTTGGCACAGGGGCCTTTTTACCACTGTGTTACATCGCCTTTCCTTTTAACGACACTTTAACGTTTGGGAACTGAGAAGACCAATTTTTGAAGCTTTTCAGGTGGATCTCTTTCCCATTCTTGCTTGACGTACAGCTTAAGTTGTTCAACAGTCCGGGGTCTCCGTTGTCGTATTTTACGCTTCATAATGCGCCACACATTTTTAATGCGAGACAGATCTGGACTACAGGCAGGCAAGTCTAGTACCCGCACTCTTTTACTACGGAGCCATGCTGTTGCAACACGTGCAGAATGTGTCTTGGCATTGTCTTGCTGAAATAAGCAGGAGCGTCCATGAAAAAGACGTTGCTTGGATGGCAACATATGTTGCTCCAAAACCTTTATGTACCTTTCAGCATTAATGGTGCCTTCACATATGTGTAAGTTGCCCATGCCTTGGGCACTAATACACCCCCATACCATCACAGATGCTGGCTTTTGAACTTTGCGCCTATAACAGTCTGGATGGCTCTTTTCCTCTTTAGTCCAGAGGACACGACGTCCACAGTTTCCAAAAACAATTTGAAATTTGGACTCGTCAGACCACAGAACACTTTTCCACTTTGCATCAGTCCATCCTAGATGAGCTTGGGCCCAGCAAAGCCGGCGGCGTTTCTGGGTGCTGTTGATAAATGGCTTTCGCTTTGCATTGTAGTTTTAACTTCCTCTTGCAGATGTAGCGACGAGCTGTAGTTACTGACAGTGGTTTTCTGAAGTGTTCCTGAGCCCATGTGGTGATGTCCTTTACACACTGATTTCCGTCTTTGAAGCGGTACCGCCTGAGGGATCGAAGGTCACGGTCATTCAGTATTGGTTTTCGGCTTTGTCGCTTACGTGCAGTGATTTCTCCAGATTCTCTGAACCTTTTGACGACATTACGAACCGTAGATGATGAAATCCCTAAATTTCTTGCAATAGCTCGTTGAGGAATGTTGTTTTCAAACTGTTCGACAATCAGCTCACGCATTTGTTCACTAAGTGGTGACCCTCACCCCATCCTTGTTTGTGAATGACTGAGCATTTCAGGGAAGCTGCTTTTATACCCAATCATGGCACCCACCTGTTCCCAATTAGCCCGTTCACCTGTGGGATGTTCCAAATAAGTGTTTGATGGCCATTTCTCAACTCTCTCAGTCTTTTTTGCCACTTGTGCCAACTTTTTTGAAACATGTTGTAGGCATCAAATTCCAAATGAGCTAATGTTTGCCAAAAATTATAAAGTTTACCTGTTCGAACATTAAGTAACTTGTCTTTGCAGTGTATTCAATTGAATATGGGTTGAAAAGGATTTGCAAATCATTGTATTCCGTTTTTATTTACAATTTACAAAACATGCCAACTTCACTGGTTTTGGTATTTTAATCTGTTTAAGTTTAGGGGAGTGTCAGGGTCAACCAGATGAGCCCAGAAACAAATAGGAAGCCTTGTTAGTTTGACCAGTATGAGTCCTCACAGATCAGAGAAACACCACAGTAAGATGGAGAAAGACTAGTGATTTCCAATGTGTTGGGGTTTTAATGGCTCTAGATGGTTCTTGATTTTACCTTTGATTCTTTGTTTTAAGATTTAGACTAGCATAAAGCCTTCATACATATATATATATATATATATATATATATATATATATATACACACACACACAACCCCAATTCCGAAATAGTTGGAACAAAGTGTAAATTGAGAATAAAATCAAAATGCAATTTCAGATCGCATGAGCCAATATGTTATTTTCAATCGAACATTGAAAAAAAAAAAGGCTGAAAAAGCAATAAATTTATATGGCAATCAGCTGAAAGAACATTTGGAAGTAATAAAGTTAACTGGCATCAGGTGTGTAACATGATTGGCTACAAAAGGGATGTCTAAGAGAGGCTGAGTCTCTCAAAAGTTAAGATGGCCAGCGGCTCTCCAACCTGTGATGGCTTGCGTAAAAAAAATTGTGGAATACTTTAGAAACAATGTTCCTCAACATCAAATTGCAAAGGCTTTGAAGGTCTCATCATCGAGAGTGCATTAAAGATTCAGAGAAACTGGAAAAATCTCTTTGCGTAAGGGAGAAGGCCGGAGACTGGATGCCCGTGGTCTTCGGGCCACTGCATCACTCACCGGTATGATTCTGTCATTGACATTACTAAATGGGCCCAGGAATACTTCAAGAATCCACAATCCGCAGTGCCATCCACAGATGCCTCCTAAAACTCTATCATGCAAAAAGGAAGCCATTGTTGAGCATGATCCAGAAGCTCCGCCGTGTTCTGTGGGCCAAGGCTCAAAATGGACTGTAGCAAACTGGCAAAGTGTCCTGTGGTCAGAAGAGTCCAAATTCGACATTCTTGTTGGACATCATGGGCGTTGTGTCCTCCGGGCGAAAGAGGGGAAAGACCACCCCTCCTGTTATCAGCGTTCAGTTCAAAAGCCAGCATCTCTGACGGTATGGGGACGCATTAGTGAATATGGTATGGGACACTTGCATGTTTTAAAAAGCACCATCAATGCTGAAAGGTTTGTTAAAGTTTTAGAGCAACATATGCTCCCCTCCAGACAAAATTTATTCCAGGAAAGGCCTTGTACATTTCAGCAGGACAATGCAAAACCACATACTGCAACTGTAAAACAGCATGGCTTCGTAGTAGAAGAGTCCGTGTGCTGAACTGGCCCGCCTGCAGTCCTGATCTTTCACCTATTGAAAACATTTGGCGCATTATTAAACAAAAATTCCGTCAAAGGAGACCCAAAACTCTCCAGCAGCTGGAAGCCTGTATTAAACTAAAGAGTGGGATCAAATCCCAATGGCTAAACACAATAAACTTGTCTCCTCAATCCCCACTCTGTGTTAAAAAGAAGAAACGATGCTACACCATGGTAAACAGGCCCCTGTCTCATTAACTGAGCTCATTATGTGGATAAAATTGTGAAATTTCTGAGTTTCAACATTTGCTATGTTATCTCTGTTCTATTGTGAATAAAATACTGGCTGGTGTGATTTGAAAGTCATTACGTTTTGATTTCATTCACAATTTACATTTGTCCCAACTACTTCAGAATTTGGATTGTAGATAGATAGATAGATCGATCCCCAAAGGGAATATCAAATGTCCAGTGGCTCATGGAAAAGCAATCATACTTAAAATCATACAAAATAGTATTAAGACTAGATCTAAAAGAATGCGTGTATAAATGGAATTATCATATCATCAAACCAAATTTAAAATGGCATAAGTACAAACATCAATTTTAATGAAGTTGGGACGTGGTGTAAGACGTGAATAAAAACGGAATACAATGATTTGCATATCCTTTTCGACCTATATCCAATTGAGTACATTACAAAGAAAAGATATTTAATTTTCAAACTGTTAAACGTTATTGTTTTTTCCGAAATAGTCACTCATTTTGAATTTGATCCCAGCAACATATTCCTAAAAAGCTAGGACAGGGGCACCAAAAGACAGGGAAAGTTGAGGAATGCTCAAGAAACACCTGTTTGGAACATGCCACAGGTTAACTGGTTAGTTGGAAACGGGTGGATTTCAGAGAATCCAGAGAAATCTTTACATGTAAGTGGCAAGGCCGAAAACCAACATTGAATGCCCGTGACCATCGGTCCCTCAGGCAGCACAGCATTCAAAACGACATCATTCTGTAAAGGATATTAACACGTGGGCTCCGGAATGCTTCAGAAAACCATTGTCAGTTAATGTTCATCACTACATCTACCAGTTCAAGTTAAAACTCAAGTTAAAACTCTGCCATGCGAAGCGAAAGCCATATATATATACAACATCGGAAATGCCGCTGGCTTCTCCGGGCCCGAGCTCATCTGAGATGGACTGATGCAAGAAGTGAAAAAGTGTGCCGTGACCTGATAAGTCCTCATTTCAAATTGTTTTTGGAAATCACAGACGTTGTATCCTGCAGGCTGAAGAGGAAAAGAACCATCCAGATTGTTATCAGCGAAAAGTTCAAAAGCCATCATCTGTGATGGTATGGGGATGTGGTATGGGGATGTGCCCATGGCATGGGTAACTTTCACATATGTGAAGGCATCATTAATGCTGAAAGGTACATACAGGTTTTAGAGCAACATGCAAAGACATGCTGCCAACCAAGCAAAGTCTTTTTTTGGGGCATCCCTGCTTATTTCATTCAGCAAGACAATGCCAAGCCACATTCTGCTTATGTTACAACAGCATGGCTTTGAAGTGAAAGAGTGCGAGTAATAGACTGGCCTGCCTGCAGTCCAGACCTGTCTCCCATTGAAAATGTGAGGCACCTTATGTAGCACAAAATACGTCACTGGAGACCCCGGACTACTGAGAAACTGAAGTCGTACATCAAGCAAGAATAGAAAAGAGTTCCACCTACAAAGCTTCTGCAATTTAGGTCCTCCTTTCCAATGCTTATTGAGTGTTGTTAAAAGGAAAGGTGATGTAACACAGTGGTAAACATGCCCCTGTCCCAGCTTTTTTGAAGCGTGTTGCAGGCATAAAATTCAAAATTAGTGAATATTTTCAAAAAAGTTTGTACATCTAATAATTGCTGGAATGCTCGAAAAATTTGAACTTTTATAATTGTTGGACACGGAATGATTTAGGATCTCTGTCTGACAGTTGCTGAACTTATCATGAATGCTCTAAGTCCCGCACTGTCGACTTATTTATATTGAGTAGTGCTTAAACAGAAACATTGGTTGAAATTTTCGGTACTTCTCTTGAAGAACTGAGCCATCTTATCAAAACATTCACGTTTAATAGCCTATCTGAAAGATTTAGTGGATTTGAAGAAATTAAAAACAATAATGGAATGTCGAACATGGAGTTATATTGAAAACATCTGACTGTCGGACACGGAATTGTATTGAAACCATCCCACTGTCGAGTATGGAGTTATAATAAAACCCTGTCCAACTTTCGGAAATGCAGACACTGAATGCAACGTAAAATGTAACTTTTTTTTGCTCCATCACCGACTCCGCGTGGGCCAGATCTTGGATAAAAATACCTTGGGATAACTGATATACTTTGTTTTTAAAAAGCCACACATGTCTACTAACCATTACAAAAGAGATAAACAACATACAAGATTATACATTAAGCTGGTAACCATTCTACTTTAAACATGTGGAAAAATGACTCGTTCGTCGTTTGCTTTTCACCCGGTAATACAATACGAAAATCAGATTTGAGGCCATAGGAGCTGGTGTGAATGAATTTTCTTATAATTATTCATTTAGGGTTGCTACATATACCCTGTAACTTTGTTTGGATGGTAGCAAGTATAGAAATTGGCAATATTTTGAGCTATGTATAGGTAAATGTCAGTGAAACACAAGTGATCAGGCCAGTATTGAAAAATAGTTTTTTCATGCTGGCACAGGCTCAGGTCTATGTATGTAAAAAATATTTCTTTGAACATAACCCTTATAGGGACCCTCTTGGCTGGATGTAATATGAACAGTGGGACTACCTTTTTAGTATGCTAGTTGATGGTCTAAAAGTTTTGTCACTCGTGTTTCAACGAGTTGAAATTCCCATTAAAAGATGAAAAAGATAAAAAGAAATGTGGGTAATGACATGGCTAAACCACATGGAAATGTAAGATATGACCCCCCCACTAAGTTTAAATAAATGAGTTTATGGTGGTCTAGCACTATTTGGCTTGACAATATATGCTTTGGAATGGGGTAAAAATGGCCCAAAAATGCCAATTTTGGGCAATTTTTCAACTTTGGGGTTCAATAACTTGTGAAATTATGGGTCAACATATGCAAATTTGCCCTTTTTTGATGCCCTCAATGTTTTCTTTCAAATGCGACTAGAAACAGGAAGAATGGTGCTTTTTTTTCTATAGTACACAGAAGTCAAAAAGACCCTAAAATAGGACCAAACATCATTTCTTGGATCCACCCCTATATATATATATATATATATACACACACACACACACACACACACACACACACAGTTGCAATCAATTATTCAACCCTCATTGCACATTGGGTTTACTGGTAAAATTTACAAAGTTTCAGCCGTTTGTGATAAACAGATTAAACAAGAACATTTTAAATAGCTCCACACAACTAAAGCTACAAGTGGTTTCTCCAATTTTAGCACCAATTGCCATTTTGAATGACTACTGCAGTCTCAAAATTATTCAGCCCCCCAAGTAGAATCCGTCATTAGAGCAAATCAGATGTTATCTCAAGCGCACCTAATCAAGAGCTTAATTAGTTGCATCAAGTTTGCTTGAGATAAAACACATCAAATACTTGCACCCGTTAAGGGTTTGTTGACAGTGACATTTGATTGTATATTAGACATATGGCTGTTAAGAGAATTGTCCAGAAAGCTAATAGAGGAGATCATTGCATGGCACAAACAAGATAAAGGATACAAAAAGGTAGCACCGGCACTGAATGTTCATAGAAATACAGCTCGAAGCTGAGTTCGCAAGTTCAGAGTTAAAGGAAGAGTGGCTACAGTACCAGGATGTGGCAGCAAGAGGAAGCTATCAATGGCTGTCACCAGATCAAAAACCCTTGAGTGGTCAAAAACCCTTGAGTGACTGCAGGAGACCCGCAGCAAGACTTGGAGGCAGGTGGCACTGAATTGCCTTACAATTCAGAGCTGAAATCATTTCAATACTTTTGCCTGATATACTTTAACACAACCATGGTGTTAAAAGCATGTAAATAATAATACCTCACCCATAGTGTGCATTCGAAATAACATACTTTTTCGATTGTTTGAAAAAGTACCTTTATTCAATCTACCAAAACCTCAGGATGGCAGTTAATGACAGTCTTGAGATTTTTACAATATATTCCTATATATACAAAGATTATTTGTTGCTAATTTCACTTTTAGAATCAAACTGGTTCTATTTAAATGCAACAAACATTTGCCAATTTTAAGAAAAAACACATGTATAAAATACACAAAAAAATAATAATAATGTTGTATAAGGCTGCACGATAAACGGAATTGCGAAAGTCGCAAGCCAAATAAAAGTAACTGCCACTATGAGGCAGGCAGACGTGCTTGCTCATTACCTTTTCTTTTACACATACCTAATGCGGTCATTTGAAATGCTTCCTTGAAGAAGACTGTGATTTGTCCGCTAATTACCAGTGAGGTTGGACAGTCTTCATCGCCTTGGCATAATTAGCTTACCTTAAATCAAATCCCATGTACTTTGTCTAACCTGCAGTCAAGCCATTTAATCAGCCAACTGACTGATCATAACCAAAATGTGACCAATTAAGATTAAGAAGAGATAATGAGAAGCAGACAGACCTAACCAGGCTGCCCTGTTTGATTAAATCTCAATAATCTGAATAAATAGCAAACCACAGAATTCCACCTCGTAGAATTTTTACATATCAATAAAAAGTTTAATTAAAAATAAACCAGTTTAAGATGACCTTGGTTTTTAAGCGTTTCAAAATATACGCAAAGTGAAAAAATTTTGTGAAGCATATTGAATGTGAAAGTGAGAGAAATTATTTTCGCACTGCACACAATAGACAAATACAACGAGGACTTGGAAAACACATTCAGGCAAACACAAATTAGGAGCAGTTTTTAATTTCATAATTGAACAAGATTTGAAATAAAGTAATTAACCCCTTAAGCAGGCACGGTGCTACACCGGGGATAGAGGGTGCTATTGCCCTGTCAAAAATCTACATAGCCCCAGTTGAGTCCCCTCAAGTATTTTAAAAATTTAATAAAGGTACATGTAAAGGGTAATTACTCGCCATTCTGTTCCTGGTCTGATTCCTGGCTGCGTGCTCGTGTCGTGCAGTTTGTGTGTGTGTGTGTGTGTGTGTGTGTGGTGGGGGGGGGGAAAGAGAAAGAAGAAGACCTAGTGTCCCTCTCCCAAGTGCGTGACATGCTGGAACAACAAAGGCGTTTTTTCACAGAACTGCTGGAGCAACAAGAATGCAACTTTAAGAGCTGTTTGCAAATCATGGTCGACGCATCAAACAAACGGATTGATGGACTCTCCAGAGCACTTGGTGATCTGAGAGAGAGTATCCATTTCACCCAGAAAGATGTGGATGTCTTGTTGGAAAGGGAAAAAGTAAGTAAAATCTGAGACCTCTTTAATGAAAGAGAGTCTCTCTTCTCTGACTGGAAAGACTGACTACCTAGAGGGTCAATTACATAGAAACAATATTATCATTGATGGTATCCCAGAAATGCCTAATGAAAACTGCTTGGTGTCTGAGGAGAAGGTACAGAAATTAATTTCAGAAAAGTTGCACCTGTACCCCCGTGCCATTGAAATGGAACGTGTACTTCAGATAGGGAAGCCGGTAACAAGTGGAGATGGACCGAGACCGATTGTGGTCATACTTCTCAAATACAAAGACAAACTTGCCATAATGGAGAAGGCGAAAATACTAAAGGGATCCAACATATTAATTAACGAGGATTACATCGATGCAGTGAGGGTTAAACGCAAGGAACTTTTGCCTGCCATGAAGGCTGCTCGCGTCCGTGATGACATCACTTACCTGCGGTACGACAGGTCTGTTATCTATCCTCCTGCACACAAGCAGTCCACAAAGAGTGGACATTCATTAAAACTGATTCTGATTCTGTCTCCCACAATATTCTTTCACAGTTCGTGTCTAATAGTATATTATGCCTTCACTGAACTGTCATAAATGTCAGATACGTTCAAAGAGTTCAAATGTTGTTTGTGGGTTATGCAGACGTTTATTTCATCAAAAATGTTACCATAAATATGACCAATGTAAACAACTGGTCGCAATGGACTTGTAATGATTGCAGTATGTTGTTTCCTTATCATGATGTCGATGACAGTGAATGTATTGACCTGCTATCTGGTGATTAATGTCATGGTCAGTTTGATCGCTTAGTTTTTAATCCTATGGATATTTATGATGAGAATCACTTGCGAAACAACGGCTTCTTTGATGCAGATTCAAAGTTCTTAAGTCAAGCAATAACCGGGTCTGTAAATTGTAATTATTGCCACGAGAATCAGTTTAATTCATTTGGTAGTGCCATTCCATCAGAATCAAGTATTTTTTTCTTCTTTTCATCTCAATATACGATCTCCCCAAAGATTTTGAGAAATCAAATCTTTTTATGCCAGTTTAAACCATAAATTTTCTATTATTGCAATTTCGGAAACGTGGCTGCCCAAAGATTTGGAATGCCTCTATAGCCTGAACAATTACAATGCTGTTTACTTTCATAGAGAGGAAAGAGTGGGAGGAGGCGTATCTCTTTATTTACAAAAAATATTCAATTTAACAGAAGAGAGGGACTTATGATTCAATCAGAACATATAGAGTCCGTTTTTGTGGAACTACCTTCCTGTCCCTATTTCAGTGAAAAAAATGTTATCATTGGTTGTATTTATCATCCTCCTAATACTGATATTGATACTGAATCTCTTGCAGTGACACTGGATCGGATAACAAAGGAGCTTAAATTATGTTTTCTTCTAGGGGATTATAACATAAATTTATTCAATAATGAGAATCATGCACAAACAGGAACTTTTTTACATACTATGTATACGAATTGTCTATATCCTCTAATTCGTAAGCGGACCAGGGTAACTAATACATCTGCTACTTTAATAGACAACATTTTTACATACTCTTTAGGTCATGTGATTCAGAGTGGTGTCCTTTATGCAGATATATCTGATAATTTTCCAATATTTCAGTTTACTTCAGATGGCACTCCTAAACAGATGCTTGATGTTTATAAATGCAGAGTTTTTAAAAGAAGTATGGATCGTTTTAAAATTTTGATTGGAAAAATGTTTTTAAGGAATCAAGAGGGAGGTTGAAACAGCATATGAAATTTTTATGGATACATTCAACTCCATCTTTCTTCAATGTTTTCCTTTGGTCAAAAGTAAGAACAGGTTAGACACTGATCATAGCAAACCTTGGTTTACTATTGGTCTGAAAAAATCTTCAATTAAGAAAAATAAATTATATAAAAAATTCTAAAAAAATATAATCCATGTCTCTTAAACCATAAATTTAAATTTAAATTTAAATCCCATAAATTATAAGAATTATTAAAACAAGTTTACCCATTTACTTCGAATTGCTAAAAATAATTATTTTACTCAGAAATTTAAAGAATCCGCAAATAATATTAAATCCACCTGGATGGTCATCAATCAACTTCTTAATGAAAAAAAGTTAACCTCTGTACTTCCATCACATTTTGTGAGTGATGGTAAAATTGTAAACGATCCATATGATATATCTTGTGGTTTTAATGATTTCTTTGTTAATGTAGGTGCAGCACTTTCAAGTAAAATCAAAGAGACTGATTTAAGTCCTCTTGATTACTTGTATGGTCACTTTCCAGCTGTTGTACAGTTTGAACCTCCGGATATTTCAGAGGTATTGGATATAATAGCTGATCTCCAAAATTCTGCAGCAGGTTATGACGAAATTAGTGCGTCTCTGATTAAAGAGATTAGCTCTTATATTGTAAAAGCTTTAACGTACATCTGTGCCAAGTCCATGGAAAATGGTGTTGTTCCCAAAAGTATGAAAATTGCTAAAGTTATTCCTCTTTTTAAATCTGGGGATCCTGGTAGCTTTACGAACTATCGCCCAATATCAATTTTGCCTTTTTTCTCAAAGGTCTTGGATAAGTTGGTCTATAAACGTATTTTGGAACATTTAGAGAAGCAGGATATCCTTTATGAACATCAATATGGCTTTAGAAAGTAGTATTCTTTCATGGCTTTATTACAGCTTGTTGATCATGTATATACTGCCATGGATAAAAATGTGCCGGGGATTCATTTAGATCTATCCAAGGCCTTTGACACAGTGAACCATCATATTCTTTAAACAAAATTGAAGCACTACGGTTTCCATGAACAAATTTTGAAGTGGTTGCAGAGCTATGTCAATGACCGAGAACAGTATACAATAGTTAATGGAATGATATCTAGTACAGCTAAAATATTGTGTGGAGAACCACAGAGATCCATTCTGGGACCTTTGTTATTTATTATTTATATTAATGATTTACCAGCGGCTTGTTCTCAGTTGCTTCCCATACTTTTCGCTGATGACACCAACCTAATCACTAGAGATACAAAGTTTCATTCCCTCATATCTGAGGCCAACAAAGGAATTAAACAAATTGCAAAATGGTCCCAAATGAATAAACTCTCTCTAAATGTAAAAAAAATCTAACTTTATTATCTTTGCAAATAAAAATAAAAAATACTGTAAAGAGGACAGCAAAATTCTTATTGCTGGTACAATGTAATCACAGGCTGCCTCGGTAAAGTTTTTGGGAGTTTTAATTGATGAGAAGCTTAATTGAAAAGGACACATCAATTTTGTCTGCAGTAAAGTCTCTAAATCACTTGGTGTTATTAGAAAACTTTGTGGCCAGGTAAATCAGAACTGTCTGCTTACATTATATTACAGTTTGATTTATCTACACTTAACTTATTGCAATATTGTCTGGGCTAGTACAATCCCAAAACCAGTGAAGTTGGCACGTTGTGTAAATCGTCAATAAGAACAGAATACAATGATTTGCAAATCCTTTTCAACCTATATTCAATTGAATACACTGCAAAGACAAGTTACTAAATGTTCGAACAGGTAACTTTTGTAATTTTTTGCAAATATTAGCTCATTTGGAATTTGATGCCTGCAACATGTTTCAACAAAGCTGGCACAAGTGGCAAAAAAGACTGAGAGAGTTGAGGAATGCTCATCAAACACTTATTTGGAACATCTCACAGGTGAACGGGCTAATTGGGAACAGATGGGTGCCATGATTGGGTATAAAAGCAGCTTCCCTGAAATGCTCAGTCATTCACAAACAAGGATGGGGCGAGGGTCACCACTTAGTGAACAAATGCGTGAGCTGATTGTCGAACAGTTTAAAAACAACATTCCTCAACTAGCTATTGCAAGAAATTTAGGGATTTCATCATCTACAGTCCGTAATATCGTCAAAAGGTTCAGAGAATCTGGAGAAATCACTGCACGTAAGCGACAAGGGCGAAAACCAACATTGAATGCCCGTGACCTTCAATCCCTCGGGCGGTACTGCATCAAAAACCGACATCAGTGTGTAAAGGACATCACCACATGGGCTCAGGAACACTTCAGAAAACCACTGTCAGTAACTACAGTTTGTCGCTACATCTGCAAGTGCAAGTTAAAACTCTACAATGCAAAGCGAAAACCATTTATCAACAGCACCCATAAACGCTGCAGGCTTCACTTGGCCCAGGCTCATCTAAGATGGACTGATGCAAAATGGAAAAGTGTTCGATGGTCTGACGAGTCCACATTTCAAATTGTTTTTGGAAACTGTGGACGTTGGGTCCTCCGGACCAAAGAGGAAAAGAACCATCCGGACTGTTATAGGCGCAAAGTTCAAAAGCCAGCATCTGTGATGGTATGGGGTTGTATTAGTGCCCAAGGCATGGGCAACTTACACATATGTGAAGGCACCATTAATGCTGAAAGGTACATACAGGATTTGGAGCAACATATGTTGCCATCCAAGCAACGTCTTTTTCATGGACGCCCCTGCTTATTTCTGCAAGACAATGCCAAGACACATTCTGCACGTGTTACAACAGCATGGCTCCGTAGTAAAAGAGTGCAGGTACTAGACTGGCCTGCCTGTAGTTCAGACCTGTCTCCCGTTGAAAATGTGTGGCGCATTATGAAGCGTAAAATACGACAACGGAGACCCCGGACTGTTGAACAACTTAAACAGTACATCAAGCAAAAATGGGAAAGAGTTCCACCTGAAAACCTTCAAAAATTGGTCTCCTCAGTTCCCAAACGTTTACTGAGTGTCGTTAAAAGGAAAGGCGATGTAACACAGTGGTAAAAAGGCCCCTGTGCCAACTTTTTTGCAATGTGTTGCTGCCTTTAAATTCTAAGTTGATGATTATTTGCAAAAAAAAAATAAAGTTTCTCAGTTTGAACATTAAACATCTTGTCTTTGCAGTGTATTCAATTGAATATAAGTTGATTTGCAAATCATTGTATTCTGTTTTTATCCACGATTTACATAACGTGCCAACTTCACTGGTTTTGGGTTTTGTGCATACGTTTCCTATCTTCGCAGTATTTACTTACTTCAAAAAAAATTTGTTAGAACTGCTTCTATCTCAAAAAGTATAGTTCCTGCTGGTCCATTATTCAAACAGCTCAAGTTGCTTACTGTCTACCAGATTAATACCTATCAAGTATGTATTTTTATATACAAGTATTTTCATATTCTAAATGCCATTCCTAGACCTTTCAATAACTTTTTTATAAAAAATTCTCAAATTCATATCTACAATACAAGATGGGCTACAAGCCTTCACCATCCCCTTTACCACACTAATCATGGACAGTTTTCCCTCAGATACAAAGGCACGAAACTCTGGGACATGTATTTTAAGAGTTTACAACCCACATCACTTAATTCATTCAGAGAAGATTTAAGAGTTGTGCTGATTGACCAGGGCACCATATAGTTTATAAACATTGCATCTTACATATGCATAGGTGCACAAACACGCATACATTTACATACACACCCCCAATCTACTCCTGTTTAGTATTTTTTCTTCGTATTTTTTTTTTTCTTTTGAATTTTTTGGGTTTGGTACACTGTCTATTGTGAACATAGTTTTGTGTAAGTATGAAGGTTATTATATTCAGTATGTTTGGTGTTATTGTATGTTAACGCTTGACATGTTAAATATTGTTTCATTTTTTCTTTTTTATTTATATATGTAAATTTATATATAGGGTGAGGCCTCGTAAAAGCCCTTTGGGTTTCTTGCCTCCTCCTTGCACTTCACTTATTTTACTACATTGTCAGTACTTCTTATACTGAATTTTAAATCGTGCTGAATAAAATCAGATCAAATCAAATCAATGATTTCTTCTTAACCACAATGTGGCCAATAATGATTTTGATTGGTCATTTGGCTGAATAAATGGCTCTACTGCAGGTTGGGCAAAGTCCATGGGAATTGATTTTAGGCAAACTACCAGTAATTATGCCAAGGCGATGCAGGCTGTCCAACCTTGCTGGTAAATAGTTGACTTCAAAACACAGTTATCTTCCCGAAAGCATTTCAAATGATCGCATGAGGTTTATGTCATTGAAAAGGTAATAAGCAAGCTCGTCTGTCTACCTCATAGTGGGAGTTCCTTTTATTGCGCTTGCAATCATCGCGATTCCATTTATCGTGCAGCCCTAATGTTGTAACATTCGTACATTAGCATTAAATTTATAGATTTTTTTTTTTACTTGTAGTCTGTGTTTCAGTTAGCATTCGAAATACATTCAGAGCATGAGAGACATGTTACTGTCACAGTACAGAGAGGGAAAATTGAGACCTGCTCCCACAAAATGAGAGGAAAGTTGCAAAAATATTTTTTGAGTTTTTGATATTTTCTGAAAGGTTAAAATTTCAGCTTTAATTTGATTTGACGTGGCTTGCCATTTGGATTCTCCTTCAAATGCAATCAGAATGTTTTGAATGCTTTTGGAATGCTGTAAGAATATTTATAATGCAGTCAGTGCGCAGTTAGAATACACTTTGAGTGCCGTTCGATATTTCTCCACTTCGAATGCACCTGGAAAGTTTTGAACATGAGCAAAACATTCGAGCCAGCCACAAGAATGGCCCCAAATATTTGGAATGCACTCAGAATGCCATTCTCCAAAAATACTATCAAGCCACCCAAATCCTTTTGTACGCTTAAATCATTCACCTGCCACCCGCTCGAAAGTATTGTGTGCTTGCTTCCTCCTACACCATTTAAAGGCCCAGTCACACAGCAAAAAACGCATGAATTACGCATGAATTACGCACAGATTTTCGTTTCTGCGCGGAGTGTACGTCGTATGCGTAATTCGTAGGTGGAACGAACGTGGACTGTCAGTGATTGTAAGTGGATGTGCGTCGAAGGCGGTTTGTGCGTGATTTTGAGTTTTGAACGGTTCAAAATTTTTCCGACGCACAACTGTGCGTTGGTGTGCGTAATTCATGAGTCAGCATGCGTAGTTTATGCGTCGAGTATGCGTAACTATGCGCGGGACACTCGTCGGCCGTCAGTGCTTATGCGTCAGAACTGGTTTGAATCCGCGCACGTCCACGTCCGTCCACTGATGCCCCACGTTCATATCACGCATGAAACGCGCATGTATCACGTTCATTCCACTGACATTCACTGACAATACGTGAAGTGTTCGTGTTTGGACGTGCTCCATCGGTGATTCATGCGTCGGGCGTGCGTCGAATGTTCGTGGAATACTGCACCGTGTTTGCTATTATGCGTCGACGTGCGCGATATGTCAGTGATTGTAAGTGATACATGCGCGATTCATGCGTGATTCGTCCGAGATTTCTACCTCCGACACCCCGAAAAATTGGTCAATTTCTCAACGCACAAGCACGCACAAACCCAATCTGTGCGTGATTTGTGAGTGATTCGTGCGTGATCGGCTGTGTGACTGGGCCTTAAGCTAGTGTTTCTGTTCAAACTCTGAAGAATTCAGATTGTTCTGAATTATGTTGCATCCATACAGATTTTTGATTTTCTTTTTAGTTTTTGAGATATCTCATTTTAAATGTCATTTTTTGGGGGTATTATTGAATCAAACCATTTTTGTGTTGATAAAGTAGATTCATCTATTTTCTGCAATTTTTTAATTCAGTCATACTTTTAGCTGGGAGGGTCAATCCATGTCAAAAAACCCAAAAAATGGGATTCTACACCTCACTCGATTTTCTTCAAAATTGGTATGCAAGTTGGCTATGGCCCCAAATGCCCAGGTCTCAAATTTCAATGCAATTGGGCCTTTCAGTGCAAAGTAACAGCCTTTTTTTCAATATTTTGCGAGAAATGGCCGTGACCGCCAAAATTTAAATGGCCATATCTCCAAAACTACTCGACCGATTTTGACACACAAGGTATTGTTGGAAAGGGAATCATGCAAGCATTCCAATCTGCCATTTTTAAACTAATTCTGGTAACTCTGGGTGTGATGAATAATTGACCTATATTTGACCTCAAAATTGACCTTGAGGGTCGCGTAACCTTGAATTTTTTTTTACACCAAATTGTACAGCATATCAAAAACTTGGAAAGATATTTCTTTTTTTTCCAGCAATGTCCAATTAATTCTGGTATACACTTGCTGAAATGCAGGTCTACAAAATGTACTGCGTACATATTTATCCGTACAGTTGAGTTTTGTTAAATGTAGTCTTGTTCCATGTATGGTCCAGTAATGTTTTTTACCCTGATAGCTTGCTCACTTTCTAGTAAAGATCTAATTCAAATTCCACTATCGAAGTTGCTCCTGGAAGTGTAGTTCCATTTGGTTCAATTTATTCAGAATCAATTTTCCAAACTGGGCAGACTTATGAAATTTTCATCAAGTCACTGCGGCTGAGAATATATTGCCTTGAAGAGGATGATGTAAGAGATGGGGTGACAATAACACACAGAATATCCACCTCAGGTAGCCAACAAATGTCATTCCGTGATGGCCAGTGTTTTGGTTGATTTGTCTCCTAATACAAACAAACTGTAAAAAAGATTTTTAGAAGAAAGGCATCCTAAATAAAATGAAGATATACATGTACTTACATTTTTGATGCTGTCCATTGCTTACAAATACTAAAAATTGAAATTGAGAGTTGAAGTTCCTTTGTATAACTTCTTGAGCACGCTGTGATGACTAATTATAGGATACCACCATTTCCTAGTTCAGGGAGTCCCAGTGCATCGCTCAATTCTCAGAAAATGAATTTGACACATGAATTTTAATTTTGAATTACTCCATAACTAAAAATACACATCCCCACAGGTGTCTGGTTAGTAATGTTAATTCATGTTCAAACAGGAAAAAAATAGTCAAACCCAACTTTGGAAGTAAATATCAGAGATGCTAAGGCTTACGCCTAAGGCATGAGTCTCTCCTCTTAGTGGCATTCAAGTTCCTGTGCTGTAGACAGCATTTATTAAATCAACGCACACTGAAGAAATTCAGTCATGGAATTTAAGTCACTGTGCATCAAGTTAATCAGTTGTAAGTGCATTATGGTGGATTTCGCCTCAAAGGAAACGGAAATCGATTATGACTCGGGAATTCTCAGGCTTATCTTTACCGAGGGATGAAAAGCAATGGAATTGCAAAAAAAAATGTTTCAAATGGTCTTATTTCATTAAAACTATTTAAACGATAATGAAACACATGCATTGTTTCCAATCCCTGAGTAAAGAGAAGCACGGGAGGTCCGGAGTCATACTCGCGTTCCATGTTACTGGTGATGAAGTGCACCTTTACGCAAGTGAAATGGAAACTTCAATGCACAAGGATTTTAATTCTCCATGAGAATCTCATTAAGCATTCAGTGAATAATTGCGGACTACGGTGAATAAGTCTCAAAAATGCATAAGACCTACGCCGAATGCGTGATACTCGGCATCTCTGTAATATCTCGAAAAACCAAAATAGTGCCAGACTAAATACCTCAAACTTTTTCTCATCTTTAATGTCTGAAAGGGAAGCAGGTAAGATGAATTTGGCACTGGTCAGGTTTAAAAATTAAAATAGGCCTGAATTAGGGAAAAATATTTTTTCCTGCTGTACACAGATTTCTTGTCATTGCACATATAACCAACATGAGCACCAGGTGGCACTTTCACATTTAAAAAATTGGGGTATCCCAATAACAGATACAATCGTAACTTCTTTGGCACAATGAAGCAGTTATCCACAATATTCCTTCAAAAATGGGCGTTCTTCCTCAAAAATGCTCAATTTGGCGCCTGAATTTTCCACTTTTTGGTGGCTCTGTAACCATACCGATAAAAATTGTGAGGTCAAACTCCGAGATTTCCCGTTACACATGTATGGGCACCATTCTGCCAAATTTTATGCAATTCTGAGATGTCAACTCCACTGCCCGCGCCACTCTCTCAGAATATGGCTCTGAATAGTTAAAGGTGATATAGAATCAAAAACCATTTTTAGCTTTTCTATGTTGAATAACGGTTATCCACCCGCATTATCAACATACGAAAAGAGCTAGACATTCTGAACATCTCCATTTCATAGAAATTCCTCTTTTAAAAATGACCACCAGAAAACGGGCCAATCTGAGCGACGGATATATATGACATCACATGTATCTCACTACCCCCCACTCTCATTCTGTTTCCTCCCCTTCAAAATAATTTGCATTCACCCGCTCTCCCGCCCCCTACTGAAAGTAAATTGCAGCAGTGTCCGCGAAGTTCAAGGGGAAATGGCGAGTTGCATACCGAAGTGTGCTCTTCCAGGCTGTGGAAGCAGTGTGCAAATGTTCCATAACCTTCCATCCAAAACAAATGCACAAGGTGCGTGGCTGCAGTTCAATTTTAATTGGATTCCCACTACATTCAACCACAGACTGTTACTTTGCTCAGCCCATTTCACCTCTGACAGTTTTACTAACCTGACACAATTTCAAGCCAGCTTCTGGCAGTGTTTGGTGCTACGTAGTGGAGCAGTTCCAACTTTGCGTCTACATCAACAAACAGTACAAACTGTAAGTATCACATTGATGTTAGATTGTTTTTGAAATGTTAAAAATAGAATATATTCGTTTTTCTTGTCTAGCCAACGTTGTATGACGTGATTATCACTCAACAACAGCTTTGAAATGAGATCTGAAATAAATCCGTCAATACTGTTGTTGCCAATGATCCTGCCATGCTCACATTAAGACGATGGGAAGTCGGCATCTGCACATTTAGTTTGTGAAGATGTTTAGTTCGCACCAAAACATGAAAGTACCTGAGAAGCCAAGTCTCACGCATTTGGCGTGGGCCTAGCGCATTTTTTAGGATTATTCGCCGTAGTCCGCGATTATTCTGTGAACACTTATTGCTGAGATTCGCACACGGAATTAAAATCCTTGTGCATTGAAGTTTCAGATTCACATGAGCAAATTTCACAGCAAGTAACATGGAAAGCGAGTATGACTTAAGCCCTTTCTGCAGATGTAGACGCTCGCGTCTATAGACCTGTAAATTTAAGCACGTAGTTACAGTACTTGACCACACGATGTCACCCCCGGATCAGCTATTGAATTTTCCCAAGCAGGCAGAGCTGTAACGCGATTTAGAATATGGAGAACTTCACTCCAATCCCTGTTTTTCAGGACTTGCATGAATTAAACACCTCAGCTACGCCTGATGTGCAAACTGGTCAATATCCTTGCCCATAGTATCGATCCAGTAGTTTCAAAAACTTATCACTTGCGACAGAAAAAAACTTTGTACTCTGTAGCAACCATTTTAGCTACAGTGAGCCAACAGTATTCCAATTTGTGGTTAAAAAAATACGTTTTGTGAAGCAAAAAATCTGACATTGTATTGATTCTCACACATTCTACTATCAATTACAGTCATCACACACAAAATATGCGTAGTTCCCTCCCATAAATTAACGCGAAGATTCCTCCATTGACAAATATAGCACTCCCTTCTATCCACCCAAGTACTGGTGTCGATAGCCAGTCACTCAATTATATACTCAGATTCATCTGCGTAACTCTACAGTTATAGTTCACGCCCTCGTGATGCTTCTCCGGTAACGATGTATTGATAGACTCGTTTATTATCCAATTCCCAAGTGTTTAAACTTTCCTCAATAACTGAAATACATTTATCGGACAATAAGAATAGGATACAAAGCTAAGCGTAAAAGTAAGGTCGGTTGTGTTCTTCGAATGTTGGCCACGGTTGCGCAGCTGAAAATGATGCGATATCAAAGAAACAAAGACACTCGAAACCGGCCTGAAATGTTAAGTTTCATTTACAAGATAAATGTTGTTTGGACGCGGTCAATGGGAATTATTCCGAATGAAACAGTACTGGAGGGTTCCTTCTACTCGATAAATCTGTCTCTGGAGGAGGGCATCAATGACGAAAACATGTTATACTTCTACTCTGTTTGCATTTTGCTCAAAATGGCTTTTTGCTGTAGAATTCATACCGCGTTTAAAGACATTGAATGCCGAGGTTTTCGTTTCTCCAAATGCATGCAGCTTACGCACGTCGGTAGATCGCTCGGTACGTTCATTACACCATTCTGTTGAGTATGGAAACATATGTCGTTAGATTTTTCCTGAAAGTGAAATTTCTGTTCTGTTAAAATAAGGTATGTTTCAGAATTCAGATAATACTGAGGTAGTGAGTTTTTACCCTTATACGGTGTAAGGTTATGAGCTCGGATGTGAGAGTGGTTAGCTTATCATTGCAGCGCGAATGTTATAGCTGTTTAATTAGCACTTTATTTAATGCTTGGGGGACTTTGAAGAAAAATGAACAATATTGTTAACTTTATTATGGAGAAAAGGCATGTTGTTGTGTTTGGAGAGGTTACTGGTGACCAATGATGTTCAACTGCACTGATATTGATAAATTCATGCTAAACTCAACCAGAAAATCATTAGTTCATGCTGAATTTCATGCCCCAAAAGTTAATTTGTGTTAAATATATGATTAATGTATGATTTGACAGTGAACCATTTTGATGGATCTCAGACTTTGGGGAGACACCTGGATAGCTGTCTAATTTGGCTCATAGCAAGCGGGTAATTTACAAAACCTAAAACCAGTGAAGTTGGCACGTTGTGTAAATCGTAAAAAAAAAACAGAATACAATGATTTGAAAATCCTTTTCAACCTATATTTAATTGAATACACTGCAAAGACAAGTTACTTAATGTTCGAACAGGTAAACTTTGTAATTTTTTGCAAATATTAGCTCATTTGGAATTTGATGCCTGCAACATGTTTCAGAAAAGCTGGCACAACTGCCAAAAAACACTGAGAGAGTTGAGGAATGCCCATCAAACACTTATTTGGAACATCCCACAGGTGAACGGGCTAATTGGGATCAGGTGGGTGCCATGATTGGGTATAAAAGCAACTTCCCTGAAATGCTCAGTCATTCACAAACAAGGATGGGGCGAGGGTCACCACTTAGTGAACACATGCGTGAGCTGAACAGTTTAAAAACAACATTCCTCAACGAGGTATTGCAAGAAATTTAGGAATTTCATCATCTACGGTCTGTAATATCGTCAAAAGGTTCAGAGAATCTGGAGAAATCGCTGCACGTAAGCGACAAGGCCAAAATCCAACATTGAATGCCATGACCTTCGATCCCTCAGACGCTACCGCATCAAAAACCGACATCAGTGTGTAAAGGACATCACCACATGGGCTCAGGAACACTTCAGAAAACCACTGTCAGTAACTACAGTTCGTCGCTACATCTGCAAGTGCAAGTTAAAACTCTACAATGCAAAGCGAAAGCCATTTATCAACAGCACCCAGAAACGCCGCCGGCTTCACTGGGCCCAAGCTCATCAAAGATGGACTGGTCATCAAAGCTCATCAAAAGCCAGCATCTGTGATGGTATGGGGGTGTATTAGTGCCCAAGGCATGGGCAACTTACATAATGTGAAGGCACCATTAATGCTGAAAGGTACATACAGGTTTTGGAGCAACATATGTTGCCATCCAAGCAACGTCTTTTTCATGGACGCCCCTGCTTATTTCGGCAAGACAATGCCAAGCCACATTCTGCACGTGTTACAACAGCATGGCTCCGTAGTAAAAGAGTGCGGGTACTAGACTGGCCTGTCTGTAGTCCAGACCTGTTTCCCGTTGAAAATGTGTGGCGCATTATGAAGCGTAAAATACGACAACGGAGACCCCGGACTGTTGAACAACTTAAGCTGTACATCAACCAAAAATGGGAAAGAGTTCCACCTGAAAACCTTCGAAAATTGGTATCCTCAGTTCCCAAACGTTTACTGAGTGTCGTTAAAAGGAAAGGCGATGTAACACAGTGGTAAAAAGGCCCCTGTGCCAACTTTTTTGCAATGTGTTGCTCCCTTTAAATTCTAAGTTAATGATTATTTGCAAAAAAAATTAGGTTTCTCAGTTTGAACATTAAACATCTTGTCTTTGCAGTGTATTCAATTGAATATATGTTGAAAAGGATTTGCAAATCATTGTATTCTGTTTTTATCTACGATTTACATTACGTGCCAACTTCACTGGTTTTGGGTTTTGTAGAATGTAATGTTCAAGATGAATTGCACTTGTGGTCAAGAAGTTTATGATTCCAGAAATGTATTGTTTTAAGCCCCAGCAGTTTTTCAATTATCATATTACTTTTTTTTGCTAATTCAAAGCTGAATTTTCATGAAGATTTTTTGTGTTTGCAGCCCCTTATCTCCACCAAAATCATAAAAATAAGCTGAAATTCGATGGGAGTCTACAAAACCCAAAACCAGTGAAGTTGGCACGTTGTGTAAATCGTAAATAAAAACAGAATAAAATGATTTGCAAATACTTTTCAACCTATATTCAATTGAATACACTGCAAAGACAAGTTACTTAATGTTCGAATAGGTAAACTTTGTAATCTTTTGCAAATATTAGCTCATTTGGAATTTGATGCCTGTTACATGTGTCATAAAAGCTGGCACAAGTGGCAAAAAAGACTAAGAGAGTTGAGAAATGCTCATCAAACACTTATTTGGAACATCCCACAGGTGAACGGGCTAATTGGGAACAGGTGGGTGCCATGATTGGGTATGAAAGCAGCTTCCCTGAAATGCTCAGTCATTCACAAACAAGGATGGGGCGAGGGTCACCACTTAGTGAACAAATGCGTGAGCTGATTGTCGAACAGTTTAAAAACAACATTGCTCAACGTGCTATTTCAAGAAATTTAGGGATTTCATCATCTACGGTCCGTAATATCGTCAAAAGGTTCAGAGAATCTGGAGAAATCGCTGCTCGTAAGCGACAAGGCCGAAAACCAACATTGTATGCCCGTGACCTTCGATCCCTCAGGCGGTACTGCATCAAAAATCGTCATCAGTGTGTAAAGGACATCACCACATGGGCTCAGGAACACTTCAGAAAACCACTGTCAGTAACTACAGCTCGTCGCTACATCTGCAAGAGCAAGTTAAAACTACAATGCAAAGCGAAAGCCATTTATCAACAGCACCCAGAAACGCCGCCGGCTTTGCTGGGCCCAAGCTCATCTAGGATGGACTGATGCTAAGTGGAAAAGTGTTCTGTGGTCTGACGAGTCCACATTTCAAATTGTTTTTGGAAACTGTGGACGTCGTGTCCTCTGGACTAAAGAGGAAAAGAGCCATCCAGACTGTTATAGGCGCAAAGTTCAAAAGCCAGCATCTGTGATGGTATGGGGGTGTATTAGTGCCCAAGGCATGGGCAACTTACACATATGTGACGGCACCATTAATGCCGAAAGGTACATACAGGTTTTGGAGCAACATATGTTGCCATCCAAGCTACTTCTTTTTCATGGACGCCCCTGCTTATTTCAGCAAGACAATGCCAAGCCACATTCTGCACGTGTTACAACAGCATGGCTCCGTAGCAAAAGAGTGCGGGTACTGGACTGGCCTGCCTGTAGTCCAGACCTGTCTTGACCGAGTCCTTCACGTCCACCGTTTAACTCCCCTCCGCAGGAGCACACATCGCCTTGCCTAGGGCTCCACCTACAGGCTAAATAAGGAACACTACAGTATAGCACTTGGTTTTTTGGCTAAAAAACTTTGGCTGTTCGTCGAAGTACGCGTTCTATTCATGATTTTAAAGTGATGTGTGCATGATTTATTAGTGGAACATGCGCTATTTATCAGTTTCTTTTCGACGCATACGCCAAAATTTGCGGAAATTTTGACACTAACATGCACGCACTTAGCAGCTAAGTGCGTTTTCCATACGTGATCCATCAGTTTTGGGCTGTGTGATAGGGCTTTAAATTTTTGTGCAGTTCAAAACGATTTTCGCTTACAAGCGCGCAAGCCCACCCCTGCCCCCACTTTTGGCACATAAAAACATATGACTTTCGCAGGCTCCACTAATGATTTACGCAAATTACGCATTTTCCATGCACAATCGCGTATAACCTAGATTTTATGCGCCTATGATGTGCTTTCGCTGTGTGACAGGGCCTTAAGCGGCTCAAACGGGGCAGGCTTTTAACGTGCTTTTAGCCTCTTAACACGATCGAGATGTCATTTCAAATCCATAGCCATGTTAACCAGTGTTTCCCAAACTTTCAATGCTGCGCCCCCCCCCCCCCCCCCCCAAAAAAAAACAGGACATACATACACATATTTTTTTTTTGTTTTCAGAGTCCACTGCAGTTTATTTCACACATTGTAATTCATATAAACATCTACCTTTTTTGAAAAAATAAAAGCAAACTGCCATACACTGCAGGTTGTAATAAACTACAACTACTTTTAGAATTAGAAATAAATGACAAAATAACAAACCTCCTTTACGGTGTAATTATTTTAAGTGTAACTGTTTTCAAGCACCTTAACTGTGTAATTAGGCTATGTTCAGTGTAACAGGGTTCTTTTTTAATTTCCAACCACATTGCTATTTATACATTTTTGAAAAACTGCGTATCTGAGAAATTGGGTTTTAAAACATGACCAACTCCCTGAGAGGGAAAAAAAAAAAAAAAAAACCAAAAACCTCAAGGTTTGTTTAAGACCGACAACACACTGCGGTCTCTCCTCATTACCCACCGTTGTACAGGTGAAGCCAAAGGCAAGATATGCGTCGCCATATTTTGTAGTCTTTGCCTTGGAAGGAAATTGCTTTGGAAGCACATTTGGCGGTTGTTCATCCCCTGCTTTGCGTTTACGTGGGAGCTCCGTCAAAAATTTGTCCATATTACGGTAGCAGTGTCATTAACTGTATTTATTCATTCATTCTTGCCGTGCGTGAAATTTTTTCCCACTACAGTTCCGAACATCAACAGAAACTTACTTACATACAGCCAATCGGTGACCTTGTGCCGGACCTCCGAAGGAGTGTCTTGAGGCAGTTAAATTTTGAAGTAAAAATAACCGAGATTGCGTTAGCTTATTCTAGAAAATGTGAATGCTCTGAACAGATAATTATTGTCTAGCCTAGCTGAAAACATTAAAAATGATTGGCAGGTTTGGAAACGGCCACCGCATTTTCAAATGAACAACACGAAGATTTAATAATTCAAAACCTCTCTTAAAGTGTAAAATCATTGGGCTGTATCACACCCCTCTGCCTGAGTATAACCGTCTACTTAAAATTATGTTTCTATGATGCACAAAGAAAGCACCGCAATCAACCTATATTAACAGCCGACAGCGAAGTGCAAGAAAAAAAAAATCACGAACACCACTTGCCAAACCTGCCAATATGATTTTTACGTTCAGTAGCTCGGCTTGATTAAAATTGATTGACGCAATCTTGGTTATTAGGGCCCGAGCCGACAACAAGTTGTCTGCGGAGGGCCCTATTGAAATCGCGCTGTTTATTATCATTATTAGGGCCCGAGCCGACTGAAAGTCGTCCGAGGACCCTATTGAAATTGTACTGTTTATTTTTATTAGGGCCCGAGCCGACTGAAAGTCGTCCGAGGACCCTATTGAAATCGTACTGTTTATTTTTATTATTATTATTATTAGGGCCCGAGCCGACTGAAAGTCATCAGAGGACCCTATTGAAATCGCACTGTTTATTTTTAGGGCCCGAGCACGACTGCAAGTCTTCCGCGGAGGACCCTATTGAAATCATGCTGTTTATTATTATTAGGGCCAGAGCACTACTGCAAGTCGTCCGCGGAGGACCCTATTGAAATCATGCTGTTTATTATTATTGCGGCCCGAGCCGACTGAAAGTCGTCCGAGGACCCTATTGAAATCGTACTATTTATTTTTATTATTATTATTATTATTATTACGACTTTTCAAAGGGCAATTTCACCCCTTTCCCAATGATGAAAACGCGTCTAACTTTCCACATACGTCCGGCCTCATTCGAAATTTGATGTTTTTGTGTGGTCGCACAGGTTTGACCCCAAATGCCGAAATAGCGCCCCCTAAACACGTTTCAAAATTCCCATAGGGAAATTCGGTTACTTTATCGTAGGCAGATGAAATTCAGTTGTTATGTGCCTTGTAACAAGGCATACAAAAAACTTCATTGGAGCCACGCCCTAAACCCATCAGAAAGTCGGCCATTTTGATTTGAATTTTTGAATTTTAAAACGAACTCCTCCTAGGGATTTCGTCGGAACGGCTTCAAATTTTGTAAACATCATCGAGAAACCAACCTGATTTAAAGTTGTGCTCTGCAGATCTGTCAGTCAAAGGGCGTGGCTGCTAGGGCGTGACAAATTTTAATGACTTGAGGAAAAAATTTCACAACGATCTCACACCCAAACACTTGATTGGAGTAGCTTCAAACCGGCTAAACATGATGAGGGCGCCGCCCTGAACGGCCTGATATACTAACTTCCCACTTTGCTAATAGCGCCCCCCTGTGGTAACAGGAAGTGACCACTCATTACTTCCACTGGTACTGATGACACAATGTTGAACCAATCAACTACTTTCTTCTTGTAAAACATTCAGAACAAGTTGCTGAAGCTACATTATGAACGTTGTGTAGCTACGAGTAATGGCATTCGTTTGGCGAAGCGGCGACTTTGGATCCCTCGCCATGAAAATACGTTGGGGATTCCCAATGCTCTCACGCCCACATACTTGAGTGTAGTAGCTTCAAACTTGCTGGACATGATCAATGCTCCGCCCTGAACATCCAGATACATTAAATTCCCACTTTACTCCTTGCGCCCCCCTGTGGTAACGGGAAGTGACCAGTTATTGCTTTCATTTGTACTGATGACACATAGTTGAACACACCAACCTCATTCCACTTCTATTACATGCAGAACAAATAGATGAAGCTACCCTATGAATACTGTGAAGCTACGCATAATGGCGTCCGTGTAGTGACGCAGCGACTTTCCATCCCTCGTCATGAAAATACGTTTGGGTTTTTGATGTCTTTAATAAACTTGTATCATCATAAATTGACAGGTCAAGGGTGGCAAGTTCTCACATCTGATTTGGGCTTTGCCCATAAGAGCAGCAAAATGCCTCGATAGCGCCCCCTTGAAATTTTCAAAAACACCTCCCCATAGGGGTTTTTTTGGGTTAGGAAGATAAAAATTGGTACACATGTGTATTTGGCCAAGACAGACAAAAAAGTCTCTGGCATCATTTGTCTACTCCAAACAGGAAGTTGGCCATTTTGATTTTAACGTGTCATTTTTTCCTGATTTCCACATATTGTATTTTAACGCACTCCTCTGAGAGATTTCATCCTTTCAAAACCAGATTTATTCCTAAACATTATGAGACCATGCTGATCAAAAGTTGTGCTCTGCAGGTCTGTAGGTCAGTGGGCGTGGCTACTAACAGGAAGTGACCAGTTTTAACTTTCACTTGTACTGATGACACATAGTTGAACCCATCAACTTTATTTTCCCTGTACAACATGTAGAAGAAGTTGCTTAAACTACCTTACGAATGCTGTGATGCTTCGAGTAATGGCGTCCGTGTGGCGATGCGGTGACACTGGATCCCTCGCCATGAAAATACGTTTGGGTTTCTGATGTCTTTAATAAACGTGTTTCATCATAAAAATTGATTGACAGGTCAAGGGTGTCAAGCTCTCACATCTGATTAGGGCTTTGCCCATGAGAGCAACAAAATGCCTCGATAGCGCCCCCTTGAAATTTTCAAAAACCCCTCCCCATAGGGGTTTTTCTGGAGTAGAAAGATGAAAATTAGTATACATGTGTATTTGGCCAAGACGCACAAAAAAGTCTCTGACATCATGTGTCTTCTCCAAACAGGAAGTTGGCCATTTTGATTTTAACGTGCCATTCTTGCCTGATTTCCACATATTGTATTTTAACGCACTCCTCCCAGAGATTTCATCCATTCAAAACCAGATTTATTATGAAACACTGAAAGACCATGCTGATCAAAAGTTGTGCTCTGCAGGTCTGTAGGTCAGTGGGTGTGGCCGCTAACAGGAAGTGACCAGTTGTGACTTTCATTTGTACTGATGACACATAGTTGAACCCATCAACTTTATTCCCCCTGTACATCATGTAGAAGAAGTTGCTTAACCCCTTTGTGCAGAAGCCAAATTTGGCTATTTATGGGTTACCCACTTTAATGCTGTATAATTCAAGATTTAAGCTTCACAAAGAGGAAAAATGTGGCTCAATTCAGGAAAGACACTTACAGCATTTAGAATTACATTGTATTTCAGTTTATTTTCATGATTTTGGTAGAGAAAATGAGCAGCAAACATAAAAAATCTTCATGAGAATTCACCATTGAAATTGCAAAAAAAATAATTCTGACGATTGAAAAACTGCTGGGGCTTAAAACTATACATTTATGGTATCATAAACTCCTTGAGCACAAGTAGAATTCATCTTCAAAATTACATTCTAGATTACCTACATGCTATTAGCCAAATTATACAGCTACCCAAGTGTCTCCCCAAAGTCTCAAAATGATTTGCTGTCAAATCATTAAAAAAATCATGTATTTAACACAATTAAAGCTTTAAGGCATGAAATTTAATATGAACGAATGATTTTCTGGTTGAGTTTAGTATGAATTTATCAATATTAGTGCAGTTGGATACCAATGGTCACCAGTAACCTCTCCAAATATCAACGTGCCTTTTCTCCATAATAAAGTTTAGAGTTTTGGCCATTTTTCTTCAAAGCCAGCACAAACACGCATTAAATAAACTGCTAATTAAACGGTCAGAACATTCACCCTGTAATGAAAGCTACCAGTCCCCTCTTCAAAGCTCACGAACCCATTTCAACACTTATAAGGAGCAAGTACACCTCACTAACACAGTAATATCTGAATTCTGAAATATAGCTTATTTTAACTGAACAGACACTCCACTTTCAGGGAATATCAAATCCATTGCGTCTCCCGATTCAAAAGAAACGTGCAATGAACGTACCGGGGGTCCACACCAAAATGCACGGGCAGTTCGCGTTTTAAACAGGAAAAAAACCTCGACATTCGGCTTAGTTGAGTACATATACATTCCGAAACAGAAAAAAAAAACAAACAAAAATAGCAGCCTGACCTTTTTCGTGAATCCCTCCTCCAGAGACATTGACTGTATAAAATAGAGAGCGATGTATCCAGTAGCTAGAACTCTCCGGTCCTGTTTCATTCGAAATAATTCCAATAGAGCATATCGTTCTCATTTAAATCCTGTAATGTAACTGAACACTTCAAGGCCAGTTTTGCGAACCGATTTTCTATAAATCCCGTCTATTTTAGCCGCGTAATGTGCATAACGTAGACAGGATACAACAGCGCATGCTGATACGCATTGGTTTGTATGCTCTGTGTTTGTCCAATCAATGTGTTTCACTTACTCTAAAATGTTTAAACACTCGGGAATTGGATAAGAAACGAGCCATTCAATACATTGTTATCAGGGAAACTTCAGGAGGCCATGAAGTGTAACTCTACAATTACGCAGAAGAGCTTGAGTGTATGGTTGAGTGATTGGCTATCAACGCCAGTACTCGGGTGGATATAAGGAAGCGCTGGATTTGGCAATGAAGGAATCTACGCGTAAATCCACGGTAGGGAACTACAATTTTTTTTGTATGGGACAACTGTAATAGGCAATAGAATGTGAGAGAATTAATACCATGTCGATTTTTTTGCCTCAGAAAACTGATTTTTCTGAACCATTACTTGGAATACTGTTGGCTCACTGTGGCTAAACTGGTTGCTACAAAGGATAACGATTTTTTCTGTGTCAAGATATCGTTTTTTCAAACTGCTGAATCGACACTATGGGCAAGGATACTGACCAGTTTGCACATCAGGCTTAGCTGAGGAGTTTAATTCACGCAACTCTCGAAAAACAGGGAGTGGAGTGAACTTCACCGTATTCAGAACCGCGTTCGAGGTCTGCTTGCTTGTGAACATTCAATAACTGATCCGGGGGTGCTATCTAGTGATCGAGTACAGTAACAGCGTACTTCCAATGTGCAGGTCTATAGACGCGGGCATCTACATCTGCAGAAAGGGGTTAAACTGCTTTACGAATGCTGTAATGCTTCGAGTGATGGCGTCCGTGTGCCTATGCGGTGACAATGGATCCCTCGCGATGAAAATAGGTTTGTGTTTTTGATGTTCTTAATGAATTCGTATCATCATGCAAATTGATCTGCCGGTCAAGGATGGTGAGCTCCAACAATTGATTGGGGCGAAGCCCATGAGGGCAGCAAAATGCCTCGATAGCGCCCCCTTGAAATATTGAAAAACCCCTCCCCATAGGGGTTTGTTTGGAATAGGGAAATGAAAATTGATACACATGTGTATGTTGCCTATTCGAACAAAAACGTCTCTGGCACCTGTTTTGATTTCCAAACAGGAAATCAGCCATTTTGGCCAGATTTCCACATATTGCATTTTAACGAACTCCTCCTAGCGATTCCGTATAATCAACCCAATATTTTTTTCAGAACAAGAGACCATGCTGATCAAAAGTAGTGCTCTGCATGTCTGTCGCTAAATGGGCCTGGCCGCCATGGTGCCCCATTTCAGATGCCTTGCTAAACACATTCGAGTTGCTCTCTCTCCCTCATACTTCATCCAAATGGATTCAAAATTCCTGTACATAGTAAAAGCCCCACCCTGAACGCCTCGATGTGCTGCTCAACAATCTAGCTCATCCCGCCCCCTTATGGAAACAGAAAATGCCACATTTTACGTTGAAATTGGCAGATTTGCTCAAACCTTCACATTTGTGCTCAGGGTCTGCCCCTGAATGCACCTGCCCAAATTTGGTTACACTCTGAGCGCCTTCTGGTGGATGAAGTATCAACTTATCATAACTCTTTCAACCTTGTCCGATTCGCTCAACACTTTCCCTCAGGTTGGGGCCGGCACTTGAACTGTCCAGTGGTCGTGAGTGCACACTTGCACCCGTAAGGATCTCGCCACAACCCCAATGTGCGCATGGGGGCGAGGGCCCGTTCAACGCTGCTTGCAGCTTTAATTTTTTCTTTATATTCATCGGATTTTGTTTGGTGTCACTTACTAGTTTATTCTTAATATGCCAGATCTGTGCAGGATAAAAAAGCGGCGAGTTGGGTATTGCTAGACTACATTCATTGTAACCAGCTCATTTTACCAGCTTCAAATATTTGGACAACCACATTCAAAACAATTTATTGCTGAAAATGGCAGGCTAGATGAATGATTTGACCAACAGTTACGATAAGATGAAGGCAGGCATTCACAATGTAATCTCAGTGTTCTGGGCAGCGAATAAATTGTGCTGTCAGTGGTTCCGAGACCGTCACCGCACCACGGTGCAGTCCGGAACAAGGTTGCTGATTTGCTGTATGCGAATGATTTTCTGTTGGTGTCCGGAACTCAGCTGGGGGAAAAAAAAATTTGCTTCCAGCGCACTGCGTGCCCCATCCCCCCCCCCCCCCCCCCGCAATTACTCTGCGCCCCCCACTTTGGGAACCACTGAATTAGCACACCTTTTATGCATTTCTAGGTAAGCGGCTGCAGTCAAATTCACTGTTGTCACTTAGAAGGGTTAAGTTAACATGGCTATGGACTTGAAATGACATCTCGATCCTAATGAGGGGTTAAAAGCACGTTAAAAGCCTGCCCCGTTTGAGCCACTTAGGTGCAAACTCAAGCAGGAGCATAAGGTGTAGGCAAAACCAATTTTCTTTGTTTGTCTCACTAATGACAGTACTCCTTCACCACAAACAACAAAGATACGTGTTGAAATTGACAGGAGTTCCCCTTTAACATAACAACATAACATGAATGGCGAGACAGGCTGTTCAGCCCAACTAGGCTCACCAGTTTCTTTATACTATTGTGAATATATTACTTGAGATACTCAATGACTCAGTGGTATCTGGCTTTATGGCGAGACACTACAGGTGAATAGGGTAAAATTTTTAAATAATAGATATCATCAAGGAACTTCCTCAGTTGATTACTCGCAATAGTATGAAAAAAAATATGTATTGCAAGTTTTTTAAATTTTTGTTTAAATATGCAAATTAGGCGTGATCTCATCAAATATGCGCTAATTAGCATATATTTCAGGAGGATAAATCTAAACATCTGATAAAGCCAGGTGCAAAATTATTTTTGTTTACATATAAGATGAAAAAAAACAACTACAGAGGGATTTAAGGATATCTGCTTTTATTACTGAGAAAATCAAAATATGCTGTCCGAGCCTTAAAAAAATCTATTTTTGCCGTATTTGAGAATAAAATGTCTCATAAATCAGGCTAGGGATGATATATTAATAAATCCCTCCGTAAATATCTTCAGAATATAGATAAGTCTATAACTGGAAAGTTTGGTATACATAGGTGCTACAGAGGCGGAGATGTTTGACTTGGAGTATGACAAAAAACTCATTTTGAGAATGACAGGCATCTAAGGCCTACAAATGTAGATACTCAACTAATAAATATATTGGCCTGCACTGCACAAACTTGCAGACAAAACTCATGTCGAATGCAACATCACTTCTACTCACACTCTGCAACCTTGCAGATCAGTGGTCTTCAACGTCATTCCTGGGGACCCACTCTGTATGCTGATTTTTTGTTCCAACTACAATGGTCATCACAAGATTTTAACAAGCTGTTAATGTCTTCATTAGTTGTTTTACACATTTAGCGTTGTTACTTACTGTTTTTAGCCAATTGTTACATTGAAACATCCATACATGCTATGAAGAATAAAATATCCTTGAAGAATGTGGTTTTACACACGTGGACAAAATTGTTGGTACCCCTCTGTTAATGAAAGAAAAACCCACAATGGTCACCAAAATCACTTGAAACTTACAAAAGTAACAATAAATAAAAATTTATAAAAAAAATTAAACAATCAAAATCAGACCTTACTTTGGAATTGTCGTTCAACAGAATTATTTAAAAAAAAAAACAAACTAATGATACAGGCCTGGACAAAAATGATGGTACCCTAACTTAATATTTTGTTGCACAACCTTTTGAGGCAATCACTGCAATTAAACGATTTCTGTAGCTGTCAATGAGACCTCTGCACCTCTCAACAGGTATTCTGGCCCACTCCTCGTGAGCATAGTCCTCCAGTTGTCTCAGGTTTGAAGGGTGTCTTCTCCAGATGGCATGTTTCAGCTCTTTCCACAGATGTTCAATAGGATTTAGATCTGGGCTCATAGAAGGCCACTTCAGAATAGTCCAATGCTTTTCTCTTAGCCATTCTTGGGTGTTTATGGCTGTGTGTTTGGGGTCGTTATCCTGTTGGAAGACCCATGATCTGCGACTGAGACCAAGCTTTCTGACACTAGGCAGCACATTTCTCTCCAGAATGCCTTGATAGTCTTGAGATTTCATTGTACCTTGCACAGATTCAAGACACCCGGTACCAGATGCAGCAAAGCAGCCCCAGAACATAACCGAACCTCCTCCATGTTTCACAGTCGGGACAGTGTTCTTTTCTTGATATGCTTGATTTTTCCGTCTGTGAACATAGAGTTGATGTGCGCCAGTTTGTCTCGTCTGTCCAAAGAACATTCTCCCTGAAGCTTTGTGGCTTGTCAACATGCATTTTTGCAAATTCAAGTCTTGCTTTTTTATGATTTGCTTTCAACAGTGGTGTCCTCCTTGGTCGTCTCCCATGGAGTCCACTTTGGCTCAAACAATGACACATAGTGCGATCCGACACTGATGTACCTTGGCCTTGGAGTTCATCTTGAATTTCTTTGGAGGTTGTTCTGGGCTCTTTGGATACCTTTTGAACTATCCGTCTCTTCAATTTATCGTCAATTTTCCTCTTGTAGCCACGTCCAGGAAGGTTGGCTACAGTCCCGTGGATCTTAAACTTTTGAATAATATGTGCCACTGTTGTCACAGGGACATCAAGCTGCTTAGAGATGGTCTTATAGCCTTTACCTTTAACATGCATGTCTATAGTTTTCCTTCTAAGCTCCTGAGACAACTCTCTCCTTTGCTTTCTGCTGTCCATGTTCAGTGTGGTACACACCATGGGCTCTAATTTCCTGGCGCAGCGCAGGTGGCGTAGCCAGGCGCAGCCCTCGCAGTGGTAATTTCGTACGGCGCAGCCCCCGTAGTGGTAATTTCGTGAGGTGCGCAGCCTTCGGTAGACGAAGGTGCGCCGAAATGGGTGTGGCGGCGTAGTAGGGGGAGGTGTCACATATTCATCAAGACGCAGTGACAATTTCGTAGAAAAAGTCTCCGCTGGAGTTGCGCAGAAAACTCGCCAGCTCTAACCTGGTTTAATTTCCGTGCAGTGGTAATTTGGCTGACCGGCGCAGAGTGCGCACACGTCACCGAAATCTCACAGCAGGTTTACAGAATGTAAGGCACATTTCAATGCAAGAAATAATTACAGGAAGCACTATTTATTGTAACAATCTGAATAAGGACATAAATTATAGTATCTATATCGATTGTCCTGATGTCAGGCGGTTGCCACGCGTAATGGAAACTTGACCTGGCTTAATCAACGCAACTGAATCTGTGATGCAAACTAACGACTTCACATCTTTCTCAGCCAACCACAAACTGTATAATATATATATATATCTCGAATGCTTGCGTTCTATGCTCAGTAAAGCCGCTTTCACACTGGACGCAAAATGAACTTTTCGCACGACTTATTACAGACAAAGTCAATGCAAAGACGCGATAGTCGGACAGGGTTTTAATATAGCTCCGTGTCCGAGAGTCATAAAAGTTCTAATTTCTCCGAGTATTCCAGGAATTATTAGACGTGCAAACTTGGCTATGTTTGTGTTCGGCCTTCACAAAATGCAAATTGATAGCTATCGACTTTTCTTTTTAGTCTATTCATCTGTTTTCTTCCGTTGAGGATAGACATCAGTATTTATTCGGTCTTTCTTTTGAAAATCAGTCAGATGGACCGAACAGATTCACGCTTTATTTCCACAGCAGAGATAAAATAGTGCGTGAGCAAATCAATTCCATGACCACTGACAGAGTGAAGAAATCATCGCATGCACGATCAAGACTGTCCAACACGAAATGCAAATTACTCCATGTCCAGCAGCCAGCAAAAAGTAAAAGTATTGATATGAGAACAGATTTATAACGAAATTAAGAATAAAAATATATCAGCAACAAACGTGACATCAAACAAAGATGACCCGCCAATAAATAAATCGCAGTGTTCATTGGATGCTCTGTTGTTAAAATGTTTCTTTTTATTCTTTATTTCGTTTTCAATCTATTCTAATCCCCCCCCCCCCCTTCTTTTTTTTTTTTTTGGCTGTCAGACACGGAGGCATTGTACATTGTTTCGCGCCAGTGTCGACTCACTTTATTGAGCAGAGCTTAAACAGAAACATTGATTGAAATTCTCGGTACTCATCTTAAAGAACTGAGCCCTCTTATCAAAACATTCACGTTTAATATCTGAAAGAGTCAGCAAATTTGAAGAAATTAAAAACAATAATATACTGTCGGACACGACGATTTATTAAAACCCTGTTAGACCTTTGGACACAAGAAGCAATCTGTTGAACGAAAAATTCGTTTCGCGTCCAGTGTGCAAGCGGCTTAATACTAGGCTACTATTATTGTCACTTAGGTTTTATCGTCTTTAGTGGGGGAAAGGAATGCAGCCTGATTGCTATGATCTCGTACTGAGTTAAGATCACATATTGGAAATAAATGTGTCATGTATCTTGCATTGTTGTCCATGCATGTTAATCCCAAAATTTAAAGCAGCAACAGTTTGTCACTAATGGGAACACGCTATCCATCGTTTCTCTTGCCAGTGAGCAAGATTTTACTGGGCTGTGTCGCCTTCTATATTCTAACACATTAAAGGTGAGGTGAGGAGCTCATTTGACTGGTGAAGATTTGACTCGGCTGTGTTACACCCAAACACGCCTTCTTTGCCAACTTGCGCTGGAAGGAGGGGCAGAGGCGGGACAGAGGAGTACTTGCGCCAGGCTACGCCGGGCACAAAATTGCCACATACGCCTGGACACACCCCGTTGGCGCGGCGCACCCCCCATGCGCCGCACCTGCGCCTGGTCTATGAAATTAGAGCCCCATGTCATCAAACAGCACAGTGACTATTTGTCATCCTTTAAATAGGCAGACTGACTAATTATGAGATTCAACACACCTGTGATACCAATTACAGGACACACCTGAGTTAATCATGTCCCTCTGGTCAATGTTTTTTCAATCTTTTACAGAGGTACCATCATTTTTGTCCAGGCATGTTTGAGTTGTTTGTTTTTTTTTAAATTATGTTGAATGACAATTGAAAAGTGATGACTGATTTTGATTGTTTAATTTTCAATAAATTTTTATTTATTGTTACTTTTGTAAGTTTCAGGTGTTTTCAATAACCATTGTGGATTTTTCTTTCATTAACAGAGGGGTACCAACAATTTTGTCCACGAGTGTATTTCTGTATTGCTAGAAATTTCCAGAATTGTAACATCTGAAGCAGGTCAAATTAGACACTGAGTAACTCCATAAACCCCAAATTGGGCTGAGGGACACAACTGTTTCAAGTTCTTTCAAAAAACCTCAGGTGAACCTAATTAGATTAACACAAAGCTGGTTTAACTCTTTACCATTTGCTTGTCGAATACATTTGTCATGATGTGCCAATTAGTTTTCACCAATTAGGAGCCAAGGAAATCTTTAATTTGATTGGAAACATAGTTTTCTCTCATTTTATACTGTTATTTCAAATGCATAGCAAGATGGCATTTTTTTTTTAATTCTAGATGGCAAACATAGATATTTCTGTTATCTTGTGAATTAAGATGGCAAATAACTGCTCTAAACATTAAATAAACTTAAGACTAATGAACAGCTCATAAAAATCCAGCTTGTTTTAACTGTGGTTAAAACAAAAGCCAGCATACACAGTGGGTCCTCAGGAATAACATTGAAGACCACAGGTGTAGATGTAAAGACGCTTCGTCTGCACTAGTGTCCCCTTTGCTATTACTGCACTCGAGCAATAAACTGCTGAAGAACCCATTTTCTCGATCAGTGTTTATTGTCAGACTCCGCACAGCACAATTAGGGCCAAAGGTTGTCAACTTTAACGCATTCGGCTGTTTAAGTGGTGTTGGGGTCTCACATGGAGGAAGACTTTCATATGTGTGGAAATTCAAAATGGATCCCTGGATTTCCCATGACCACTCTCTGCCTGCAAGCCCCTCCCGCCAGCAGGCCAGGTACATAAAAGCAGTGGTCAACCATTTTATCTCTCTCTTGGAGCTCCCCTCTCTTCTCTGCTCTCTTGGATTCTCTCTTGGCTCTTGGACTCTTGGCTCTGGACTCTCTGTCTCTCCCTTGGAGAGGCTTCTGGACCCCTGCGGACTGCTCAGGCTGGGGTCCTCCTCCCCCACCTCTTAGGCCCAGCATAGACTGGCCATGTTGAAGCAGCAGCCACGCTACCAGGAGTAGAGCAGCCTTGGAAGCAACAGCTTGCTTTTGAGGAGCGGCCAGCCTCCCTCCTCTTCCCACAGCAAAGACACGGACTCTTGCAGCACCAGAACCGCTCTTCCCAGCCGGATCAACATCCCCCACGATCGGATCCTCCAGCAACTACCAAATCTCTTTCCTCAACTAAGGACTGGTAACAACTGGGCACAAACCTTCCTTTAAGACTAAAAGTGGCTGTGTGTATTTGTTAAATGATAGTTGTTGTGATTGTTTTTAGGATTGTGTTTTAGTTGGATAGGGTGGTATTAATGTATAGCAGACAAGCTCTTGCATGCAAATAACCTCCTGTAGACTAACACAGCGCCTCTCCTGTGCAAAACACACACATCTCTTCATTTTAACGTAATACACACAAACACAAACAACATTGAGCATTTTAAGTCATTTGACTGACTTTAAAACTCTAAACTTTCCATTGCTACAAAGATATGGTCTTTGTTACAGTAGGGTTGCCTTCCCCCACTCCACATGGTCAGCAAGCCCCCCCCACTCACACCTCAGATCATCCCTTTGTTCTCTCTCACCCACACCCGCACGCGTGCGCACACACACACACACACACACACACCTCCTTCATTGTGGTTTTAGTGTTTAGTGTAGTCTAGATTGTGTGTTTTATTTGTTTCATTTAAAAAAATATTCCTTAGAAGACTTATGCTGTGGTTATTAATGTTGTGCAAGAGTGAATGAAACTGCCAACCACTTCTATTCAGAACTCTGAATCCTTCAATCTAACTATTGATTGGGTAAGTTGGTTACAATTATTAATCAATTTCCAAATTAATTGCTTAGTGGATATTGAGACTGAGGTTTTATTAATTGGCTATTGTTTTCTCTTCACTGAGGAAGGGTGGTGCCCTGAGGTATTTATATTAATATTTAATATTAATATTACAATATCATATTTTTTTGGATAGTCAAATTAATAATATTGATATCATTAGGCAAATTGCATTTTTCCCAACATTGGTGTTCTGTGCGAGGCCATTACCCCAACAGTGGCATATTCACGTTCTCATGCCGTATGTCAGCATTTGTAAGAGACTCTCAGGCAGAATTGAAGTCCGTGCGCATGGAGATTTATCAGTTTCACATGCGTTTCGGTGGATTTCACCACTAGTAACACGGAAATAATTATGACTCCAGACTTCTCAAGCTTTTCTTTACTCTGGGGTTGAAAGCAACGGAATCGAATGAAAACGTTTCAAATGGTTTTATTTGATTTAAACAATTTGAACGATCTTGGAACACATGCATTGCATTGATTGACTAATTGCTGACCACGGCACGGGAACGCGAACATGCCACCAAATCTCAAACAAAGTAACATGACGGGCAGGAGGCAGGTGATCACTGAGCCTAGTGTAAGTGCATTTGTTTCTCTCCCTAAGCTGTAAAAGAGTCCCCTCTACACCTTTCCTTTTCCTCAAGACGTTTTACATAGAGGTTAAAGAAAAGTGGTTCAGAATTAGACGATAGGGCGTAATTGTTTAACTATTCTAACGCAGCCAAGGTTCTGCCGCAAGCTAAAGAGGGAAGTGTCAGAGTGAACCACCTGATGCATCTGAGCAAATCATGATAGCAGAAACCAGCAGTTGCCAATGAGATTTTGTCATTAGCTTTAAATCCCCCAAGAAACTTTCACGATTGGTTACTGACAGAAAGGAAATGCTCTTATTTGGATTACACAGGGTTGTGCAGGATAGTCAGAGCTTTACAACGGTAACCGTCATGACAGACTTTAGTGAAGCGGCGAAGCACTGTTCATTGCGTTGGTATGCTAACTTTTTGAATTAATTCAGAAGAAAATTACTGCCGCAAGTAAACAAAATGTAATAAAATAAACGTGTAAATGTATCATTTTAATTCTTAAAAGCAGTTGAAAGAATACATATTCAAGGAGTAAACTTGCCCAAAATCTCAAAAATTGTCCACTGCATGAAAAATCCATGTTTTGCCTGCCGTGTCTCGCATTACATACAATACATTACCGGTTCTTAGCAGACGCTCTTATCCAGAGCGACGTACAAAAGTGCACAAGAACAGTACAAAAGTGCAAACCTCCTAGGAGACAAGTACAAGTGCTAACAGTCAGTGACAGAACACGTTCCATTGTTACAGTGCAACAAAGGGGCAGAGTCAAGAGCAATAAAAGGGCAATAAAATAAAATAAGTGCAATAAAAGGGCAACAGGTTAAGTGTAACAAAGGGGCAGGAAAATCAAGTAAACTGACAAAATAGGGTGCAAAAAAAAATGAAGGGAAACCAAATCAAGCGGTAACAATCAGGAAGTAAGTTAAACAGAATTAAGTGCAATAAATCAAGGGATGTAGGGACAGGATTCAGGGCTGTGGAGCAGGGGAAAGGTGGAGCCTGAAGAGGTGGGAGAGAGAGAAATGGCATGTGGCTTGTGTCAAAAAAAATGATTGATGGCTTTTTAATGAGTTGAAGAGTTCACGTGAGTTCAAATGAAAAAAAAAGAAAAGTTCATTTTTGTATTTCCCGCCCTTCTCCTAATCCTCCCCCCACTCCTCTTCTCTCCCTCTCCGGGGAGGCTGTGTGTGAGTGAGAATCAGCTCCGTCCCAAGCCCCCCCTTCCCTGACCCCCCCCTTCCCCCTTGCACGTTCTGGTGCGGGTAGAGAATTTTATACATTTTAGTGTGTTTTTGTGGGGGTGAGCCTTTTAAAGCATTTATTTTTTTGTGTTATAGTTTAGTGGTTTTTAAAACGCGTATTATATGCGTGATTGGAAGGGGGGAAGTGAAAGTGATAAAAGTGGTAAAACTTTATTTCAAGAGTTTTGTTGGTTGTGTGGTGTAACGAAAGAAACGAAAGAGAGTTTAAATTCGGAGAGTTTCGGAGAGACAAGAGTTGTTCGAACGGGTAAAATGAAGCGGGTGCAGTGTATAAGTGTGTGTTAAGGAGAAAGAGAGAAAGAAAATTATTTACCAGTTTTTTGGAGCGATGTGAGTGGAAAAGAAAAGTTACCAAAAAGTTGTAATGTAGTTGACGAAAGAAGTGAGAAATAAGGATGGTCTCCATTCAGAGTGTTATTTCCGTATGTCTTCTCCCTTGGTCTGTGTCACTCCCATCTGTGTGTCTGACTGTGGGCATTGAAAGTGACCGGATCCCATGGGCAGGGCAGGGTTTGCGGGGAGGGTGGTAAGCCACGGAATGATTGATTGCGCATTGATGCGCGGATGGCTTCTGTCAAAAAGCAGGAGACCGATAAAGCTTACCCAGGTGGGGAGGGGTTGAATCCGACAGGTGTTTGCACGCGTTGCTGAGTTGGCGGAACTTGCGGATGCGCACCGCTGTCATTATTTTTTTAAACAACAGCTGAATTTGCGGGATGATTGATGCGCGAACGACTTCTGTAAAAAAGCAGGAGAACAATAAACTTACACAGGTGGGGCGGGGTTGAATCCAGTGATGTGTTTGCGCGCGTTTTTGAGTTGGCGGAACCTGCGTTGGGGTAGCGATTCATGGATGAAATCATCTGTCAAGAAATAATAGTATAATGAAACTTACCCAGGGCTGGGGGCTGAACGATATGGGTGCCGGCGTGTTGTGAGATTGTTCCTGGCGGTCATTGCTATGTACTGGGGTTTTTCCTGGGCCTTCGCATAGTTGATTTTTAAAAGGTGCGAGAAAATCATAGATTAAACACGTTCACAATGTCAAGTTATTGAATGGAGGGAGCGAAATTGTTCAGAACTATGAACGGCCGCATATGAACATGACTGAATTATTTTGAAAATATCATCCGCAGTATTGGCAATCTTAATTTAAAAAGTTTTGAGGTGGCCTAGGCAACAGGGTATTCACATTCCAAAGTTTTTGAAGGCCTGGGAAGGTGAAAGTGGAAACAGGAAATGATATATTATTCTGAAATTGTGCATGGGAATGCGCTGCTTGGTGATCTATATCTTTTTGAATGTGCGGAGATGCGCACAGCTATGGGGCGTGAAATTGCTCTCAGAGGTCATAGGTCTCAGGATGTTTCATTAATAGGCTTTTGGGACACTGCGCTAAATATTTTTCTTACGGGTTGTCATTATTTTTTAAACAATCATACTTTCCCACCATAAGTAATTACCGCCCTTCTCCCTAATCCTCCACCCTCTCCAGGGAGGCTGTGTGTGAGTGAGATTCAACACCGTCCACAAGCCCCCACTACCCTCTCACCCTCCCCTTGCACGTTCTGATGCGGGGAGAGAATTTTATACATTTTAGTGTGTTTTAGCGTGTTTTACATTTTTTTTCCGGGGATAACCCTTTTAAAACATTTATTTAGAAATTAATATTTTTAAAACAGAAATACTACGAAGTAGGGAACAAATCGGCTAAGCTTCTGGCATACAAATTAAAAAAGCAACAAGCAGAGAGGGTAGTACATAAAATTAAAGATCCAGTAACTAAACAAATGAAACACGACTTTAAGGAAATTCACAATTGCTTTGAAAAATACTATAAAAATCTATACACCCAGATGGTACATAGAGAAGACAAAATGCCTAGAGCCGTGCTTGCATCCCTTGATCTCCCATCAATTACGGATGACCAGAATGAAGTCTTATTATCTGAGGTAACTATGGGGGAACTACAGAAGGCGATATCTAGAATCAAGCCTAACAAGTCCCCAGGTTCTGATGGATTTGCAGGGGAGTGGTATAAGACCTTCAATGACTTTTTATCACCTTTATTACTGAGAACATTCAATTGGGTTCTTAAGAGGGGAGAGGTCCCTCCATCCTGGAGGGAAGCTATCATAACCGTATTACCAAAAGAGGGGAAAGACACGACCGATTGCTCTAACTACCGTCCTATCAGTTTGTTGAACCAGGACTATAAACTCTTCGCGTCAATCCTAGCGAAACGATTAGACTCAATTCTCCCTGATATTATAAGTTTGGATCAAACTGGTTTCATTAAACAGAGGCAAACGCAAGACAATGTAAGGAGAACATTGCATATAATTAATCATATAAAGAAAAACAATTTAGAAGCGGTCTTGCTGGGATTAGACGCGGAGAAGGCATTTGATTCTGTTGATTGGGCCTTTTTATATAGAATATTAGAGAGATTTCAATTCCATAATGATTTTATTAGAACAATACGTGCATTATACTACAAACCAACAGCTAAAATACGGATAAATGGCGGACTATCAAACAATTTTGGACTAGAAAGGGGTTGTCGACAGGGTTGCCCTATGTCCCCGCTCCTATTTGCGATCTTCATAGAGCCCCTGAGCCAATGGATAAGACAGAATGAGAAGATATATAAATGGTATATGGATAGCTCAGGAAGAACACAAGATTGCTCTGTTTGCCGACGATATTTTGATATACTTGGGGCACCCATCTACCTCCCTTCCAGAATTGCTCATAACCCTGAGAGAATATGGTATTTTATCAGGCTATAAATTAAATACCCACAAATCCCAAATTTTGACTTTCAATTACTCTCCTGAACAATCAATTAAAGATGAACTTAAAATAAATTGGGAAGCAAACTCAATTATATATCTGGCCGTGTATATTCCTAAAGATTTAAACATAATGATAGAGGAAAATTATGACCCCCTGATCTCTAAAATTAAAGCGGATGTGGCCAGGTGGAATTCAGTACCCTTTTTAGGACTGGGACAGAGGGTGGAGGCAATACAAATGAATGTCTTACCCAGACTGTTATATTTGTTCCAAAATATTCCAGCAGAACCTTTAACAGGAACATTTCAAGAATTAGACAAATTGACATCACGATTTATTTGGCAAGGCAAGAGGCCGAGGATTCGCTATAAGACTCTTCAGTTACCAAAAGATAAAGGGGGCCTATCCCTCCCAAATATTAAAAACTACTACCAAGCAGTGCAGATTAAAATCTTAGTGAACATTTGCGACCCTTCTTATAAAGCGAGGTGGAAAGATATAGAGTGTCAGATATCTAGTGATATCCCATTACAAGCAATCATAGGGGATAGTTGGTTGGCGGTTTATTTAAAAGACATAAACCCATGGATAAAATTGTCAATTGAGACTTGGCATAGATTAGTTAAGACCAAAGCCAGGGAGCCGCATTGGGCCATAAGATGGATAGGATACGACTCTGATTTCCCACCAAACAGGGTAGATATGAGATTTAAACAATGGGCAGAAAAAGGATTAAAAATATTCTACAACCTCTACGATAAGGGCAATCTGAGACAATTTCAGGATATTAAAAACTTATTTGACTTAACAAACCAAGACTTTTACAGATATTTACAAATTAGGCATTATTTCGAAAAAAAGACGAAATTAGAAGATATGCAAACAACAGATTTGGGCATATTGAAAATATTTCTATTAGCATACAGGTCTGATCTTGGAGGTGGGATCATATCAAAGATATACAAAGAGCTACAAAAACTAGAGGGAAGTGACACTGCATATATAAAGGAGAAATGGGAGAGGGAGGGTAGCATCACGCTGCAGATAGAAACGTGGGAAAAAATACTTTCACAGCAATGGAAGAGCACATCTGCACTGTCTTGGAGAGAATTTGGGTGGAAAAGTATAATTAGATTTTTTAGAGTACCAGCTCAAAGAAGTTCTCAAGGAGGAAACACATCATGTTGGAGGTCCTGCGGCGAGAAAAAAGCAACGCATTTTCATGTTTTCTGGAGCTGCCCAGTTATTTCAGGTTATTGGCAAAAAATCAGATCGGCAATGGAGAAAATAATGAAAATTGCGATTCCACCGGGGTTCGAGTCTTTATGTCTGGGATTACAACCAGACACTGTGAAAGGGCCTGAAAATAGATATATGTATAACATTCTGCTATTAGCAAGCAAAAAAACAATTACTAGGAAGTGGTTGGTGAAGGAATGCCCCAAGTTTGAGGATTGGATTAAGGTGATTCAGGATGTATTTACGATGGAGAGGCTAACTTTCACTCTTAGGATGGAACAAGATAAATTTAGGAAATACTGGGAAAACTGGATAAACTATATAGAAACCTATAGGTTAAATACTGGATGAAAACGCCACCTAGTTCTGACTCTGCTCTAAATGGTTCAGTTCATTTTCTGATTTTCTTAGTTTGTTTTCTTTATCCTTTTTTTTTTCTTTTCCTTTTTCCTTCCCCTTTCTATTAAGTCTGGCAAATCTGTTTTGTCAGTCAAGGAAGTACATATGCCCTTATTCCCTTTTGGTAGGCAATGAAGCAGGTATTTTTCAGTTAATCATTATATTTGATTTATTAATGCAACTTTACTCTTCTGAACCCTAAAGCTCTCTTTATACAAACATAGATGTTTATGAGGTATAAGATGCTGCGAAAGGGGGATGAGGAAATAGATACTGATGGGAATTGTTGGTTCCCTCCTTTTTGTTTCTGTCTTCTCTCTTAAAATATGTCTGCTTTTACATGTCAAAACTGAGGAGTGTGTGAAGAAGTGTACAAATTTGAGAGCAAAGTGTACAACCTTGTTTCTTCTAATAAAAATCATAATAACTAAAACATTTATTTAATTGTGTTAAAGTTTTTAAATGCGTATTATTTGCATGGTTGGTGGGGAAGTGAAAGTGATAAAAGTGGAAAAATTTTATTTCAAGAGTTTCGTTCGCTGTGTGGGGGTAACGAAAGAAATGAAAGAGTTTAAATTCAGAGTTTCAGAGAGTTCTGGAGAGAAAACCGTGTTTTAAAGCAGAAAAGATATATGAGAGCAAGAAGTGTTAAAACGGGTAACATAAAGCGGTGCAGTGGATAAGTGTGTGTAAAGGAAAAAGAAAGAAAGAAAATTTACCAGTTTTTTGGCGCGATGTGCGTGGAAAAAGAAAAGTTACCAAAAAGTTGTAATGTAGTTGACAAAAGAAGTGCGAGTAATGCCTGCACAAGCGCATCTTTAAATAGCCATCAACGGTGAAAGATTTCAGGCCTACTTCTAGTTATTTGTCCCAGGTTCACTTATTGAATAGGCTACATGGTTAATCGCAGTTCCGCACCAACGGCGAATTGAAGTCGTGCGACACCATCTACTTCTTGATTAAGGATTTTTAACTGGCCGTGTAAAATATTTTCAGTATTTTGTATTTGATAATGCTTAGTATTTATCACTTACAAGTACTTTATTTGTAATATATTGCATCCAGTCTTGAAAATGAGTAACAATAAATAAATACCGATATTCTCGATTACAGATAAACGATTTTCATAAATATTAATGCAACATTTGTTTGTTAAGTCTTTGTTTCTAAAAATGCGAGTTTCAAAGTATATCCAGGAATTTTATGTTGAATATAGGTTTTAACTAAGTTTCTCATTTGAGCGGGAGTGCTTGCAGGTCGTGTGCGCGTTTGTGTGTGTGTGTGTGCGTGTGTGTGTGTGTGTGTGGTGTGTGCGAGTTTGTCAAATTATATGCAAGTTCTTTGTTTTTAAAAAACAGTCAAAGAGTCGAAATATACCCGTTATTTTTTCTTTCAGTATGAATAAACAATCGGCCCCCTTTAGGTCAATGTATGAACCATGTTATATCATGTATCATATGAAAGTCTTTTGACTTAGAGAAATGATAAAATCGTGTGTAGTAAGCTGGAAAATGCGAGTTTCAAAGTAGAATTTTATGTTGAAAATAGGTTTTAACTGAGTTTTTCATTTAAGCGGGAGTGTCGGTTGTGTGCGCGCGCGTGCATGTGTGTGTGCGTGTTAGTTTGTTAAATTATATGCAAGAGCTTTGTTTTTTTTTCGAGATATACCCGTTATTTTTTCTTTCAGTATCAATAGGGGAGACCGGGGATGATAGTAACACAACCTTTTTTTCCAGGGTAAATAGAGCCGCACATTAAAACTAAATGCCAACTATATGATTTAAAAAAAAAAAACTCTTATGATGAATTACAAATTAATGTTTTAGCACGGCAGATGTAGCTCAGACATTCCAATTTATTTTTTGGAGTCTTTTGAAGACGCAACCAAGAGCCCTTACGGGATCTCAAAGCTCAAACACCAGAACAGTATCGTCTTAGAACAGGTTTGTTACGTCCAGAGTGGCCTGTTATTTATCTACAGAGGGGAAAAAAGGTTTTGCACCAGGTAAATAATCCTCATATTTCTGTGATGCGTATACCTGACAAAGGCCTTTTTGATTTCAGAGCTATTACTGACCGCTTCCATGAGATAACCAAATGGGTTTTATGCAGAGGAAGCAGTGCTTCATCAGTCAATGATTCAGGCAGACCTTCAAAAAAATGTAAATTCTTTATTTCACGCCGCAAATCATCACACATAGGTTTCCTGCATGAATAAAACCATACAATACTCTGTGGCACACATGACAGTACATAGGGAGCATTTTCCAACAACTTTCTGTCAAAAACACTTTTGCCACAGTTTGATGGTCCTGATATGATGCAAGAAATCGGATGCTGAAGACGGCTGTCAAAAACCTCATCGCCAAACACAGTTTTAGAAGCCATACGGTAAAGTCTTGAAATCTGGCTGCAGAAGTCTATTGTTGTACACCACACTAAATTTTTTAGAAACTTGGCAGTTTGTGAGCATGAAGCCTCTTTTATTGCCTACGATTTGCTGCGTGGCTGTTGGCATTTTCAATTGATCATACACTGGTTGTTTTATTGTAAAAATAAAACAGACATCTTAATAGCAAAGTTTCACACAGGCTTTGGTACATAATTGCTCCAAGTCCCAAAACGACCTCTTCACATCTTGTAGATAGTCATGAACGTAGTTGCTGTATGCCCACAAGCACACCTATGGTTTTTAATGGCGCACTCACATGCAACATGATGACAATCCCCGTTGGGCCCGTTGTAAATTAGAACCATTTAAGGACCCTTACATTCGGGACATTGCAGGTGTGCATTTTTCACAGCGAAAGCTTCCTTGTACTCTTTTTCCTTACTTTCTATCGCAAGTTGCCCAGGTTACATGCCCACAGCCAAAAACGTGTTCAACTCTGTGAATTGTACAAATTGGGCACCACCACACGTTCTCTACTGTGGCCTTTGGTGTCATGGCACTGTTCACATGTATGATGTCATAATTTTCCTGTCCATTGAAAGTCTTCTCGATTCTCTGTTGGAGTGTGTCGTCCTGTGGAACAACCTCCGTGTTTGGTGACGACCAGACATCTCGATACAGTCCCCCCCGGCATTCCAAAAATGCGACATGTTCAGGAGATGCCCGTGTCATAATTTCATGCAGTATGAGTAACAGAGGCCTCTCTCTAGCAAGCCGCATGTCATCGTACTCTTCCACAGTCAAAAGGTTGCATTCCACAAGTATATCCACGACGTTGAATTCGTCTCTTTGTGTTTCGAAGAAATTGCGCAGGCCTCGGTTTGCGCTCCATAAGTCAAACGGCTCAGTCGGTGGACGACTCCTCACTGTTATGACAAGAACAGACCAGGTAACAGGACAGACGTACAAAGAGGAAAATGACAGGTAAGTTGATGTGGAATTATTTAGTGAGAACGGAGGCTGAGGCCATCGATGTTGATACTCACCAAAACTTTTCTAGGGCCGTTTGTTTCCAGGTCGTTGAAAAGGAAAGGATCTTCATCCCTGAGGGCCGATAAGGAGGCCTCAGCAGTACATTTGTCTCTCACGGCATCAGTCAATATGACTCGCATGGCTCTCACCTTATTTGGGTGCAACAGTCTAAAAAATCTGTGGGCTGATTCACGCCTGTCAACCACATTTTCAGCCCAAGAAGTCAATTTTTCTGATGCTGTCATATGCCCGACTTCCAATACTCTAAACTCTGTCGGACTACTGGATATGGCGTCCATAGTTAAAGACATTTCTGGACTGAGGTAATTAAGAAAGCAGACAAAATTGAGATAGGTAGGAATTAAGGCACACCAACGATGTCACTCAAGACACACTCCTGCCTTGATATTTATGTCAGTGGACTCTAACCACTACTTAAGTCAGACAGAACTGTTCCCAGAAGAAAAGTTATCCAATGATCACTGTCTTCTACCCTGTGTACTTTGGTCAGCAGTCGATCGAGTCCTTCTCATAACGCTCTCTCCATTGTCCATTCCCATCTTTCTTGTCGAAGTAGTCTTGCCGACTATTTTTCAGACATCTTGCTCTTAATGCCATGTTGTTCAGTGTAAAACCCCAGCGCCGACATGAGGTCCTTTGCCAGACATGTCTGCCATTTCTGTTGCCGAATCTCAGAATGGGGGGGACCCACACACACACACACACACACACACACACACGACTCGCAAGCCCTCTCGCTTAAATGAAGAACCTAGTTAAAACCTACATTCAACATAAAATTCTAGGATATACTTTGAAACTCGCATTTACCAGCTTTCTACGCACAATTTTATCATTCATTAAAGTTAAAAAAAAACTTGAAAATGACACATGAAAAAACATGGCTGATACATTGACCGAAAAAGGCCCTGCTTGTTTATTCACACTGGTAGAAAATTAACTGGTATTTTTCGACTCTTTGACTGTTTTTAAAAAACTAAGACCTTGCTTGTAATTTAACAAACTAACACACACAAACACACACACACACACACTCTCACACATACACGACCCGCAAGCACTCCTGCTCAAATGAAAAACTTAGTTGAAACCTATATTCAACATAAAAGTCTAGGATATACTTTGAAACTCATATTTTCCAGCTTTCTACGCACAATTTCATCATTTCCTAAAGTTAAAAATCTCTGCAGTGATGTCTTCAATACAGTCCATGCCCACTTACAAAGTGAGCTCACTGGTGGAGCCTCATGTCTTTGAGTTGAAAACTGTCTGTTCTGGTGCCAAAAACAATTTTTCGGGTAAGAAAGTAAAAATTATCATCACAAATATTTTTGCATAGTGTCCATTGTGTTGTAGATACAATTGTTTCACGTACATAAGCTCAAGTAATTGTTTCTCTAGTTTCATTTGACTTGTTGCATTAGTGCTAGCTTTGAAGATAAATGTTAAAAACGGTTACCTTTTTAATGGCTGTCTGGCATTGGGAGGGTTGCAACTGTTCTTAAAAAGTGTTACATTCTTCCCCTTCTGTTGACATTTTGTTCTGGTCCCCATTTTACAGCATGCCAAGGCAGTTTGCTTAGTTATTAGTTACTTACTAAGTACTTCTGCACCTTGAAAACACAGTGTTCAAAAGTGTTTTGTTTATTGTTCAATAGACAGTTCAACTGTTCATATGCCTTGCAGCACTTATTAAGTACTTAGTGCAGCTTTGCCCTACACTGTTCAAAAGTAGTTTTGTTGATTGTTCCACAGATCTCCAAGTGTTCAAATGCTTTTTCACTTTAACCTGTTTCAGGTTACAAAACACACAAACACACACTCACACAACACATGCCAGTTTATACGTTATATTTCTTCATATTATATATATTTATTTATTTTACTGTATTTATTTTTATCGTATTTAACTTATACTTCTTACTTATTTTATTATTATTATTTTGTAGTCTTACAAGTTTATGGTCCCTTCTTTATTATTCATTAAAGTGCTTCCTTACATTTAATAGCGTGTATCTTTTTTAAGGCTATTAATTTCATTGTTACATCCATCCTCACGTCATGTTACAACTCACCCCGGTACTGTGGGGGTAGGTTGAAACAACATGCCTCTTTCTATTTGACATTAATTCACAAAATCTGTGATAGTGTAGTAGAAGTCCAAGTGTATCATTCATATCAGACAAATATGGGAACCACATGTAAAAATTTGAGATCTCTATCACAAGGAACCACTGCGTTACACATGCTCAAGCAAAAAAGTGTTACTATCATCCCCGGTCTCCCCTATTGATACTGAAAGAAAAAATAACGGGTATATTTCAACTCTTTGACTGCTTTTTAAAAACAAAGAACTTGCATATAATTTAACAAACTAGCACGCACACACACACACACACGCGCGCGCACACACAACCGACACTCCCGCTTAAATGAAAAACTCAGTTAAAACCTATTTTCAATTTAATATTCTACTTTGAAACTTGCATTTTCCTGCTCACTACACACGATTTTATCATTTCTTAAAGTCAAAAGACTTTAATATGATACATGATATAACATGGTTCATACATTGACCTAAAGGGGGCTGATTGTTTATTCATACTGAAAGAAAAAATAACGGGTATATTTCGACTCTTCGACTGTTTTTTAAAAACAAAGAACTTGCATATAATTTGACAAACTCACACACACACACCATGCACACACACACACACACACACACACACACGCACACACACAAACGCGCACACGACCTGTAAGCTCTCCCGCTAAAATGAGAAACTTAGTTAAAACCTATATTCAACATAAAATTCCTGGATATACTTTGAAACTCGCATTTTTAGAAACAAAGACTTAACAAACTCATGTTGCATTGATATTATGAAAATGGTTTATCTGTAATCGAGAATATCGGTATTTATTTATTGTTACTCATTTTCAAGACTAGATGCAATATATGACAAATAAAGTACTTGTAAGTGATAAATACTAAGCATTATCAAATACAAAATACTGAAAATATTTTACATGGCCAGTTAAAAATCTTTAATCAAGAAGTAGATGGTGTCGCACGACTTCAATTCGCCGTTGGTGCGGAACTGCGATTAACCATGTAGCCTATTCAATAAGTGAACCTGGGACACATAACTAGAAGTAGGCCTGAAATCTTTCACCGGTGATGGTTATTTAAAGATGCGCTTGTGCAGGCATTACTCGCACTTCTTTTGTCAACTACATTACAACTTTTTGGTAACTTTTCTTTTTCCACGCACATCGCGCCGAAAAACTGGTAAATTTTCTTTCTTTCTTTTTCCTTTACACACACTTATCCACTGCCCCGCTTTATGTTACCCGTTTTAACACTTCTTGCTCTCATATTTTTTCTGCTTTAAAACACGGTTTTCTCTCCAGAACTCTCCAAATTTAAACTCTCTTTCGTTTCTTTCGTTACCCCCACACAGCGAACAAAACTCTTGAAATAAAATTTTTCCACTTTTATCACTTTCACTTCCCCACCAACCATGCAAATAATACGCATTTAAAAACTTTAACACAATTAAATAAATGTTTAAAAGGGTTATCCCCACAGAAAAACGTAAAACACGCTAAAACAAACAAAAATTAATAAAATTCTCTCTCCGCACCAGAACTTGCAAGGGGAGGGTAAGAGGGTAGTGGGGGCTTGTGGACGGTGCTGAATCTCACTCACACACAGCCTCCCTGGAGAGGGTGAGAAGAGGAGAGGGGGGAGGATTAGGGAGAAGGGCGGTAATTACTTATGGTGGGAAAGTATGATTGTATAAAAAATAATGACAACCCGTAAGAAAAATATTTAGCGCAGTGTCCCAAAGACTATTAATGAAACATCCTGAGACCTATGACCTCAGAGAGCAATTTCACGCCCCATAGCTGTGCGCATCTCCGCACCTTCAAAAACATATAGACCACCAACCAGCGCATTCCCATGCACAATTTCAGAATAATATATAATTTCATTTACTCTTTCACCTTGAGAGTTCCCAGGCCTTCAAAAACTTTGGAATGCGAATACCCTGTTGCCTAGGCCACCTCAAAACTTTTTAAATTAAGATTGCCAATACTGCGGATGTTATTTTCAAAATAATTATTCAGTCATGTTCATATGTGGCCGTTCATAGTTCTGAACAATTTCGCTCCCTCCATTCAATAACTTGACATTGTGAACATGTTTAATCTATGATTTTCTTGCACCTTTTTAAAATCAACTATGTGAAGGCCCAGGAAAAACTCCAATACATAGCAATGACCGCCAAGAACAATCTCACAACACGCCGGCACCCATATCGCTCAGCCCCCAGCCCTGGGTAAGTTTCATTATACTATTATTTCTTGACAGAAGATTTCATCCATGAATCGCTACCCCAACGCAGGTTCCGCCAACTCAAAAACGCGCGCAAACACATCACCGGATTCAACCCCGCCCCACCTGTGTAAGTTTATTGTTCTCCTGCTTTTTTACAGAAGTTGTTCGCGCATCAATCATCCCGCAAATTCAGCTGTTGTTTAAAAAAATAATGACAGCGGTGCGCATCCGCAAGTTCCGCCAGCTCAGCAACGCGTGCAAACACCTGTCGGATTCAACCCCTCCCCACCTGGGTAAGTTTTATCGGTCTCCTGCTTTTTGACAGAAGCCATCCGCGCATCAATGCGCAATCAATCATTCCGTGGCTTACCACCCTCCCCGCAAACCCTGCCCTGCCCATGGGATCCGGTCACTTTCAATGCCCACAGTCAGACACACAGATGGGAGTGACACAGACCAAGGGAGAAGACATACGGAAATAACACTCTGAATGGAAACCATCCTTATTTCGCACTTCTTTCGTCAACTACATTAAAACTTTTTGGTAACTTTTCTTTTCCACGCACATCGCTCCGAAAAACTGGTAAATAATTTTAACACACACTTAACACACACTTATACACTGCACCCGCTTTATTTTACCCGTTTTAACAACTCTTGTTCTCATATTTTTTCTGCTTTAAAAAACAATCTTTTCTTTCCGAAACTCTCCGAATTTAAACTCTCTTTCGCTTCTTTTGTTACACCGCACAACCAACAAAACTCTTGAAATAAAGTTTTACCACTTTTATCACTTTCACTTCCCCCCTTCCAACCACGCATAATATTCGCGTTAAAAACCACTAAAAAAAAAAAACCCGGAGAGGGAGAGAAGAGGAGAGGGGGGAGGATTAGGAGAAGGGCGGGAAATACAAAAATGAACTTTTTTTTTTTTTTTTTTTTTCATATGAATTCACGTGAACTCTTCAACTCATTAAAAAGCCATAAATCATTTTTTTTGACACAAGCCACATGCTATTTCTCTGTCTGGTGGGTTTTCAGGCGGTGCTTGAAGATGCTCAGGGATTCTGCTGTTCTGACCTCGATTGGTTGATCATTCCACCAACGAGGTACCAGGACAGACAGCAGCCTAGAGCGGGAAGGGGAGGAGCAGAGAGGAGTGCTCTGGCAGGGGTGTAAGGTCTGAACAGTCTCTGGATGTAGGCTGGAGCTGTTTTGTTGACGCCCTGATAGGCTAGCACCAAAGTCTTGAATTTGATGCGAGCAACAACAGGCAGCCAGTGGAGCTTTGTGAGCAGGGGGGTGACATGGGAATGTCTTGGAAGGTTGTGGACCAGGCGAGCTGCAGGGGTCTGATGGCGGATGCTGGGAGGCGGGCGAGGAGGGAGTTTCAGTAGTCCAGGGAGGAGAGGATCAGTGCTTGAACTAGGAGCTGCGTTGAGTAGCTGGTGAGGAAGGGCCGGATTCTACGGATGTTGTAGAGGAAGAACCTGGAGGTCCGAGTCACTGCAGCGATTTTCACAGCAGAGGAGAGCCTGTCGTCAAACAGGACCCCAAGGTTCTTCACACTCCGCGAGGGGGAGATGGTGGTATCCCCCAGGTTGATGGTCAGGTCCAGGAGAGGGGAGGATGGAGCAGGGATGTAGATCATCTCCGTCTTAGTTGGGTTGAACTTCAGGTGATGGTTGTCCATCCAGCTCTGGATGTCATGTAGGCAGGCGGAGATGCGGGCGGAGACCTGGTCATCAGAGGGAAAAGAGAGAAAAAGTTGAGTGTCATCAGCATAAAAGTGATATGATAAACCATGAGCAGAAATGGCAGGACTGAGAGACTGGAGATAAAGAGAAAAGAGGAGTGCACCAAGAATAGAGCCTTGGGGGACACCTGTGGTAAGTGGGCGGGGTGTTGATACTTCACCAGCCCAGGCAACCTGGTAGGAGCGACCGGAGAGGTACGATTTCAACCAGATGAGGGCTGTGCCACAGATACCCAGTGCAGACAGGGAAGAGAGGAGGATGGAGTGGTCAACAGTGTCGAATGTGGCAGAGAGGTCGAGGAGGATCAGGATGGATGAGAGGGAGGCGGCGTGTGCAGTGTGAAGCGCCTCACTGACGGAGATGAGAGCAGTCTCCGTGGAGTGGGCTGCTCTGAATCCCGACTGGTGGGGGTCCAGAAGGTTATTTCTGCAAGAAAAGAGTTGGTTAGCAACAGCACGTTCAAGGGTTTTTGACAGGAAGGGGAGGAGGGAGACTGGGCGGAAGTTCTGAATGGCTGAGGGGTCAAGGGAGGATTTTTTCAGGAGAGGGGTAATGGTAGCCTGTTTGAATGAAGAGGGAAAGCATCCAGAGGACAAAGAAGAGTTAATAAGGGAGGTGACAAAAGGGAGGATGGTGGGTGTGATAGCCTGGAGGAGGGGGGTGGGGATAAGGTCGAGAGCACATTTGGTAGGACAGTGAGAGAGGAGCAGCTGGGAGACATCAGTAGAGGAGAGGGGAGAGAAAGCAGAGAGGAGTTGGGAGGGGACAGTGGGTAAGGGAGAGAGGGGAGTGAGGGGGGAGAAGGAGTTGCAGATGGACGCAATCTTATCCTCGAAGAAGGCTGCAAAGTCCTCTGCTGTGATAGAGGTCGCAGGTGTGACAGGCGGAGAGCTGTGGAGAGAAGAGAAGACAGAAAACAATTGGCGAGGGTTAGAGATTGAATTCTGGATTTTAGAATGATAAAATTTTATTTTAGCAGAGGTAATTGAAGAGGAAAATTCAGCTAGGAGGGACTGGTAATGGGACAGGTCTGCCGGGGCCCTGGATTTCTTCCATTTCCTCTCTGCTGTTCGAAGGCTTTTTCTGTTGGAGCGGAGAGTTTCTGACATCCAGGGGCTGGGTGGGGATGATCTGGCTGGCCTGGAAACAAGAGGAGAGAGAGTGTTAAGTGAGGATGATAGGGCAGAGAATAGAGAGGAGGCAGCAGATTCAGTGGGAAGATTAGAGAAGGAGTCAAGGGAAGGGAGGGAAGCAGTGACATGGGAGGCGAGAGCGGAGGTCACGGCAAACTGTAACAGAGGAGATTGGAGTGGGGGGAGAGAGAGGGAGAGGGAGGGAGAAGGAGATGAAGTGGTGGTCAGACAGGTGGAGAGGGGTTATGGTGGGATCAGTGGAGGAGCAGTTACGAAGGAGGACTAAGTCGAGGAGATTTCCAGCTGTTTGAGTTGGGGGTGAGGGCAGGAGGGAAAGGCCAAAAGAGTGGAGGATAGGAAGAAAGACGGCAGACTGAGGGGCCTGAAGGTGGAGGTTGAAGTCTCCCAGGAGAATCAGTGGGGTGCCGTCGTCAAGGAAGGAGCTGAGCAGGACGTCCAGCTCGTCGAAGAAACATCCTACAGGGCCTGGGGGACGATACACAACAATGATAAACAGGTTAGTTGGAGAGGATATGGAGACAGAATGTAATTCAAAGCAGGAGATAAAAAGGTGAGAGAGAGGAAGAGGAGAAAATCTCCAAGTAGGAGAGATTAACAAACCAGTCCCACCACCTCGCCCGGATGGCCGGGGGGTGTGGGAGTAGGAGAAGGAGGTAGAGAGGACCGTCGGTGTTGTTGTGTTGTCTGGAATGATCCACGTCTCCGTCAATGCAAGGAAGTCGAGGGACTGGAGGGAGGCTTAGGCACAGATGAACTCTGCCTTCCGGACGGCAGACTGGCAGTTCCAGAGACCAGCGGCAACTGTGGTGTTGCTGGCGGAGGTGGAGGAGGGGTAGATCAGGTTGGTGGGGCAGCGGTGATGAGGGCAGCCCCGGCGGTAGAATCGCCTCCTGAGGGAAAGAGAACAGACAGGGATGGGAAGAAAGCACATACTCAGCTGGGGGTCAGAAAAGATTTGGGCAAAGTGGGAGGGAGCGATGCAATGCTTAAAAGGCTTGCTAATTGCTATGCGAAAACAGCTGATTGCCCGTGAATGGAATCGAAACTAAGCTGAATAAGTAACCTGCAGCAACAACAATAGAAACGCGAACGTAGCCACAAGTACTGTTAGTAAAGAAAATTAGCCTGATCTAGGAGGAGTCTGTAGCTAGCTTCTGCAGCCGCCGAATGCACTAACCTTAAGTCAAGCCTGCTCTTGAAAACTGCCAAGGTCTCTGTCTCAAAAATATGGTCAGGCAAGCTAATCCACATCGAAATTACTCTTTGGGTGAAGAAATATTTTCGAATATCAGTGCTAAATTTACCTTTGGTCAACATCCATTTGTGACCCCGAGTTCCACGAACAACACTTAGTCGAGGGAATCCTACATAATTCACTTTGTTAGTCCCTTTAACATACAAAACCCAAAACCAGTGAAGTTGGCACCGTATGTAAATCATAGATAAAAACAGAATACAATGATTTGCAAATCCTTTTCAACTTATATTCAATTGAATACACTGCAAAGAGAAGATATTTAATGTTCAAAGTGAGAAGCTTAATTTTTTTTTTTGCAAATAATCATTAACTTAGAATTTAAAGGCAGCAACACATTGCAAAAAAGTTGGCACAGGGGCCTTTTAACCACTGTGTTACATTGCCTTTCCTTTTTTTTCCACATATGTGTAAGTTGCCCATGCCTTGGGCACTAATACACCCCCATACCATCACAGATGCTGGCTTTTGAACTTTGCGCCTATAAAAGTCCGGATGGTTCTTTTCCTCTTTGGTCCAGAGGACACGACGTCCACAGTATCCAAAAACAATTTGAAATGTGGACTCGTCAGACCACAGAACACTTTTCCACTTTGCATCAGTCCATCTTAGATGAGCTTGGGCCAAGCGAAGCTGGCGGCGTTTCTGGGTGCTGTTGATAAATGGCTTTTGCTTTGCATTGTAGAGTTTTAACTTGCACTTGCAGATTTAGCGACGAACTGTAGTTACTGGCACTGGTTTTCTGAAGTGTTCCTGAGCCCATGTGGTGATGTCCTTTACACACTGATGTTGGTTTTTGATGCAGTACCGCCTGAGGGATCGAAGGTCACAGGCATTCAATGTTGGTTTTCAGCCTTGTCGCTTACGTGCCGTGATTTCTCCAGATTCTCTGAACCTTTTGACGATATTATGGACGGTAGATGATGAAATCCCTAAATTTCTTGCAATAGCTTGTTGAGGAATGTTGTTTTTAAACTGTTCGACAATCAGCTCATGCATTTGTTCACTAAGTGGAGACCCTCGCCCCATCCTTGTTTGTTAATGACTGAGCATTTCAGGGAAGCTGCTTTTTTGCCCAATCATGGCACCCACCTGTTCCCAATTTGCCAGTTCACCTGTGGGATGTTCCAAATAAGTTTTTGATGAGCATTCCTCTACTCTCTCAGTCTTTTTTGCCACTTGTGCCAGCTTTTTTGAAACATGTTGCAGGCATTTCCAAATGAGCTCATATTTGCAAAAAAGTTTACCTGTTCGAACATAAAGTAACTTGTCTTTGCCGTGTATTCAATTGAATGTAGGTTGAAAAGGATTTGCAAATCATTGTATTCTGTTTTTATTTACGATTTACACAACGTGCCAACTTCACTGGTTTTGGGTTTGTATTTAAAGACCTCAATCAGATCACCCCTGAGTCTCCTTTTGTTAAGACTAAAGAGATTAAGGATCTTCAACCTCTTGTCATAGCTTTTATCTTTTATACCCGGAATTAGCTTAGTGGCTCTTCTCTGAACTTTCTCTAGAGCCTCTATATCTTTCTTTAAGTATGGTCCCCAGAACTGTACACAATATTCCAGATGTGGTCTTACGAATGTGTTGTACAAAATCCTCCTTGGATTTGTACTCAATAATGTATCCCAGCATCCGACTGGATTTTTAACTGCTACGGCACAATGGCTAGAGCCTGTGAGGGTTTGGTCAACAATCACCCACAGATCTTTCTCGTGTGGAGCACATTTCAGTTTTAAACCTCCCATGAAGTAATCCCTTCTAATGTTTTTATTACCTACATGAACAACTTTACATTTCGCTACATTTAATTTCATTTGCCACATTTCTGCCCAATTCTGGATTCTATCCAAATCATCCTGAATCACTGTAGTGGACTCGGAACTATTTGCCAAACCTCCCAGTTTAGTATCATCTGCAAATTTAATTAATCTGCTCTCAACATTCTTATCAGGTCATTAATGTAGATGAGGAACAGCGGGGGTCCCTGGGGGATGCCACTCTCCACCATACCTAGCTCAGATGTGCTACCACTGACCACCACTCTTTGTATTCTGTCCTGTAACCAGTTTTGAATCCACTTCAGAATACCTCCTGTCACTCCAATGGAGCTCATTTTAAAAATTAGTCTCTTATGCGATACTGTGTCAAATTCTTTCTGAAAATCCAAGTATATTATTATAATAATAATAATGCATTTTATTTATATGGCGCCTCTCTTTGCACTTAAGGTCGCCTCACATCATAAAAACAGTAGAAAACATTCAAATAAAATACAAATCAACATATTCAATATAAGCAGACAGTTAAATACAGTTAAAATATTTACAGGACAGTGCAGTTGTGGTTATAGTGAGTATGCAAGTTTGAACAGGTGAGTTTTGAGTCTGGATTTGAAGAGTGGGAGTGTGTCAATATTGCGGAGATTGGGAGGAAGAGAATTCCAGAGCTGGGGAGCAGAGCAGCAGGAGTGGCAATGTGGAGGAGGTCAGAGAGATATGGAGGAGCAAGGTTATGGATAGCTTTGAATGTGCGGAGCAGGATTTTGTATTGAATACGGTATGTAATGGGGAGCCAGTGGAGCTGTTGTAGGATGGGAGTGATATGGTGGGTGGAGAGGGTGCGTGTGATGATCCGGGCTGCTGAGTTCTGTACTAGTTGTAGTTTATGGACAGTTTTATGGGGGAGCCCGAAGAGGTGAGCGTTACAATAGTCCAGATGTGAGGAGATGTGAAGTGATGAGGCTGTGGACGAGGATGCCGGTGGACTGAGGAGTGAGGGAGGGACGGAGGCGGTGGATGTTGCGGAGGTGAAAGTATGCCGAGCGGGTGACAGAGTTGATGTGGGAGGTGAATTAAAGGGTGCTGTCGAGGATGACACCCAGACTCTTAACCTGAGGGGAGGGGGAGATGGAGGAATTGTTGATGAGAATAGAGAAATTATTGATTTTACTTAGGGTGGATTTGGTGCCAGTGAGGAGGACTTCAGTTTTATTGCTGTTAAGTTTGAGGAAATTTGAGGTGAACCAGGACTTTATTTCATGGATGTCGAGGAGGAGGGAGATAGTGTGGTGTTGGGTTTGCTGGATATGATTTCATAAGCCCTGCTCTGGTCATAAGTCTTGGTGGCCTCTTCAAAAAATTCCAGAAGGTTTGTCAGGCAAGAACTTCCCTTTCGGAAACCATGTTGGCTATCCCTCAAGATATTGTTACGATCAGGAAATAAGTCCAGCTCATGTTTTATGATATATTCCAATATTTGTACATAATGCAAGTGAAATTGACTGGTATGAGAGGCCATTTGAAAGAGAATTCATACTTGCTTTCACATGTACTATCATACTGTCACACAAACACCATCATTCTCTCATAAACACACCATCATTCCCTCACGCACATACTATTATACTCACACACACACACCATCATTCTCACAAACACACACCATCATAGTCACACACACACACACGCACCATTATACTCTCACGAACACACCATCATTCTCTCTCACACCATCAATTTCTCGCATATACTATCATTCTCTCACACATACACTATTATTCTCTCTCTCACACACCATTATACTCTCACGCACGCACCATCATTCTCTCACGCACAAACTATCATTCTCTCGCGCACACACCATTATACTCTCACGCACACACCATCATTCTCTCTCACACACACCGTCATTCTCTCTCACAAACACCATCATTCTCTCACGCACACACTATTATACTTTCACTTACATGCAATCATTCTCTCACACATACATCATTATACTCTCACGCACGCACTATCATTCTCTTTCACACACACCATCATTCTCTCTCACGCACACCATTATACTCTCACACAAACTTAAACTTTTACACGTGACAAAATGGCAGTGAATGTAAAACAGAATGATTTTACATTCACTGCCATTTTGTCACTTGAACAAGCTTAAGTTTGTGTGAGAGTATATTGGTGTGTGTTGTGCGAGAGAATGATGGTATGCGCGTGAGAGAATGATGGTGTGTGAATGAGAATAGGTGATTGTGTGAGAGAGTTTGATGGAAACGGAAGTTAGTTTGATGGAAACAGATGTAGCATTAAATTCTCAGCTCCTGATTGGTTATAATCGAAATCTTTCAAAATTTAGTTAGAAGCGGGATTTCACGGACATATCCCACCCTCCCATTCGACAAGGAAGCACGGTGAAAAAACTGCATGCTCGTCGCGGGAGCAGCAAGTCTATCCAAATCTCTTTGAAACGTGAAGTGTTGCTTGTTATTCATCCCGATTCCGTCCAGAAAGTAAAGTATAGCACCAAAGTGAAGTAGCCTATATCACACTATAAAACTGAAGCTGAGCTCGTTATTCTTTCCAATTCCATTCGAAAAGCAGAGTATAGCACCAGAAGAGAAGTATACCTGATTGCACCAAAAACGAAGTGTCGCTTGTCTATCATTCTAATTATTCAAAAAGTGAAATATAGCGCATGAAGAGAGGCACTGAACATCATTCTTTGCTATTCCATTCCAAAAGTGAAGAATAGTTTTAATATTGCTACTAAATGGACTGGGGGGAAACGAGTCTCATATTTCAATTACTTGCGAAGGCAATATTCATTTCAGAGTTTAAATAATCTATGTAATTGCGTAGCGACAAAACATCAGCATGACACAGGCTCAATTGCACGAAGCTGTTTTACTCCACGACTTCGCTTTTTATGGATCTAAAGCCCCTTTATGTAGCCTAATGAATAATAAATTTTAAATGGTTTGATCGAATGTATGAGGCTCCACTTATATTATAATAATAGTAAAAGGACAATTGAAACGAGGTTCCAAAAATTTGTAAGTGCTGGAATCTCACAGCACTCCTATCAATGGTTTGGTTTAGCATTAGAAAATACGCGCCGCGTTAAACCAAACCGAACTCGGCGCGAAATTTTGCGTTCTTGTGTTCCAATTCCGCACAGCGGAAAAACAAATTCGCGAGTTATCATTTAACCTAAATGAATCATGATGGCAGTAGCAGCGACAATGACATTGTAAGTATCTGATCCATAACATTAGCTTCGCAGTCTACTATTACACTGACGTAGCCAACTGTTATGTCAGGCCTAGGGGAACCGAGCGCCTAGAGAAAATGCTCCCCTCTTTCCCCACTCCCAAGGACGACCAAGGCCAAAGTACTGCAGTCCAACCAAAGGATCATATATTTTAACAAGCAAATGGTAGTATTTGACTTCAGGGTGAGCATGGCTCAAAACAACAAACAGAACAATCCATCAACAACTTTACTAACCTATTCGAAAGTAAAGAAAACAAAAGACAGGTCTCTAACTTGACTCCCTATATGTATAAACAGGAGAAAAAGATCTTAAACAAAAGAGCTACTCACCCCTACAGCTACCTGGACTGCTAAACAATGATCTATATTACACAATCAAATACAGTCTCTCACACAGAACAGCAATGCCTGATGCAGTTGGGAGTAGGGCTAAGAGAAGAGGAAGAGCGGCTCAAACAGCGACCATTTTATAGCAGCCCCACCAATCTCCATCCACCAACCAGCAGCCGGCTCCAGGATAAACTTCAATGTGATAGCACCACCCTGAGAAGAGGAGGAACAACAGCACCTGAAGAGAGAAAGAACCTAAGGATGGGAACACCACCCTCAGGCAGGGAGGGAGAACAGCAAAACAAGAATCACAGCAATAAAATTGACCTATGGGTCATAACACCCCCCCCACCTAAGAATAAACATTTACTCAAATGTTTGTAATAACAGCCTTCCCAAACTCACATTTTGCCAAATTAAGGGTTAGGGAAGCTTTACACAACCGATCAAAAATCTCATAGAGGGTTTACACATGTTCAGTCCAGTTGGAGGAGTAAGCCACAAAATCATCTAAGTAAACCTCACAGTTGCTCACCCCACAAAGAACCATGCTCATGAGCCTCTGGAAAGTGGCTGGGGCATTTCTCAGACCGAATGGCATGACTGTTTACTGGAAAAATGGTCTGGGGGTGACAAATGCACTGATCTCAGAGGCACGTGGGTATAGGGGGACCTGCCAGTAACCTTTTAAAAGATCTAATTTTGTCACATACTTGGCTGAACCACCCGGTCAACACAGTCATCCATGCGAGGGAGCGGAAAAGAGTCAGTTTTAGTAATGGCATTTACCTTGCGATAATCAGAACAGAATCGTGGGGTTTGGTCAGATTTGGAAACCAGTAACGAAGGAGAGCTCCATGGGCTATTACTCGGCACAGCAAAACCATTTTCAATGAGATATGTTGCCTCGTTGCATTATGACACGTTTTGTGGATGAACTCTGTAGGCGTGCTGTTTTATTGGAGGGTGGTCACCCACATCAATGGTGTGACATAACACGTTAGTTTGAGTGGGGATGTCACCAAAGAGGGTTGGATAGGTTTGTACAAGCATACTAATATCAGTTCTGGCGGAGTCAGACAAGTGGGCCAAATGGGCATCTAAATTTGACAGGATTTCTGAATTTTTGAGCCGTGCACATGAAAAGGAGCTGCGTCTGTCATCCAGCTCGTCATCCCTGGGATCATATGGGGGCTGGGCATTGGACACCGTGGCAACAGGTGCAACTACGGGAGGTGGGACACTCGTTTCACGGTCGACATACGTCTTCAACATGTTAATATGACACACACGGGTTTTTTTCTTACGATCAGGGGTGTGAATTACATAGTCTGTTTCACTGAGCTTACGGTCCACCACATATGGGCCGCAAAATTTTGCCTGAAGACCAGAACCAACTAGAGGTAGCAGAACAAGGAAGCGGTCACCTGGGGTGAAGGTCCGTGCAACAGACTTTTTATCAAAGTCTATTTTCATTTTGGATTGCGAAATGGAGAGTGAATCACGGGCCAAATCACAAGCATAATGCAGTCTCTCCCTGAAGGAAGTAACATGGTCCAAAATATTCTCACTCGAACTCGTTTTACTGGAGAGAAATTTCTCTTGTAGCAGGCGTAGAGGGCCGCGCACGGTGTGGCAAAACACCAGATCAGCTGGGCTGAACCCTAATGACTCCTGAACAGTCTCCCTCACAGCTAACAACAACAAAGGCAATCCCTCATCCCACTCATGGTTTGTCTCAGTACAATACTGGCAAAGCATACTTTTCAGAGTTTGGTGGAATCTCTCTAATGCATCCTGGCTCTGGGATGGTAAGCGCTGGAAGTATGATGTTTCACATTTAGCTCTGACATGACCTGGGCGAAGATTTTAGACATAAAATTTGACCCTTGGTCACTTTGAATACGCTTTGGAAGGCCAAAGGTGGAGAAAAACCTGACTAGTGCTTTTACAATGACCTGAGCTTTTAATGAACACAATGGGACAGCCTCAGGGTAACGGGTTGCAGCACACATCACAGTGAGAATATACTAATTCCCAGACTTGGTTTTTCCCAAAGGGCCCACACAGTCTACAATCACATGCTCAAACAGCTCTCCAACAGCTGGAATTAGCTTTCATGGAGCAACAGGGATCACCTGATTTGGCTTACCTGAGACCTGACAGGTGTGGCATGAGTGACAGAATTTCACAACATCTGACTTAAGTCCTGGCCAAAAGAAGTAGCGATGAATACGGCAGTAGGTCTTTCTAATACCTAAGTGACCGGACATGCCATGATCGTGAGCTAAACCAAGCACCTGGGGCCGAAACTGTTGTGGCACCACAACTCCAGTCACAGACTCATACGCTGGACCAGAACGAGGAGACCAGCGGCGCATCAGAACCCCATCCTCTACCAAGTAAGAACCAGACTTATCACATTTTGGATCTGTTACATGAGAAAAACAAGGAGACAAAGTGTCATCAGTTTTCTGTGCATTAATCAACTGCTCTTTGTCTACTGAAAGTGTCAGATTGTTGACATCAGGCTGAAGCTCCACCACAACATTCTCTTTAACATCTGAGAGAGAACCTGTGGGATCAGAAGTAGTCATAAAAGAGTCACTGAGATCCACTAAGTCTCCAAGTTTTCGGGCTTGAGCACGGGTTACAGCACACACAGGGAACAAATGAGGCAAACCGGATGCGGCGAAATCAGAAACACACAAATCGGCAATTTGGTTTTCAATTACCTCTGGAGATGGAAAAACTTTTCCACCGGCTAAATCATTACCTAGGATCAGATCAATACCAGCTATGGGCAACTGGGGTCTCACAGCGATTTTGACTCTGCCTGACACGATCCCAGAGGTTAACTGAATGAAATGCAACGGGCACGCACGGCACTTAGCTTAACCCCCCATGCTACAATGTCAGAACCACAGTAAGACTGAGCTGAAAAGGGGAGAACACCTTCACATATTAAGGACTGTTTCGCACCAGTATCTCGCAAGATGGTGATTGGAACTGCCTTATCCTCACCCCCAAGAGAAACAAAACCTTGTGTAACAAAAGGTTTGAAATCCTCATCAATCTGATCCACCACATCCTGGAGAGATGGCTGGGTGTGTATGGAACCAATTGGTGTTGGTTTTTTGACATTTTTGGATTGTTCTTTTCTCTTCAGAGTGGGACAGACAGCGATAAGGTGACCCTGCTCATGGCAATAGAAACACTCCCGTTTCTCAGTGTCACCAGAAGCAGTGTTGGAGTTGCGACGTGAATTTTTGGGGGATCTGGGGCTCCGGCCAATGGGGACTGAATCACGACACACTGGGGGAGAAAAAACACTCGTGCGTTAACAAAAACTCATCCGCAAGTACAGCAGCATCATTGAGACATGTGACCTTTGGCTCATTCAAGTAAATTACAATTATCTCAGGAAGTCTGTTTTTGAATTCTTCTAGCAGAATGAGCTCCCGCAAGTTATCAAAAGAAGTTGCTTTGCTAGCTTGGCACCATTTATCAAACAGAGCTGTTTTCTCCCTTGCAAACTCAACAAATGTCTGGTTAGCAGTTTTTCCACAATTTCTAAATTTTTGTCTGTATGCCTCTGGTACCAATTCATAGGCTCTAAGGTCAGTGGCTTTGACTCTGTCATAATTGAGACTGTCTTCAATGGACAGAGAGTTGCACACTTCCTGTGCTTTCCCGACTAACTTGCACTGGAGGAGAAGAGGCCACACACTCTTTGGCAACGCGCTCAAATGCACTAAAATAGGAATCCACCTCAGACTCCCTGAAAGGAGGAACTAGCGCAATGTGCCTGCTCACATCAAAGCCATCATGGGGACTGGGAGTGGACGTTGGCACCGGTAAAGGACTGGCAGCTGAAGCGGCTCCCCGCTCCAACTCCAGAGCCCTTACTTTCAGGTGCATGGTTTGCATCTCCATCTCCCGCTGTCTCACCTCCACCTCCCTTATCCGCAGGGTGAGCCTCAGCTCCTCTGCATTCATGCCAGTTTGGGACTGAGGTGTTTGGATTGGGGCGGGAACATCAGCCAGATCACCCGGCTCAGCTGCAACTGTAGGGGCTGGCTCCCCAATCAATCCCCTTTCACACAGCTTGACATAGAGCAGATCCTGTAACTCCTCTTTCTTTGCGCTAGATGATACCTGCACATTAAACGAACTGGCAATAAGAAACAAATCAGCTTTTTTACACTTTTAATTCCTCTTCAGTCGGATTAGACACAAAATCCTCCAATTTGAACTCCATATTCACTGTCGCCACCACCACAAAAAAAAAAACTGCCAAACAGACAAGTAGAGCCAACAAGACTTGAACAAATCGAACTCACCCAATACAATGAAATAGAAAAAAAAAAGGATGAGCCCCCACTATATGTTACGTCCAGCCTAGGGGAACCGAGCGCACATGAGAAAATGCTCCCCTCTTTCCCCACTCCCAAGGACGACCAAGGCCAAAGTACTGCAGTCCAACCAAAGGATCATTTATTTTAACAAGCAAATGGTAGCATTTGACTTCAGGGTGACCATGGCTCAAAACAACAAACAGAACAATCCATCAACAACTTTACTTACCTATTCGGAAGTAAAGAAAACAAAAGACAGGTCTCTAACCTGACTCCCTATATGTATAAACAGGAGAAAAAGATGTTAAACAAAAGAGCTACTCACCCAAGGATGTTTTATATTTCACAGGATATACAATTGGAAAATGGCTGCCCATTCATTTCAATGGAAATTGCTCAGTGGCGCAGCAAGCAGCATGGGGGCCAAGCTTCCGGAGCCACGCGGACATGCGCTGTGTGATTTTTGCTCACACATGCGTAGTGTGGGGCTTATGAACGCGCTGGTATCCGAGGTGTCCATGACAACGGCTCGGGCTCGTGGAACTCCGACCTAGGGTGCGTGTTCACGATCACTTTTCACCGGAAATGGACGAAAACATAGCCGCCGGTAAAGGTTTAATTATGGTTTGAGATACTATTTTAAAACACAAATGCATTAACAAATGTTAAAAACGACTTTGACAGGGAAGTAATAGGCCTACTATTGATTTCAACTCAAAAATCTCGGCAAAATAGTTGACTTGCTGTTGCGTAACTTTAATATGACATTGCTCAGGGGTGCGCTTCCCGAAATCACAGATGCTAACTTCCATAGTTGGAACCACTGACTGAATGTACGTATAAATTTCAGCAACTACGCTATTGGGAAAAGCGCTACAGGCTCGTGTTCTCTTTAGTTCAACGTCGAATAACCACATTATCGGAGTCAGATAATTCTTGTTCGTCTGCGTGCGAATTCCATTATCTTTTTCCGGTTTAAAGACAAACCGAACACACAACGCACTTCACCTACCTTATAAACTGATATGTTTTAAAGTCAGGAGCTTTAAACTTTTGTCTATTCTGGTAAGCTAGCTTACGTAACTTATAACCATTCCGTGGAGTATAATAAAATGGGTCTACCGTGAAATGACGTTGTACTGCGTTATTTTTACCTTTTTCCCCCTTTTTTTCTGTCCTTCCCCAGATATTTGAGCCTCTTGGAGTGCACTGAACCGTTCATCCATGAATTTTTGCATGTCAGCGAACCAGAGGCCGTGCCTTTCTTTCCACCCCCAAAGCCCTTTCCAATAAAGTCTGTCTCGATTATAATTTTAATACCATCTCTACGTTTCATTTCTAAGTACGAGTTAACATCGATTGTATTTGTGGTACTTAATTTTATGATAATGCCGGCTCTGCGAAAGTTAAGCATTAAACCCCTTTTGATTTTGAGTACTTGAATTCATCTTCAAATGTTAAGCAGAGCTGGCGAAAAAATCAAAAACTGACAAAACACAAATAATTCTATTTGAAAACATTTTTAATATATACATGTAAATAATGCCTTGGTGGTGATAATAATGACAGGTGGGTGGGGGTGAGCAGATGGATGATGACAGCTACATCCGACATTAGGTCTCGTATTTATCTTCGTTCAGATGAAAATCAGCCACACCGTCGAATCTACCTGCATCACTCCGGTTGATCTCAGATGCTGCTCACGAACATTAGATGTTCGGATTTAGTATATTCTGACGTTTCCACCTACCCAAAACTTCGATCTAATAAAGGCTGTACCACAAAAATTGTGTATGCATGTTCAGTGCTTTCATGGATGTTCGGATCATGCACAAAAAAATAAACATTTTGGATGTCATCTGTCACGTTGCTGAAAAGTTCCGTCGTCAAGTATGAAAGTCAGTAATTAATTTTAGACTGAAGAATGGTTAATAAATGGTTCGAACTGAATTTATGTATTGCTATAAATGCACTCATATGGACATTACGTTAGATGCTACACAGCTGATGCATGAAAATACATAATTGTGAATTGGTGTTATTCAAAGTAATGAAAATAAACAACTCATTACAATGATAACCATGAACTATGAAAAAGTGAGGTGAGTGTTAGCTGCGTACATGCTTCTAGGATATCACAACAGCGGCCTTAGCTTACTGTTCATTTTGCGCCACTACATAATGGAGTGTGGCAATCGAGTAGTCCTATATTACGGCCATTCATCAATTAAAATAAAATGGATAAAATATTTGCACCGTAACGCCAGCTCGCTTGATTGACTTGGCCACTTATAGAATGTTCATCACAGACGGACGGCAAGGAATGCGCATTGTTCCACCCACTTGAACAAATGGATCATGAGCAAAAAATAGTTATCATTTTGGATCTCATAAGTCAAGTTGCCGAAAAGTTTCGTCATCATGTATGAAGGTCGGTAGGTAATTCAACAACGAAGAACGGTTAGTCTGATAAATGGATCGCTAAGCAGTGTTCGAAATGAATTTATATACTGCTATGAATGCACATTACGTTGCGTTAGATGCTACTCAGCTGACACGTTAAGCATAACGCATCAGTATAGAGTGATGCGAATTGGTGCTTTTCAAAGTAATGGAAATACACAATGCAATTAAGGATTTAACCATTTAATTTTAATATGAAAAAGTAAGGTGAGTGTTGCCTGCGTACATGGTTCTAGGATGTCACAACAGCGGCCTTAGCTTACTGTACATTTTCTCGCGCTGCATGAAGTGCAGCAATCAAGGTGCTAAGTTACATATTATTACGTATTACGGCCATTCATCAATTAAAGTGGCAAAAATATACTGAGCAACAAAAGAAACGCAAGTTAGCTAACTTAGTTAGTTAATGTGCTCTTATGGTTACCTAGATAGCAAGCACCTCCGCTCCGAATCTGCCCTGGCTCCAGCTGATCCGGCTCAGAGCCGGGGCAAATCCGGAGCGGAGGAGCTTGCTATCTGGGTAACTTACTCATAGTTGCCGCAAAACAAATAAAAGTTTGATAAAACGAGTGTAAATGCGCACTCGCCAGTAATAAATTTGATTTTCAATAATTACGCGCAAACTTATTTTCCGGTTTGCCTTTAATTAACTTGCGTTTCTTTTGTCGATCAATACATATGCTCCGTAACTTGCCAGCTCACTTCACCGACTTCACGTCTTTAATGTTGAACAGACAGATGGCAAGGAAAGCCCATTGCTCCACCCACTCACATCCGCTGCAGTGCTAAATTCGGAGGAGCGGGAACGCGCTTACATGTGAGGACCCGTTGGTGTTCGCATAGCCTGAATATAAATAAAAGATTTTGTCTTTGCCCAGAAACGAGGCATTAATGATTTAAAAGAGAAAAATAAACCGTTTCGGTATCGATAATTTGTGGCTGTCAAAAAAAATTATTCACGGATTTATCAGCGTGTCTTTTTCAATTATTCCCTATGGAGAAATTTCTTTTTGGCCCCCATGGCATCACGTGACCTGCAATATCACATTCGCCGCTAGGACCATGGAGGATTATGTGGTTGACCCGATTTGTGCGTCCAGATCTCCTTAAAGGTCCATGTACTCATCCCTACAGCTACCTGGACTGCTAAACAATAATCTATATTACACAATCAAATACAGTCTCACACACAGAACAGCAATGCCTGATGCAGTTGGGAGTAGGGCCAAGAGAAGAGGAAGAGCGGCTCAAACAGCTGCCATTTTATAGCAGCCCCACCAATCTCCATCCACCAACCAGCAGCCGGCTCCAGGATAAACTTCAATGTGATAGCACCACCCTGAGAAGAGGAGGAACAACAGCACCTGAAGAGAGAAAGAACCTAAGGATGGGAACACCACCCTCAGGCTGGGAGGGAGAACAGCAAAACAAGAATCACAGCAATAAAATTGACCGATGGGTCATCTTCATATTCAGACATCCTGTACTGGAATGCAGGCAGAATTGCATACAAGTGCAAAACTTTCCAATTTTAACCGTTACAGGCCCTCAGACACGCCCCCATTTAGTTGTGTCCAATTGCAACGCGCATACTTTGATGGCTGTTTACATGTTGATTCACCAATCCAATCTCTCTTTATTCAATAAGCTTTTACTACACCGTGTGCAGTTTGGTTTGGGCCCCCTAATTTCCCCAAACATTTTGAATTACACAAGTATTATGGTCCCTGCTTGAATTTTGTCCACCTAAAAAGAACAATTCTAATCGGAATTCCTACATTAATGCCACAGTGACATCTACCTTTTTTTCCTTTTGCTTTAAAGTAAAACATTATTTCAGTTACATGCAATTGCTTGTCATCTGGATTAACAGCAGCTCACCAAAATCTCAGATTTCAATCTGCACAAAATGTCAACTTTTTATTGAAAAAATAAAAATCATTTTCAAACCACATTATGGAAGTTGTTCAAGATTTTTTTCTGAACAAAATACACGCATTCTTTCGTTGAATAAGCCTCGGTATTTCTCTCAACAAGCCGATTTTTGACAGCAATTGTATTACGTGACCATAGTACCGCGCTATACACTGTATTTGCATAGAAAATTTGTAGCGGTGATAGTTTGATCGCCGTTATGCAAACTGGTGATAGCTTGACCGCAGTGTCGAATATTGATGTCATTTCGCGTGTATTACGTTATACCAAATATAACTGCTCGCTAACGTTAGTTTGCTTGTTTAGCTAGCAAGTTTGCTAGTCTAGCTGGCCTACAGTTTGGTGCACGGAAGTAAATTATAAATAAATGAATTTAAAAAAATGTTATTCCACCATCTCACTTTGCTAGAGGTGAACTGCTATCATTTATGTCATACCAAATATAACTGTTTGCAAGCTAGCTCGCTATCGTTAGTTCGCTGGACGTGATATTAAGTATAATGGACCAAACTGTGGGCTAGCTAGGCTAGCGAACTAGCAAGTTGAGCAAGTGAATTAAGGCTAAGGAGTAGCTATATTTGGTATATAAACAAATGCTCGCGGTTCAACTCTAGCTGAGTGAGATAGCAGAATAATGTTTATTTATTCATTTATTTTCTATTGACATTCCTGCACCAAACTGTTGGCTAACAAGGCTAGCGCACTTGGTAGCTAAGCAATCAAACTAACAGTAGCTAGGTTGCCACCGTTTACTTTCGTTTCCTTCAAAATAAAATGTTATGTCGTGTTTTACGACCTGAGGTCGTTTTTTTGACGCCGTTTTGTGTGATGACTTTCATTTTTAAGCCGTTTAATCTGAGGCCGTTTCGGATGAAGCCGTTAAATCAGAAGCCGTTTTGGATGAAGCCGCTTAAACTCAAGGCGTTTCGGATGAAGCCGTTTTGGATGAAGCCGCTTAAACTGACGTCGTTTCGGATGACGCCGTTTAAAATGAGGCCGTTTCATCTGATGCCATTTATTTTGAATCCTGAGACCATTTGGATTGACGGAGGTTTGTCTGAGAAATGACGCCGCTTGGTTTGACAAATGAGGCCGTTTAGTTTGACAAATGATGCCGTTTTGTCTGACACCTAATACCTCACTCTGAGACCTGAGGATGTCCTAAAATATACACCAGGGGTCTCCAATCTTTCCCAGACAGGGCCAGTGTGGGTGCAGGCTTTCATTGCGACCAAGCAGCTACACACCTGATACTACTAATCAAGCTTATTAGCATAGAGTCCAGGGGTTGATTAGTAGTATCAGATGTGTGGCTGCTTGGTTGCAATGAAAGCCTGCACCCACACTGGCCCTTTCTGGGAATGATTGAGGACCCCTGATGTACACCGTACCTGACCTGGGGTTTCAATTAACTTAACTTGTCCAACCCAGACGAAGCTTCATCATAATTTACACCTCAGCGACGTACAGCTTTGTGATTTGGTGCCCAAATATTCAACATCTGAAAATGTTAATCTGAAAAAAACCCCACAATGATTAGCTAGAAATCTAACTACTAGGAAAAAGTAGACTAACTGCGCACATAGCTATAAGTTGTCACGTTAAATGTAACTGTTAACTCAATATAAGCTATCTAGCTAATCAAAAGGTTAGAATGCTGAGACATCAATAAAAACAAATCATTTCATTGGCCATAAGTACAACTTCGCAGGCGGATTTTCGCAGAAGCTTAAGTCCGTGCGGATTTTTTTTTCTGGAAATTCCTCTTTAGTGTGCAAGCTTACATTAAAGCCCATGGAATTAGCTTTTATAAAAATCCATGCTTGGTGTGAATGGGCCTTAAGGCTGTGTAAGCGTATAGCCTACGAGTAGTTACAAGGGACTATGGTATAGCTATAGCATTATATGCCGGCTGCTATCACCCAGCGGAAACAAAGAACAGATGGTTGCACTGATGCAATAGCAGCGCTCCAGGTCTTAATTGGCCAGTGCATGTGCTGGACCACAATATAAACCGAGAACCTGACGGGACAGTGGTGGGACACGATAAAAAACAATCGAATTAATTAGAGGATTTGTAATTAATTTACTGATATCAATTAATCTGGAACCATCTGTTTCTTGTTTCTGCTGGGTGATAGCAGCTGGTATATAATGCTATAATTTTACCATAGTCTGTAACTACTCGTAAGCTATACACTTGCGCAACCTAAAGCCTCGTTTTGCGTATTTTCTATTGCTAAACCAAACCATTGATAGAAGTGCTGTGAGATTCCAGCACTTAGTTAAGTTGTAACTTTATGAGTTGTATTTTCACAGAGAATTTATACACTGCATAATCTATGCATGATTTGACTTAAACAAGAGTTTACAAAATTTTTTATTTATGCACAACTATAGACTAACACGCACACATTTTTAATACGTGCACGATTTTTATGTGTACACGCACCAAACTTTTGACAGTAACCTTACCCCATATCCAAGCTGCATAGCAAGATGCCTCAAATTTTCATAGATAGATGCCATATTCATAAACTTGATTTTCAATTTTGTATCCAAATACTTTTGATTAAATTTCTGAATACGATTTAACAACAGTCATTTATGTTTCAAACATTTCTTCAGTGGCGCCCGTTGGACAGAGAACAAAGATGGCGATAAACATCCCTTCTCAGGTGTAGCATATTGTCTTTGTTAAGACTAGAGATAAAATGCGTCAATTCAAGGCAAAAAAGTGCGTATTTCAATCGTTGTTTTAAATTTAACAGTTTTGAATCAAGGGTTTGATGGCTTGCTGGAAATTAGACAATTCAAAGCACTATTTTAGCGCTTTAGCCAAAGGATATGAATAACATAAGCTGGTTTGCCAATTGCCAATAAACAATATTGAAGCAGAGATATTCTTCTTCTCATATGTCTATTGGTGGTTGGAAAACCATCTTTGGTTACATTCTTCATACCCTTTGCCAAAAGCGCTAAAATAGCACTTTGAATCCTTGAATTTTCATTGAAAACTCCATAATATAAAAAGCACAATGCCGAGTAACTAAAATATGTCAATAAAATGCGAAATAATGGTGGAATCAGATTTTGACTTGCACTCGAGCGGATTTACTTTGTTTGATTTCTTGATAGTTTTCACATTTCTGAGCAAGCACAGTAATCATGACACCTTTATTTTTTTTATTTTTTGGGATGGTGAATGTTGCATCATTAAACCACTTTTTTTCATGGTTTTCCTCAGGACGCACCACTCGGATCCCCAGACTCCTGAGCCCTCCCAATCTGCTGCCGTCCTCTTCCTCCACACTCTTCACCAGCTCCTGAGGGTCCCCCCACCCTGATCTGCGTGTGTCCCTGTGACTGCTGGAGGAAAGCTGACTCCTTGTGCTGAAATATGATGGCTGTTGTACACAATGAATCTATTTTATGCACTGGATCATGGTTTTCTACTATAATATCTGCTTGACTGGCTCTTCAGACAGATAAAGAAATCTAGGAAAGATCCAGATGGGCTGGGAGCGGACCATAAAGAAGATAGAAGAGGCTATACACACAGATCCTATCTGTGTCCAGTGTGTTTTTGGACTGTCCTGTTGTTTGGAATGCACATCATGAAAATGGAAAAACTTCTGTCTTGTGATTTCATTAAAGTGGTTCAACAATGTAAACGGTACACCATTATTCTTTCATGTGGACCAACATTGCGCTGCTGGTTGTCTGTCCTTTTTTGTTCATGAAAATAATCTCCTGTAAAACTGTTGGGCCAATAAAGCTTAAACTTTACTGACATCTTCCTGCCACTGTGGACTCACAAGTTAACAGGGTGTTACCGTCCTTAGTTTGAGGAGCACGATTGCTCCCATGCGCCATATCGCCTCTAAAAAGCCGAAGAAAGGAGCTGTTGACCACATGCCTGGGATACCTAAAACTAAGCTCCTCGAAAATCTCTAGCAAAAATGTGTCAACTTGAGTGTACTTAATCATGCACATGGCCAAACGCATGTACAACGTGTAACACTTCAAGCAGCCTGTGGCCACATGACAGTCATTCCTGTGGCGATTTGGTCGGCTAAGCTTTAACACTGGATGAGCGAATTGTCAGTTTCCTTAGTGAAAACCATTCTCAGCCAATGAAATCCATGGAATATTTTGCGAGCACATCTTTGGCAGAAACTTTTTTGCGCCAGTTTCATGGTCTCGTCTGGAGCGCAGCATCACAAAGACAGTTGGGAGAGTTAGAGCAACCTCCTCCCCTCTTCAAAACTTGGTCGGGGGAAATAAGAGCAACCTTTCCCCCCTGTTCCATCAATGGTTGGGGGAAAAAGAGCAACTTTCCTTCCTTAACCACCAAAGATTGGGGGAATAGCCACTTTTTGAAAATAATATCATGGACTGCCTGGCCAAAAAAAGTCACAAGCTGGATTTAACAAAGCAAATATGGTGTGGCCTTCCATTGAATAATTAGCTCCTGCTACTCGCGGTGCGGGAGCGATGGTGCGTGCATGCATCTGCCAACACATTTTGCATTATCTCATCATTTCACTTACAGGCTCCTAATTTTTACTGCACATGCATCTCATAAAGCCCTTCAAATGACATGCCGAAAGGTGACCTTGACCAATTTTTTCACAGTCCCTGGCCTCAAAATATCACTAAAAACTTTGACATTTTGCTTTAACTGATCAACTATTTCAGTTTCAGGCTCCCAATTTTAATTAGACATGCATCTCATAAAGGCCCACAAATGACGTGCCTAAAGGTTTATTATTCAAGATTTAAGCTTCATAGAGAGGGGGAATATGGCTCAGCTGAGACAATTCATTTGCAGCATTTAGTATTCCATCGTATTTGTTTATTTTCATGATTTTGGTAGAGAACAGGGGCTGCAAACATAAAATGTCTTCATGAAAATTCAGCATTGAAAATATCAAAAAATAATACTGAGGATTGAAAAATGGCTGGGCATAAAAATAATACCTTAGATCATAAACTGCTTGACCACAAGTATTCCTCATCTGAGCATGAAATCTTATTTGGCTTTAAAAGAGGAAGCCAAATAAGACAGCTCTCCAGGTGGCTCCCCAAACACTAACAGCCCTCAAAATGGCGCACTGTCAAATTATAAAATAATCATATTTCTAACTCAATTCAATTTATGAATGAATGATTTTCTGGTTGAATGTAGCATGACTTTGTCAATACAGGCGCAACTGGTCACCAGTAACCTCTCCAAACCGAAAACATGCCTGATAAATGATAAACTTATCCATGATATTCCGGATAAATTTCAGAGTTTCATCCATTATTCGACAAAGCCAGCAAGAACATGTACTCATTAAAGGAACTGCTTATTTTACGATCAAATCGTTCACTCAGATGGAAAGCTTGCTATTTACAATTCCAATTATCCAAGCGAAACGAAAGCTTGTAACAATGCTTTTCACACCCTATGAGGGGCAAGTATAACTCACAACACAGAAATACCTGTTCACATTTTAAACGAGGGAAAACCCAAGGCATTCTATTTTGAATGCGGATCACCTCATTAAGCAAAATGCCAGCACACTGCAGTATAGACTACTCTTGTGAGCTAATGTGATAAACTGTGATCATGGTGGTAGATTGAAAATAAGAAATAGCTGGATAGATAGATAGATAGATAGATAGATAGATGGCTAGAAGTAAAATAGAGCTGCACCATACAAAGACAGTTCTACTCACACCTTGAGAGGAGAAACTCTCCATCATTTTCTCCTCTAAATAATGTCAGCCCTCAAGCGTGTTCCATTCAGAATAACTGCCATTTTCCATCTCAGAATCACATTTCCATCCTGCTCAACACTCCAGGGTCAGTTCTGGAAGTCTTTTTTTCCCCGTGCAATCATGTCATTCTCGGCTGCACAAAATTGAGAGAATACAACCTAACTGATATTATGCAAGTGTTTAAATGCCTTTCTGATGGTCTAATCAGTGTCTTTCAGTTACTGTGGAAAGTGTATAATCTTTGGATTTAAATTAGAATTGTGTCAATCAATACATAATTACTGGGGAAGTTTCACGAGGATGTGAACTGTAACTGCGTTATGCAGATGAGCCTAAGCATAGAATTGAGTGACTGGCTAATTAATTACTTAAAAGGATATGAGGAAACGCTGAATTCGTCGATGGAGGATATCGCGTTTTTGATATGTGATTACTATAATTAATAGTAGAATGACATAGTATTAATACCATGTCGAATTTTTCTTCAGAAAACTGATTTTCCTGAACTACTAATTGGGATACTATTGGCTCAATATAGCTAAAGTGGTTGCTATGAAGAACAATGATTTTTTTTTCGTCGCAATGGATCATTTTTTGAACTGCTGGATAGATACTATGGGCAAATATATAAAGCATTTTGCACATCAGGCTTAGCTGAGGCATTTCATTTATGTAGCTCCAGAAAAATGGGGATGGGAACTCGTCCATATTCTAAACCGTGTTCAAGCTCAGCTTGCAAGTGAATATTCAATAACTGATCCGGGTGGGCCATCTAGTGATAGAATAGGGTAACAGCGTGCATAAATAGAGCAGCTCCATTTCTTTATGGCGTCTACATCTGCATAAAGGGGTTAAGAATTCAACGAGGGCATAGCACAGGCAAAAAATTCAACTATTTTGTCAACACCTCTTACATCAGTCTCTAATGATGATTACAATAGCACCATGAATTTGGCCCGATAATCTGGCAACACTGCCACCCACTCACGCCACATGAATTTGGTTCGATACATCTGACACTACTGCCGCCCACTCGCCCACTTGAATTTGGCTTGATGCATCCAGCAACACTCCTCCCTTCATGGCCGCCCATTTTCTCCCCTTTAGGTCCTCCTCATAGGATCAGTTGCCGTCACCTCACTCCATCCCTTGGTGCCCACCCCACACTTCTTTTCTCTGGTCCTGCCCTAGCCGAACATCCCAGCCCCCGCATCGTGCCCTATAGTATTTGACTCAAAGTCCCATTCCTTTGGTGTAAAGTTATTACATTATCGGTTGAGTGTTTTTACATTATCAGGCATGCATTTCATTTTTTAATGACATTATTGGTCAAAATGTTACTATATTATCGGGCAGGCAGCTATTCTATTCTCAAACCCACATGTGGGGGAATTTACTGAAACTTGTTGTCTAGGGAAAAATGAAAAGCGCTCCTTTCCCCACAGCAGCGGTAATGGCTAGGGCCACCTGGCTGGTCAGTAAACTGGCTGTCGTCCTGACTGAGGCTCTTGGGTGGAGTGACACTACCTCCCCACAGGCTCTGCGGATGGTAGCACTGGCCTTGGCTGGTTGAAAACCACTTCCCCGTCTGTCTATCAGCGTACGGCCGGAGCGGCAAGTGAAGTCCGACGAACAGCTCCCAGTCGTCAGATTAGTTCAGTTCATTTCAGTTCTTAAAGATATAGGGACCGAAGAGGTAACACACACCATTTCGAGGGTCACTCTTCCACCTGCTCCTTGCTCCCGCTGGCGTTTCAAAAGCATGTCTCCCTCACACTTCCACCACGTCAGCAAAAAAGTTTGCGCAGGTGAAAACATCACAAGGTCACCCCCCCCCCCCCCGACGCCAATCAGTAGACAGTCAGGGAAATCACTAGCTGAGTGTATTCTTAATAAAAATATTAATACTAATAATAGTAGTAGTGCTCCCAATCTACTAGCCTCTGAGTCGGAGAGTGTCGTGGCACTCAAAACTAATCCCCCATACTTCCTACAGGGAATAGCTTGCCCGTTACAGCCCCCCCCATAAGGCGAAGCATACAAAGAAAACACAAAGAAAAGTGCAATACACCCACCTTTTTTGTTTTTGTTTTCTTTTTTTTGTTTTTGTTTTTGGTAAGGCCACAGGACAACCTGTACCCTACTACCTCTAGACAAACCAAATCACGTCTACAATAATACATTTATAAACACATTTAGAAAGGGAAAAAAGGTGGCGGACCTCACATCAGCCACCCAAGCCTCTCGCTCCTGGCGAAAATATTACATATGACCAGTTAATGACCAGAGCAAAGATATCACTCGACCCAGGTACACTTTATGGACACTCACATTCCACATCAAGATAGGGCGTCGGCAACCACATTACCCCTACCGGAAATGTGTTTAGCCCACTGATCTTTATATAAGAACTGGATAGCTGATGACGTCATAATTTTGAAGTAACCGTGCCGCCATATTGGTATGCCCAACTATAATCTCTCAGAACATTACTCACATTGAACACGTTGCAGCCAACGATAAAATTAATTGAGATGTTTCCTCTTCAGATCGACCTGACTGTACGAAAAATGCCTCTAAGACATTTAACTATTTTTAACTATTTAACTTTTAAGATTTAACTATAGTAGGCAGCAGTTGTACGGGCCTTTAACATTTTCAATGGACGATATCAGCATTTGACAGCGCGACCAATGAGTGCGTTCCATAGGAAATCTCTACGGATTTTTCTACATCTCACCTGATTGGGGCAGTGGTACAACGAAATTGAAGTCAAAGTCATTGAGAATGAAGAAGACGTCAATCCTGCACGTATTATTATTTTGTGTGGGGGAATTTGAAAAAATAAAGTAGCCGTAAGCTCGGACTTTGTCAACCGCTGTCTTTATTTTAGAAACACTGGGTGTGAGATTCAATCGCGCATAACGCATATGTAACTCCAAATGGATGTCTTGTAGTGAGTTTACTCAAAAGCTGCCATAACGCTAGGCTAATTTTCCTACAAAGTGAAAGGGGGTTTGCTGAAGAGAACACAATGTAAACTTATCAAGGTCGCTAAATCAGCCTTCGCATGAGAAGTGGAGTGAGTTGTGCGTTATAGAGATGTATGTAAAACTGCCTGCCATTCATTGTCGAGTGTGAATCACATTATCTATTTAAGTAGCTCTAACGTTACATCCTCATTGATAACCTGGCAGAATCAAATTTGTCCGTCAATGGTAATTGAGTGTCAGCAGAACGTTAGCCTTTTTTAGTGCTGGTATAAATTTGCCTTAATGATTAGACCAGTCAACACCTGGTTTTGTTGTCTAGTTAGTCAGGTCTAATATAAACAGCGTTACACAACATTTTTACTGTATTATTTAATTTATGCCGTGTGACATTGATTGATCTGGTTAACTTCAGTTTGGTGATCTAGGTAGCTTTAGGCCAGGGGTCCCCAATCTGTCCAAGAAAGGGCCGGTGTGGGTGCAGGCTTTCATTGTAACCAACCATCTATGTACCTGATGCTACTAATCAAGCTTATTAGTAAGGAGTCCAGGGGTTAATTAGTAGCATCAGGTATGTAAATGCTTGGTTGCAATGAAAGCCTGCACCCACACCGGCCCTTTCTGGGAAAGATTGAGGACCCCTGCTTTAGGCTAACCTGATGGATCACGTTAGCGAACATTAATTTGAATAGTTCCAATAATGACCGTAAGTTAGGCGGGCTAACATTGACACATAATCTGCCGTTAAGGTAGATCGCCAGTGGCCAATAATAAGCAATATATTGATTGAAATTCATTTATGTGTATCCGTCTTCACTACAGCCAGTGCATTGTGTCTCGCCACATCCCCCAAAAAATGTCGCTCCGCATTGTGAGGCTGCACATTAGCGCTTCTTTGCCATAGAATACTATATAACGATTGCTTACTACCGGGCATAGTAAAATGGCCGCTCGACCACTTCTGCTTGCTTCGACCTCCCAACGCAGTTCTCTATCACGTCAGCAATCGGGCGATTCCACAGTATTGGCGACATGGCTTTTAAAAAATCAACTTCTTAATATCCTTCAAATAAATATGGCATGCCATAGCCAAATACCCTAAGTTTCATACTACAACAATTTTATTGTTGTCAATTGATAATTAGCCATGTTAATTGCCCTTTTAATTCGCCAAGCCACTGTTCTGCGTTGCGGACAGGACAACACATTTCCTTAATTAAATCCTTTATTTTCTACCACTGAATAATGAAACTAGCTGGACATTATTGTAGTACTAGATTACATCATATTACCATGTATACATTTTCTAAATGCATGTCACTCTTGAGAAAATGCATGTCACACATGTCAGTTGTCCTGTCCGCAACGTTTGAGAAGGAAAAGTTTTAATTATATCCTAATGGTAAAATCTATATCACTAAAATTCATTTTCCTCCTACTATGGCCATGTGGTGACATAACTAATCTACTTTGAGAAAAATCACATTAGCCTTAAGTATATAAACAATAGGTTAAATTATGTTGCGGACAGGACAAAACGTTGCGGACAGGACATGTCACTGTATTAACTGCCAACAGAAACACCTGTAAATCACTTTTAGTTTCTCAACTGGAGTAATTGTTCAGGAAGTTGGCTGGTCAGCTAATCTAATTAATCAATTATGCAATTGGGTAGATTATAGAGACAGGTTAATTGCTGCTAAATAAACAATAGGGAGGAAATCACCCAACTGAAATGTGATTAGATCTAATTGATGTACCTGCCTTTTCCTGATTAGCTTAGACTCCAAGTCTCAAATGCCAAATATTAATCAGAATAGGCATCCTATATAAATACATACTAAGAGTAAACAAATTCAGTTTTGAGAAATATAAGTTATTTTATATGTAATTTCACTAAAATCTACTGGTTTACTGTAGTTGAGATACTTTAGGTTTATGTATGTATACTATTGTCACTGTGGAAGCTACAACATTTTTCTCTCATCATTTGAAAATGCATGCGTGCTATGTGATTAGCGGTTATTATAGAGAATGTATCATTTTGAAAATTAATTGTTCTTGTAAATAATTTATATATAATATTCACATAATATAACAGTAATAAATGTAATCTATGTATATAACCCTTTGTTAATCATTTTGGTTATGGTTGGTTATGGTTTTGGTTGCGGTTTGGTTATGGTAATGAAGTGGAATTTATTGCGGACAATTTAGGGCTGGCTCTCGCTTAAAACTAATTTTGCCCAAATTGCCAATTTTTTCTTTATAAAAGCACAAGTTTAATGTTTCTATACATTGATATTCTACTTAAATTGAAAAGATATGAACAGTCTGAGCATAATTTTAAATTTGGCATATTCTGTTTGTGCCAGAGCCAGCCTGGACAAATGTGTCCTGTCCGCAACAAAATCTTATTCTTAACGCAATATATTCATCAATAAATTATTTCTAAAACAATATTTTCACAAAATATTACTTTGATAACATAAAGTAACTTATTATCTATCAATATAATGAAAAGAAGTAAGATAACTTGGCTAAATGAAGAGAAATTTCATTTTTTCTTATGGTTGTTAAAACCCATGTCGCAAAGTGTCCTGTCCGCAACGCAACTAATTAGGGCTTATTGAATCAATTATCACAACAGTAGAAAGTTCAAATTTCCACCCAAGCAAAGTATTATGGTCCATTATATTTTGAATTAAGTGTTATAGTTCTACATCAAATAGTTAATTAGTTATAGCGAATTAAAATCTCATAATGTCCTGTCCTCAACAAAAAGTTTACTGTGGAATCGCCCAATCCAGTTATTCTATATAGATCAGTGGTTTAGCCTTTAGCACATACGGCTGCAGGATCAAACATCCATCTAAAAACTCTAGTATTTTAACTCTGGAAGCGGGCCAAAAAGCTAAGAGGGTTATGATTGGAGTAAAGTAGCACTTCCCCAGCCACACTGGACACAAATACCTCAAAGTGGCCAAAGCCTCCTTATCTATGGTGGAGCAGCTCTTCTGATGACGGTTCAGCTTCCTTGAAAAGTAAGCAACCAGCTTCTCAACAACATCACCTCCATCTTGCAACAAAACGCCCCCCACACGCACATCAGATGCATCAACTGCAAGACAGAAAGGCCGAGAAGGCCACATATCAAATTCAAAATTAACACCGAATCAAAAATTCTGGGGTTTAGGTTTGCCTTAATTCTGCCCTGCGCAGAGATTAGCCTATCCATTAACTGAAAAACCAGGCCTCCATAAGCTTAATTGCCATAAATGCCAAGTTAAGAAATATCCTCTGAAAAGATATGTCAATAGTTAAATGACAGAATTTTGCACACAAAACTCAAAACACTGCTACCGGGAGGCATGAGCCCTGAAAATGGGGCGTTCAAAGTTATAGTCTACTAGGCTGTATAAGCCCATGCCTGCAATTTAGAAAATGATTTATTCTGATTAGTTGTATACGCAAACTCAACTTCGCAAAGCTTTGCACAGCAAATTATTTATTCTGTCGAAATATTTCTGAAGTACCGCTGTAATAAATGGTACATTTTTTCTTTCTATAACGTTAGATTCAGTGATATCGGAAAATATTGAACGCTCTCACTTAAAAAAAAAAAAAAAGCGTTATCATTTTCAAGTATTCACCTGTGCTGATATTCATAGACAGGCCTACAAAATTATAGTGGGCCAACTGCAACCCATCCAAAAAGTGAACTGAATATTGAACGGGGTAAATTTACACACACACACACGCAATGGACAAAGTATTGGACCACCAACACATTACACCTACAGAATCTCATTTAAAAAAAATTCCATGGGCATTAATTGGTCCCTGCTCTGCAGCTGTAACAGCTTCCACTCATACTGGAATCTGGTAAGGTTTTCCACAAGATTTTGGGGCATCTGTGGGAATTTTGCCCATTCACCCTAAAGAGCCTTTGTGAGATCAAACACTGATGTTGGATGAGAGGGCCTGGCTCGCAGTCTCTGCTCCAATTCATCCCAATGGTGTTCTAGTCAGGGCTCTCTGCAGGCATGTCTGTTTCTCCTGTATTTTAGTCACCCAACTATGCTTTTCATGGCATTTGCATTGTGCACTGCGGCACAGTTATACTGGAACAGAACAGGACCTTCCTAAAACTGTTCCCACAAAGTTCAAAGCATAGAATTGTCCAAAATGTCTAGGTTAGCTGAAGTACTAAGACTTAGCTGAAGTACAAATTTCGTGCCCGGCGTAGCCTGGCGCAAGTGCTCCTCTGTCCCGCCTCTGTCCCTCCTTCCAGCGCAAGATGGCAAAGAAGGCGTGTATGGGTATAACACAGCCGAGTCAAATATTGCTCATTGGCAAGAAAAACGATGGATAGCGTGTTCCCATTATTACAGCCTGTTGCTGCTTAAAATTTCGGGATTAACAAGCATGAACAACAATGCAAGATACGTGACACATTTATTTTCAATATGTGATCTTAACTCAGTACGAGATCATAGCTATCAGGCTGTTTTCCTTTCCCCCACTAAAAACAATAAAACCTAAGTGACAATAATAGTAGCTTAGTGTTAAGCCGCTTGCTCACTGGACGCGAAACGAATTTCTCGCTCGACAGATTGCGTTGAAAGCAGTGTCTTGTGTCCGAAAGTCTGACAGGGTTTTAATATATCTCCGTGTCCGACAGTCTATTATTGTTTTTAATTTCTTCAAATCTACTGACTCTTTTAGATATTAAACGTGAATGTTTTGATAAGAGGGCTCAGTTCTTCAAGATGAGTACCGAGAATTTCGATCAATGTTTCTGTTTAAGCTCTGCTCAATAAAAGCGAGTCGACATTGGCGCGAGACAATATACAATGCCTCCGTGTCTGACAGCCAAAAAAAAAAAAAAAAAAGAAGACGATTAGAACAAATTGATGACGAAATTAAGAATAAAAAGAAACATTTTAACAATAGAACATCCAACGAACACTGCGATTAATTTATTTGCGGGTCATCTTTTTGGATGTTCTGTTGATTGGTGATGTATATGTATTTTTATTCTTTATTCCGTTATAAATCTGTTCTCATATCAATACTTTTATTTTTTGCTGGGTGCCGGACATGGAGTATTTTGTATTTCGTGTCGGACAGTCTTGATCGTGCATGCGATAATTTATTCACACTGTCAATGGTCATGGAATTGATTTACTCTCTGATTGCAAGCACTATTTTATCTCTGCTGTGGAAATAAAGCGAGAATCTGTTAGATCCATCCGACTAATTTTTAAAAGAAAGACCGAATAAAGACTGTTGTCTATCTTCAAAGGAAGAAAACAGACAAATAAAAAGAGCAAGAAAAGTTGATAGTTCTTTGCATTGACTTTGGCTGTAATCAGTCGTGCGAAAAATTTGTTTTGCGTCCAGTGTGCAAGCGGCTTTACCGAGCATAGAACGCAAGCATTATATACGCACTGCCTGATGCCGAGGCAGTGTGTGGTTGGCTGAGAAAGATGTGAAGTCATTAATTTGCATCATTGAATCAGTTGTATTGATTAAGTCAGGTCGAGTTTCCATCATGCGTGCCAACCGCCTTTGATCTGACATCAGGACAATCGATATAGATACTATAATTTATGTGCTAATTCAGATAGTCACATTCAGCAGTGGTTGCTGTAATTATTTACTGTATTGAAATGTGCCTGACATTCTGGAAACCTGCCTGTGAGGTTTCGGTGACGTGTGCGCACTGCGTGCCGGTCTGCCAAATTACCACTGCACAGAAAGTGAACCAGGTTGGAGCTGGCGGGCTTTCTGCACAACTGCAGCGAAGACTTTTCTACGAAATTGTCACTGCGTCTTGATGAATAAGTGACACCTCCCCCTACTATGCCGCCACACCTATCTCGGCGCAGGTTCGTCTGCACACGGTGTTGCACCTCACGAAATTATAACTGCGCGGGCTGCGCCGGACGAAATTACCACTGCGTGGGCTGCGCCACGCTATGCCACCTGCGCTGCGCCAGGAAATTAGAGCCCTTAATGATAAACCAATTTGGACTTGCTGAATATCTAGGCGAGAATGATGTCTTTATTACAGATTGTAATATTACAATCTTACAGAAATAATATTACAGAAAGACAAGGTGAGTAACTTCAATCCAGAAAAATGAGAACATGACAGTACCTTAATAGCAGTCACACTTTCACAAATAAGTGAATGAAGATGTTGAGAACCTATTTTTGAGAGACAAGATAAAAAGCCAAGCAGATAACCTCAATATTCAGGGACTCAAGATCAGACGATGCCAGTTTTGGATTCTGCCCAAGAGATGCACCATTTCCATCAGACAAGTAAGTAGTCCACATATCGAAATTCATTCACCATTCGGCATGAAATTACATCACTGTGTTGCACCTTTTCCCCCAACTTATTATCATACCCTACTAGTATTGATGCAAACAAGGGGCACAACAATATTGTTGAGAATGATTGGTTTGCTAGATTGTGAAATCCTGCCAAGCTGTAGAAAATAAAAGCTGCCGGTCAATAGCTGTAGTCTCAAAGCTTATATAACAATGCATGAGAAATACATTTGAAATTAGGACAATTTTCATCTGTTTCCTGTTTTATTATCCATTAGTTCCATGCCACCCTTTTCTACTTCCAGTAACGCAGAACCAAATAGCGCCTATGATGTCACTATCAAATCAGCTTCCCTCAGCTACACTGATTCACTCCCAGCACTTCCCAGGTTGATGTGCCTAACTGGAATGTGAACTAAAGCTCACTGCAGGTAAAGCAATTCAGTAAGCTCCCATCTGAATGCGTTTTCCAAGTGAGGTGGTAGAATAGCGCTTTTGCTAATCTAATGAGACCCGACAATGTTTACCATCAAAGCGAAAAACCTGCCCCAAACACGAATTTCCATCTAGGTATCCCACCTGAGGAAGCTGCACTTCAAAATGTGTCGTGCAAGTCAACCAGTCGTCCTTGAATCTGTGCGGACGTTACTGGCTGTTTGAGACGAGCAATGGAGATATTCAGCGAACCACAGATATATAGACATTTACTTTATCTGTATACAAACACATTTAGATACATTTGGACAGATTTTAGTGCGAGAAAGTGATTTAGGCAGTAGGTTTTGTTTGTATGTCATCTGGAATAGGTCCACGTAATTTTTAGATAGCAAATTTAATTCGATACTCGATATCCATAGCTGACAGTTTAGCTAGTTTCGCCAAGAAGATCAATCATTTAAGGCAAGTAAGTTACTTTTTCAACAAATTGTCATTCAATTCAGAAAATCTTAGTTCGAGAGCATCGTTTAATCGATTAATTTTATTTGTCAAATGAGTACCCTCTGTCAAAACACAGTCGTACGTGGTTAAAGTTGGTTAGGTAACGGTTGACATGTTTGCGCGAACACACCTCTACAGAGTAACTTTACCGCTCAGACTGTGAAAGCGAAAGCAGCATACCCCACTGACAGTGCACTATTACACCACATGCAGCAAGGTGACACAAATAACCCAAAAGTGCCGTGTTAACAATGAATTTTGGGTCATTTCCAAAATGCAGCTCAGGGGGAAAAAAGTATTCCCGAGTCCACCAATGAAACCTTAGCTAGCTAGCTAACTAACAATTCTCCGTTCATTCGCTAGCCAGCTAAGTTGGCCAACAGAGCGTGGGAAGTTAACGCTGCGCTAATACAATACCTTGCTGTCTCCTGCTACTTTAATCAGTGCAACAAATATATAGCCGCAAGTCACAAATGCAAGTAAATTATATCAATCGTTCCCGCAATTTAGTCGTCAATATTAATACGAGTAACTTTGTGTACTTCTTCGTCGGCTGCTGAGCTTCCAAACATGGCAGGCTGATGACGCCTGGTCTCATACCCATTTGATGGTAAAAAATAAAATGGTGCACTTCCAGGACTGCTGGATATCAAATGGCTGATTGTAACCCAGATAATTATTAATTAACCATTAATTATCTTAAATAACCTCAATTCAGCAAATGACTGACGTTACAAGAGATTCGGATAACTCCTCATTGAAGTAAATTGTGAGCGTCCGTTTGTTCACTTGCTAACTAGCAAGCTAGTCTGTGCTCACTAGCGAAAATTGGTGAAAATTTCTTAAAATGGTTCGCAGAAGATCTGAAACACTTGACGCTTAGTCTATGAGACTATAGCGATACCAATCTTAAGATTAATTACTTAATTAGTCTCCCGGGACCCGGAACAACTTTGCCACCAACCACAAACAAAAAAGCCACAGAGGCCCAATTCCAATCCGACCCCTTTTGGACTCACTGACTTAGAGGCGCGTTCATGGGAAGTCGGTGAGTGTGTGAGGGCTGTTCCATTGTCAGATCATCAAGTCAGTTCTTGACGTTGTGAAGTCATGTACGGCGGGGGATGCCGTTGGAATACCGGAAATGTAAAAAAAGAAAAGAAAAAAAAAACAGTTAATAAAATAAAGAGCGGTCCGATCGAGGTAATGGATGGAGCAATAAAAAAAAATTAACGTGTGAGCATTAACGTTAATTGTCTCAACTGTGTGTAGTTTGGTAGCGTGACCGGGAGAAAACGCTGTTCTATTCCAATATATAGGATCTGGTGCCCTCTCAGACTCAGTCCCTTACAGCTGACGTCAATTAAGTCAGTGAGGGTTCAGGGCTTGAGTCTTCAGGGGGCAGATTGGAATTGGGCCATAGACATTTTTTGAGGACTGCATGCTCTTCAATGAAACCCTCACAATTACTTTCGGGTCGGATGAATTGACCGCTTTTGTACCAAATTAGCACCCTCCCCTCGATTAACTTCTACCACAACAATAACTTGAGTGAAATGCTAATGACAACACAAACAAAACCTACTGCCTAAATCACTTTCTCGCACTAAAATCTGTCCAAATGTATCTAAATGTGTTTGTATACAGATAAAGTAAAAGCAGTAAGAACAGTAATATGAGCAGTAATATCAACTGCGCCATAATTATAAAGACTTATAACAGAGTATGGCATGATTGTAATGACTTATAGATAAGAGTTGTTAACAATTTGTCTTTATTTTGTTGCCCAGAATAACATCTCCAAGACCTGTGAATAAGCCAAGTCAGTACAGTCCATTTTAAATAAGCCTTGGTCCACAGAACACGGCGGCGCTTCTGGATCACGCTCAACAATGGCTTCCTTTTTGCATGATAGAGTATTAGGTGGCATCTGTGGATGGCACAGCGGACTGTGTTGACAGACAGTGGTTTCTTAAAGTATTAGTGGGCTCATTTAGGAATGTCAATGACAGAATCATGCCGGTGAGTGAAGCAGTGGCGTCTGAGGGCCCGAAGATCACGGGCATCCAGTAATGGTCTTTGGCCTTTTTCCCTTATGCACAGAGATTTTTCCAGTTTCTCGAATCTTTTGATGATGTTATGCACTGTCGATGATGAGACCTTTGCAATTTGACCTTGAGGAATATTGTTTGATAGTATTCCTCAATTTTTTTACACAAGCTTTCACAAGTTGGAGAGCCTCTGGCCATCTTTACCTCTGGGGTACAGATACAGTCCTCCCTTCAATACCTTGTACAAGTATGAAATCCCCAGAAGCGGTCTCATCACGTAACTCCAAGGAGTCCATCAACAAAAGTGACTGAGAAGCTCCGGTATCCCTTACGATATATATGGGGACAGGAGTAGTATGATCATTCAGAGTCACAAATCCCTCTGACACAAATGGAAGAAATTCCTCCCTCACAAAGTCAGCAGTATCAGGCTTTTCAGCCCCACAAGAAGCAGGCAATTTAGCAGATTGGTTATCTACTACAGGGGTTTCTAACCTTGTTCTCACAAAGGCATTTGGTTTGGTATCCTTTTCTTTTTCTTTCTTAGCTTTAAGGAACCAACAGTTAGTTGGTTGACCAGATTTCTTGCAATAACTGCAAACTAGACCACTTTTGTCACTGTCAGCTTTCACACTTTGATCAGACCTGTTACTGGATTTCTTAGCACCATCACCAGATTTGTCTTTGTCTTTGGGTGAGGAATCTTGGGTATCACCGTAACCCTTTTTCTGAAATTGGGACCATCTATTGTTACTGCTAGACTGAAATTTGGACTTATGTGTGAGAACATATTCATCTGCAAATTTGGCAGCTGATTGCAAATTCAGTGCTTGCTTCTCATTAAGGTAGGTCTTAACATCATCCTCAACACAGTTCTTGAATTCTTCAACGAACACCATCTCTTTTAGTGAGTTGAAATCATCCTTGACCTCCATAGAAGCACACCAGCGCTCAAAGCAAACCTTCTTCTCATTAGCAAATTCCACATAAGTCTGATTTTCAGATTTCTTCAGACCCCTGAATTTCTGTCGGTAAGCCTCTGGAACCAACTCATAAGCTCTCAAAATAACCTTTTTGACAACCTCATAATCAGAGGAATCATCTGCAGACAAAGCTGAATAGGCTTGTTGAGCTTTACCCTTGAGGACAGTTTGCAACATCAGAGGCCAGTGTTCCTTTGGCCACTGGCAACTCTTTGCTACCTTTTCAAAACACTGGAAATAGTTCTCAACACCCTTTTCCGAAAATGGAGGCACCAGTTTTACCTCCTGGCTAGCACAAAATTTATTTTCTGTTTCAGTTTTAATTTTTAGTTGCTCCATTTGGAGTCTCTTTTCTCGATCGAATTTCTCTAATTCAAAATCTCTCTGTCTCTGTCTCTCTCTTTCTGCTCTTTCCTCTTTCTCTCTCTCAAATTCTCTTTGTTTTTCTTTTTCCTCCCTCTCAAATTCTCTTTGTTTTTCTTTTTCCTCCCTTTCAATCCCTAGCATTTTTAATTTAAGTTCCATTTCTATATTTGGATTTTCTACTGGAAACTGTTCCAGATCTCCTGGTGCAAACACATTTTCATCAATGTAATATTCAACTATCTCTTTAGCCAGTCTTGCTTTTAGCATGGCTGGTTTTACCTCTGTCAGCTCTAAATGTCTGCAAATTTCTAGCAGTTCTGTCTTTTAAAAGACTTCAAAACCTCAACGGTTGGTGATGCCAAGAAATCATCCATTGCTGTTGATCTGTCAATATATATGTATTGAATTAAAAAAAACAATTTTACAATTTGAAATGTTAGATTTTCAATAAATTACTCACACAATGGTCTACCCCGGACGAGCCCCCAATTTGTTATGGCCCCAATTTGTTATTACATTTACAACACAACAGCAACAGCAACAGCAAGGGAAGACAGACACAGTTTTAAAAACTTAAACACAGTTAATGAACAGACAACTAAACAACTAACTACACTACTGACCAAGATTGATTAACAAGACAAAAATCAGAAATATTTACAGTCCCTTTTTGGTGGGGTGGCTTGGTGATGTCCTGGGTGCGGAAAATGCTCTCTGGGGCAAAAATCCACAAAAGAAACTTCACAGGTCTTGAACAGAATGACAGGTCTGGTCACATGTATCCTTCTTCTTCCAATTTCTCCTACCGCTTTACTGTCTCAATTCTCCCCTTTATATACTCTTTTGCAGACCCCTCCCACCTTTTAGACTTTTTTTTTCTTTTCTCTGGGACTTGTTTCAGACATGCCCGAAACATGCCCAAACCTAGCTCCAGTCTGAGCTTAACAAAAAAAAGGTAAATACTGCCATCCAGTGGCCTATATTCACATTACAAGACCATGTGTAACAATATGCAGTTTTTTTTTCCAGGCAATTCACCAAAACGGGCATATATTGAATATTCAACTGTAATATAGTTTTTTCATTGGGATCCCAGCACATAAAGGAAAACAATCATTCCAGATTTAGTCAGTTCAGTCCGTTTTTGTCATTTGAACACTGAAGACTCAGGTTGCCGTCACTGTCACAGTTCCCGTCTTTCTCACTACTTATAAAGGGAAAATATTTTGTCAGCCTAATCAAAATAAATTTAGAATGTGATCACGTTATTAGTCAACTTTTTCAATTATATGGTGCACCATTTGAATTTAGTCTTACTCTTGTGTTAATATTCCAAATTTATTTCCCCAAATTTATTTCATAAGAATCTCTTTTAAGTTGCAACCCCGCAGTTGAATCCTTAGCTGGCCAGCTTATCTTTTCACTCAAGGTCATTTTACTCTCTTTACTTTTGGAATACGCACTCTGTGGAAAAGTTTCAATAGAATGAGTTAGATGCATACAACAATGAACCAAACTCAGTCATCATAATTTTATTGCTCTTCCTCTTGCTTGGGCTTGGATCATTTCCTGTAAAAGTTAATAATCACGGAAAGTTTATTAGTCATTTCGTCTTCTTGTATTGTTGGTCCACTCCTGTTCAGAAACAGAGAAAAAATCATGGATTTATTAATTAAATTTCTTTGGTCAGGAAAACTTTCAGTCACTTTTTTTAAATCACACACTTGTTATAAAATTTGATCTTTCAGATGACTCATTTTCTAGACAAAACTTATTCTTGTTAAACAAATTAAGAAAATTCCACATGAAATCGTATTGCTTAGACCCCCCTTTCTCCTCTTTTTGTTCTCTGACTTTGGTATGTCAATTTTTCATCTAATCTCCTCCTCCCTTACATGCTCTCTCTGTGCACAAAAAATCCAGCTGCCATCGCTCTCTCTCTGTCCCTGAAACTGGGGGGAGCACATGGCGCTGGGCCAAAGAATTCATTTCCAGCAACATTTTTTCAGATGGCTTGGACTGAGACACAGCTTCACTTTGTTTTTCAAAATATTTCTCCTGATCCTCAATGTTTAACATTCTCCGTTCTCCAAACAATTCCAGTACTGCCAGCTCAGTTCATTCTTTTTTCAACCTTTTTTTGCCACCGATGCCTAATTTGTCATGATACCCATTATTTTTTACATATTGCAAGATCAAATTTCCCTTCTTTTCGCTACTGTTAGTCTGTTCTTTTTTGTATTATTCATTTTTTAGTCCTTTTTGCCCACTTATTTGACACTTTTTATATCACTCTCAAAGGTAGGAAATTTCTCTCTTAATTCCTCCAGAGGCGTTACCATTGTTATCTATGAACTAATTTAAATTTTATTACTAAGCCGAATTATTTTTTCCCCATGTCTTAAATTGCAATATGTCTATTTTACTAGTTACACTGCTCAATACCAGTGTTGTGTTGGTTCACAATTAATATGAACTAGTTCAAAGTTCATTTCCCAGATTTTAAAATGAACTAGTTCAGTTCATAGTTCATATTTCTTTTTAAAAAATAAACTAGTTCTTTTTTAAGTTCATTTTTAACGCACTCATCCAAGCATTTTTTTTCTTTATTAGAGTCTCTTCTTATCTATTCATCCCCAGCTCCCAATCATTGCCACAATGTCCAAAAATGGAATCACAGCTTTTATTTAACAAGTTATAGAACTGAAAAAATGTCTGTAGATTCAAACTACATGCTGAAAGTAAGGTCCAGCAAAGTTTCTGTATATGCAATTGTCCTGCATTACAACTGCATGAATCACATTCTAAAGCAGTTCAAAAACATAAGCCAAGACCAACAATGTTACAGTAGGCAAGAACACTGAGTAAAAGGTGTCTAGTGCATCGCACCTCTCAATTTCCAAATGTCTATAATGGAAAAACTCATGCTATTATTTTGTTATTTAAAAGGTATACAATCGCAAATCTTTCCTGCGTAGGACTGGATTACATAATAAAAAAAGTGCATTTTTGCTTGACGCTTTATGAGAATGAAGTTATAAGAGCTTGTTTTAGTCAACGGTTAATCCATTGGTAGGTCGATATGACTCACATCTGACTCTGATTGGTCACTTGCATTAGTGAATAGTCTGCAAGAACATTGCTGTAGGTAGCAGTTTGAACCAGGGGCGTCACTAGACCTAATACTGTACTGGGGCACAGCTGGGGCAAATTTTAGCACTAATTTATCATAAAAAAGCATAAATAGTGCTTCAAATTATACATTCATGTCAGATTATCTTGTTGTCTGAATCTATGATTAGCCACCTGAAATGGACTGATGCATTTTGCACTTTACTCTAGACCTCTAAACCTGGTACAAGCAAAAAAGGACTGTACAACATTAAATAGAACTTCTATTACTCTAGATATAAACTGTATTTTTATGTGCCTGGCAGGCCAAAACACCAAATTATCCATGCCATACATACATTCACAGAGGAAAACAGACAAAACATTACCATATCAACAGTTTTGAATCATGGCACAAAGTGTGCAAAGCTACACCAAACAACTGACTCATATTCAAATCACATTTCATTTTCACTGCAGTATTAATTGTAGGCTAAACATTCATTGTGTAATTCAAGTAAACCATTTCATCCAGGCACCAATAACTGCAATCATTAAACTGAATCTTATATGTTCTATTCTAATCAGTGCATCTTTACTAAACATAAGACTGTATTCACTAGTGTTGGCTATAACAGTAGGCTATCTTTAAGTCTTTACCAAAACTGTATACTCTCCTTTGTTATCCTCAGTGTCTCATAACCAAAGTACTCGATGAGCCCGATTCTCAGTTCATACAGAACCCATGTTTTAACGTGAAATAGCTCATATATGCTCATCAAACATCGATAGCAATCTCCAGAAACCGAGTTGACAGTGCTAGGCTAACCATTATGAATCAACGTTATGCCAATAATGAGCCAGTTAGCTATAAGGCAGCAGCTAACGTCTGCACTAGGCTACTTCATTTAAGACGGCAGCTGAAAGTTTGAGCAAAGTTGTGACATTTAAATTCCCATGGAAATGGCGACACAGAGGAGAAAACAAACAATAAGGACAGGCAGTTGCCCAGCACTGACCTGAAGACGGGTGGAAAGAATCACGGCAAGAGCAGTCAGCACTGACAGACACCGTTGTGTGTGTGACCTTGTGTTCCGATGTTCTGAAGTGAGCACTAGCCAATCACAGCCAAAGCCACGTGAATATTAAGTAGCCACGTGCCATTGTGTACTATACGGAGTGAAGTGAATAAAGTAGAAATGAGTTACAGTTATCATATTAAGTAGTTGTGTGCCTATGCACTTTCTGTTACTGTAGATTCTCTTTCTGTAGATTATGTGGACATGTAGACTTAAAACTGTTGAAGATATTAATTCAGCATTATTGATTATATTTACTAATATTTATTAAATATCATTATTCATTCATTGCTCATACTCATAATCAATAACCATATTATGTAGGCAGCAGAAAGACACGCACACATAACACACACATACAGACATACAAGTAGTTCACATACTGCAGTGCGAACACACACAGAGAAACACACAAATACAAGCAATTCAGTTCACACTTGCATGAGCAGCTCACACACACATAAGCAACATGCTTCTGCAGCTTTGATTAGAAAGCTTCTGTTTTCTTGATTCAAAAAAACATAATCAGAGGATGTATTTGATTTCTCTAGCTTTGATCAATATTTGTTCAGCAAAATCATTATTTGCTACTGAAAACATACTCAATTGAATTATTTGTTTTAAATTTGATGTTCATCGAATTCATCCTCAGGTATCTTTTTCTTTTTGGCTGTATTCTTTTTCTTTTTTCTTTTTCATCTGAGTGTGCCAGGAAGTTTCCATTGTGACGTATCAAATTCCTGAAAGATTACCTAATTGCAATCTCAAGTTACTTGACCAATTGTGGAGTGAGAATGAAAAGGGGAGGGACCCGATTTGCGATATAAAACAGTATGCACAGAAGGAGAAAGGCAGTTCTTGGGGGACCGTCAGTTCATGAGCAGTTCTACAGGGGAGTTCGTCTTGCAGTTCATCGGGCAGTTCTGCAGTTCGTCTTTACATTTTTCAACATGACACAATAAAGCCTAATTTTTCCTTTCTCAAGAATCTGTCTCTCTCCAATTGCTTGAGGATGGGGGAATCTCAATATGTTGAAGAAAATCCACAACAAAACGTGTTTTTTTTTTTTTCCCCCTGGGGAAAATTATACTGGGGCACTGCAGACCAATACTGGGGCACGTGCCCCAGTAAATATGTCTGATTCTGCAGATGGTTTGAACTCCCATGGTTACTGAGGTATGTTTTCATTTCACGGAACTGACAGCCAAGCAGTATGCTGAAACGCTATCTTCGCTGGCAATCATAGAAAGCTAGCCGGTTTGGTTGACTGCCTTAGCTAGGATTGCGTTATCGTAATAATTAAAAACAAAACTCGCAGCTTGCTCACTTAATAGTCCCTAGATAGCCAGATGCCTGATACGGATGCTGCTATTTGCACAATTTATCCGGAATGAACACGTTACTCAAACGTTTCTGCCAGGTCATTCACTATGGCTAATTCTATGTATATATGCAACTTGGCTAACATTACATGGGCAAGAGAGCTAGCTGGCCATCACCCTTCGTAAGCAACCTGGGTTTATTGTGCCAACGAAGTTTATCTAGCTAGCTAAATTACAAATAAAGTTTGCGATCACAGCCGTCTACAGCGACCCGATTACCTAACACGCCAGCTAGACAAGTGGCTAGTAAGTGTTGTGCTTCCTATGATTAACAGGTGTTATATGCTCAACGTCTCGATCAGTGTCATGTAAAATTGTGCATTAATTTTTATTCTTATATGTTTTTCGATCACAACTATGTTAATCGTTTCAGAGGACCCCTTAGTTTGGCGGAAAATAGAAGGAATTTCTCCATTATAGTCTCCATGGGAAATTCAGAAGTGCGGTGCACTTCACGCTATATTAGTTCCTTCAACTGCGCTCGCAGAAGGAAAACGACGGCAGCCGCTCCAGTTCCACATACATTCATTGGCATAGACAGAGCAGCGGCGGCGTCAGTTGATGACTTCATCACAAGACTACTGGGAGAAGTATTCTAGGCAACAATATTGATGCCCTTTATTCCTTACCAAGTTTTTGGCAGGTGCGTGTGTTCAGTTCATCCTTCGTCAAAATAATGAACGAGTTCATGAACGTTGTTCTTTTTTCCCGTTCATGCACAACACTGCTCAATACGGACAGTAAACAGTTTATAATATAAATTTACTTATACAATTTGTCCTCTTCCTTTTCACTCCGATCGTATTTTGTTACACATTCCTAAACCAGTGTCATGTTTAGTTTATAACCATCTAGTTGTCTAATCAATGGTATTTCTTGTTTAGTTCCATTTGTCTTATGTTTTTTTTCTCTTCAAACATAGGAACTTGCTTTTGCCATTTTTTCCTTCTTTTTTCCCCTTTTTTCCTCTATCTGCCAGCTTTGCAGTAATCGTCATTGTTTATCTTTTAATCCAAATTTCATTTCTTGGCCAAATCATTTTTCTTTTCTCACCTATTCAACGATGATAGTACGCCAATCAAAATAATGCTAAAATAATCATCTTTTAATACATGCAATTTACTACTACTTTTAATCTGCCAAATAGTAATGACCAGTAATAATAATTTTAACTTACTGCATGTAAACTAGGGGTTATTTATTTATATTAAATGCACTATTAACACTCTCAACCAATGAAACACGCAACAAGACCACTGTTCATATCCATACTTACTTTACACTCAAGCAAAAAACAAGACAGACAACATTGCAAAAACGGATCCAATACCTCTCTACAAAATGGATCCAGTACCTCTACAAAAACGGATCGATCCTAGAACCATAAAAACAGATCCCAGTACCTCTTTTAGGTCTGGGCCGTATCCCAATCATAAGCGGGGAGGCCTGCAGGTTTATTCCTTCCCTTTAGGGTCTCCAGCACAGGCCTCACATACAACAAACAATCACACACCAAACTAATTACAGGACGCGCCCCGATTTCAAACACACTCACTCACAGTAACTTGTTGCGAATTCATTCGTTAGTGGTTAGTAGTTACATACCAATTCTGCAGACTCTGTCCCTCTCCTTTTAATTTCCCCAATTTAGTGTCTAGATTCTTTGAGCCGAAAGGTTACTTGTCTCCAGTGCTGCAGAACAGGGTCAGACAACACAAAACAACACCCTCACTTATCTATCTGAGCAAAATAATTTTCACCTTATCTGTAGTTTGCTGGTATCTTAGGGTTTGTTTGTGCTCTCTGCCCCATCTCCGAGCACCAGAAGACCGTCCACTCTTACGAGTGTAACCAACCTTTGGCGAATCCTGGCTGGCTCGCCAAATATGTTGTGGTTTTCTTCAACATATTGAGGTTCCCCCATCCTCAAGCAATTGGAGAGAAACAGATTCTGAAAAAGAAAATTAGGCTTTATTGTGTCATGTTGATAAATGTAAAGCCGAGTTCCTCCTGCGCAAGAAGAACTGAACTTTTCCAGCTCTTTCATGCCAGTCTTATACCTCCTATTCTCGCACTATCATTGGACAGGTAACCTGAAACCCAGTTAGGTAATCCTTCAGGAATGCAGAGCAAAGACGCATGTGCGTCACCTCAAGAGACCTACAGCCACACCCAGCAAGAGATATACAGAGATATGCAGACAAAGAATACAGCCAGATGAATATGATAAAAAGAAAAAGATACCAGTGGATGCATATCAAATTGTTACAAATGATTCCATTGATTATGTTTTCAGTAGCAACTAATGATTTTGTTGAACAAATATTGATCAAAGCTACAGAAATCAAATACATCCTCTGATTATGTTTTTGGATCAACTAAACAGAAGCCTGCTTACTAATCAAAGCTACAGAAGCTCGCTGCTTATGTCTGTGTGAGCTGCTCATGCATGTGTAAACTGAAATGGCTGTATATGTGTGCCTGTCTGTGTGTAAACTGCTTGCATGTGTATTTGTCTGTGTGTTTGCACTGCAGTATGCAAACTACTTGTATGTATGTGTGTGTGTGTGTGTGTGTCTCTTTGCTGACCAAATAATATGGTTATTGATTATGATTATTGATTATTAGTATGAGCAATGAATGAATAATGATAAAAATATATATTATCAGTATTAGTGAATATAATGAATAATGCTGAAATATAATTTTCTACACCCCGTGGGGTAATTTGTCCTTTGCATTAGACCCATCCTACTGTTAGGAGCAGTGGGCAGCCACTGAGCAGCGCCCGGGGACCAACTCTAGTTCTGAAGCCAGAACATTGGTCAGGGGTAGTGTTCCTATGGTGCATTTTTTTGTGGGTGGGGTAAACCAGATTACCCAGAGGAAACCCATGGGAACAGGAGGAGAACATGCAAACTCCACACACAAAGCCCCCTGGCCAGATTCAAACCCATAGCCTTCTTGCTGTGAGGCGGCAGTGCTAACCACTATGCCACCATGCCGCCATTTGTTCATTAATAACAAAAACTTTAAAGATGATGTGTCAAAAATCCTTGTCTTATCTTTATGTTAACGTGCTTAACTAACCTTTTGTTTGGGAGCTTAGCTGCTGTCATCTTCTTCTCATGGTGCAACCAGGACGTAAACAGCTCTGGTCATTTGACAATTTACACTAAACATGTGACACTGCACATATTTCATTCAGACCCTTTGTTAAATTAATTCAATATTCACTGGAAATGCACTGCTACATCAGTGAATGACCTTTTGTGAGCCTTAGAATTGAAAAGAAAATTACTGTCTCTATCGTGACCAATGGGATTAAATGGGTTAAAACCCATTTTCTTGCCTCCCGCATAATTTGAATATTATTGCATATTAGCATTAACACGCGACGGCCCATGTGCTGGCTAGCTTCACTCGTGGTTGAATTGCATGTAAAAAACAAATTCACACAACTCTGCATATTAATGAAAATGTTATAAGCATCAGGTTTGGGACAAATTGACACACTTCTTATAAATTTAAAATAACTACTTGTCTCCAGCAACGCAAGTTAACCGTTAGAAAACAGTCACCAGTCTCGACCAAGCACCACGTTAAATTTGCGGAAATCGCTTCTTCTGCTGTTTCTATAATTACAGCATAAAACGAGGTTTAAAATACTAACATTTTGAAACAGTGCTTATCTGTGGGTTGTTGATGTCTTACATTGCAATTAAAACTTACCTAAAAATCCTTACATTCTCAGCATCAGCACTGCGCAACGGGACCCATCGTTGCTCCGAGGCAGAGGTCGACAAGATCCTCCGGAAGTGGCTCTGCCCGGCAAATGATAAGCTGCACCCAAAGAGGAGTTCTTTTTTTTTCTTTTTTTATGACGAAAAATACATATAGATAGATGGATCGATGCATTTGTCAGTTCTTACACTTTAAGCATATTAAGCATAATATAATAATATCATATATTATAATATACTACATAGCCCTATTATTAATATTGCCATATCGGTAAAGGTTATATAAGGGCTCTATAAAGTACAAATTACTTGGGCAATGAGTAGGATAGACAGCGCTGCCATGTTGGGTGAAGATCCCAGAGAGAGCGCTGGAACGTCGTGCCAATGGGCAAACCATCTTTGTGCTACATAGCATCTACGTTTCCCCATACGTCGCATTTACGGCGGCGCTACGTCGCTGTGCTGTTTGGTTATGTAGCTAGCATGCTAGCAAGCTATGTGGAACTCTGTGTTGTGACAAAGAGCCATGCGAACCATAATCGCAGTTCATTTTCATAAAACAATATGCTAGTGTGTATAAGATAATTATGTTTCATAATTGTATGACATTTGTCTGTTGTGATGTTACGATTAAATTTGTGGTTAAATAGCTATTTACTTTGTGTTATTCAGCATATTTTTGCTTGCACCGGAAGCAAAACAAGATGGCGCCGTTTCAATTTAGTCCCGATGCTGTTTAACCAATAGGAAAAAAGAGAGAGAACGGTCAATGCGGTTTAGCCAATTGGAAAAATGAGAGAGTGTCGTTGTGCAAGAAAGCCTCGCTCCTTTTGAAAATGAATGGGCTCCATTCATTGTCTATGGGAATTTTTTTCATTTTTAATTATTAATAATTAATAAACTATATTTAATATCAATATGATTTTGAATAGCAGCGATCTGCACATATAATAGAATCATTTGGTATGCAGGTTGTATGGGTAGTATGAAAACTGTTGGAGGAGTTTTAACAGAATGGGAAGACAGAAAATAAAAATAATAAGTTGAAAGATCCTGAGAAATAACAATAGTTTGCATGCTTCACATGTAAACCAATTACGTTTACACTGTGTTGCGAGTTTCTCCGCTGGCATTTGGTTAATAGCAAGTTAACCTAGCATATAGGCTGGTCGACGTGAGCTACTCTCACATCATTTCACCCAGGTGGATCTGTAAAGGGTATAGAGTAAAGGTATAGAGTTGATATAGTTACGTCGTGGGACGAGGAGTTGCCTGACAGCGCCTCGAGCTACTGGAACGCTCGTGGTTCCTCAGTGCAGCCTAGGTGGGACGTGCATGCTATCTGATACGAAACGCTCGGGGTTTTCAGGTTAACCAGATAGCTTCTTCGAGGATTGCGGGCGCCATTGCAATGGGGATCACTTCTATTGACAGACTGACTGACTGACCGTGAGTGGGCACGACATTTGAAGTGCCTTTCCCTGCAAACTGTGAGTCGTCTGTCTGCCGTGGCACAAGAAAACCAACGGGACAGTAATTACGCCCTACGTGGATTTTTAAACAGGCGTGCAAAGGGGGTTTTCTTTTTTTTTTTGTTGCCCGCTTAAAGGATCCTTTGGAGTAATTGTGAATAGACTGACTGGTCACTCTATTATTGAAATAATTACATTTTAGCGCATTATTTGCTATTTTCTTGTTCCTAACAGGTGATATTGTTTGAATCATTCACCTTTTGATAGATTTTCACCATTCACTCATTTATTGGGAATAATACATTTTTAATTAGTGCATTTCATTATTGAATTATGTAACAGCATATTCTTGATCTACAAGTTGAATTTTTACTACTCATTTGAAATATTTTTCCACTCATAGATATACAGTATTGGAGGTTCAGGTCCATTTTGTAATGACAATTCCACTCTACAATTGAGTCTTTTTTTTTCTTTTTTAAATTGATATTAATTCCTTAGACACTGATTCACGTCTCTCAATTGCATACACACCCCTTTTGAGGAGGTTTGATTATTCACAACATAGGCTCTGTGACACTAATTGTACGTGATGATCTTGGTTGGTATTGTACCAGGGGAGCTGATACTGAGATGCGGAGTCATGAGCTGTGTTCATATAGCAGTACTTATGTTGTATTGACTTTCCAAATGAACTAATTCATTGTTTTAAATTAATACACTCTCTTTATTTTATTAATTCTAACTTTGCTTCCACTCACTTGGTAGAGACTCGTCGATCATAGTATGAAATAAAAATAGTAAGGGAGGCCGAGCTTTGAGGGTTACAAAGGAAGCTTAGCAGGTGAGAGCCATATCCCAGGACCCAGGTTACATTTACGCACCCCTCTGAGCTAAGAGTAGGCTATACATTGGGCCATTGTTTCATGTCATCTACCCACTCCATGAGAAGTGATGGGTGAGGCACTGCAACGGAATGGTCCTCATGACTTTTTAAAACATCCCGTACTGTGTATCCGCCTCCGTTTTGTTTCCATTTGTATTAGCTAAAAGCGGCTTTTACTGCTATGCAACCGTAAACAAACACATCAACCAGAAGAGAACAACCGGCAGCCGCTATAATTATTGGGTGACATCATGAAAAGGGTGGAGACTTCGAACTCGCTTGGAGGACTGCAAGGTGTCAGCAGGAGATTGACCTATTTTAATGGGAGCTTCCCTTTATGCCCTGTAGAACTAAAAATATGCTGAGGAATCTTCATTATTTTTATGGATTAACTTAAAGTATACCCTTAACTAATGTGTAATTTTGTTTCTAAGTCCACCTATCAAATATGTTATCTGGACTTGGTTTAAATCAAAAGATATGAAAGCTAAAAGTACAAATGAGACACGACACCATTCATGGAGCCTGATTTTGCGAGGTGGCTTTAATGGGCTGCCTCGCTATCCCAATTCTTACTATCTCTATGTGTGACGTTTGTGATGATTTTTTATGCGCAAAATGCAAACATTTTAATCATGCACTCATGTTTATGATGATGACAAAAGCACTGTGTATTCATGTTAGAGACTCTCTCATATTCATCCTGTCTACTTATTACTGCCCATGAAGACCACCATGTGGATTTAACCTTACACTGTGTAAGAAAAAAAGAACGAAAGAAGGGACAATCCAATCTTCGAATGAAAAATGGTGTTTATTTCCAGTAAAAACGGCAGTGAACAGAAATACGGGTAACGTACTCTGGGTTCAGCGGAGTCAAAGTGAACCCCGAGCCTCCCCAACGTACATTTCTTATACATGAAAAACTCTTTGAAGTTGGCCAGACATTTTTATTGCATTAATTACTTAGACAAGATAGTTGATGGCAGTCTCTTTGGATGAAATAGCTCTCCAATTGCTCACTCCCGGCCGCGACATGATAATTGATGGCTATGCCAGGTAGGTGCGACAAGTTGTTGTCAGAAATTACCAAGTGTATTGTACTTATGATAAGTGGATCCTGACCATTTGGCCAACGGATGTGTCTGATTTGCAGGGTTTGCGACTTGAGTAGATTAGCACAGGAATGAGATTCTTACAGTCCCCCCTTTGATGCTTTATGATCAATTAAGCATCATCTGACCCAAGTCTTGCAAACTAAAAGAACACCTCATCTATGGGGTGTGCCAGTGGCGGTGCCGTCCTGTCTTAGGTTGTCGTCCTTCCTCATGGACAATCTTACCCGTCGTGGGATCGCACACCTCATCCGACTGGTCTTCCGCCGGGTCACCTCATGCCCTTAGCCGGGATCACTGATCATAATTACATTACTTTATATTGAATGGGAGAGACAGAATGACACACAAAAAAATGGAAGAAGCGGCCTAGCGGAGATTGGAGAACTACCTCATCCAAATTGACTGGCGGGTGAGATCATTTAAAAGCACAACATTGTTTCTTTTGAGAAATGAGCACATGCAACACATAATTATACACTGAAACAAAATTAGAAATAAGCATACAGATACTGCCACTTTGAATGTTAATTCCCATATCAGTCCCGAGAGTGCTATTTCTTGATCACCGTCATGCATTTGATTAATTATTTTGTTGTCTTTTTCCTGTAAACCTTGTTGAGCTTTTATAATATGGGTATCTTTTCTTTGCATCAAAGACATGAGTACGGTATCAAGTTCTGTCATGTCAAATTGGAATTCTGGAATGTCTTCAATGAATCCTAATTCATCCTCTGCATCTACATACATTTTTTGTTGTGTTGTATTTATATAAGGGAACTGATAGGGTCCAACTGACCATGCATTTTTGGGAATAATACAAAAAGATGTATAATTGATTGGACATGTTATCACACCTTCATGGGAGGAGATAAAGAATCTATTTAGTGTGGTGGTTATGCAGAACTGTGTTCTCCTTGTGACTACCCTTGTGAAATTATTGTGGATGTGGGTCAGACTGACAGAGCATTTTTCACCAAAGATCCCGGACATTCCACAAACAGGCAGTTTCTCAATAGCATCACACTCGCAAAAGAACCTAAATGCTGTCTTATCGCAGCAGTGAGATTTTAGAGCTCGCCATTCACCGGACGCCAGTTTTACCACAAGACTTGGAAGGTCCTTGCGTTCTTTAAACACATTTCCCTGTAAAATACCCAAGTTATTCATTTTCACCACGGTATTAAAAACATTGTTGGACTGAAAGATTGGAATGGAGACAGTCAGCAACATGGCATACATTTGTCTCATTAAACATCCAAACTGTGGCAACGAGTTTCCCGCGGAGCAAGCCCATGTTTTGTCCTGGGGATTGTTAAACACGGTCTCATTCCACCATTTTATAATTTGCAAGGGTGGAGTCTTGTCTGTGGGTTTTGAAGGTTTCCCCCCATTTTTTGAAAATGGGAAGTTAATGCCGTTTGTTATTGGCCCGTAATCCAGTGGACTATAGAAACCAGCAGGAATGGGATGAGACGTGACCTTAGCCATTTGGATGATGTAGCTGTAAGGAATAGGAAGTTTGCATTAACCCAATCTTGCCATATAGTCTGTGAAATTTTCTGCTGATTTATGCTCAAAGCAGTCCTTAAGTCCAAACCATTTCATTACAACCTCTTCTGTAAATAGTGTTGTGGGGATCCTTTCTGCTATGACTTCGTGGAGTATCTGAGAAATTTCCTGGTATTTAATACTAGAAAACTGCGCACAGTACACTTCTTTGTGAAGCTCTTGAAATGCGGCTTTTGACTTGTCTTTGAGGATGCCTCATGCCGTGGCAATGGTGTGTATGTTATTCACAGTGTCTTTTCCTTCGGACAGACTGTCCTGTAAATATGCATCTGTCTGTAGAATCTGGTCTGCTATCATTGCTTTTAATTTAATTTCATTATTCCTCATCTGCCTTGCGTCCATCCAGTTGGAAATGCCCAGGCCTGTTTCCGCAGCTCCCAGCAGGCCGTCCATTAGTCCCATTAGCTTTCGCACCGTGATGGGAGGTTTCCTCTGGTTCACCTGGGTGTTTGATGTCACGGTATCATGGTACTTCAGGAAAGCAGTGGTCAGGAGGTCCTTGTACATCCTAGTGACACCCTCTCGACTGCAGTGCTCATCCATGTCTGGTGACCAGGCTGTCAGGTTGACCAGGACTGGAATGTGAACCCACAGGATGTTGTTCACCAGGACCCCAGGATACGGCTGCATTATGACTCCTGTTTGAGGGGCTGGCTGCTGCTCTGGACACTTTCCCGTGAGCACCGCAACTGGCAGAATGATCGCAAGGACAGCTTTCCACATTTTTCTCTGTGGGGAGAAAAAATAAAACAAAATACACAAACATTAGCATCCCCCCCTCCCCCGAACAGGTTATCATCACTCTGATTTTTTGTATACTGATCAACGTGATACCACTTAGTTGTGGATCGTCCAGCTTTTTCTTTGGATCGTACCTTATAGATTGATTGTCCACATTTGTCAACACTTGTACATGGACCTTTCCAGTTAGCTGTCCAGGGGCCTTCATGGTGGTAATTTTTAACCATGACCTTCTCCCCAATTTCAAAGATTTGCTCCCTTACATCTTTGTCAAAATACATTTTATTGTAATTTTGGCTCAACCCAATGGACTGAGCTGCTTCCTGGTAGATATTAGGCAAAGTCTGGCATAAACCTTTCAAATACTTTTCGGCAGTCCATCCATCTATTAGGGGTCGAGGCATTTCAAACAACAGGTGTTCAGGCATTCTCATCTTCCGTCCTGTCATTAGCTCATAAGGACTATATCCTGTACTCTTGTGACTGACCCCTCTGAGGGACATGAGGATGAATGGAAGGTGTTGTGCCCAGTCAGACCCCTTGTCAAGCACCATCTTTTTCAATGACATTTTTAATGTTCTGTTGCTTCTTTCTACTACTCCTGATGACTGAGGATGATGGGAAATGTGCAAATGATGTTTTACTCCAAGAAGTTTAGCCAGGTCAGAGTGAATTTTACCTGTGAAATGTGTACCCCTATCGCTCTCAAGAGAAAGGGGTAATCCCCAGCGGCAGTATATTTGCTCCCAAAGTACTCGTGCAGTAGCCAAGGCTGTGTCTGATTTTATAGGAAATGCTTCAATCCATTTAGTGAAAGTATCAACAACGACCAAAATGTATTTGTACCCTCCCTTTGCCGGGGGAAGTGGTCCAATATAGTCTATTTGAAGGTTTGTCCATGGACCCTCCGCAAGACAGGCAGGTTTCAACCGCCCCTTTTTTTTTTATATGTGATGGGTTCATTTGAGCACACGTTAAGCAGTTCATGCAGTGAGCATCTGCATTTTTTCTCATATCGGGCCACCAAAACATGCGTGCAAGACGATCTTTAACTTTCTCAGGCCCTAAATGCCCCCCTTGATTGTGGATATGATAGAGTATATCATACCGCAATCCAGTGGGTGGTATCCATAGTAGACCAGTTGAAGTGTTACACAGCAGGACATTGTCATGTAACACTAATTGTGAGTCATAACTGGCTAACGGTCCGTCCTCGATGGCCTCTCCCCTCTGTTTACGTTTAAACGCGTCCTTTAAAATTGGATCACTGTGTTGGGCACTTTTCAAATCTAGTGGATCAGTCAAAGATATAGCCGAAATTGGTTCTGGAAGGAGTGACTCACCAAACATTATACCTTCTATTGCTGCCTTTTTTGCAAGCTCGTCAACAACCCGATTAGCATCACCATGTATCGAGGCACCCTTCTTTTAGTGCGCTTTAACCTTCAGCAATGCAACTGGAGTGTTCCTTGAACTAGCTATTGCCCACAAAGCCTGTATTGGACCAACATGTGTAAGGCACTGACCATCAGCAGTAGTGAATCCACGTTTTTGCCAAATAGGTAAATATTCCGTCAGAGAATTCACAACAAATGCGGAATCAGAGTAAATGTTCAAAGGTATATCAGGGAAAATATGCATGGCTTGCCACACTGAAACAATCTCTGCTTTCTGTGCAGAGAACTGCGCAGGACATTGGAACAAAAAATCACCCTTGACAGAATGTATTGCAAAACCCGTTTTGTACTGCCCCTCATGCCAAAAGCGGGAACCATCCACATAGACATCAACTGCGCCCTCTATCGGGCGGATTTTGAAAACTCCATCAGGTGGAGGTACTATTTCAGCATCACATTCATGCGGTATGCCTTCATATAAGAGAGTCCGTGGCAACATTGAGTTTGGTTTGTATACTGTTGTGAGGTTTTTGGACCCTAAATCTAGTGTCCATCTTGCAAGCCGAGCATTTGACACGCCCTTCACTTTACCGTTTAACAAAAGCTGCAGTGGTGTGTGAGGTGTGTGAAGCACTACCTCATTGAAGCCAAATATATGCTCAAAGTGTGACATTGCCCAATGAACAGAGAGGAGATGCTTTGTGCATGAATCAAAGGCTTTTCCAACTGGGGAGAGAACTAGGGAGGCATAAGCGATTGGTCGAAGATCACCCTGGAATTCTTGTAGCAACACTGCAGACAACGCTTCCTCAGTTGCGGCAGTTTGTAGAACAAATGGTTGCGAACGATCAGGGTTCCGTAAAGCAGGAGCTTGAATTAATGCTTCTTTCAACTTTTCAAATGCCATTTGATGTTCTGGCCCCCAGTCTAATGAGTCCTTTTTCTTTCTTTTCCCCGTAAGCAAATTATTCAGTGGTTTGGCAATATCTGCAAAGCCCTCTATAAATTCGCGACAGAATCCAACAAGTCCAAGGAATGACCTCAAGGCCGTAACAGACACTGGAACAGGCAGCCTTTTGACAATTTCTACCTTATGAGGATCTGGCATGCGCCCCCCTTTGCTAATTTTTATTCCCAAATATGTTACCTCTGACTTTAGGAGCTGTGCCTTTTTTCGGTTCAGTTTCAGTCCAGAATTTTCAAATAGAAGAAGTAATTCAGCTAACAACTCCAAATGTTCATCCTTTGTAGCAGTCTGTAGCAGTACATCATCAACATATTGAATGAGGCATTCTGGCTTTGAAAAGGCACTAAGGACTTTCGCAAGACACTGATGAAACAATGTTGGTGAATTTGCAAATCCCTGGGGGAGCACATTCCATGTGTACTGTGTATTGTTAAACTGGAATGCAAATTTGTATTGGCAGTCAGGATGTAAAGGAACGGACCAAAACCCATTTGACACATCTAATACTGAATAATAGTTGGCGTCAGGTATCAATGAGCCCAGCACATCAGGCGTCGAAGTTACCAATGGTGCACAAACAGGAGTATGCTTGTTAAGTTCCCGGTAATCAATACACAACCTCCAAGAGTTGTCTGGTTTGCGAACAGGCCATATTGGGGCCATTGTAGGCGAGAGGCACGGTCGTATAACACCTTGCTCAAGAAGCGAGTCAATGGTACTCTGAATGTGTGGGCGGGCTTCATCTGGATAACTGCATTGGCGAAGAGGTGGGGGATCTTTGCCTTGCACATGCACTTCCATTATACTTGAGTCAACACGTCCACAGTCATGTTTGTGTTTAGCAAAAGCATTCCTATGTTGCAGCAACAATGCTGATAAATGAGGGTCATGTGCTTCTAGCAATGCATTCAAATCGTAATTCTCTGTCCTCTTAATTGCATGAACCGCATGCACATCTGAGATTTCCACCAAATTGCCATTATGATCAGGGGTGCGCCAAATGCAACTGTTACCATAATCAATGATATAGCCACGTTTTTTCATAATATCCGAACCTAGAATATTACGACCATCACTAGTAACACTAAGCCAAACCTTATCTTTAAAATGATCAGTTCCTATGCCGAATTCCATACTGTCTGACTGGGAGGCAAGCAAAATAGTACCATCAAAGCCCTCTATCGTTACAGTATTTTTACCTTCCTTAGGGGGTGAATCAGAATGAAGAATAGAAAGAGAAGCACCAGTGTCTACTAACCAATCATTGCATCGGCCCCCAGCAGCAACTTTAACGATTGGTCTACCCCACCGGTCACGTGTCAATGGTGCTACAGGGGAAACGGGGGCCTGTGATCCCTATACAGAATTAAGTGGTTTAAGTTTGCTCATAGCCACATGCAATTCACCATTCTCAGCAGTCAGTTTGTCCATAGCTATTTGCACGTCCCGTAACTGTTTACTCAGTTCACTATAAGGAGATGGCTTGTTTTGATATGATTTACATTCTCTTGCAATATGGCCTTCCTGGTTGCAAGAATAACAGACCACTGCCCCCCCCTCTATTGAAAGGCGGGGGCCTTTCCCCTTTAACTTGCTTAACATCATCTGGAACATACCCCTCATTTTTCCATGAAACAACTTTAGAATGATCTGACGATCCCCTTTTAATTGCTGCAATAGGGCGTTTTCCTTTAAGTGTCGAAGTGGAGTTGTAAAACTGGGTCATCTTTGCCACAATATCTGAATACGGTGTGTTTGAATCGACAAGCAGTGCAAGGGCATGCCGAGTATGTGCGTCACTCTGAGAAAGGAGCGCGGATTTGAACATAGGATCTTGCTGAGTCAAATTCGCAACACCACTGTAGGAACTAAATGCCTCCCATAACCTGGCTGCATAAGCTGCTGGATGCTCCCCTGGCGACATAACGACTTCTCGTATTTTGTCCCAGTCAACTGAACGTGTTCCTAGCACCCCCAACAGAGCAGATTTCCTCTCCTCTTTCCTTGCATCCCTGTCATGAATTCTCTGAGGGAGCGCACTAGCCAACGCATGGGGCAAACAAGCAGCCAAAATAATGCACGCATCAGCATCGGTCAAACCATCCTCTCTAAATTGGTTAAAAATTACACAGGGTCTCGCTTGGCCGGCTCAAACCTGCCGATATTTTTAACTAGCGACTCGATTCTATTTGGTGATAACGGTTTAATTGTAGTCGTCGTTGTTATACGGTCTCCCCCCTCTCCAGGTACAATCGTCATCGTTTCTGTTGTGATTCTGCTTTTTGCTCATGTTATGATTCTGCATGTCATGTTAAGTTCTGTGCCTGGCTCTGCCATGTTAAGGATTCTTGTGTTTAGTGACCACTGCTCTGTCTGACCATTCTTGTATATGTATTGTGTATTTGGTATTAAGGATTTCCTGTTTTATTATTTTCATGTTTTGGTTATCAGTCTCCATGCCATGTTTTGTTTTCATAGCCATGTTTCATGCCGTGTTTATTTTCCATGCTTTGCACTTTGTCTCCCCTGTCTTGTCATGTGTGAATCATTGCTCACGGTCCCTTGTCTTGTGTGCCACTCATTCGGGTGATTTATTGGTTTCTGGGTTTCAATCTTCTTTCATTATCTCGTGTTCTTCCTTCCTCTCTCTTTTACTGTCTTACTAACACATACTAACAGTTTATTGTTTTTGCTAAATACTAATCCACACTAACCTTGTATATTTGGACTAACTTACTAACAAGCACTTGGGATTGTATAGCTGCACTTACTAATTGACTAATGATCTCTCAGCTGTCGCCCAATTCTAGTCTCCGCCTCCTTGCCTATCCCTAATTATCTCTGCTGCAAGTTTCTGTGGATTTCCACTTATACTTTGTGCTTTCCTTTTCTTTTATCTTGGCACTTTAGTACTCCTTAACCGGATCTGTTTTGTACTTAGGTTTGTCTTGTGATCCCTGTCTGCGTTTTGGCTACAGCCAAATTCATGTAATTAGTTTATCCCTCATGTGTCTCTCCCTAGTTTTCTCGTGCCACGTTTCTTGCCTTGATCTCTCGGTGTTTATCTTTCTGACTGGACCGTCTTTGATATCGAGCTTTGCCTACTCCCTGTACTTTTGCCGCGTTCTTGTTTTTTGACCTCTTTTGTCTGACTACGATTTTTTGTGATTGGTGCCCTGTGTATGACTCTGGATTTCGCCCTTTGGATTCTGATTTTGGATTGCGGACATTGTACTGTTGCCAGCTCTGTTGGGGGGTTTCCCCCTTCAGAAATAAAGCCTCCTTTTTGCATTTTACTGGTGTTTGCGCTTGGTTCATTTCGTAAAACCTCACATTACGATCTGACCAAGATGGAACCAGCGAACATCCAGCCTCTGCAGGAGGCAGTCAAGGAACAGGGAGCCCAGCTCGAATTTCAGGAGCGTTAGCTTCGCGCCCTCATGCAGCATATGCAAACCATGAGTCTCCAGGTTGCGGACCTCATTCGAACAGTTCAAGACTCTCAGCTGCTGCATATCCCCCAGCCTGCGGTCCACGCCACGCCTGTGCCCTCCTCCACTCCGCCGCTGCCTGTCTGCGAGCCACGCCTGCCTCCCCCAGAAAGGTACGACGGCAACCCCGATGCGTGTCGAGCATTCCTCACCCAGTGCAACCTCATATTCAGCCTACAGCCCTCATCATTCCCCACTGAACGGGCTCGTGTTGCATTTATCATCACACAACTCACGGGAAGAGCCAAGCAGTGGGCTACTGCAGCTTGGGAGGCAGATCTACCATGTGTACAGACATCTGGTCTACTGGGTGAGGAGATGAAGCGGGTTTTCGACCGCACGAAGTTGGGTCATGAGGCGGGACGGGAGATTCTTCGGATACGCCAGGATGGTCGTTCTGTGGCTGATTTTGCAATCGACTTTCAGACCCTGGCAACCAACAGCAGGTGGGGCCAAAGAGCCTTATATGACACCTTTTTTAATGGTCTAGCCGAGGCCATAAAAGACGAACTGGTGTCCCAGGATTTACCAGAGGAGCTGGACGAGTTGGTCGACCTAGCCATACGAGTGGATGCTCGCCGTGAAGAACGTAGACGGTCCGTTCTTCACAGTCGTCCAAATAACCCCTACCGGACCACTCCACTTTTACCACCACCTCCTGACGGCAGCCCCTCTCCTGAGACGGAACCCATGCAACTCGGACGAACGCGCATTCCCACTGTGGAAAGGAATCGTCGTCGCAGAGAGGGGGCCTGTTTCTACTGTGGCAAAGGGGGACATCAGATAGCTCAGTGCCCCAGCAAGAAGCCTCGTCCTGGCACCAGGAATGGAACAGTGGTGGGCGTTACACCAGTCCAAGATTCAAGAAACGGCACCTGCCTTCCGTTGATCCTGGAATGGGGAGGGGAGAGCAGATCCACTACGGCTCTCATTGATTCTGGAGCAGAGGAAAACCTCATGGATGTGGAGCTGGCTCGTGAATGGGGGGTTCCGGTGGAAAAGATCTTCCCGGATCGAGTGGCCAATTCCCTTAGAAGCCAGCAAATTGCCCAGATAACTCATGTTACCAGCCCCATCAAACTCAAGATATCAGGCAACCACCATGAGACAATTCAATTATTCCTCCTTCACTCTCCCCATGCTCCTATCATTCTGGGTCACCCATGGATGGCTAAACACCTACCTCACATTGACTGGCGAACGCATGAAATCAAGGGCTGGAGCCCCAACTGTTCTCAGACATGCCTCCAAAATGCTTCGGAACTACAGCCTTACTCTACTCCAGAGGAGATCCCCGACCTAGAAAAGGTTCCCCTCGAGTTCCATGATCTCAAGGAGGTGTTCTTAAAGTCCAGGGCCACCAGCTTACCTCCTCACCGTCCATACGATTGCGCCATCAACCTAAAGCCAGGTACAATGCCCCCTAGAGGCCCATTATATTCCCTGTCCCGACCAGAGACCCAAGCCATGGAAAAGTACCTGTCAGAGTCTCTGGCTGCAGGTATTATTCGACCATCATCCTCCCCTGCGGACGCTGGTTTCTTCTTTGTGGCCAAAAAGGATGGGACGTTGAGGCCCTGTATTGACTACCGGGGACTAAATGAGATAACCATCAAGAACCGATACCCTCTCCCCCTCATGAACACAGCGTTCGACCTCCTACAAGGAGCTAAGGTTTTCTCCAAGCTTGACCTCCGCAACGCCTATCACTTGGTGCGAATCCGGGAGGGAGATGAGTGGAAGACGGCTTTTAATACTCCCACGGGGTACTGGGAGTACCTGGTTCTTCCTTTCGGGCTCACTAACGCTCCAGCTGTGTTCCAGAGTCTTGTAAACGATGTACTGAGAGACATGATGAACAAGTTCGTTTTTGTATACCTTGGCGATATTTTGATTTTTTCAGATTCCCAAGAGGAACACGTGAAACATGTTCGCCAAGTGCTTCGTCGTCTCCTGGAGAATCGTCTCTTTGTAAAGGCCGAAAAATGTGAGTTTTTTGTTGAGACTACAACCTTTCTGGGTTACATTATCTCCCCAGGCACCATACGTATGGACCCAGTCAAAGTGGAGGCCGTCACCAACTGGCCCCGACCTGAGGACCGTAACTCTCTCCAGCGTTTTTTGGGTTTTGCTAATTTCTATCGACGGTTTATCAGAAACTATAGTTCTGTTGCTGCTCCTCTCACTGCCCTCACTTCCTCCAAGTCCAAGTTCCTTTGGTCCGAGAGAGCAGAGAGTGCCTTTGTAGAACTAAAGTCTCGATTCACGTCTGCACCCATCCTCATTATCCCTAACCCAGAACTTCAGTTCATTGTAGAAGTGGACGCCTCGAATATTGGAGCCGGCGCCATTCTGTCCCAGAGGTCCCCTGAGGATGGGAAGATTCACCCATGTGCCTTCTTCTCTCGTCGTCTAAGCTCTGCTGAAAGAAACTACGACATCGGAAACCGTGAGCTGCTGGCAGTAAAGTTGGCCTTGGAAGAATGGAGGCAGTGGCTAGAAGGATCCAAGGTACCCTTCATAGTGTGGACAGACCATAGAAACCTGGAATACCTACAGACAGCCAAGAGACTTAACCCAAGACAAGCCAGGTGGGCACTATTCTTCTCCCGTTGTTTTGAGATGAAGGAAGAGGAACCATGTCATGATACGATTCTGCCCAAAGAAGCCTTTGTTAATGCCATCTATGTCAATATTGAAAAGGAAGTCAGAGATGCCCAAGCCAGTGCTGCTGCCCCTAGCGCTTGCCCCACTAACTGTCTTTATGTTCCAGCTGCATTACGCCCCAAGGTCCTGGAATGGGGGCATTCTTCCATGCTGTCCTGCCACCCTGGAGTACGCCGTACTAAGGACTTTATTTTACAAAGATTTTGGTGGCCAGAAATCTCCCAAGATGTCCAAAGTTTTGTAGCTGCCTGCTCGGTCTGCGCCCAAGCAAAAGCCTCACATCAACCACCTCACGGTTTGCTTCAGCCCCTACACACTCCACACCGCCCCTGGTCCCCTGGTCCCACATTTCAGCACTCGATTTCATCACTGGCCTTCCCCCTTCCAATCATCACACTACCATTCTCACCATTGTAGACAGATTCTCCAAAGCCGTTCACCTAGTTTCCCTCACCAAGCTCCCCTCCGCCCAAGAAACCGCTAACCTTGTTATTCAACATGTCATTAGACTTCATGGTATTCCTATTGATATCACATCTGATCGCGGCCCCCAGTTCACTGCCCTATTTTGGAAATCATTCTGCAAATCACTTGGCACCACAGTTAGTTTATCAACTGGTTTCCATCCCCAGACTAATGGCCAGACCGAGCGGGCTAACCAATGTGTGGAAAATAGTTTGAGATGTCTTTGCATTAGGAACCCCTCCTCCTGGAGTCATCAGTTGCCATGGGCTGAATACGCCATGAAAAGCCACACCTCTGCTGCCTCTGGCATTTCCCCCTTCAAGGCCTGCCTAGGCTACCAGCCCCCTTTGTTCCCTTCCCAGGAGGAGGAGGTAGCTGTCCCCTCAGCCCGTGAGTTTGTGCGTCGGTGCAGACGCACATGGATAACCACCCGCCAGGCCCTGCTCAGGTCGGTCGCCCGGATGAAGGAGCAAGCAGACAAGAGGCGCACGACAGCTCCTTCATACCGACCTGGGCAGCGTGTCTGGCTATCTTCAAGGGACATTCCTCTCAGAGGTAATGGGGGCAAACTTTTCCCTAAGTTTTTGGGCCCATTCACTATTGAAAAAGTCTTGAGTCCCACTGCGGTTCGCCTCCGTCTTCCACTGTCTATGAGACGTATTCACCCCACGTTTCACGTGTCCCAAGTCAAACCTGCTGTAACCCACCCCCTGTCCTCTGGACCTGATCCCCCACCACCCGCCCGGATCATCGACGGAGGCGAAGCCTATACGGTCCGTGCCCTCCTGGACTGTCGTCGGCGAGGCCGGGGACTGCAGTACCTCATCGACTGGGAGGGTTACGGGCCGGAACACCGCAGTTGGGTACCGTCTCATCACATCTTGGATAAGGACTTGATCAAAGACTTTCATGCCTCTCATCCACGTCCATCAGGTTAAACGCCAGGAGGCGTTTTTGGGGGGGGGGTACTGTTGTGATTCTGCTTTTTGCTCATGTTATGATTCTGCATGTCATGTTAAGTTCTGTGCCTGGCTCTGCCATGTTAAGGATTCTTGTGTTTAGTGACCACTGCTCTGTCTGACCATTCTTAGATTATGTATTGTGTATTTGGTATTAAGGATTTCCTGTTTTATTATTTTCATGTTTTGGTTATCAGTCTCCATGCCATGTTTTGTTTTCATAGCCATGTTTCATGCCATGTTTATTTTCCATGCTTTGCACTTTGTCTCCCCTGTCTTGTCATGTGTGTATCTTTGCTCATGGTCCCTTGTCTTGTGTGCCACTCATTCGGGTGATTTATTGGTTTCTGGGTTTCAATCTTCTTTCATTATCTCGTGTTCTTCCTTCCTCTCTCTTTTACTGTCTTACTAACACATACTAACAGTTTATTGTTTTTGCTAAATACTAATCCACACTAACCTTGTATATTTGGACTAACTTACTAACAAGCACTTGGGATTGTATAGCTGCACTTACTAATTGACTAATGATCTCTCAGCTGGTGCCCAATTCTAGTCTCCGCCTCCTTGCCTATCCCTAATTATCTCTGCTGCAAGTTTCTGTGGATTTCCACTTATACTTTGTGCTTTCCTTTTCTTTTATCTTGGCACTTTAGTACTCCTTAACCGGATCTGTTTTGTACTTAGGTTTGTCTTGTGATCCCTGTCTGCGTTTGGGCTACAGCCAAATTCATGTAATTAGTTTATCCCTCATGTGTCTCTCCCTAGTTTTCTCGAGCCACGTTTCTCGCCTTGATCTCTCGGTGTTTATCTTTCTGACTGGACCGTCTTTGATATCGAGCTTTGCCTACTCCCTGTACTTTTGCCGCATTCTTGTTTTTTGACCTCTTTTGTCTGACTACGATTTTTTGTGATTGGTGCCCTGTGTATGACTCTGGATTTCGCCCTTTGGATTCTGATTTTGGATTGCGGACATTGTACTGTTGCCAGCTCTGTTGGGGGGTTTCCCCCTTCAGAAATAAAGCCTCCTTTTTGCATTTTACTGGTGTTTGCTCTTGGTTCATTTCGTAAAACCTCACAGTTTCATGCACTGGTGCCAGCGGGAATTTCAGAGTACGGTTAGAACTACCATCCCAGTCATTATTTATGTCCTGTCTTATGGGTTTATTCCAGAAATCATCGTCCTTACAGTTTCTCTGGTCTGTGTGATGCCCTGTGCTTTGATTGCACTTCTCAAATAAGTAATCGTATGCAGTTTTAAAATTCCTCACTTCTGTGTCCAAATCGCGCTGTAACTCTGAATTAAATTTTTTAAATTCAGCAACCTCTTTACGCAAGTCCAATTGAATTTCAGCATTCAAGTTGGCATTAACGTGGTAACTTTTGATATCAGCCTGTTTATTCTCGATCTCTTTCTTTAAATTGCCATTCTCCGTTTCAAGCGCATCTAATCTCTTTTTACAGATTTTATACGACGCTAGAACACCCGTCATAGCTACCGCAACCTTCCCTTTTTTATTCAGTTTGCCCATCTTTGGATGGCTGTCAAACTGGCTCAAAGCCCATGCATGCGGCTCCACCTGACTTTCAATGCCCTCCAAGATTTCCGATTTACCATGTTTGGCAATGTAACGCACAACAAAGTTTTCCATGACTATAGTTGGCAACGTTCCTACAACCAAACAAACTGTGAAGACGGTTACCTTGTGGGAAAACAAGTAAAACGCAGTTTCTGTTCCAGTGCTTCGGACACAGAAAACTTCACTATTCCAGTTACTTTAGGAATAAAAAACTCTACCCGGTTTCTTTCCCAGTGCGTCGGGCACAGCGACCAACTGTTCCAGATCCCAATGACAATTCTCTACCACAGTACTTCGGGTCGACTCAGTTACTTTAGAATCGTTTTCGAATTGTAAGGAACCACAACAGGCACCCAGTTTCAGTTACGTTAGAAACAAAGAGAAACAACTCTACTGCCACAATACTTTGGGCATCCGTAATTCAACCGACCAGTTAAGGCCAACAACAATGTCACACTCCGTCGGGCACGAATCAGTTAAACCTCACACTGCCACAGTACTTCGGGCGCAAACCACACTACTTCGGGTTAACTTTATAGTGTAGGTTTAAACTTCAGAGCCGTGGTACTTCGGGCTCACCGATTTCTAGTTACGCACGAAACCTAATTAAAGTCACAAATCTGCGTATGTACAGTCGCACTGAATTGTCAGGAATTAAGCTCCAACTCCTACTGCAAACTTTTACTGAAAGAAAAAAAATTATCCCGATCCTTAAACTCCTTTCTAAGTTTTTAAAGCGGGGGTGTCCGTAAAACAAAAGCAACAGCAAAATGAAGAAACCGCGTTTCTTACCTTATTCCCCGGTTTTGTTTTTTTTTTTTCCGGAATCCCGCGTTGGGTGGCTCGCCAGTGTAAGAAAAAAAGAACGAAAGAAGGGACAATCCAGTCTTTGAATGAAAAATGGTGTTTATTTCCAGTAAAAACGGCAGTGAACAGAAATACGGGTAACGTACTCTGGGTTCAGCGGAGTCAAAGTGAACCCCGAGCCTCCCCAACGTACATTTCTTATACATGAAAAACTCTTTGAAGTTGGCCAGACATTTTTATTGCATTAATTACTTAGACAGGCAGTCTTAGATGGCAGTCTCTTTGGATGAAATAGCTCTCCAATTGCTCACTCCCGTGCGCGACACGATAATTGATGGCTATGCCAGGTAGGTGCGACAAGTTGTTGTCAGAAATTACCAAGTGTATTGTACTTATGATATATGGATCCTGACCATTTGGCCAACGGATGTGTCTGATTTGCAGGGTTTGCGACTTGAGTAGATTAGCACAGGAATGAGATTCTTACAACTGCATGTAAAAGAATAAACAAGATTGCACAGCATATTCATAGATTTATGGGGTCTCAAAGAAATCTTGCAAAATACGCGGTGATGGTGGGGCTCCCTTTGAACTTGAGAGGCATGTCAAGTTCGTCTATCTCTTGCTCGCACCTTGCAGTCCGCGGGAAGTTTTTGCCAATCCTTGGGTACAGTTTGCCAATCTGAGGGAACAGTTTGGCAATTCGTGGTTTACGGACTTAGTTTTTTTCCCCCCTCACCTAACCCCAGGGGGGCTCTGTACCATAGCAAATGGGATCGGTGTTGCAAAAAAAAATAAAATCACTAGAAATAGCTATAGGCTCTCTAAAATGGGGCTACAAATCTTTTTTTTTTTTTTTTTTTCTAATGGTGCCACAAGTCATTTGATGGCTGACGTAGCAACAGTCCTGTTGGCGATGTCATTTGGGAAGGTCCTCAGCCTACTTAGTTATGCAGTCAAAATTAATGATTTACCTAATATAATTTCAGAACTGAATCAAATTTATATTTACTCTGAAAAGAACTTTTCTTTCTCTTATTTTTAATTTGAATTCATAGTTGTATTTTTCAAGTTTCCATTTGTAAGTTTTGTTTTATAAATTGATTTTTTTTTTTTTCAAATGACCAAAACTATTTACCCTGATTTAGCACCATATGGCTTACGGTAATGTAATGATAACATTGAAGTTTGGGGAGCAAAGTTGCCAGCTAATGCCAAAGTTGACATTTACAGAGAATATTTTTTAAAAATTCAAAAAGGGGTGGGTTCAGTACTGTGGGAACAATGCCTTTCTGGAGGTGCAGGTTTTTAGCTAAGCCAGCATTGTACTGGCCTAAGTTGGAGAGAGAGTCCGACGTGAAATAGTGAGCACACACAAATAGGTTTGTGGCAGGCGCTGCAGGAACATTGTCGACAAAAATAAATTAAATCCACTTGTTCCTCTGCGATTCATTGCCCGATGGATTGTTAAATGTTTTTCTGTGGACTCTGGTAGCCACCAACAGAGCATTTGTGTGCACCTAAACCTGTAGCTCTTGTGCTGTCCGAAATTTCTGTCCGGTGTGTTTGCGGAAAACAGTGGGCACAGTTTGCTACTCCCTAGCCCAGGGCTCTCCAAATCCTGCCCTCAAATCCAAATACAGTCCTGGTTTTCCTTCCTTCCGAGCAATTAAGTGAACAATTTGTTGACCAGGCTCAGGGGAATGGGGGGAGCGCCTCGCCAATGGGGTGTATCCAGGCGTATTTTGCAACTTTGTTCCCGCGCAGCCCGGTTCAAGTACTCCTCTCTCCCGCCTCTGTCCCTCCTGTCGGCGCAAGTGGCAAAGAAGGAGGAGAGAAGACTTGGGTGGGTTTAACACAGCCGAGTCAAATCTGCACCAATCAAATGAACTCCTCTCCTAACCTTTAAAATGTTGGAATAAAAAAACCTCTGTTCTATAAATGCATGATGCGTTAATGTTGCATTTTACTTTGCTGCTTTAGGCATGTTTTCTGCACCGCTTATGTCTATATTATGCATTACGAATGTGAGTAAGCTGGCTAGCTAGGGCAATCGTGAATCATTACCATTAGCAAACTTGAATGGAATTTCAAAACGAAAATACGTCAGATCATTCAAACTTATGAAGTTGGGATGCAATATGACAGTTGCTCATTTATTTCTTCTGCCTGCATCATTTGGAAGAGAAACGATGGATAGCGTGATCATATTATTGCACCCTGTTGCTGCTTAAAATTTTGGGAGTAACATGCATTGACAACAGTGCAAGATACATTACACATTATTTTCAATTTATTTTCAGCTATGAGATCTTAACTCCATACGAGATCATGGCAATCAGGCTGTATTCCTTTCCCCCACTAAAAACAATAAAACCTAAATGACAATAATAGTATTAAGCCGCTTGCACATTGGACGCGAAACAAATTTTTCGCATGACAGATTACTTTCAAAGTCAATGCAAAGACGCAAATACACGCGTAATGCAATTACAATGACTTGTATTGCCAAAACAGTCACAGATGGAGCCCAGGGACAGGTTGCATAAACTTAGTTTAAGACTGGTTTTCACTGTAGACTGGTCTTAAATTGTCAAGTTAGATTGGTCTAATTAACACTGTCTGTTGCATAAAGCTTAAGACTGACTTAATTTGAGGCAGAAAAATTAGCCACCTTTCCCCCGGGCTAAGCCTAAAATGAGAGCTTTGTTGCCATGGCAGCACATTGTGTCCTCTAACAGGTGTTCGAACTAAGATATTTTATTGTTTTTCTAACACAAAAGGACAAAAAATATTTTACATTGGATTATCACCTCTGTTTTTTATTTTTATTTATTTATTTTTGTTAGGGGTTCTTCTCCGGTTGCTGGATTTTTTTTTTCTCTTCCATATTTCTGTTTTAAGCTGCTTTCACACCGGACGCGAAACGAATTTTCCACATGACAGGTTACATTCGAAGTCGCATTTCGTGTGTATTCAGGTCTTTGCATTGACTTTGAATGTAACTTGTCGTGCGAAAAATTCGTCTCGCGTCCGGTGGGAAAGCGGCTATTGATTCTTGCACCAAAGGTTTTGAACATCTTTTACAATTCTTATGACCGTTGATACTGATTCGCCTTTTCCGTAATTTTCTCCCCTAACTTGATGACGTGTCAAATTTCTATTCGCTTAATTAAAAAGATTGAATAAAATACTTTTTTTGCCATTATATTCCGTCAGCAAGCAAAGGGTTTCTGTTGCGATTAAGTGCAGTGATCTCCTGCTGCCACTGAGTGTCACTGTTGTGTCTGCCATTTTTTTCTTCTCTCTGAAGTGTCTTATTTTACCCATGGTACATAGCTCGACAGGCTATCTAAGTCAGTCTTAAATAAGTCACTTATAGACAGGTTTTATGCAACAGGCTTATTTATGTATCTATAGTAAGTCTGACTTAAAATTGCATTTAAGTCTAAGACTGGTCTAATTTTATGCAACCAGCCCCAGGTTTGTTTAAGCAACATATAGGAAATCATATTTGAACTTCCATTTGGTGACCTTGGTATTAACCTTCGAAGGTCAGATGTGACCTAGTGAAAATTTTATTCTATTCTAACTAAAATGCTCACAGATGGAGCCTAGGTTTGTATCGAGACATTTAGAAAGCCACACATGGAGTCCATTAGCTGACCTCAACTCTACCATCTGTGACTGTGGTTGAATTAAGTTAGAAATTCATTATTTAGTTATTAATTGTTTATCCTTGATTGACCTTGGTTGTGCGTAATTGCATATTGTTTGCAAGCTTGTGCGTAATGAAATGTGCCTTCTATAACTGTATGAAATGAGATGTGTTTATCCCCTCTGAAACTTTGGGAACCCCGCCAAGGCCAGAAACTATGTGTTCCAGCCCCAGTGTACAGCCTGTTCCCTGAGGTCAGCTGGACAGAGATAAGGCTGACAATGAATATTGCTGTGTGGGGGACTCTTCTCCCTGAGAGCTGAAGAGATAGCTGGGGCATTCTGCTCGTGGGATACACGCACTCGGCTGTGGAAATGCAGAGGGAGAATACATGTAATAAATAACAATGTAATAAATCAGTCCCAAGGGGGAGGGATTGTGACATTCTGCTCATACAAAAATCCAAAGCAAAAGAGATTTCTTTGTCTTTGTTCTGCTGATGTAGCTTGGAGCCTATGTGCACGTAGTAAAGATTTTTATTATTACCACTCTTTTGTCTCTGAGCGTTTTCTTCCAGGACTACAATTTAAAATTCCCACAACATTGGGGGCTTGTCCGGGATTCCAATATTTCACCTGCACTCCCTGGAGAATCGGCGCCGACTGAAAACGTGCACGGTTGTCTTGGGAGACGAAAAAGGGGAAAGTCCTCAACCCAGAGCGTTTGTGTGGGCTCTTTAGGTGCTCAGAACGAGTCAAGGCTCTCGAGCGTGCAGTGAGGCCAGATGGAAGATACTCCATAAAAAAGAGGAGAGAGCGGGTGAGTGCCGGGATTTTCCTGAATTCGGTTTTGTGCTCTGAGACAGAGTAATACTAAAATGTGGGACTGACTAACAGTACAGGGGGATGTTGTTGGAATTGTTGCAAGTACTGTTGTGGGACAGATGACGTGACTTTGTGACTTTGACTGTTGGACTGAAGAGTGTGTAGAACATCAGCATAATGGTTCATAATGCGAGGCATCTGCGGCCCACTCATTTGTCTGGTGGTAGTGGGATGAGGATGAAGTTGAATCTATGAGACTGATTGGCCACAAATGGAGGTGTCTGCGGGTGGGTAGTGGGTATACCGCACGTGGACAGCGTGAGATATGCGTGTCGCGATGGGAGGATGTCCTAATCCAAAAGAGGGATACAAGGCGTTCTATGCGTGGTTTGAACCATTTGTAACAACTTACTGACTGAATGCTATTGAAATACAGCATTGTCTGCGTATTTTATCAAAGCAGGTCATCAGAGAATTTGAGCCTTGGATCTTTTCCGATGTGAATAAATGAGAGAGAGGAAAGTACACTGAGGTGTGTGTGTGTGTGTGTGTGTATTCTGAGCTCAGATTGTGTGTGTGTGGAAATCAGTGTGAATGAACCTAACTCTGTGAGTGTCTGTAAACAACTGCATTGCTGGCATATTTGTTACTTCTGTCTTTGTTAGATTGAATACATTCGTCATTGTATTCCATGAAGTGCTTCTGTAGACGTCTATAAGATTAGCATTAATCAAGATACTGACAATTCATTCAAGAATAATTTAAGGTGCCCATTGAAAAAGGACAAAGTTGTAGAAGTGAGCAGAATAATTATTCCTTGTGAAATAAAACAAATTCCCTTTCTTGACTAAATTTCTTGACTAAATAAGCAAATGCTCTTCTTGAAGGATCAGTAACTATAAACAGAGGGAAGTTTAGAGGAGGTAACAATTGAACATCAATTACATGAACATGGACAAGTGTTTCTAATGTTGTGGCTAACTGAATTGCTTTGAGATGCAGGACAAAGCCCAATATTTTAATGCCTTAGCGACCAAAGCAGATAAGGGAGCACAGATAGGTGAAAGGTTGACACACAGAAATCAGAGAACAGCAGCGAGGTTTAAGACTGCAGGTGGAATTTTCAAACAAGAACAAGTTCTGCCCAGCAAATGAGTAATGTGAAGGATCAAATTTTATAACAAATAATGCATTGTGATTTAAAGAAGGTGACTGAAAGCTTTCCTGACCAAATAAATGCATGTTTAATGAAAGATCTTTTCTCTGTTTTTTTTTAACGGGAAATAAGTGTCAACCAGTGGAGCTACAATTCAATGGGACTGACTAATAAACTTTCTCCAATTGTTTTTTTAACTTTTAACAGGAAAAGATCCAAGCGAGAGGAAAACCAGCAAGACTACGCTTTTCTTTATTGTTGTATGCATCTAATTCATTCTATTGAAACTTTTCCACAGGTTGCTGAGGGTAGGGTATTAGACCCCCCCAAACCTTGAGGACACTGCAGAAGAGAAGAGACTATAATAGCCTTGAGTGAAAATGATAAGCTGGCCAGCTAAGGATTTGTTTACCTTCTGAAATACATTTGGGGGAATCCAATTTGGAGTATTATCACAAGACTAAATTCAAAAGGCGGACCACCATATAATTGAAAATGTCGACTAATAACATGATCACATTTTTTTTCCTTTTGTCATTTCTGTTTTTTTTTTTGATTAAGTGGACAATCAAATGAAAGGTACTGACTGAGTTGACCTTTATGTGCTGGGAGCTCAACGGAAAAACTATTAGTTGAATATTCAATAGATTAGGGAGGGGATTAGGCCCCCCGAACCTAACCTGTAACAGGCGGTGGCAGGACTGCAAAGTTCCGAGGGCATGTTAAATATGAGATATAGTGCTGGGGGGAGGACTGAAGGCCCCTGTGTCTGGTGAAGTACGAATTGACATACTGCCTTGGTACTGTCAAGTTGGCGTGCTTGTCGCATGTAAGTGTGGGCAACACGATTATGTGGGTGACATCCCACACTTAGCGGAGGGGAGTTGGAGACGAACTCTGAACAGGCAAGGCTGGTGAAAACAGTCAAAGTTTCAATACCCATAGCAAAGTGGGGTAGGGATCAGACCGTCGGTTCCCACCTGGGAGGCTGATAACCACTACGGGATTCCGGGATTGCTATCGGCTGGGTCGGGTCACAGATGGCAGATGGACCAAGGGGTGGCTGCCGCGCTTGGCTCAATGTACAGTCTGGCCACCACAAGCCAAAAGCAAATGCTGCTTCCGGTGGCACTGCACTGTGGCGACACGATTCACATGAGCTCTCCCAGTTTTTGTCATTTTTTATGAGTTTTTTGTGTGTCTGTGTCGTCTAATGTTGACTTTACTGCAAACAAGTGATTTCACAACCGTCATTAACGATTATGAAGCATAAAGGACTGTTTTGCATGTTTTATGGACTGATCGCCACTATCGTTCTGCTTGACCAGTTCGCCATTGTTTAAACAGATAGCCATGGCGTTAGGACGCCGATCACTTATGAGCGATTACAGCTACTCCAGTTACGAGGCTATACGGATATTGGAAACATACAACTGGATATACAATTGGATTGTGCACAGGACATAATACCACCACAGAAACGCAAAAGAGGTAAGAGGGGAGGACTCAGACGTAAAGTGCGTAATCGCCAGACCAGACCACCTCTACCTACATTGTTGCTATCCAATGTTAGATCTTTACAGAAACAACTGTCGGAACTTGAAGCCTGTGCCCGTTATGTGTACGAATTCAGGGAGAGCTGTTTACTCTGTTTCACAGAAACTTGGCTAAAGGATTCTGTTGATAATGATCATCTCAATATCACACAATTTGGAACTCCGATTCGACTTGACAGAGATTTGAATATTACCGGGAAATCAACTGGCGGTGGCATTTATGTCTACGTCAACCTGAGATGGTGTAAGAGCTACGTTAATCGTGACACTGTATGTACCGAGGATGTTGAAGTTTTAACTCTATCACTGAGACCATTCTATCTACAGAGGGAGTGTGAACAAGTTTTTATTTCTGTTGTATATGTTCCCCCTCAAGAAAATAACTCTAAAGCAGCTGATCATAGCGGTACTGTGGGGGACAAGATTCAGTCCCTTTCTCCTGAAGCTCCTCACTTTATTTTATAAACACATTTTTACAGATGCACCTAAATGATGCTCCACCTAATCTCTAGCAGTACGTTAACTGTTCAACCAGAATCAATCGGACTATAGGTGTTTTATGGGAAATCAAGAGTGCCTACAATAGTTATGTCAAAGCATCACTTGGATCATAACGTTATTTATCTATTGCCATCATACAAACAGAAGTTGAAGACTGAAAAACCTATTTCAAAAACGTTAAATCATGGACGAGAGATTCTATTGATATTTCAAAGGGTTGTTTTGACTGTACGAATTGGGACATGTTTTACGAATCATGCGACAGTCTTGATGAGCTAACCGCTGTAATCATTGATGACATAAATCGCCGTGTGGAGTCAATTATCTCAACGCGGACTATCACGATCTATCCCAACAACAAGCCGTGGATTACAAAAGAGTTAAAATCAGTGCTCAATTAAAAGAAGCATGCATTTTGTTTAGGTGATAAAGTTAAAGCGTGCAAAGAGACATTACAACTCAGACTATCAGATGCTGGAAATCATACAAGCAAAGGATTGAAAACCAGTTCTCTATCAACAATTTGCAATTAGCTTGGATTGGACTTAAATCTATTATTGGGACCAAACAGAACAAACAATGTATTAATGTGCCGGATAATCTTTGTTATGCAAAGGAACTGTACACTTTTTTTTTTTGTTTTAATGTTCATGATTTTAGCAATGAAATTGAGGAAGTTTGTCTCTCATTACCCCCTGGCGATGATATAACTATTACTGATTAAGATGTACTGCTTTCCTTTAAACAACTTAATGTGAGAAAATCTCCAGGCCCTGACATGTTATCTGGTTATGTTCTGAAAGAATGCAGAGAGCAGCTAGCACATGTGTTTCTTAAGATATTTCAAAAATCACTTTCAGTCTGTCAATCCCAACAATTTGGAAAACATCAAATATTGTCCCCATTCCAAAAATACCAAAGCCATTAATTTATAATGACTATCGCCCCGTTGCCCTGACGTCTATTCCAATGAAATGTTTAGAACGTATTATCAAACAGCTTTTATTATACAAGGTGGATCACATTTTAGATCCGTTGCAGTTTGCCCACAGACCAGGGCGTGATACCGATGATGCTACTCTGACTCATCTGCTCAAAATTTATTCCCATTTAGAAAATAGAAATACTTATGTTCGTTTACTGTTTGGAGATTTTTCATCAGCGTTTAATACTATACAGCCACATTTGCAATTATCAAAGTTATGCACATTGGGCATAAATTCCTGTATTATTAAAGGGATCAGAGAGTTTATGGTAGACAGAAGTCAGTTTGTTACTGTGAACTGATGTCGGTCACCGTCTATGTGTATTTCAACAGGTGATCCTGAAGACTGTGTGCTGTCACCCATTTCATTCACTCTGTGACTGTTTTAGTAGCTCAAGAAATGTATTTACCATAAAATTTGCTGATGATGTGGTTTTAACTGGCCTTATTTCTTATTTTCTTATCGGCAAGAAATTTTTAACTTTTCAAAATGGTGCTAAGACAACTACCTGGTCTTAAATACAAAGAAAACAAAAGAAATGGTTATAGATTTTAGAAGGAAGAAAACGATTGTAGAATCTTTAGTCATAAATAATGAAGAGATAGAAACAGTTCACAGTAACAAGTGTCACGGTACCATCATTGATAGTAAATTATCTTTTACAGAGAATAGCAATTTTATTTACAAAAAAAGTCAACAACGACTGTACTTTTTACGGTGCTTTAGGAAATTTTATATTGACAATACTATCATGAATGTATTTTACCAAACCTTTGTGCAGAGTATTTTAACATACAATTCTACATGTTGGTATGGCGGTCTGACTGTACAAAACAAAAGCAAGTTATTCAAAATTGTTAATACTGCTGGAATACTCTTGGGATATCTTTTGAAAGCTTAACTACAATTTATGAACATCAATCAATTAAAAAACTATTCAAAATTATTAATGACTCATCCAACCCCTTACATTATGAATTTCAATTTTTAAACTGTGGTCCCCGTTTATGCTTGCCGTTCTCTAAATCAAACCGTGCCTGTCAGTCCTTCATACCATACGCTATAAGACTTTACAATGAAAATGAAAATGAACTTTAATCTTGTTACAACTTACCTGTATTATCCTACGTAATACCCTGTTATACCCATCATGTCATTCAATGATCTTACTGCAGTATTATTATTTATTTTATTTATTAGGGCCCGAGCGACGACTGCAAGTCGTCCGCGGAGGACCCTATTCAAATCATGCTGTTCATTATTATTAGGGCCCGAGCCAACTGAAAGTCGTCTGAGGACCCTATTGAAATTGTACTGTTTATTTTTACTATTATTATTATTAGGGCGATCATGCTCAATCGCCTCAACGCGCACCTGCTTCCCGAGAGCCAGTGTGGATTCCGCGTGGGACGCAGCACTGTAGACATGATCTTCGCAGCCCGGTAACTACAAGAGAAGTGTCAGGAGTAGAACGTTAGCCTGTACACCACCTTCGTGGACCTGACGAAAGCGTTTGACACTGTCTGCCGCGAGGGACTGTGGAAGATCATGGCCAAGTTTGGATGCCCCGCTAAGTTCATCTCGATGGTCCAGCAGTTCCACAATGGCATGCAGGCGAGAGTGCAGGTTGTGGAGAGTACTCCCAGCCATTCCCCGTCACCAACGGAGTAAAGCAGGGCTGTGTGTTGGCTCCCACCCTCTTCATCATGATGTTCTCTGCCATGCTGACAGACGCGTTCCGTGACATCGGCGTCGGCTTCCGCTACCGTACCGATGACAAACTGTTCAATCTTCGAAGGCTCCAGGCAAAGAGCAAAGTGCACGAAGATACAGCCCGTGACTTCTTGTTTGCCGATGACTGCGCGCTCAACGCCAGTACTCAGCCCGACATGCAGGAAAGCATGGACCTGTTTGCAAAAGCCTGTGACGACTTCGGTCTAACAATCTCCACCAAGAAGACTGAAATCATGCACTAGCCTGCACCTGGAGCGCCCTATAACGCGCCCCACATTACTGTAAATGGCCAGATGCTAGCAGCTGTTGACAAGTTTGTCTACCTCAGCAGTACGCTGTCACGCTCTGTCAACATAGACGAGGAAGTGGCCTACAGAATCGCCAGAGCTAGTTCAGCCTTGAGCAGACTAAAGGACAAGGTGTGGGAGCGACGAGGACTGAGCCTTGACACCAAGCTCAAAGTGTACAGAGCAGTCGTTCTACTATCCCTACTCTACGCGTGCGAAACCTGGACGGTTTACAGTCGCCACCTCAAACAGCTCAATGCCTTCCACATGAGGTGTCTCAGAACCATTCTCCGCGTCAAGTGGCAAGACAAGGTCCCTGACACTGAAGTGCTCCAGCGTGCTGGGTTGGAGAGCATTCACACCATCTTACTGCGCTCACAGCTCCAATGGACCGGCTATATCCATCGCATGGATGACTGCCGCCTCTCAAAGAGACTCTTGTACGGGGAGCTTTCCTCTGGCAAGCGACAACTTGGCAGACCCAAAAAGCGGTACAAAGACACGCTGAAGGAGGCCCTCAAGCTTTGCGACATTCCCCATTCCACCTGGGAAGAGACCGCCGAAGAACGCTCCACCTGGCACTCTCTTGTGAGTTCAGGCGCTGCAAACTTCGAGGAGCAGCGTATCAAGGCCAAAGAGCAGAAGCGCCAGCGAAGAAAAGACTGCGAGAACTCCACCACCCAGCCTGGCTCAGCCCCTAGTTTTCCCTGCCCCCACTGCAATAGACTATTTCGAGTGAAGATTGGCCTGATCAGCCACCTCCGCACCCACCCCAACCTAGTGTGATCTGAAGTCATGGTCATCTTCGCCTGCGAAGGACGAACATCATCATTATTAGGGCCCGAGCAATGACTGCAAGTCGTCCGTGGAGGACCCTATTGAAATCTTACTGTTTATTTTCATTATTATTATTATTGTTAGGGCCTGAGCACGACTGCAAGTCATCTGCGGAGGACCCTATTGAAATCGCGCTGTTTATTATTAGGATTTATTAGGAAGTCGGCCATTTTGATTTGAATTTCTGAATTTTAAAACGAACTCCTCCTAGGGATTTCGCCGGATCAACTTCAAATTTGGTAGAGATCATTGTGAGACCAAGGTGATCAAAAGTTGTGCTCTGCAGATCTGCAGGTCTAAGAGCGTGGCTGCTAGGGTGTGACAAATTTTAGTGACTTGAGGAAAATATTTCACAACGCTCTCACACCCACATACTTGATTAAAGCACCTTCAAACTTGCTGAACATGATAAGGGCACCGCCCTAAACGTCCTGACATATTAACTTGCCACTTTGCTAATAACGCCCCCCTGTGGTAACAGGAAGTGTCCACTCGTTACTTCCACTTGTACTGATGACACATTGTTGAACCCATCAATTTAATTCAACTTGTAAAACATGCAGAACAAGTTGCTGAAGTTACATTATGAACGTTGTATAGCTACGAGTAATGGCGTTCGTGTGGCGAAGCGGCGACTTTGGATGCCTCGTCATGAAAATACGTTTGGGATTCCCAATGCTCTCACGCCCACATACTTGACTGTAGTAGCTTTGAACTTGCTGAAAATAATCATTGCTTTGCCCTGAACGTCGAGATGCATTAAATTCCCACTTTGCTACTAGCGCCCCCATGTGGTAATAGGAAGTGACCTGTTATTACTTTCACTTGTACTGAGGACACATACTTGATCCAATCAACCTCATTCCACTTGTATTACATGCAAAACAAATTGGTGAAGCTACCTTATGAATGCTGTGCAGCTACAATTAATTGCGTCCGTGCAGTAACGCGGCGACTATCCACCCCTCGTCATGAAAATACGTTTAGGTTTTTGATGCCTTTAATACACTTGTATCATCATAAAAATTCATATGCAGGTCAAGGGTGGCGAGTTTCACATTGTATTGGGGGTTTGCCCTTGAGGGCAGCAAAATGCCTCAAAAGCGCCCCCTTGAAATTTTCTAAAACCCCTCCCCATAGGAATTTTTTTGGAGTAGGAAGATGAAAATTGGTACACGTGTATTTGGCCAAGACGCACAAAAAAGTCTCTGGCATCATTGGTCTACTCCAAACAGGAAGTCAGCCATTTTGATTTTAACGTGTCATTTTTGCCTGATTTCCACACATTGTATTTTAACGCACTCCTCCTCGAGATTTCATCCAATCAGAACCACATTTATTAGTAAACATCAAGAGACCATGTTCATCAAAAATTGTGCTCTGCAGGTCTGCAGGTCAGTGGGCGTGGCCACTAACAGGAAGTGACCAGTTCTTACTTTCACTTGTACTGATGACACATTGTTGAACCCATCAACTTTATTCCCCCTGTACATCATGTAGAAGAAGTTGCTAAAACTACCTTACGAATGCTGTGATGCTTCGAGTAATGCCGTGCATGTGGCGATGCGGTGACAATGGATCCCTCGCCATGAAAATACGTTTGGGTTTTTGATGTTCTTAATGAATTTGTATCATCATGGAAATTGATATTTCGGTCAATGGTGGTGAGCTCTCACATCTGATTGGGGCGTTGCCCATGAGGGCAGCAACATGCCTCGATAGCGCCCCCTTGAAATTTTGAAAAACCCCTCCCCATAGGGGTTTTCTTGGAATAGGACAATGAAAATTGGTACACATATGTAAGTTGTCAATTCGAACAAAAAAGTCCCTGGCACCATTGGTCAATTCCAAACAGGAAGTCAGCCATTTTCATTTTAATGTGTCATTTTGGCCCGATTTCCATATATTGCATTTTAAAGAGCTCCTCCTAGCGATTACGTCCAATCAACCTAATATTTATTTCTGATCATCAAGAGACCATGCTGACCAAAAGTAGTGCTCTGCATGTCTGTCGCTAAATGGGCCTGCCCGCCATGGTGTCCCTTTTTCAGATGCCTCGCCAAACACATTCCAGCTGCTCGCTCTCCCTCATACTTCATCCAAATGGGTTCAAAATTCCTGTACATGGTAAAAGCCCCACCCTGAACGCTTTGATGTGCTGCAAAACAATCTAGCTCATCATGGCCCCTTATAGAAACAGGAAATGCCACATTGTACGTTGAAATTGGCCGATTTGCTCAAAACTTCACATTTGTGCTTAGGGTCTGCCCCTGAATGCACCAGCCCAAATTTGGTTACACTCGAAGCGCTTTCGGGTGGATGAAGTATCAACATAGTCAATTCATTTCAATTCAATTCAATTTATTTTGTATAGCGCTTTTCACAGAGACTGTCAGAAAGACGCTTTACAGTCAGAGTTTAAAGAAATAAAAAGGCAGTGCCTAGCCTATTCCCCACAACAGCAAATAAGGCAAAAAAACTCCCAGTAGGGAGAAAAATCCTCCAACAGTGGTGAGAAAAAACTCCCCAGTGGGAAGAAATCACAGGAGGAACCCAGCCATAGTGGGGGAGTCCATCCTCCGCGGGCTAGCTAAAAAAGAACAAAAAAGTAAAATGGAGTGAAACGACAGAAGAGTTCCATTTAAGTCCATCTAAACAGTGGCAACGGTAGCTTCAGAAACATATCATAACTCCTTCAGCTTTGTCCGATTCGCTCGACACTTTCTCTCAGGCTGGGGCCGGCACTTGACATGTCCAATGGTCGTGAGTGCACAGCTGCACCTGTCAGGATCTCACCACAACCCCAACGTGCGCATGGGGGCGAGGGCCCGTTCACGCTGCTTGCAGCTTTAATTAGGGCCCGAGCAGGACTGCAAGTCGTCCGCGGAGGACCCTGTTGAAATCATGCTGTTTATTACGGCCCGAGCACGACTGCAAGTCGTCCGCGGAGGACCCTATTGAAATCATGCTGTTTATTAGGGCCCGAGCCATCTGCAAGTCGTCTGCGGAGGGCCCTATTGAAATCGCGCTGTTTATTATTATTAGGGCCCGGGCACCGACCGGTGCCAGGGCCCGGAACGGGTCCTGGCACCGAAGGTGCGAGGAACCTATTGTTTTTGATGGGATTTTTATTCTTCTTCTTCTTCTTCTTCTTCTTTTTATTCTGCTGCGAGAACGCATTTTTGAGGGCTTTGCCATGCACGAAAACTCACAAAAATTTGCCGACACGTCAGTCGTGGTGAAAATTGCAAAGTATTATTATTTTTGTGCTTGGACATGCCTCGGTGGCACTATAGCGCCACCAAACACGCGGCCATTTTGGAACGCACTTGCTCGGATTCTCACGAAATTTTATAGAGTCAGAGTAGTCATCATAAATTTTTTTGTAAATTTTTTTGAAATTTTTTTGCCTCACAGGAAGTGAGCTATGAGCCATTTCCTGCGTTTTTTTAGATTTTACGAACACATTTTTGAGGGTTTTATCATACTCGAAAACTCACCAAACTTGGCTCATAGACTAGAAATATTACGTTCTTTGATTCGATATCTCATTTGGCACTGGGTGTGATATGGTAGCTCTATAGCGCCCCCTAATACATAATTGCATTTTGGAGGGCCTCAGCATGCTTGAAAACTCACAAAACTTTGCAAACATATTAAGCAGGTCTTACTTTTAACTAGGATTTAGGGTTTACAGATGGATGTGGCAAAATTGCATTACAGCGCCACCTAGAAAATTTCAATGAAGCAGCCCTCGCAGCGTGTTTGACCTACATGTACAAAATTCGGTGGACATGTGTACTATACCAAGACCTAAAAAAAAGTCTCTAGGTGCCATGACCTAGACTCAACAGGAAGTCCGCCATTTTTAATTGAATTAGCAAATTTTTTAAATTTTTTGCCATTCACAGGCTTCGTACTTTAACGAACTCCTCCTAGAGATTTTATCCGATCAACTTAAAATTTTGAATTTAACATCTTAAGACCTTGTCGATGTTAAATTGCGAAGCTTTTTTGGATTCATTGAACTTTGTATCCGTGGCGTCGCGGCGAATTTCGATGTTCCGCCATGAAACAGGAAGTTGGTTTTACGCGCACATGCTTTGTGAAATTTGCGCGAAACTTTACAGGCTTTATAGGAGTCCACTTCCAAGTAGACCTATATGTTGATATTAGATTGGGTGTGGTCAGGTGGCTCCACAGCGCCCTCTTGAAACAGCCATGTTGAAATAAAAGTGCTTGAATGTTCATGAAATTTGGTGTGATCATTGCATTGTTCATGTCGAGTTATTTTGATTTTTTTGAAATTTTTTGGCCAAACAGGAAGTGAGCTATGCGCCATTTTCTGCGTTTTTCCAAATTTTATAAACACATGTTTGGATGCTTAAGAATACTCGAAATCTTGCAAAAAGTTGCACAAATTATAATTGTCTTATTATCTTCAATTTTATATATCATTTTACACTAAATTTGGCACAATGGCCCTATAGCGCCCCCAATCAGATTTTTAAAAGAATTGCCATTTTGAGGGTCTCAGCATGTTCTAAAACTCACAAAATTTTGTAAATGTATAAAGACCATCATTCGTATTACTCTGACAAAAAACTTACATATATACATGGCAAAAATGTCACTATAGCGCCCCCTGGAAAATTTTAAATAAGCAGCCGTCGTAGCCTGGTAAACCTACATGTATGAAATTCCGTAGACATGTGGAATATGCCGAGACCTACAAAAAATTCTCTTGGTGCCATGACCTACACTCAACAGGAAGTCCACCATTTTTAATTGAAATTGCAACTTTTTTGGATTGTTGGCCATTCACAGGTGTCGTACTTTAACAAACTCCTCCTAGAGATTTTATCTGATCAACTTAAAATTTGGCATATGACATTGAAAGACGTCGTCGATGTAAAATTGCGAAGCTTTTTTGGATTCATCGAACTTTGTATCCGTGGCGTCGCGGCGAATTTCGATGTTCCGCCATGCAAATGGAAGTTTATTTTATGAGCATATGCTTTGGGAGATTTACATGAAACTTTACAGGCTTAATGATAGTCTTATTCCAAATATACCTATATGTTGATATTGGAGTGGGTGTGGTCAGGTGGCTCTACAGCGCCATCTTGACACGGCCATGTTGATATAAAAGTGCTTGTATGTTCATGAAATTTGGTCAGATCATTGCATTTGTTTTTCTGGGCTGTGCTGATTTTTTTGAAATTTTTCGGCCAAACAGGAAGTGAGCTATGAGTCATTTCCTGCGTTATTCCAAATTTTATGAACACACATTTGAAGGCCTTAGCATACTCGAAAACTTGCAAAACTTAGCTAAAATTTTATTTGTCACATTGTCTTCAATTTGAAACAAAAATTGGCAGTAAATGAGGCATCATGGCTCTATAGCGCCCCCAATACGATTTTTAAAAGAATTACCTTTTTGAGGGTTTCAGCATGCTCAAAAACTCACAAACCTTTGTACAATTTTAAAGACCATCATTCCTATTACACTGATAAAAAATTTACAAATAGGCGTGGCAAAAATAGCATTATAGCGCCCCCTGGAAAATTTCAAATAAGCAGCCCTCGCAGCCCGATAAACCCACATGTATGAAATTCGGTAGACATGTGGAATATGCCGAGAACTACAAAAAAGTCTCTTGGTGCCATGACCTAGACCCAACAGGAAGGCTGCCATTTTTAATTGAAATTGCAACTTTTTAAAATTTTTTTTGCCATTCACAGGTGTCGTACTTTAACGAACTCCTCCTAGAGATTTTATCCGATCAACTTAAAATTTGGCATATAATATCTAAAAACCTTGCTGACGTTAAATTGCGAAGCTTTTTTGGATTCATTGAACTTTGTATCCGTGGCGTCGCGGCAAATTTCAATGTTCCGCCATGAAACAGGAAGTTGGTTTTCCGCGCACATGCTTTGTGAGATTTGCGCAAAACTTTCGAGGCTTCATAAGAGTCTACTTCCAAGTAGAACTATATGTTGATATTAGATTGGGTGTGGTCAGGTGGCTCCACAGTGCCCTCTTGACACAACCATGTTGAGATAAAAGTGCTTGAATGTTCATGAAATTTAGTTTGATCATTGCATTTGTCATGTCAGGTTATGGTAATTTTTTTGGAATTTTTTGGCCAAACAGGAAGTGAGCTATGAGCCATTTCCTGCGTTTCTCCAAATTTTATTATCACATATTTGGAAGCCTAAGAATACTCAAAATCTTGCAAAAAGTTGCACAAATTATAATTGTTATATTTTCCTCAATCTTCTACATCAATCTGCACTAAATTTGGCACCATGGCTCTATAGCGCCCCCAATCAGATTTTAAAAAGAATTGCTTATTTGAGGGTCTCAGCATGTTCAAAAACTCACAAAATTTTGTAAATGTATAAAAATCATCATTTGTATTACTCTGATAAAATGCTTATATATAGGCTTGGCAAAATTGTCATAATAGCGCCCCCTGGATAATTTCAAATAAGCAGCCCTCGCAGCCTGGTAAACCTACATGTATGAAATTCGGTAGACATGTGGAATATGCTGAGAACTAAAAAAAAGTCACTTGGCGCCATGACCTAGACTCAACAGGAAGTCCGCCATTTTTAATTGAAATTGCAACTTTTTTTGATTTTTTGCCATTCACAGGCGTCGTACTTTCACGAACTCCTCCTTGAGATTTTATCCGATCAACTTAATATTTGGCAAATAATATTTTAAGACCTTGCTAATGTTAAATTGCGAAGCAATTTTGATTTCATCGAACAATGTATTTGTGGCTTCGCGGCGAATTTTGATATCCCGCCATGAAACAGGGAGTTGCTTTTACTGCCACATACTTTGTGGGATTTGCCCGGACCTTCTTCTGCTTGATAAAATTGTTCTCAGAAGTAAAAACATATGCTAATATTGGATCGGGAGGTGCTAGGTGGCTCCACAGCGCCCTCTAGATATGGTCATGATAAGATAAAAGTCTTTGAATGTTCATGAAATTTGGTGTGATCATTGCATTCGTCATTCCGGGTAATGTTTAATTTTTTGAAATGTTTTGGCCAGACAGGAAGTGAGCTATGAGCTATTTGCTGTGTTTTTCGAAATTTATCTGAAGACACGTTTTAAGGCCTTAGGATGCTTCAAAACTTGCAAAACCTTGCACAAATTATAAATGTCTTATTTTGTTTAATATCATCTATCAATTGGCACTAAATGTGGCATAACGGCTCGATAGCGCCCCCAATCAGATTTATAAAAGAATTGCTCTTTTGAAAGTCTACACATGCTGGAATATTTACAAAAATCAACACACTCATGGAGCCCCATATTACGATTACTGTGCTGTAGATTTTGCGCACAGGCTAGTCAAAATGGTATCATAGCGCCCTCCAGAAAATTTTTGCACTCCCATCAGGAAACCACATTGTACGCGATCCAGCAGTGTCCAATGGCTCTGAATGGACACCTGCAGCCATCAGGATCCTGCTGCCACCCCAACGTGCACGAGGGGGGCGAGGGCCCTTTCAACGCTGCTTGCAGCTTTAATTATCATTATTATTCGGGCCCGAGCCGACTGCGGGCCCTTTTATTATTCTTCCGATTTTACAAAGGCAAATTTCGCCCCTTTCCCAGTTGTGAAAACGCGTCTAACTTTCCCGATTCGTCCGGCCGGATTCGAAATTCGATATTTTTGGGCGGTCGCACAGGTTTGACCCCAAATGTCGAAATAGCGCCCCCTAAACACGTTTAAAAATTCCCATAGGGAAATTCGGCTACTTTGTCATAGGCAGACGAAAATCAGTTGTAATGTGCCTTGTAACAAGGCATACAAAAAACTTCATTGGAGCCACGCCCTAAACCCATCAGAAAGTCGGCCATTTTGATTTGAATTTTTGAATTTTAAAACAAACTCCTCCTAGGGATTTCGTCGGAACGGCTTCAAATTTCGTAAACATCATCGAGAAACCAACCTGATTAAAAGTTGTGCTCTGCAGATCTGTAGGTCAAAGGGCGTGGCTGCTAGGGCGTGACAAATTTTAGTGACTTGAGGGAAAAATTTCACAACAATCTCAAACCCAAATACTTGATTGGAGTAGCTTCAAACTTGCTGAACATGATGAGGCCACCGCCCTGAACGGCCTGATATACTAACTTTTCACTTTGCTAATAGCGCCCCCCTGTGGTAACAGGAGGTGACCACTCATTACTTCCACTGGTACTGATGGCACAATGTTGAACCAATCAACTTCTTTCTTCTTGTAAAACATTCACAACAAGTTGCTGAAGCTACATTATGAACATTGTGTAGCTACGAGTAATGGCGTCCGTTTGGCGAAGCGACGACTTTGGATCCCTCGCCATGAAAATACGTTTAGGATTCCCAATGCTCTCACGCCCACATACTTGACTGTAGTAGCTTCAAATTTGCTGGACATGATCATTGCTCTGCCCTGAACATCCAGATACATTAAATTCCCACTTTACTCCTAGCGCCCCCCTGTGGTAACAGGAAGTGACCAGTTATTGCTTTCACTTGTACTGATGACACATAGTTGAACACACCAACCTCATTCCACTTCTATTACATGCAAAACAAATAGATGAAGCTACCTTATGAATACTGTGAAGCTACGCATAATGGCGTTTGCGTAGTGATGCAGCGACTTTCCATCCCTCGCCATGAAAATACCTTTGGGTTTTTGATGCCTTTAATAAACTTGTATCATCATAAAAACTGATTGACAGGTCAAATGTGTCAAGCTCTCACATCTGATTAGGGTTTTGCTCATGAGAGCAGCAAAATGCCTCGATAGCGCCCCCTTGAAATTTTCAAAAACAAAATTTTTTGGGTTAGGAAGATGAAAATTGGTACACGTTTATTTGGCCAAGACGGACAAAAAAGTCTCTGGCACCATTTGTCTACTCAAACAGGAAGTTGGCTATTTTGATTTTATCGTGTCATTTTTTCCTGATTTCCACATATTGTATTTTAACGCACTCCTCCTAGAGATTTCATCCATTCATAACCAGATTTATTAATGAGCATTGAAAATCCATCCTGATCAAAAGTTGTGCTCTGCAGGCCTGTCGGTCGGTGGGCGTGGCTACTAACAGGAAGTGACCAGTTCTAACTTTCACTTGTACTGATGACATATAGTTGAACCCATGAACTTTATTTCCCCTGTACAATATGTAGAAGAAGTTGCTAAAACTACCTTATGAATGCTGTGATGCTTTGAGTAATGGTGTCTGTGTGGCGATGCGGTGACAATGGATCCCTCGCCATGAAAATACGTTTGGGATTCCCAATGCTCCCACGCCCACATACTTGACTGTAGTAGCTTCAAACTTGCTGAACATGATGAGGGCACCGCCCTGAACGGCCTGATATACTAACTTTTCACTTTGTGGGGGAGCTCTATAGCTCCCCCTAATACATAATTGCATTTTTGAGGGCATCAGCATGCTCGAAAACTCACAAAACTTTGTAAACATCTTAAGCTGGTCATAGTTTTTACTAGAATATAGAGTTTACAGATAAATGTGGCAAAATTGCATTACAGCGCCACCTAGAAAATTTCAATGAAGCAGCCCTCGCAGCGTGTTTAACCTACATGTTCAAAATTCGGTAGACATGTGTACTAGGCCAAGACCTAAAAAAAAGTCTATTGGTGGCATCACCTAGACTCAACAGGAAGTCCGCCATTTTTTATTGAATTTGCAAGTTTTTTAAATTTTTTGCAATTCACAGGCGTTGTACTTTAACAAACTCCTCCTAGAGATTTTATTCGATGAACTTAAAATTTTGCATATGACATCTAAAGACCTTGTCGATGTTAAATTGCGAAGCTTTTTTGGATTCATCAGACTTTGTATCCGTGGCGTTGCGGCGAATTTCGATATTCCGCTATGAAACAGGAAGTTGGTTTTATGCGCATATGCTTTCTAAAATTTGCCCGAAACTTTACAGGCTTAATAAGAGTCGCCTTCCAAATATACCTATATGTTGATATTGGATTGGGTGTGGTCAGGTGGCTCCACAGCACCCTCTTGACACGGCCATGTTGAGTTAACAGTGCTTGAATGTTCATGAAATTTGGTCTGATCATTACATTTGTTTTTTTGGGCAATGCTTATTTTTTTGAAATTTTTCGGCCAAACAGGAAGTGAGCTATGAGCCATTTCCTGCGTTATTCCAAATTTTACGAACACACGTTTGAAGCCTTTAGCATACTCAAAAACTTGCAAAACTTTGCAAAAATGATAATTGTTAAATTGTCGTCAATTTGAGACAGAAATTGGCAGTAAATGTGGCATAATGGCTCTATAGCGCCCCCAATCAGATTTTTAAAAGAATTGCTCTTTTGAGGGTCTCAGCATGCTCAAAAACTCACAAAATTTTGTACCATTCTAAAAACCATCATTCCTATTACACTGATAAAAAAATACATATAGAGTTGGCAAAAATGGCATTATAGGCGCCCCCTGGAAAATTTCAAATAAGCAGCCCTCGCATCGTGGTTGACCTGCATGTATGAAATTCGGTGGACATGTAGAATATCCTGAGACCTCAAAGAAAGTCTCTTGGTGCCATGACCTAGACTCACAAGGAAGTTCGCCATTTTTAATTGAAATTTCAACTTTTTTTGATTTTTCGCCATTCGCAGGTGTCGTACTTTAACAAACTCCTCCTAGAGATTTCATTCGATCAACTTAAAATTTGGTGAATAGTATCTCAAGACGTTGCAAATGTTAAATTGCGCAGCTTTTTTGGGCTCATCGAAAGATGCATCCGTGGCGTCGCGGCGAATTTTGATGTCCCGCCATGAAACAGGAAGTTGCTTTTAGTCCCACATCCTTTGTGGGATTTGCCTGAAACTTTCCAAGCTTGATAAAATTGTCCTCCCAAGTATAAATATATGTAAATATTAGATCGGGAGGTGCCAGGTGGCTCCACAGCGCCCTCTAGATATGGCCATGTTAAGATGAAAGTGCTTGAATGTTCATGAAATTTGGTGTGATCATTGCATTCGTCATTCCCCGCAATTGTTAATTTTTGAAATTTTTTTGCCAAACAGGAAGTGAGCTATGAGCTATTTTCTGCGTATCTCCAAATTTTACGAACACACATTTTAAGGCATTAGAATGCTCCAAAACTTGCAAAACCTTGCAAAAATTGAAAATGTCTTATTCTCTTCAATTTCATCCATAAATTGGCACTAAATGTGGCATTTTGGCTCTATAGCGCCCCCAATAATATTAATAAAAGAATTGCTGTTTTGGAAGTCTAAACATGATGGAAAATTTAAAAAAATCAACACACTCATGGACCTCGATATTACGATTACTATGTTGTAGATTTTGCGCACAGGCATGTCAAAATGGTTTCATAGCGCCCTCCAGAAAATTTTTGCACTTCACTCAGGAAACCAGATTGTACGCAGTCCAATGGCTCTGAATGGACACCTGCACCCATCAAGATCTGGCTGCCACCCCAACGTGCATGAGGGGTGCGAGGGCCCTTTCAACGCTGCTTGCAGCTTTAATTATTATTATTTTTCTCTGAAATGAATTGCATTTTTGAGGGCTAAAACGTGGACAAAAATTCACGAAAATTGGCAGGCACATCAGGCCTTGCGAAAAATAGCTATATAGCGCCACCAAACATGCGGCCAAGTTTGAACGCACTTGCTCGGATTCTCACGAAATTTGGTGGGGTTGTATTAGTAAAATGAAGGACTTCGTCAATTTTTTTGAAATTTTTTTTCCACACAGGAAGTGAGCTGTGAGCCATTTCCTGAGTTTTTGCAGATGTTACAAAGACATTTTTGACGGCCTTAGCATACTTGAAAACTCGCCAAACTTTACAGAGAGGTTGACAATATGAAGTTGTTCGATTTAATATCCCATTTGGCACTAAATGTCTATGACATTTTGGCACTAGACAGTCTAGCACCCCCCATTACATAATTGCATTTTTGAGGGCTTCAACATGCTCAAAAACTCACCAAATTAGGCAGACCTATTCAGCTGATTGAACATGTGACGCGTTGGACATGTGAAAGATCCTGAGACCTAAAAAAAAGTCTCTTGGTGCCATGACCTAGACCCAACAGGACGTTTGCCATTTTTAATTAAAATTTCAACTTTTTTAGATTTTTCGCCATTCGCAGATGTCGTACTTTAATGAACTCCTCCTAGAGATTTAATCCGATCAACTCGAAATTTGGCTCATAGTTTATAAAGATGTTGCCGATATTAAATTGCGAAGCTTTTATGGATTCATCGAATTTTGTAGCCGCGGCGTTGCGGCGAATTTCGATGTCCCACCATTAAACAGGAAGCTGGTTTTACTCCCACATACTTCGTGGGTTTTCCCTGAAACTTTCCAAGCTTTATAAAATTGTCCTCCCAAGTATAAATATATGCTAATACTAGATCAGGAGTGGCCAGATGGCTCCACAGCGCCCTCTTGATACGGCCATGTTAAGATAAAAGTGCTTGAATGTTCATGAAATTTGGTGTGATCATTGCATTAGTCATTCCGAGCAATGTTTAATTTTTTTGGCCAGACAGGAAGTGAGCTATGAGCTATTTCCTACGTTTTTCCAAATTTCACGAACACACGTATGAAGGCCTTAGAATACTCCAAAGCTAGCAAAACCTAGCACAATTTATTATTGTCTTATTCTCTTCAATGTCATCCATCAATTGGCACTAAATGTGGCATAATGGCTCGATAGCGCCCCCAATCAGATTTTTAAAAGAAATCCCTTTTAAGGGGCTCAATGTGCTGTAAAATTTACAAAAATCAACAAACTCAAGGAGCCTGGTATTACGATTACTATGTTGGAGATTTTGCTGCGGGCATGTCAAAATGGGATCATAGCACCCCTCCAGAAAATTTTTGCACTCTCCGCAGAAACCACATTGTTCACAATCTAGCTAGTCCCCCTAGGAATCTGCGGAGAAAAAGTGCTGATTCCGCGGAGAACATTCCTGTTTCTGCGGTGAGCAATTCTTGATTCCGCGGCTTGAAAGTTGATTTTCCGCGGGCATTAAAAAAAACCTAAAATGACCAGTTATAAAGCAAATTTATGTAATAATGAAGCAAAAATTCTCTTATGAAATTATTTGCAATACCAAAACACTGCGAAACATTGTGGTTATAAAATAAGCAGCATCAATATTCTTTTTGTCCCTCTTGAGCAGATTTATTTGCATAACTTATAAAGTGCAGAACATTTCACCAAACTATGGGTGAACGAGGCTTAGTAACTGAACAAGTGCCAAAGATCAAAGTAAAGATTTAAACAAAGTGTACACTATTCACTGTATCCTCAGGATATTGTAAACATTACTGCATACCATAGACTGTATAAAAAGATGGATGAAGCTACCGTGATGTCACCCACTGGTTCGAAGATGAAGAAGTGAATCGAAGATCCGGGGAGGAACGTGGCTCTGGATCTGACCGTATCGGACGAGGACCAGAGGATAGCGACGCCCCAGAAGCATATTCTGGCTTTACACTTTATTCTAGTTTATATGGGACCGTAATTCACGAAAATTAATGTCATGATATATCGAAGGAGACCTGAAACTTGCTCTCGCTAACATAAAATGATGTGAAAAATCATTATTTAAATTAAAAATCAGGTCGGAAAGCAGGATCATTTTCTCATAGACTTCTATTGCATTGAACTTCTTTCTGCAATCACTGACGTCGCCCTCTGCTGGCCATTAAATATAATGCCATTCTACGGTACTTCCACATGGGCTTCTTTTTTCAAATCAGGGTGCTGCGTCCATCTTTTTAAATAGTTTATGCTGCATACAGCAGAAAAAAATCAGTTTCCGTAACCGGCAGCACCAGCTGTGAGTCTTAGATCCCGTTTATCTGACCGCAAAATGTAACGGCCGGGATGAAAAATACATGTAAAATATTCAATTCTGCACCTCGCCCTATATTCCGCGGACTGCTTTGATTTTCGCGGAGGACTTTGAAATCTGCGATAAATTCCGCGATCGCGGAATCGCGGATTCCTGGGGGGACTATCTAGCAGTGTCCAATGGCTGTGAATGCACACCTGCACCCATCAAGATTTTGCTGCCTTCCCAACGTGCAAGAGGGGTGCGAGGGCCCTTTCAACGCTGCTTGCACTTGAATTCTTATTCGGGCCCGAGCACCGAGGGTGCGAGGACCCTCTTGTAATTGTAATGCTTATTAGGGCCCGAGCACTGAGGGTGCGAGGACCCTCTTGTAATTGAAATGTTTATTAGGGCCCGAGCACCGAGGGTGCGAGGACCCTCTTGTAATTTTAATTTTAACACTAATATGTAACAATATGTGTTTTTTAGCTAGCAGAAAAAAATAGTTTATTTTAAGAACCATATTTTTTGGAGTAGCAAATTTCTTTTGATAACTTTTGATGAGGCACGTCTGAAGATTGTAACAGCAAAGTTTTGTGCAGATGTAGTTTAAACACTAGGAAGAGTTTGAAAAGGTAAGTTTTTGATGTCTAGTAACTTTAAAAGAAAAATATGTGGTGGAAGAGGTTGAGGCCTATGTCACATGATGTGACTCTATTTGGGAAATATGTGGATATAAAGTTTATGAAGATTTGATTTAAAATGTGGAAATTAAAAGCCAAAATGCATTTGCATCTGTTACAACGCCACCTAGTAGACTTGACACAAAATTTTTGGTATGGGTGGTCTGTTTCCTATTCTAGATATACCCTGTAATTTTGGGAGCCCTCAGCCAAATACTTGAGCTAAAATAAAAGTTTGTTGTTTATCTTGTAATAAGCCAAGCCCAGTTTGACCAGTCATAATGAATTTCAAAACATGGACTCAGGAGTGACCCAAAATCCTACCCACCAAATTTGGTGAAAATCGGTCATGGCATTTAAGAGATATTAAATTTCCCACCTTTACAGCGCCCCCTAGTGGCCAAAATTAACCAAATTTGGCTTATTCTCTCACAGTCCCATTCCAACCGAAGATCTCAGATTTGGTGTTGTTAGCATTTATTTTTATCGAGATATAGCAATGCAAACATTTGCATAGCTAGCTAGAAAATTTTATTCGCTAATAATTTGCGCTTATTTTCCCCGAGCAAAAGTCTTTTGATAACTTTAGATCAAGTGAGGCTTCAGAGTGTACATGCCAAATTACAGACTGATGGGACAAAATACCAAGGAGGAGTTTGAAAAAGTAGGTTTTAAATCAACGTTATTGAAAATTACTCTCGGTATTGAGTGGAAAAAAAAGTGGCACTTGGCAGTGAAATAGGCTATAAAAAGCATGCGGCTCTATTCGACGTTGATTTAAATTATGCCAACGCGTCCAGGTGAATGATTGTCGTCTTACCTAATCGGGGAGAACAAGCAGTACCTGTTAAACGCGGAGCGCTCTCGGAGTGAACATTTTGTTAATCATGAAAATGACTGCGAACAGATCAGGACTAATAATTCTTTAAAACAGATGTTACGTCCACCCCAATTCTCAGTTTTACGGAATTTACCCCATGACTTCATCGCTGTTAGATCGCATGAGAAACCGTGTCTTCAGTTGCCAATTCCTATAATTGGAAAACGCGTCAATAAAGAAAAATTATTGATAACTAGCCAGGACTATCCTAATTGTCATAAAGGGATGTGTCTGCGCCACCCCAATTCCCGGTTCTAGCTTCGCCCCTGTTCTCAGCCAAATTAAACAAAATGAAATAAAATTATAGAATGAACTTAATAAATTCTCAGCCAACTCTCATGATCCTGCTGTTAACTACAAGGCCTTTTCGAGAGCTTTCAATAGGTCATAAATTCATTCAAATTACTGGCATTTAAATTTTTGCTCACATAGTTAAGCTAACCATATTCATTGATCACCACTATCAAATAATGCTTTATGTAAGCACATGGCAGCTCCTTCACTCGAACATGTTTATTTTGTAGTTTTACTCGAAACTGTGGATTCTTTGTCCATAACATGCCCAAAGACGAAACATGGGGGTGGGGGAAAAGGAATCTTTGAAGTTCGTTCTTACACCCTCACTATATATGAACTGCCATGTGTTCACAAAAGAGACATCACATTCACAGTTAGCACAACTGTAGTAACTTTGTTTCATTACGATTCAGGAACATACATACATACTTTATCTGCCATTTACATCTGTTGCTGCTGTCTCTCTCAAACTCACCTTCACAAAATCAATAACTGCTACCCTTACTCTCGCTCTTTGCCTATTCAAATGTAGAAATTGCTTTTGTTGAGGAATTCGTACTGGTTAGCGTTGACTTTTAAATCAAGGACTCAAAAAACAGTTAAGTTGTTCAACAATTTTACTACAATAATACAGAAGGTAAAAACAATAGTACAATAAGGTAAATTCTCGTGCACAGATACAGACAAATGAAAGATAGGCTTAAAACCATCAAATAATTCAGAAACCATATAAAACTGATGATCTTTAGCAAAGAATTGGAAAGAAGAATACTCAGATAAACAGAAGCTCTGGGCATAGAGGACCAGAGGGCTGAGAGCAGCCCCGAGTTCCTCTTAGCATCTTTATAGCTCGTTGTCCCTTTTTTGTCAATATTCCGATTCTCCATGGTCTCCAGCTGCAAACTCCCTCAGTCTAAAGATATGCATTAACTCTAACGACTGAGGTCTCTCCACCGCAGTCACATCAGTTATTACTTCAGACATCACAGGATATTTTACCAAGGAACACAACTCATTTCTGACCCTTATGACGTCTGTCCTCATATGAGAGTTGGGACCTTTAAGAACAACAAGAGGATTCATACTTGCGAATCCTCTATTTCTATTTTGGAATGGGCCAATAAATTAATAGCCACAGCTGGGTCTCACAAGACATGTCTTTGTTGTATAGTTTAAATTTATAGTACGGCCCCTTTCACTGATTGCAGGCTCCTGCATTCTTTTAATATGAGAAACAGAAGGTCCCAGCAAAACAGCACCATTTACTCAGCTTCACATTGCTTTAGTAAATACATGATTAATACCTGTACAGTGTTTCAGTTAATATCAGATAAAGCTTGATTATTAAGGCATTCAGACATATAATGCTTGATTAGTAATGGATTCAGATATATAATGAATACAACAATTCAGCAATAGATCAATATGCTTCTGTTAATACATTTGAATGCTCATTCATTTCAAAACAGAGGTTACATAGATCAATATTTTCCCACACTTTTGACATGTTTTCCTTACTCATGAACCCCCCCCCCCCACCTCACACACACTCACTCACTCCCACTCCCTCACTGACACACTCACTCACTCACACTCTCTCCACCCACTTTGTTAATAATTTATCAGCTCCAGCTCATTACTAAACTTGCAGTTCATATAATTGCGGAAGCTTTGCCCCATTTAGCACCATTTTCTTGGGCCCACATTCTCATACAGCACTTGGCGGCCCAGCTATATACGAGGTTGCACCTCGTCTTGTATTACATACAGGATGTTTGGGTCACTCCTTCACTCTGTCCTCCTCCTGTCTGGGCCTGCTGTTAGTGTGTGTATGTGTTGTTTCTCTGCACTTGCCATTCCTGGACAAGATTGCAACATTGTTGCAAAATTCAAGCACCGACACCAGTCTGCTCTCACATTCCCGCACATTTTACCCACTGTCTTGCAGGAACCAAGACAGAGGTTCCAGAAAGTTGGGGGCGGGACACAATAAATATAGCTTTTCCAACGTGGATCGTTATCAACTGATCAAGATGGCCTTTCAAATGATTTCAGAAGAGAAAGAAGCTTTTGACAATGATGGAGAGAAAGAAGTGTCCTCCTTTCTTTCCTTTCTCCTTTCCAAGTGAATGGTTACTCGGCAAACCTCGGCCGATTTGTTCCTCATCAAACCTCTGCCGTGTGACTGCGGAAGCCATGAGCCATAACCTTTTTTTTTCTGGACAAACATGACAGCGTCCAGTGGCAGCAGCACTGGGTTTGTTGTGGATTTTCTTCAGCATATTGAGATTCCCCCATCCTCAAGTAATTAGAGAGAGACAGATTCTTGAAAAAGGAAAAACTGGGCTTTATTGTGTCATGTTAAAAAATGTAAAGCCGAGTTCCTCTTGCGCAAGAGGAACTGCCCCCAAGACGAACTGCAGAACTGCCCGATGAACTCTCCCGATCTCCTCCCTCACGAACTGCAAGACGAACTCCCCTGTAGAACTGAAGTTTTCCTCTTGTGCACACCCTTTTATACCGCAAATATGGTCCTTCCCCTTTTATTCTTGCACTACAATTGGACAGGCAACCTGAGATTCTCAGTTATTTCATCCTTCAGGAATGCATAGCAAAGACACATGCGCATTACAGTGGACAGCCACACCCAGATGAAAAAGAAAAAGATACCAGTGGATGAATTCGATGCATATCATATTATGACAAATAATTCAATTGATTGTGTTTTTTAGTAACAAATAATGATTTTGCTGAACAAATATTGATCAAAGCTACAGAAATCAAATACATCCTCTGATTATGTTTTTTTGAATCAACTAAACAAAAGCCTGCTTGTGTGTGTGTGTGCTACTCATGCAAGTGTGAACTGAATTGCTCGTATTTGTGTGTCTGTGTGTGAACTGCTTGCATGTATATTTGTGTTATGTTATGTGTGTCTGCACTGGAGTATGTGAACCACTTGTATGTGTGTTATATGTGTGTGTCTTTTCGCTGCCTACATAACATGGTTATTGATTATGAGTATGAGCAATGAATGAATAATGATAAAAAATATATATAATCAATATTCGTAAATATAATCAATAATGCTGAATTAATATCTTCAACAGGTTCGATATCAAATTGGTGAAAACATTTTGTTGCCTTTTGTGTCAAGACAAAAAGAAGCGTCGCCACGCACAAATTTAGCAAAGGTCAGTTTTGCCTCCATTTTTAGGTGACAATGTAGTGCGCGAATTTAGACAACTGCGTAAAACAGGTCTTCCGGCAAAGAAATGGCGGAGCAGCATATCAACTTCTAGTCACACATGCGAAGAGCAGCAGAATCTGCCAAGAAGTTCAGAGTCACAGAGAGGCATCAGTGAAATTCCTGATATTTTCATTCTAGGTTGCAGCCAGCAGCAACCAAAACAAGTGCTGCGAAGTGTGTGGACCAAAGACGGACAGAAAAACACAATATATGCATAATGTGCAAGAAGTACAACTTTACATATGCAACACACACACACACAGTAAAGCTCTGCCCCTCGTGTGTCGTGTACCCTGGTATGAAAAGGCAATGTGTTCAATTGGGATGATGTGTTTGTAGAGACTGACATGGTTACTTTATGTGTTCAGCTTGTGTTGTGCAAACTGAACTGTGAATGTTTTAAATTTCCAATGAAAATCAAAGAAATAGAAATCAGTTGTTATTAAAACCTTGTTTCATTTGTAAACAAGATAAAGGGCAAATATTAACCATATATGCTGTTTATATTGCTTGCAATTGGGTTGAAGTTAACATCTGTTAAGTATTTTAATGTAAAATTGTTTGATTGTGTATGATTTAAAACGCCAAAATGCAGCGGGTCCACCAGACCCCGGAACACTGGCTGAGTGATAGAAATATGAACACCACACAAGGGTTAAAAAAAACAAACTGTATTCTCACAGAAATCTTTCAGCATTGCAACGCTGTACACTGGAATGATAGAATTATGTTCTTCTGTGTAGACTCATACAATCACAACCATAAAATTGTACATTCTGTTAATTTCACAGAAAAAGACATGATGTTTCTTGTGCATGTGCAAGTGATAAGTATCCATATGCCAGGCATTTCAAAGCAAATCCTCTACATCAGTGATTCCCAAAGTGTGGGCCGCGGCCCCCTGGTGGGCCGTGGTGGTACTGCAGGTGGGGCGTGAGAGGTCATTAAAAATATGACTAATTTTTGCAAATATGATTTTTTAATGATTTTTATTGCAAAATATTTATTGCACGATTTTAAAAAATATTTAGAAGTAATAACCTATTGAGTGTTATTGACCTCACAATATTTTAGGAACCTTGTATAGTTTATGATTGGGACGTAGCTTTCTGGTCATCATGACCGGGGGTCATAATCGGAGGAGCACGTACTGTGTAGTGGCAGGGAAAATGGAGCGGTGGCTTCCGTGTGTAAAAAGAAAAACAGAAAAAGAAGCATCAAATGAAAACGATAATCAAAACGAATCTCTGAAAACAAAAAAGAGGTGTCATCGAAAGTATTCCAGTGAGAATAAATCGTTTGGTTTTACAAGTGTTGGACCAGAGGACCGGTCTGCGTGTTATGCTCCGAGGTGCTGTCTAATGAAGCTCTGAAACCTTGTAAGCTGCGCCGCCATCTGGAAACTAAACATGAAAAATATTCATCAAAGCCATGCAAATTTTTTGAAAATAAATTAAAAGAATATCAGAGCCACCGAAAAACAATTGAATCAAGATGTGTCACCGGGAGTGACAACAAGAGAGCAGTGGAGGCTCATTTCGAGTTGCAAAGCTAATAGCAAAAAATGGGAAGCCACACACCATCGGAGAAGATTTAATTCTGCCTGCTGCCAAAGAGATGGTTGGAGTGGTGATCGGTGAGAAAGCAGCTAAACAACTCAACATAATTTCATTGTCAGACAACACAGTGAAACGGCTTATTGATGACATGGCTGACGACGTGTTGAAGGAGCTAGTGAGCAGAATACGAGAGCAGCTGTTATGCTCTCCAGATTGACGAGTCCACAGACATCGCAGGCATGTCAAATTTGCTTGCTGTTGTGAGATATAAATATGAAGCATGAAGAATTTCTGTTTTGCAAACCTTTACCTGCACAGTGCACAGCGGAGAAAATATTTGAGACTTGAATGAATTTATGATTTCACATGAAATAGACTGGGTGTTACGTCCAGAGGACGATATGTCGGACGCATTAATAGCGCCGATAAATAAACGGGGAAACGGAACTGTTTTAAAGTGAAAAAATGGTATATTTTGTGATACAGAAAAGAAAAATGACAGAAACAGCGGGTCAGTACAGGGTACGGGTGTGGGGAAAACAATATGGTCAACAACACACTGCCAAATAATAGAAAATAACAAAACCATAAACACCGCTAATAAAAAGAAACCAACTAACTACTGCGTTACAGAAAAAAAAAGCCTACCTATACTGATGTACTCAAAACAAACAACAAAGGGTGGCAGGTGTCTCTAACTAGTGCGCTAACAAAAGAAATCCTGCGTGAGTGCAAATGTACAGGGCCCCATCTAACCTAGACCATCATTGAATCCCACACCCCAGTGTATAACGAATGAAATATAATTATAATAATGACAATAACCTAAGCACAAACATACGAATAGCCACAACACAAAATGACCGAGCGCTCCCTAAGACTGGGAAGGGACGCGCTAAATAAACCAGGATCCAACGGGGCAACGGAGGATTGGATAAGATGGAATTGGGTGGAATTTCGGGGCGGAACGGAGATGAAGGTTTCGGAAGGCGTTGACCTGGCGATTGACAGCGGAATGGGAGAATCATGGAGAGTGAATACCGGAATGGAACACCTGCAGGAAAAACGAGACACACAAAAACACACACACACACAGAATACCGACGGCAGTACGGGATTCCCGTAACACTGGGCAAAGTGTGTGGGACTCAGCACTGACGGAGCTCGGGCCATGGTGGGGAAACTGTTCGGTGTACTCAGACGGGTCAGAGACGTGGCGCAGCTGGTTACAGCTGTCCACTGCTGTATCCACAGAGAGGCACTGGCCACCAAAAAGATGCCGGCAGATTTAAAGACAGTTTTGGATGAAGCAGTGAGGGCAATAAATTTCATTAAAAGTCGCCCACTACAGTCACGCTTGTTTGCCATATTATGCGCGGAGATGGGGAGCGACCACCGACAGCTTCTCCTGCACACTGAGGTGCACTGGCTATCACGCGGCAAAGTGCTCACTCGACTCTACGAACTGCGTGATGAAGTCCGGACGTTTTTCATGGACTCCCGTTTTGAACTGGCTGGCCGATTCTGTGACTTTGAGTGGCTGTGTAAGTTGTCGTATTTGGCCGACATTTTCAGCTACTTAAACAAATTGAATGTCGCGCTCCAGGGGAAGGCAGTGACCATGTTCCATGTCCACGGCAAAGTAGAGGCCACCATAAAAAAAGCTTGTGCTGTGGGACAAAAGAGTGGCTCAGAACAACTACGAGTGCTTCGACAACCTGTGTGAGTTTCTGAACACAGAAGAGAGGGAGATCCCGACCACTGTGGCAGGTGCCATCAGAGCTCACCTGGAAATCCTCAGAACGCAGCTCAGAGAATACTTCCCTGTGCTGAGTGTGCAGCACAGCTGGATCCAGAACCCCTTTGTCGCCCATAACGAGGATGCTATTGCAGGTCTGACTGCCAGGGAGCAGGACAGCCTTGTGGAGCTGTCTTGTGACACTGCCTTAAAACTGATTTTCACACAGAAAAACCTGGGCCAGTACTGGATGCATGTGGAAACAGAGTATGCTGCTCGGTCCAAGAAGGCACTGAGGTTTCTTATGCCCTTTGAAACCACATATCTATGTGAAACAGGATTTTCAGCCCTTGTGGCTTTAAAGACAAAATATCGAAACAAACTGGATCTTCAGTCAGATCTCTGTCTGAAGCTGACTTCCATTCAGCCTGACATCCCTAAACTGACAGCTGCTATGCAGCAACATCACCCCTCCCACTAGATGAGTTGCAGCTGACTGGTGAAGTGTTGTATGTAGTCCTTCACAAACAGACAAACACACACACACACAAGCACAGTTGTAATGAAAAATTTAAGAATTTATTCTGTCTTGTGATGACAGAGTGAATATGTAAACCTTGAAAAGTTAGTTTGAGAATTTATTCTGTCTTAAATCACATTGTAATTAAAAGTTTGGGAATTTATTCTGTCATGAATGCACTTGTAATGTAATGAAAAGTTCGATGATTAATTCTGTCTTGTGTGTACACCACAGATTAAAAGTTTGGGCTTCCTTTTTCCCCCTGCTTTCATTTCAATCCTAAATCTTTATAATAATAATAATAATAATAATAATAAATACATAAAAAGCAACAACAAAAATTATTGTTGTTTTTTATTTATTTTATTTTCTTAACAACAAGAACAACAATTGTTGATGTTAAGTGTTCAGAGAATGCATAATTTCGTCTATGTACTGTTTATGGGACAAAGATGGGCCGCGGACATTTTTTAGATTTTCAAGTGGGCCCTGATTTGGAAAAGTTTGGGAACCTCTGCTCTACATAAACAATCATTAGTAGGACCTGTGACAAAAAACGTTTTAAACAGCATACTTATGACAAATTGACAACAGCAGAAATATTTCCAAATCTCAAGACCACAAAAGATACTTCACCATGATTATGCTTTGTTTTTCAAGGATAAAGACTGCAAAATAAAACAGAATATCATATCCATTCCCTTGACAAAGGTCACAAGCCAATTAAGCAAATAGTCCATACGTGATCCTGAAGCTATGAGATACAGCTGAAATCATGCATCCTTGTGAGTCCCACAGGTCTTGCAGAGTCAGATTTAAGAAACCGAACTTGCTATTCTGTAACTACCCTATCATGAGGGAGTACGACAAATAACACCCCACAATGAACAGAGCTGAGACAACCTTCCACCATGTAGCTGTAAAAAAAAAATAAATAAATAAAGGAAAAATAAATGGATCCAAGGCTTTCCTTTCAAGAACCAGGTCCAAATGTTCCAGCTTTTTCTGCAATCTCCAAAGCACTCTTCAGATTCTGGTCGAAGAGCTCGCACCTGCAGAAACAAATAAGAGCAATCTGTAAGCTGAATCTCTATCTACTATACTCCCAACAGTTCTCCGCAGGGCTTCTTTTAGCACAAATATTCACAATTCAGCAATCATGCAAAACGGCGACAGTAACAAAACGTAAGCCTTAGTCCAAGATCAACACCAGGAGAAGTGCGCTGAAAACTCAATAAAATGCAATTTATAAAAATATTTCAAAAACTTTCTCTGTGAAGTAGCGCTTCCCTACCTACTTACTTCCACGGCATTCTTTCTAAAAGCTTATGGCTCAAATTCAAAAGTCACTTGAAACCTTAAGACCATGTCCGATGCTAAGTATTGCACATTAATGACTAATTTCAGCTCATTGGGATTTGTTCAGATTTGGTGTTTAAATGTAGTTGGACAAGAGCATTTTTATGCCCTCGCCATACTGTATGGCTGCGGGTACAGGGTACTCCCCACATAACGCAAGGAGGGCGGCCCACCCTGCTTGAATTTAGGTCCTCCCTGCTTTCACATGACAGCCCTGTTACAACTGATAATCTCAAAATGATGCATAATGTCAAATTGTTTGACATTGTGAGTGTACCAATGCAACTCAATGTCAAACTGAACGCATAACGTCAAGCTTTTTCTGACCGATAATGTCAAAACGCCCTCGACGCATAATGTCAGAACTTCAATATGCTTGGCTCATCACCCACAACCTGTCGGTTCCAGTCTGTCATGCCATGTCCGCCCCAACGTGTTTTGTATGTTTGCTTGTTTCATTATCAATGGGGCCAATATAGTAAAAATGGTCACTATTGTAAATAAAGGGCACTGGCAGCCCAAGAAGCTTCCGCCGTGATGAGAAACAAAACGTCAAAGTTATTGTTGATGGACGCATGCATGGATGGAGCCTGATACCAGAGCTCCCATGCCACTCGGGCAGCAGGAGCTATTTAGGAGCCTGTAACTGAAATTGTTGATAAGATAAAGCAAATTGTCAAAGTCTTTAGTGATATTTTTAGGCCAGTGACCTTGGAAAAATAGGCTAAGGTCAACTTTAGGCACGTCATTTGTAGGCCTTTATGAGATGCATGTCCAGTAAGAATTAGGAGCCTGTAACTGAAAAAGTTGATGAGGGAAAGCAAAATGTCGATGTTTTTGGTGATAAGTAGACAGGTTTAAACAAAGGAGTATGCTATCGACCACCAGCTTTGGATATTACAGTCAATGAAATGCTTTTTAAGAGGATTACGCAAGCTTGTAGAGCAGAGGTGTCAAACTCATTTTAGTTCAGGGGCCACATACAGCCGTATTTGATCTCAAGTGGGCCGAACCAGTAAAATCACAGCGTAATAACCTATAAATTATGACAACTCCAAATCTTTCCCTTTTATTGCACAAAGAAGTACAAGTACATTCTGAAAATGTTCACATTTAATTAACTATCTTTTTACAATACATATTATGAGCCTGAAATTTCTTAAGAAATATAAGTGCAATTTCAACAATATTATTCCTGTTTATAATTTGCAAATGTGCATTAGAACTTATGAGACGTATATTACAACTTATGAGACGTGCATTGTACTTATAGACGTACAATGGCAAAAAACATTTAGTCACAGGTATCTGGGACTGAACAATATGGTATTTTACTTTATGAATAAAGTAAAGATCTACAAATTATTTTAATTTTATATACACTTCTACATCTGTGTAGTAATCCTGACAACCTGAACTGAGTCACCACACCATACAAACTAAAGTGGGAGCTATTAAGGGAGAAGGTTAAATGATCCCCCTGCCTTGTAAATGAATGAAAAGTATAAAAATACATAAAAGTTGTGGCAGTGCATAAGCAATAGGGTTCCACCAAACCAAAAAATCTTTTCTACTGAATCTACTGACTTATATTGAACAATGTTCAGTGTCTTTTAAATATTTTTCACAGTATGAATTCATTTTCACAGAACTGCATTTTTCAGGATGCAAAAGTGTCTGAAGCAGCATTTTACATGAATTAGGCTAAATCATTGTTTAATTAGCTCTTGAAACTTAGCATCTTTTCGACTTCACAAGTGCATCAACATCAGGTGTCAGATCCTAAGTAGCAGCCAATTTCAGAATGTAATTTAAGTGCTTGTGTGTGAGCCTTGAGCGCAGCTCTGTTTTACTGATACTAATTACAGAGAAAACCTGTTCACAAAGGTAGGTAGTCCTAAACATGCAAAAAACTTTTGCAGCCAAGGCTGTCAATTTGGGGTACCCTGGCAAGAGATACTGATAAAATGTGTCCAAGCCCGCCGAGGCAAAATTGTCCTTCAAATCTGAATCACACAGCGAATCAATTATTTCAAGTTGGATATCGACAGGCACATCAGAAGCCTTGACTGTGAATGGCGAGCGGAAAACTGCTAACTCTGTCTCAAGTTCCCCAAAGACCTGAAACCTTTGCTAAAACTCCCGCAGTAATCTACTTACTTCCACGGCATTCTTTCTAAAAGCTTATGGCTCAAATTCAAAAGTCACTTGAAACCTTAAGACCATGTCCGATGCTAAGTTATCTTGTTTTTGTACTGACTCATGTCAGCATTAACTCCGGTCGTACGCACATCTCTTAGACGAGGAAAATGAGCAGGATCGCTACTTGACAGCTGTCTCTCCCACAAAGTCAGCTTAAACTTGAACGCACGTATGCTGCCAAAATTATGTGTAACAACTTTTTTGCGGCCTTGAAACATTTTGTTCAAATTATTCAAGTGCTCCGTAATATCCACCATAAATGCAAGGTCCTGCAACCATTCTGGGGATTTAAATTCCAACAATGGTTTGCCCTTTTTCTCCATGACCTGTCCAATTTACTCTCATAGATCAAAGAAACACTTCAGCATGGCACCTCGGCTTAACCACCTTACCTCAGTGTGGTATGGCACCACAGGTAATGTCTTTATCACTAAGAAGGCTGTCAAACTGACGGTGAGTTAAACATCTGGCTCGAATGAATTTAACTGTTCGGACAACCACTTCCATGACGTGATCCATTTTTAAAGACTTGCAACACAATACCTCCTGGTGCAAAATACAGTGAAATTTCCAAAAATTATGTCCTCCATTTGTGGCCTGTACTTTCTCTCTGAATTTTGTCACAACACCTGCTTTTTTCCCGATCATTGATGGCGCGCCATCTTTAGCCAGGCTGACAGCGCAGGCCCAGTCCACTACGACCCTGTCCAGCCCTCCAACGAGAGAGTTGAAAATGCTGACTGCTGTTGTGGTGTCCATCATAGACACCAACTCAAGGAACTCCTCGGTGATGGTCAAAGTCTCATCAACACCACAAACGAATATGGCTAGTTGCGCAACATCTGTAGTGTCCGTGCTCTCATCAATTGCGACCGAAAATGCAACAAATGACGACTTTCTGCTTCATTTGGTTGTCCAAACCTATTGAAAGATCTGAAATACGATCTGCCACAGTGTTTCTCGTCAGACTTATGTCGGCAAGAGCCTGTCGCTTTTTAGGATACACGATTTCTGCAGCCTTCAGCATGCACGTTTTAACCAACTCACCCTCATAGTATGGCTTTGATGCTGCTGCTATTTCGCGTGCAAAAAGGTAGCTAGCTTTCACTGTTGCGTCGCTGATCTCTCAGCTAACAGTAAAAACAGACTGTTGTTTCCTCAGACCCGCTAACAATTCATTTATCTTAATTCTTCTCCATTGTCCTTGCAAGCTATTGTATTTTTCGCCATGATTAGTCTCACAGTGGCGCCAAATATTATATTCTTTGAGCACTAAAACTGGCTGCGAGCACACCAAGCACACAGGTTTCCCATTTACCTCCGTGAATAAGTAGGAAAGGGTCCATTTTTCTAGGAAAACTCTACACTCTGAGTCCACTTTTCTCCTTTGAAACAAAGCCATTTTGAGTAATGCGGGTGCCACAGTGTAGTGTTGACAGCGGGAAAAAAAGTGCGACACCGAGTGGACAAATTGGAAATAGCAGTTACTTTAATTGAAAAATTGTAGTTCATGTTTTTTCTGTAATTTTAATACATTGCAAAGTCATCCTGCGGGCCGGATTTGACCCTCTGGCGGGCCAGTTTTGGCCCACGGGCCATACGTTTCACACCCCTGTTGTAGAGGTAGAGGGACCATTATTATGGGAGACTTAAATTATCCTGATATCGATTGGGAAATGGTGAAAGGACAGGGCAGGGGGGAGGAAGAATTTTTAGATGTTATAAATGGTAATCTTTTGGTGCAGCATGTTAATAAACCTACAAGAGAGAAGGGAATTTTAGACTTAGTGCTCTCTAATAACCTAGATAGAATTAGCAATGTTGAGGTACAGGAGCCACTTGGGAAAAGTGATCACTCTGTTGTTAATTTTGATGCTTCATGGGAAGTTAAAAACAAAACATTCAAAAACAAAAATTTTCAATTTCAGGTGAGCAAACTTTGACAGGATGCGCTCATATCTAAGTGAAATAAAATGGGAGACACACCTGGACTGTGAGTCTGTAAATGAGATGTGGGAAAGATTTAAGGGGGTTTTACTTGAATCACAATGCAAATTCATTCCTAAGGTGTCCAAAAGTAAGCTGAAAAAGCAGAATCCTCAGTGGATGACAAAAAGTGTTCGTAAGATTTTGTGGGAAAAGAGGAATCTTTATAAGATGTACATGAAGGATAATAATGAGAACACTGAGGCTGAATACAGTAAAATAAGCTGTGGTCAAAAAAGAGCTGAGGAATTCTAGAAGACTGTATGAAAGAAACTGCAGAGAGGGCAAAAACTAACCCTAAGCGCTTCTTCCAGTACTGTAGCAGAAGTGCGCAAACAATAAAAACGGATCGCTGCTACATGATAACAAGGATATTGCGGATTCCTTGAACAGTTACTTTGTTGAGAATTTTACCACAGAGAGGGTCTTTATTCAGCCAGAGGGCATGTTAAATGCTCAAGATTATTTTGCAGAAATTGAGGTTAGGGATAACAAAGTATTATACAAGTTGCATAAACTAAAGGCAGATAAGGCAGCGGGTCCTGATGGCTTCTATCCTTGAGTGCTCAGGGAAGTTGGGGCCATCTTCAGACGGTCTTTAGAAACTGGAGAAATACCAAATGATTGGAAACAGGGCAATACAATACCAATATATAAGAGAGGGGACCATACCAAGCCAGGAAATTACAGGCCAGTCAGTTTAACTTGCATTGCGTGCAAAATATTGGAATCTATCATAAAAGATGAGCTGGACTTATTTCTTGGACTTAACAGTATCTTGAGGGATAGCCAACATGGTTTCCGTAAGGGAAGGTCATGCCTGACAAACCTTCTAGAATTTTTTGAAGAGGCCACCAAGACTTATGACCAGAGCAGGGCATATGACATCATATTCTTGGATTTTAAGAAAGCATTTGATACAGTACCGCATAAGAGACTAATTTTTAAAATGAGCTCCACTGGAGTTACAGGAGGTATTCTTAAGTGGATTCAAAACTGGTTACAGGACAGAACACAAAGAGTGGTGGTCAGTGGTAGCTCATCTGAGCTAGGTATGGTGGGGAGTGGCGTCCCCCAGGGATCGGTGTTGGGACCCCTGCTGTTCCTCGTCTCCTTTAATGGCCTTGATAGGAATATTGAGAGCAGATTAGTTAAATTTGCAGATGATACTAAATTGGGGGCTTTGGCAAATAGTTTAGAGTTCACAAAAGTGATTCAAGATGATTTAGACAGAATCCAGAATTGGGCAGAAATGTGGCAAATGAAATTTAATGTAGCGAAATGTAAAGTTGTACATGTAGGTAATAAAAACATTAGACAGGATTAATTGATGGGAGGTTCAAAACTGGAATGTGCTTCACACAAGAAAGATCTGGGAGTGATTGTTGACCAAACCCTCACAGGCTCTAGCCATTGTGCCGTAGCAGTTAAAAAAAGCCAATCAGGTGCTGGGATACATTATTATTATTATTAACACTATAGTGGGCTTGAAGCTCAAAAAATTGCCATGCCGGAAAATGAAATTACCGAGGGGGCGGGGAGGGGGGCGCTGTTAAATTGAGTTGCGATCTAAGGTACTTAGTGATCGTAGCCTGACAGTCATAATGTAGAAATGGGCCTACATAAAATCACAATGCAAGAGCTTCTAACACATTGACACTGCCTGACATTTCTTTAAAAAAAAAAAAAAAAACATTCACTAAGGTATGAGCTTCGGCCGATGAGAGCAGTGACCTGATTAACGTTCACGTCGGCGATTTCGCCGACTACTCTGTCCTCTACCTCCGGCTACTTTCCCGCAAATGTACATGTAATGTAAGTTTTTAGGCGAGTTTAGACTCGTTTTATTTTGATAAACGCTTTTCAGTTTGCCTATTGGCCTTCTCTTTGCTGAACTATTGAAATGTTGCTCTATGCCACGCAGTGATTAGCCTACTCGAGAACAATTTCAACATCCAGTAACATTCGCGTCATATTAACTCTAATAATTCTACTTCCATCCTCTTCACATTATAATATCGTTGTATTTTCTGAAAATATTTGAATTTCATTCGGCAGCTGGTCAAAACATGCCGTCCTAAAAAAGAAGGGGGCGTCTAACGGGCAGACATTGCTGATATCCTTTTTAAAGAAAGATGACTTCAATGTTAAAAAATGATGAGATTTAATTCTGGTGGGAGGCTGGTCCATGGCCGATGATAAAGTAAACGCCCGTATATTCATTTTGAATAGTTGCGTTCTACCATATTGAATCCCCAGTGTTAGCCTGAGGACACTCAAAGCCACTATTCGATCATTTCATGCATTTAATTACCAGCTGTTTCGACGACAGTCTTCAGGGTATTAAATCGACTCACAGTGTCCCGAAAACCTGTGTCGAAACTATGGTAAATGTATAGGCTATATTATTAGTGTTGTGGCGGCGATTATGCTCATGCATTTTCCCCACATCTACTCCGTAACCAAGCATGTATTCATTCATTTGTGAGGACTGGGCAGTATGCTTATCGACTGGTAAATCTGTTCGTAGCTTGCATTCCTGTTGATTTCATCAAAAAAAGTTATAAGGTATTTTTCTTAATGAGGGCATTAAACGACAATTGTCTGCTGAATATCCTGAATCCTGTAGCCTACTTCGTGAGATGGTACATATTTAGGCCTAGATGGGCGAAAGCTGTAATACGCTGTTTTGCGCTAATGTTCTCAGTTTGATACCCTCAAGAGGTTTTGCATTTTAAATCATTTTTAACCTTTGAGGACATTTTGAATATTGAAATGCCATCTTAAAATAAATGATAGGCCTACTGCCAAGAAAATTCTGAAATGAGCGCTGTAATTCATGGTAAATATTTGGATGAATTAATTGTTTGGATCATCCTTAAAAGCTTGCGTGTAGAGTATTATGTTCGTTGTTAGTGTCACCTATCGGTGATCTTTTTTCCTCATGAATTATAATTTCTAAAACATTATAGGGCTATATAGCAGTGTTGATTATTCAATTTAAAAAAATAAAAACAGTTGAAATGTTTCTCAGGCGATCTTTTGCTATAACCGGTTGAGCGTCATGATGTAACAAAAAAAAAAACAAAAAAAAAACGAAAGCTCCACGCCTCTGATGGTTTACAGGCCACAGAAGATCCGTCAAAAAATCTGGGGTGTTCAGGTTGAAGAAGTTAATCGTCAGCAAATACTCCCTCCCCTTTTTTTCTAGCTCGAATTGTATAGCTGAATATGATGCGAATGTTCCTGCTCTGCATTGGCAAGACAGGTGATGCCGAGTCATGTCTGTCTGCCCAAAATGGCAAAAACATGGATGGAATGCTTGGAGTTGGGCTGAGATCCCTGGGGATGTATTATCCTTTCCTATACTTATATCTGTCCCCCATCTGTATGTTGAGCATGTAAGAATGCGAGACACTGAACAGCATATAATTTATATACAGTCCATGTGTGAGACCGATGACTATATCTCGCATGCGCGACTAGTGTCAGCTCGAAAGACACGCCTATTCATCGTGATGAGCCCTGTACTCGCCTGGAAAAAAATTACGTGCCCAGCTCTGCCTCTATTGTCTAGTAACATGCAATACTCACATATAATTGGTTTAGAATTGCATCACTTTTATCTGTCTCTAAACAGCGTTAAATGTGATTGGATAAACGGTTACATATCGAAAACTCAGCTCACATTAAAAAAATAAATAAATAAAAAATCCCGATTGACTCGTGCAAAAAAAATCTCCTCAAGCCGGAATTCCGGCAGGGTGCCGGAGAACTTCAAGCCCTGGATTCCTTCGACTAAGTGTTGTGAGTAGAACTCGGGTCACAAATGGAAGTTGACCAAAGGTAAATTTAGCACTGATATTCGGAAATATTTCTTCACCCAAAGAGTAATTTTAATGTGGAATAGATTGCCTGAACCTATTGTTGAGGCAGAGACCTTGGGGTTTTTCAAGAGCAGGCTTGACTTCAAGCTAGATACCATTGAGTCATTGAGTATCTGAAGGGATGTGTTTACAATAGTATAAAGAAACTGGCGAGCGTAGTTGGGCTGAACGGCCTGTTCTCGCCATTCGTGTTATGTTATCTACAATGACACCTAAAAATTTAAACTCAACTACATGTTCCATCTCTGTTTCATTAATCTTGACAACAACATTTTCCTTGGCTTTTCTCTTAATGGAGAAGCACATCAACACCGTTTTCTTATAATTCAGAGTTAAATTATTCTTTTGAAGCCACTGTGATACGCCAGACATTTCTTTTGACAGTATTTCCACTGCCATCGGAGGAGTTTTTGCTGGCACGTATATAATTGTGTCATCCGCATACATTTGGCTTTTGGCAACTATCAGGCAAGTCATTAATATATAAGCTAAAAAGTAAGGGGCCAAAAATTGAACCTTGTGGAATTCCCATTTTACAATTCTGGACAGTTGACAAGGTAGAATTAGATTTAACCCATTGCTCTCTATGCTCAAGATAAGATCGAAACCAAGCGACAGTATCATCTGAGAAATGAGATGCTTTAAGCTTATTTAGGAGAATTTTGTGGTTAACAGTATCAAAGGCTTTTTTCAAGTTCAAGAACACTACCACCACTACAATTAGGAGCCTGTTACTGAAACAGTTGATGAGATAAAGTAAAATGTTGAAGTTTTTGGTGATATTTTTAGGCCAGTGACCGTGGAAAAATAGGCCAAGGTCACCTTAAGGCACGTCATTTGTAGGCCTTTATGAGATGCATGTCCAGTAAGAATTAGGAGCCTGTAACTGAAAAAGTTGATGAGGGAAAGCAAAATGCCGACGTTTTTGGTGATAAGTAGACAGGTTTAAACAAAGGAGTATGTTATCGACCACCAGCTTTGGATATTACAGTCAATGAAATGCTTTTTAAGAGGATTACGCAAGCTTGTAGAGCAGAGGTGTCAAACTCATTTTAGTTCAGGGGCCACATACAGCCGTATTTGATCTCAAGTGGGCCGGACCAGTAAAATCATAGCGTAATAACCTATAAATTATGACAACTCCAAATCTTTCCCTTTTATCGCACTAAGAAGTACAAGTACATTCTGAAAATGTTCACATTTAATTAACTATCTTTTTACAAAACATATTATGAGCCTGAAATTTCTTAAGAAATATAAGTGCAATTTCAACAATATTATTCCTCAGTTTATAATTTGCAAATGTGCATTAGAACTTACAAATCACAATAGACGTACAGTAAAAATTTGAACATGAACAACTCCGCCTCCCCCCAAAGTCCCACCGTCTTCCCCCTGCCTGAGCTCTGAGGCTCCCCTCCACCCCTGACGCGTGCGGTGAGAAGGTGAGCAGCGCGCATGAAGCTGCTTTCACATCGGACGCGAAACGAATTTTTTGCAGGACAGACTACATTCGAAGTCAATGCAAAGACGTGAATCTCGCATTGACTTTGAATGAACTACCATTAACGTTATTATAGTAATTATCGCATTTCAGCGCCTGTTCGCTGACAGTCAGATTCGTCGTTTTTGGCAGAACTCATGCATATTTTGTTGCAAAACTGCTGTCATAATGTCTTATCTCACCAAAATTGTCCCGGAAACGTTAATCATTAAATTAGGAGCAGTTGCAGCTGTTTTATTTGCAGGCTAACTTTGTTGAGTACCCGTTTTGTTTCTACTGCTCAGCTGCTCTGTCAGAGAGGTGCGCGACTTGCAAGCGGTGACAGCGGAAGGCAACTGGAAGGGACCCGGCGACAGATGACAGACAGGAAGCTCGGCAAATCATTTTATTCAGACCGAAGAAAGATAGGTCAGACTTTTATCAGAATTGTATGAAAACTGAAGAGTTTCAACACCTGGTGGATTTCTTTTACATTTTATTGTGCCATACGTTTATTAGGAGCATTTTAAGATTACAGAGGAAGTGTAAAACTGCCAGAAACGTCAGAATTGCTTTAATGAGATGCATGTCCAGTAAAAATTAGGAGCCTGTAACTGAAATAGTTGATGAGATAAAGCGAAATGTCTTGATGCATGCACGCACGCACGCATGCACACACACGGACGGAGCCTGATACGATAGTTCCTGCACTGCAAGCGGCGGGAGCTAAAATTATTACAATAGCAGGCATAAATGACAGTAAACTCAACCACCATTGTAACTAGCAATTTAAGGCAAAAAAACAAATGTCTCCCCCCACCCCAATGCAGCCGCCTCTCATTGATGTTCGCCAACATTTAGGAAGAAACTAGTTAGTAACCTCAAAATACCAAAAAGGGGCCTCACTATAAATCAACGATTTTGGAAAATGTCTTAAGAGTCATACAGATATTTAAAGATGATGAGTTTCTTAAATTGTTGAACGTTCATTTATAAACACAAAAAACCCCATTATTTTAAGAGATTAGCAAAAGTTATATTTACGTACCAGTTGTATGATTTTATTGCTGAATGCAAAGTACTTTGATCTGCATTTTTTTTGGACAAAAGGTGCTGTAAAGAATTAATTATTTCTGTTGTCTGGGATTTATTCCATGATCCTGATCTGTAATCCAGGGTCTTGGAGGCCTCAGTGTATTTCACCTAACTGGAAGACTACCATTGTTGCAAGCATCTATGGGAAGTATGACGCACTGTAAGTTAATGTGCGACACAACCTAACAATGCGGGAGCTACAGACTGAGAGGGGTGCAAACTTGACATGTCAACGTGCATTAGCAGAAGGTGTACCTGATGGGCATTTCCAAGGAGTAGAAGGGATTTTTTAAAGCAAAGTCCGAGTAGATCTCATAGATCTTCCGCAGGAGTGCGTCGATGCCAGCCTGCCGAGGGTCTGACATCACAATGAACTTAATACCTGAAAAAAAGAGCAATCAGCCCACATGCCGGCATGCAGTCCTCTGAGTTAGCATAATGAGAGGCCCCATCAAGTGAAAACAAATCTTTAAACACGGCATGAATCTGGCTGTCTTTTTGTTTATTGGGCCTCATTTATCAAGCACAAATAAACAAATTCTCGTATTTCCTTCGTGCAGACATTTACACATGAAAATTGGGATTTATCAAAAATTTTGGAAGGAAAACTTCCAAGAAAATACAAAAAAAATTACAAGAACATGGGAGCACAAGTAATGCATGTGTAAACTGCATAGCTTATCTTCCATTGAAAATATTTAACATTGACACCTAAATTGAACATGGATCTTCATTCTGAAGTGTAAACATAATAAAAAAAAATAAAATGAAATATTCAAAATGATAGTAGAATAAAGTGTTATAAATCTGTTTTAATGTGCCTATTCTAGTGAAAGATGATTTAAATGGTCAATCTACTGAGAATCTCAGCTTGAAATGGCTGATTTTGCTTTATTAATTGATTTGGCAAGAGCGTATGTCCAGAGACCAGGCCATTTTTTTCAAAGTGAGTGCTGAGCAGCGTTTGGCAGTAATGCGAAGAGCCGTTATCTGATTGGCCAGTGACGACGTTGACTTCTGTTGGTGATGCTGGCTTGGTGTTCATGGTAGGCTGACCCTAACCCTAACCAATCAGATGATGGCTCCTCATGAATATTTATTAAATTCCCAGACCTCTCCTACGAAAAAAAAAAAATTGCCATCGCCCCAGTCCTGACCTCATAGCCAAAGAAAACACTGGAGTAAGAAACGCTAGCTGAACCAATCGCAAAACCTGAGACGCGTCCGCCACCCTTTGTAAAGAATCGGGGGGGAAATTGCGCAAATGGTGGCGGACATGTCTCAGGTTTGCGGTTGGTTCAGCCAACCAAAATACTACCACATCCATTTTTACTGAAGGGGTTAAACAGGGATTTTTTACATGTTATCCGACTCTATGGCGGACAAAAGTGCGCCTTTGGCTAAAAAATTTCTAATTTTGATTCATCAGTCCAAAGGACTTGTCCCCAGCCCACTGATGTCCCATCCTTGAATTTCTTTGGCAAACTCAAGTCTTTTTTTGATGCTCCCAGCAAAATGACCAATCAGACCATTATGCGCAAATGGCGCATAAATTCAAAATATAGCGCATTATAAAGCCAATTTGGGGGCCTGGAATGCGCCCAAGTCCGAATTAAGTCTTTAATTTTATTTCTCTATAATACAATACCAAAATTCTTTGAAAAAACTCCACTGATCACAGTTGATGGGAGTATATTCTGATGCTCGATCAAGTCTAGTTCCAGACCCTCGCACTGTCCATCACCACTGACACGCTGTGAAAATCTCCATTGGGTGAAAGACAAATTTGGAGAGTATTTTCTCAGCGGAATGAGTCCTTTGATATCACGATGGATTCATATCAATATGCAGTATCAAATGACAAAGTCTCAGAACTGAGTGTTGTAATACTGATTGGGTATGTGATTAGAAACTATTTTATTGTTTTTCTTTGTCAGAGACTTTACTTTTTTTGTGAAATTGTCAGTTGTTGACAGAAAAGGTTCAGGGTTCACTTTCAATCATCATGAACGGGTTTCTAACAAAATAAAGCAGGTTATATTCCTTCTGGCACGAACAAACGAACAGTAATCTTTTATTTATGAAAACCATGAGGGCTGGCCCAAGCAGTTGTCTGGTCAATTGCTTTGTTGATGCACTTTTGGTCAACTGGAATTGGTTTTGGCTGAGGAATCACAAATAACAAATTGATAGAATAATCCATTCTGTTTGCTGCAGGTGTAGTCTTGAAACATAATGTTAAATAAAAAATCTGGAGCTTGGCAGCATTTCTTTTTCAAAAAAAACAAAACATAACGCGTTGCTGACTACCCCTCGGCCCGGACAAGATTTCCTGCCTCAAGGTCACAGCGCTAAGGTAAGTAAGTAAGTAATTTTCACAGACAAAATCACTAAGTGCTTTACAGTGCATACCAGGAATAAAAACAAAATCAGATCAACAGACACACACAAAAAAAAGTAGCATCAAAATTCAATGAGAATAAAAATAAATAAATAAATATATAGATATAAGCTTAAAAAAAAAAAAAAAAAAAAACACAAGCTACTCAAAAGGCAATTCTAAAAATATAAGTCTTCAATCTCCCTCTGAAACTTTCTATACTGTCTGCAAATCTAATTTCAGTGGGGAGAGCATTCCAAAACTTAGGTGCAGCCACAGAGAAAGCTCTATCACAACAAGTCTTTAGGCGGGTACGGGGAACGGCTAACAAGTTTTGATTGCTGGATCTAAGAGAGCGTGGAACAGAGTGAAAATGAATGAGTTCAGAGAGATACACAGGTGACTGACCATGTAGGGCTCTGTATGTTATAGTGAGTATTTTGAATTGAATCCTGTAGAACACAGGAAGCCAGTGTAGGGAATAAAGGAGAGGGGTGACATGGGTGTGTTTGCTTGACCTAGTCAGAAGCCTAGCAGCGGCATTTTGAATGGATTGTAAATGGTGGAGAACAGATTTGTTGAGCGAAGAGAACAGTGCATTACAGTAATCAATACGGAATAAAATGAAGGCATGAATGAGCATTTCTAACTCTGCCTGAGACACCACGGACCTCAGTTTGCTTATATTCCGCAGGTGACAAAAACAGGATTTAGTCAGAGACTTGACGTGAGTGTCAAAAGACAAAAGACTTATCAAACATCACCCCAAGGTTTCTCAAACTAGGGCGGACTAGTGATGACAGAGGCCCAATGTTCTGTTTTATCTCGGGAGCAATTTTATCTGGCGCTATGACTAAGACCGCTGTCTTATCCATATTTAATTGTAGAAAATTCTCAGCCAGCCAACCCTTAATGGCCGAAATGCAATCAAGAAGGTTCGAGAGCTTGTGCATCTCTTTTGGACTAAAAGAAAAATGAAGCTGTATATCATCTGCATAAAAATGATAAGCAATGTTAAAACTGCAAATAATCTGGCCCAGAGGCAGCAAATACAATGTGAACAATAAGGGGCCCAATATTGACCCCTGGGGGACACCACAGGTAAGGGGTGACGAGGCAGAGAGAAAATTTCCATAAGACACAGCAAAGCTTCTATCAGAAAGATATGAAGTAAACCAATCTGAAGCCACACCTGAAATGCCCACCCAGTCGCGTAACCTCTTAATCATGATAATCTACAGTATCGAAGGCAGAGCAGAGATCGAGAAGTACGAGTACAGATCAATCTCCAGAGTCAGAGGCCAACTGAATATCATTATGTACTCACATCAGGGCAGATTCTGTGGAATGCCATTTCCTAAGTCCAGACTGAAATTTATCAAATACCTCTAAGTTTTCTAAAACACTTGTGAGCTGGTTAACCACAGTTTTTTCTAGAATTTTAGATAACAGTGGTAAGAGACCTCCACCGCGACCAGAGAGACGAGGGGATCCAATAAACAAGCAGTCAACCGGGCACAGTTCATTTAGATGGATAAAATCGGAGTTCTGTTGCCATGTCTCCATCACAAACATGAAGTCCAACTTCTCCCTTACAAACAAATCATTCAAAACATGCGCCTTGTTCGCCACGGAGCGGGCATTTAATTAACACGCATTTCTCAAGGCAAAGTCCATATTCCCATCGGTGGAGGCAGATGTGCATGCAATGGACTTTAACGTTGGCAAGCCCCGCCGATCCCGACTGAGGTGGAATGGGGAAAATCTCCTCAGCAGTACGCCGGGCCCCTCTGGAAAAACTGCCCGCAAGTAGGATGATCTAGTGAGATTCCAGTGCCATGCAGCGCCTGGCTGGTGGAGTGGCGAGTTGCGCTCCCAGAAAAGACAGCTCCTTCCATGGACAGCAGCAGCGGAAAGTTTCCAGAGGATGCGGCGTATTACCTGGAGGCCCGTTCTAGTCCCTCGCTTCCTCGTTTTGCTGCGCTTCTTCTTGGGCAGGTATGTAGGCTTCCTTCCCCTAGCTCCGTGTGGAGAGGGGTCATAATCCGGTGCGCACAGGCGGACGAACGGGGGTAGTGGTGGTGGATCCCCGACACGCGGAAAACTAGACATTGCGGTCCTAATATGCAGCAGCATTTGCCGATCATATACAAGTGCAGATACATCATTAATGGATAAAAACAGCGGCAGCAGCAAGCAAAAAACTATCAGTAGAGACAGCCAACGGGCCAGGGAAGCAGCAAGGCCAAACACAGGCGCCATCATACCCAGAATCCCGTTAAAGGTCAAAGGTGAAATCCAGTAAAAACCTGACCATGCACATCTATGGGTCACAGCGCTAAAGTCAAAGGTCAAATTCAGCAAAAAACCTGACGTTGCACATCTATGGGTCATAGTGAGTTACTATATCAAACTTGGTGAAGCTGAAATGATTAGTTGCAGAGTACTGACCCACACAATATTTCCAGGGTCAAGGTCACAGCGCTAAGGTCAAAGGTCAAATTCAGTGCTTTTTAAACATTATTATTATTTGAGTGGTGGGGGGAAATGATAAGTGGTAAAACTTTATTTCAAGCATTTGTTGGTTGTGGGGAAACGGTAAAGGGTTGAAATTCATAGAGTTTTAAAGTTGTGGGTAATATGTTAGTAAAATTGTGTTTTAAAGCAAAATAAAAAATAAAAATAAATAAAAGTAAGTAAATTACTGTTTTAAAGCGAAAAAATGAAGGCATGAAGTGTTAAAACTGGAGAGTAACGAATGAAGTACATTTGAAATAGCTGTGATAATGTGAGCAGAATAAAGAAAGAAAGGAAAGAAAATTATTTACCAGTAAAGTCTGGCCGCGAGATGTAAGTGGAGAAAAAAAAGTTTTTCTAAGTTAGTTGTCGAAAGTTCGATGTGAAATAAGGCTGATTTCCAAAGTCTTCTCATCCCGTTGGTCATCTCGCACTCTGGCAGTGTGTATGTGAGGTGAGTGGTGTATGTCAAAGGGGGCTGGTTCTGTGGGTGTGTGCGTACATGTGTTGGCGGGAATACGGTCAACCAATGACTGAGCCATACAGTTTGTCAAAAAATCACAACAGTAAAATTAAACTTGCCCCAGAAAACAGGAAATTTGGTCAACTATTTCAGACCAAAGGCTGATGGGCATGTGAGGGGACATGGGGATATGCGCATCTGTGATTGCTATACATTATCAGAGTGCCTATGTCTCAAGAGCTTTTCAGCCCCTGAAGGGAAGTTGTGTAAAAACGGTTCAGATAAGATAAGATAAAAGATGAGATCAGATAAAAGACTTTAATATGATACATGATGGTTCAAACATTGACCTAAAATGCCCAAAACGAAGAATTTGCATAGAATTTAACAAACTGATACACGCACGCACGCACGAACGCACGCACAAACGCACACGACCCACAAGCACTCCCACTCAAATGAGAAACTTAGTTAAAACCTATATTCAACATAAAATTCCAGGATATACTTTGAAACTCGCATTTTTAGAAACAAAGATTTTACAAACTAATGCTGTATTGACATTTATGAAAATGGTTCATCTATAATCGAGTATATCGGTATTTACTTATTGTTACTCATTTCCAAGACTGGATGCAATATATTTCAAATAAAACACTTGCAAGGGATAAATACTAAGCATTATCAAATACAAAATACAGAAAATATTTTACACGGCCAAATTAAGTTGGTGTACACGGGCCACACCTTCCCCACACACGCACCTGCACACACACACGCACACACGCGACCGGCAAGCACTCCAGCTCGATTGTAAAAATTTAGTTAAAACCTGTATTCAACATAAAATTCTAGAATATACTTTAAAACTCGCATTTTCCAGCTTTCCACACACAAAAATTTTAAAAATATTATAACATAATTGAATCTAAAAGACTCTACACCTTTATTCATACTGAAAGAAAGAATAGCCGATATATTTCCACTGCTTTAAAAACAAATATCTTACATACTATTTAACAAACTGATGAATTTTATGAAAATGGGCTATTTATAATCGAGTATATCGGAAATTATGTTATTTATTTATTACTTATTTCCAAGACTAGGTGCAAATAAAATATTTATAAGTGATAAAGCAATAAACTTTATCAAATACAAAATACAGAAAATATTTTACATGGTCTGTTAAAAATCCTTCATTAAATAGATTTTGGTGGTCCCAGTATATGTTTTATGGTGTCATTCTGAATCCTTTCCAGTTTCCTCATCATTTCTCCTTGAGGTGTACACATAATAGTTCTATGAAATAATGAGATGGTTTAACAGCTTTTGGAACAGTTGGCAGGAGTGGAATACTTTATTACTTAAATTAATCAATCTGTTTTTTAAAAGAATAGTGCAGACAAAAGACAGATTAATATTATAAATGCAGAGGGTATGTTACTCTTTGATAAAGCACCTTAGTTTCTTTTCTTTGCACCTTATCTGAACCGTTGTTACACAACTTCCCTTCAGGGGCTGGAAAGTCCTTGAAACATAGGCTCTCTGATGACTGTATAGCAACTACAGCTGCGTGCATCCGATCCTTCACATTCCATCACGACATGCCGGCACTCCAGCTTGATGAAAAACTTTAGTTAAAACCTATATTCAACAGAATTATAGGATATACTTCGAAACTTGCCTTTTACAGCTTTCCACACTCAATTTTATCATTTCTTAAAGTTCAAAAACTTGAAAAATGAAACGTAATCGAACCTAAAAGGCCCTACTAGTTTATTCATACAGAAAGAAAGAATAGCCAAAATATTTCCACTGCTTTAAAAACAAAGATCTTTCATATTATTTAACAAACTGATGAAGTATCGAATTTTATGAAAATGGGCTATTTATAATAGAGTATATCAAAAATGATGTTATTTATTTATTACTAATTTCCAAGACTAGATGCAATACATTACAAAGAAAATATTTATAAGTGATAAAACTTGAAACTTTATCAAATACAAAATACAGAAAATATTTTACATGGCCTGTTAAAAAATCAAGTATATCGGCATTTATTTTATTTATTTATTACTTATTTTCAAGACTGTATGCAATACATTACAAATAAAATATGTTTAACTTATTAAACACTAAACATTATCAAATACAAAATACAGAAAGTATTTTACATGGCCTGTTAAAAATCGAGTATATCGGCATTTATTTTATTTATTTATTACTTATTTTCAAGACTGTATGCAATACATTACAAATAAAATGTGTATAACTTATTAAACACTAAACATTATCAAATACAAAATATTTTACATGGCCTGCTAAAAATCTTTCATTAAATAGATTTTGGTGTCCAGTATACGTCTTATGGTGTCATTCTGAATCCTTTCCAGTTACCTCGTCATTTCTCCTTGAGGTGTACACATAATAGTACAATGAAATAATAAGATGGTTTAACAGCTTTTGGAACAGTTTGCTGGAGTGAAATGCATTATTGCTTAAATTAATCAATCTGTTCTTTAAAAGAATAGTGCAGACAAAAGACAGATTAATATTATGCAGAGGGTATGTTACTCTTTGATAAAGCACTTTAGTTTCTTTTCAACTTATCTGAACCGTTTTTACACAACTTCCCTTCAGGGGCTGAAAAGCTCTTGAGACATAGGCGCTCTGATAATGTATAGCAACCACAGATGCGCATATCCCCATGTCCCCTCACATGCCCATCAGCCTTTGGTCAGATGTAGTTGACCAAATTTCCTGTTTTCTGGGGCAAGTTTAATTTTACCGTTGTGATTTTTTGACAGAAACTGTATGGCTCAGCCATTGGTTGACCGTATACCCACCAACACATGTACGCACACACCCACAGAACCAGCCCCCGCCCCCTTTGACATACCCCACTCACCTCACATACACACTGCCAGAGTGCGAGATGACCAACGGGATGAGAAGACTTTGGATATCAGCCTTATTTCGCATCGAACTTTCGACAACTAACTTAGAAAAACTTTTTTTCTCCACTTACATCTCGCGGCCAGACTTTATTGGTAAATAATTTTCTTTCCTTTCTTTCTTTATTCTGCTCACATATTCACAGCTATTTCAATTGTACTTCATTCATTACTCTCCAGTTTTAACACTTCTTGCCTTCATTTTTTCGCTTTAAAACAGTATTTTACTTACTTTTATTTTTTATTTTGCTTTAAAACACTATTTTACTAACATATTACCCACAACTTTAAAACACTATGAATTTCAACCCTTTACCGTTTCCCCACAACCAACAAATGCTTGAAATAAAGTTTTACCACTTATCACTTCCATTTCCCCCCACCACTCAAATAATACATGTTTAAAAAGCACTAAACAATTATGCAATTAAATAAATGTTTGAAAAGATGTTTTAAATGTTTAAAATGTTATCCCAGAAAAAAACGGAGGGAGGGTGGCTTTGCTGAATTACTCCACACAGCCAGGGGAGGAGAGGGAGGGGAGGGGGAGGGGGCAAAGGGTGATACAGAATAAACTATTATAACCTCATTAAAAAATGAACTCATATGACATCATCAACTTATCAAAAAGCCATCAATCAAATTTTGACAGAAACCGTATGACCTTTGACCCCATCAATCAAATTTTGAGAGAAACCGTATCATATATCTCTCTTATGTGCTTGATCGATGAACATTAAGACTGAGTTGTTATATGTCAGCTATAGTAATGGAACCGAGTTATTTATAGGCTACTTAATTTGAAACTGTATTGGTGCATCTCCATTATATCGCGAGCAGTCCTAATACAACTTCAAATCACAAACCGTTGTAAAAATCAGCTGATTCTCTTATATACTGACCAAAACTTCCAACGCAGCACATACAATTTTGAAATATTTGGTGTACATAAAATGGGATATTGGTTTTGAGCCATGATACATCTACTACAACTTAAAAGCTCAGAAAATTGTTTCGATTTTGTTGTGTGGGCAGCTCGTTCCACTTGATAACACATTGTTTAGAATTTTGCCTATCCCGTCAGGTTGAGTAGAACTCATTGACCAATCCTTCGAGAATTTGGTCAATAAATAGCCGTAGCAATGGACAACTTAAATATTCCTTTGAATTATCCTGGGTCAACGTGTGACCATGCCACGCCTGGGTCAAAATCAGCGAGAGCGAGCCGTTGGTATGCTCACTGGTGGAATGTCGCAAGGACGGGTTGCAAGGAACAAGGGCGCCCACGTGTCGACCATATCACGTCTCTGGAGCCGGTATAATGAAACAGGAAGCACCGGTGATCGACCACATGCCCCCAGACCACGTGTCACCACCCCTCAGGAGGATCGCCATACTGGCCTCCAGCACCAGTGCAATCGCTTCCTCCCAGCTACAGTCACTGCTGCTCAGACCAGAGGTCGTCACCAGAACTGGATTAGAGACCAAACTGTACACAACCACCTGCGTGAAGCCGACTTGCACAACCGACGTCCTTGCTGTGGTTTGGTGTTGACTCCCGCACATCGCCGCGTCCGTCTGCGATAGTCAAGGGCGCATTTGGGCTGGAATGCTCTCAGGTGGAACAGGGTGCATTTCTCCGATGAATCGAGGTTCAAGTTGAGTGTGTCTGACGGAAGACGGCGTGTATGGCGTAGGCGACAAGAACGTTATACTGACGCTACCATCCTGCAGCGTGACTGCTGGGGTGGACCCAGTGTGATGATTTGGGCTGGAATAAGCAGTAGACACAAGACAGACCTCATTTTCATCGATGGAAACCTCAGTGCGGCCCGTTACCGTGACGACATCCTTACCCCTGTCGCAGTTCCACTCGTCCATCGCTATCACCTAACGCTGCAATAGGATAACACGAGACCACATGTCGCCAGAGTCTGTCAGGACTACCTGAGGCAGAATAATGTTCAGTGTCTTGATTGGCCTGCATTTTCCTCAGATTTAAACCCTATATCTATACCTATGCGATATTCTGGATCGCCGGGTGAGAAGGCGTGATCCTGAACCAGCCACAGTCCAACAGTTGTGTCAAGCACCCCAGGAGGAATGGGACCGCATCACACAGGCTGAAATTCGGCATTTGATTGACTCCATGCATTGCAGAATCCAGGCTGTGCGAGACGCCAGAGGAGCCCATACAGGCTACTGACTTCGGTGATTCAGAATTGCGCCTTCGACTGATGCAATGAATTGGAACCCAGGAAAAATCTGTTCTTCATTCCTGACTCTAAAACTTTGTTTTTGATTTGAATCTTAATATTTGTTATGTATTGTTAAATTTATCGTAAGAAAATGACATGTGTTGCAATAAACCCGAGTGTTGTGTTGGAAGTCTTGGTCAGTGTATATTAATTGCTTTTTCAGCCCTTTTATGCCTTTGTCCCAAGTTTTTTGAGACCTGTTGCAGCCAGAATAATTGGAATAAGCTCATTTTGTGGATAAAAATGTAAAATGTCTGTTTCAACATTTGAAATGTTGAACATCCATGTTCTATTGCAAATAACATATTGGCTCATGTGATCTGAAAGTCATTGCATTTTGATTTTATTCACAATTTACACTTCGTCTGAACTATTTCGAAATTGGGGTTGTAATTGTCTATTAATGTGACGACGCTTTAAAATGGTATGTGACCACCTAGGCTACGTTTTTGTGATAGAGCCATTTATAGTCACTCAGGATAGCAATTAAGTTGCCATTTTAAGCAGTATGCGTGAATTTGCTTTATATCATTTCTTTCTTAACCGCTTAACTGTCACTGGGCCCTAATTAGGGCTGGGCCAAATGTGAGAAAATCCAGGTGACAGTTAAGAAGTTTTCAAGTAGTTTTTTGTTATAAATTATGGATTGGGTCATTCCATATAAAATCTACAATGCCTCCCACCTGACCCCTTGGAATCAGCTGATTGTTCAAGTACAAAAACTTTAGTATATGAAATGAATCCTAAGCAAATATTAGGCTACTTTGATCTTGGGAATATTTCTTGAGCTGCAGGTTCTTAAAGTACATGAGAGTAGGTCAAAATTTGTTGCTTTCTAACTCATGTCATTTTGTCAAGCATTTCTGAGCCCACCAAACGTAAGTTGTATTAGAGGTGGCTAAATTAAATTTTCAGAGCTGAAAGACATATAGGGGCACTGTTAAAAACTAACTAAATCAATTGTATGCCAATACTTGGTGTCACAATCTTAAGCCAAAATCTGTATTTCCTTCAACAAGATTTGTTCTGTAACCAAACTCAAGCTTCAATATCATGGGAACTTTCAAAGTTTCAATAGCAACATTGCTCCAATTTCATAACTATGATTTAGTGCAGTAAAAACAAGTGTTGGAACCATGGATGTGTCATGTGCTTTCTTGTCATTCAAAATGTGTGTGAGAAAAACTTCACAGGGTTGTACCACCATGCGGGATAGGCTGATGATCAAATCAAGTTATGGCATATGAAAGATCTCATTTTGATGTACATTTTGATACCAGGCTCATCCTCTAGCCAATTTTCAACTGCACCTAAGGTGCAACTAATCTTCAGACTCGTCAATGTAGAGCTGCAGCCAGTGCCGCTACAAGTTAAAGTAGTGTGTGGATGCGCGCACATCCAATAAACAGGTGCTGGATCAATTAAAGACGTGAAGAGAGAGAAGAAAATCCGCACACTGTTACGGCTCACCGATTTATTAAACACATCGTTTCGACCTCACACGGTCTTCGTCAGGTGTATGTGACTGTGTCTGTGTCTGAGTGACAGTTCTTTTATAGAACAGGAAAGGGCGGGCTTAGTATCAGGTGAAAAACATGCACCGACCGCCTCTACCAATGACTTTGAGACTGTGATTGACTTCCAAAAGTTTTTTCCGTTACTCAGACTTCACGAATTGTTCCACAACGCACCAACTAATGAGCCTACTACCGACTTTAACACTAGGGAAAGCGACTCAACCTCTATTGCAGAGATTTCCAACATGGAACAAGACGGGAACGTTTAGACCCAAGTCCGCCTTCATTCCCCCTAAGAGCTGGAATGCCTCCCTTGACACGTATTGCCGTTTGGTGGAACAAGACGTGCTATCTGCTTTGAAGAAAAAACGGCAATATAAAGTATACAACAATATGTCTAAACTTGAAAGGGAAGCTTTAACTGAACTTAACAAAGACAAAACTGTGGTTGTCTTTCCAGCCGACAAGGGTGGTGCAATTGTTTTACAGGACACCTCGGATTATGAACAAGAAATCATTAGCCAACTTGGGGATACTAATTTTTACAATAAGGTGTCAAATGATCCAACGAAGCGATTTCTGACAATGGTTCACGACAAACTCCAATTTTGGTTAGACCTGGGCGAAATAAATAAAAGTGAATTTGGGTTCATGAAAATTGACCATCCTGTGACTCCAGTGATTTATACCTTGCCTAGAGTGCATAAGTAACACACGCCCCCCCCCTACTTGGCAGACCTATAGTGAGTGGCATTGGGTCTCTGACATCTAATGTTTATACGTTTGTTGACCATTGTATAAAACCTTTTGTTTGTTCCTTACCCTCCTACATCAGGGACTCTATTGATTTTATAAACAAACTGAAAGAGACTACTTTACCTGACACTGACATTTTACTTGCGTCGTTTGACGTCTCTAGCCTCTATACAAACATCCCACACGATGGCGGCATAGAGGCTATGCGGTTTTTTCGAAATGGAAGGGCCCCTACACTTAAACCGTGCACAGAGTGTATCATAGACCTTGCGCACTTGGTCCTCACCACCAATTATTTTCTTTTTAAGGAGGAATATTTTGTACAAGTCAAAGGGACAGCCATGGGTAGCACCATGGCTCCAAATTATGCAAACCTCTATATGGGCTTTTTTGAGAACCTGTTTGTGTTGAATTCGGAGGCAAATCCACATTTTAATAACCTTTTACTATACCAACGCTTCATAGATGATGTGTTCATATTGTGGAAAGGCGATGAAGAGTCTCTCAAACAATTTCATCAATACTTAAACTCTGTGTACGATCATTTAAATTTTACCCTGGACTTCCATTCAACACGAATCAGCTTTCTGGATGTTTTAATCACCAGAGATGGCACAAGGATGCACACAGACTTATTCCGCAAACCTACAGATATGAATACTTTGCTTCGGGGTGACAGCTACCATCCTAGCCACCTTATTAGAAGTCTCCCCAGAAGCCAATTCCATCGTGCAAGAAGAATTTGCAGCACCGATGAGACATATGCCACACAAGCCTCTGATCTCGCGCAACGATTCCACGAGAGGAGTTACAAAGAGGAGTGGATTGACGCAGCAAGCGCGCGGTTTGCCAATATTACGCAAGAACAATGTTTAGCCCCCAAGCTGCAGGTCAAAAACGTACGCGCAACTCCACATTGTGCATTACCAGATACTCTCCACTTGGTTCAGAATTCGGGAACATCATACGCAAACATTGGCATGTAGTCGAAACTGACCCTAAACTTAAAAATGTATTTACAGATCCTCTGTGCATGGTTTTTAGACGAGCCCTGAATTTAAGGGACATGCTAGTTAGATCACACACCCCAGTTAGAAAACAGAAGTCTTTTAGCATACCCGACGGCAACTATAAATGTGGCAAATGCGCTCAATGTGGCTACACACAGAGGAGCAAAACATACACACATCCACATAGCGGTAAAACTTTGGATATTCGTGGTGTCATCACATGTAATACACAGCATGTTGTGTATTTGATTAAATGCCCATGTGGACTGGCCTACGTTGGCAAGACCAATAGAGCCTTACGCACCCGCATATCTGAGCACCGCAGCAATATTAGATGCGGTGACATTCGGAATCCCGTCGCGGCGCACTTCATTGCTGCAGGGCATAATGTGTGGACCATGAGATACATGGGGATCGAAAAGGTTGAGAGGCCTCTAAGAGGTGGCAACCATGAGCGCCTACTCTTACAACGAGAGACATATTACATCTACTATCTCAATACTATGTCCCCATACGGGCTGAATGAGGAGTTCGACATCAAACCCTTTTTATAAGATGACTCTAAATTTGGGTAGTAATGTTTTCCATTACTTTTGTATATTTTTGTTTTTATCCGGTGAAACTACACTGGTACTGGTGATATCTATATATATATTTTTTTCACTACGTGGGTTTTATACTTGTCTTTATTCTTGTCTTTCATTTAAATACCTTTTTTGGGACATTTATGTCATTGTATATTATTAAGTGTTTGTTTTCTGACTTGTTGGGGTTGTGGAACATTGATGTTTTTCACCTGATACTAAGCCCGCCCCTTCCTGTTCTATAAAAGAACTGTCACTCAGACACAGACACAGACACATACACCTGAGGAAGACCGTGTGAGGTCGAAACGTTGTGTTTAATAAAAAAGGGTTAAGTTAAAGACCATCAACCTGGAGCTACTTACCAGTGTATCAGTAGAGTAATGCCACATCCAGAAGTTTTATTGCATGATTGAAACCAAAACAGCTGATTTCCCTTATTTATTTGAGTACATAATCTTGTCGTTTGTTTTAACCCAATTAAACCGGGACAGCATGTGGGCATTTTAACCTTCAAAACTGGGGATGCTGTTACGCATTTACCCTTACCCTTCAGGCCAGGAATGTGGATATGTCATTTTGTTGTTTTCATTACTTTTCCGACCATTTCCGGGCTCATAGCTGTTCTTTTACTGGCACTTAATACAAGGGAAGATGCCATAGTAACACTTCAAGACACTTCATTATTTATATTTTTATGTTTATTTTTATTTTATTTGAACGGACACTTTATCATGCCTGCCACCCAGTAGCAGAGCAACAGGGGGGGCAAAGACACATCCTGTTTAGTCCTGGCTTGATCTCAATCATTTTCCTTTATTGACATCTTTTCCAATGATCTTAATTGGCAGCTGAAGACATGATTTCTCTCCGTATGTGATCTAACATTGATGAAATCATGGGCTAAATTCAGTGCAGAAAAATAAATTATTTATTAATTGGCCAACGCTTCGCGTGATTGAACTGGTCTGTGTTCCAATAAAACACGGACTTTCACTCTTGGTATTTCGTGGGTTGATTTACAAGACCCAAAACCAGTGAAGTTGGCACGTTGTGTAAATCGTAAATAAAAACAGAATACAATGATTTGCAAATCCTTTTCAACTTATATTCAATTGAATACACTGCAACGACAAGTTACTTAATGTTCGAACAGGTAAACTTTGTAATTTTTAGCAAATATTAGCTCATTTGGAATTTGATGCCTGCAACATGTTTCAAAAAAGCTGGCACAAGTGGCAAAAAAGACTGAGAGAGTTGAGGAATGCTCATCAAACACTTATTTGGAACATCCCACAGGTGAACGGGCTAATTGGGAACAGGTGGGTGCCATGATTGGGTATAAAAGCAGCTTCCCTGAAATGCTCAGTCATTCACAAACAAGGATGGGGCGAGGGTCACCACCTAGTGAACAAATGCGTGAGCTGATTGTCGAACAGTTTAAAAACAACATTCCTCAACAAGCTATTGCAAGAAATTTAGGGATTTCATCATCTACGGTCCATAATATCGTCAAAAGGTTCAGAGAATCTGGAGAAATCACTGCACGTAAGCGACAAGGCCGAAAACCAACATTTAATGCACGTGACCTTCGATCCCTCAGGCTGTACTGCATCAAAAACAGACGTCAGCGTGTAAAGGACATCACCACATGGGCTCAGGAACACTTCAGAAAACCATTGTCAGGAACTACAGTTCGTCGCTACATCTGCAAGTGCAAGTTAAAACTCTACAAAGCAAAGCGAAAGCCATTTATCAACAGCACCCAGAAACGCCGCCGGCTTCGCTGGGCCCAAGCTCATCTAAGATGGACTGATGCAAAGTGGAAAAGTGTTCTGTGGTCTGACGAGTCCACATTTCAAATTGTTTTTGGAAACTGTGGACGACGTGTCCTCCGGACCAAAGAGGAAAAGAACCATCCGGACTGTTATAGGCGCAAAGTTCAAAAGCCAGCACCTGTGATGGTATGGGGGTGTATTAGTGCCCAAGGCATGGGCAACTTACACATATGTGAAGGCACCATTAATGCTGAAAGGTACATACAGGTTTTGGAGCAACATTTTGTATGTTGCCATCCAAGCAACGTCTTTTTCATGGACGCCCCTGCTTATTTCAGCAGGACAATGCCAAGTCACATTCTGCACGTGTTACAACAGCATGGCTCCGTAGTGAAAGAGTGCGGGTACTAGACTGGCCTGCCTGTAGTCCAGACCCGTCTCCCATTGAACATATGTGGTGCATTATGAAACGTAAAATACGACAACGGAGACCCCGGACTGTTGAACAACTTAAGCTGTACATCAAGCAAGAATGGGAAAGAATTCCACCTGAAAAGCTTCAAAAATTGGTCTCCTCATTTCCCAAACGTTTACTGAGTGTCGTTAAAAGGAAAGGCGATGTAACACAATGGTAAAAAGGCCCCTGTGCCAACTTTTTTGCAATGTGTTGCTGCCTTTAAATTCTAAGTCAATGATTATTTGCAAAAAAAAAAGTTTCTCAGTTTGAACATTAAACATCTTGTCTTTGCAGAGTATTCTATTGAATATAAGTTGATAAGGATTTGCAAATCATTGTATTCTGTTTTTATCTACGATTTACATAACATTTTCTAACAAGCGTTCGGCTCAAGCCATTTGCGTGAGAGTCGACAGGTAGGCTATGCAATTTTGAATAATGTAGAATAATGAACAAATACGCATCCCGACGGTCGTCTTACCTAATCGAGGAGAACAAGCAGCAACTGTTAAGTGTGGAGTGCTCTCGGAGAGAAGCTTTTGTTAATCCTGAAGATGACTGAGAACAGGTCAGGATTTTGTGCAACCCAATTCTCTGTTCCACCACTGCGCTGAATTTAACCTGCAATTTAATCGCTGTTAGATCACATGTGGAGAGAAACCGTGTCTTCAGCTGCCAATTACAATAATTGGAAAAGACGTCAATAAAGGAAAATGATTGAGATCTAGCCAGGACTAAAAGGGATGCGTCTTCTCTCCCCCCCCCCCCCCCCCCGTAGCTCTGCCACTGCTGCCACCTGTAACAGAGGAAAAAAAATGTTTGTTATTCTCTAGTGCAGAGCTTATACTTTTATTTATTAGGCCTCTTTATTCCATTTGAGTTGTGCATGTTATGTAGATAGAGATTTGTTATTTATTTTATTGGTTTTATTATATTTTATAGTTTGTTATGGTTTGTTCAGTGTTTTAAATATTGTGATGAAGATTTGCACAAATAAAAACATATTTCTTATGAAAGCCACAGGTGTAAGCTCTCAAATACTTTTTGAATTTTGTTTCTATCTGCAACAGAGGCTGAGATATCAGCTTTTTACTAGACGTTGACACCTGGGTGCTGTTTTCCAGAAAACCTCAGGTTTTAGGGGTTCATTTCAAAATCGCCCACAGGTTTTCATAGGCGTTTTTTGAATAGGCCTTAGGCCTAAATGGGTTAAGTAACAATTCTTTTGTTTTAAGCAATATTGTAATGCTAAACATTATAAGCAAAATATATACATCAGTATGTTTTTAGCATTAAACATAAAAAGCCAAATGTATGTATATGCTGTATACATTAAATGCACTTTATGGGTAAAATTACTGGCGCAATGAAGTTTTGTTATGGCCCATACATTTTGAAAATGGCCCAATGATTTTCCATGACACTGGCCATTGGCCCATGGACCTTACCGCCCTTCACTTCTGGCACTGTTAATATTATCACAGAGTTGGTGTACAATCAACTGCTCATTGTTTTTGTTATACACAGATAACGAACATCGGTGGCAAGTAACTTCCATTTGCACTGTGACACTGCTCAAAGTTCAAGTCATCTTATATACTGGACCAACTGTTAATTTTGCAGAATAATGTTGCCTCAAACCACTTTAAACATTTTTTAGCATCAATAATCATGGAATGAGCATTCAGACAAGCATTGAGGCTACGCAAGAGTCAAAAAAATTAAATTTCAAACAACTTTCAATCGTAATAAAAAATGGGTGTTTTCAGTGTTTTTGTATATTATCCATATTTTTACCTCAATGTACTTTGTTCTCATTGCCTACAATAGTATTTTTCAATACATTTTCACTAAAAAACTATAGAGAAGGAATATATTAGGAACCCTTTTAGACAAAAGTGGTGTTGTATAATAATCACTGCACACTACTGTATATGCAGCTCAGGAATATACAGGTATATGGCTCAGACTCACATACTGGGAACCAGGGAAGGTGGCGAATAAAAAATGTTAAGAATGAAGCTCGACCATATTGTTAACTCGTTTTCACATCGCTGAGACCAAAATTATCATGTGCAAAAACCACAAGACACTATCATTTTTTGTTTTTGCAAGACAGCAGCTGAAGTCGTACATCAAGCAAGAATGGGAAAGAGTCCACCTACCGCTTCCACAATTAGTGTCCTCAGATACCAAACGCTTCTTGAGTGTTGTTAAAAGGAAAGGTGTTATAACAGTGCTAAACAGGCCCCTGTCCCAGCTTTTTTGAAATGTGTTGCAGACATCAAATTCAAAATGAGTGAATATTTCCAAAAAAAAAAAAAAAAAAGACTATAAAGTTTGAACATTAAATATCTTGTCTTTGTAGTGTACTCAATTGAATATAGGTTGAAAATCATTTGCAAATCATTGGGTCATTCCATGTCAAGTCACACACCCTCCCCAGTGACACCTCTTCAATTTGCCTGATTTTTATTCTATTAGTGCCTTATGATGTCAAATGAAAGAATCCGAAGATAAAGAAGAAACTGGAGCACTCAAAACACCAGTATAATTTATTAAGGTGCCAAGACTGACGTTTTGACGCACTGCGTCTTCCTCAGAGTCAAACAAGTATGGTAAATCTGGGACAGCTAAATACCCTCCTACACACAGAGAAAAACTTCCCATTGGAAAATAAGGGAACAGGGAGGTATCCATAACATACCAATACTGTGACCCCATACAAGAAGGAGGTGTTACCAAGAGAATCACTGTAAATCCACTAACAATCATCGTAAAACAAGATGTAACACAAACAGTGGACACAGAACTTACAATCAAACATTTTACAGAAAACAAGAAAGGTTTAACTCTTCATTTAGCCCATGTGGTTCCACTGTATTTAATGTGTAGATCCAGTAAGCTTCTCTTTTAAGTAATTTATTAATAATATCTCCACCCCTCTGGGAAGGAACAATTTTTTCGATTCCGCAAAATTTTAATGATGCAGCCGAACCATGATTAATTTGGGAATGGTGTCTTGCTATCGCATAGTCCATATTTTGGTTACGAATAGCCGCCTTGTGTTCGGCGATGCGGAGTTTCAGGGAGCGTTTGGTTTGGCCAACATAAAGCAGTCCACACGGACACTCGAGGATATAAACAACATGAGTGGTGCTACAGTTTATGAATGAGTTTATCTTATATTTTTTACCTGTGTGTGGGTGACAAAAATATTTGGCGTTGGATGAATTAGAGCAATGGGTACAATGCCCACATTGATAAATGCCTATAGGTGGAGGGGGCAACCATGTAGATTTGGAGGATTGGGGGGGCATCATAGAATGCACAAATCGATCTCCAAGAGATCGTGACTTCCGAAAAGAGATCAGGGGGGGTTTAGCGCACATATGTTTGAGGGCAGGGTCGCATTGTAGAACATGCCAGTGTTTTTTTATGATGTTTTTGATTTCCCCTGCAATGGGAGAGTATTCCGTAGAAAAACAGAGACGTGGTGTTGACGAACACTTATTCTTTTCTAGGAGGCGGGGTCGGGGGGTGCGCATCGCATTCTGGTAGGCTGACCTGATGTCCTTCTCTGCATAGCCCCTTTCACGGAAGCGCTCAATCATATCTGCTGCTTTGCTTTCAAACTCCTCCTGTCTGCTGCAGTTCCGTTTTAAACGCAAAAATTGTCCCGTTGGAATATTCTTAATGAGTTGTTTCGGGTGATGATTGTCTGCTCGTAAAAGAGTGTTTCTGCTCAATGGTTTGCGATAAATTGTGGATTCTAATCCCCCTTGATCATTTTTATAAATTGTCAAATCCAGGAAATTAATTTTCACTGGAGATTCTTCCACTGTGAAACGTAAATAGGCTGTGGTAGAATTTATGTAATCCACAAAGTCCCTCAACTCCTCAGAGGTCCCAGGCCAGACACATAAAATATCATCAATGTATCTTTTCCAGATTACAGTTTTGGAGAGAAAGTGGTTATTAACAGAATTATGAATGTATTTCTCCTCCCACAGACCCATGACCAAACATGCAAAAGATGGTGCAAAGGAACTGCCCATGCTAACACCTCGCCTTTGTAAATAAAAAGACCCGGCATACTGGAAATAGTTATGCGATAAAATTAATTCCACAAGGGTCAGTAAGAATTCATTAGGAGGTAGGATTGCAGTGCCTCTTCTGTCAAAGAAGTGTGACAGCGCTTCAATGCCTGCAGAATGAGGGATACAGGAGTACAGGCTTTGTACATCACAGGTAAGCAAAATGCAGTCCTGATTACACTGGAAGGAGTTCAGCACTTTCAACACATCTATAGTGTCTCCAAGGTAGGAGGGAAGGTTGGAAACATGTTTCTTTAGGAAGAAATCCACATACTGAGATAAGGGCTCAGTTAAACAGCCAATGCTCGAAACAATGGGTCGAAGGGGTAGATTAGTCACAGACGTATGAATTTTGGGGAGCCCATAGAACACAGGACAAATGGGATGTTGAACAGTCAAAAAATCTTTTTCTTTTTGAGTAATCCACCCTCTTGTCAGTCCTACCTCCAAAACCTGATCAATTTCTGCTTTGAATTGGTCAATGGGATTACCATGAAGGGGAGTGTAGCAGTCATTGTCCCCAAGCTGAGATTTAATACTGTCATCATATTGTTTACCATTCATGACAACAATTGAACCTCCTTTGTCTGCAGAACGAATAACAATGTCTTTTCTCATTTCTAGTTCATTTAGGCATTTTAATTCAAAATCAGACAGATTAATTTTCTTTGGTTCAGACTTCTTACAAATAACTGCCAAGTCATTCTCAACTAGGTGGCTGTATGTGATAATGGATGGGTTGAGATTAGAGTGTGGAATAAAACGTGACTTCTTTTTGAAAGGCGTAGCTTCTCTAATTGGCAAGTTCGTTACTTCAAGATTAGAATTTCTTATGACCACCTCATCATTAGACAGTTCACTCTGACCGGAACAGAAAAAGTGTTTAAGTTGGAGAGAGCAAAAGAATCTAAACGTATCTACTTTTAATTTGAATAGATCCACTCTGTTAGTGGGGCTAAAGGACATACCTTAATAAATTATACTGGTGATTTGAGTGCTCCAGTTTCTTCTTTATATTTGGATTTATTGTCCTTTCTGCGAGCACCGACCTCCACTAACAGAGGGGCTGAAGCGCAAGGGGTTCCTTCATTTTATGAAAGAATCCGAAGGTTGAGCTTCCTAGCTCAAACGGTTTTTGAGTTATGGCCCTTCAAAGTTAAGGTGCCACGCCAGCTTTTGCGGTCCGGGAATTGCACACTTAATTTGCAAGCATTTTTGGAGACCCATATCTTTTGTTTTAAGCTAGCTACAGGCCTGACCTACTTTCTGGACTTAGGATTTTTCCGAAAATATCCAAAAATGGTGCTATATGCAAAGGCTTAGTTGAGAGTGAAGGAGTTTGATAATCAAAGTTTGTATTGGCTCAAAACTTTGATCAAGGGTGACTGTTGATGGGGTAAAAAGCTCATTCCAGTCATCATGTGCCCAAATGGCCAACTTGGGGCCTGAAGTAGGGGGCACCAAAGGGTAATTTTGTCCCAAGGCCATATTTGGGACCCTCCTGTACCCCCATCAAGGCTCTGAGTGCCCTGAAATTCTCTAAATACACAGTAGTGTACACAAATATGATGATAAATTTGTTGAAACCCTGACAGGACAAAAACTTTCCAAAACATAGACCCCCAAAGTGCCCCAAAAATTTACTGCGTCATTAAAAAATCTAAATTTTAAGAGGTTAATATCTAAAAATAGTAAACCTACGCTAGTTTTAAGTGCGGTTTCTAATAGACAGGGGCAGAATACATAGACATAGCATAGATAAGCAGGCCTGTAGCTAGCTTAAAAAAAAGATATGCATCTCCAAAAATGCTTGAAAATTAAGTCTGCAATTCCCAGACACAAAAGTAGGCATGTCACCCAAATGTTGAAGGGCCATAATTTGAAAACCGTTTGAGCTAGGAAGCTAAAACTTCAGATTATTTCATTTGACATCATAAGGCAATAATAGAATAAAATTAGGCAAATTGAAGAGGTGTCACTGGGGAGGTTTTGGGGATTAGTGTAAATTGACATGGAATGACCCCATTGTATTCAGTTTTTATTCTCGTTTTACACAACGTCCCAACTTCATTGGAATTGGGGTTTGCATACAAAATTATTTTCCTAAAAGCAATTTATATATTAAAGGTGACATAGAATCAAAAAGGGTTTTTACCTTGTCTATGTTGAATAACGGTAGTCTACCCACATTCAAGAACATACGAAAGGTCCTAGACATTCTGAACATCTCAAAAAAATAAAATAAAAATCATAAAATTTTAAATCATAAAAATTCCTCTTTTAAAAATGACCACCAGAAAACGGGCCAATCTGAACAACGGATACATATGATGTCACATGCATCTCACTGCCCCCCATTCTCATTCCGTTTCCTCCCCTTCAAAATAATTTGCATACACCCGGCCTCTCGCCCCCTACGGAAAGTAAATTGCAGCAGTGTTTGTGAAGTTCAAGGCAAAATGGCGAGTCGCGTACCGAGGTTTGCTCTTCCAGGCGATGGAAGTAGCGTGCAAACGTTCCATAACATTCCAACCGAAAGAAATGCATGAGATGTGTGGCTGCTGTTCATTTCTAATCGCATTCCCACAACATTCAACCACAGACTGTTACTTTGCTTAGCCCATTTCACCTTTGACAGTTTTACTTACCAGGCACAATTTCAAGTGGACTTCTCGCAGCGTTAGGTGCTACGTAGCGAAGCAGTTCCGACTTTGAATCTACCTCAACAACCAGTAAAAACTGTAAGTATCACGTTGCTGTTAGATTGTTTTTAAAATATTAAAAATAGAATATATTCGCTTTGCTTGTCTAGCCAATGTTGTCTGACGTGCTTATCACTCAATAACAGCTTTGAAACGAGATCTGAAAGAAATCCAAGAAGATTATTGTTGCCAATGATCCTGCCATGCTCACATTAAGACGATAGCAGAGATTCCAAGTCTCAGGCATTCGGCATCGGTCAAACGCATTTTTTCGGATTATTTGCCGTGGTCCGCAATTATTCAATGAATGCTTATAAATGAGATTCTAATGCGGAATTAAAGTCCTTGTGCCTGGAAGTTTCAACTTCACATGCGCAAAGGTGAATTTCAGCGCAAGTAAGATGGAAAGCGATTATGACTTTGGTCGAAGGAATCCTACATAATTCACTTTGTTAATCCCTTTAACATATTTAAAGACCTCAATCAAATCACCCCTGAGTCTCCTTTTCCTAAGACTAAAGAAATTAAGGATCTTCAGCCTCTTCTCGTAGCTTCATCTTTTATACCTGGAATAAGCTTAGTGGCTCTGCTCTGAACTTTCTCTAGAGCCTCTATATCTTTCTTAAAGTATGGTCCCCAGAACTGTACACAATACTCCAGATGAGGTCTAACGAACGTGTTGTACAAAAGAAGCATCATCTCCTAAGATTTGTACTCAATACTTTTGGCAATGTATGCCAGCATCGGATTAGCTTTTTTTAACTGCTACGGCACAATGGCGAGAACCTGTGAGGGTATGGTCAACAATCACTCCCAGATCTTTCTCGTGTGCAACACATTCCAGTTTTAAACCTCCCATGAAGTAATCCTGTCTAATGTTTTTATTACCTACATGTACAACTTTACATTTTGCTACATTAAATTTCATTTGCCACATTTCTGCCCAATTCTGGATTCGATCTAAATCATCCTGAATCACTTTAGTGGAGCCTAAACTATTTGCCAAACCCCCAATTTAGTATCATCTGCAAATTTAACCAATTTGCTCTCAATATTCCTATCAAGGTCATTAATGTAGATGAGGAACAGCAGGGGTCCCAACACCGATCCCTGAGGGACGCCACTCCCCACCATACCTAGCTCAGATGAGATACCACTGACCACCACTCTTTATGTTCTGTCCTGTAACCAGTTTTGAATCCACTCCAGAATACCTCCTGTAACTCCAATGGAGCTCATTTTAAAAATTAGCCTCTGATGTGGTACTGTATCGAATGCTTTCTTAAAATCCAAGTATATGATGTCATAAGCCCTGCTCTGGTCATAAGTCCTAGTGGCCTCTTCAAAAAATTCAAGAAAGTTTGTCAGGCATGACCTTCCCTTCCGAAAACCATGTTGGCAATCCCTCATCTTTTATGATAGATTCCAATATTTTGCAAGCAATGCAAGTTAAACTGACTGGCCTGTAGTTTCTGGGCTCGCTACGGTCCCTTTGCTTAAATATTGCTATTATATTGCCCTGTTTCCAATCATTTGGTATTTCTCCAGTTTCTAAAGACTGTCTGAAGATGGCGGATAGCAGCTTAAAGATGATCTCACCATCTTCCCTGAGCACTCTTGGATATAAGCCATCAAGACCTGCCACCTTATCTGCCTTTAGTTTATGCAACTTGTCTAATACTTCGTTGTCCCCAACTCCAATTTCCGCTAAATAATCTTGAGCATTTAACATAACCTCTGGCCAAATAAAGACCCCCTCTGAGGTAAAATTCTCAACAAAGTAACTGTTTAAGGCATCCGCAATATCCTTGTGATCATATAGCAGCCATCTGTTTTTATTCTTTATGCACTTAACCTGCTCTTTAACTTTCCTTTTTCTGCTACAGTACCGAAAGAAGCGCTTAGGGTTAGTTTTTGCCCCCTCTGCAATTTGTCTTTCATACAGTCTTCTAGCATTCCTCAGCTCTTTTTTGACCACAGCCCGCATTTCACAGTATTCAGCCTTAGTGTTCTCATTGTTATCCTTTATGTACATCTTAAAGATTCCTCTTTTCCATCAAAATGCTTGAAATACTTTTGGTCATCCACGGAGGATTCTGTTTTTTCAGCTTACTTTTGGACACCTTTGGAATGAATCTGCATTGTGATTCAAGTAAAACCCCCTTAAATCTTTCCCACATCTCATTTACGGACAACCTTTACGGTGGGTTGTTAACATACTGCAACAAGAAATTATCATTTAAAACATCTAGAAATTCTTCCTCCCCCCTACCCTGTCCTTTCACCATTTCCCAAGTAATACCAGGATAATAAGTCTCCCATAATAATAGTCACTCCACCTCTACAAGCTTGCGTAATCCTCCTAAAAAGCATTTCATTGATTGTACTGTCCAAAGTTGGTGGTCGATAGCATACTCCTATGTTTAAACCTGTCTCGTGTTTGCCAATGAGCCTGACCCAAATATCTTCACAGGACAAGGAATGTTCAATTACGGGAATTTCCTGTACATTTATGTTTTCGTTTACATAGATTGCTAAGCCCCCTCCTCGCCAATTACATCTATCCTTCCTAAAGAGCTTATAACCTTCTATATTATATTCATCTCCATCCTCTTCACTTAGCAATGTCTCTGTAATCCCAACTATGTCCTAGCCCTCACTAATCATTACAGCCTCAAGTTCAGGAAATTTGTTTTTATGGTTCTTGCATTTAAATAAAAACATTTCAGGTTATTACTAATGCTCTTACCCTTTGATTTCCCATGTGGTCGCTGCTTCAATTCCCCCACTACGCTTTGTTGCTTTAAAAGTAAATCATTGATAGTGCATGTAACGCCGTCAGCTTCCATCGGCGCAGTCTGCATTTCCCTATGTGTAACACTCACTAACCTCCCTGCCCCCCCCCCCAAGTGCCTAGTTTAAATAATCCATTGCTACCCTCAACATACGCTGGCCCAGTGTAAAGGTACCCATCCGGTTCAGGTGCAGCCCGTCAGGCTTGAACAGGTCACCCCTGTCCCAGAAAAAGTTCCAGTGCCCCATAAACCTATACCCCTCTGTCCTACACCAGGTTCGTAGCCACATGTTAAACCTCCAGATAAAATTCTGCTTTCCTCTGCTTGCACGTGGTACCGGTAGAATCCCTGAGAACACTACCGTTGAGGATCTGCTCCTAAGCTTCTCAGCTAATTCCACAAATTTGCCTTGCAGAACCTCAAACCTACCCTTACCTATGTCATTTGTCCCAACATGGACCATGACAACTTGATCCCTCCCTGCTCTGGCCAGGAGCTTTTCTGCACGCTCCAGGAGGTCTCCTACCTGGGCACCAGGCAAGGCAACACACCGTACGAGACTCCTTGTCGCGCGAACAGACTAAGCTATCTATTCCTCTACGTATTGAGTCCCCCACTATCAATAACTCTCTTTTCTGAGGGGTAAAGGCCAACAGGGTGCCCTGCTGCTCATCAGTCCCCTCAGTCTCAGGGTCAAGGGCCAAGTCGAGTTCCTGCAAGGGCTGGAATCGGTTGGACACCTCAACCACTGGAGAAGCTGTCGCTGTACGGCGTGCACGCCCTTTCCTGCCCTGTCAACCTACAGTCACACAACTTTCTCTCCCTGCCTGCTCTGGGATCCCAGTACCACCCTGCTTCGGCGTACACACCATTTCTCTAAACAACATACTACTTAGTTCCTCTAGGAATTCTACTGATTGCGAACCATGTCGTGCCGCCAACTGGCCCTGAAGATCAAGGATCTTGCTCTCCAGATGCTCAATTAGCTGGCACCAGTGGCAGACAAACCTACCCTGGAAACCTCTTTCCAAAAGTGCGATCATCCTGCAACCGTCACATAGTTTTGGCCACATTTTGAACTCCCTACTTAATGACCTTGCTCACCCTACATAAAAGAAAATGACTCATGCCGAGACGGAAGCTGAGGAATTTATTACACAATTTATTAATTTATTTATTAACGTCGGAAGCCCTAAGCAGCAGTCACAATAGAAACTGTAGGGAAACTATGTAAATGGATTATAAGCCTCTTTTAACAGGGGCTTAGTTTCAGTTAACAGAAATGAAACACCAAATTTAGCCAAACTCTATATGTAATAAGCACTCCTAATAAGCCGGCTTGAGTTCATCTTGTCCCAGTACTTTTAACATACTAAACTAAAAATATCACAGGGCTTAGCTGAGAACCCAGATAAAACAGACTGGCTCCAACGCCCCAGGAGAAACTGGAGGAGGCGGAGCACTCCGGTGGAAAACTTACCTTTTAAATTTCACACTAACCAAACGGACGAGTCAAGTGACTGCTGCCCTACTAACTAAATACAAAGGCCCGTATTCAGACACGACACTCACACTCACCCTCGACTCACCATATAGTGAGTAAGATTGAAATGTAACTGGAGTGTGAGAGAGCGATCGACCTACCTCTAACCGAGGAAGCGGTCCCACTCCTCGCCAGGTGATATTCACAAACGCCACTCGAGCATAACTGTCAGTAGTGGGCACTGGGTAAAACAGGCGGTGCGTCGGCTGCTGTAAAGGGACGCTCAATCCTCCCCCTTCAGTGCTGAATGATCTAAACCTGTCGCGGATTACTTTTCTTGATTAGAAAGTTTTTCAGACTAATTGGTAAAACGACAATGAAATGTATTTTAATAGCGTTGTTATACATTGCTACACAAAATTGAGGCATTTCTTTCACAAATAAATGACAACGTAAATATCAGCATGTCTTCAAAAATTCTGTGGTCGAGTGGCTCGCGAAAGGTGTAGGACAGCCCGCGAGGCTCACTAAGCAACAAGCTGTAAAACGTGCCAGACGTTTCCTTCTACATTCAGCAATTAAGAATGTAGAAAAGAATGGATTCTCGTGACTTAAAGCAACATGAGCCTCGCAGACCAATCCACACGCTCCCCACGAGCCAGCTGAGCGCAGAATATTCCAAACCACGAGTTAAGAAAAGCACGAGAAATCCGAATGCGTGAGAGTTGACAGATATGCGTCATTAATGAAAACTGGCCACACCTGATAATGTTGAGAGTTTCTGCAATGGTAATTTAATGAACTGAAAACAGCAATAATTATCAGTGCTCTATCTAACTGCGGTCAAGCTATCACCAGTTCACAACTTAACAAGTAGAACTTACGACATATGATAATCATTAGGATTTTTGGAGTTCAAGTAAATAAAATTTTATTAAATGATTGAAAACAGGTCATGTCCAATCATTTTTAAGGGATGTTTTTGAGCTTCCCCCATTTCCAGTTCACCTGTAGCCACTGGCGGGTGCACAAATGGTAACCCAGATAACAAGCTCCTCCACTCCGGATCTGCCCAGGCTCTGAGCTGGATCAGCTGGAGCCGGGGCAGATCCGGAGCGGATGTGCTGGCTCTCAGGAGTTCACCACAAGGCAATTCCTACACTCTGAAACCAGGTGGTGAGTCAGCAAGTTACCAGCATAGTTAAAATTTGTGTAGTTGCGATTGCTTCGAGCACGTGGCTGTAAATGATCCAGAGTTTCCAATGTTTGTAACCACCTGAAAGCCCTGACAACGAAATTTCGACGCGAGTTAGAGCGGCTTAAGGGAGGTGTTCCCTGTACTCAATCGTCACTCAGAGAGAAACACTATTTTCAGCGTGAGTGAGGTCTCTGAAAGCAAATGAGTGTTAGTGCAACCTCTGACTCGTTTAGTATCACCTGACACAAACTAAGTTTTAGTACTCACTCACACTCAATTAGTGTGAGTGTCGTTTCTGAATACGGGCCCAATTCTCAGATCACCAGCCAAAAATGCAAACAGTACTTATCTAGCTAGCTAGCCGCAAATACAACCAAGGGTAAGCAAGAAAAGAGTAAAAAAGCCCCAGTTCCTTTTAATCAAAACGGTCCGAATAAACAAGTCGTTTACCATGTGAGTGAATTAAACACGGTACCTCCCCCAAAAAGCTGAGCTAAGTACTCGTACAAGCAGTTAAACTTTTAATCAGCTGATCAAGGCACAGCAACCGGAGGAAATTACAAAGATAGGGTATTTACAATGCGTTTCATCAGAAGAGCCCTTTTGGTGATAATAAAATGCGAGAAAGACAAAAACCCCGGTTCGCATTAATATTCAGTTTGGTAATGCATTTATGCAGTCCGGCTAGAGAACGAAGGGGACTAAAAACCCCGGTGAACATCAATATTTATTGGCTAGAAGACTGTATGAAAGGCAAGCCAGCGAGTATGAACCAAGCCGGGCTATAGTTAGATATCCAGGTAATTCGATTATATTCTTTAAAATGCGAGAAAGACAAAAACCCCGGTTCGCATTAATATTCAGTTTGGTAATGCATTTATGCAGTCCGGCTAGAGAACGAAGGGGACTAAAAACCCCGATGAACATCAATATTTATTGGCTAGAAGACTGTATGAAAGGCAAGCCAGCGTGTATGAACCAAGCCGGGCTATAGTTAGATATCCAGGTAATTCGATTATATTCTTGGTGTTGAGAACTTGCAAGCGTTCGTTTACTAAATCAGCTCCAGAGGGGGAAAAAAAAAAAAAAAAGTCCACAGTCCCTGAAAACGGTTTTACTTTGTATATTGCACAATTCACTTAGTTAGACAATTATTTAGAATTTAATTTATTCTCTAAATTTAGCATTTAAATTTATTTTACCTTACCTTACTTTTCTTTGCTCCCGGGAGAGTGAAACCCCCCAAAAAACCCCGGTCGCCTTTGTTTGACCAGATTAGCGACTTAATTTGGCTGTTTGCTCACCGAGTTGTTACAGGGGGAAGATTCTTCCTGTCCCAAGTGCGACAAAGGTTATACCTCGGAAGCAAATCGTCTAATCTCTATTATTGTTTGAGTCGTAACACAAGAGTTATTTTCAAAAAACCCAGTTTACACAAGCGTAAATTCTCAGCTTCAATCCCACACGTCTTCCTCTCTAAACTCAAGCAGAATGATCACCAACGAACACCGCTAGAGCAAAGCCAGCCAATCAGCATCAAGTGCTTGCATCTTATAATGAGGTTGCCAGTTAAGCCCGAAAGGTCACCAAATAGGTGCAAAACAGCGCGATCAAAATCCCTCACCCAAATATAGGCTTTTGAGACAGGTTTTTAAGAAGTTTCTGAGGCATTACAGACCCAAACAAAATTTTGTTGTCGATGTGTCACATCACAGAACAAGGATAAATACCCTGTTCAACCATTCTATGTCACCTTTAAATCAATATAATGTAAGCATAAAGTTGTCAAGTCGTCTCTGGTGCTGTGTGAGTATAAGTTTAAGTATAATGTATTAAATGGCACAAATCTACACAGTTAATCCAGCACATTTACCAATTTAGCTAGATCTACCCTCCCTAGTTTTCAGGCAGATGGTGGATGAGCAGGTGTCCACAAACTTACGGCACATAGTATACAGTCTATGGATACGAAAGGTTGTTACTTTCAGAAATCTTTTGAAATTGCCAATATTCACATTTTCTCACCTGTAAGAGTTTGAAAGCAATGCAATTTAAAGGTATCAGTCTCAAGCACTTCAATTCCAGAACTCCCAACCTCTGGTGACAGCTGCGAGCCAATAGCAAAAAGTCTGGAGAGATTGAAGAAAATGAAAAACACTCACTTGCAATGAGGACACACAAGTTCACTCATACTGCACAGAGACAGTTTTCACCTACAAAAACAAACAGCACTGCAACCAAAGTAACAGTGTATGACATGCATGTAGATATTTGCATAATTTTAACCTAACGTAAACATTAGAATTCAAGCTGCAGATTGCAGTTAAGTTGTTTTTTTTTGGGATATTGGTATTATGGCGTCAATAGCTCGGGAACCCAACGTAAAAACATTAAACGAATCACAAATTTTGAATGCAGATACAAAAGACAACCAACTTCAAACTTTAAATTCACCAACAATGTTACACAATTTGTACATTTTATCGAAAAGTTAACATCATCAACTTCTCATGCTTTGGAGACTCATGAGACCATCTACAATGAAGTTCACCCCCATTAAAGCATTTGTTACAAATACATAATCAGCAAAATTCAACAGAATTCCACACTTGAGTTCTGAAAACCGTGGTATGACCAGTATAGGGCCCTCTCATGATCACAACAGATTTTATTAGAAATAAATCCCCCCCAAAAAATAAACAGAATTAGACATTTGATTTCTTAAACTTGTATCTTTTGTATGACCATTTGATGGCCCCATATTAAGTAGGCTACACTTTGTTTTAGGGCCTTAATTGCCACAGAGCCAAAGTTACTGAATTTCATTGTCAGTATTTTGCCTTCTATTAAGTGGAATTTGTTTTTAGACTGGGATCAAATCATATGGGAAGCTTTTTTTCAACAAATAAATCAACAAAATCAGACTGAACTATACATTTCACTTCTGGAAGCTGTACTATGAGCAGTAAGTGGCTTGCTAATTAGTGGAATTTGTTTATGGGCTGTGATCACAACAGTTGGAAAGCTACTGAATTTTGTGACAAAAAAAAAATACTTCCCAAAATTTAGTCAAACTGTCAGTGAACTTAGTAATGAATTCTTTATTTAGTTTTAAATTGCTTATCCTTGATTGCCCTGGGCTGTGGCCTGGCTTTGTGTAAATATAATCATTGCAATCTAACCTGTGCATAATGAAATGTGCCTTCTGTAACTGTATGAGATGTGTATATTCCCTCTCAAACCTTGGGAAGTCCCCCCCCCCCAATTTTGGATTACTCTCTCTCACTCACACACACACACACACACACACACACACACACACGAGTCTCTTTCAGAAGGGAAATTAAAATTTCACTAACATTGGGGGCTCATCCGGGGAGAAGAGAAGAGATTAAAATAGCCTTGAGTGAAAATGATAAGCTGACCAGCTAAGGATTTGTTTACCTTCTGAAATAGATTTGAGGGAATTCAATTTGGAGTATTATCACAAGACTAAATTGAAAAGGTGATACCACCATATAATTGAAAAAGTCCACCAGAAAATGATCACATTTTTTCCTTTTCTCATTTCTAAATTTATTTTTGATTAAAAGTGAATCAAATAGAAGGTACTGACTGAGCTGACCTTTATGTGCTGGGAGCCCAATGGAAAAACCATTAGTTGAATATTAAATATGTACCAATTTTTGTGAATAAAAATACTTGCATATTGTAACATTGTCTGAAGCAACTCCACCCGGTTCTGCTGATGACATGGGGAATTGTCACCCTAATTGGGGCTAATAAGCCCGAACTGTGCATCTCCTCCATGCTCTTAGCGGAACATTTTTTCAGTCCAATCTAATAATGCCCCATGTTCTGGACTCAAGGCCAACCCTCTATCAAACTCTGAGATTGAATCTGTGTTGATTGTGGCCCTCTGCACACCAAATATGTTGACCCAATCAGTTTGGCTGACGCCTTTGCAGACAGAGAAGCAAGGGAAGCAGCCAAACACACTCTTGTGGGGCTATTACACCAATCTGAGGACTCAATTTCATGTGACCTGCAGCAAAGCACAGCATGATGCTGCTCCCCCCCACAAGAAAAATGTCAATGGAAATCGCATGGAACACACACTGATGACGGGTGGGTAAGACCTAATGGTAAGCCTATACTGCCGAAATCCCTCTTCCATATTGCTGCAGATTTGGTGCATGGGCAGTGCCATGTACCAGTGTGACAATATCACCACAGCGCAGATTGGGGTTGTTACCTTATGAAGTAGTAAATGGGAAACCTTTTGAATTACCACAGTTATTGCAGAGAACACAAATAGAAGAAGCAACTCTGGCAGAATATATGAATAGAATGTTAACTAACAAGAGTGAGACTTGAAATGTGCTCCCACCTAGATCGCTAACTGAGCTGTCGCCAGGACAGATTAAGCCTGGAGCCATTGGATCCTGGTGAGGAGCATCAACAAAAAGCAGAAATGGAGTGAACAGACATGGAAGTGGCCATATTAAGCGCTAATGACCAAACCGACTGCAGTGATGATAAAGGAGAGGGAAACATGGATACATCAGTCACACTGCAAGGTGGTATCTCCTCCCGCTGATGTGTAGGTGCATCTAAATAAGTCAGGATAGACTTGGAGGGAGTCCAGCTTCAAAGGGGGGCGTGGCATATGGAGCTCACCCATCTTAAGACTGGTGAAGAACTTATTCACGCTCCAAGTCAGTAGAAACTCCAGCCTGGTTCATAAAATAGCTCACTTCTCCCTGTGTCTGTTGTTCCTAGGAATATGCATTTTAAGTACAGGCCACATGCCAACCTCGCCCAGGGCAAGAAGGTATGTGGGGACGGATACACAATTAAGAACGCTATATGGAAATGTCTTCTGGTCGTAAAGGATTAGCCTCAATGGACCCCAGTGTACCCCCGCTTGACCTAAAAATGAACTTTGGGTTAAAATACTGCACCGACAAAGATGGATATCTGAAGTTGGGAAATGTGAGTTCTAATGCCCCACTCATGGTAGTCCATTATAGTTCAGGGCAGAACTTTTGGCGATGTGTCAAAGGTAATGGCACAGAATTTGTGGGAGTAACCCAGGGGTGTCAGGGGAAACTACTGATTTTCAGTGGCTATCCACAAATAATGGAAACATCCTTTTTCACTGGGAGAGAAGACAGTCCTAGTGACAATATGTAACCCATGGGCACCACACTCGAATGGGATGAGAGCTGTGGATGGTTGGTATTGGTTGTGTGGACATCAAATATATGTCGCATTACCGCCAAATTGGGGAGGGGCATGTGCATATGTAACACAACGGAGACGAGATGCAGCAGCACCACATGAGCCGATTTGGGGAACAATGTTCCAGCGGGGGCAAAACTGTGGTCAGTAGGGGGTAAGATTGCTTCCTCCCTGTTCCCACAGCTGGGAGTTGGACAGGTAATGTTGCGAATGGACACTGAACTATTGCCTATGTGCACTTATAAATGAAACCCATAATATCACTAGGAGCATACAGCAAGAATTAACAGCCATATGACTGATGATATTGCAAAATGGAATGGTACTTGATTTATTGACGGCAGCACAGGGTGGAGTTTGTCAACATTGATTGAAATTCTCAGTAGCCATCTTGAAGAAGGGAGCCTTCTGATGAAAACATTCACGTTGAATATCTAAAAGATTCAGTAGATTTCAATAGATTAAAGACAATAATCGACTGTCGGACACGGAGTTATATTGAAATCATCCCACTATCGGACACAGAGTTATTTTGAACACTTTTAGGCCTGGACTACAGGAATACGATACATTTCTAAATGCACATTTTTCAGTCCGATTGGGCCTCTCAACCACTCGAACACGGCGATTCACCCACATAAACGGATATATTTTTAAAAGGATAAAAAAGTGGAGAAATAAAAATATATCCGATTCAGTGGATACGTGAAGTGAGGTTAAACGGATCTGGTGTTGACGCGATGACGTCAAGCACCTAGCGACAAGCCGTTCACACTTGCGCAAAACGTTCTTCTTTTTAATTTTTTTAATCGCCACCTATTGGCCGGGGAATGGCATTGCATGCTTCAGAGCGATCGTTTTCAGTTTTGCCTCTTCGTGTGGACAGAGAGATTTCTGTGGTGTGGATAGAGTTTTTTTTTTTTAATCCGCTTAAAAAAATATCAAGATACGTGTAGTCCAGGCCTTAGACACTGCGTTTTTATTAAGCCTCAGCCAGCGGCAGCGTTACACCTGGGCTAATATCCCTCCCTTTATTAATAATTAGTCCTGGCTAATTCTAGGTGGTTTTCCTTTATTAATGTTTTCCATTTCAAGAAAAATCAAGTGGCAATTGAAGACACGGCTTCTCTCCCCCATGCGATCTGTACTGGGCTTCAGTACAGAAAAATAATTTAATTGTAATTAGGTCTTTGGACCGGCACTCGCCGATGTTACAGAACTCGTCAGCGAATGAAGGTAATTCTGGTCACTAGTTTGTGGTTTCGTCCGTTTACATTTTTCAATCAGACAGCTGTCTATTTTTTTCAGCGAGTTGCGTGACCTTGCTGCAAAAACAGGTGTACGTACTTGTCGACGAAATTACCTAAATTTGCTGAAGAGTTCTGAAATGCCGTCGCAAAGTGCCGGTGCATAGATCTAATTATAATTTAATTATTTTTCTGTAGTGAATGCAGCCCATTATTTTGTCGCTTTTAGATTGTATGGGGGAGAGAAGCAGTGTCTTCAATTGCGACTTGATTATTCTTGAAATGGAAAACATTAATAAAGGAAAACCATCTAGAATTAGCCAGGACCAATTGTGAAAAAAAGGTAGGGATATGAGCCCAGGTCTAACGCCACCGCTCGCCTCAGCCATCATGCTCATGTCCATGGTCGTCACTGGCAGCCGTTCTCTATTCTGTTCAACTTCACAGTGTAGAGATCTCAGATATTAGCCCCACCTGCTGTTTACCAGGGCCAATAACAGTGAGGACATTAGTGAGAAAATCCTTCGGACAAGTACGAGTGACAAAATCGGCGCCACGTCACCGGTAGAAATCTGCCAAAAGTGATTTGTACTTGTAGGAAATGGTACTCGTCGTATACTTGTAATCGGTACGTTTTCTATTTGTAAAACTGAATACATTTGCTTGTTAATGGTGTTTTGTATTTGCAAACCACACTGTATTTGTTTGCAAATCGTTTTTATATTTGCAAACCACACCGTGTTCGCACGTGAATCATTTTTATATTTGCAAATCACATTGTATTTGTTTGTAGATCGTTGTGCATATGTAAAACATGTTCAGTTTGTTTATTAGGTTTTGGCAGTAATTTAACTTCAGACAGGAATGTCATGAAGAAGCGTGAAACGAACCGCGTGTAGCCTACTGTACCCTTATCAGGACAGAATACTCCACCCACCAGCTCATGCCCGAGCCAATAGACTACGCAGCTGTTAGGTGGGTTGAATGGATCTCGTAGTAATGTGAAAACAGCATGCTACTGGCACAGGAAACAAGGAAGGCGAGGCTAAAAGGCCCGGGCCGAAGCTGCGCGACTCACGCATGCAAAAGCCGTACTGCTACCTCGCCGAAAATATAGATTCGGAGTCTTTCTAAATTTTTACGCACTACGCATGCAGAAAAAGACAAAACAGAGCTGAAAACGACAGTCAGAAATAATTATATCGCCATGAATACATAAATTTCGCTAAAATGCCGAGGATGCGTGTCTGCTGCAAGCATGAGGCAGACAAAGAAAAAATGTAACAGCACTTCTGGCATGTTTATCATATTAAAAGCCCTTTTTTATATGGACATAATCCCTTCCGCTCAGTTCAGCAGTGCTTCGTGAAATATTGAAATATATAGTCAGAAATTCGCGACTTTCATCTGTGGGAAAATATTAATCTATGTAACCTTAATAATCAAGTTTATTCATATGCATGAGCATTGCAATGTATGCTCAAATGTATTATTAAAAAAAGCATTACCATATTTAGCCATTGCTGAATTGTTGTATTCATTACATATCTGGATATATTACTAATCAAGCATTATATATCCAAATGTATTAATAATCAAGCTTAAACTGATATTAACTGAAATACTGTGTTAATCTAAAAGCAATATGAATCTGAGGGAATGGTACTGTTTTTCCAGGGATGTTCTGTATCTCATATTAAAAGAATGCAGGAGCCTGCAATCAGTGTAAGGGGCCGTACCATAAATCTAGACCATACAACCGATTCATGTCTAGCTGCTGCCGTGGCTTATTAATTTATTGGCCCATTCAAAAATAGAAATGGGGGATTAGCAAGTATGAATGAATTTTATTTTCGTGTCCGGCTGCTTTTCACAGCCCATCCCTTATGGGATTATTCAGACACATTATTATCCCCCGCCAACACGAAGTGGGAGGGGGATATAGGTTTGACCTCCGTCCGTCCGTCCGTGTGTGCGTCCGTCCGTCCGAGATAAAGGGGACAGCTTTACTCAGAAACTACTACAGATACAGTAACCAAATTTGGTGTGTAGCTTCAGACCATAAAGGCCTTGATTGAGTTCAAAAATGAGAAGTGCACGATTGGCGGGGGATGTTGTAGACTATGTCGACTTGTTTAAATTCATCTCTCCATGTGCCAACACACCAACACAAAACAAACTGAAAAAACAACATCAATACATACATAATTATACTGTATACACACACATACATATACACACAAGCACGACACACTGTATACACAGACTTCATCTCAGAACACCAGAGAACAATTCCATGGCCCAAACCCTTCAGAGATACAAGAAAGAGAGAGAGAGAGAGGAGATGTCCTCCACCAGGCAAAATACAGAGATAATGTACTAGATTAAGGATGATTACAGCTGGTATGATCCATCTACTTTGCCAGTACTATGCATAAGTTGCATGTTTCCTTTTGTTCCAGGCCTTATGAATATAATTTGCTATTGCAAATGTATGATTTTCAAATAAATATTTAACTAGATCGCTTTCTGGTGCCAGTCCTACATGTACTGGTACTTTATCGAACAATGTCTTCCTTAGATGATGATGATGATAAAAAGGGCGATGTAATAGAAAATGAGTTTCGTCCTTCACCTCACCCAGGTCACAAAAACGACAGAGTCTTTGATCAACTTCTGTTCCCGTGTACCGTCCTGTTTCAACGTGAAGTGGTAATATCCCACATCGGAACTGAGCACACAGAGAACGCTGGCTCTTAGATAGATCATACACTACATACCTTTCAGATTCATACACAGATTTAAACTGGCAATAAGTACGTAATTTTGGTTTGACATTAATTTCTTCCACCCATTTGGATTGATATTTTATCATGGCAAGTTCTTTGAAAATCCCCACATCCACCCTTTGTCTGTGGATGTAGAGATGCTCAAGCCCATGTTCCTGGAGAACATCAAACAGTTCTGATGCCCACTGGCCTCCTATTGAGAGATCCCACATGAAAACTCTCTTCGCCATTCTTCCATAAGGCAGACTAAGCATTCTATTCCACAGGTTTACCATACTAACCTTCCAGCTAACCACACAAGGTATCCATCCCATACCACGATTAACAGCAGCTAAAGTAGCAAATTTGTGGACTCCAAGAAAATATCGAATTGCCCTGTTTTGCACCTGTATATTTTTATTAAAGGACCTGCCTCCCCAGACACCAGCAGAATACTTTAGGATTGGACAAATGCATGATTGATATAACTGGGTATATGTGGCAAAACTCATACTTCTTAAGATCTTAGTTTTCCCGATAATACCCCCTAAAGCTCTACTTGCTGAGTCTGCTAGTACTGAGGTTCCATGTAGAAATGACATATGTTCATCAAAGAAAACTCCAAGGTATTTATACTTGTTTGTAAACTGAAGTTTGTTGCTTCCAAATAAAAATTGGTACTCACTCCTTTTCCTACTAGGTTTTCTGAATTCCATAACTTCTGTCTTTTTTAAAATAATAGAAAGGCGCCATCTTTTACACCACGTATCAGCACAGGTTAACATATTTTGTAGATCATTTTCATTTTTTGCCATCAAAATTATATCATCCGCATAAAGCAGGATACTAACCTTTACTCCCCCACAGGTTATCCCTACATCCAACTGTTTTATTTCCTTAACTAAATCATTTATATAAATGGCGAAAAGAGTGGGAGAGATCGAATCTACTCAGCTCTCTGCTCAATTCATTGTCGCTTTGTTGAACCTCTAAGACCCTCCTCCCTAGGTGTATCTCAGCATAAAATGCTCATCAAATACTGAATCATTTTTTGCAAAAAGACCAGCGAATCCTTGCTCCCACTCCGCAAGCACCTTCTCTTTGTCTGAGGAAAGTTCTTCTCCTTGCCAGACCTCCATAGGGATCTTCTTATGGCATTCGGGCCCCAGTTTATTAATCTCACTCCAAAAGCATTGAGGATTATTGGATTGATTATGTTCTAAATTTAACGATAGGCCTTTCTGGTACCTCCTCTTATATAGTCTAAGTTTCTTATCAAACATATTTTGTTTATTTTTGAATACAATTTTACTATGACTTTTTTGAGTGGTGCTTTCGTACGTAAATATAATTTTTCCGCTTTACGCATCTCTGCCCATGAATTCTCGTATTGTTATTAAAGGTCCCGACTCTTATATGAGGACACATCATAAGGGTCAGAAATGGGTTATGTTCCTTGGTGAAATATCTCATGATGTCCGGAGTGATCGCCGCTCGGCTCATGAGTTTCGAAGTCCCCGGTTGGGTAGAGTTTATGCATATTTTTAGACTGAGGGAGTTTTGCAGCTGGAGATCATAAAGAATCAGAAGATTGACAACAAAGGAACAACGAGCAATAAAGATGGGGCCTTGGAAGAGTTCTGGGCTGCTCTCTCTCAGTCCTCTCTACGACCAGTGCTTCTGTTTATCTAACCATTCTTCTTTCCAATTCTTTGTTAAAGATAATCAGTTGTATATGCTTTCTGTATTATTTGATGGTTTGAATCCCATTTTTCATTTGTCTGTGTCTGTGCACATGAATTTACCTTACTGTACTGTTTTTACCTTCTGTATCATCTGATGGTTTGATTCATATTGCCTTTGATGATTGTTGCTTTTATTTGATTACATGCATATGATTTCTCTTGATTATGTATTGACTTACTTTCTGATTAAATGATGAAAACATAATTGCAAATATAAACGGTGTTTTGGGTCCTTCATTTAAGGTCAATTCCAACCAGTATGAATTCTTCATCACATCGTAGGCTGCTGTCATTAAAAGGGATATATGGAGAAGTATTTAGTCATTCTTAACTTATTTAAAAAAAAAAAAAAAGTTTAATACGACTTTGCTCGTTTTATTTTGGATTTAGATGTCTAGATTTTGCGGGAATATGCCATTAATTGCGGTGCCAAGCCAATGAACATGGCTTATTATATTGATGATTAACGAGTATCAGAGCAGTACTTTTCCATATCTCTCACTCTGGCCATGACACCCACGCGATTGCTGAACCTAAATACGACTCCCTACTTGTATCAGCAAGTTCAGGTGACTGTTTCCACTTGTAGAGAGAGAAAATAAACTAAGCTGGATACAGCATGGACCTATAAAACTTCATTTGGATATAATGTCCAGACGAAAGTACAGCACATCAGCCAGTTTCTGAATTGTTCCTTTCACGGTCAAGCCCGACTAATGTAAATTAGATCGCTTTTGAAAGCACATTCCACATCCCGACACCCACCCCCTACCCCGAAAGAGCAAGACCAATTCAGACGTTTGCTGTGTATTGGAATATGATCGTGTAATTAAAATGTTTGTATGATACGCTCAAGCATGCTTCCCCCACTGTCAATGAAAAATATAAATCACGTGTAGTGGGCTATAACGATTTGAGACGAAAGAATAGTATTTTATTGTGTTTTCTTGGGCAAAGTCGCGCAGAGACAGAGTTGGAAGGAGGAGCCGTCGGCAGACCTGCCGCTGCAGATATGCAGGCAGTGTGACCGGGTTGCAGTGCTCCGCTTGCAGAATATGCATCGCAACTGCAGTAGGGATGCATCGATTACCGGTGTAACGGTAAACACCCCGATGAAAATGTTGACAATAACAATTACATTCTTAATTGCAAATAAAATAATTATCACGGTGGATTACAGAGGTGTGGAAACCGCGTGTTTAATCCTTCGCAGCTTCATCCGAGTCGCTCTCCTGAAGTAGCTCCACAGGCGCACTGTGTAGCCAACAACTTGGGTTTTATCTTTCTTTAAATTGGAAATGGAATTATGGCGGAAAAGAGGGGATGACGGCGCTCAGGACATCTATCAGCCACCTAAGAGGACTAGGTCTGAAGTATGGGCAGATAACTAAAGAATGCCTCATCCGATTGATGCCATTTCCTGGTGGTGTATTGGGGGTGGCTGCAGGAAGGTTCCTTTCGAAAACCAGTGTCGTGCGATATACAGTATGGCTGCCACAGCAGCCATCTTGATTTTTGTTTCCGCCCAACAACTAAAGAACACCTCGTCGGATTGATGCCATTTCATGGTGGCATATTGGGGTGGCTAGAGGAAGGTTCCTTTCGAAAACCAGCGTTGTGCGATATTCAATATGGCTGCCACAGCAGTCATCTTAAGTTGTTGGGCGGAAACAAAAATCAAGAACACCTCGTTGGATTGATGCCGTTTCCTGGTGATGTATTGGGAAGGAAGATTCCTTTCGAAAATCAGCGATGTGCGATATCCAATATGGACCCATACAATATTTATTATGGCCACCACAGCAGAAACTGAAGAACGCCTGATCCAACTGATACCTGTTCCTGGTGATGTTTTGGGACTGACCACAGAAGGTTTTACTGGCAAGTTCTGTTTTTCCATTTCTCTCAGATTTGGCACTTACAAGGCCTTGTGCATCAATTACTGCAACCACTAGCTTGTATATTGACTCTCTCCTTATAATTGCGACTTTGATGAGCATATACATGTGAATGTTTGCTCCCGTACACTCTGGAATCATTGCTGCAGCCTATGATGCATATTTATGTCCCCGCCCTCCAAAGAGGAAAGGTGGCATTATGTCTACACCATGTCCGTTCGTCGTCCGTCCGTCCATCATCCGTTAACTTTTCATTTCCGTGGGATAACTATAGAATCCCTCGTCAGATTGATGCCATTTCTTAATGGCATATTGGGAGTGGCTAGAGGAGGGTTCCTTTAGAAAACCAGCGTCGTGCAATATCTCATATGGCCACCACAGCAGCCATCTTGATATGCCCTTGGTCAACATACATGCGGGGGCATATGCCACACTCTGCGTTGCTCTTGTTCTTTATGTCTTAGCTTGAATGTTTGGATTTGTATAATTTAAACCTGCACTACTGGAAATGTTCCTGACAAATAAGCTGTTAACATGCTGAACCCTTGTTCCTTTGATGCCAAGAGTTGCACTTTGGATAAGGTTTTGCCTATATTTTTGAAATATAATAAACACTGTTACATTTTTAAAAAGTATTTCAGTTTTTGCAGGTCTATCAGTGCTTTCTGAACATATTGAAAACATTTTTAAAAATACAGCAATAATACCGAAAACCGTGATAATTTTGGTCACAATAACCGTGAGGTCAGATTTTCATACCGTTACATCCCTAAACTGCAGGCAGTGTGGTCAGGCCCAAGTCAGAAAGGACAGAGGAAAGCACACGGTCAGATAGGACATTTAACAGCAGATGGTTGTAAGTAAAAGCATGATCAAAATAATACAACAACGGTGCAACAAAACCTACAAGAAATCGATTGGTATTAGAGACCCTCACAACTGGACATCAGATAAAAAAGTGACTAGGGGTAAAGTTATTTGACTAATTGACATTGCTACTTGGCTAATCATTTGACTAATAGGTTTCAGAAGCCAGCTCTAACCCCTTGTAACTGTATAAGATGAGATGTGTATATCCCCTCTGAAACCTTGGGAACCCCCCCCAGGCCAGACTGTTTAAACTATGAGTTCTAGCCCTGTGTACAGCCTGTTCCCTGAGTTCAGCTAGACCGAGATAAGGAGGACAATGAAGATTGCTGTGTGGGGGACTCTTCTCCCCAGCTGGGGAGATAGCTGGGGCATTCTGCACGTGGGATACGCGCACTCCGCTGTGGAAATGCAGAGGGAAAATATACGGTTATAATAAATCAGTCCCAAGGGGGAGGGATTATGACATTCTGCTCATACAAATATCCAAAGCAAAAGAGATTCCTTTGTCTTTGTTCTGCTGGTGTAACTTAGATCCTATGTGCACGTAGTAAAGACGACTATTATTGTTACTCTTGTCTTAGAGCATTTTCTTTCAGGAGGGAATTAACATTTCACTAACACGAAATAAACTAAATCTCTTACAGTAATCACACACAAAATATGTGTAGTTCCCTCTTGTGCGTGAAGTTGGACCCCCACCCCATGCAAAATTTCGGAAAAATAGTCGGTTTCGTTACTGCTTCGTTTGTGCTGCAACCGTTTTTGAGTTATTAAACATTATTTTATAGGTCATTCAGAGTTCATCCAGCCCCCCATTTACTCCAAATGGACCCGAAATGGTGCCGTTCGTTAGTGCTTCGTTTGTGCTGGTTTGTGCCGTAAAAACTTTGGTTTGAGCCGCAATAGTTTTATAGATATTACATAATTTAATTTTCGGCGATGACGTCACCCAGCCCCCCCATTTGCTCCAAATGGACCCGAAATGGTGCCGTTTGTTAGTGCTTCGTTTGTGCCGCTATAGTTTTATAGATTTTACATAATTTAATTATCTGCGATGACGTCACCCAGCCCCCCATTCGCTCCAAATGAACCCGAAATGGTGCCGTTCGTTAGTGCTTCGTTTGTGCTTGTTTCTGCTGTAAAAACTTTCATTTGTTTTCGTTCGTTTAATAGATATTACACAATGATTTCTGTAGCATCCCCAGCTGAATGATGGTCATACCTCTAACTGATGGTTCATGTTGATTTATTTTGTGGACCGTAAGAGCTATGAAAGAATACGTAACAAGATACATTTACCCTTCCTTAAAATAATAAACTTGTGACAGCCTTACAGGATTCACCCAATGAATATAAGTATTTTCACTGCTACAATTACAGCAATAATCATGAAAAAAATATGAAATGTTATTTACTATGAAATCAGCATTTTAAAACATTCCCTAATTTAGACCGACACGACAAGTCAGCTAATGCAGATAGGAACTTCCGCTAGCCAAAACACATTCTCATAAAATGATGTAATAAACTATCAAAAGCATTAAAATTGAAGACATACAATGTCACATTAAACATAATTAAACTATACATTGTGCCTGTATCAGCAAGGTGCTAATGAAACATTTTTTGACTTTGCAGACATACTTTTCATTGCCGATATGATCCGGATGTTTTTGTTTCCCATGAGGCCCCTTTTCAAATTAAAAGCCTCGAATTTAGCCTCATCTATGTGTATGCTGGCCTTAACAAATCCTCAGAAAAATTAATACGTATGCATAACAACACATTTATAGAATCATACGTTCATACTACAGGTCATTTACAATGACGTCAAACTCCTGCTTCTCGGGCTAAAACATTTTATTTGTGCTATTATGGTTCAATGATAGTTTAATTATCATGCAACTCCACTAACCCCCTGCCATGTCTTTTTTCAACAGCCCTGTCAACCAAAAACATGTACAAATACAAATAAAAAAAATCATATTCCACAGCCAGCGTTTTGTTCTTTCTTTGAAAGAAGGTTCATCCCCTGCGCCTTTTTAGCCACTAGGGTGCACTGATATAGGGTAGTGGGGGATAAAGAAAAAAAGAGCCTCCACAAGCACTTTGAGACCACGGATTACATGACTCTTCTGCAAAATAAAACTTCTGGCAAATGTAAGTAAAATGTGTAAAAATAAAAGATATTACAATACAGAATGAAAGACATTGCCTTCTGCATAAACAATAGTCTGTGAACAATGTCTACAATGCAAAATGACTGAAATCTTCATCTCTGTTAGCCAGCTAGCTAGCTAACATTTTCACATTAGGCAAGTGTAATTTAGCAACTGCACAAAATACCAAGAAGAGGAAACTTATTTTTAAATAACAAAATACTTAAAGTTCAAGGTTTTTATTTAACATTTGTGCATAAACCAACAACATTCTGGCAAAAATCATTCATGCAATGAATCCTAATCATATTCATTTGTCTTTAAACTAGATGCCTAGACAACCAGCAGTAGACAGAGATTTGATTTTTGCAGGTCTACCACTGTGAGGTGCACTGTACTTCAGTCTCTGCAATGAGAAAATGGGATCTTTGGCACCTAATGCCATATCATTTCTCTCTTGTTTGGCTTTGCGCAGGGTGGCCAAATTTGGTAGATGGCTAGGCTCAGGATCTCCAAAGTCCATCAGCTTCTCTGCCCGTGAAGCCCAAACCAAAGTTTTTACGGCACAAACGAAGCACTAACGAGTGGCACCATTTCGGGTCCATTTGGAGCAAATGGGGGGCTGGGTGACGTCATCGCCGAAAATTAAATTATGTAATATCTATAAAACAATAGCGGCACAAACAAAAGTTTTTACGGCACAAACCAGCACAAACGAAGCACTAACAAACGGCACCATTTCGGGTCCATTTGGAGTAAATGGGGGGCTGGATGAACTCTGGATGACCTATAAAATAATGTTTAATAACTCAAAAACGGTTGCAGCACAAAAGATCATTTTTACAGCACAAACGAAACAGACTATTTTTCCGAAATTTTGCGTGGGGTGGGGGGCCAACCTCATGCACGTAGTTCCCTCCCGTGGATTAACGCGTATATTCCTCCATTGACAAATTCAGCACTCCCTTCTATCCACCCAAGTACTGGTGTCGATAGCCAGTCAGAATTATACACTCAGATTCATCTGCGTAACTCTACAGTTATAGCTCACGCCCTCGTGAAGCTTCCCCGGAAACGATGCATTGATAGACTCATTTCTTTTCCAATTCCCGAGTGTTTAAACTTTCCTCAATAACTGAAATACATTGATCAGACAGTAAGAATAGGATACTAAGCTAAGCGTAAAAGTAAGGTCGGTTGTGTTCTTCGAATGTTGGCCACGGTTGCGCAGCTGAAAATGAGGCGATATCAAAGAAACAAAGACACTCGAAACCGGCCTGAAGTGTTCAGTTTCATTTACGAGACACATGTTGTATGGACGCGGTCAATGGGAATTATTCCGAATGAAACAGTACTGGAGGGTTCCTTCTACCCGATACATCGGTCTGTGGAGGAGGGCATTAATGAAGAAAACAGGTTAGGCCTATACTTCTACTCTGTTTGCATTTTGCCCAATATGGCTTTTTGCTGTAGAATTTATACTGCGTTTAAAGACATCGAATGCCGAGGTTTTCGTTTCTCCAAATGCATGCAGCACACGCACGTTGGTAGATCCCTCGGTACATTCATTACACCATTCTGTTGAATATGGACGCAAATGTCGCTTGATTTTTTGTGAAAGTGACATTTCTGTTCTGTTAAAATAAGGTATATTTCAGAATTCAGATATTACTGAGTTAGTGAGTTTTTACCCTCATAAGGTGTAAGGTTATGAGCTCGGATGTGAGAGCGGTTAGCTTTTCATTGCAGCTTGAATGTTATAGCTGTTTAATCAGCACTTTATTTAATGCTTGGGGGACTTCGAAAAAAAAAAAACAAAGGACAATATTGTTAACTTTATTATGGAGAAAAGGCGTGTTTTGTGTTTGGGGAGGTTACTGGTGACCAATGATGTTCAACTGCACTGATATTGATAAATTCATGCTAAACTCAACCAGAAAATTGTTAGTTCATGCTGAATTTCATGCCCCAAAAGTTAATGTGTGTTAAATATATGATTAATGTATGATTTGACAGTGAACCATTTGATGGATCTCAGACTTTGGGGGGACACCTGGTTAGCTGTCTAATTTGGCTCATAGCAAGTGGGTAATGTAGAATGTAATGTTCAAGATGAATTGTACTTGTGGTCAAGAAGTTTATAGATTTATAAACTATAAATTTATTTATAAATCTATAAATTTATAGATTTAAGCCCCAGCAGTTTTTCATTTGTCAGTAGCGAGGGCTCACATGACAGTCATGAACAAGTCATAAACATTATGTCAATTTCACAAACGTTGTCATTAAGTGTCATTCGGTTTTTGAGATGACAAGTTGACATTGTTTGGGTTGTCTTGATTATGACAACTTCGTCATAAGAGTGACGTGACACTGTCAGAAATGTTACATGACACCTGTAACCGTTATGACCATGTCATGTCACTCTTATGACGGTACCTTCAAGTAAAGTGTAACCCTGGCATGCTATATGTCTGTTAAATCTGCAAGCTGCAGGACTGCGTTGCTCGCGATGTCGTGGAGATGCACATTTTAATTCCGTTTCAAATTAAATAGCCTAAAGAACTACTGGTTCGCATTACTAATGGCTGATATATAACAGCTCAATCTTAATATTCACCGATAAAACAAATAAAACATGTGTATATGCGGAGAGAATACAAAGTAGGCTGATGTACCGTTTAAGTGGTACGTGGTCGTTGCTGAGCTGGGTAAGCGAAACTTCGCTTATATATTTATTCCAGTTTTTTTAGATTATCTGCGACTTAAACAAAATTCTCCCAAGCTCCTGATTTTTGTCTTTAATTTCAAGTTCCAAGGCCATATCGAAGTGAGCAACTAAAGTGAACCTGTATAATATCATCATCACTAATCTTAACTGTAGCCCAGGCAGATCTTAAGCTACAATTACAATGCATATTTGCGTGCCTATAAAAGAAGGATGTAATGTAGGAATGAGAGCTGTTACCCATGTCAGTTTAATATGGTAAGATATTATGGTAATATGTCACTTGTATTAGCTTAAATGAATTATGTTCAACATTACTATCACCTTTACTTGACGTGCCTAAAATAGCATCTAAGCTGCATGAAAAAAAAAAAAGCGCACCCAAAGCTGAAAATTAAAGTTTACAGGCGCAAATGTTTGCTGACCAAAAGATTTTTCAAGAAAAGGCCTGAGATCTTTTTCGTGTGAAGCTACGCGCCCCCTGGTGGATGAAGTATGACCTTATCATAACTCCTTCAACTTTGTCTGATTCGCTCGACACTTTCTCTTAGGTTGGGGCCTGCGCTTGACCTGTCCAATGGTCGTGAGTGTACAGCTGCACCCGTCAGGATCTCACCACAACCCCAACGTGCGCATGGGGGCGAGGGCCCGTTCAACGCTGCTTGCAGCTTTAATTATCATTATTATTCTTGCGACAATTCAAAGCGCAATTTCGCCCCTTTCCCAATGGTGAAAACGCGTCTAACTTTCCACAAACGTACGGCCATATCCGAAATTTGATATTTTTTTGCGGTCACACAGGTTCAACCCCAAATGCCAAAATAGCGCCCCCTAAACACGTTTCAAAATTCCCATAGGAAAATTTGGCTACTTTGTCAAAGGCTGATGAAATTCAGCATATATATGTATTATACCCAGCCATACAAAAAACTTCACTGGAACCACGCCCTAAACCCAACAGGAAGTCGGCCATTTTGATTTGAATTTTTGAATTTTAAAACGAACTCCTCGGAATTTCGCCCGATCGTAGTCAAATTTGGTGAAGAGCATTGTGAGACCAACATGATCAAAAGTTGTGCTCTAGACATCTGTCGGTCAAAGGGCGTGGCTGCTAAGGCGTGACAAATTTAGGCTACTCAACAGAAAAATTTCACAATGCTCTCACGCCAAAATACTTGATTTTAGCAGCTTCAAACTTCCTGGACATGATGAATGCTCCGCCTTGAAAGTGCTGATATGTTAACTCTCCACTTTGCTTATAGCGCCCCCCTGTGGTAACAGGAAGTGACCACTCGTTACTTCCACTTGTACTGATGACACAAAGTTGAGCCCATCAACTTCATTCTACTTCTAAAACATGCAGAACAAGTTGATTAAGCTACGGTATGAACGCTGTGAAGCTACGACTAATTGCATCCGTGTGGCGACTCGCCGACTTAGGATCCCTCAACATGAAAATACGTTTGGGATTCACAATGCTCTCACGCCCACAAACTTGACTGAAGCAGCTTCCAACTTGCTGGACATGATGATTGCTCCGCCCTGAAAGTCCAGATGCATTAACTTTTCACTTTGCTAATAGCGCCCCCCTGTGGTAACAGGAAGTGACCTGATATTACTATCACTTACAGGGCTTAAAGCAAAAAAAAAATCCCAGGACTGAAAATTTCAGACGTGGGATAAGACATTCTGAAAGGGGCTCTAAGCTTGCAACGGTCTAGCCCTGGCCCCTGTCCTAGACAATGGCAATATAAGAGAAATATAAACAACATTGTGCACCCAGCACACACCAGTTAATTGGATGGTATGCTACTTCACAGTTCTCAAATGCCTTAATTGTGAATGTATACTATTCGTGCTTCATTTTAACATAAACACCTGCTGAAGTTGTAGTCTGTCTATTGCCAATCTGGTCTATTTCAAATGTTAAAATTACTGTAGGACTTTAAAGCAAAAGTGCGTAGCAGCAGCAGACCTGCCAACCTTGGCAATTTTTTTTGAGTACACATGCGCGGGCGCAAAGCACCCGCAGGGCCCACAGCGCAAATTTTGTGGTTTTCCCGCATGAAATGCACACAGACCGCGTATATTTTGGGGGGTCCCCAGTCCCCACACGCCTTTTTGGGTGGGAGCAAATTGTATGTTGACTTACACTAAATGGAGGCAAGCTGTTACAACCTTTTAGATAAAAATGCCAGTGCAGAGAAAAAGTAGTATTACCAGGCTGTAATGTTGCATTGGCAATATTGACAGATCTTTAATACACTAACTGCACCTGCTCAGACTTAGTTAACACTAGTCTAGCAAAACAGTCTAATCATGTTATTCTTTTTACACACTGCTGAGCAGTGTGTAAAAACTGTTAGTCATATGAACCAGTATGCACCTTGCATTAGGGGAGAGGAATGGTTGCAAGTGAGAACACGAGTCAATTACAAGAGACATTTAAAACCCATTGGTTGGCAGCTCAAAAAGAAAATGTTAGTACCTTTAGTGGATAACATTTGAGCTTTTACTTTATATTTTAGGGTTCCCATTATCAATACTGTGCATTAAAACTAAAACAACATCAATATTCAAAAGCCGTTTTATTCAGATTCTCTGATAAAAAAAGAGAATGAACAGCATTGTTTAGCAAAAAAAGCAAAAGTCACAACATCAAGAATTCAACAAGCCGTTTCAGATTCTGATTAGCAAATAATATTCATTTTCTTTTTTTTTTGCAACAAAAGCAAAAGCCTGAAGCTTGGCTACACCAGACATTCTTTTCAGTGTTGACCTGAAACCTGGTTCATTGTTGTGCTTGAAAAGCGTTTTTTTGCCGTTTGAACCGTACAACAGCTTTCTGTAGAAAACACAACAGAAACAGGCTCCTGGTTCCTTCAATTTTTGACACCAGGACCTGAATGGCTTTCCTGTGTCACCTATCTCATCCAACCAAGCCCACCTCCATTTGTTTTTGACAGTGCTGTCAATATTAATCGCGTCTGATCCTTCCTTCACAACTGACCGCTCCATGATTTTTCGCAGACTGAACCGGCACCACAGCAGTGACAACACACGTGGGTAATATTTTGAGTCAAACGATGCAACGTGGTGAATACACAAACCAATCATGATACTGTAGTTGCAGACGCGGTTGATCTAAAACATTACCCAGAATAGTAGATTTGCACATGTCACAATGCTTTTTTAATGCAAGATAACGTAAGAATACATTACAACAACTAATCAATGACCGATCGTGTGTGCAATCATAAAGTGCGTATCTGCACATTTATTGCAGAGCACGACCTTTCGTTCACAGTTGCACAGTCATTCCTTGATGACTTTATTAGAAGTTTGCTGTTTCATACAGTTTCATAACGGTACAGTTCACTAGTACATGGTCTACTAAAACGAAAACACACAGGCGTCATATGTGCACATCCATGGAATTTCCACTCAGATAAAAAAGCAGTTATCAGACAAGTTGAACATGATTTATTTTTCTCTAAATGCTGACGAGGCCACCAATACAAACATGGACCATGTGCTGAACGTTTTGGTGCGCTTCTATGATGAGGATTTGGCCACTGCTACCTTCCCAGTAAATATACGCTAACGTTATATATTTGGATCATACCTGATGTTCACATGGTGTAATCCACTTTCGATGTTTAAGAAAAAAATCCACTGCCATTATTCCTTGTGATTTCATCTTTTGGACACCGTCATCCATGCTGAGCGAATTTCATAACTTCACAGTTAAAATCCGTAGCACTATGAGTCATGAAGTCACATTGCTGATCTGCCATTTAAGTTACTCCAACACGACACAACAATCGCCAGCTAGTTGACGCTAAGCTAATGCTTGGTGTCAGGTTACATCAGAGCTCAGCAGCCAGCAGCAACCTACTGAGTGCACTCTGAGCTGCGCATCTTCATAGATGTTTAAATTTAAATTAAATACTAGCCATCAGCTGTTTTCTGTCAGGCGATGTTCCTTACCCCCTCCCACTCTCCACCCCACCTCATTAAAAACTATATAATCTCTTTGATCAGTGTCATGTTCGTGAATAGACCATCACTATTTATTATCCAAACAAATGGTGGAAAACTATTACAAACAAGTGCTGTTGCGACTCGCGAGACTCCAAACTTCAGAATACACTGCTGTCATTATAGCTTAGGCTAGCAGCCTGTGGTTAGCCAAGCAGCTGATATTATGAATAGCCACACAACAAGCACGCAAAACGCAACCTTGTAGCTTCTTCAGCTCCTTCAACATAACTGTACCCAGTCTACCCTTCGTTTGTAGAGTACAATTGAGACAACGGGTTTAACAACAAGACTCTGGTCTAATTTTAACCGTATGCGCATTAGCACCTCTTTGACCATTGGAAAACCAATTGCCAGCGTAGATCCAAAGATATCGAGGGAAATATGTTTTTGGCAGGTCAGATTTTGACTGCACCGTGGTCCTTCAACATTTAATATCTTATTACCCATAGGTAACTTCTTGATATACGTTATATAATTGCAAACGTGGGTCTGTGCTCTAAATTCAGACATACTTCATGACATGTAAGATTTGAGACAATTTTACAATCTTGATAAACGTGTGAGATGATCATGTGGGTACAGTTGGCACGCTAGCCTTTAAGGCTAATTTTCCCAATTCAAATCAATGCATATGTGGCTATCTGGTACAGTTGAGACAACAATTTGCTATTTGCGCTGCCTCCCATTGTTTTTGAATGGCGTCTCAACTGTACCCCAACCATTTTTCGCGAGGGTACGAGACAAAATATGCACTTTTTTGTTTGATTAACTGCACAAAATATAAACTACCCCACGACATAATTCCTTGATTGTATATTTTCTCACACTCTGAAGATATGTTATGTCTATAGTATTTTCAGTGTCTTTTAATAGTTTAATTTTTGTGGAAAGTGAAAAAAGTAAAAGTGTACCCAACTGTACTCAGTATTGTAGGTTATGCAGATGCTTCAAAGATTAATAAACACACACTAACTAAGAATACACACCAAGTACACTCCCATAATTGGGTCATATTAAAAATAAACACTGCCCATTTGGCCCTTGATGCAGCTTAGAAATGTGATATACTTTTGTGACGCACAGTTTCAACACAGAACAATGCTGAATGAAATATAAACACCTTAAAGGGTTAAATTATATTAGCTTTGGCATCCCTGTCTTGCAGGAAACAAATGGTTCCAATTAATACAACTCAAATACATCAAAACCCTAGCTGTGACCAAAAAGGTTTTTGAAGTATATTAAGTTACAGCCTTTTTACTTTGTATGGAACTTTCGAAAGTGGGAGTGATACAAAGCAAAAATACAGGAACTGCAAAAAGGAGGTTAAAAAAGAGTTTTTTTAAATTATTGATATCTGCAAAGAATTAGGTAATATGGAGTAACAATACTGCCACATGTCCAATAATCTACCTACAACTACTTGGGCTGGACAACAAGATAACTTTGAGGTCATTTTTCTCAGTTTGGTGCTCTGCGCAGTTACTGCCTTTTTGCTTTGTAGGGCAGCATAGGTGGCGCACTGAGATATGGCCAAATGAAAATCACCTAAAATTGCGTTCTTGCCATAAAAAGCGCCACCTATGCAAAAGCGCCCCAAGTTACCTACCGCTATTTATGCAAATTTGGCAAGAACTAGTCCCAATGTATCCAAATACACATAAATCAACAAGGTTTAATGAGGGCGCAGGGCCACGGGAGGGTCTCAAATGTAGTCCAAAACACAGAAAGTAAAGATTTGAAGCGGCGCCCTCAGTAACCATTGAAAATAATATATTGAAAGAAAGAACTCTACCCATACATTCATATACCATAAGATCAAGAAGGGTCACTGAGGGCACAAACAAAATGTTTGAAGGTCAATGTCCAGATTTTGACTATGTCAATATTTTGGCCCGTTTCACCCCTACCCCAGAAAGGGCTGTAATTTCCACCCCGAAGGGATCTTCTAATAAAAAAAATAATTTAAGTCAGTTTGGACAATATATCTACCCCCCCAAGAAACTTCAGGGGTCTGCTGGAACATAATGTATCACCCTCTTCAATGAGCTGGTTCAAAGTTACAGACTCTGGTTCTTAAAGCTATCGTACTTCTCTTAAATCGGATTTTTGTACGTTTTGAGCTCGTATAGTCCTTGATTTGACATTTTGTGTTTCCTACCTTTGCGGTCGCTACATTTGTTCGATAGTCAGTAAAACGCTGGGTTCCCATAAAGATCAATCTAATCTGTAGTTCTCCAAAAGCAAATTCTTCCGACAATAAAATAATTAACAATTGCCACTGTTGCCATGTTTCCTAACGTAGTGACTTTATCGTGTCTTAGCGTTTCGCTTGTCAGATGGAAGTACGAATGCCGAATATGAAACCAACTTTACCGCAATGTCAAGCAGCCTTTGTGACAGGCGACTTAGCTAGCTACAACGAACAAACGAACACGGTTTCGCACCACTTACGAGTGGAACATTGAAGCTAACATCAACTTCTCGTTGGAAGTCAACCTAGCCCTTCCAAATCGAACTGAAACTGGGTAGTTCGCTGCGTCCTTAAGATACTCGATAATCTCTTTTCCATCCGCCGTATATTTGCCGTTTACATCCACGCCATTGATGGACAGCACAGCATGCCCCACTGAAAGAAATAAGAATTCATCCAGTCAGCCATTTGCATTCAGCCATTCCTTAAGACAGCGAGCGTACAACCTATATTGGAGAAAATAGGGCTTTACCATATCAGTGAGGGCCGCAAATGTAGACCTGTAAATTTCCTAGCAATGATCACGGCTCGAGAGCAAGTCAGCACCTACCACGGATACCGTCTCGTTGGCCAAAGGAAACCACAACCTTCTCGTCGTGGATCTTTAACACCAAATCCAGAGGGAAGCTGAACGTTTTTTCAGCCTCTGCCCGGGGAACATAGTTGTCATATTGATAAATAAGACCCCCGGCTTTATTTACGACGTACACACTAAAAATAGCCATTCTCACAATTGACAGCTAGCCATCCGGTTGCACTGTTTTCCTCTTCTTCTTCGGAGTCTTCTTCTTCTTATTTTTGTTTATTGTCAATTGGCACTTCACAGGGTGCATACCGCCACCGACTGTACCGGAGTATTCAAACAAATCAAGATTATTGTATTGGCTTGAGTAATAACACACACACACACACACACACACACATATATATATATATATATATATATATATATATATATATATAAACAGAAATCAAATCTCAATCCGCATTTTCAATCTAGAGCAGTGATTCCCAAAGTGTGGGCCGCGGCCCCCTGGTGGGCCGTGGTGGTACTGCAGGTGGGCGTGAGAGGTCATTAAAAATATGACTAATTTTTGCAAATATGATTTTTTTAATGATTTTTATTGTAAAATATTTATTGCACGATTTTAAAAAATATTTAGAAGTAATAACCTATTGACTGTTATTGACCTCACAATATTTTAGGAACCTTGTATAGTTTATGATTGGGACGTAGCTTTCTGGTCATCATGACCGGGGGTCATAATCGGAGGAGCACGTACTGTGTAGTGGCAGGGAAAATGGAGCGGTGGCTTCCGTGTGTAAAAAGAAAAACAGAAAAAGAAGCATCAAATGAAAACGATAATCAAAACGAATCTCTGAAAACAAAAAAGAGGTGTCATCGAAAGTATTCCAGTGAGAATAAATCGTTTGGTTTTACAAGTGTTGGTCTGCGTGTTATGCTCCGAGGTGCTGTCTAATGAAGCTCTGAAACCTTGTAAGCTGCGCCGCCATCTGGAAACTAAACATGAAAAATATTCATCAAAGCCATGCAAATTTTTTGAAAATAAATTTAAAGAATATCAGAGCCACCGAAAAACAATTGAATCAAGATGTGTCACCGGGAGTGACAACAAGAGAGCAGTGGAGGCTCATTTCGAGTTGCAAAGCTAATAGCAAAAAATGGGAAGCCACACACCATCGGAGAAGATTTAATTCTGCCTGCTGCCAAAGAGATGGTTGGAGTGGTGATCGGTGAGAAAGCAGCTAAACAACTCAACATAATTTCATTGTCAGACAACACAGTGAAACGGCTTATTGATGACATGGCTGACGACGTGTTGAAGGAGCTAGTGAGCAGAATACGAGAGAGCAGCTGTTATGCTCTCCAGATTGACGAGTCCACAGACATCGCAGGCATGTCAAATTTGCTTGCTGTTGTGAGATATAAATATGAAGGAGACATGCATGAAGAATTTCTGTTTTGCAAACCTTTACCTGCACAGTGCACAGCGGAGAAAATATTTGAGACTTGAATGAATTTATGATTTCACATGAAATAGACTGGGCAAAGTGTGTGGGACTCAGCACTGACGGAGCTCGGGCCATGGTGGGGAAACTGTTCGGTGTACTCAGACGGGTCAGAGACGTGGCGCAGCTGGTTACAGCTGTCCACTGCTGTATCCACAGAGAGGCACTAGCCACCAAAAAGATGCCGGCAGATTTAAAGACAGTTTTGGATGAAGCAGTGAGGGCAATAAATTTCATTAAAAGTCGCCCACTACAGTCACGCTTGTTTGCCATATTATGCGCGGAGATGGGGAGCGACCACCGACAGCTTCTCCTGCACACTGAGGTGCACTGGCTATCACGCGGCAAAGTGCTCACTCGACTCTACGAACTGCGTGATGAAGTCCGGACGTTTTTCATGGACTCCCGTTTTGAACTGGCTGGCCGATTCTGTGACTTTGAGTGGCTGTGTAAGTTGTCGTATTTGGCCGACATTTTCAGCTACTTAAACAAATTGAATGTCGCGCTCCAGGGGAAGGCAGTGACCATGTTCCATGTCCACGGCAAAGTAGAGGCCACCATAAAAAAGCTTGTGCTGTGGGACAAAAGAGTGGCTCAGAACAACTACGAGTGCTTCGACAACCTGTGTGAGTTTCTGAACACAGAAGAGAGGGAGATCCCGACCACTGTGGCAGGTGCCATCAGAGCTCACCTGGAAATCCTCAGAACGCAGCTCAGAGAATACTTCCCTGTGCTGAGTGTGCAGCACAGCTGGATCCAGAACCCCTTTGTCGCCCATAACGAGGATGCTATTGCAGGTCTGACTGCCAGGGAGCAGGACAGCCTTGTGGAGCTGTCTTGTGACACTGCCTTAAAACTGATTTTCACACAGAAAAACCTGGGCCAGTACTGGATGCATGTGGAAACAGAGTATGCTGCTCGGTCCAAGAAGGCACTGAGGTTTCTTATGCCCTTTGAAACCACATATCTATGTGAAACAGGATTTTCAGCCCTTGTGGCTTTAAAGACAAAATATCGAAACAAACTGGATCTTCAGTCAGATCTCTGTCTGAAGCTGACTTCCATTCAGCCTGACATCCCTAAACTGACAGCTGCTATGCAGCAACATCACCCCTCGCACTAGATGAGTTGCAGCTGACTGGTGAAGTGTTGTATGTAGTCCTTAGTTAAAACAAACAAACAAACACACACACACACACACACAGTTGTAATGAAAAATTTAAAAAACTTTGAAAAATTTGAAACTCTGTGATGACAGAGTGAATATGTAAACCTATCTTGAAAAGTTAGTTTGAGAATTTATTCTGTCTTAAATCACATTGTAATTAAAAGTTTGGGAATTTATTCTGTCATGAATGCACTTGTAATGTAATGAAAAGTTCGATGATTAATTCTGTCTTGTGTGTACACCACAGATTAAAAGTTTGGGCTTCCTTTATCCCCCTGCTTTCATTTCAATCCTAAATCTTTATAATAATAATAATAATAATAATAATAATAATAATAAATACATAAAAAGCAACAACAACAATTATTGTTGTTTTTTATTTATTTTATTTTCTTAACAACAAGAACAACAATTGTTGATGTTAAGTGTTCAGAGAATGCATAATTTCGTCTATGTACTGTTTATGGGACAAAGATGGGCCGCGGACATTTTTTAGATTTTCAAGTGGGCCCTGATTTGGAAAAGTTTGGGAACCTCTGATCTAGAGTAACTAAACATAATTATTTTGGTATCTGACTTCCACTCCCGCCAAATCCTTTTTCTAGCATCTCCTTAATGTCTTCTCCCTTCACATCAGTTACCCCAAGAAATTCCCACGCTGCTAATTACTCCCCTCAACTTTAATTCTGACTGAAGTGGAAAACACTTGACACAGATATATTCCTGAAATACTTTGAGTTTCGGACTCTTCTTCTTCTTCTTTCGTTTTATGGCCGTTGACAATCTTTTTGTGTAGTACCGCCAACTGCAGTGAATTCATGGTAACTTTTTTAAATAGTTATTTCTCAAAAAAAAAAAAAAAAAACGTCACCCCAACCCGCATTCTTTAACAAACGGCCATAGCCCTGACACCAGTAGCACCGAAGCGGAGTCCATTCATATATCCACACCCCGTAACTAACGTAATCAATAAAAATCCTCTATGGTAATTCCTCTTCAAACTCAAGGAGTACCGACATACTATCGGTCTCCTTTCCATCACTATATCTTTTCAACTGCCGAGCGGCACAAATTCCCTCTACCTCTAAAAAAATATCTTCGTTCGCGGAAAATGAAACCCCTCTAATCACCCCCTTCACAGTCGGTTGTTGCTTCATAGGAAAACATATTATACGTTTATCGCTGATTTTTAGAGCCTTTTCCATTTGTTTTCTCATTTTACATTCCACAATCACAATACCACTTCTAGATATCCTTACTGCCTTTACATCTCCAATTTCATTTTTCACAAATTTTCCAACCTTTTGATTATTACTAAATGTTTCTGGTAATTTGCCAACACTCTCCAACTGCTTTCACTCCAACTACAAATTACTCCTCATCATCCTCATTTTCCATTCCCTTTTTTCTTTTCTCTCTCTCTCTCCCTCTTCCCACTCCATTCTTCCAAAATCTAAAATAACACCAATATCAAACAATCCGTCTATTTGCGCAACCTTTTTCCTCCTATCAATCCCCAAAACTCTCTCTTTGGAGTTTATTGGCTCTTAGAAAGATACGTATCGGTGCATTACCGCCACCAACTGGTCTGGATAGTGGAACAAGAGATTAGACAGTCCAAAAGAAAAAAAAACAAGATTCTTTCATCCAATTCAGTTTCTCTCAGCGATTTAATAATGTCATGCTTTGTTTTACCTACTGATTTTCCCAAAAACCCCGTTAATGTAAAGTTGTGGTGTTTTGCCTTCTTTAGTGACTGAACAAGATTTTTCCTGTGGCTATTGTAATTTTTGCAGTGAATTATTACAAGACCAAATGTTTCTGGCTGGTTACAGTGTGTGGAGTTTCCAGTGTGGTCTTGCCTATTTTGTGAAATGTGTGATTAAGACCTGTATGACCTATTCTGAAACGCATTATAATATTTTCTTCTTTACATTTGAGGCCCACTACCTTCCCATCGCCCACATGCCTTTGTATTTCATACAGAAGCCTTCCAGTTTCACTGCTGTCCCAATATTCCTGCCATGCAGATTGTGTACATTTCCTAATGGATGACTTAACTTCAGCTTTGCTTAGTGGAACTTGAATGTCTATCTGTGTAACTCGGAGTGTTTTCTTAGCCAAAATATCCACCTCTTCATTTCTTTCCACTCCCGCATGAGCCGGGACCCAGATGAGTCGAGTAAATATGCCCTTGGCTTGCATTCTATGCATCAATTGGAATGTTTTATTGATTATATCCATTCTGGATGCTGATCTGCCTGATCTTATGCTTGATAGTGCTGAGAAACTATCAGATGCAATAGCTGTATTTTGCATTTCCTTCTATTTTATCCACTGTAATGCCAGTAGTATTGCCATCAGCTCTGTGGGGTATAGTGACAAACAGTCTGTTATCCTTTTCTTAATACACCTGTCACTCACCAGGATGTATACTGCTGCACCTGCACACCCTGTATCTGGATCTTTTGATCCATCTGTAAAAATAAACACTGAATTTGAGAAATGCTGGTCAATATAATTCTGGACTATGTACCATTCAGGAAGTTGTTCTGACTTTAACATCAGTTCTTGATGTACATTTGGCAAAGGGAATAACCAGAGAGGAATGGAAATAGAAATTGGGACTGTGGGGCTCAATGTAATTCACTTAACCCTATGTTTCATGCCTTCGTATCATCAATCCAACCAAAACTTATGAAATTACTTTTATTGTGTTCCCAGCAGTCTGTTAAGACGCTCTTGGCAGTATGTTTGTCACAATGCCCCTGCATATTGACCCAGTATGCCAACAATAGCTTTACTCTCCTGATTCGCAGAGGCAGCTCTCCCATTTTCACCTGCATCGATGACACTGGGGATGTTTTAAATGCTCCACTACAGATTCTAACGACCTGAGCTTGCAAAACATCCAGCTTCTTAAGATTTGATTCTGCTGCTGACATGAAAGCTATACACCCATAGTCAAACACCGATCTCATGAGTGCCCAGTATATATTTTGTAGAGATGATCTATTTGCTCCCCGCTACTGTCCTGCCAAACAACGCAGTACATTCATGATTCTCTAACACTTACTCTGAACTTTGTCTTTGTGAATGGTCCATGTGAGCTGCTCGTCAAACCAAACCCCAAGAAATTTGATGATTTTTACTTGTTCAAGAGGTTGTCCATACAGCTTTAATGAGAAGGGTGAAATTTTTTGACGTCTTGAGAAACACATCACTTGGGTTTTTGCTACAGACAGTCTGAATCCCCATTTACCTGCCCATTCTTCCACCTGAAGTATTGCAGCTTGCATTTTCTTACTTACATAAGCTATGTTGCGTCCTGCCCACAGAGCCCCATCATCTGCATATAAAGATTTTCCTATGCTTCATTCAACCTAAGAGAAAATGTAATTTATCATTATGTTGAACAACATCGGACTACAAATGCTACCTTGCGGAGTACCATTCTCCACCTCATACACACTGGAATATTCTCCCACTACTCTTACTTGTATTTTTCTGTTGATTAAGAAGTCCAACACCCAATTATATGCCTTCTGACCAATTCCCAGTGATTTTAACCCTCTTAGGCCAAACATGTCGTCGCGACACAGATTTGCGCATAATTTTGAAAGTACCGTAATTAGTGTAAATTTTGCGCAATAGAAAAAAATTCCAACTGTTACTGAAAGCTGAGAAGCTGTGCTTCATCCCAAATACAGGTAATTATGGTGAACACGGCAGCATGATTCTCTGCTGGGATTTTTGCATTAGGCCTTAAAGGGTTAACTTAATCAGTAGTCCTTCTTTCCATAGCATGTTGTCTGCTTTTTCAACCTCAAAGAAGATAGCTATCACCGCTTCCTTATTAGTCTGTGCCTTCCTGATGTCTGATTCCAGATATACTACAGAATCCATAGTATTCCGACCCCTACGGAACCCACTTTGATATGGAGACGGAAGAGCTTTACTTTCTAGAAAATATGTTATCCTTTCTGTTACCACCATTCCATGATTTTACATTCCATGATGTCAAGGCAATAGGTCCTGTTGCTTGATGGATCAGAGGGGTCTTTCCCTGGTTTTTGAACTGGTACTATTATTACTTGTTTCCTCACAGAGGGAATTTGACCGGACACCCAAATCCTGTTAAACAATCTCAACACTATGGCTAGTGCATCCTCTGACAGGTGTTCCAACATTTTGTAGCATACACCATCTTTCCCAGGAGTAGTTTTTCAAGCATTAATGATATCTCTTCTCAGCTCAAACTAACTAAAAGGCAGGTTCAAACAGACCTTCTGACAACTCCATTTTCTCCAATATTTTGGGGTTTGCTATTAAATTTCTACTTCTACTCTGCCTGGCCTCCTCTGTGAGATTATCTGAACTGTGGACTTTGTTAAATGTTTGGGCTAGAAGTTCAGCCTTTTCCAAGTTGTTGACAACCATTTTCTCCCCATTATTCAATACAGGTAGTTCGTAATTTCCTCTGATCCCCCCATTCTCCTAATCATGCCCCAGATATCTGACTGCTGTACTTCATATCCAATACTGCTGCAATATTGCCTCCAAAATGTGTGTTTTTGTGTTCTTATTGTTCTTCTTACTATTGCCTGTGCCCTTTTATACTGTGTCAGAGCATCTTGAGAATGGAGTTTTTTTTAGTTGCCTAAAGGCTTTTTTTCTGGCTTTTATGGCTTTATCACAGTCACTATTCCACCAGAGTACATTCTTGGTACTTCGAGCTCCTGCATTCTTCCCTGTATTTCGGTGAGGTAATTCCACTTCCTTCTTTCTTGCTGTTCTCATTGACTATCCACACCTGAGAGTAGTTTAGAGAGGCACGGGTGATTAGTTAGATCAGAGTTAGAACTCCACCTGTTTCCCCTCTCTCTCTCCTATCACCGTCCTTGCTTCTCTAGTTCCGCCTCTCTCTACAGCTGTCCTGTATTTAGCTGGGATTCGACTTGATTAGTTTGTGTTTAAAAGACCCACTTTTACCGCAGCTTCTTGTTGACTCGTTTCTTCCCATAGCTCGTCTTGGTGAAGTCTCGTTTCTGCGCTTTCTAGTTTCGATTGTTGATTGCTCATTTCTTGTGAATTCTCCCATAAGTCTCGTTATTGATTGTTTGTATAACGTTGCTTGATTGCTGGTTGATTGATTAGTACTTCGTTCTCCCTTATTCCCATTTTGTACCCATCTGTTTAGATTCTCCTGTGTTTCTCCCTTATCCCATCCAACTCCCTTTTCCTTCCCCTTCCATTCCCTTGGCTCTACCCCCTTTGTTACTGTCTTTGCGCGGATTGATTCCCTGGTTACCGAATTATTTCTGCTTGTCCCCTGACTCTGTGATTCTGACTATTCTGCATTACCCTGTTTGCCTGGCTATCGATCTGTTTCTGTATTTGACCATGAGCTGTGTAAATCCTAATAAACGCCCTGTCGATGCTGAACTGCATTTTGAGTCGAAGTGTTCCTTTCATTGTCATGATTGGATCACTACCCTGTCAATCAAGTCAACTCTCTATGTACCTTACGTGTTTCTCCAATAAACTTATATCAGATATAGGCATCAACATGTCAGCGAAAGGGGTACCGAGAGTCATCGTCTTCGGCTTTTTTTCTTTTTTCGGAATTACCATTTTGACGGCGAAAGATGAACAGCACAGTGCAAGACGTGGCATAAACATCTCGGCCAGCCAGATGACAACTTCAAACTTTGTTCGTCATTTGAAGAGCCATTCTGCACAGTAAGTGCTTGTCAATTGGCTAATATTATCCTGTTAGCCTAGCTTGCAGGTGTAACGCAAACTTCAACAGCCGGTGTCTCCAATGAAAGCGAATAGCTGATTCTCTTGTAACCTGTATGATAGTCGTTATGTTGCGCTCCTCACTGACTGTCACTATACTAACGCCTGTACGCGAAAGCTCTCAAGTGCTTCGCGCGGCCTCGTTATGAGTGGGAGGCTTCTTTTTGGTTTTATGGCGGTTAACAGACCTGTTTGTGTATAACCGCCAACTGCTGGATTCATTCAACATAAATTTCCCTATTCCTCTTATATCGAATTCCCACAAGCCTCGCCAAAGTGAAAGGTGCACTGTCTAACAATGCGTTTGCACTCTGCATGTGTTCAGTGTGATTATGTGCCTGCAGCAATGCAGACACATTAAAATCCTGCATACTTTATTATTAATGTGCATTGAAAATGCTCACTTGTTATCCGGGTCTATATTTTTCTTCTAACACACAACTGCGTTGCGTAGGTCTTAGGACACCTGTGCAATGTATTTTTCATCTTTGTAACTTTTATACTTTGAGTTATTAATGAGAATTTTTTTTTTTTTTCTCTTTCTTCCCCCCCCCCCCCCATACACTTAAAGGCTAGGTAGGCAGCTTTCTTTTGACCGTTTTAGGCAAAAATTTGCATAACCTTGGGGATAATATAAAGGAAGTGATGTGAAAAAAGATCAGACCTCTACGTCTCCCCTAGGCTCTGTTTTCAGCCTGCAAAGAATCTACCCGTGACTGTAGATTTTGACCAATAAGAGCAGCTTTGAGAGAGCCAAACAGCGATTGGCTGTTCTGATGCGGAAACCACTCTGCAGCATTGGCGGACGACCGGACAGGAAAAGTTGCCATTCCACGTTTGGAAACACCTTCAGTGCAAAACAACCCAAGAAGAGGAAAACGGATTCGGCAAAAAGGGAGTCTAAAAGAGTTTGACAAACGTGTGTCAATATCGGCGTTGCATTTCGAAGATGGAGAGAAGTTCGGGATAGCATTGGTTTCAAGCTGGACTCGATCTCGCTGTACTTCTGTTGCACAAGTAAACGGCTAAATTCTTTTTCCTCTAACTACAGTTGCTGTGATGTGGGTTAGGGGGTGTGTGTGTGTGTGTGTGTGTGTGTGTGTGTGCTTGCGTGCGCGCGTGTGTGTGCGATTTACCATGTAAATAGCCAGCTGACGGCGGCCACCGATAAGGCATTGTCAGCGCGTGCATCAGATGCGTGTCTGGTCGGAGGAACTTGGGTCAGAGCCATAGATATATATATATATATATATATATATATATATATATATATATATATATATATATATATATATATATATATAACACTAGATTGCTGATGTCGTCATATTTACATTATCCAAAGTGAAGCACCCGGCCGCCATATTAATACACCCAACTTCATAGAAATGAATGGTTTCCTATGAGGCCAATTTCAAATAAGTCGACAAGCGAGAAAATGCTGAGAAGTGCGGCTGCCTTTTGTAACAATATTTATTTGAAGAGCTATAATTAACTTTCGTATGAAACGTTTTAAGTATAAACGCAAAGTTATCACTTAAATAGAAAAAAATTGCGTTTCGTCCTAGCTAGCTAATTAGCCGTCCCATTGACTTGAACAGACGCTGACTAAAAGCGAACGCTAGCGATTGATATCGGTCACCAGCGAGCAACCTTGGCATCGCGGGGACTGCATTGACTTAGTGGTAAATAGAATTTAAAAGGTGGCTAGCAAGCTAGCTAGCTACTTGTACTTGACATTAAACGACAATACTTCTTACCTGCATAATATTTTAAAAAGTGGACAAGTGGCTTTGTCTGTTTTATACAGAGCTCCAAAAGACAAGGAGGGGAGAAAGGCTTCACTAGCGCTTCCTTTTATCAACGTTAGCCATACGATTCAATATAAACAATTCGGTTGATGTCAAATAGTCAACCAGGGTGCAATGAAGTGAGGAAACCAGAGTGTAATTTGATAACGTATACGGACATTCAAACGACGTTTCTTATAACGGCGATAACTACCAAGCAATTATCTTATCAGAGGTAAAAGCCTGGGTTGCGTTAAAGTCACTTCTCTGCAGCACTTTAACGTTGACATCGAGTCACATTTCGATCTTCCCTTTAGTAAGTGTGCCGCTTTCCATCCTCCGAAAAGCACAAATTTAGGGAAACAAAATGTTGCTCAGCACAGCGATAGCAAAATAACAGACTCGCACACAAGTGTTTTTGAAAATGTAATTTTAAAGTAGGCACAAATGAATGGGAGTCTATGGGCAAATTTTACTTCCGGGTGTTTCGGCTCGGAGAACAGATGCTTCACTTGAGCATACCCTTCAGCAATCTAGTCTTCTATATATATCTATGGCCAGAGCTGACGGGATGAGAACCGTTTGGACTCAATTCGAACCTTTTTTCTAGGTTTCTGCCCAGAGGCGTCACCAGGATGCCAAGCTTGGGTGGGCATTTGGCCTCTTTGGGGGGGCAAAAGAAAGAACCTCTAAATGGCCAAAAAAAAATAAATAAATAGGGCCGATATATATATATATATATATATATATATATATATATATATATATATATATATATATATATATATATATATATATATATATAGTGGCGGCTGGCGATAGGGGAGGGACATTAACAGGTGTGGTCAGTTTTCATTAATTATGCATAATGGGGCTGTGCCAATCGTGAACCGCGATTTTTTTTAAGGCGGAGCACCACCACCTGCTGCCATGAGGCGAACATCCGAGCTTTCCCGTTTCCTTCATTAAACCCACCGCAGGTTGAACGAAAGTGCGAAACATCAAAGGGCATGTGAAATGCTTCCGGAAAAAAACTTGACTGACAGCAGTATTTTTCGGCTACATGCTGCATGGAGCCAAGTAAAGGACTACAGAATGCCTCATATTAACCAATTACTTTGCTTGATTGACAATCAAATGGTGGATTCGTTTGCTCTAAGTTGAATGAGTAGAGCTGTTTAGACAGCATGTTTGATTGCTGCATTACGTAATTTAAATGGCCATAGAAAAGCAGATTTGCATGAACGCGATTGTCATTGCCACGCGATTTCGTGCGACTGATCATTTACATCTGACATTCACGTTTCATCGGCTTTTGGGGAAGACAAAGTTTTTTTCTAATTATTCTAACTGGCATTCTTTCAATCTAACATCGTAGCCCAGTTAGGTTTGTGCTTTTCACCATCACATCTTAATCGTTATAGGCCACTGAAATTATTTGATTGTTATTGAGGCCAAGTACACGGGAGAAGATGAAAGGAAGGGTGGAGCACATGCAATTAGCAAAATCTAAACTCCGGCTTCTTCCCGGAGGCATTTTAAATCGTTTCAAGCCGCGTCAGGTGTGTATGTTTAAAGAAATTACACACGACTGCCTACACACCTCATGACTAAGAGGTCTCATCACGCTAAAAAAAAAAAAAATCCTCGTTCAACATCGCCACATCCCAACTCAGCATTTCATCTCTCGTTGCAGTATATTTAGGAGATCTATAATGATAGAATAAAAATAGAGATTTGTAATAAAAGCTCCCTGAATTTTAAGCGTATAGAAAATACACAAGGTGGAAAACCTGACAAGCGGATGAAACATGAATGTGAGATATAAATGATCAGTCGCTCGAAATCGCGTGGCAATGACATCGTGTAGGCCTACATGCAAATCTGCTGTTCTACGGCCATTTAAATTTCGAAATGCATCAAACATGTTGTCGTAATAAACAGCTCTACTCATTCAACTTCGAGACTAAACGAATCCACCATTTGATTGCCAATCTAGCAAAGTAAACGGGAACAGGTTGACTTTTCTTAAGAGTTGCCTTCTGTAGTCTTTTACTTGCTCCGTGCAGCACGTCGCCGAAAAATACTTATTCCAGTCAAGTTTTCTGCCCGAAGTGCTTATGATACAGAATTATTGTTGTAACAACCCCAGTGAGTGACTAGCAACTCCAGAGTAGCAGCCTGGGCTCACTCGGTAGCCAACTCAGGTTATAACCACACGAGTCAATACAGATGAGAAACTAGAACACAAATTACCTTAATGTCAAACAACAAGACTGACAAAATAAGCGGTGGCAGAAGTAGCAAAAAAAAGAGATATGGGCGAAGTTTGAATTCCCCGAGAGAAGCACAGGGGCCGGAGACGTGACCTCAGACTGACGAGTAAAGACGGCAGGCTAAGAGAATGGGAGGGTCCTAGTAATTCGATAGTGCCCGTTGGTTTCACAGCAGAATAGACTGGCAAAGGAATCCACCAATCACACATACAGCTGTAGTGATAGATAAATGAAGCATACGTAAAGCTCACTCTAAATGGTTGTCTACCTCCGGCTGTGAATCAGTTCGATATCGCGTGTTTGCTATCAAATTGCAGTAAATCAGTTTTTTATCTTGAGTTTTCATTGGGGGGGGCAGAGCTTTTCTCAGGGTGGGCACTGCCCACCCCCTGCCCCCCCTTGGTAACGCCCCTGTTTCTGCCTACCTAGCCTTTAACATTGGCATTATGACATCACAATAGGGCCATGAAGCAAATGGATTCTTGTGCCAGATGTTCAAAACCCCTGCTGTAACTGTCAGTTTCTCAAGCTTTAAACTACAATCTGGCTCTCTTGAGACTACAACTTCCTTACTGCTTTCCTTCCTTCTTTCTTTTTCCTTCCTATTTCTTTCCTTCATTCCTTCTTTCTTTCCGAGTTTACTTCCTTCTATCTTGCCTTCCATTCTTCCTCCCTACCTACTTTCTTTCCTATCTATCTGCTTTCCCTCTCTTTTCTTCCCTCTTTCTATCATTTGTTTTTTCTTATTTCCTTCCCTTCTTTTCTTCCCTCCTTCTTTCTTCGTGCTTTCCGGCCTTCCTTTACTTTCCTTCTTTCCTCACTACCCTCATTAGTTCCTTCTTTCCTCCCTTCCTTATTATTCCAATTTTATTCGTAATCGCACAGTACGCTACTTCTCCCAGTCTTCACCCGATCCCCAAACATTACACATCAACGTCCTAGCTAACACCAGAATATAGCAACTGCCTAGCAACGCCTAGGCAACTACTCAGAACACTATAGCAACCACCTAGCAACGGCCTAGCAACCACCCAGAACACCATAGCAACCGCCTGGCAACGGCCTAGCAACCACCCAGAACACCATCGAAACGCCTAGCAACGCCCTAGCAACCACCCCCAACACATAGCAACCACCTAGCAACGCCCTAGCAACCACTCAGAACACCATATCAACTGCCTAGCAAAGCCCTAGCAACCACCCAGAACACCATAGCAACTGCCTAGCAATGCCCTAGCAACCACCCAGAACACCATAGCAACCGCTTAGCAACCACCCGGAACACCATAGTAACTGCCTAGCATTGCCCTAGCAACCACCAAGAACACCATGTAAACCGCCTAGCAACCACCCAGACAACCATAGCAATTGTCTAGCAACGCACTAGAAATCACCTAAAAAACCATAGCAACCACCAAGCAACCACCCAGGACACCAAAGCAACTGCCTAGCAACGCCCTAGCAACCACCCAGAACACCACAGCAACCGCCTAGCAACGCCCTAGTAACCACCCAGAACACCATAGCAACCGCCTAGCAACCACCCAGAACACTATGGCAACTGCCTAGCAACGCCCAAACAACCACCCAGAACACCATAGCAACCGCCTAGCAACGCCCAAACAACCACCCAGAACACCAGAGCAACTGCTTACCAACGCCTTAGCAACCACCCAGAACACCATAACAACCGCCTATCAACCACCCAGAACACCATATTAACTGGAAAGCAACGCCGTGGCAACCACCCAAAACACCATAGCAACCACCTAGCAACGGCCTAGCAACCACCCAGAAAACCAAAGCAACTGCCTTACAATGCCTAAGCAACCACCTGGATCACCATAGCAACTGCCTAGCAACCACCCGGGACACCATAGTAACTGCCTAGCAACGCCCTAGCAACCACCAAGAACACCATGGAAACCGCCTGGCAACCATCCAGAAAACCACAACAACATTCTCGCAACGCCCTAGCAACCATCCAGAACACCATAGCAACCGCCTAGCAACGCCCCAGCAACCACCCAGAGCACCATTGCAACCGCCTAGCAACCATCCAGGTCACCATAGCAACTGCCTAATAACGCCCTAGAAACCACCCAGAACACCATGGCAACTGCCTAGCAACGCCCTAGCAACCACACAGAACACAATAGCAACACCCTAGCAACCACCCAGAACACCAAAGCAACTGCCTAGCAACGCCCTAGCAACCACCCAGAACACCATTGCAACCGCCTAGCAACGCCTTAGCAAACAGGCAGAACACCATAGCAACCGCCTTACAAAGCCATCACAACCACCAAGAACACCATAGCAACCGCCGAGCAAGTCCCTAGCAACCTCCCAGAACACCACACCAACCGCTTAGCAACTTCCTAGCAACCACCCTGACCACCATAACAACCGTCTAGCAACACCTAAGCAACCACCCAGAACACCATAGCAACCATGTTACAACGTCCGAGTCACCACTCAAAACACCATAGCAACTGCCTAGCAACGCTCTTGCAAGCAGTCAGAACACCATTGCAAGGGCCTAGCAACACCCTAGCAAACACCCAGAACAGCATAGCTACTGCCTAGCAACGGCCAAGAAACCACCCAGAAAACATAGCAACCACCTAGCAACACTCCAGCAACCACTCAGAACACCATAGCAACTACCTAGCAACACCCTAGCAACCACTCAGAACAGCAAACTAACTGCCTAGCAACACCCTAGCAACCACTCAGAACACCATAGCAACTGCCTTGCAAAGCCCTAGCAACCACCCAGAACACCATAGCAACTGCCTAGCAACCAACCAAAACACTAAAACAACTGCCTAGCAATGCCCTGGCAACCACACAAACACAAGAGCAACTGCTTAGCAACGCCCTAGCAACCACTAAGAACACCATAGCAACTTCCTAGCAATGCCCTACCAAACACACAGACCACCATAGCAACTGCTTAGCAACGCCTTATCAACCACCAAGAACACCACAGCAACCGCCAAGCAACCACCCAGAAAACCAGAGCAACTGCCTAGCAATGCCCTTGCAACCACCCAGAACACCATAGAAACTGCCAAGCAACGCCCTAGAAACGACCCAGAAAACATAGCAACTGTCTTGCAAAGCCCTAGCAACCACTAAGAACACCATAGCAACTTCCTAGCAATGCCCTAGCAAACACACAGACCACCATAGCAACCGCCAAGCAATGCCCTAGAAACCACCTAGAACACATAGCAACAGCCTAGCAACGCTCTATTAACCCCCAAGAACACCATAGCAACTGCTTAGCAACGCCCTATCATCCACCAAGAACACCACAGCAACCGCCTTGCAACCACCCAGAAAAACAGAGCAACTGCCTAGCAACGGCCTAGCAACCACCCAGAACACCATAGCAACTGCCTAGCAACGCCCTAGCAACCACCTAGAACGCCATAGCAACCGCCTAGCAACGCCTTAGCTGCCACCCAGAACACCATGGCAACTGCCTACCAACGCCCTCCCAACCACCTAGAACACATAGCAACCACCTAGCAACACCCTATTAAGCATTCAGAACACCATAGCAACTGCCTTGCATGCCCTAGCAACCACCCAAAACACCATAGCAACCGCCTACCAATGCCCTAGTAACCACCCAGAACACCATAGCAGCTGCCTAGTAACACCCTCATTAGCACAAAGAACACCATAGCAACCGCCTAGCAACAGTTTCAGCCAGTCCTCATTATGACAAATTACATAAAATAATGTAACTTTTTAAGCTACTCAACTTCTCAACCGTTCAGCAATTCCAACTCCTGATTGTTCTCGACTATGACTTCCGCCAACTGTGTCCTCTGCCTAAACTTGTCTCAAAATAAAAGTCCTTACTACAATTTTTCATGATTAAAAAATTTCACTATTAAAAATTTCCATATGACAGCTGTCATCAACTATGACTCCCGCGAACTGTTTCCTCAGTCCACATCTGTTTCAAAATAAAAGTCCTCACCACTACCATAATTATCCTACTAAAAACCTAGCGACCAATATCATAATGCAATGATTTGTAACAAACTCCACCTTATGCAACTTCACTTTGCATTTTCAATGCACACGTAATTCCCTGGAATTACATTATCTAGTTATTATTATTCCAATTTCTTCCGTAATCGCACGGTTCACTATTTCTCCCACAATTTTCAACCCATCCCCACACATTAAACGTCAAAACGTGCGGCTCGCTTATGGGGAGTGTGCTATGACTTTACTCAGCAATCCGACTTACAGATTTCCCACAATTCCCAAAAAACATGGACCTCTGAAACCTCGTTATAATGGAAGTCCATGAGAAAATCATTCTTCCGTAATCGCACGGTTCGCTACTTCTCCAACAATTTTCACCCGATCCCCACATTTTACACGTCAAAACGTGTGGCTCGCTTGTGAGGAGAGTGCTTTGACTTTACTTTACGATTTACAGATTTCCCACAATTCCCAAAAAACATGGACCTCTGAAACCTTGATATAATGGAAGTCAATGAGAAAATCGCTTTCATCTTCAACCTCTCGCCTTGAACTTGTAGACTCACATAGAAACTCTTTTCCAACTCTCAAAGACAAGCAATGCCCAAGCAACCTTAAGGAACACCATAGCAACCACCCAGAACACCATAACAACTGCCTAACAACGCCCTAGCAACCACCCAGAACACTACAGCAACCTTCTAGCAACGCCCTAGCAACCACCCAGAAGCTCATAGCAACCACCTAGCAATGCCCTAGCAACCACCCAGAACACCATAGCAACTGCCTAGTAATGCACTATTAACCACCCAGAACACCATAGCAACTGACTAGCAAAGCCCTAAAAACCACCCAGAACGCCATAGCAACTGCCGAGCAACACCCTAGCAACCACCCAGAACACCATTGCAACTGCCTAGCAAGGCCTTAGCAACCACCCAGAACACCATAGCAATGCCCTAGCAACCACCCAGAACACCATAGCAACTGCCTAGCAATGCCCTAGCAACCACCCAGAACACCATAGCAACCGCCTGGCAACAACGTAGCAACCACAGAGAACACCATAGCAACTGCTTAACAGTGCCCTAGCAACCAACCAGAACACCATAGCAACCACCTAGCTATGCCATAGCAACCACTCAGAACACCATAGCAACTGCTTAGCAATCCCCTAGCAACCACCCAAAACACCATAGCAACCACGTAACAACGCCCAACTAACCACTCAAAACACCATTGCAACTGCCTACCAATGCCCTCGCAACCACTCAGAACATAAGATCAACTGCCTAGCAACACCCTTGCAACCACCCAGAACACCATAGCAACAACCTAGCAATGCCCTAGCAACCACCCAGAACACCATAGCAACCGCCTAGCAATGCCCTAGCAACCACCCAGAACAACATAGCAACTGCCTAGTAATGCACTATTAACCACCCAGAACACCATAGCAACTGACGAGCAAAGCCCTAAAAACCACCCAGAACGCCATAGCAACTGCCGAGCAACACCCTAGCAACCACCCAGAACACCATTGCATCTGCCTAGCAAGGCCTTAGCAACCACCCAGAACACCATAGCAATGCCCTAGCAACCACCCAGAACACCATAGCAACTGCCGAGCAATGCCCTAGCAACCATCCAGAACACCAGAGCAACCGCCTGGCAACAACGTAGCAACCACAGAGAACAGCATAGCAACTGCTTAACAGTGCCCTAGCAACCAACCAGAACACCATAGCAACCACCTAGCTATGCCATAGCAACCACTCAGAACACCATAGCAACTGCTTAGCAATCCCCTAGCAACCACCCAAAACACCATAGCAACCACGTAACAACGCCCAACTAACCACTCAAAACACCATTGCAACTGCCTACGAATGCCCTCGCAACCACTCAGAACATAAGATCAACTGCCTAGCAACACCCTTGCAACCACCCAGAACACCATAGCAACAACCTAGCAATGCCCTAGCAACCACCCAGAACACCATAGCAACCGCCTAGCAACGCCTTAGCAACCACCCAGAACACCATAGCAACCGCCTAGCAACGTCCCAGCAACCATCCAGAATACCACACCAACCGCCTAGCAATGCCCTAGCAACCAGCCAGAACACCATAGCAACCGCCTATCAACACCTTTGCAACCACTCAGAACACCATAGCAACTGCCTAGTACAGCCAAGCAACCACCCAGAACACCATAGCAACTGCCTTGTAATGCCCTAGTAACCACCCAGAACACCATAGCAACCACGTAACAACGCCCTAGTAACCACTCAAAACACAATAGCAACTGCCTAGCAATGCCCTAGCTACCACCCAGATCACCAAAACAACTGCCTAGCAACAACCAAGAATATCATAGCAACCGCCTAGCAATGCCTTTGCATCCACCAAAAACACATAACAACCGCCTAGCAACGCCTTAGCAAGCACTCAGAACACCATAGCAACCGCCTAGCAACGCCCTAGCAACCACCCAGAACACATAGCAACCGCCTAGCATTGCTCTTGCAACCATTCAAAGCACCATAGCAACTGCATAGCAATGCCCTAGCCACCACCCAGAACACCATAGCAACCACGTAACAATGCCCCAGTAACCACTCAAAACACCAAAGCAACTGCCAACCAACGCCCTAGCAACCACTCAGAACATCATAACAACTGCCTAGCAATGCCCTAGCAACCACCCAGAACGCCATAACAACCGCCTAGCAACGCCCTAACAACCACCCATAACACATAGCAACGGCCTAGCAACGCCCTAGCAACCACCCTCTACACCATAGCAACCGCCTAGCAATGCCTTAGCAGCCACCCAGAACACCATGGCAACTGCCTAGCAACGCCCTACCAACTACCTAAAACACATAACAACCACCTAGCAACACCCTATTAAGCATTCAGAACACCATAGCAACTGCCTAGCATGCCCTAGCAACCACCCAAAACACCATAGCAACCGCCTAGCAATGCCCTCGCAACCACCCATAACACCATAGCAGCTGCTTAGTAACACCCTCACAAGTACAAACAACACCCAAGCAACCACCCAGAACACCATCGCAACCGTCTATCAACTTCCTAGCAACCACCCAGAACACCATAGCAACTGCCTAGCAACCACCCAGAACACCATAACAACTGCCTAGCAACACCCTTGCAACCACCCAGAACACCATAGCAACCACCTAGCAACCACTCAGAACACCACAGCAACTGCGTAGCAATGCCCTCGCAACCACCCAAAACACCATAGCAGCTGCTTAGTAACACCCTCACCAGTACAAAGAACACCATAGCAACCGCCTAGCAACAGTTTCAGCCAGTCCTCATTATGACAAATTACAATAAAATAATGTAACTTTTTCAGCTACTCAACTTATCAACCCTTCAGCAATTCCAAATCCTGATTGTTATCGACGATGGCTTCCGCCAACTGTTTCCTCTGCCTAAACCTGTCTCAAAATAAAAGTAAAAAGTTTCACTTTTAAAAATTTCCATATGACAGCTGTCATCAACTATGACTCCCGCAAACTGTTTCCTCAGTCCACATCTGTTTCAAAATAAAAGTCCACACCACAACCATAATTATCCGACTGAAAACCTAGCTACCAATATCATAATGGAATGATTTGTTACAAACTCCACCTAATGCAACTACCCTTTGCATTTTCAATGCACATGTAATTCCCTGGAATTACATTATCTAGTTATTATGATTCCAATTTCTTCCATAATCGCCCGGATCGCTATTTCTCCCACAATTTTCAGCCGATCCCCACACATTAAACGTCAAAACGTGCGGCTCGCTTGTGAGGAGTGTGCTATGACTTTTCTCAGCCATCCGACTTACAGATTTCCCACAATTCCCAAAAAACATGAACCTCTGAAACCTCGTTATAATGGAAGTCAATGAGAAAATCGTAGTTCCGTAATCACACGATTCGCTCCTTCTCCCACAATTTTCTCCCGATCCCGACATATTACAAGTCAAAACGTGCGGCTCGCTTGTGAGAAGAGTGTTTTGACTGTACTCAGCGATCCGATTCACAGATTTCCCACAATTCCCACAAAACAAGGACCTCTGAAACCTCGATATAAATGAAGTCAATGAGAGAATCGCTCTCATCTGCACCCTCTCGCCTTGAACTCATACAGTCACATAGAAACTCTTTTCCAACGCTCAAAGACAAGCAATGCCCAAGTAACCATAAGGAACACCATAGCAACCACCCAGAACGCCCTAGCAACCACCCAGAACGCCATAGCAACTGCCTAACAACGCCCTAGCAACATCCCAGAACACTTAAGCAACCTTCTAGCAACGCCCTAGCAACCACCCAGAAGCCCACAGCAACCGCCTAGCAACGCCCTAGCAACCACCCAGAACACCATAGCAACTGCCTAGCAAAGCCCTAAAAACCACCCAGAACACCATAGCAACTGCCTAGCAACGCCCTACAAACCACCCAGAACACCATAGCAACTGCCTAGCAATGCCCGAGCAACCACCCAGAACACCATAACAACCGCATAGCAACGCCCTAGCAACCATCCAGAACACCATAAAAACCACCTAGCAACGCCTTAGCAACCACCCAGAACACAATAGAAACTGCCTAGCAACGCCCTAGCAACCACCCAGAACACCATAGCAACTGCCTAGCAACCACCCAGAACACCATAAAAACTGCAATGCAACCCCCTAGCATCCACCCAGAACACCATAGCAACCACCTAGCAACGCCTTAGCAACCACCCAGAACACCATAGAAACTACCTAGCAATACCCTAGCAACCATCCAGACCACCATAGCAACTGCCTAGCAACAAACCAGAACACCATAGCAACTGCAATGCAACGCCCTAGCAACCACCCAAAACACCATAGCAACTGCCTAGCAACGCCCCAGCAGCCACTCAGAACACCATAGCAACTGCCTAACAATGCCCTAGCAACCACCCAGAACACCATAGCAACCGCATAGCAACGCCCTAGCAACCATCCAGAACACCATAGAAACCACCTAGCAACGCCTTAGCAACCACCCAGAACACCATAGAAACTGCCAAGCAACGCCCTAGCAACCACCCAGAACACCATAGCAACTGCCTAGCAACGCCATAGCAACCACCCAGAACAGCATTGCAACCGCATAGCAACGCCCTAGCAACCACCCAGAACACCATAGAAACGGCCTGGCAACGCCCTAGCAACCACCCAGAACACCATTGCAACTGCCTGGCAACCACCCACAACACCAAAGCCACTGCCATGCAACGCCCTAGCAACCACCCAGAACACCATAGCAACCACGTAACAACGCCCTAGTAAGCACTCAAAACACCATAGCAACTGCCTAGCAATGCCCTAGTAACCACCCAGAACACATAGTTACTGCGTAGCAACCACCCTGAACACCATTGCAACTGCCTGGTAACTACCCAGAACACCAAAGCCACTGCCATGCAAAGCCCTAGCAACCACCCAGAACACCATAGCAACCACGTAACAACCCCCCACTAAGCACTCAAAACACCATAGCAACTGCCTAGCAACGCCCTACAAACCACCCAGAACACCATAGCAACTGCCTAGCAATGCCCTAGCAACCACCCAGAACACCATAGCAACCGCATAGCAACGCCCAAGCAACCATCCAGAACACCATAGAAACCAGCTAGCCACGCCTTAGCAAGCACCCAGAACAGCATAGCAACTGCCTGGCTACGCCATAGTAACAACCCAGAATACAATAGTAACCGCCTAGCAACGCCCGAGCAAGCACTCAGAACACAATAGCAACTGCCAACTAACGACTTAGCTACCACCCAGAACACAAAAGCAACCGCCGAGCAACGCCCTTGCAACCTCCCCGAACACCACACCAACCGCCTAGCAATGCCGTAGAAACCACCCTGAACACCATAGCAACCGTCTAGCAACACCTTAGAAACCACCCAGAACACCATAGCACCCACCTAGCAATGCCCTCGCAACCACCCAGAACACCATAGCAACCACGTTACAACGCCCGAGTAACCACTCAAAACACCATAGCAACTGCCTAACAACACCCAAGCAAGCACTCAGAACACCAGAGCAAGTGCCTAGCAACGCCCTAGCAACCACTCAGAACACCATAGCAACTGCATAGCAAGGCCCTAGCAACCACTCAGAACACCATAGCAACTGCATAGCAAGGCCCGAGCAACCACTCAGAACACCATAGCAACTGCCAGGCAACGCCCTAGCAACCACCCAGAACACCAAAGCAACTGCCAAGTAATGCCCTAGAAACCACCCAGAAAACATAGCAACCGCCTAGCAACGCCCTAGCAACCACTCAGAACACCATAGCAACTGCATAGCAAGGCCCTAGCAACCACTCAGAACACCATAGCAACTGCATAGCAAGGCCCGAGCAACCACTCAGAACACCATAGCAACTGCCAGGCAACGCCCTAGCAACCACCCAGAACACCAAAGCAACTGCCAAGTAATGCCCTAGAAACCACCCAGAAAACATAGCAACCGCCTAGCAACGCCCTAGCAACCAATTAAAACACCATAGCAACTGCCGAGCAATGCCCTAGCAACCACTGAGAACACCATAGCAACTGCCAAGCAAGGCCCTAGCAACCACCCAGAACACTATAGCAACTAAGAAAGAACACCCAAGCAACCACCCAGAACATCATCGCAACCGTCTATCAACTTCCTAGCAACCACCCAGAACACCATAGTAACTGCCTAGCAACCACCCAGAACACCATAACAACTGCCTAGCAACACCCTTGCAACCACCCAGAACACCATAGCAACCATCTAGCAACCACTCAGAACACCAAAGCAACTGCCTAGCAACGCCCTAGCAACCACCCAGAACACCATAGCAACCGCCTAGCAACGCCCTAGCAACCAACCAGAACACCATAGCAACCGCCTAGTAACCACCCAGAACACCATAGCAACTGCCTAGCCATGCCCTAGCAACCACCCAGAACAACATAGCAACTGCCTATCAACCACCCAGAACACCATAGCAACCACCTAGAAACGCCCTAGTTACCACCCAGAACACCATAGCAACCGCATAGCAACGCCATAACAACCACCCATAACACATAGCAACGGCCTAGCAACGCCCTAGCAACCACCCTCTACACCATAGCAACCGCCTAGCAATGCCTTAGCAGCCACCCAGAACACCATGGCAACTGCCTAGCAACGCCCTACCAACTACCTAAAACACATAACAACCACCTAGCAACACCCTATTAAGCATTCAGAACACCATAGCAACTGCCTAGCATGCCCTAGCAACCACCCAAAACACCATAGCAACCGCCTAGCAATGCCCTCGCAACCACCCATAACACCATAGCAGCTGCTTAGTAACACCCTCACAAGTACAAACAACACCCAAGCAACCACCCAGAACACCATCGCAACCGTCTATCAACTTCCTAGCAACCACCCAGAACACCATAGCAACTGCCTAGCAACCACCCAGAACACCATAACAACTGCCTAGCAACACCCTTGCAACCACCCAGAACACCATAGCAACCACCTAGCAACCACTCAGAACACCACAGCAACTGCGTAGCAATGCCCTCGCAACCACCCAAAACACCATAGCAGCTGCTTAGTAACACCCTCACCAGTACAAAGAACACCATAGCAACCGCCTAGCAACAGTTTCAGCCAGTCCTCATTATGACAAATTACAATAAAATAATGTAACTTTTTCAGCTACTCAACTTATCAACCCTTCAGCAATTCCAAATCCTGATTGTTATCGACGATGGCTTCCGCCAACTGTTTCCTCTGCCTAAACCTGTCTCAAAATAAAAGTAAAAAGTTTCACTTTTAAAAATTTCCATATGACAGCTGTCATCAACTATGACTCCCGCAAACTGTTTCCTCAGTCCACATCTGTTTCAAAATAAAAGTCCACACCACAACCATAATTATCCGACTGAAAACCTAGCTACCAATATCATAATGGAATGATTTGTTACAAACTCCACCTAATGCAACTACCCTTTGCATTTTCAATGCACATGTAATTCCCTGGAATTACATTATCTAGTTATTATGATTCCAATTTCTTCCGTAATCGCCCGGATCGCTATTTCTCCCACAATTTTCAGCCGATCCCCACACATTAAACGTCAAAACGTGCGGCTCGCTTGTGAGGAGTGTGCTATGACTTTTCTCAGCCATCCGACTTACAGATTTCCCACAATTCCCAAAAAACATGAACCTCTGAAACCTCGTTATAATGGAAGTCAATGAGAAAATCGTAGTTCCGTAATCACACGATTCGCTCCTTCTCCCACAATTTTCTCCCGATCCCGACATATTACAAGTCAAAACGTGCGGCTCGCTTGTGAGAAGAGTGTTTTGACTGTACTCAGCGATCCGATTCACAGATTTCCCACAATTCCCACAAAACAAGGACCTCTGAAACCTCGATATAAATGAAGTCAATGAGAGAATCGCTCTCATCTGCACCCTCTCGCCTTGAACTCATACAGTCACATAGAAACTCTTTTCCAACGCTCAAAGACAAGCAATGCCCAAGTAACCATAAGGAACACCATAGCAACCACCCAGAACGCCATAGCAACTGCCTAACAACGCCCTAGCAACATCCCAGAACACTTAAGCAACCTTCTAGCAACGCCCTAGCAACCACCCAGAAGCCCACAGCAACCGCCTAGCAACGCCCTAGCAACCACCCAGAACACCATAGCAACTGCCTAGCAAAGCCCTAAAAACCACCCAGAACACCATAGCAACTGCCTAGCAACGCCCTACAAACCACCCAGAACACCATAGCAACTGCCTAGCAACGCCCTACAAACCACCCAGAACACCATAGCAACTGCCTAGCAATGCCCGAGCAACCACCCAGAACACCATAACAACCGCATAGCAACGCCCTAGCAACCATCCAGAACACCATAAAAACCACCTAGCAACGCCTTAGCAACCACCCAGAACACTATAGAAACTGCCTAGCAACGCCCTAGCATCCACCCAGAACACCATAGCAACTGCCTAGCAACCACCCAGAACACCATAAAAACTGCAATGCAACGCCCTAGCATCCACCCAGAACACCATAACAACCACCTAGCAACGCCTTAACAACCACCCAGAACACCATAGAAACTACCTAGCAATGCCCTAGCAACCACCCAGAACACCATAGCAACTGCCTAGCAACACACCAGAACACCATAGCAACTGCAATGCAACGCCCTAGCAACCACCCAAAACACCATAGCAACTGCCTAGCAACGCCCCAGCAGCCACTCAGAACACCATAGCAACTGCCTAGCAATGCCCTAGCAACCACCCAGAACACCATAGCAACCGCATAGCAACGCCCTAGCAACCATCCAGAACACCATAGAAACCACCTAGCAACGCCTTAGCAACCACCCAGAACACCATAGAAACTGCCAAGCAACGCCCTAGCAACCACCCAGAACACCATAGCAACTGCCTAGCAACGCCATAGCAACCACCCAGAACAGCATTGCAACCGCATAGCAACGCCCTAGCAACCACCCAGAACACCATAGAAACGGCCTGGCAACGCCCTAGCAACCACCCAGAACACCATTGCAACTGCCTGGCAACCACCCACAACACCAAAGCCACTGCCATGCAACGCCCTAGCAACCACCCAGAACACCATAGCAACCACGTAACAACGCCCTAGTAAGCACTCAAAACACCATAGCAACTGCCTAGCAATGCCCTAGTAACCACCCAGAACACATAGTTACTGCGTAGCAACCACCCAGAACACCATTGCAACTGCCTGGTAACTACCCAGAACACCAAAGCCACTGCCATGCAAAGCCCTAGCAACCACCCAGAACACCATAGCAACCACGTAACAACGCCCTAGTAAGCACTCAAAACACCATAGCAACTGCCTAGCAACGCCCTACAAACCACCCAGAACACCATAGCAACTGCCTAGCAATGCCCTAGCAACCACCCAGAACACCATAGCAACCGCATAGCAACGCCCAAGCAACCATCCAGAACACCATAGAAACCACCTAGCAACGCCTTAGCAACCACCCAGAACAGCATAGCAACTGCCTGGCTACGCCATAGTAACAACCCAGAATACAATAGTAACCGCCTAGCAACGCCCGAGCAAGCACTCAGAACACAATAGCAACTGCCAACTAACGACTTAGCTACCACCTAGAACACCATAGCAACTGCCTAGCAACGCCATAACAACCACCCAGAACACAAAAGCAACCCCCGAGCAACGCCCTTCCAACCTCCCCGAACACCACACCAACCGCCTAGCAATGCCGTAGAAACCACCCTGAACACCATAGCAACCGTCTAGCAACACCTTAGAAACCACCCAGAACACCATAGCAACCACCTAGCAATGCCCTCGCAACCACCCAGAACACCATAGCAACCACGTTACAACGCCCGAGTAACCACTCAAAACACCATAGCAACTGCCTAACAACACCCAAGCAAGCACTCAGAACACCAGAGCAAGTGCCTAGCAACGCCCTAGCAACCACTCAGAACACCATAGCAACTGCAAAGCAAGGCCCTAGCAACCACTCAGAACACCATAGCAACTACACAGCAAGGCCCGAGCAACCACTCAGGACACCATAGCAACTGCCAGGCAACGCCCTAGCAACCACCCAGAACACCAACGCCACTGGCCAGTAACACCCCAGAAACCACCAAGAAAACATAGACACCGCCTAGCAACGCCCTAGCAACCACTCAGAACACCATAGCAACTGCATAGCAAGGCCCTAGCAACCACTCAGAACACCATAGCAACTGCATAGCAAGGCCCTAGTAACCACCCAGAACACCATAGCAACCACGTAACAACGCCCTAGTAACCACTCAAAACACAATAGCAACTGCCTAGCAATGCCCTAGCTACCACCCAGATCACCAAAACAACTGCCTAGCAACAACCAAGAATATCATAGCAACCGCCTAGCAATGCCTTTGCATCCACCAAAAACACATAACAACCGCCTAGCAACGCCTTAGCAAGCACTCAGAACACCATAGCAACCGCCTAGCAACGCCCTAGCAACCACCCAGAACACATAGCAACCGCCTAGCATTGCTCTTGCAACCATTCAAAGCACCATAGCAACTGCATAGCAATGCCCTAGCCACCACCCAGAACACCATAGCAACCACGTAACAATGCCCCAGTAACCACTCAAAACACCAAAGCAACTGCCAACCAACGCCCTAGCAACCACTCAGAACATCATAACAACTGCCTAGCAATGCCCTAGCAACCACCCAGAACACCATAACAACCGCCTAGCAACGCCCTTACAACCACCCATAACACATAGCAACGGCCTAGCAACGCCCTAGCAACCACCCTCTACACCATAGCAACCGCCTAGCAATGCCTTAGCAGCCACCCAGAACACCATGGCAACTGCCTAGCAACGCCCTACCAACTACCTAAAACACATAACAACCACCTAGCAACACCCTATTAAGCATTCAGAACACCATAGCAACTGCCTAGCATGCCCTAGCAACCACCCAAAACACCATAGCAACCGCCTAGCAATGCCCTCGCAACCACCCATACCACCATAGCAGCTGCTTAGTAACACCCTCACAAGTACAAACAACACCCAAGCAACCACCCAGAACACCATCGCAACCGTCTATCAACTTCCTAGCAACCACCCAGAACACCATAGCAACTGCCTAGCAACCACCCAGAACACCATAACAACTGCCCAGCAACACCCTTGCAACCACCCAGAACACCATAGCAACCACCTAGCAACCACTCAGAACACCACAGCAACTGCGTAGCAATGCCCTCGCAACCACCCAAAACACCATAGCAGCTGCTTAGTAACACCCTCACCAGTACAAAGAACACCATAGCAACCGCCTAGCAACAGTTTCAGCCAGTCCTCATTATGACAAATTACAATAAAATAATGTAACTTTTTCAGCTACTCAACTTATCAACCCTTCAGCAATTCCAAATCCTGATTGTTATCGACGATGGCTTCCGCCAACTGTTTCCTCTGCCTAAACCTGTCTCAAAATAAAAGTAAAAAGTTTCACTTTTAAAAATTTCCATATGACAGCTGTCATCAACTATGACTCCCGCAAACTGTTTCCTCAGTCCACATCTGTTTCAAAATAAAAGTCCACACCACAACCATAATTATCCGACTGAAAACCTAGCTACCAATATCATAATGGAATGATTTGTTACAAACTCCACCTAATGCAACTACCCTTTGCATTTTCAATGCACATGTAATTCCCTGGAATTACATTATCTAGTTATTATGATTCCAATTTCTTCCATAATCGCCCGGATCGCTATTTCTCCCACAATTTTCAGCCGATCCCCACACATTAAACGTCAAAACGTGCGGCTCGCTTGTGAGGAGTGTGCTATGACTTTTCTCAGCCATCCGACTTACAGATTTCCCACAATTCCCAAAAAACATGAACCTCTGAAACCTCGTTATAATGGAAGTCAATGAGAAAATCGTAGTTCCGTAATCACACGATTCGCTCCTTCTCCCACAATTTTCTCCCGATCCCGACATATTACAAGTCAAAACGTGCGGCTCGCTTGTGAGAAGAGTGTTTTGACTGTACTCAGCGATCCGATTCACAGATTTCCCACAATTCCCACAAAACAAGGACCTCTGAAACCTCGATATAAATGAAGTCAATGAGAGAATCGCTCTCATCTGCACCCTCTCGCCTTGAACTCATACAGTCACATAGAAACTCTTTTCCAACGCTCAAAGACAAGCAATGCCCAAGTAACCATAAGGAACACCATAGCAACCACCCAGAACGCCCTAGCAACCACCCAGAACGCCATAGCAACTGCCTAACAACGCCCTAGCAACATCCCAGAACACTTAAGCAACCTTCTAGCAACGCCCTAGCAACCACCCAGAAGCCCACAGCAACCGCCTAGCAACGCCCTAGCAACCACCCAGAACACCATAGCAACTGCCTAGCAAAGCCCTAAAAACCACCCAGAACACCATAGCAACTGCCTAGCAACGCCCTACAAACCACCCAGAACACCATAGCAACTGCCTAGCAATGCCCGAGCAACCACCCAGAACACCATAACAACCGCATAGCAACGCCCTAGCAACCATCCAGAACACCATAAAAACCACCTAGCAACGCCTTAGCAACCACCCAGAACACTATAGAAACTGCCTAGCAACGCCCTAGCAACCACCCAGAACACCATAGCAACTGCCTAGCAACCACCCAGAACACCATAAAAACTGCAATGCAACGCCCTAGCATCCACCCAGAACACCATAGCAACCACCTAGCAACGCCTTAGCAACCACCCAGAACACCATAGAAACTACCTAGCAATGCCCTAGCAACCACCCAGAACACCATAGCAACTGCCTAGCAACACACCAGAACACCATAGCAACTGCAATGCAACGCCCTAGCAACCACCCAAAACACCATAGCAACTGCCTAGCAACGCCCCAGCAGCCACTCAGAACACCATAGCAACTGCCTAACAATGCCCTAGCAACCACCCAGAACACCATAGCAACCGCATAGCAACGCCCTAGCAACCATCCAGAACACCATAGAAACCACCTAGCAACGCCTTAGCAACCACCCAGAACACCATAGAAACTGCCAAGCAACGCCCTAGCAACCACCCAGAACACCATAGCAACTGCCTAGCAACGCCATAGCAACCACCCAGAACAGCATTGCAACCGCATAGCAACGCCCTAGCAACCACCCAGAACACCATAGAAACGGCCTGGCAACGCCCTAGCAACCACCCAGAACACCATTGCAACTGCCTGGCAACCACCCACAACACCAAAGCCACTGCCATGCAACGCCCTAGCAACCACCCAGAACACCATAGCAACCACGTAACAACGCCCTAGTAAGCACTCAAAACACCATAGCAACTGCCTAGCAATGCCCTAGTAACCACCCAGAACACATAGTTACTGCGTAGCAACCACCCTGAACACCATTGCAACTGCCTGGTAACTACCCAGAACACCAAAGCCACTGCCATGCAAAGCCCTAGCAACCACCCAGACCACCATAGCAACCACGTAACAACGCCCTACTAAGCACTCAAAACACCATAGCAACTGCCTAGCAACGCTCTACAAACCACCCAGAACACCATAGGAACTGCCTAGCAATGCCCTAGCAACCACTCAGAACACCATAGCAACCGCATAGCAACGCCCAAGCAACCATCCAGAACACCATAGAAACCACCTAGCAACGCCTTAGCAACCACCCAGAACAGCATAGCAACTGCCTGGCTACGCCATAGTAACAACCCAGAATACAATAGTAACCGCCTAGCAACGCCCGAGCAAGCACTCAGAACACAATAGCAACTGCCAACTAACGACTTACCTACCACCTAGAACACCATAGCAACTGCCTAGCCACGCCATAACAACCACTCAGAACACAAAAGCAACCGCCGAGCAACGCCCTTGCAACCTCCCCGAACACCACACCAACCGCCTAGCAATGCCGTAGAAACCACCCTGAACACCATAGCAACCGTCTAGCAACACCTTAGAAACCACCCAGAACACCATAGCAACCACCTAGCAATGCCCTCGCAACCACCTAGAACACCATAGCAACCACGTTACAACGCCCGAGTAACCACTCAAAACACCATAGCAACTGCCTAACAACACCCAAGCAAGCACTCAGAACACCAGAGCAAGTGCCTAGCAACGCCCTAGCAACCACTCAGAACACCATAGCAACTGCATAGCAAGGCCCTAGCAACCACTCAGAACACCATAGCAACTGCATAGCAAGGCCCGAGCAACCACTCAGAACACCATAGCAACTGCCAGGCAACGCCCTAGCAACCACCCAGAACACCAAAGCAACTGCCAAGTAATGCCCTAGAAACCACCCAGAAAACATAGCAACCGCCTAGCAACGCCCTAGCAACCACTCAGAACACCATAGCAACTGCATAGCAAGGCCCTAGCAACCACTCAGAACACCATAGCAACTGCATAGCAAGGCCCGAGCAACCACTCAGAACACCATAGCAACTGCCAGGCAACGCCCTAGCAACCACCCAGAACACCAAAGCAACTGCCAAGTAATGCCCTAGAAACCACCCAGAAAACATAGCAACCGCCTAGCAACGCCCTAGCAACCAATTAAAACACCATAGCAACTGCCGAGCAATGCCCTAGCAACCACTGAGAACACCATAGCAACTGCCAAGCAAGGCCCTAGCAACCACCCAGAACACTATAGCAACTAAGAAAGAACACCCAAGCAACCACCCAGAACATCATCGCAACCGTCTATCAACTTCCTAGCAACCACCCAGAACACCATAGTAACTGCCTAGCAACCACCCAGAACACCATAACAACTGCCTAGCAACACCCTTGCAACCACCCAGAACACCATAGCAACCATCTAGCAACCACTCAGAACACCAAAGCAACTGCCTAGTAACGCCCTAGCAACCACCCAGAACACCATAGCAACCGCCTAGCAACGCCCTAGCAACCAACCAGAACACCATAGCAACCGCCTAGTAACCACCCAGAACACCATAGCAACTGCCTAGCCATGCCCTAGCAACCACCCAGAACAACATAGCAACTGCCTATCAACCACCCAGAACACCATAGCAACCACCTAGAAACGCCCTAGTTACCACCCAGAACACCATAGCAACCGCATAGCAACGCCCTAACAACCACCCATAACACATAGCAACGGCCTAGCAACGCCCTAGCAACCACCCTCTACACCATAGCAACCGCCTAGCAATGCCTTAGCAGCCACCCAGAACACCATGGCAACTGCCTAGCAACGCCCTACCAACTACCTAAAACACATAACAACCACCTAGCAACACCCTATTAAGCATTCAGAACACCAAAGCAACTGCCTCGCATGCCCTAGCACCCACCCAAAACACCATACCAACCGCCTAGCAATGCCCTCGCAACCACCCATAACACCATAGCAGCTGCTTGGTAACACCCTCACAAGTACAAACAACACCCAAGCAACCACCCAGAACACCATCGCAACCGTCTATCAACTTCCTAGCAACCACCCAGAACACCATAGCAACTGCCTAGCAACCACCCAGAACACCATAACAACTGCCTAGCAACACCCTTGCAACCACCCAGAACACCATAGCAACCACCTAGCAACCACTCAGAACACCACAGCAACTGCGTAGCAATGCCCTCGCAACCACCCAAAACACCATAGCAGCTGCTTAGTAACACCCTCACCAGTACAAAGAACACCATAGCAACCGCCTAGCAACAGTTTCAGCCAGTCCTCATTATGACAAATTACAATAAAATAATGTAACTTTTTCAGCTACTCAACTTATCAACCCTTCAGCAATTCCAAATCCTGATTGTTATCGACGATGGCTTCCGCCAACTGTTTCCTCTGCCTAAACCTGTCTCAAAATAAAAGTAAAAAGTTTCACTTTTAAAAATTTCCATATGACAGCTGTCATCAACTATGACTCCCGCAAACTGTTTCCTCAGTCCACATCTGTTTCAAAATAAAAGTCCACACCACAACCATAATTATCCGACTGAAAACCTAGCTACCAATATCATAATGGAATGATTTGTTACAAACTCCACCTAATGCAACTACCCTTTGCATTTTCAATGCACATGTAATTCCCTGGAATTACATTATCTAGTTATTATGATTCCAATTTCTTCCGTAATCGCCCGGATCGCTATTTCTCCCACAATTTTCAGCCGATCCCCACACATTAAACGTCAAAACGTGCGGCTCGCTTGTGAGGAGTGTGCTATGACTTTTCTCAGCCATCCGACTTACAGATTTCCCACAATTCCCAAAAAACATGAACCTCTGAAACCTCGTTATAATGGAAGTCAATGAGAAAATCGTAGTTCCGTAATCACACGATTCGCTCCTTCTCCCACAATTTTCTCCCGATCCCGACATATTACAAGTCAAAACGTGCGGCTCGCTTGTGAGAAGAGTGTTTTGACTGTACTCAGCGATCCGATTCACAGATTTCCCACAATTCCCACAAAACAAGGACCTCTGAAACCTCGATATAAATGAAGTCAATGAGAGAATCGCTCTCATCTGCACCCTCTCGCCTTGAACTCATACAGTCACATAGAAACTCTTTTCCAACGCTCAAAGACAAGCAATGCCCAAGTAACCATAAGGAACACCATAGCAACCACCCAGAACGCCCTAGCAACCACCCAGAACGCCATAGCAACTGCCTAACAACGCCCTAGCAACATCCCAGAACACTTAAGCAACCTTCTAGCAACGCCCTAGCAACCACCCAGAAGCCCACAGCAACCGCCTAGCAACGCCCTAGCAACCACCCAGAACACCATAGCAACTGCCTAGCAAAGCCCTAAAAACCACCCAGAACACCATAGCAACTGCCTAGCAACGCCCTACAAACCACCCAGAACACCATAGCAACTGCCTAGCAATGCCCGAGCAACCACCCAGAACACCATAACAACCGCATAGCAACGCCCTAGCAACCATCCAGAACACCATAAAAACCACCTAGCAACGCCTTAGCAACCACCCAGAACACTATAGAAACCGCCTAGCAACGCCCTCGCAACCACCCAGAACACCATAGCAACTGCCTACCACCCCCCCAGAACACCATAAAAACTGCAATGCAACGCCCTAGCATCCACCCAGAACACCATAGCAACCACCTAGCAACGCCTTAGCAACCACCCAGAACACCATAGAAACTACCTAGCAATGCCCTAGCAACCACCCAGAACACCATAGCAACTGCCTAGCAACACACCAGAACACCATAGCAACTGCAAAGCAACGCCCTAGCAACCACCCAAAACACCATAGCAACTGCCTAGCAACGACCCAGCAGACACTCAGAACACCATAGCAACTGCCTAGCAATGCCCTAGCAACCACCCAGAACACCATAGCAACCGCATAGCAACGCCCTAGCAACCATCCAGAACACCATAGAAACCACCTAGCAACGCCTTAGCAACCACCCAGAACACCATAGCAACCGCCTAGCAACGCCCTCGCAACGACCCAGAGCACCACAGCAACTGCCTAGCAACGCCATAGCAACCACCCAGAACAGCATTGCAACCGCATAGCAACGCCCTAGCAACCACCCAGAACACCATAGAAACGGCCTGGCAACGCCCTAGCAACCACCCACAACACCATTGCAACTGCCTGGCAACCACCCACAACACCAAAGCCACTGCCATGCAACGCCCTAGCAACCACCCAGAACACCATAGCAACCACGTAACAACGCCCTAGTAAGCACTCAAAACACCATAGCAACTGCCTAGCAATGCCCTAGTAACCACCCAGAACACATAGTTACTGCGTAGCAACCACCCAGAACACCATTGCAACTGCCTGGTAACTACCCAGAACACCAAAGCCACTGCCATGCAAAGCCCTAGCAACCACCCAGAACACCATAGCAACCACGTAACAACGCCCTAGTAAGCACTCAAAACACCATAGCAACTGCCTAGCAACGCCCTACAAACCACCCAGAACACCATAGCAACTGCCTAGCAATGCCCTAGCAACCACCCAGAACACCATAGCAACCGCATAGCAACGCCCAAGCAACCATCCAGAACACCATAGAAACCACCTAGCAACGCCTTAGCAACCACCCAGAACAGCATAGCAACTGCCTGGCTACGCCATAGTAACAACCCAGAATACAATAGTAACCGCCTAGCAACGCCCGAGCAAGCACTCAGAACACAATAGCAACTGCCAACTAACGACTTAGCTACCACCTAGAACACCATAGCAACTGCCTAGCAACGCCATAACAACCACCCAGAACACAAAAGCAACCGCCGAGCAACGCCCTTGCAACCTCCCCGAACACCACACCAACCGCCTAGCAATGCCGTAGAAACCACCCTGAACACCATAGCAACCGTCTAGCAACACCTTAGAAACCACCCAGAACACCATAGCAACCACCTAGCAATGCCCTCGCAACCACCCAGAACACCATAGCAACCACGTTACAACGCCCGAGTAACCACTCAAAACACCATAGCAACTGCCTAACAACACCCAAGCAAGCACTCAGAACACCAGAGCAAGTGCCTAGCAACGCCCTAGCAACCACTCAGAACACCATAGCAACTGCATAGCAAGGCCCTAGCAACCACTCAGAACACCATAGCAACTGCATAGCAAGGCCCGAGCAACCACTCAGAACACCATAGCAACAGGCAACGCCCTAGCAACCACCCAGAACACCAAAGCAACTGCCAAGTAATGCCCTAGAAACCACCCAGAAAACATAGCAACCGCCTAGCAACGCCCTAGCAACCACTCAGAACACCATAGCAACTGCATAGCAAGGCCCTAGCAACCACTCAGAACACCATAGCAACTGCATAGCAAGGCCCGAGCAACCACTCAGAACACCATAGCAACTGCCAGGCAACGCCCTAGCAACCACCCAGAACACCAAAGCAACTGCCAAGTAATGCCCTAGAAACCACCCAGAAAACATAGCAACCGCCTAGCAACGCCCTAGCAACCAATTAAAACACCATAGCAACTGCCGAGCAATGCCCTAGCAACCACCCAGAACACTATAGCAACTAAGAAAGAACACCCAAGCAACCACCCAGAACAACATCGCAACCGTCTATCAACTTCCTACCAACCACCCAGGACACCATAGTAACTGCCTAGCAACCACCCAGAACACCATAACAACTGCCTAGCAACGCCCTACCAACCACCCAGAACACCATCGCAACCCCCTAGCAACGCCTCAGAACACCAACGCACCTGCCTAGCAACGCCCTAGCAACCACCCAGAACACCATAGCAACCGCCTAGCAACGCCCTAGCAACCAACCAGAACACCATAGCAACCGCCTAGTAACCACCCAGAACACCATAGCAACTGCCTAGCCATGCCCTAGCAACCACCCAGAACAACATAGCAACTGCCTATCAACCACCCAGAACACCATAGCAACCACCTAGAAACGCCCTAGTTACCACCCAGAACACCATAGCAACCGCATAGCAACGCCGTAGCAACCACCCAGAACACCATAGCAACCGCCTAGTAACCACCATGAACACCATGGCAACTGCCTAGCCACCACCCAGAACACCATACCAACCGCCTAGCAACACCCAAGTAACCACCCAGAACACCATAGCAACTGCTAAGCAACGCGCTAGCAACCACCCAGAACACCAAAGCAACCACCTATCAACCACCCAGAACACCATAGCAACTGCCAAGCAACGCCCTAGCAACCACCCAGAACACCATAGCAACCGCCTGCCCACGCCCTAACAACCATCAAGAACACCATCGCAACTGCTTAGCAACACCCAAGCAACCACCTAGAACACCAAAGCAACCACCTAGCAAATCCATAGCAACCACCCAGATCACCATTTCAACCACCTAGCAACCACCCAGAACATAATAGCAACTGCCTAGCAACGCCCTAGCAACCACCCAGAACTCCATAGCAGCCACGTAACAACGCCCTAGAAACCACTCAAAACACCATAGCAACTGACTAGCAAATGCCCTAACAACCATCCAGAACACCATAGCAACTGCCTAGCAACCGCCCAAAAGACCATAGCAACCGCCTAATAATGCCCTAGCAACCACCCAGAACACATACCAACCGCCTAGCAACGCCCTAGCAACCACCTGAAACACCATAGCAACTGCCTAGCAACGCCATAACAACCACCTAGAACACCATAGCAACCGTCGAGCAAAGCCCTAACAACCTCCCAGAAAACCACACCAACCGCCTAGCAACTTCCTAGCGACCACTCTGAACACCATAACAACCGCCTACCAACACCTTAGCAACCACCCAGAACACTATAGCTACCATGTTACAACACCCGAGTAACCACTAAAAACACCATAGCAACTGCCTAGCAACGCCCTAGCAAGCACTCAGAACACCATAGCCAGTGCCTAGCAACGCCTTAGCAACCACCCAAAACACCATTGCAACAGCCTGGCAACCACCCAGAACACCAAAGCAACTGCCATGCAACGCCCTAGCAACCACCCAGAACACCATAGCAACCACGTAACAACGCCCTAGCAACCACTGAGAACACCGTAGCAACTGCCTAGCAACGCCCTAGCAACCAACCAGAACACCATAGCAACTACCAAGCAACACCGAAGCAACCACCCAGAACACCATAGCAACCGCCTAGCAACCACCCAGAACACCATAAAAACTGCCTAGCAACACCTTTGCAACCACCCAGAACACCATAGCAACCGCCTAGCAACCACTCAGAGCACCAATGTCACTGCCTAGCAACACCCTATCAACCACCCAGAACACCATAGCAACCACGTAACAATGCCCTAGCAACCACTGAGAACACCATAGCAACTGCCTAGCAACGCCCTAGCAACCACCTAGAACACCATAGCAACTACGAAGCAACAACGAAGTAACCACCCAGAACACCATAGCAACCGCCTAGCAACCACCCAGAACACAATATCAACTGCCTAGCAACACCCTTGCAACCACCCAGAACACCATAGCAACCGCCTAGCAGCCACTCAGAACACCAAAGTCACTGCCTAGCAATGCCCTAGCAACCACCCAGAACACCATTGCAACCGCCTAGCAACGCCCTAGCAACCAACCAGAACACCAAAGCAACCGCCTAGTAACCACCCAGAACACCATAGCAACTGCCTAGCCATGCCCTAGCAACCACCCAGAACAACATAGCAACTGCCTATCAACCACCCAGAACACCATAGCAACCACCTAGCAACGCCCTAGCAACCACCCAGAACACCATAGCAACCGCCTAGCAACGCCCTAGCAACCACCCAGAACACCATAGCAACCACCTAGTAACCACCATGAACACCATAGCAACTGCCTAGCCACCACCCAGAACACCATAGCAACTGCTAAGCAACGCGTTAGCAACCACCCAGAACACCAAAGCAACCGCCCATCAACCACCCAGAACACCATAACAACTACCAAGCAACGCCCTAGCAACCACCCAGAACACCATAGCAACCGCCTGCCAACGCCCTAACAACCATCCAGAACACCATAGCAACTGCTTAGCAACACCCAAGCAACTACCCAGAACACCAAAGCAACCGCCTCGCAAATCCATAGCAACCACCCATATCACCATTGCAACCACTTAGCAACCACCCAGAACATCATAGCAACTGCCTAGCAACGCCCTAGCAACCACCCAGAACTCCATAGCAGCCACGTAACAACGCCCTAGAAACCACTCAAAACACCATAGCAACTGACTAGCAAATGCCCTAACAACCATCCAGAACACCATAGCAACTGCCTAGCAACCACCCAAAAGACCATAGCAACCGCCTAACAATGCCCTAGCAACCACCCAGAACACATACCAACCACCTAGCAACGCCCTAGCAACCACCTGAAACACCATAGCAACCGACTAGCAACGCCATAACAACCACCTAGAACACCATAGCAACCGTTGAGCAAAGCCCTAACAACCTCCCAGAAAAACACACCAACGGCCTAGCAACTTCTTAGCAACCACTCTGAACACCATAACAACTGCCTACCAACACCTTAGCAATCACCCAGAACACCATAACTACCATGTTACAACGCCCGAGTAACCACTCAAAACACCATAGCAACTGCCTAGCAACGCCCTAGCAAGCACTCAGAACACCATAGCAAGTGCCTAGCAACGTCCTAGCAAACACCCAGAACACCATTGCAACTGCCTAGCAACGCCTTAGCAACCACCCAAAACACCATTGCAACTGCCTGGCAACCACCCAGAACACCAAAGCAACTGCCATGCAACGCCCTAGCAACCACCCAGAACACCATAGCAACCACGTAACAACGCCCTAGCAACCACTGAGAACACCATAGCAACTGCCTAGCAACGCCCTAGCAACAACCCAGAACACCATAGCAACTACCAAGCAACACCGAAGCAACCACCGAGAACACCCTAGCAACCGCCTAGCAACCACCCAGAACACCATAAAAACTGCCTAGCAACACCCTTGCAACCACCCAGAACACCATAGCAACCGCCTAGCAACCACTCAAAACACCAAAGTCACTGCCTAGCAACGCCCTAGCAACCACCCAGAACACCATAGCAACCACGTAACAACGCCCTAGCAACCACTGAGAACACCATAGCAACTGCCTAGCAACGCCCGAGCAACCACCCAGAACACCATAGCAACTACCAAGTAACACCGAAGCAACCACCCAGAACACCATAGCAACCGCCTAGCAACCACCCAGAACACCATAACAACTGCCTAGCAACACCCTTGCAACCACCCAGAACACCATAGCAACCGCCTAGCAGCCACTCAGAACACCAAAGTCACTGCCTAGCAATGCCCTAGCAACCACCCAGAACACCATAGCAACCGCCTAGCAACGCCCTAGCAACCAACCAGAACACCATAGCAACCGCCTGGCAACCACCCAGAACACCATAGCAACTGCCTAGCAATGCCCTAGCAACCACCCATAACATCATAGCAACCGCTTATAAACCACCCAGAACACCATAGCAACCGCCTAGCAACGCCCTAGCAACCACCCAGAACACCATAGCAACCGCCTAGCAACGCCCTAACAACCACCTAGAACACATAGGACCCGCCTAGCAACGCCCTAGCAACCCCCCAGAACACCATAGAAACTGCTTAGCAACGCCCTATCAACCACCCAGAACACCACAGCAACCGCCAGGCAACCACCCAGAAAACCAGAGCAACTGCCTAGCAACGCCCTAGCAACCACCCAGAACACCATAGCCACTGCCTAGCAACGCCCTAGAAACCACCAAGAAAACATAGCAACTGCCTTGTAAAGCCCTAGCAACCACTTAGAACACCATAGCAACTTCCTAGCAATGCCCTAGCAAACACACAGACCACCATAGCAACCGCCAAGCAATGCCCTAGAAACCACCTAGAACACATAGCAACTGCATAGCAATGCCCTAGCAACCTCCCAGAACACCATAGCAACTGCTTAGCAACGCCCTATCAACCACCCAGAACACCACAGCAACCGCCTAACAACCACCCAGAAAACCAGAGCAACTGCCTAGCAACGCCCTAGCAACCACCCAGAACACCATAACAACTGCCTAGCAACGCCCTAGTCACCACCTAGAACACCATAGCAACTGCATAGCAAGGCCTTAGCAGCCACCCAGAACACCATGGCAACTGCCTAGCAATGCCTTACCAACCACCTCGAACACATAGCAACCACCCAGCAACACCCTATTAAGCATTCAGATAAGCATAACAACTGCCTAGCATGCCCTAGCAACCACCCAGAACACCATAGCAACCGCCTAGCAATGCCCTAGCAACCACTCAGAACACCATAGCAACTACCTACCAATGCCCTAGCAACCACCCAGAACACCGTAGCAGCTGCTTAGTAACACCCTCACAAGTACAAAGAACACCATAGCAACCGCCTAGCAACAGTTTCAGCCAGTCCTCATTATGACAAATTACATAAAATAATGTAACTTTTTAAGCTACTCAACTTATCAACCGTCCAGCCATTCCAACTCCAGATTGTAATCGACTATGACCTCCGCCAACTGTTTCCTCTGCCTAAACCTTTCTCGAAATAAAAGTCCTTACTACAATTTTTCATTATTAAAAAATTTCACTTTTAAAAATTTCCATATGTCAGCTGTCATCAACTATGACTCCCGCAAACTGTTTCCTCAGTCCACATCCGTTTCAAAATAAAAGTCCTCACCACTGCCATAATTATCCTACTAAAAACCTAGCTACCAATATCATAATGCAATGATTTGTAACAAACTCCACCTTATGAAACTAAACTTTGCATTTTCAATGCACACGTAATTCCCTGGAATTACATTATCTAGTTATTATTTTTCCAATTTCTTCCGTAATCCCACGGTTCGCTATTTCTCCCACAATTTTCAGCCGATCCCCACACATTAAACCTAAAAACGTGCGGCTCGCTTCTGAGGAGTGTGCTATGACTTTACTCAGCCATCCGACTTACAGATTTCCCACAATTCCCAAAAAAATGGACTTCTGAAATCTCGTTATCATGGAAGTCAATGAGAAAATCGTTCGTCTGTAATGGCACGGTTCGCTACTTCTCCAACAATTTTCACCCGATCCCCAAATTTTACACGTCAAAACATGCGGCTCGCTTGTCAGGAGAGTGCTTTGACTTTACTCAGCGATCCGATTTACAGATTTCCCACAATTCCCAAAAAACATGGACCTCCGAAACCTTGATATAATGGAAGTCAATGAGAAAATCGCTTTCATCTTTACCCTCTCGCCTTGAACTCATAGACTCACATAGAAACTTTTTTCCAACTCTCAAAGACAAGCAATGCCCAAGCAACCATAAGGAACACCATAGCAACCACCCAGAACACCAAAGCAACTGCCTAACAACGCCCAAGCAACCACCCAGAACACGACAGCAACCTTCTGGCAACGCCCTAGCAACCACCCAGAAGCCCATAGCAACCGCCTTGCAACGTCCTAGCAACCACCCAGAATACCATAGCAACTGCCTGGTAATGCACTATGAACCACCCAGAACACCATAGCAACTGACTAGCAAAGCTCAAAAACCACCCAGAACACCATAGCAACTGCCTAGCAACACCCTAGCAACCACCCAGAACACCATTAAAACTGCCTAGCAAGGCCCTAGCAACCACCCATAACACCATAGCAACTGCCTAGCAATGCCCTTGCAACCACCCAGAACACCATAGCAACTGCCTAGCAACGCCCTAACAACCACGCAGAACACCATAGAAACCACCTAGCAATGCCTTAGCAACCACCTAGAACACCATAGCAACTGCCTAGCAACGTCATAGCAACCACCCAGAACACAATAGCAACTGCCGAGCAATGCCCTAGCAACCTCCCAAAACACCACACCAACCGCCTAGCAACGCCCTAGCAACCACCCTGAACACCATAGCAACCGCCTGGCAACATCTTAGCAACCACCCAGAACACCATAGCAACCACTCAGAACACCATAGCAACTGCCTAGCAATGCCCTAGCAACTACGCGGAACACCATAGCAACCACGTAACAACGCCCGAGTAACCACTCAAAACACCATAGCAACTGCCTAGCAACGCCCTAGCAAGCACTCAAAACACCATAGCAAGTGCCTAGCAATGCCCTAGCAAACATCCAGAACACCTGAGCAACTGCCTAGCAACGCCCTAGAAACCACCCAAAAAACATAGCTACCGCCTAGCAATGCCCTTGCAACCACTCAGAACACCATAGCAACTTCCTAGCAACGCCCTAGCAACGGCTCAGAACACCATAGCAACTGCCTAGCAAGGCCCAAGCAACCACTCAGAACACCATAGCAACTGCCTAGCAACGCCCTAGCAACAACCCAGAACACCATAGCAACCACGTAACAACGCCCTAGCAACCACTGAGAACACCATAGCAACTGCCTAGCAACGCCCTAGCAACAACCCAGAACACCATAGCAACTACCAAGCAACACCGAAGCAACCACCCAGAACACCATAGCAACCGCCTAGCAACCACCCAGAACACCATAAAAACTGCCTAGCAACACCCTTGCAACCACCCAGAACACCATAGCAACCGCCTAGCAACCACTCAAAACACCAAAGTCACTGCCTAGCAACGCCCTAGCAACCACCCAGAACACCATAGCAACCACGTAACAACGCCCTAGCAACCACTGAGAACACCATAGCAACTGCCTAGCAACGCCCTAGCAACCACCCAGAACACCATAGCAACTACCAAGCAACACCGAAGCAACCACCCAGAACACCATAGCAACCGCCTAGCAGCCACTCAGAACACCAAAGTCACTGCCTAGCAATGCCCTAGCAACCACCCAGAACACCATAGCAACCGCCTAGCAACGCCCTAGCAACCAACCAGAACACCATAGCAACCGCCTGGCAACCACCCAGAACACCATAGCAACTGCCTAGCAATGCCCTAGCAACCACCCATAACAACATAGCAACCGCTTATAAACCACCCAGAACACCATAGCAACCGCCTAGCAACGCCCTAGCAACCACCCAGAACACCATAGCAACCGCCTACCAACGCCCTAACAACCACCTAGAACACATAGGACCCGCCTAGCAACGCCCTAGCAACCCCCCAGAACACCATAGAAACTGCTTAGCAACGCCCTATCAACCACCCAGAACACCACAGCAACCGCCAAGCAACCACCCAGAAAACCAGAGCAACTGCCTAGCAACGCCCTAGCAACCACCCAGAACACCATAGCCACTGCCTAGCAACGCCCTAGAAACCACCAAGAAAACATAGCAACTGCCTTGTAAAGCCCTAGCAACCACTTAGAACACCATAGCAACTTCCTAGCAATGCCCTAGCAAACACACAGACCACCATAGCAACCGCCAAGCAATGCCCTAGAAACCACCTAGAACACATAGCAACTGCATAGCAATGCCCTAGCAACCTCCCAGAACACCATAGCAACTGCTTAGCAACGCCCTATCAACCACCCAGAACACCACAGCAACCGCCTAACAACCACCCAGAAAACCAGAGCAACTGCCTAGCAACGCCCTAGCAACCACCCAGAACACCATAGCAACTGCCTAGCAACGCCCTTGTAACCACCTAGAACACCATAGCAACTGCATAGCAAGGCCTTAGCAGCCACCCAGAACACCATGGCAACTGCCTAGCAATGCCTTACCAACCACCTCGAACACATAGCAACCACCCAGCAACACCCTATTAAGCATTCAGATAAGCATAACAACTGCCTAGCATGCCCTAGCAACCACCCAGAACACCATAGCAACCGCCTAGCAATGCCCTAGCAACCACTCAGAACACCATAGCAACTACCTACCAATGCCCTAGCAACCACCCAGAACACCGTAGCAGCTGCTTAGTAACACCCTCACAAGTACAAAGAACACCATAGCAACCGCCTAGCAACAGTTTCAGCCAGTCCTCATTATGACAAATTACATAAAATAATGTAACTTTTTAAGCTACTCAACTTATCAACCGTTCAGCCATTCCAACTCCAGATTGTAATCGACTATGACTTCCGCCAACTGTTTCCTCTGCCTAAACCTTTCTCGAAATAAAAGTCCTTACTACAATTTTTCATTATTAAAAAATTTCACTTTTAAAAATTTCCATATGTCAGCTGTCATCAACTATGACTCCCGCAAACTGTTTCCTCAGTCCACATCCGTTTCAAAATAAAAGTCCTCACCACTGCCATAATTATCCTACTAAAAACCTAGCTACCAATATCATAATGCAATGATTTGTAACAAACTCCACCTTATGAAACTAAACTTTGCATTTTCAATGCACACATAATTCCCTGGAATTACATTATCTAGTTATTATTTTTCCAATTTCTTCCGTAATCCCACGGTTCGCTATTTCTCCCACAATTTTCAGCCGATCCCCACACATTAAACCTAAAAACGTGCGGCTCGCTTCTGAGGAGTGTGCTATGACTTTACTCAGCCATCCGACTTACAGATTTCCCACAATTCCCAAAAAAATGGACTTCTGAAATCTCGTTATCATGGAAGTCAATGAGAAAATCGTTCGTCTGTAATGGCACGGTTCGCTACTTCTCCAACAATTTTCACCCGATCCCCAAATTTTACACGTCAAAACATGCGGCTCGCTTGTCAGGAGAGTGCTTTGACTTTACTCAGCGATCCGATTTACAGATTTCCCACAATTCCCAAAAAACATGGACCTCCGAAACCTTGATATAATGGAAGTCAATGAGAAAATCGCTTTCATCTTTACCCTCTCGCCTTGAACTCATAGACTCACATAGAAACTTTTTTCCAACTCTCAAAGACAAGCAATGCCCAAGCAACCATAAGGAACACCATAGCAACCACCCAGAACACCAAAGCAACTGCCTAACAACGCCCAAGCAACCACCCAGAACACGACAGCAACCTTCTGGCAACGCCCTAGCAACCACCCAGAAGCCCATAGCAACCGCCTTGCAACGTCCTAGCAACCACCCAGAATACCATAGCAACTGCCTGGTAATGCACTATGAACCACCCAGAACACCATAGCAACTGACTAGCAAAGCTCAAAAACCACCCAGAACACCATAGCAACTGCCTAGCAACACCCTAGCAACCACCCAGAACACCATTAAAACTGCCTAGCAAGGCCCTAGCAACCACCCATAACACCATAGCAACTGCCTAGCAATGCCCTTGCAACCACCCAGAACACCATAACAACTGCCTAGCAACGCCCTAACAACCACGCAGAACACCATAGAAACCACCTAGCAATGCCTTAGCAACCACCTAGAACACCATAGCAACTGCCTAGCAACGTCATAGCAACCACCCAGAACACAATAGCAACTGCCGAGCAATGCCCTAGCAACCTCCCAAAACACCACACCAACCGCCTAGCAACGCCCTAGCAACCACCCTGAACACCATAGCAACCGCCTGGCAACATCTTAGCAACCACCCAGAACACCATAGCAACCACTCAGAACACCATAGCAACTGCCTAGCAATGCCCTAGCAACTACGCGGAACACCATAGCAACCACGTAACAATGCCCGAGTAACCACTCAAAACACCATAGCAACTGCCTAGCAACGCCCTAGCAAGCACTCAAAACACCATAGCAAGTGCCTAGCAATGCCCTAGCAAACATCCAGAACACCTGAGCAACTGCCTAGCAACGCCCTAGAAACCACCCAAAAAACATAGCTACCGCCTAGCAATGCCCTCGCAACCACTCAGAACACCATAGCAACTTCCTAGCAACGCCCTAGCAACGGCTCAGAACACCATAGCAACTGCCTAGCAAGGCCCAAGCAACCACTCAGAACACCATAGCAACTGCCTAGCAACGCCCTAGCAACAACCCAGAACACCATAGCAACCACGTAACAACGCCCTAGCAACCACTGAGAACACCATAGCAACTGCCTAGCAACGCCCTAGCAACAACCCAGAACACCATAGCAACTACCAAGCAACACCGAAGCAACCACCCAGAACACCATAGCAACCGCCTAGCAACCACCCAGAACACCATAAAAACTGCCTAGCAACACCCTTCCACCCACCCAGAGCACCATAGCAACCGCCTAGCAACCACTCATAACACCAAAGTCACTGCCTAGCAACGCCCTAGCAACCACCCAGAACACCATAGCAACCACGTAACAACGCCCTAGCAACCACTGAGAACACCATAGCAACTGCCTAGCAACGCCCTAGCAACCACCCAGAACACCATAGCAACTACCAAGCAACACCGAAGCAACCACCCAGAACACCATAGCAACCGCCTAGCAGCCACTCAGAACACCAAAGTCACTGCCTAGCAATGCCCTAGCAACCACCCAGAACACCATAGCAACCGCCTAGCAACGCCCTAGCAACCAACCAGAACACCATAGCAACCGCCTGGCAACCACCCAGAACACCATAGCAACTGCCTAGCAATGCCCTAGCAACCACCATTAACAACATAGCAAACGCTTATAAACCACCCAGAACACCATAGCAACCGCCTAGCAACGCCCTAGCAACCACCCAGAACACCATAGCAACCGCCTACCAACGCCCTAACAACCACCTAGAACACATAGGACCCGCCTAGCAACGCCCTTGCAACCCCCCAGAACACCATAGAAACTGCTTCGCAACGCCCTATCAACCACCCAGAACACCACAGCAACCGCCAAGCAACCACCCAGAAAACCAGAGCAACTGCCTAGCAACGCCCTAGCAACCACCCAGAACACCATAGCCACTGCCTAGCAACGCCCTAGAAACCACCAAGAAAACATAGCAACTGCCTTGTAAAGCCCTAGCAACCACTTAGAACACCATAGCAACTTCCTAGCAATGCCCTAGCAAACACACAGACCACCATAGCAACCGCCAAGCAATGCCCTAGAAACCACCTAGAACACATAGCAACTGCATAGCAATGCCCTAGCAACCTCCCAGAACACCATAGCAACTGCTTAGCAACGCCCTATCAACCACCCAGAACACCACAGCAACCGCCTAACAACCACCCAGAAAACCAGAGCAACTGCCTAGCAACGCCCTAGCAACCACCCAGAACACCATAGCAACTGCCTAGCAACGCCCTTGTAACCACCTAGAACACTATAGCAACTGCATAGCAAGGCCTTAGCAGCCACCCAGAACACCATGGCAACTGCCTAGCAATGCCTTACCAACCACCTCGAACACATAGCAACCACCCAGCAACACCCTATTAAGCATTCAGATAAGCATAACAACTGCCTAGCATGCCCTAGCAACCACCCAGAACACCATAGCAACCGCCTAGCAATGCCCTAGCAACCACTCAGAACACCATAGCAACTACCTACCAATGCCCTAGCAACCACCCAGAACACCGTAGCAGCTGCTTAGTAACACCCTCACAAGTACAAAGAACACCATAGCAACCGCCTAGCAACAGTTTCAGCCAGTCCTCATTATGACAAATTACATAAAATAATGTAACTTTTTAAGCTACTCAACTTATCAACCGTTCAGCCATTCCAACTCCAGATTGTAATCGACTATGACTTCCGCCAACTGTTTCCTCTGCCTAAACCTTTCTCGAAATAAAAGTCCTTACTACAATTTTTCATTATTAAAAAATTTCACTTTTAAAAATTTCCATATGTCAGCTGTCATCAACTATGACTCCCGCAAACTGTTTCCTCAGTCCACATCCGTTTCAAAATAAAAGTCCTCACCACTGCCATAATTATCCTACTAAAAACCTAGCTACCAATATCATAATGCAATGATTTGTAACAAACTCCACCAACAAACTCCACCTTATGAAACTAAACTTTGCATTTTCAATGCACACATAATTCCCTGGAATTACATTATCTAGTTATTATTTTTCCAATTTCTTCCGTAATCCCACGGTTCGCTATTTCTCCCACAATTTTCAGCCGATCCCCACACATTAAACCTAAAAACGTGCGGCTCGCTTCTGAGGAGTGTGCTATGACTTTACTCAGCCATCCGACTTACAGATTTCCCACAATTCCCAAAAAAAATGGACTTCTGAAATCTCGTTATCATGGAAGTCAATGAGAAAATCGTTCGTCTGTAATGGCACGGTTCGCTACTTCTCCAACAATTTTCACCCGATCCCCAAATTTTACACGTCAAAACATGCGGCTCGCTTGTCAGGAGAGTGCTTTGACTTTACTCAGCGATCCGATTTACAGATTTCCCACAATTCCCAAAAAACATGGACCTCTGAAACCTTGATATAATGGAAGTCAATGAGAAAATCGCTTTCATCTTTACCCTCTCGCCTTGAACTCATAGACTCACATAGAAACTTTTTTCCAACTCTCAAAGACAAGCAATGCCCAAGCAACCATAAGGAACACCATAGCAACCACCCAGAACACCAAAGCAACAGCCTAACAACGCCCAAGCAACCACCCAGAACACGACAGCAACCTTCTGGCAACGCCCTAGCAACCACCCAGAAGCCCATAGCAACCGCCTTGCAACGTCCTAGCAACCACCCAGAATACCATAGCAACTGCCTGGTAATGCACTATGAACCACCCAGAACACCATAGCAACTGACTAGCAAAGCTCAAAAACCACCCAGAACACCATAGCAACTGCCTAGCAACACCCTAGCAACCACCCAGAACACCATTAAAACTGCCTAGCAAGGCCCTAGCAACCACCCATAACACCATAGCAACTGCCTAGCAATGCCCTTGCAACCACCCAGAACACCATAGCAACTGCCTAGCAACGCCCTAACAACCACGCAGAACACCATAGAAACCACCAAGCAATGCCTTAGCAACCACCTAGAACACCATAGCAACTGCCTAGCAACGTCATAGCAACCACCCAGAACACAATAGCAACTGCCGAGCAACGCCCTAGCAACCTCCCAAAACACCACACCAACCGCCTAGCAACGCCCTAGCAACCACCCTGAACACCATAGCAACCGCCTGGCAACATCTTAGCAACCACTCAGAACACCATAGCAACCACTCAGAACACCATAGCAACTGCCTAGCAATGCCCTAGCAACTACGCGGAACACCATAGCAACCACGTAACAACGCCCGAGTAACCACTCAAAACACCATAGCAACTGCCTAGCAACGCCCTAGCAAACATCCAGAACACCTGAGCAACTGCCTAGCAATGCCCTAGAAACCACCCAAAAAACATAGCTACCGCCTAGCAATGCCCTCGCAACCACTCAGAACACCATAGCAACTTCCTTGCAACGCCCTAGCAACGGCTCAGAACACCACAGCAACTGCCTAGCAAGGCCCAAGCAACCACTCAGAACACCATAGCAACTGCCTAGCAATGCCCTCGCAACCACCCAGAACACCATAGCAACTGCCAAGCAATGGCCTAGGAACCACCCAGAAAACATAGCAACCGCCTAGCAATGCCCTAGCAACCAATCAGAACACCATAGCTACGCCCAATCAACCACTCAGAACACCATAGCAACTGCCTAGCAACGCCCTAGCAACCACCCAGAACACCAGAGCTACTACCAAGCAAAGCCGTAGCAACCACCCAGAACACAATAGCAACCGCCGAGCAACGCCCTAGCAACCTCCCAGAATACCACACCAACCGCCTAGCAACGCCCTAGCAACCACCCTGAACACCATAGCACCCGCCTAGCAACACCTTAGCAACCACCCAGAACACCATAGCAACCACCTAGCAATGCCCTAGCAACCACTCAGAACACCATAGCAACTGCCTAGCAATGCCCTAGCAACCACCCAGAACACCATAGCAACTGCCTAGCAACGCCATAGCAACCTCCCAAAACACCACACCAACCGCCTAGCAACGCCCTAGCAACCACCCTGAACACCATAGCAACCGCCTGGCAACATCTTAGCAACCACCCAGAACACCATAGCAACCACTCAGAACACCATAGCAACTGCCTAGCAATGCCCTAGCAACTACGCGGAACACCATAGCAACCACGTAACAACGCCCGAGTACCCGCTCAAAACACCATAGCAAGTGCCTAGCAACGCCCTAGCAAGCACTCAAAACACCATAGCAAGTGCCTAGCAACGCCCTAGCAAACATCCAGAACCCCATAGCAACTGCCTAGCAACGCCCTAGCAAGCACTCAAAACACCATAGCAAGTGCCTAGCAACGCCCTAGCAAACATCCAGAACCCCATAGCAACTGCCTAGCAACGTCCTAGAAACCACTCAGAAAACATAGCAACCGCCTAGCAACGTCCTAGCAACCACTAAGAACACCATAGCAACTGCCTAGCAACGCCCTAGCAACCACCCAGAACACCAGAGCAACTACCAAGCAATGCCCTAGCAACCACCCAGAACACCATAGCATCTACCTAGCAATGCCCTAGCAACCACCCAGAACAGCATAGCAACTGCCTAGCAACGCCCTAGCTGCCACCCAGAACACCATAGCAACTGCCTTGCAACAATCTAGCAACCGCCCAGAACACCATAGCAACCACCTAGCAACCACCTAGAACACCGTAGCAACCGCCTAGCAATGCCCCAGCAACCACCCAGAACACCATAGCAACCGCCTAGCAATGCCATGGCAACCACCCAGAACACCATATCAACCGCCTAGCAACACCCTAGCAACCACCCAGAACACCATAGCCACTGCCTAGCAATGCCCTAGCAACCACCCAGAACACCATTGCAACTGCCTAGAAACGCCCTAGCAACCACCCAGAACACCATAGTAACCGCCTATCAACGCGTTAGTAACCACCCAGAACACCATAGCAACCACCTAGCAACGCCCTAGCAACCACCCAGAACACCATAGCAACCGCCTAGCAACGCCCTAGTAACTATCCAGAACACCATAGCAACCACCTAGCAACCACCTAGAACACCATAGCAACTGCCTAGCAACGCCCTAGCAACCACCCAGAACACCATAGCAACTGCCTAGCAATGCCATGGCAACCACCCAGAACACCATATCAACTGCCAAGCAACACCCTAGCAACCACCCAGAACACCATAGCCACTGCCTAGTAATGCCCTAGCAACCACCCAGAACATCATTGCAACCGCCTAGCAACGCCCTAGTGACCACCCAGAACACCATAGCAACCACCTAGCAACGCCCTCGCAACCAGCCAGTACACCATAGAAACTGCCTAGCAACGCCCTAGCAACCACCCAGATCACCATAGCAACCGCCTAGCAACGCTTTAGCAACCACCCAGAACACCATAGCAACTCCCTAGCATTGTGTTGTCGAGCAACCACCTCCAACCCTTTCCTCATAGAGCAGCAGGCACATCAAAATTTCTGCTGGAATTTTCTAGTTATTATTATTATTATTATTATTTCAATTTCTTCCGTAATTGCACGGTTCGCTCTTTCTCCCACAATTTTCACCCGATGTCCACATATTACAAGTCAAAACGTGCGGCTCCCTTGTGAGGAGTGTGCTATGACTTTACTCAGCGATTCGACTTACAGATTTCCCACAATTCCCAAAAAACATGGACCCCTGAAACCTTGTTATAGTGGAAGTGAATGAGAAGATCGGTTATCCGTGATCGCAACCACCCTGAACACCATAGCAACTCCCTAGTAACGCCCTAACAACCACCCAGAACACCATAGTAACTGCCTAGCAACGCCCTAGCAACCACCCAGAACGCCTTCGCAACCTTGTAGCAATGCCCTAGCAACCAGCCAGAACGCCATAGCAACTGCCTCGCAACGCCCTAGCAACCACACTGAACACCATAGCAACTGCCTAGCAATGCCCTAGCAACCCCCCAGAACACCCTAGCAACAGCCTAGCAAGGCCCTAGCAACCACCCAGAACATGATATCTACTGTGTACCAGAACCCTGGCAACCACCTACAACACTGTACTCGAAGAGCAGCATGCACATTCTACATTTCTGCTGGAATTTCTAGCTGTGCTTATTACTTTTATTTTTTTGCTTGTGCCTTTTCTCCCGTGCTTTACTCTTAATTTATTTTTCATTCTGCCGTCTTAGGATTGATTCACTCTTGCCCAACTCACGTGATGTCGATTGACAGCCTTGAGTGTGCCTGCGTCCAGTTGTCTAATCACGCTTCTTCATTCGGAATCGGCTTTTGGTATTCCATTCGTTATTTCCACCCGTGCTTAATTCAGGGTCTCAGTAAACTCTGAGTGAATGTGTTCTCTGATAGCTATATTATTTACCCATACTAACCAGCACTTATTGGGGGTGATTGAATATATTTGTCATGTAGTCTTCACCTTTATTAACTCATTAGCGTGTGCGAACGTTTCCAGCTCTTGTAATTTCTTCCAAAGCTTTCCCTGTTTAACTACGATTACGCTATGCTTTAGTTTGCTTCTCTCTTGGTGATTTTATACTTGTCATGTTTAGATTACTTTGATCTAAACCATCTAGTTTGATTGATTGTCTCAGCGTCTTGTCTCAAGTCATTATTGTTAACCTGGTTCTCCTGAATTTGTTTATTTTTGAGCACAGTGCGCTTGTGGTCACACTTACCAAATGAAATGGACTTTGGGGTCAAGTCTTGGCTCCATGACTGAGTCCCTTGTGTGAAAGAACCCAGGAAGGCCCAAATTCTTGCTCTGATACTTGATAAGGCCTGGGAATAGGTCCCCTGCAAATCAAACTCCAGTTGACCAGAAATTGAGTAACTAGACTGTACAAATGCCGTACATATCGATTCCAGGACATGGCCAACCTGTCAACTGTTGCGCATTTTTTGTCAAACAAAAATTGTGAAATGTGAAATCTCTGCTTTTTTGAACTTTGCTCTCAATCTGAGCAATAGAAATTGGTATTTCAAAGCTCTCCAGGGTGAAATGATGAGAGCATATTACGGCGAAAGAACTGATAATCTTGGGTTTCACGAAGTTTACTCTTGTCATCTTGACAAATCTCACCAACTGTCGGCAAATCCTGACTTCTTTTGGGAATGTGTGCAAAGACACACACTTTTCTTAATCCTTCGGAGCACTGCACCGGAAAATGACATATCTGTGGACCATTTTCCAGGACAAAAGGTGCAACACAATGAACTCTACTGTAAGCGTTGAATGGTTGATTCCTTTGTTAGCCAAAGCTGTGTTCCTGAGTTTATATCATCATAAAGATCGCAGAAGATTTTCATTTCTTGAAGGGCGTGACCCGCAAGTTTTAAATTAAAAGAAAACTGTACTATGCACAAAAATTATAATATTTCCTTTCAAACTGATCAATTCAATTGTTTTTCTTACATATGGAAGCCTCATGGTCGGTTTCAGTATTGGCCTTTAAATTTATTTAAAGGAACTCTCTATTACCAGGTACATTGACACTAATTCCATATTTCTGTACTTGTAAACTATGTCTGTGCCAAAAATTCCCATGAAAATTCACACAGTAATAATTTTAGGCTTGTTTTCTGATGGCAGACCTTGATTTTTCTGCCAGTTTCTGCTCCACCCACAATTAGGTCCAAATTTCCGTGGGATTGACACATCAACCTGCCAACGTCATAAAAAGAACGAGACGAGCTCAGTGGAGTTAGTTATTCTATTACTGCCTATGGGACACTAACTGCAGTATATTTATAAAATCGTTATTTTCTCGCGAAATTTCGAGGAACGGCGGAGCAAATGCCTACCAGACGGACTGTAGCAGGTTATAGTAACGTATCCAAAGGAGGAGTCAGCTTTCATCGATTTCCAAAAGATGAAAAAATAAGCAAAATTTGGGCGTCTTTGTGAAACTGACTCAGGCAAAATGGCAAGGACCAAGCGAAAATAGTATGATTTGTAGCGACCACTTCAACAATTCTGACTTCGAGGATAAAGAGTTTTGGTCTGAGTTCGGGATGAAAAAGAGGAGAAAATGAAAAGGGGAGAAAGAAGAGCAGACCGGGCACTGTAAAATGGAAGTAAATGAAGGTAGGCTGCTAATGAACAATTATAATGCGTTACCTACGCCAGCACTTCAGCAAGGCTTTCGTTTTAGTCACTAGAGCTTAATAGAGCGCTGGCTGTAGCTCGCACTTAGCAGGCTTTGGCTTGCATTCCACACGTTTCACGCCTTCTCTTCGCCAGTGCTCTATTTGGGCCGGTTCATACTCGACGCAAGGCACGCGAGCGAACGCGACCACAGGTCCGTTCCATTCCGTTCACAGAGAAGCCTGAACACCCGTCCCTTGCTGCGCTGTGCCTCGTTAAAAAGCAGTTCACTGCTCATACAATAGGGGGTAGCAAAGTCCTCTCCGTCTCCTCCTCCTTCTTTCTTCTTTTTGGTGTGTTAAAGACATCATTGGTGCATTATTTGCTTTATCTCCCCTATTGGAATCTCATGGAAATACACGCGTCGACGCGTCGCGTTACAAAAATTTGGACGACACACTTTGCTACGCAAGGACGCAAGATGGACACCTTGCGTTGCTCAATGCGTTGCCTTGTGTTCGCGCTCGCGTACCTTGCGTTGAGTATGACCGGCCCTTAGGCTGCTTTCACACCGGACGCGAAACGCGTGTATTTGTCTTTGCATTGATATTGATTGTAATCTGTCGGACTAAAAATTCGTTTTACGTCCAGTGCGAAAGCGCTTCCCCCTAACTGCTGCTGCTTGTCTAGTTGCACAATGTAAATGCCATTTTATATCTCACCTGCTCATGATATCACATGAAACATGATGAGGATTGTGGAGTCATGTATGGTCTTGGAGGACAGTATTGTTTCTTGGGGCGTCTAAAAAGCAGTGTTTAAAAATCCTGCAAGCATGAGACTGAGAAGAAGTACTTTACAGATCAATCCACAAAAGTACATTGCTGAAAGTTGTCTAAAAAAGAAGAGTTGAACATCAGCAGTAAAAATAAAAATTAAGATCAAAATTTGTGGACAGAATAATTATAAAAACGGTTTTCAGCCTTTTTTGTTTAAGTGTTTATGGTGTCCCTTTTTGCAGGCCGCTATTTTTTTTTCTGTACCGTTGATGCATCGCAATTTCAAAGACCACGAAATAAAGTCTCCTAAAATAACACTTCCATTGTCCACATTGTTCCTAATATCTAATGTGAAAAAAAAAACTGGGCACTACAGCTTTTCACGAAGAGAGATTAATGATTCCCAGTGATAATTAATGTGAATGTCTTCCTGAAATGAGGGAAATTACGGTGCTTTCACACCGGATGCGGAACGATTTTTTCGTACGACAGATTGCATTCAAAGTCAATGCCAAGACGCGAATACACGCGTTTTCGCGAGTATTCGCGTCTTTGCATTGACTTTGAATGTAATCTGTCGTGCGAAAAATTCGTTTCGCATCCGGTGTGAAAGCGACTTTAGGATGTTAAATACATTGGCATCATGGCATGCAAGCTATAACATTATAGATGTCGATGTCTCTTTATCTTGCTAGCTAGCTAGCCAAATAGCTCGCTCGCGAGTATTCCATTGTGAGCGAACTGCAGCCTTTTTAGCTGGCTAGCCAGTTGGCTATGTAGCTAAATACAGTGGCGTGCTAGCTATGTGCGACAGCGGCGTCTAGCTAGCTCAGTTCGTTAGCTAGTAGAAGGGCACTTTCGTGAGTCGGCGTCTCTTCTCATGCGGTTTCCATGGGAAAGCCGCAGGCGAGGCCAGCGTCATATATCACGCTGTCGCCATCTACTGGTCCGTATGAGCAGTAGCTTTTGCAGACGGCGAACGCAAGTGAACCACGGCTCTCTAGCCCATTTAGCGCGTCGCTGATTGCCCCTTAAGACAAGAAACGCCCGTGTTTGAACACCCTCGGCCTGACTTATGAAGTGTCCCAGAACAAGTACACAATAATCAAAGTAGAATTCCACAGAACATACATTTACAAATACAAAATTGCCCAAAATCCCACAAAAATTTTGGAAAATTCGAATTTTTTTCACTAATCTAGAGCCCCGCATATATATGATCGTTCCCCCAGGTATAAACCCCCTAGCTCAAATGTTTCATCAAAATCATTCCACGACAAAGTATTTTTCAAAAACGCCAAAAATTCAATTTTTTTCCCCAAAAAATGGTCCGATCTGAACAAGTCTTTCCTGGCCTGGATTCCCTACATTACCACAAATGTTTTGGCATGGGTAACTAGTTTATTGATGCTGACTTTAGAGGTGCACACACGGACGAAAAGACAGACAGACGGACGGATGGACAGACGACGAACTGATGAAAATACCCTTTGGCCTGAAGTCGGGCCGAGGGTAAAAACCAGTGTAAGATTAAATAAAAAAGTACATATTTCCAATTTTTCTTTTGCTAATTATGTAAATCATATCAGATTTGAAGTTAAGTTCAAACATAAACTACACAAAATGTAACAAATACTTGGGTTTTTATTTGGATGAGCATATGCATTTTACAGAAGGAACAAATGTACTGGCGGAATCGGCAGGGAGAGCACCAGGGGGGATTATAGCTAAAACAAAAAACTTGAGGGACATTGGTTTCTCTACCTACTCTAAATTATATCAAGCTTGTGTGTGTCCAGTACTGGATTATGTAGCAGGTGTTTGGGGTTTTGGTCAATTCTCAAAAAGTGACGTTGTGCATAATAGAGCAATGCGGTATTTTCTGGGAGTGCACAAGTTCACGTCAACCCTGGCTATCATGGGAGATATTGGGTGGGAACCCCACGAAGTACGTTGGAGTTTGTACATGGCTCGCCTGTGGAATAGAATTCTAGGGTTAAACCCCAATAGAATAGCAAGAAAGGTCCTTGAGTGGGATATCTTGATAAAGGGTGCATGGGTGACTGATATGTTTGACATCATGGTAAGAGCTGGATATGAAGACCACTATTATAACAAAGAGAAAGTAGAGTGTAATATGATAAAAGAAATTATTTTTCAAAAAGTAAAGGATAAATGGGCACAAGACATATTGGGTAAGCCAAAGCTCCGCACATATTGTGAGATAAAACATACCTATGGTTTAGAAAATTATGTAAGGTATAACCTACCAAAAAAGAAGCGATCTTTGTGTGCCCAAATCAGGGCCGGTATACTAGGTCTTCATATCGAGACGGGCAGATATGTAGGCACTGCTGAGGAGGACAGATTATGTGGTTCATGTGATTTTCATGAAATAGAAAATGAAATGCATTTTGTCCTCTGCCCATTTTATAGCTCTATCAGGCAGACACTTTTTAATACGGTAGACCCAAACGGGGAATTTATATGGATGGACGACTCAGAGAAATTGGAACGGCTTTTTCAATATGATATTTATTCTTTTTGTTCTTATCTTGACAAAGCATGGTCAATGGGGAGAAGGGCCACTGATGCGTAGTGGACCTGTCTTGGGGTTGTAATTGCTGTTGGTGCTGTAGTTGTTTTTGTTGTTGTTGTTGTTGTGAACTGGAGGAAATGTAATTATTATTTTGTGCGATTAATGTGGGGGCCGCCAAGCTGTCACGGAATTACAGTTCCATTACATTTTGGGTTGTAACTCGACAACTAAATAAAATAAAATCAAGTATGATATGTCATATTGAAGGTATTAACTTGTTCTTTAATATTATTAAGTGAAAATATATTTTTGAGAAATTTTCATAGAAGAAACAAGCAAAAACTACTCCGTCACGGAATTACACAAAATTGACGTGGCTTTTTTAATGTTGTGTTTAACTATCCAGAAAGTGATGTTCTTATCATAGTTAAGTTATGAAACTTCAATATGTTCATATTTATGGTGTTTTTTGTTAATATTAAGTTATAGAAACAAATATTGAGTTTAACCCTGCTTTATGGGCAAGAAATTTCAAAAAGTCAATGTCACGGAATTATGAGAGGCAAATTGTCACAGAATGACAACAATAGTATTAATTAGTTTCAACGTATTTATTTCAATGTATTATACATAATTATTTACATTTTTACAGATGAGCAATATATTTCAATGAGTTTTCCACTTATAATGACCAATCATCATACATACTTCAAAAATTTTTTTTTTTTTATCTCCATGTCAACATTGGCTTGGTGGCCCCCATGTGTCTTATAATCCCATATGGGATGGGCCAACATCATGGCATGACACGAAAATAAAATTTTATTCATTCATTCATTCATTAATTCATTCATACTAAGCACTGGGGCAACAAAAACATGTAATGAAGTAATCAAAATGATGTTTTTGCATGCAGTTGTACATACTGGCTATGCAGCGAATTGGTCCTGAGTTCTTTATATGACGTTACGCTAAGAGGGCTGCATTTTCGATTGTAGTGATTAAAAAGGGGCATTCCCAGGGCAAGTAGAGAGTTACTAATTATTCCAAAACGGTTTGATATTATGGGAAATGACTGCCATTTTTTTTTTCTGGATGAAAAATTACACTGAGATAGCCTGTTTGTGAAATTTCGCCCTCTTGACGCTGTAGATCCTTCAATAGACATTATCATTCTACACTCAACCAGAAGAGTACATATGTTATGTTATGTTATATTTTTTGCAGCATAATTTCCAACGCCACGCTGCATTTTTTTAGATTTGACCAGAAAAATTAATCTCTTCTGACCTCAATGACTGGTGAGTAAAAATCATAGTGTAAACTCTGGTCCATATTCAATCTTTCCTTTCTTCCAAGGTTGGTTTTGCGTTTCGTAGCTGGCAGGAAGCAACGAAAGAGCTCACTGGCTTCTGTCCTTCATGAAATGGACAATTCGGATGCACCTTGTCATGGCTACCGGCCAAACTATTTCTGGTTCATGTCTTTTAGTGAGGAAGATTCCCTGCTTTTCAGAGAATTCGAATGTGGCCCATGTTTTTGCAGGGCAGAGATTTAAAAAGTTACGGGATGTGTCCAGCATTGGATGTAGGAGTAGCCTATCATGATTTAATTGGTTGGCAATGGGCAACGTTCTTCTGTGGAGATGGAGGTAGGGGAGTCTCAATAGGTTCCCACTCAGTGATATCACAGCCTCAGAAAAGTTTTTGCTGACATACAGTATTTTGTGAATGGGATTTTTACCTGTGGGAAAAAGTCCTGAGTTGAATGCATAGTGACTTTATAATCCAATTAGCTTGGAGACCAGTTTAATTTTGCAAGGTTATCAATGGGGCTATTACTGTTCCAAGTGGTTCACATCTATAACAAATGGCAAGCAGTTGTATTACCTTCCTCCTGTGAACAACCAATTTATTTTATAAAAGTGACATAACGTTATCCTCACTCCTCAACGTCTTCACTTCCTTGCACTAGTAACTTTAAAGACAATTCAACTGTGATCAAAAGTAGTTGTGTCAGCAAGTCAGACAAGTTCAAATGGAATCTTTTTATTTTTTTATTTTTTAATCTAAATGTTATTGTTTAAAGTGAGAAAGTAAAAATAAATCAGTGTAACTTCCTTTTTTAATGAAGATTATAAAGAATTCATGTTTTGTGTTAGAAGAGGGGAATCATATTTGGGAAAGGGATTTTGGTAAAGATCTCTTACAGAACACTTAAAATAGTCTGCCAAAATGCACCAAATCATTTAATTTTTTTTTTCAAATTTTGTGGTAATAATTGCCAAAGTTGTACCGCCTTATACCAGCTTGAGTCAGGATAAACTAGATTGTTCGTAACAATTCCAGCTTCCCTGCCATGCGAATACTACAGCCGTTGAGTGGTGACAACAAGGGAGGGTTATTCTAACCTTTACTTTTACTGCTGTTTGACTCAATAATAAAATATGTGCTGGTATAAACTACATAAACTTTGTGCATAACATTTTTTTTGGGAAATATCTCAGACATCTGCTATTGATGGATGTCTCCAGATTGCAGTGCGACTTGAGCGAGAGGATGAGATTCAATGCGAGGATGATGTAGCACGACGCCGGTTCACAGCTTTGCTGAACTCATGTTGATGGTCCATCGCTGGCATAAATTTTGATTGTGCTTTGGGAAAATGTGCAATTTAACTCCAAATGTCAGATGATCAGCCGTTTCTTTGCTTCTCCTGTACAGTTGATACATTGAATGGTAGCTCAATGTGGCAATAAAACAATTTAACAAATCAATCACAATTAGAACTAGGCTTATGCCGTCGGAGGCAACGACTGAGGGTATATCCCCGAACGCCTTCAATCCTCCAATTCCCCAATCCTTGAATAGACCTTGAATAGACTTTCATTTGAACTTAATTTCAGGTCAATCGGTCAAATGGTTCTGAAGATATGGCCAAAATGGTAATTTTCCATCACAAAGCGCCACCTGGTGGCAAAATATTGAACTATACAGGTATGATGCCATCATGTGACACGTTGTGAGGTCATGACCTTGCAGTTGCACATAGTTTCATGTTAATTGGAGAAATGGTTCCAAAGATATAGCAAAAATGGTGAATTTTATGTGACAAAACTCTACCTTGTGTCAAAATTTTGGATCAAACAGGTAATATGTCATCGTGGGACACATCGTAAGGTTATGACCTTTCATTTGCACTTGATTTGAGGTCAATCGGACAAATATTTCCAGAGATATGACTAAAAAAAGTTTTTTTTTTTCCGTTTTTGGCCCCTGGTGGCCAATTTAGAAGTTTTTAATAGTCCAAAATCGAATCAGTTCTTCCTCTTTATGATACTTACTTATATGCAAAACTTGGAATTTCTAATTTAAATATTACTGCAGTTATCGCGTTAACATGTAAATCAGTTTTTGGCCCCTGGTGGCCAATCTAGAGATTGTAAATTGTCCAAAATCAAATCAGTTCTTCCACTTTATGATACTTACTTATGTGGAAAACTTGAAATATGTAATTGAAATATTACTGAAGTTATCGCGGAACAGTGATTTTTTTCTGTTTTTGGCCCCTAGTGGCCAATCTAGAAATGGTAAATAGTCCAAAATCGAGTCAGTTCTATCTCTTTATGATACTTACTTATATGCAAAACTTGGAATTTCTAATTGAAATATTACTGCAGTTATCGCGTTAACAGTGATATCAGTTTTTGGCCCCTGGTGGCCAATCTAGACATCGTAAATTGTCCAAAATCGAATCAGTTCTTCCTCTTTATGATACTTACTGATGTGCAAAATTTGGAATTTGTAATTGAAATATTACTGAAGTTATCGCGTTCACACACGGTGTGGCGGCGGCAGCGGCGGCGGTCGGATCAAAAACATAATATCCCTAATATTCAGCGTTCGGGGATATAAATATAGCCGCAGGCAGCCAATCCAGGTTTCAAGCCAAGACTGTTCAAAGATAAAAGTGGGAGTAAGACCTTTGGCAATTTCTGTCAACTGTACTAACAATAACTGGCAGATTTTATTATGATGGGACAGACAATCATTCATTTACAGCCAATTCTCTGACTGGATACTCTATTTCAGGCTACCCAACCCTGTTCCTAGAGAGCTACCATCCTGAAGGTTATCACTCCAACCAAAGTAAACTACTCCAGCTTTCCCAGTTAGAGATCTTGACGAGCTGCTAATGAGCTGAATCAAATGTTGTTGAATTAGGGTTGGAGTAGAAACCTATGGGATGGTAGCTCTCCAGGAACAGGGTTGGGCAGCCCTGCTCTTATTTGACAATGCCATCACCCCTTATTGGTTATTTTCTGTCCACCACTGTCATGCTTGTTTTGTTTGAGCTTTATTGCATTTAAGGAAATGCTGTTGCATTATACATACAGTGCCGTGAAAAAGTATTTGCCCCCTTCCTGATTTATTTTTTTGCATATTTGTCACTCTTAAATGATTCAGATCAGCAAATAAATTTTAATTAGACAAAGACAACCCGAGTAAATGCAAAATGCTGTTTTTAAAAGATGATTAAATTTATTAAGGGGAAAATCCATCCAAACCTACTGGGCCTGGTGTGAAAAAGTAATTGCCCCCTAAACCTAATAATTTGTTGTGCCACCCTCCGCGACAACTGCAATCAAGTGTTTGCGATAACTGGCAATGAGTCTTTCACATCGCTGTGGAGGAATTGTGGCCCACTCTTCTTTGCAGTATGTTTTAATTCAGCCACATTGGAGGGTTTTTGAGCATGAGTGGCCTGTTTAAGGTCATGCCACAGCATCTCAATCAGATTTAAGTCCAGACTTTGGTCCAGACTTAAGTCCAGCGTTTCGGATCATTGTCCGCCTGCATAACCCAAGTGCGCTTGAGCTTGAGGTCACCAACTGATGGTTGGACATTCTTCTTCAGGATTTTCCGGTAGAGAGCAGAATTCATATTTCCAAGAATTACGACAAGTCGTCCAGGTCCTGAAGCAGCAAAGCAGCCCCAAACCATCACACTACCTCCACCATGTTTGACTTTTGGTATGATGTTCTTCTAATGAAATGATTTGTCAGTTTTACGCCTGATGTAACGAGATGCACACCTTCCAAAAAGTTAAACCTTTGTCTCATTAATCCACACAATATCTTCCCAAAAGTCTTAGTGATCATCAAGATGAATTTTGGCAAATGTGAGACAAGCCCTTGTGTTCTTTTTGGTCAGCAGTAGTTTTTGCCTCGGAACCCTCCCATGGATGCCATTTTTGCCCAGTCTTTTTCTTTTTGTTGAATCATGAATACTGACTTTAAATGAGGTAAGTGAGGCCTGAAGTTTTTTAGATGTAGTTCTGGGTTCTTTTGTGACCTGGATGAGTCATCGATGCGCTTTTGGAGTAATTCTGATAGGCCGGCCACTCGTGGGAAGGTTCACCACAGTTCCAAGTTTTCTCCATTTGCGGATAATGGCTTTTACTGTGATTGGCCTGAGTTCCAAAGCCTTAGAAATACTGTAGCTTTAGCTCACTTGGTAAAGCATTGTGCTGCGAAGCAGAAGTGACTATCACGTTGCAGGTTCGATCCCCGGCTCGTACCAGCCGGCTGTGGTCGGCAGCTTTTTGAGAATAGTGCACAATTGGTTATTGCGCGAAGGGTTGCAAATTGAGAAGGGACTGCGGGGGAGGGAAAATAATAGTTGCCTTGTTTGTTGCTCAAACGCCTCCTGTTGGCGAGATGGGCGCTCGTCAGGAAGATTCTAAGCCTGGTCATGTTTGGGTATCCTCCACCCTCATTCTGAACTTGCGAAGATTCAACCAATGAGTGTATAAGAAGCGGTGGCTGACGGGCACGTGCTTCGGAGGAGAGCCGCGAACTGTCTTCACTCTCCTGAATTGGCAGCAAGGGGTCGCATATGAGTAGGGATGCAAACTATCGATGAATTCATTAATCATTAATCGATCTATAAGGTGAATCAATTAATTATTAATTGATAATCGGCAATTTTCCTGAGAATCTAAATTTCCCTTGGTATCAATAGGTTCTACAACATAAAAAGCTAAACATTGCTTATGATACACTGAATAAAAAATGCATGTTATACTCATTTATGAATGATTTATTGTACCATTTGTGATCCATCCCAGACAATAGCATTTACGTTAAGAAAATGAACTCTCCACAGAAAATGAAATATGTTGGCTACTTTCACATGACAATAAATTTTCTGGAAAATAAATGCTTTCTGGAAGCATTTAAGTCATCTGGGTAAAGATGGAATAAACACAATTTAGGACTGAATGGTATATCCTCACCAACAATTTCGCCGGCAAGGTCCAACAGTTTCCTCCAAAATGGATGTAAACATGGATATTCCCACATACAATGAAATAGGGTGCCTCTTTGGTCTCTACATTTGAAGCAAGTGTCTGTTGTGATTCTGCCCTTTCTTGTGTTGTCCCGAGCTTATTTGTGCTTGTGCTTTACTTCGTTTTATATTTCCAGATTTCAGTTCTGCCGTCTGACAATCCGCTCCAAATCTGTCTCCAGTGATGTCGCATGACTGCCCTCAGCATGCCTGCGTCTCGTCGTCCAATCATGTTTCCTCTCTCGGTTTCGGCTTTGGTATTTCATTCATTGCCTCCAGCTGTGTCTAATTCTGGGTCTCGGGAAACTGAGTGAATGCGATCTCTGATAGGATATTACTAACCTGTACTAACCAGCACTTATTTGAGGGTGACTGTAAATAATTCATCACGTAATATTAACCTTGATTAACTCATTTAGCGAGCGTGTGCGTTTCTGGCTTTTGTATTTCAGTCTGAGCTGTATCTGATTAACTACATTTAAAACTATGCTTGCCTTTGCTTTTCTTGTGGTGCTTTTTCCTTGTCATGTTTAGATTACCTTAATCTAGACTGTCGAGTTTGATTGATGGTCTCCGCGTCTCGTTTCGAGTCTTTATTGTTAAACCCGGTCCTCGTGCAATTGTTTATTAATCCCATGTGTTTCTGTTTCGGTCCGAAATTGCTTTCCGAGTCCCCGCCTCCTCTCGTGGCTATTTATGTGGCAGTACTGGAATGGATTGTCAGACGGATCCTCGTATTGCCTCTGTACTGCATTGTGAAGTCTCAGCTCCTTGTGCCTTCCGAGTTTTTCCCGTGTATGTTTCCCGACTCTTGTTTGCTGCGCCCAAGTCTTGTCTGCCCCGTGTTAAAGTCTCCCAGTGTATCCATCAGTGTAGTTAGGTTCAGTTTTTGTTTTCTTAGTTTATCCTCCCTTGGAGAGAGTATTTCTGTTCCCCCCTGCCTTTGGCTGAGTAATTTAGTTTTCCCATTTGTTCAGTGCTTGTGCACGGCGTTTTGTTTCTGGTGTGTCTGCCATTTTTTCCTTAGTGTTTTGTGTTTAATAAACACTTCTTTATCCTGCACCTGGTGTTCCCCTGACCTTTCCTTACAGAAGGTTCCGTCTCCTGAACACCAGCAGGATGGATTCCTGCGATGCAGAGCTCCAGCGGCAGCAGATCCAACATCTGACTGCTGCCCTGGCAGCGCAGCAGACCACCGCTACTGGGAGCATGGGGCCGCCTTACCCTCCTGCTGGAGCTGCTGTATCGCCACCTCCGGGTTTTAGTCCGGAGCCTCAGCTACCACCTCCCGACCACTACGCTGGCAATCCTGGGTACTGCAGACCTTTCCTGACCACCTGCGAGATGCACTTCGCCCTGCAGCTCAGGACCTACGCTTCTGAACCTGCCAAGGTGGCATTTGCTATCTCCCACCTGATGGGTCCAGCTCTCCAGTGGGGCACTGACGCCTGGTCAGCCCACATCTCCTGTGTTTCCACCTTCTCGGCCCTGTCATCCGAGATGGAGCGGCTGTTTGACCGCACCAGGTGCGGTGCCGCTGCTGGAAGAGAGCTGACCCGGATCCGGCAGGGAAGCCGCTCGGTGGCAGAATACGCCATCGAGTTCCAGACCCTAGCTGTCAGTTCCGAGTGGAACCCCCAAGCACTCCGAGATCTCTTTGTGGAAGGGTTAGCTGATGGCATCAAGGACCACCTCTTGTTCCACGACCTACTCAAGACTCCCGAGGCTGTGGCGGATCTTGCCATCCGGATTGACAATCGCCTGGAGGAGACTGCCACTCGCTTGGGGCGACGTCGACCTGCTCCCTCCAAGAGCCACCAGGAGGAGACTGCCACTCGCTTGAGGCGACGTCGGCCAGCTCCCTCCAACAGCCACCAGGAGGAGATTGCCACTCGCTTGAGGCGACATTAGCCAGCTCCCTCCGAACCTTCCGGGACACCGGTCATCCGGCTCCAATCACCCGCTCCTCCCCGTCAAGCATCCTCCCGAGCCCACCAACCCAAGCCCGAGCCCATGCAGATAGGACCCAGTCAAGCATCCTCCTGAGCCCACCAACCTGAGCCCGAGCCCATGCAGATAGGACGCAGTCGTCTGACGAATGAGGAGAGGGATCGCCGCATGCGGTCCAAAGCCTGCCTCTACTGTGGTCAGCCGGGGCATTTTGTCGCCAACTACCCTGAGAAGAGCCAACAGCCTGCAGTGGTTGGAGAAACAGGAGTGGGCACTACTCGACCAGAGGCTTCGTCCAACTGTCGGACCTGCATTCCCGTGACCCTCTCCTGGGGCAACCAGAGCCGTTGTGCCTCTGCTTTGGTGGATTCTGGAGCGGGGGGGAACTTTCAGGATGCCGAAGCCGCAGCCTCCTGGGGTATTCCACTCTCCCCACTGGCGCAGCCTCTGACCTCGGGGGCCAAAGACTGGCTCAGGTCCAACGTCAAACGACTCCAGTTCAGCTTCTGGTCTCAGGCAACCGTCGCGAGACTATCAGCTTCCTGATCATCCAGTCTCCCAGATCCCCGGTGGTTCTGGGACACCCCTGGCTCTGCGAGCATGGCCCGGTGTTGGACTGGTCCACTCACGAGGTTGTGGCCTAACCAACGCACCCGCAGTCTTCCAGCGCCTTGTGAACGATGTCTTGGGTGACATGATCGACCGGTCCGTTTATGTGTACCTAGATGACATCCTCATTTTTTCACGCACCCGGGAGGAGCACATTCAGCATGTGTGCCGAGTCCTGAAACGGTTGTTGGAGAACCGCCTTTTTGTGAAGGCCGAAAAGTGCGAGTTTCACACCTGCTCCACAACATTTCTGGGCTACATCATCTCTCCCGGGTCCCTGAAAATGGATCCCGCCAAAGCGCAGTCCATCCTGCAATGGCCCCAACCCAAGGACTGCAATGCTCTTTCGGGATTCCTGGGGTTTGCAAACTTCTATCGCCGCTTCATCCGAGGGTACAGCTCGGTGGCAGCTCCCCTGACTGCGCTGACTTCCGTCAACCAGCCGTTCCGGTGGAATACCCAGGCGGACCAGGCCTTGCAGCAGCTTAAGCGGCGGTTCACATCTGCCCCCATCCTGATGACTCCAGACCCGGCGTCCCAGTTCCTTGTGGAGGTGGATGCCTCCAACGTGGGCGTGGGAGCGGTGCTGTCCCAAAGATCCACCAAGGACGGGAAGGTACACCCCTGTGCCTTCTTTTCGCACGTCCTCACTCCTACTGAAGCTAACTATGATGTCGGTAACTGGGAGTTACTGGCAGTTAAGTTGGCTTTGGAGGAGTGGCTTCACTGGCTAGAGGGAGACACTACACCATTTCTGGTGTGGACGGACCACAAAAACCTCGAGTACCTAAAGACGGCCAAGAGGCTAAATCCCCGCCATGCCCGGTGGGCCTTATTTTTTGAGCGATTCAACTTCTTCTTAGCTTACAGGCCCGGGTCCCGTAATGCTAAGGCTGATGCCCTCTCTCAAAGGTCGCAGGCCGCGCCCAGTGCCTGTCCCGATAACTGTCTATTCGTTCCCCAGGGCCTCCGGTCAGAGGTGCCGGAGTGGGGACACGGATCCCAGTTCTCGGGCCATGCGGGGTTAAAGAGGACTACGGCCTTTGTTCGACGTCGCTTCTGGTGGCTGGACCTCCAGAACGACGTCAAGGGGTTCGTAAGTAAGTGCCTGCTCGGTCTGTGCCACAGCTAAGACACCCCACACACCCCCTCTGGTCTCCTTCAGCCACTACCTATCCCTCGTTGCCCCTGGTCCTACATAGCCCAAGATTTTGTTACTGGTCTTCATCCCTCCCAAGGCAACACCACTATCCTCACCATTGTTGATCGGTTTTCCAAAGCAGCCCACTTCAGACCACTCCCCACGTTCCCCTCAGCCCAATCCACAGCTAACCTCCTGATACAGCACGTAGTCCGTCCCCATGGAATCTCTGCCGACATTTTCTGACCGTGGTCCCCAGTTCACCTCCCATTTTTGGAGCGCTTTCCTGTTCCTCCTAGGTTCCTCCTGTTCCCTCACTTCCGGGTTTCATCCGCAGTCAAACGGCCAGACCGAGTGGCCCAATCAGACCTTGGAGACCATGCTGCGATGCGTGTGCGCTCGAAACCTAAGCTCTTGGTCGGCCCATCTGCCTTGGGTAGAGTATCTGCCTTGGGTAGAGTATGCTCACAACTCGCACGCATCCACAGCCTCTGGTCTCACTCCATTTGGGTGCTGCCTGGGCTACCAGCCTCCCCTGTTCCCCTCACAGGAGGTGGAGATGGGGGTTCCATCCGCCGAGGCCTTCATGAAGCGGTGCCGTAACACCTGGCACTCCGCCCGCCACCCTCTCGTCCGGGCGGGGAAACAGATGAAGGACTTGGCGGACAAGCGACGCAAGCTGGCCCCCACCTACCGAGTTGGCCAGAAAGTCTGGCTTTCCGCACAAGACATCCCCCTCCGAGTGGAATCCCGCAAGCTCGCCCACAGATTTCTTGGTCCTTTCCCAGTGGACAAGATTATCAGCCCCACCGCCATCCACCTGAAGCTCCCCCACACCATGCACCACATCCATCCAGTGTTCCATGTCTCCTGAGTCCGCCCCTCTGTCACCCACCCCCTCCACCCGGATCCCGAGTCCCCCCCCCCCTCCACTGTGCATCATCGGCGGTGAAGAAGCTTACACCGTCCGCAAGCTTCTCAACTGTCTGCGGAGGGGTAGGGGTATCCAATACCTCGTGGACTGGGAAGGTTACGGTCCCGAGGAACGCTCCTGGGTACCCGCGAGATTCATTCTGGATGAAAAGCTTTTTTCAGAGTTCCCCAAGTCTCTCATCCCAAGCCGTAGCCCCAGCTTATGCTGGAGACCCTGAGAATTCTTGTTTATGTTTAATGTTTCTTGTGCTTGTGCTGTTTAGTTCTTGGTTAGGTGTTTTTGTGTGTTAGTCTTTAGGGTTTTGTATTTAGTTTTTTGTGTTTTTTGTGTTTTAAGCGCCAGGTGGCGCTTCTTGGGGGGGTACTGTTGTAATTCTGCCCTTTCGTGTGTTGTCCCGATCTTATTTGTGCTTGTGCTTTACTTTCGTTTTGAATTTCCAGATTTCAGTTCTGCTGTCTGACAATCCGCTCCCAATCTGTCTCCAGTGATGTCGCGTGACTGCCTTCAGCATGCCTGCGTCTCGTCGTCCAATCACGTTTCCTCTTTTGGTTTCGGCTTTGGTATTTCATTGATTGCTTCCAGCTATGTTTAATTCAGGGTCTCGCGAAACTCTGAGTGAATGCGCTCTCTGATAGGATACTACTAACCCGTACTAACCAGCACTTATTTGTGGGTGATTGTAAATAATTTGTCACGTAGTATAAACCTTGATTATCTCTTTTAGCGACCGTGTGCGTTTCTGGCTTTTGTATTTCAGTCTGAGCTGTATCTGATTAACTACATTTAAAACTATGCTTTCCTTCGCTTTTCTTGTGGTGCTTTTTCCTTGTCACATTTAGATTACCTTAATCTAAACTGTCGAGTTTGATTGATGGTCTCCGCGTCTCGTCTCGAGTCTTTATTGTTAAACCCGGTCCTCGTGCAATTGTTTATTAATCCCATGTGTTTCTGTTTCAGTCCGAGATTGCTTTCCAAGTCCCCGCCTCCTCTCGTGGCTGTTTATGTGGCAGTACTGGAATGGATTGTCAGACAGATCCACCGTATTGTCTCTGTACGACATGGTGAAGTCTTAGCTCCTCGTGCCTTCTGAGTTTTTCCCCTGCATGTTTCCCGAGTCTCATTTGCTGCGCCCTAGTCTTGTCTGCCCCGTGTTAAAGTCTCCCAGTGTATCCGTCAGTGTAGTTAGGTTCAGTTTTTGTTTTCTTAGTTTATCCTCTCTTGGAGAGAATATTTCTGCTTCCCCCTGCCTTTGGCTGAGCACTTTAGTTTTCCCATTTGTTCAGTGCTTGTGCACAGTGTTTTGTTTCTGGCGTGTCTGCTATTTTTTCCTTAGTGTTTTGTGTTTAATAAACACTTCTGCATCCTGCATGGTGTTCCCCTGACCTCTCCTTACAGTGTCAGGAATGTTCGGATTAAAGTGGTGCAACTTAGCTGGTGTAATGTTCATACTACTTATCCATTTACACTGTTATGGCCCCAATTTGTTATTACATTTATAACACAACAGCAACAGCAAGGGATGACAAACACAGTTTTAACAACTAAAACACATTTAATTTTTAACAAAGACAAAGACTAATAACAACCTACAACTAAAGACCAAGATTGATAAATAAGAAAAAACAGAAATAATTACAGTCCCTTTTTGGTGGGGTGGCTTGGTGATGTCCTGGATGAAGAAAATGCTCAAACACAGGCAAAGAAATCCACAAAAGAAACGTCACAGGTCTTGAACAGAATGGCAGGTCTGGTCATCTTCTTGCAATTTCTCCTACTACTTTACTGTCTCAATTCTCTTCCTTATATACTCTTGCAGACCCCACCCACATTTAGACCTCTTTTTTTTTTGAATTTTCTGAGACTTGCCCCAGACATGTCCAGGACATGTCTAAACATGACTCCAGTCTGAGCTTAACAAAAAAAGGTAAATACTGCCATCTAGTGGCCTATATTCACATTACACCTCCATTCCAAAAGGGAAAAATTTTGACTCATAAAGGCAAAATTTTTCTTTTCAATACAAAATGGTAAAGTGAACACTTGTCTATATATACATATCATACACATTCAAACACGGGATAAGCAATCAGCAATTACATTGTCTGTACCCTTCACATGCTTAATTTCCAAGTCAAACTCCTGTAAAATCAAACTCCAATTCAACAATCTCCGATTCTTGTTTTTCATCTTACTCAAAAACATTAACGGATTGTGGTCAGTGTACACAATCATTGGCTTTTGTCCTGTACAAACATAAACCTCAAAGTGTTGTAAAGAAAGGACCAGAGCCAACAGTTCCTTCTCTATTGTGGAATAGTTCCTTTGGTGGCGATTGAACTTCCTGGAGAAGTATGCCACGGGATGCTCAATGTCATCAGAGTCACTTCTCTGTAGGAGCACAGATCCACAAGCTTGGTCGCTAGCATCGACCGCGATGGAGAACGGTTTTTTGAAGTCAGGAGATTTGAGCACGGGGAAGTGACACAGCAGAGACTTCATTCGATCGAAGGCCCTCTGGCATGCATCATCCCAGGTGAACTTTACGCCTTTCTTCAGTTGGTTAGTTAGACTGAGAGCAATCTCAGCAATGTTCTTGCAGAACTTGCGGTAGTACCCGATCATTCCAAGGAAGCGGCGCAAAGCTTTTTTGTTGTCAGGAACTGGAAAGTCCATGATGGCTTGGACTTTAGCATTTATGGGTGCCACCTTACCCTGGCCTATGACGTAGCCAAGATAGGTGACAGTAGCACAACCAAAGTCACTCTTGCTCAGGTTAACAGTCAGGTTAGCCTGGGTCAGGCGCTGGAACAACGTCTCTACATCTTTTAGATGTTCTTCCCAGGAGTCACTCCGTGTGATCAGGTCATCGATGTACGCACCCGTGTGTGGCAATCCGGCGATTGTAGACTGTATCATTCTTTGGAACGTGGCTGGGGCATTTTTCATGCCGAAGGGTAGGACTTCATACTGGTACAATCCAGATGGTGTGGCAAAAGCAGAGATGCTCTTGGCCCTCTCAGTTAAAGGCACACACCAATAACCCTTCAATAAATCAATCTTGGTCAGAAACTTTGCTTGCCCTACACTATCAATACAATCATCAATCCTAGGTATTGGAAACACATCAGTTCTAGTTACAGCATTGACTTTGCGATAATCTGTACAGAATCTAGTACTTCCATCAGGTTTTGGAACTAGCACACAGGGTGAACTCCAATCGGAGTTGGAGGGTCTGATAATATCATGTTTTAACATGTACTCAACCTCTTTCTCAGCAATCTTTCTCTTTTCAGGATTCATCCGGTATGGATGCTGTTTTTATTGGTTTGGCATCACCAACATCTACATCATGTGAGGCTATAGTAACTCTCTTTGGAACATCAGGAAACAAATCCTCATATTTCTTGATCAACCTTTCAAACTGATCTCTCTGTGAGGGTTCTAAGTGCTGGAGTTTTACATCAAGATTTTGCAACACTTCAATGTTTGACAATTTACATGAAAGAACTTCAGCTTTAATTCTTGGTTCATCATCTTGAAACTCCCCCTCATCTTCACACGTTTCGACCATTGGAGAATCTGAAGTGACAGCTGCAACCCTAGCATTTCTGTCATGATAAGGCTTTAGCATGTTAATATGACACAATTGTTTTGGTTTTCTCCTATCTGGAGTCTTCACAATGTAATTGAGATCATTGAGTTTTGTCAGAATTTCATAAGGACCATGAAATCTTGCCTGCAATGGATTGGACTGCAAGGGAAACAACACAAGGACCTTATCTCCTGGTTTAAACTCACGGCTTCTAGCCTTATGATCATACCAAGTTTTCATTTTTCCTTGACTTGATTTCAAGTTCTCTTTGGCAAGGTCACAAGCTGCACGCAATCTTTCCTTGAACTTGCTAAAATAGTCTAACAGACTGATATGCGGCTCTTTCTCTTGCCATTGTTCACTCAATAATAGCAAAGGTCCTCTCACTTCATGACCAAACACTAGCTCAAATGGACTGAATCCAGTAGACTCCTGCACTGCTTCTCTAGCTGCAAACAACAGCAAATGAACCCCTTCATCCCAGTCTTTCTCATGGTCATAACAATAAGTCCTCATCATTGTCTTGAGAGTGGAATAAAACCGCTCTAAGGCACCCTGACTTTCTGGATAATAGGCACTAGAAAGAATGTGCTTTGCACCTAGTTCATACACAACCTGCTGAAACAATCCTGAAGTGAAATTGCTACCCTGGTCTGACTGAATCCCCCTGGGAAGGCCAAACAATGTGAAGAACTTTATCAAAGCCTTCGAGATTGCAGTTGCCTTGATGTTACGTAGAGGTATGGCTTCGGGGAATCAGGTAGATGCACACATGATTGTCAACAAGTACTGATTTCCAGATCTAGTCTTGGGTAATGGACCAACGCAATCAACAATGACCCTAGAGAATGGCTCCCCAAATGCTGGGATAGGCTGCAATGGAGCTACAGGTGGGTCTAACTGGTGTTTTCCAACTACCTGACAAGTGTGACAGGTTTTGCAAAAGTTGGAAACGTCTTTCCGAAGCCCAGGCCAAAAGAAGTGTTTCATGATCTTATCAACAGTCTTGTTAACACCAAGATGACCTCCTAAAGGTAAACTATGAGCCATTGTTAAGATCTCATTCCTATAGACCTTCGGAACAACAATTTGCCTGACCACTGCCCAATCTGCATTGGTAGGGATATCAGGAGGGCGCCACTTCCGCATCAGCACACCATCCTTGAGATAATGCCCAACTGGAACTGCGTCTATTTCTTTATCAGGAAGGGCTCTCCTCTTTAGTACACAAATTTCAGGATCATTAGTTTGCTCCTCAATCAACCGCTTTCTGGACAGAGACAAGTCTCCAGACACATCAGAATCACCAGACCCTTCCGGCTGGCTGAATAGAGAACTGATAAAAGTATCTGATAAGTCCTCAAACAGAGAAGCCATAGTAGGCCAATCAGAGTCATGAGGCGAACCACCTGAGTCCTGACTATTCCATGTGCTGGATGGCACCACAACATCTTCTTCTTGAGCCTTCTTGGCCATAGCACGAGTCACTGCGCAAGAAGGATACAGAGATGGGTCCTCATCCCCATCTTCAGTGCTCGGCTGTGAAGTAAGATGTACAAGGGGAACTACTTTGCCCCCAGCCAGGTCATTGCCTAGCAACAGAGAAACACCCTTTATAGGTAGACTTGACATAAGTCCCACCTTTACCTATCCTGTAACTAAATCTGACTTCAAGAATATAGAGCGCAGGGGTACAGATAAAGTCCTCCCTTCAATACCTTGTACAAGTATGAAATCCCCTGAAGCGGTCTCATCACGTAACTCCAAGGAGTCCATCAACAAAATTGACTGAGAAGCTCCGGTATCCCTTAGGATATATATGGGGACAGGAGTAGTATGCTCATTCAGAGCCACAAATCCCTCTGACACAAATGGAAGAAATTCCTCCCTCACAAAGTCAGCTGTATTAGGCTTTTTAGCCCCACAAGAAGCAGGCAATTTAGCAGATCGGTTATCTACTACAGGGGTTTCTAACCTTGTTTTCACAATGGCATTTGGTTTGGTATCCTTTTCTTTTTCTTTCTTAGCTTTAAGGAACCAACAGTTAGTTGTAACATGACCAGATTTCTTGCAATAACTGCAAACTAGACCACTTTTGTCACTGTCAGCTTTCACACTTTGATCAGACCTGTTACTGGATTTCTGAGCACCATCACCAGATTTGTCTTTGTCTTTGGGTGAGGAATCTTGGGTATCACCATAACCCTTTTTCTGAAATTGGGACCATCTATTGTTACTGCTAGACTGAAATTTGGACTTATGTGTGAGAACATATTCATCTGCAAATTTGGCAGCTGATTGCAAATTCAGTGCTTGCTTCTCATTAAGGTAGGTCTTAACATCATCCTTAACACAGTTCTTGAATTCTTCAACAGTTTGCAACATCAGAGACCAGTGTTCCTTTGGCCACTGGCAACTCTTTGCTACCTTTACAAAACACTGGAAATAGTTGTCAACGTCCTTTTCCGAAAATGGAGGCACCAGTTTTACCTCCTGACTGGCACAAAATTTATTTTTAGTTTCACTTTTAATTTTTAGTTGCTCCATTTGGAGTCTTTCTTCTCTATCGAATTTCTCTAATTCAAAATCTCTCTGTCTCTCTCTTTCTGCTCTTTCCTCTTTCTCTCAAATTCTCTTTGTTTTTCTTCTCTTGCTAATTTTTCTAACTCAAACTGCCTTTGTTTTTCTTTTTCTTCCCTCTCAAATTCTCTTTGTTTTTCTTTTTCCTCCCTTTCTTTTTCTCTTTCCTCCCTTTCAATCTCTAGCATTTTTAATTTAAGTTCCATTTCTATATTTGGATTTTCCACTGGAAACTGTTCCAGATCTCCTGGTGCAAACACATTTTCATCAATGTAATATTCAACTATCTCTCTAGCCAGTCTTGCTTTTCGCATGGCTGGTTTTACCTCTGTCAGCTCCAACTGTCTGCAAATTTCTAGCAGTTCTGTCTTTTTAAAAGACTTCAAAACCCCTACGGTTGGTGATGCCAAGAAATCATCCATTGCTGTTGTCAATATATATCTAGGAAAATTCACAAAAACAATTTCACAATTTGGAATGTTAGATTTTCAATAAATTACTCACACAATGGTCTATCCCGGACCTTGAGCCCCCAATTTGTTATGGCCCCAATTTGTTATTACATTTATAACACAACAGCAACAGCAAGGGATGACAAACACAGTTTTAACAACTAAAACACATTTAATTTTTAACAAAGACAAAGACTAATAACAACCTACAACTAAAGACCAAGATTGATAAATAAGAAAAAACAGAAATAATTACAGTCCCTTTTTGGTGGGGTGGCTTGGTGATGTCCTGGATGAAGAAAATGCTCAAACACAGGCAAAGAAATCCACAAAAGAAACGTCACAGGTCTTGAACAGAATGGCGGGTCTGGTCATCTTCTTGCAATTTCTCCTACTACTTTACTGTCTCAATTATCTTCCTTATATACTCTTTTGCAGACCCCACCCACATTTAGACCTCTTTTTTTTTTAATTTTCTGAGACTTGCCCCAGACATGTCCAGGACATGTCTAAACATGACTCCAGTCTGAGCTTAACAAAAAAAAAGGTAAATACTGCCATCTAGTGGCCTATATTCACATTACACCTCCATTCCAAAAGGGAAAAATTTTGACTCATAAAGGCAAAATTTTTCTTTTCAATACAAAATGGTAAAGTGAACACTTGTCTATATATACATATCATACACATTCAAACACGGGATAAGCAATCAGCAATTACATTGTCTGTACCCTTCACATGCTTAATTTCCAAGTCAAACTCCTGTAAAATCAAACTCCAATTCAACAATCTCCGATTCTTGTTTTTCATCTTACTCAAAAACATTAACGGATTGTGGTCAGTGTACACAATCATTGGCTTTTGTCCTGTACAAACATAAACCTCAAAGTGTTGTAAAGAAAGGACCAGAGCCAACAGTTCCTTCTCTATTGTGGAATAGTTCCTTTGGTGGCGATTGAACTTCCTGGAGAAGTATGCCACGGGATGCTCAATGTCATCAGAGTCACTTCTCTGTAGGAGCACAGATCCACAAGCTTGGTCGCTAGCATCGACTGCGATGGAGAACGGTTTGTTGAAGTCAGGAGATTTGAGCACGGGGAAGTGACACAGCAGAGACTTCATTCGATCGAAGGCCCTCTGGCATGCATCATCCCAGGTGAACTTTACGCCTTTCTTCAGTTGGTTAGTTAGACTGAGAGCAATCTCAGCAAAGTTCTTGCAGAACTTGCGGTAGTACCCAATCATTCCAAGGAAGCGGCGCAAAGCTTTTTTGTTGTCAGGAACTGGAAAGTCCACGATGGCTTGGACTTTAGCATTTATGGGTGCCACCTTACCCTGGCCTATAACGTAGCCAAGATAGGTGACAGTAGCACAACCAAAGTCACTCTTGCTCAGGTTAACAGTCAGGTTAGCCTGGGTCAGGCGCTGGGACAACGTCTCTACATCTTTTAGATGTTCTTCCCAGGAGTCACTCCGTGTGATCAGGTCATCGATGTACGCACCCGTGTGTGGCAATCCGGCGATTGTAGACTGGATCATTCTTTGGAACGTGGCTGGGGCATTTTTCATGCCAAAGGGTAGGACTTCATACTGGTACAATCCAGATGGTGTGGCAAAAGCAGAGATGCTCTTGGCCCTCTCAGTTAAAGGCACACACCAATAACCCTTCAATAAATCAATCTTGGTCAGAAACTTTGCTTGCCCTACACTATCAATACAATCATCAATCCTAGGTATTGGAAACACATCAGTTCTAGTTACAGCATTGACTTTGCGATAATCTGTACAGAATCTAGTACTTCCATCAGGTTTTGGAACTAGCACACAGGGTGAACTCCAATCGGAGTTGGAGGGTCTGATAATATTATGTTTTAACAAGTACTCAACCTCTTTCTCAGCAATCTTTCTCTTTTCAGGATTCATCCGGTATGGATGCAGTTTTATTGGTTTGGCATCACCAACATCTACATCATGTGAGGCTATAGTAACTCTCTTTGGAACATCAGGAAACAAATCCTCATATTTCTTGATCAACCTTTCAAACTGATCTCTCTGTGAGGGTTCTAAGTGCTGGAGTTTTACATCAAGATTTTGCAACACTTCAGTGTTTGACAATTTACATGAAAGAACTTCAGCTTTAATTCTTGGTTCATCATCTTGAAACTCCCCCTCATCTTCACACGTTTCGGCCATTGGAGAATCTGAAGTGACAGCTGCAACCCTAGCATTTCTGTCATGATAAGGCTTTAGCATGTTAATATAATATTCACATTACAACACTCAACAAAAATATAAGCGCAACACTTTTGTTTTTGCTCCCATTTGTCATGAGATCGACTGAAAGATCTAAAATTCATTCCAGATACACAATATTACCATTTCTCTCAAACATTGTTCACAAATCTGTCTAAATGTGTGATAGTGAGCACTTTTGCTTTGCTGAGACAATCCATCCCACCTCACAGGTGTGCCACATCAAGATGCTCATCAGACACCATGATTAGTGCACAGGTGTACCTTAGACTGCCCACAATAAAAGGCCACTCTGAAATGTGCAGTTTTGTCTCACAGCAAAATGCCACAGATGGCGCAAGCCTTGAGGGAGCGTGCAATTGGCATGCTAACAGGAGGAATGTCAACCAGATCTGTTGCTCAGGCATTGAATGTTCATTTCTCCACCATAAGCCGTCTCCAAAGGTGTTTCAGAGAATATGGCAGTACATCCAAGTGGCCTCACAACCGCAGACCACGTGTAACCACACCAGCCCAGGACCTCCACATCCAGCAGGTTCACCTCCAAGATCGTCTGAGACCAGCTACTCAGACAGCTGCTGAAACAATTGGTTTGCATAACCAAAGAATTTCTGCACAAACTGTCAGAAACCGTCTCAGGGAAGCTCAACTGCATGCTCGTCGTCCTTATCGGGGTCTTAACCTGACTCCAGATCGTCGCCGTAACAGACTTGAGTGGGCAAATGCTCACATTCGATGGCGTCTGGCACATTGGAGAGGTGTTCTCTTCACGGATGAATCTCGGTTTACATTGTTCAGGGCATTGTTCTTGCTTGTAATAAGACTGTTTCAACCTCTGTAGACCTTTAGTTGCCTTATTAGCAGGTAAAACATTATATGCAGCTCTCAGTTCAATAGCTCTTTAAATGACTGTTGAGAAGGGTCAATAAAGTGTTTTGATTCTGTTTCTCTTATCTGTTTTTCTAAATGTTCAATCTTCAGCCTCCAGCCTCGTTGCCCCTGGTCCTACATAGCCCTAGATTTTTTTACTGGTCTTCCTCCCTCCCACGGCAACACCACTATCCTCACCATTGTTGATCGGTTTTCCAAAGCAGCCCACTTCATACCACTCCCCAAGTTCCCCTCAGCCCAATCCACAGCTAACCTCCTTATACATTGTTCAGGGCAGATGGCAGACAGCGTGTGTGGCGTTGGGTGGGTGAGTGCTTTGCTGATGTCAATGTTGTGGATCGAGTGGCCCATGGTGGTGGTGGGGTTATGGTATGGGCAGGCATCTGTTATGGAAGAAGAACACAGGTGCATTTTATTGATGGCATTTTGAATGCACAGAGATACCGTGATGAGATCCTGAGGCCCATTGTTGTGCCATACATCCATAAACATCACCTCATGTTTCAGCAAGATAATGCATGGCGCCATGTTGCAAGGATCTGTACACAATTCTTGGAAGCTGAAAATGTCCCAGTTCTTGCATGGCCAGCATACTCACCGGACATGTCACCCATTGAGCATGTTTAGGATGTGCTTGACCGGCGTATACGACAGCGCGTACCAGTTCCCACTAATATCCAGCAACTTCGCACAGCCATTGAAGAGGAGTGGACCAACATTCCACAGGCCACAATTGACAATCTGATAAACTCTATGCGAAGAAGATGTGTTGCACTGCATGAGGCAAATGGTGGTCACACCAGATACTGATTGGTTCTGAGTCCCCAGACCCCCAATAAAGCAAAAACTGCACATTTCAGGGCGGCCTTTTATTGTGGACAGTCTAAGGTACACCTGTGCACTAATCATGGTGTCTGATGAGCATCTTGATGTGGCACACCTGTGAGGTGGGATGGATTGTCTCAGCAAAGCAAAAGTGCTCACTATCACACATTTAGACAGATTTGTGAACAATGTTTGAGAGAAATGGTAATATTGTGTATCTGGAATGAATTTTAGATGTTTGAGTCCATCTCATGGCAAATGGGAGCAAAAACAAAAGTGTTGCGTTTATATTTTTGTTGAGTGTATATTGTGACAGTTTTGAGCATGTATTTACAGATATACTCTGGACGAGAGCTTCTGCCCTTTCCTCAGTCGTTAAATCCACCTGCAAATCTGTCCTCCATGCATGGAAAGACTTTTTTAGACTTGCTCACAAACAGATCAACTAGTAATGAAACTTGTCCCCTGGAGTGTAACAACTTCAATGTATAATCCTCTAGTGTGGATGTGGGGGGGGGGAGTGTGACATTATTCTTTCGCTTAGAGAGGATGAAACTTCAGAGCTGTAAGTACTGGAAAAAATGTTGTGCAGGAATTCCATATTTTTATTTGAGTTCTTCAAATTACATCAGAACTGAGTTTTTACCGGACAGGTCAGCTACCTTAGTTATACCTTGTGTTGCCCATACTTTAAACCCTGGATCTGCTCTACCAGGGTGGAAATTGTCATTACCAAAAATTGGAGAGAATTGTGACAGGGTAGTTGTTTCCCCCAGGTAAACTAGAGCATTATGCCAGACCATTAATGTATCCTTGAGGAAAGGGTTCCTAGTTTGTCTAAGTAATTTCTGTTTGCTGGCAGAGTATATGTACAGGTTTATGGGAATGCTAATTAAGTGTGCTTCCGTAGAGACCCACGCTGGAGTGTGGTTTCTCTCAAAATAAAACATCCCTGCTCTAATCTGAGCCGCCCAGTAATACCACTCAAGATTCGGCAGTTGTAAACCACCTCTGTCATGCGGGAGGAACTACAGTGAGAGTCTGAGTCTAGGACGCTTGCTGTTTGATATGAAGTTAGAAAAGAGTTTTTTAAGTTGCTTAAAAAGTGAGGGTGGAGGAGCGAGTGGGATGGATTGAAAGAGATACAAATATCTATTTTTGTTTTGACATTTTCAGTATATTTATTCATCCAATCATTGAAATGGGTAAATTGTTCCATCTATTTGTAAGTTGGATAACCTTGTCTGTTAAGTCCTAGTAGTTATTAGGAACAATTTTATCGATGGTAGGGGCAATCTTAACAGCCAGGTAAGTGAAGCCATCAGTTGAAACCATGAATGGAGTGTGGACAGGAGGGTTTAGCCATTCTCCTTCATCCATGAACATCACCACTGATTTTGAATAATTAACTTTGTATCCCGCAAAGGAGCCGTCATAATCAATAAGGTCCACTAAGGCTGGCAAAATGCACCTCAAATTCGAGCAGAACAACACCACATCATCAGCGTATAACGCTAACCGATGTTCCATATCCCCTATCCTTATGCCTTTTAAATTGGTATGATTTCGGATTGCCATGGCAAGTGGCTCGATTGCTAAGGCAAATAACTGCGGAGACAAAGGGCAGCACTGTCTAGTGCCTCTGTATAACTTAAAAGGTGCTGATGACATTCCATTGGTTAAGACTACAGCTTGAGGATCCGCATAAAGCAGTTTAATCCAGCGGAGAAATGTATCCTTTTCGCCAAATTGTTGAAGGACCTCGAACAGGAAGTGCCACTCTACTCTGTCAAAGGCCTTTTCGGCATCTAGTGACAGAATGGCTGTGTCCTTGTAACCCGAATTTTCAAACGCAATATTAAGCACTCTGCGTATATTGAGAAAACCTTGTCCTTCCTGAACAAAGCCATTTTGATCAGGGTGCACCATTTGTGGCAGAAGTGTTTCCAACCGTCTAGCTAACGCTTTGCAAAAAAATTTTTAAGATCATTTTTCAGAAGCGATACTGGTCTAAACGATCCGCACAGGGTTGACTTTTTACCTGGCTTTAATTCCAGCGTGATTACTGCCATATTTAGAGAGGGGGGGAGGAATCCGCTGTCTAAGGACTCTTTATAGATGTCAAGCAGAGGTGGTATTAATTTGCTTCTAAATGCTTTATAAATTTCAATGGGGATCCCATCCGGCTCTGATGTCTTTTCTCCTTTCATACTCCCAATGACCACTGGCAGGTCCTCAGCCATTATGTCGAGATCTAGATCGGCTAAGAGTTTTTCTTCAAGGGGGCTGATATTCTGTGAATTTAAAAATTCTGTTTGCCTTTGTAGGGCAGAGGGTGAAAAATCTGTTCTATATAGGTTCTCGTAGAAACTTAAAACATTATTGATTTCTTTAGGATCACTAGTTTCTAAACCGCTGTCTATTTGAATTGCATTTATTGTTTCAGATTGCTTAATGCGCTAAGCCAAGAGTTTGCTAGCTTTTCCCCCTTGCTTGTAATAAGACTGTTTCAACCTCTGTAGACCTTTAGTTGCCTTATTAGCAGGTAAAACATTATATGCAGCTCTCAGTTCAATAGCTCTTTAAATGACTGTTGAGAAGGGTCAATAAAGTGTTTTGATTCGGTTTCTCTTATCTGTTTTTCTAAATGTTCCATCTCCAGCCTTCAAGATTTATGTTTAGAACTTGTAAAACGAATCATCTGTCCTCTTAAGAAGGCCTTAAATACTTCCCACCGACTAACAGCTGATGTTTGGGTTGTGTTGTTTCCAAGGTAATCATTTATTTGTGCCCCAATGAACTCAATGAATTCTGGGACCCTCGGCCAGAAAGATTGAAGGCGCCATCTTGTGGAGAAATTTAGCAACTGCAGCATGTGTAGAGAAAATGAAACTGAAGCATGGTCTGAGATAATAATGCTGTCATAGGAGGTTTTAGAGACTGTAGATACCAAAGAAGCAGAGATAAAAAAAAATTAATTCTAGAGAATGTCTTACAGGTGGCAGAATAACATGAGGAAGTTGATAGATTAGGATAAACCTTTCTCCAAATAACAATTAAGTTAAATTCTTTGATATTTTGTGGTAACTCCTTTCATGCTTGGGTATGAGATGTATCCGACCCTGTGGATCTATCAATCTCTGGCTGAGAGTGCAATTAAAATCCCCACCTATGACCAAACTACAGGGCAAATCAGCCATAGACAAGAATACATTTCTGGAGAAAGAAGGGTTATCATCATTGGGACCATGTATGTTCACAAGATTAAACCTAAATGAGAGAATTTCACACTGAATGATAAAGTATCTCCCAAGTCTATCCTCAACAACCTTAACCCCTTTGCGCAGAAGCCAAATCTGGCTTTTTAAGTGTCACCTGATTTAAGGCTTTATAATTCAAGATTGCAGCTTCAAAGACAGAACAACTTTGGCTTAATTTGAGTCTAGACACTTGAAGCATTTAGACTCCCATTCTATTTCAGTTTATTTTTATGATTTTGGTGGAGAAAAGGGGCGGCAAACATAAAAAATCTTCATGAGAATTCACCATTGAAATAGCAAAAAAAAATAATACTGACAAATGAAAAACTAAATTAGAGCTAAATTAGACAGCTATCCAGGTGTCTCCCCGAAGTCTGAGATTCATCAAAATGGTTCACTGTCAAATCATACATTAATCATATATTTAACACAAATTAACTTTTAGGGCATGAAATACAGCATGAACTAATGATTTTCTGCTTGAGTTTAGCATGAATTTATCAATATCAGTGCAGTTTAACATCATTGGTCACCAGTAACCTCTCCAAACACAAAACATGCCAATTCTCCATTATAAAGTTGACAATATTGTCCATTTTTCTTCGAAGTCCCCCAAGCATTAATTAAACTGCTGATTAAACAGCTGTAACATTCACGCTGCAATGAAAAGCTAACCGCTCTCACATCTGAGCTCATAACCTTACACCTTATAAGGGTAAAAATTCACTAACTCAGTAATATCTGAATTCTGAAATACACCGTATTTTAACAGAACAGAAACGCCACTTTCAGAAAAAAATCAAACGACAAATGCATCAATATGCAACAGAATGGTGTAATGAACGTACCGAGGGATCTACCGACGTGTGTGGGCTGCATGCTTTTGGAGAAACAAAAACCTCGGCATTCGATGTCTTTAAACGCGGCATAAATTCTACAGCAAAAAGCTATAATGAGCAAAATGCAAACAGAGTAGAAGTATAACCTGTTTTCTTCATTGATGCACTCCTCCAGAGACAGATGTATCGGGTAGAAGGAACCCTCCAGTACTGTTTTACTCGGAATAATTCCCATTGACCGCGTCCATATGTAACCGGTGGTAGCTAACGTTGTCTGCGTTGTGTTTAATGAAGAAGCCCAGACCAGGATTAACTTTGGAGGCGATCTCCGTTTAATCTGATGAAGAGTAATCGTAACATAAACGTTGGTCAGACATGCCCTCTACTCCAGCTCCTCTCACACATCGTGCAGTGACAAAGGGGGGCGTATCGAAAACACATGCATGGAAAACATACCTGATGAAGAGTAATCGTAACATAAACGTTGGTCAGACATGCCCTCTACTCCAGCTCCTATACAAATTTAATGAGATAGAAACTTTTTAGCATACTCTCGGTAAGTTTATGTTAGCAGAGCAACTTTTACATGCATGTATTAGCGTGGTTGAAACACGGAAATGTCCGTCAACAAAGCTGCTTACCTCTCACACATCGTGCAGTGACAAAGGGGGAGAGGTTAGCATGGAGGACATCGAATATAGGGGTGGAGACCCACAAAAATAAAACGGAGGGGTACAGGAACCGAGTCCCAAACGTTCCACATAACTCTGGAGGGCTGGCGGCATATCAGATTTTAATTATTAACAGAAGTTTTGTGTAATTACAATTATTTCAAACATTTGTTACTGCTGTATTTGACCATGTTACACTCTCCCCCCTAGAATTACACAAAATTCTGGGTAGTGAAACAATCCACATTCACAAACACATTGGCCAGAATGACACACAAAAACACAACAAAGTACAGTGAACCAGCAATATAAGCTTCCTTGTTAAAGGATAAGAGAATCAGAGCACTGCTTGGCGCCTAGCAAGAACTCATAACACTCCATAGACAAAGTGAGATGCCTTATACACCACACATGCTCAGGCCAAACAACGTGTGTCACAGAGGAAATCATCCACACAGCAACAAATCACCACAATAATACAGGCTGACATAACATGTCTTAAAAAAACAAAACCACATGTCAGTAGCATGTAACCTTCAATCATTTACCTCACACATTAAGAACAACACTGGGGCTTGGGTCAAACCCTACAACAGACTCAAGTTGTGCCATGGACTCAATTAGAGGACAAACCGGCCTAATGATTCTGCCAAACCGAGAGGTAAGTCGGCTATCTGCATGTGGAGCCTGAGGCGGGTTGGGAGAAGCAGGCAGTGGTTGTGGCAGGGGAGCAGGGAGCGTTGCTGAGGAATCCATAAGGGAGGCAGGACATCAGAGACAGGAGACACTGGCACAGAGGGAGACGGCGGACAGTCAGAACCAGCTGACCCATTAATGGAGGCCTGTTCAAGGACCCATGAGGTGGTGCGGCTATCATCCCAACCAAAAGCAGTCGAGAGGGAACCAGCAAGGGATGGATCAACTGTTGCAGCCGCAGTCCCCAATCCAGACATTTCAGTCTCATGCCAATCAGTTGCAGGAGGGGCACTGGCCAAACTGGCAGCAGGTATGGGCACAGGAGCAGCATCACTATCCAAGGCGTCATCCAAGGGCAGAAAGTTAACCTGGAGTAACAGGTTCCGGTGGACAACACGTTCATCGCCATCACAATCCCTGATCCGATAGATATGCGAGGCAGGTTTTGAGGCCACCGTGTAGACAATAGGCATCCACTTGTCAGAAAGTTTACATTTTCCCCTGACACCTTTGTTTGCCAGTAGCACCCTGTCACCGAGAGACAGAGGTTGACCTTTGACCCGTTTGTTGTACTGGTCACACTGATGTCTCTGTTCAGCAGTGCAGTTCTTCTGAGCCAGTGCCATTGCACAGTGTAGGTCTTCCAAAAGGGACCCCACATAAGCATCATAGTCGCACACGGTCTCATCATGCAATGCGTTCTTAAAGAGAAGGTCAACTGGCAGCCTGGGGACCCTCCCAAACATCAAATAGAAAGGCGCAAACCCAGTGGTTTCATGAATGGTGCAGTTGTACACAAAGGTCATGGTTTGGACCATTTGCGGCCATTTCTGTTTGGAACGGGGGGGCAAAGATCTCAACATGTTGCCTAAGGTGCGGTTAAACCTCTCTGTACCACCGTTACCCATCGGATGGTAAGGAGAGGTATGGGACTTGTCGACTCCAGATAACTTCAGCAGCTCAGCGACTAGCTCACTTTCAAAGGTGGCACCTTAGTCAGAATGGAGGAGCTGAGGGAAGCCGTAAATGCAAAAAAAGTTGTCCCACAGCTTTTTTGCCACCTTCCTGGCGGTCTGATCCTGACAAGGGAAAGCATGAGCTAGCTTAGTAAAGTGGTCGGTGATCACAAGAACATCCACAGACTTGTTCTTACTGTCTTCCGCTGACCAAAAGTCAACACACACGAGTTCCAGAGGAGCAGAGGTCTTGATGCTCTCCAGTGGAGCTCTCGCGGAGGGCTCTGGGGTCTTGCCGAGAATGCACCTGTGGCAGCTTCGCACATGATCACGGACGTCCTTTTCCATTTTGTACCAGAAGAAACGCTGGCGAGCCAGGGAAAGTGTGCGAGGCTGACCCTGGTGACCGGCATGGTCATGAACGCCAGACAATGCATCAGCCTTCAGGGACTCAGGCACGACAAACTGGAACCTCTTCTGTTTGGTCGAGGGGTCTTTTGTGACCCTATAGAGGATGCCATTCATAAGTGTCAGTTTATCCCACTGCTTGAGAACTCTCAGAGTTAGCTGACTCTCATTGCAGCGTTCACGTCTGGAGGGCCGGCGTTTCCTGTCGACATAATGAGTAACCCTTGAGATGACCGGGTCCTGTCGCTGATGAGACTGGAAGTCAGCGAGGGACAGGGAAGGCATCACATCCTGGCCTGGAGGTCCCAAGGAGGTGAGATGGCCAGCGAGAGAGGTGGCACGCTGCCTGGGCGCTGAATCCCACTCGCCAAAAGAGGACAGAATGGAGGAGACATCATCCTCAGACATTAATCCATCAAAGGCAGCAGAGAGAGACGAACCCCCTAATGACTGCGGCTGGCAGGTGAGGCGGAAGGAGTCCTGCACACATCCATCACTGACATCACAGGCCTGGTCCAGCAGCTCAGAGTAAGGTTCACATAACAGTCGATTCCTTAAAGGCTTCACAAATGGTTCTCTACTGAGAGCATCTGCAACCACATTCAACCTGCCGGGAATATATTTGATCTCGAAGGAATATGGAGCCAGTTTGGAGACCCAGCGCTGCTCACAGGCATCAAGCTTGGGCTTGGTCAAGATGTATGTGAGAGGATTATTGTCCGACCAGACGGTAAACCTGTGGCCCTTGAGCCAATGACTGAATTTATCACACACCGCCCACTTGAGGGCTAAGAACTCAAGCCTGTGAGCAGGATAGTTGGCTTGGCTGCGACTGAGAGATTTGCTTGCGAATGCGATGGGTCTCGCCACCTCTTCATCGGCAGGCACCTGGGACAGGACAGCACCCAGACCATCAAAGGAAGCATCGGTAGAGAGGATGAAAGGCCTATCAAAGTCTGGGTGTGCCAGCACCACGCTGTTAAGGAGGGCGCGTTTCAGGTCTCCAAACGCTTTCTCACAGCCAGGAGTCCAATCTTGAGGCGTGAGTTTCCGGAAGGCACCAGCTCTTCGCTGACCAGTGGTGCCTTTAACACTCCTCTTCTTCCCCGCAGTCAAGGCGTAGAGCGGCTTCGCGATAGCAGAGCAGTCGGGAATGAAATGCTGGTAGTACAGCACCATCCCAAGGAAGGATTTGACTTTCCGCTGAGATGGAGTGCAGCCATCAACATCCATTAGGTCCTCCTTCCTGAAAGCTGATATAACCTTGACTTTCTCCTGATCAACTGAGACGCCATTGCAGTCGATCACATGACCCAGAAATCGCACAGACCTGCGCATGAAGTAGCATTTCTTCTGTGACAGCTTTAGGTTGTTGGCTCTGAGGCGTGAGAAGACAGTCTCCAGTCTTTTCAAGGCCTCCTCTTCAGATGGAGCAAAGACGAGTAGATCATCTAGGTAACAGAGGAGACTGGAGAAGTTCAAGTCACCAAAAACACTCATCATCATCCGCATGAAGGATGCGGGACTGTTGCACAGCCCCTGGGGAAGCCTATTGTACTCATACAAGCCTAGCGGTGTTGTAAAGGCTGTGTACCGTCTGTCAGGCTCATGGAGGGGAATGTTGTAAAAGCCCGATGTGAGATCCATGGTGCTGAAAAAGGCGTTCCCCCCTAGGGCGGCAAGGCAGTCAGCCTGGTGGGGCAGTGGGTGGGCGTCTTTGGCTGTCTTGGTATTAAGCCAACGAAAGTCAGCGCAAATCCTCAGTTCTCCCGACTTCTTCCACACCAGGACCAGTGGTGAGGCATATTCACTGACTGACTTGCTGATAATGCCCTTCAGCTCCATCTCAGACAGCACCTCTCTCAGTTTGTGGAAGTGTGCCGGCGGGACACGGCGATAGGGTAGCCGGAAAGGGCGATCGTCGGTGAGGTGAATACGATGGACAAACCCCTTCGCCTCCCCACAATCCAGCTTATCCCTGGAGAACACATCCTGGTAAGAGAGCACAAGAGCAGCCAGCCGCCGCTTCCATTCATCTGACACCTCGCAGCCTTCCATGTTGATGTCAGCCAACCCACATTCTCTGAGCTGTTGGACAGGATCACAGGTGTTATCTGGTTTGGAGAATGAGTTGGCTGCCTGCTCCGCTTGTGGTCTACTGACACCCTGAGAGATGTCAAGGTCCTCCACAGCAACACAAGGGAAAACATCTGCCACCTTGGCGTTGCGTCGCAGTGTCACAGGTTTCTTTGTTGGGTTGAGGATCTTCATCGGGACCCAGCCATCTCCCCACATAGGCGCTATGACCCGCCCAACAATGATGTCCCTTGGGGCTGAACGGGACGATGTGGGTTCCACAATGATAGTACACTGGTGACACAGGAGCGCTGCCAGGCAACTTCCCCCAGACCAGATACTCCTGCTGAGGTGCAAGGGTGACAGCCTGTTGCAGTCGGACGGTGCCGACCTTCTCAGGGAGTTCAGGTCCAGACCAGCGTGTGCAGCAACTGAGCAACTGAAGAAACTGCTCACACTCTGGGTCTGAAGTGCTGGAACAGATGAGCTCCCAGTACTTCTCATCTGACCTCATCCTCTGTATTATGGGCCTGATAACATTGCTCCCAATGATGAGCTCGTCCCTCTGCCCTGGAACAAGGAAGGTCGGTACAAGAAATCTAGATCCGAAAACCTCAATGTCTAATTCATAGATACATTTGGGTTGCGTTGCAAGGCCACCACAGCCAACCAAGACCACCTTCTCAGGCACCAGCTGAGGACTCAGGAGAACACCAGCAGCTCTAAGCTTGGACTCCGCCTCTTCACTGAGTGTGCATGACATACTCCCTGAATCAAGCATCCCTCTCAAAGAAGACTGGCCACCAATGGATACTGGAGCATAAAACAGTTCACTAGCTCCCTCCACGCTTTGTGACCCCACGACAATCACTGTTTTGTCATCAGGAAGACTACCACAACGTTTCACATAGGCTGACAGTGGATCATGCTCTTCACTGAGGGTATCGCCAGCACTGCCCATGCTACCCCTCTCATCACACGGGCAAGCTAGTTTAAATCAGCATTGTTGGAAGAAGGGGGAGGTGCGGTTGGGGAACGGATGGACTGTGGACACTCATTCTTGATGTGACCAGGACTAAAGCAGTTGAGGCACAGACGGTAGAGCCTGCAATGGGCATGGGTTGAGTGGTCAGCTGAACCACAGACTCTGCATGTTGTGGGAAAAGAAGCCTGCTGGTTACGGGGCCGGCCAGCCTGGCGATGAGCCGACTGACGATCCACAGGCTGAGGGTTGACTTGTTTTTGGCTGCCCATGAGGGAAGCGGAGCACAAGGAACTTTGTCAAACATAGCCACAAGCTGTTGAACACCAGGCTCCTTGCTAGGTGGGTTAATGGCAGGTGGAGCTGGATCAGGGACAGCATCAGTGGGCAGGGGTAATGAAGCCGGCATGTAAGGACTCACCGGTGCATTGCCAAATTGAGCCCGGGTTGGCGTTGAGGAAGGCAGGGAAGCTGAAGGGGGACCTGCCTGGCATGTCACTGAGGCAGCCTGAGGCACACAAGGAATAGGGGGGTGACAGGGATCAGACACAGGACTCTGACTGTAAGCTGAGAGGTCCACTGTGTGTAGAGGCTTGGATGCCGCCTTCCGCACATTTCTTGTGTGGCTATCCAAACGCTCCTGGATCTCGGCTGCAGTCCACTTTTCAGGTGCTTTCAGCTGGAAGGACATGGCAAGACTAGGATCGGGACAGTGGTTAATGAACATCATGACAACTTCAGCGCTGGGGTCCTCCACAGATTTACCCCGTCTCCGGAGGCACTCATCCGCAGCATCAATGGACTTGTTGAGGTGGATCCAGTAATCCATAGCACTCTCATTAGCACGGGGAATGGTACTATAGAAATCTCTCATGGGCAGATTGGAGTATGAGAGCTCACTAAAGTTACACTTTAATATGTCAAACACAGCCGTGGGAAGGTCTGTAGCACTCAGATCAGGGCGGCTGCGGAGTGACACCTTCACCACATCCCTAGCCTTGCCTGTCGTCTCGACATTATCAGTTCAAACATTTCAGTATGAGTGTCACATTTAACCCTGTTCAGGTAACATCTCATCATGTCCTCCCATTCATGAACAGAGAACGTATCAGCGTGATCACCCCTGAAGTAAGGTGGAGGCTTGGTGTCAGACTGCACAACAACCTTGACATGTGACTGATCATTACGACCAGATGACTGACTAGTAGGACACTGGGGCTGGATAGTACTTGGCTGGTGAAGAGTGCTTAGGCTCGCTGAGATGTTATCTCCAATCTGTTTAGCCAAATCTGTAATCATGTCTCCAAAGGCTTCAATAGAGATGACTTGTGTAGGCCTTGGGTCTAATGGGTTAATTGGTGTGGAGCTAGCAGTGGGGACAAAAGGCGTGTCAACAACTGACTGATCAACCGTATAGTTGAGAACACTGGATAACACAGGCCTACCCCTACCAAAACCCAGTGAAGGAATTAGCTGACCCCTCCCCAGCCCAAAGGTAACATCATGTCCACGACCAGCCATAGTGTGAACTTGAAATGTGTCTCCTCCTGACATCATGATATTCCCCAAACAAAAGGAAAACAAATGATACCTCAAACTCAGAGTGCACTGTAACCAGCTATATATCACACAGCAATGTAGGCTTAAGCAAGGAGCATAAAATCCCAAAAGGCAGAGAAAAAAAACAAAACCAAAAAAAGCACTGATGTAAAGCAAATGGACCCTTCAAATAGTTAAATGAAATTAATTATAAGTCCATTTACCCTATCCTTCCTTGAAACAAAATTCTCTCCCTACATTCAGTTTTTTTTTTTCCTTTAAATGACAAAAATTACCCTTTAATGACCAAGGTCATTCTTTCATGCACTCACTGGTTGTAACAGTCTCAATAGCACAAACCAACATGAAATAAAACTGCCAAAGTGATAAAAGTACAGTAAAAACAAAAAAAACACGTCTAAGAAAGTGCACAAGTTTCCCTTCAATCCTCGGATTTGATTGACACACCTCGCGCACACTCGGGAGCGAGCGCAGTTCACCGAGGCCACACAGCGGGGAGGAGGAGAGGAGAGGAGACGGCAGCCAGCAGCTTTATCCCGGGGGACCAGACGAGCGCTGATCGGCGATGCAACGGGTCAGACGGCACCAAGTGTAACCGGTGGTAGCTAACGTTGTCTGCGTTGTGTTTAATGAAGAAGCCCAGACCAGGATTAACTTTGGAGGCGATCTTCGTTTAATCTGATGAAGAGTAATCGTAACATAAACGTTGGTCAGACATGCCCTCAACTCCAGCTCCTATACAAATGTAATGACATAGAAACTTTTTAGCATACTCTTTGTAAGTTTATGTTAGCAGAGCAACTTTTACATGCATGTATTAGCGTGGTTGAAACACGGAAATGTCCGTCAACAAAGCTGCTTACCTCTCACACATCGTGCAGTGACAAAGGGGGAGAGGTTAGCATGGAGGACATCGAATATAGGGGTGGAGACCCACAAAAATAAAACGGAGGGGTACAGGAACCGAGTCCCAAACGTTCCACATAACTCTGGAGGGCTGGCATATCAGATTTTAATTATTAACAGAAGTTTTGTGTAATTATAATTATTTCAAACATTTGTTACTGCTGTATTTGACCATGTTACACATATACAACATGTATCTTGTAAATGAAACTGAACACTTCAGGCCGATTTCGGGTGTCTTTGTTTCTTTGATATCGCCTCATTTTCAGCTGCGCAACCGTGGCCAACATTCGAAGAACAAAACCGACCTTACTTTTACGCTTAGCTTTGTATCCTATTGTTATTGTCCGATCAATGTATTTCAGTTATTGAGGAAAGTTTAAACACTCGGGAATTGGATAAGAAACGAGTTTATCAATACATCGTTACCGGGGAAGCTTCAAGAGGGCGTGAACTATAACTGTAGAGTTATGCAGATGAACCTGAGTGTATAATTCAGTGACTGGCTATTGACACCAGTACTTGGGTGGATAGAAGGGAGCGCTGAATTTGTCAATGAAGGAATATACGCGTTAATCCATGGGAGGGAACTACGCATATTTTGTGTGTGATGACTGTAATTGACAGTAGAATGTGAGAGAATCAGTACTATGTCGGATTTTTTGCTTCACAAAACGTATTTTTTTAACTACTAATTGGAATACTCTTGGCTCACTGTAGCTAAATTGGTTGCAACAGAGTGCTAAGTTTTTTTCTGTCGCAAGTGATAATTTTTGAAAATGGCTGGAACGATGCTATGGGCAAGGATATTGACAAGTTTGCACATCAGGCTTAGCTGAGGAGTTTAATTCATGCTACTCCTGAAAAACGGGGATTGGAGGGAACTTCTCCATACTCTAAATCGCGTTTCAGCTCTGCCTGCTTGTGAATATTCAATAGCTGATCCGGGGGTGCCATCTCGTGGTCGAGTACTGTAACTAAGTGCCTAAATTTGCATATCTATAGACGCGAGCGTCTACATCTGCAGAAAGGGGTTAATTAGACAAAAAGGCAAGGAGTTGTGTACTAACGTGATCACCTCACGTGACTGAGAACTTAACGATGCTGAAAATACTCGACCGGGCCACCTCCTCCTCACTTTCACTACATCTTCAGGTGATAAATGTGACTCCTGTAAAAAGACTATCTAAGCTTTTAGTTGCTTTATCTTATTAATTACTTGTTTGAGCTTGACAAGTTTGTTTAAGCCTCTTACGTTCCAAGAGGAGAACTGTAGTTCTGATGACATGACATAATGCTTTAGAGTTGGTGAGTTGGAATTGGACCTACAACATAAAAACACCTTATCATGAAAAAAGAGACTGTGTGCCTAAAAACATGAACATAACAAGATGTATTACCCTAAACGAAATTCACTCAGCAAAAATATAAACGCAACACTTTTGTTTTTGCTCCCATTTGTCATGAGATGGACTCAAAGATCTAAAATTCATTCCAGATACACAATATTACCATTTCTCTCAAACATTGTTAAAAAATCTGTCTAAATGTGTGATAGTGAGCACTTTTGCTTTGCTGAGACAATCCATCCCACCTCACAGGTGTGCCACATCAAGATGCTCATCAGACACCATGATTAGTGCACAGGTGTACCTTAGACTGTCCACAATAAAAGGCCACCCTGAAATGTGCAGTTTTTGCTTTATTGGGGGTCTGGGGACTCAGAACCAGTCAGTATCTGGTGTGACCACCATTTGCCTCATGCAGTGCAACACATCTTCTTCGCATAGAGTTTATCAGATTGTCAATTGTGGCCTGTGGAATGTTGGTCCACTCCTTTTCAATGCCTGTGCGAAGTGGGTCGCTCGGTGCCGCCTCGTTATTGATTCTACCGACTCAGTGCGCCCTGTCGATAATCACTGGCCCAGGAAATTTGTCTCTGCCGAGCACGTCAGAAATCCACTTTTCCAGGTAAGCACACATGTCCCTTCCTTCTGTCATCTCTGGGAGGCCTACCAGGATTAGAGCGGCGAGCATGGTTTTCTTAGTCATCTACCTTCAGTGCTAGCTTGTCCATGGATGCTTTCATGGTGGCGTTATTGATGGAGGTCAGGGTTTTCAGAGAATGCCGTTCATCTTCGCTGCTGCCGATTCGGGTTTCAGCTTCGGTCATTCAGCCAATGCCGTCAGATCACCCTGCACTTTCTGAATTGCACCAAGTAGCCCATCAAATCTCCCTGTAAAATTGTCCTGCATCTTTTTAATGGCGTCCAAAATTGAACCAGAGCTAGCATTGTTGTTGCTAGCAGGGCAAACGTTATCATCGTTGCTAATTGGCTCTTTCATGCTGGTGGAGCTATCTGATGGCAAAGTAATGTTGATGTCGGATGTTTCCGTCTGATTGGTCTTCCTTTTGTTGAACATTTAGTTGTTTCTCTTGTTAAGAAATAAATACTGACTGAATAGTAATAATTAAAAACTGTTTGCTATTAATTAAACTTGACACAGGAGCTTCTGTCACACATCCGCCTAGTAGCGCGCCATAACCGGAAATCTCGATATAATGCTTTTTGAGATCTGTTGGCCTACTTCACTTTGTCAAACAGGTTCTATTTAAGTGATTTCTTGATTCAACAGTTCTGGCAGTAATCAGGCCTGGGTGTAGCTGGTGAAATTGGACTCATATAAATGTGGTTAATCACAGTTAATTCATGATTTAACAAGTGCCAGGTAGGATTGGATGGCTTTTTCCCCTTAATAAATGAAATCATCATTTCAAAACTGCATTTTGTATTTAATTGGGTTATTTTTTTTATATTAAAATTTGTTTGATCTGAAACATTTAAGTGTGAAAAATGTGCAAAAAAGTAAGAAATCAGGAAGGGGGCAAATACTTTTTCACGGCACTGTATGTACTGAAAATACTTCATGAAAAAGAAATCTTCAATAAACTCAAACATGAATAGCATGTGAAGCAGTTTGTCTGTGCCTTCTCCTCCATGTTGTTTTTGTACATAATCTCGACCATGGTTTGCTGTGCTGCGTGGGGATGCTCCAATCGCTGGGGAGGTTGAGTACAAATGTACGGTTTCTCCAATGATTTGAAGAAGAGAAAAAAAAAATTAATTGTTGGCTCAATTCAGCAGGAGAGATCGAAAAAAAACATTAAAAATTGCAACAATAAAAATGTGAGGTGATCGCATTCAAACAATGCACTTAAACTTTTTCACAACCAAAGACCACATGATTAGGAAACTTATTGTCCAGTTTATTAAAAGTAAAGAACAGGGAAAGTCTTGCACAGCTTAGGGAGTTGATGAAGAATTCCGGTGTGAAATTGACTTGGGGTGTATTGAAACATGATCATGAGTACTAACTTTTGTTGAATACCCCACCTCCGTATGCACGCAAAATTTCAAAATAAATGGCTTTTTAGCCAAAGCTCCCAACAGGCTTACAATGGTAGTGAGTCGGGCCCTGACATTTAAAACGAGGCCCTGAGAACTTTGAAAATGCACAGGTAGTTTATTAAAAAAGACTATTTATGCAAACAGTACCTTGAGGTAGTTTCCAGTTGCCTCCATCTTGAAAGTCACAATAAGTCAATTGACAAGCACGAACGAATAGATTGAAATCTGTTCCCCTATCCTTCCTATTCGTTCGTGCTCGTCAATCGACTGCCTTTATCCTTTATTCAAGTCTATTTGAGACCATAATTTACAAAAATGAACACCATGATATATCGAAGGAGACTTGAAACTTACGATAAATACAATGATGTGGAAAATCATTACTTAAATTATAAACCTGGTGATAAAGTAGGGTCATTCTCTCATAGACTTCTATAGGATTGAACTTCTTTCTGCGACCACCGACGTCGCCATCTGCTGGCCATTAAATAGAATGCAAATTTTGGAGATTTCCGCATAGGCCTCAGTTTTCAGGCCCGATTGCTGCATCCATCTTTTTATACAGTCTATGGTAGTCACGCATGCATTGCGTCAGGTACAACAAGCGTGGTCTAGATTCGACAATGGTGCCCCCTCGACTGGCGACGCCACTACATTTCACAGAAAAAAAAGCTCTCGGGGTGCAGGACCGCAAAAATGTTCGATTAATTGACGAATAATTTAGATCAATCGAGTAAACTGTTTTCGACAATTAATCGGTAATCAGTGAATTGTTTACATCCCTACATACGAGCAAGCCTTGTACATAGTTCACCAATGGGGCATTCCAGATTCGGGTGGGAAAGAAAAAAGAAGAAATGGTTTTGCCACCCTTTCCAGACTGATAGATGTAAATTTCCTTGTTAACCCGAGGCGCGGCGGCGGGTTACAGTAGTCTGTCATTCTGTGGGTCTGTCTGTCATTCTGGTCTATTTGAGCTCTCCTCATGACTCAAACTTCACAATTTGTACATAGTTACACTTCTAATCTTCATAGAAACATTTAAAATATGGCAGATTTTTCGAACAAGCCTTCGTTCGGTAGAAAAAGCAGGCAAAAGCTAAGAAGCTTAAGTTTCGCTACACGTAACGTACGATATACCGGTACGCGATAATGTGGCCGTGGGTGGGGTCAAGAGTGGGTTAAAAGCTCACACCTTAGCGCCGAGGGTTTAGCACTTCAGTGCTCTAGTTTCTCATCTGTTCTTGAATTTCTTTAGTTCGCAGCATGACGTGTTGCTTTTTGAGATCTTTTAGCCTACTTCACTTTGTCAAACAGGTTCTATTTAAGTGATTTCTTGATTCAACAGGTCTGTTAGTAATCAGGCCTGGGTGGGGCTAGTGAAATTGCACACAGAAAATGTGGTTAATCACAGTTAATTCATGATTTAACAAGGGGGGCAATGACGTTTTCACAAAGGGACAGGTAGGTTTGGATAGCTTTTTCCCTTAACAAATGAAATCATCATTTCAAAACTGTATTTTGTATTAGCTCGGGTTATCTTTGTCTTTTCATGAAAATTTGTTTTATCTAAAACATTTAAGAGAGAAAAATGTGCAAAAAAGTAAGAAATCAGGAAGGGGGCAAATACTTTTTCACAGCACTGTACAAATGCATAATATTTAAGATAGATTGGGATAGTATATTTTTTCCCTTGAAACAGCACACATTTTCATGTCCCTGTATTCCTGTATTGTTCTCCCCCTAGTCTATTGATTTGTAGGCTTTGGTTAGTTACTTGTCGCTTGTTAGCCTGTTTGTGGGACAGTATGGTAGGTTACTTGTGTCTGTATATCGAGTCCTGGGGAAACGGTATCTGGTTTCACTGTGTATTGTGAATGTGTAAGAAATGACAATAAATCTTATGACTCTGATGCTCTCTGAATTTCAAAACTGTTATGAACAAGATTTACCAGCTCATTGAAAATTACCAAAGTTTGGTGATGCATTTGGAGCTGGTGGCCCCCCTATTGGGCGATTTCAAAATAATTTTACACAGTTATTTCACAAGTGTTATGAAACATACCCTATGAGTTTTGCAATGATTACATAAAAAATTGTTTGATTTATAGTCTTTACACAACTATAGTATAGTTGTGTAGTGCTACACAAATATTTTTTGGATTTGGAGCACTGTTTGATCTGAATTAAATTTTCAGGCTGTTCCAAGTCCTGCTCCAAACATGTCCTGCTCCAAACATATCCTGCAAATTTTGTGATGGTCGGTTTGATGGTTGTAGATTTCGTTCATAATCTTCAAGAAACCAGAACGGGAACTGTCATGGTTTACCAGCCCGCCGGATGCCAGAGGCAATAAGGCAGGCACTAGGACCGGAAAGGAGTCACTGAGTCAAGGCAGAGATAAAATAATTAAAATGTAATTCATAAATAAAACTGTTGAGAATCAGATTTCAATATTTCTCATCATATTCATCAGTAAATCAAATACCATATTTAATTACCATTATCAATCATCATATTATGTAAGCAGCAGTAACACACACGCGCGCACACACACACACATACAAACAGTGCACACACACATAAGCAGATGGCTTCTCTATCTTTGATTGACATCTGTTCAAATGATTCAGGCAATATCTGTTCAGTCATTGGCATTATTCATCATCATTCATCAGAAATCATATAGTTATGCATGCTCCAGTATGACACTGGAAGAGGGTTATTATCTTTTGGATGTAGTTTTCATGGCAAGTTGGCATTGTTTTGGTTCGCCTGTCCCTGGTAAAACCTGTGACTAAACTAAAAGTCCACTTAAACAATGAAATAGCCTTGAAGTTGTTATTTTACAAAAGATGCCAACTAATGATAAAAAGAGAAAAACCAGTAAGAAGCAGACATTACATAATGGAACCATTGTAGCATGAGAAGGCGAAAAAACCATATTTGGAAGATATTTCCTGTGATGAAGGTATAAAAACTGGGTTAACACCTCGGGCTGGACTGCAGCTCTCCAAAAGCTGCTCTCCGACAAGCCCGGGCTGGACTGCTGCTCTCCGACAGGCCCGGGCTGGACTGCTGCTCCGACAGGCAAGGGCTGGGCAGCAGCTCTCCGACAGGCCCGGGCTGGACTGCAGCTCGCCGACAGGCCCGGGCTGGACTGCTGCTCTCCGACAGGCCCGGGCTGGACTGCTGCTCTCCGACAGGCCCGGGCTGGACTGCTGCTCTCCGACAGGCCCGGGCAGGACTGCAGCTCTTCACTGGCTCAGGCTGCACTGCAGCTCTCCGACAGGCCCAGGCTGGACTGCTGCTCTCCGACAGGACCGGGCTGGACTGCAGCTCTCCGACAGGCCAGAGCTGGACTGCTGCTCTCCGACAGGCCCGGGCTGGACTGCAGCTCTCCGACAGGCCAGAGCTGGACTGCAGCTCTCCGAAAGGCCCGGGCTGGACTGCAGCTCTCCGAGAGGCCAGAGCTGGACTGCAGCTCTCCCACAGGCCCAGGTTTGACTGCTGCTCTCCGACAGGCCCGGGCTGGACTGCTGCTCTCCGACAGGGCCGGCTGGACTGCTGCTCTCCGACAGGCCCGGTCTGGACTGCAGCTCTCCGACAGGCCAGAGCTGGATGCAGCTCTCCGACAGGCCCGAGCTGGGCTGCAGCTCTCCGACAGGCCTGCGCAGGATCGCTGCTCTCCGACAGGGCCGGGTGGACTACAGCTCTCCGACAGGCTTGGGCAGGACCTCAGCACTCCGATAGGCCCGGGTTGGTCTGCTGCTCTCAGACAGGCCCGGGCAGGACTGCAGCTCTCCGAAAGGCCCGGGCCGGACTGCAGCTCTCCGACAGGCCCGGGCCGGACTGCAGCTCTCCAAAAGGCCCGGGCCGGACTACTGCTCTCAGACAGACTTGGGCCGGACTGCAGCTCTCCGACAGGCCCGGGCCGGACTGCAGCTCTCCGACAGGCCCGGGCCGGACTGCAGCTCTCCAATAGGCCCGGGCCGGACTACTGCTCTCAGACAGACTTGGGCCGGACTGCTGCTCTCTGACAGGCCCGGGCTGGACTGCTGCTCTCCGAGAGGCCCAGGCTGGACTGCTGCTCTCCGACAGGCTCGGGCTAGAGTGCAGCTCTCTAACAGGCCCGGGCTGGACTGCTGCTTTCCGACAGGCCCGGGCTGGACTGCTGCTCACCGACAGGCCAGGGCTGGACTGCTGCTCTCCGACAGGCCGGGCTGGACTGCTGCTCTCTGACAGGACAGAGCTGGACTGCAGCTCTCCCACAGGCCCAGGCTGGACTGCTGCTCTCCGACAGGCTTGGGCCGGACTGCTGCTCTCCGACAGGCCCAGGCTGGACAGCTGCGCTCCGACAGGCCCGAGCTGGACTGCTGCGCTCCGACAGGCCCAGGCTGGAGTGCAGCTCTCTGAGAGGCCCGGGCTGGACTGCAGCTCTCCGACAGGCCTGAGCTGGGCCGCAGCTCTCCGACAGCCCCGGGCTGGATTGCTGCTTTCCGACAGGCCAGGGTGAACTGCAGTTCTCCGACAGGCTTGCGCAGGACCGCTGCTCTCCAACAGGACCGGGTTGGTCTGCTGCACTCCGACCGGCCTGGGCAGGACTGCAGCTCTCTGACAGGCCTGGGCCGGACGGCTGTGCTCCGACAGGCCTGGGCTGGACTGCTGCTTTCCGACAGGCCCAGGCTGGACTGCTGCTCTCCGACAGGCCCGAGCTGGACTGCTGCTTTCCGACAGGCCCAGGCTGGACTGCTGCTCTCCGACAGCCCCGGGCTGGATTGCTGCTTTCCGACAGGCCAGGGTGGACTGCAGCTCTCCGACAGGCTTGCGCAGGACCGCGGCTCTCAGACAGGACCGGGTGGACTGCAGGTCTCCGACAGGCCTGGCCAGGACCTCAGCACTCCGATAGGCCCGGGTTGGTCTGCTGCTCTCCGACCGGCCCGGGCAGGACTGCAGCTCTCTGACAGGCCTGGGCCGGACGGCTGTGCTCCGACAGGCCTGGGCTGGACAGCTGCATTCCGACAGGTCCGGGCCGGACTGCTGCTCACCGACAGGCCCAGGCTGGACTGCAGCTCTCCCACAGGCCCCCTTGGACTACAGCGCTCTGACAGGCCTGCACAGGACCGCTGCTCTCCGACAGGCCCAGGCTGGACTGCTGCTCTCCGACAGGCCCGGGCTGGACTGCTGCTTTCCGACAGGCCCGGGCTGGACTGCTGCTCACCGACAGGCCAGGGCCGGAGTGCAGGTCTCCGACAGGCCCGGGCCGGACTGCAGCTCTCGACAGGCCCGGGCCGGACTGCAGCTCTCCGAAAGGCCCGGGCCGGACTGCTGCTCTCCGACAGGCTCGGGCTAGAGTGCAGCTCTCTGACAGGCCCGGGCTGGACTGCTGCTTTCCGACAGGCCCGGGCTGGACTGCTGCTCACCGACAGGCCAGGGCTGGACTGCTGCTCTCCGACAGGCCGGGCTGGACTGCTGCTCTCTGACAGGACAAAGCTGGACTGCAGCTCTCCCACAGGCCCAGGCTGGACTGCTGCTCTCCGCCAGGCTTGGGCCGGACTGCTGCTCTCCGACAGGCCCGGGCTGGACAGCTGCGCTCCGACAGGCCCGAGCTGGACTGCTGCGCTCCGACAGGCCCAGGCTGGAGAGCAGCTCTCTGAGAGGCCCGGGCTGGACTGCAGCTCTCCGACAGGCCCGAGCTGGGCCGCAGCCCTCCGACAGCCCCGGGCTGGATTGCTGCTTTCCGACAGGCCAGGGTGGACTGCAGTTCTCCGACAGGCTTGCGCAGGACCGCTGCTCTCCGACAGGACCGGGTTGGTCTGCTGCACTCCGACCGGCCCGGGCAGGACTGCAGCTCTCTGACAGGCCCGAGCTGGACTGCTGCTTTCCGACAGGCCCAGGCTGGACTGCTGCTCACCGACAGGCCGGGCTGGACTGCTGCTCTCTGACAGGCCAGAGCTGGACTTCAGCTCTCCCACAGGCCCAGGCTGGACTGCTGCTCTCCGAAAGGCCCAGGCTGGACTGCTGCTCTCTGACAGGCCAGAGCTGGACTTCAGCTCTCCCACAGGCCCGGGCCGGACTGCAGCTCTCCACCGGCTCGGACTGCACTACGGCTGTGCTCCGACAGGCCCGGGCTGGACAGCTGCGCTCCGACAGGCCCGAGCTGGACTGCTGCGCTCCGACAGGCCCAGGCTGGAGTGCAGCTCTCTGAGAGGCCCGGGCTGGACTACAGCTCTCCGACAGGCCCGGGCTAGAGTGCAGCTCTCCGACAGGCCCAGGCTGGACTGCTGCTTTCCGACAGGCCCGGGCTAGAGTGCAGCTCTCCGACAGGCCCGGGCTGGACTGCTGCTTTCCGACAGGCCCGGGCTGGACTGCTGCTCACCGACAGGCCAGGGCCGGAGTGCAGCTCTCCGACAGGCCCGGGCCGGACTGCAGCTCTCCGAAAGGCCCGGGCCGGACTGCAGCTCTCCGACAGGCCCGGGCCGGACGACAGCTCTCCGACAGGCCCGGGCCGGACTGCTGCTCACCGACAGGCCCAGGTTGGACTGCAGCTCTCCCACAGGCCCCCTTGGACTACAGCGCTCCGACAGGCCTGCACAGGACCACTACTCTCCGACAGGCCCGGGTGGACTGCAGGTCTACGACAGGCCTAGGCTGGACTGCAGCTCTCCGAAAAGCACGGGTGGACTGCAGCTTTACGACAGGCCCGGGCTGGACTGCAGCTCTCCGACGGGCTGGGCTTGACTGCTGCTCTCCGACAGGCTTGGGCTGAACTGCTGCTCTCCGACAGGGCCGGGCTGGACTGCTGCTCTCCAACAGGCCCGGGCTGGACTGCAGCTCTCCGACAGGCTCGGGCTGAACTGCTGCTCTCCGACAGGGCCGGGCTGGACTGCTGCTCTCCAACAGGCCCGGGCTGGACTGCAGCTCTCCGACAGGCCAGAGCTGGACTGCAGCTCTCCGACAGGCCCGAGCTGGGCTGCAGCTCTCCGATAGGCCAGAGCTGGACTGCAGCTCTCCGACAGGCCCGAGCTGGACTGCAGCTCTCCGACAGGCTCGGGCTGAACTGCTGCTCTCCGACAGGGCCGGGCTGGACTGCTGCTCTCTGACAAGCCCAGGCCGGACTGCAGCTCTCCGACAGGCCCGGGCTGGACTGCTGCTCTCCGACAGGCCCGGGCTAGAGTGCAGCTCTCTGACAGGCCCGGGCTGGACTGCTGCTTTCCGACAGGCCCGGGCTGGACTGCAGCTCTACGACAGGCCCGGGTGGACTGCAGCTCTACGACAGGCCCGGATGCACTGCAGCTCACCGAAAGGCCCGGGCTGGACTGCAGCTCTCCGACAGGCTCGGGCTGAACTGCAGCTCGCCGACAGGCCCTGGCTGGACTGCTGCTCTCTGACAGGCCCGGGCTGGACTGCTCCTCTCCGACAGGCCCTGCCAGGACTGCAGCTCTTCACTGGCTCCGGCTGCACTGCAGCTCTCCGACAGGCCCAGGCTGGACTGCAGCTCGCCAACAGGCCCGGGCTGGACTGCCGCTCACCGACAGGCTTGGGCCGGACGGCTGTGCTCCGACTGGCCCGGGCTGGACGGCTGCGTTCCGACAGGCCCGGGCCGTACTGCTGCTCACCGACCGGCCCGGGCTGGACTGTAGCTCTCCCAGAGGCCCCCTTGGACTGCAGCGCTCCGACAGGCCTGCACAGGACCGCTGCTCTCCGACAGGCCCGGGTGGACTGCAGCTCTACGACAGGCCCGGGCTGGACTGCAGCTCTCCGAAAGGCACGGGTGGACTGCAGCTTTACGACAGGCCCGGGCTGGACTTCAGCTCTCCGAAAGGCACAGGTGGACTGCAGCGCTTCAACAGGCCTCCACAGGACCGCTGCTCTCCGACAGGCCCGGGTGGACTGCAGCTCTACGATTGGCCAGAGCTGGACTGCAGCTGTCCGACAGGCCCGGGCTGGACTGCAGCTCTACGACAAGCCAGAGCTGGACTGCAGCTCTGCGACAGGCCAGAGCCTGACTGCAGCTCTCCCACAGGCCCAGGTTGGACTGCTGCTCTCCCACAGGCCCAGGCAGGACTGCAGCGCTCCGACAGGTCCGGGCCGGACTGCAGCTCTCCGACAGGTCCGGGCCGGACTGCAGCTCTCCGACAGGCCCCCTTGGACTGCAGCTCTCCGACAGGCCCCCTTGGACTGCAGCGCTCCGACAGGCCTGCACAGGACCGCTGCTCTCCGACAGGCCTGGGTGGACTGCAGCTCTACGACAGGCCCGGGCTGGACTGCAGCTCTCCGAAAGGCACGGGTGGACTGCAGCTCTACGACAGGCCCAGGCTGGACTGCATCTCTCCGAAAAGCACGGGTGGACTGCAGCGCTCCAACAGGCCTGCACAAGACCGCTGCTTTCCGACAGGCCCGGGTGGACTGCAGCTCTACGACAGGCCCGGGTGGAGTGCAGCTCTCCGACAGGCCCGGGCTGGACTGCAGCTCTTTGACAGGCTCGGGCTGGACTGCAGCTCTCCGACAGGCCCGGGCTGGACTGCAGCTCTCCGACAGGCCTGGGCAGGACCACAGCACTCTGACAGGCCCGGGTGGACTGCAGCTCTCCACCGGCTCGGGCTGCCCTGCAGCTCTCTGACAGGCCCGGGCCGGACTGCTGCGCTTGACAGGCCTGGGCTGGACTGCTGCTCTCTGACAGGCCTGGGCCGGACGGCTGTGCTCCGACAGGCCCGGGCTGGACGGCTGCATTTCCGACAGGCCCGGGCCGGACTGCTGCTCACCGACAGGCCCGGGCTGGACTGCAGCTCTCCCACAGGTCCCCTTGGACTGCAGCGCTCCGACTGGCCTGCACAGGACCGCTGCTCTCCGACAGGCCTGGGTGGACTGCAGCTCTACGACAGGCCCGGGCTGGACTGCTGCTCTCCGAAAGGCACGGGTGGACTGCAGCTCTACGACAGGCCCGCGCTGGACTGCAGCTCTCCGAAAGGCATGGGTGGACTGCAGCGCTCCAACAGGCCTGCACAGGACCACTGCTCTCCGACAGGCCCGGGTGGACTGCAGCTCTACGACAGGCCCGGGTGGACTGCAGCTCTACGACAGGCCCGGGTGGACTGCAGCTCTCTGACAGGCTCGGGCTGGATTGCAGCTCTCCGACAGGCTCGGGCTGGATTGCAGCTCTCCGACAGGCTCGGGCTGGATTGCAGCTCTCCGACAGGCTCGGGCTGGATTGCAGCTCTCCGACAGGCCCGGGCTGGACTGCAGCTCTCCGACAGGCCTGGGCAGGACCACAGCACTCTGACAGGCCCGGGTGGACTGCTGTGCTCCGACAGGCCCAGGCTGGAGTGCAGCTCTCTGAGAGGCCCGGGCTCTCTTGTTAGATTATTATAACAAAAGCGGATGTTATAATGAGTTGGATACGTTTGTTTGAAGATTTATTCCCATATACGCCATTATCATCTCATTTCTGCATTTTCAGGAAAACCCAGCGTGTACATGCAAATATACACTCCTGATCAAAATCTTAAGACCAGTTAAAAGAATTTACGTTTTGCACTGTTGTATCATAAGAAGGTTCTCAGTAGAGTTTCAAAATGCAAAAAGAAGAAATATGAGCAAGAGACTAAATGTTTTGAGCAGGCAATTTATTGAAAAGAACAATTTAACTAAAATAGGCTGTTCATCAGCTGATCAAAAGTTTAAGACCATAGCTCAAAAAAACCCCTAAAACAGAAATTAAAGTCTCAAAAACAGACTCAGTAATGAGTAGCTCCACCATTATTGTTGATCACTTCAAAAATTCGTGTTGGCATGCTTGATGCGAGTGTTTCCAAAAGGCTTGTAGGAATGTTGCTCCAAGTGGTGAAGATGGCTTCACGAAGGGCATCCACTGTTTGGAACTGATGTCCATTTTTGTAAACTTCCCTTGCCATCCATCCCCAAATGTTCTCAATTGGATTTAGATCAGGGAACATGCAGGATGATCCAAAAGAGTGATGTTATTCTCCTGAAAAAAATCCCTTGTCAGACGGGCATTGTGAATTTCAGCATTGACCCAGTCATCACCACACAGACGAGGGCCCTCAGTCATGAGGGATGCCTGCTGCAACATCTCCACGTAGCCAGCTGCTGTTTGACGCCCCTGCACAACCTGGAGCTCCATTGTTCCATTGAAGGAAAAAGCACCCCAGATCATGATGGCGCCCCCTCCGCTGAGCCGTGTTGAAAAAATCTCAGGTGGCATCTCCTTGTCATGCCAGTAGCGTTGGAAGCCATCAGGACCATCAAGGTTAAATTTTTTCTCATCAGAGAATAAAACTTTCTTCCAACTTTGAACGTCCCATGTTTGGTGCTCCCTTGCAAAGGCCAAACGGGCAATTTTGTGGCGTTGAAGGAGACGTGGCCTTTGAAGACGTTTTTTGTTTTTGAAGCCGTTCCTTTGCAGATGCTGTCTGATGGTTATTGGGTTGCAGTCAGCACCAGTAATGGCCTTAATTTGGGATGAGGATCGTCCCGTGTCTTGACGGACAGCCATTCGGATCCTCCGGCTCAGAGCTGGTGAGATTTTTTTGGGTCTACCACTTGATTTTTTTGTTCCATAATCCTCAGGATCTTTTAAGAAATGCAAAATGACTGTCTTACTGCGTCCAACCTCAGCAGCGATGGCACGCTGTGAGAGGCCTTGTCTATGCAGCTCAACAATCCTGCCACGTTCGAAGGCAGTGAGTTTTTTTGCTTTTCCCATCAAGAGGTCTTGACAGTGTGATTACTTGACAGAAAATGACATGGAATCCAAATTTTTTCCACAGATTTGGGCTTTTAAAGGATGTGGTCTTAAACTTTTGATCAGCTGATGAACAGCCTATTTCAGTTAAATTGTTCTTTTCAATAAATTGCCTGCTCAAAACATTTGGTCTCTTGTTCCCATTTCTTCTTTTTGCATTTTGAAACTCTACTTAGAACCTTCTTAAGATACAACAGTGCAAAATGCAAATTCTTGCAATTTTTTAACTGGTCTTAAGATTTTGATCAGGAGTGTATGTACGCTTACAGGTCGAAATGCGCACTGAAAATAAATCTATTTTTATGATTTTTGAAGATACTTAAGATATGAGCGAGGAAACAGCCCGAGATTTCAGGTTTGCGCAAGCGCAGACCTGCGAGGTAGCATATTTTGATAGGTAGCAAAATTTGTCAGAACACCGGGACAATTCTGGTGAGGTTAGAAGTTATGACAGGAGTTTTGCAAGAAAATATGTATGAAGCATCTGACTGTAAACAAACAGGCGGTGAAATGCAAAAATTACTAACGTGAATGGTAGTTCGTCAGACGTTACGAAGGAATTTTATTTTATACCACATATAGAATTGAATATTATGTAATTACTGTTGGTTAGTTTTCTCTAACTGGTGCCTCTGAATCTGACTCAATTGCCCTGTTTCAAGATGCTTTCACACCGGACGCGAAACGAATCTTTCGTACGACAGATTACATTCAAAGGCAATGCAAAGACGCGAATACGCACGAGATTCACGTCTTTGCATTGACTTTGAATGTAATCTGTAGCGCGAAAAGTTCGTTTCGCGTCCGGTGTGAAAGCAGCTTCATTCGCGCTCCTTACGATTGAAGGAATGAGGAGGGTGGGACTTTGGAGGAAGGCGGAGTTGTTCATGTTCAAATTTCTACAAAGTGCTGTGGCGCTTGCCAGAAAGGTAAGAATAGCTTATAGCCCCAAAGTGGCAGTTACTTTTATTGCGCTTAAAATAATTGCAATGGATGAATTGCCCAGCCCTACCAGCTCTGCCTCAAGGCAGAAAAGTGTATCTTTCATCAAATCACCATCTCTTTCCTGGGGTACATGATTGGACCTGAAGGGGTGGCTATGGAGACCAGAAAAGTGGAGGCGGTAGCAGCCAGGCCAGTCCTGCTCACCATGAAAGATCTATGATGCTTCCCGGGATTCACCAACTTCTGCTGCCCGTTCATCAAGAACTTCAGCCTGGTTGCCCAACCCCAAATTGCTCTATTTAAAGCAGGGATGTGATTTTTCCGCTAATTTGCGAAATTCCGTTTTTTATCTTCAAAATAAAAAAAAAATAAATAAAACTCTGATGTTTCAATCATGAAAATCTGATTTCATATCTACAGCATTCTGACTTTTCGTATTTCCTTAACTGAATTGATCTTATGCATGATGCATTCTACAGAACTTCCGTTTTCAAATTAGCCATCGATGGCACTTCTGGTTAAATGTCATGATGTGTGGGCAGGGGCCCCGGCGGCAAGTTTTAACACTGCGGAAAAGAAACGACTTGGATATTGCGGATATTCGAGACGACAGATAGCTTGTAGTATAGTAATAAAAATTAATAGTCCGTATAGGCCTACTTGTATTTTGTGTAGCCCATTCAGCTAGTGGAGCGAGGATGAAGCAGTCTTGTTGCTGAACACTGCTGCGTCCCTTTATGTAACTCGTCGAGACAAATGCTGTACACCGCTAGTAAATTGCGTAGTTGGTTCAGTGTGTATCAGTAACTGTTATCCCCCGGGAGTCCGAGTGGGTACTCGTCTTAGCTCTTCGATGAACCCTCGATTGCTCCCATTAATGGTAGTATGGCCAGTCCAACCATAACAATGCATTTACGTAAGCTTACCAACAAACCTGATGGACCTTTATTTTCCTACCTCACTTTCGCACCCTACATTTTGACTTTGGTTGATGCTGAATTAATTGGTTACTGTGGCCAGCATACGCACGGGTTAGCAGTGCTAACGCAGCTAGGCGTCTCGCTCCAAAGCTAAAACATGGTTATTTCATCAGCTGCCCAGCAAATCCATGACCTTCTCCAATATTAGCGAACGATACCACTATGACACGCAACTTTTATATCGCGTCATATAATTAAAGGCGCTTCAGGACCTTGTCGAGGAGTCCTTCCTCGTTTCTGATTCTGTGGCTTTTATAGGAAAACATATTGACTTTCTTCTCCCCCCCGCGCTGTTTTACACATCATGGCATCTGCTGGAATGCTTTCGCAGACGCGTGTAGTCCACGTCAGGCGCGTAGCCCACGTCAAGCCACCCCGTGGTATGCGCAATAGGCAGGTGGTTTTCTTATCATCTCCTAGGCCTTTCTCACCCAGGCTCCCCCGTGTCCATCTCCTGGTAAAAAAAAAGACTAGAAGAGACACACACTGCTCTTGTTTATGGTCCTGAGGTCTGCTTGGTCCTAGATAAGCTACATGCCATGACGCACTGGAATTCACAGTTATGCAGGCCCCTGCTAAATAAAAAATATGTTAGCACACACACACTGGGCCTATGATCTGAAACAGAATATGTGCAAGCAAGGATAATCAATTAATAATAATGAATCAATAAACAATCAAATGGAAGCAAATAAGCAATTAATAATGATTAAATGAATAAAATAAAAAAAATGTTTCCACATTTCCCCCCTTTTTATAATTGATTATCTGCCAGCATGCCACTTCTCTCGATTTTCACATGTGAACATGTGATTCATTAACGGGGAAAATATGTAATCATTATTCCACTTTGATCCTTCGAACCTCCCTCTCCCAGGGCGCAGTTCCAAGCTAGATCCCTTTCCACAGAGATCTTTGCCCAGGCTCTCCCAGGTTCAGAACTCTGCCTTCTGCTTCCCGGTGTCTCCTTTTCCGAGCCCACCGATCACAGAAGCACCACTCGCCTACTAACACATTCGCTTTTGGCTTATGGTGGCCTGGCTGTACATTGAGCCGAGCGCGGCGGCCACCTCTCTCTGTGGTCTTACTGCCATCTGCGACCCGACCGGTCAGTGACCCAGTCGGTAGGGATCCTCGAATCCCGTAGTGGTTACCAGCCACCCAGGTGGGAACCGACGGTCTGATCCCTACCCCACTTTGCCATGGGAATAGGAACTTTGACCGTTTTCACCAGCCTTGCCTGTTCACAGAGGTCGTCTCCAACGCCCCTCTGCTAGGTGTGGGCTGTCACCCACGTACCACGTGTTGCCCACAGTTACATGCGACAAGCGCGCCGACTAGACGGTACCACGGCAGTATGTTAATTCATACTTCACCAGACACGGGGGCCTTCGGTCTTCTCCCCTGCACTATACTACATTTTTAACGTGCGCTCATAACTTCGCAGTCCCGCCGCCGCCTGATAAGGGGTAAGGTTCGGGGGGCCTAATCCCCTCCTTACCCCTTTGTAGCCAGACTCCCTCCAAGTCTATCCTGACTCACCCAGATGTACCTATACACCCGCTGGAGGAGGAGATACCACCTTACAATGTGACTGATGTATCCACGCCTCCCTCTCCTGGATTTTTACTGCGGCCGGTGTGGTCAGGAGCACTTGATATGGACCCTTCCACGCCGGCTCACTCCACTTCCGTTTTTTTCCGACCCTCCGCACCAGGATCCAATCCCCAAGCTTTATCTCACCAGACGGCAATTCCACTACTGATCTAGGAGGAAGCATATTTCGCGTCTCACTTTTGTTAGTCAACATTCTATTCATATACTCTGCCAGAGTCATTCTTCTATTTAATAAATATTAATATTAATATTAATATTGATATTAATAATAATAATAATAATAAATGTGGTAACTCAAAAGGTTTCCCATGTACTGCATCATAAGGTGACAACCCCAATCCCTGCTTGTGGGGTTATCCTCATGCTAGTTAATATAATGGCAGACATGCTACCTAATTCCATTTGGTTTCTGCCATGGCTTTGCGCAGTTTTGCTTTCAAGGTTCTATTAGTTCTCTCCACTAATCCTGCTAATTGTGGATGATATGCATGTTTTTTCAGTTCTATTCCCAATTTTTACTCCCAAACGAGCCAGTTCTTCATTTCTAAATTCTAGCCCATTATCACTACAGAATGCTTTTGGAATCCCCCACCGAGGGAACAATTTCCCTCCTCAAAATTTTCCACTTGTGATGGCATCTATAGCTTCTCACTTCATTTAGAAAAAGATCATATCAATACTAACACATCACTTCTTCACTTTACATGGTGTTAAGTGTATATAAAAAAAATTTTAGTAAAGAAGTGGTAGTACTCTCATCTATTAACCCCTTGGTCCCCCCTCTTGGTACATGGCACTGCCCATGCACCAAACCTACAGCAATATGGAAGAGGGATTTTGGTAATATAGGCTTTCCATTGGGAAGGGTATTATTAGATAGGACTTCTTTAACACAATGGAGAATACATTTTTACTTTTTCCTCTCAATGAATTGTGATTAAGCAATCCACCTGAGGCTAGGGTTCCGCTAACAGCATGGAGGAAATGCACAGTCAGGGCTTATTAGCCCCGAACATTCTTACATTTTCCTACATCATCAGCAGAACCTGGTGGAGTCACTTTAGACTATGTTACAATTTCCAAAAAAAAGTTTATATTTTAGTCACCTCCTAGCACATAACGGTACTTATTCAAAAATAAATTTAGAAATCGCAAGCAAAGTAATATGTGATCACGTACCTGAGGACTTTTGAATTTAGTCTTGTGTTAATACTTCAAATTGTATTTCCCCAAATCTATTTTAGAAGGTAAACTCTTAAGCTAAAGCATTCCCAGCTGGCCAGCAATTCACTTCTCTTCAGCAGTGCTCTCTGTGGAAAAGTTCCAAGAGGAGTTGGACACAAACAATAATGTACAATTTTGTTTTAATTCAACTCGTTCGGATCATTCCCTGTAAAAATTAAATAAACAGATTAAGGTTCACTTCTCAGTTCCTTTGCCATGAAGACACTCATTGACAATTCCTGTTCAAAATGGAGAAAAGGTTTTTAATTGCATTTCTTTGGTCAGGGAAACTTTCAGTCACATTTGTTCATCACCCTTAGATAGCAATTGCAATTTTTCAATGCTTGATAGAAAACACTTCTGCCGTTCTGCATCAAATGAATTTGGCACACAGTCTCTTATTGTATAAATTTGTTAAACAGTACTTTGGCAACTTTTGAACACACGGTTATTTTTGTTTCCACTTTCACTTAATTTTCTTTTCAGAGATATGCTTCTAGCACACCAATCTCACGCAGCCTAATTATTTATAGAAAAGTGCTTAGATTTTCTAGCTCTTTAAAAATATTTCACAAATTAATAATGTAAATAGTGTAATTAATTCATGCTCATAGAGGATATCACTGGTATTTTCTCAGCAATGTATTACTACTGCCAAATATTAGAGCATTTAAATATTCACTTTGTCTTGCATCTTCAAGAAATTCAGTTAGCCACAACATTAGAAACACTTGCCCATGTTTGTATAATTTACATTCAATTGTTACTTCTTCTAAACTTCCCACTGTCCCACCGATCATTTAAGAGGAGTTAGCATTTATTTTATGAAGAAATAGCGACTTTTGCTCGATTTCATTAGGAATAATTATTCTGTGTACTTCTGCAACTTTGTCCTTTAACTACTCCATAGTCATTAAAATGGCTTAAGTCCTACAAATTTGCACTGCTTATTTACACTTCTTTCTTAGAAATTTCACTTTTTACTAATCCTGTAGTTACAGTAAGGATTTCATAAAATACTGTAAATATTGGCTAATCAACAGGCACCTTAAATTATTTTGAATAAAAGCTAATTTCATTGTAGACATTTATATGAGCACTTCATGGAATATAATGACAATTGCATTCAATCTAACAAAGACAGAACTAACGAATATGCCAGCAATGCAGTTGTTTACAGACACTCACAGAGTTAGGTTCATTCACATTGATTTCCACACAAAAACGCAATCTGAGCTCAGGACAAACACACACATAAACACACACGCACACACACCTCTGCACTTTCCTCTCTCACATTCATTCACATTGGAAAAGATCCAAGGCTTAAATTTTCTTACGATCTAACCCCATTGTTGCTTTGATAACATACGCAGACAATGCTCTATTTCAACTAAACCCAAACTCCTTTACCCACAATGATTCCCAGAACCATTATGTCAACTTTCAACAAATTGCCCAGTTTCAGTCAAAGTCACGTCAACATTTGTCCCAGAACAGCAGTCCTTACTACAAGAACGACAACAACACACTTACTGTTCGTCTGTCCCATAATTGGCAATATTAACTCCTCTGTCTCACACAGCAACTTAGCCAAATTCAGTAAGAATTCCGTCACTCACCCACACCTCCACCACACACCTTGGAGAACCACCCTCCTGGCCTCACTACACACCCAAGGAGCCTTGCCATTCGCTCCGGGTTGAGGACTTTCCCTTCTTTAACGTCTCTCAAGACGACCGTGCACGGAATTTCAGTCGGCGCCGATTCTCCAGGGAGTGCAGGTGAGATATTGGAACCCCGGACGATGCCCCCAATGTTAAAGGAATTTTAACATTATATTCCTCGTATCACCTTCAAATAAGAAACCCAGACTACTCAGGGAAAAAATCAGTCAGAGGCAGAGAAGTTAATATTCAAGCCAAAGTCCGTTTACTTTTTTGCAAAAAAGGATCCCCACATACAGAAGCTCAGGTCAAGAAGGAGGATAAGGACAGTTTCTGATTCTGTGGCTTTTATAGGAAAACATATTGACGTTCTTCTCCTCCCCGCGCTGTTTTACACATCATGGCATCGGCTGGAATGCTTTCGCAGACGCGCGTAGTCCATGTCAGGCGCGTAGCCCACGTCAAGCCACCCCGTGGTATGCGCAATAGGCAGGTGGTTTTCTCATCATCTCCTAGGCCTATCTCACCCAGGCTCCCCTGTGTCCATCTCCTGGTAAAACAAAAGACTAGAAGAGACACACACTGCTCTTGTTTATGGTCCTGAGGTCTGCTTGGTCCTAGATAAGCTACATGCCATTACGCACTGGAATTCACAGTTATGCAGGCCCCTGCTAAATAAAAAATATGTTAGCACACACACACTGGGCCTATGATCTGAAACAGAATATGTGCAAGCAAGGATAATCAATTCATAATAATGAATCAATAAACAATCGAATGGAACCAAATAAACAATTAATAATGATTAAATGAATCAAATAAAAAAAAAAAATGTTTCCACAGCAGTAGTGGCAGATTAAATTCTTTACAACCTTGGAGCTTGTGACTAATTTTGACTTGACTTAGAAATTAAAGATTGCATGTGTTTGTTGGCTTGAATATACATTGGATAATGATTCTGTTTTTATTATTTCATTGAATTCTTAGTACGCTTAGGGAACTAAAAATCACTAAAACCTAGGAGCTTCGGGGGGCTTCGCTACCCCCGTATCCCCCCCACCAGGGCGCTGCTCTGGACCCAGCCTGTCTAAATTTTCAGATAATTTCACTTCACCCAAATCGCATCCCTAGTAAAGGGTAGCCCCGAGGGCTTGCTTTGAGTCCAGAGGCTAAACACGCCTTTGAAACTTTGAAGCAGCTGTTGACTACAGCTCCGATATCATAGTTACCTGACCCAGAGAGACCCTTTGTTGAGGTGGATGCCTCTAATGCTGGAGTAGGGGCAGTTTCGTCACAGTGTCATGGTTCTCGAGAAAACCTTTACTCTTGTGCATTCTTTTCCCGCAGACTCATGCGTGCAGAGGCTAACTATGACAACAAGCAACTGGGAGTTCCTGGTGGCGAAGTTGGCACTCAAGGAGAGGAGGCATTAGCTAGAGGGGAAACTGCATCCATTCACATTGCTCATCCTCCACTGTAATCTGGAATACACGCGAACAGCCAAAGGGCTAGATCAGTGTCCAACCAGTCGGGCCCAATTCTTTACTCGCTTTAACTTCACCGTAACTTATTGCCCAGGTTCTAAGAACACCAAGGCTGATGCCCTGTTCCAAAGACATGAGGTGGAGACTGATCCCGAGACGGATGAGCCGATTATTCCACCATCCTGTCTCATCATGCCCATCCGCTTGCAGCTCGACCAAGACATCAGACAAGAATCCAGGAGGGAGCGTACTCCAGCCAACATGCTAGCAGGCAAGTTTTATGAAATCATACCATTCCCCAGTGTTCCTACTGCCTTCTAGGTGGCAGAAGCACTGTTCACACAGGTCTTACGGAACTTATACCTTACGGAGGACATCTTCTCGGGCCAAGGGCCTCAGTTTACGTACCGAGTGTGGCGAGCCTTCTTCCAGAAGATTGGTGAGCCTTACCTCGGGATACCATTCTGAGTATAATGGGCAGGCAGAGAGTTCCTGCTTTCAGCTGATGCACCCTGCTGGACTCAAGACGTCACAGAAGACTCATTCAGTACCTGGTGGACTGGGAAGGGTACGGTCCGGGAAGAGAGGAGTTGGGCATTGGCCCAAGACATCCTGAACCCACAACTCTTCGCAGAGTTCCACCAGAGCCACCCAGACCGGCCTGCTCCTCGACTGGCCTACTCCTGGGGTCGCCCTCTTGGCCACCGCAACAGCATATTGGGAGTCCTGCCTTGGGGGGGGGGTACTGTCATGCCTCACCCACAACAGTCCGCATCACCAGAGTTCTGAGCTTCGACCTGCTCCGGCATAATCAATTCCACACTCTACAGCTACGCCAAATTACCTTCTTGCACCAGTTAAGCCTATATGTCAGGCTCTCACACCAGTTTGGTGCAAAGTCTTGATGTATATCATTGTGTAGAAATTTTGTGTTTCATTCACTTGTTTTTTCTAGCAGACTCTCTGCTAATCTAGCTCAACCTTTATCATTTTTGGGAGGTGTTTTTCCCGTGTTTATATTCGCCTTCGCCTCTGAAGCCTTGCTCCAGACGCAAATAAAACAAATTCTTACTTCTTCACATTTGGATCCTCTTACTGTAATGCGAATAAAAGCCACTAGATGGCAGTATTGACCTTTCTTATGTTAAGCCCAGACTGGAGCTAGGTTTGGGCATGTCTTGGGCATGTCTGGGACAAGTCCCAGAGAATTAAAAAAAGAAGTCTAAATGTGGGAGGGGTCTGCAAAAGAGTATATAAGGAAGAAAATGGAGGGAGTGGAGTAGTAGGAGAAATTGCAAGGAGAAGGATACATTTGACCAGACCAGTCATTGTTTTTCAAGACCTGTGAGGTTTTTAGTGGATTTTTGCCTGTGTTGGAGCATTTTCCTTACCCAGGACATCACCAAGCAACCCAACCAAAGGGACTGTAAATATTTTTGTTCTTGTATTTAACAATCTTGGTCAGTAGAGTAGATAGTAGATTGTTTAAGTGTTTGTTTAATTAAATGTGTTTCTAAGTTTTAAAATTTTGTCTGTCATCCTTAGCTGTCATAAATGTCATAACAAATTGGGGCCATAACATTACCTTCACCTTTATTTCTCAGTGCGCAACAGTCAGTGCACTGAGATTATGACATTTAAACATAGATTCCAATTAATGCAGCCAGATATTTTCCTAAGGCAATTTTTGAGATACTCCATAAGCTGCTCGCCCCCTCTGAATGAAACCATTAAGTTTTTTGCAGTGTCTGAAACAATTTTCACTGTCGTACTATTGCACTTTTTTCAAACGCAATCAAAATAATCAATCAAAAAATGTATGGAAATTGACAAATGTCAAATAAGCAGTGTTCAGCCCTGACCGATCCATTTAAAGATGTTTAAACCATGGCAGAGAAGTTCTAAATGAAAAAAAAAAGAGCAGCCTACAATGGTCTGAGTTTCGCAAAGCTTTCTTTATTCAAAATTTGCAGACTTGAGAGTTGCTGACTAAAGGTTGAGAAAGTATAGCTACTCCCATCTGCACAAGCCTCAACAGGCTGTTCCAGTCATCCCTGACGCATTGCATTGTTATGCCGTTTAGAATCCCTTTTTTTTTTTTTCTTAAATTGTTGATTCATTAACTTGTTTGTGGTGCTTCCTGTCACACAACAATATTTGAGCCTTTTTACTATTTCACTTTGCAGATCAAAAGGCCAAGGAGGTGTTGTAATGGCTTGTTTTCCTCTCTGGGATGTGCCAGAACTTGTAGCCCCATGATTTGCAGTTTGATTTACTTCGATTGGATTGTCTCCGGGCAACCTGTTGGTTGGCTTGTCAGCTGCAGGAATAATAATAGGGTCAAAATTTGAGAGATTGTAACTTCAGTGTTGCACATGCAGATAGGAAATCTTTATGTCCAAAGCTCAGACTTTGTGGAACCATATTGATGAAAATATTCCAAAACAAAATTCATTTCGACATACAAGAAATATTTCCACAGTTATAACAACTTTTTACGCATGTACAAATTAAATCTCTGTGCTCAAAAGGTTTTCACACATGAACAAAATATTGCTACTACTGCACTTCTTTTTACACTTGCAAATTATGTGTGCACAAAAAACTTTTCACACATGCACATATATTCCCATAAAAAAACTTTTCCACACGTGCAAATTACATCTGTGTGTACAAAACTTTTCCACTAGCTCGAAATATTAACGACCCTTACTGGATTCCATATCCGTTATCTGGAATTTTTGCACTCCGCAGAGGACTTTTTTTTTTTAATAATCCCTTACTTTTCCGTGTCTTTCCATGTGAAACAGCGCCGCCTTGCGTCTATATGGCATTACATGGTTTACCTCATCAAGATGTGCAACAGCAGCGCTGATATGAATGATGTAAATCGACCTGATGTAAATCGAGATGTTTGTGACTGAAAATGTTACCCAATCTCCTCTCACCTCATTTATGTCTTTCTAACGACAATTTCAATAAGACCCAAGTGGATATAACACGACTCCCCCATCCACCCCTTATAAATGAAGCCTCGATTTTACATGATTATAGCAAAATGAATGAGACCAAATGTGAATTGTATGAGCATTTAATTCGAACATGCTTGGACGACACTACGAAAACGAGATCAAAATGATGGTTTTATATAATGTTGATGCTGGGGTAAAAATGATCCAAACAACACCGATACTTACAACACGTGCACTGAACTTTTTACTGTAAAATTCGTGTTTTACCAGTAAAGTTTGGGGGAAAATCTACCAGAAAAGGTATGTTAACCATGTTTTGAGACACATTGAATAATGACTGGTCAAATTTACCTGGAACGTAGTAATAGTTGGAGGGTTAAGCGACTCGTTGTGCAGGCGACGAAAAATGAGTGTTAACGTGGTTCTCGCGCATTATCGAATATTACTTTCTTCACTCAATCGTTCAGTGAATTGGAGAAATTACCATGGCAGAAACAGGTTCATTTTATTGAGCGTCATGATGCATGTTCGGTTACTTCGTGAAATGAAATAATTAACACAGGCCATGCGCAACAGTATATCAGATTAAATTCCCGAAAAACAGGGAAGCCATGCCTCAAGTCTCAGATCGAGTTCCCAATGCTTGACCTAGCATCAATGTCCAGAAACTGCGCTGAGCGTTGGGTCTACCGAAAGCTCACGCCAACTGGATGACAGACGGGATGCTCACGATTAGTGTTCTTGTTTTAATACAATAATTTGGACCAGAATGCTGTAAAAACACCACTAGGTCTTGTGAACAGTAAACTGATAAATCGCGCCTAAAATACGACTTGGGAAGCTACATTTGCCAGCTGACTTTCACAACACTTCAGTTTCAAATGGTCCATTAATGGGACAAAGTTTATCAAAAGAAAGTACCAGTTCAGGCCAGGCGGTTGCCCTCTTCGAGCCTATAAAAGCACATTTTCTGAGGCGACGCAGTAGTTATTTAGCAGAGCTCACTTAATAATCTGAGCAAGACTGGCGTTATTATCGTGCCTATGGGAGCGTAATAGTCAACGCATTACCATTTTTGAATGCGACTGGCTGGATCAGGGAAACACTGTTTGAAAGAGGGACTCAAACGATAAAACACTTGCTTATCCTTCGGTCACGTCTGAAAGCAGATGATTTTGAAGGTATTTCGCAATTTGCAATGAAGTATTCTTCAAATTCACTCAGATTTAGCTTTGTGCAAAAAATTCGTGATATAGAAATACGCGCAAACCACCCCAGAGTGTATATGAAAATGGTTTGTCCCTTAGGGTTACCGGAAGTTGTAAGACCTGCCATGTTTAGCTGCTTTGTTGTAGATTTCTTGAAGGGTTCCTGCTGATTTTAAGTGTTGCAATGGAACCGAGCTGGAGTACGTTTTTATTTCAGGTGAGTTAGCCGTTTTCCGTAAATCGGTTGATTTAAAGCAACCTTTGCATATAGCCTGGTCGAACTGTAGTCATTGCTTCTTTTTACTGTGATAAGTTTAGCTATCGCCATCCAAGCAAAACAATGGTAGCTAGCTTACTAACTAGCAGCTAGCTACACCAATCCCAGACTTCCAGCTGTGAGATGTATCGTTAGGCATGACGCTTCGAAAAATCCGTTCTCTTCCTTTTTATTCTTTATCAGTTATCTAGGAGTGCGGGCCAAATGATATTAAGCTTATGTGTGAAGTCAGTGAAACTGATGATCTAACAGTTGGTTAGTGTATTGTTTATACCTATACTTATAAAATAATTCTACCCGTTTATCATTGGTGGCTAACTCATTTGTTAACGAGCCCATTCGTGGCATTCGTAGCTTGTTGTAGCAGATCCAACTGCACCGCTAGCTGGCTGCTAGGTGATTTTGTTCTGTCTTCGTGATGACTGCTAGTTAATTGTTTTGTCTAACGCGGTTTGTGTGTCTCTAAAACGTCAGTGGCTAACTGCTCCCCTAACGTTATTAAAATCAGCACTGTGATGGGAAGACAGGAAAGTGATCCACACTTAGGGCTCTTTTGTTTCTTCAACTTTCCCCCTTCGTTTTCAATATCTGAAACCGCGGTAAGGGGCAGGAATTCAAACTACGCATCAAAAGCTGTTGTTAGCAAGCAAACGGTAGCATGGCCAAATTTTGTTTTCCATGTTTACCAGCCTTGAAGGTTTAGCTAGCTAGCTGTAACGTAACGTCAACTACATCAAGTGAGACCTTAGCTAATTGTCGTATATCTGCGATGACTATCAGTAACGTTAGTTGACGTGCTGGGTAGTGATATTCATGCTCAGTGGTGGAAATTGGGCGCTGTTTACCCATTTTGGTTTACATTCTGTGTATTAGCCGATTGGCTTGGATTACAGAATTGCGCGAAATGTATGGCCACTTTCTTGCTTGGTTGAGACGGGACGGTCCTGATGTACATGCCTCAGTTTATTTGTTCGACTAACGGTGGCCGAGATGATTTATTCCCATTGCATGTAATGTGTGGCGTAACTTAGTTTCTGGATGGTAGCTAGTTGAGCAGCCTTGCTCTTATTCGGAGGGCTCACGATATATTTTTTCATATTTATTTGCTATCAAGCTGTGCCTGTACTAGATTATGAGTAAACTGACCCCTCAGTCGAAAAAAGCTTGAATGGTTTCAAAAGTTTGCTGCTGATAGGGGATTGGTATCCAGAAGTAAAATTACTCTGCTATAATGAATTGCGGCACTTGGGTCAGGTTGCTTCATTTACTCATCATTGAAAATTCACTCTGAACGGATTTATGACTACATGTGATTGACAAATATTTGTCGATTTGTTTTCCTGACGTTTATAACTAGCTTCTGATGTAACATACAATTTGAGGGGAAGGATGCATTAATCTGTGATGCCCAATAACCCGGCTATGTTTTCTTACTCTAGCACTTGGTTTGGAATGGACATTCACTTGACGCCCAGACCGAAGTACGTTCGCCGAATACACAGTGAACATTTACTGGCCTCGTTTGCAAGTGCAATGCATTTTTATGCAGTGACGTTCTGGTTGGTCTTTAGTTACTGAGCAGAGTCGCTTTTAAGTCATTCGCTTACGTGCGTATGTGTGCATTAAACGTGGATGGTAACATCTGTTGTGAATGGTTGTTTGCCGGTCGTGTCGTCTACTCTGCTCTGTTAAACACCTGGTTTTGAAAAATCCCTGTCTGCATTAGTTTCAAAACGCAAATTTGCATCCACGTTACAGGTCTGTGAACACATGCTTGAAATTCTGTTGCGGCGGCGTAGGGATGGTGCGAGATTTTGAAATCCCTGATAGGTCAACAGCGGTTTAAACTCCAGCGGATTCCAGTCCAGTGTTGGTTCACATGACTGCTTGTGACCCCAAACTTTTTTCGGACCATGTAACCGCAGCAAGTAGGTCATATTCTATAAATCGTTTCGTATCGAGTCAATGATCAAACACAAGTTCCCCTCTATACACGCTGCACGCACGCCTTCTGGTTTCATTTGTCATTTAGTAAACCTGTTTAACGAATTTGTAGATTGCATTCTTCATTTTGGTACATAAAAAATATATTTGGTACTCACTATAGGCTGTAGCATGTTAACCATCGGGACTAACCGTTCACAGGATTTATCATTTGCAGTGAGAATGGAAAAACTTGCTGAATAAATGAGTAATTTACATATCCATAAACTTGCACTTTGAAAAGGTCTGCGTATTAAGCCTTTTTTCAAAACGTTTTGTAGGTCAATTGAATATCGTGGGTGTATATTAAGTTTCACACAGATAGTGGAAAGCAGATATAGCCTACATCCCATCCTAATGAGTCGAAAGTGTGTGATATATTGGTATTTTGATTTGGTCAGAATGTCTTTGGCTGCCATTTTTTAACCTCCTGGGGGAATTCTGTTACCAGTCATGTGTATCTTAAAAATAACCCCCCTCTACAAAACGTGATGCGCTTTTAGAAGGTGATCTCAATTCAAAGGGGCGGAGAGGGGTAGTGTGAAGCATGCAGCTTCTGATGGTAACTGCTGGCTACAACCATTGGTGTTTTTTTTTTTTTTTTTTTTTCTTTTTCTTTTTTCTTGTGTTAAACTATTCCTATTATTATTGGGGATAATGGCTTTGCATAGATCATGTTTGTGTAAACAGTTGCACATAGTGTCCCTTTTTAAGGTGAGGGAGTCATCTGTGTGGCACAGGCTATTCCCACCTGATCAAAGAAGCTCAGCTGTTGCTGTGTAACGGGCGAGAGCGCCAGGAGGCCGCAGTGGTTGTTTCATTACCAGTTAGGCCTAATTATTGACGATGCGATGCATGAATGAGCCATACACCAGAGCTTATGCTGTGGTTTTTGTTTTTTGGATAGACAGGATGAAGCGTACTTGTACTGTAGCTTGGCACAACACCAGCTTGCCAGTTGTTGCTCTTCCGAGGGATTTGGGGGTAACGCTTTTAAAAATGAGTCCCATTGGGTTAGCGTTTGACAGGTGCTTACTTACTTACGAAGACTTGCAGAAAATGCCATTAGTTGCTGTGTTTCATCGTATGGTTTTTAGCTACAGCCTTTTGAGTTGTGGCATGTAATGAAGCTGGACTGTCGCAAATCTCCACCCATGTGAATCTCTTGGTGAGGGGGAATTCCTTTGATTCCCTTTCATGCGGCCTGTTCGGTGTACTGTGCATTGTCCGGGTTGGGAGAGAGTGGTAACATGCATAATCCTTTTATTCCTTGGCTCAGTCTAAGAAAAGCAGCAGCACTCTTCATGCCCGCTCAGTCGGAAACGGCGGTGGTTGTGCACTGGTGTGACTCATGCTTGTCTCAGCGGGATCAGACCTTGCTTCCCGGTTTTCTTACTCATTGATTTTTTCCCTGGGGAATGAAATGGGGGGGGGGGGGGGTTACTTTGGGTTGGTGGAATGAAGACAAAAAATCCTCCAGGACCGTCATGGCTGACCAGCACCTCCGTCAAGTTCATTTCCTGTTCTTGAGTAACTTTTTAGGAATGTACATCCTGAGCACTGTTCTTGCTGGTGGCCTGAGAATTATGTCCCTTTCAAAACCAGAGTTGAAAATTATAATTGCTGTAAACCAAGCTTTAGCCTAGTTCTGATCGTTCTCATCTTCAGGTCCATAACAATAACGGCAAAGCATTTTATAAAATGAAGCATTTCCTTGAGTTTGAGCTTTCTGTCATTAACTGCATTTTATGAAATGTTTGAATATGCCTTTGATGCCATTAAATGCTGTGCATCCACAAAAATGTATTTTTTTTTTTTTTCAAAAATGTTTTTTGAGAAGATAAAGCAGAACACAATCACAAATTTGGGTATGTTAGTAACGGGTAGCTAATCTTTCTAGAACAGTCAATTTGATGTTGGTTGATGGGGTCATTTTTTTGGTATACAATGTTAACTTTCATTTATTTAAATTTCTTACATTGTTCTATTCTTCAGTTAGTCTAACTGAAATTCATATAAAAATGACTGACAAATTTTATGTGATCATGGAACATATATTTATTTTAATGAGTGATCAATACCAAAAATTAGTGATTGATTATGAACAATCACTAAAAGCACCCACAGAATGATCTTGCTGCTTATGTACAGATTTCATCTTGACCATGATGATGCCAAACTGAGGTAAACATAAAAATAAAGTATCATAATGCACAATACTGATTACTAAATGATGGGAACAATGAAAATATGGGAAAATGAGAAGAATGAAAACATGATTGGAATGTTTGTGTGCAATGCGATAAATGATAGAAAATTTCAATCAACCAAACAATTGGCCATTGAAGCCAAGCAACTAAGCAACACCTAGTTTGTCACTGAACTGAGTGATTCTAGGCATGAGTTATGCCATCAGTTGCTTGCTGATTGTGTTTTAATTAGTCTCTGTAATTAATGAAGCAATGTCTCCAAAGCACAGCAGCTAAGCAAATGGCACATGACACAAAGTTGTTTGAGCTGAATAATTCTTGACAGGTGAAACTTGAGTGCTTGCTGAGCACTGCAAGTGAGCATTGTTAGTCTGGTCAAGGGTGCCTATTGTCTTTTGTTTCTGCAAAACTTCCAATAAGAATGAACCTCTACAACCTCTGTTGTATTCCCTGTGTTAAACAGTTTAGATATCTGAGGATATCAGTTCAGTTTCACTCAATTATTTCCTCATGAAAATGCATTGTTGTCCCGTGTGCAACATTTTCGTTGCGTACGGCACAAAATGAATTATTTTTTTTGGACATGCTAACTTTTTTCTTAAATTCAGTTTACTCTTATCTGTCTTCATCTCTAACAAGACCAAATCGTGTAGAAGATCTATGTTCTTGTTAGTTTTCTGAAGAAATTCTTTTCTTTTAGTGAAGTTTATTGAAATCTGTTTTTTGGTACAATTTTTTCAGGACATGCAAATAACAAATCATATTTTGGTCATGTAACAACATTTGTCAGTAGGCTATAACCTACCCAAATAGACTCAATTGTAACCCAATAGACCAAAAATTGACAGAGCTACAAAAAAAAAAAAAAAAAATGTCCTGTACGAAATGCTAATTTGGCAAAATTTTATATTAAAGCAGCACTATTTAGTTTTTGACATATTCGCTCGCGGTGTCCCCCTGCAGTTGATAAACGGTATTGTCTGTAACAACTGTGTGAAATCTGTCTTCACATGCATTTGTTGACAAGCCAACTACACCAGCGAACGTTCTGTAGCAGGACATGTAATGTGCGATCCGATCAATCATGTCTTCAGACCAGTTAAGGGTGACTTAAAAATCGGTCTATCTGATGTAGATGGCTAAGTCCACACTACAACTATAACAACAATGTTAATGGCAAACAACATCGTTGTGCTCACTTTCAGAGTGATTTTACGCACGTTGGAAAAACTGACCGCCAATCAAAATCAGTTGGAATTTACAGGGCTTCGCATTCATTTAACATGGCAGAGGACATCACAGAGAAAAAAGGGCTCTGAAACAGCTGGAACGCACAACATCAATGTTTACATAGTGATATCCTTAATCAGTGTTTATCCTCAAATTGTTATGGTTATCATTTTAGTTATCTTTCTCAGTGTGCACAGCTCTTTATAGCATTTTATGCATGCCCTTTAAATGTCAGGAACGAAACCTAACACACAAGTTGGCATCACTCGCATGCACAGCTGCTACTAATCCTAACCCTAACCGGCGTCAATTCATTTTTGCTCTGCTAAGAAGTGAGTGGACGTTACTTACATGCAGAGTCGCTGTTCAAATAGGCCGTAAGTACCTTTGTAGAATCGGACCACAAAGTCGTCATGCACGAAACCGATTAGCTTGTGCAATAAAACAAGAGGGCGGCGGGGAGTTGACAGAAAATCCCTGAAACGACATGAGTACATACCAACTCAACCTTTATGCTGGAGCATGTCGCGTAGCGTGCGCAGTTAGAGTAGAGAGAGACCGACAAGGCATTGCAGCATTTGCGATGGCCGAAAAATAGCCCAAGAGAAAACGGCCTGAGGAACAGGAATTAAAAAGAAGGGCTACGACCATGAAAGGGCGAAGACCCGGGTCAACATTGGTGTGCTTTCCGACAGTGGAGGGAACTCCGTGAATTCAAGGGTCTAAAAACGGACGCAGAGGTTGCGGTCTTTCTGCTGGACAGGTGAGCAACATTAGCTTTGCGGTGTTTCACAATACATAACTTCTACCGGGAAAAATTCCGAATGCAGTTTCCACTTTTTCAGCTTGTAATTAGCAAGAACTATTTTTAAATTCATGCCTGGCCGTAGTCTGTTCGTGGACAGGAACAGCTGTTTACATGACAATGCGCGTCCATGAACTTTGGGGGTGGACTCCGGGGTACTTCAAATATCAACCACCTCTCTACTCGTTTTCTCCCACATCGCTGACTACACAGTTTAGATAACCTGCCGAGCACCGTTGTTCTTCTCAAACGCGCCAAATCAAGATAATCCTTAATGATGAATTACATTCACATTTTAATTTGTAGCTAAGTGGCCAGTGTCAAAGTAATGAAGTAAAAGTATACTTTTTATTTTGTAAATGTGGTAGAGTAAAAGTCCCAGTTCAAAAAAAAAAAGAAGCAAAAAACAAAACTCGAGCACAAATCCTCAAAAAAACTACTTAAATAATGAATTTCCTGACGTAACGGATAATAAGTTAATTGCAGGCAGAGGCATTTTGACGACGTGTCATATAAATGTACATCGAGCAGTGTTTCATTGATAGAAAGCATGCTGCAAATGCGAAACTACCTGTTGAAGGAAAAATGTACTGTAATCTGCACGTAACTGCAGTGGACACAACTAGTTACGCACAGAACGGTAAATTGAGGCCGGAGTTTCAAGCTTCAAGTAATAATGAGAGAACAGAATCAACATTGAACATACATTTCGGTATCAGATCTTTATTTTAAGCTCAGCTACATGTGTTGGGAGATATATTTTCATTAACAGCGTTGGGTGGAAGTTTAGTATTTGGGACATGTTTTGTTTTCGTCCACCATTTCGACCAGTTTTCGGAAAAAAAAAATCCAATATTTTATTTGAATGTATCGTAATATTTATTTCTGTACAGTCGAACATGTCCATGTGGGGTATTTTGGTTTCAATTCAATGACATTTAATGAAAAATGAACTTGGAAAGTGAAGCATGAAATATTGACACAGTTTCAGAGAGTAATAGTTTACTGACTGTTAAGGCTATGTTGCACTTTATTATGTTGATTGATCAAATGTGTTGGTCAATAAAAAGTATTTTCAGGAAACAAGTTTGGGGTCACTTTTTAGTGTGAGCTTTAATATTTTTATTATTGTGCCTAGTTAGAAGGTTGCTTATTAATAATTCAACTGAAAATATAATTTCTGCCATTAGTTCTCTAAGACACCCTTTCATATACAAGCAAAACAGGTACTGTAGCTGAAATATCCCTCATTGAATCAATATTGAATCGAATCAGAAATTGAATCAGGAGTTTGTGAATCGAATCGATTCAGGAAATCTGTGGCAATACCCAGCCCTACTCGCAAGTAATCTGCACAAAATCAGATCTTTATATATCATCACGTCGCATGTAAATATATATCATCACATTGATTCCAGGGAACTTCTATCATTCAGTCATGCGCATACCGGTTTATCATGCTCGTTACAATGTTTATGATCACACATTTCGACTGGCGACTAATTTAGCAATGTTTGCCAGCTGGCTGTTTTCAGTATGGGTCAATGCCAGACTGAATGTTCAAGGAGCCAGGCGTAGAGTTGAAGACGCTTGTTTTATTCTACTCAACCTGCAACAAGAAAGTTTCATGGGTTGGAAATTGCACATACACAAGTGTTTCGTTAAACTAGACCCTATTAGAACGTACATTATATTAATATACGAAAACAACCTATGAGGTCAATACCATTACCAACACCTCATGTTATAACCAAAACCCGATATTAACACCACTATCAGTTCCAGATTATTATTGTACGTGTATATCCATAATGTATATCGCGTGACTCCTCTGTGTATATTGTGTAATTCCTCAATGCTCAATGTCCAGTAGTATGATCTAATGCGATATAAGATCAATAATCCAATGTGTTCCATTTTAATACATACGGTTAACCTGCTGTTCAAATCTGTAAAATCTTGCATCCATCGCAGCTATTCCAACAGGTCAACAAACACGGGGACAGGATGCAGCATCTGAAACAATGATTCCCTGTGTAAATCCTCAATTCCATTACACTAGCGATAGCACGACAACTTGCTAACATGTCAGATTCCAGCTACCTACCTAAATCGCTAGAGACGATTATTTGACTGAGCATAAATGGGGAACTAGAACTAGAACTAGAATTAAGGATTAAGCCAACAATTTGTACTTTTACTTGTCCAAAAGTAACAATGCCAGATCGCCATTGGTCGGACATCCCTCACCCTCTAGTCTTTCGGCTCTCTCCAGTGAGTGAAAGCCGGTCCAATGTTGACCCGAGTCCTGGATCTTATTTTATCGCTTTCTCTTTTTCTCTTAAATGTCTCCTCTGACAACACCTTTGTCTTCTTTGGTTTCCTTGCCGCTTCAGCCATTACAACCACTTCCGACTCTGCTTCATTCTACATTCCCTTGCTGGTCTTGAGAGACGTGGGGGAGGGGGATTGTGTGACGTATGCCGTAAAGCAGTAAGTTGGTAGTTCTTTTTAGGCCTGTGTGGCCTGGGTTCCTATCCTAAACCTGAAGTTATATAGTGCCAGGGAAGGCGATGCAGGCCCGATCGAGCCATGACAAATGGGGATGATCTTGGGGAAAAAACTACACAGTGCTGTTCTAATGACTTAATTAACTGATGAAAACATTTCATTAGAGCTGCAATGCACATTTTCAGGAGGTTAAGGTATTTAAGAAAATGTTTCCATAGTCGTCACACAGCAGAATTAACTTTTCTTTTTTTTCCCTCCTCAAATCCCATGTCGCGATTACTGTAAAGTGGCCCTTGAAATATTAGTGGCTGTCCAACTCGCTCTGGCACCACACTGTGTATGCTTGTTTTGTTCCAACCACGGTTGCAATTGTGGAATTTTCAAAAGCTGTTAATTTGTCTTGATTAGCTGCAATCCATGCTCAGTTATTTACCATCTTAAGCCACAAATTGATGGACCTATCCATTGTGCCATGACGAATTAAAAACCCTTGAACATATCATGCTTTTTTTCTATAGTGAGGATTTTCATGTAAAAACATTTATAAACAGGGCAATTCCATGAAAAGAGGGACATGATGAGGAAAATTAAATCTGTTTTACATCCAGCATAGGGCCTCAATCCATCCACTAAACCCCTAACTTTAAGAAAAGTATATGTTTATGGCTGAACTAGTATTTTTCAGCACGAGTTTTGCATCCATACAGATGGTGCGAATTTTACCCTGAAATCGGACCAAAATCGGGTAACTGGGACCTTTTGAAATTACCAGTAACTAAATGAGTATTACAATTCACATCATTCAATTAGTTATGCCAAGAGCATCAGTTTGAAGTAGAGGGGAGCCTGAACCCTCAGGTGGAAGTTTGCTGGCCAGAAGGCAGGGGTGACTTAATCATCCCGGTCAATGTTACATCTGTCACAGAAATTCTGAATTATTTTTATTGGAAGAAACTGAGAAGGAATATTGACCTTTTCAATTCTCTTAGCAGTAGCTAAGGCAAATTCAATGATGGACAAAGTCTGCCTAAAAGTTTGGCACCGAAGGTTTTGCAGGGGATCAAAATCCGTAACGTCTGTCACAGGAAAAGGGGTCCTCTAACATCTGTCACGCTCCCCAGAGTGGTGGAATGCTCAACTTATCTAGGTGATCGAAGGAAAAGAGGGAATTTTTGCCATGGATGTTTTTGAATTGGGGCTTGTGCAATTGTGCTCATTTCTTAAGGACGAAGTTTTAATCAGACTGTCTTTTGATTGTTGAAGATTGTCAGATGCCAGGGGTGTCCCCTTAGCCCCTTATTATTTGCGTTAGGTATAGAACCTCTTTCACTTAACCTCAGAACAGCACCTAACATATATGGCATTTACAGGATGAGAGTGGAATACAGAGTCTCTCTTTATGCGGATGATCTTCTGCTCTACATTTCGGATCCTGTCTCATGTGTCCCCAATATTTTGAATGTCCTTAATGAATTTGGCCTTTTTTCTGGTTATAAATTGAACCTGTCCGAAAGTGAATGTTTTCCAATTAATAATTTAGCCCTTAAGATATTGGATAAAGAACTCCCCTTCCGAACATCAAAATTTGGTTTTAAGTATTTAGGTATAAATATCATCCTTGCTTTCTCTGATCTTTATGATAAAAATTTCAAGCTACTTATGAAAAATGTGGAGGCAGATATAAAAAGATGGTCTGTACTGTATTTATCTCTTGCTGGCAGAGTTAATTGCAGAAAAATAAATGTTTTGCCTAGATTTCTGTATCTATTTCAGTGTCTCCCAGTTTTTCTGTATACATCCTTCTTTCAGTCATTGAACAAGTTAATTTCTTCATTTTTGTGGGCTGTAAAGAATCCTAGGATCCGCAGATCATTTTTGGAAAGACCTAGGGACCAAGGTGGCATGGGACTTCCAAACATGGGCATCCAATATACAAAAAATTATTCATTGGTACCAAACTCCAAAAATGGACTAGTGCGAAATCGAGGCAAACACGTGTCCGTCGAAATCACTTTCGGCTCTTATCACAGCAAAATTACCATTCTCACCATCAAAACACACATCAAGCCCCATAGTTAGTTCCACCCTTAAAATATAGGCACAATTTAGGCACAAATTCCAGCTTAAAGATTTTTCAGTGTATAGCCCTGTTTGTAACAATCACCTCTTTCAGGCGGCCAAACTGGATCATACTTTTACTCAATGGTGTAGGCAGGGTCTTGCTACATGTTATAATTTTTATATAGGTGGCTATTTTGGCAGTTTCAGATCTATCAGAAAAATTTCAACTACAAAGGTTGGACTTATTTAGATATTTTCAGGTTCGTCACTTTATTCAGACCCTCAGCCCAGATTTCCCAGCCTTGCCAGCAGACTCGGGACTGGAGAAGCTCCTGAGAACCCCTATAGAGCATAGAGGACAAATATCAGTCATCTCAAACATAATTACATCCGTTCAGACCACTTCATTGGACGGGCTAAAAGCTAAATGGGAGGAAGACCTTGGTATGGAGCTATCTGATGCAGCCTGGGACTGTTCAAAATATGGAATTAACAACACGTCCTCTTGTGCCCGTCTCAACTTGATACAATTTAAAGTGTTCCACAGGATCTATTACACGAAATACAAGCTATCAAAAATTTACCCTGATGTTGGGGACAGATGTGAGCGCTGTAATGCAACCTAAGCAGATATGGCACACATGTTTTGGAGCTGTTCAGAATTGGCAACCTTTTGGTCATATGTTTGTAATACTCTTAATAATGCATTTAATACTAAAGTGAAACCCTCTGCAGAAATGGCCATTTTTGGAGTACTAATTAACGAGCCTTTATTGGCCAGTGACAGGAAGAATGCTTTTGCCTTTGCCTCCCTTAGCCCGTAGGAGAATAGCCCTAAAGTGGAAATCTCCTGATCCGCCAAAAGCATCTGTTTGGCTTTGCGATCTGATGTTTTTTCTGAAATTAGAAAAAGTGAAATATTTTACCGGAGGATCAGTTAAGATATGGGACCCCTTAATTCGGTACTTTGATAGACTCAACATTCTCCCATAACATCACACACCAGGTATATTATAATGAAGAGCGATACAGCCCTCCTTACTTCCCCCTCACATTGTCTTTATAATTATCATCTACCCCCATCCCTTTTTTTTTGATTTTTTTTTTTTTGAATATGTTTTTATTTAGTTTTAGTTTTTCTGTTTGATGAATGCTGTATGTATGTGGGAAGGGTGGGAGGGAGGGGTTTGGCTGGTTAAAATAATAAAACAATTCAAGATCTTGTATCTAGAATGTATCCTGTACAGTACCTCCTTTCTTGAATATAAATAATTATTTCCAAAAAAAAAAAAAACTCCGAAAGTCCATTTTAATAATGTAAACCTCTCGAGGCAACCCGATGCTACAGCGACCCCACCGCAAAAAAAAAGTCCGACCAAAGTAGCATCGGGATCTCTTTGATCAAAAACAGACGCAAGACACGTTAAGAATATAAAATAACAAATTATACAAAGATCATAACTGTTTACAAAAAATGCGTCTAGAGTACACGAAAAAATGCGTAGCTTGACGGTATAACAGCAGCGTAAATCGCAATTCAGTTTACAGATGCTACAGGATGCCATCATTTTGGATGGCGTCCACATCAATGTTTACCTGGAAAATCGGGACGAAAAACAAATTAATTTCACACAAAAAGATACTTTACTGTAAAAGTCCACGCTTAAAATCCACGCCGAAACCAAAAAATCAGGCATGGCAATCTTTCACCGATCAGCAGATTACTGCCGTTTTTATCTGACATCGGTTGCGCGATTCCGTGGTTGGCATTACTCAGGCAGAAATGCGAGGTGTGGACCGACAGTTATTGTTTACATTTTGACGAAATGCGGAAATGTTTTGCGATTAAAGACAAAGTCATTTGCGTTGGTTAGACAACTCTGCCGCCCCCATAAACAAATTTTCTGCGGGAAAAATTTCAGCTGTTGCCATGCCTGAAAAATAATAATGAAAATACTCACTAGAGAAGATATAATTGAGCCGCATTTGCACCTATTACAAAAATCCACAGCGTGTTGTCATAGATATATATATATTTAGAGCACTAGATTGCTGATGTCGTCATATTTACATTATTCAAAGTGAAGCACTCAGCCGCCATATTGATGCACCCTACTTCTTCATAAAAATGTATGGTTTCCTATGAGGTCAATTTCAAATAAGTCGATACAAGTGAGAAAAAGCCGAGATGTGCTGCTGCCTGTTGCAGCAGTATTTATTTTAAGAGCTGTAATAAAATGTTTCATGCATAAGTCAACGTATAAAAGCAAAGATGTCACTTTAATAGAAGAAAACTGCGTTTCGTACAAGCTAGCTAATTAGCCGTCCCATTGACTCGAACAGACCGCTGACTGAAAGCGAACGCTAGCGATTGATAACGGTCATCAGCAAGCTACCTTTGCTCCCTTACCGTGGTGGTGACTGCATTGACTTAGGAGTAAATAAAATGAACAAGGTGGCTAACAAGCTAGCTAGCTACTTGTAATTAACATTCAAAGACAATACTTCTTGCCGCATAATATAATATTTTTGTCTGTTTTATACAGAGCTCCAAAAGACAAGGAAGGGTGAAAGGCTTCACTAGTGTGCCTTTTATCAACGGTGGCATTAGCCATATGATTCAATATAAACAATTTGGTTGATGTCAAATAGTCAACCAGGGTACAATGAAGTGAGGAAACCAGAGAGTAATTTGATAACATATACGGACAATCATCGACGTTCCTTATAACGGCGATAACTTCCAAGCAATTGTCTTATCAGAGGTAAAAGCCTCGGTCGTGTTAACATCACTTCTCTGCTGCACTTTATCGTTAACACCGAGTCACATTTCGATCTTCGCTTTATAAAGTGTGCCGCTTTCCATCCTCCGAAAAGCACATATTTAGGGAGACAAAATGTTGCTCTGCACAGCGATGCCAAAATAACACCGACTCGCACGCAAGTGTTTTTAAAAATTTAATTTTAAAGTAGGCGAAAATGAATGGGAGTCTGAGCGGATTTTACTTCCGGGTGTATAGGCTCTTAGGGTACACTCAAGTGAAGCATCTGCTCTATCAGCAATCTAGTGTTCTATATATAATAATATATCTATCTGGTTGTTGTTAATGAAGAAGTTTGACATAAGCCTCTTTGCCGGAATATTCCATTTTGAAGCCGGGTGTGATTTAAATTAATTTATTTTTTGGAGACCGGTGCGTGTTTTGTACCGTTGCTACATTTTACGTCTTGGACACCACACCGTGGTGTGAATATGATATTTTAAATATCACAAACGATTATTCGCTATGGTTTTTTACTTCTTGTATATTTATTCCAATATTTTTTTGATACCATGGTGGAAAATAAAATGAATAATATTTTTCCAGCGGGATGTGCATCAAGAGTTCTAACGATGCTACACATTTCGTATAATGGGACACCACTGTAGCGTCGGTATTGCTTTATTGATTGAGTTGCTTAGAAGGGAAGTCCCAATGCCCGATCAATTTACTAGTTTTCCGGGAAAGTACTCATCATAACTGATGTTTATTTTAATGATAAATAGATAACAATGTGAAATTAATTGAATAAAAATCGGATTTTATCTGATGTGTTTTTATGTCACGCTTTTTGATGAAAATAGTCCCAGACATCAGCAATATTTTTAAAATTTTTTTTTTCCTGGAGATTTTTTCTTTTGGATTTTTTTCTATGTCGCGTATACCTAATGGTCATGGGCCTCTCCTGAAATGCCCCTTTAGATTTTTCACTCGGGTTTTAAGACCCTACACAAGGGTCAAAGACACCTTTTTGGATGTTTGGAATTGCACCCAGTTTGGCAGAAGTACCCATGTAAATAGCATATTACAAGTAGTTTTGGGTAATACTTTTTGTGAACTCCACAATGGTTTATTGATACTTGATGCTAGACATGTTTGGGTGATTGTGTGGATTTGGTGAAGGTGCCTTGCAATTGGGCTTTTTAGCATTATGATGAGTCACCAGGTGTTAATGCTTATTTTTGTGTGTTTATTCTTTTGTTTTGTGTGATAAACCTGCTATAGTTTGAACATTTATTTGTTGCTATATATTGTCTTTTTATGTGTGCAAAAAAATCATCAAAATCTGAGTGAAATATCCGAAATGGCATGCATTTATGGAAATTGTGCATTTTGTTATAGAATTTCACCAATTTCAACATGCATCACTGGATTATTACCCAGGGTTGTTTAAAATGCCTTACCCAAGAATATCTCATTTTGATTACCAAAGCATTGGCATTTATGGTATAGTGAGCTTTGTATGTGCATAATGCATGTGTTTTCCTCACAACCATTCAAGCTGGAAGACAATCGTTCTGCTAAACTTCTGTTCTTATCTCCATAATGGAGCCAACAGCATTTATGCCAAGGGGTTATCTTTTCACATTGTGTCAAGCTAGATAAGACACCTTTTGGTCATAAACGCAGTTCAATGTTATACCATTCCTTATAATAGGTAATAACCGTCTGTCGTGGAGAGTACGCGTGTAGTGTCCGTGACACAAAGGATACCTGCTGTCAGTTAATTCCCATGTCTATATACATCTGTTAATATACCATTTGTATAAGAATGTTCTTTTTTTCAAATTGAGCACAACATTGTAGAAATCTAGTGTAACAAGTCGACTAATTTATGCTAGTGTCCGTGACCTAGAATATATGCCCTAACAGGCATAGGTTTAAATGTTGATTCTGCAAAACTACTAAAGATTTGTACCTGGAATTTGGAGGTCAGTAACACAAATGTGTGTGTGTGTGCTTAGCATTAACTGTGTTTTCAGGTTTTTGGGGCAGAGAAATAATTTTCATCTAAGTGACATGCCATTGAACACCCTGATTGTGACCGACCCATTAGGTTTGGCATCACGCGTGTAATATGGCTTTCTCGTGTCTCAATTGTTCAGATTCCGTTCATTGGCAAACGTCAACTAATATTTTCACAAGGCCAATCGCTGGTGTTTGCATCTAGTTGACGATCTACTGAATTCAGTGGGATGAACAATTCGTTTGCTAGCATGCTAACCCTTTTGGCCAGTAATGAGTTCAACATGTAACTAATGGTAAACACTTGATTTTAAAGATTCCCTGACATGAGGCGCACCACCTGAAATTGCTAGTTTATTTTGTTCTATATGATTATTTATATCTGTCTCTGCACTCAAAAGTTCTGAAATGACTGAAAAATCCATCAGTTTCAAGGAATAAGTGTTTTCTTTGCACTCTTAGTTCAGGTGGAGATGAGATTTCACAAGAGTGATCACCTTATAGCAGCAAAGCTTTTGGACTGCACACTTTTCAGTAAGTTCAGCGATTCATTTTCAAGTGCTGACTTAAATGTGCTATCAAAATGTGGCCAATTCGAAATAAAGTTGATCTCGAAACTAAACTGAAATCACTGTACAGTCACTCAGAGTTGCGCGCAGGGAATACTCTCGCTGCTGCAGTTGTTTTATGTCAGCAACCTCCAGGATGCCTTATCTGAGACTGTATCACTGCTAGAAATCATCACAACACCAATGACCACTGCTGAGTCGGAGAGAAACTTTTCAAAATTAAAAAGAATCAAAACATTTACAAGAAACAAAATGGGGCAGCAGAGGTTAAATGCACTGGCTATGCTGTCCATTGAAAATGAATTCATCCATGGATTACGGGACTTTGACAGAAGGGTCATTGAGAAGTTTTCTCAGATGAAAGATCGACGTGCATCTTTTCCTTTCAAGAAATGAGCAACATGGTTAGTGACCATTTTTAGTAACCCATTAGTATTTGTTCTGTTATGCAGTAAAAAAGGTTGAAACCTTTTACACAAACCCCATTTTATATTAACCCCGTTTATATAAAATTGCATTTCTAGTATGTGGCTCATTTAACATTGAGCAAATATGGGTTGTAGGCAGCGTCACAGAAAAGTGAGAGGCTACGTATAACTGGTCTGTTGTGCCCCGCTGGACTTGCCAGAGACGCCACTGGGTATCACTCCAACCAAAGCAAACTACTCCTGTTTCCCAGTTACGGATCTTGACGAGCTGCTGATGAGCTGAATCAGGTGTGTTGAAAAGGGTTTGGAGTAGAATCCTACAGGATGGTAGCTCTCCAGGAATAGGGTTGGAGACCCCTGGTTTAGTGTATGAGCCTGCAATCAAGATGTCTATCTATCCATCTAATTGTCACACTCGACAAACCGAGTTACTTAGGCTAACGTAGCTAGATGGCTGGATGGATGCCCACCACCTACAGCACAGCCGGTGATCAGGTATCACAATACAGCAGGGGTCTCAAACTCAATTTACCTGGGGGCTGCTGGAGGCAGAGTCTGGGTGAGGCTGGGCCGCATCAGGATTTCCACCAGAAAAGCTTTGATAAAAACGTTCCAATGTTCTCAAATATCTTTATTTTTTAACACAAAATAAGATGAAAAAATAAAGAAACATATTAAGAATTAATAAAAAAATAAATCAATCAGTAATAAATAAATAAAATAATAATCATACAGGAGATATAGACGACTGAAGAAACCACGTATAGTTGCTGACTAGAGAAAACTAATTATTTTTATTCAGATTCAAATGTCTGTATTAACAGTTCTTTAACCTTTAACTTTCTGAAAATGAATGGAACATTGAACACGAACTGTTCTGAACATGGCTTCTCTTGCCTACTTCTTGCTGCTTGCTCCTGCTTTATTCCATCCTCCCCTCTCCTGGACCTGACCATCAACCTGGGGGATACCACCATCTCCCCCTTGTAGAGTGTGAAGAACCTTTGGGTCCTGTTTGACGACAGACTCTCCTCTGCTGTGAACATCGCTGCAGTGACTCGGACCTGCAGGTTCTTCCTCTACAACATCCATAGAATCCTGCCCTTCCTCACCAGCTACTCAACGCAGCTCCTAGTCCAAGCACTGATCCTCTCCCGCCTGGACTACTGCAACTCCCTCCTCGCCGGCCTCCCAGCATCTGCCATCAGACCCCTGCAGCTCATCCAGAAAGCTGCAGGTAGCCTAGTCCACAACTTCCCAAGACACTCCCACGTCACCCCCCTGCTAACAAAGCTCCACTGGCTCCCTGTTGTTGCTTGCGTCAAATTCAAGACTTTGGTGCTAGCCTATCAGGGATTCAACAAAACCGCTCCATCCTACATCCAGAGACTGTTCAGACCTTACACCCCTGCCAGAGCACTCCGCTCTGCTACTTCTGGTCGCCTGGCTCCTCCCCCTCTCCGCTCCTATCCTTCCCGCTCAAGGCTGCTGTCTGTCCTGGTACCTCGTTGGTGGAATGATCTACCTGTCGAGGTCGGAACAGCAGAATCCCTGAGCATCTTCAAGCGCCGCCTGAAAACCCACCTCTTCAGGCTCCACCTCTCCCCTGCTCCACTGCCCTGACTCCTGTCCCTACATCCCTTGATTTGTTGCACTTAATTCTGTTTACCTGACTTCCTGATTGTTACTGCTTGATTTGGTTTCCCTTCATTTTTTATTTATTTTTTTGCACCCTTTTTTGTCAGTTTACTTGATTTTCCTGCCCCTTTGTTACACTTAACCTGTTGCCCTTTTATTGCACTTATTTTATTGCCCTTTTATTGCACTTATTTTATTTTATTGCACTTGACTCTGCCCCTTTGACGCACAGTAACAATGGAACGTGTTCTGTCACTGACTGTTGGCACTTGTACTTGTCTCCTAGGAGGTCTGCACTTATGTACTGTTCTTGTGCACTTTTATACGTCGCTCTGGATAAGAGCGTCTGCTAAGAACAGGTAATGTAATGTATGTAATGTAGAGACCTGGCAGCGCTTCTTCTCACATAGCCGAGCCACATTTGGCTTGAGGGAGGAAGCAGTTGAAGCCTCAGTAGGGCTTGAAGATGCTCATCAGTAAGTCTGGACCTGTACTTGGACTTGGTGAAGTTCAAGGTGGAGAAGAGCTTTTCGCACAAGTATGTACTCCCAAAAAGGCACATGGTCCGCTTGAACGTTCGGGAAATTCTCTGAAAAATTGCCCAAGCTTGTCTGCTTCTCCACTCACCTCCCTGAACTTGGCTTTGAGTTCAGAGTTGCACTGCAGGTCAATGAGCTCCATTTGAAGCGCAGGAGGGGCATCTTGCACATCAAAAGAGAAGGGGTCCGCAAAAATTTGAAATATGGCTCTGTGCGTCTTGAAGTCTGCAAATCTGTGATCAAATTCCTCCTGTAGCTTCAAAATGGCCTCAACATGCTTCTCACCACTGAATGGTGTGCCTGCGTCCACGAGTGCCTTGCATGCTGGGAAATGGCAAAGTTTTGTCTGAGAGAGCTGGGCTTTTCCACAAGTTTTGTGCAGAATGCTCTCACGTTGTCATAGGCAGCACTGACAAGTTGCCCCTGGCCTTGTAACTTCTTGTTCATTAAGCTCATGTGTGATATCAACAAGAAAAGCTAAGTCCATGAGCCATTTGGGATCACTTAGCACAGGAAAAGCCACCCCATCCTTCTCCATGAAGGCTTTCACTTCTGCTCTCAACTCAAAAAATCTATTCAATACGTTTCCCCTGCTGAGCCAACGTACCTCAGTGAAGTAGAGCACATCCCCATATTCTGACTCCATTTTCTCTAAAAAAGCACGGAACCTTCTGTGCTTTAAGCCCCTGGATCTGATTTGGTTGATGCATTTCACAACGACAGACATCACATTGTCAAACTTCAGGCATCTGCTGCAAAGGGCCTGCTGATGAATAATGCAGCGCAGAGCTATGGCCTCCTCCATACCCTCCTCTTCCAGTTTTTTTTTGAACAAGTGCCACCAGTCCATTTTTCCTCCCTGTCATTGATGGGGCTCCATCGGTTGTTATTCCGACAAACCTCTTCCGTGGCAAACCGGCATTCTCAATGGCATCACACAGCTGGTGAAATATCTCCTGAGCCGGTGGTCTGGCCATGCATTGGAATTACTGTGAGCAACTCCTCCATCGCTTCAAAATTGTCGTCAACACCACGAACATATATTGCGAGCTGGGCAGTGTCTGTGATCTCAAGAGCGACTGAATATACACTGAAACATTTTACTTTCTCACACAGTTGATCATAAATGTCACTTGACAACCACAGAGCGACTGAATATACACTGAAACATTTTACTTTCTCACACAGTTGATCATAAATGTCACTTGACAGGTCAGAAATGCACTCTGCCACGGTGTTGGCAGAAAGGCTGATGTTGCTAAACTGACCTTTCTTTTCTGGACAGACAATCTGAGCCGCCTGTAATATGCACTTTTTGACAAATTCACCTTCTTTGAATGGCTTTCCTGCTTTAGCAATCATATCACTAACCACGTAGCTAGCTGCGACTGCTGCATTATTCTCTTTGGTTCCGTTCTTAAACAAATCTTATTGCCTCTGTAGACGTGTTTTAAGATTGGCAGCCCGGTTGGCTCTCTCATCTCCCTGGTATTTTTCATACTCCTCCGCATGTCTAGTTGTGTAATGACGTTTCAAATTGTATTCCTTGTGCACCGCAACTTTCTCAGTGCAAATAAGACACGTTGGGGTGCCCCTGTGCTCAACAAAGAAATATTGCACTCCCCACTTTTACTGAAATTGTCTGTGCTCATCACCAACCTTTCTCTTCACTGTGGGCTTTGAAAAAGACATGTTTGGGGCTGTGTAATGTATATAATTCCACTTGGAGTCAGTGTCATGTTCAAATTTCAGTTTCAGTGTTACACCGACGCGCGGAGAACTTAATTTCTGCAATGTGCGTCATTTCCGCTTCTCTTTCTGTCCCGCTCAACAGCAACAACTATGCGCCGTTCGCAAGTATAAAGGGGCTGCTTGCTGAACGCACGATCCCGGCAGTCACCGCTAGGGGTAGACCGCAAGCAGAAAGACTCTTGTAGAATAAGAAGCTTCGGCTTGCCGAGTGAGCGGAAATCTCAGGTAGAAGTAGTAGGAGTTTCGGAGAAGAACACACAGCAGCTCTCTGAGTGCGATCGGCCAGTTTCTCCTCAAACTTCCTCCATTCTGCTGAAGATTCCGCGGCTGAAAAACTTTCATCGCTACGGCGGAAGTTTGTAGCCTCCAGTCCACACCAAGCACTAACGATCACCGCAACCATGGAGATATCAGCGTCCATACGGATGATCGAGATCGCTACAGACACAGACTGGATCACAGATCACAGCGCCTCTTCATTTCTGAGCGGAGGAGCGGCGGCGCAGAGCGAGTCAGTGGCTTCACTGCTCCTCCTCTGCCCAGCTGAGGAATGGATGAATGAGTGAGCAAGCGAGTGAAGGCGGTGAGGCGTTGGACGTACTTATCTTGACTGTGTCTCCAGCTCTCATCTAATGTCGCGAGTTCGCAACAAGCCCGCCCGATGTCCCGCCCTCGAGAGCCATATACCTCACCGTGATTGGTTCCTTCAGCTCCGCACACAGCAAGTGTCATTCATATCAAACTTGCGGGCCGCACTAACATTAATCTTTCATATTAAGACGGGCCACAAACTATCGTCCCGCGGGCCGTCATGAGCTTGAGACCCCTGCAATACAGCCTTCTGAGTTCAAATGGATCATGTCAATTATCCAGTTACTCTTCAGCTGTGGCAGTTGCCCTCGTCTGCTAATTTATCAAAGTTGATATTAAACTTCAGGATTATTCGCCAGAATTGGTGGCGTTAAACCACTCTCACACCAGACACGAAACAAATTTTTCGCATGACAGATAATGTTCAAAGTCAATGCAAAGACGAGAGTACACGCGAAACACTCTGCTCATAAAGCTCGCTAAATGCCTAAATGTAACTAACTAATGTTAGCCTGCTAAATGGGTGAGGTGGCTAGTTAAACTGGCAGGTAGATGGTTAGTGTGCAACTTGGCTGTTCTCTCAACTCTGGATTGAACGCTTGCTGTATGATTTCAAAATTGAAATTCATGAAAATCTAACGTTATGTAGAACTTAAGTTAGCTGGCTAACTACTGCAGGAAAATAATGTCAGCTAGCCATCTAGCTTGCGTGCGTGTTTAAAGCTGCTTTCACACCGGACGCAAACCAAATTTTTCGCATGACCGATTACATTCAAAGTCAATGCAAAGATGTGAGTGCACGCGAAACACTCTGCTCGAAGGTCGCGAAATGCCTGAATCGAGACGGGGCGATTGGATAGAGGGAAATACAACTGTCAGTAACTAACCTTACCTTGCTAAATGGGTAAGGGGGTTAGATAAACTGGCAGGTTGATGGTTGGCTGTTCTCTCAACACTGGATTGAACGCTTGCTGTATGATTTCAAAATTGAAATTCATGAAAATCTAACGTTATGTAGAACTTAAGTTAGTTGGCAAACTACTGGAGGAAAATAATGTCAGCTAGCCATCTAGCTTGCGTGCGTGTCTAAAGCTGCTTTCACACCGGACGCAAACCAAATTTTTCGCATGACAGATAACGTTCAAAGTCAATGCAAAGACGGTAGTGCACGCGAAACGCTCTGCTCATAAAGCTCGCTAAATGCCTGAACCAAGACCGAGGCGATTGGATAGAAGGAAATACACACACAACTGTCACTAACTAATGTTAGCCTGCTAAATGGGTGAGGTGGCTAGTTAAACTGGCAGGTCGATGGTTAGTGTGTAACTTGGCTGTTCTCTCAACACTGGATTGAACGCTTGCTGTATGATTTCAAAATTGAAATTCACGAAAATCTAACGTTATGTAGAACTTAGGTTAGCCGGCTAACTACTGGAGGAAAATGTCAGCTAGCCATCTAGCTTGCGTGCGTGTCTAAAGCTGCTTTCACACCGGACGCAAACCAAATTTTTCGCATGACCGATTACATTCAAAGTCAATGCAAAGATGTGAGTGCACGCGAAACACTCTGCTCAAAGGTCGCAAAATGCCTGAACCGAGACCGGGGCGATTGGATAGAGGGAAATACAACTGTCAGTAACTAACCTTACCTTGCTAAATGGGTAAGGGGGTTAGTTAAACTGGCAGGTTGATGGTTGGCTGTTCTCTCAACACTGGACTGAACGCTTGCTGTACAATTTCACAATCGAAATTTGTGAAAATCTAACGTTATGTCGAACTGAAGTTAGCTGGCAAACTACTTCAGGAAATTAACGTCAGCTAGCCATCAAGCTTGCGCACACGTCTAAATTTGCTTTCACATTGGACGTGAAACAAACACGACAGATTACATTCAAAGTCAATGCGAAGACACGAATACACATCATACACATCGCATATACATATGCGAAAAATTTGTTTCGCGTCCGGTGTGAAAAGCGGCTTAATGCCACCTATTTTGGCAAATGTTTTGGCGAATAATCCTGAAGTTTACAGTATAGGCTAGTTTTTTTTTTCTGTAGTCAGGGTTCCCACAGCTTAGGGCAAGTTAAATTCAAGACTTTTAAAGACTTTTTTAATGCCATTTGATATTAAATTTAAGACCAACTTCATAATAAACACAAATGGAAAAATAACACCTCATCATAGGATTCGGGACAATTTTGCCCAAATGTTTATTTGAACATGAAACATGACCTTTTGATCAAATGAAAACGTTTTTTTGAAAAACATTAATACTAGGGATGGACGATATTAGATTTTTGGCCAATATCAGATATGCCAATATTTTACAACTCATTTGGCCGATATCCGATACTGATACCGATATTTTTTTCCCCACATCTAATTGCAGTGATCATCTAGTTTCTGCAGGGGAATTAACAGACAAAATTATTCTGCTGGCAAATGCAGACATAAGACACAGCTGAAAATGATGTAACATCAGTAATCACTCCTTGTGCAAAATAAGAAAAATACCTCAATTTACGTTATTTAAAACATGTCATATTTATTCATTACAATTGTTTTTAAACAAAACAAATAAGATACTTGCAGCCTGTCCTACTTAAAACAGACTTATGACAACACCCACAACCAATTTTACCTCTATTCACAAGGAACATGTATGAAGTGCATAGAACAACTGTACAGCAATGCCCCTGACCTTTGACCCCTCAGGCGGTACTGCATCAAAAACCAACATCAGTGTGTAAAGTACATCGCCACACGGGCTCAGGAACACTTCAGAAAACCACTGTCAGTAACTACAGTTCGTTGCTACATCTGCAAGTGCAAGTTAAAACTCTACAATGCAAAGTGAAAGCCATTTATCAACAGCACCCAGAAACGCCACCGGCTTTGCTGGGCGCGAGCTCATCTAAGATGCACTGATGGAAAGTAGAAAAGTGTTCTGTGGTCTGACGAGTCCACATTTCAAATTGTTTTTGGAAACTGTGGACGTTGTGTCCTCCGGAGCGAAGAGGGAAAGAACCATCCGAACTGTTGTCGGTGCAAAGTTCAAAAGCCAGCATCTGTGATGGTATGGGGGTGTATTAGTGCCCAAGGCATGGGCAACTTACACATATGTGAAGGCTCCATTAATGCTGAAAGGTGCATACAGGTTTTGGAGCAACATATGTTGCCATCCAAGCAACGTCTTTTTCATGGACGCCCCTGCTTATTCCAGCAAGACAATGCCAAGCCACATTCTGCACGCGTTATAACAGCATGGCTCCGTAGTAAAAGAGTCTGGGTACTAGACTGGCCTGCCTGTAGTCCAGACCTGTCTCCTATTGAAAATGTGTGGTGCATTATGAAGCATAAAATACAACAACAGAGACCCCGGACTGTTGAACAACTTAAGCTGTACATCAAGCAAGAATGGGAAAGAGTTTCACCTGAAAAACTTCAAAATTGGTCTCCTCAGTTCCCAAACATTTACTGAGTGTCGTTAAAAGGAAAGGCGATGTAACACAGTGATAAAAAGGCCCCTGTGCCAACTTTTTTGCAATGTGTTGCTGCCTTTAAATTCTAAGTTAATGATTATTTTCAACAACAAAAAAAGTTTCTCAGTTTGAACATTAACTGGGCTGCAACCACATCACTGTTGGTTCCGCAACTGTGATTGCGCGATGTCACCGCAAGATTCATTCGTAAATGATTTTAAAAAAATAATAAAAAATAAATTAATGTTACCATTTTTTTTTTTAGATTTGAGACTAATTACAACCATAAAATAATTCATCACGAGTTCACATTTTTAAGACTTTTGAAAGATTTATTTAAGACATTTTAATGCCAATTAAGGCCTTGTTTTTAGATTCGTGAATTTAATGCCTTTTAAGACTTTTTAAGGATCCGTGAGAACCCTGGTAGTGTTATTTCATCAGCTATGGTAGCCCTACACTATTTCAATAGTAACACTAAAGTCTATATCGTGCGTTCCAAAGAAACATACAATTGCTACAGTAATACTATAGTTTTTTTGGTGGAAATTTTATGGTAGTCCAACGGTGGTTTTTTTTTTATGTAAGGGTCTGTCAGCTGGCGATGGTAAGTAAGGCGTAGTGTACATACATTTCTTTGTCGAGACTGGAGATCTGCCCAGCTGGCTGCCTTGCATGACATCAGTCGCCATATTAGGCCAGTTCCGGACATTTCGAAGGGGGCATTCCCGATCAGTTTAATTCATCCAAAATAGTAAAATAAAACAAATTTTTGCAGAAAAGCATTTGAATCTTCGTTTTTATCGCGAAAAAATACAATGGGAAGTGCTAATGTCAATTTCGGCCTATTTAATGTCAGGGAACCTTTAATGGCGAAAAGCATTAGAATGCTAGCTAGCAAACTATTCATCCCATTGACTTGAGTAAACTGTAAACTTAAAGCCAAACGCTATTTTTCAATTTCCTAATTGTTAGCAGGTACACACTAACATTAACACGCAGCAGAATAATAATTCTATCAGACGAAAGTAGACGAGGCGAAATTCTCCTTCAGCCTTGTAGGCATATTTATTCATGACAAAACGAATTGCTCTTCAGGAGCCATTGTGGAGAGAGTGAGAGAGCCTGAGAGCGCCAGCAGAGAGGAACAACAAAAGGAAACATTCATTTATATTTAGTGCGTGAAGCCACCAATCACATTCCGCACGTAGAAAATCAATACCACCTCCTTGTGGTGTGGAATAGGTAGTTACGGTACAGAATACAATGCAGTCATACACATTACATTAACACTCCCACTTATGGATGACTTGTATACTGTACAGCTTCAACATCGTCAAAATAACAACTCAAAAAAATGACAGATGCCAAACATTTACAGTACACACCTATGTACTTAACATATATACACAATACATCAGACACTTACACACCAAACAAGGCTCCTGCAAATTTCATTAACTTGACCTTGGAGACCGGCTTGGTCATAGCATCTGCAATCATCTCGTCTGTAGGACAGTAAACAAGTGTCATTTTCCCTTCTTTAATGGTTGACCTGACGAAATGATATTTGATGTCTACGTGCTTGCACCTTTGTCTGCACACAGGGTTCCTAACAAGTGCAATAGTGCCCTGGTTGTCCTCATAAACAATAGTTTTCGCATACTCATAAGTATCAATACCCTTCAGCAATTGCTCCAGATAAATACACTCCTGTATTGTCAGAGCTAAAGCCATGTATTCGGCTTCACATGTGGATAATGCTACTGTGGGTTGCTTCTTACTTTTCCAAGAGATCAATGAGCTGTCTTTGCTCATGTTTACACAGTAACCAGACGTACTGCGTCTGTCGCTGGAGTCTGTCCCCCAGTCGGCGTCACTGTATGCCCGTAGGCTTAGATCCTCACTGCTCTTTCTGAAAGTCAGCTGTTTGTCTGTAGTACCTCTTAGATAACGCAAAACATGTTTGACTGTAACCCAGTGTTCATCTGTGGGGTTTGCAAAATGTTGTGATAGCTTGCTTACCACAAAGCATAGATCAGGTCTTGTACAAGTAGCTAAGTAGATGAGACTACCTACAGCTTCTCTGTACTTCCTAACATCAGTCATCTTAGGTGCATCATCAGAGTAGTCAATCTTTTGATCACATGGGGTCTCGCGTGTTCTGCACTCCTGCATATCAAAACGATTGAGTATCTTTTCAACATATCTCTGTTGTGACATTGTTACACAACCATCAGATTGGCTGAAGTCTATGCCTAAAAAATGCTTTAACCTGCCTAGGTCTTTCATCTTAAACCTGGTGGAAAGCATGACCTTCACTTGCTCTAGACTTCTTATGTTGTTTGCCGCGATGATAAGATCATCCACCCAAATGACTATTATCACCTTCCCTGTCTGTTTTGACTCTTTTGTGTAGACACAATGGTCCGCTGGGTTCTGAGTGAAGTTGTCATTTATTAAACATCTGTGAAGCATCTCATTCCAATTACGTCCCGACTGCTTCAGACCGTAAATAGACTTTTCTAGTTTACACACTAGATTTTCTCCCACTGTTTCGTAGCCCTCAGGTTGATCCATGTAGATGTCTCGGTCAATGGGTGCATGCAGATACGCCGTCTTTACGTCCATCTGCTGTAGTATCAAGTTCTCTTGGGCCGCCTTCTGCATCACTACACGTACACTGGTCAGGTTGGTCGTAGGGGAAAATGTCTCACCGTAATCTATCCCTGCTCTCTGACAATATCCCTTTGCCACAAATCTGGCCTTATACTGTTCACGTCCGTCACTACCCTCCTTAACAGAGTATACCCACCTACCTCCCACTGTCTTTCTGCCCTCTGGCAATTTAGTCAGGGTAAAGGTTCGGTTTTCCTCTAGTGACTGCATCTCCTCATCCATTGCCCACTTCCATTTTACTGATTCAGGTGATGCCATGGCCTCTTTAAAGGTTAGTGGCACACCACACACTGCTCGGTAGCAATAGTCTATACTAGTGAGTGTACTATCGTCGTCATCGGCACTCCCTGAGTATACTCACTAAGATACCTCGGGGGTTTACGCTCTCTGGTGGGATATCTCCCCCTGCTTGGGGCCTGTGGCGTCACCCTGTGGTGCTCCTCGCCGTCATCCTCAGGGGATTGTGGACTGTCAGTCTGTGCATCTGTGCTAGTAGCATTGGGCTGTGATGTGTCTGTTCCCTCACCATCTACAATGCTGTCGAATCCTTGTTCCTGAGTCTGAGTCTCGCTCTCACATGTTGTCTTTGTGATGAATTTAACCAATCTGTGCTTCTGCACTTTTCCCTTACTGGGGTAGTAAACTAAAAAGGCGGGACTGCCCTTTTCTTGCCCTACGAAAAGTCCCTTCTCACACCTAGGATCTAGTTTACCTTTGTCTTGTTGATACGCGTAACACTCTGACCCGAATTTGTGCATCTTAGCTAGATCACACTTCTTCCCGGTCAGTGCTGTGTAAGGAGTAGTGCTAATGTGTTTATTAAAGCATCGGTTCCTGGTGTAGGCTGCTTCCTGAACAGCATAATGCCATAGGCTCTTAGGTAAGTTGCTGTCAATAAGCTTACACCTTGCCATCTCAAAGAGAGTGCGCCCTTCCCTCTCAGCTATCCCGTTCTGATGTGGGGAGTAAGGACAGGACGTCTCATGTCTGATTTTGTTCTTTCTCAGTAGTGTCTGAAAGTCTTTGTTTGTAAACTCAGTCCCGTTGTCTGACCGGATGCACTTCACAGTGCCATAAGGTGCTACATCAGCCAAGAACTTCTCGGTAGCCTGGGTTGCATCACTCTTTGCTTTGAGAAAGTAAGCAAATACTGCTCCTGTACACACATCGGTGAAAGATTGCATATACCTGAAACCGTCAATTGACTCATTTGTCACTGGACCAGCTAGATCAGTGTTCACCAGCTCAAGTGGTGTCTTTACCTTGTCAGTTGCATTTCTGTTTCTCGTCTGAGTAAACTTTCCCTCAATGCACACATGACATTCTTTATCAGGCCTACGCTTTGCACCTTCAATGTGCATGCCTACTGTTTCATCCTGCAATTTCAGTATATCATCATAATTGCAATGACCCATAATTTCATGCCAAGTTTGGATATCATGGCTAACATTGCACAAATCATTTTCGTCACACTCTGTTTGCAAGTAGTACATTCTGTTACACACTTGAATGTTAAACCTTCTGCCATTTGGCACCACAAGAACATCATTACCTTCCTCAAAGAGTACCTTGGCACCATTTGCAGTGGCACACTTCACGGAGAAGAGTTCTTGAGGGAATGAAGGGATGTACAGAGCGTTCTTTAACGTCACTGTACATCTGCGCCCGTTGCTGTCAATGAGACACACTTGTGCGTCTCCTCTGCTTTGCGCCAACCCGAATGTCCGCTTACCGTCAGCCAGCTCCATGCTGTGCCTCTCTGGCTTGAAGGAGCTGTCGAAGGTCTTGAACCGGCTTCTGTCGTTGAGGATGTGGGACGACGCGCCTGTGTCCACGATCAGTCCTTTCCTCTCGATCTGCCGTTGTTGCGCTGGTTTGCAGGCGCCCTCCGTCCCTGCTCTGAATGTGAAGTCGTCTACCGCGGCCCCCCGCGCTTCGATCCGTCCTCCACGACTCGCTGCATGACCGCCGCCGCCGCCATCGCCGTCATCTTGGGCTCGTGCACACCGAGAGCCTTGTGCACGCTCTTTCTTTCTGCACGCTTTGTCCGTGTGGCTTGTGCTCTTGCAGGAACTACACCAAACTTTCTTTGTGCATTCGTCCTTTCGGTGTCCCTTTTCCCCGCATCGCCAACATGCCATGTCTGTCGAAGATCCGCCACTCTTTTTCTTTGGTGCTGTGCGGGCTTTCAGCACCCTTTCTCCCGCTTCCTCAGCGACTGGCCCTGCATCCTCCGACGCCTCAAAGTTCCGCAACTTTGCCTTGAACTCCGCCAGTTTCATGTCCGCTGAACCATGCGTTACCATCAGCGTGAACGGCTTGTACATATCTGGAAGTCCCCTCATAATCATTGCCATCATTAGCCCCTCACTCGGTGCTTCACCTGCACTTCTGAGCGCCGTTATAATCTGCTCTGCCCTGATAATGTACTCAGTTACACTCTCTGTGTCCGCTTTCTTCAGCGAGGTCAATGTTATGTACAGTGAAACAATTCGTGGCCTACCTTTCCCAATGTAGTGCTCTCTCAATACTTGCAGGCTCTCACGTCCCTTGTTTTTAGTGTCTCTGAATATAAGTCCCAAACTCACGTTGTCTAGTAATGGTGCCAACACGCAATATGCGTCAGCATTCAGCTTGTCGTCTTCGGCTTGTTCCTCCACGGTCAGTGGTCCGACAGGCTCGTTCAGAATAGTCTCTTTTAATCCAACACGGTGCATACAACACAGCATCCGCTCTTCCCAGAGCTCGTATTCCTCCGCTCTACCGTCGAACGTCGGCCACTTTGTCTTGTTTCGGTTCGCCATCTTCTCAGCTTTAGCTTAGCTCCCCGGTTCCGCCGCACTAAGCTAGCTACCACACTTTTAGCTAACTAGCTAACGTGATCGTCGTCAAACTTTCCGTCGTTAGAACTATTGTCGTCGTTACTGGGCCCATAACCTGTTAGCAGGTACACACTAACATTAACACGCAGCAGAATAATAATTCTATCAGACGAAAGTAGACGAGGCGAAATTCTCCTTCAGCCTTGTAGGCATATTTATTCATGACAAAACGAATTGCTCTTCAGGAGCCATTGTGGAGAGAGTGAGAGAGCCTGAGAGCGCCAGCAGAGAGGAACAACAAAAAGAAACATTCATTTATATTTAGTGCGTGCAGCCACCAATCACATTCCGCACGTAGAAAATCAATACCACCTCCTTGTGGTGTGGAATAGGTAGTTACGGTACAGAATACAATGCAGTCATACACATTACATTAACACTAATGGTACGATGTGGACATATATGGGATAATTATAATCTCAAATTCATGATAACGAGCCATCAGATTTATGAAACTCATAGTAATTTTCATTTAAATGAAAATCACGACTCTCGTTGTATGAATTTGATATCTCGAGCTCACTCACTGGAGTTCTTCCATGTTATTTTACAATAAGTATATTTGTGTAATTTCTACTGTTCTGATAAAAAAGACGAAATCTTGATCACTACATTGCCTTTTTCTTCGTTTTAGCTTAACGATTTGTCCTGTTAGTTTATATTCGTCCCACGACTTCTGTTAGTCAGAATACAAAATTTAACCTGTGGGGTGGTTTATCATTCTCCAAGTTATAATGATAGTTTTGTGACTTCTAATCTTACAGTCCAGAGTTTGGTCAGTGATTTTCACTCAGAATTGTTTGTTCATTTCAGTTAACAGTTAATGAAACAGGATTGTTTCAGAGTAAGGATATAAACACCTTCATAGGTATAGTGCATTGATTGCTCCACATCTGAAGTGGACAGCTATTGAGTTTGATTTGAAAGGAAACCTGAATAAAGCAATTTCATAATGTTAACTGCAAGATACTGTGTAATTGATGCACACTATCCAAGCAAAGTCACAATGATCTTATCTACTACAGTCATGCGTAGATGTGGTTATTTCATCACTCCACTGGACGGCATTGACTTTTTTTCAACAGAGAGTTTTGTTTTACTTCAGTGGACAAAATGTAACACCTGCCTAGTAACGTCTGTCACAGAGGATTTTGCGCAATTCTATAACTGCCTGCTAAGACACTCATTTGGAGCTGTATTATTTGTGTATTCGGTGACCTACTTGTACAATTCTGGGATAAACATTCATGTGTACCAATACTGCGACAGAGAATTATGAAATAGACATGACAGAAGTTTGACAGATTGGTGTCTCTTTCCCTTGGCCTTTCGGATGAGGTCCTTGGGCCTGGAACTCAGGACTCGGGGGCGACCTACACAGAGCTAGTCTTCAAGGGAGTCACAACTCTGGTATCTCTACCATCACTTCTTCACCCATCATGTGCTTCTGCCAAGGTCCTGCAGTACCTTCCTGCAAGTTTTCCCTGCCCTGCGCAAGGCAATGGCTTGAGCATGGACCTGAGACTCTGAAAGAGCAACCTTTCCAAATTTTTGTTTGGCCATCATGGCAGCACTACCAAAAAGGTTCTCTCAGTGACCGTTCTTTTGGTTTCTTGGTCAACCAAGAAATTTATAGGCCTCTCACAACAGATTAATTAAATAACCTCACAACACCTGGCTGACCAGGTCCAATCCATTTTGGAGACAGACCTGTTGCCTATTGGGGTGCATGAACTTTTGGTACAAAGTGTAGTTATTCCCATAAGGTTAAGTTCATTGAAGTAAAACTTGAGCTGTGGGGGTAGTTGGAATGGCTTAAATCGAGCCTGAATACCACAGGGTAGTCAACGCGGGCATCCGGGCCCTGGACAAATCACGCTGTTTTTCCCACGGCCGGCTGTGTAATGAACTTTTTCCTGCTTTTGCTAAGAACATCGGAGTCTGCTTCTTCATCGGGACAACGCTCTTGGTTTTTTATTCATTTACCAACATTGGCAAAAAAATCCATCCGTCCACCCCATTATCTATGCCGCTTCTTCCACACTAGGGTTATAGGGGAGCCAGAGCCTATCTGAGCGGACTGTGGGTGATAATGGTGCAGACCCATCCTGGACAGCTTGCCAATCCATCTCAGGGTGAACTCATCATTCACACCGATGAGCAATTTAGAGTCTCAAGCATGCTGCCCTTAAATTTTATTCATTTTTTAATTATTTCAATTTACCACTGTACAGCTAATGTCACAGGACTGGCATTAATCAAAAAGAACTATGTAGTGATAATGGTATGCATTCTGTAGCATTACGAAGCATTTTTCAGAACTGTCTGAAAATGAAATTTAACTGAAACGTCTGTATATGCATTTTAACTTATATTTTCATCTCTTAGGACTGTTAGCTGAGTGTTCTAGCACTATTCAACGTAGCCTAATGAAGACCATGGCAGTTGAGTCACAGTAGCTTTGCAGTATTAAAACTACTTGGACTTAACAACTACGACCCACTTACAGCTCACATGTAGTGACTCAGTCACTGAATAGGAATGACTAAGATTTAGTTGGTTCTACCTAAGCCACTCACCTGGCTCAGGCTGTGAATAAGTGAATATTCAGGACTGACTTATCGTGCATAATATTTTCACTGTGAAATAAATTAATACTGGTTATTATATCCCCGGGGGATATTATGTTTTTGGTCCGGCCGCCGCACTACGTGTTAACGCGCTAACTTCAGTAATATTTCAATTACAAATTCCAAATTTTGCGCAAAAGTATCATAAAGAGGAAGAACTGATTCGATTTTGGACAATTTACGATGTCTAGGTTGGCCACCACAGGCCAAAAACTGATTTCACTGTTAACGCGAAAACTGCAGTAATATTTCAATTAGAAATTCCAAGTTATGCATATAAGTAAGTATCATAAAGAGGAAGAACTGATCCGATTTAGGACAATGTACTATTTCTAGAATGGCCACCTGGGGCCAAAAACTGAAAAAAATCACTGTTCCGTAATAACTCCAGTAATATTTCAATTACAAATTTCAAGGGTGGGGGGGGGCACTTGTACTCTCAAGTGCGCAGCCCTAGATCCAGCTGGCAATGTTGACAGGTATAGATGGTGTCTTTTCTGTTGCTAATAGTCTGGTTAGTCCAAGTTGACTCTAGGAGCCCCAGCGAGGATTTTGGGAAGTGCTACGAAGGGCGTTAGAAATTAATTTAACTCAGGTTTGAGGGATTTTATTTTAATTTTTCCTCTGACATGCAAATCTATGCATCATTCATAACTTGGGGGGGTAGTAAAGAGGGAGGAAGTCTTTTTTTTTTCCTTTCTCCTTCCCTCTTCGGCCCTCCATGCCTTGGGTAACTTTGCGGGGTGCCCATAAACAAAGCAAAACAAGTGGCCTTTCGAATCCGTGAGTGGGCGCTCAGCTTCTCATGGATGGCTTCAGTGGAATATGCTGGTCCTGGAATACTCTTGTCCTCTAGGTGATGCCAATGCATGCATTTCTGGAGTCCTTGTTAACTACTGTATGGTTACCATGGCTTCTGATTTTTATTAGCTCTGCTGTGACGATAGTCAGTCAGCGGAGCTTTTCTAATGCCGATTTATCTGGCGTCTGTCTGTCCAGCGTCAACTTTTCACTTCAAATTTGAATGTCTCAAAAGGTGTGATCACTTTTTTTTTCTAATTTGGTGTGAGTCTTCCTTATGATATTCTGAATATTCATTGTGAAAATTAAGAAATTCTACATCCCAGTTTTTGAGAAATTAAGTATTTTGGATTTAGAAAATTGGTGTTTGTGCTCATTTTTTTCAGTCTTTCATTAATATCTCAAAAACTGTAACATTTTTTTTGCCCCGCTGTTAACATAGTCAGTAGAGCTTCTCTAATGCCGAGTCGCCCGGCATCCGTCTGTCTGTCTAGCATTAACTTTCCTCTTAATTTTTGAGATATTCCAATTTGATCTGATAACTTTTGTTCTGATTTGGTGTGAGCCTTCTTTAGGATATTCTGAATATTCACTGTATAAATTCAAAAAATTCTACCTCCCAGTTTTTGAGAAATTCAAGATTTTGGACTTGAAAAGCTTAAAGTGTGTATGCTTATTTTTTGTATCGTTCATTAATATCTCATAAACTGATAACTTTTTGTCATATTTGTTGTGAGCCTTCCTTATGATGTTCTGATGATCCCCTGTGACAATTAGAAAATTCTATGTCCTGGTTTTTCAGAAATTCAGCATTTTGGACTTGGCTGAATTTTGGCTTTTTTTTTTTTTTTTCCCAGTCTTTCATTAATGTGTCATTTGTTTTCATATTGCAATAGTTTTCAAGGATTTCTGAAATTAAGTTATGACATGGACATTTCAGTCATCTTTAGTGGAGCTCTCTTGGCCGACAGGCCTCTTGTTAAAGTCATTTTAGGGTTTTTTTTCTTTGCTCAATGTTGACTTGAATTTTTAACATCTACAAGATGACAAAACTACTGTTCTCGCATTGCTTTTATAGTGAGTAGATGAAGTGAGCTTAAAATAAAGGAACTTAGGTTAATCTTTCTAAAGCCCTGTTCACATGGGACTAGTATTATCTGTGGACTTCTTGTAATTTGTAATAATTGCCAAAATCATCTGATCTTAATCCCATGCAAAATCGATTATGTCTTCTATGCGTAAAGTAAAAATTTCTGAGCTAATTATCTACTTTATTTTTGCAAACACAAGCAATCTGATATTAGACTTGTATGAATAGGCATCTCATTAATCTCAGGTAGGTTTGTTTATTTATTTTTTTTAAACCCTCTATTAACCACCGTGGCATATATTCTACATAAAGTGAAAGGGTTAACAGCCTGGACACCCTGCTAGTTTTGTTTCTTATTGCCAAATAAACATTTGAGAATAACTTGAATGGTCCGTCACTAATTTTTCCATTCGCATTATTACCCAATGTTTGCAGATCTAATACATTTTTGAAAGGTAGGCCAAAGGGTCTAATTTTTTTTTTTAACTATTTTTCCAAATATTGGCCCATAATCAACATATTTGCCTTGGGAAATCATTTTTACTCAGTTGGAAAGGTACTTGGTTAACAGAGGGTTAATTGCAACTGTTTATCTCCGCTCCTTTTTCCTTCCCTTTCCCGGTCAAAAATTATGGATGCTGCATTGGAAATTATAAGCGAAAGCATTTTGGCTGCAAATTTGGGGGGCTCATCTTCCGACTGAGCATGGGTACTCATTCCCAGGAACAGCAAATTGAAATCCAGTGCAAAATCTCGAAAGATTTTGGGATGGATAATATGCTTGACAACATACAGTGCCAGGGTTTCCTGGAGAGCTTTTCTGGCCAGGCGCCCCGCCCGGCCTGAAATCTGTAGCGCCCGGGCTTGAATGTCGGGCGGAAAAAAAAATGATGCACTTCTTGTAAGCGACACTGCAGCTCTTGAGAACTAATCTACCAGCCCACCTCAGGGCCCGTGTTCTGACAAATTTTGCTACCTATCAAATTATGCTACCTTGCGGTTCTGCGCTTGCGAAAACCGAAAATCTCGTGCTGTTTCCTCACTCCTATCTTAAGAATCTTCAAAAATCATAAAATAGATTTATTTTCAGTGCGCATTTTGACCTGTAAGCGGACATGTATTTGCATGTATATGCTGGGTTTTCCCGAAAATGCGGAAATTAGATAATGTCTTACAAAGGCATATATCTTTGAACATACTTATCCAACTCGTTATAAAATTTGCTTATGTTATAAGAAGCTAACAAATAACAAAGTAACTACTGTAAACTGATTCATGTTGTAATATCAAGGCGAAAACAAAGTCTTTAAGGTCGCGTTGCATTACGGTAGCATTTTTTGACAAGGGAGCAAAATTTGGCAGGACACCGGCGCTCGCCTAGACAATTGCCTCGGCGAAAATCGGCAACAATTAGTCCTGGCTTGTTCTAAATGGTTTTCCTTTATTAACACGTTTTCCAATTTAAGAATAATCTGGTGGCACTTGAAGACGCTGCTTCTCTCCCCCTATGCGATCTCACAGCGACAAATGGGCTACATTCAGTTCAGAAAAATAACCCTTTTAATGAGCTACCAGCTCAGGCGGGAGTATTCCATCCGACGCGCTGCAAGATGAGAACCTCAGCAAAAGATTTTCATCATCTGAAAAACTACCATCCTGGCGAGTCAAGTGTTTGAAAATGCAGGTCCTTTGTGCATTAATGGTCCCCCCTCCCAAAAAAGAAGCTGGAAGTGAAATTAAACAGCGATTAAAAGTATATAAAGATATAACGTAAAGATATCGTAAGATATCGTAACGTAAAGATCGCGTAAAGATATAACGTCAAGGATGATTTTTGATATACAGACTAAAGAATAAATCATTTTTTGTTTGCTCCCAATGCAGCCTGAGCTACGACTCGGTGAGAACTGCAACGAAAACTTAGGCGGGCATTTTGGTCTAATATAAACTTACACCAACTAGTAATAACTGGAATAATTAGAAGGCCAACAATGCTTAATTGTTCATGATTAATTAAACCAGTCGCATTCAGTGGGTGGATGACGTTTTAATGTTAATTTCGAGTCTTGATGGCCGGTCTTGGCGAGAAGGCAAAGCAGCGCAAGATCTCGTTCTTTACGACCGGCGGGGCAAAATAATACTTGAACAATCTAATTAATAGATTTATTAATCTTTTTTTTTTTTTTGCCGAGAACGGTGTCTATTACCTGTAACAAATAGAATTAAGAAGCATAAATTAAAAGTATTCCAAACCCCGGATGAATGAATATAAAAAGAACAAGGACGTTTACGTCACCCGGATTGGCATCCCCGGGACCCCACCCTGGAGCCCAGGCCTGGGGTTGGGGCTGGCAGGCGAGCGCCTGGTGGTCGGGTCTCTGCCCACAGGACCCGGCCGGGCACAGCCCGAACGAGCGACGTGGGCCCGCCTTCCCATAGGCCCATCACCCGCGGGAGGGTTCAAAAGGGGTAGATGCTTTGCGATTTAGGTGGCAGTCATGGGCGGGGGCCCCAGCGACCCAATCCCTGGATTCAGAAACTGGTTCTCGGGACATGGAATGTCACCTCACTTGGGGGGGAAGGAGCCTGAGCTTGTGCGGGAGGTCGAGCGATACCGGCTAGAGATAGTTGGGGTCACCTCCACTCACAGTCTGGGCTCTGGAACCCAACTCCTCGAGAGAGGCTGGACTCTCTTTTCTTCTGGAGTTGCCTGCGGTGCGAGGCGGCGGGCTGGCATGGGTTTGCTTATAGCCCCCCAGCTTAGCCGCCATGTGTTGGAGTTTTCCCCAGTGAACGAGAGGGTTGCTGCCCTGCGCCTTCGGGTCGGGGACAGGTGCCTCACTGTCGTTTCGGCTTATGGGCCGAATGGCATTGCAGAGTACCCTGCCTCCTTGGAGTCGCTGGGAGGGTTACTGGAAAGTGCTCCAACTGGGGACTCCATCGTTCTGCTGGGGGACTTCAACGCCCACGACTTTGTTGTCGTGTCATCTGATGTTCGGCCGTATGTCTTGGACACTCAGGTGAAGAGAGGGGCTGAGCTGTCCACTGATCATCACCTGGTGGTGAGTTGGATCTGCTGCCGGAGGAGGAAGCTGGACAGACTTGGCAGGCCCAAACATGTCTTGAGGGTCTGTTGGAAATGTCTGGCGGAACCCTCTGTCAAAGGGGGTTTCAACTCTCTCGTCCGGGAGAGCTTTGACCAGATCCCAAGGGAGCCTGGAGACATTGAGTCTGAATGGACCATGTTCTCCACCTCCATTGTTGATGCGGCCGTTCGAAGCTGTGGCCGTAAGGTTTCTGGCGCCTGTCGCGGCGGCAATTCCCGAACCTGGTAGTGGACTCCGGAAGTAAGGGATGCCGTCAAGCTGAAGGAGTCTTATCGAGCTTTGTTGGCTCATGGGACTCCTGAGGCAGCTGACAGGTACCGGCAGGCTAAGCGTGCTGCGGCCCGGGCGGTGGCAGAAGCAAAAACTTGGGTATGGGAAAAGTTCGGGGGGGCTATGGAGGAGGATTTTCGGTCGACCCTGAAGAGGTTCTGGCAAACCGTCCGGCGCCTCAGGAGGGGAAAGCAGTGCCCTGCCAACACTGTTTACAGTGGAGGTGGGGAGCTGTTGACTTCGACTGGGGATATTGTCGGCCGGTGGAAGGAATACTTCGAGTATCTCCTCAATCCCACTGACACGCCTTCCATAGAGGAAGCAGAGGCTGGGGAACCCAGAGGCTGATTCATCCATCACTTGGGCTGAAGTCACTGAAGTACAAAACCCAAAACCAGTGAAGTTGGCATGTTATGTAAATCGTGGATAAAAACAGAATACAATGATTTGCAAATCCTTTTCAACTTATATTCAATTGAATACACTGCAAAGACGAGATGTTTAATGTTCAAACTGAGAAACTTTTTTTTTCGCGCAAATAATCATTAACATAGAATTTAAAGGCAGCAACACATTGAAAAAAAGTTGGCACAGGGGCCTTTTTACCACTGTGTTACATCGCCTTTCCTTTTAACTACACTCAGTAAACGTTTGGGATCTGAGGAGACCAATTTTTGAAGCTTTTCAGGTGGAACCCTTTCCCATTCTTGCTTGATATACAGCTTAAGTTGTTCAACAGTCCGGGGTCTCCGTTGGCGTATTTTACGCTTCATAATGCGCCACACATTTTCAATGGGAGATATGTCTGCACTACAGGCAGGCCAGTCTAGTATCCGCACTCTTTTAATACAGAACCATGCTGTTGTAACACGTGCAGAATGTGGCTTGGCATTGTCTTGCTGAAATAAGCAGGGGTGTCCATGAAAAAGACGTTGCTTGGATGGCAACATACGTTGCTCCAAAACCTGTATGTACCTTTCAGCATTAATGGTGCCTTCACATGTATGTAAGTTGCCCATGCCTTGGGCACTAATACACCCCCATACCCCCATATCACAGATGCTGGCTTTTGAACTTTGCGCCTATAACAGTCCGCATGGTTCTTTTCCTCTTTGGTCCAGAGGACACAACGTCCACTGTTTCCAGCAACAATTTGAAATGTGGACTCATCAGACCACAGAATACTTTTCCACTTTGCATCAGTCCATCTTAGATGAGCTTGGGCCCAGCCAAGCCGGCGGCGTTTCTGGGTGCTGTTGATAAATGGCTTTCGCTTTCCATTGTAGAGTTTTAACTTGCACTTGCAGATGTAGCGACGAACAGTAGTTACTGACAGTGGTTTTCTGAAGTGTTCCTGAACCATGTGGTGATTCCTTTACACACTGATGTCGGTTTTTGATGCAGTACGAAGGTCACGGGCATTCAATGTTGGTTTTTGGCCTTGTCGCTTACGTGCAGTGATTTCTCCAGATTCTCTGAACCTTTTGACGATATTACGGACCGTTGATGATGAAATCCTTAAATTTCTTGCAATAGCTCGTTGAGGAATGTTTTTTTTTTTTTTTTAACTGTTCGACAATCGGCTCACGCATTTGTTCACCAAGTGGTGACCCTAGCCCCATCCTTGTTTGTGAATGACTGAGCATTTCACGGAAGCTGCTTTTATACCCAATCATGGCACCCACCTGTTCCCAATTAGCCCATTCACCTGTGGGATGTTCCAAATAAGTGTTTGACGAGCATTCCTCAACTCTGTCTTTTTTGCCACTTGTGCCAGCTTTTTTGAAACATGTTGCAGGCATCAAATTCCAAATGAGCTAATATTTGCAAAAAATTACAAAGTTTACCTGTTCAAACATTAATTAATAACTTGTCTTTGCAGTGTATTCAATTGAATATAGCTTGAAAAGGATTTGCAAAATCATCGTATTCTGTTTTTCTTTACGATTCACACAACATGCCAACTTCACTAGTTTTGGGTTTTGTATTTCAGAAGCTCTGAGGTGGCAAGGCACTGGGGGTAGATGAGATCTGCCCCGAGTACCTCAAGTCTCTGGATGTTGTAGGGCTGTCTTGGTTGACACGCCTTTGCAACATCACGTGGCAGTCGGGGACAGTGCCTCTGGACTGGCAGACCGGGGTGGTGGTCCCTCTTTTTAAGAAGGGGGTCCGGAGGGTGTGCTCTAACAATAGGGGGATCACACTCAGCCTCCCGGGTAAAGTCTATTCCAGGGTGCTGGAGAGGAGAATTCGGCCAATAGTTGAACCTCGGATTCAGGAGGAACAATGCGGTTTTCGTCCTGGTCATGGAACACTGGACTAGCTCTATACCCTCCGCAGGGTACTTGAGGGTTCATGGGAGTTTGCCCAACCAGTTCACATGTGTTTTGTGGACTTGGAGAAGGCATTCGACCGTGTGCCTCATGGCATCCAGTGGGAGGTGCTTCGGGAGTATGGAGTCCAGGGCCCTCTATTAAGGGCCGTGCGGTCTCTGTATGCCCGGAGCAGGAGCTTGGTTCGCATTGCCGGCAGTAAGTCAGACCTGTTTCCGGTGCATGTTGGACTCCAGCAGGGCTGCCCTTTGTCACCGGTTCTGTTCATTATTTTTATGGACAGAATTTCTAGGCGCAGCCAGGGGCCTGAGGGAGTCTGGTTCAGGACCAGCGGATCTCATCTCTGCTTTTTGCAGATGATGTTGTCCTGTTGGCTCCTTCGAACCAGGACCTTCAGCATGTACTGGGGCGGTTTGCAGCCGAGTGCAAAGCGGCTGGGATGAGATTCAGCACCACCAAGTCTGAGGCCAAGGTTCTCGACCGGAAAAAGGTGGTTAGTCCCATCTGGGTTGGAGGAGAGCTCCTGCCTCAAGTGGAGGAGTTTAAGTATCTTGGGGTCTTGTTCACGAGTGAGGGAAGGATGGGGCGGGAGATTGACAAATGGATCGGTGCAGCGGCAGCAGTAATGTGGTCATTGTACCGATCTGTTGTGGTGAAGAAGGAGCTGAGCGGAAAGGCAAAGCTCTCACTTTACCAGTCAATCTACGTTCCTACCCTCACCTATGGTCAGGAACTTTGGGTCATGACCGAAAGAACGAGATCTCGGATACAATCGGCTGAAATGGGTTTCCTCCACAGGGTGGCGGGGCGCTCCCTTCGAGATAGGGTGAGAGCCGCTGCTCCTCCACGTCGAGAGTAAGTTGAGGTGGCTCGGGCATCTATATCGGATGCCCCCTGGATGCCTTCCTGGGAAGGTGTTCCGGGCATGCCTCACCGGGAGGAGGCCCCGAGGAAGACCCAGGACACGCTGGAGGGACTACGTCGCTCGGCTGGCCTGGGAACGCCTCGGGATACCCCCGGGAGAACTGGAGGAAGTGTCCAGGGAGATGGAAGTCTGGGCATCTTTGCTTAGACTGCTGCCCCCACGACCCAGATGAGATGAGATGAGATGAGATGAGATGAGATGAGATGAGATGAGATGAGATGAGATGAGATGAGATGAGATGAGATGAGATGAGATGAGATGAGATGAGATGAGAAATTCAAAGTATTATAAAATTTCAATTTGATGTTGGGTGCCATGAAACCTAGACAAGTTCGTGGTGATGCATGTAATAACTGGATGGAGCATGGAACTTATTCATTGAAAATTTAATGATAGTCAATGCACCTTTTTCAACCAATCAGCATGAAGCCCTTAATTGGATCAGGTGTGAAAGAGTAGACATGGAGCAAAAACCAGTAGTGCAGGGGGTCTTTGAGGATTGGGTTGGGAACCACTGCTCTAGCTGATGTCTTCACTGATGTGAAGAGCATTTCCCCCACCAGTATCTGCTGCTTGACTGTGTAGACTGCAGTTTGTTTTGCTTGTACTGAAGGCCATTTTGATCAGTGTTTTTTTGGACTAATTTCACTGCTGACTCCCCCTTGTGGTGTTTTTGTTTTCAGCAGGCAAATGAAGCCCTGCATCACCAGCACCAAGTGGCCCAGAACAGCCTGCTGCCCCTGCTGAACTCTGGGTCTGACCCACCTGACCAGAAGCCCGTGCTGCCTATTCCGCTGGACCAAAAGCCTCCGGTGAGCGTGGCCGAACTGCTGAAGGACAACGTAGCAAGCGGAACGGGCGCTGGGGGAGGTGGTGCTGGAGGAGGACTGCCGCCCCACGTGGTGGTTAAGAAGGAGCCCAAAACCAAGACGCCCTTCGTCTGTGGCTACTGCAACAAGGCCTTCCGCGACAGTTACCACCTGCGGCGGCACGAGTCATGCCACACCGGCATCAAGATGGTTTCACGACCCAAAAAGGTGCAGACCGCGCCCACCATGGTGCCCCTGATCTCGTCGGTCCCACGGGAGGGTGGAGGGGGAGGTGGCGGGAATTCGTCCTATATCTCCACCATCGCCGGCATCCTCACCACGGCGACCACCTCAGCCTCCACGGGCTCCAGCATCATGTCGCCAACGGCGATGGGCAGCGTTCCACAGCATCAGCACCAGCAGCAACCGAAGAAGCCAGCAAAACCCGTGAAGAAGAACCATGGCTGCGAGATGTGTGGGAAGGCCTTCCGGGATGTGTACCACCTGAACCGGCACAAGCTATCGCACTCAGACGAGAAGCCCTTTGAGTGCCCCATCTGCCAGCAGCGCTTTAAGCGCAAGGACCGCATGACCTACCACGTACGTTCTCATGACGGTGGAGTCAACAAGCCCTACATCTGCTCCGTCTGTGGCAAGGGCTTCTCCAGGTGAGGCGAGCAGGTTTCTGTCAGAGTCTGTGTGCTTTAGGTCTGTAGAAGGAAACATTCTGGCTGGTTTCATGGGTTACAGGGTCTGTGTTCACTGCATGGTATGTCACCAGGGCAAATCTTAGGTATTTTAACAAAACGTCCTCTCTGTGACAAGACACTAAACCGTCCCACAAACAAAATTCTGTTGATGTATGAAAAATTATTTATTTATTATTATTTTTTTATTTATTTATTTTTTAGAATTTATGGATATAATGGTGTATTACTATATTCGTGAGGAAAAAGCGCCGTTTTTCCCTCCATTTCCATTTGGGGATCATTTTCTTGTCTGTCACAGAGGGGACATTTGGTTGACAATACCTTGGAATTTCCCATCAGTTTTGCCACCTCCCAAGAGCCACTGCCCCAGACACGTTTGTGTCCATTTCCTTTTTCACAGACCCGATCATCTCAGCTGCCACGTCAAGCACGTCCACTCCTCAGAGAGACCCTTCAAGTGCCAAGTCACGGTGGGAGTACTTGCCTTAAGCCTTATTATTTGTAAAACTGTATTTTTCTGTCTACTTTTAGGAGACTGACTTTCTAAATGATTTTTTTACCGTCACATTATTTGGCTGACCCTTTATAGAAATAATTTGAGCAGAGTGAAATTTACTGCGCATGCTTGGTTTGTGGGGCACTCCGTGGTATTTGTGACATGGCTCCAGAAATTTTATTTTTTTTTTTCAGAATTTTCATGAGATACCTGGTTGTTAGTCGACATCCAAAAGTTTCTGAAAAATGTATTTTGGCTTCGTGGATCATTGCACTCATGGCAATTATACACCATTGTCGATTTTATGTCTGTGACTGGCATCAACATATGGAATTTTGTTTAAATTTACATTTTTAAAGTTGGTCATGCCAGGAATTGGACTTAGATGTGTGCATTTACATGGTATAACAATTTTGTACATGCTTATAGATAAGAGGCTGTAAGTCCTGATATTTCAAAATTAAAATGACATATTTGTTGTTAGAAGATATGTAGCCGTTTCTCTCACAAATCAAATGTGTCCATAATATTGATCAGTACAAGTTTAAGTGGAAATTAATTGATATTTATATGGAGTGACAAGTGTCATGTCTAACATTTTGTCCTCTCCGTTATGCACATTGACACCCCTGTCAAATTCATCTGTTCAGATTTTTTTGAAAATTCCTGATTGATATTCCTTTGATAAAAGGGTACATCACTGGATGGCTGAATTTGAAGAATATCACCTAAATGAAGAGAACTTTTGATTTAACCGCTTTACCAAAAACCCATCTGTCCCCTCCATATCAGTTTTTCTTTTATGTAATTAAGTGCATAAAGTAATGTCGATGACATTCATTTTTATATCACCTGAAGTACTCTGAGAGTACTTCAAATTCAGCCATTTAAACAATTCAGAGGACCAACACATTAGTAGCTGCAATGGAATTACTTCTCTAAATGTCCTGTCCGTAACAATATGAATACCAGTGAATGACCTACATGTAAAGATGTCAAGCACCACTTGGCATGCTCGGATTGTGTTAGTGTTTTTAAAACTCCCCTTGAATGTGCTCAGTTTGTGCAATGTTGTTTCTCAAGCTCTTGTGAGCATGTTCAGTTTGTGTTTGAGGGTGTTTCTAAAACTCTACTGAACATATTACGGACTTGAACAGGGACATTGCTGAAGCTCTACAGAGGGTACTCTGCTGTATGACAATTTGCCTGAAGCTCTCCTGAACATGCCTGGAAACTCCGGTAAAGATGCTTGGTTTGTGCAAGGACTTTCCTGAAGCTCTACTGAAGCTGCTCTGTGTGGATCTTTCTGAAGCTCTCCCGAGCATGCTGCGTTGGTGTGAAGATACTGAGCATGCTCTGTGTTTTTTTTTTTTTTTTTACCTGAAGGCTTGCACAGCTGCCTTTGCAACCAAAGACCGACTTCGCTCCCACATGATCCGGCATGAGGGGAAAGTCACCTGCAACATCTGTGGCAAAATGCTGAGTGCAGCCTACATCACCAGCCACCTGAAAACTCATGGCCAATCCAGCTTCAATGCCTGCAACAAAGGTATGCAGTGTGTATACGCTCTCTCTCTTAGACAGACACAGCACACATGCTCACTCTCTCTCTCAGACACAACGCACACACTTTCTCTTCCACAACAGACACTCTTGCACACAACACACACACTTTCATGCACAACACACTCTGGCTATAGTAATTGAGTAAAGGAGTAAGTGCAATGCACTTGCTTTCTCATCTGACTTCATAGTGACTAATTCTTCCTGGAAATCTACCATCCAGTCAGTTTTCACTTTAAGATGCTTTCACATCAGACGCAAAACAAATTTTTCGCACAACAGATTACATTAAAATTCGTTTTGCATCCGGTGTGAAAGCAGCTTTACTCTCAAAGCACACCTCATTCAGCAACCAGCGCAGGGCTGTCCAGCCGTGTTCCTGGTGATGATACCATCCTCTTAAGTTTTCATTCCAACCCTATCAAAGCACACGTCATTTAAACAGTTGGACCAGGGCTGTCCAATCATGTTCCTGGAGATCTACCATTCTGTTGGCTTCCGGTCCAGTTCTGACTAGGGACACTTCAGTCATTTGACAGAGGAGTGCATTAAACATTTTGGATGTTTCCCAGCACTCTAGGTGTTTGCTTGGCCTTTTGGCCCAGCTTGCGCCCCATTTTAATTGGTTAGGAGGCTGCTGAGCCTCTTCAAGCCTGTAACGCACCTCCCTCTCCACCTCCAATCTTTCAGCTCAAAGGCCTGCCAGTAAGTATGGGTCAATTCACGGAGCTGAGGTCTTTCAGCTGTTGGGTAGTTGATGGGCGGGGCCATTATTTCACTACCCTCAGGGGGCTTAGTCTGTCCAGCTTAGGAGAGAGATTCAGAGACCCCCAAGCACCTGTCTGTACACAGCTGTCTGTTTTGGATAGCTGACTTGGTCGGTGTGTGTGTCTGTCTGTCTGTCTGTCTGTCTGTCTGTCTGTCTGTCTGTCTGTCTGTCTGTCTGTCTGTCTGTCTGTCTGTCTGTCGGTCGTTGAAAAATCCAGACTGGATACTGCAGTCTGAAAACTGACTCACTATAGAGACAGCAGCATGTTCTCTCACTCTTTCACAGGCCACAGTGAGTAACACCTGATGCTCTGGCCTCATTCATACTGGGAAATATCCATCTGTGTTCTGTTCAGTCACCCAGCAGTACAGCGCTAATGCCACGTCATCTCAATCCTGCGTGAACAAATAACCTAGTGTAGACATGAAAGGTCATCTACTGCTTCTGCACAATAGAAAACTGAGTCCAAGACTCAGCGCCAGCTTTTTTTTAATGGCAGAGTGCAACTCAGGCATTTGCTTATTTGCTGAAATGGAGAATATCGTGGCCAATGAAACGATGTGTGTGCACATTCACTGAGACACGCACAGACACTTGCGTCAACAGAAAAAAACTAAATGAATGGTGTACTATACTACATTTTAATATTACATTTAGATGGCTTGCTCATTTGCTCAAGGTTACTTAAAGGTTGTTCCTGATTGGTTGTGCTGTTCTCAACTCCCTCCCTTTCTTTGCCCCTCCCACAGACACTAACAGCGTGTGTAACTCTGCCTCTGCCACACCTGTCACGGCCTCGGCTGCCATCACCACAGCAATGAACCGTGGCAACGCCAGCAGCAGCAGTAATCCGGTCACCATTGCTGCACAAATGAGCATCGGCACCAGCACGGTCAACATCGGTCAGCACCCGGTCACCATAACCGCACCAGTCAACATTGCCTCGGTCAATATCCCTGCGACAGCGCCCATGAATATTGCCCACCCGGTGGCCATGAATATCACAGGCCCGCTCAACATCGCCATGAGACCTATGGAGAGTATGCCTTTTCTGTCCCAGGTCCTGCCTTCTTCCCCACCCTGGTAAAAAAAAAAAAAAACACAGAAAACAACCACAGAAGAATAAAAAAAATCTCACAACCTCTGAACTCCAGCATCCTTGCATCCAGGCCCCTCCTGTGTTCCTGCCGAGCCCCCCACCCTTTGAGTCACTGGGTAATGAGGCCAGGGGTGGCAGGGTGCTCCCGGGAATAGGAAAATGTTAAGGAGTCCAGTTTACCCAGGGAAAGTTATCTCCGTCTACCAAAGCACGGCTCTCACCCAGGCTACAGGGGCTAACAGGGAAACACGGCTGTACCCTAAATATGGGAGGGAGGAGGCAGAGTTCAGGGTGAAAGAGTGAGGAAGAGGGGAAGGAGAGAAATGACTGGGAGGAAAGACTTTCACCTGATAGTTGTCATGTTTCAATAGTAGTTTTGCAGAGCGTTGGACTTTTATAGTTTCTTTCATTTTGTTTTATTTTGTTATTATTTTATTGTTTTTACTTTAGCCTGTTAATCAGTATTTAATAGCATTTTAAACGTTGTAAGGAATATGGTATAAAATAGGAGGCTGTAGACTTCCATAGGAGTGGAGGAGATCTTTTTCTGAGTGTTCTGCATGAGTGAATGTGCTTTTTAACGACTTTGAGAGGGTGTGTGGATTGAGGTGCCATAGCTGTTCGACAGCTGGCAGGAAACCGCGGGGAAACGTCGGTCCTCTGCTGTCCCGCTCTTATCCACGCCTTCATTGTCTGAGGAAGACGCTGCTCTCGCAACGGTTACATTTTTTGCGGGATGGCTTTTCATGTGCTTATTTTACTTTGTTTCCGAGCCCAGGTTTGTGGTTGCATTGCAATGGAGAGAGGAATGGATTCTTGCACTGAACGCTTATCCCGAGTGTCATGTTGTGCGAAAATTGAGGAGAAACCGTCAGTATTATCGATGATGAAATTATAGTGCAGGGCAAGAAGCCCTTTAAATGTAGAGACGAGGCCATCTAGTGGCTCGCTGGCGCAGTGTTGTGTGCTGTGTAGTTCACCGTTAAACTTTATTGCGTTGGTGACCGGAAGTAGATGTTTCAGAATGACTTTGTGCCCTTATTTTTTTATTTTCCAGAATTTAAATTTATTAACTTGGCGCTCATATCCCGCATTTATTTTTTGTTACCTTGTGAATATTTAATGCCATAAACTATTTTTTCTACTGGAAAGTACCGCTCCTTAAATAATGGACTAAAAGTTGTTTACTGACCGCCAGTTTTGTTAAGGGGACTGGAACAGTGGTCGCGGTTGGCTAATTTTTGCTTTTTTCTGAAGATTAATTGCCAAAACTTAACCATAATCCCCCCCCCCCTCCCAAAAAAAAAAACCCCACACACCTGTGCACGCGCAAAAAAGGAAACTTTACTATTGCTGTGAGGTGCAAGTTGCATTTTATCTCACATTTTCCAGGTATCCTATGGGGATGTTTTTCCTCCGTGTCATAACATCATTTTTCACCTCATTACCGCAACATTGTGGGACTGTTGTTTATTCACTGGATGATGTATAGTGTGGTCACTTCCATAATTTGCTCGGATAGTTGCGCCCACGTTCAAAACAAAGGAAACCATGAATACTGTGGGAGTAGCGCCATACGGCTGGAATTTGGTCTGCTCCAAGACTGTCTTACATGTTTTATGAAGACAAAAAAAATGAAAAACACTAATCTGCTGGTAGAAGGAAGGCGCGAAGCAGTGCAGCACCGTAGTGGAGCCGTGGGTCTTCCTCGCTCACATGAGGTGCGCGCGGGCAACGAGTCTTTTGCAGTCGTCTTCATCAGTTCTCTTATCACGATAGGAGGCTATCCCAGAGTTTGAAAAGGGGCCCGTTGATCGTTTTTGCTGAGAAGTTTTTTTTTGTTTTGTACTTTGTTGCCACAAAATAAAGATGCAATTATTTTTTGAATGCAACCAGAGGTAGAATATTTCGGCTGGTTTCTACTGCGAGCGGAACGCGGAATTTATTGAAAAGCGAAGTTGTTGTGGGGCTGTCGATGAGAAGTGAAAGCAACTTTCCGTCCAGTCCGCTCCTGTTTACAGCGCCCGCTGGACTAAGTTCAAATCTGATCTTCCATATTTTAATGTCATGGTTGAATTGGCAGATATCTGCTCCATTTTAAGGCAGATGAATGTATATCTTTGTATAAAATTATTTAGGTATGAAGATGTGGTAGGTAAGAATAGATGCGTGGCAAGAGAGGAATTAAAATCCAGTAAGATAACAACATTTTATAAAAGATAAAGAAGCAGAATTTTGTATTAGAACATTAACAACAGTAATTTTGTATATATGAAGACTATAGGCTTTCTGATTAGCAGAAAGGTAAAACATTCCTACATTTTTTAAATGTATGTTTGTCCAAAAGTAATTATGTAAACATATGCGCAATGTTTCCTGTGCCTTTTATTTGGTTTGTCTAAATAAAAGAATTATAAAAAGCATATGTTTTGTTCAGTTCAGTGTCTCTGTGGGTGATTGAATGATATCATATGTTGAGACCAACAGCATTTGTTGGGTAATGTATGCATCAAGTTTGTAATATGTTAAAGATCCCATATTATGCTGTATTTAGTCTTTTAAAATATGTCCAGTGGGTCTTTAAAATAATGCAAAGAATTCAGTTACAAAAAAAATTAAAGCTGCAAGCAGCGTTGAACGGGCCCTCGCCCACATGCGCAAGTTGGGGTTCTGGTGAGATCCTTATGGGTGCAGCTGTACACTCACGACCATTGGACAGGTCAAGTGTCGGCCCCAACCTGAGAAAAAGTGTCGAGCGAATCGGACAAAGCTGAAGGAGTTATGATAAGGTCATACTTCATCCACCAGGGAGCGAGTAGAGCGTAACCAAATTTGGGCAGGTGCATTCAGGGGCAGACCCTAGGCACAAATGTGAAGTTTTGAGCAAATCTGCCAATTTCAACGTAAAATGTGGCATTATCTGTTTCCATAAGGGGGCGCGATGAACTGTATTGTTTAGCAGCACATCAAGGCGTTCAGGGTGGGGCTTTTACCATGTACAGGAATTTTGAATCCATTTGGATGAAGTATGAGGGAGAGGGAGCAGCTGGAATGTGTTTGGCGAGGCATCTGAAATGGGGCACCATGGCAGCCAGGCTCATTTAGCGACAGACATGCAGAGCACTGCTTTTGATCAGCATTGTCTCTTGATGATCTAAAATAAATATTAGGTTGATCGGACGGAATCGCTAGGAGGATTTTGTGAAAATGTAATATGTTGAAATCGGGCCAAAATGACACATTAAAATCAAAATGGCTGACTTCCTGTTTGGAATTGACAAGTGGTGCCAGAGACTTTTTTTTTTTTCAGATTGGCAACATACACGTGTACCAATTTTCATTTTCCTATTCCAAAAAAACCCCTATGGGGAGGGGTTTTTCAAAATTTCAAGGGGGCGCTATCGAGGCATTTTGCTGCCCTCATGGGCAACGCCCCAATCAGAAGTTGGAGCTCACCACCCTTGACCAGTATATCAATTTGCATGATGATATGAATTCATTAAGAACATCAAAAACACAAACGTATTTTCGTTGCGAGGGATCCTGTCCACACGGACGCCATTATTCGTAGCTATACAACGTTCATAATGTAGCTTCAGCAACTTGTTCTGCATGTTTTAGAAGTAGAATGAAGTTGATGGGTTCAACATTGTGTCATCAGTAGAAGTGGAAGTAACGAGTGGTCACTTCCTGTTACCACCGGGGGGCGCTATTAGCAAAGTGGCAGGTAAATATATCAGGACATTTAGGGCGGCGCGCTCATCATGTTCAGCAAGTATGAAGCTTTTCAAATCAAGTGTTTGGATGTGAGAGCGTTGTGAAATTTTTTCCTCAAGTCAGTAAAATTTGTCACGCCCTAGCAGCCACGCCCTTTGGCCTGCTGATCTGCAGAGCACAATTTTTAATCACCTTGGTCTCACGATGATCTCTATAAAATTTGAAGTTGATTCGGCGAAATCCCTAGGAGGAGTTCGTTTTAAAATTCAAAAATTCAAATCAAAATGGCCGACTTCCTGTTGGGTTTAGGGTGTGGCTCCAATGAAGTTTTTTGTATGCCTTGTTACAAAGCATATAACTACCAAATTTTGTCCGCCTACGACAAAGTAACCGAAATTCCCTATGGGAATTTTGAAACGTGATTAGGGGGCGCTATTTCGGCATTTGGGGTCAAACCTGTATGACCGTATAAAAATATCAAAATTCGGATGAGGCCGGACGTCTGTGGAAAGTTAGACGCGTTTTCACCATTGGGAAAGGGGCGAAATTGGCCCTTGAAATGTCGGAGGAATAATAATAATAATTAAAGCTGCAAGCAGCGTTGAACGGGCCCTCGCCCCCATGCACACATTGGGGTTGTGGTGAGATCCTGACGGGTGCAGCTGTGCACTCACGACCATTGGACAGGTCAAGTGCCTACCTCAACCTGAGAGAAAGGACGAGCGAATTGGACAAAGCTGAAGGAGTTATGATAAGTTGATACTTCATCCACCAGAAGGCGCTCAGAGTGGAACCAAATTTGGGCAGGTGCATTTAGGGGCAGACCCTAAGCACAAATGTGAAGTTTTGAGCAAATCGGCCAATTTCAACGTAAATTGTCGCATTTTCTGTTTCCATAATGGGGCATGATGAGCAAGATTGTTTAGCAGCACATCGAGGCTTTCAGGGTGGGGCTTTTACCATGTTCAGGAATTTTTAACCCATTTGGATGAAGTATGAGGGAGAGCGAGCAGCTCGAATGTGTTTGGTGAGGCATCTGAAATGGGGGAACCAGGGCGGCCAGGCCCATTGAGCGACAGACATGCAGAGCACTACTTTTGGTCAGCATGGTCTCTTGATGATCAGAAATAAGTATGAGGTTGATTGGACGGAATCGCTAGGAGTTCTTTAAAATGCAATATGCGGAAAATGGGCCAAAATGACACAGTAAAATCAAAATGGCTGGCCACCTGTTTGGAATTGACCAATGGTGCCAGAGACTTTTTTGTTTGAACTGGCAAGATACACATGTGTATCAATTTTCATTCTCCTATACCCAAAAAACCCTTATGGGAGGGGTTTTTCAAAATTTCAAGGGGGCGCTATCGAGGCATTTTGCTGTCCTCATGGGCACCGCCCCAATCAGATGTTGGAGCTCACCACCCTTGACCAGCATATCAATTTGCATGATGATACGAATTCATTAAGAACATCAAAAACACAAACGTATTTTCATGGCGAGGGATCCAGTGTCACTGCATCGCCACACGGACGCCATTACTCGAAGCATCACAGCATTCGTAAGGTAGTTTAAGCAACTTCCTCTACATGTTGTACAGGGGAAATAAAGTTGATGGGTTCAACTATATGTCATCAGTACAAGTGAAAGTAAAAACTGGTCACCTCCTGTTTGGAGCCACGCCCATTGACCTACAGACCTGCAGAGCACAACTTTTGATCAGCATGGTCTCTCAATGTTTAGGAATAAATCTGGTTTTGAAAGGATGAAATCTCTTGGAGGAGTGCGTTAAAAAACAATATGTGGAAATCAGGCAAAAATGACACGTTAAAATCAAAATGGCCGACTTCCTGTTTGGAGTAGACGAATGATGCCAGAGACTTTTTTTTGCGTTCTGGCCAAATACATATTTGTACCAATTTTCATCTTTCTACTCCAAAAAAACCCCTATGGGGAGGGGTTTTTGAAAATTTAAAGGGGGCGCTATTGAGGCATTTTGCTGCCCTCATGGGCAAAGTCCCAATCAGATGTGAGAGCTTGGCACCCTTAACCGGCATATCAATTTCCATGATTATAGGAATTCATTAAAAACGTCAAACACCCAAACGTATTTTCATGGCGAGGGATCCATTGTCACCGCATCGCCACACGGACGCCATTACTCGAAGCACCACAGCATTCATAAGGTAGTTTAAGCAACTTCTTCTACATATTGTACACGGGACATAAAGTTCATGGGTTCAACTATATGTCATCAGTACAAGTGAAAGTTAAAACTGGTCACCTCCTGTTTGGAGCCACGCCCACTGACCTACAGACCTGCAGAGCACAACTTTTGATCAGGATGGTCTTTCAATGTTCATTAATAAATCTGGTTATGAATGGATGAAATTTCTAGGAGGAGGGCGTTAAAATACCATCTGTGGAAATCAGGAAAAAATGACAAGTTAAAATCAAAATGGCCGACTTCCTGTTTGGAGTAGACAAATGATGCCAGAGACTTTTTTGTCCGTCTTGGCAAAATTAACATGTGTACCAATTTTCATCTTCCTAACCCAAAAAAACCCCTATGGGGAGGGGTTTTTGAAAATTTCAAGGGGGCGCTATCGAGGCATTTTGCTGCTCTCATGGGCAAAACCCTACTCAGATGTGAGAGCTTGACACATTTGACCTGTCAATCAGTTTTTATGATGATACAAGTTTATTAAAGGCATCAAAAACCCAAACGTATTTTCATGGCGAGGGATGGAAAGTCGCTGCATCACTACGCAAACGCCATTATGCGTAGCTTCACAGTATTCATAAGGTAGCTTCATCTATTTGTTCTGCATGTAATAGAAGTGGAATGAGGTTGGTGTGTTCAACTATGTGTCATCAGTACAAGTGAAAGCAATAACTGGTCACTTCCTGTTACCACAGGGGGGCGCTAGGAGTAAAGTGGGAATTTAATGTATCTGGATGTTCAGGGCAGAGCAATGATCATGTCCAGCAAATTTGAAGCTACTACAGTCAAGTATGTGGGCGTGAGAGCATTGGGAATCCCAAACGTATTTTCATGGCGAGGGATCCAAAGTCGCCGCTTCGCCAAACGGACGCCATTACTCGTAGCTACACAATGTTCATAATGTAGCTTCAGCAACTTGTTGTGAATGTTTTACAATAAACAAGTAGTTGATTGGTTCAACATTGTGCCATCAGTCCCAGTGGAAGTAATGAGTGGTCACTTCCTGTTACCACAGGGGGGCGCTATTAGCAAAGTGAAAAGTTAGTATATCAGGCCGTTCAGGGCGGTGCCCTCATCATGTTCAGCAAGTTTGAAGCTACTCCAATCAAGTATTTGGGTTTGAGATTGTTGTGAAATTTTTCCCTCAAGTCACTAAAATTTGTCACGCCCTAGCAGCCACGCCCTTTGACCTACAGATCTGCAGAGCACAACTTTTAATCAGGTTGGTTTCTCGATGATGTTTACGAAATTTGAAGCCGTTCCGACGAAATCCCTAGGAGGAGTTCGTTTTAAAATTCAAAAATTCAAATCAAAATGGCCGACTTTCTGATGGGTTTAGGGCGTGGCTCCAACGAAGTTTTTTGTATGCCTTGTTACAAGGCACATAACAACTGAATTTCGTCTGCCTACGACAAAGTAGCCGAATTTCCCTATGGGAATTTTTAAACGTGTTTAGGGGGCGCTATTTCGACATTTGGGGTCGAACCTGTGCGACCGCCCAAAAATATCGAATTTCGGATCCGGCCGGACGAATCGGGAAAGTTGGACGCGTTTTCACAACTGGGAAAGGGGCGAAATTTGCCTTTTTAAAATCAGAAGAATAATAAAAAAAAAAAAAAAATAATAATAATAATAATAATAATAATAAACAGCGCGATTTCAATAGGGCCCTCCACAGACGACTTGCAGTCGGCTCGGGCCCTAATAATAATAAACAGCATGATTTCAATAGTGTCCTCCGCGGACGACTTGCAGTCGTGCTCGGGCCCTAATTAAAGCTGCAAGCAGCGTTGAACGGGCCCTCGCCCCCATGCGCACGTTGGGGTTGTGGTGACATCCTGACAGGTGCAGCTGTGCACTCACGACCATTGGACAGGTCAAGTGCCGGCCCCAACCTGGGAGAAAGTGTTGAGCGAATCGAACAAAGCTGAAGGAGTGATGATATGTTTCTGAAGCTACCGTTGCCACTGTTTAGATGGACTTAAATGGAACTCTTCTGTCGTTTCACTGCATTTTACTTTTTGTTCTTAATTAGCTAGCCCGCGGAGGATGGGCTCCCCCACTATGGCCGGGTTCCTCCTGAGATTTCTTTCCACTGGGGAGTTTTTTCTCACCACTGTTGGAGGATTTTTCTCCCTACTGGGAGTTTTTTTTGCCCCATTTGCTGTAGTGGGGAATAGGCTGGGCACTGCCTTTTTATTTCTTTAAACTCTCGCTGTAAAGCGTCTTTGTGACAGTCACTGTGAAAAGCACTATACAAAATAAATTGAATTGAATTGAATTGAATTGACTATGTTGATACTTCATCCACCAGAAAGCGCTCAGAGTGTAACCAAATTTGGGCAGGTGCATTCAGGGGCAGACCCTAAGCAGAAATGTGAAGTTTTGAGCAAATCGGCCAATTTCAACGTAATATGTGGCATTTTCTGTTTCCATAAGGGGGCATGATGAGCTAGATTGTTTAGCAGCACATCGAAGCGTTCAGGGTGGGGCTTTTTCCATGTACAGGAATTTTGAACCCATTTGGATGAAGTATGAGGGAGAGGGAGCAGCTCGAATGTGTTTGGCGAGGCATCTGAAATGGGGACACCATGGCGGCCAGGCCCATGAAGCGACAGACATGCAGAGCACTACGTTTGATCAGCATGGTCTCTTGATGATCTGAAATAAATATTAGGTTCAATGGACAGAATCGCTAGGAGGAGTTCGTTAAAATGCAATATGTGGAAATCGGGCCAAAATGACACATTAAAATCAAAATGGCTGACTTCCAGTTTGGAACTGATCGAAGGTGCCGGAGACTTTTTGGTTCGAATTGGCAAAATACACATTTGTACCAATTTTCATTTTCTTATTCCAAAAAAACCCTTATGGGGAGGGGTTTTTCAAAATTTCAAGGGGGCGCGATCGAGGCATGTTGTTGCCCTCATGGGCAACGCCCCAATCAGATGTGAGAGCTCATCATCCTTAACCAGTAGATCAATTTGCATGATGATACAAATTCATTAACAACATCAAAAACACAAACGTATTTTCATGGCGAGGGATCCATTGTCACCGCATCGCCACACGGACGCCATTACTCGAAGCAATACAACATTCGTAAGGTAGTTTATGCAACTGCTTCTTCATGTTGTACAGGGAGAATAAAGTTGATCGGTTCAACTATGTGTCATCAGTACAAGTGAAAGTAAAAACTGGTCACTTCCTGTTAGTGGCCACTCCCACTGACCTACAGACCTGCCGAGCACAACTTTTGATCAACATGGTCTTTTGATGTTTACTAATTAAGGTGGTTTTGATTGGATGAAATCTCTAGGAAGAGTGCGTTAAAATACAATGTGTGGAAATCAGGCAAAAATGACACGCTTCGCCACACGGAAGCCATTACTCGTAGCTATGCAGCGTTTACAACGTAGCTTCATCAACTTGTTCTGCATGTTTTAGAAGTAGAATGAAGTTGATGGGTTCAACAATGTGTCATCAGTACAAGTGGAAGTAACGAGTGGTCACTTCCTGTTACCACCGGGGGGCGCTATTAGCAAAGTGGAAAATTAATATATCAGGATGTTCAGGGCGGCTCCCTCATCATTTTTAGCAAGTTTGAAGCTTCTGAAATCAAGTGTTTGGATGTGAGAGCATTGTGAAATTTTTTCCTCAAGTCTCTAAAATTTATCACGCCCTAGCAGCCACGCCCTTTAACCTGCAGATCTGCAGAGCACAACTTTTTATCAGCTTGGTCTCACAATGATCTCTACCAAATTTGAAGTTGATTCGGCGAAATCCCTAGGAGGAGTTCGTTTTAAAATTCAAAAATTCAAATCAGAATGGCCGACTTCCTGTTAGGTTTAGGGTGTGGCTCCAGTGAAGTTTTTTTGTATGCCTTGTTACAAAGCATATAGCTAACAAATATCGTCTGCCTACGACAAAGTAATCGAATTTCCCTATGGGAATTTTGAAACGTGTTTAGGGGGCGCTATTTCGGCGTTTGGGGTCACACCTGTATGACCGCAAAAAAATATCAAATTTCGGATGAGGCCGGACGTTTGTGGAAAGTTAGACGCGTTTTCACCATTGGGAAAGGGGCGAAATTGGCCCTTGAAATGTCGGAGGAATCATAATAATAATAATTAAAGCTGCAAGCAGCGTTGAACGGGCCCTCGCCCCCATGCGCACGTTGGGCTTGTGGTGAGAACCTGATGGGTGCAGCATGGTCTCTCAATGTTTAGTAATAAATCTGGTTTTGAATGGATGAAATCTCTAGGAGGAGTGTGTTAAAATACAGTATGTGGAAATCAGGCAAAAATGACACGTTAAAATCAAAATTGCCAACTTCCTGTTTGGAGTAGACGAATGATGCCAGAGACTTTTTTTTGTGTTTTGGCCAAATACATATGTGTACCAATTTTCATCTTTCTACTCCAAAAAAACCCTTATGGGTAAGGGTTTTTGAAAATTTCAAGGGGGCGCTATCGGGGCATTTTGCAGCCCTCATAGGCAAAGCCCCAATGAGATGTGAGAGCTTGCCACCCTTAACCGGCATATCAATTTTTTTATGATATGAATTCATTAAGAACATCAAAAACCCAAACGTATTTGCATGGCGAGGGATCCATTGTCAACGCATCGCCACACGGACGCCATTACTCGAAGCATCACAGCATTCTTAGGGTAGTTTAAGCAACTGCTTCTACATGTTGTACAGGGGGAATGAAGTTGATGGGTTCAACCATGTGTCATCAGTACAAGTAAAAGTAAAAACTGGTCACTTCCTGTTAGTAGCCACGCCCACTGACCGACAGACCTGCAGAGCACAACTTTTAATCAGCATAGTCACTCAATGTTTTTTAATAAATATGGTTTTGAATGGATGAAATCTCTAGTAGGAGTGCGTTAAAATACAATATGTGGAAATCAGGCAAAAATGACACGTTAATATCAAAATGGCAGACTTCCTGTTTGGAGAAGACAAATGATGCCGGAGACTTTTCTTTGCATCTTGGCCAAATACACGTGTACCAATTTTCATCTTTCTACTCCAAAAAAACCCCTATGGCGAGGGGTTTTTGAAAATTTCAAGGGGGCGCTATCGAGGCATTTTGCTGCCCTTATCGACAAAGCCCCAATCACATGTGAGAGCTTGCCACCCTTGACCTGTCTATCAATTTTTATGATGATACAAGTTTATTAAAGACATCAAATACCCAAACGTATTTTCATAGCGAGGGATGGATAGTTGCCGCGTCATTACACTGACGCCATTCTGCGTAGCTTTATATTATTCATTAGGTAGCTTCACCAATTTGTTCTGCATGGAATAGAGGTGGAATGAGGTTGATTAGATTAAGTATGTGTCCTCAGTACAAGTGAAAGTAATAACTGGTCACGTCCTGTTACCACAGGAGGGCGCTAGTAGCAAAGTGGAAATTTATTGCAATTAGACGTTCAAGGCGGAGCAATGATCATGTCCAGCAAGTTTGAAGCTACTACAGTCAAGTATGTGGGCGTGAGAGCATTGGGAATCCCAAACATATTTTCATGGCGAGGCATCCAAAGTTGCCGCTTCGCCACACGGACGCCATTACTCGTAGCTATACAGCGTTTACAATTTAGCTTCATCAACTTGTACTGCATGTTTTAGAAGTAGAATGAAGTTGATGGGTTCAACAATGTGTCATCAGTACAAGTGGAAGTAACGAGTGGTCACTTCCTGTTACCACCGGGAGGCGCTATTAGCATAGTGGAAAATTAATATATCAGGATGTTCAGGGCAGCGAGTTTTCAGCAAGTTTGAAGCTTCTAAAATCAAGTGTTTGGATGTGAGAGCATTGTGAAATTTTTTCCTCAAGTCACTAAAATTTGTCACGCCCTAGCAGCCACGCCCTTTGACCTGCAGATCTGCAGAGCTCAACGTTTGATCACCTTGGTCTCACAATGATCTCTACCTAATTTGAAGTTGATTCGGTGAAATCCCTAGGAGGAGTTCATTTTAAAATTCAAAAATTCAAATCAAAATGGCCGACTTCCTGTTGGGTCTAGGGCGTGGCTCCAATGAAGTTTTTTGTATGCCTTGTTGCAAAGCATATAACTTCCAAATTTCGTCTGCCTATTGTTATGGCCCCAATTTGTTATTAGATTTACAACGCAACAGCAACAGCAAGGGATGACAGACACAGTTTTAAAAACCTCAACACATTTAATTAACAAACAAAGACTAAACTATACTCAGCAACAAAAGTTTCTGTGACACCATTTATGTGTATGTTATAAATGACACGCAAAGATCTCAATGCAATCAATATGTTTATTTAACAGGAGAAACACTGACTTTTCAGTGCCAACGTCACTCAAAACGAAAAATGTCATTTTCATGCGTCATGAAGCACTTGTCTGACGTCTAACCAATTGTGACCTTCACACTTCAATACCGGGTGTGACTGCCTCGTGCCATGATGCAAGCAACGCATCTCCGGCGCATGGACCGAATCAGATGTGCCAGAAATTGCTGTGGGATGTCATTCCAAATCTGACGTAGATGTTGTCGCAATTCCTGGAGTGTAGCTGGCGGGTTATCCAACCGCCGCAAACATCGATCCATCTCGTCCCAAAGATGCTCGATTGGGGACATGTCTGGGGATCTGGCTGGCCATGGCAGGACATTGACATGTTGTTGCATCAGATACTGCTGTACAATCCTTGCAACGTGTGGTCTGGCGTTATCATGTTGCAACGTTATTCCGGGACCATGTTGCATCAAAAACGGTACCACCAATGGCCGTAGCACTTCATCGCGATATCTTTGACCTCTCAGATTTCCATCAATAACAAGCAAATCTGTTCTGTTTCTAGCCGTGATCCCTCCCCCAATCATGACACTACCACCTCCAAAACGATCAAATTCCTGAACACAGTTGTTGGCATAACGTTCATCACGTCGACGGTATACACGTAAACGACCATCACATCGGTTAAGCATGAATCTTGATTCATCAGTGAAGAGTACAAGATCCCACTGACGTTGGATCCACCGTCGATGTTGTTGTACCCACTGTAGACGCAGTCGTCGGTGTTGTACTGTGAGTATTGGACGTCTTGCTGGCCGACGTGGGACAATGCCAAAATGACGGAGACGGCGACGGATTGTCTGTGCAGACAGTCGCCTCAAACCAGGTATCGTTCTTGCAGTTATGGTTGCAGGTTGGAATCGATTTCGGAGATGGGTTGTTCGAATCCAGTTGTCCTGTCTGGGAGTGGTTACTCGTGGACGGCCGCTGCGAGGACGGTCTCTGACATGTCTTGTCTGCTGATGACGCTGCCATAAGTTCCAAATGGTGTTTCGGTGGACATTCAGGCGATGAGCAACTTCCCTCTGCGAGGTTCCGGATTCAATCATCCCAATGGCCCTCCACCGATCATTTTCAGACAGTCTTGGCATTTAGAGGGTAGAGTTCCTGATCCGAAATGGCTGTGTTTTCGATAAGTGATGCTTCCGTCGTTCATCAGGCACAATGTGAACATTCCAAAAATTCTCCTCTTTTATTGCCATCCACAAGCATGATTTACGCACATTTTCACGTGCAAAGTCATTTTCTCGCATTTTCATGATTTCCATTTCAATGTTGTGTTTACGTGTACTGTTTCAGTCTGATATCACCATGTATGACAATTTCATAATTGCGTTATGAAAAATAATTAACAATATTGGTGTCACAGAAACTTTTGTTGCTGAGTATACTATTTACAACTACAGACCAAGATTGATTGGAAAACAAAAAAAACAGAAATATTTACTGTCCTTGTGGGTTTTCTGGTGATGTGCTGGGTGAGGAAAAGGCTCTTTTACAGGCAAAAATCCACAAAAGAAACTTCACAGGTCTTGAACAGAAATGACAGGTCTGGTCACGTGTATCCTTCTTCTTGCCATTTCTCCTTCTACTTTACTGTCTCAATTCTTTGCCTTATATACTCCTTTGCAGACCCCACCCACATTGAGACCTCTTTTTTTTAATTTTCGGGGACTTGCCCCAGACATGTCCAGGACATGTCTAAACATAGCTCCAGTCTGAGCTGAATAAAAAAAAAGGTAAATACTGCCATCCAGTGGCCGATATTCACATTTCACTTCCATTCCAAAAGGGAAAAATTTTGACTCGTAAAGGCAAAATTTTTCTTTTCAATACAAAATGGTTAAGTGAACACTTGTCTATATATACATATCATACAATATTCAAATAAACACATGATATATATATATATATATATATATATATATACACATATTCAAACACGGGATAAGCAATCAGCAATTACATTGTCTGTACCCTTCACATGCTTAATTTCCAAGTCAAACTCCTGTAAAATCAAACTCCAATTCCACAATCTCCGATTCTTGTTTTTCATCTTACTCAAAAACATTAACGGATTGTGGTCAGTGTACACAATCATTGGCTTTTGTCCTGTACAAACATAAACCTCAAAGTGTTGTAAAGAAAGGACCAGAGCCAACAGTTCCTTCTCTATTGTGGAATAGTTCCTTTGGTGGCGATTGAACTTCCTGGAGAAGTATGCCACGGGATGCTCAATGTCATCAGAGTCACTTCTCTGTAGGAGCACAGATCCACAAGCTTGGTCGCGAGCATCGACCGCGATGGAGAACGGTTTGTTGAAGTCAGGAGATTTGAGCACGGGGAAGTGACACAGCAGAGACTTTAGGCGATCGAAGGCTGTATCATCCTTTGGAATGTGGCTGGGGCATTTTTCATCCCAGAGGGTAGGACTTCATACTGGTACAACCCAGATGGTGTGGCAAAAGCAGAGATGCTCTTGGCCCTCTCAGTTAAAGGCACACACCAATAACCCTTCAATAAATCAATCTTGGTCAGAAACTTTGCTTGCCCTACACTATCAATACAATCATCAATCCTAGGTATTGGAAACACATCAGTTCTAGTTACAACATTGACTTTGCGATAATCTGTACAGAATCTAGTACTTCCATCAGGTTTTGGAACTAGCACACAGGGTGAACTCCAATCTGAGTTGGAGGGTCTGATAATATCATGTTCTAACATGTACTCAACCTCTTTCTCAGCAATCTTTCTCTTTTCAGGATTCATCCGGGACGGATGCTGTTTTATTGGTTTGGCATCACCAACATTTACATCATGAGAGGCTATAGAAACTCTTTTTGGAACATCAGGGAACAGATCCTCATATTTCTTGATCAACCTCTTAAACTGATCTCTCTGTGAGGGTTCTAAGTGCTGGAGTTTTACATCAAGATTTTGCAACACTTCAGAATTTGACAATTTACATGAAAGAACTTCAGCTTTAATTCTAGGTTCATCATCTTGAAACTCCCCCTCATCTTCACACATCTCAGCCATTGGAGGATCTGAAGTGACAGCTGCAACCCTAGCATGTCTGTCATGATAAAGCTTCAGCATGTTAATGTGACACAATTGTTTTGGTTTTCTCCTATCTGGAGTCTTCACAATGTAATTGAGATCATTGAGTTTTGTCTGAATTTCATAAGTACCATGAAATCTAGCCTGCAATGGATTGGACTGCAAGGGAAACAACACAAGGACCTTGTCTCCTGGTTTAAACTCATGGCTTCTAGCCTTATGATCATACCAAGTTTTCATTTTTCCCTGACTTGATTTCAAGTTCTCTTTGGCTAGGTCACAAGCTGCACGCAATCTTTCCTTGAACTTGCTAACATAGTCTAACAGACTGATGTACGGCTCTTCCTCTTGCCATTGTTCACTCAATAATAGCAAAGGTCCTCTCACTTCGTGACCAAACACTAGCTCAAATGGACTGAATCCAGTAGACTCCTGCACTGCTTCTCTAGCTGCAAACAACAGCAAATGAACACCTTCATCCCAGTCTTTCTCATGGTCATAACAATAAGTCCTCATCATTGTCTTGAGAGTGGAATAAAACCGCTCTAAGGCACCCTGACTTTCTGGATGATAGGCACTAGAAAGAATCTGCTTTGCACTTAGTTCATACACAACCTGCTGAAACAAACCAGAAGTGAAATTGCTACCTTGGTGTGACTGAATTTCCCTGGGAAGGCCAAACGACGTGAAGAACTTTATCAAAGCCTTCGAGATTGCAGTTGCCTTGATGTTACGTAGAGGTATGGCTTCGGGGAATCTGGTAGATGCACACATGATTGTCAACAAGTACTGATTTCCAGATCTAGTCTTGGGTAATGGACCAACACAATCAACAATGACCTGAGAGAATGGCTCCCCAAATGCTGGGATAGGCTGCAATGGAGCTACAGGTGGGTCTAACTGGTGTTTTCCAACTACCTGACGAGTGTGACAGGTTTTGCAAAAGTTGGAAACGTCTTTCCGAAGCCCAGGCCAAAAGAAGTGTTTCATGATTTTATCAACAGTCTTGTTAACACTAAGATGACCTCCTAAAGGTAAACTATGAGCCATTGTCAAGATCTCATTCCTGTAGACCTTCGGAACAACAATTTGCCTAACCACTGCCCAATATGCATTGGCAGGGATATCAGGAGGGCGCCACTTCCGCATCAACACACAATCCTTGAGATAATACCCAAGTGGAACTGCATCTATTTCTTTATCAGGAAGGGCTCTCCTCTTTAGTGCACAAATTTCAGAATCATTAGCTTGCTCCTCAATCAACCGCTTTCTGGACAGAGACAAGTCTCCAGACACATCAGAATCACCAGACCCATCCAGCTGGCTGAATAGAGAACTGATAAAAGTATCTGATAAGTCCTCAAACGGAGAAACCATAGTAGGCCAATCAGAGTCATGAGGCGAACCACCTGAGTCCTGACTATTCAATGTGCTGGACGGCACCACAACATCTTCTTCTTTAGGCTTCTTGGCCATAGCACGAGTCACTGCGCAAGAAGGATACAGAGATGGGTCCTCATCCCCATCTCCAGTGCTCGGCTGTGAAGTAAGATGTACAGGGGGAACTACTTTGCCCCCAGCCAGGTCATTGCCTAGCAACAGAGAAACACCCTTTATAGGTAGACTTGACATAAGTCCCACCTTTACCTGTCCTGTAACTTGATCTGACTTCAAGAATATAGAGCGCAGGGGTACAGATACAGTCCTCCCTTCAATACCTTGTACGAGTATGAAATCCCCTGAAGTGGTCTCATCACGTAACTCCAAAGAGTCCATCAACAAAAGTGACTGAGAAGCTCCGGTATCCCTTAGGATATATATGGGGACAGGAGTAGTATGCTCATTCAGAGCCACAAATCCCTCTGACACAAATGGAAGAAATTCCTCCCTCACGAAGTCAGCTGTATCAGGCTTTTTAGCCCCACAAGAAGCAGGCAATTTAGCAGATTGGTTATCTACTACAGGGGTTTCTAACCTTGTTTTCACAAAGGCATTTGGTTTGGTATCCTTTTCTTTTTCTTTCTTAGCTTTAAGGAACCAACAGTTAGTTGTAACATGACCAGATTTCTTGCAATAACTGCAAACTAGACCACTTTTGTCACTGTCAGCTTTCACACTTTGATCAGACCTGTTACTGGATTTCTGAGCACCATCACCAGATTTGTCTTTGTCTTTGGGTGAGGAATCTTGGGTATCACCGTAACCCTTTTTCTGAAATTGGGACCATCTATTGTTACTGCTAGACTGAAATTTAGACTTATGTGTGAGAACATATTCATCTGCAAATTTGGCAGCTGACTGCAAATTCAGTGCTTGCTTCTCATTAAGGTAGGTCTTAACATCATCCTTAACACAGTTCTTGAATTCTTCAACTAACACCATCTCTTTTAGTGAGTTGAAATCATCCTTGACCTCCATAGAAGTACACCAACGCTCAAAGCAAACCTGCTTCTCATTAGCAAATTCAACATAAGTCTGATTTTCAGATTTCTTCAAACCTCTGAATTTCTGTCGGTAAGCCTCTGGAACCAACTCATAAGCTCTCAAAATAACCTTTTTGACAACCTCATAATCAGAGGAATCATCTGCAGACAAAGCCGAATAGGCTTGTTGAGCTTTACCCTTGAGGACAGTTTGCAACATCAGAGGCCAGTGTTCCTTTGGCCACTGGCAACTCTTGGCCACCTTTTCAAAACACTGGAAATAGTTGTCAACATCCTTTTCTGCAAATGGAGGCACCAGTTTTACCTCCTGACTGGCACAAAATTTATTTTTAGTTTCAATTTTAATTTTTAGTTGCTCCATTTGGAGTCTTTCTTCTCTATCGAATTTCTCTAATTCAAAATCTCTCTGTCTCTGTCTCTCTCTTTCTGCTCTTTCCTCTTTCTCTCTTTCTTTTTCTCTTCTCTTGCTAATTTTTCAAACTCAAATTCTCTTTGTTTTTCTTTTTCCTCCCTTTCTTTCTGTCTTTCCTCCCTTTCTTTCTCTTTTTACTCTCTTTCAATCTCTAGCAGTTTTAATTTAAGTTCCATTTCTATATCAGGATTTTCCACTGGAAACTGTTCCAGATCTCCGAGTGCAAACGCATTTTCATCAATGTAATATTGAACTATCTCTCGAGCCAGTCTTGCTTTTCGCATGGCTGGTTTTACCTCTGTCAGCTCTAAATGTCTGCAAATTCCTAGCAGTTCTTTCTTTTTAAAAGACTTCAAAACCTCAACGGTTGGTGATGCCAAGAAATCATCCATTGCTGTTGATCTGTCAATATATTTATATAAGAAAATTCAAAAAACAATTTTACAATTTGAAATGTTAGATTTTCAATTGATTACCCTCACAATGGTCTGTCCCGGACTTGAGCCCCCAATTTGTTATGGCCCCAATTTGTGATTAGATTTACAACACAACAGCAACAGCAAGGGATGACAGACACAGTTTTAAAAACCTCAACACATTTAATTAACAAACAAAGACTAAACTACTATTTACAACTACAGACCAAGATTGATTGGAAAACAAGAAAAAACAGAAATATTTACAGTCCTTGTGGGTTTTCTGGTGATGTGCTGGGTGAGGAAAAGGCTCTTTTACAGGCAAAAATCCACAAAAGAAACTTCACAGGTCTTGAACAGAAATGACAGGTCTGGTCACACGTATCCTTCTTCTTGCAATTTCTCCTACTACTTTACTGTCTCAATTCTTTGCTTTATATACTCTTTTGCAGACCCCACCCACATTTAGACCTCTTTTTTTTAATTTTCGGGGACTTACCCCAGACAAGTCCAGGACATGTCTAAACATAGCTCCAGTCTGAGCTGAATTAAAAAAAAGGTAAATACTGCCATCCAGTGGCCTATATTCACATTACACTATGACAAAGTAACCGAATTTCCCTATGGGAATTTTGAAACGTGTTTAGGGGGCGCTATTTCGGCATTTGGGGTCAAACCTGTATGACCGCATAACAATATAAAATTTTGGATTAGGCCGGACGTCTGTGGAAAGTTAGACACGTTTTCACTATTGGGAAAGGGGCGTAATTGGCCCTTGAAATGTCGGAGGAATGATAATTATAATTAAAGCTGCAAGCAGCGTTGAACGGGCCCTCGCCCCCATGCACACGTTGGGGTTTGTGGTGAGATCCTGACGGGTGTAGCTTTGCACTCACGACCATTGGACATTTCAAGTGCCGGCCCCAACCTGAGAGAAAGTGTTGCGCGAATCGGACAAAGCTGAAGGAATTATGATAAGTTGATACTTCATCTACCAGATGTTGCTCAGAGTGTAACCAAATTTGGGCAGGTGCATTCAGGGGCAGACTCAAAGCACAAATGTGAAGTTTTGAGCAAATCGGCCAATTTCAACGTAAAATGTGGCATTTTCTGTTTCCATAATGGGGCATGACGAGCGAGATTGTTTAGCAGCACATCGAGGCGTTCAGGGTGGGGCTTTTACCATGTACAGGAATTTTGAACCCATTTGGATGAAGTATGAGGGAGAGCGAGCAGCTCGAATGTGTTTGGCGAGGCATCTGAAATGGGGAAACCAGGGCGGCCAGGCCCATTTAGCGACAGACATGCAGAGCACTACTTTTGGTCAGCATGGTCTCTTGATGATCCGAAATAAGTATTAGGTTGATTGGACGGAATCGCTTGGAGGAGTTCTTTAAAATGCAATATGTGGAAATCGGGCCAAAATGACACAGTTAAATCAAAATGGCTGACCTCCTGTTTGGAATTGACCAATGGTGCCAGAGACTTTTTTGTTTGAACTGGCAACATACACATGTGTATCAATTTTCATTCTCCTATTCCAAAAAAACCCTTACGGGGAGGGGTTTTTCAAAATTTCAAGGGGGCGCTATCGAGGCATTTTGCTGTCCTCATGGGCACCGCCCCAATCAGATGTTGGAGCTCACCACCCTTGACTAGCATATCAATTTGCATGATGATACGAATTCATTAAGAACATCAAAAACACAAACGTATTTTCATGGCGAGGGATCCAGTGTCACCGCATTGCCACACGGACGACATTACTCGAAGCATTACAGCATTTGTAAGGTAGTTTAAGCAACTTCTTCTACATGTTGTACAGGGGAAATAAACTTGATGGGTTCAACTATATGTCATCAGTACAAGTGAAAGTTAAAACTGGTCACTTCCTGTTAGTAGCCACGCCCACCGACCTACAGACCTGCAGAGCACAACTTTTGATCAGGATGGTCTTTCAATGTTCATTAATAAATCTGGTTATGAATGCATGAAATCTCTAGGAGGAGGGCGTTAAAATACAAGATGTGGAAATCAGGAAGAAATGACACGTTAAAATCAAAATGGCCAACTTCCTGTTTGGAGTAGACAAATAATTCCAGAGACTTTTTTGTCCGTCTTGGCCAAATACACATGTGTACCAATTTTCATCTTCCTAACCCAAAAAAAACTCTATGGGGAGGGGTTTTTGAAAATTTCAAGGGGGCGCTATCGAGGCATTTTGCTGCTCTCATGGGCGAAGGCCTAATCAGATGTGAGAGCTTGACACCCTTGACCTGTCAATCAATTTTTATGATGATACAAGTTTATTAAAGACATCAAAAATCCAAACGTATTTTCATGGCGAGGGATGGAAAGTCGCTGCGTCACTACACGGACGCCATTATGCGTAGCTTCACAATATTCATAGTGTAGCTTCATCTATTTGTTCTGCAAATAATAAAAGTGGAATGAGGTTGGTGTGTTCAACTATGTGTCATCACTACAAGTGAAAGCAATAACTGGTCACTTCCTGTTACCACAGGGAGGCGCTAGGAGTAAAGAGGGATTCAATGTATCTGGATGTTCAGGGCGGAGCAATGATCATGTCCAGCAAGTTTGAAGCTACGACAGTCAAGTATGTGGGCGTGAGAGCATTGGGAATCCCAAACGTATTTTCATGGTGAGGGATCCAAAGTTGCCGCTTCGCCAAACGAACGCCATTACTCGTAGCTACACAACGTTCATAATGTAGCTTCAGCAACTTGTTCTGAATGTTTTACAAGAAGAAATTAGTTCATTGGTTTAACATTGTGTCATCAGTACCAGGGGAAGTAACGAGTGGTCACTTCCTGTTACCACAGGGGGGCGCTACTAGCAAAGTGGGAAGTTAGTATATCAGGTCGTTCAGGGCAGAGCCCTCATCATGTTCCGCAAGTTTGAAGCTACTCCAATCAAGTATTTGGGTGTGAGATTGTTGTGAAATTTTTTCCTCAAGTCATTAAAATTTGTCACGCCCTAGCAGCCACGCCCTTTGACTTACAGATCTGCAGTGCACAACTTTTAATCAGCTTGGTCTGACGATGATATTCACCAAATTTGAAGTCAATCCGGCGAAATCCCTAGGAGGAGTTTGTTTCAAAATTCAAAAATTCAAATCAAAATGGCCGACTTCCTGTTGGGTTTAGGGCGTGGCTACAATGAAGTTTTTTGTATGCCTTGTTACAATGCATATAAATACCAAATTTAGTCTGCCTACGATAAAGTAACCGAATTTCCCTATGGGAATTTTGAAACGTGTTTAGGGGGCGCTATTTCGGTATTTGGGGTCAAACCTGTGCGACCGCACAAAAATATCAAATTTCGGATGAGGCTGGACATATGTGCAAAGTGAGACGCGTTTTTACCACTGGGAAAGGGGTGAAATTGCCCTTTGTAAAGTCGTAAGAATAATAATAATAATAATAAAAATAAACAGTACGATTTCAATAGGGTCCTCGGACGACTTTCAGTCGGCTCGGGCCCTAATAATAAACAGCATGATTTCAATAGGGTCCTCCGTGGACGACTTGCAGTCGTGCTCGGGCCCTAATAAACAGCATGATTTCAATAGGGTCCTCCGCGGACGACTTGCAGTCATGCTCGGGCCCTAATTAAAGCTGCAAGCAGCGTTGAAAGGGCCCTCGCACCCCTCGTGCACGTTGGGGTGGCAGCAAGATCTTCATGGGTGCAGGTGTCCGTTCAGAGCCATTGGATACTGCTAAACTGTGTGCAATGTGGTTTCCTGAGGGGAGTGCAAAAATTTTCTGGAGGGCGCTATGATACCATTTTGACTTGACTGTGCGCAAAATCTACAACATAGTAATTATAATACCAGGCTCCATGAATTTGTTCATTTTTGTAAATTTTCCAGCAAGTTTTGACCCTCAAAAGGGCAATTGTTTTAAAAATCTTATTGGGGGCGCTATAGAGCCATTATGCCACATTTAGTGCCAATTGATGGATGACATTCAAGAGAATAAGAAAATTATAATTTGTGCAGGGTTTTGCAAGTTTTGGAGTATTCTAAGGCCTTCAAACGTCTGTTCGTAAAATTTGGAAAAATGCAGGAAATACCTCTTAGCTCACTTCCTGCTTGGCCAAAAAATTTCAAAAAAATTAACCATTGCCCGAAATGAATAATGCAATGATCACACAAAATTTCATGAACATTCAAGCACTTTTATCTTAAAATGGCTGTATCTAGAGGGCGCTGTGGAGCCACTTGGCCACTCCTGTTCTACTGTTAGCATATATTTATATTTGAGAGGACAATTTTATCAAGCTTGGAAAGTTTCAGGCAAATCCCACGAAGTATGTGGGAGTAAAATCAACTTCCTCTTTCATGGCAGGACGTCGAAATTCGCCGCAATGCCACGGATACATCGTTTGATAAATCCAAAAAAGCTTTGCAATTTAACATTGGCAACGTCTTTAGATATTATTCACCAAATTTTAAGTCGATCGGATAAAATCTCTAGGAGGAGTTTGTTAAAGTACGACGCCTGCGAATTGCGAAAAATCTAAAAAAGTTGCAATTTCAATTAAAAATGGCGAACTTCCTGTTGGGTCTAGGTCATGGCACCAAGAGTCTTTTTTGTAGGTCTCGGCATATTCCACATGTCTACCGAATTTCATACATGTAGGTTTACCAGGCTGCGAGGGCTGCTTATTTAAAATTTTCCAGGGGGCGCTATAGTGACATTTTTGCCATGTATATATATAAGTTTTTTGTCAGAGTAATACGAATGATGGTCTTTATACATTTACAAAATTTTGTGAGTTTTAGAAAATGTTGAGACCCTCAAAATGGCAATTCTTTTAAAAATCTGATTGGGGGCGCTATAGAGCCATTGTGCCAAATTTCGTGTAAATTGATATATAAAATTGAAAATAATAAGACAATTAAAATTTGTGCAACTTTTTGCAAGATTTCGAGTATTCTTAAGCATCCAAACGTGTGTTTATAAAATTTGGAAAAACGCAGGAAATGGCGCATAGCTCACTTCCTGTTTGGCCAAAAAATTTCAAAAAAATTAATATAACTCGACATGAACAAAGCAATGATCACACCAAATTTCATGAACATTCAAGCACTTTTATCTCAACATGGCCGTTTCAAGAGGGCGCTGTGGAGCCACCTGACCACACCCAATCTAATATCAACATATAGGTCTACTTGGGAGTGGACTCATATAAAGCCTTTAAAGTTTCGCGCAAATTCTACAAAGCATGTGCGCGTAAAACCAACTTCCTGTTTCATGGCGGAACATCAAAATTCGCCGCGACGCCACGGATACAAAGTTCAATGAATCCAAAAAAGCTTCGCAATTTAACATCGACAAGGTCTTAAGATGTAAAATTCAAAATTTTAAGTTGATCGGATAAAATCTCTAGGAGGAGTTCGTTAAAGTACGAAGCCTGTGAATGGCAAAAAATTTAAAAAATTTGCAAATTCAATTAAAAATGGCGGACTTCCTGTTGAGTCTAGGTCATGGCACCTAGAGACTTTTTTTTAGGTCTTGGCATAGTACACATGTCCACCGAATTTTGTACATGTAGGTCAAACACGCTGCGAGGGCTGCTTCATTGAAATTTTCTAGGTGGCGCTGTAATGCAATTTTGCCACATCCATCTGTAAACCCTAAATCCTAGTAAAAAGTAAGACCAGCTTAATATGTTTGCAAAGTTTTGTGAGTTTTCAAGCATGCTGAGGCCCTCAAAAATGCAATTATGTATTAGGGGGCGCTATAGAGCTACCATGTCACACCCAGTGCCAAATGAGATATCGAATCAAAGAACGTAATATGTCTAGTCTATGAGCCAAGTTTGGTGAGTTTTTGAGTATGATAAAACCCTCAAAAATGTGTTCGTAAAATCTAAAAAAACGCAGGAAATGGCTCATAGCTCACTTCCTGTGAGGCAAAAAAATTTCTAAAAAATTTACAAAAAAATTTATGATGACTACTATGTCTCTATAAAATTTCGTGAGAATCCGAGCAAGTGCGTTCCAAAATGGCCGCGTGTTTGGTGGCGCTATAGAGCCACCGGGGCATGTCCAAGCACAAAAATAATAATACTTTGCAATTTTCACGACGACTGACGTGTGGGTAAATTTTTGTGAGTTTTCGTGCATGGCAAAGCCCTCAAAAATGCGTTCTCGCAGCAGAATAAAAAGAAGAAGAAGAAGAAGAAGAAGAAGAAGAATAAAAATCCCATCAAAAACAATAGGTTCCTCGCACCGGTCGGTGCTCGGGCCCTAATAAAAATCCCATCAAAAACAATAGGTTCCTCGCACCTTCGGTGCCAGGGCCCTAATAATATTTTGCAATTTTCACGACGACTGACGTGTGGGCAAATTTTTGTGAGTTTTCTTGCATGGCAAAGCCCTCAAAAATGTGTTCTCGCAGCAGAATAAAAAGAAGAAGAAGAAGAAGAAAAATTAAAGCTGCAAGCAGCGTTGAAAGGGCCCTCGCCCCCTTTGTGTACGTTGGGGTGGCAGCAAGATCTTGATGGGTGCAGGTGTCCATTCACAGCCAATGGACACTGCTGGACTGCATACAATGTGGTATCCTGAGGGGAGTGCTAAAATTTTCTAGAGGACGCTATGGTACCATTTTGACATGCCTGTGCACAATCTACAACCGAGTAATCGTAATACCGAGCTCCATGAGTGTGTTGATTTTTGTTTATTTTCCAGCATGTTTAGATCTTCAGAAGAGCAATTCTTCTATATATCTGATTGGAGGCACTGTAGAGCCATTATGCCACATTTCGTGCCAATTCATGGATGACTTTGAAGAGAAGAAGACACTTATAATTTGTGGGGTTTTGCAAGTTTTGGAGCATTCTAAGGCCTTTAAACGTGTTTTCATAAAATTTGGAAAAACGCAGGAAATGGCTCATAGCTCACTTCCTGTTTGGCCAAAAATTTTTAGAAAATTAACCCTTGCCCGGAATGACTAATGCAATGATCACACCAAATTTCATTGACATTCAAGCACTTTTATCTTAACATGGCCATATCTAGAGGGCGCTGTGGAGCCACCTGGCACCTCCTGATCCAATATCAGCATATATTTATATTTGGGAGGACACTAATATGAAGCTTGGAAAGTTTCAGGCAAATCCCACCAAGTATGTTGGAGTAAAACCAACTTCCTGTTTCATGGCGGAACATCGAAATTCGCCGCGTCGCCTTGGATTCATCGTTTTTTGCAAGATTTCGAGTATTCTAAGGCTTCCAAACATGTGTTTCTAAAATTTGGAAAAACACAGGAAATGGCTCATAGCTCACTTCCTGTTTGGCCAAAAAATTTCAAAAAAATTATCATTCCCTGACATGACACATGCAATGATCACAGTAAATTTCATGAACAATCAAGCACTTTTATCTCAATACGGCCGTGTCAAGAGGGCGCTGTGGAGCCACCCGACCACATCCAATCTAATATCAACATATAGGTATACTTGAAAGTAGACTCTTATCAAGCCTTTGAAGTTTCGCGCAAATCTCACAAAGCATGTGCGCGTAAAACCAACCACCTGTTTCAGGGCGGAACATCGAAATTCGCCGCGACGCCACAGATACATAGTTCGATTGATACAAAAAAGCTTCGCAATTTATCATAGACAAGGTCTTTAGACGTCATATGCAAAATTTTAAGTTGATCGGATAAAATCTCTTGGAGGAGTTCGTTAAAGTACGACACCTGCGAATGGCGAAAAATCTAAAAAAGTTGAAATTTCAATTAAAAATGGCAAACTTCCTGTTGGGTCTAGGTCATGGATCCAGGAGACTTTTTTTTAGGTCTCAAGATATTCCACATGTCCACCAAAGTTCATATATGCAGGTCAACCACGATGCAAGGGCAGCTTATTTGAAATTTTCCAGGGGGCGCTATAATGCCATTTTTGCCACGCCTATCTGGAAATAATTCATCAGTGCAAAAGGAATGATGGTTTTTAGAATTGTACAAAATTTTGTGAGTTTTTGAGCATGTTGAGACCCTCAAAAGGGCAATTCTTTCGAAAATCTGATTGGGGGCGCTATAGGGCCATTATGCCACAGTTACTGCCAATTTCTGCCTCAAATTGAAGACAATCAGACAAATATGATTTGTGCAAAGTTTTGCAAGTTTTCGAGTATGCTAAGGCCTTCAAACGTGTGTTCGCAAAATTTGGAATAACGCAGGAAATTGCTCATAGCTCACTTCCTCTTTGGTTGAAAAATTTCAAAAAAATAGGCATAGCCCCAAAAAACAAATGTAATGATCAGACCAAATTTCATGAACATTCAAGCACTTTTAACTCAACATGTCCGTGGCAGGAGGGCGCTGTGGAGCCGCCTGACCACACCCAATCCAATATGAAAATAAAGGTATGTTAAGAAGTCGACTCTTATGAAGCCTGTAAAGTTTCGGGCAAATTTCACAAAGCATACGCGAATAAAAGCAACTTCCTTTTTCGTGGCGGAACATCGAAATTCACCGCGACGCCACGGATACAAAGTTCGATGAATCCAAAAAAGCTTCGCAATTTAACATTGACAAGGTCTTTAGATGTCATATGCAAAATTTTAAGTTGATCGGATAAAATCTCTAGGAGGAGTTCGTGAAAGTACGACGCCTGTGAATGGCAAAAAATTTTAAAAATTTGCAAATTCAATTAAAAATGGCGGAATTCCTGTTAAGTCTAGGTGATGGCACCAAGAGACTTTTTTTAGGTCTTGGCATAGTACACATGTCCACCGAAGTTTGTACATGTATGTTAAACACGCTGCGAGGGCTGCTTCATTGAAATTTTCTAGGTGGCGCTGTAATGCAATTTTGCCACATCTATCTGTAAACCCTATATCGTAGTAAAAAGTATGACCAGCTTAATATGTTTGCAAAGTTTTGTGAGTTTTCGAGCATGTTGATGCCCTCAAAAATGCAATTATGTATTAGGGGGCGCTATAGAGCTACCATGTCTCACCCACTGCCTACTGAGATATCAAATTAAAGAACTTAATATTTTTAGTCAATAAGCCAAGTTTAGTCTGTTTTCGAGTATGATAAGGCCCTCAAAAATGTGTTCGTAAAATCTGAAAAAACACAGGAAATGGCTCATAGCTCACTTCCTGTGACGTAAAAAAATTTCAAAAAAATTGACAAAAAATTATATGATGCCTACTATAACCCTATCCAATTTCGTGAGAATCCAAGCAACTGCGTTCCAAAATGGCTGTGTGTTTGGTGGCGCTATAGAGCCACCGGGGCATGTCCAAGCACAAAATTAATAATAATTTGCAATTTTCACCACGACTGACGTGTGGGCAAATTTTTGTGAGTTTTAGTGCATGGCAAAGGCTTCAAAAATGCGTTCTCGCAGCAGAATAAAAAGAAGAAGAAGAAGAAGAAGAAGAAGAATAATAAAAATCCCATCAAAAACAATAGGTTCCTCGCACCTTCGGTGCCAGGACCCGTTCCGGGCCCTGGCACCGGTCGGTGCTCGGGCCCTAATTAAAGCTGCAAGCAGCGTTGAAAGGGCCCTCGCACCCATCGTGCACGTTGGGGTGGCAGCAAGATTTTGATTGGTGGAAATGTCAATTCACAGCCATTGTACACTGCTGGACCGCGTACAATGTGTTTTCCTGATGGGATTGCAAAAATTTCCTGGTGGACACTGATACCATTTTGACATGCCTGTGCGCAAAATTTACAACATAGTTATTGGAATACCGGGCTCCATGAGTGTCTTGATTTTCATAAATTTTCAACCACACTTAGACCCCTAAAAAGGCAATTCTTGAAAAAATCTGATTGGGGGTGCGATAGAGCCATCATGCCACATTTAGTGGCAGTTGGTATATGAAATTCAAGAAATAAGACGCTGATAATTTGTGCCACAAGTTTTGGAGCATTCTAAGGCCTTAAAACGTGTGTTCGTAAAATTCGGAAAAACGCAGGAAATGGCTCTTAGCTAACTTCCTGTTTGGGTGAAAAATTTCCAAAAATTAAGCATTGCTGGGAATGAATATTGCAATGATCACACTGAATTTCATGAACATTCAAGCACTTTTATCTTAACATGGCCATATCTAGAGGGCGCTGTGGAGCCACCTGGCACCTCCCGATCTAATATTTACATATATTTATACTTGGGAGGACAATTTTATCAAGCTTGGAAAGTTTCAGGCAAATCCCACAAAGGATGTGGGACTAAAAGCAACTTCCTGTTTCATGGCGGGACATCATCGTTCGATGAGCCCAAAAAAGCTTCGCAATTTAACATTGGCAACGGCTTGAGATATTATTCACCAAATTTTAAGTTGATCGGATAAAATCTCTAGGAGGAGTTTGTTAAAGTACGACACCTGCGAATGGCGAAAAATCTAAAAGAGTTGAAATTTCAATTAAAAATGGCGAACTTCCTTGTGAGTCGAGGTCATAGCACCAAGAGACTTTTTTTGAGGTCTCAGGATATTCTACATGTCCACCGAATTTCATACATGCAGGTCAACCATGATGCGAGGGCTGCTTATTTGAAATTTTCCAGGGGGCGCTATAATGCCATTTTTGCCAACTCTATATGTTTTTTTTTATCAGTATAATAGGAATGATGGTTTTCAGAATGGTACAACATTTTGTGAGTTTTTGAGCATGCTGAGACCCTCAAAAGGGCAATTCTTTTAAAAATCTGATTGGGGGCGCTATAGAGCCATTATGCCACATTTACTGCCAATTTCTGTCTCAAATTGAAGACAATCAAACAATTATAATTTTTGCAAAGTTTTGCAAGTTTTCAAGTATGCGAAAACCTTCAAAAGTGTGTTCGTTAAATTTTAATAACGCAGGAAATGGCTCATAGCTCACTTCCTGTTTGGCTGAAAAATTTCAAAAAAATAGGCAAAGCCCAAAAAAACAAATGTAATGATCAGACCAAATTTAATGAACATTCAAGCACTTTTAACTCAACATGGCCGTGTCAAGAGGGCACTGTGGAGCCACCTGACCACACCAAATCCAATATCAACATATAGGTATATTTGGAAGTCGACTCATATTAAGCCTGTAAGGTTTCGGGCAAATCTCACAAAGCATATGCGCATAAAACCAACTTCCTGTTTCATGGCGGAACATCAAAATTCGCCGCAACGCCACGGATACAAAGTTCGATGAATCCAAAAAAGCTTTGCACTTTAACATCAACAAGGTCTTTAAATGTCATATGCAAAATTTTAAGTTGATCGGATAAAATCTCTAGGAGGAGGTCGTTAAAGTACGACGCCTGTGAATGGCAAAAAATTTGCAAATTCAATTAAAAATGGCGGACTTCCTGTTGAGTCTAGGTCATGGCACCAAGAGACTTTTTTTTAGGTCTTGGCATAGTACACATGTCCACCGAATTTTGTAGATGTAGGTGAAACACGCTGCGAGGGCTGCTTCATTGAAATTTTCTAGGTGGCGCTGTAATGCAATTTTGCCACATCCATCTGTAAACTCTATATCCTAGTACAGAGTATGACCAGCTTAATATGTTTGCAAAGTTTTGTGAGTTTTTGAGCATGTTGATTCCCTCAAAAATGCAATTATGTATTAGGGGGCGCTATAGAGCCACCATGTCACACTTACTGACAAATGAGATATCGAATCGAAGAACTGAATATTTTTAGTCTATAAGCCAAGTTTGGTGAGTTTTCGAGAATAATTAGGCCCTCAAAAATGTGTTCGTAAAATCTGAAAAAACGCAGGAAATGGCTCATAGCTCACTTACTGTGTGGCAAAAAAATTTCAAAAAAATTGACAAAAAAATATATGATGACTACTATGACCTAATCAAATTTCGTGAGAATCCGAGCCACTGCGTTCCAAAATGGCCTCGTGTTTGGTGGCGCTATAGAGCCACTGGGGCATGCCCAAGCACAAAATTAATAATAGTTTGCAATTTTCACCACGACTGACGTGTGGGCAAATTTTTGTGAGTTTTCGTGCAGGGCAAAGCCCTCAAAAATGCGTTCTCGCAGCAGAATAAAAAGAAAAAGAAGAAGAAGAAGAAGAAGAAGAATAATAAAAATCCCATCAAAAACAATAGGTTCCTCGCACCTTCGGTGCCAGGACCCGTTCCGGGCCCTGGCACCGGTTGGTGCTCGGGCCCTAACAATAAAAATCCCATCAAAAACAATAGGTTTTGCACAATAGGTTTTTTCCCAGAACGGGTCCTGGCACCGGTCGGTGCTCGGGCCCTCACAATAATAATAATTAAAGCTGCAAGCAGCGTTGAAAGGGCCCTCGTGCCCTTCGTGCACGTTGGGGTGGCAACAAGATCTTGATGGGTGCAGGCGTCCATTCACAGCCATTGGAATCTGCTGGACCGCGTACAATGTGGTTTCCTGAGGGGAGTGCAAAAATTTTCTAGAGAGTGCTATGGGACCATTTTGATATGCCTGTGCGTAAAATCTAAAACATAGTAATAGTATTACCGAACTCCATGAGTGTGTTGATTTTTGTTAATTTTCCAGCATGTTTAGACCTGCAAAGAGGCAATTCTTTTATAAATCTGATTGGGGGCGCTATAGAGCCATGATGCCACATTTAGTGCCAATTGATGGATGACATTGAAGAGAATAAGACAATAATAAATTGTGCTAGGTTTTGCAAGCTTTAGAGTATTCTAAGGCCTTCAAACATGTGTTCGTGAAATTTGGAAAAACGCAGGAAATAGCTCATCCCTCACTTCCTGTTTGGCCAAAAAAATAGCCATTGCCCGGAATGACTAATGCAATGATCACACGAAATTTCATGAACATTCAAGCACTTTTATCTTAACATGGCCGTATCTAGAGGGCGCTGTGGAGCCATCTGGCCACTACTGATCTAATATTTGCATATATTTATACTTGGGAGGACAATTTTATAAAGCTTGGAAAGTTTCAGGGAAAACCCATGAAGTATGTGGGAGTAAACCCAACTTCCTGTTTAATGGCGGGACATCGAAATTCGCCGCAACGCTACGGATACAAAATTCAATGAATCCAGAAAAACTTTGCAATATAACAGCAGCAACGTCTTTAGATACTAATAGCCAAATTTCAAGTTGATCGGATAAAATCTCTAGGAGGAGTTCGTTAAAGTACGACACCTGTGAATGGCCAAAAATCCAAAAAACTTGCAATTTCAATTAAAAATGGCGGACTTCCTGTTGAGTCTAGGTCATGGCACCAAGAGACTTTTTTTTGGTCTCGTCATATTTCACATCTCTACCGAATTTCATACATGTAGGTTTACCGGGCTGCGAGGGCTGCTTATTTGAAATTTTACAGGGGGCGCTATAAAGGCATTTTTGCCATGCCAATATGTAAGCTTTTTATCAGAGTATTATGAATGATGGTCCTTATACATTTACAAAATTTTGTGAGTTTTCGAACATGTTGAGACCCTCAAAAAGGCAATTCTTATATAAATCTGATTGGGGGCGCTATAGAGCCATCATGCCACATTAGGCTCCAATTGATGGATAACATTGAAGAGAATAAGACAATTATAATTATTGCAAGGTTTTGCAAGCTTTGGAGTATTCTAAGGCTTTCAAACGTGCGTTCGAAAAATTTGAAAAAACGCAGGAAAAAGCTCAAGACTCACTTCCTGTTCAGCCAAAAAATTTCCAAAAATTAGTCATTGCCTGCAATGAGGAATGCAATAATCACACAAAATTTCATGAACATTCAAGCACTTTTATCTTAACATGGTCGTATCTAGAGGGCGCTGTGGAGCCACCTGACCACTCCCGATCTAATATTAGCATATATTTATACTAAGAGGGACAATTTAATCAAGCCTGTGAAGTTTCGCGCAAATCTCACAAAGCATGTGCGCGTAAAACCAACTTCCTGTTTCATGGCGGAACATCGAAATTCGCCGCAATGCCACGGATACAAAGTTCAATGAATCCGAAAAAGCTTCGCAATTTAACATCGACAAGGTCTTCAGATGTCATATGCAAAATTTTAAGTTGATCGGATAAAATCTGTAGGAGGAGTTCGTTAAAGTACGACTTCTGTGAATGGCAAAAAATTTAAAAAATTTGCAAATTCAATTAAAATGACTTCCTGTCGACTCTAGGTGATGGCACCAAGAGACTTTTTTTTAGGTTTTGGCATTGTACACATGTCCACCGAATTTTGTACATGTCGATTAAACACGCTGCGAGGGCTGCTTCATTGAAATTTTCTAGGTGGCGCTGTAATGCAATTTTGCCACATCTGTCTGTAAACCCTATATCCTAGTAAAGAGTATGACCAGCTTAATATGTTTGCAAAGTTTTGTGAGTTTTCGAGCATGCAGATGCCCTCAAAAATGCAATTTTGTATTAGGGGGCGCTATAGAGCTACCATGTCTTTGCCACTGCCAAATGAGATATGGAATCAAAGAACGTAATATTTGTAGTCTATGAGCCAAGTTTGGTGAATTTTCGAGCATAATAAGGCCCTCAAAAATGTGTTCGTAAAATCTGAAAAAACGCAGGAAATGGCTCATAGCTCACTTCCTGTGGGGCAAAAAAATTTCAAAAAAATTGACAAAAAAATTTATTATGACTGCTGTGACCCTGTTGAATTTCATGAGAATCCAAGCAAGTGCGTTCCAAAATGGCCGCCTGTTTGGTGGCGCTATAGAGCCACTGGGGCATGTCCAAGCACAAAAACAATAAAATTTTGTAATTTTCACCACGTCTCATGTGTGTGCAAATTTTTGTGAGTTTTTGTGCATGGTAAAGCTTTCAAAAATGCGTATTCGCAGCAGAATAATAATAATAAGAAGAAGAAGAAGAAGAAGAATAAAAATCCCATCAAAAACAATAGGTTCCTGGCACCGGTCGGTGCTCGGGCCCTAATAATACTTTGCAATTTTCACCACGACTGACGTGTGGCGTGTGACGTGTGATGTGAGTTTTTGTGCATGGCAAAGCCCTCAAAAATGCGTTCTCGCAGCAGAATAAAAAGAAGAAGAAGAAGAAGAAGAAGAAGAAGAATAATAAAAATCCTATCAAAAACAATAGGTTCCTCGCACCTTCGGTGCTCGGGCCCTAATAATTAAAGCTGCAAGCAGCGTTGAAAGGGCCCCCGCACCCCTCGTGCACGGTGGAGTGGCAGTAACATCTTGATGGGTGCAGGTGTCAATTAAGAGCCATTGGGCACTGCTAGACTGTGTACAATGTGCTTTCTTGAGGGGACTGCAAAAATTTTTTGGGGGGCGCAATAAAACCAATTTAACATGCCTGTGCACAAAATCGACAACAAAGTAATTGTAAAGTTAGGCTCCATGAGTGTGTTGATTTTTGTAAATTTTCCCAAATGTTTAGACGATCAAAAGAGCAATACTTTTAAATATCTGACTGGGGGGGCTATAGAGCCATTATGCCATATTTAATGCCAATAGATGGATGACATTGAAGAGAATAAGAAATTTATAATGTTTGCTAGGTTTTTTAGGTTTTGAAGCATTTTAAGGCCTGAAAACATGAGTTCGTAAAATTTGGAAAAACGCAGGAAATAGCTCATAGCTCACTTCCTGTTTATGCAATAAATTTCAAAAAATTTACCATTGCGCAGAATGACTAATGCAATGATCACCCCAAATTTCATGAACATTCAAGCAATTTTAACTGAACATGGCCTTTTCTAGAGGGCGCTGTGGAGCCACCTGGCCACTCCCTATCTAATATTAGCATATATTTATACTTTGGAGGACAATATTATCAAGCTTGGAAAGTTTCAGGCAAATCCAACGAAGTATGTGGGAGTAAAAGCAACTGCCTCTTTCATGGGGGCACATCAAAATTCGCCGCGACGCCACGGATACACCGTTGCATGAATCCAAAAAAGCTTCGCAATTTAACATCATCAAGGTCTTGAGATAATACTTGCCAAATTTTAAGTTGATCGAATAAAATCTCGAGGAGGAGTTTGTTAAAGTACGACACCTGTGAATGGCGAAAAATCCAAAAAATTTGCAATTTCAATTAAAAATGGCGGACTTCCTGTTGAGTCTAGGTCATGGCACCAAGAAACTTTTTTTAGGACTCGGCATATTCCACATGTCCACCGAATTTCATACATGCATACACTTCATATTGTCCACCTCTGTGTAAAGTTGGGCGAGTTTTCAAGTATGCTAAGGCCCTCAAAAATGTGTTTGTAACTTCTGGAAAAACGCAGGAAATGGCTCCTGGCTCACTTGCTGTGCGGAGAAAAAAATTTCAAAAAAATTGACAAAGCCCATGCTTATGCATACTATGGCCCCACCAAATTTTGTGAGAATACGAGCAATTTAGTTTGAAAATGGACTCGTGTTTGGTGGCGCTATAGAGCCACCTGGGCAAGTACATATACGTTGCCTGCAAAATATAAATATTTTCGCCAGGCCTGAGGAGCGTGCCAATTTTCATGAGTTTTTGAGCTTGTTTAGGCCCTCAAAAATGCAATTCATTTCGGGTTAAAATAATAATAATAATAATAGTTAAAGCTGCAAGCAGCGTTGAAAGGGCCCTCGCACCCCTCGTGCACCTTGGGGTAGCAGCACGATCTTGATGGGTGCAGGTGTCCATTCAGAGCCATTGGACACTGCTAGACTGTGTACAATGTGGTTTCCTGAGGGTAGAGCAAAAATTTTCTGCAGGGCGCTTTGATACCATTTTGACATGCCTTTGCGCAGAATCTACAACATAATAATCGTAATACCGGGCTCCATGAGTGTGTTGATTTTTGTAAATTTTCCAGCATGTTTAGACCTTCAAAAGAGCAATTCTTTTGTAAATCTGATTGGGGGCGCTCTAGAGCCATTACGGCACAATTAGTGTCAATTGATGGATGACATTGAAGAGAGTAAGACATTTCTAATTTCTTCAAGGTTTTGCAAGTTTAGGAGCTTTCTAAGGCCTTCAAACGTGTGTTCATAAAATTTGGAAAAACGCAGGAAATGGCTCAAAGCTCACTTCCTGTTCGGCCAAAAAATTTCTTAAAATTAAGCATTGCCCGGAATGACTAAGGCAATGATCACACCAAATTTCATGAACACTCAACCACTTTTATCTTAACATGGCCATATCTAGAGGGCGCTTTGGAGCCACCTGGCACCTCCCGATCTAATATTAGCATATATTCATACTTGGGACGACAATTTTATCAGGCTTGGAAAGTTTCAGGCAAATACCACAAAGTATGTGGGAGTAAAACCAACTTCCTGTTTCATGGCGGGACATTGAAATTCGCCGCCCCGCCACGGGTACATCGTTCGAAGAATCCAAAAATGCTTCGCGATTTAACATTGGCAAGGTCTTTCAATATTCCTCGCCAAATTTTAAGTTGATCGGATAAAATCTCTAGGAGGAGTTCGTTAAAGTACAATGCCTCTGAATGGGAAAAAATCCAAAAAAGTTGCAATTTCAATTAAAAATGGCGGACTTTCTAGTGAGTCTAGGTCATGGCACCAAGAGACTTTTTTTTAGGTCTAAGGATATTCCACATGTCCACTGAACTTCATACATTCAGGTCAACCATAATGCGAGGGCTGCTTATTTGAAATTTTCCAGGGGGCGCTATAATGCCATTTTTGCCACGCCTAGATATAAATTTTTTATTATGGTAATAGGGATGATGGGCTTTAGACTTTTACAAAATTTTGTGAGTTTTTGAGCATGCTGAGACCCTCAAAAGGGCAATTCTTTTAAAAATCTGATTGGGGGCGCTATAGAACCATTAAGCCACATTAACTGCCAAATTCTGTCTCAAATTGAAGACAATCAAACAAATAAAATTTGCAAAGTTTTGCAAGTTTTGGAGTATGGTAAGGCCTTCAAACGTGTGTTCGTAAAATTTGGAATAACGCAGGAAATGGCTCATAGCTCACTTCCTGTTTGGCCAAAAAATTTTTAAAAAATAATTACAGCCCAAAAACACAAATGCAATTGTCACGCCAAATTTCATGAACATTCAAGCACTTTTATCTCAACATGGCCGTGTCAAGAGGGCGCTGTGGAGCCATCTGACCACACCCAATCTAATATCAACATATAAGTATACTTGGAAGTAGACTCTTATCAAGCCTGTGAAGTTTCGCGCAAATCTCACAAAGCATGTGCGCGTAAAACCAACTTCCTGTTTCATGGCGGAACATCGAAATTCGCCGCGATGCCACGGATACGAAGTTCGATGAATCCAAAAAAGCTTCGCAATTTAACATTGACAAGGTCTTAAAAAGTCAAATGCTAAATTGTAAATTGATCGGATAAAATCTCCAGGAGGAGTTCGTTAAAGTACGACGCCTGTGAATGGCATAAAATTAAAAAAAATTGCAAATTCAATTAAAAATAGCGGACTTCCTGATGAGTCTAGGTCATGACACCAAGAGACTTTTTTTTAGGTCTTGGCATAGTACACATGTACACCGAATTTTTCTAGGTGGCGCTGTAATAAAATTTTGCCACATCCATCTGTAAACCCCACTTTTTAGTAAAGAGTATCACCAGCTTAATATGTTTGCAAACTTTTGTGAGTTTTCGTGCATGCTGATGCCCTCAAAAATGCAATTATGTATTAGGGGGCGCTATAGAGCCACCATAACACACTTAGTGCCAAATGAGATATCGAATCAAAGAACTTCATATTTTCAGTCTATGAGCCAAGTTTGGTGAGTTTTTGAGTATGATAAGGCCCTCAAAAATGTGTTCGTAAAATCTGAAAAAACGCAGGAAATGGCTCATAGCTCACTTCCTGTGAGGCAAAAAAATTTCACAAAAATTTACAAAAAAATTTATTATGACTACTATCAACCTATCGAATTTCGTGAGAATCCGAGCAAGTGCGTTCCAAAATGGCCGTGTGTTTGGTGGCGCTATAGAGCCACTGGGGCATGACCAAGCATAAAAATAATTAAAGCTGCAAGCAGCGTTGAAAGGGTCCTCGCGCCCTTCATGCACGTTGGGGTGGCAGCAAGATCTTGATGGGTGCAGCCATCCATTCACAGCCGTTGGACACTGCTGGACCGCGTACAATGTGGTTTCCTGAGGGGAGTGCAAGAATTTTCTAGAAGGCGCTATGGTACCATTTTGATATGCCTGCGCGTAAAATCTACAACATAGTAATCGTATTACCGAATTCCATGAGTGTGTTGATTTTTGTTAATTTTCCAGCATGTTTAGACCTGCAAAGGAGCATTTCTTCTATAAATCTGATTGGGGGCGCTATAGAGTCATTATGCCACATCTAGTGCCAATTGATGGATGACATTGAAGAGAATAAGACAATAATACATTGTGCTCGGTTTTGCAAGCTTTGGAGTATTCTAAGGCCTTCAAACGTGTTCGTGAAATTTGGAAAAAACGCAGGAAATAGGTCACCCCTCACTTCCTGTTTGGCCAAAAAAATTAGCCATTGCCCAGAATGACTAATGCAATGATCACACCAAATTTCATGAACATTCAAGCACTTTTATCTTAACATGGCCATGTCTAGAGGGCGCTCTGGAGCCACCTGGCACCTCTCGATCTAATATTAGCATATATTATTACTTGGGAGGACAATTTTATAAAGTTTGGAAAGTTTCAGGGAAAACCCATGAAGTATGTGGGAGTAAACCCAACTTCCTGTTTAATGGCGGGACATCGAAATTCGCCGCAACGCTACGGATACAAAATTCAATGAATCCAAAAAAAGCTTCGCAATTTAACATCAGCAACATCTTTAGATACAAATAGCCAAATTTCAAGTTGATCGGATGAAATCTCTAGGAGGAGTTCGTGAAAGTACGACACCTGTGAATGGCCAACAATCCAAAAAAGTGTCAATTTCAATTAAAAATGGCGCACTTCCTGTTGAGTCTTGGTCATGGCAACAAGAGAATTTTTTTTAGGTCTCGTCATATTCCACATCTCTACCGAATTTCATACATATAGGTTTACCGAGCTGCGAGGGCTGCTTATTTGAAATTTTACAGGGGGCGCTATAATGACATTTTTGCCATGCCAATATGTAAGCTTTTTATCAGAGTATTATGAATGATGGTCTTTATACATTTACAAAATTTTGTGAGTTTTCGAACATGTTGAGACCCTCAAAAAGGCAATTCTTTTATAAATCTGATTGGGGGCGCTATAGAGCCATTATGCCACTTAAGGCTCCAATTTATGGATGACATTGAAGAGAATAAGACAATTATAATTTGTGCAAGGTTTTGCTAGCTTTGGAGTATTCTAAGGCTTTCAAACTTGCGTTCGTAAAATTTGAAAAAACGCAGGAAATAGCTCAAAATTCACTTCCTGTTCGGCAAAAAAAATTTCAAAAAATTGGTCATAGCCTGCAATGACGAATGCAATGATCACACAAAATTTCTTGAACATTCAAGCACTTTTATCTCAACATGGCCGTATGTAGAGGGCGCTGTGGAGCCACCTGACCACTCCCGATCTAATATTAGCATATATTTATACTTAGGCGAACAATATAATCAAGCCTGTGAAGTTTCGCGTAAATCTCACGAAGCATGTGCGCGTAAAACCAACTTCCTGTTTCATGGCGGAACATCAATATTCGCCGCAACGCCACGGATAAAAAGTTTATTGAATCCAAAAAAGCTTCGCAATTTAACATTGACAAGGTCTTTAAATGTCATATGCGAAATTTTAAGTTGATAGGATGAAATCTGTAGGAGGAGCTTGTTAAAGTACGACGCCTGTGAATGGCAAAAAATAAAAAAAATTTGCAAATTCAATTAAAAATGGCGCACTTCCTGTTGAGTCTAGGTCATGGCACCAAGAATTTAGGTCTTGGCATAGTACACATGTCCACCGAATTTCGAACATGTAGCTTAAACACGCTGCGAGGGCTGCTTCATTGAAATTTTCTAGGTGGCGCTGTAATGCAATTTTGCCACATCCATCTGTAAACCCTATATTCTTGTAAAAAGTATGACCAGCTTAATATGTTTGCAAAGTTTCGTGAGTTTTCAAGCATGCTGATGCCTTCAAAAATGCAATTATAAATTAGGGGGCGCTATAGAGCCACCATGTCATACCCAGTGCCAAATGAGATATAAAATCGAAGAACTTCATATTTTTATTCAATAAGCCAAGTTTGGTCTGTTTTCGAGCATGATAAGGCCCTCAAAAATGTGTTCGTAAAATCTGAAAAAACGCAGGAAATGGCTCATAGCTCACTTCCTGTCGGGCAAAAAAATTTAAAAAAAATTGACAAAAAAATTTATGATGACTACTATCACCCTATAAAATTTAATCAGAATCCGAGCAAGTGCGTTCCAAAATGGCCGCGTGTTTGGTGGCGCTATAGAGCCACCGGGGCATGTCCAAGCACAAAATTAATAATATTTTGCAATTTTTACCACGACTGACATGTAGGCAAATTTTTGTGAGTTTTCGTGCATGGCAAAGTCCTCAAAAATGCTTTCTCGCAGCAGAATAAAAAGAAGAAGAAGAAAAAGAAGAAGAAGAATTAAAGCTGCAAGCAGCGTTGAAAGGGCCCTCGCCCCCCCTGTGCACATTGGGGTGGCAGCAAGATCTTGATGGCTGCAGGTGTCCATTCAGAGCAGAATAAAAAGAAGAAGAAGAAGAAGAAGAAGAAGAAGAAGAAGAATAAAAATCCCATCAAAAAATAGGTTACTCGCACCTTCGGTGCCAGGACCCGTTCCGGGCCCTGGCACCGGTCGGTGCTCGGTAGTGATGCGCGGGTCGGCCCGGATCCCGTGGGTCCCGTGGGTTGACCCGCGGGTCGGGCGGGGCGGGTCAATATTTTAATAACATTTAGCGGGTGCGGGCGGTTTGGGCCAAACAGTGGCGACATCCAATTCCCAAGAAATTGCAAATAAAAAGTATAATAGGCTATCGGCCACTTGAGGACTCTACACATACAGCCTAGATAATATGCTCTAGTCAAACGATGTAACGCTACCTTAAGCAGGATAGAATGGCAATGGTACCTCTCCCTCTTCCTACTCTCGATGTACACGCAGTCACTGGTGCGCGGCATAATCCTCCACGGTTAGACTAAGGATCTAAAGGTTGAATTAAAGCTCATCTTATAAATCATTCTGCAGTCAGCACCAAAATATTAGGCTATATAGTAGTAGTAATTTTATTGACCTGTGGGTCCAAACAGCACATAGACAAAACATTTTTTTCGCCACTTCACCGTGAAAGGCATATAACGATTCTTATTCAAAAATAAAATCAACATGTTGAGGTGCTTGCGTTTATCAGCTACGTGTCAGAGCGTGTGCTTTGCTGCCATCGGCAGTAAAGATACTTCTTAGATATACATTTCTATAACACCATTCTATACACATATCACCCAAACGAAGATGTAACTTATCATTATTGGAGCATGTATGGTCATAAACTTGCTTTCATTACTTACCATACCATGAGACAAAGAATAATCACGTAAAACTCCATGGTGGCCAAAGCAGTTCTCTGCGTCCCAACAACTAGCGCAACAAGAGAGCGAACCTTCAGTTCAGCTGGCCGTGTCCTGGAAGCGCGCCGTAATCGCTTAAACCCTGGCACTGTTGACGCGATTTTGTTTTTGCATAGTTTGGGAAAAAATACGCCTAGGCCTACATTATAAGCGGTGTTGAAAAAATACCCTAAAAGCCCCCCCCCCCCAAATCAATCTTGAAATAAATATACGAGGAAAATTAAATTTCCTCGTAGACAGGATATCGCAACACTGTAAGGGAGAGTAGGCGATAGCGCCAGTGCACCACTGTCATGTTAATTTTGTTCCAATAAAAAACAGCCTGTTTGCAATATCTTGCCAGATGGTATTTCGTTTAGTTGCAAAGATCAGAAATCACGGTAAGGTTCATTTAAAAGACAGAGCCCAAACTTTGGATCAAGAATTCCAGCCAAAAGCCAAATGTATATTGTGCTCCACTCAAATCTGGAGCGTGACAGAGGAATCGTTTTTTTCCATTGCAAATCATGTCACACAGACCCGCTGTATTTTTTTTCTCTTGCCTCCTTTTTGTGTCGGGTCGGGTTGGGTTCGGGTTGAAAATCAGTCCGAGTTTTAGCGGGGCGGGCGGGTCGGGTTAGCTGTCATGTCGGGTCGGGTTGGTGCGGGTGTTAAAAAACCTCGACCCGCGCATCACTAGTGCTCGGGCCCTAAAAATCCCATCAAAAACAATAGGTTCCTCGCACCTTCGGTGCCAGGACCCATTCCGGGCCCTGGCACCGGTCGGTGCTCGGGCCCTAATTAAAGCTGCAAGCAGCGTTGAAAGGGCCCTCGCGCCCTTCGTGCACGTTGGGGTGCTTGCAAGATCTTGATGGGTGCAGGTGTCCATTCAGAGCCATTGGACACTGCTGGACCGCGTACAATGTGGTTTCCTGAGGGGAGTGCAAAAATTTTCTAGAGGGTGCTATGGTACCATTTTAACATGCATGTGCGCAAAATCTACAACATAGTAATCGAAATACCGAGCTCTATGAGTGTGTTGATTTTTGTTCATTTTACATCATGTTAAGACCTTCAAAAGAGCAATTCTTCTATAAATCTGATTGGGGGTGCTATAGAGCCATCATGCCACATTTAGTGGCAGTTGATTCATGAAATTCAATAAAATAAGACAATGATAATTTGTGCCAAGTTTTGCAAGTTTTGGAGCATTCTAAGGTCTTAAAACGTGTGTTCGTAAAATTCGGAAAAAAGCAGGAAATGGCTCATAGCTCACTTCCTGTTTGGCCGAAAAATTTTTAAAAATTAGGCATTGCCCGGAATGAATATTACAATGATCTCACCAAATTTCATGAATATTCAAGCACTTTTATCTTTACAAGGCCGTATCTAGAGGGCGTGGTGGAGCCATTTGGCCATATTCGATGTAATATTAGCATATATTTATATTTGGGAGGATTAACTAATCAAGTTTGGAAAGTTTCAGCCAAATCACTCAAAGTATGTGGGAGTAAAATAAACTTCCTGTTTCATGGCAGGACATCGAAATTCGCCGCAATGCCACGGATAAATTGTTTGATAAATCCAAAAAATCTTCGCAATTTAACATCAGCAACGTCTTTAGATATTATTTGCCAAATATTAAGTTGATCGGATAAAATCTCTAGGAGGAGTTTGTTAAAGTACGACACCTGCGAATTGCGAAAAATCTAAAAAAGTTGCAATTTCAATCAAAAATGGCAAACTTCCAGTTGGGTCTAGGTCATGGCACCAAGAGACTTTTTTTTAGGTCTCAGGATAATCCACATGTCCGCCAAAGTTCATACATGCAGGTCAACCACGATGCGAGGGCTGCGTATTTGAAATTTTCCAGGGGGCGCAGTAATGCCATTTTGCCACGCCTTTATGTTAATTTTTTATCAGTGTAATTGGAATGATGGTTTTTAGCAATGTTCAAAATTTTGTGAGTTTTTTTAGCATGCTGAGACCCTCAAAACGGCAAATCTTTTAAAAATCTGATTGGGGGCGCTATAGAGCCATAATGCCACATTTACTGCCAATTTTTGTCATAAATAGAAGACAATGAGACAAATTTATTTTTGCAAAGTTTTGCAAGTTTTCAAGTATCTTAAAGCCTTCAAATGTGTGTTCGTAAAATTTGGAATAACGCAGGAAATGGCTCATAGCTCACTTCCTGTTTGGCCGAAAAATTTCAAAAAAATAAGCATGGCCCAAAAAAAAAAATGCAATGACCAAATCAAATTTCATGAACATTCAAGCACTTTTATGTCAACATGGCTGTGTCAAGAGGGCGCTGTGGAGCCACCTGACCACACCCAATCCAATATCAATATATTGGTACATTTGAAAATAGACTATTATTAAGCCTGTAAAGTTTCAGGAAAATCTCACAAAGCATGTGCTCATCAAAGCAACTTCCAGTTTCATGGCGGAACATCGAAATTTGCCACGACGCCACGGATACAAAGTTCGATGAATCCATAAAAGTTTCGCAATTTAACATCAACAAGGTCTTTAAATGTCATATGCAAAATTTTAGGTTGATCGGATGAAATCTCTAGGAGGAGTTTGTTAAAGTACGACGCCTGTGAATGGCCAAAAATAAAAAAAATTTGCAAATTCAATTAAAAATGGCGAAATTCTAGTTGAGTCTAGGTCATAGCACCAAGAAACTTTTTTTTAGGTCTTGGCAAAGAACACATGTCCATCGAATTTTGTACATGTCGGTCAAACATGCTGCGGGGGCTGCTTCATTGAAATTTTCTAGGTGGCGCTGTAATGCAATTTTGCCACAACCATCTGTAAACCCTATATTCTAGTAAAAAGTTTGACCAGCTTAATATTTCTGCAAAGTTTCGTGAGTTTTCGAGCATGCTGATGCCCTCAAAAATGCAATTATGTATTAGGGGGCGCTATTGAGCCACCATGTCACATCTACTGCCAAATGAGATATCAAATCAAAGAACGTAATATTTTTAGTCTATAAGCGAAGTTTGGTGAGTTTTCGAGTATAATAAAGCCCTCAAAAATGTGTTCGTAAAATCTGAAAAAACGCAGGAAATGGCTCATAGCTCACTTCCTGTGCGGCAAAAAAATTTCAAAAAAATTTACAAGAAAATTTATGATAATTACTATGACCCTATCAAATTTCGTGAGAATCCGAGCAAGTGCGTTCCAAAATGGACGCGTGTTTGGTGGCGCTATAGAGCCACCGGGGCATGTCTGAGCACAAAAATAGTAATACTTTGCAATTTTCACCACGACTGACGTGTGGGCAAATTTTTGTGAGTTTTCGTGCATGGCAAAGCCCTAAAAAATGCGTTCTCGCAGCAGAATAAAAAGAAGAAGAAGAAGAAGAAGAAGAAGAAGAAGAAGAATAAAAATCCCATCAAAAACAATAGGTTCCTGGCACCGGTCGGTGCTCGGGCCCTAATTAAAGCTGCAAGCAGCGTTGAAAGGGCCCTCGCCCCCCCTGTGCACATTGGGGTGGCAGCAAGATCTTGATGGCTGCAGGTGTCCATTCAGAGCCATTGGACACAGCTCGACCGCGTACAATGTGTTTTCCTGATGGGAGTGCAAAAATTTTCTGGAGGGCGCTATGATACCATTTTGACTTGCCTGTGCACAAAATCTACAACACAGTAATCGTAATACGGGGCTCCATGAGTGTTTTGATTTTTGTAAATTTTCCAGCATGTTTAGACTTTCAAAAGAGCAATTCTTTTATAAATATTATTGGGGGCGCTATTAAGCCATTATGCCCCATTTAGTGCCAATTGATGGATGTATTGAAGAGAATAAGACAGTTCTAATTTTTGGATGGTTTTGCAAGTTTTGGAGCATTCTAAGGCCTTAAAACATGTGTTCGTAAAATTTGGAAAAACGCAGGAAATAGCTCATAGCTCACTTCCTGTTTGGCCAAAAAATTTCAAAAAATTAACAATTGCGTAGAATGACTAATGCAATGATCATATCAAATTTCATGAACTTTCAAGCACTTTTATCTGAACATGGCCATATCTAGAGGGCGCTGTGGAGCCACCTGGCACCTCTCGATATAAAATAAGCATATATCTATACTTGGGCGGACAATTTTATCAAGCGTGGAAAGTTTCAGGCAAATCCCACAAAGTATGTGGAATTGAAAGCAACTTCCTGTTTCATGGCAGGACATCAAAATTCGCCATGACGCCACGGATGCATCGTTCGATGAAATCAAAAAAGCTTCGCAATTTAACGTCAGTAAGGTTTTTAGATATTATATGCCAAATTTTAAGTTGATCGGATAAAATCTCTAGGAGGAGTTCCTTAAAGTACGACACCTGTGAATAGCAAAAAAAAAAAAAAAAAGTTGCAATTTCAATTAAAAATGGCAGCCTTCCTGTTGAGTCTAGGTCATGGCACCAAGAGACTTTTTTGTAGGTCTCGGCATATTCCACATGTCTACCGAATTTCATACATGTGGGTTTTCCGGGCTGCGAGGGCTGCTTATTTGAAATTTTCCAGGGGGGGCTATAATGCCATTTTTGCCCTGTCGATTTGTAAGTTTTTTGTCAGAGTAATACGAATGATGGTTTTTATATATTTACAAAATTTTGTGAGTTTTCGATCATGCTGAGACCCTTAAAAGGGCAATTCTTTTAAAAATCTGATTGGGGGCGCTAAAGAGCCATTGTGCCAAATTTAGTGTAAATTGATGTATAAAATTGAAGACAATAAGACAATTATAATTTGTGCAACTTTTTGCAAGATTTTGAGTATTCTAAGGCTTCCAGACATGTGTTTCTAAAATTTTGAAAAACGCAGGAAATGGCTCATAGCTCACTTCCTGTTTGGCCAAAAAATTTCAAAAAAATTACCATCACTCGACATGACAAACGAAATGACCACACTAAATTTCATGAACATTAAAGCACTTTTATCTCAACATGGCCGTGTCAAGAGGGTGCTGTGGAGCCACTTGACCACACCCAATCCAATATCAAAATGAGGGTATACTTGGAAGTAGACTATTATCAAGCCTGTGAAGTTTCGCGCAACTCTCACAAAGCATGTGCGCGTAAAACCAACTTCCTGTTTCATGGCAGAACATCAATATTCGCCGCAACGCCACGGATACAAAGTTTGATGAATCCAAAAAAGCTTCGCAATTTCACATTGACAAGGTCTTTAGATGTCATATGCGAAATTTTAAGTTGATAGGATAAAATCTGTAGGAGGAGTCCGCTAAAGTACGACGCCTGTTAATGGCAAAAAATTAAAAATATTTGCAAATTCAATTAAAAATGGCGGACTCCCTGTTGAGTCTAGGTCATGGCACCAAGAAACTTTTTTTTAGGTCTTGGCATAGTACACATGTCCACCGAATTTCGAACATGTAGCTGAAACACGCTGAGAGGGCTGCTTCATTGAAATTTTCTAGGTGGCGCTGTAATGCAATTTTGCCACATCCATCTGTAAATACTATATTCTTGTAAATAATATGACCAGTTTAATATGTTTGCAAAGTTTCGTGAGTTTTCGAGCATGCTGATGCCTTCAAAAATGCAATTATGTAGTAGGGGGCGCTATAGAGCTACCATATCACACCCAGTGCCAAATGAGATATCGAATCAAAAAACGTAATATTTCTAGTCTATGAGCCAAGTTTGGTGAAATTTCAAGTATGATAAGGCCCTCAAAAATGTGTTCGTAAAATCTGAAAAAACGCAGGAAATGGCTCATAGCTCACTTCCTGAGCGGCAAAAAAATTTCAAAAAAATTTACAAGAAAATTTATGATAATTACTATGACCCTATCAAATTTCGTGAGAATCCGAGCAAGTGCGTTCCAAAATGGACGCGTGTTTGGTGGCGCTATAGAGCCACCGGGGCATGTCTGAGCACAAAAATAGTAATACTTTGCAATTTTCACCACGACTGACGTGTGGGCAAATTTTTGTGAGTTTTCGTGCATGGCAAAGCCCTAAAAAATGCGTTCTCGCAGCAGAATAAAAAGAAGAAGAAGAAGAAGAAGAAGAAGAAGAAGAAGAAGAATAAAAATCCCATCAAAAACAATAGGTTCCTCGCACCTTCGGTGCCAGGACCCGTTCCGGGCCCTGGCACCGGTCGGTGCTCGGGCCCTAATTAAAGCTGCAAGCAGCGTTGAAAGGGCCCTCGCCCCCCCTGTGCACATTGGGGTGGCAGCAAGATCTTGATGGCTGCAGGTGTCCATTCAGAGCCATTGGACACAGCTCGACTGCGTACAATGTGTTTTCCTGATGGGAGTGCAAAAATTTTCTGGAGGGCGCTATGATACCATTTTGACTTGCCTGTGCACAAAATCTACAACACAGTAATCGTAATACGGGGCTCCATGAGTGTTTTGATTTTTGTAAATTTTCCAGCATGTTTAGACTTTCAAAAGAGCAATTCTTTTATAAATATTATTGGGGGCGCTATTAAGCCATTATGCCCCATTTAGTGCCAATTGATGGATGTATTGAAGAGAATAAGACAGTTCTAATTTTTGGATGGTTTTGCAAGTTTTGGAGCATTCTAAGGCCTTAAAACATGTGTTCGTAAAATTTGGAAAAACGCAGGAAATAGCTCATAGCTCACTTCCTGTTTGGCCAAAAAATTTCAAAAAATTAACAATTGCGTAGAATGACTAATGCAATGATCATATCAAATTTCATGAACTTTCAAGCACTTTTATCTGAACATGGCCATATCTAGAGGGCGCTGTGGAGCCACCTGGCACCTCTCGATATAAAATAAGCATATATCTATACTTGGGCGGACAATTTCATCAAGCTTGGAAAGTTTCAGGCAAATCCCACAAAGTATGTGGAATTGAAAGCAACTTCCTGTTTCATGGCAGGACATCAAAATTCGCCATGACGCCACAGATGCATCGTTCGATGAAATCAAAAAAGCTTCGCAATTTAACGTCAGTAAGGTTTTTAGATATTATATGCCAAATTTTAAGTTGATCGGATAAAATCTCTAGGAGGAGTTCCTTAAAGTACGACACCTGTGAATAGCAAAAAAAAAAAAAAAAAGTTGCAATTTCAATTAAAAATGGCAGCCTTCCTGTTGAGTCTAGGTCATGGCACCAAGAGACTTTTTTGTAGGTCTCGGCATATTCCATATGTCTACCGAATTTCATACATGTGGGTTTTCCGGGCTGCGAGGGCTGCTTATTTGAAATTTTCCAGGGGGGGCTATAATGCCATTTTTGCCCTGTCGATTTGTAAGTTTTTTGTCAGAGTAATACGAATGATGGTTTTTATATATTTACAAAATTTTGTGAGTTTTCGATCATGCTGAGACCCTTAAAAGGGCAATTCTTTTAAAAATCTGATTGGGGGCGCTAAAGAGCCATTGTGCCAAATTTAGTGTAAATTGATGTATAAAATTGAAGACAATAAGACAATTATAATTTGTGCAACTTTTTGCAAGATTTTGAGTATTCTAAGGCTTCCAGACATGTGTTTCTAAAATTTTGAAAAACGCAGGAAATGGCTCATAGCTCACTTCCTGTTTGGCCAAAAAATTTCAAAAAAATTACCATCACTCGACATGACAAACGAAATGACCACACTAAATTTCATGAACATTAAAGCACTTTTATCTCAACATGGCCGTGTCAAGAGGGTGCTGTGGAGCCACTTGACCACACCCAATCCAATATCAAAATGAGGGTATACTTGGAAGTAGACTATTATCAAGCCTGTGAAGTTTCGCGCAACTCTCACAAAGCATGTGCGCGTAAAACCAACTTCCTGTTTCATGGCAGAACATCAATATTCGCCGCGACGCCACGGATACAAAGTTTGATGAATCCAAAAAAGCTTCGCAATTTCACATTGACAAGGTCTTTAGATGTCATATGCGAAATTTTAAGTTGATAGGATAAAATCTGTAGGAGGAGTCCGCTAAAGTACGACGCCTGTTAATGGCAAAAAATTAAAAATATTTGCAAATTCAATTAAAAATGGTGGACTCCCTGTTGAGTCTAGGTCATGGCACCAAGAAACTTTTTTTTAGGTCTTGGCATAGTACACATGTCCACCGAATTTCGAACATGTAGCTGAAACACGCTGAGAGGGCTGCTTCATTGAAATTTTCTAGGTGGCGCTGTAATGCAATTTTGCCACATCCATCTGTAAATACTATATTCTTGTAAATAATATGACCAGTTTAATATGTTTGCAAAGTTTCGTGAGTTTTCGAGCATGCTGATGCCTTCAAAAATGCAATTATGTAGTAGGGGGCGCTATAGAGCTACCATATCACACCCAGTGCCAAATGAGATATCGAATCAAAAAACGTAATATTTCTAGTCTATGAGCCAAGTTTGGTGAAATTTCAAGTATGATAAGGCCCTCAAAAATGTGTTCGTAAAATCTGAAAAAACGCAGGAAATGGCTCATAGCTCACTTCCTGAGCGGCAAAAAAATTTCAAAAAAATTTACAAGAAAATTTATGATAATTACTATGACCCTGTCAAATTTCGTGAGAATCCGAGCAAGTGCGTTCCAAAATGGACGCGTGTTTGGTGGCGCTATAGAGCCACCGGGGCATGTCTGAGCACAAAAATAGTAATACTTTGCAATTTTCACCACGACTGACGTGTGGGCAAATTTTTGTGAGTTTTCGTGCATGGCAAAGCCCTAAAAAATGCGTTCTCGCAGCAGAATAAAAAGAAGAAGAAGAAGAAGAAGAAGAAGAAGAAGAAGAAGAAGAATAAAAATCCCATCAAAAACAATAGGTTCCTCGCACCTTCGGTGCCAGGACCCGTTCCGGGCCCTGGCACCGGTCGGTGCTCGGGCCCTAATTAAAGCTGCAAGCAGCGTTGAAAGGGCCCTCGCCCCCCCTGTGCACATTGGGGTGGCAGCAAGATCTTGATGGCTGCAGGTGTCCATTCAGAGCCATTGGACACAGCTCGACTGCGTACAATGTGTTTTCCTGATGGGAGTGCAAAAATTTTCTGGAGGGCGCTATGATACCATTTTGACTTGCCTGTGCACAAAATCTACAACACAGTAATCGTAATACGGGGCTCCATGAGTGTTTTGATTTTTGTAAATTTTCCAGCATGTTTAGACTTTCAAAAGAGCAATTCTTTTATAAATATTATTGGGGGCGCTATTAAGCCATTATGCCCCATTTAGTGCCAATTGATGGATGTATTGAAGAGAATAAGACAGTTCTAATTTTTGGATGGTTTTGCAAGTTTTGGAGCATTCTTAGGCCTTAAAACATGTGTTCGTAAAATTTGGAAAAACGCAGGAAATAGCTCATAGCTCACTTCCTGTTTGGCCAAAAAATTTCAAAAAATTAACAATTGCGTAGAATGACTAATGCAATGATCATATCAAATTTCATGAACTTTCAAGCACTTTTATCTGAACATGGCCATATCTAGAGGGCGCTGTGGAGCCACCTGGCACCTCTCGATATAAAATAAGCATATATCTATACTTGGGCGGACAATTTTATCAAGCTTGGAAAGTTTCAGGCAAATCCCACAAAGTATGTGGAATTGAAAGCAACTTCCTGTTTCATGGCAGGACATCAAAATTCGCCATGACGCCACGGATGCATCGTTCGATGAAATCAAAAAAGCTTCGCAATTTAACGTCAGTAAGGTTTTTAGATATTATATGCCAAATTTTAAGTTGATCGGATAAAATCTCTAGGAGGAGTTCCTTAAAGTACGACACCTGTGAATAGCAAAAAAAAAAAAAAAAAGTTGCAATTTCAATTAAAAATGGCAGCCTTCCTGTTGAGTCTAGGTCATGGCACCAAGAGACTTTTTTGTAGGTCTCGGCATATTCCACATGTCTACCGAATTTCATACATGTGGGTTTTCCGGGCTTCGAGGGCTGCTTATTTGAAATTTTCCAGGGGGGGCTATAATGCCATTTTTGCCCTGTCGATTTGTAAGTTTTTTGTCAGAGTAATACGAATGATGGTTTTTATATATTTACAAAATTTTGTGAGTTTTCGATCATGCTGAGACCCTTAAAAGGGCAATTCTTTTAAAAATCTGATTGGGGGCGCTAAAGAGCCATTGTGCCAAATTTAGTGTAAATTGATGTATAAAATTGAAGACAATAAGACAATTATAATTTGTGCAACTTTTTGCAAGATTTTGAGTATTCTAAGGCTTCCAAACATGTGTTTCTAAAATTTTGAAAAACGCAGGAAATGGCTCATAGCTCACTTCCTGTTTGGCCAAAAAATTTCAAAAAAATTACCATCACTCGACATGACAAACGAAATGACCACACCAAATTTCATGAACATTAAAGCACTTTTATCTCAACATGGCCGTGTCAAGAGGGCGCTGTGGAGCCACTTGACCACACACAATCCAATATCAAAATGTGGGTATACTTGGAGGTAGACTATTATCAAGCCTGTGAAGTTTCGCGCAACTCTCACAAAGCATGTGCGCGTAAAACCAACTTCCTGTTTCATGGCAGAACATCAATATTCGCCGCAACGCCACGGATACAAAGTTTGATGAATCCAAAAAAGCTTTGCAATTTAACATTGACAAGGTCTTTAGATGTCATATGCGAAATTTTAAGTTGATAGGATAAAATCTGTAGGAGGAGTTCGCTAAAGTACGACGCCTGTGAATGGCAAAAAATTTAAAAAATTTGCAAATTCAATTAAAAATGGCGGACTCCCTGTTGAGTCTAGGTCATGGCACCAAGAAACTTTTTTTTAGGTCTTGGCATAGTACACATGTCCACCGAATTTCGAACATGTAGCTGAAACACGCTGAGAGGGCTGCTTCATTGAAATTTTCTAGGTGGCGCTGTAATGCAATTTTGCCACATCCATCTGTAAATACTATATTCTTGTAAATAATATGACCAGTTTAATATGTTTGCAAAGTTTCGTGAGTTTTCGAGCATGCTGATGCCTTCAAAAATGCAATTATGTATTAGGGGGCGCTATAGAGCCACCATGTCATACCCAGTGCCAAATGAGATATCAAATCGAAGAACTTCATATTTTTATTCAATAAGCCAAGTTTGGTCTGTTTTCGAGTATGATAAGGTCCTCAAAAATGTGTTCGTAAAATCTGAAAAAACGCAGGAAATGGCTCATAGCTCACTTCCTGTCGGGCAAAAAAATTTCAAAAAAATTGACAAAAAAATTTATGATGACTACTATCACCCTATAAAATTTCATTAGAATCCGAGCAAGTGGGTTCCAAAATGGCAGAGTGTTTGGTGGCGCTATAGAGCCACCGGGGCATGTCCAAGCACAAAAATAAAAGTACTTTGCAATTTTCGCCACGACTGACGTGTGGGCAAATTTTTGTGAGTTTTCGTGCATGGCAAAGCCCTCAAAAATGCGTTCTCGTAGCAGAATAAAAAGAAGAAGAAGAAGAAGAAGAAGAAGAAGAAGAAGAAGAAGAAGAATAAAAATCCCATCAAAAAATAGGTTACTCGCACCTTCGGTGCCAGGACCCGTTCCGGGCCCTGGCACCGGTCGGTGCTCGGTAGTGATGCGCGGGTCGGCCCGGAACCCGTGGGTCCCGTGGGTTGACCCGCGGGTCGGGCGGGGCGGGTCAATATTTTAATAACATTTAGCGGGTGCGGGCGGTTTGGGCCAAACAGTGGCGACATCCAATTCCCAAGAAATTGCAAATAAAAAGTATAATAGGCTATCGGCCACTTGAGGACTCTACACATACAGCCTAGATAATATGCTCTAGTCAAACGATGTAACGCTACCTTAAGCAGGATAGAATGGCAATGGTACCTCTCCCTCTTCCTACTCTCGATGTACACGCAGTCACTGGTGCGCGGCATAATCCTCCACGGTTAGACTAAGGATCTAAAGGTTGAATTAAAGCTCATCTTATAAATCATTCTGCAGTCAGCACCAAAATATTAGGCTATATAGTAGTAGTAATTTTATTGACCTGTGGGTCCAAACAGCACATAGACAAAACATTTTTTCGCCACTTCACCGTGAAAGGCATATCACGATTCTTATTCAAAAATAAAATCAACATGTTGAGGTGCTTGCGTTTATCAGCTACGTGTCAGAGCGTGTGCTTTGCTGCCATCGGCAGTAAAGATACTTCTTAGATATACATTTCTATAACACCATTCTATACACATATCACCCAAACGAAGATGTAACTTATCATTATTGGAGCATGTATGGTCATAAACTTGCTTTCATTACTTACCATACCATGAGACAAAGAATAATCACGTAAAACTCCATGGTGGCCAAAGCAGTTCTCTGCGTCCCAACAACTAGCGCAACAAGAGAGCGAACCTTCAGTTCAGCTGGCCGTGTCCTGGAAGCGCGCCGTAATCGCTTAAACCCTGGCACTGTTGACGCGATTTTGTTTTTGCATAGTTTGGGAAAAAATACGCCTAGGCCTACATTATAAGCGGTGTTGAAAAAATACCCTAAAAGCCCCCCCAGCCAAATCAATCTTGAAATAAATATACGAGGAAAATTAAATTTCCTCGTAGACAGGATATCGCAACACTGTAAGGGAGAGTAGGCGATAGCGCCAGTGCACCACTGTCATGTTAATTTTGTTCCAATAAAAAACAGCCTGTTTGCAATATCTTGCCAGATGGTATTTCGTTTAGTTGCAAAGATCAGAAATCACGGTAAGGTTCATTTAAAAGACAGAGCCCAAACTTTGGATCAAGAATTCCAGCCAAAAGCCAAATGTATATTGTGCTCCACTCAAATCTGGAGCGTGACAGAGGAATCGTTTTTTTCCATTGCAAATCATGTCACACAGACCCGCTGTATTTTTTTTCTCTTGCCTCCTTTTTGTGTCGGGTCGGGTTGGGTTCGGGTTGAAAATCAGTCCGAGTTTTAGCGGGGCGGGCGGGTCGGGTTAGCTGTCATGTCGGGTCGGGTTGGTGCGGGTGTTAAAAAACCTCGACCCGCGCATCACTAGTGCTCGGGCCCTAAAAATCCCATCAAAAACAATAGGTTCCTCGCACCTTCGGTGCCAGGACCCATTCCGGGCCCTGGCACCGGTCGGTGCTCGGGCCCTAATTAAAGCTGCAAGCAGCGTTGAAAGGGCCCTCGCGCCCTTCGTGCACGTTGGGGTGCTTGCAAGATCTTGATGGGTGCAGGTGTCCATTCAGAGCCATTGGACACTGCTGGACCGCGTACAATGTGGTTTCCTGAGGGGAGTGCAAAAATTTTCTAGAGGGTGCTATGGTACCATTTTAACATGCATGTGCGCAAAATCTACAACATAGTAATCGAAATACCGAGCTCTATGAGTGTGTTGATTTTTGTTCATTTTACATCATGTTAAGACCTTCAAAAGAGCAATTCTTCTATAAATCTGATTGGGGGTGCTATAGAGCCATCATGCCACATTTAGTGGCAGTTGATTCATGAAATTCAATAAAATAAGACAATGATAATTTGTGCCAAGTTTTGCAAGTTTTGGAGCATTCTAAGGTCTTAAAACGTGTGTTCGTAAAATTCGGAAAAAAGCAGGAAATGGCTCATAGCTCACTTCCTGTTTGGCCGAAAAATTTTTAAAAATTAGGCATTGCCCGGAATGAATATTACAATGATCTCACCAAATTTCATGAATATTCAAGCACTTTTATCTTTACAAGGCCGTATCTAAAGGGCGTGGTGGAGCCATTTGGCCATATTCGATGTAATATTAGCATATATTTATATTTGGGAGGATTAACTAATCAAGTTTGGAAAGTTTCAGCCAAATCACTCAAAGTATGTGGGAGTAAAATAAACTTCCTGTTTCATGGCAGGACATCGAAATTCGCCGCAATGCCACGGATAAATTGTTTGATAAATCCAAAAAATCTTCGCAATTTAACATCAGCAACGTCTTTAGATATTATTTGCCAAATATTAAGTTGATCGGATAAAATCTCTAGGAGGAGTTTGTTAAAGTACGACACCTGCGAATTGCGAAAAATCTAAAAAAGTTGCAATTTCAATCAAAAATGGCAAACTTCCAGTTGGGTCTAGGTCATGGCACCAAGAGACTTTTTTTTAGGTCTCAGGATAATCCACATGTCCGCCAAAGTTCATACATGCAGGTCAACCACGATGCGAGGGCTGCGTATTTGAAATTTTCCAGGGGGCGCAGTAATGCCATTTTGCCACGCCTTTATGTTAATTTTTTATCAGTGTAATTGGAATGATGGTTTTTAGCAATGTTCAAAATTTTGTGAGTTTTTTTAGCATGCTGAGACCCTCAAAACGGCAAATCTTTTAAAAATCTGATTGGGGGCGCTATAGAGCCATAATGCCACATTTACTGCCAATTTTTGTCATAAATAGAAGACAATGAGACAAATTTATTTTTGCAAAGTTTTGCAAGTTTTCAAGTATCTTAAAGCCTTCAAATGTGTGTTCGTAAAATTTGGAATAACGCAGGAAATGGCTCATAGCTCACTTCCTGTTTGGCCGAAAAATTTCAAAAAAATAAGCATGGCCCAAAAAAAAAAATGTAATGACCAAATCAAATTTCATGAACATTCAAGCACTTTTATGTCAACATGGCTGTGTCAAGAGGGCGCTGTGGAGCCACCTGACCACACCCAATCCAATATCAATATATTGGTACATTTGAAAATAGACTATTATTAAGCCTGTAAAGTTTCAGGAAAATCTCACAAAGCATGTGCTCATCAAAGCAACTTCCAGTTTCATGGCGGAACATCGAAATTTGCCACGACGCCACGGATACAAAGTTCGATGAATCCATAAAAGTTTCGCAATTTAACATCAACAAGGTCTTTAAATGTCATATGCAAAATTTTAGGTTGATCGGATGAAATCTCTAGGAGGAGTTTGTTAAAGTACGACGCCTGTGAATGGCCAAAAATAAAAAAAATTTGCAAATTCAATTAAAAATGGCGAAATTCTAGTTGAGTCTAGGTCATAGCACCAAGAAACTTTTTTTTAGGTCTTGGCATAGAACACATGTCCATCGAATTTTGTACATGTCGGTCAAACATGCTGCGGGGGCTGCTTCATTGAAATTTTCTAGGTGGCGCTGTAATGCAATTTTGCCACAACCATCTGTAAACCCTATATTCTAGTAAAAAGTTTGACCAGCTTAATATTTCTGCAAAGTTTCGTGAGTTTTCGAGCATGCTGATGCCCTCAAAAATGCAATTATGTATTAGGGGGCGCTATTGAGCCACCATGTCACATCTACTGCCAAATGAGATATCAAATCAAAGAACGTAATATTTTTAGTCTATAAGCGAAGTTTGGTGAGTTTTCGAGTATAATAAAGCCCTCAAAAATGTGTTCGTAAAATCTGAAAAAACGCAGGAAATGGATCATAGCTCACTTCCTCTATGGCAAAAAAATTTCAAAAAAATTGACAAAAAAATTTATGATGACTACAATGGCCCCATAAAATTTCATTAGAATCCGAGCAAGTGCGTTCCAAAATGGCTGCGTGTTTGGTGGCGCTATAGAGCCACCGGGGCATGTCCAAGCACAAAATTAATAATGTTTTGCAATTTTTACCACGACTGACATGTATGCAAATTTTTGTGAGTTTTCGTGCATGGCAAAATCCTCAAAAATGCGTTCTCGCAGCAGAATAAAAAGAAGAAGAAGAAGAAGAAGAAGAATAAAAATCCCATCAAAAGCAATAGGTTCCTCACACCTTCGGTGCCAGGACCCATTCCGGGCCCTGGCACCGGTCGGTGCTCGGGCCCTAATTAAAGCTGCAAGCAGCGTTGAAAGGGCCCTCGCGCCCTTCGTGCACGTTGGGGTGGTTGCAAGATCTTGATGGGTGCAGGTGTCCATTCACAGCCATTGGACACTGCTGGACCGCGTACAATGTGGTTTCCTGAGGGGAGTGCAAAAATTTTTTCGAGGGTGCTATGGTACCATTTTAATATGCCTGTGCGTAAAATCTACAACATAGTAATCGTATTACCGAACTCCATGAGTGTGTTGATTTTTGTTAATTTTCCAGCATGTTTAGACCTGCAAAGAAGCAATTCTTTGATAAATCTGATTGGGGGCGCTATAGAACCATGATGCCACATTTAGTGCCAATTGATGGATGACATTGAAGAGAATAAAACAATAATAAATTGTGCTAGGTTTTGCAAGCTTTGGAGTATTCTAAGGCCTTTTAACGTGTGTTCGTGAAATTTGGAAAAACGCAGGAAATAGCTCATCCCTCACTTCCTGTTTGGCCAAAAAAATTAGCCATTACTCGGAATGACTAATGCAATGATCACACCAAATTTCATGAACATTCAAGCACTTTTATCTTAACATGGCCGTATCTAGAGGGCGCTGTGGAGCCATCTGGCCACTCTTGATCTAATATTACATATATTTATACTAGGGAGGACAATTTTATAAAGCTTGGAAAGTTTCAGGGAAAATCCATGAAGTATGTGGGAGTAAACCCAACTTCCTGTTTAATGGCGGGACATCGAAATTCGCCGCAACGCTACGGATACAAAATTCAATGGATCCAGAAAAGCTTCACAATTTAACAGCAGCAACGTCTTTCGATACTAATAGCCAAATTTCAAGTTGATCGGATAAAATCTCTCGGAGGAGTTTGTTAAAGCACGACACCTGTGAATGGCCAACAATCCAAAAAAGTTGCAATTTCAATTAAAAATGGCGGACTTCCTGTTGAGTCTCGGTCATGGCACCAAGAAACTTTTTTTTAGGTCTCGTCATATTCCACATCTCTACCGAATTTCATACATGTAGGTTTACCAGGCTGCGAGGGCTGCTTATTTGAAATTTTACAGGGGGCGCTATAATGACATTTGTGCCATGCCAATATGTAAGTTTTTTATCAGAGTATTATGAATGATGATCCTTATACATTTACAAAATTTTGTGAGTTTTCGAACATGTTGAGAACCTCAAAAAGGCAATTCTTTTATAAATCTGATTGGGGGCGCTATAGAGCCATTATGCCACATTAGGCTCCAATTGATGAATGAAATTGAAAAAATAAGACAATTATAATTAGTGCGAGGTTTTGCAAGCTTTGGAGTATTCTAAGGCTTTCAAACGTGCGTTCGTAAAATTTGAAAAAATGCAGGAAATAGCTCAAGACTCACTTCCTGATCGGCCAAGAAATTTCAAAAAATTAGTCATTGCCTGCAATGACGAATGCAATGATCACACAAAATTTCATGAACATTCAAGCACTTTTATTTTAACATGGCCGTATCTAGAGGGCGCTGTGGAGCCACCTGACCACTCCCGATCTAATATTAGCATATATTTATACTTAGGCGGACAATTTAATCAAGCCTGTGAAGTTTCGCGCAAATCTCACAAAGCATGTGCGCGTAAAACCAACTTCCTGTTTCATGGCGGAACATCAAAATTCGCCGCGACGCCACGGATACAAAGTTCAATGAATCCAAAAAAGCTTCACAATTTAACATTGACAAGGTCTTCAGATGTCATTTGCAAAATTTTAAGTTGATCGGATAAAATGTCAAGGAGGAGTTCGTTAAAGTACGACGCCTGTGAATGGCAAAAAATTAAAAAAATTTGCAAATTCAATTAAAAATGGCGGACTTCCTGTTGCGTCTAGGTGATGGCACCAAGAGACTTTTTTTTAGGTCTTGGCATAGTACATATGTCCACCAAATTTGGAACATGTAGATTAAACACGCTGCGAGGGCTGCTTCATTGAAATTTTCTAGGTGGCGCTGTAATGCAGTTTTGCCACATTTTTCTTCAAACCCTATATTCTTGTGAATAGTATGACCAGTTTTATAGGTCTGCAAAGTTTCGTGAGTTTTCGAGCATGTTGAGACCCTCAAAAATGCAATTATGTATTAGGGGGCGCTATAGAGCTACCATGTCAAACCCAGTGCCAAATAAGATATCAAATCTAAGTATTTAATATTTTTAGTCTATGAGCCAAGTTTGGTGAATTTTCGAGCATAATAAGGCCCTCAAAAATGTGTTTGTAAAATCTGAAAAAACGCAGGAAATGGCTCATAGCTCACTTCCTGTGCGGCAAAAAAATTTCAAAAAAATTGACCCAAAAATTTATTATGACTGCTTTGGTCCAGTCGAATTTCATGAGAATCCGAGAAAGTGGGTTCCAAAATGGCCGTGTGTTTGGTGGCGCTATAGAGCCACTGGGGCATGTCCAAGCACAAAAACAATAAAATTATGTAATTTTCACCAAGTCTGACGTGTGTGCATATTTTTGTGAGTTTTCGTGCATGGTAAAGCCTTCAAAAATGCGTTCTCGCAGCAGAATAATAATAATTAAAGCTGCAAGCAGCGTTGAAAGGGCCCTCGCCCCCCCTGTGCACATTGGGGTGGCAGCAAGATCTTGATGGCTGCAGGTGTCCATTCAGAGCCATTGGACACAGCTGGACCGCGTACAATGTGGTTTCCTGATGGGAGTGCAAAAATTTTCTGGAGGGCGCTATGATACCATTTTGACTTGCCTGTGCACAAAATCTACAACACAGTAATCGTAATACAGGGCTCCATGAGTGTTTCGATTTTTGTAAATTTTCCAGCATGTTCAGACTTTCAAAAGAGCAATTCTTTTATAAATATTATTGGGGGCGCTATAGAGCATTATGCCCCAATTAGTGGCAATTGATGGATGTATTGAAGAGAATAAGACAGTTCTAATTCTTGGATGGTTTTGCAAGTTTTGGAGCATTCTAAGGCCTTAAAACGTGTGTTCGTAAAATTTGGAAAAACGCAGGTAATAGCTCATAGCTCTCTTCCTGTTTGGCAAAAAAATTTCAAAAAATTAACAATTGCGGAGAATGACTAATGCAATGATCATACCAAATTTCATGAACTTTCAAGCACTTAGAACTGAACATGGCCATATCTAGAGGGCGCTGTGGAGCCACCTGGTACCTCTTGATATAAAATAAGCATATATCTATACTTTGGCGGACAATTTTATCAAGCTTGGAAAGTTTCAGGCAAATCCCAAAAAGTATGTGGAATTGAAAGCAACTTCCTGTTTCATGGCAGGACATCAAAATTTGCCGTGACGCCACAGATGCATCGTTCGATGAAATCAAAAAAGCTTCGCAATTTAATGTCAGCAAGGTTTTTAGATATTATATGCCAAATTTTAAGTTGATCGGATAAAATCTCTAGGAGGAGTTCGTTAAAGTACGACACCTGTGAATGGCAAAAAAAATTTAAAAAAGTTGCAATTTCAAATAAAAATGGCAGCCTTCCTGTTGGGTCTAGGTCATGGCACCAAGAGACTTTTTTTGTAGGTCTCGGCATATTCCACATGTCTACTGAATTTCATACATGTGGGTTTATCGGGCTGCGAGGGCTGCTTATTTGAAATTTTCCAGGGGGCGCTATAATGCCATTTTTGCCACGCCTATTTGTAAATTTTTTATCAGTGTAATAGGAATGATGGTCTTTAAAATTGTACAAAATTTTGTGAGTTTTTGAGCATGCTGAAACCCTCAAAAGGGTAATTCTTTTAAAAATCGTATTGGGGCGCTATAGAGCCATGATGCCTCATTTACTGCCAATTTTTGTTTCAAATTGAAGACAATGTGACAAATAAAATTTTAGCTAAGTTTTGCAAGTTTTCGAGTATGCTAAGGCCTTCAAATGTGTGTTCATAAAATTTGGAATAACGCAGGAAATGACACAGCTCACTTCCTGTTTGGCCAAAAAAATTTCAAAAAAATCAGCACTGCCCAGAAAACCAAATGCAATGATCTGACCAAATTTCATGAACATTCAAGCACTTTTATATCAACATGGCCGTGTCAAGAGGGCGCTGTAGATCCACCTGACCACACCCACTCCAATATCAACATATAGGTATATTTGGAATTAGACTATCATTAAGCCGGTAAAGTTTCATGTAAATCTCCCAAAGCATATTCTCATAAAATAAACTTCCATTTTCATGGCGGAACATCGAAATTCACCGCGACGCCACAGATACAAAGTTCGATGAATCCAAAAAAGCTTCGCAATTTAACATCGACGACGTCTTTCAATGTCATATGCCAAATTTTAAGTTGATCAGATATAATCTCTAGGAGGAGTTTGTTAAAGTACGACACCTGTGAATGGCCAACAATCCAAAAAAGTTGCAATTTCAATGAAAAATGGTAGACTTCCTGTTGAGTGTAGGTCATGGCACCAAGAGAATTTTTTGTAGGTCTCGGCATATTCCACATGTCTACCGAATTTCATAAATGTAGGTTTACCAGGCTGCGAGGGCTGCTTATTTAAAATTTTCCAGGGGGCGCTATAGTGACATTTTTGCCATGTATATATATAAGTTTTTTGTCAGAGTAATACAAATGATGGTCTTTATACATTTACAAACTTTTGTGAGTTTTAGAACATGCTGAGACCCTCAAAATGGCAATTCTTTTTAAAATCTGATTGGGGGCGCTATAGAGCCATTGTGCCAAATTTAGTGTAAATTGATATATAAAATTGAAGATAATAAGACAATTATAATTTGTGCAACTTTTTGCAAGATTTCGAGTATTCTAAAGCATCCAAACATGTGTTTATAAAATTTGGAAAAACGCAGGAAATGGCGCATAGCTCACTTCCTGTTTGGCCAAAAAATTTCAAAAAAATCAAAATAAATCGACATGAATAAAGCAATGATCACACCAAATTTCATGAACATTCAAGCACTTTTATCTCAACATGGCCGTTTCAAGAGGGCGCTGTGGAGCCACCTGACCACACCCAATCTAATATCAACATATAGGTCTACTTGGGAGTGGACTCCTATAAAGCCTGTAAAGTTTCGCGCAAATTTTACAAAGCATGTGCGCGTAAAACCAACTTCCTGTTTCATGGCGGAACATCGAAATTCGCCGCAACGCAACGGATAAAAAGTTCAATGAATCCCAGAAAGCTTCGCAATTTAACATCGACAAGGTCTTAAGATGTTAAATTCAAAATTTTAAGTTGATCGGATAAAATCTCTAGGAGGAGTTCGTTAAAGTACGAAGCCTGTGAATGGCAAAAAATTTAAATTATTTGCAAATTCAATTAAAAATGGCGGACTTCCTGTTGAGTCTAGGTCATGGCACCTAGAGACTTTTTTTTAGGTCTTGGCATAGTACACATGTCCACCGAATTTTGTACATGTAGGTCAAACATGCTGCGAGGGCTGCTTCATTGAAATTTTCTAGGTGGCGCTGTAATGCAATTTTGCCACATTCATCTGTAAACCCTTAATCCTAGTTAAAAGTAAGACCTGCTTAATATGTTTGCAAAGTTTTGTGAGTTTTCAAGCATGCTGAGGCCCTCAAAAATGCAATTATGTATTAGGGGGCGCTATAGAGCTACCATATCACACCCAGTGCCAAATGAGATATCGAATCAAAGAAAGTAATATTTCTAGTCTATGAGCCAAGTCTGGTGAGTTTTCGAGTATGATAAAACCCCCAAAAATGTGTTCGTAAAATAAAAAAAAACGCAGGAAATGGCTCATAGCTCACTTCCTGTGAGGCAAAAAAATTTCCAAAAAATTTACAAAAAAATTTATGATGACTACTATGACTCTATAAAATTTCGTGAGAATCCGAGCAAGTGCGTTCCAAAATGGCCGCGTGTTTGGTGGCGCTATAGAGCCACCGGGGCATGTCCAAGCACAAAAATAATAATACTTTGCAATTTTCACCACGACTGACGTGTGGGCAAATTTTTGTGAGTTTTCGTGCATGGCAAAGCCCTCAAAAATGCGGTCTCGCAGCAGAATAAAAAGAAGAAGAAGAAGAAGAAGAAGAAGAATAATAAAAATCCCATCAAAAACAATAGGTTCCTCGCACCTTCGGTGCCAGGACCCGTTCCGGGCCCTGGCACCGGTCGGTGCTCGGGCCCTAATTAAAGCTGCAAGCAGCGTTGAAAGGGCCCTAGCACCCCTCTTGCACGTTGGGGAGGCAGCAAAATCTTGATGGGTGCAGGTGTGCATTCACAGCCATTGGACACTGCTAGACTGTGAACAATGTGGTTTCCTGTGGAGAGTGCAAACATTTCCTGGAGGGGTGCTTTGATATCATTTTGACATGCCCGTGCACTAAATCTCCAGCATAGTAATTGTAATACCAGGCTCCTTGAGCATGTTGATTTTTGTAATTTTTACAGCACGTTTAGACCCACAAAAGAGATTTCTTTTAAAAATCTGATTGGGGGCGCTATCTAGCCATTACGCCACATTTAGTGCCAATTGATGGATGACATTGAAGAGAATAAGACAATTATAAATTGTGCAAGGTTCTGCAAGCTTTGGAGTATTCTAAGGCCTTCAAAAGTATGTTCGTGAAATTTGGAAAAACGCATGAAATAGCTAATAGCTCATACCTGTTTGGCCAAAGTAATAAACCATAACCCGGAATGACTAATGCAATGATCACACCAAATTTAATGAACATTCAAGGACATTTATCTTAACATGGCCGTATCTAGAGGGCGCTGTGGAGCCTTCTGGCCACACTTGATCTAATATTAGCATATATTGATACTTGGGAGGACCATTTTATAAAGCTTGGACAGTTTCAGGGAAAACCCATGAAGTCTGTGGGAGTAAAACCAACTTCCTGTTTCATGGCGGGACATCGAAATTAGCTGCAACGCCATGGAAACAAAATTCGATGAATCCAAAAAAGCTTCGCAATTTAACATCGGCAATGTCTTTAGATACTATTAGCCAAATTTCAAGTTGTTCGGATGAAATCTCTAAGAGGAGTTTGTTAAAGTACGACACCTGTGAATGGCGAAAAATCCAAAAAAGTTGCAATTTCAATTAAAAATGGCAACCTTCCTGTTGAGTGTAGGTCATGGCACCAAGAATCTTTTTTTCAGGTCTCGTCATATTCCTAACGTCTACTGAATTTCATACATGTAGGTTTACCAGGCTGCGAGGGCTGCTTATTTAAAATTTTCCAGGGGGCGCTATAGTGACATTTTTGCCATGTCTATATATAAGTTTTTTGTCAGAGTAATAAGAATGATGGTCTTTATACATTTACAAAATTTTGTGAGTTTTAGAACATGCTGAGACCCTCAAAATGGCAATTCTTTTAAAAATCTGATTGGGGGCGCTATAGAGCCATTGTGCCAAATTTAGTGTAAATTGATATATAAAATTGAAGATAATAAGACAATTATAATTTGTGCAACTTTTTGCAAGATTTCGAGTATTCTTAAGCATCCAAACATGTGTTTATAAAATTTGGAAAAACGCAGGAAATGGCGCTTAGCTCACTTCCTGTTTAGCCAAAAAATTTCAAAAAAATTAATATAACTCGACATGAACAAAGCAATAATCACACCAAATTTCATGAACATTCAAGCACTTTTATCTCAACATGGCCGTTTCAAGAGGGCGCTGTGGAGCCACCTGACCACACCCAATCTAATATCAACATATAGGTCAACTTGGAAGTGGACTCCTATAAAGACTGTAAAGTTTCGCGCAAATTTCACAAAGCATGTGCGCGTAAAACCAACTTCCTGTTTCATGGCGGAACATCGAAATTCGCCGCGACGCCACGGATACAAAGTTCGATGAATCCAAAAAAGCTTCGCAATTTAACATCGAGAAGGTCTTAAGATGTTAAATTCAAAATTTTAAGTTGATCGGATAAAATCTCTAGGAGGAGTTCGTTAAAGTACGAAGCCTGTGAATGGCAAAAAATTTAAAAAATTTGCAAATTCAATTAAAAATGGCGGACTTCCTGTGGAGTCTAGGTAATGGCACCTAGAAACTTTTTTTTAGGTCTTGGCATAGTACACATGTCCACCGAATTTTGTACATGTTGGTCAAACACGCTGCGAGGGCTGCTTCATTGAAATTTTCTAGGTGGCGCTGTAATGCAATTTTGCCACATCCATCTGTAAACCGTAAATCCTAGTAAAAACTAAGACCAGCTTAATATGTTTGCAAAGTTTTGTGAGTTTTCAAGCATGCTGAGGCCCTCAAAAATGCAATTATGTATTAGGGGGCGCTATAGAGCCACCATAACACACTTAGTGCCAAATGAGATATTGAATCAAAGAACGTAATATTTGTAGTCCATGAGTCAAGTTTGGTGAGTTTTCGAGTATGATAAAACCCTCAAAAATGTGTTCGTAAAATCTGAAAAAACGCAGGAAATGGCTCATTGCTCACTTCCTGTGAGGCAAAAAAATTTTTTAAAAATTTCAAAAAAATTTATGATGACTTCAATGACTCTATAAAATTTCGTGAGAATCCGAGCAAGTGCGTTCCAAAATGGCCGCGTGTTTGGTGGCGCTATAGAGCCACCGGGGCATTTCTACGCACAAAAATAATAATATTTTGCAATTTTCACGACGACTGACGTGTGGGCAAATTTTTGTGAGTTTTCGTGCATGGCAAAGCCCTCAAAAATGCGTTCTCGCAGCAGAATAAAAAGAAGAAGAAGAAGAAGAAGAAGAAGAATTAAAGCTGCAAGCAGCGTTGAAAGGGCCCTCGCCCCCCTCGTGCACGTTGGGGAGGTAGCAAGATCCTGATGGGTGCAAGTGTCCATTCACAGCCATTGGACACTGTTGGACCGCGGACAATGTGTTTCCCTGAGGGGAGTGCAAAAATTTTCTGGAGGGCGCTATGATATCATTTTGACATTTGTGTGCGCAAAATCTACAACATAGTAATCGTAATACCGAGCTCCATGAGTGTGTTGATTTTTGTAAATTTTCCAGCATGTTTAGACCTTCAAAAGAGCAATTCTTCTATAAATTTGATTGGGGGCGCTATAGAGCCATTTTACCTCATATAGTGCCAAATGATGGATGATATTAAAGAAAATAAGACATTTATAATTTCTGCTAGGTTTTGCAAGTTTTGATGCATTCTAAGGCCTTAAAACGTGTGTTCAAAAAAATTTGGAAGAACGCAGGAAATAGCTCATAGCTCACTTCCTGTTTGACCAAAAAATTTCAAAAAATTAAGCATTACCCGGAATGACGAATGCAATGATCTCACCAAAATTCATTAACATTCAAGCACTTTTATCTTAACATGACCATATCTAGAGGGCGCTGTGGAGCCACCTAGCACCTCCTGATCCAATATTAGCATATGTTTATACTTCGGAGGACAATTTTATCAAGTAAAGGAAGTTTCAGGCCAATCCCACAAAGTATGTGGGAGTAAAAGCAACTTCCTGTTTCATGGCTGGACATCAAAATTCGCCGCGACGCCACGGTTACATCGTTCGATGAAATCAAAATCACTTCACAATTTAACATCAGCAATGTCTTTGGATATTATTTGCCAAATATTAAGTTGATCGGATAAAATCTCTTGGAGGAGTTCGCTAAAGTACGACACCTGTGAATGGCAAAAAATCAAAAAAAAGTTGCAATTTCAATTAAAAATGGCGGACTTCCTGTTGGGTCTAGGTCATGGCACCAAGAGACTTTTTTTTAGTTCTCAGCATATTCCACATGTCCACCGAAGTTCATACATGCAGGTCAACCACGGTGCGAGGGCTACTTTTTTGAAATTTTCCAGGGGGCGCTATAATGCCATTTTTGCCACGCCAATATGTCAATTTTTATCAGTGTAATAGGAATGATGGTCTCTAGAATTATACAAAATTTTGTGAGTTTTTGAGCATGCTGAGACCCTCAAAAATGCAATTATTTGAAAAATCTGATTGGGGGCGCTATAGAGCCATAATGCCTCATTTACTGCCAATTATTGTCTCAAATTGAAGACAATTGCACCAATATAATTTTTGCAAAGTTTTACAAGTTTTCAATTCTGCTAAAGCCTTCAAATGTGTGTTCGTAAAATTTGGAATAACGCAGGAAATGGCTAGTAGCGCACTTCCTGTTTGGCCGAAAAATTTCAAAAAAATAATTATAGCCCAAAAAAACCAATGCAATGATCAGACCAAATTTCATGAACATTCAAGCACTTTTATATCAACATGGTCGTGTGAAGAGGGCGCTGTGGAGCCACCTGACCACACCCAATCCAATATCAACATATAGTTATATTTGGAAGTAGACTACTATTAAGCCTGTAAAGTTTCACGCAAATTTCACAATGCATGTGCTCATAAAAGCAAATTCCATTTTCATGGCGGAACATCGAAATTCGCCGCAACGCCACGGACACAATTTTCGATGAATCCAAAAAAGCTTCGCAATTTAACATGGAGAATGTCTTTAGATGGCCTGTGCCAAATTTTTAGTTGATCGGATAAAATCTCTAGGAGGAGTTCGTTAAAGAACGACGCCTGTGAATGACAAAAAATTAAAAAAAGTTGCAAATTCAATTAAAAATGGCGGACTTCCTGTTGAGTCTAGGTCATGGCACCAAGAGATTTTTTTTAGGTCTTGGCATAGTACACATGTCCACCGAATTTTGTACATGTATGTTAAACACCCTGCGAGGGCTGCTTAATTGAAATATTCTAGGTGGCGCTGTAATGCAATCTTGCCACATCCATCTGTAAACCTCATAGCCTAGTGAAACGTATGATAGGCTTAATATCGTTGCAAAGTTACGTGAGTTTTCGAGCATGCTGAGGCCCTCAAAAATGCAATTATGTATTAGGGGGCGCTATAGAGCCACCATGTCACACTTAGTGCCAAATGAGACATCGAATCAAAGAACTTAATATTTTTAGTCTATGAGCCAAGTTTGGTGAGTTTTCGAGTATGATAAGGCCCTCAAAAATGTGTTTGTAAAATCTGAAAAAACGCAGGAAATGGCTCGTAGCTCACTTCCTGTGCGGCAAAAAATTTCAAAAAAATTAAAAAAAAAAATTTATCATGACTGCTATGGCCCAATCGAATTTCGTGAGAATCCGAGCAAGTGCGTTCCAAATTGGCCGCGTGTTTGGTGGCGCTATAGAGCCACCTAGGCATGTCTAAGCACAAAAATAGTAATACTTTGCAATTTTCACCACGACTGACGTGTGGGCAAATTTTTGTGAGTTTTTGTGCATGGCAAAGCCCTCAAAAATGAGTTCTCGCAGCAGAATAAAAAGAAGAAGAAGAAGAAGAAGAAGAAGAAGAAGAATAATAAAAATCCCATCAAAAACAATAGGTTCCTCGCACCTTCGGTGCCAGGACCCGTTCCGGGCCCTGGCACCGGTCGGTGCTCGGGCCCTAATTAAAGCTGCAAGCAGCGTTGAAAGGGCCCTCGCCCCCCTCGTGCACGTTGGGGTGGCAGCAAGATCTTGATGGGTGCAGGTGTCCATTAAGAGCCTTTGGGCACTGCTAGACAGTGTGCATTGTGGTTTCCTGAGGGGAGTGCAAAAATTTTCTAGAGTGCGCTACAATACCATTTTGACATGCCTGTGTGCAAAATCTACAACATGGCAATCGTAATTTCGGCTCCATGACTGTGTTGATTATTGTAAATTTTCCAGTATGTTTAGACGATCAAAGGAGTAATACTTTTAAATATATGACTGGGGGCGCTATAGAGCCATTATGCCATATTTAATGCCAATTGATGGATGACATTGAAGAGAATAAGACATTCATAATGTTTGCCAGGTTTTTTAAGTTTTGGTGCATTCGAAGGCCTGAAAACATGAGTTCGCAAAATTTGGAAAAACGCAGAAAATAGCTCATAGCTCACTTCCTGTTCGGCAAAAAATTTTCAAAAAATTAACAATTGCTAGGAATGACTAATGCAATGATCAGACCAAATTTCATGAACATTCAAGCACTTTTATCCTAACATGGCCGTATCTAGAGGGTGCTGTGGATCCACCTGGCACGTCCCGATCTAGTATTAGCATATATTTATACTTGGGAGGACAATTTTATCAAGCTTGGAAAGTTTCACGCAAATCCCGCAAAGAATGTGCTCATCAAAGCAACTTCCTGTTTCATGGCAGGACATCAAAATTCGCCCTGACGCCACGGATGCATCGTTCGATGAAATCAAAAAAGCTTCGCAATTTAACGTCAGCAAGGTTTTTAGATATTATATGCCAAATTTTAAGTTGATCAGATAAAATCTCTAGGAGGAGTTCGTTAAAGTACAACACCTTTGAATGGCAAAAAAAATTAAAAAAAGTTGCAATTCCAATTAAAAATGGCAGCCTTCCTGTTGAGTCTAGGTCATGGCACCAAGTGACTTTTTTGTAGGTCTCGGCATATTCCACATGTCTACCGAATTTCATACATGAGGGCTGCTTATTTGAAATTTTCCAGGGGGCGCTATAATGCCATTTTTGCCACGCCTATTTGTAAATTTTTTATCAGTGTAATAGAAATGATGGTCTTTAAAATTGTACAAAATTTTGTGAGTTTTTGAGCATGCTGAAACCCTCAAAAGGGTAATTCTTTTAAAAATTGTATTGGGGCGCTATAGAGCCATGATGCCTCATTTACTGCCAATTTTTTTTTCAAATTGAAGACAATGTGACAAATAAAATTTTAGCTAAGTTTCGCAAGTTTTCGAGTATGCTAAGGCCTTCAAATGTGTGTTCATAAAATTTGGAATAACGCAGGAAATGACTCATAGCTCACTTCCTGTTTGGCCGAAAAATTTCAAAAAAATCAGCACAGCCCAGAAAAACAAATGCAATGATCAGACCAAAATTTCATGAACATTCAAGCATTTTTATATCAACATGGCCGTGTCTAGAGGGCGCTGTAGAGCCACCTGACCACACCCACTCCAATATCAACATATAGGTATATTTGGAATTAGACTATCATTAACCCTGTAAAGTTTCACGTAAATCTCCCAAAGCATATGCTCATAAAAGCAACTTCCATTTTCATGGCGGAACATCGAAATTTGCCGCGACGCCACGGATACGGACACGGAAGTTCAATGAATCCAAAAAAGCTTCGCAATTTAACATCAACGACGTCTTTCAATGTCATATGCCAAATTTTAAGTTAATCAGATAAAATCTCTAGGAGGAGTTCGTTAAAGTACGACACCTGTGAATGGCCAACAATCCAAAAAAGTTGCAATTTCAATTAAAAATGGTGGACTTCCTGTTGAGTGTAGGTCATGGCACCAAGAGAATTTTTTGTAGGTCTCGGCATATTCCACATGTCTACCGAATTTCATACATGTAGGTTTACCAGGCTGCGAGGGCTGCTTATTTAAAATTTTCAAGGGGGCGCTATAGTGACATTTTTGCCATGTATATATATAAGTTTTTTGTCAGAGTAATACGAATGATGGTCTTTATACATTTACAAAATTTTGTAAGTTTTAGAACATGCTGAGACCCTCAAAATGGCAATTCTCTTAAAAATCTGATTGGGGGCGCTATAGAGCCATTGTGCCAAATTTAGTGTAAATTGATATATAAAATTGAAGATAATAAGACAATTATAATTTGTGCAACTTTTTGCAAGATTTCGAGTATTCTAAAGCATCCAAACATGTGTTTATAAAATTTGGAAAAACGCAGGAAATGGCGCATAGCTCACTTCCTGTTTGGCCAAAAAATTTCAAAAAAATTAAAATAACTCGACATGAACAATGCAATGATCACACCAAATTTCATGAACATTCAAGCACTTTTATCTCAACATGGCCATTTCAAGAGGGCGATGTGGAGCCACCTGACCACACCCAATCTAATATCAACATACAGGTCTACTTGGAAGTGGACTCCTATAAAGCCTGTATAGTTTCGCGCAAATTTCACAAAGCATGTGCGCGTAAAACCAACTTCCTGTTTCATGGCGGAACATCGAAATTTGCCGCGACGCCACGGATACATAGTTCAATGAATCCAAAAAAGCTTCGCAATTTAACATTGAAAAGGTCTTAAGATGTTAAATTCAAAATTTTAAGTTGATCGGATAAAATCTCTAGGAGGAGTTCGTTAAAGTACGAAGCCTGTGAATGGCAAAAAATGTAAAAAATGAGCAAATTCAATTAAAAATGGCGGACTTCCTGTTGAGTCTAGGTCATGGCATTTAGAGACTTTTTTTTAGGTCTTGGCATAGTTCACATGTCCACCGAATTTTGTACATGTAGGTCAAACACGCTGCGAGGGCTGCTTCGTTGAAATTTTCTAGGTGGCGCTGTAATGCAATTTTGCCACCTCCATCCGTAAACCCTAAATCCTAGTTATAAGTAAGACCTGCTTAATATGTTTGCAACGTTTTGTGAGTTTTCAAGCATGCTGAGGCCCTCAAAAATGCAATTATGTATTAGGGGGCGCTATAGAGCTACCATATCACACCCAATGCCAAATGAGATATCGAATCAAAGAACGTAATATTTCTAGTCTATGAGCCAAGTCTGGTGAGTTTTCGAGTATGATAAAACCCTCAAAAATGTGTTCGTAAAATCTAAAAAAACGCAGGAAATGGCTCATAGCTCACTTCCTGTGAGGCAAAAAAATTTCAAAAAAATTTACGAAAAAATTTATGATGACTACTATGACAGTATAAAATTTCGTGAGAATCCGAGCAAGTGCGTTCCAAAATGGGCGCGTGTTTGGTGGCGCTATAGAGCCACCGGGGCATGTCCAAGCACAAAAATAATAATACTTTGCAATTTTCACCTCGACTGACGTGTGGGCAAATTTTTGTGAGTTTTCGTGCATGGCAAAGCCCTCAAAAATGCGTTCTCGCAGCAGAATAAAAAGAAGAAGAAGAAGAAGAAGAAGAAGAAGAAGAAGAAGAATAAAAATCCCATCAAAAACAATAGGTTCCTCGCACCTTCGGTGCCAGGACCCGTTCCGGGCCCTGGCACCGGTCGGTGCTCGGGCCCTAATTAAAGCTGCAAGCAGCGTTGAAAGGGCCCTCGACCCCTTCGTGCACGTTGGGGTGGCAGCAAGATCTTGATGGGTGCAGGTGTCCATTCACAGCCAATGGACACTGCTGGACTGCATACCTTGTGGTATCCTGAGGGGAGTGCAAAAATTTTCTAGAGGACGCTATGGTACCATTTTGACATGCCTGTGCACAATCTACAACTGAGTAATCGTAGTACCGAGCACCATGAGTGTGTTGATTTTTGTTAATTTTCCAGCATGTTTAGACCTTCAGAAAAGCAATTCTTCTATATATCTGATTGGAGGCGCTGTAGAGCCATTATGCCACATTTCGTGCCAATTTATGGATGACTTTGAAGAGAAGAAGACATTTATAATTTGTGAGGTTTTGCAAGTTTTGGAGCATTCTAAGGCCTTTAAACGTGTTTTCGTAAAATTTGGAAAAACGCAGGAAATAGCTCATAGCTCACTTCCTGTTTGGCAAAAAATTTTTAGAAAATTAACCATTGCTCGAAATTACTAATGCAATGATCACACCAAATTTCATGAACATTCAAGCACGTTTATCTTAACATGGCCATATCTAGAAGGCGCTGTGGAGCCACCTGGCACCTCCTGATCCAATGTCAGCATATATTTATATTTGGGAGGACACTTTTATGAACTTGGAAAGTTTCAGGCAAATCCCACCAAGTATGTTGGAGTAAAACCAACTTCCTGTTTCATGGCGGAACATCTAAATTCGCCGCGTCGCCTTGGATTCATCGTTCAATGAATCCAAAAAAGCTTCGCAATTTAACATCAGCAATGTCTCGTAATATCAGTTGCCAAATTGTAAGTTGATCAGATAAAACCTCTCGGAGGAGTTCGTGAAAGTACGACACTTGTGAATGGCGAAATATCCCAAAAAGTTGCAATTTCAATTAAAAATGGCGGACTTCCTGCTGAGTCTAGGTCATGGCACCAAGAGACTTTTTTTCAGGTCTCGGCATATTCCACATGTATACCAAATTTCATAGATGTAGGTTTACCGGGCGGCGAGGGCTGCTCATTTGAAATTTTCCAGGGGGCGCTATAATGAAATTTTTGCCATGCCTATTAGTAAGTTTCTTGTCAAAGTAATAAAATTATGGTCTTTATACATTTAAAGAATTTTGTGAGTTTTTGAACATGTTGAGACTCCTAAAAGAGCAATTCTTTCAAAAATCTGATTGGGGGCGCTAAAGAGCCATTGTGCCTAATTTAGTGTAAATTGATATATAAAACTGAAGACAATAAGGCAATTAAAATTTGTGCAACTTTTTGCAAGATTTCGAGTATTCTAAGGCTTCCAAACATGTGTTTCTAAAATTTGGAAAAACACAGGAAATGGCTCATAGCTCACTTCCTATTTGGCCAAAAAATTTCAAAAAAATTATCATTCCCTGACATGACACATGCAATGATCACACTAAATTTCATGAACAATCAAGCACTTTTATCTCAATATGGCCGTGTCAAGAGGGCGCTGTGGAGCCACCTGACCACACCCAATCTAATATCAACATATAGGTATACTTGAAAGTAGACTCTTATCAAGCCTTTGAAGTTTCGCGCAAATCTCACAAAGCATGTGCGCGTAAAACCAACTACCTGTTTCAGGGCGGAACATCGAAATTCGCCGTGACGCCACAGATACATAGTTCGATTGACACAAAAAACTTCGCAATTTAACATCGACAAGGTCTTTAGACGTCATATGCGAAATTTTAAGTTGATCGGATAAAATCTCTAGGAAGAGTTTGTGAAAGTACGACACCTGCGAATGGCGAAAAATCTAAAAAAGTTGAAATTTCAATTAAAAATGGCAGCTTTCCTGTTGGGTCTAGGTCATGGCACCAAGAAACTTTTTTGTAGGTCTCGGCATATTCCACATGTCTACTGAATTTCATACATGTGGGTTTATCGGGCTGCGAGGGCTGCTTATTTGAAATTTTCCAGGGGGCGCTATAATGCCATTTTTGCCACGCCTATTTGTAAATTTTTTATCAGTGTAATAGGAATGATGGTCTTCAAAATTGTACAAAATTTTGTGAGTTTTTGAGCATGCTGAAACCCTCAAAAGGGTAATTATTTTAAAAATCGTATTGGGGGCGCTATAGAGCCATGATGCCTCATTTACTGCCAATTTTTGTTTCAAATTGAAGACAATGTGACAAATAAAATTTTAGCTAAGTTTTGCAAGTTTTCGAGTATGCTAAGGCCTTCAAATGTGTGTTCATAAAATTTGGAATAACGCAGGAAATGACTCATAGCTCACTTCCTGTTTTGCCAAAAAATTTCAAAAAAATCAGCACAGCCCAGAAAACCAAATGCAATGATCAAACCAAATTTCATGAACATTTAAGCACTTTTATATCAACATGGCCGCGCAAGAGGGCGCTGTAGAGCCACCTGACCACACCCACTCCAATATCAACATATAGGTATATTTGGAATTAAACTATCATTAAGCCTGTAAAGTTTCATGTAAATCTCCCAAAGCATATGCTCATAAAATAAACTTCCATTTTCATGGCGGAACATCGAAATTCGCCGCAACGCCACGGATACAAAGTTCGATGAATCCAAAAAAGCTTCGCAATTCAACATCGACGACGTCTTAAAATGTCATTTGCCAAATTTTAAGTTGATCAGATAAAATCTCTAGGAGGAGTTCGTTAAAGTACGACACCTGTGAATGGCCAACAATCCAAAAAAGTTGCAATTTCAATAAAAAATGCTGGACTTCCTGTTGAGTGTAGGTCATGGCACCAAGAGAATTTTTTGTAGGTCTCGGCATATTCCACATGTCTACCGAATTTCATACATGTAGATTTACCTGGCTGCGAGGGCTGCTTATTTAAAATTTTCCAGGGGGCGCTGTAGTGACATTTTTGCCATGTATATATATAAGTTTTTTGTCAGAGTAATACGAATGATGGTGTTTATACATTTACAAAATTTTGTGAGTTTCAGAACATGCTGAGACCCTCAAAATAAAATCTCTAGGAGGAGTTCGTTAAAGTACGATGCCTGTGAATTGCAAAAAATTTAAAAAAATTGCAAATTCAATTAAAAATGGCGGACTTCCTGTTGCGTCTAGGTCATGGCACCAAGAGACTTTTTTTTAGGTCTTGGCATTGTACATATGTCTACCGAATTTGGAACATGTAGATTAAACACGCTGCGAGGGCTGCTTCATTGAAATTTTCTAGGTGGCGCTGTAATGCAATTTTGCCACATTTTTCTTCAAGCCTTATATCTTAGTAAATAGTATGAGGAGCTTAAAAGGTCTGCAAAGTTTCGTGAGTTTTTGAGCATGCTGAGGCCCTCAAAAATGCAATTATGTATTAGGGGGCGCTATAGAGCTACCATGTCAAACCAAGTGCCAAATGAGATATCGAATCAAAGTATTTAATATTTTTAGTCTATGAGCCAAGTTTGGTGAATTTTCGAGCATAATAAGGCCCTCAAAAATGTGTTCGTAAAATCTGAAAAAACGCAGGAAATGCCTCATAGCTCACTTCCTGTGTGGCAAAAAAATTTCAAAAAAATTGACAAAAAAATTAATGATGACTACTATGACCCTATCAAATTTCGTGAGAATCCGAGCAAGTGCGTTCCAAAATGGCCGTGTGTTTGGTGGCGCTAAAGAGCCACTGGGGCATGTCCAAGCACAAAAATAATAATACTTTGCAATTTTCACCACGACAGACGTGTGGGCAAATTTTTGTGAGTTTTCGTGCATGGCAAAGCCATCAAAAATGCGTTCTCGCAGCAGAATAAAAAGAAGAAGAAGAAGAAGAAGAAGAAGAAGAATAATAAAAATCCCATCAAAAACAATAGGTTCCTCGCACCTTCGGTGCCAGGACCCGTTCCGGGCCCTGGCACCGGTCGGTGCTCGGGCCCTAATAATAAAAATCCCATCAAAAACAACAGGTTCCTCGCACCTTCGGTGCCAGGACCCGTTCCGGGCCCTGGCACCGGTCGGTGCTCGGGCCCTAATTAAAGCTGCAAGCAGCGTTGAAAGGGCTCTCGCCCCCCCTGTGCACATTGGGGTGGCAGCAAGATCTTGATGGCTGCAGGTGTCCATTCAGAGCCATTGGACACAGCTCGACCGCGTACAATGTGGTTTCCTGATGGGAGTGCAAAAATTTTCTGGAGGGCGCTATGATACCATTTTGACTTGCCTGTGCACAAAATCTACAACAAAGTAATCGAAATACGGGGCTCCATGAGTGTTTTGATTTTTGTAAATTTTCCAGCATGTTTAGACTTTCAAAAGAGCAATTCTTTTATAAATATTATTGGGGGCGCTATAGAGCCATTATGCCCCATTTAGTGCCAATTGATGGATGTATTGAAGAGAATAAGACAGTTCTAATTTTTGGATGGTTTTGCAAGTTTTGGAGCATTCTAAGGCCTAAAAACGTGTGTTCATAAAATTTGGAAAAACACAGGAAATAGCTCATAGCTCACTTCCTGTTTGGCAAAAAAATTTCCAAAAATTAACAATTGCGGAGAATGACTAATGCAATGATCATATCAAATCTCATGAACTTTCAAGCACTTTTATCTGAACATGCCCATATCTAGAGGGCGCTGTGGAGCCACCTGGTACCTCTTGATATAAAATAAGCATATATCTATACTTGGGCGGACAATTTTATCAAGCTTGGAAAGTTTCAGGCAAATCCCACAAAGTATGTGGAATTGAAAGCAACTTCTTGTTTCATGGCAGGACATCAAAATTCGCCATGACGCCACGGATGCATCGTTCGATGAAATCAAAAAAGCTTCGCAATTTAACGTCAGCAAGGTTTTTAGATATTAAATGCCAAATTTTAAGTTGATCGGATCAAATCTCTAGGAGGATTTGTTAAAGTACGACACCTGTGAATGGTAAAAAAAAAAAAAAAAGTTGCAATTTCAATTAAAAATGGCAGCCTTCCTGTTGAGTCTAGGTCATGGCACCAGGAGACTTTTTTGTAGGTCTCGGCATATTCCACATGTCTACCGAATTTCATACATGTGGGTTTACCGGGCTGCGAGGGCTGCTTATTTGAATTTTTCCAGGGGGCGCTATAATGCTATTTTTGCCATGTCGAATTGTAAGTTTTTTGTCAGAGTAATACGAATGATGGTTTTAATACATTTACAAAATTTTGTGAGTTTTCGAACATGCTGAGACCCTCAAAAGGGCAATTCTTTTAAAAATCTGATTGGGGGCGCTAAAGAGCCATTGTGCCAAATTTAGTGTAAATTGATGTATAAAATTGAAGACAATAAGACAATTATAATTTGTCCAACTTTTTGCAAGATTTTGAGTATTCTAAGGCTTCCAAACATGTGTTTCTGAAATTTGGAAAAACGCAGGAAATGGCTCATAGCTCACTTCCTGTTGGGCCAAAAAACTTCAAAAAAATTACCATCACTCGACATGACAAACACAATGACCACACCAAATTTCATGAACATTAAAGCACTTTTATCTCAACATGGCCGTGTCAAGAGGGCGCTGTGGAGCCACCTGACCACACCCAATCCAATATCAACATGTGGGTATACTTGGAAGTAGACTATTATCAAGCCTGTGAAGTTTCGCGCAACTCTCACAAAGCATGTGTGCGTAAAACCAACTTCCTGTTTCATGGCGGAACATCAAAATTCGCCGCGACGCCACGGATACAAAGTTCAATGAATCAAAAAAAGCTTCGCAATTTAACATTGCCATGGTCTTAAGATGTCATATGCGAAATTTTAGGTTGATCGGATAAAATCTCTAGGAGGAGTTCGTTAAAGTACGATGCCTGTGAATGGCAAAAAATTTAAAAAATTTGCAAATTCAATTAAAAATGGCGGACTTCCTGTTGAGTCTAGGTCATGGCACCAAGAGACTTTTTTTTAGGTCTTGGCCTAGTACACATGTCCATCGAATTTTGTACATGCAGGTTAAACACGCTGCGAGGGCTGCTTCATTGAAATTTTCTAGGTGGCGCTGTAATGCAATTTAGCCACATCTATCTGTGAACCCTATATGCTAGTAAAAAGTATGACCAGCTTAATGTGTTTGCAAAGTTTTGTGAGTTTTCAAGCATGTTGATGCCCTCAAATATGCAATTATGTATTGGGGGGCGCTATAGAGCCACCATGTCACATATAGTGCCAAATGAGATATCGAATCAAGGAACTTAATATTTTAAGTCTATGAGTGAAGTTTGGTGTCTTTTCGAGTATGATAAGGCCCTCAAAAATGTGTTCGTAAAATCTGAAAAAACGCAACAAATGGCTCATAGCTCACTTCCTGTGTGGCAAAAAAATTTCAGAAAAATTGACAAAAAAATATAAGATGACTTCTATGACCCTATCAAATTTCGTGAGAATCCGAGCAAGTGCGTTCCAAAATGGGCGCGTGTTTGGTGGCGCTATAGAGCCACTGGGGCATGTCCAAGCACAAAAATAATAATACTTTGCAATTTTCACCACGACTGACGTGTGGGCAAATTTTTGTGAGTTTTCGTGCATGGCAAAGCCCTCAAAAATGCGTTCTCGCAGCAGAATAAAAAGAAGAAGAAGAAGAAGAAGAAGAAGAATTAAAGCTGCAAGCAGCGTTGAAAGGGCCCTCGCCCCCCTCGTGCACGTTGGGGAGGTAGCAAGATCCTGATGGGTGCAAGTGTCCATTCACAGCCATTGGACACTGTTGGACCGCGGACAATGTGTTTCCCTGAGGGGAGTGCAAAAATTTTCTGGAGGGCGCTATGATATCATTTTGACATTTGTGTGCGCAAAATCTACAACATAGTAATCGTAATACCGAGCTCCATGAGTGTGTTGATTTTTGTAAATTTTCCAGCATGTTTAGACCTTCAAAAGAGCAATTCTTCTATAAATTTGATTGGGGGCGCTATAGAGCCATTTTACCTCATATAGTGCCAAATGATGGATGATATTAAAGAAAATAAGACATTTATAATTTCTGCTAGGTTTTGCAAGTTTTGATGCATTCTAAGGCCTTAAAACGTGTGTTCAAAAAAATTTGGAAGAACGCAGGAAATAGCTCATAGCTCACTTCCTGTTTGACCAAAAAATTTCAAAAAATTAAGCATTACCCGGAATGACGAATGCAATGATCTCACCAAAATTCATTAACATTCAAGCACTTTTATCTTAACATGACCATATCTAGAGGGCGCTGTGGAGCCACCTAGCACCTCCTGATCCAATATTAGCATATGTTTATACTTCGGAGGACAATTTTATCAAGTAAAGGAAGTTTCAGGCCAATCCCACAAAGTATGTGGGAGTAAAAGCAACTTCCTGTTTCATGGCTGGACATCAAAATTCGCCGCGACGCCACGGTTACATCGTTCGATGAAATCAAAATCACTTCACAATTTAACATCAGCAATGTCTTTGGATATTATTTGCCAAATATTAAGTTGATCGGATAAAATCTCTTGGAGGAGTTCGCTAAAGTACGACACCTGTGAATGGCAAAAAATCAAAAAAAAGTTGCAATTTCAATTAAAAATGGCGGACTTCCTGTTGGGTCTAGGTCATGGCACCAAGAGACTTTTTTTTAGTTCTCAGCATATTCCACATGTCCACCGAAGTTCATACATGCAGGTCAACCACGGTGCGAGGGCTACTTTTTTGAAATTTTCCAGGGGGCGCTATAATGCCATTTTTGCCACGCCAATATGTCAATTTTTATCAGTGTAATAGGAATGATGGTCTCTAGAATTATACAAAATTTTGTGAGTTTTTGAGCATGCTGAGACCCTCAAAAATGCAATTATTTGAAAAATCTGATTGGGGGCGCTATAGAGCCATAATGCCTCATTTACTGCCAATTATTGTCTCAAATTGAAGACAATTGCACCAATATAATTTTTGCAAAGTTTTACAAGTTTTCAATTCTGCTAAAGCCTTCAAATGTGTGTTCGTAAAATTTGGAATAACGCAGGAAATGGCTAGTAGCGCACTTCCTGTTTGGCCGAAAAATTTCAAAAAAATAATTATAGCCCAAAAAAACCAATGCAATGATCAGACCAAATTTCATGAACATTCAAGCACTTTTATATCAACATGGTCGTGTGAAGAGGGCGCTGTGGAGCCACCTGACCACACCCAATCCAATATCAACATATAGTTATATTTGGAAGTAGACTACTATTAAGCCTGTAAAGTTTCACGCAAATTTCACAATGCATGTGCTCATAAAAGCAAATTCCATTTTCATGGCGGAACATCGAAATTCGCCGCAACGCCACGGACACAATTTTCGATGAATCCAAAAAAGCTTCGCAATTTAACATGGAGAATGTCTTTAGATGGCCTGTGCCAAATTTTTAGTTGATCGGATAAAATCTCTAGGAGGAGTTCGTTAAAGAACGACGCCTGTGAATGACAAAAAATTAAAAAAAGTTGCAAATTCAATTAAAAATGGCGGACTTCCTGTTGAGTCTAGGTCATGGCACCAAGAGATTTTTTTTAGGTCTTGGCATAGTACACATGTCCACCGAATTTTGTACATGTATGTTAAACACCCTGCGAGGGCTGCTTAATTGAAATATTCTAGGTGGCGCTGTAATGCAATCTTGCCACATCCATCTGTAAACCTCATAGCCTAGTGAAACGTATGATAGGCTTAATATCGTTGCAAAGTTACGTGAGTTTTCGAGCATGCTGAGGCCCTCAAAAATGCAATTATGTATTAGGGGGCGCTATAGAGCCACCATGTCACACTTAGTGCCAAATGAGACATCGAATCAAAGAACTTAATATTTTTAGTCTATGAGCCAAGTTTGGTGAGTTTTCGAGTATGATAAGGCCCTCAAAAATGTGTTTGTAAAATCTGAAAAAACGCAGGAAATGGCTCGTAGCTCACTTCCTGTGCGGCAAAAAATTTCAAAAAAATTTAAAAAAAAAATTTATCATGACTGCTATGGCCCAATCGAATTTCGTGAGAATCCGAGCAAGTGCGTTCCAAATTGGCCGCGTGTTTGGTGGCGCTATAGAGCCACCTAGGCATGTCTAAGCACAAAAATAGTAATACTTTGCAATTTTCACCACGACTGACGTGTGGGCAAATTTTTGTGAGTTTTTGTGCATGGCAAAGCCCTCAAAAATGAGTTCTCGCAGCAGAATAAAAAGAAGAAGAAGAAGAAGAAGAAGAAGAAGAAGAATAATAAAAATCCCATCAAAAACAATAGGTTCCTCGCACCTTCGGTGCCAGGACCCGTTCCGGGCCCTGGCACCGGTCGGTGCTCGGGCCCTAATTAAAGCTGCAAGCAGCGTTGAAAGGGCCCTCGCCCCCCTCGTGCACGTTGGGGTGGCAGCAAGATCTTGATGGGTGCAGGTGTCCATTAAGAGCCTTTGGGCACTGCTAGACAGTGTGCATTGTGGTTTCCTGAGGGGAGTGCAAAAATTTTCTAGAGTGCGCTACAATACCATTTTGACATGCCTGTGTGCAAAATCTACAACATGGCAATCGTAATTTCGGCTCCATGACTGTGTTGATTATTGTAAATTTTCCAGTATGTTTAGACGATCAAAGGAGTAATACTTTTAAATATATGACTGGGGGCGCTATAGAGCCATTATGCCATATTTAATGCCAATTGATGGATGACATTGAAGAGAATAAGACATTCATAATGTTTGCCAGGTTTTTTAAGTTTTGGTGCATTCGAAGGCCTGAAAACATGAGTTCGCAAAATTTGGAAAAACGCAGAAAATAGCTCATAGCTCACTTCCTGTTCGGCAAAAAATTTTCAAAAAATTAACAATTGCTAGGAATGACTAATGCAATGATCAGACCAAATTTCATGAACATTCAAGCACTTTTATCCTAACATGGCCGTATCTAGAGGGTGCTGTGGATCCACCTGGCACGTCCCGATCTAGTATTAGCATATATTTATACTTGGGAGGACAATTTTATCAAGCTTGGAAAGTTTCACGCAAATCCCGCAAAGAATGTGCTCATCAAAGCAACTTCCTGTTTCATGGCAGGACATCAAAATTCGCCCTGACGCCACGGATGCATCGTTCGATGAAATCAAAAAAGCTTCGCAATTTAACGTCAGCAAGGTTTTTAGATATTATATGCCAAATTTTAAGTTGATCAGATAAAATCTCTAGGAGGAGTTCGTTAAAGTACAACACCTTTGAATGGCAAAAAAAATTAAAAAAAGTTGCAATTCCAATTAAAAATGGCAGCCTTCCTGTTGAGTCTAGGTCATGGCACCAAGTGACTTTTTTGTAGGTCTCGGCATATTCCACATGTCTACCGAATTTCATACATGAGGGCTGCTTATTTGAAATTTTCCAGGGGGCGCTATAATGCCATTTTTGCCACGCCTATTTGTAAATTTTTTATCAGTGTAATAGAAATGATGGTCTTTAAAATTGTACAAAATTTTGTGAGTTTTTGAGCATGCTGAAACCCTCAAAAGGGTAATTCTTTTAAAAATTGTATTGGGGCGCTATAGAGCCATGATGCCTCATTTACTGCCAATTTTTTTTTCAAATTGAAGACAATGTGACAAATAAAATTTTAGCTAAGTTTCGCAAGTTTTCGAGTATGCTAAGGCCTTCAAATGTGTGTTCATAAAATTTGGAATAACGCAGGAAATGACTCATAGCTCACTTCCTGTTTGGCCGAAAAATTTCAAAAAAATCAGCACAGCCCAGAAAAACAAATGCAATGATCAGACCAAAATTTCATGAACATTCAAGCATTTTTATATCAACATGGCCGTGTCTAGAGGGCGCTGTAGAGCCACCTGACCACACCCACTCCAATATCAACATATAGGTATATTTGGAATTAGACTATCATTAACCCTGTAAAGTTTCACGTAAATCTCCCAAAGCATATGCTCATAAAAGCAACTTCCATTTTCATGGCGGAACATCGAAATTCGCCGCGACGCCACGGATACGGACACGGAAGTTCAATGAATCCAAAAAAGCTTCGCAATTTAACATCAACGACGTCTTTCAATGTCATATGCCAAATTTTAAGTTAATCAGATAAAATCTCTAGGAGGAGTTCGTTAAAGTACGACACCTGTGAATGGCCAACAATCCAAAAAAGTTGCAATTTCAATTAAAAATGGTGGACTTCCTGTTGAGTGTAGGTCATGGCACCAAGAGAATTTTTTGTAGGTCTCGGCATATTCCACATGTCTACCGAATTTCATACATGTAGGTTTACCAGGCTGCGAGGGCTGCTTATTTAAAATTTTCAAGGGGGCGCTATAGTGACATTTTTGCCATGTATATATATAAGTTTTTTGTCAGAGTAATACGAATGATGGTCTTTATACATTTACAAAATTTTGTAAGTTTTAGAACATGCTGAGACCCTCAAAATGGCAATTCTCTTAAAAATCTGATTGGGGGCGCTATAGAGCCATTGTGCCAAATTTAGTGTAAATTGATATATAAAATTGAAGATAATAAGACAATTATAATTTGTGCAACTTTTTGCAAGATTTCGAGTATTCTAAAGCATCCAAACATGTGTTTATAAAATTTGGAAAAACGCAGGAAATGGCGCATAGCTCACTTCCTGTTTGGCCAAAAAATTTCAAAAAAATTAAAATAACTCGACATGAACAATGCAATGATCACACCAAATTTCATGAACATTCAAGCACTTTTATCTCAACATGGCCATTTCAAGAGGGCGATGTGGAGCCACCTGACCACACCCAATCTAATATCAACATACAGGTCTACTTGGAAGTGGACTCCTATAAAGCCTGTAAAGTTTTGCGCAAATTTCACAAAACATGTGCGCGTAAAACCAACTTCCTGTTTCATGGCGGAACATCGAAATTCGCCGCAACGCCACGGATACAAAGTTCAATATATCCAAAAAAGCTTCGCAATTTAACATCGACAAGGTCTTAAGATGTTAAATTCAAAATTTTAAGTTGGTCGGATAAAATCTCTGGGAGGAGTTCGTTTAAGTACGAAGCCTGTGAATGGCAAAAAATTTAAAAAATTTGCAAATTCAATTAAAAATGGCGGACTTCCTGTTGAGTCTAGGTCATGGCACCTAGAGACTTTTTTTTAGGTCTTGGCATAGTACACATGTCCTCCGAATTTTGTACATGTAGGACAAACACGCTGAGAGGGCTGCCTCATTGAAATTTTCTAGGTGGCGCTGTAATGCAATTTTGCCACATTCATCTGTAACCTCTAAATCCTAGTTAAAAGTAAAACCTGCTTAATATGTTTGCAAAGTTTTGTGAGTTTTCAAGCATGCTGAGGCCCTCAAAAATGCAATTATGTATTAGGGGGCGCTATAGAGCTACCATATCACACCCAGTGCCAAATGAGATATCGAATCAAAGAAAGTATTATTTTTAGTCTATGAGCCAAGTCTGGTGAGTTTTCGAGTATGATAAAACCCTCAAAAATGTGTTCGTAAAATCTAAAAAAACGCAGGAAATGGCTCATAGCTCACTTCCTGTGAGGCAAAAAAATTTCAAAAAAATTTACAAAAAAATTTATGATGACTACTATGACTATATAAAATTTCGTGAGAATCCGAGCAAGTGCGTTCCAAAATGGGCGCGTGTTTGGTGGCGCTATAGAGCCACTGGGGCATGTCCAAGCACAAAAATAATAATACTTTGCAATTTTCACCACGACTGACGTGTGGGCAAATTTTTGTGAGTTTTCGTGCATGGCAAAGCCCTCAAAAATGCGTTCTCGCAGCAGAATAAAAAGAAGAAGAAGAAGAAGAAGAAGAAGAATTAAAGCTGCAAGCAGCGTTGAAAGGGCCCTCGCCCCCCTCCTGCACGTTGGGGTGGCAGCAAGATCTTGATGGGTGCAGGTGTCCATTAAGAGCCATTGGGCACTGCTAGACTGTGTGCATTGTGGTTTCCTGAGGGGAGTGCAAAAATGTTCTAAAGGGCGCTACGATACCATTTTGACATGCCTGTGTGCAAAATCTACAACAAGGTAATCGTAATTTCAGGCTCCATGAGTGTGTTGATTTTTGTAAATTTTCCAATATGTTTAGACGATCAAAGAGGCAATACTTTTAAATATCTGACTGGGGGCGCTATTGAGCCATTATGCCATATTTAATGCCAATTGATGGATGACATTGAAGAGAAAAAGACATTTATAATGTTTGCTAGGTTTTTTAAGGTTCTGAGCATTCTAAGGCCTGAAAACATGAGTTCGTAAAATTTGGAAAAACGCAGGAAATAGCTCATAGCTCACTTCCTGTTTTTGCAATAATTTTCAAAAAATTAACCATCGCCCAGAATGACAAATGCAATGATCACCCCAAATTTCATGAACATTCAAGCACTTTTAACTTAACATGGCCGTATCTAGAGGGCGTCGTGGAGCCACCTGGCCACTCCCTATCTAATATTAGCATATAGTTATACTTTGGAGGAAAATATTATCAAGCTTGAAAACTTTCAGGCAAATCGAACGAAGTATGTGGGAGTAAAAGCAATTTCCTGTTTCATGGCGGGACATCAAAATTCGCCGCAACGCCACGGATACACCGTTGCATCAATCCAAAAAAGCTTCGCAATTTAACATCAGCCAGGTCTTTGGATATTACTTGCCAAATATTAAGTTGATCGGATAAAATCTCTAGGAGGAGTTCGTTAAAGTACGACGCCTGTGAATGGCAAAAAATCAAAAAAAGTTGCAATTTCAATTAAAAATGGCGGACTTCCTGTTGGGTCTAGGTCATGGCACCAAGAGACTTTGTTTTAGGTCTCAGGATATTCCACATGTCCACCGAAGTTCATACATGCAGGTCAACGACGGTGCGAGGGCTACTTTTTTGAAATTTTCCAGGGGGCGCTATAATGCCATTTTTGCCACGCCAATATGAAAATTTTTATCAGTGTAATAGTAATGATGGTCTTTAGAATTGTACAAAATTTTCGGAGTTTTTGAGCATGCTGAGACCCTCAAAAAGGCAATTATTTTAAAAATTTGATTGGGGGCGCTTTAGAGCCATAATGCCTCATTTACTGCCAATTATTGTCTCAAATCGAAGACAATCGGACAAGTATCATTTTTGCAAAGTTTTGCAAGTTTTCAAGTATGCTAAGGCCTTCAAATGTGTGTTCGTAAAATTTGGAATAACGCAGGAAATGGCTCATAGCGCACTTCCTGTTTGGCCGAAAAATTTCAAAAAAATAAGTTTGGCCCAAAAATACCAATGCAATGATCAAACCAAATTTCATGAACATTCAAGCACTTTTATATCAACATGGCCGGGTCAAGAGGGCACTGTGGAGCCACTTGACCACACCCAATCCAATATCAACATATATTTATATTTGGAAGTAGACTACTATTAAGCCTGTAAAGTTTCAGGCAAATCTCACAATGCATGTGCTCATAAAAGCAACTTCCATTTTCATGGCGGAACATCAAAATTCGCCGCAACGCCACGGACACAATTTTCGATGAAACCTAAAAAGCTTCGCAATTTAACATGGAGAATGTCTTTAGATGGCCTGTGCCAAATTTTTAGTTAATCGGATAAAATCTCTAGGAGGAGTTCGTTAAAGTACGACGCATGTGAATGACAAAAGATAAAAAAAAGTTGCAATTTCAATTAAAAATGGCAACCTTCCTGTTGAGTCTAGGTCATGGCACCAGGAGACTTTTTTGTAGGTCTCGGCATATTCCACATGTCTACCGAATTTCATACATGTAGGTTTACCAGGCTGCGAGGGCTGCTTATTTAAAATTTTCCAGGGGGCGCTATAGTGACATTTTTGCCATGTATATATATAAGTTTTTTGTCAGAGTAATACGAATGATGGTGTTTATACATTTACAAAATTTTGTGAGTTTTAGAACATGCTGAGACCCTCAAAATGGCAATTCTTTTAAAAATATGATTGGGGGCGCTATAGAGCCATTGTGCCAAATTTAGTGTAAATTGATATATAAAATTGAAGATAATAAGACAATTATAATTTGTGCAACTTTTCGCAAGATTTCGAGTATTCTAAAACATCCAAACATGTGATTATAAAATTTGGAAAAACGCAGGAAATGGCGCATAGCTCACTTCCTGTTTGGCCAAAAAATTTCAAAAAAATTAAAATAACTCGACATGAACAATGCAATGATCACACCAAATTTCATGAACATTCAAGCACTTTTATCTCAACATGGCCGTTTCAAGAGGGCGCTGTGGAGCCACCTGACCACACCCAATCTAATATCAACATATAGGTCTACTTGGAAATGGACTCCTATAAAGCCTGTATAGTTTCGCGCAAATTTCACAAAGCATGTGCGCGTAAAACCAACTTCCTGTTTCATGGCGGAACATCGAAATTTGCCGCGACGCCACGGATACATAGTTCAATGAATCCAAAAAAGCTTCGCAATTTAACATTGAAAAGGTCTTAAGATGTTAAATTCAAAATTTTAAGTTGATCGGATAAAATCTCTAGGAGGAGTTCGTTAAAGTACGAAGCCTGTGAATGGCAAAAAATGTAAAAAATGAGCAAATTCAATTAAAAATGGCGGACTTCCTGTTGAGTCTAGGTCATGGCACCTAGAGACTTTTTTTTAGGTCTTGGCATAGTTCACATGTCCACCGAATTTTGTACATGTAGGTCAAACACGCTGCGAGGGCTGCTTCGTTGAAATTTTCTAGGTGGCGCTGTAATGCAATTTTGCCACCTCCATCCGTAAACCCTAAATCCTAGTTATAAGTAAGACCTGCTTAATATGTTTGCAACGTTTTGTGAGTTTTCAAGCATGCTGAGGCCCTCAAAAATGCAATTATGTATTAGGGGGCGCTATAGAGCTACCATATCACACCCAATGCCAAATGAGATATCGAATCAAAGAACGTAATATTTCTAGTCTATGAGCCAAGTCTGGTGAGTTTTCGAGTATGATAAAACCCTCAAAAATGTGTTCGTAAAATCTAAAAAAACGCAGGAAATGGCTCATAGCTCACTTCCTGTGAGGCAAAAAAATTTCAAAAAAATTTACGAAAAAATTTATGATGACTACTATGACAGTATAAAATTTCGTGAGAATCCGAGCAAGTGCGTTCCAAAATGGGCGCGTGTTTGGTGGCGCTATAGAGCCACCGGGGCATGTCCAAGCACAAAAATAATAATACTTTGCAATTTTCACCTCGACTGACGTGTGGGCAAATTTTTGTGAGTTTTCGTGCATGGCAAAGCCCTCAAAAATGCGTTCTCGCAGCAGAATAAAAAGAAGAAGAAGAAGAAGAAGAAGAAGAAGAAGAAGAAGAATAAAAATCCCATCAAAAACAATAGGTTCCTCGCACCTTCGGTGCCAGGACCCGTTCCGGGCCCTGGCACCGGTCGGTGCTCGGGCCCTAATTAAAGCTGCAAGCAGCGTTGAAAGGGCCCTCGACCCCTTCGTGCACGTTGGGGTGGCAGCAAGATCTTGATGGGTGCAGGTGTCCATTCACAGCCAATGGACACTGCTGGACTGCATACCTTGTGGTATCCTGAGGGGAGTGCAAAAATTTTCTAGAGGACGCTATGGTACCATTTTGACATGCCTGTGCACAATCTACAACTGAGTAATCGTAGTACCGAGCACCATGAGTGTGTTGATTTTTGTTAATTTTCCAGCATGTTTAGACCTTCAGAAAAGCAATTCTTCTATATATCTGATTGGAGGCGCTGTAGAGCCATTATGCCACATTTCGTGCCAATTTATGGATGACTTTGAAGAGAAGAAGACATTTATAATTTGTGAGGTTTTGCAAGTTTTGGAGCATTCTAAGGCCTTTAAACGTGTTTTCGTAAAATTTGGAAAAACGCAGGAAATAGCTCATAGCTCACTTCCTGTTTGGCAAAAAATTTTTAGAAAATTAACCATTGCTCGAAATTACTAATGCAATGATCACACCAAATTTCATGAACATTCAAGCACGTTTATCTTAACATGGCCATATCTAGAAGGCGCTGTGGAGCCACCTGGCACCTCCTGATCCAATGTCAGCATATATTTATATTTGGGAGGACACTTTTATGAACTTGGAAAGTTTCAGGCAAATCCCACCAAGTATGTTGGAGTAAAACCAACTTCCTGTTTCATGGCGGAACATCTAAATTCGCCGCGTCGCCTTGGATTCATCGTTCAATGAATCCAAAAAAGCTTCGCAATTTAACATCAGCAATGTCTCGTAATATCAGTTGCCAAATTGTAAGTTGATCAGATAAAACCTCTCGGAGGAGTTCGTGAAAGTACGACACTTGTGAATGGCGAAATATCCCAAAAAGTTGCAATTTCAATTAAAAATGGCGGACTTCCTGCTGAGTCTAGGTCATGGCACCAAGAGACTTTTTTTCAGGTCTCGGCATATTCCACATGTATACCAAATTTCATAGATGTAGGTTTACCGGGCGGCGAGGGCTGCTCATTTGAAATTTTCCAGGGGGCGCTATAATGAAATTTTTGCCATGCCTATTAGTAAGTTTCTTGTCAAAGTAATAAAATTATGGTCTTTATACATTTAAAGAATTTTGTGAGTTTTTGAACATGTTGAGACTCCTAAAAGAGCAATTCTTTCAAAAATCTGATTGGGGGCGCTAAAGAGCCATTGTGCCTAATTTAGTGTAAATTGATATATAAAACTGAAGACAATAAGGCAATTAAAATTTGTGCAACTTTTTGCAAGATTTCGAGTATTCTAAGGCTTCCAAACATGTGTTTCTAAAATTTGGAAAAACACAGGAAATGGCTCATAGCTCACTTCCTATTTGGCCAAAAAATTTCAAAAAAATTATCATTCCCTGACATGACACATGCAATGATCACACTAAATTTCATGAACAATCAAGCACTTTTATCTCAATATGGCCGTGTCAAGAGGGCGCTGTGGAGCCACCTGACCACACCCAATCTAATATCAACATATAGGTATACTTGAAAGTAGACTCTTATCAAGCCTTTGAAGTTTCGCGCAAATCTCACAAAGCATGTGCGCGTAAAACCAACTACCTGTTTCAGGGCGGAACATCGAAATTCGCCGTGACGCCACAGATACATAGTTCGATTGACACAAAAAACTTCGCAATTTAACATCGACAAGGTCTTTAGACGTCATATGCGAAATTTTAAGTTGATCGGATAAAATCTCTAGGAAGAGTTTGTGAAAGTACGACACCTGCGAATGGCGAAAAATCTAAAAAAGTTGAAATTTCAATTAAAAATGGCAGCTTTCCTGTTGGGTCTAGGTCATGGCACCAAGAAACTTTTTTGTAGGTCTCGGCATATTCCACATGTCTACTGAATTTCATACATGTGGGTTTATCGGGCTGCGAGGGCTGCTTATTTGAAATTTTCCAGGGGGCGCTATAATGCCATTTTTGCCACGCCTATTTGTAAATTTTTTATCAGTGTAATAGGAATGATGGTCTTCAAAATTGTACAAAATTTTGTGAGTTTTTGAGCATGCTGAAACCCTCAAAAGGGTAATTATTTTAAAAATCGTATTGGGGGCGCTATAGAGCCATGATGCCTCATTTACTGCCAATTTTTGTTTCAAATTGAAGACAATGTGACAAATAAAATTTTAGCTAAGTTTTGCAAGTTTTCGAGTATGCTAAGGCCTTCAAATGTGTGTTCATAAAATTTGGAATAACGCAGGAAATGACTCATAGCTCACTTCCTGTTTTGCCAAAAAATTTCAAAAAAATCAGCACAGCCCAGAAAACCAAATGCAATGATCAAACCAAATTTCATGAACATTTAAGCACTTTTATATCAACATGGCCGCGCAAGAGGGCGCTGTAGAGCCACCTGACCACACCCACTCCAATATCAACATATAGGTATATTTGGAATTAAACTATCATTAAGCCTGTAAAGTTTCATGTAAATCTCCCAAAGCATATGCTCATAAAATAAACTTCCATTTTCATGGCGGAACATCGAAATTCGCCGCAACGCCACGGATACAAAGTTCGATGAATCCAAAAAAGCTTCGCAATTCAACATCGACGACGTCTTAAAATGTCATTTGCCAAATTTTAAGTTGATCAGATAAAATCTCTAGGAGGAGTTCGTTAAAGTACGACACCTGTGAATGGCCAACAATCCAAAAAAGTTGCAATTTCAATAAAAAATGCTGGACTTCCTGTTGAGTGTAGGTCATGGCACCAAGAGAATTTTTTGTAGGTCTCGGCATATTCCACATGTCTACCGAATTTCATACATGTAGATTTACCTGGCTGCGAGGGCTGCTTATTTAAAATTTTCCAGGGGGCGCTGTAGTGACATTTTTGCCATGTATATATATAAGTTTTTTGTCAGAGTAATACGAATGATGGTGTTTATACATTTACAAAATTTTGTGAGTTTCAGAACATGCTGAGACCCTCAAAATAAAATCTCTAGGAGGAGTTCGTTAAAGTACGATGCCTGTGAATTGCAAAAAATTTAAAAAAATTGCAAATTCAATTAAAAATGGCGGACTTCCTGTTGCGTCTAGGTCATGGCACCAAGAGACTTTTTTTTAGGTCTTGGCATTGTACATATGTCTACCGAATTTGGAACATGTAGATTAAACACGCTGCGAGGGCTGCTTCATTGAAATTTTCTAGGTGGCGCTGTAATGCAATTTTGCCACATTTTTCTTCAAGCCTTATATCTTAGTAAATAGTATGAGGAGCTTAAAAGGTCTGCAAAGTTTCGTGAGTTTTTGAGCATGCTGAGGCCCTCAAAAATGCAATTATGTATTAGGGGGCGCTATAGAGCTACCATGTCAAACCAAGTGCCAAATGAGATATCGAATCAAAGTATTTAATATTTTTAGTCTATGAGCCAAGTTTGGTGAATTTTCGAGCATAATAAGGCCCTCAAAAATGTGTTCGTAAAATCTGAAAAAACGCAGGAAATGCCTCATAGCTCACTTCCTGTGTGGCAAAAAAATTTCAAAAAAATTGACAAAAAAATTAATGATGACTACTATGACCCTATCAAATTTCGTGAGAATCCGAGCAAGTGCGTTCCAAAATGGCCGTGTGTTTGGTGGCGCTAAAGAGCCACTGGGGCATGTCCAAGCACAAAAATAATAATACTTTGCAATTTTCACCACGACAGACGTGTGGGCAAATTTTTGTGAGTTTTCGTGCATGGCAAAGCCATCAAAAATGCGTTCTCGCAGCAGAATAAAAAGAAGAAGAAGAAGAAGAAGAAGAAGAAGAATAATAAAAATCCCATCAAAAACAATAGGTTCCTCGCACCTTCGGTGCCAGGACCCGTTCCGGGCCCTGGCACCGGTCGGTGCTCGGGCCCTAATAATAAAAATCCCATCAAAAACAACAGGTTCCTCGCACCTTCGGTGCCAGGACCCGTTCCGGGCCCTGGCACCGGTCGGTGCTCGGGCCCTAATTAAAGCTGCAAGCAGCGTTGAAAGGGCTCTCGCCCCCCCTGTGCACATTGGGGTGGCAGCAAGATCTTGATGGCTGCAGGTGTCCATTCAGAGCCATTGGACACAGCTCGACCGCGTACAATGTGGTTTCCTGATGGGAGTGCAAAAATTTTCTGGAGGGCGCTATGATACCATTTTGACTTGCCTGTGCACAAAATCTACAACAAAGTAATCGAAATACGGGGCTCCATGAGTGTTTTGATTTTTGTAAATTTTCCAGCATGTTTAGACTTTCAAAAGAGCAATTCTTTTATAAATATTATTGGGGGCGCTATAGAGCCATTATGCCCCATTTAGTGCCAATTGATGGATGTATTGAAGAGAATAAGACAGTTCTAATTTTTGGATGGTTTTGCAAGTTTTGGAGCATTCTAAGGCCTAAAAACGTGTGTTCATAAAATTTGGAAAAACACAGGAAATAGCTCATAGCTCACTTCCTGTTTGGCAAAAAAATTTCCAAAAATTAACAATTGCGGAGAATGACTAATGCAATGATCATATCAAATCTCATGAACTTTCAAGCACTTTTATCTGAACATGCCCATATCTAGAGGGCGCTGTGGAGCCACCTGGTACCTCTTGATATAAAATAAGCATATATCTATACTTGGGCGGACAATTTTATCAAGCTTGGAAAGTTTCAGGCAAATCCCACAAAGTATGTGGAATTGAAAGCAACTTCTTGTTTCATGGCAGGACATCAAAATTCGCCATGACGCCACGGATGCATCGTTCGATGAAATCAAAAAAGCTTCGCAATTTAACGTCAGCAAGGTTTTTAGATATTAAATGCCAAATTTTAAGTTGATCGGATCAAATCTCTAGGAGGATTTGTTAAAGTACGACACCTGTGAATGGTAAAAAAAAAAAAAAAAGTTGCAATTTCAATTAAAAATGGCAGCCTTCCTGTTGAGTCTAGGTCATGGCACCAGGAGACTTTTTTGTAGGTCTCGGCATATTCCACATGTCTACCGAATTTCATACATGTGGGTTTACCGGGCTGCGAGGGCTGCTTATTTGAATTTTTCCAGGGGGCGCTATAATGCTATTTTTGCCATGTCGAATTGTAAGTTTTTTGTCAGAGTAATACGAATGATGGTTTTAATACATTTACAAAATTTTGTGAGTTTTCGAACATGCTGAGACCCTCAAAAGGGCAATTCTTTTAAAAATCTGATTGGGGGCGCTAAAGAGCCATTGTGCCAAATTTAGTGTAAATTGATGTATAAAATTGAAGACAATAAGACAATTATAATTTGTCCAACTTTTTGCAAGATTTTGAGTATTCTAAGGCTTCCAAACATGTGTTTCTGAAATTTGGAAAAACGCAGGAAATGGCTCATAGCTCACTTCCTGTTGGGCCAAAAAACTTCAAAAAAATTACCATCACTCGACATGACAAACACAATGACCACACCAAATTTCATGAACATTAAAGCACTTTTATCTCAACATGGCCGTGTCAAGAGGGCGCTGTGGAGCCACCTGACCACACCCAATCCAATATCAACATGTGGGTATACTTGGAAGTAGACTATTATCAAGCCTGTGAAGTTTCGCGCAACTCTCACAAAGCATGTGTGCGTAAAACCAACTTCCTGTTTCATGGCGGAACATCAAAATTCGCCGCGACGCCACGGATACAAAGTTCAATGAATCAAAAAAAGCTTCGCAATTTAACATTGCCATGGTCTTAAGATGTCATATGCGAAATTTTAGGTTGATCGGATAAAATCTCTAGGAGGAGTTCGTTAAAGTACGATGCCTGTGAATGGCAAAAAATTTAAAAAATTTGCAAATTCAATTAAAAATGGCGGACTTCCTGTTGAGTCTAGGTCATGGCACCAAGAGACTTTTTTTTAGGTCTTGGCCTAGTACACATGTCCATCGAATTTTGTACATGCAGGTTAAACACGCTGCGAGGGCTGCTTCATTGAAATTTTCTAGGTGGCGCTGTAATGCAATTTAGCCACATCTATCTGTGAACCCTATATGCTAGTAAAAAGTATGACCAGCTTAATGTGTTTGCAAAGTTTTGTGAGTTTTCAAGCATGTTGATGCCCTCAAATATGCAATTATGTATTGGGGGGCGCTATAGAGCCACCATGTCACATATAGTGCCAAATGAGATATCGAATCAAGGAACTTAATATTTTAAGTCTATGAGTGAAGTTTGGTGTCTTTTCGAGTATGATAAGGCCCTCAAAAATGTGTTCGTAAAATCTGAAAAAACGCAACAAATGGCTCATAGCTCACTTCCTGTGTGGCAAAAAAATTTCAGAAAAATTGACAAAAAAATATAAGATGACTTCTATGACCCTATCAAATTTCGTGAGAATCCGAGCAAGTGCGTTCCAAAATGGGCGCGTGTTTGGTGGCGCTATAGAGCCACTGGGGCATGTCCAAGCACAAAAATAATAATACTTTGCAATTTTCACCACGACTGACGTGTGGGCAAATTTTTGTGAGTTTTCGTGCATGGCAAAGCCCTCAAAAATGCGTTCTCGCAGCAGAATAAAAAGAAGAAGAAGAAGAAGAAGAAGAAGAATTAAAGCTGCAAGCAGCGTTGAAAGGGCCCTCGCCCCCCTCCTGCACGTTGGGGTGGCAGCAAGATCTTGATGGGTGCAGGTGTCCATTAAGAGCCATTGGGCACTGCTAGACTGTGTGCATTGTGGTTTCCTGAGGGGAGTGCAAAAATGTTCTAAAGGGCGCTACGATACCATTTTGACATGCCTGTGTGCAAAATCTACAACAAGGTAATCGTAATTTCAGGCTCCATGAGTGTGTTGATTTTTGTAAATTTTCCAATATGTTTAGACGATCAAAGAGGCAATACTTTTAAATATCTGACTGGGGGCGCTATTGAGCCATTATGCCATATTTAATGCCAATTGATGGATGACATTGAAGAGAAAAAGACATTTATAATGTTTGCTAGGTTTTTTAAGGTTCTGAGCATTCTAAGGCCTGAAAACATGAGTTCGTAAAATTTGGAAAAACGCAGGAAATAGCTCATAGCTCACTTCCTGTTTTTGCAATAATTTTCAAAAAATTAACCATCGCCCAGAATGACAAATGCAATGATCACCCCAAATTTCATGAACATTCAAGCACTTTTAACTTAACATGGCCGTATCTAGAGGGCGTCGTGGAGCCACCTGGCCACTCCCTATCTAATATTAGCATATAGTTATACTTTGGAGGAAAATATTATCAAGCTTGAAAACTTTCAGGCAAATCGAACGAAGTATGTGGGAGTAAAAGCAATTTCCTGTTTCATGGCGGGACATCAAAATTCGCCGCAACGCCACGGATACACCGTTGCATCAATCCAAAAAAGCTTCGCAATTTAACATCAGCCAGGTCTTTGGATATTACTTGCCAAATATTAAGTTGATCGGATAAAATCTCTAGGAGGAGTTCGTTAAAGTACGACGCCTGTGAATGGCAAAAAATCAAAAAAAGTTGCAATTTCAATTAAAAATGGCGGACTTCCTGTTGGGTCTAGGTCATGGCACCAAGAGACTTTGTTTTAGGTCTCAGGATATTCCACATGTCCACCGAAGTTCATACATGCAGGTCAACGACGGTGCGAGGGCTACTTTTTTGAAATTTTCCAGGGGGCGCTATAATGCCATTTTTGCCACGCCAATATGAAAATTTTTATCAGTGTAATAGTAATGATGGTCTTTAGAATTGTACAAAATTTTCGGAGTTTTTGAGCATGCTGAGACCCTCAAAAAGGCAATTATTTTAAAAATTTGATTGGGGGCGCTTTAGAGCCATAATGCCTCATTTACTGCCAATTATTGTCTCAAATCGAAGACAATCGGACAAGTATCATTTTTGCAAAGTTTTGCAAGTTTTCAAGTATGCTAAGGCCTTCAAATGTGTGTTCGTAAAATTTGGAATAACGCAGGAAATGGCTCATAGCGCACTTCCTGTTTGGCCGAAAAATTTCAAAAAAATAAGTTTGGCCCAAAAATACCAATGCAATGATCAAACCAAATTTCATGAACATTCAAGCACTTTTATATCAACATGGCCGGGTCAAGAGGGCACTGTGGAGCCACTTGACCACACCCAATCCAATATCAACATATATTTATATTTGGAAGTAGACTACTATTAAGCCTGTAAAGTTTCAGGCAAATCTCACAATGCATGTGCTCATAAAAGCAACTTCCATTTTCATGGCGGAACATCGAAATTCGCCGCAACGCCACGGACACAATTTTCGATGAAACCTAAAAAGCTTCGCAATTTAACATGGAGAATGTCTTTAGATGGCCTGTGCCAAATTTTTAGTTGATCGGATAAAATCTCTAGGAGGAGTTCGTTAAAGTACGACGCATGTGAATGACAAAAGATAAAAAAAAGTTGCAATTTCAATTAAAAATGGCAACCTTCCTGTTGAGTCTAGGTCATGGCACCAGGAGACTTTTTTGTAGGTCTCGGCATATTCCACATGTCTACCGAATTTCATACATGTAGGTTTACCAGGCTGCGAGGGCTGCTTATTTAAAATTTTCCAGGGGGCGCTATAGTGACATTTTTGCCATGTATATATATAAGTTTTTTGTCAGAGTAATACGAATGATGGTGTTTATACATTTACAAAATTTTGTGAGTTTTAGAACATGCTGAGACCCTCAAAATGGCAATTCTTTTAAAAATATGATTGGGGGCGCTATAGAGCCATTGTGCCAAATTTAGTGTAAATTGATATATAAAATTGAAGATAATAAGACAATTATAATTTGTGCAACTTTTCGCAAGATTTCGAGTATTCTAAAACATCCAAACATGTGATTATAAAATTTGGAAAAACGCAGGAAATGGCGCATAGCTCACTTCCTGTTTGGCCAAAAAATTTCAAAAAAATTAAAATAACTCGACATGAACAATGCAATGATCACACCAAATTTCATGAACATTCAAGCACTTTTATCTCAACATGGCCGTATCAAGAGGGCGCTGTGGAGCCACCTGACCACACCCAATCTAATATCAACATATAGGTCTACTTGGAAATGGACTCCTATAAAGCCTGTATAGTTTCGCGCAAATTTCACAAAGCATGTGCGCGTAAAACCAACTTCCTGTTTCATGGCGGAACATCGAAATTTGCCGCGACGCCACGGATACATAGTTCAATGAATCCAAAAAAGCTTCGCAATTTAACATTAGAAAGGTCTTAAGATGTTAAATTCAAAATTTTAAGTTGATCGGATAAAATCTCTAGGAGGAGTTCGTTAAAGTACGAAGCCTGTGAATGGCAAAAAATGTAAAAAATGAGCAAATTCAATTAAAAATGGCGGACTTCCTGTTGAGTCTAGGTCATGGCACCTAGAGACTTTTTTTTAGGTCTTGGCATAGTTCACATGTCCACCGAATTTTGTACATGTAGGTCAAACACGCTGCGAGGGCTGCTTCGTTGAAATTTTCTAGGTGGCGCTGTAATGCAATTTTGCCACCTCCATCCGTAAACCCTAAATCCTAGTTATAAGTAAGACCTGCTTAATATGTTTGCAACGTTTTGTGAGTTTTCAAGCATGCTGAGGCCCTCAAAAATGCAATTATGTATTAGGGGGCGCTATAGAGCTACCATATCACACCCAATGCCAAATGAGATATCGAATCAAAGAACGTAATATTTCTAGTCTATGAGCCAAGTCTGGTGAGTTTTCGAGTATGATAAAACCCTCAAAAATGTGTTCGTAAAATCTAAAAAAACGCAGGAAATGGCTCATAGCTCACTTCCTGTGAGGCAAAAAAATTTCAAAAAAATTTACGAAAAAATTTATGATGACTACTATGACAGTATAAAATTTCGTGAGAATCCGAGCAAGTGCGTTCCAAAATGGGCGCGTGTTTGGTGGCGCTATAGAGCCACCGGGGCATGTCCAAGCACAAAAATAATAATACTTTGCAATTTTCACCTCGACTGACGTGTGGGCAAATTTTTGTGAGTTTTCGTGCATGGCAAAGCCCTCAAAAATGCGTTCTCGCAGCAGAATAAAAAGAAGAAGAAGAAGAAGAAGAAGAAGAAGAAGAAGAAGAATAAAAATCCCATCAAAAACAATAGGTTCCTCGCACCTTCGGTGCCAGGACCCGTTCCGGGCCCTGGCACCGGTCGGTGCTCGGGCCCTAATTAAAGCTGCAAGCAGCGTTGAAAGGGCCCTCGACCCCTTCGTGCACGTTGGGGTGGCAGCAAGATCTTGATGGGTGCAGGTGTCCATTCACAGCCAATGGACACTGCTGGACTGCATACCTTGTGGTATCCTGAGGGGAGTGCAAAAATTTTCTAGAGGACGCTATGGTACCATTTTGACATGCCTGTGCACAATCTACAACTGAGTAATCGTAGTACCGAGCACCATGAGTGTGTTGATTTTTGTTAATTTTCCAGCATGTTTAGACCTTCAGAAAAGCAATTCTTCTATATATCTGATTGGAGGCGCTGTAGAGCCATTATGCCACATTTAGTGCCAATTTATGGATGACTTTGAAGAGAAGAAGACATTTATAATTTGTGAGGTTTTGCAAGTTTTGGAGCATTCTAAGGCCTTTAAACGTGTTTTCGTAAAATTTGGAAAAACGCAGGAAATAGCTCATAGCTCACTTCCTGTTTGGCAAAAAATTTTTAGAAAATTAACCATTGCTCGAAATTACTAATGCAATGATCACACCAAATTTCATGAACATTCAAGCACGTTTATCTTAACATGGCCATATCTAGAAGGCGCTGTGGAGCCACCTGGCACCTCCTGATCCAATGTCAGCATATATTTATATTTGGGAGGACACTTTTATGAACTTGGAAAGTTTCAGGCAAATCCCACCAAGTATGTTGGAGTAAAACCAACTTCCTGTTTCATGGCGGAACATCTAAATTCGCCGCGTCGCCTTGGATTCATCGTTCAATGAATCCAAAAAAGCTTCGCAATTTAACATCAGCAATGTCTCGTAATATCAGTTGCCAAATTGTAAGTTGATCAGATAAAACCTCTCGGAGGAGTTCGTGAAAGTACGACACTTGTGAATGGCGAAATATCCCAAAAAGTTGCAATTTCAATTAAAAATGGCGGACTTCCTGCTGAGTCTAGGTCATGGCACCAAGAGACTTTTTTTCAGGTCTCGGCATATTCCACATGTATACCAAATTTCATAGATGTAGGTTTACCGGGCGGCGAGGGCTGCTCATTTGAAATTTTCCAGGGGGCGCTATAATGAAATTTTTGCCATGCCTATTAGTAAGTTTCTTGTCAAAGTAATAAAATTATGGTCTTTATACATTTAAAGAATTTTGTGAGTTTTTGAACATGTTGAGACTCCTAAAAGAGCAATTCTTTCAAAAATCTGATTGGGGGCGCTAAAGAGCCATTGTGCCTAATTTAGTGTAAATTGATATATAAAACTGAAGACAATAAGGCAATTAAAATTTGTGCAACTTTTTGCAAGATTTCGAGTATTCTAAGGCTTCCAAACATGTGTTTCTAAAATTTGGAAAAACACAGGAAATGGCTCATAGCTCACTTCCTATTTGGCCAAAAAATTTCAAAAAAATTATCATTCCCTGACATGACACATGCAATGATCACACTAAATTTCATGAACAATCAAGCACTTTTATCTCAATATGGCCGTGTCAAGAGGGCGCTGTGGAGCCACCTGACCACACCCAATCTAATATCAACATATAGGTATACTTGAAAGTAGACTCTTATCAAGCCTTTGAAGTTTCGCGCAAATCTCACAAAGCATGTGCGCGTAAAACCAACTACCTGTTTCAGGGCGGAACATCGAAATTCGCCGTGACGCCACAGATACATAGTTCGATTGACACAAAAAACTTCGCAATTTAACATCGACAAGGTCTTTAGACGTCATATGCGAAATTTTAAGTTGATCGGATAAAATCTCTAGGAAGAGTTTGTGAAAGTACGACACCTGCGAATGGCGAAAAATCTAAAAAAGTTGAAATTTCAATTAAAAATGGCAGCTTTCCTGTTGGGTCTAGGTCATGGCACCAAGAAACTTTTTTGTAGGTCTCGGCATATTCCACATGTCTACTGAATTTCATACATGTGGGTTTATCGGGCTGCGAGGGCTGCTTATTTGAAATTTTCCAGGGGGCGCTATAATGCCATTTTTGCCACGCCTATTTGTAAATTTTTTATCAGTGTAATAGGAATGATGGTCTTCAAAATTGTACAAAATTTTGTGAGTTTTTGAGCATGCTGAAACCCTCAAAAGGGTAATTATTTTAAAAATCGTATTGGGGGCGCTATAGAGCCATGATGCCTCATTTACTGCCAATTTTTGTTTCAAATTGAAGACAATGTGACAAATAAAATTTTAGCTAAGTTTTGCAAGTTTTCGAGTATGCTAAGGCCTTCAAATGTGTGTTCATAAAATTTGGAATAACGCAGGAAATGACTCATAGCTCACTTCCTGTTTTGCCAAAAAATTTCAAAAAAATCAGCACAGCCCAGAAAACCAAATGCAATGATCAAACCAAATTTCATGAACATTTAAGCACTTTTATATCAACATGGCCGCGCAAGAGGGCGCTGTAGAGCCACCTGACCACACCCACTCCAATATCAACATATAGGTATATTTGGAATTAAACTATCATTAAGCCTGTAAAGTTTCATGTAAATCTCCCAAAGCATATGCTCATAAAATAAACTTCCATTTTCATGGCGGAACATCGAAATTCGCCGCAACGCCACGGATACAAAGTTCGATGAATCCAAAAAAGCTTCGCAATTCAACATCGACGACGTCTTAAAATGTCATTTGCCAAATTTTAAGTTGATCAGATAAAATCTCTAGGAGGAGTTCGTTAAAGTACGACACCTGTGAATGGCCAACAATCCAAAAAAGTTGCAATTTCAATAAAAAATGCTGGACTTCCTGTTGAGTGTAGGTCATGGCACCAAGAGAATTTTTTGTAGGTCTCGGCATATTCCACATGTCTACCGAATTTCATACATGTAGATTTACCTGGCTGCGAGGGCTGCTTATTTAAAATTTTCCAGGGGGCGCTGTAGTGACATTTTTGCCATGTATATATATAAGTTTTTTGTCAGAGTAATAAGAATGATGGTGTTTATACATTTACAAAATTTTGTGAGTTTCAGAACATGCTGAGACCCTCAAAATAAAATCTCTAGGAGGAGTTCGTTAAAGTACGATGCCTGTGAATTGCAAAAAATTTAAAAAAATTGCAAATTCAATTAAAAATGGCGGACTTCCTGTTGCGTCTAGGTCATGGCACCAAGAGACTTTTTTTTAGGTCTTGGCATTGTACATATGTCTACCGAATTTGGAACATGTAGATTAAACACGCTGCGAGGGCTGCTTCATTGAAATTTTCTAGGTGGCGCTGTAATGCAATTTTGCCACATTTTTCTTCAAGCCTTATATCTTAGTAAATAGTATGAGGAGCTTAAAAGGTCTGCAAAGTTTCGTGAGTTTTTGAGCATGCTGAGGCCCTCAAAAATGCAATTATGTATTAGGGGGCGCTATAGAGCTACCATGTCAAACCAAGTGCCAAATGAGATATCGAATCAAAGTATTTAATATTTTTAGTCTATGAGCCAAGTTTGGTGAATTTTCGAGCATAATAAGGCCCTCAAAAATGTGTTCGTAAAATCTGAAAAAACGCAGGAAATGCCTCATAGCTCACTTCCTGTGTGGCAAAAAAATTTCAAAAAAATTGACAAAAAAATTTATGATGACTACTATGACCCTATCAAATTTCGTGAGAATCCGAGCAAGTGCGTTCCAAAATGGCCGTGTGTTTGGTGGCGCTAAAGAGCCACTGGGGCATGTCCAAGCACAAAAATAATAATACTTTGCAATTTTCACCACGACAGACGTGTGGGCAAATTTTTGTGAGTTTTCGTGCATGGCAAAGCCATCAAAAATGCGTTCTCGCAGCAGAATAAAAAGAAGAAGAAGAAGAAGAAGAAGAAGAAGAAGAATAATAAAAATCCCATCAAAAACAATAGGTTCCTCGCACCTTCGGTGCCAGGACCCGTTCCGGGCCCTGGCACCGGTCGGTGCTCGGGCCCTAATAATAAAAATCCCATCAAAAACAACAGGTTCCTCGCACCTTCGGTGCCAGGACCCGTTCCGGGCCCTGGCACCGGTCGGTGCTCGGGCCCTAATTAAAGCTGCAAGCAGCGTTGAAAGGGCTCTCGCCCCCCCTGTGCACATTGGGGTGGCAGCAAGATCTTGATGGCTGCAGGTGTCCATTCAGAGCCATTGGACACAGCTCGACCGCGTACAATGTGGTTTCCTGATGGGAGTGCAAAAATTTTCTGGAGGGCGCTATGATACCATTTTGACTTGCCTGTGCACAAAATCTACAACAAAGTAATCGAAATACGGGGCTCCATGAGTGTTTTGATTTTTGTAAATTTTCCAGCATGTTTAGACTTTCAAAAGAGCAATTCTTTTATAAATATTATTGGGGGCGCTATAGAGCCATTATGCCCCATTTAGTGCCAATTGATGGATGTATTGAAGAGAATAAGACAGTTCTAATTTTTGGATGGTTTTGCAAGTTTTGGAGCATTCTAAGGCCTAAAAACGTGTGTTCATAAAATTTGGAAAAACACAGGAAATAGCTCATAGCTCACTTCCTGTTTGGCAAAAAAATTTCCAAAAATTAACAATTGCGGAGAATGACTAATGCAATGATCATATCAAATCTCATGAACTTTCAAGCACTTTTATCTGAACATGCCCATATCTAGAGGGCGCTGTGGAGCCACCTGGTACCTCTTGATATAAAATAAGCATATATCTATACTTGGGCGGACAATTTTATCAAGCTTGGAAAGTTTCAGGCAAATCCCACAAAGTATGTGGAATTGAAAGCAACTTCTTGTTTCATGGCAGGACATCAAAATTCGCCATGACGCCACGGATGCATCGTTCGATGAAATCAAAAAAGCTTCGCAATTTAACGTCAGCAAGGTTTTTAGATATTAAATGCCAAATTTTAAGTTGATCGGATCAAATCTCTAGGAGGATTTGTTAAAGTACGACACCTGTGAATGGTAAAAAAAAAAAAAAAAGTTGCAATTTCAATTAAAAATGGCAGCCTTCCTGTTGAGTCTAGGTCATGGCACCAGGAGACTTTTTTGTAGGTCTCGGCATATTCCACATGTCTACCGAATTTCATACATGTGGGTTTACCGGGCTGCGAGGGCTGCTTATTTGAATTTTTCCAGGGGGCGCTATAATGCTATTTTTGCCATGTCGAATTGTAAGTTTTTTGTCAGAGTAATACGAATGATGGTTTTAATACATTTACAAAATTTTGTGAGTTTTCGAACATGCTGAGACCCTCAAAAGGGCAATTCTTTTAAAAATCTGATTGGGGGCGCTAAAGAGCCATTGTGCCAAATTTAGTGTAAATTGATGTATAAAATTGAAGACAATAAGACAATTATAATTTGTCCAACTTTTTGCAAGATTTTGAGTATTCTAAGGCTTCCAAACATGTGTTTCTGAAATTTGGAAAAACGCAGGAAATGGCTCATAGCTCACTTCCTGTTGGGCCAAAAAACTTCAAAAAAATTACCATCACTCGACATGACAAACACAATGACCACACCAAATTTCATGAACATTAAAGCACTTTTATCTCAACATGGCCGTGTCAAGAGGGCGCTGTGGAGCCACCTGACCACACCCAATCCAATATCAACATGTGGGTATACTTGGAAGTAGACTATTATCAAGCCTGTGAAGTTTCGCGCAACTCTCACAAAGCATGTGTGCGTAAAACCAACTTCCTGTTTCATGGCGGAACATCAAAATTCGCCGCGACGCCACGGATACAAAGTTCAATGAATCAAAAAAAGCTTCGCAATTTAACATTGCCATGGTCTTAAGATGTCATATGCGAAATTTTAGGTTGATCGGATAAAATCTCTAGGAGGAGTTCGTTAAAGTACGATGCCTGTGAATGGCAAAAAATTTAAAAAATTTGCAAATTCAATTAAAAATGGCGGACTTCCTGTTGAGTCTAGGTCATGGCACCAAGAGACTTTTTTTTAGGTCTTGGCCTAGTACACATGTCCATCGAATTTTGTACATGCAGGTTAAACACGCTGCGAGGGCTGCTTCATTGAAATTTTCTAGGTGGCGCTGTAATGCAATTTAGCCACATCTATCTGTGAACCCTATATGCTAGTAAAAAGTATGACCAGCTTAATGTGTTTGCAAAGTTTTGTGAGTTTTCAAGCATGTTGATGCCCTCAAATATGCAATTATGTATTGGGGGGCGCTATAGAGCCACCATGTCACATATAGTGCCAAATGAGATATCGAATCAAGGAACTTAATATTTTAAGTCTATGAGTGAAGTTTGGTGTCTTTTCGAGTATGATAAGGCCCTCAAAAATGTGTTCGTAAAATCTGAAAAAACGCAACAAATGGCTCATAGCTCACTTCCTGTGTGGCAAAAAAATTTCAGAAAAATTGACAAAAAAATATAAGATGACTTCTATGACCCTATCAAATTTCGTGAGAATCCGAGCAAGTGCGTTCCAAAATGGCCGTGTGTTTGGTGGCGCTATAGAGCCACGGGGGCATGACCAAGCACAAAAATAATAATATTTGGCAATTTTCACCACGACTGACGTGTGGGCAAATTTTTGTGAGTTTTCGTGCATGGCAAAGCCCTCAAAAATGCGTTCTTGTAGCAGAATAAAAAGAAGAAGAAGAAGAAGAAGAAGAAGAAGAAGAAGAATAAAAATCCCATCAAAAACAATAGGTTCCTCGCACCTTCGGTGCCAGGACCCGTTCCGGGCCCTGGCACCGGTCGGTGCTCGGGCCCTAATTAAAGCTGCAAGCAGCGTTGAAAGGGCCCTCGCCCCCCTCGTGCACGATGGGGTGGCAGCAAGATCTTGATGGGTGCAGGTGCCCATTTAGAGCCATTGGGCACTGCTAGACTGTGTGCATTGTGGTTTCCTGAGGGGAGTGCAAAAATGTTCTAGAGAGCGCTACGATACCATTTTGACATGCCTGTGTGCAAAATCTACAACAAGGTAATCGTAATGTCAGGCTCCATGAGAGTGTTGATTTTTGTAAATTTTCCAATATGTTTAGACGATCAAAGAGGCAAAACTTTAAATATCTGACTGGGGGCGCTATTGAGCCATTATGCCATATTTAATGCCAATTGATGGATGACATTGAAGAGAATAAGACATTTATAATGTTTGCTAGGTTTTTTAAGATTTGGAGCATTTTAAGGCCTGAAAAAATGAGTTCGTAAAATTTGGAAAAACGCAGGAAATAGCTCATAGCTCACTTCCTGTTTATGCAATAATTTTCAAAAAATTAACCATCGCCCAGAATGACTAATGCAATGATCACCCCAAATTTCATGAACATTCAAGCACTTTTAACTTAACATGGCCGTATCTAGAGGGCGTCGTGGAGCCACCTGGCCACTCCCTATCTAATATTAGCATATAGTTATACTTTGGAGAAAAATATTATCAAGCTTGGAAACTTTCAGGCAAATCGAACGAAATATGTGGGAGTAAAAGCAATTTCCTGTTTCATGGTGGGACATCAAAATTCGCCGCGACGCCACGGATACACCGTTGCATCAATCCAAAAAAGCTTCGCAATTTAACATCAGCAAGGTCTTTGGATATTACTTGCCAAATATTAAGTTGATCGGATAAAATCTCTAGGAGGAGTTCGTTAAAGTATGACGCCTGTGAATGGCAAAAAATCAAAAAAAGTTGCAATTTCATTTAAAAATGGTGGACTTCCTGTTGGGTCTAGGTCATGGCACCAAGTGACTTTGTTTTAGGTCTCAGGATATTCCACATGTCCACCGAAGTTCATACATGCAGGTCAACCACGGTGCGAGGGCTACTTTTTTGAAATTTTCCAGGGGGCGCTATAATGCCATTTTTGCCACGCCAATATGTAAATTTTTATCAGTGTAATAGGAATGATGGTCTTTAGAATTGTACAAAATTTTCGGAGTTTTTGAGCATGCTGAGACCCTCAAAAAGGCAATTATTTCAAAAATCTGATTGGGGGCGCTATAGAGCCATAATGCCACATTTACTGCCAATTATTTCTCAAATTGAAAACAATTGGACAAATGTAATTTTTGCAAAGTTTTACAAGTTTTCAAGTATGCTAAAGCCTTCAAATGTGTGTTCGTAAAATTTGGACGAACGCAGGAAATGGCTCATAGAATGCAATGATCAGACCAAATTTCATGAACATTCAAGCACTTTTATATCAACATGGTCGTGTGAAGAGGGCGATGTGGAGCCACCTGACCACACCCAATCCAATATCAACATATAGTTATATTTGGAAGTAGACTACTATTAAGCCTGTAAAGTTTCACGCAAATCTCACAATGCATGTGCTCATAAAAGCAACTTCCATTTTCATGGCGGAACATCGAAATTCGCCGCAACGCCACGGACACAATTTTCGATGAATCCAAAAAAGCTTCGCAATTTAACATGGAGGATGTCTTTAGATGGCCTTTGCCAAATTTTAAGTTGATCGGATAAAATCTCTAGGAGGAGTTCGTTAAAGTACGACGCCTGTGAATGACAAAAAATAAAAAAAAGTTGCAAATTCAATTAAAAATGGCGGACTTCCTGTTGAGTCTAGGTCATGGCACCAAGAGACTTTTTTTTAGGTCTTGGCATAGTACACATGTCCACCGAATTTTGTACATGTATGTCAAACACCCTGCGAGGGCTGCTTAATTGAAATATTCTAGGTGGCGCTGTAATGCAATCTTGCCACATCCATCTGTAAACCTCATAACCTAGTGAAAGGTATGATCGGCTTAATATCGTTGCAAAGTTACGTGAGTTTTCGAGCATGCTGAGGCCCTCAAAAATGCAATTATGTATTAGGGGGCGCTATAGAGCCACCATGTCACACTTAGTGCCAAATGAGACATCGAATCAAAGAACTTAATATTTTTAGTCTATGAGCAAAGTTTGGTGAGTTTTTGAGTATGATAAGGCCCTCAAAAATGTGTTTGTAAAATCTGAAAAAACGCAGGAAATGGCTCGTAGCTCACTTCCTGTGCGGCAAAAAAATTTCAAAAAAATTACCAAAAAAATTTATCATTACTGCTCTGACCCTATCAAATTTCGTGAGAATCCGAGCAAGTGCGTTCAAAAATAGCCGCGTGTTTGGTGGCGCTATAGAGCCACCTAGGCATGTCTAAGCACAAAAATAGTAATATTTTGCAATTTTCACCACGACTGACGTGTGGGCAAATTTTTGTGAGTTTTTGTGCATGGCAAAGCCCTCAAAAATGCATTCTCGCAGCAGAATAAAAAGAAGAAGAAGAAGAAGAAGAAGAAGAAGAAGAATAAATATCCCATCAAAAACAATAGGTTCCTCGCACCTTCGGTGCCAGGACCCGTTCCGGGCCCTGGCACCGGTCGGTGCTCGGGCCCTAATTAAAGCTGCAAGCAGCGTTGAAAGGGCCCTCGCCCCCTTCGTGCACGTTGGGGTGGCAGCAAGATCTTGATGGGTGCAGGTGTCCATTCACAGCCAATGGACACTGCTGGACTGCATACCTTGTGGTATCCTGAGGGGAGTGCAAAAATTTTCTAGAGGACGCTATGGTACCATTTTGACATGCCTGTGCACAAACTACAACCGAGTAATCGTAATACCGAGCTCCATGAGTGTGTTGATTTTTGTTAATTTTCCAGCATGTTTAGACCTTCAGAAGAGCAATTCTTCTATATATCTGTTTAGAGGCGCTGTAGAGCCATTATGCCACATTTAGTGCCAATTTATGGATGACTTTGAACAGAAGAAGACATTTATAATTTGTGGGGTTTTGCAAGTTTTGGAGCATTTTAAGGCCTTTAAACGTGTTTTCGTAAAATTTGGAAAAGGGCTGCGAGGGCTGCTTATTTGAAATTTTCCAGGGGGCGCTATAATGAAATTTTTGCCATGCCTATCAGTAAGTTTCTTGTCAAAGTAATACAAATGATGGTCTTTTTACATTTAAAGAATTTTGTGAGTTTTTGAACATGTTGAGACCCTTAAAAGGGCAATTCTTTCAAAAATCTGATTTGGGGCGCTAAAGAGCCATTGTGCCTAATTTAGTGTAAATTGATATATAAAATTGAAGACAATAAGGAAATTAAAATTTGTGCAACTTTTTGCAAGATTTCGAGAATTCTAAGGCTTCCTAACATGTGTTTCCAAAATTTGGAAAAACACAGGAAATGGCTCATAGCTCACTTCCTGTTTAGCCAAAAAATTTCAAAAAAATTATCGTTCCCTGACATGACACATGCAATGATCACACTAAATTTCATGAACAATCAAGCACTTTTATCTCAATATGGCCGTGTCAAGAGGGCGCTGTGGAGCCACCTGACCACACCCAATCTAATATCAACATATAGGTATACTTGAAAGTAGACTCTTATCAAGCCTTTGAAGTTTTGCGCAAATCTCACAAAGCATGTGCGCGTAAAACCAACTACCTGTTTCAGGGCGGAACATCGAAATTCGCCGCGACGCCACAGATACATAGTTCGATTGATACAAAAAAGCTTTGCAATTTAACATCGACAAGGTCTTCAGACGTCATATGCGAAATTTTAAGTTGATCGAATAAAATCTCTAGGAGGAGTTCGTTAAAGTACGACACCTGCGAATGGCGAAAAATCTAAAAAAGTTGAAATTTCAATTAAAAATGGCAAACTTCCTGTTAGGTCTAGGTCATGGCTCCAAGAGACTTTTTTTTAGGTCTCAAGATATTCCACATGTCCACCGAAGTTCATATATGCAGGTCACCCACGATGCAAGGGCTGCTTATTTGAAATTTTCCAGGGGGCGCTATAATGCCAATTTTGCCACGCCTATATGTAAATTTTTTATCAGTGTAATAGGAATGATGGTCTTTAGAATTCTACAAAATTTTGTGAGTTTTTGAGCATGCTGAGACCCTCAAAAGGGCAATTCTTTCGAAAATCTGATTGGGGGCGTTATAGGGCCATTATGCCACAGTTACTGCCAATTTCTGCCTGTAATTAAGACAATCAGACAAATATGATTTGTGCAAAGTTTTGCAAGTTTTCGAGTATGCTAAGGCCTTCAAACGTGTGTTCGCAAAATTTGGAATAACGCAGGAAATTGCTCATAGCTCACTTCCTGTTTGGCCGAAAAATTTCAAAAAAATAGGCATAGCCCCAAAAAACAAATGTAATGATCAGACCAAATTTCATGAACATTCAAGCACTTTTAACTCAACATGTCCGTGGCAAGAGGGCGCTGTGGAGCCACCTGACCACACCCAATCCAATATGAAAATAAAGGTATGTTAAGAAGTCGACTCTTATGAAGCCTGTAAAGTTTCGGGCAAATTTCACAAAGCAAACGCGCATAAAACCAACTTCCTGTGTCGTGGCGGAACATCGAAATTTGCCGCAACGCCACGGATACAAAGTTCCATGAATCCAAAAAAGCTTCGCAATTTAACATCGACAAGGTCTTTAGATGTCATATGCAAAATTTTAAGTTCATCGGATAAAATCTCTAGGAGGAGTTCGTTAAAGTACGACGCCTGTGAATTGCAAAAAATTTAAAAAATTTGCAAATTCAATTAAAAATGGCGGACTTCCTGTTGAGTCTAGGTGATGGCACCAAGAGACTTTTTTTTAGGTCTTGGCATAGTACACATGTCCACCGAATTTTGTACATGTAGGTTAAACACGCTGCAAGGGCTGCTTCATTGAAATTTTCTAGGTGGCGCTGTAATGCAATTTTGCCAAATTCATCTGTAAACCCTATATCACAGTAAAATATATGACTAGCTTAATATGTTTGCAAAGTTTTGTGAGTTTTAGACCATGCTGATGCCCTCAAAAATGCAATTATGTATTAGGGGGCGCTATAGAGCCACCATGTCTCACCCACTGCCAAATGAGATATCGAATCAAAGAACTTAATATTTTTAGTCAATGAACCAAGTTTGGTGAGTTTTTTAGTATGATAAGGCCCTCAAAAATGTGTGCGTAAAATCTGAAAAAATGCAGGAAATGGCTCATAGCTCACTTCCTGTGTGGCAAAAAAATTTCAAAAAATTGACCAAAAAATTTATGATGACTTCTATGACCCTATAAAATTTCAATAGAATCCGAGCAAGTGCGTTCCAAAATGGCCGTGTGTTTGGTGGCGCTATAGAGCCACCTGGGCATGTCCAAGCACAAAATAAATAATAGTTTGCAATTTTCACCACGACTGACGTGTCGGCAAATTTTTGTGAGTTTTCGTGCATGGCAAAGCCCTCAAAAATGTGTTCTTGCAGCAGAATAAAAAGAAGAAGAAGAAGAAGAAGAGGAAGAATAATAAAAATCCCATCAAAAACAATAGGTTCCTCGCACCTTCGGTGCCAGGACCCGTTCCGGGCCCTGGCACCGGTCGGTGCTCGGGCCCTAATAATCATAAACATTACAATTACAAGAGGGTCCTCGCACCCTCGGTGCTCGGGCCCTAATAATATTAATAATAATAAACATTACAATTACAAGAGGGTCCTCGCACCCTCGGTGCTCGGGCCCTAATTAAAGCTGCAAGCAGCGTTGAATGGGCCCTCGCCCCCGTGCGCACATTGGGGTTGTGGTGAGATCCTGACGGGTGTAGCTGTGCACTCACGACCATTGGCCAGGTCAAGTGCCGGCCCCAACCTGAGAGAAAGTGTCGAGCGAATCGGACAAAGCTGAAGGAGTTATGATAAGTTGATACTTCATCCACCAGAAGGTGGTCAGTGTGTAACCAAATTTGGGCAGGTGCATTCAGGGGCAGACCCTAAGCACAAATGTGAAGTTTTGAGCAAATCGGCCAAATTCAATGTAAAATGTGGCATTTTCTGTTTCCATAAGGGGGCATGATGAGGTAGATTGTTTACCAGCACATCGAAGCGTTCAGGGTGGGGCTTTCACTATGTTCAGGAATTTTGAACCCATTTGGATGAAGAGTGAGGGAGAGGGAGCAGCTCGAATGTGTTTGGCGAGGCATCTGAAATGGGGACACCATGACGGCCAGGCCCATTAAGCGACAGACATGCAGAGCACTACTTTAGGTCAGCATGGTCTCTTGATGATCAGAAATAAATATTAGGTTGATTGGACGAATCGCTTGGAGGAGTTCTTTAAAATGCTATATTGAGACGAGAATACTTTTGATCATCATGGTCTCTTGATGATCTGAAATAAATATTAGGTTGAATGGACGGAATCGCTAGGAGGAGTTCGTTAAAATGCAATATGTGGAAATCGGGCCAAAATGACACATTAAAATCAAAATGGCTGACTTCCTGCTTGGAATTGACCGAAGATGCCAGAGACTTTTTTGTTCGAATTGGCAAAATACACATGTGTACCAATTTTCATTTTCTTATTCCAAAAAAACCCTTAAGGGGAGGGGTTTTTTCAAAATTTCAAGTGTTTCCATAAGGGGGCGAGATGAGGTAGATTGTTTAGCAGCACATCAAGGCCTTCAGGGTGGAGCTTTTACCATGTACAGGAATTTTGAATCCATTTGGATGAAGTATGAGGGAGAGTTAGGAGCTGGAATGTGTTTGGCGAGGCATCTGAAATGGGGACACCATGGCGGCCAGGCCCATTAAGCGACAGACATGCAGAGCACTACTTTTGATCAGCATGGTCCCTTGATGATCTGAAATTAATATTAGGTTGAATGGACAGAATCGCTAGGAGGAGTTCGTTAAAATGCAATATGTGGAAATCGGGCCAAAATGACACATTACAATCAAAATGGCTGACTTCCTGTTTGGAATTGACCGAAGGTGGCAGAGACTTTTTTGTTTGAATTTGCAAAATACACATGTGTACCAATTTTCATTTTCTTATTCCAAAAAAACCCTTGTGGGGAGGATTTTTTCAAAATTTCAAGGGGGCGCTATCGAGGCATGTTGTTGCCCTCATGGGCAACGCCCCAATCAGATGTGAGAGCTAACCATCCTTGACCGGCAGATCAATTTGCATGATGATAAGAATTCATTAAGAACATCAAAAACACAAACGTATTTTCATGGCGAGGGATCCGTAGTCACCACATCGCCACATGGACGCCATTACTCGAAGCATTACAGCCTTCATAAGGTAGTTTATTCAACTGCTTCTTCGTGTTGTACAGGGGGAATAAAGTTGATCAGTTCAACTATGTGTCATCAGTACAAGTGAAAGTAAAAACTGGTCACTTCCTGTTAGTGGCCACGCCCACTGACCTACAGACCTGCTGAGCACAACTTTTGATCAACATGGTCTTTTGATGTTTACTAATAAAGGTGGTTTTGATTGGATGAAATCTCTAGGAGGAGTGCGTTAAAATGCAATGTGTGGACATCAGGCAGAAATGACACGTCAAAATCAAAATGGCCGACTTCCTGTTTGGAGTAGACAAATGATGCCAGAGACTTTTTTTTGCGTCTTGGTCGATTACACATATGTACCAATTTTCATCTTTCTTCTGCAAAAAAAACCCCTATGGGGAGGGGTTTTTGAAAATTTCAAGGGGGCGCTATCGAGGCATTTTGCTGCCCTCATCGGCAAAGCCCCTATCACATGTGAGAGCTTGCCAACCTTGACCTGTCTATCAATTTTTATGATGATACAAGTTTATTAAAGTCATCAAAAACCCAAACGTATTTTCATGGCGAGGTATGGATAGTCGCCGCGTCATTACACGGAGGCCATTATGCGTAGCTTTATATTATTCATTAGGTAGCTTCACCAATTTGTTCTGCATGTAATAGAAGTGGAATGAGGTTGATTTGATTAAGTATGTGTCCTCAGTACAAGTGAAAGTAATAACTGGACACTTCCTGTTACCACAGGGGGGCGCTAGTAGCAAAGTGGAAATTTAATGCATTTAGACGTTCAGGGCGAAGCAATGATCATGTCCAGCAAGTTTGAAGCTACTACAGCTAAGAATGTGGGCGTGAGAGCATTGGGAATCCCAAACATATTTTCATGGCGAGGCATCCAAAGTCGCCGCTTCGCCACACGAACGCCATTACTCGTAGCTATACAGCTTTTACAATGTAGCTTCATCAACTTGTTCTGCATTTTTTAAAAGTAGAATGAAGTTGATGGGTTCAAAAATGTGTCATCAGGACAAGTGGAAGTAACGAGTGGTCACTTCCTGTTACCACCGGGGGGCGCAATTAGCAAAGTGGAAAGTTAATAAATCATAGTGTTCAGGGCGGCGCCCTTATCATTTTTTGCAAGTTTTAAGCTTCGAAAATCAAGTGTTTGGATGTGAGAGCATTGTGAAATTTTTTCCTCAAGTCACTAAAATTTGTCACACCCTAGCAGCCACGCCCTTTGACCTGCAGATCTGCAGAGCACAACTTTTGATCAGCTTGGTCTCACAATGATCTCTACCAAATTTGAAGTTGATTCAGCGAAATCCCAAGGAGGAGTTCGTTTTAAAATTCAAAAATTCAAATCAAAATTGCCGACTTCTTGTTGGGTTTAGGGCGTGGCTCTAATGAAGTTTTTTGTATGCCTTGATACAAAGCATAAAACTACCAAATTTCGTCTGCCTACAACAAAGTAACCGAATTTCCCTATGGGAATTTTGAAACGTGTTTAGGGGGCGCTCTTTCGGCATTTGGGGTCAAATCAGTATGACCGCATAAAAATATCAAATTTCGGATGAGGCCAGATGTCTGTGGAAAGTTAGACGCGTTTTCACCATTGGAAAAGGGGCGAAATTGACCCTAGAAATGTCGGAGGAATAATAATAATCATAATAATAATAATAATTAAAGCTGCAAGCAGCCTTGAACGGGCTCTCGCCCCCATGCGCACGTTGGGGTTGTGGTGAGATCCTGATGGGTGCAGCATGGTCTCTCAATGTTTAGTAAGAAATCTGGTTTTGAATGGATGAAATGTCTAGGAGGAGTGCGTTAAAATACAGTATGTGGAAATCAGGCAAAAATGACACGTTAAAATCAAAATGGCTGACTTCCTGTTTGGAGTAGACGAATGATGCCAGAAACTTTTTTTTGTGTTTTGGCCAAATACATATGTGTACCAATTTTCATCTTTCTACTCCAAAAAAACCCCTATGGGGAGGGGTTTTTGAAAATTTAAAGGGGGCGCTATTGAGGCATTTTGCTGCCCTCATGGGCAAAGTCCCAATCAGATGTGAGAGCTTGGCACCCTTAACCGGCATATCAATTTCCATGATGATAGGAATTCATTAAAAACATCAAACACCCAAACGTATTTTCATGGCGAGGGATCCATTGTCACCGCATCGCCACACGGACGCCATTACTCGAAGCACCACAGCATTCATAAGGTAGTTTAAGCAACTTCTTCTACATATTGTACACGGGACATAAAGTTCATGGGTTCAACTATATGTCATCAGTACAAGTGAAAGTTAAAACTGGTCACCTCCTGTTTGGAGCCACGCCCACTGACCTACAGACCTGCAGAGCACAACTTTTGATCAGGATGGTCTTTCAATGTTCATTAATAAATCTGGTTATGAATGGATGAAATTTCTAGGAGGAGTGCGTTAAAATACCATCTGTGGAAATCAGGAAAAAATGACAAGTTAAAATCAAAATGGCCGACTTCCTGTTTGGAGTAGACAAATGATGCCAGAGACTTTTTTGTCCGCCTTGGCAAAATAAACATGTGTACCAATTTTCATCTTCCTAACCCAAAAAAACCCCTATGGGGAGGGGTTTTTGAAAAATTCAAGGGGGCGCTATCGAGGCATTTTGCTGCTCTCATGGGCAAAACCCTTATCAGATGTGAGAGCTTGACACATTTGACCTGTCAATCAGTTTTTATGATGATACAAGTTTATTAAAGGCATCAAAAACCCAAAAGTATTTTCATGGCGAGGGATGGAAAGTCGCTGCATCACTACGCAAATGCCATTATGCGTAGCTTCACAGTATTCAGAAGGTAGCTTCATCTATTTGTTCTGCATGTAATAGAAGTGGAATGAGGTTGGTGTGTTCAACTATGTGTCATCAGTACAAGTGAAAGCAATAACTGGTCACTTCCTGTTACCACAGGGGGGCGCTAGGAGTAAAGTGGGAATTTAATGTATCTGGATGTTCAGGGCAGAGCAATGATCATGTCCAGCAAATTTGAAGCAACAACAGTCAAGTATGTGGGCGTGAGAGCATTGGGAATCCCAAACGTATTTTCATGGCGAGGGATCCAAAGTCGCCGCTTCGCCAAACAGACGCCATTACTCGTAGCTACACAATGTTCATAATGTAGCTTCAGCAACTTGTTGTGAATGTTTTACAAGAAGAAAGAAGTTGATTGGTTCAACATTGTGCCATCAGTCCCAGTGGAAGTAATGAGTGGTCACTTCCTGTTACCACAGGGGGGCGCTATTAGCAAAGTGAAAAGTTAGTATATCAGGCCGTTCAGGGCGGTGCCCTCATCATGTTCAGCAAGTTTGAAGCTACTCCAATCAAGTATTTGGGTTTGAGATTGTTGTGAAATTTTTCCCTCAAGTCACTAAAATTTGTCACGCCCTAGCAGCCACGCCCTTTGACCTACAGATCTGCAGAGCACAACTTTTAATCAGGTTGGTTTCTCGATGATGTTTACGAAATTTGAAGCTGTTCCGACGAAATCCCTAGGAGGAGTTCGTTTTAAAATTCAAAAATTCAAATCAAAATGGCCGACTTTCTGATGGGTTTAGGGCGTGGCTCCATAAAGTTTTTTGTATGTTTTGTTACAAGGCACATAACAACTGAATTTCGTCTGCCTACGACAAAGTAGCCGAATTTCCCTATGGGAATTTTTAAACGTGTTTAGGGGGCGCTATTTCGACATTTGGGGTCGAACCTGTGCGACCGCCCAAAAATATCGAATTTCGGATCCGGCCGGATGAATCGGGAAAGTTAGATGCGTTTTCACAACTGGGAAAGGGGCGAAATTTGCCTTTGAAAAATCGGAAGAATAAAAAAAAAAATAATAATAATAATGATAATTAAAGCTGCAAGCAGCGTTGAACGGGCCCTCGCCCCCATGCGCACGTTGGGGTTGTGGTGAGATCCTGATGGGTGCAGCATGGTCTCTCAATGTTTAGTAAGAAATATGGTTTTGAATGGATGAAATGTCTAGGAGGAGTGCGTTAAAATACAGTATGTGGAAATCAGGCAAAAATGACACGTTAAAATCAAAATGGCCGACTTCCTGTTTGGAGTAGACGAATGATGCCAGAGACTTTTTTTTGTGTTTTGGCCAAATACATATGTGTACCAATTTTCATCTTTCTACTCCAAAAAAACCCCTATGGGGAGGGGTTTTTGAAAATTTAAAGGGGGCGCTATTGAGGCATTTTGCTGCCCTCATGGGCAAAGTCCCAATCAGATGTGAGAGCTTGGCACCCTTAACCGGCATATCAATTTCCATGATGATAGGAATTCATTAAAAACGTCAAACACCCAAACGTATTTTCATGGCGAGGGATCCATTGTCACCGCATCGCCACACGGACGCCATTACTCGAAGCACCACAGCATTCATAAGGTAGTTTAAGCAACTTCTTCTACATATTGTACACGGGACATAAAGTTCATGGGTTCAACTATATGTCATCAGTACAAGTGAAAGTTAAAACTGGTCACCTCCTGTTTGGAGCCACGCCCACAGACCTACAGACCTGCAGAGCACAACTTTTGATCAGGATGGTCTTTTGATGTTTACTAATAAAGGTGGTTTTGATTGGATGAAATCTCTAGGAGGAGTGCGTTAAAATGCAATGTGTGGACATCAGGCAGAAATGACACGTCAAAATCAAAATGGCCGACTTCCTGTTTGGAGTAGACAAATGATGCCAGAGACTTTTTTTTGCGTCTTGGTCGATTACACATATGTACCAATTTTCATCTTTCTTCTGCAAAAAAAACCCCTATGGGGAGGGATTTTTGAAAATTTCAAGGGGGCGCTATCGAGGCATTTTGCTGCCCTCATCGGCAAAGCCCCTATCACATGTGAGAGCTTGCCAACCTTGACCTGTCTATCAATTTTTATGATGATACAAGTTTATTAAAGTCATCAAAAACCCAAACGTATTTTCATGGCGAGGTATGGATAGTCGCCGCGTCATTACACGGACGCCATTATGCGTAGCTTTATATTATTCATTAGGTAGCTTCACCAATTTGTTCTGCATGTAATAGAAGTGGAATGAGGTTGATTTGATTAAGTATGTGTCCTCAGTACAAGTGAAAGTAATAACTGGACACTTCCTGTTACCACAGGGGGGCGCTAGTAGCAAAGTGGAAATTCAATGCATTTAGACGTTCAGGGCGAAGCAATGATCATGTCCAGCAAGTTTGAAGCTACTACAGCTAAGAATGTGGGCGTGAGAGCATTGGGAATCCCAAACATATTTTCATGGCGAGGCATCCAAAGTCGCCGCTTCGCCACACGAACGCCATTACTCGTAGCTATACAGCTTTTACAATGTAGCTTCATCAACTTGTTCTGCATTTTTTAAAAGTAGAATGAAGTTGATGGGTTCAAAAATGTGTCATCAGGACAAGTGGAAGTAACGAGTGGTCACTTCCTGTTACCACCGGGGGGCGCAATTAGCAAAGTGGAAAGTTAATAAATCATAGTGTTCAGGGCGGCGCCCTTATCATTTTTTGCAAGTTTTAAGCTTCGAAAATCAAGTGTTTGGATGTGAGAGCATTGTGAAATTTTTTCCTCAAGTCACTAAAATTTGTCACACCCTAGCAGCCACGCCCTTTGACCTGCAGATCTGCAGAGCACAACTTTTGATCAGCTTGGTCTCACAATGATCTCTACCAAATTTGAAGTTGATTCAGCGAAATCCCAAGGAGGAGTTCGTTTTATAATTCAAAAATTCAAATCAAAATTGCCGACTTCTTGTTGGGTTTAGGGCGTGGCTCTAATGAAGTTTTTTGTATGCCTTGATACAAAGCATATAACTACCAAATTTCGTCTGCCTACAACAAAGTAACCGAATTTCCCTATGGGAATTTTGAAACGTGTTTAGGGGGCGCTCTTTCGGCATTTGGGGTCAAATCAGTATGACCGCATAAAAATATCAAATTTCGGATGAGGCCAGATGTCTGTGGAAAGTTAGACGCGTTTTCACCATTGGAAAAGGGGCGAAATTGACCCTAGAAATGTCGGAGGAATAATAATAATCATAATAATAATAATAATTAAAGCTGCAAGCAGCCTTGAACGGGCTCTCGCCCCCATGCGCACGTTGGGGTTGTGGTGAGATCCTGATGGGTGCAGCATGGTCTCTCAATGTTTAGTAAGAAATCTGGTTTTGAATGGATGAAATGTCTAGGAGGAGTGCGTTAAAATACAGTATGTGGAAATCAGGCAAAAATGACACGTTAAAATCAAAATGGCTGACTTCCTGTTTGGAGTAGACGAATGATGCCAGAGACTTTTTTTTGTGTTTTGGCCAAATACATATGTGTACCAATTTTCATCTTTCTACTCCAAAAAAACCCCTATGGGGAGGGGTTTTTGAAAATTTAAAGGGGGCGCTATTGAGGCATTTTGCTGCCCTCATGGGCAAAGTCCCAATCAGATGTGAGAGCTTGGCACCCTTAACCGGCATATCAATTTCCATGATGATAGGAATTCATTAAAAACGTCAAACACCCAAACGTGTTTTCATGGCGAGGGATCCATTGTCACCGCATCGCCACACGGACGCCATTACTCGAAGCACCACAGCATTCATAAGGTAGTTTAAGCAACTTCTTCTACATATTGTACACGGGACATAAAGTTCATGGGTTCAACTATATGTCATCAGTACAAGTGAAAGTTAAAACTGGTCACCTCCTGTTTGGAGCCACGCCCACAGACCTACAGACCTGCAGAGCACAACTTTTGATCAGGATGGTCTTTCAATGTTCATTAATAAATCTGGTTATGAATGGATGAAATTTCTAGGAGGAGGGCGTTAAAATACCATCTGTGGAAATCAGGAAAAAATGACACGTTAAAATCAAAATGGCCGACTTCCTGTTTGGAGTAGACAAATGATGCCAGAGACTTTTTTGTCCGTCTTGGCCAAATAAACATGTGTACCAATTTTCATCTTCCTAACCCAAAAAAACCCCTATGGGGATGGGTTTTTGAAAATTTCAAGGGGGCGCTATCGAGGCATTTTGCTGCTCTCATGGGCAAAACCCTAATCAGATGTGAGAGCTTGACACATTTGACCTGTCAATCAGTTTTTATGATGATACAAGTTTATTAAAGGCATCAAAAACCCAAACGTATTTTCATGGCGAGGGATGGAAAGTCGCTGCATCACTACGCAAATGCCATTATGCGTAGCTTCACAGTATTCATAGGGTAGCTTCATCTATTTGTTCTGCATGTAATAGAAGTGGAATGAGGTTGGTGTGTTCAACTTTGTGTCATCAGTACAAGTGAAAGCAATAACTGGTCACTTCCTGTTACCACAGGTGGGCGCTAGGAGTAAAGTGGGAATTTAATGTATCTGGATGTTCAGGGCAGAGCAATGATCATGTCCAGCAAATTTGAAGCAACAACAGTCAAGTATGTGGGCGTGAGAGCATTGGGAATCCCAAACGTATTTTCATGGCGAGGGATCCAAAGTCGCCGCTTCGCCAAACGGACGCCATTACTCGTAGCTACACAATGTTCATAATGTAGCTTCAGCAACTTGTTGTGAATGTTTTACAAGAAGAAAGAAGTTAATTGGTTCAACATTGTGCCATCAGTCCCAGTGGAAGTAATGAGTGGTCACTTCCTGTTACCACAGGGGGGCGCTATTAGCAAAGTGAAAAGTTAGTATATCAGGCCGTTCAGGGCGGTGCCCTCATCATGTTCAGCAAGTTTGAAGCTACTCCAATCAAGTATTTGGGTTTGAGATTGTTGTGAAATTTTTCCCTCAAGTCACTAAAATTTGTCACGCCCTAGCAGCCACGCCCTTTTACGTACAGATCTGCAGAGCACAACTTTTAATCAGGTTGGTTTCTCGATGATGTTTACGAAATTTGAAGCCGTTCCGACGAAATCCCTAGGAGGAGTTCGTTTTAAAATTCAAAAATTCAAATCAAAATGGCCGACTTTCTGATGGGTTTAGGGTGTGGCTCCATAAAGTTTTTTGTATGTTTTGTTACAAGGCACATAAAAACTGAATTTCGTCTGCCTAAGACAAAGTAGCCGAATTTCCCTATGGGAATTTTTAAACGTGTTTAGGGGGCGCTATTTCGACATTTGGGGTCGAACCTGTGCGACCGCCCAAAAATATCGAATTTCGGATCCGGCCGGACGAATCGGGAAAGTTAGACGCGTTTTCACAACTGGGAAAGGGGCGAAATTTGCCTTTGTAAAATCGGAAGAATAATAAAAAAAAAAAAAAAAAAAAAAAAAAAAAAAAATAATAATAATAATAATAATAATAATAAACAGCGCGATTTCAATAGGGCCCTCCGCAGAAGACTTGCAGTCGGCTCGGGCCCTAATAATAATAATAATAATAATAATAATAAACAGCGCGATTTCAATAGGGCCCTCCGCAGACGACTTGCAGTCGGCTCGGGCCCTAATTAAAGCTGCAAGCAGCGTTGAAAGGGCCCTCGCCCCCCTCGTGCACGTTGGGGAGGCAGCAAGATCCTAATGGGTGCAAGTGTCCATTCACAGCCATTAGACACTGTTGGACCGCGGACAATGTGTTTTCCTGAGGGGAGTGCAAAAATTTTCTGGAGGGCGCTATGATATCATTTTGACATGTGTGTGCGCAAAATCTCCAACATAGTAATCGTAATACTGAGCTCCATGAGTGTGTTGATTTTTGTAAATTTTCCAGCATGTTTAGACCTTCAAAAGAGCAATTCTTCTATAAATTTGATTGGGGGCGCTATGGAGCCATTTTGCCTCATTTAGTGCCAATTGATGGATAATATTAAAGAAAATAAGACATTTATAATTTGTGCTAGGTTTTGCAAGTTTTGACGCATTCTAAGGCCTTAAAACGTGTGTTCAAAAAAATTTGGAAGAACGCAGGAAATAGCTCATAGCTCACTTCCTGTTTGACCAAAAAATTTCAAAAAATTAAGCATTACCCGGAATGACGAATGCAATGATCACACTAAATTTCATGAACATTCAAACACTTTTATCTTAACATGACCATATCTAGAGGGCGCTGTGGAGCCACCTAGCACTTCCTGATCCAATATTTGAATATGTTTTTACTTCGGAGGACAATTTTATCAAGCAAAGGAAGTTTCAGGCAAATCCCACAAAGTATGTGGGAGTAAAAGCAACTTCCTGTTTCATGGCGGGATATCAAAATTCGCCGCGACGCCACGGTTACATCGTTCGATGAAATCAAAATAGCTTCACAATTTAACATCAGCAATGTCTTTAGATATTATTTGCCAAATAATAAGTTGATCGGATAAAATCTCTCGGAGGAGTTTGTGAAAGTACGACACCTGTGAATGGCGAAAAATCTAAAAAAGTTGCAATTTCAATTAAAAATGGCGGACTTCCTGTTGGGTCTAGGTCATGGCACCAGGAGACTTTTTTTTAGGTCTCAGGATATTCCACATGTCCACTGAAGTTCATCCATGCAGGTCAACCACGGTGCGAGGGCTGCTTTTTTGAAATTTTCCAGGGGGCGCTATAATGCCATTTTTGCCACGCCTATATGTAAATTTTTTATCAGTGTAATTGGAATGATGGTCTTTAGAACTGTACAAAATTTTGTGAGTTTTTGATCATGCTGAGACCCTCAAAAAGGCAATTATTTTGAAAATTTGATTGGGGGCGCTATAGAGCCATAATGCCTCATTTACAGCCAATTATTCTCGCAAATTGAAGACAATCGGACAAATATCATTTTTGCAAAGTTTTGCAAGTTTTCAAGTATGATAAAACCTTCAAATGTGTGTTCGTAAAATTTGGAATAACGCAGAAAATGGCTCATAGCGCACTTCCTGTTTGGCCGAAAAATTTCAAAAAAATAAGTACAGCCCAAAAATACCAATGCAATGATCAGACCAAATTTTATGAACATTCAAGCACTTTTATATCAACATGGCCGTGTCAAGAGGGCACTGTGGAGCCACCTGACCACACCCAATCCAATATCAACATATAGTTATATTTGGAAGTAGACTACTATTAAGCCTGTAAAGTTTCACGCAAATGTCACAATGCATGTGCTCATAAAAGCAACTTCCATTTTCATGGTGGAAAATCGAAATTCGCCGCAACGCCACGGACACAATTTTCGATGAATCCAAAAAAGGTTCGCAATTTAAGATGGAAAAGGTCTTTAGATGGCCTGTGCCAAATTTTAAGTTGATCGGATAAAATCTCTAGGAGGAGTTCGTTGAAGTACGAAGCCTGTGAATGGCAAAAAATAAATAAAAGTTGCAAATTCAATTAAAAATGGCGGACTTCCTGTTGAGTCTAGGTCATGGCACCAAGAGACTTTTTTTTAGGTCTTGGCATAGTACACATTTCCACCGAATTTTGTACATGTAGGTTAAACACGCTGCGAGGGCTGCTTCATCGAAATATTCTAGGTGGCGCTGTAATGCAATTTTGCCACATGCATCTGTAAACTCTATATCCTAGTAAAAAGTAGGTCCAGCTTAATCGGTTTGCAAAGTTTCGTGAGTTTTCGAGCATGCTGAAGCCCTCAAAAATGCAATAATGTTTTAGAGGGCGCTATAGAGCTACCATGTCACATTAAGTGCCAAAAGAGATATCGAATGAAAGAACTTAATATTTTTAGTTTATTAGCTAAGTTTGGTGAATTTTCGAGTATGATAAGGCCCTCAAAAATGTGTTCGTAAAATCTGAAAAAACGCAGGAAATGGCTCATAGCTCACTTCCTGTGAGGCAAAAAAATTTCAAAAAAATTTACAAAAAAATTTATTATGACTACTATGACCCTATCAAATTTCGTGAGAATCCGAGCAAGTGCATTCCAAAATGGCCGCGTGTTTGGTGGCGCTATAGAGCCACCGGGGCATGTCCAAGCACAAAATTAATAATAGTTTGCAATTTTCACCACGACTGACGTGTGGGAAAATTTTTGTGAGTTTTCGTACGTGGCAAAGCCCTCAAAAATGCGTTCTCGCAGCAGAATAAAAAGAAGAAGAAGAAGAAGAAGAAGAAGAAGAAGAAGAAGAAGAATTAAAGCTGCAAGCAGCGTTGAAAGGGCCCTCGCCCCCCTCGTGCACGTTTGGGTGGCAGCAAGATCGTGATGGCTGCAGGTGTCCATTCAGAGCCATTGGACACTGCTCGACCGCGTACAATGTGGTTTCCTGATGGGAGTGCAAAAATTTTCTGGAGGGCGCTATGATACCATTTTGACTTGCCCGTGCGCAAAATCTACAACACAGTAATCGTAATACGGGGCTCCATGAGTGTGTTGATTTTTGTGAATTTTCCAGCATGTTATGACTTTCAAAAGAGCTATTCTTTTATAAATATTATTGGGGGTGCTACAGAGCCATTATGCCCCATTTAGTGCCAATTGATGGATGAATTGAAGAGAATAAGACATTTCTCATTTTTGCAAGGTTTTGCAAGTTTTGGAGCATTCTCAGGCCTTAAAATGTGTGTTCGTAAAAATTTGGAAAAACGCAGGAAATAGCACATAGCTCACTTCCTGTTTGGCAAAAACATTTCAAAAAATTAACAATTGCGGGGAATGACTAATGCAATGATCACACCAAATTTCATGAACATTCAAGCACTTTTATGTGAACATGGGCATATCTAGAGGGCGCTGTGGAGCCACCTGGCACCTCTCGATATAAAATAAGCATATATCTATACTTGGGCGAACAATTTTATCAAGCTTGGAAAGTTTCAGGCAAATCCCACAAAGTATGTGGAATTGAAAGCAACTTCCTGTTTCATGGCAGGACATCAAAATTCGCCATGACGCCACGGATGCATCGTTCGATGAAATCAAAAAAGCTTCGCAATTTAACGTCAGCAAGGTTTTTAGATATTATACGCCAAATTTTAAGTTGATCGGATAAAATCTCTAGGAGGAGTTCGTTAAAGTACGACACCTGTGAATGGCAAAAAAAATTTTCAAAAGTTGCAATTTCAATTAAAAATGGCAGCCTTCCTGTTGAGTCTAGGTCATGGCACCAAGAGACTTTTTTGTAGGTCTCGGCATATTACACATGTCTACCAAATTTCATACATGTGGGTTTACCGGGCTGCGAGGGCTGCTGATTTGAAATTTTCCAGGGGGCGCTATAATGCCATTTTTGCCACGCCTATTTGTAAATTTTATATCAGTGTAATAGGAATGATGGTCTTTAAAATTGTACAAAATTTTGTGAGTTTTTGAGCATGCTGAAACCCTCAAAAAGGTAATTCTTTTAAAAATCGTATTGGGGGCGCTATAGAGCCATGATGCCTCATTTTCTGCCAATTTTTGTTTCAAATTGAAGACAATGTGACAAATAAAATTTTAGCTAAGCTTTGCAAGTTTTCGAGTATGCTAAGGCCTTCAAATGTGTGTTCATAAAATTTGGAATAACGCAGGAAATGACTCATAGCTCACTTTCTGTTTGGCCGAAAAATTTCAAAAAAATCAGCACAGCCCAGAAAAACAAATGCAATGATCAGACCAAATTTCATGAACATTCAAGCACTTTTATATCAACATGGCCCTGTCTAGAGGGCGCTGTAGAGCCACCTGACCACACCCACTCCAATATCAACATATAGGTTTATTTGGAATTAGACTATCATTAAGCCTGTAAAGTTTCACGTAAATCTCCCAAAGCATATGCTCATAAAAGCAACTTCCATTTTCATGGCGGAACATCGAAATTCGCCGCTACGCCACGGATACAAAGTTCGATGAATCCAAAAAAGCTTCGCAATTTAACATCGACGACGTCTTTCAATGTCATATGCCAAATTTTAAGTTGATCAGAAAAAATCTCCAGGAGGAGTTCGTTAAAGTACGATGCCGGTGAATTGCAAAAAATTTTAAAAAATTGCAAATTCAATTCAAAATGGCTGACTTCCTGTTGAGTCTAGGTCATGGCACCTAGAGACTTTTTTTTAGGTCTTGGCATAGTACATATGTCCACCGAATTTGGAACATGTAGATTAAACACGCTGCAAAGGCTGCTTCATTGAAATTTTCTAGGTGGCGCTGTAATGCAATTTTGCCACATTTTTCTTCAAATTCTATATTGTAGTAAATAATATGACCAGCTTGATAGGTCTGCAAAGTTTCGTGAGTTTTCGAGCATGCTGAGGCCCTCAAAAATGCAATTATGTATTAGGGGGCGCTATAGAGCCACCATAACACACCTAGTGCCAAATGAGATATTGAATCAAAGAACTTCATATTTTCAATCTATGAGCCAAGTTAGGTGTGTTTTCGAGAATGACAAGGCCCTCAAAAATGTGTTCGTAAAATCTGAAAAAACGCAGGAAATAGCTCATAGCTCACTTCCTGTGAGGCAAAAAAATTTCAAAAAAATTGACAAAAAAATTTATGATGACTACTATGACCCTATCGAATTTCGTGAGAATCCGAGCAAGTGCGTTCCAAAATGGCCGCGTGTTTGGTGGCGCTATAGAGCCACTGGGGCATGTCCAAGCACAAAAATAATAATATTTTGCAATTTTCACCACAACTGACGGGTCGGCAAATTTTTATGAGTTTTCGTGCATGGCAAAGCCCTCAAAAATGCGTTCTCGTAGCAGAATAAAAAGAAGAAGAAGAAGAAGAAGAAGAAGAAGAATAATAAAAATCCCATCAAAAACAATAGGTTCCTCGCACCTTCGGCCCCTGAAGCCCGTTCCGGGCCCTGGCACCGGTCGGTGCTCGGGCCCTAATTAAAGCTGCAAGCAGCGTTGAAAGGGCCCTCGCCCCCCTTGTGCACGTTGGGGTGGCAGCAAGATCTTGATGGCAGCAGGTGTCCATTCAGAGCCATTGGACACAGCTGGACCGCGTACAATGTGGTTTCCTGATGGGAGTGCAAAAATTTTCTGGAGGGCGCTTTGATACCATTTTGACTTGCCTGTGCGCAAAATCTACAACACAGTTATCGTAATACAGGGCTCCATGAGTGTGTTGATTTTTGTAAATTTTCCAGCATGTTTCGACTTTCAAAAGAGCAATTCTTTTATAAATATTATTGGGGGCGCTATAGAGCCATTATGCCCCATTTAGTGCCAATTGATGGATGTATTGAAGAGAATAAGACAGTTCTAATTTTTGCATGGTTTGCAAGTTTTGGAGCATTCTACGGCCTTAAAACGTGTGTTCGTAAAATTTGGAAAAACGCAAGAAATAGCTCATAGCTCACTTCCTGTTTGGCAAAAAAGTTTCAAAAAATTAACAATTGCGGGGAATGACAAACGCAATGATCACACTAAATTTCATGAACATTCAAGCACTTTTATCTGAACATGGCCATATCTAGAGGGCGCTGTGGAGCCACCTGGCACCTCTCTATCTAAAATTAGCATATATCTGAACTTGGGCGGACAATTTTATCAAGGTTGGAAAGTTTCAGGCAAATCCCACAAAGTATGTGGAAGTGAAAGTAACTTCCTGTTTCATGGCAGGACATCAAAATTCGCCGTGACGCCACGGATGCATCGTTCGATGAAATCAAAAAAGCTTCGCAATTTAACATTAGCAAGGTCTTTAGATATTATATGCCAAATTTTAAGTTGATCGGATAAAATCTCGAGGAGGAGTTCGTTAACCCCTTTCTGCAGATGTAGATGCCCGCGTCTATAGACCTGCAAATTGGAAGTACGCTGTTACTGTACCTGATCACTAGATAGCACCCCCGGATCAGTTCTTGAATGTTCACAAGCAAGCAGACCTCGAACGCGGTTCTGAATACGGTGAAGTTCACTCCACTCCCTGTTTTTTGAGAGCTGCATGAATTAAACTCCACAGCTAAGCCTGATGTGCAAACTGGTCAGTATCCTTGCCCATAGTGTCGATTCAGCAGTTTGAAAAAACAATATCTTGACACAGAAAAAATCGTTATCCTTAGTAGCAACCAGTTTAGCCACAGTGAGCTAACAGTATTCCAATTAGTAGTTCATACAAATCAGTTTTCTGAGGCAAAAAAATCGACATGGTATTGATTCTCTCACATTCTATTGCCTATTACAGTTGTCCCATACAAAAAAAATTGTAGTTCCCTACCGTGGATTTACGCGTAGATTCCTTCATTGCCAAATCCAGCGCTTCCTTATATCCACCCGAGTACTGGCGTTGATAGCCAATCACTCAACCATACACTCAAGCTCTTCTGCGTAATTGTAGAGTTACACTTCATGGTCTCGTGAAGTTTCCCTGATAACAATGTCTTGATTGGCTCGTTTCTTATCCAATTCCCGAGTGTTTAAACATTTTAGAGTAAGTGAAACACATTGATTGGACAAACACAGAGCATACAAACCAATGCGTATCAGCAGGCTCGCTTGTATCCTGTCTACGTTATGCACATTATGCGGCGAAAATAGACGGGATTTATAGAAAATCGGTTCGCAAAACTGGCCTTGAAGTGTTCAGTTACATTACAGGATTTAAATGAGAACGATATGCTCTATTGGAATTATTTCGAATGAAACAGGACCGGAGGGTTCTTGCTATTGGATACATCGGTCTCTATTTTATACAGTCATTGTCTCTGGAGGAGGGATTCACGAAAAAGGTCAGGCTGCTAATTTTGTTTGTTTTTTTTTTTTTCTGTTTCGGAATGTATATGTACTCAACAAAGTCGAATGTCGAGGTTTTTTTCCTGTTTAAAACGCGAACTGCCCATGCATTTTGGTGTGGACCCCCGGCACCTTCATTGCACGTTTCTTTTGAATCGGGAGACGCAATGGATTTGATATTCCCTGAAAGTGGAGTGTCTGTTCAGTTAAAATAAGGTATATTTCAGAATTCAGATATTACTGTGTTCGTGAGGTGTACTTGCTCCTAAAAAGTGTTGAAATGGGTTCGTGAGCTTTGAAGAGGGGACTGGTAGCTTTCATTACAGGGTGAATGTTCTGACCGTTTAATTAGCAGTTTATTTAATGCGTGTTTGTGCTGGCTTTGAAGAAAAATGGCCAAAACTCTAAACTTTATAATGGAGAAAAGGCACGTTCGTATTTGGAGAGGTTACTGGTGACAACTGATATTGAACTGCACTGATATTGATAAATTCATACTAAACTCAACCAGAAAATCATTCGTTCATATTAAATTTCATGCCTTAAAGCTTTAATTATGTTAAATACATGATTTTTTTAATGATTTGACAGCAAATCATTTTGAGACTTTGGGGAGACTGTTGGGATTCTGATTCTGCTGTCATGTAAAGTTCTGTGCCTGGCCTAGCCATGTTTAGTATTTCTGTGTTTAGTGACCACTGCTCTGTCCGACTATACTATTCTTAGGATTGTGTTTTGTGTGTTGGTAATTTAGATTTCCTGTTTATTATTTTTCATGTTTAGATCATTTAATTTCCAAGCCATGTTTTCATTTTCATGCTTTGCACTTTGTCTCCCCTGTCTTGTCAGGTGTGTATCTTTGCTCACGGTCCCTTGTCTTGTGTGACACTCATTCGGGTGATTTATTGGTTTCTGGGTTTCAATCTTCTTTCATTATCTCGTGTTCTTCCTTCCTCTCTCTTTTTCTGTCTTACTAACACATACTAACAGTTTATTGTTTTTGCTCAATACTAATCCACACTAACCTTGTATATTTGGACTAACTTACTAACAAGCACTTGGGATTGTATAGCTGCACTTACTAATTGACTAATGATCTCTCAGCTGTCGCCCTATTCTAGTCTCCGCCTCCTTGCCTATCCCTAATTATCTCTGCTGCAAGTTTCTGTGGATTTCCACTTATACTTTGTGCTTTTCTTTTATCTTGGCACTTTAGTACTCCTTAACCGGAGCTGTTTTGTACTTAGGTTTGTCTTGTGATCCCTGTCTGCGTTTTGGCTACAGCCAAATTCATGTAATTAGTTTATCCCTCATGTGTCTCTCCCTATCATTGTCACCATTGATTGCACCTGTTCTCCCTGGTCATGTGTTCTCCTGGATGTGTATATAAGATGTCTGTTTGCTTCACACTCTTGTCAGATCGTTCTCCCTAGTTTTCTCGTGCCACGTTTCTCGCCTTGATTGCTCAGTGTTTATCTTTCTGACTGGATTGCTCGACTATTGATTTTGGTTTGCCCTTTTTGGATATTGTTGCATCTGTGAGTTTTGACCTTTTTCTGCCCGACCTTGATTTTGTGATTACTGCCCTGGTTTTGGATTCGGACTGTCTTTGGCTTATGAGTTTGTTTCTCCTCCAAACCTACGCCTGTGTACCGAACCCTTTTTGTCTGACCACGAACTTTGTTATTGGTGCCCTGGTTACGATTCTGGATTACGCCGATTGGATACTGTTTTTGGATTGTGGACTTTGTACCGTTGCCAGCTCTGTTGGTTTCCCCCTTCAGAAATAAAGCCTCCTTTTTGCATTCTACTGGTTGTCGCACTTGGTTCATTTCGTAAATCACAACAGACACTTGGGTAGCTGTATAATTTGGCTAATAGCATGTAGGTAATCTAGAATGTAATGTTGAAGATGAATTCTACTTGAGCTCAAGGAGTTTATGATACCATAAATGTATAGTTTTAAGCCCCAGCAGTTTTTCAATCGTCAGAATTATTTTTTTCGCAATTTCAATGGTGAATTCTGCTCATTTGCTGCTCATTTGCTGCTCATTTTCTGTACCAAAATCATGAAAATAAACTGAAATACAATGTAATTCTAAATGCTGTAAGTGTCTTTCCTGAATTGAGCCACATTTTTCCTCTTTGTGAAGCTTATATCTTGAATTATACAGCATTAAAGTGGGTAACCCATAAATAGCCAAATTTGGCTTCTGCACAAAGGGGTTAAAGTACGACACCTGTGAATGGCAAAAAATCCAAAAAATTTGCAATTTCAATTAAAAATGGCGGACTTCCTGTTGAGTCTAGGTCATGGCACCAAGAGACTTTTTTTTAGTTCCCAGCATATTCCACATCTCTACCGAATTTCATACATGTAGGTTTACCAGGCTGCGAGGGCTGCTTATTTGAAATTTTACAGGGGGCGCTATAATGCCATTTTTGCCATGCCAATATGTAAGCTTTTCATCAGAGTATTATGAATGAGAGTCTTTATATATTTACAAAATTTTCCTGAGTTTTCGAACATGCTGAAACCCTCAAAAAGGCAATTTTTTTTCAAAATCTGATTGGGGGCGCTCTTGAGCCATTATGCCGCATTAGGCTCCAGTTGATGGATAACAGTGAAGAAAATAAGACAATTATAATTTGTGCAAGGTTTGGCAAGCTTTGGAGTGTTTTAAGGCTTTCAAACGTGCGTTCGTAAAATTTGGAAAAATGCAGGAAATAGCTCATAACTCACTTCCTGTTTGGCCAAAAAATTTCAAAAAATTATTCATTGCCTGCAATGACAAATGCAATGATCACACCTAATTTCATGAACATTCAAGCACTTCTATTTTAACATGGACGTATCTAGAGGGCGCTGTGGAGCCACCTGGCCACTCCCGATCTAATATTAGCAAATATTTATACTTAGAGGGACAATTTATTCAAGCAGGTGAAGTTTTGCGCATATCTCACAAAGCATGTGCGCGTAAAACCAACTTCCTGTTTCATGGCGGAACATCAAAATTCGCCGCAACGCCACGGGTACAAAGTTAAATGAATCCAAAAAAGCTTCGCAATTTAACATCGACAAGGTCTTTAGATGTCATACGCGAAATTTTAAGTTGATACGATAAAATCTCTAGGAGGAGTTCGTTAAAGTTCGACGCCTGTGAATGGCAAAAAATTTTAAAAAGTTGCAAATTCAATGAAAAATGGCGGACTTCCTGTTGAGTCTAGGTCATAGCACCAAGTGACTTTTTTTCAGGTCTTGGCATAGTTCAGATGTCCACCGAATTTTGTACATGTAGGTTAAACACACTGCGAGGGCTGCTTCATTGAAATTTTCTAGGTGGCGCTGTAATGCAATTTTGCCACATCTATCTGTAAACCCTATATTCCAGTAAATAGTATAACCAGCTTAATATGTTTCCAAAGTTTCGTGAGTTTTCGAGCATGCTGAGGCCCTCAAAAATGCAATTATGTATTAGGGGGCGCTAAAGAGCTACCATGTCACACCCAGTGCCAAATGAGATATCGAATCAAAGAAATTTATACTTTTAGTCTATGAGCCAAGTTTGGTGAGTTTTTGAGTATGATAAGGCCCTCAAAAATGTGTTCGTAAAATCTGAAAAAACGCAGGAAATGGCTCATAGCTCACTTCCTGTGTGGCAAAAAAATTTTTTAAAAATTGACAAAAAAATTTATTATTACTACTTTGACCCTTTTGAATTTCGTGAGAATCCGAGCAAGTGCGTTCCAAAATGACTGCGTGTTTGGTGGCGCTATAGAGCCACCGGGGCATGTCCAAGCACAAAAATAATAATAATTTGCAATTTTCACCATGACTGACGTGTCGGCAAATTTTTGTGAGTTTTCATGCATGGCAAAGCCCTCAAAAATGCGTTCTCGCAGCAGAATAATAATAATAAGAAGAAGAAGAAGAAGAAGAACAAGGAAGAAGAATAATAAAAATCCCATCAAAAACAATAGGTTCCTCGCACCTTCAGTGCCAGGACCCGTTCCGAGCCCCGGCACCGGTCGGTGCTCGGGCCCTAATAATAAAAATCCCATCAAAAACAATAGGTTCCTGGCACCGGTCGGTGCTCGGGCCCGAATAAACAGCATGATTTCAATAGGGTCCTCCGGGGACGACTTGCAGTCATGCTCGGGCCCTAATTAAAGCTGCAGGCAGCGTTGAACGGGCCCTCGCCCCCATGTGCACTTTGGGGTTGTGGTTAGATCGTGATGGGTGCAACATGGTCTCTCAATGTTTCATAATAAATCTGGTTTTGAATGGATGAAATCTCTGGGAGGAGTCCGTTAAAATACAATATGTGGAAATCAGGCAAAAATGACACGTTAAAATCAAAATGGCCGACTTCCTGTTTGGAGTAAACCAATGATGCCAGAGACTTTTTTGTGCGTCTTGGCCAAATACACATGTGTACCAATTTTCATCTTCCTACTCCAAAAAAATTCCAATGGGGAGGGGTTTTTGAAACTTTCAAGGGGGCGCTATTGAGGCATTTTGCTGCCCTCAAGGGCCAACCCCCAATACAATGTGAGCACTCGCCACCCTTGACCTGTGTATAAATTTTTATGATGATACAAGTGTATTAAAGGCATCAAAAACCTAAACGTATTTTCATGACGAGGGGTGGATAGTCGCCGCGTTACTACAGGGACGCAATTAATTGTAGCTGCACAGCATTTATGAGTTGGCTTCATTAATTTGTTCTGCATGTAAAAGAAGTGGAATGAGGTTGATGTGTTCAACTATGTGTCATCAGTAGAAGTGAAAGTATTAACTGGACACTTCCTGTTACCACAGGGGGGCGCTAGTAGCAAAGTTGGAAGTTAATGCATCAGGACGTTCAGGGCGAAGGGAAATCCCAAACGTATTTTCATGGCGAGGGATCCAAAGTCACCGTGTTGCCACATGGACGCCATTACATGTAGCTATACAACGTTTATAATGTAGCTTCAGCAACTTGTTTTGCATGTTTTAGAAGTAAAATGAAGTTGATGGGTTCAACATTGTGTCATCAGTCGAAGTGGAAGTCACGAGTGGTCACTTCCTGTTACCACAAGGGGGTGCTATTAGCAAAGTGGCAAGTTAATAAATCGGGACATTCAGGGCAGCGTCCTCATCATTTTCAGCAAGATTGAAGCTTCTTAAATCAAGTATTTGGTTGTGAGAGCGTTGTGAAATTTTTTCCTCAAGTCACAAAAATTTGTAACGCCCTAGCAGCCACACCCTTTGACTTACAGATCTGCAGAGCACAACTTTTAATCAACGAGGTCTCACAATAATCTCTACCAAATTTGAAGTCAATTGGGCGAAATCCCTAGGAGGAGTACGATTTAAAATTCCAAAATTCAAATCAAAATGGCCGACTTCCTGTTGGGTTGAGGGCGTGGCTCCATTAGAGTTTTTTGTTTGCCTATTTACAAGGCACATAACTACTTAATTTCGTCGACGTACGACAAAGTAACCGAATTTCCCTAGGGGAATTTTGAAACGTGTTTAGGGGGCGCTATTTCGGCATTTGGGGTCGCACCTGCGCGACTGCACAAAAATATCAAATTTCGGATGAGGTTGGACGTATGTGGAAAGTTAGACGCGTTTTCACTATTGGGAAAGGGGCGAAATTGGCCCTTGAAATGTCGGAGGAATAATAATAATTAATAATTAAAGCTGCAAGCAGCGTTGAAAGGGCCCTCGCCCCCCTCGTGCACGTTGGGGAGGCTGCAAGATCCTGATGGGTGCAAGTGTCCATTAACAGCCATTGGACACTGTTGGACTGCGGACAATGTGTTTTCCTGAGGGGAGTGCAAAAATTTTCTGGATGGCGCTATGATACCATTTTGACATGTGTGTGCGCGAAATCTACAACATAGTAATCGTAATACCGAGCTCCATGAGTGTGTTGATTTTTGTAAATTTTCCAGCATGTTTAGACCTTCAAAAGAGCAATTCTTCAATAAATTTGATTGGGGGCGCTATAGAGCCATTTTGCCTCATTTAGTGCCAATTGATGGATGATATTAAAGAAAATAAGACATTTATAATTTGTGCTAGGTTTTGCAAGTTTTGACGCATTCTAAGGCCTTAAAACGTGTGTTCAAAAAAATTTGGAAGAACGCAGGAAATAGCTCATAGCTCACTTCCTGTTTGGCCAAAAAATTTCAAAAAATTAAGCATTGCCCGGAATGACTAATGCAATGATGACACCAAATTTTATGAACATTCAAGCACTTTTATCTTAACATGGAAGTATCTAGAGGGCGCTGTGGAGCTACATGGCCATTTCCGATCTAATATTAGCATATATTTATACTTGGGAAGACAAGTTTATCAAGTTTGGAAAGTTTTAGAGTAATCCCACAAAGTATGTGGGAGTTATACCAACTTCCTGTTTCATGGCGGGACGCCGAAATTCGCCGCAATGCCACGGATACATCGTTCGATATATCCAAAAAAGCTTCGCAATTTAAAATCAGCAAGGTCTTAAGATATTATTCACCAAATTTTGAGTTGATTGGATGAAGTCTCTAGGAGGAGTTTGTTAAAGTACGACACCTGCGAATGGCGAAAAATCTAAAAAAGTTGAAATTTCAATTAAGAATGGCAAACTTCCTGTTGGGTCTACGTCATGGCTCCAAGAGACTTTTTTTTAGGTCTCAGGATATTCCACTTGTTCACAGAAGTTCATACATGCTGATCAACCACGATGCAAGGGCTGCTTATTTGAAATTTTCCAGGGGGCGCTATAATGCCATTTTTGCCACGCCTATATAAAAATTTTTTATTATTGTAATAGGAATGATAGGCTTTAGAGTTGTACAAAATTTTGTGAGTTTTTGAGCATGCTGAGACCCTCAAAAGGGAAATTCTTTTAAAAATCTGATTGGGGGCGCTATAGAGCCATTATGTCACATTTAATGCCAAATTCTGTCTCAAATTGAAGACAATCAGACAAATAAAATTTTTGCAAAGTTTTGCAAGTTTTTGAGTATGGTAATACCTCCAAACCTGTGTTCGTAATATTTGGAATAACGCAGGAAATGGCTCATAGCTCACTTCCTGTTTGGTTAAAAAATTAAAAAAAAAATAATTACTGCCCAAAAAAACACATGCAATTGTCACGCCAAATTTCATGAACATTCAAGCACTTTTATCTCAACATGGCCGTGTCAAGAGGGCGCTGTGGAGCCACCTGACCACACCCAATCTAATATCAACATATAGGTATACTTGGAAGTAGACTCTTATCAAGCCTGTGAAGTTTCGCGCAAATCTCACAAAGCATGTGCGCGTAAAACCAACTTCCTGTTTCATGGCGGAACATCGAAATTCGCCGCGACGCCACGGATACAAAGTTCGATGAATCCAAAAAAGCTTCGCAATTTAACATCGACCAGGTCTTAAAAAGTCATATGCGAAATTGTAAGTTGATCGGATAAAATCTCTAGGAGGAGTTCGTTAAAGTACGACGCCTGTGAATGGCAAAAAATAAAAAAAAATTGCAAATTCAATTAAAAATGGCGGACTTCCTGTTGAGTCTAGGTCATGGCACCAAGAAATTTTTTTTTAGGTCTTGGCATAGTACACATGTCCACCGAATTTTGTACATGCAGGTTAAACACACTGCGAGGGCTGCTTCATTGAAATTTTCTAGGTGGCGCTGTAATGCAATTTTGCCATATCCATCCGTAAACCCCACTTTCTAGTAAAAAGTATGACCAGTTTAATATGATTGCAAAGTTTCGTGAGTTTTCGAGCATGCTGATGCCCTCAAAAATGCAATTATGTATTAGGGGGCGCTATAGAGCCACCATAACACACCTAGTGCCAAATGAGATACTGAATCAAAGAACTTCATATTTCCAATCTATGAGCCAAGTTAGGTGTGTTTTCGAGAATGATAAGGCCCTCAAAAATGTGTTCGTAAAATCTGACAAAACGCAGGAAATGGCTCATAGCTCACTTCCTGTGAGGCAAAAAAATTTCAAAAAAATTGACAAAAAAATTTATGATGACTACTATGCCCCTATTGAATTTCGTGAGAATCCGAGCAAGTGCGTTCCAAAATGGCCGCGTGTTTGGTGGCGCTATAGAGCCACTGGGGCATGTCCAAGCACAAAAATAATAATACTTTGCAATTTTCACCACGACTGACGTGTCGGCAAATTTTTGTGAGTTTTCGTGCATGGCAAAGCCCTCAAAAATGCGTTCTCGTAGCAGAATAAAAAGAAGAAGAAGAAGAAGAAGAAGAAGAAGAAGAAGAAGAAGAAGAAGAAGAAGAAGAAGAAGAATAAAAATCCCATCAAAAACAATAGGTTCCTCGCACCGGTCGGTGCTCGGGCCCTAATAATAATAATTAAAGCTGCAAGCAGCGTTGAAAGGGCCCTCGCCCCCTTCGTGCACGTTGGGGTGGCAGCAAGATCTTGATGGGTGCAGGTGTCCATTCACAGCCAATGGACACTGCTGGACTGCATACAATGTGGTATCCTGATGGGAGTGCAAAAATTTTCTAGAGGACGCTATGGTACCATTTTGACATGCCTGTGCACAATCTACAACCGAGTAATCGTAATACCGAGCTCCATGAGTGTGTTGATTTTTGTTAATTTTCCAGCATGTTTAGACCTTCAGAAGAGCAATTCTTCTATATATCTGATTGGAGGCGCTGTAGAGCCATTATGCCACATTTAGTGCCAATTTATGGATGACTTTGAAGAGGAGAAGACACTTAAAATTTGTGCAAGGTTTTACAAGTTTTGGAGCATTCTAAGGCCTTTAAACGTGTTTTCGTAAAATTTGGAAAAACGCAGGAAATAGCTCATAGCTCACTTCCTGTTTGGCCAAAAATTTTTCGAAAATTAACCCTTGCCCGGAATGACTAATGCAATGATCACACCAAATTTCATGAACATTCAAGCACTTTTATCTTAACATGGCCATATCTAGAGGGCGCTGTGGAGCCACCTGGCATGGCCTGATCCAATATCAGCATATATTTATATTTGGAAGGACGCTTTTATGAAGCTTGGAAAGTTTCAGGCAAATCCCACCAAGTATGTTGGAGTAAAACCTACTTACTGTTTCATGGCGTAACATCGAAATTCGCCGCGTCGCCTTGGATTCATCGTTCAATGAATCCAAAAAAGCTTCGCAGTTTAACATCGGCAATGTCTCAAAATATCAGTTGCCAAATTGTAAGTTGATCGGATAAAACCTCTCAGAGGAGTTCGTTAAAGTACGACACTTATGAATGGCGAAAAATCCAAAAAATTTGCAATTTCAATTAAAAATGGCGGACTTCCTGCTGAGTCTACGTCATGGCACCAAGAGACTTTTTTTCAGGTCTCGGCATATTCCACATGTATACCAAATTTCATAGATGTAGGTTTACCGGGCTGCGAGGGCTGCTTATTTGAAATTTTCCAGGGGGCGCTATAATGAAATTTTTTCCATGCCTATCAGTAAGTTTCTTGTCAAAGTAATACAAATGATGGTCTTTATACATTTAAAGAATTTTGTGAGTTTTTGAACATGCTGAGACCCTTAAAAGGGCAATTCTTTCAAAAATCTGATTGGGGGCGCTAAAGAGCCATTGTGCCTAATTTAGTGTAAATTGATATATAAAATTGAAGACAATGAGGCAATTAAAATTTGTGCAACTTTTTGCAAGATTTCGAGTATTCTAAGGCTTCCAAACATGTGTTTCTAAAATTTGGAAAAACACAGGAAATGGCTCATAGCTCACTTCCTGTTTGGCCAAAAAATTTCAAAAAAATTATCATTCCCTGACATGACACATGCAATGATCACACTAAATTTCATGAACAATCAAGCACTTTTATCTCAATATGGCCGTGTCAAGAGGGCGCTGTGGAGCCACCTGACCACACCCAATCTAATATCAACATATAGGTATACTTAAAAATAGACTCTTATCAAGCCTTTGAAGTTTCGCGCAAATTTCACAAAGCATACGCGCATAAAAGCAACTTCCTGTTTCGTGGCGGAACATCAAAATTCGCCGCGACGCCACGGATACAAAGTTCGATGAATCCAAAAAAGCTTCGCAATTTAATATCGACAAGGTCTTTAGATGTCATATGCAAAATTTTAAGTTGATCGGATAAAATCTCTAGGAGGAGTTCGTTAAAGTACGACGCCTGTGAATGGCAAAAAATTAAAAAAATTTGCAAATTCAATTAAAAATGGCGGAATTCCTGTTAAGTCTAGGTGATGGCACCAATGGACTTTTTTTTAGGTCTTGGCATAGTACACATGTCCACTGAATTTTGTACATGTAAGTTAAGCACGCTGCGAGGGCTGCTTCATTGAAATATTCTAGGTGGCGCTGTAATGCAATTTTGCCACATCCATCTGTAAACTCGATATCCTAGTAAAGAGTATGACCAGCTTAATATGTTTGCAAAGTTTTGTGAGTCTTCGAGCATGTTGATGCCCTCAAAAATGCAATTATGTATTAGGGGGCGCTATAGAGCTACCATGTCTCACTCACTGCCAAATGAGATATCAAATTAAAGAAATTTTTAGTCAATCAGCCACGCTTGGTCTGTTTTCGAGAATGATAAGGCCCTCAAAAATGTGTTCGTAAAATCTGAAAAAACGCAGGAAATGGCTCATAGCTCACTTCCTGTGAGGTAAAAAAATTTCAAAAAAATTGACAAAAAAATATATGATGCCTACTATAACCCTATCCAATTTCGTGAGAATCCAAGCAACTGCGTTCCAAAATGGCCGTGTGTTTGGTGGCGCTATAGAGCCACCGGGGCATGTCCAAGCACAAAATTAATAATACTTTGCTATTTTCAGCACGACTGACGTGTGGGCAAATTTTTGTGAGTTTTCGTGCATGGCAAAGGCTTCAAAAATGCGTTCTCGCAGCAGAATAAAAAGAAGAAGAAGAAGAAGAAGAATAATTAAAGCTGCAAGCAGCGTTGAAAGGGCCCTCGCCCCCCCTGTGCACATTGGGGTGGCAGCAAGATCTTGATGGCTGCAGGTGTCCATTCAGAGCCATTGGACACAGCTGGACCGCGTACAATGTGGTTTCCTGATGGGAGTGCAAAAATTTTCTGGAGGGCGCTATGATACCATTTTGACTTGCCTGTGCACAAAATCTACAACACAGTAATCGTAATACGGGGCTCCATGAGTGTTATGATTTTTGTAAATTTTCCAGCATGTTTAGACTTTCAAAAGAGCAATTCTTTTATAAATATTATTGGGGGCGCTATAGAGCCATTATGCCCCATTTAGTGCCAATTGATGGATGTATTGAAGAGAATAAGACAGTTCTAATTTTTGGATGGTTTTGCAAGTTTTGGAGCATTCTAAGGCCTTAAAACGTGTGTTCGTAAAATTTGGAAGAACGCAGGAAATAGCTCATAGCTCACTTCCTGTTTGGCAAAAAAATTTCAAAAAATTAACAATTGCGGAGAATGACTAATGCAATGATCATACCAAATTTCATGAACTTTCAAGCACTTTTATCTGAACATGGCCATATCTAGAGGGCGCTGTGGAGCCACCTGGCACGTCTCGATATAAAATAAGCATATATCTATTCTTGGGCGAACAATTTTATCAAGCTTGGAAAGTTTCAGGCAAATCCCACAAAGTATGTGGAATTGAAAGCAACTTCCTGTTTCATGGCAGGACATAAAAATTCGCCGTGACGCCACGGATGCATCGTTCGATGAAATCCAAAAAGCTTCACAATTTAACGTCAGCAAGGTTTTTAGATAATATATGCCAAATTTTAAGTTGATCGGATAAAATCTCTAGGAGGAGTTCGTTGAAGTACGACACCTGTGAATGGCAAAAAAAAAAAAAAAAGTTGCAATTTCAATTAAAAATGGCAGCCTTCCTGTTGAGTCTAGGTCATGGCACCAAGAGACTTTTTTGTAGGTCTTGGCATATTCCACATGTCTACCGAATTTCATACATGTGGGTTTACCGGGCTGCGAGGGCTGCTTATTTGAAATTTTCCAGGGGGCGCTATAATGCCATTTTTGCCACGCCTATTTGTAAATTTTTTATCAGTGTAATAGGAATGATGGTCTTTAAAATTGTACAAAATTTTATGAGTTTTTGAGCATGCTAAAACCCTCAAAAGGGTAATTCTTTTAAAAATCGTATTGGGGTGCTATAGAGCCATGATGCCTCATTTACTGCCAATTTTTGTTTCAAATTGAAGACAATGTGACAAAAAAAATTTTAGCTAAGTTTTGCAAGTTTTCGAGTATGCTAAGGCGTTCAAATGTGTGTTCATAAAATTTGGAATAACGCAGGAAATGACTCATAGCTCACTTCCTGTTTGGTTGAAAAATTTCAAAAAAATCAGCACAGCCCAGAAAAACAAATGCAATGATCAGACCAAATTTCATGAACATTCAAGCACTTTTATAACAACATGGCCGTGGCAAGAGGGCGCTGTAGAGCCACCTGACCACACCCACTCCAATATCAACATATAGGTATATTTGGAATTAGACTATTATTAAGCCTGTAAAGTTTCACGTAAATCACCCAAAGCATATGCTCATAAAAGCAACTTCCATTTTCATGGCGGCACATCGAAATTCGCCGCGACGCCACGGATACAAAGTTCGATGAATCCAAAAAAGCTTCGCAATTTAACATCGACGACGTCTTTCAATGTCATATGCCAAATTATAAGTTGATCAGATAAAATCTCTAGGAGGAGTTCGTTAAAGTACGACGCCTGTGAATGGCAAAAAATTTAAAAAATTTGCAAATTCAATTAAAAATGGCGGACTTTCTGTTGAGTCTAGGTCATGGCACCAAGAGACTTTTTTTTAGGTCTTGGCATAGTTCACATGTCCAACGAATTTTGTACATGTAGGTTAAACATGCTGCGAGGGCTGCTTCATTGAAATTTTCTAGGTGGCGCTGTAATGAAATTTTGCCACGCTCATCAGTAAACCCTATATCCTAGTAAACAGTATGACCAGCTTAATAGATGTGCAAAGTAACGTGAGTTTTCAAGCATGCTGAAGCCCTCAAAAATGCAATTATGTATTAGGGGGCGCTATAGAGCTACCATGTCAAACTTAGTGCCAAATGAGATATTGAATTAAAGAACTTAATATTTCTAGTCTATCAGCCAAGTTTGGTGAAATTTCAAGTATGATAAGGCCCTCAAAAATGTGTTCGTAAAATCTGAAAAAACGCAGGAAATGGCTCATAGCTCACTTCCTGTGTGGCAAAAAAATTTCAAAAAAATTTACAAAAAAATTTATGATGACAACTATGACCCTATCAAATTTCGTGAGAATTCGAGCAAGTGCGTTCCAAAATGGACGCGTGTTTGGTGGCGCTATAGAGCCGCCGGGGCATGTCTTAGCACAAAAATAGTAATACTTTGCAATTTTCACCACTACTGATATGTGGGCAAATTTTTGTGAGTTTCCGTGCATGGCAAAGCCCTCAAAAATGCGTTCTCGCAGCAGAATAAAAAGAAGAAGAAGAAGAAGAAGAAGAAGAAGAAGAAGAAGAAGAAGAAGAAGAAGAATAATAAAAATCCCATCAAAAACAATAGGTTCCTCGCACCGGTCGGTGCTCGGGCCCTAATAAAAATCACATCAAAAACAATAGGTTCCTCGCACCTTCGGTGCCAGGACCCGTTCCGGGCCCTGGCACCGGTCGGTGCTCGGGCCCTAATAAAAATCCCATCAAAAACAATAGGTTCCACGTTCCGGGCCCTGGCACCGGTCGGTGCTCGGGCCCTAATTAAAGCTGCAAGCAGCGTTGAAAGGGCCCTCGCACCCCTCGTGCACATTTGGCAAGATGTTTTCCTGAGGGGAGTGCAAAACGTTTCTGGTGGGCGCTATGATACCATTATGAGATGCATGTGGGCAAAATTTACAACATATTAATCATAATACCGAGTTCCATGAGTGTGTTGATTTTTGTAAATTTTCCAGCAAGAGCAATTCTTTTATAAATCTGATTGGGGGCGCTATAGAGCCTTTATGCCACATTTAGTGCCAATTGATGGATGATATTAAAGAAAATAAGACATTTATAATTTGTGCAAGGTTTTGCAAGTTCTGAAGCATTCTAAGGCCTTAAAATGTGTGTTCAAAAAAATTTGGAAAAACGCAAGAAATAGCTCATAGCTCACTTCCTGTTTGGCCAAAAAATTTCAAAAAATTAAACATTGAACGGAATGACGAATGCAGTGATCACACCAAAATTCATGAACTATCAAGCACTTTTATCTTAACATGACCATATCTAGAGGGCGCTGTGGAGCCACCTAGCACCTCCCGATTCAATATTAGCATATGTTTATACTTCGGAGGACAATTTTATCAAGCAGAGGAAGTTTCAGGCAAATCCCACAAAGTATGTGGGAGTAAAAGCAACTTCCTGTTTCATGGCGGGACATCAAAATACGCCGCCATGCCACGGATACATCGTTCGATGAAATCAAAATAGCTTTGCAATTTCACATCAGCAAGGTCTTTAGATATTATTTGCCAAATATTAAGTTGATCTGATAAAATCTCTAGGAGGAGTTCGTTAAAGTACGACACCTGGGAATTGCGAAAAATCTAAAAAAGTTGCAATTTCAATTAAAAATGGCAAACTTCCTGTTGGGTCAAGGTCATGGCACCAAGAGACTTCTTTTTAGGTCTCAGGATATCTCACATGTTCACCGAAGTTCATACATGCAGGTCAACCACGATGCGAGGGCTGCTTATTTGAAATTTTCCAGGGTGCGCTATAATGCCATTTTTGCCACGCCTATATGTACATTTTTATCATTGTAATATGAATGATGGTCTTTAGAATTGTACAAAATTTTCTGAGTTTTTGAGCATGCTGAGACCCTCAAAAGGGCAATTCTTTTAAAAATCTGATTGGGGGCCCTATAGAGCCATTATGCCACATTTACTGCCAATTTCTGTCTCAAATTGAAGACAATCAGAAAATTATAATTTTTGCAAAGTTTTGCAAGTTTTCGAGTATGCTTAGGCCTTCAAACGTGTGTTCGTAAAATTTGGAATAACGCAGGAAATGGCTCATAGCTCACTTCCTGTTTGGCCGAAAAATTTCAAAAAAATCAGCATAGCCCAAAAAAACAAATGCAATGATCAGACCAAATTTCATGAACATTCAAGCACTTTTATGTCAACATGGCCGTGTCAAGAGGGCGCTGTGGAGCCACCTGACCACACCCAATCCAATATCAACAAATAGGTATATTTGGAAGTAGACTATTATTAAGCCTGTAAAGTTTCACGCAAATCTCACAAAGCATGTGCTCATAAAAGCAACTTCCAGTTTCATGGCGGAACTTCGAAATTCGCCGCAAGGCCACAGACACAAATTTCGATGAATCCAAAAAAGCTTTGCAATTTTACATGGCGAAGGTCTTTAGATGGCCTGTGCCAAATTTTAAGTTGATTGGAGAAAATCTCTAGGAGGAGTTCGTTAAAGTTCGACGCCTGTGAATGGCAAAAAATTTAAAAAAGTTGCAAATTCAATTAAAAATGGCGGACTTCCTGTTGAGTCTAGGTCATGGCATCAAGAGATTTTTTTTTAGGTCTTGGCATAGTACACATGTCCACCGAATTTTGTACATGTAGGTTAAACATGCTGCGAGGGCTGCTTCATTGAAATTTTCTAGGTGGCACTGTAATGCAATTTTGACACGCTCATCAGTACACCCTATATCCTAGTAAACAGTATGACCAACTTAATAGATGTGCAAAGTAACGTGACTTTTCGAGCATGCTGAGGCCCTCAAAAATGCAATTATGTATTAGGGGGCGCTATAGAGCTACCATGTCACACTTAGTGCCAAATGAGATATCGAATTAAAGAACTTAATATTTCTAGTCTATGAGCCAAGTTTGGTGAAATTTCAAGTATGATAAATCCCTCAAAAATGTGTTCCTAAAATCTGAAAAAACGCAAGAAATGGCTCATTGCTCACTTCCTGTGGGGCAAAGAAATTTCAAAAAATTTGACAAAAAAATTTATTATGACTACTATGCCCCTATTGAATTTCGTGAGAATCCGAGCAAGTGCGTTCCAAAATGGCCGAGTGTTTGGTGGCGCTATAGAGCCACTGGGGCATGTCCAAGCACAAAAATAATAATAATTTGCAATTTTCACCACGACTGACGTGTCGGCAAATTTTTGTGAGTTTTCGTGCATGGCAAAGCCCTCAAAAATGCGTTCTCGCAGCAGAATAATAATAATTAAAGCTGCAAGCAGCGTTGAAAGGGCCCTCGCCCCCCCTGTGCACATTGGGGTGGCAGCAAGATCTTGATGGCTGCAGGTGTCCATTCAGGGCCATTGGACGTGTCGGCAAATTTTTGTGAGTTTTCGTGCATGGCAAAGCCCTCAAAAATGCGTTCTCGCAGCAGAATAATAATAATTAAAGCTGCAAGCAGCGTTGAAAGGGCCCTCGCCCCCCCTGTGCACATTGGGGTGGCAGCAAGATCTTGATGGCTGCAGGTGTCCATTCAGGGCCATTGGACACAGCAGGACCGCGTACAATGTGGTTTCCTGATGGGAGTGCAAAAATTTTCTGGAGGGCGCTATGATACCATTTTGACTTGCCTGTGCACAAAATCTACAACACAGTAATCGTAATACAGGGTTCCATGAGTGTTTCGATTTTTGTAAATTTTCCAGCATGTTTAGACTTTCAAAAGAGCAATTCTTTTATAAATATTATTGGGGGCGCTATAGAGCCATTATGCCCCATTTAGTGCCAATTGATGGATGTATTGAAGAGAATAAGACAGTTCTAATTTTTGGATGGTTTTGCAAGTTTTGGCGCATTCTAAGGCCTTAAAACGTGTGTTCGTAAAATTTGGAAAAACGCAAAAAATAGCTCATAGCTCTCTTCCTGTTTGGCAAAAGAATTTCAAAAAATTAACAATTGCGGAGAATGACTAATGCAATGATCATACCAAATTTCATGAACTTTCAAGCACTTTTATCTGAACATGTCCATATCTAGAGGGCACTGTGGAGCCACCTGGTACCTCTCGATATAAAATAAGCATATATCTATACTTGGGCGGACAATTTTATCAAGCTTGGAAAGTTTCAGGCAAATCCCACAAAGTATGTGGAATTGAAAGCAACTTCCTGTTTCATGGCAGGACATCAAAATTCGCCGTGACGCCACAGATGCATCGTTCAATGAAATCAAAAAAGCTTCGCAATTTAACGTCAGAAAGGTTTTTAGATATTATATGCCAAATTTTAAGTTGATCGGATAAAATCTCTAGGAGGAGTTCGTTAAAGTACGACACCTGTGAATGGCAAAAAAAATTTTTAAAAGTTGCAATTTCAATTAAAAATGGCAGCCTTCCTGTTGGGTCTAAGTCATGGCACCAAGCGACTTTTTTGTAGGTCTCGGCATATTCCACATGTCTAACGAATTTCATACATGTGGGTTTATCGGGCTGCGAGGGCTGCTTATTTGAAATTTTCCAGGGGGCGCTATAATGCCATTTTTGCCACGCCTATTTGTAAATTTTTTATCAGTGTAATGGGAATGATGGTCTTTAAAATTATACAAAATTTTGTGAGTTTTTGAGCATGCTGAAACCCTCAAAAGGGTAATTCTTGTAAAAATCGTATTGGGGGTGCTATAGAGCCATGATGCCTCATTTACTGCCAATTTTTGTTTCAAATTTAAGACAATGTGACAAATAAAATTTTAGTTAAGTTTTGCAAGTTTTCGAGTATGCTAAGGCCTTCAAATGTGTGTTCATAACATTTGGAATAACGCAGAAAATGACTCATAGCTCACTTCCTGTTTGGCCGAAAAATTTCAAAAAAATCAGCACAGCCCAGAAAACCAAATGCAATGATCTGACCAAATTTCATGAACATTCAAGCACTTTTATATCAACATGGCCGTGTCAAGAGGGCGCTGTAGAGCCACCTGACCACACCCACTCCAATATCAACATATAGGTATATTTGGAATTAGACTATCATTAAGCCTGTAAAGTTTCATGTAAATCTCCCAAAGCATATGCTCATAAAATAAACTTCCATTTTCATGGCGGAACATCGAAATTCGCTGCGACGCCACGGATACAAAGTTCGATGAATCCAAAAAAGCTTCGCAATTTAACATCGACGACGTCTTTCAATGTCATATGCCAAATTTTAAGTTGATCAGATAAAATCTCTAGGAGGAGTTTGTTAAAGTACGACACCTGTGAATGGCCAACAATCCAAAAAAGTTGCAATTTCAATTAAAAATGGTGGACTTCCTGTTGAGTGTAGGTCATGGCACCAAGAGAATTTTTTGTAGGTCTCGGCATATTCCACATGTCTACTGAATTTCATACATGTAGGTTTACCAGGCTGCGAGGGCTGCTTATTTAAAATTTTCCAGGGGGCGCTATAGTGACATTTTTGCCATGTATATATATAAGTTTTTTGTCAGAGTAATACAAATGATGGTCTTCATACATTTACAAAATTTTATGAGTTTTAGAACATGCTGAGACCCTCAAAATGGCAATTTTTTTTAAAATCTGATAGGGAGCGCTATAGAGCCATTGTGCCAAATTTAGTGTAAATTGATATATAAAATTGAAGATAATAAGACAATTATAATTTGTGCAACTTTTTGCAAGATTTCAAGTATTCTAAAGCATCCAAACATGTGTTTATAAAATTTGGAAAAACGCAGAAAATGGCGCCTAGCTCACTTCCTGTTTGGCCAAAAAATGTCAAAAAAATTAAAATAACTCAACATGAACAATGCAATGATCACACCAAATTTCATGAACATTCAAGCACTTTTATCTCAACATGGCCGTTTCAAGAGGGCGCTGTGGAGCCACCTGACCACACCCAATCTAATATCAACATATAAGTCTACTTGGAAGTGGACTCCTATAAAGCCTGTAAAGTTTCGCGCAAATTTCACAAAGCATGTGCGCGTAAAACCAACTTCCTGTTTCATGGCGGAACATCGAAATTCGCCACGACGCCACGGATACAAAGTTCAATGAATCCAAAAAAGCTTCGCAATTTAACATCGACAAGGTCTTAAAATGTTAAATTCAAAATTTTAAGTTGATCGAATAAAATCTCTAGGAGGAGTTCGTTAAAGTACGAAGCCTGTGAATGGCAAAAAATTTAAAAAATTTGCAAATTCAATTAAAAATGGCGGACTTCCTGTTGAGTCTAGGTCATGGCACCTAGAGACTTTTTTTTAGGTCTTGGCAAAATTCACATGTCCACCGAATTTTGTACATGTAGGTCAAACACGCTGCGAGGGCTGCTTCATTGAAATTTTCTAGGTGGCGCTGTAATGCAATTTTGCCACATCCATCTGTAAACCCTAATTCCTAGTTAAAAGTAAAACCTGCTTAATATGTTTGCAAAGTTTTGTGAGTTTTCAAGCATGCTGAGGCCCTCAAAAATGCAATTATGTATTAGGGGGCGCTATAGAGCTACCATATCACACCCAGTGCCAAATGAGATATCGAATCAAAGAACGTAATATTTCTAGTCTATAAGCCAAGTTTGGTGAGTTTTCGAGTATGATAAAACCCTCAAAAATGTGTTCGTAAAATCTAAAAAAACGCAGGAAATGGCTCATAGCTCACTTCCTGTGAGGCAAAAAAATTTCAAAAAAATTCACAAAAAAATTTATGATGACTACTATGACTCTATAAAATTTCGTGAGAATCCGAGCAAGTGCGTTCCAAAATGGCCACGTGTTTGGTGGCGCTATAGAGCCACCGGGGCATGTCCAAGCACAAAAATAATAATACTTTGCAATTTTCACCACGACTGACGTGTGGGCAATTTGTGAGTTTTCGTGCATGGCAAAGCCCTCGAAAATGCGTTCTCGCAGCAGAATAAAAAGAAGAAGAAGAAGAAGAATAATAAAAATCCCATCAAAAACAATAGGTTCCTCGCACCTTCGGTGCCAGGACCGTCTTGGCATAGTACACATGTCCACCGAATTTTGTACATGTAGGTCAAACACGCTGCGAGGGCTGCTTCATTGAAATTTTCTAGGTGGCGCTGTAATGCAATTTTGCCACATCCATCTGTAAACCCTAAATCCTAGTTAAAAGTAAAACCTGCTTAATATGTTTGCAAAGTTTTGTGAGTTTTCAAGCATGCTGAGGCCCTCAAAAATGCAATTATGTATTAGGGGGCGCTATAGAGCTACCATATCACACCCAGTGCCAAATGAGATATCGAATCAAAGAACGTAATATTTCTAGTCTATAAGCCAAGTTTGGTGAGTTTTTTGATTATGATAAAACCCTCAAAAATGTGTTCGTAAAATCTAAAAAAACGCAGGAAATGGCTCATAGCTCACTTCCTGTGAGGCAAAAAAATTTCAAAAAAATTCACAAAAAAATTTATGATGACTACTATGACTCTATAAAATTTCGTGAGAATCCGAGCAAGTGCGTTCCAAAATGGCCACGTGTTTGGTGGGGCTATAGAGCCACCGGGGCATGTCCAAGCACAAAAATAATAATACTTTGCAATTTTCACCACGACTGACGTGTGGGCAAATTTTTGTGAGTTTTCGTGCATGGCAAAGCCCTCAAAAATGCGTTCTCGCAGCAGAGTAAAAAGAAGAAGAAGAAGAAGAAGAAGAAGAAGAAGAAGAAGAATAATAATAAAAATCCCATCAAAAACAATAGGTTCCTCGCACCTTCGGTGCCAGGACCCGTTCCGGGCCCTGGCACCGGTCGTTGCTCGGGCCCTAATTAAAGCTGCAAGCAGCGTTGAAAGGGCCCTCGCATCCCTTGTGCACGTTGGGGTGGCAGCAAGATCCTGATGGGTGCAGGTGTCCATTTAGAGCCATTGGACACTGTTGGACCGCGTACAGTGTGTTTTCCTGAGGGGAGTGCAAAAATTTTCTGCAGGGCGCTATGATACCATTTTGGCATACTTGAGCGCAAAGTCTACAACAAAGTAATCGTAATACCGCACTCCATGAGTGTGTTGATATTTGTAAATTTTCCAGCATTTTTAGACCCTCAAAACGGCAATTCTTTTCAAAATCTGATTTGGGCGCTATAGAGCCAATATGCCACATTTAGTGCCAATTGATGGATGACATTAAAAAGAATAAGACATTTAAAATTTTTGTGCAAGGTTTTGCAAGTTTTGGAGAATTCCAATTTTAATTCTAATTTGGAAAAAACGCAGGAAATTGCTCATAGCTCACTTCCTGTTTGGCCAAAAAAATTTCAAAAATTAAGCATTGCCCGGAATGACTAATGCTATGATCACCCCAAATTTCCTGAACATTCAAGCACTTTTATCTTAACATAGAGGGCGCTGTGGAGCCACTTAGCCACTCCCGATTTTATATTGGCATATATTTATATTTGGGTGGACAATTTTATCAAGCTTGGAAAGTTTCAGGAAAATCCCATGAAGTATGTGGGAGTAAAACCATCTTCCTGTTTCATGGCGGGACACTGAAATTTCCCGCTTTGCCATGGATACATCGTTCGATGAATTCAAAAATGCTTTGCAATTGAACATCGGCAAGGTCTTTAGATGTTACTCGCCAGATTCTAAGTTGATCGGACAAAATCTCTAGGAGGAGTTCGTTAAAGTACGATGCCTCTGAATGGGGAAAAATCCAAAAAAGTTGCAATTTCAATTAAAAATAGTGGACTTCCTGTTGAGTCTAGGTCATGGCACCAAGAGACTTTTTTTTAGGTCTCAGGATATTCCACATGTGCACCGAACTTCATACATGCAGGTCAACCACGATCCGAGGGCTGCTTGTTTGAAATTTTCCAGGGGGCACTATAATGCCATTTATGTCACGCCTTTTTGTAAATTTTCAATCATTGTGTTATGGCCCCAATTTGTTATTAAATTTACAGCAACAGTAACAGCAAGGGAGGACCGACACAATTCAAAACCCAAACACACTTAATCAAACAGACAATAACAACTAACTAATCTACTATCTACAACTACGACCAAGATTGATTTATATACAAACAAAACAGAAATATTTACAGACCCTTTTGTTGGAGTGGCTTGGTGATGTCCTGGGTAAAGAAAAATGCTCAAACACAGGCAAAATCCACAAAAGAAACTTCACAGGTCTTGATCAGAAATGACAGGTCTGGTCACATGTATCCTTCTTCTTGCAATTTCTCCTTCTACTTTACTGTCTCAATTCTTTTCCTTATATACTCTTTTGCAGACCCCACCCACATTTAGACCTCTTTTTTTTAATTTTCTGAGACTTGCCCCAGACATGTCCAGGACATGTCTAAACATGAATCCAGTCTGAGCTGAATAAAAAAAAAGTAAATACTGCCATCTAGTGGCCTATATTCACATTACACCTCCATTCCAAAGGGGAAAAATTTTGACTTACAAAGGCAAAATTTTTCTTTTTTCAATACAAAATGGTTAAGTGAACACTTGTCTATATATACATATCATACAATATTCAAGTATAATAAAACAAAAAAATAAACACATGATATATATATACACATTCAAACACGGGATAAGCAATCAGCAATTACATTGTCTGTACCCTTCACATGCTTAATTTCCAAGTCAAACTCCTGTAAAATCAAACTCCAATTCAACAATTTTTTTTTTGTTTTTCATCTTACTGAAAAACATTAACGGATTGTGGTCAGTGTACACAATCATTGGCTTTTGTCCTGTACAAACATAAACCTCAAAGTGTTGTAAAGAAAGGACCAGAGCCAACAGCTCCTTCTCTATTGTGGAATAGTTCCTTTGGTGGTGATAGAACTTCCTGGAGAAGTATGCCACGGGATGCTCAATGTCATCAGTCACTTCTCTGTAGGAGCACAGATCCACAAGCTTGGTCGCTAGCATTGACCGCGATGGAGAACGGTTTGTTGAAGTCAGGAGATTTGAGCACGGGGAAGTGACACAGCAGAGACTTTAGGCGATCGAAGGCTGTCTGGCATGCATCATCCCAGGTGAACTTTACGCCTTTCTTCAGTTGGTTAGTTAGACTGAGAGCAATCTCAGCAAAGTTCTTGCAGAACTTGCGGTAGTACCCGATCATTCCAAGGAAGCGGCGCAAAGCTTTTTTGTTGTCAGGAACTGGAAAGTCCATGATGGCTTGGACTTTAGCATTTATGGGTGCCACCTTACCCTGGCCTATGACGTAGCCAAGATAAGTGACAGTAGCACAACAAAAGTCACTCTTGCTCAGGTTAACAGTCAGGTTAGCCTGGGTCAGGCGCTGGAACAACGTCTCTACATCTTTTAGATGTTCTTCCCAGGAGTCACTCCATGTGATCAGGTCATCGATGTACGCACCCGTGTGTGGCAATCCGGCGATTGTAGACTGTATCATCCTTTGGAACGTGGCTGGGGCATTTTTCATGCCAAAGGGTAGGACTTCATACTGGTACAATCCAGATGGTGTGGCAAAAGCAGAGATGCTCTTGGCCCTCTCAGTTAAAGGCACACACCAATAACCCTTCAATAAATCAATCTTGGTCAGACACTTTGCTTGCCCTACTCTATCAATACAATCATCAATCCTAGGTATTGGAAACACATCAGTTCTAGTTACAGCATTGACTTTGCGATAATCTGTTCAGAATCTAGTACTTCCATCAGGTTTTGGAACTAGCACACAGGGTGAACTCCAATCTGAGTTGGAGGGTCTGATAATATCATGTTCTAACATATACTCAACCTCTTTCTCAGCAATCTTTCTCTTTTCAGGATTCATCCGGTACGGATGCTGTTTTATTGGTTTGGCATCACCAACATCTACATCATGAGAGGCTATAGAAACTCTCTTTGGAACATCAGGAAACAAATCCTCATATTTCTTGATCAACCTTTCAAACTGATCTCTCTGTGAGGGTTCTAAGTGCTGGAGTTTTACATCAAGATTTTGCAACACTTCAGTGTTTGACAATTTACATGAAAGAACTTCAGCTTTAATTCTAGGTTCATCATCTTGAAACTCCCCCTCATCTTCACACGTTTTGACCATAGGAGAATCTGAAGTGACAGCAGCAACCCTAGCATTTCTGTCATGATAAGGCTTCAGCATGTTAATGTGACACAATTGTTTTGGTTTTCTCCTATCTGGAGTCTTCACAATGTAATTGAGATCATTGAGGTTTGTCAGAATTTCATAAAGACCATGAAATCTAGCCTGCAATGGATTGGACTGCAAGGGAAACAACACAAGGACCTTGTCTCCTGGTTTAAACTCACGGCTTCTAGCCTTATGATCATACCAAGTTTTCATTTTTCCCTGACTTGATTTCAAGTTCTCTTTGGCTAGGTCACAAGCTGCACGCAATCTTTCCTTGAACTTGCTAACATAGTCTAACAGACTGATGTGCGGCTCTTCCTCTTGCCATTGTTCACTCAATAATAGCAAAGGTCCTCTCACTTCATGACCAAACACTAGCTCAAATGGACTGAATCCAGTAGACTCCTGCACTGCTTCTCTAGCTGCAAACAACAGCAAATGAACACCTTCATCCCAGTCTTTCTCATGGTCATAACAATAAGCCCTCATCATTGCCAAACAACGTGAAGAACTTTATCAAAGCCTTTGAGATTGCAGGTGCCTTGATGTTACATAGAGGTATGGCTTCAGGGAATCTGGTAGATGCACACATGATTGTCAACAAGTACTGATTTCCAGATCTAGTCTTGGGTAATGGACTAACACAATCAACAATGACCTTAGAGAATGGCTCCCCAAATGCTGGGATAGGCTGCAATGGAGCTACAGGTGGGTCTAACTGGTGTTTTCCAACTACCTGACAAGTGTGACAGGTTTTGAAAAGTTGGAAATGTCTTTCCGAAGCCCAGGCCAAAAGAAGTGTTTCATGATCTTATCAACAGTCTTGTTAACACCAAGATGACCTCCTAAAGGTAAACTATGAGCCATTGTGAAGAGCTCATTCCTGTAGACCTTCGGAACAACAATTTGCTTGACCACTGCCCAATCTGCATTGGCAGGGATATCAGGAGGGCGCCACTTCCGCATCAACACACTAATGTTGAGATAATACCCAACTGGAACTGCGTCTATTTCTTTATCAGGAAGGGCTCTCATCTTTAGTGCACAAATTTCAGGATCATTAGTTTGCTCCTCAATCAACCGCTTTCTGGACAGAGACAAGTCTCCAGACACATCAGAATCACCAGACCCTTCCAGCTGGCTGAATAGAGAACTGATAAAAGTATCTGATAAGTCCTCAAACGGAGAAACCATAGTAGGCCAATCAGAGTCATGAGGCGAACCACCTGAGTCCTGACTATTCAATGTGCTGGATGGCACCACAACATCTTCTTCTTTAGCCTTCTTGGCCATAGCACGAGTCACTGCGCAAGAAGGATACAGAGATGGGTCCTCATCCCCATCTTCAGTGCTCGGCTGTGAAGTAAGACGTACAGGGGGAACTACTTTGCCCCCAGCCAGGTCATTGCCTAGCAACAGAGAAACACCCTTTATAGGTAACTTGACATAAGTCCCACCTTTACCTGTCCTGTAACTAAATCTGACTTCAAGAATATAGAGCGCAGGGGTACAGATACAGTCCTCCCTTCAATACCTTGTACAAGTATGAAATCCCCTGAAGCGGTCTCATCACGTAACTCCAAGGAGTCCATCAACACAAGTGACTGAGAAGCTCCGGTATCCCTTAGGATATATATGGGGACAGGAGTAGTATGCTCATTCAGAGCCACAAATCCCTCTGACACAAATGGAAGAAATTCCTCCCTCACGAAGTCAGCTGTATCAGGCTTTTTAGCCCCACAAGAAGCAGGCAATTTAGCAGATTGGTTATCTACTACAGGGGTTTCTAACCTTGTTTTCACAAAAGCATTTGGTTTGGTATCCTTTTCTTTTTCTTTCTTAGCTTTAAGGAACCAACAGTGAGTTGTAACATGACCAGATTTCTTGCAATAACTGCAAACTAGATCACTTTTGTCACTGTCAGCTTTCACACTTTGAACAGACCTGTTACTGGATTTCTGAGCACCATCACCAGATTTGTCTTTGTCTTAGGGTGAGGATTCTTGGGTATCACCGTAACCCTTTTTCTGAAATTGGGACCATCTATTATTACTGCTAGACTGAAATTGTGACTTATGTGTGAGAACATATTCATCTGCAAATTTGGCAGCTGATTGCAAATTCAGTGCTTGCTTCTCATTAAGGTAGGTCTTAACATCATCTTTAACACAGTTCTTGAATTCTTCAACTAACACCATCTCTTTTAATGAGTTGAAATCATCCTTGACCTCCATAGAAGTACACCAGCGCTCAAAGCAAACCTGCTTTTCATGAGCAAATTCAACATAAGTCTGATTTTCAGATTTCTTCAGACCTCTGAATTTCTGTCGGTAAGCCTCTGGAACCAACTCATAAGCTCTCAAAATAACCTTTTTGACAACCTCATAATCAGAGGAATCATCTGCAGACAAAGCCGAATAGGCTTGTTGAGCTTTACCCTTGAGGACAGTTGGCAACATCAGAGGCCAGTGTTCCTTTGGCCACTGGCAAATCTTTGTTACCTTTTCAAAACACTGGAAATAGTTGTCAACATCCTTTTCCGAAAATGGAGGCACCAATTTTACCTCCTGGCTAGCCCGAAATTTATTTTCAGTTTGAATTTTAATTTTTAGTTGCTCCATTTGGAGTCTTTCTTCTCTATCGAATTTCTCTAATTCAAAATCTCTCTGTCTTGCAAATTTTTCTAACTCAAATTCTCTTTGTTTTTCTTTTTCCTCCCTTTCTATTTTCTCTTCTCTTGCTAATTTTTCTAACTCAAACTGCCTTTGTTTTTCTTTTTCTTCCCTTTCTTTCTCTCTTTCTTCCCTCTCAAATTCTCTTTGCTTTTCTTTTTCCTCCCTTTCTTTTTCTCTTTCCTCCCTTTCAATCTCTAGCATTTTTAATTTAAGTTCCATTTCTATATTTGGATTTTCCACTGGAAACTGTTCCAGATCTCTGGGTGCAAACACATTTTCATCAATGTAATATTCAACTATCTCTCGAGCCAGTCTTGCTTTTCGCATGGCTGGTTTCACCTCTGTCAGCTCTAAATGTCCGCAAATGTCTAGCAGTTCTGTCTTTTTAAAAGACTTCAAAACCTCTACGGTTGGTGATGCCAAGAAATCATCCATTGCTGTTGTCAATACATATGTATTCAATTAAAAAAAATCAATTTTACAATTTGAAATGTTAGATTTTCAATAAATTACTCACAAAATGGTCTATCCCGGACCTTGAGTCCCCAATTTGTTATGGCCCCAATTTGTCATTAAATTTAAAGCAACAGTAACAGCAAGGGATGACCGACACAATTCAAAACCCAAACACATTTAATCAAACAGACAATAACAACTAACTAATCTACTATCTACAACTACGACCAAGATTGATTTATATACAAACAAAACAGAAATATTTACAGTCCCTTTTGTTGGGGTGGCTTGGTGATGTCCTGGGTAAAGAAAAATGCTCAAACACAGGCAAAATCCACAAAAGAAACTTCACAGGTCTTGATCAGAAATGACAGGACTGGTCACATGTATCCTTCTTCTTGCAATTTCTCCTACTACTTTACTGTCTCAATTCTTTTCCTTATATACTCTTTTGCAGACCCCACCCACATTTAGACCTCTTTTTTTTAATTTTATGAGACTTGCCCCAGACATGTCCAGGACATGTCTAAACATGACTCCAGTCTGAGCTTAACAAAAAAAAGGTAAATACTGCCATCTGGTGGCCTATATTCACATTACAATTGTAATAGTAATGATGAGCTTGAGACTTGTACAAAATTTTGTGAGTTTTTGAACATGCTGAGACCCGCAAAAGGACAATTCTTTTGAAAATCTGGATGGGGGCGCTATAGAGCCATTATGCCATATTTTCTGCCAATTTCTGTCTCAAATTAAAGAAAATCAGATAAATATAAGTTTTGCAAAGTTTTGCAAGTTTTAGAGTATGCTAAGGCCTTAAAACGTGTGTTTGTAATATTTGGAATAACGCAGGAAATGGCTCATAGCTCACTTCCTGTTTGGCCAAAAAATTTCAAAAAAATAATTACAGCCCAAAAAAAAAAAATGTAATGATCAGACCAAATTTCATGAACATTCAAGCATTTTTAACTCGACATGGCCGTTTCAAGAGGGCGCTGTGGAGCCACCTGACCACACCCAATCTAATCTAAACATATAGGTATACTTGGAAGTAGACTCCTATCAAGCCTGTAAAGTTTCGCCCAAATCTCACAAAGCATGTGCGCATAAAAGCAACTTCCTGTTTCATGGCGGAACATCAGAATTCGCCGAGACGCCACGGGTACAAAGATCGATGAATCCAAAAAAGCTTCGCAATTTAACATCGACAAGGTCTTTAAATGTCATACGCAAAATTTTAAGTTGATCGGATAAAATCTCTAGGAGAAGTTCGTTAAAGTACGAAGCCTGTGAATGGCAAAAAATAAAAAAAATTTGCATATTCAATTAAAAATGGCGGACTTCCTGTTGAGTCTAGGTTATGGCACCAAGAGACTTTTTTTTAGGTCTTGGCATAGTACACATGTCCATCGAATTTTGTACATGTAGGTTAAACACGCTGCGAGGGCTGCTTCATTGAAATTTTCTAGGTGGCGCTGTAATACAATTTTGCCACATCTATCTGTAATCCTGATATCCTAGTAAAAAGTATGAAGGGCTTAATATGTTTGCAAAGTTTCATGAGTTTTCGTGCATGCTGATGCCCTCAAAAATGCAATTATGTATTAGGGGGCGCTATAGAGCCAACATGTCACACACAGTGCCAAATGAGATCTTTAATCAAAGAACTTAATATTTTTAATCTAGTTTGGTGAGTTTTCGAGTATGATAAGGCCCTCAAAAATGTGTTCGTAAAATCTGAAAAAACGCAGGAAATGGCTCATAGCTCACTTCCTGTATGTCAAAAAAATTTCAAAAAAATTGACAAAAAAATGTATGATTACTTCTATGACTCTATCAAATTTCGTGAGAATCTGAGCAAGTGCATTCCGAAATGGCTACCTGTTTGGTGGCGCTATAGAGCCACCGGGGCATGCCCAAGTACAAAATTAATAATATTTTGTAAATTTCAACAGGTCTGACGTGTGGGCAAATTTTTGTGAGTTTTCGTGCATGGTAAAGCCCTCAAAAATGCGTTCTCGCAGCAAAATAATAATAATTAAAGCTGCAAGCAGCGTTGAAAGGGCCCTCGCACCCCTCTTGCACGTTGGGGTGGCAGCCAGATCTTGATGGGTGCAGGTGTCCATTCAGAGCCATTGGACACTGCTGGACCGCATACAATGTGGTTTCCTGAGTGGAGTGCAAAAATTTTCTGGAGGGCGCTATGAAACCATTTTGACATGCCTGTGCGCAAAATCTACAACATAGTAATCATAATATCGAGCTCCATGAGTGTGTTGATTTTTTTAAATTTTCCAGCATGTTTAGACTTCCAAAACAGCAATTCTTTTATTAATATTATTGGGGGCGCTATAGAGCCAAAATGCACATTTAGTGCCAATTGATGGATGAAATTGAAGAGAATAAGACATTTTTAATTTTTGCAAGGTTTTTACAAGTTTTGGAGCATTCTAAGGCCTTAAAATGTGTTTTCGTAAAATTTGGAGATATGCAGGAAATAGCTCATAGCTCACTTCCTGTTTGGCAAAAAAATTTCAAAAATTAACAATTACGGGGAATGACGAATGCAATGATCACACCAAATTTCATGAACATTCAAGCACTTTTATCTTAACATGGCCATATCTAGAGGGCGCTGTGGAGCCACCTGGTACCTCTCGATCTAATATTTACATATATTGATACTTGGGAGGACAATTTTATCAAGCTTGGAAAGTTATAGGCAAATCCCACAAAGGATGTGGGACTAAAAGCAACTTCCTGTTTCATGGCGGGACATCAAAATTCGCCGCGACGCCACGGATGCATCGTTCGATGAGCCCAAAAAAGCTTCGCAATTTAACATTGGCAACGTCTTGAGATACTATTCACCAAATTTTAAGTTGATCGGATAAAATCTCTAGGAGGAGTTCGTTAAAGTACGACACCTGCGAATGGCGAAAAATGTAAAAAAGTTAAAATTTCAATTAAAAATGGCAAACTTCCTTGTGAGTCTAGGTCATGGCACCAAGAGACTTTTTTTGAGGTCTCAGGATATTCTACATGTCCACCGAATTTCATACATGCAGGTCAACCACAATGCGAGGGCTGCTTATTTGAAATTTTCCAGGGGGCGCTATAATGCCATTTTTGCCAACTCTATATGTATTTTTTTATCAGTGTAATAGGAATGATGGTTTTTAGAATGGTACAAAATTTTGTGAGTTTTTGAGCATTCTGAGACCCTCAAAAGGGCAATTCTTTTAAAAATCTGATTGGGGGCGCTATAGAGCCATTATGCCACATTTACTGCCAATATCTGTCTCAAATTGGAGAAAATCAGACAATTGAAATTTTTGCAAAGTTTTGCGAGTTTTCGAGTATGCTAAAGGCTTCAAACGTGTGTTCGTAAAATTTGGAATAACGCAGGAAATGGCTCATAGCTCAATTCCTGTTTGGCCGAAAAATTCCAAAAAAATAAGCATTGCCCAAAAAAACAGATGTAATGATCAGACCAAATTTCATGAAATTCAAGCACTTTTAACTCAACATGGCCGTGTCAAGAGGGCGCTGTGGAGCCACCTGACCACACCCAATCCAATATCAACATATAGGTCTACTTGGAAGTGGACTCCTATAAAGCCTGTAAAGTTTCGCGCAAATTTCACAAAGCATGTGGGCATAAAAGCAACTTCCTGCTTCATGGCGGAACATCAGAATTCGCCGCGACGCCACGGGTACAAAGATCGATGAATCCAAAAAAGCTTCGCAATTTAACATTGAGAAGGTCTTAAGATGTTAAATTCAAAATTTCAAGTTGATCGGATAAAATCTCTCGGAGGAGTTCGTTAAAGTACGAAGCCTGTGAATGGCAAAAAATTTAAAAAATTTGCAAATTCAATTAAAAATGGCGGACTTCCTGTGGAGTCTAGGTAATGGCACCTAGGGACTTTTTTTTAGGTCTTGGCATAGTACACATGTCCACCGAATTTTGTACATGTAGGTCAAACACGGTGCGAGGGCTGCTTCATTGAAATTTTCTAGGTGGCGCTGTAATGCAATTTTGCCACATCCATCTGTAAACCGGAAATCCTAGTAAAAACTAAGACCAGCTTAATATGTTTGCAAAGTTTTGTGAGTTTTCAAGCATGCTGCGGCCCTCAAAAATGCAATTATGTATTAGGGGGCGCTATAGAGCTACCATGTCACACTTAGTGCCAAATGAGATATCGAATCAAAGAACGTAATATGTCTAGTCTATGAGCCAAGTTTGGTGAGTTTTCGAGTATGATAAAACCCTCAAAAATGTGTTCGTAAAATCTGAAAAAACGCAGGAAATGGCTCATAGCTCACTTCCTGTGAGGCAAAAAAATTTCAAAAAAATTTACAAAAAAATTTATGATGACTACTATGACTCTATAAAATTTCGTGAGAATCCGAGCAAGTGCGTTCCAAAATGGCCGCGTGTTTGGTGGCGCTATAGAGCCACCGGGGCATGTCCAAGCAGAAAAATAATAATACTTTGCAATTTTCACCACGACTGACGTGTGGGCAAATTTTTGTGAGTTTTCGTGCATGGCAAAGCCCTCAAAAATGCGTTCTCGCAGCAGAATAAAAAGAAGAAGAAGAAGAAGAAGAAGAAGAAGAAGAAGAATAATAAAAATCCCATCAAAAACAATAGGTTCCTCGCACCTTCGGTGCCAGGACCCGTTCCGGGCCCTGGCACCGGTCGTTGCTCGGGCCCTAATTAAAGCTGCAAGCAGCGTTGAAAGGGCCCTCGCCCCCCCTGTGCACATTGGGGTGGCAGCAAGATCTTGATGGCTGCAGGTGTCTATTCAGAGCCATTGGACACAGCTGGACCGCGTACAATGTGGTTTCCTGATGGGAGTGCAAAAATTTTCTGGAGGGTGCTATGATACCATTTTGACTTGCCTGTGCACAAAATCTACAACACAGTAATCGTAATACAGGGCTCCATGAGTGTTTCGATTTTTGTAAATTTTCCAGCATGTTTAGACTTTCAAAAGAGCAATTCTTTTATAAATATTATTGTGGGCGCTATAGAGCCATTATGCCCCATTTAGTGCCAATTGATGGATGTATTGAAGAGAATAAGACAGTTCTAATTTTTGGATGGTTTTGCAAGTTTTGGAGCATTCTAAGGCCTTAAAACGTGTGTTCGTAAAATTTGGAAAAACGCAGGAAATAGCTCATAGCTCTCTTCCTGTTTGGCAAAAAAATTTCAAAAAATTAACAATTGCGGAGAATGACTAATGCAATGATCATACCAAATTTCATGAACTTTCAAGCACTTAGATCTGAACATGGCCATATCTAGAGGGCGCTGTGGAGCCACCTGGTACCTCTCGATATAAAATAAGCATATATCTATACTTGGGCGGACAATTTTATCAAGCTTGGAAAGTTTCAGGCAAATCCCACAAAGTATGTGGAATTGAAAGCAACTTCCTGTTTCATGGAAGGACATCAAAATTCGCCGTGACGCCACAGATGCATCGTTGGATGAAATCAAAAAAGCTTCGCAATTTAATGTCAGCAAGGTTTTTAGATATACTCAGCAACAAAAGTTTCTGTGACACCATTTATGTGTATGTTATAAATGACACGCAAAGATCTCAATGCAATCAATATGTTTATTTAACAGGAGAAACACTGACTTTTCAGTGCCAACGTCACTCAAAACGAAAAATGTCATTTTCATGCGTCATGAAGCACTTGTCTGACGTCTAACCAATTGTGACCTTCACACTTCAATACCGGGTGTGACTTCCTCGTGCCATGATGCAAGCAACGCATCTCCGGCGTATGGACCGAATCAGATGTGCCAGAAATTGCTGTGGGATGTCATTCCAAATCTGACGTAGACGTTGTCGCAATTCCTGCAGTGTAGCTGGCGGGTTATCCAACCGCCGCAAACGTCGATCCATCTCGTCCCAAAGATGCTCGATTGGGGACATGTCTGGGGATCTGGCTGGCCATGGCAGGACATTGACATGTTGTTGCATCAGATACTACTGTACAATCCTTGCAACGTGTGGTCTGGCGTTATCATGTTGCAGCGTTATTCCGGGACCATGTTGCATCAAAAACGGTACCACCAATGGCCGTAGCACTTCATTGCGATATCTTTGACCTGTCAGATTTCCATCAATAACAAGCAAATCTGTTCTGTTTCTCGCCGTGATCCCTCCCCAAATCATGACACTACAACCTCCAAAACGATCAAATTCCTGAACACAGTTGTTGGCATAACGTTCTCCACGTCGACGGTATACACGTAAACGACCATCACATCGGTCAAGCATGAATCTTGATTCATCAGTGAAGAGTACAAGATCCCACTGACGTTGGATCCACCGTCGATGTTGTTGTGCCCACTGTAGACGCAGTCGTCGGTGTTGTACTGTGAGTATTGGAAGTCTTGCTGGCCGACGTGGGACAATGCCAAAATGACGGAGACGGCGACGGATTGTCTGTGCAGACAGTCGCCTCAAACCAGGTATCGTTCTTGCAGTTATGGTTGCAGGTTGGAATCGATTTCGGAGATGGGTTGTTCGAATCCAGTTGTCCTGTCTGGGAGTGGTTACTCGTGGACGGCCGCTGCGAGGACGGTCTCTGACATGTCTTGTCTGCTGATGACGCTGCCATAAGTTCCAAATGGTGTTTCGGTGGACATTCAGGCGATGAGCAACTTCCCTCTGCGAGGTTCCGGATTCAATCATCCCAATGGCCCTCCACCGATCATTTTCAGACAGTCTTGGCATTTAGAGGGTAGAGTTCCTGATCCGAAATGGCTGTGTTTTCGATAAGTGATGCTTCCGTCGTTCATCAGGCACAATGTGAACATTCCAAAAATTCTCCTCTTTTATTGCCATCCACAAGCATGATTTACGCACATTTTCACGTGCAAAGTCATTTTCTCGCATTTTCATGATTTCCATTTCAATGTTGTGTTTACGTGTACTGTTTCAGTCTGATATCACCATGTATGACAATTTCATGTTTGCGTTATGAAAAATAATTAACAATATTGGTGTCACAGAAACTTTTGTTGCTGAGTATATTATATGCCAAATTTTAAGTTGATCGGATAAAATCTCTAGGAGGAGTTCGTTAAAGTACGACACCTGTGAATGGCAAAAAAAATTTTAAAAAGTTGCAATTTCAATTAAAAATGGCAGCCTTCCTGTTGGGTCTAGGTCATGGCACCAAGAGACTTTTTTTGTAGGTCTCGGCATATTCCACATGTCTACTGAATTTCATACATGTGGATTTATCAGGCTGCGAGGGCTGCTTATTTGAAATTTTCCAGGTGGCGCTATAATGCCATTTTTGCCACGCCTATTTGTAAATTTTTTATCAGTGTTATGGGAATGATGGTCTTTAAAATTGTACAAAATTTTGTGAGTTTTTGAGCATGCTGAAACCCTCAAAAGGGTAATTCTTTTAAAAATCGTATTGGGGGCGCTATAGAGCCATGATGCCTCATTTACTGCCAATTTTTGTTTCAAATTGAAGACAATGTGACAAATAAAATTTTAGCTAAGTTTTGCAAGTTTTCGAGTATGCTAAGGCCTTCAAATGTGTGTTCATAAAATTTGGAATAACGCAGGAAATGACTCATAGCTCACTTCCTGTTTGGCCAAAAAGTTTCAAAAAAATCAGCACTGCCCAGAAAACCAAATGCAATGATCAGACCAAATTTCATGAACATTCAAGCACTTTTATATCAACATAGCCGTGTCAAGAGGGCGCTCTGGATCCACCTGACCACACCCACTCCAATATCAACATACAGGTATATTTGGAATTAAACTATCATTAAGCCTGTAAAGTTTCATGTAAATCTCCCAAAGCATATTCTCATAAAATAAACTTCCATTTTCATGGCGGAACATCGAAATTCACCGCGACGCCACAGATACAAAGTTCGATGAATCCAATAAAAGCTTTGCAATTTAACATCGACGACGTCTTTCAATGTCATATGCCAAATTTTAAGTTGATCAGATAAAATCTCTAGGAGGAGTTTGTTAAAGTACGACACCTGTGAATGGCCAACAATCCAAAAAAGTTGCAATTTCAATGAAAAATGGTAGACTTCCTGTTGAGTGTAGGTCATGGCACCAAGAGAATTTTTTGTAGGTCTCGGCATATTCCACATTTCTACCGAATTTCATACATGTAGGTTTACCAGGCTGCGAGGGCTGCTTATTTAAAATTTTCCAGGGGGCGCTATAGTGACATTTTTGCCATGTATATATATAAGTTTTTTGTCAGAGTAATACAAATGATGGTCTTTATACATTTACAAAATTTTGTGAGTTTTAGAACATGCTGAGACCCTCAAAATGGCAATTCTTTTTAAAATCTGATTGGGGGCGCTATAGAGCCATTGTGCAAAATTAAGTGTAAATTGATATATAAAATTGAAGATAATAAGACAATTATAATTTGTGCAACTTTTTGCAAGATTTCGAGTATTCTAAAGCATCCAAACATGTGTTTATAAAATTTGGAAAAACGCAGGAAATGGCGCATAGCTCACTTCCTGTTTGGCCAAAAAATTTCAAAAAAATAAAAATAACTCGACATGAACAAAGCAATGATCACACCCAATTTCATGAACATTCAAGCACTTTTATCTCAACATGGCCGTTTCAAGAGGGCGCTGTGGAGCCACCTGACCACACCCAATCTAATATCAACATATAGGTCTACTTGGAAGTGGACTCCTATAAAGCCTGTAAAGTTTCGCGCAAATTTTACAAAGCATGTGCGCGTAAAACCAACTTCCTGTTTCATGGCGGAACATCGAAATTCGCCGCGACGCCACGGACACAAAGTTCAATGAATCCAAAAAAGCTTCGCAATTTAACATCGACAAGGTCTTAAGATGTTAAATTCAAAATTTTAAGTTGATCGGATAAAATCTCTAGGAGGATTTCGTTAAAGTACAAAGCCTGTGAATGGCAAAAAATTTAAATAATTTGCAAATTCAATTAAAAATGGCGGACTTCCTGTTGAGTCTAGGTCATGGCACCTAGAGACTTTTTTTTAGGTCTTGGCATAGTACACATGTCCACCGAATTTTGTACATGTAGGTCAAACATGCTGCGAGGGCTGCTACATTGAAATTTTCTAGGTGGCGCTGTAATGCAATTTTGCCACATCCATCTGTAAACCCTAAATCCTAGTTAAAAGTAAGACCAGCTTAATATGTTTGCAAAGTTTTGTGAGTTTTCAAGCATGCTGAGGCCCTCAAAAATGCAATTATGTATTAGGGGGCGCTATAGAGCTACCATATCACACCCAGTGCCAAAAGAGATATCGAATCAAAGAACGTAATATTTCTAGTCTATGAGCCAAGTCTGGTGAATTTTCGAGTATGATAAAACCCTCAAAAATGTGTTCGTAAAATCTAAAAAAACGCAGGAAATGGCTCATAGCTCACTTCCTGTGAGGCAAAAAAATTTCAAAAAAATTTACAAAAAAATTTATGATGACTACTATGACTCTTTAAAATTTCGTGAGAATCCGAGCAAGTGCGTTCCAAAATGGCCGCGTGTTTGGTGGCGCTATAGAGCCACCAGGGCATGTCCAAGCACAAAAATAATAATATTTGCAATTTTCACCACGACTGACGTGTGGGCAAATTTTTGTGAGTTTTCGTGCATGGCAAAGCTCTCAAAAATGCGTTCTTGCAGCAGAATAAAAAGAAGAAGAAGAATAAGAAGAAGAAGAAGAAGAATAATAAAAATCCCATCAAAAACAATAGGTTCCTCTTACCTTCGGTGCCAGGACCCGTTCCGGGCCCTGGCACCGGTCGGTGCTCGGGCCCTAATAATTAAAGCTGCAAGCAGCGTTGAAAGGGCCCTCGCCCCCCTCGTGCACGTTGGGGTGGCAGCAGGATCTTGATGGCTGCAGGTGTCCATTCAGAGCCATTGGACACTGCTGGACCGCGTACAATGTGGTTTCCTGATGAGAATGCAAAAATTTTCTGGAGGGCGCTATGATACCATTTTGACTAGCCTGTGCGCAAAATCTACAACACAGTAATCGTAATATGGGGCTCCATGAGTGTGTTGATTTTTGTAAATATTCCAGCATGTTTAGACTTTCAAAAGAGCAATTCTTTAATAAATCTGATTTGGGGCGCTATCGAGCCGTTATGCCACATTTAGTGCCAATTGATGGATGATATTAAACAAAATAAGACATTTATAATTTGTGCAAGGTTTTGCAAGTTTTGAAGCATCCTAAGGCCTTAAAACGTGTCTTCAGAAAAATTTGGAAAAACACAGCAAATAGCTCATAGCTCACTTCCTGTTTGGCCAAAAAATTTCAAAAAATTAAACATTACCCGGAATGACGAATGCAATGATCACATCAAATTTCATGAACTTTCAAGCACTTTTATCTTAACATGACCATATCTAGAGGGCGCTGTGGAGCCACATAGCACCTCCCGATCCAATATTAGCATATGTTTTTACTTCGGAGAACAATTTTATCAAGCAGATAAAGGTTCGGGCAAATCCCACAAAGTATGTGGCAGTAAAAGCAACTCCCTGTTTCATGGCGGGATATCAAAATTCGCCGCGAAGCCACGGATACATTGTTCGATGAAATCAAAATTGCTTCGCAATTTTACATTAGCAAGGTCTTAAGATATTATTTGCCAAATATTAAGTTGATCGGATAAAATCTCAAGGAGGAGTTCGTTAAAGTACGACGCCTGTGAATGGCAAAAAATCAAAAAAAGTTGCAATTTCAATTAAAAATGGCGGACTTCCTGTTGAGTCTAGGTCATGGCACCAAGAGACTTTTTTTTAGTTCCCAGCATATTCCACATCTCTACCGAATTTCATACATGTAGGTTTACCAGGCTGCGAGGGCTGCTTATTTGAAATTATCCAGGGGGCGGTAATATGACAATTTTTCCAAGCCTATATATAAGCTTTTTATCAGAGTAATACAAATGATCATTTTTATACATTTACAAAATTTTGTGAGTTTTTGAACATGCTGAGACCCTCAAAAGAGCAATTCTTTTTAAAATCTGATTGGGGGCGCTAGAGAGCCATGGTGCCAAATTTAGTGCAAATTGATGTTGAAGATTGAAGATAATAAGACAATTATAATTTGTGCAACTTTTTGCAAGATTTCGAGTATTCTTAGGCTTCCAAATATGTGTTAATAAAATTTGGAGAAACGCAGGAAATGGCTCATAGCTCACTTCCTGTTTGGCCAAAAAATTCTAAAAAAATTACCATAACCTGACATGACAAATGCAATGATCAAACTAATTTTCATGAACATTCAAGCACTTTTATCTCAACATGGTTGTGTCAAGAGGGCGCTGTGGAGCCACCTGACCACACCCAATCTAATATCAACATATAGTTCTACTTGGAAGTAGACTCTTATGAAGCCTGTAAAGTTTTGCGCAAATCTCACAAAGCATGTGCGCGGAAAACCAACTTCCTGTTTCATGGCGGAACATTGAAATTTGCCGCGACGCCACGGATACAAAGTTCAATGAATCCAAAAAAGCTTCGCAATTTAACATCGACAAGGTCTTTAGACGCCATATGCGAAATTTTAAGTTGATCGGGTGACATCTCTAGGAGGAGTTCGTTAAAGTATGACGCCTGTGAATGGCAAAAAATAAAAAAAATTTGCAAATTCAATTAAAAATGGCGGACTTTCTGTTGAGTCTAGGTCATGGCATCAAGAGACTTTTTTTAAGGTCTTGGCATAGTACACATGTCCACCAAATTTTGTACATGTAGGTTAAACATGCTGCGAGGGCTGCTTCATTGAAATTTTCTAGGTGGCGCTGTAATGCAATTTTGCCACGCTCATCAGTACACCCTATATCCTAGTAAACAGTATGACCAACTTAATAGATGTGCAAAGTAACGTGAGTTTTCAAGCATGCTGACGCCCTCAAAAATGCAATTATGTATTAGGGGGCGCTATAGAGCTACCATGTCACACTTAGTGCCAAATGAGATATCGAATTAAAGAACTTAATATTTCTAGTCTATGAGCGAAGTTTGGTGAAATTTCAAGTATGATACGGCCCTCAAAAATGTTTTCGTAAAATCTGAAAAAACGCAGGAAATGGCTCATAGCTCACTTCCTGTGTGGCAAAAAAATTTCATAAAATTTACAAAAAAATTTATGATGACTACTATGACCCTATCAAATTTCGTGAGAATCCGAGCAAGTGCATTCCAAAATGGACGCGTGTTTGGTGGCGCTATAGAGCCACCGGGGCATTTCTAAGCACAAAAATAGGAATAATTTGCAATTTTCACCACGACTGACGTGTGGGCAAATTTTTGTGAGTTTTCGTGCATGGCAAAGCCCTCAAAAATGCGTTCTCGCAGCAGAATAAAAAGAAGAAGAAGAAGAAGAAGAAGAATTAAAGCTGCAAGCAGCGTTGAAAGGGCCCTCGCCCCCCTCGTGCACGTTGGGGAGGCTGCAAGATCCTGATGGGTGCAAGTGTCCATTAACAGCCATTGGACACTGTTGGACTGCGGACAATGTGTTTTCCTGAGGGGAGTGCAAAAATTTTCTGGATGGCGCTATGATATCATTTTGACATGTGTGTGCGCAAAATCTACAACATAGTAATCGTAATACCGAGCTCCATGAGTGTGTTGATTTTTGTAAATTTTCCAGCATGTTTAGACCTTCAAAAGAGCAATTCTTCAATAAATTTGATTGGGGGCGCTATAGAGCCATTTTGCCTCATTTAGTGCCAATTGATGGATGATATTAAAGAAAATAAGACATTTATAATTTGTGCTAGATTTTGCAAGTTTTGACGCATTCTAAGGCCTTAAAACGTGTGTTCAAAAAAATTTGGAAGAACGCAGGAAATAGCTCATAGCTCACTTCCTGTTTGGCCAAAAAATTTCAAAAAATTAAGCATTGCCCGGAATGACTAATGCAATGATGACACCAAATTTTATGAACATTCAAGCACTTTTATCTTAACATGGTAGTATCTAGAGGGCGCTGTGGAGCTACATGGCCATTTCCGATCTAATATTAGCATATATTTATACTTGGGAAGACAAGTTTATCAAGTCTGGAAAGTTTTAGACTAATCCCACAAAGTATGTGGGAGTTATACCAACTTCCTGTTTCATGGCGGGACGCCGAAATTCGCCGCAATGCCACGGATACATCGTTCGATATATCCAAAAAAGCTTCGCAATTTAACATCAGCAAGGTCTTAAGATATTATTCACCAAATTTTGAGTTGATTGGATGAAGTCTCTAGGAGGAGTTCGTTAAAGTACGACACCTGCGAATGGCGAAAAATCTAAAAAAGTTGAAATTTCAATTAAAAATGGCAAACTTCCTGTTGGGTCTACGTCATGGCTCCAAGAGACTTTTTTTTAGGTCTCAGGATATTCCACTTGTTCACAGAAGTTCATACATGCTGATCAACCACGATGCAAGGGCTGCTTATTTGAAATTTTCCAGGGGGCGCTATAATGCCATTTTTGCCACGCCTATATATAAATTTTTTATTATTGTAATAGGAATGATAGGCTTTAGAGTTGTACAAAATTTTGTGAGTTTTTGAGCATGCTGAGACCCTCAAAAGGGCAATTCTTTTAAAAATCTGATTGGGGGCGCTATAGAGCCATTATGTCACATTTACTGCCAAATTCTGTCTCAAATTGAAGACAATCAGACAAATAAAATTTTTGCAAAGTTTTGCAAGTTTTTGAGTATGGTAATACCTCCAAACCTGTGTTCGTAATATTTGGAATAACGCAGGAAATGGCTCATAGCTCACTTCCTGTTTGGTTAAAAAATTTAAAAAAAATAATTACAGCCCAAAAAAACACATGCAATTGTCACGCCAAATTTCATGAACATTCAAGCACTTTTATCTCAACATGGCCGTGTCAAGGGGGCGCTGTGGAGCCACCTGACCACACCCAATCTAATATCAACATATAGGTATACTTGGAAGTAGACTCTTATCAAGCCTGTGAAGTTTCGCGCAAATCTCACAAAGCATGTGCGCGTAAAACCAACTTCCTGTTTCATGGCGGAACATCGAAATTCGCCGCGACGCCACGGATACAAAGTTCGATGAATCCAAAAAAGCTTCGCAATTTAACATCGACCAGGTCTTAAAAAGTCATATGCGAAATTGTAAGTTGATCGGATAAAATCTCTAGGAGGAGTTTGTTAAAGTACGACGCCTGTGAATGGCAAAAAATTAAAAAAAATTGCAAATTCAATTAAAAATGGCGGACTTCCTGTTGAGTCTAGGTCATGGCACCAAGAGATTTTTTTTTAGGTCTTGGCATAGTACACATGTCCACCGAATTTGTACATGCAGGTTAAACACACTGCGAGGGCTGCTTCATTGAAATTTTCTAGGTGGCCCTGTAATGCAATTTTGCCATATCCATCCGTAAACCCCACTTTCTAGTAAAAAGTATGACCAGTTTAATATGATTGCAAAGTTTCGTGAGTTTTCGAGCATGCTGATGCCCTCAAAAATGCAATTATGTATTAGGGGGCGCTATAGAGCCACCATAACACACCTAGTGCCAAATGAGATATTGAATCAAAGAACTTCATATTTTCAATCTATGAGCCAAGTTAGGTGTGTTTTCGAGAATGATAAGGCCCTCAAAAATGTGTTCGTAAAATCTGACAAAACGCAGGAAATGGCTCATAGCTCACTTCCTGTGAGGCAAAAAAATTTCAAAAAAATTGACACAAAAAATTTATGATGACTACTGTGACCGTATCGAATTTCGTGAGAATCCGAGCAAGTGCGTTCCAAAATGGCTGCCTGTTTGGTGGCGCTATAGAGCCACTGGGGCATGTCCAAGCACAAAAATAATAATATTTTGCAATTTTCACAACGACTGACGTGTCGGCAAATTTTTGTGAGTTTTCGTGCATGGCAAAGTCCTCAAAAATGCGTTCTCGTAGCAGAATAAAAAGAAGAAGAAGAGGAAGAAGAAGAAGAAGAATAATAATAAAAATCCCATCAAAAACAATAGGTTCCTCGCACCGGTCGGTGCTCGGGCCCTAATTAAAATGCAAGCAGCGTTGAAAGGGCCCTCGCCCCCCTCGTGCACGTTGGGGAGGCAGCAAGATCCTGATGGGTGCAAGTGTCCATTCACAGCCGTTGGACGCTGTTGGACCGCGGACAATGTGTTTTCCTGAGGGGAGTGCAAAAATTTTCTGGAGGGCGCTATGATATCATTTTGACATGTGTGTGCGCAAAATCTACAACATAGTAATCGTAATACCGAGCTCCATGAGTGTGTTGATTTTTGTAAATTTTCCAGCATGTTTAGACCTTCAAAAGAGCAATTCTTCAATAAATTTGATTGGGGGCGCTGTAGATCCATTTTACCTCATTTAGTGCCAATTGATGGATGAAATTAAAGAAAATAAGACATTTATAATTTGTGCTAGGTTTTGCAAGTTTTGACGCATTCTCAGGCCTTAAAACGTGTGTTCAAAAAAACTTGGAAGAACGCAGGAAATAGCTCATAGCTCACTTCCTGTTTGACCAAAAAATTTCAAAAAATTTAGCATTACCCGGAATGACGAATGCAATGATCACACCAAATTTCATGAACATTCAAACACTTTTATCTTAACATGACCATATCTAGAGGGCGCTCTGGAGCCACCTAGGACCTCCTGATCCAATATTAGCATTTGTTTATACTTCGGAGGACAATTTTATCAAGCAAAGGAAGTTTCAGGCAAATCCCACAAAGTATGTGGGAGTAAAAGCAACTTCCTGTTTCATGGCGGGACATCAAAATTCGCCGCGACGCCACGGTTACATCGTTCGATGAAATCAAAATAGCTTCACAATTTAACATCAGCAATGTCTTTAGAAATTATTTGCCAAATATTAAGTTGATCGGATAAAATCTCTCGGAGGAGTTCGTTAAAGTACGACACCTGTGAATGGCGAAAAATCTAAAAAAGTTGCAATTTCAATTAAAAATGGCGGACTTCCTGTTGGGTCTAGGTCATGGCACCAAGAGACTTTTTTTTAGGTCTTAGGATATTCCACATGTCCACCGAAGTTCATACATGCAGGTCAACCACGGTGCGAGGGCTGCTTTTTTGAAATTTTCCAGGGGGCGCTATAATGCCATTTTTGCCACGCCTATATGTAATTTTTTTATCAGTGTAACTGGAAGGATGGTCTTCAGAAATGTACAAAATTTTGGGAGTTTTTGAGCATGCTAAGACCCTCAAAAGGGCAATTCTTTCGAAAATCTGATTGGGGGCGCTATAGGGCCATTATGCCACAATTACTGCCAATTTTTGGCTCAAATTGAAGACAATCAGACAAATATGATTTGTAAAAAGTTTTGCAAGTTTTCGAGTATGCTAAGGCCTTCAAACGTGTGTTCGCAAAATTTGGAATAACGCAGGAAATTGCTCATAGCTCACTTCCTGTTTGGCCGAAAAATTTCAAAAAAATAGGCTTGGCCCCAAAAAACAAATGTAATGATCAGACCAAATTTCATGAACATTCAAGCACTTTTAAATCAACATGTCCGTGGCAAGAGGGCGCTGTGGAGCCACCTGACCACACCCACTCCAATATGAAAATAAAGGTATGTTAAGAAGTCGACTCTTATGAAGCCTGTAAAGTTTCGGGAAAATTTCACAAAGCATACGCGCATAAAACCAACTTCCATTTTCATGGCGGAACATCGAAATTCGCTGCAACGCCACGGACACAATTTTCGTTGAATCCAAAAAAGCTTCGCAATTTAACATGAAGAAGGTCTTTAGATGGCCTGTGCCAAATTTTAAGTTGATCGGATAAAATCTCTAGGAGGAGTTCGTTAAAGTACGACGCCTGTGAATGGCAAAAAATAAAAAAAAGTTGCAAATTCAATTAAAAATGGCGGACTTCCTGTTGAGTCTAGGTCATGGCACCAAGAGACTTTTTTTTAGGTCTTGGCATAGTACACATGTCCACCGAATTTTGTACTTGTAGGTTAAACACGCTGCGAGGGCTGCTTCATTGAAATATTCTAGGTGGCGCTGTAATGCAATTTTGCCACATCCATCTGTAAACTCTATATCCTAGTAAAAAGTAAGTCCAGCTTAATAGGTTTGCAAAGTTTCGTGAGTTTTCGAGCATGATGAAGCCCTCAAAAATGCAATAATGTATTAGGGGGCGCTATAGAGCTACTTTGTCACATTAAGTGCCAAATGAGATATCGAATGAAAGAACTTAATATTTTTAGTTTATTAGCTAAGTTTGGTGAATTTTCGAGTATGATAAGGCCCTCAAAAATGTGTTCGTAAAATCTGAAAAAACGCAGGAAATGGCTCATAGCTCACTTCCTGTGAGGCAAAAAAATTTCAAAAAAATTGACAAAAAAATTTATTATGACTACTACGGCCCTATCAAATTTCGTGAGAATCCGAGCAAGTGCGTTCCAAAATGGCCGCGTGTTTGGTGGCGCTATAGAGCCACCGGGGCATGTCCAAGCACAAAATGAATAATAGTTTGCAATTTTCACCACGACTGACGTGTGGGCAAATTTTTGTGAGTTTTCGTACATGGCAAAGCCCTCAAAAATGCGTTCTTACAGCAGAATAATAATAAGAAGAAGAAGAAGAAGAAGAATTAAAGCTGCAAGCAGCGTTGAAAGGGCCCTCGCCCCCCCTGTGCACATTGGGGCGGCAGCAAGATCTTGATGGCTGCAGGTGTCCATTCAGAGCCATTGGACACAGCTGGACCGCGTACAATGTGGTTTCCTGATGGGAGTGCAAAAATTTTCTGGAGGGCGCTATGATACCATTTTGACTTGCCTGTGCACAAAATCTACAACACAGTAATCGTAATACAGGGCTCCATGAGTGTTTCGATTTTTGTAAATTTTCCAGCATGTTTAGACTGTCAAAAGAGCAATTCTTTTATAAATATTATTGGGGGCGCTATAGAGCCATTATGCCCCATTTAGTGCCAATTGATGGATGTATTGAAGAGAATAAGACAGTTCTAATTTTTGGATGGTTTTGCAAGTTTTGGAGCATTCTAAGGCCTTAAAACGTGTTCGTAAAATTTGGAAAAACGCAGGAAATAGCTCATAGCTCTCTTCCTGTTTGGCAAAAAAATTTCAAAAAATTAACATTTGCGGAGAATGACTAATGCAATGATCATACCAAATTTCATGAACTTTCAAGCACTTTTATCTGAACATGGCCATATCTAGAGGGCGCTGTGGAGCCACCTGGTACCTCTCGATATAAAATAAGCATATATCTATACTTGGGCGGACAATTTTTTCAAGCTTGGAAAGTTTCAGGCAAATCCCACAAAGTATGTGGAATTGAAAGCAACTTCCTGTTTCATGGCAGGACATCAAAATTCGCCGTGACGCCACAGATGCATCGTTCGATGAAATCAAAAAAGCTTCGCAATTTTACGTCAGCAAGGTTTTTAGATATTATATGCCAAATTTTAAGTTGATCGGATAAAATCTCTAGGAGGAGTTTGTTAAAGTACGACACCTGTGAATGGCAAAAAAAATTTAAAAAAGTTGCAATTTCAATTAAAAATGGCAGCCTTCCTGTTGGGTCTAGGTCATGGCACCAAGAGACTTTTTTGTAGGTCTCGGCATATTCCACATGTCTACCGAATTTCATACATGTGGGTTTATCGGGCTGCGAGGGCTGCTTATTTGAAATTTTCCAGGGGGCGCTATAATGCCATTTTTGCCACGCCTATTTGTAAATTTTTTATCAGTGTAATAGGAATGATGGTCTTTAAAATTGTGCAAAATTTTGTGAGTTTTTGAGCATGCTGAAACCCTCAAAAGGGTAATTCTTTTAAAAATCGTATTGGGGGCGCTATAGAGCCATGATGCCTCATTTACTGCCAATTTTTGTTTCAAATTGAAGACAATGTGACAAATAAAATTTTAGCAAAGTTTTGCAAGTTTTCGAGTATGCTAAGGCCTTCAAATGTTTGTTCATAAAATTTGGAATAACGCAGGAAATGACTCATAGCTCACTTCCTGTTTGGCCAAAAAATTTCAAAAAAATCAGCACAGCCCAGAACACCAAATGCAATGATCTGACCAAATTTCATGAACATTCAAGCACTTTTATATCAACATGGCCGTGTCAAGAGGGCGCTGTGGAGCCACCTGACCACACCCACTCCAATATCAACATATAGGTATATTTGGAATTAGACTATCATTAAGCCTGTAAAGTTTCATGTAAATCCCCAAAGCATATGCTCATAAAATAAACTTCCATTTTCATGGCGGAACATCGAAATTCGCCGCGACGCCATGGACACAAAGTTAGATGAATCCAAAAAAGCTTCGCAATTTAACATCCACGACGTCTTTCAATGTCATATGCCAAATTTTAAGTTGATCAGATAAAATCTCTAGGAGGAGTTCGTTAAAGTACGACACCTGTGAATGGCCAACAATCCAAAAAAGTTGCAATTTCAATTAAAAATGGTGGACTTCCTGTTGAGTGTAGGTCATGGCACCAAGAGAATTTTTTGTAGGTCTCGGCATATTCCACATGTCTACCGAATTTCATACATGTAGGTTTACCAGGCTGCGAGGGCTGCTTATTTAAAATTTTCCAGGGGGCGCTATAGTGACATTTTTGCCATGTATATATATACTTTTTTTGTCAGAGTAATACGAATGATGGTCTTTATACATTTACAAAATTTTGTGAGTTTTAGAACATGCTGAGACCCTCAAAATGGCAATTCTTTTAAAAATGTGATTGGGGGCGCTATAGAGCCATTGTGCCAAATTTAGTGTAAATTGATATATAAAATTGAAGATAATAAGACAATTATAATTTTTGCAACTTTTTGCAAGATTTCGAGTATTCTAAAGCATCCAAACATGTGTTTATAAAATTTGGAAAAACGCAGGAAATGGCGCATAGCTCAGTTCCTGTTTGGCCAAAAAATTTCAAAAAAATTAAAATAACTCGACATGAACAATGCAATGATCACACCAAATTTCATGAACATTCAAGCACTTTTATCTCAACATGGCCGTTTCAAGAGGGCGCTGTGGAGCCACCTGACAACACCCAATCTAATATCAACAGATAGGTCTACTTGAAAGTGGACTCCTATAAAGCCTGTAAAGTTTCGCGCAAATTTCACAAAGCATGTGCGCGTAAAACCAACTTCCTGTTTCATGGCGGAACATCGAAATTCGCCGCAACGCAACGGATAAAAAGTTCAATGAATCCCAGAAAGCTTCGCAATTTAACATCGACAAGGTCTTAAGATGTTAAATTCAAAATTTTAAGTTGATCGGATAAAATCTCTAGGAGGAGTTTGTTAAAGTACGAAGCCTGTGAATGGCAAAAAATGTAAAAAATTTGCAAATTCAATTAAAAATGGCGGACTTCCTGTTGAGTCTAGGTCATGGCACCTAGAGACTTTTTTTTAGGTCTTGGCATAGTACACATGTCCACCGAATTTTGTACATGTAGGTCAAACACGCTGCGAGGGCTGCTTCATTGAAATTTTCTAGGTGGCGCTGTAATGCAATTTTGCCACATCCATCTGTAAACTCTAAATCCTAGTTAAAAGTAAGACCTGCTTAATATGTTTGCAAAGTTTTGTGAGTTTTCAAGCATGCTGAGGCCCTCAAAAATGCAATTATTTATTAGGGGGCGCTATAGAGCTACCATATCACACCCAGTGCCAAATGAGATATCGAATCAAAGAAAGTAATATTTTTAGTCTATGAGCCAAGTCTGGTGAGTTTTCGAGTATGATAAAACCCTCAAAAATGTGTTTGTAAAATCTAAAAAAACGGAGGAAATGGCTCATAGCTCACTTCCTGTGAGGCAAAAAAATTTCAAAAAAATTTACAAAAAAATTTATGATGACTACTATGACTCTATAAAATTTCGTGAGAATCCGAGCAAGTGCGTTCCAAAATGGGAGCGTGTTTGGTGGCGCTATAGAGCCACCCGGGCATGTCCAAGCACAAAAATAATAATACTTTGCAATTTTCACCACGACTGACGTGTGGGCAAATTTTTGTGAGTTTTCGTGCATGGCAAAGCCCTCAAAAATGCGTTCTCGCAGCAGAATAAAAAGAAGAAGAAGAAGAAGAAGAAGAAGAAGAAGAAGAAGAAGAAGAAGAATAATAAAAATCCCATCAAAAACAATAGGTTCCTCGCACCGGTCGGTGCTCGGGCCCTAATTAAAGCTGCAAGCAGCGTTGAAAGGGCCCTCGCCCCCCCTGTGCACATTGGGGTGGCAGCAAGATCTTGATGGCTGCTGGTGTCCATTCAGAGCCATTGGACACAGCTGGACTGCGTACAATGTGGTTTCCTGATGGGAGTGCAAAAATTTTCTGGAGGGCGCTATGATACCATTTTGACTTGCCTGTGCACAAAATCTACAACACAGTCATCGTAATACAGGGCTCCATGAGTGTTTTGATTTTTGTAAATTTTCCAGCATGTTTAGACTTTCAAAAGAGCAATTCTTTTATAAATATTATTGGGGGCGCTATAGAGCCATTATGCCCCATTTAGTGCCAATTGATGGATGTATTGAAGAGAATAAGACATTTCTAATTTTTGGATTGTTTTGCAAGTTTTGGAGCATTCTAAGGCCTTAAAACGTGTGTTCGTAAAATTTGGAAAAACGCAGGAAATAGCTCATAGCTCTCTTCCTGTTTGGCAAAAAAATTTCAAAAAATTAACAATTGCGGAGAATGACTAATGCAATGATCATACCAAATTTCATGAACTTTCAAGCACTTAGATCTGAACATGGCCATATCTAGAGTGTGCTGTGGAGCCACCTGGTACCTCTCGATATAAAATAAGCATATATCTATACTTGGGCAGACAATTTTATCAAGCTTGGAAAGTTTCAGGCAAATCCCACAAAGTATGTGGAATTGAAAGCAACTTCCTGTTTCATGGCAGGACATCAAAATTCGCCGTGACGCCACGGATGCATCGTTCGATAAAATCGAAAAAGCTTCGCAATTTAACGTCAGCAAGGTTTTTAGATATTATATGCCAAATTTTAAGTTGATCGGATAAAATCTCTAGGAGGAGTTTGTTAAAGTACGACACCTGTGAATGGCAAAAAAAATTTAAAAAAGTTGCAATTTCAATTAAAAATGGCAGCCTTCCTGTTGGGTCTAGGTCATGGCACCAAGCGACTTTTTTGTAGGTCTCGGCATATTCCACATGTCTACCGAATTTCATACATGTGGGTTTATCGGGCTGCGAGGGCTGCTTATTTGAAATTTTCCAGGGGGCGCTATAATGCCATTTTTGCCACGCCTATTTGTAAATTTTTCATCAGTGTAAAAGGAATGATGGTCTTTAAAATTGTACAAAATTTTGTGAGTTTTTGAGCATGCTGAAACCCTCAAAAGGGTAATTCTTTTAAAAATCGTATTGGGGGCGCTATAGAGCCATGATGCCTCATTTACTGCCAATTTTTGTTTCAAATTGAAGACAATGTGACAAATAAAATTTTAGCTAAGTTTTGCAAGTTTTCGAGTATGCTAAGGCCTTCAAATGTGTGTTCATAAAATTTGGAATAACGCAGGAAATGACTCATAGCTCACTTCCTGTTGGGCCGAAAAAATTCAAAAAAATCAGCACAGCCCAGAAAACCAAATGCAATGATTTCATGAACATTCAAGCACTTTTATATCAACATGGCCGTGTCAAGAGGGCGCTGTAGAGCTACCTGACCACACCCACTCCAATATCAACATATAGGTATATTTGGAATTTGACTATCATTAAGCCTGTAAAGTTTCATGTAAATCTCCCAAAGCATATGCTCATAAAATAAACTTCCATTTTCATGGCGGAACATTGAAATTCGCCGCGACGCCACAGAGACAAAGTTCGATGAATCCAAAAAAGCTTCGCAATTTAACATCGACGACATCTTTCAATGTCATATGCCAAATTTTAAGTTGATAAGATAAAATCTCTAGGAGGAGTTCGTTAAAGTACGACACCTGTGAATGGCCAACAATCCAAAAAAGTTGCAATTTCAATTAAAAATGGTGGACTTCCTGTAGAGCAGTGTTTCTCAAACCTCTCCTGGAGGACCACCTGCCCTGCCTGTTTTAGATCTTTCCCTGCCCCAGCACAGGTGATTCAAATAATCAGGATGTTATCAATCAGCTTTAGAGGGTCAAAAACGAGCTGATCATTTTAATCACCTGTGCTAAAACAGGGAAAGATCTAAAACATGCAGGACAGGTGGTCCTCCAGGAGAGGTTTGAGAAGCACTGCTGTAGAGTGTAGGTCATGGCACCAAGAGAATTTTTTTGTAGGTCTCGGCATATTCCACATGTCTACCGAATTTCATACATGTAGGTTTACCAGGCTGCGAGGGCTGCTTATTTAAAATTTTCCAGGGGGCGCTATAGTGACATTTTTGCCATGTATATATATAAGTTTTTTGTCAGAGTAATACGAATGATGGTCTTTATACATTTACAAAATTTTGTGAGTTTTAGAACATGCTGAGACCCTCAAAATGGCAATTCTTTTAAAAATCTGATTGGGGGCGCTAAAGAGCCATTGTGCCAAATTTAGTGTAAATTGATATATAAAATTGAAGATAATAAGACAATTATAATTTGTGCAACTTTTTGCAAGATTTCGAGTATTCTTAAGCATCCAAACATGTGTTTATAAAATTTGGAAAAACGCAAGAAATGGCGCATAGCTCAGTTCCTGTTTGGCCAAAAAATTTCAAAAAAATTAAAATAACTCGACATGAAGAATGCAATGATCACACCAAATTTCATGAACATTCAAGCACTTTTATCTCAACATGGCCGTTTCAAGAGGGCGCTGTGGAGCCACCTGACCACACCCAATCTAATATCAACATATAGGTCTACTTGGAAGTGGACTCCTATAAAGCCTGTAAAGTTTCGCGCAAATTTCACAAAGCATGTGCGCGTAAAACCAACTTCCTGTTTCATGGCGGAACATCGAAATTCGCCGCGACGCCACGGATACAAAGTTCAATGAATCCAAAAAAGCTTCGCAATTTAAAATCCACAAGGTCTTAAGATGTTAAACTCAAAATTTTAAGTTGATCGGATAAAATCTCTAGGAGGAGTTCGTTAAAGTACGAAGCCTGTGAATGGCAAAAAATTTAAAAAATTTGCAAATTCAATTAAAAATGGCAGACTTCCTGTTGAGTCTAGGTCATGGCACCTCAAGACTTTTTTTTAGGTCTTGGCATAGTACACATGTCCGCCGAATTTTGTACATGTAGGTCAAACACGCTGAGAGGGCTGCTTCATTGAAATTTTCTAGGTGGCGCTGTAATGCAATTTTGCCACATTTATCTGTAAACCCTAAATCCTAGTTAAAAGTAAGACCTGCTTAATATGTTTGCAAAGTTTTGTGAGTTTTCAAGCATGCTGAGGCCCTCAAAAATGCAATTATGTATTAGGGGGCGCTATAGAGCTACCATATCACACCCAGTGCTAAATGAGATATCGAATCAAAGAACGTAATATTTCTAGTCTATGAGCCAAGTCTGGTGAGTTTTCGAGTATGATAAAACCCTCAAAAATGTGTTCGTAAAATCTAAAAAAACGCAGGAAATGGATCATAGCTCACTTCCTGTGTGGCAAAAAAATTTCAAAAAAATTTACAAAAAAATTTATGATGACTACTATGACTCTATAAAATTTCTTGAGAATCCGAGCAAGTGCGTTCCAAAATGGCCGCGTGTTTGGTGGCGCTATAGAGCCACCGGGGCATGTCCAAGCACAAAAATAATAATATTTTGCAATTTTCTCCACGACTGACGTGTGGGCAAATTTTTGTGAGTTTTCGTGCATGGCAAAGCCCTCAAAAATGCGTTCTCGCAGCAGAATAAAAAGAAGAAGAAGAAGAATTAAAGCTGCAAGCAGCGTTGAAAGGGCCCTCGCACCCCTCATGCACCGTGGGGTGGCAGCAAGACCTTGATGGGTGCAGTTGTCCATTAACAGCCATTGGACACTGCTAGCCTGTGTACAATGTGTTTTCCTGATGGGATTGCAAAAATCTTCTGGATGGCGCTATGATACCATTTTGTTATGCCTGTGCGCAAAATCTACAACATAGTTATTGGAATACCGGGCATCATGTGTTTGTTGATTTTCGTAAATTTTTAAGCACGCTTCGAGCCCCAAAAAAGCAATTGTTTAAAGAATCTGACTGGGGGCGCTATAGAGCCATTATGCCACATTTAGTCCCAGTTGATGTATCAAATTCAAGGCAATAAGACAATGATAATTTTTGCCACGTTTTTGCAGGTTTTGGACCTTTCTAAAGCCTAAATACGTGTATTCGTAAAATTTGGAAAAACGCAGGAAATAGCTCATAGCTCACTTCCTGTTAGGCCAAAAAATTTCAAAAAATTACGCATTGCCCGGAATGACTAATGCAATGATGACACCAAATTTTATGAACATTCAAGCACTTTTATCTTAACATGGTAGTATCTAGAGGGCGCTGTGGAGCTACATGGCCATTTCCGATCTAATATTAGCATATATTTATACTTGGGTAGACAAGTTTATCAAGTTTGGAAAGTTTTAGACTAATCACAGAAAGTATGTGGGAGTTATACCAACTTCCTGTTTCATGGCGGGACGCCGAAATTCGCCGCAATGCCACGGATACATCGTTCGATATATCCAAAAAAGCTTCGCAATTTAACATCAGCAAGGTCTTAAGATATTATTCGCCAAATTTTGAGTTGATTGGATAAAGTCTCTAGGAGGAGTTTGTTAAAGTACGACACCTGCGAATGGCGAAAAATCTAAAAAAGTTGAAATTTCAATTAAAAATGGCAAACTTCCTGTTGGGTCTACGTCATGGCTCCAAGAGACTTTTTTTTAGGTCTCAGGATATTCCACTTGTTCACAGAAGTTCATACATGCTGATCAACCACGATGCAAGGGCTGCTTATTTGAAATTTTCCAGGGGGCGCTATAATGCCATTTTTGCCACGCCTATATATAAATTTTTTATTATTGTAATAGGAATGATAGGCTTTAGAGTTGTACAAAATTTTGTGAGTTTTTGAGCATGCTGAGACCCTCAAAAGGGCAATTCTTTTAAAAATCTGATTGGGGGCGCTATACAGCCATTATGTCACATTTACTGCCAAATTGTGTCTCAAATTGAAGACAATCAGACAAATAAAATTTTTGCAAAGTTTTGCAAGTTTTTGAGTATGGTAGTACCTCCAAACCTGTGTTCTTTATATTTGGAATAACGCAGGAAATGGCTCATAGCTCACTTCCTGTTTGGTTAAAAAATTTCAAAAAAATAATTACAGCCCAAAAAAATACATGCAATTGTCACGCCAAATTTCATGAACATTCAAGCACTTTTATTTCAACTTGGCCGTGTCAAGAGGGCGCTGTGGCGCCACCTGACCACACCCAATCTAATATCAACATATAGGTATACTTGGAAGTAGACTCTTATCAAGCCTGTGAAGTTTCGCGCAAATCTCACAAAGCATGTGCGCGTAAAACCAACTTCCTGTTTCATGGCGGAACATCGAAATTCGCCGCGACGCCACGGATACAAAGTTCGATGAATCCAAAAAAGCTTCGCAATTTAACATCGACCAGGTCTTAAAAAGTCATATGCGAAATTGTAAGTTGATCGGATAAAATCTCTAGGAGGAGTTCGTTAAAGTACGACGCCTGTGAATGGCAAAAAATAAAAAAAAATTGCAAATTCAATTAAAAATGGCAGACTTCCTAATGAGTCTAGGTCATGGCACCAAGAGACTTTTTTTTAGGTCTTGGCATAGTACACATGTCCACCAAATTTTGTACATGCAGGTTAAACACACTGCGAGGGCTGCTTCATTGAAATTTTCTAGGTGGCGCTGTAATGCAATTTTGCCATATCCATCCGTAAACCCCACTTTCTAGTAAAGAGTATGACCAGCTTAATATGATTGCAAAGTTTCGTGAGTTTTCAAGCATGCTGATGCCCTCAAAAATGCAATTATGTATTAGGGGGCGCTATAGAGCCACCATAACACACCTAGTGCCAAATGAGATATTGAATCAAAGAACTTCATATTTTCAATTTATGAGCCAAGATAGGTTTGTTTTCGAGAATGATAAGGCCCTCAAAAATGTGTTCGTAAAATCTGAAAAAACGCAGGAAATGGCTCATAGCTCACTTCCTGTGAGGCAAAAAAATTTCAAAAAAATTGACAAAAAAATTTATGATGACTACTATGACCCTATCGAATTTAGTGGGAATCCGAGCAAGTGCGTTCCAAAATGGCCGCGTGTTTGGTGGCGCTATAGAGCCACTGGGGCATGTCCAAGCACAAAAATAATAATACTTTGCAATTTTCACCACGACTGACATGTCTGCAAATTTTTGTGAGTTTTCGTGCATGGCAAAGCCCTCAAAAATGCGTTCTCGTAGCAGAATAAAAAGAAGAAGAAGAAGAAGAAGAAGAAGAAGAATAATAAAAATCCCATCAAAAACAATAGGTTCCTCGCACCGGTCGGTGCTCGGGCCCTAATTAAAGCTGCAAGCAGCGTTGAAAGGGCCCTCGCACCCCTCGTGCACAGTGGGGTGGCAGCAAGACCTTGATGGGTGCAGTTGTCCATTAACAGCCATTGGACACTGCTAGCCTGTGTACAATGTGTTTTCCTGATGGGATTGCAAAAATCTTCTGGATGGCGCTATGATACCGTTTTGTTATGCCTGTGCGCAAAATCTACAACATAGCTATTGGAATATTGGGCATCATGTGTGTGTTGATTTTCGTAAATTTTTAAGCACGCTTCGAGCCCCAAAAAAGCAATTGTTTAAAGAATCTGACTGGGGGCGCTATAGAGCCATTATGCCACATTTTGTCCCAGTTGATGTATCAAATTCAAGGCAATAAGACAATGATAATTTTTGCCACGTTTTTGCAAGTTTTGGACCATTCTAAGGCCTGAATACGTGTATTCGTAAAATTTGGAAAAACGCAGGAAATAGCTCATAGCTCACTTCCTGTTTGGCCAAAAAATTTCAAAAAATTAAGCATTGCCCTGAATGAATAATGCAATGATGACACCAAATTTTATGAACATTCAAGCACTTTTATCTTAACATGGTAGTATCTAGAGGGCGCTGTGGAGCTACATGGCCATTTCCGATCTAATATTAGCATATATTTATACTTGGGAAGACAAGTTTATCAAGTTTGGAAAGTTTTAGACTAATTCCACAAAGTATGTGGGAGTTATACCAACTTCCTGTTTCATGGCGGGACGCCGAAATTCGCCACAATGCCACGGATACATCTTTCGATATATCCAAAAAAGCTTCGCAATTTAACATCAGCAAGGTCTTAAGATATTATTCGCCAAATTTTGAGTTGATTGGATAAAATCTCTAGGAGGAGTTCGTTAAATTACGACACCTGCGAATGGCGAAAAATCTAAAAAAGTCGAAATTTCAATTAAAAATGGCAAACTTCGTGTTGGGTCTAAGTCATGGCTCCAAGAGACTTTTTTTTAGGTCTCAGGATATTCCACTTGTTCACAGAAGTTCATACATGCTGATCAACCACGATGCAAGGGCTGCTTATTTGAAATTTTCCAGGGGGCGCTATAATGCCATTTTTGCCACGCCTATGTATAAATTTTTTATTATTGTAATAGGAATGATAGGCTTTAGAGTTGTACAAAATTTTGTGACATTTTGAGCATGCTGAGACCCTCAAAAGGGCAATTCTTTTAAAAATCTGATTGGGGGCGCTATAGAGCCATAATGTCACATTTACTGCCAAATTCTGTCTCAAATTGAAGACAATCAGACAAATAAAATTTTTGCAAAGTTTTGCAAGTTTTTGAGTATGGTAATACCTCCAAACCTGTGTTCGTAAAATTTGGAATAACGCAGGAAATGGCTCATAGCTCACTTCCTGTTTGGTTATAAAATTTCAAAAAAATAATTACAGCCCAAAAAAACACATGCAATTGTCACGCCAAATTTCATGAACATTCAAGCACTTTTATCTCAACATGGCCGTGTCAAGAGGGCGCTGTGGAGCCACCTGACCACACCCAATCTAATACCAACACATAGGTATACTTGGAAGTAGACTCTTATGAAGCCTGTGAAGTTTTGCGCAAATCTCACAAAGCATGTGCGTGTAAAACCAACTTCCTGTTTCATGGCGGAACATCGAAATTCGCCGCGACGCCACGGATACAAAGTTCGATGAATCCAAAAAAGCTTCGCAATTTAACATTGACCAGGTCTTAAAAAGTCATATGCGAAATTGTAAGTTGATCGGATAAAATCTCTAGGAGGAGTTCGTTAAAGTACGACGCCTGTGAATGGCAAAAAATTTAAAAAAATTGCAAATTCAATTAAAAATGGCGGACTTCCTGTTGAGTCTAGGTCATGGCACCAAGAGACTTTTTTTTAGGTCTTGGCATAGTACACATGTCCATCGAATTTTGTACATGCAGGTTAAACACACTGGGAGGGCTGCTTCATTGAAATTTTCTAGGTGGCGCTGTAATGCAATTTTGCCATATCCATCCGTAAACCCCACTTTCTAGTAAAAAGTATGACCAGCTTAATATGATTGCAAAGTTTTGTGAGTTTTCGAGCATGTTGATGCCCTCAAAAATGCAATTATGTATTAGGGGGCGCTATAGAGCCACCATAACACACCCAGTGCCAAATGAGATATTGAATCAAAGAACTTCATATTTTTAATCTATGAGCCAAGTTAGGTGTGTTTTCGAGAATGATAAAGCCCTCAAAAATGTGTTCGTAAAATCTGAAAAAACGCAGGAAATGGCTCATAGCTCACTTCTTGTGTGGCGAAAAAATTTCAAAAAAATTGACAAAAAAATTTATGATGACTACTATGACCCTATCGAATTTCGTGAGAATCCGAGCAAGTGCGTTCCAAAATGGCCGCGTGTTTGGTGGCGCTATAGAGCCACTGGGGCATGTCCAAGCACAAAAAAAATATTACTTTGCAATTTTCACCACGACTGACGTGTCGGCAAATTTTTGTGAGTTTTCGAGCATGGCAAAGCCCTCAAAAATGCGTTCTCGTAGCAGAATAAAAAGAAGAAGAAGAAGAAGAAGAAGAAGAAGAAGAAGAATAAAAATCCCATCAAAAACAATAGGTTCCTCGCACCGGTTGGTGCTCGGGCCCTGATAATAAAAATCCCATCAAAAACAATAGGTTCCTGGCACCGGTCGGTGCTCGGGCCCTAATTAAAGCTGCAAGCAGCGTTGAAAGGGCCCTCGCACCCCTCTTGCACGTTGGGGAGGCAGCAAAATCTTGATGGGTGCAGGTGTGTATTCACAGCCATTGGACACTGCTAGACTGTGAACAATGTGGTTTCCTGCAGAGAGTGCAAAAATTTTCTGGAGGGGTGCTTTGATATCATTTTGACATGCCCGTGCGCTAAATCTAAAGCATAGTAATTGTAATACCAGGCTCCTTGAGCATGTTGATTTTTGTAATTTTTACAGCACGTTTAGACCCACAAAAGTGATTTCTTTTAAAAATCTGATTGGGGGCGCTAGCGAGCCATTACGCCACATTTAGTGCCAATTGATGGATGACATTGAAGAGAATAAGACAATTATAAATTGTGCAAGGTTCTGCAAGCTTTGGAGTATTCTAAGGCCTTCAAACGTATGTTCGTGAAATTTGGAAAAACGCAGGAAATAGCTAATACCTCATACCTGTTTGGCCAAAGTAATAAACCATAACCCGCAATGACTAATGCAATGATCACACCAAATTTCATGAACATTCAAGCACATTTATCTTAACATGGCCGTATCTAGAGGGCGCTGTGGAGCCTTCTGGCCACACTTGATCTAATATTAGCATATATTGATACTTGGGAGGACCATTTTATAAAGCTTGGACAGTTCCAGGGAAAACCCATGAAGTCTGTGGGAGTAAAACCAACTTCCTGTTTCATGGCGGGACATCGAAATTTGCTGCAACGCCATGGAAACAAAATTCGATGAATCCAAAAAAGCATCGCAATTTAACATCGGCAATGTCTTTCGATACTATTAGCCAAATTTCAAGTTGTTCGGATGAAATCTCTAGGAGGAGTTGTTAAAGTACGACACCTGTGAATGGCGAAAAATCCAAAAAAGTTGCAATTTCAATTAAAAATGGCGGACTTCCTGTTGCGTCTAGCTCATGGCACCAAGAGTCTTTTTTGTAGGTCTCGGCATATTCCACATGTCTACCGAATTTCATATATGTAGGTATACCAGGCTGCGAGGGCTGCTTATTTAAAATTTTCCAGGGGGCGCTATAGTGACATTTTTGCCATGTCTATATATAAGTTTTTTGTCAGAGTAATACAAATGATGGTCTATATACATTTACAAAATTTTGTGAGTTTTAGAACATGCTGAGACCCTCAAAATGGCAATTCTTTTAAAAATCTGATTGGGGGCGCTATAGAGCCATTGTGCCAAATTTAGTGTGAATTGATATATATAATTCAAGATAATAAGACAATTATAATTTGTGCTACTTTTTGCAAGATTTCGAGTATTCTTAAGCATCCAAACATGTGTTTATAAAATTTGGAAAAACGCAGGAAATGGCGCATAGCTCACTTCCTGTTTAGCGAAAAAATTTCAAAAAAATTTAAATAACCCGACATGAACAAAGCAATGATCACACCAAATTTCATGAACATTCAAGCACTTTTATCTCAACATGGCCGTTTCAAGAGGGCGCTGTGGAGCCACCTGACCACACCCAATCTAATATCAGCATATAGGTCTACTTGGAAGTGGACTCCTATAAAGCCTGTAAAGTTTCGCGCAAATTTCACAAAGCATGTGCGCGTAAAACCAACTTCCTGTTTCATGGCGGAACATCGAAATTCGCCGCGACGCCACGGATACAAAGTTCAATGAATCCAAAAAAGCTTCGCAATTTAACATCGAGAAGGTCTTAAGATGTTAAATTCAAAATTTTAAGTTGATCAAAAGTCATATGCGAAATTGCAAGTTGATCGGATAAAATCTCGAGGAGGAGTTCGTTAAAGTACGAAGCCTGTGAATGGCAAAAAATTTTAAAAATTTGCAAATTCAATTAAAAATGGCGGACTTCCTGTGGAGTCTAGGTAATGGCACCTAGAGACTTTTTTTTAGGTCTTGGCATAGTACACATGTTTACCGAATTTTGTACATGTAGGTCAAACACGCTGCGAGGGCTGCTTCATTGAAATTTTCGAGGTGGCGCTGTAATGCAATTTTGCCACATTCATCTGTAAACCCAAATTCCTAGTAAAAAGTAAGACCAGCTTAATATGTTTGTAAAGTTTTGTGAGTTTTCAAGCATGCTGAGGCCCTCAAAAATGCAATTATGTATTAGGGGGCGCTATAGAGCTACCATGTCACACCCAGTGCCAAATGAGATATCGAATCAAAGAACGTAATATTTCTAGTCTATGAGCCTAGTTAGGTGTGTTTTCGAGTATGATAAAACCCTCAAAAATGTGTTCGTAAAATCTGAAAAAACGCAGGAAATGGCTCATAGCTCACTTCCTGTGAGGCAAAAAAATTTCAAAAAAATTTACAAAAAAATTTATGATGACAACTAGGACTCTATAAAATTTCGTGAGAATCCGAGCAAGTGCGTTCCAAAATGGCCGCGTGTTTGGTGGCGCTATAGAGCCATCGTGGCATGTCCAAGTACAAAAATAATAATACTTTGCAATTTTCACCACGACTGACGTGTCGGCAAATTTTGTGAGTTTTCGTGCATGGCAAAGCCCTCAAAAATGCGTTCTCGTAGCAGAATAAAAAGAAGAAGAAAGCGTTGAAAGGGCCCTCGCCCCCCCTGTGCACATTGGGGTGGCAGCAAGATCTTGATGGCTGCAGGTTTCCATTTTTTTGCCTGTGTGGAAAAAAAATTTCAAAAAAATTGACAAAAAAATTTATGATGACTTCTATTACCCTATCAAATTTCGTGAGAATCCGAGCAAGTGCGTTCCAAAATGGCTAGTGTTTGGTGGCGCTATGGAGCCACCGGGGCATGTCCAAGCACAAAATTAACAATACTTTGTAATTTTCACCACGACTGACCTGTGGGCAAATTTTTGTGAGTTTTCGTGCATGGCAAAACCCTCAAAAATGCGTTCTCGCAGCAGAATAAAAAGAAGAAGAAGAAGAAGAAGAAGAATAAAAATCCCATCAAAAACAATAGGTTCCTCGCACCTTCGGTGCCAGGACCCGTTCCGGGCCCTGGCACCGGTCGGTGCTCGGGCCCTAATTAAAGCTGCAAGCAGCGTTGAAAGGGCCCTCGCCCCCCTCGTGCACGTTGGGGTGGTGGCGAGATGTGACTGGTCAAATTCACCTGTCAATAGCCACTGGACACTGGTAGACTGCACACAATATGTTTTCCTGAGTGGAGTGCAAACACCATTCCTGAAATCAATAGGTGGAGCATCTAAAAGTATAACACCTGTTCATGAAAAAAAATAGAAATTTTGATTCAAAGTAATGCACTTCCTGTTGGGTTTGGGTAACGGCACTATATGATTTTTTTACAAGTCTTGGCACGTTTCATGTCTCCACCAAATTTTGTTCATGTAGGTTAACTGAACTCTGAGAACCTTTTTGCTGAAAATTTCTAAAGGGTGCACTGATACCACATTGAAATACCTGTGTGCAAAACCTCTCCCAGAGTGATCGTAATACCAGGCTCCACAAATGTGTACTTTTCTGTAAATTTTCAATCATGTTTAGACCCTCAAAAGGGAAATTCTTTTGCAAAAATAATTAGGGGGCACTATAGAGCCATTGTGGCACAGTAAGTGCCAATTGGGACATCAAGCTGAAGATCATAAGACACTGACATTTTGTGCAATATTTTGCAAGTTTTGGATGATCGGAAGGCCTTTAAACGTGTGTTCGTAAAATATGGAAAAACGCAGGAAATGGCTCATAGCTCTCTTCTTGTTTGGCCAAAAAATTTCAAAAAAATTAACCAAAACTTGGCATGACAAATGCAATGATCTGACCAAATTTCATGAACATTCAAGCACTTTTATCTTAACATGGCTGTATCTAGAGGGCGCTGTGGAGCCTCTTGGCCACTCCCGATGTAATATTAGCATATACTTATACTTGGGAGGACAATTTTATCAAGCTTGGAAAGTTTCAGGCAAATCCCTTGAAGTATGTGGGAGTAAAATCAACTTCCTGTTTCATGGCAGGACATCGAAATTCGCCGCAATGCCACGGATACATCGTTTGATAAATCCGGAAAAGCTTCGCAATTTAACATCGGCAACGTCTTAAGATATTATTCAGCAAATTTTAAGTTGATTGAATAAAATCTCTTGGAGGAGTTCGTTAAAGTACGACACCTGCGAATGGCGAAAAATCTAAAAAAGTTGAAATTTCAATTAAAAATGACAAACTTCTTTGTGAGTCTAGGTCATGGCACCAAGTGACTTTTTTTGAGGTCTCAGGATATTCCACATGTCCACCGAATTTCATAAATGCAGGTCAACCACGATGCGAGGGCTGCTTATTTGAAATATTCCAGGGGGGGCTATAATGCCATTTTTGCCAACTCTATATGTATTTTTTTATCAGTGTAATAGGAATGATGGTTTTCAGAATGGTACAACATTTTGTGAGTTTCTGAGCATGCTGAGACCCTCAAAAGGGGAATTCTTTTGAATATCTGATTGGGGGCGCTATAGAGCCATTATGCCACATTTACTGCCAATTTCTGTCTCAAATTGAAGACAATCAGACAATTATAATTTTTGCAAAGTTTTGCAGGTTTTCGAGTATGCTAAAGCCTTCAAAAGTGTGTTCGTAAAATTTAGAATAACGCAGGAAATGGCTCATAGCTCACTTCCTGATTGGCCGAAAAATTTAAAAAAAATATGCATAGCCCAAAAAAATAAATGTAATGATCAGACCAAATTTCATGAACATTCAAGCACTTTTAACTCAACATGGCGGTGTCAAGAGGGCGCTGTGGAGCCACCTGACCACACCCAATCCAATATCAACATATGTATATATTTGGAAGTCGACTCTTATTAAGCTTGTAAGGTTTCGGGCACATTTCACAAAGCATATGCGCATAAAACCAACTTCCTGTTTCATGGCGGAACATTGAAATTCGCCGCGACGCCACGGACACAAAGTTCGATGAATCCAAAAAAGCTTCGCAATTTAACATCGACAAGGTGTTTAGATGTCATTTGCAAAGTTTTAAGTTGATCGGATAAAATCTCTAGGAGGAGTTCGTTAAAGTACGACGCCTGTGAATGGCAAAAAATTAAAAAAATTTGCAAATTCAATTAAAAATGGCGAACTTCCTGTTGAGTTTAGGTCATGGCACCAGGGACTTTTTTTTAGGTCTTGGCATAGTACACATGTCCACCGAATTTTATACATGTAGGTTAAACACGCTGCGAGGGCTGCTTCATTGAAATTTTCTAGGTGGCGCTGTAATGCAATTTTGCCACATCCATCTGTAAACCCTATATGCTAGTACAGAGTATGACCAGCTTAATATGTTTGCAAAGTTTTGTGAGTTTTCGAGCATGCTGAGGCCCTCAAAAATGCAATTATGTATTAGGGGGCGCTATAGAGCCACCATGTCACACCCACTGCCAAATGAGATATTGAATCAAAGAACTTAACATTTTTAGTCTATAAGCCAAGTTTGGTGAGTTTTTGAGAATAAAAAGGCCCTCAAAAATGTGTTCATAAAATCTTAAAAAACGCAGGAAATGGCTCATAGCTCACTTCCTGTGAAGCAAAAAAATTTTTTAAAAACTGACAAATAAATTTATGATGACTACTATGACCCTATCAAATTTCGTGAGAATCCAAGCAAGTGCGTTCCAAAATGGCCTCGTGTTTGGTGGCGTTATGGAGCCACCGGGGCATGTCCAAGCACAAAATTAATAATACTTTGTAATTTTCACCACGACTGACGTGTGGGCAAATTTTTGTGAGTTTTCGTGCATGGCAAAGCCCTCAAAAATGCATTCTCGCAGCAGAATAAAAAGAAGAAGAAGAAGAAGAAGAAGAATTAAAGCTGCAAGCAGCGTTGAAAGGGCCCTCGCACCCCTCGTGCACAGTGGGGTGGCAGCAAGACCTTGATGGGTGCAGTTGTCCATTAACTGCCATTGGACACTGCTAGCCTGTGTACAATGTGTTTTCCTGATGGGATTGCAAAAATCTTCTGGATGGCGCTATGATACCGTTTTGTTATGCCTGTGCGCAAAATCTACAACAAAGTTATTGGAATACCGAGCATCATGTGTGTGTTGATTTTCGTAAATTTTTAAGCACGCTTCGAGCCCCAAAAAAGCAATTGTTTAAAGAATCTGACTGGGGGCGCTATAGAGCCATTATGCCACATTTCGTCCCAGTTGATGTATCAAATTCAAGGCAATAAGACAATGATAATTTTTGCCACGTTTTTGCAAGTTTTGGACCATTCTAAGGCCTTAATACGTGTATTCGTAAAATTTGGAAAAACGCAGGAAATAGCTCATAGCTCACTTCCTGTTTGGACAAAAAATTTCAAAAAATTAGGCATCGCCCGGAATGACAAATGCAATGATGACACCAAATTTTATGAACATTCAAGCACTTTTATCTTAACATGGTAGTATCTAGAGGGCGCTGTGGAGCTACATGGCCATTTCCGATCTAATATTAGCATATATTTATACTTGGGAAGACAAGTTTATCAAGTTTGGAAAGTTTTAGACTAATCCCACAAAGTATGTGGGAGTTATACCAACTTCCTGTTTCATGGCGGGACGCCGAAATTCGCCGCAATGCCACGGATACATCGCTCGATATATCCATAAAAGCTTCGCAATTTAACATCAGCAAGCTCTTAAGATATTATTCGCCAAATTTTGAGTTGATTGGATAAAGTCTCTAGGAGGAGTTCGTTAAAGTACGACACCTGCGAATGGCGAAAAATCTAAAAAAGTTGAAATTTCAATTAAAAATGGCAAACTTCCTGTTGGGTCTTCGTCATGGCTCCAAGAGACTTTTTTTTAGGTCTCAGGATATTCCACTTGTTCACAGAAGTTCATACATGCTGATCAACCACGATGCAAGGGCTGCTTATTTGAAATTTTCCAGGGGGCGCTATAATGCCATTTTTGCCACGCCTATATAAACATTTTTTATTATTGTAATAGGAATGATAGGCTTTAGAGTTGTACAAAATTTTGTGAGTTTTTGAGCATGCTGAGACCCTCAAAAGGGCAATTCTTTTAAAAATCTGATTGGGGGCGCTATAGAGCCATTATGTCACATTTACTGCCAAATTCTGTCTCAAATTGAAGACAATCAACAAATAAAATTTTTGCAAAGATTTGCAAGTTTTTGAGTATGGTAATACCTCCAAACCTGTGTTCGTAATATTTGGAATAACGCAGGAAATGGCTCATAGCTCACTTCCTGTTTGGTTAAAAAATTTCAAAAAAAATAATTACAGCCCAAAAAAACACATGCAATTGTCACGCCAAATTTCATGAACATTCAAGCACTTTTATCTCAACATGGCCGTGTCAAGAGGGCGCTGTAGAGCCACCTGACCACACCCAATCTAATATCAACATATAGGTATACTTGGAAGTAGACTCTTATCAAGCCTGTGAAGTTTCGCGCAAATCTCACAAAGCATGTGCGCGTAAAACCAACTTCCTGTTTCATGGCGGAACATCGAAATTCGCCGCGACGCCACGGATACAAAGTTCGATGAATCCAAAAAAGCTTCGCAATTTAACATCGACCAGGTCTTAAAAAGTCATATGCGAAATTGTAAGTTGATCGGATAAAATCTCTAGGAGGAGTTCGTTAAAGTACGACGCCTGTGAATGGGAAAAAATAAAAAAAAATTGCAAATTCAATTAAAAATGGCGGACTTCCTGTTGAGTCTAGGTCATGGCACCAAGAGACTTTTTTTAGGTCTTGGCATAGTACACATGTCCACCGAATTTTGTACATGCAGGTTAAACACACTGCGAGGGCTGCTTCATTGAAATTTTCTAGGTGGCGCTGTAATGCAATTTTGCCATATCCATCCGTAAACCCCACTTTCTAGTAAAAAGTATGACCAGCTTAATATGATTGCAAAGTTTCGTGAGTTTTCGAGCATGCTGATGCTCTCAAAAATGCAATTATGTATTAGGGGGCGCTATAGAGCCACCATAACACACCTAGTGCCAAATGAGGTATTCTATCAAAGAACTTCATATTTTCAATCTATGAGCCAAGTTAGGTGTGTTAGGGTTAGGTGTGGCCCTCAAAAATGTGTTCGTAAAATCTGAAAAAACGCAGGAAATGGCTCATAGCTCACTTCCTGTGAGGCAAAAAAATTTCAAAAAAATTGACAAAAAAATTTATGATGACTTCTATGACCCTATCGAATTTCGTGAGAATCCGAGCAAGTGCGTTCCAAAATGGCCTCGTGTTTGGTGGCGCTATAGAGCCACTGGGGCATGTCCAAGCACAAAAATAATAATACTTTGCAATTTTCACCACGACTGACGTGTCGGCAAATTTTTGTGAGTTTTCGTGCATGGCAAAGCCCTCAAAAATGCGTTCTCGTAGCAGAATAAAAAGAAGAAGAAGAAGAAGAAGAATAATAAAAATCCCATCAAAAACAATAGGTTCCTCGCACCGGTCGGTGCTTGGGCCCTAATTAAAGCTGCAAGCAGCGTAGAACGGTCCCTAGCCCCCATGCGCACGTTGGGGTTTGTGGTGAGATCCTGACGGGTGCAGCTGTGCACTCACGACCATTGGACATGTCAAGTGCCGGCCCCAACCTGAGAGAAAGTGTCGAGCGAATCGGACAAAGCTGAAGGAATTATGATCAGTTGATACTTCATCTACCAGAAGTCGCTCAGAGTGTAACCAAATTTGGGCAGGTGCATTGAGGGGCAGACCCTAAGCACAAAAGCGAAGTTTTGAGCAAATTGACCAATTTCAACGTAAAATATGGCATTTTCTGTTTCCATAAGGGGGCATGATGAGGTAGATTGTTTAGCAGCACATCGAGGCGTTCAGGGTGGAGGTTTTACCATGTACTGGAATTTTGAATCCATTTGGATGAAGTATGAGGGAGAGGGAGCAGCTTGAATGTGTTTGGCGAGGCATCTGAAATGGGGACACCATGGCGGCCAGGTCCATTTAGCGACAGACATGCAGAGCACTAGTTTTGATTAGCATGGTCTCTTGATGATCTGAAATAAATATTAGGTTGAATGTACAGAATCGCAAGGAGGAGTTCGTTAAAATGCAATCAAAAACACAAACGTATTTTCATGGCGAGGGATCCATTGTCACCGCATCGTCACTCGGACGCCATTACTCGAAGCAATACAGCATTCATAAGGTAGTTCATGCAACTGCTTCTTCATGTTGTACAGGGGGAATAAAGTTGATCGGTTCAACTATGTGTCATCAGTACAAGTGAAAGTAAAAACTGGTCACTTCCTGTTAGTGGCCACGCCCACTGACCTGCAGACCTGCAGAGCACAACTTTTAATCAACATGGTCTTTTGATGTTTACTAATAAAGGTGGTTTTGATTGGATGAAATCTCTAGGAGGAGTGTGTTAAAATACAATGTGTGGAAATCAGGCAAAAATGACACGTTAAAATCAAAATGGCCGACTTCCTGTTTGAAGTAGACAAATGATAACAGAGACTTTTTTTTGCGTCTTGGCCAATTACACATGTCTACCAATTTTCATCTTTCTTCTGCAAAAAAACCCCTATGGGGAGGGGTTTTTGAAAATTTCAAGGGGGCGCTATCGAGGCATTTTGCTGCCTTCATCGGCAAAGCCAATCTATCAATTTTTATGATGATACAAGTTTATTAAAGACATCAAAAACCCAAACGTATTTTCATGGCGAGGTATGGATAGTCGCCGTGTCATTACACGGACTCCATTATGCGTAGCTTTATATTATTCATTAGGTAGCTTCACCAATTTGTTCTGCATGTAATAGAAGTGGAATGAGGTTGATTTGATTAAGTATTTGTCCTCAGTACAAGTGAAAGTAATAACTGGTCACTTCCTGTTACCACAGGGAGGCGCTAGTAGCAAAGTGGAAATTTAATGCATTTAGACATTCAGGGCGGAGCAATGATCATGGCCAGCAAGTTTGAAGCTACTACATTCAAGTATGTGGGCGTGAGAGCATTGGGAATCCAAAACATATTTTCATGGCGAGGCATCTAAAGTCGCCCCTTCGCCACACGAACGCCATTACTCGTAGCTATACAGCGTTTACAAAGTAGCTTCATCAACTTGTTCTGCATGTTTTAGAAGTAGAATGAAGTTGATGGGTTCAACAATGTTTCATCAGTACAAGTGGAAGTAACGAGTGGTCACTTCCTGTTACCACCGGGGGGCGCTATTAGCAAAGTGGAAAGTTAATATATCAGGATGTTCAGGGTGGCGCCCTCATCATTCTCAGCAAGTTTGATGCTTCTAAAATCATCTGTGTTTGGATGTCAGAGCATTGTGAAATTTTTTCCTCAAGTCACTAAAATTTGTCACACACTAGCAGCCACGCCCTTTGACCTGCAGATCTGCAGAACACAACTTTTGATCACCTTGGTCTCACAATGATCTCTACCAAATTTAAAGTTGATTCGGCGAAATCCCTAGGAGGAGTTCGTTTTAAAATTCAAAAATTCAAATCAAAATGGCCGACTTCCTGTTGGGTTTAGGGCATGGCTCCAAAGTTTTTTGTATGTCTTGTTACAAAGCATATAACCACCAAATTTCGTCGGCCTACGACAAAGTAACCGAATTTCCCTATGGGAATTTTGAAACGTGTTTAGGGGGAGCTATTTCCGCATTTGGGGTCAAACCTGTATGACCGCACAAAAATATCAAATTTCGGATGAGGCCGGATGTCTGTGGAAAGTAAGACGCGTTTTCATTATTGGGAAAGGGGCGAAATTGGCCCTTGAAATGTCGGAGGAATAATAATAATAATAATAATAATAATAATAATAATTAAAGCTGCAAGCAGCGTTGAACGGGCCCTCGCCCCCATGTGCACGTTGGGGTTGTGGTGAGATCCTGATGGGGGCAGCATGGTCTCTCAATGTTACTAAATAAATGTGGTTTTGAATGGATTAAATCTCTCGTAGGAGCGCGTTCAAATACAATATGTGGAAATCAGGCAAAAATGACACGTTAGAATCAAAATGGCCGACTTCCTGTTTGAAGTTGACAAATGATGCCAGTGACTATTTCTTGCGTCTTGGCAAAATACACGTGTACCAATTTTCATCTTTCTACTCCAAAAAAACCCCTTCAGGGAGGGGTTTTTGAAAATTTCAAGGGGGCGCTATCGAGGCATTTTGCTGCCCTCATAGGCAAAGCCCCAATCAGATATGAGAACTTGCCACCCTTGACCTGTCAATTAATTTTTATGATGATACAAGTTTATTAAAGACATCAAAAACCCAAACGTATTTTCATGGCGAGGGATGGATAGTCGCCGCGTCACTACACGGACACCATTATGCGTAGCTTCACAGCATTCATTAGGTAGCTTTAGCAATTTGTTCTGTATGTAATAGAAGTGGAACGAGGTTGATGTGATCAAGTATGTGTCCTCACTACAAGTGAAAGTAATAAGTGGCCACTTCCTATTACCACTGGGGGGGGCTAGTAGCAAAGAGGGAAGTTAATGCATCTGGACGTTCAGGGCATAGCATTCATCATGTAGAGCAAGTTTGGAGCTACTACAGTCAAGTATAAGGGCGTGACAGCATTGGGAATCCCAAACGTATTTTCATGGCGAAGGATCCAAAGTCGCCGCTTTGCCACACGTACGCCATTACTCGTAGCTATACAGCGTTCAGAATGTAGCTTCATCAACTTGTTCTGCATGTTTCAAAAGTAAAATGAAGTTGATGGGTTCAACAATGTGTCATCAGTACAAGTGGAAGTAACGAGTGGTCACTTCCTGTTACCACAGGGGGGCGCTATGAGCAAAGTGGGAAGTTAATACATCACGGTGTTTCCGGCGGCGCCCTTATCATGTTCAGCAAGTTTGAAGCTTCTAAAATCAAGTATTTGGGTGTGAGAGCATTGTGAAATTTTTTCCTCAAGTCACTATAATTTGTCACGCCCTACCAGCCACGCCCTTTGACTTACAGATCTGCAGAGCACAACTTTAAATCAGCTTGGTCTCTCAATGATGTGTACTGAATTTGAAGCCGATATGGCGAAATCCCTAGGAGGAGTTCGTTTTAAAATTCAAAATTTCAAATCAAAATGGCCGACTTCCTGTTGGGTTTAGGGTGTGGCTTTAATTAAGTTTTTTTTATGCCTTGTTACAAAGCACATAAAAACTGAATTTCGTCTACCTACGACAAAAAAACCGAATTTCCCTATGGGAATTTTGAAACGTGTTTAGGGGGCGCTATTTCGACAATTGGGGTCGGACTTGTGCGACCGCCCAAAAATATCGAATTTCGGATCCGGCCGGACGAATGGGGAAAGTTATACGCGTTTTCACAATTGGGAAAGGGGCGAAATTGGCCTTTGAAAAATCGGAAGAATAATAAAAATAATAATAATAATAATTAAAGCTGCAAGCAGCGTTGAACGGGCCCTCGCCCCCCCTCTGCACATTGGGGTTGTGGTGAGATCATGACGGGTGCAGCTGTGCACTCACGACCACTGGACAGGTCAAGTGCCGGCCCCAACCTGAGAGAAAGTGTCGAGTGAATCGGACAATGCTGAAGGAGTTATGATAAGTTGATATTTCATCCACTAGTAGGCGCTCAGAGCGTAACCAAATTTGGGCAGGTGCATTCAGGGGCAGATACTAAGCACAAATGTGAAGTTCTGAGCAAATCTGCCAATTTCAACGTAAAATGTGGCATTCTCTGTTTCCATAAAGGGGCGCAATGAGCTAGATTGTTTAACAGCACATCGAGGCGTTCAGGGTGGGGCTTTCACTACGTACAGGAATTTTGAATCCATTTGGATGAAGTATGAGGGAGAGCGAGCAGCTCGAATGTGTTTGGCTAGGCATCTGGAATGGGGACACCATGGCGGCCAGGTCCATTTAGCAAGAGACATGCAGAGCACTACTTTTGATCAGCAGGGTCTCTTGATGGTCTGAAGAAAATATTAGGTTGATTGGACGGAATCGGTAGGAGGAGTTTGTTAAAATGAAATATGTGGAAATCGGGCCGAAATGACACATTAAAATCAAAGTGGCTGACTTCCTGTTTGGAATTGACCGATGGTGCCGGAGACTTTTTTGTTCGAATAGGCAACATACACATGTGTATCAATTTTCATGTACCTATTCCAAAAAAACCCCTATGGGGAGGGGTTTTTAAAAATTTCAAGGGGCCACTATCGAGGCATTTTGCTGCCCTCATGGGCACCACCCCAATCAGATATTGGAGCTTGCCACTCTTGACCAGGATATCAATTTGCATGATGATACGAATTCATTAGGAACATGAAAAACACAAACGTATTTTCATGGCGAGGGATCCATTGTCACCGCATCGCCACACGGACGCCATTAGTCTAAGCATCACAGCATTCGTAAGGTAGTTTAAGCAAGTTCATCTACATGTTGTACAGGGGGAATAAAGTTGATGGGTTCAACTATGTGTCATCAGTACAAGTGAAAGTAGAAACTGGTCACTTCCTGTTAGTAGCCACACCCACTGACCTACAGACCTGCAGAGCACAACTTTTGATCAGCATGGTCTTTCAATGTTTTTTAATAAATCTGGTTTTGAAAGGATGAAATCTCGAGGAGGAGTGCGTTAAAATACAATATGTGGAAATCAGGCAAAAATGGCACGCTAAAATCAAAATGACCGACTTCCTGTTTGGAGGGGACAAATGATGCCAGAGACTTTTTTTTGCGTCTTGGCGAAATACACATGTGTACCAATTTTCATCTTTCTACTCCAAAAAAACCCCTATGGGGAGGGGTTTTTGAAAATTTCAAGGGGGCGCTATCGAGGCATTTTGCTGCCCTGATGGGCAAAGCCCCAATCAGATGTGAGAGCATGCCACCCTTGACCGGTTTATCAATTTTTATGATGGTACAAGTATATTAAAGACATCAAAAACCCAAACGTATTTTCATGGCGAGGGATCCATTGTCACCGCATCGCCACACACACGCCATTACTCGAAGCATCACAGCATTCTTAGGGTAGTTTAAGCAACTGCTTCTACATGTTGCACAGGGGGAATGAAGTTGATGGGTTCAACAAAATGTCTTCAGTGCAAGTGAAAGTAAAAACTGGTCACTTCCTGTTTGTAGCCACGCCCACTGACCTACAGACCTGCAGAGCACAACTTTTGATCAGCATGGTCTCTCAATGTTTAGTAATAAATCTTGTTTTGAAAGGATGAAATCTCTTGGAGGAGTGCGTTAAAATACAATTTATGGCAATCAGGCAAAAATGACACGTTAAAATCAAAATGGCCGACTTCCTGTTTGGAGTGGACAAATGATGCCAGAGACTTTTTTTTGCGTCTTGGTTAAATACACGTGTACCAATTTACATCTTTCTACTCCAAAAAAACCCCTATGGGGAGGGGTTTTTGAAAATTTCAAGGGGGCGCTTTCGAAGCATTTTGCTGCCCTCATGGGCAAAGCCCCAATAATATGTGAGAACTTGCCACCCTTGACCTGTCTAATAATTTTTATGATGATACAAGTTTATTAAAGACATCAAAAACCCAAACGTATTTTCATGGCGAGGGATGGATAGTCGCCGCTTCACTACAGGGACGCCATTATGCGTAGCTTTACAGCATTTATAAGGTAGCTTCACTAATTTGTTCTGCATGTAATAGAAGTGGAATGAGGTTGGTTTGATCAAGTATGTGTCCTCAGTACAAGTGAAAGTAATAAGTGGTCACTTCCTGTGACCACATGGGGGCGCTAGTAGCAAAGTGGGAATTTAATGCATCTTGACGTTCAGGGCAGAGCAGTGATCATCTCCAGCAAGTTTGAAGCTACTACAGTCAAGTATGTGGGCGTGAGAGCATTGGGAATCCCAAACGTATTTTCATGGCGAGGCATCCAAAGTCGCCGCTTCGCCACACGGACGCCATTACTTGTAGCTATACAGCATTCATAATGTAGCTTCATCAACTTGTTCTGCATGTTTAAAAAGTAAAATGAAGTTGATGGGTTCAACAATGTGTCATCAGTACAAGTGGAAGTAACGAGTGTTCACTTCCTGTTACCACAGGGGGGCGCTATTAGCAAAGTGAGAAGTTAATAAATCATGGTGTTCCGGGCGGCGCCCTAATCATGTTCAGCAAGTTTGAAGCTTCTACAATCAAGTATTTGGGTGTGAGAGTATTGTGAAATTTTTTCCTCAAGTCACTATAATTTGTCACGCCCTAGAAGCCACGCCCATTGACCTACAGATCTGCAGAGCACAACTTTAAATCAGCTTGGTCTCTTGATGATGTGTACCAAATTTGAAGCTAATCCGGCGAAATCCCTAGGAGGGGTTCGTTTTAAAATTCAAAAATTCAAATCAAAATGGCCGACTTCCCGTTGGGTTTAGGGCGTGGCTTTAATGAAAGTTTTTGTATGCCTTGTGACAAAGCATATAACTACCAAATTTTGTCTGCCTACGACAAAGTAAGCGAATTTCCCTATGGGAATTTTGAAACGTGTTTAGGGGGCGCTATTTCGACAATTGGGGTTGAACTTGTGCGACCGCCCAAAAATATCGAATGTCGGATCCGGCCGGACGAATGAGGAAAGTTATACGCGTTTTCACAATTGGGAAAGGGGCGAAATTGGCCTTTGAAAAATCGGAAGAATAATAAAAAAAAAAATAAAATAATAACAATTAAAGCTGCAAGCAGCGTTGAACGGGCCCTTGCCCCCATGCGCACGTTGGGGTTGTGGTGAGATCATCACGGGTGCAGCTGTGCACTCTCGACCACTGGACAGGTCAAGTGCCGGCCCCAACCTGAGAGAAAGTGTCGAGTGAATCGGGCCAAGCTGAAGGAGTTATGATAGGTTGATACTTCATCCACCAGAAGGCGCTCAGAGTGTAACCAAATTTGGGCAGATGCATTCAGGGGCAGACCCTAAGCACAAAAGTGAAGTTTTGAGCAAATCGGCCAGTTTCTACGTAAAATGTGGCATTCTCTGTTTTCATAAGGGGGCATGATGAGCTAGATTGTGTAGCAGCACATCGAGGCGTTCAGGGTGGGGATTTCACTACATACAGGAATTTTGAATCCATTTGGATGAAGTATGAGGGAGAGAGAGCAGCTTGAATGTGTTTGGCGAGGCATCTGAAATGGGGACACCATGGCGGCCAGGTCCATTTAGCGACAGACATGCAGAGCACTAGTTTTGATCAGCATGATCTCTTGATGATCTGAAATAAATATTAGGTTTATTGGACAGAATCGCTAGGAGGAGTTCGTTAATATGCAATATGTGGAAATCGGGACAAAATGACACATTAAAATCAAAATGGCTGACTACCTGTTTGGAATTTATCCATGGTCCCAGAGACTTTTTTGTTCACATTGGCAACATACACATGTGTACCAATTTTCATTTTCTAATTCCAAAAAAACCCCTAAGGGGAGGGGTTTTTCAAAATACCAAGGGGGCGCTATCGAGGCATTTTGCTGCCCTCATGGGCACCGCCCCAATCAGATGTGAGAGCTTCCCACCCTTGACCGGCATATCAATTTCCATGATGATACGAGTTCATTAAGAACATCAAAAACACAAACGTATTTTCATGGCGAGGGATCCATTGTCACCGCATCGCCACATGGACGCCATTTCTCGAAGCATCAAAGCATTCGTAAGGTAGTTTAAGCAACTTCTTCTACATGTTGTACAGGGGGAATAAAGTTGATGGGTTCAACTATGTGTCATCAGTACAAGTGAAAGTAAAAACTGGTCACTTCCTGTTAGCGGCCACGCCCACTGACCTACAGACCTGCAGAGCACAACTTTTGATCAGCATGGTCTTTCAATGTTTATTAATGCATCTGGTTTTGAATGGATGAAATCTCTCGTTGGAGTGCGTTGAAATACAATATGTGGAAATCAGGCAAAAATGACACGTTAAAATCAAAATGGCCGACTTCCTGTTTGGAGTAGACAAATGATGCCAGTAACTTTTTTTTGCGTCTTGGCCAATTACACATGTATACCAATTTTCATCTTTCTACTCCAAAAAAACCCCTATGGGGAGGGATTTTTGAAAATTTCAAGGGGGCGCTATCGAGGCATTTTGCTGCCCTTATGGGCAAAGCCCCAATCAGATATGAGAACTTGCCACCCTTGACCTGTCTATTAATTTTTATGATGATGCAAGTTTATTAAAGAAACGAAAAACCCAAACGTAATTTCATGGCAAGGGATGGATAGTCGCCGCGTCACTACACGGACACCATTATGCGTAGCTTCACAGCATTCATTAGGTAGCTTCAGCAATTTGTTCTGTATGTAATAGAAGTGGAACAAGGTTGATGTGATCAAGTATGTGTCCTCACTACAAGTGAAAGTAATAAGTGGCCACTTCCTATTACCACTGGGGGGCGCTAGTAGCAAAGTGGGAAGTTAATGCATCTGGACGTTCAGGGCAGAGCATTCATCATGTAGAGCAAGTTTGGAGCTACTACAGTCAAGTATGTGGGCGTGACAGCATTGGGAATCCCAAACGTATTTTCATGGCGAAGGATCCAAAGTCGCCGCTTTGCCACACGGACGCCATTACTCGTAGCTATACAGCGTTCAGAATGTAGCTTCATCAACTTGTTCTGCATGTTTCAAAAGTAAAATGAAGTTGATGGGTTCAACAATGTGTCATCAGTACAAGTGGAAGTAACGAGTGGTCACTTCCTGTTACCACAGGGGGGCACTATGAGCAAAGTGGGAAGTTAATACATCACGGTGTTTCCGGCGGTGCCCTTATCATGTTCAGCAAGTTTGAAGCTTCTAAAATCAAGTATTTGGGTGTGAGAGCATTGTGAAATTTTTTCCTCAAGTCACTATAATTTGTCACGCCCTAGCAGCCACACCCGTTGACTTACAGATCTGCAGAGCACAACTTTAAATCAGCTTGGTCTCTCAATGATGTGTACCGAATTTGAAGCCGATATGGCGAAATCCCTAGGAGGAGTTCGTTTTAAAATTCAAAATTTCAAATCAAAATGGCCGACTTCCTGTTGGGTTAAGGGCGTGTCTCCAATAAAGTTTTTTTTATGCCTTGTTACAAAGTACATAAAATCTGAATTTCGTCTACCTACGACAAAAAAACCGAATTTCCCTATGGGAATTTTGAAACGTGTTTAGGGGGCGCTATTTCGACAATTGGGGTCGGACTTGTGCGACCGCCCAAAAATATCGAACTTTGGATCCGGCCGGACGAATGGGGAAAGTTATACGCGTTTTCACAATTGGGAAAGGGGCGAAATTGGCCTTTGAAAAATCGGAAGAATAATAAAAATAATAATAATAATAATTAAAGCTGCAAGCAGCGTTGAAAGGGCCCTGTGCACATTGGGGTGGCAGCAAGATCTTGATGGCTGCAGGTGTCCATTCAGAGCCATTGACCACAGCTGGACCGCGTACAATGTGGTTTCCTGATGGGAGTGCAAAAATTTTCTGGAGGGCGCTATGATACCATTTTGACTTGCCTGTGCACAAAATCTACAACACAGTAATCGTAATACAGGGCTCCATGAGTGTTTCGATTTTTGTAAATTTTCCAGCATGTTTAGACTTTCAAAAGAGCAATTCTTTTATAAATATTATTGGGGGCGCTATAGAGCCATTATGCCCCATTTAGTGCCAATTGATGGGTGTATTGAAGAGAATAAGACAGTTCTAATTTTTGGATGGTTTTGCAAGTTTTGGAGCATTCTAAGGCCTTAAAACGTGTGTTCGTAAAATTTGGAAAAACGCAGGAAAGAGCTCATAGCTCTCTTCCTGTTAGGCAAAAAAATTTCAAAAAATTAACAATTGCGGAGAATGACTAATGCAATGATCATACCAAATTTCATGAACTTTCAAGCACTTTTATCTGAACATGGCCATATCTAGAGGGCGCTGTGGAGCCACCTGGTACCTCTCGATATAAAAAAAAGCATATATCTATACTTGGGCGGACAATTTTATCAAGCTTGGAAAGTTTCAGGCAAATCCCACAAAGTATGTGGAATTGAAAGCAACTTCCTGTTTCATGGAAGGACATCAAAATTCGCCGTGACGCCACAGATGCATCGTTCGATGAAATCAAAAAAGCTTCGCAATTTAATGTCAGCAAGGTTTTTAGATATTATATGCCAAATTTTAAGTTGATCGGATAAAATCTCTAGGAGGAGTTCGTTAAAGTACGACACCTGTGAATGGCAAAAAAAATTTTAAAAAGTTGCAATTTCAATTAAAAATGGCAGCCTTCCTGTTGGGTCTAGGTCATGGCACCAAGGGACTTTTTTGTAGGACTCGGCATATTCCACATGTCTACTGAATTTCATACATGTGGGTTTATCGGGCTGCGAGGGCTGCTTATTTGAAATTTTCCAGGGGGCGCTATAATGCCATTTTTGCCACGCCTATTTGTAAATTTTTTATCAGTGTAATAGGAATGATGGTCTTTAAAAATTGTACAAAATTTTGTGAGTTTTTGAGCATGCTGAAACCCTCAAAAGGGTAATTCTTTTAAAAATCGTATTGGGGGCGCTATAGAGCCATGATGCCTCATTTACTGCCAGTTTTTGTTTCAAATTGAAGACAATGTGACAAATAAAATTTTAGCTAAGTTTTGCAAGTATTCCAGTATGCTAAGGCCTTCAAATATGTGTTCATAAAATTTGGAATAACGCAGGAAATGACTCATAGCTCACTTCCTGTTTGGCCAAAAAATTTCAAAAAAATCAGCACTGTCCAGAAAACCAAATGCAATGATCTGACCAAATTTCATGAACATTCAAGCACTTTTATATCAACATGGCCGTGTCAAGAGGGCGCTGAAGATCCACCTGACCACACCCACTCCAATGTCAACATATAGGTATATTTGGAATTAGACTATCATTAAGCCTGTAATGTTTCACGTAAATTTCCCAAAGCATATTCTCATAAAATAAACTTCCATTTTCATGGCGGAACATCGAAATTCACCGCGACGCCACAGATACAAAGTTCGATGAATCCAAAAAAGCTTCGCAATTTAACATCGACGACGTCTTTCAATGTCATATGCCAAATTTTAAGTTGAACAGATAAAATCTCTAGGAGGAGTTCGTTAAAGTACGACACCTGTGAATGGCCAACAATCCAAAAAAGTTGCAATTTCAATGAAAAATGGTAGACTTCCTGTTGAGTGTAGGTCATGGCACCAAGAGAATTTTTTGTAGGTCTCGGCATGTACCACATGTCTACCGAATTTCATACATGTAGGTTTACCAGGCTGCGATGGCTGCTTATTTAAAATTTTCCAGGGGGCGCTATAGTGACATTTTTGCCATGTATATATATAAGTTTTTTGTCAGAGTAATACAAATGATGGTCTTTATACATTTACAAAATTTTGTGAGTTTTAGAACATGCTGAGACCCTCAAAATGGCAATTCTTTTTAAAATCTGATTGGGGGCGCTATAGAGCCATTGTGCCAAATTTAGTGTAAATTGATATATAAAATTGAAGAAAATAAGACAATTATAATTTGTGCAACTTTTTGCAAGATTTCGAGTATTCTATAGCATCCAAACATGTGTTTATAAAATTTGGAAAAACGCAGGAAATGGGGCATAGCTCACTTCCTGTTTGGCCAAAAAATTTCAAAAAAATTAAAATAACTCGACATGAACAATACAATGATCACACCAAATTTCATGAACATTTAAGCACTTTTATCTCAACATGGCCGTTTCAAGAGGGCGCTGTGGAGCCACCTGACCACACCCAATCTAATATCAACATATAGGTCTACTTGGAAGTGGACTCCTATAAAGCCTGTAAAGTTTCGCGCAAATTTTACAAAGCATGTGCGCGTAAAACCAACTTCCTGTTTCATGGCGGAACATCGAAATTCGCCGCGACGCCACGGATACAAAGTTCAATGAATCCAAAAAAGCTTCGCAATTTAACATCAGCAAGGTCTTTAGATATGATTCGCCAAATTTTGAGTTGATCGGATTAATTCTTTAGGAGGAGTTCGTTTAAGTACGACACCTGTGAATGGCAAAAAATAAAAAAAAGTTGCAATTTCAATTAAAAATGGCAGACTTCCTGTTGAGTGTAGGTCATGGCACCAAGGGACTTTTTTGTAGATCTCTGCATATTCCACATGTCTACTGAATTTCATACAAGTAGGTTTACCGGGCTGCGAGGGCTGCTTATTTGAAATTTTCCAGGGGGTGCTATAATGCCATTTTTGCCACGCCTATTTGTAAATTTTTTATCAGTGTAATAAGAATGATGGTCTTGAGAATTGTACAAAATTTTGTGAGTTTTTGAGCATGCTGAAACCCTCAAAAGGGTAATTCTTTTAAAAATCTGATAGGGGGCGCTATAGAGCCATAATGCCACATTTACTGCCAATTTTTGTTTCAAATTGAAGACAATGTGACAAATAAAATTTTAGCAAAGTTTTGCAAGTTTTCAAGTATGCTAAGGCCTTCAAATGTGTGTTCATAAAATTTGGAATAACGCAGGAAATGACTCATAGCTCACTTCCTGTTTGGCCGAAAAATTTCAAAAAAATCAGCACAGCCCAGAAAAACAAATGCAATGATCAGACCAAATTTCATGAACATTCAAGCACTTTTATATCAACATGGCCGTGTCAAGAGGGCGCTGTAGAGCCACCTGACAACACCCACTCCAATATGAACATATAGGTATATTTGGAATTAGACTATCATTAAGCCTGTTATGTTTCACGTAAATTTCCCAAAGCATATGCTCATAAAAGCACCTTCCATTTTCTTGGCGGAACATCGAAATTCGCCGCGACGCCACGGATACAAAGTTCGATGAATCCAAAAAAGCTTCGCAATTTAACATCGACGACGTCTTTCAATGTCATATGCCAAATTTTAAGTTGATCAGATAAAATCTCTAGGAGGAGTTCGTTAAAGTACGATGCCTGTGACTGGCCAACAATCCAAAAAAGTTGCAATTTCATTTAAAAATGGTGGACTTCCTGTTGAGTGTAGGTCATGGCACCAAGGAAATTTTCTGTAGGTCTCGGCATATTCCACATGTCTACCGAATTTCATACATGTAGGTTTACCAGGCTGCGAGGGCTGCTTATTTAAAATTTTCCAGGGGGCGCTATAGTGACATTTTTGCCATGTATATATATAAGTTTTTTGTCAGAGTAATACGAATGATGGTCTTTATACATTTACAAAATTTTGTGAGTTTTAGAACATGCTGAGACCCTCAAAATGGCAATTCTTTTAAAAATCTGATTGGGGGCGCTATAGAGCCATTGTGCCAAATTTAGTGTAAATTGATATATAAAATTGAAGAAAATAAGACAATTATAATTTGTGCAACTTTTTGCAAGATTTCGAGTATTCTAAAGCATCCAAACATGTGTTTATAAAATTTGGAAAAACGCAGGAAATGGCGCATAGCTCACTTCCTGTTTGGCCAAAAAATGTCAAAAAAATTAAAATAACTTGAGATGAACAATGCAATGATCACACCAAATTTCATGAACATTCAAGCACTTTTATCTCAACATGGCCGTTTCAAGAGGGCGCTGTGGAGCCACCTGACCACACCCAATCTAATATCAACATATAGGTCTACTTGGAAGTGGACTCCTATAAAGCCTGTAAAGTTTCGCACAAATTTCACAAAGCATGTGCGCGTAAAACCAACTTCCTGTTTCATGGCGGAACATCGAAATTCGCCGCGACGCCACGGATACAAAGTTCAATGAATCCAAAAAAGCTTCGCAATTTATCATCGACAAGGTCTTAAGATGTTAAATTCAAAATTTTAAGTTGATCGGATAAAATCTCTAGGAGGAGTTCGTTAAAGTACGAAGCCTGTGAATGGCAAAAAATTTAAAAAATTTGCAAATTCAATTAAAAATGGCGGACTTCCTGTTGAGTCTAGGTCATGGCACCGAGAGACTTTTTTTTAGGTCTTGGCATAGTACACATGTCCACCGAATTTTGTACATGTAGGTCTAACACGCTGCGAGGGCAGCTTCATTGAAATTTTCTAGGTGGCGCTGTAATGCAATTTTGCCACATCCATCTGTATACCCTAAATCCTAGTTAAAAGTAAGACCTGCTTTATATGTTTGCAAAGTTTTGTGAGTTTTCAAGCATGCTGAGGCCCTCAAAAATGCAATTATGTATTAGGGGGCGCTATAGAGCTACCATATCACACCCAGTGCCAAATGAGATATCCAATCAAAGAACGTAATATTTCTAGTCTATGAGTCAAGTCTGGTGAGTTTTCGAGTATGATAAAATCCTCAAAAATGTGTTCGTAAAATCTAAAAAAACGCAGGAAATGGCTCATAGCTCACTTCCTGTGAAGCAAAAAAATTTCAAAAAAATTTACAAAAAAATTTATGATGACTACTATGACTCTATAAAATTTCGTGAGAATCCGAGCAAGTGCGTTCCAAAATGGCCGCGTGTTTGGTGGCGCTTTAGAGCCACCGGGGCATGTCCAAGCACAAAAATAATAATACTTTGCAATTTTCACCACGATTGACGTGTGGGCAAATTTTTGTGAGTTTTCTTGCATGGCAAAGCCCTCAAAAATGCGTTCTCGCAGCAGAATAAAAAGAAGAAGAAGAAGAAGAAGAAGAATTAAAGCTGCAAGCAGCGTTGAAAGGGCCCTCGCCCCCCTCGTGCACTTTGGGGTGGCAGCAAGATCTTGATGGGTGCAGGTGTCCATTAAGAGCCATTGGGCACTGCTAGACTGTGTGCATTGTGGTTTCCTGAGGGGAGTGCAAAAATTTTCTCGAGGGCGCTACGATACCATTTTGACATGCCTGTGTGCAAAATCTACAACAAGGTAATCGTAATGTCAGGCTCCATGAGTGTGTTGATTTTTGTAAATTTTCCAATATGTTTAGACGATCAAAGAGGCAATACTTTTAAATATCTGACTGGGGGCGCTATTGAGCCATTATGCCATATTTAATGCCAATTGATGGATGACATTGAAGAGAATAAGACATTTATAATGTTTGCTAGGTTTTTTAAGGTTTGGAGCATTCTTAGGCCTGAAAACATGAGTTCGTAAAATTTGGAAAAACGCAGGAAATAGCTCATAGCTCACTTCCTGTTTATGCAATAATTTTCAAAAAATTAACCATCGCCCAGAATGACTAATGCAATGATCACCCCAAATTTCATGAACATTCAAGCACTTTTAACTTAACATGGCCGTATCTAGAGGGCGTCGTGGAGCCACCTGGCCACTCCCTATCTAATATTAGCATATAGTTATACTTTGGAGGAAAATATTATCAAGCTTGGAAACTTTCAGGCAAATCGAACGAAGTATGTGGGAGTAAAAGCAATTTCCTGTTTCATGGCGGGACAACAAAATTTGCCGCGACGCCACGGATACACCGTTGCATCAATCCAAAAAAGCTTCGCAATACAACATCAGCAAGGTCTTTGGATATTACTTGCCAAATATTAAGTTGATCGGATAAAATCTCTAGGAGGAGTTCGTGAAAGTACGACGCCTGTGAATGGCGAAAAATCAAAAAAAGTTGCAATTTCAATTAAAAATGGCGGACTTCCTGTTGGGTCTAGGTCATGGCACCAAGAGACTTTGTTTTAGGTCTCAGGATATTCCACATGTCCACCGAAGTTCATACATGCAGGTCAACCACGGTGCGAGGGCTACTTTTTTGAAATTTTCCAGGGGGCGCTATAATAACATTTTTGCCACGCCAATATGTAAATTTTTATCAGTGTAACAGGAATGATGGTCTTAAGAATTGTACTAAATTTTGTGAGTTTTTGAGCATGCTGAGACCCTCAAAAAGGCAATTATTTGAAAAATCTGATTGGGTGCGCTATAGAGCCATAATGCCTCATTTACTGCCAATTATTGTCTCAAATTGAAGACAACTGGACAAATATAATTTTTGCAAAGTTTTACAAGTTTTCAAGTATGCTAAAGCCTTCAAATGTGTGTTCGTAAAATTTGGAATAACGCAGTAAATGGCTCATAGCGCACTTCCTGTTTGGCCGAAAAATTTCAAAAAAATAATTATAGCCCAAAAAAACCAATGCAATGATCAGACCAAATTTCATGAACATTCAAGCACTTTTATATCAACATGGTCGTGTGAAGAGGGCGCTGTGGAGCCACCTGACCACACCCAATCCAATATCAACATATAGTTATATTTGGAAGTAGACTGCTATTAAGCCTGTAAAGTTTCACGCAAATCTCACAATGCATGTGCTCATAAAAGCAACTTCCATTTTCATGGCGGAACATCGAAATTCGCCGCAACGCCACGGACACAATTTTCGATGAAACCAAAAAAGCTTCGCAATTTAACATGGAGAATGTCTTTAGATGGCCTGTGCCAAATTTTTAGTTGATCGGATAAAATCTCTAGGAGGAGTTCGTTAAAGTACGACGCCTGTGAATGACAAAAAATTAAAAAAAGTTGCAAATTCAATTAAAAATGGCGGACTTCCTGTTGAGTCTGGTTCATGGCACCAAGAGACTTTTTTTTAGGTCTTGGCATAGTACACATGTCCACCGAATTTTGTACATGTATGTTAAACACCCTGCGAGGGCTGCTTAATTGAAATATTCTAGGTGGCGCTGTAATGCAATCTTGCCACATCCATCTGTAAACCTCATAGCCTAGTGAAAGGTATGATCGGCTTAATATCGTTGCAAAGTTACGTGAGTTTTCGAGCATGCTGAGGCCCTCAAAAATGCAATTATGCATTAGGGGGCGCTATAGAGCCACCATGTCACACTTAGTGCCAAATGAGACATCGAATCAAAGAACTTAATATTTTTAGTCTATGAGCCAAGTTTGGTGAGTTTTCGAGTATGATAAGGCCCTCAAAAATGTGTTTGTAAAATCTGAAAAAACGCAGGAAATGGCTCGTAGCTCACTTCCTGTGTGGCAAAAAAATTTCAAAAAAATTTACAAAAAAATTTATGATGACTACTATGACCCTATCAAGTTTCGTGAGAATCCGTGCAAGTGCGTTCCAAAATGGCCGCGTGTTTGGTGGCGCTATAGAGCCACCGGGGCATGTCTAAGCACAAAAATAGTAATACTTTGCAATTTTCACCACGACTGACGTGTGGGCAAATTTTTGTGAGTTTTCGTGCATGGCAAAGCCCTCAAAAATGCGTTCTCGCAGCAGAATAAAAAGAAGAAGAAGAAGAAGAAGAAGAAGAATAATAAAAATCCCATCAAAAACAATAGGTTCCTCGCACCTTCGGTAACCGGTCGGTGCTCGGGCCCTAATTAAAGCTGCAAGCAGCGTTGAAAGGGCCCTCGCCCCCTTCGTGCACGTTGGGGTGGTAGCAAGATCTTGATGGGTGCAGGTGTCCATTCACAGCCAATGGACCCTGCTGGACTGCATACAATGTGGTATCCTGAGTGGAGTGCAAAAATTTTCTAGAGGACGCTATGGTACCATTTTGACATGCCTGTGCACAATCTACAACCGAGTTATCGTAATACCGAGCTCCAAGAGTGTGTTGATTTTTGTTAATTTTCCAGCATGTTTAGACCTTCAGAAGAGCAATTCTTCTATATATCTGATTGGAGGCGCTGTAGAGCCATTATGCCACATTTAGTGCCAATTTATGGATGACTTTGAAGAGAAGAAGACATTTATAATTTGTGGGGTTTTGCAAGTTTTGGAGCATTCTAAGGCCTTTAAACGTGTTTTCGTAGAATTTGGAAAAACGCAGGAAATAGCTCATAGCTCACTTCATGTTTGGCCAAAAATTTTTAGAAAATTAACCCTTGCCCGGAATGACTAATGCAATGATCACACCAAATTTCATGAACATTCAAGCACGCTTATCTTAACATGGCCATATCTAGAGGGCGCTGTGGAGCCACCTGGCACCTCCTGATCCAATATCAGCATTTATTTATATTTGGGAGGACACTTTTATGAGGCTTGGAAAGTTTCAGGCAAATCCCACCAAGTATGTTGGAGTAAAACCAACTTCCTGTTTCATGGCGGAACATCGAAATTCGCCGCGTCGCCTTGGATTCATCGTTCAATAAATCCAAAAAAGCTTCGCAATTTAACATCGGCAATGTCTCGTAATATCAGTTGCCAAATTGTAAGTTGATCGGATAAAACCTCTCGGAGGAGTTCGTGAAAGTACGACACTTGTGAATGGCGAAAAATCCAAAAAAGTTGCAATTTCAATTAAAAATGGCGGACTTCCTGCTGAGTCTAGGTCATGGCACCAAGAGACTTTTTTTCAGGTCTCGGCATATTCCACATGTATACCAAATTTCATAGATGTCGGTTTACCGGGCTGCGAGAGCTGCTTATTTGAAATTTTCCAGGGGGCGCTATAATTAAATTTTTGCCATGCCTATAAGTAAGTTTCTTGTCAAAGTAATACAAATGATGTTCTTTATCCAGTTAAAGAATTTTGTAAGTTTTTGAACATGGTGAGACCCTTAAAAGGGCAATTCTTTCAAAAATCTGATTGGGGACGCTAAAGAGCCATTGTACCTAATTTAGTGTAAATTGATATATAAAATTGAAGACAATAAGGCAATTAAAATTTGTGCAACTTTTTGCAAGATTTTGAGTATTCTAAGGCTTCCAAACATGTGTTTCTAAAATTTGGAAAAACACAGGAAATGGCTCATAGCTCACTTCCTGTTTGGCCAAAAAATTTCAAAAAAATTATCATTCCCTGACATGACACATGCAATGATCACACTAAATTTCATGAACAATCAAGCACTTTTATCTCAATATGGCCGTGTCAAGAGGGCACAGTGGAGCCACCTGACCACACCCAATGTAATATCAACATATAGGTATACTTGAAAGTGTACTCTTATCAAGCCTTTGAAGTTTCGCGCAAATCTCACAAAGCATGTGCGCGTAAAACCAACTACCTGTTTCAGGGCGGAACATCGAAATTCGCCGCGATGCCACAGATACATAGTTCGGTTGATACAAAAAAGCTTCGCAATTTAACATCGACCAGGTCTTTAGACGTCATATGCGAAATTTTAAGTTGATCGGATAAAATCTCTAGGAGGAGTTCGTTAAAGTACGACACCTGCGAATGGCGAAAAATCTAAAAAAGTTGAAATTTCAATTAAAAATGGCAAACTTCCTGTTGGGTCTAGGTCATGGCTCCAAGAGACTTTTTTTTAGGTCTCAAGATATTCCACATGTCCACCGAAGTTCATATATGCAGGTCAATCACGATGCAAGGGCTGCTTATTTGAAATTTTCCAGGGGGCGCTATAATGCCATTTTTGCCAGGCCTATCTGTAAATTTTTTATCAGTGTAATAGGAATGATGGTCTTTAGAATTGTACAAAATTTTGTGAGTTTTTGAGCATGTTGAGACCCTCAAAAGGGCAATTCTTTCGAAAATCTGATTGGGGGCGCTATAGGGCCATTATGCCACAGTGACTGCCAATTTCTGCCTCAAATTGAAGACAATCAGACAAGTATAATTTTTACAAGTTTTGCAAGTTTTCGAGAATGCTAAGGCCTTCAAACGTGTGTTCGTAAAATTTGGAATAACGCAGGAAATGGCTCATAGCTCACTTCCTGTTTGGCCGAAAAATTTCAAAAAAATCAGCATAGCCCAAAAAAACAAATGCAATGATCAGACGAAATTTCATGAACATTCAAGCACTTTTATATCAACAAGGCCGTGTCAAGAGGGCGCTGTGGAGCCACCTGACCACACCCACTCCAATATCAACATATAGGTATATTTGGAAGTAGACTATTATTAAGCCTGGAAAGTTTCACGCAAATCTCACAAAGCAAGTGCTCATAAAAGCAACTTCCATTTTCATGGCGGAACATCAAAATTCGCCGCAACGCCACGGACACAAATTTCGATGAATCCAAAAAAGCTTCGCAATTTAACATAAGAAAGGTCTTTAGATGGCCTGTGCCAAATTTTAAGTTGATCGGATAAAATCTCTAGGAGGAGTTCGTTAAAGTACGACGCCTGTGAATGGCAAAAAATTAAAAAAAGTTGCAAATTCAATTAAAAATGGCGGACTTCCTGTTGAGTCTAGGTCATGGCACCAAGAGACTTTTTTTTAGGTCTTGGCATAGTACACATGTCCACCGAATTTTGTACATGTAGGTCAAACACGCTGCGAGGGCAGCTTCATTGAAATTTTCTAGGTGGCGCTGTAATGCAATTTTGCCACATCCATCTGTAAACCCTATATCCTAGTAAAAAGTAAGACCAGCTTAATATGTTTGCAAAGTTTTGTGAGTTTTCAAGCATGCTGAGGCCCTCAAAAATGCAATTATGTATTAGGGGGCGCTATAGAGCTACCATGTCACACTCAGTGCCAAATGAGATGTCGAATCACAGAACGTAATATTTCTAGTCTATGAGCCAAGTTTGGTGAGTTTTCGAGTATGATAAAACCCTCAAAAATGTGTTCGTAAAATCTGAAAAAACGCAGGAAATGGCTCATAGCTCACTTCCTGTGAGGCAAAAAAATTTCAAAAAAATTTACAAAAAAATTTATGAAGACTACTATGACTCTATAAAATTTCGTGAGAATCCGAGCAAGTGCGTTCCAAAATGGCCGCGTGTTTGGTGGCGCTATAGAGCCACCGGGGCATGTCCAAGCACAAAAATAATAATACTTTGCAATTTTCACGACGACTGACGTGTGGGCAAATTTTTGTGAGTTTTCGTGCATGGCAAAGCCCTCAAAAATGCGTTCTCGCAGCAGAATAAAAAGAAGAAGAAGAAGAAGAAGAAGAAGAAGAATAAAAATCCCATCAAAAACAATAGGTTCCTCGCACCTTCGGTGCCAGGACCCGTTCCGGGCCCTGGCACCGGTCGGTGCTCGGGCCCTAATTAAAGCTGCAAGCAGCGTTGAAAGGGCCCTCGCGGCCTTCGTGCACGTTGGGGTGGCAGCAAGATCTTGATGGGTGCAGGCGTCCATTCACAGCCATTGGACACTGCTGGACCGCGTACAATGTGGTTTCCTGAGGGGAGTGCAAAAATTTTTTAAAGGGTGCTATGGTACCATTTTGATATGCCTGTGCGTAAAATCTACAACATAGTAATCGTATTACCGAACTCCATGAGTGTGTTAATTTTTGTTAATTTTCCAGCACGTTTAGACCTGCAAAGGAGTAATTCTTTTATAAATCTGATTGGGGGCGCTATAGAGCCATTATGCCATATTTAGTGCCAATGGATGGATGACATTGAAGAGAATTAGACAATAATAAATTGTGCTCGGTTTTGCAAGCTTTGGAGTATTCTAAGGCCTTCAAAGGTATGTTCGTGAAATTTAGAAAAACGCAAGAAAATAGCTCATCCCTCACTTCCTGTTTGGCCAAGAAAATTAGCCATTGCCCGGAATGAGTATTGCAATGATCACACCAAATTTCATGAACATTCAAGCACTTGTATCTTAACATAGCCGTATCTAGAGGGCGCTGTGGAGCCATCTGGCCACTCCTGATCTAATGTTAGCATATATTTATACTTGGGAGGACAATTTAATAAAGCTTGGAAAGTTTCAGGGAAAAGCAATGAAGTATGTGGGAGTAAACCCAACTTCCTGTTTAATGGCGGGACATCGAAATTCGCCGCAACGTTATGGATACAAAAATCAATGAATCCAGAAAAGCTTCGCAATTTAACATCAGCAACGTCTTTAGATACTAATAGCCAAATTTCAAGTTGATCGGATGAAATCTCTAGGAGGAGTTCGTTAAAGTACGACACCTGTGAATGGCCAACAATCCAAAAAAGTTGTAAATTCAATTAAAAATGGCGGACTTCCTGTTGAGTCTAGGTCATGGCACCAAGTGACTTTTTTTTTAGGTCTTGTCATATTCCACATCTCTACCGAATTTCATACATGTAGGTTCAACGGGCTGCGAGGGCTGCTTATTTGAAATTTTACAGGGGGCGCTATAATGACATTTTTGCCATGCCAATATGTAAGCTTTTTACCAGAGTATTATGAATGATGGTCTTTATACATTTACAAAATTTTGTGAGTTTTCGAACATGTTGAGACCCTCAAAAAGGCAATTCTTTTATAAATCTGATTGGGGGCGCTCTAGAGCCATTGTGCCACATTAGGCTCCAATTGATGGATGACATTGAAGAGAATAAGACAATTATAATTTGTGCGAGGTTTTGCGAGCTTTGGAGTATTCTAAGGCTTTCAAACGTGCGTTTGTAAAATTTGAAAAAACGCAGGAAATAGCTCAAAACTCACTTCCTATTTGGCCAAAAAATTTCAAAAAATTAGTCATTGCCTGCAATGACGAATGCAATGATCACACAAAATTTCATGAACATTCAAGCACTTTTATCTTAACATGGCCGTATCTAGAGGGCGCTGTGGAGCCACCTGACCACTCCCAATCTGATATTAGCATATATTTATACTTAGGCGGACAATTAAATCAAGCCAGTGAAGTTTCGCTCAAATCTCACAAAGCATGTGCGCGTAAAACCAACTTCCTGTTTCATGGCGGAACATCGAAATTCGCCGCAACGCCACGGATACAAAGTTTAATGAATCCAAAAAAGCTTCGCAATTTAACATCAACGAGGTCTTCAGATGTCATATGCGAAATTTTAAGTTGATAGAATAAAATCTCTAGGAGGAGTTCGTTAAAGTACGACGGCTGTGAATGGCAAAAAATAAAAAAAATTTGCAAATTCAATTAAAAATGGCGGACTTCCTGTTGAGTCTAGATCATGGCACCAAGAGACTTTTTTTTAGGTCTTGGCATAGTACACATGTCCACCGAATTTCATACATGTAGTTTAAACACGCTGCGAGGGCTGCTTCATTGAAATTTTCTAGGTGGCGCTGTAATGCAATTTTGCCAAATCTATCTGTAACCCCTATATTTTTGTAAAGAGTATGACCAGCTTAATATGTTTGCAAAGTTTCGTGAGTTTTCGAGCATGCTGATGCCTTCAAAAATTCAATTATGTATTAGGGGGCGCTATAGAGCCACCATGTCATCCCCAGTGCCAAATGAGATATCAAATCGAAGAACTTAATATTTTTAGTCTATGACCCAAGTTTGGTGAGTTTTCGAGTATGATTAAGCCCTCAAAAATGTGTTCGTAAAATCTGAAAAAACGCAGGAAATGGCTCATAGCTCACTTCCTGTGATGCAAAAAAATTTCAAAAAAATTGACAAAAAAATTTAGGATGACTACTATGACCCTACCAAATTTCGTGAGAATCCAAGCAAGTGCGTTCCAAAATGGCCGTGTGTTTGGTGGCGCTATAGAGCCACCGGGTTATGTTTAAGCACAAAATAAATAATAGTTTGCAATTTTCACCACGACTGACGTGTGGGCAAATTTTTGTGAGTTTTCGTGCATGGCAAAGCCCTCAAAAATGCGTTCTCGCAGCAGAATAAAAAGAAGAAGAAGAAGAAGAAGAAGAAGAATAATAATAAAAATCCCATCAAAAACAATAGGTTCCTCGCACCTTCGGTGCCAGGACCCGTTCCGGGCACTGGCACCGGTCGGTGCTCGGGCCCTAATTAAAGCTGCAAGCAGCGTTGAACGGGCCCTCGCCCCCATGCGCACGTTGGGGTTGTGGTGAGATCCTGATGGGTGCAACATGGTCTCTCAATGTTTCATAATAAATCTGGTTTTGAATGGATGAAATCTCTGGGAGGAGTGCGTTAAAATACAATATGTGGACATCAGGCAAAAATGACACGTTAAAATCAAAATGGCTGACTTCCTGTTTGGAGTACACCAATGATGCCAGAGACTTTTTTATGCGTCTTGGCCAAATACACATGTGTATCAATTTTCATTTTCCTACTCCAAAAAAACTCCTATGGGGAGGGGTTTTTGAGAATTTCAAGGGGGCGCTATCGAGGCATTTTGCTGCCCTCAAGGGCAAACCCCGAATACAATGTGAGAGCCCGCCACCCTTGACCTGTTTTTCAATTTTTATGATGATTCAAGTTTATTAAAGACATCAAAAAGCGAAACGTATTTTCATGGCGAGGGATCCATTCTCATCGCATCGCCACACGAACGCCATTACTAGAAGCATCACAGCATTCGTAAGGTAGCTTAAGAAACTTCTTCTACATGTTGTACAGGGAGAATAAAGTTGATGGGTTCGACTATGTGTCATCAGTACAAGTGAAAGTAAAAAATGGTCACTTCCTGTTAGCGGCCACGCCCACTGACCTGCAGACCTGCAGAGCACAACTTTTGATCAACACGGTCTCTTGATGTTTACTAATAAATGTGGTTTTGATTGGATGAAATCTCGAGGAGGAGTGCGTTAAAATACAATGTGTGGAAATCAGGCAAAAATGACACGTTAAAATCAAAATGGCCGACTTCCTGTTTGGAGTACACGAATGATGCCAGAAACTTTTTTTTGCGTTCTGGCCTAATACATATTTGTACCAATTTTCATCTTTCTACTCCAAAAAAACCCCTTTGGGGAGGGGTTTTTGAAAATTTAAAGGGGGCGCTATTGAGGCATTTTGCTGCCCTCATGGGCAAAGTCCCAATCAGATGTGAGAGCTTGGCACCCTTAACCGGCATATTAATTTCCATGATGATAGGAATTCATTAAAAACGTCAAACACCCAAACATATTTTCATGGCGAGGGATCCATTGTCACCGCATCGCCACACGGACGCCATTACTCGAAGCACCACAGCATTCATAAGGAAGTTTAAGCAACTTCTTCTACATATTGTACACGGGACATAAAGTTCATGGGTTCAACTATATGTCATCAGTACAAGTGAAAGTTAAAACTGGTCACCTCCTGTTTGGAGCCACGCCCACTGACCTACAGACCTGCAGAGCACAACTTTTGATCAGGATGGTCTTTCAATGTTCATTAATAAATCTGGTTATGAATGGATGAAATTTCTAGGAGGAGTGCGTTAAAATACCATCTGTGGAAATCAGGAAAAAATGACACGTTAAAATCAAAATGGCCGACTTCCTGTTTGGAGTAGACAAATGATGCCAGGGACTTTTTTGTCCGTCTTGGCCAAAGAAACATGTGTACCAATTTTCATCTTCCTAACCCAAAAAAACCCCTATGGGGAGGGGTTTTTGAAAATTTCAAGGGGGCGCTATCGAGGCATTTTGCTGCTCTCATAGACAAAACCCAATCAGATGTGAGAGCTTGACACATTTGACCTGTCAATCAGTTTTTATGATGATACAAGTTTATTAAAGGCATCAAAAACCCAAACGTATTTTCATGGCGAGGGATGGAAAGTCGCTGCATCACTACGCAAACGCCATTATGCGTAGCTTCAAAGTATTCATAAGGTAGCTTCATCTATTTGTTCTGCATGTAAAAGAAGTGGAATGAGGTTGGTGTGTTCAACTATGTGTCATCAGTACAAGTGAAAGCAATAACTGGTCACTTCCTGTTACCACAGGGGGGCGCTAGGAGTAAAGTGGGAATTTAATGTATTTGGATGTTCAGGGCAGAGCAATGATCATGTCCAGCAAATTTGAAGCTACTACAGTCAAGTATGTGGGCGTGAGAGCATTGGGAATCCCAAACGTATTTTCATGGCGAAGGATCCAAAGTCGCCGCTTCGCCAAACGGACGGCATTACTCGTAGCTACACAATGTTCATAATGTAGCTTCAGCAACTTGTTGTGAATGTTTTACAAGAAAAAAGAAGTTGATTGGTTCAACATTGTGCCATCAGTCCCAGTGGAAGTAATGAGTTGTCACTTCCTGTTACCACAGGGGGGCGCTATTAGCAAAGTGAAAAGTTAGTATATCAGGCCGTTCAGGGCGGTGCCCTCATCATGTTCAGCAAGTTTGAAGCTACTTTAATCAAGTATTTGGGTTTGAGATTGTTGTGAAATTTTTCCCTCAAGTCAATAAAATTTGTCACGCCCTAGCAGCCACGCCCTTTGACTTACAGATCTGCAGAGCACAACTTTAAATAAGCTTGGTCTCTCAATGATGTGTACTGAATTTGAAGCCGATACGGAGAAATCCCTAGGAGGAGTTCGTTTTAAAATTCAAAATTTCAAATCAAAATGGCCGACTTCCTGTTGGGTTTAGGGCGTGGCTCCAATGAAGTTTTTTTTATGTCTTGTTACAAAGCACATAAAAACTGAATTTCGTCTACCTACGACAAGAAAACCGAATTTCCCTATGGGAATTTTGAAACGTGTTTAGGGGGCGCTATTTCGACAATTGGGGTCGGACTTGTGCGACCGCCCAAAAATCTCGAATTTCGGATCCGGCCGGACGAATGGGGAAAGTTATACACGTTTTCACAATTGGGAAAGGGGCGAAATTGGCCTTTGAAAAATCGAAAGAATAATAAAAATAATAATAATAATAATTAAAGCTGCAAGCAGCGTTGAACGGGCCCTCGCCCACATGTGCACGTTGGGGTTGTGGTGAGATCATGACGGGTGCAGCTGTGCACTCACGACCACTGGACAGGTCAAGTGCCGGCCCCAACCTGAGAGAAAGTGTCGAGTGAATCGGACAATGCTGAAGGAGTTATGATAAGTTGATATTTCATCCACTAGTAGGCGCTCAGAGCATAACCAAATTTGGGCAGGTGCATTCAGGGGCAGATACTAAGCACAAATGTGAAGTTTTGAGCAAATCTGCCAATTTCAACGTAAAATGTGGCATTCTCTGTTTCCATAAAGGGGCGCAATGAGCTAGATTGTTTAACAGCACATCGAGGCGTTCAGGGTGGGGCTTTCACTACGTACAGGAATTTTGAATCCATTTGGATGAAGTATGAGGGAGAGCGAGCAGCTCGAATGTGTTTGGCGAGGCATCTGGAATGGGGACACCATGGCGGCCAGGTCCATTTAGCAAGAGACATGCAGAGCACTACTTTTGATCAGCAGGGTCTCTTGATGGTCTGAAGAAAATATTAGGTTGATTGGACGGAATCGGTAGGAGGAGTTTGTTAAAATGAAATATGTGGAAATCGGGCCGAAATGACACATTAAAATCAAAATGGCTGACTTCCTGTTTGGAATTGACCGATGGTGCCGGAGACTTTTTTGTTCAAATAGGCAACATACACATGTGTATCAATTTTCATGTACCTATTCCAAAAAAACCCCTATGGGGAGGGGTTTTTAAAAATTTCAAGGGGCCACTATCGAGGCATTTTGCTGCCCTCATGGGCACCACCCCAATCAGATATTGGAGCTTGCCACTCTTGACCAGGATATCAATTTGCATGATGATACGAATTCATTAGGAACATGAAAAACACAAACGTATTTTCATGGCGAGGGATCCATTGTCACCGCATCGCCACACGGACGCCATTAGTCTAAGCATCACAGCATTCGTAAGGTAGTTTAAGCAAGTTCTTCTACATGTTGTACAGGGGGAATAAAGTTGATGGGTTCAACTATGTGTCATCAGTACAAGTGAAAGTAGAAACTGGTCACTTCCTGTTAGTAGCCACACCCACTGACCTACAGACCTGCAGAGCACAACTTTTGATCAGCATGGTCTTTCAATGTTTTTTAATAAATCTGGTTTTGAATGGATGAAATCTCGAGGAGGAGTGCGTTAAAATACAATATGTAGAAATCAGGCAAAAATGGCACGCTAAAATCAAAATGACCGACTTCCTGTTTGGAGTGGACAAATGATGCCAGAGACTTTTTTTTGCGTCTTGGCGAAATACATATGTGTACCAATTTTCATCTTTCTACTCCAAAAAAACCCCTATGGGGAGGGGTTTTTGAAAATTTCAAGGGGCGCTATCGAGGCATTTTGCTGCCCTGATGGGCAAAGCCCCAATCAGATGTGAGAGCTTGCCACCCTTGACCGGTTTATCAATTTTTATGATGGTACAAGTATATTAAAGACATCAAAAACCCAAACGTATTTTCATGGCGAGGGATCCGTTGTCACCGCATCGCCACACACACGCCAATACTCGAAGCATCACAGCATTCTTAGGGTAGTTTAAGCAACTGCTTCTACATGTTGTACAGGGGGAAAGAAGTTGATGGGTTCAACAAAATGTCTTCAGTGCAAGTGAAAGTAAAAACTGGTCACTTCCTGTTTGTAGCCACGCCCACTGACCTACAGACCTGCAGAGCACAACTTTTGATCAGCATGGTCTCTCAATGTTTAGTAATAAATCTGGTTTTGAAAGGATGAAATCTCTTGGAGGAGTGCGTTAAAATACAATTTATGGCAATCAGGCAAAAATGACACGTTAAAATCAAAATGGCCGACTGCCTGTTTGGAGTGGACAAATGATGCCAGAGACTTTTTTTTGCGTCTTGGTCAAATACACATGTGTACCAATTTACATCTTTCTACTCCAAAAAAACCCCTATGGGGAGGGGTTTTTGAAAATTTCAAGGGGGCGCTTTCGAAGCATTTTGCTGCCCTCATGGGCAAAGCCCCAATAATATGTGAGAACTTGCCACCCTTGACCTGTCTAATAATTTTTATGATGATACAAGTTTATTAAAGACATCAAAAACCCAAACGTATTTTCATGGCGAGGGATGGATAGTCGTCGCTTCACTACAGGGACGCCATTATGCGTAGCTTTACAGCATTTATAAGGTAGCTTCACCAATTTGTTCTGCATGTAATAGAAGTGGAATGAGGTTGATTTGATCAAGTATGTGTCCTCAGTACAAGTGAAAGTAATAAGTGGTCACTTCCTGTGACCACATGGGGGCGCTAGTAGCAAAATGGGAATTTAATGCATCTTGACATTCAGGGCGGAGCAGTGATCATCTCCAGCAAGTTTGAAGCTACTACAGTCAAGTATGTGGGCGTGAGAGCATTGGGAATCCCAAACGTATTTTCATGGCGAGGCATCCAAAGTCGCCGCTTCGCCACACGGACGCCATTACTTGTAGCTATACAGCATTCATAATGTAGCTTCATCAACTTGTTCTGCATGTTTAAAAAGTAAAATGAAGTTGATGGGTTCAACAATGTGTCATCAGTACAAGTGGAAGTAACGAGTGTTCACTTCCTGTTACCACAGGGGGGCGCTATTAGCAAAGTGAGAAGTTAATAAATCATGGTGTACCGGGCGGCGCCCTAATCATGTTCAGCAAGTTTGAAGCTTCTACAATCAAGTATTTGGGTGTGAGAGTATTGTGAAATTTTTTCCTCAAGTCACTATAATTTGTCACGCCCTAGAAGCCACGCCCATTGACCTACAGATCTGCAGAGCACAACTTTAAATCAGCTTGGTCTCTTGATGATGTGTACCAAATTTGAAGCTAATCCAGCGAAATCCCTAGGAGGAGTTCGTTTTAAAATTCAAAAATTCAAATCAAAATGGCCGACTTCCTGTTGGGTTTAGGGCGTGACTTCAATGAAAGTTTTTGTATGCCTTGTGACAAAGCATATAACTACCAAATTTTGTCTGCCTACGACAAAGTAAGCGAATTTCCCTATGGGAATTTTGAAACGTGTTTAGGGGGCGCTATTTCGACAATTGGGGTCGAACTGGTGCGACCGCCCAAAAATATCGAATTTCGGATCCGGCCGGCGGATGGGGAAAGTTATACGCGTTTTCACAATTGGGAAAGGGGCGAAATTGGCCTTTGAAAAATCGGAAGAATAATAAAAAAAATAAATAAAATAATAATAATTAAAGCTGCAAGCAGCGTTGAACGGGCCCTCGCCCCCATGCGCACGTTGGGGTTGTGGTGAGATCATCAAGGGTGCAGCTGTGCACTCTCAACCACTGGACAGGTCAAGTGCCGGCCCCAACCTGAGAGAAAGTGTCGAATGAATCGGGCCAAGCTGAAGGAGTTATGATAGGTTGATACTTCATCCACCAGAAGGCGCTCAGAGTGTAACCAAATTTGGGCAGATGCATTCAGGGGCAGACCCTAAGCACAAAAGTGAAGTTTTGAGCAAATCGGCCAGTTTCTACGTAAAATGTGGCATTCTCTGTTTTCATAAGGGGGCATGATGAGCTCGATTGTGTAGCAGCACATCGAGGCGTTCAGGGTGGGGATTTCACTACATACAGGAATTTTGAATCCATTTGGATGAAGTATGAGGGAGAGAGAGCAGCTCGAATGTGTTTGGCGAGGCATCTGAAATGGGGACACCATGGCGGCCAGGTCCATTTAGCGACAGACATGCAGAGCACTAGTTTTGATCAGCATGATCTTTTGATGATCTGAAATAAATATTAGGTTTATTGGACAGAATCGCTAGGAGGAGTTCGTTAATATGCAATATGTGGAAATCGGGACAAAATGACACATTAAAATCAAAATGGCTGACTACCTGTTTGGAATTGATCCATGGTCCCAGAGACTTTTTTGTTCACATTGGCAACATACACATGTGTACCAATTTTCATTTTCTAATTCCAAAAAAACCCCTAAGGGGAGGGGTTTTTCAAAATACCAAGGGGGCGCTATCGAGGCATTTTGCTGCCCTCATGGGCACCGCCCCAATCAGATGTGAGAGCTTCCCACCCTTGACCGGCATATCAATTTCCATGATGATACGAGTTCATTAAGAACATCAAAAACACAAACGTATTTTCATGGCGAGGGATCCATTGTCACCGCATCGCCACATGGACGCCATTTCTCGAAGCATCAAAGCATTCGTAAGGTAGTTTAAGCAACTTCTTCTACATGTTGTACAGGGAGAATAAAGTTGATGGGTTCAACTATGTGTCATCAGTACAAGTGAAAGTAAAAACTGGTCACTTCCTGTTAGCGGCCACGCCCACTGACCTACAGACCTGCAGAGCACAACTTTTGATCAGCATGGTCTTTCAATGTTTATTAATGCATCTGGTTTTGAATGGATGAAATCTCTCGTAGGAGTGCGTTGAAATACAATATGTGGAAATCAGGCAAAAATGACACGTTAAAATCAAAATGGCCAACTTCCTGTTTGGAGTAGACAAATGATGCCAGTAACTTTTTTTGCGTCTTGGCCAATTACACATGTGTACCAATTTTCATCTTTCTACTCCAAAAAAACCCCTATGGGGAGGGATTTTTGAAAATTTCAAGGGGGCGCTATCGAGGCATTTTGCTGCCCTTATGGGCAAAGCCCCAATCAGATATGAGAACTTGCCACCCTTGACCTGTCTATTAATTTTTATGATGATGCAAGTTTATTAAAGAAACGAAAAACCCAAACGTAATTTCATGGCGAGGGATGGATAGTCGCCGCGTCACTACACGGACACCATTATGCGTAGCTTCACAGCATTCATTAGGTAGCTTCAGCAATTTGTTCTGTATGTAATAGAAGTGGAACGAGGTTGATGTGATCAAGTATGTGTCCTCACTACAAGTGAAAGTAATAAGTGGCCACTTCCTATTACCACTGGGGGGCGCTAGTAGCAAAGTGGGAAGTTAATGCATCTGGACGTTCAGGGCAGAGCATTCATCATGTAGAGCAAGTTTGGAGCTACTACAGTCAAGTATGTGGGCGTGACAGCATTGGGAATCCCAAACGTATTTTCATGGCGAAGGATCCAAAGTCGCCGCTTTGCCACACGTACGCCATTACTCGTAGCTATACAGCGTTCAGAATGTAGCTTCATCAACTTGTTCTGCATGTTTCAAAAGTAAAATGAAGTTGATGGGTTCAACAATGTGTCATCAGTACAAGTGGAAGTAACGAGTGGTCACTTCCTGTTACCACAGGGGGGCGCTATGAGCAAAGTGGGAAGTTAATACATCACGGTGTTTCCGGCGGCGCCCTTATCATGTTCAGCAAGTTTGAAGCTTCTAAAATCAAGTATTTGGGTGTGAGAGCATTGTGAAATTTTTTCCTCAAGTCACTATAATTTGTCACGCCCTAGCAGCCACACCCTTTGACTTACAGATCTGCAGAGCACAACTTTAAATCAGCTTGGTCTCTCAATGATGTGTACCGAATTTGAAGCCGATATGGCGAAATCCCGAGGAGGAGTTCGTTTTAAAATTCAAAATTTCAAATCAAAATGGCCGACTTCCTGTTTGGTTTAGGGCGTGGCTCCAATGAAGTTTTTTTTATGCCTTGTTACAAAGCACATAAAAACTGAATTTCGTCTACCTACGACAAAAAAACCGAATTTCCCTATGGGAATTTTGAAACGTGTTTAGGGGGCGCTATTTCGACAATTGGGGTCGGACTTGTGCGACCGCCCAACAATATCGAATTTCGGATCCGGCCGGACGAATGGGGAAAGTTATACGCGTTTTCACAACATGGAAAGGGGCGAAATTGGCCTTTGAAAAATCGGAAGAATAATAAAAATAATAATAATAATAATTAAAGCTGCAAGCAGCTTTGAACGGGCCCTCGCCCACATGTGCACGTTGGGGTTGTGGTGAGATCATGACGGGTGCAGCTGTGCACTCACGACCACTGGACAGGTCAAGTGCCGGCCCCAACCTGAGAGAAAGTGTCGAGTGAATCGGACAATGCTGAAGGAGTTATGATAAGTTGATATTTCATCCACTAGTAGGCGCTCAGAGCGTAACCAAATTTGGGCAGGTGCATTCAGGGGCAGATACTAAGCACAAATGTGAAGTTCTGAGCAAATCTGCCAATTTCAACGTAAAATGTGGCATTCTCTGTTTCCATAAAGGGGCGCAATGAGCTAGATTGTTTAACAGCACATCGAGGCGTTCAGGGTGGGGCTTTCACTACGTACAGGAATTTTGAATCCATTTGGATGAAGTATGAGGGAGAGCGAGCAGCTCGAATGTGTTTGGCGAGGCATCTGGAATGGGGACACCATGGCGGCCAGGTCCATTTAGCAAGAGACATGCAGAGCACTACTTTTGATCAGCAGGGTCTCTTGTTGGTCTGAAGAAAATATTAGGTTGATTGGACGGAATCGGTAGGAGGAGTTTGTTAAAATGAAATATGTGGAAATCGGGCCGAAATGACACATTAAAATCAAAGTGGCTGACTTCCTGTTTGGAATTGACCGATGGTGCCGGAGACTTTTTTGTTCGAACAGGCAACATACACATGTGTATCAATTTTCATGTACCTATTCCAAAAAAACCCCTATGGGGAGGGGTTTTTAAAAATTTCAAGGGGCCACTATCGAGGCATTTTGCTGCCCTCATGGGCACCACCCCAATCAGATATTGGAGCTTGCCACTCTTGACCAGGATATCAATTTGCATGATGATACGAATTCATTAGGAACATGAAAAACACAAACGTATTTTCATGGCGAGGGATCCATTGTCACCGCATCGCCACACGGACGCCATTAGTCTAAGCATCACAGCATTCGTAAGGTAGTTTAAGCAAGTTCTTCTACATGTTGTACAGGGGGAATAAAGTTGATGGGTTCAACTATGTGTCATCAGTACAAGTGAAAGTAGAAACTGGTCACTTCCTGTTAGTAGCCACACCCACTGACCTACAGACCTGCAGAGCACAACTTTTGATCAGCATTGTCTTTCAATGTTTTTTAATAAATCTGGTTTTGAAAGGATGAAATCTCGAGGAGGAGTGCGTTAAAATACAATATGTGGAAATCAGGCAAAAATGGCACGCTAAAATCAAAATGACCGACTTCCTGTTTGGAGTGGACAAATGATGCCAGAGACTTTTTTTTGCGTCTTGGCGAAATACACATGTGCACCAATTTTCATCTTTCTACTCCAAAAAAACCCCTATGGGGAGGGGTTTTTGAAAATTTCAAGGGGGCGCTATCGAGGCACTTTGCTACCCTGATGGGCAAAGCCCCAATCAGATGTGAGAGCTTGCCACCCTTGACCGGTTTATCAATTTTTATGATGGTACAAGTATATTAAAGACATCAAAAACCCAAACGTATTTTCATGGCGAGGGATCCATTGTCACCGCATCGCCACACACACGCCATTACTCGAAGCATCACAGCATTCTTAGGGTAGTTTAAGCAACTGCTTCTCCATGTTGTACAGGGGGATAGAAGTTGATGGGTTCAACAAAATGTCTTCAGTGCAAGTGAAAGTAAAAACTGGTCACTTCCTGTTTGTAGCCACGCCCACTGACCTACAGACCTGCAGAGCACAACTTTTGATCAGCATGGTCTCTCAATGTTTAGTAATAAATCTGGTTTTGAAAGGATGAAATCTCTTGGAGGAGTGCGTTAAAATACAATTTATGGCAATCAGGCAAAAATGACACGTTAAAATCAAAATGGCCGACTGCCTGTTTGGAGTGGACAAATGATGCCAGAGACTTTTTTTTGCGTCTTGGTCAAATACACATGTGTACCAATTTTCATCTTTCTACTCCAAAAAAACCCCTATGGGGAGGGGTTTTTGAAAATTTCAAGGGGGCGCTTTCGAAGCATTTTGCTGCCCTCATGGGCAAAGCCCCAATAATATGTGAGAACTTGCCACCCTTGACCTGTCTAATAATTTTTATGATGATACAAGTTTATTAAAGACATCAAAAACCCAAACGTATTTTCATGGCGAGGGATGGATAGTCGCCGCTTCACTACAGGGACGCCATTATGCGTAGCTTTACAGCATTTATAAGGTAGCTTCACCAATTTGTTCTGCATGTAATAGAAGTGGAATGAGGTTGATTTGATCAAGTATGTGTCCTCAGTACAAGTGAAAGTAATAAGTGGTCACTTCCTGTGACCACATGGGGGCGCTAGTAGCAAAGTAGGAATTTAATGCATCTTGACGTTCAGGGCGGAGCAGTGATCATCTCCAGCAAGTTTGAAGCTACTACAGTCAAGTATGTGGGCGTGAGAGCATTGGGAATCCCAAACGTATTTTCATGGCGAGGCATCCAAAGTCGCCGCTTCGCCACACGGACGCCATTACTTGTAGCTATACAGCATTCATAATGTAGCTTCATCATCTTGTTCTGCATGTTTAAAAAGTAAAATGAAGTTGATGGGTTCAACAATGTGTCATCAGTACAAGTGGAAGTAACGAGTGTTCACTTCCTGTTACCACAGGGGGGCGCTATTAGCAAAGTGAGAAGTTAATAAATCATGGTGTTCCGGGCGGCGCCCTAATCATGTTCAGCAAGTTTGAAGCTTCTACAATCAAGTATTTGGGTGTGAGAGTATTGTGAAATTTTTTCCTCAAGTCACTATTATTTGTCACGCCCTAGAAGCCACGCCCATTGACCTACAGATCTGCAGAGCACAACTTTAAATCAGCTTGGTCTCTTGATCATGTGTACCAAATTTGAAGCTAATCCGGCGAAATCCCTAGGAGGAGTTCGTTTTAAAATTCAAAAATTCAAATCAAAATGGCCGACTTCCTGTTGGGTTTAGGGCGTGGCTTTAATGAAAGTTTTTGTATGCCTTGTGACAAAGCATATAACTACCAAATTTTGTCTGCCTACGACAAAGTAAGCGAATTTCCCTATGGGAATTTTGAAACGTGTTTAGGGGGCGCTATTTCGACAATTGGGGTCGAACTTGTGCGACCGCCCAAAAATATCCAATTTTGGATCCGGCCGGACGAATGGGGAAAGTTATACGCGTTTCCACAATTGGGAAAGGGGCGAAATTGGCCTTTGAAAAATCGGAAGAATAATAAAAAAAAAAAATAAAATAATAATAATTAAAGCTGCAAGCAGCGTTGAACGGGCCCTCGCCCCCATGCGCACGTTGGGGTTGTGGTGAGATCATCACGGGTGCAGCTGTGCACTCTCGACCACTGGACAGGTCAAGTGCCGGCCCCAACCTGAAAGAAAGTGTCGAATGAATCGGGCCAAGCTGAAGGAGTTATGATAGGTTGATACTTCATCCACCAGAAGGCGCTCAGAGTGTAACCAAATTTGGGCAGGTGCATTCAGGGGCAGACCCTAAGCACAAAAGTGAAGTTTTGAGCAAATCGGCCAGTTTCTACGTAAAATGTGGCATTCTCTGTTTTCATAAGGGGGCATGACGAGCTAGATTGTGTAGCAGCACATCGAGGCGTTCAGGGTGGGGATTTCACTGCATACAGGAATTTTGAATCCATTTGGATGAAGTATGAGGGAGAGAGAGCAGCTCGAATGTGTTTGGCGAGGCATCTGAAATGGGGACACCATGGCGGCCAGGTCCATTTAGCGACAGACATGCAGAGCACTAGTTTTGATCAGCATGATCTCTTGATGATCTGAAATAAATATAAGGTTTATTGGACAGAATCGCTAGGAGGAGTTCGTTAATATGCAATATGTGGAAATCGGGACAAAATGACACATTAAAATCAAAATGGCTGACTACCTGTTTGGAATTTATCCATGGTCCCAGAGACTTTTTTGTTCACATTGGCAACATACACATGTGTACCAATTTTCATTTTCTAATTCCAAAAAAACCCCTAAGGGGAGGGGTTTTTCAAAATACCAAGGGGGCGCTATCGAGGCATTTTGCTGCCCTCATGGGCACCGCCCCAATCAGATGTGAGAGCTTCCCACCCTTGACCGGCATATCAATTTCCATGATGATACGAGTTCATTAAGAACATCAAAAACACAAACGTATTTTCATGGCGAGGGATCCATTGTCACCGCATCACCACATGGACGCCATTTCTCGAAGCATCAAAGCATTCGTAAGGTAGTTTAAGCAACTTCTTCTACATGTTGTACAGGGAGAATAAAGTTGATGGGTTCAACTATGTGTCATCAGTACAAGTGAAAGTAAAAACTGGTCACTTCCTGTTAGCGGCCACGCCCACTGACCTACAGACCTGCAGAGCACAACTTTTGATCAGCATGGTCTTTCAATGTTTATTAATGCATCTGGTTTTGAATGGATGAAATCTCTCGTAGGAGTGCGTTGAAATACAATATGTGGAAATCAGGCAAAAATGACACGTTAAAATCAAAATGGCCGACTTCCTGTTTGGAGTAAACAAATGATGCCAGTAACTTTTTTTGCGTCTTGGCCAATTACACATGTGTACCAATTTTCATCTTTCTACTCCAAAAAAACCCCTATGGGGAGGGATTTTTGAAAATTTCAAGGGGGCGCTATCGAGGCATTTTGCTGCCCTTATGGGCAAAGCCCCAATCAGATATGAGAACTTGCCACCCTTGACCTGTCTATTAATTTTTATGATGATGCAAGTTTATTAAAGAAACGAAAAACCCAAACGTAATTTCATGGCGAGGGATGGATAGTCGCCGCGTCACTACACGGACACCATTATGCGTAGCTTAACAGCATTCATTAGGTAGCTTCAGCAATTTGTTCTGTATGTAATAGAAGTGGAACGAGGTTGATGTGATCAAGTATGTGTCCTCACTACAAGTGAAAGTAATAAGTGGCCACTTCCTATTACCACTGGGGGGCGCTAGTAGCAAAGTGGGAAGTTAATGCATCTGGACGTTCAGGGCAGAGCATTCATCATGTAGAGCAAGTTTGGAGCTACTACAGTCAAGTATGTGGGCGTGACAGCATTGGGAATCCCAAACGTATTTTCATGGCGAAGGATCCAAAGTCGCCGCTTTGCCACACGTACGCCATTACTCGTAGCTATACAGCGTTCAAAATGTAGCTTCATCAACTTGTTCTGCATGTTTCAAAAGTAAAATGAAGTTGATGGGTTCAACAATGTGTCATCAGTACAAGTGGAAGTAACGAGTGGTCACTTCCTGTTACCACAGGGGGGCGCTATGAGCACAGTGGGAAGTTAATACATCACGGTGTTTCCGGCGGCGCCCTTATCATGTTCAGCAAGTTTGAAGCTTCTAAAATCAAGTATTTGGGTGTGAGAGCATTGTGAAATTTTTGCCTCAAGTCACTATAATTTGTCACGCCCAAGCAGCCACGCCCGTTGACCTACAGATCTGCAGAGCGCAACTTTAAATCAGCTTGGTCTCTCAATGATGTGTACCGAATTTGAAGCCGATTTGGCGAAATCCCTAGGAGGAGTTTGTTTTAAAATTCTAAATTTCAAATCAAAATGGCCGACTTCCTGTTGGGTTTAGGGCGTGGCTCCAAAGAAGTTTTTTTATGCCTTGTTACAAAGCACATAAAAACTGAATTTCGTCTATCTACGACAAAAAAAACGAATTTCCCTATGGGAATTTTGAAACGTGTTTAGGGGACGCTATTTCGACAATTGGGGTCTGTTATGGCCCCAATTTATTTTTACATTTACAACATAACAGCAACAGCAACAGCAAGGGATGACAGACACAGTTTACAAAAACTTAAACACATTTAATCAAACAGACAATAACAACTAACTAATCTACTATTTACAACTAAGACCAAGATTGAATTATATACAAAACAAAAAGAAATATTTACAGTCCCTTTTTGTGGGGCGGCTTGGTGATGTCCTGGGTGAGAAAATGCTCAAACATAGGCAAAGAAATCCACAAAAGAAACGTCACAGGTCTTGAACAGAATGGCAGGTCTGGTCATCTTCTTGCAATTTCTCCTACTACTTTACTGTCTCAATTCTTTGCCTTATATACTCTTTTGCAGACCCCACCCACATTTAGACCTCTTTTTTTTTATTTTCGGGGACTTGCCCCAGACATGTCCAGGACATGTCTAAACATAGCTCCAGTCTGAGCTGAATAAAAAAAAAGGTAAATACTCCCATCTAGTGGCCTATATTCACATTACACCTCCATTCCAAAAGGGAAAAATTTTGACTCATAAAGGCAAAATTTTTCTTTTCAATACAAAATGGTTAAGTGAACACTTGTCTATATATACATATCATACAATATTCAAACACATGATATATAAAAACACATTCAAACACGGGATAAGCAATCAGTAATTACATTGTCTGTACCCTTCACATGCTTAATTTCCAAGTCAAACTCCTGTTAAATCAAACTCCAATTCAACAATCTCCGATTCTTGTTTTTCATCTTACTCAAAAACATTAACGGATTGTGGTCAGTGTACACAATCATTGGCTTTTGTCCTGAACAAACATAAACCTCAAAGTGTTGTAAAGAAAGGACCAGAGCCAACAGTTCCTTCTCTATTGTGGAATAGTTCCTTTGGTGGCGATTGAACTTCCTGGAGAAGTATGCCACGGGATGCTCAATGTCATCAGAGTCACTTCTCTGTAGGAGCACAGATCCACAAGCTTGGTCGCTAGCATCGACCGCGATGGAGAACGGTTTGTTGAAGTCAGGAGATTTGAGCACGGGGAAGTGACACAGCAGAGACTTCAGGCGATCGAAGGCTCTCTGGCATGCATCATCCCAGGTGAACTTTACGCCTTTCTTCAGTTGGTAAGTTAGACTGAGAGCAATCTCAGCAAAGTTCTTGCAGAACTTGAGGTAGTTCCCGATCATTCCAAGGAAGCGGCGCAAAGCTTTTTTGTTGTCAGGAACTGGAAAGTCCATGATGGCTTAGACTTTAGCATTTATGGGTGCCACCTTACCCTGGCCTATGACGTAGCCAAGATAGGTGACAGTAGCACAACCAAAGTCACTCTTGCTCAGGTTAACAGTCAGGTTAGCCTGGGTCAGGCGCTGGAACAACGTCTCTACATCTTTTAGATGTTCTTCCCAGGAGTCACTCCATGTGATCAGGTCATCGATGTACGCACCCGTGTGTGGCAATCCGGCGATTGTAGACTGTATCATCCTTTGGAACGTGGCTGGGGCATTTTTCATGCCAAAGGGTAGGACTTCATACTGGTACAATCCAGATGGTGTGGCAAAAGCAGAGATGCTCTTGGCCCTCTCAGTTAAAGGCACACACCAATAACCCTTCAATAAATCAATCTTGGACAGAAACTTTGCTTGCCCTACTCTATCAATACAATCATCAATCCTAGGTATTGGAAACACATCAGTTCTAGTTACAGCATTGACTTTGCGATAATCTGTACAGAATCTAGTACTTCCATCAGGTTTTGGAACTAGCACACAGGGTGAACTCCAATCTGAGTTGGAGGGTCTGATAATATCATGTTTTAACATGTACTCAACCTCTTTCTCAGCAATCTTTCTCTTTTCAGGATTCATCCGGTATGGATGCTGTTTTATTGGTTTGGCATCACCAACATCTACAACATGAGAGGCTATAGTAACTCTCTTTGGAACATCAGGAAACAAATCCTCATATTTCTTGATCAACCTTTCAAACTGATCTCTCTGTGAGGGTTCTAAGTGCTGGAGTTTTACATCAAGATTTTGCAACACTTCAGTGTTTGACAATTTACATGAAAGAACTTCAGCTTTAATTCTTGGTTCATCATCTTGAAACTCCCCCTCATCTTCACACGATTCGACCATTGGAGAATCTGAAGTGACAGCTGCAACCCTAGCATTTCTGTCATGATTAGGCTTTAGCATGTTAATATGACACAATTGTTTTGGTTTTCTCCTATCTGGAGTCTTCACAATGTAATTGAGATCATTGAGTTTTGTCAGAATTTCATAAGGACCATGAAATCTAGCCTGCAATGGATTGGACTGCAAGGGAAACAACACAAGGACCTTTTCTCCTGGTTTAAACTCACGGCTTCTAGCCTTATGATCATACTAAGTTTTCATTTTTCCCTGACTTGATTTCAAGTTCTCTTTGGCAAGGTCACAAGCTGCACGCAATCTTTCCTTGAACTTGCAAACATAGTCTAACAGACTGATATGCGGCTCTTTCTCTTGCCATTGTTCACTCAATAATAGCAAAGGTCCTCTCACTTCATGACCAAACACTAGCTGAAATGGACTGAATCCAGTAGACTCCTGCACTGCTTCTCTAGCTGCAAACAACAGCAAATGAACCCCTTCATCCCAGTCTTTCTCATGGTCATAACAATAAGTCCTCGTCATTATCTTGAGAGTGGAATGAAACCGCTCTAAGGCACCCTGACTTTCTGGATGATAGGCACTAGAAAGAATCTGCTTTGCACCTAGTTCATACACAACCTGCTGAAACAATCCTGAAGTGAAATTGCTACCCTGGTCTGACTGAATTTCCCTGGGAAGGCCAAACAACGTGAAGAACTTTATCAAAGCCTTCGAGATTGCAGTTGCCTTGATGTTACGTTGAGGTATGGCTTCGGGGAATCTGGTAGATGCACACATGATTGTCAACAAGTACTGATTTCCAGATCTAGTCTTGGGTAATGGCCCAACGCAATCAACAATGACCCTAGAGAATGGCTCCCCAAATGCTGGGATAGGCTGCAATGGAGCTACAGATGGGTCTAACTGGTGTTTTCCAACTACCTGACAAGTGTGACAGGTTTTGCAAAAGTTGGAAACGTCTTTCCGAAGCCCTGGCCAAAAGAAGTGTTTCATGATCTTATCAACAGTCTTGTTAACACCAAGATGACCTCCTAAAGGTAAACTATGAGCCATTGTTAAGATCTCATTCCTATAGACCTTCGGAACAACAATTTGCCTGACCACTGCCCAATCTGCATTGGCAGGGATGTCAGGAGGGCGCCACTTCCGCATCAACACACCATCCTTGAGATAATACCCAACTGGAACTGCGTCTATTTCTTTATTAGGAAGGGCTCTCCTCTTTAGTACACAAATTTCAGGATCATTAGTTTGCTCCTCAATCAACCGCTTTCTGGACAGAGACAAGTCTCCAGACACATCAGAATCACCAGACCCATCCGGCTGGCTGAATAGAGAACTGATAAAAGTATCTGATAAGTCCTCAAACGGAGAAACCATAGTAGGCCAATCAGAGTCATGAGGCGAACCACCTGAGTCCTGACTATTCAATGTACTGGACGACACCACATCATCTTCTTCTTTAGCCTTCTTGGCCATAGCACGAGTCACTGCGCAAGAAGGATACAGAGATGGGTCCTCATCCCCATCTTCAGTGCTCGGCTGTGAAGTAAGATGTACAGGGGGAACTACTTTGCCCCCAGCCAGGTCATTGCCTAGCAACAGAGAAACACCCTTTATAGGTAGACTTGACATAGGTCCCACCTTTACCTGTCCTGTAACTAAATCTGACTTCAAGAATATAGAGCGCAGGGGTACAGATATAGTCCTCCCTTCAATACCTTGTACAAGTATGAAATCCCCTGAAGCGGTCTCATCACGTAACTCCAAGGAGTCCATCAACAAAAGTGACTGAGAAGCTCCGGTATCCCTTAGGATATATATGGGGACAGGAGTAGTATGCTCATTCAGAGCCACAAATCCCTCAGACACAAATGGAAGAAATTCCTCCCTCACAAAGTCAGCTGTATCAGGCTTTTTAGCCCCACAAGAAGCAGGCAATTTAGCAGATTGGTTATCTACTACAGGGGTTTCTAACCTTGTTTTCACAAAGGCATTTGGTTTGGTATCCTTTTCTTTTTCTTTCTTAGCTTTAAGGAACCAACAGTTAGTTGTAACATGACCAGATTTCTTGCAATAACTGCAAACTAGACCACTTTTGTCACTGTCAGCTTTCACACTTTGATCAGACCTGTTACTGGATTTCTGAGCACCATCACCAGATTTGTCTTTGTCTTTGGGTGAGGAATCTTGGGTATCACCATAACCCTTTTTCTGAAATTGGGACCATCTATTATTACTGCTAGACTGAAATTTGGACTTATGTGTGAGAACATATTAATCTGCAAATTTGGCAGCTGATTGCAAATTCAGTGCTTGCTTCTCATTAAGGTAGGTCTTAACATCATCTTTAACACAGTTCTTGAATTCTTCAACTAACGCCATCTCTTTTAGTGAGTTGAAATCATCCTTGACCTCCATAGAAGTACACCAGCGCTCAAAGCAAACCTGCTTTTCATTAGCAAATTCAACATAAGTCTGATTTTCAGATTTTTTCAGACCTCTGAATTTCTGTCGGTAAGCCTCTGGAACCAACTCATAAGCTCTCAAAATAACCTTTTTGACAACCTCATAATCAGAGTAATCATCTGCAGACAAAGCCGAATAGGCTTGTTGAGCTTTACCCTTGAGGACAGTTTGCAACATCAGAGGCCAGTGTTCCTTTGGCCACTGGCAACTCTTTGCTACCTTTTCAAAACACTGGAAATAGTTGTCAACATCCTTTTCCGAAAATGGAGGCACCAATTTTACCTCCTGGCTAGCCCGAAATTTATTTTCAGTTTGAATTTTAATTTTTAGTTGCTCCATTTGGAGTCTTTCTTCTCTATCGAATTTCTCTAATTCAAAATCTCTCTGTCTTGCAAATTTTTCTAATTCAAATTCTCTTTGTTTTTCTTTTTCCTCCCTTTCTATTTTTTCTTCTCTTGCTAATTTTTCTAACTCAAACTGCCTTTGTTTTTCTTTTTCTTCCCTCTCAAATTCTCTTTGCTTTTCTTTTTCCTCCCTTTCTTTTTCTCTTTACTCCCTTTCAATCTCTAGCATTTTTAATTTAAGTTCCATTTCTATATTTGGATTTTCCACTGGAAACTGTTCCAGATCTCCGGGTGCAAACACATTTTCATCAATGTAATATTCAACTATCTCTCGAGCCAGTCTTGCTTTTCGCATGGCTGGTTTCACCTCTGTCAGCTCTAAATGTCTGCAAATTTCTAGCAGTTCTGTCTTTTTAAAAGACTTCAAAACCCCTACGGTTGGTGATGCCAAGAAATCATCCATTGCTGTTGTCAATATATATATATTCAATTAAAAATAATCAATTTTACAATTTGAAATGTTAGATTTTCAATAAATTACTCACAAAATGGTCTATCCCGGATCTTGAGCCCCCAATTTGTTATGGCCCCAATTTATTATTACATTTACAACATAACAGCAACAGCAACAGCAAGGGATGGCAGACACAGTTTAAAAAAACTTAAACACATTTAATCAAACAGACAATAACAACTAACTAATCTACTATTTACAACTAAGACCAAGATTGAATTATATACAAAACAAAAAGAAATATTTACAGTCCCTTTTTGTGGGGCGGCTTGGTGATGTCCTGGGTGAGAAAATGCTCAAACACAGGCAAAGAAATCCACAAAAGAAACGTCACAGGTCTTGAACAGAATGGCAGGTCTGGTCATCTTCTTGCAATTTCTCCTACTACCTTACTGTCTCAATTCTTTGCCTTATATACTCTTTTGCAGACCCCACCCACATTTAGACCTCTTTTTTTAAATTTTCGGGGACTTGCCCCAGACATGTCCAGGACATGTCTAAACATAGCTCCAGTCTGAGCTGAATAAAAAAAAGGTAAATACTGCCATCTAGTGGCCTATATTCACATTACAGGTCGAACTTGTGCGACCGCCCAAAAATATTGAATTTCGGATCCGGCCGGACGAATGGGGAAAGTTATATGCGTTTTCACCATTGGGAAAGGGGCGAAATTGGCCTTTGAAAAATCGGAAGAATAATAAAAATAATAATAATAATAATAATAATAATAATAATAAACAGCACGATTTCAATCGGGCCCTCCGCAGACGACTTGCAGTCGGCTCGGGCCCTAATAAACAGCATGATTTCAATAGGGTCCTCCGCGGACGACTTGCAGTCGTGCTCGGGCCCTTATAATAATAATAATAATAATAATAATAATAATAATAATAATAAATATAGCCGCTACCGAGCGGCGATGCACCGGTGGCCAAGCCCCAGTCGGTCCGAACTCCACTTTCGGTCGACCTCACTCCGTTGGGTCTCTCAGCCTGGTTGAGTTTTGCCTTGTCTGAGTGCTCTGCCTATTTGGCAAAGGGGAACATTAAAAGGGCTCATGTTGAACACGGTCATAGGAATTTATTCCGAGGACTGACCAGTGTATTCGACGGTATGGCTATGGATTGGTTAGGCTAGGATTATTCGCCGCAGTCTGGCAGGAATGTCGGCTCGGCGTAGTGGCCTGCCATGTGGCCGGTTAAAAACTGGCCCGCCGTCATATAAGTGAAATAGTCGTCAGTACGGCATAAAACCTCAATCAATCATTCAATCAATCAATCAGTCGACCTCACCTTTCAGTCAACTTCCCTTTAAGTCAACCTCCCATTCATTGTAGGGCTTCTGGATTGTCACTGGCGTCATTTTTAGTTTGATAAGTTCAATTTTCAAACTTTGTGACTCCTCTTACGGTCTAAGACTCTTTTATATTTTGCACACAGACACAATGAGAAGTAGTGGTATCTTCTGGTGAACAAATATTGAAGGAACACTGAAAAATGTGGAAGTTGTCGTGGTTTGACATAATTATGACGTCATCACCTATATCTCGAAAACTATTGGTTAAAGGAGAACTTTGTTGCTGAAGGCATGTTTTCTTTAAAATAATCTCAAATACGTATCGACATGACTCATAAAAGGGATTTTCAAAAAAGCGAAACAAAAACGAGCAGAAAATAGCAATTATAGTGTGTGCGGCTCTACTCCGATGAATCGACGTCCTTTGGCGCGTTACGTCATACAGTGAAAGATTGGAACGTCATGTGTCGCCCACATGCTTTCAAAAACAAACCACTCTTGTCAAAGACGTTACAGACAATGCCGCAGTGCAGCGTAGTAGATCTTCGCCAATAATGTCCGCATTACCTACTACGCCGATGGAAATCTCTCCAGCTTAGGAATCGGTGCAAAGCAGCACAAATCGGTACTTTTCGGATACTCCAGTCGTCGCGATTCTAAGCCGGGCTTCACCACAGGAATCACCACATACGCCGTCACTATCCTGGCCTCGCGTTGTCGGCCATGCTTTCAAACCACAGGCGCTTGGCGATGGCCAGAAATATTGATATTATTAAAATACATGATACCGCAGCCTACCCGCCTATTCTCTATTTATAGATAGAGAATAGGCGGGTAGGCTGCGGTATCATGTATTTTAATAATATCAATATTTCTGGCCGTCGCCAAGCGCCTGTGTTTCAAACACGCCGCCAACGTTCGAACTTTTCACTGCGTGACGTCACAGAGTAAAAGCCTTTTGACTGAATGCGACTCCACAGGGTTGAAAATTGGCTACTCATGAGCTTTTTAAAACTTCTTTCTGCTAATATTTTTATTCACGACCAGTCCCTACACAAACTGTACGTAATAACAGTCGACTTTAAAAAGAAATAACAGTTTTCGTTATGGTAGCAAAGTTCCCCTTTAAACATCCAAGCTGTTGCAACTTTCACAAAATGTAAGACAAATTTGTACATTGTGACACAAACCGCATGCTTTTATGTGCTACTGTTGTCAAATTGACGAGACATTTTTTCAGCTTTTTTGGGCGGGAAATAAATAAAACACGTGACGTAGAAAAAGCAACATCGTATTTAACTTTGGTTTTGAAAAATAAAAGGTTTGTCCCCCACTATTTATTCGTCACTTCCGGTCTAACGGCGTAAGACTAATTTATTTTGCATAATGAAAAGTGGTGGCATCTACCAATGAAAAAATCTTGAAAGAACAATGAAAACTGTGGAAATGATGATGGTCTGACGTAATTATGTCATTACCTGTACCAAGAAAGCTATTGGTTGGAGATCAAAGCTGTGGCAACCTACCCGAAAGGTATGACAAATACCTACATTTTGGCACCAGCCGCGAGCCTCTATCTGCTAGCATTATCAAAATACGAGCGCTGAAAGTTGAGAAAATAGTTTTCAGTTTTTGGCGAGAAATTCAAAAATGACGTGGCCTAGAAAAAAATGACATCATATTTGTAATCAGCGTCCCACATTGGATATAAATTGACTTTGAATGATCAAAATGTGCCAATTTTAGGTATGATCTAGTTTTTGGCGGGAAATTAAAAAATCACGTGACATAGAAAAAATATTAATATCATATTTGTAATCAGCGTCTCACATTGCATATAAATCGATTTTGATAGATCAAAATTGGCCAATTTTAATTTTGGCCTACTTTTCTAATTAATGTACAGTAAATAGCGATTATTGGCTAATTAACACGTTTTCATAGATCAAACGAACAAAGTCACTAGAGAAATATCACAAGATGTTATATTTCATATTTCGTCAACCGATGTTAAGCCAGTCTTAAGAAGAAGCTTGTTAAAGATTTGTGACGTCATCCAAGATGGCTGCCAAATCCCATGACCTACTTTCGCTTTGAAAAGTCATAAAGTTGTCATCAGCGTTCCATATTACATATAAACAGATTTTGAACGATCAAAATCGGTGCATTTTGAGCTCGACCTACTTTTGTAATTAACGTAATTAGCAATAAATCAATAATTAATCACTTTTCACGCACTAGAGAAACAAACTCAATAGAGAAGTATACACAGATGTTATATTTTAAGTTTCATTGCCCTGTGTGAAGCCGTTCTTGAGAAGAAGACGTTTAACGATTTGTGACGTCATCCAAGATGGCCGCCAAACGTAGTGACCTACTTTCATTTTGAAAATACGAAAAGTTGTCCCCCGCGACATTATGTTTCCATACCAAAAAGCAGATCACTCGCTGCAATGGTTTTGATTTTATTAGCAATGAAAAGTGGCGGAAGAATAAAAAAAATAAGAATAATAAAAATAATCCCAGCAAAAACAAGAGGTGGCCCAAGCCAGCTAGCTTGGCCACCTAAATAATAATAATAAAAATAAACAGTACGATTTCAATAGGGTCCTCGGACGACTTTCAGGCGGCTCGGGCCCTAATTAAAGCTGCAAGCAGCGTTGAACGGGCCCTCGCCCACATGCGCACGTTGGGGTTTGTGGTGAGATCCTGACGGGTGCAGCTGTGCACTCACGACCATTGGACATGTCAAGTGCCGGCCCCAACCTGAGAGAAAGTGTCGAGCGAATCGGACAAAGCTGAAGGAATTATGATAAGTTGATACTTCATCTACCAGAAGTCGCTCAGAGTGTAACCAAATTTGGGCAGGTGCATTCAGGGGCAGACCCTAAGCACAAATGTGAAGTTTTCAGCAAATCTGCCAATTTCAATGTAAAATGTGGCATTTTCTGTATCCATAAGGGGGCATAATGAGCTAGATTGTTTAGCAGCACATCGAAGTGTTCAGGGTGGGGCTTTTACCATGTACAGGAATTTTGAGTCCATTTGGATTAAGTATGAAGGAGAGGAAGCAGCTCGAATGTGTTTGGCGAGGCATCTGAAATGGGGACACCATGGCGGCCAGGCCCATTTAGCGACAGACATGCAGAGAACTACTTTTGATCAGCATGGTCTCTTGATGATCTGAAATAAATATTAGGTTGATTGGACGGAATCGCTAGGAGGAGTTCGTTAAAATGCAATATGTCAAAAAATGTTTCAGTCGCACCTGGCTGATACAGGCACAATGTATGGTTTAATTATGTTTAATGTGGTTGTATGTCTTCAATTTAAATGCTTTTGATAGTTTATTACATCATTTTATGAGAATGTGTTTTGGCTAGCGGAAGTTCTTATCTGCATTAGCTGACTTGTCGTGTCGGTCCAAATTACGGAATGGTTTAAAATGCTGATTTCATGGTTAATAACACTTCATATTTTTTCATGATTATTGCTGTAATTGTAGCAGTTAAAATACTTATATTCATTGGGTAAATCCTGTAAGGCTGTGACAAGTTTGTTATTTTAAGGAAGGGTAAATGTATCTTGTTACGTATTCTTTCATAGCTCTTACGGTCCACAAAATAAATCAACACGAACCATCAGTTAGAGGTATGACCATCTGTAGCTGGGGATGCTACAGAAATCATTGTGTAATATCGATAAAACTATAACTGCACAAACGAAAGTTTTTACGGCACAAACGAGCACAAACGAAGCACTAACGAACGGCACCATTTCGGGTTAATTTGGAGCAAATGGGGGGTTGGGTGACGTCATCGCCGAAAATTAAATTATGTAATATCTATAAAACTCTAGCGGCACAAACCAAAGTTTTTACGGCACAAACCAGCACAAATGAAGCACTAACGAACGGCACCATTTCGGGTCCATTTGGAGTAAATGGGGGGCTGGATGAACTCTGGATGACCTATAAAATAATGTTTAATAACTGAAAAACGGTTGCAGCACAAACGTTAATTTTTCCAGCACAAACGAGCACAAACGAAGCACTAACGAAACAGACTATTTTTCCGAAATTTTGCATGGGGTGGGGGGCCAACTTCACACACGTCTCTGACGTACGTCATATTTATACCCCAGGGAAACAGGAAGTGATATTTTACTAAATAAATGTTCCTTGGTACTTCGATCAACTTTGTAAACTACTGTAGAGATGACAGAAATACTTCAATTAAATTCATTTCATAGTAAGATTCTCACGCGGAATTTATGTCCTTGTGCATAAACTTATTGGAAGTAATGGAATAAAGATGGTTTAAATGATCTCATTTCATTTAAACAATCATGAAACACAAGTGTGGCAGGTGGTACCGACCGGAAAAGAGGAGGGTGAGTTTGATAGATATAGGGCTACCTGCAGGAGGAACGGTCATTTGGCACCTGTTCGTTCAGGCCGGTGGGGTGAGGCTGGTGCACACCTCATTCCACTCAGGCGGGCAGGAAAACGAGTGCAGGAATATCGGTAGGCCAAAGGCATTTTCTGTCATGTTTTATACTTTGTAAATGTGTGTGGCAATGACTTTTTCTTGTTTCAGACCTGTTTCCCCGCTGGGCTGAAAGCAGCCGGTAGTCGGTTAGAAATAATCGACCGACATACCAGGTATTTTAAATGTTTAGCGATATAGTTTTTTTTAACAATTAACCAGTGTGTATTTTAATAGATGTGATAAAGGGTTTTGAGATTAGTGTATTTGTTTTCCTGCTGAGCATCGGCAGTTCATTTGCTGCTCTTGCCTTTTAGAGATTTTGTAATTGCTTTTTATTTAATTTGGGTTTTTTTTCCCTTTGTCTAGTCCGCCCTGGTAAGTGAGCTGGTATCGGGCAAAAAAGATCTGGGATGTTGCCCTGGGGGCGAACTAGTTTTCTTTTTTCCTCTTGTTGTTTGTTTGTTTGTTATTAGCTGCTTGCTTCCCCCGCTGAGTAATTTCACTCAGGTTCAGTCCCAGTCAGTCCTTCAGTGCAGCCTTAGTGTGATGTGGTTTATTGTTTGCAGTGAAAGGTGTTCACGTGTGCAAATCAAAGTGATAATTCACTGAGTGTGTAAGACTTATTGAGTGAAGTGTGCACCCGTATGTTTTATATATTTAACCATGGCTCTGGCAGTGATAGATGGGAAGTTGACTGTGAGGAAGTGAAAGTGGGCCTATGAAAAGTTAGGCTAAACTTCGGTAATAAAATTATTACATTTTATTCTGTTGATTGTCATTCTTTATGCTTTAATTACCTGTAGTGGGTGTAACACAAGCATTACTTCCAACCCCCGTGTAAAGAAAAGCGTGGGAGTGTTCATCGGTCTGCTTTATAATTTAATGGCTGAGATGACACTGGGTGCACTTTACAATGATAGTGAGACAGTGGCTGCTCGTTAACTGGCAATAGGGTAGGCTCAAACAATCCCTGAAATTTAATGATTGGTCTTGATCTATTTTCAGTCATCAATTTAAATACCATCACAGAAACGCGAAAACTCTCAACATTATTAGATGTGGCCAGTTTTCATTTATAAAGCACCGAGATAGCAATAGGAATCGGCCCGATTCTGTTTTAGTGTCAGCACTGTTGGCATAGCGTCAGACCCGGGGACTGTCAACCCAGCCATAATCTTGCCGAATCCGTCTCGCCGATGCTGACTGTGCCGGAATTGGTCCAATTCTGGCGATTTCAAGATTCAATGGAATAACTGCATGATTCCATGAACACACAGTCGGGCCGATTTTGGCTAACCGGAGCTCTGCCATTAACCTGCAGCTGTGGATGGCTTCAACTCAGTCATAATCTTGCCAATTCCATCTTGCCGTAAGGCTGCCGATGCTGACAGTTCCGGAATTGGACTGATTCTGGCAATGTCTGGATTCTGCTGATTACGGCTTCATCCCATGAAAACACAGTCGGTCCGATTACGGCTAACCGGAGCTCCACCATTCACCTGCAGCCTCGGTTAGCTTCAACATAGCCGTAATTTTGCCGATTCCGCCTGGCCGTATGCCATATGAACAGCAGCACACCAGAGTCGGGCCGATTCTGGTCCATAGGCGTTGGCCCGACTCTACCCTAAGAGGAATTGGCCCAATTCCCACTTCAGTGTCGGCACATGACCACGGATATGCACGAGTCAACATCTGGAGCTGTCCAATCAGTCCCTGTATCATCTCATCATCGTTGTTGTCGTCTGATAAACAGGTTACTGATTATTGGTGTTGACAAACACAATACCTGAAACAAATATATTTCTTACAGTTCTGCTTTTTAAATATTGCTAGCTGTCATGCTGTAATTAGAGCTGAAATACCGTCTCAGCTATTAAACTGTTAGGCGGGGTACACGCATGGATTTTTTAAATTTGAAGAGATTTTTTTATCTGCTACAGACTCCACACATGAAGATAAGAAGTCAGGCAAGGAACAGTTTTGATCGTTCGATAATCTCAACGCAGCACACCATACACATAACGATTCTGTTCCACGAAAAAACTAGAGTCTAGTCCTCCAAGACAGAAATCTTGCATGATCAAACGTGATCTGACAAAAATGAAGAAGAAGAAACATAGCAATAGTAAACACAGGATGCAACATGGAAGAGGACACACGAAAGGAGGGAATGATGGTGGTCAGCTCGCTTCTTGATTGGCTACATTCTGTTTCACGTCACAATTCACGGAGTCATGACTCAGGAGTCATCGACACGTGAAGATTTTTGGTTGCAAATATTGAACAAGTTTAATATTTACGATCGTCGGGCTCGACCCATTTCGGACCCGATTATCGGGACAAATTCACTCTTAACACACCTCAGACCACAAGACAATCTTATCGGACAATCTTATAAGACATGAGATAATCTTCTAATTGTTGTTGTTGGTCAGGAGAGGCAAAATCGTCCAGATTATCTTTGTGTGTACCCCGCTTTAGGCCTAAGTTTAGGTAATAAGGAAGCACGCGAAGTTGGCACCATAACTTAACCGTGAACAATCATTGCATGCCAAAATTATTACCTTAACTTCACGTTTGTGCTACAACTACTTGCTTGACTTTAGCAAATTCACTGGGTAGGTCCTAAGTTTTACTTTACAAAAATTATAAAGATTTTAAAAAAATTATTTTAAACGAATTAATTCACAAGCTTGTTTGGTAAGAGAGCAGTATTGTTCGTTGCAGCTGTGTTGTTGGGTCATATGTAATAGTTAGCTGACAAACCCAACGTTATTCCGCTATTAAGATTGGAAATGATGTGTTTGAGAGTTTGCTGGTTGGCTTGGTATGTGAAGTAAGTAAACCCATTTGAGATGGTTGGATAGTTGAGATAAATGTTAACGTTGTAAAATTCTTGTGTTTGACATTGCATTGTTGCATTCTAACATAAACATTACCATGTATGCTTCATAAATCTTTTTGTCTTTCAAACTGTTGAGTTGAGCCGCTTCTCCACTTCAACTTAATGCTAGCTTGCAAGCGAACAACTCGAAGGTAAGAAGCTAGAAGTGGCTAGCTAAATTTAGCTAAGCTGAAATTTGCAAATTAAATGTCACAGTTTTTGTGTAGCCATCCATTTGGGGGAAGAAAAACTTGACTACAGTCTGTTGGCCACTTTGTTATTTGGTTAATTGTAAAATGTCTGTTTTGTTTGTTTTTGTTTTTGGTTTAGCATATCATTTACATGAATTATTGATTATTTTAAGCCCTGTTTCCACCAAACACTAATAAAGCCCAACGCCCACTGGATGCATGAGACGCACATCAAAAAATTGGTTACATGAATTTCAATGGAGCAACGCCCACTGGCAGCATGTGACGAGCGTCAAATTTTTACTGTTAGCCACTGCTCAATTTCTGAAGCGTCAACACAACAAAAACGCATTTGTCTTTTAGATTATTTAACTATTTTGCCTTGTCATGGTTAGTGACACACATTCAGCGGCAACCTCACATGCAGTTGTCAACCTGCTTTTTGACAAAATCGCAGTTTTGAAAGGAAATCCATTATTTTGTGGGCATTTAAGGCCGGGTTCACACTACAGGATTTTCAAAATCCTAACCGATTTTGAAATTGGGTTGCATAATACACATAAGGAGACTCTTCACAGATAATCTGCCATCTAATCTTAAACATGTTCACCCTACAGGACCTCTATGTATAATACAGGATGAAGTATTGCAGTTTTCAGGATTTCAGCTTGTAAAATGCAGGAAGAAAGAACGCTGTAAAAAAAATTCCAGTTTCCACCACCATGCTCTTCCCTCATGACATGCACTCTGTACAATCTCTCCAACTTCTTCTGACCTTCTTTTTTATTTGTTTTCTTCCTCCTCCATCGATAAGGCTGTGAACCAAGGTTTACATGTTAAGTTAGCCATTACATTAGTGTCTGCAGCAGGATTTGAACCTGGGAGCCTGTGGAAAAGCAATATCAAACACACCATACACTGTGGTCCTAACCACTACACCAACTGAGATTCCAGCTCAGTGCATCAATTTCCATTCATCACAGAAGGGTGAAAGGCAACCAAAGGTATAATTTTATGTAGCGGCCGTGTGCACGCATATTTTGCTCACGTAGACGCCGTCAAATGGTACTTATGCTCAGCCTCAATCGTCTCAGACCCCTCATCTCATGATCAGTGTTGGTTGCTGTCCGGAATCTGTCACATACAGGCTGTAACCAGATGTGGCGCTCTTTAACTGCAAACGTTACTCGTGGCTGCCCTACCTGTGGTCGGTCAGTGACAGTGCCTGTGTTCCATACCCGGATAGACAGCTGACTGATTGTTGAATGGTGACAGTGCAAATGACGCACCACCTCTTGGCGGCTGAGATCTGCCTGTAACATGCCAAAGGCTCTTTTTCTCTCTCCTGTGTGACAAGCCGTTCCATTTTCTTGATGCAGTAGCATTTTTCATTTTTTTCTGTTGGCTTTATGTAGGCTATTGACCACACCAAAAAGAACAAGTCAAGTGTCATTGTACACATCACAAACAGCTCAGTCTTTGTTATTTCTGAAGTGCTTGGCGCGCGCAAGTGGGGCGCGTCAGGATTACAATACCACACACTTTTCTTTATTTCCTCTCCTGCCTCACTGGAAAAGCAATAAAAATCACTCAATTCTTCAATTTGCTGCAAATACAGTGCATACCTCACCTGTGCGTTTTTAATGGTGCTGAGTATGTATTCATTAATTTTTCCTTCTTTTACTTATTGTAGTCAATGAGGAGACAACATGTGAATCTCCATTTTGATGTGTTTCATGCTGGTGAGTTGGCTGATACATTGGCCCTGGGTAGAATAATTTCAGCAGAACAAACCATTGTTTGTGGCTGAGTTGGGTTAAGGTTAGGCACAGGTATAGGGTTGGGGCTAGCATTTCCAATGAGTTGGGTTAAGGTTAGGTCAACAGTGTCAAGGCTGCCACCTTTATAAGCTTGCCGCATGTATAGACGGTGTAGAAATTAAAGTGTAAATTCTCTTAACTGAATGTGCGCTCAATATTTTTCCACACCCAAATATTTCATTTGGTATCTAAACATTAAGGTCAGCCGAAAAAATAGTGACTTTTTTTCGATCTTGCTGGAAGTTGTGTGTGGTACTCTTACCCAACGTTGTTTCAATGTTGTTTCAACGCTGAAACAAATCTTCTTCAAATGGCAGTGCTGATTTGAGATAATTTTGTGAACCTTTTTACAACCATCAGAGTTAAACATTGTTTCAATTGCGTTTCAATGTTGAAGCGACAACTGACATAATGTCAACCATATTTCTACGTTGATGGTCGGTCGTGGGCCGGCTGGGAAGATACATTGTAAAGCACAGTTCAAATCCCACGGTGTCATGGGGCGAATCACACAGTACAACATGGTACAAGTCCCATGGTACAGTTTAGTCGATGTACCGAGGTAAAAGTCCTGTGGCATAAATCCCATGGTACAAACCAGATGGTACAGTAAGGTACAAATCCCATGGCACAGCATGGTACATTTTTATAAGGGTTTCTTTGGGATTTCCAGTTTTCTCCATTATTGGCACCCCTGGTTAAGATGTGTTAAAGGCCTTAAAATAGATTCAATTTTTATTGCAGAAGCATACTTTCACACTGAACATTGTAGAAAAATGTATCCTTCAACTCAAGGGAATTTTAAGGGGAAAAAAAATCTCAGTCACACTTTATTTGAAGTGTTGCTTATAAAGGCTTTATACAGCATGTATAATGCATTCATAAATGAGACATAATGCCTTCATAAATGATGCATAAGCGAATGTCATGCTTTGTAAAGGGTGAAACGACACATCCTTATTCAACATGTGATGCCAGATGTGACAATGACAATGTCACTTAGCTAACAATGTCACCCTTTATCGCAATTAGCCTCTAGCTAAGTGACATTGTCAGTTATATCACATCTGGCATCACATGCTGAAGAAGGATGTGTCATTTCACCCTTTACAAAACATGACGTTTGCTTCTGTATGATTTATGAAGACATTATGTCTCATTTATGAAGGCATTATACATGCTCTATAAAGCCTTTATGAGCAACACTTTAAATAAAGTGTGACCAAAATCCCTGACTAAGAAATAATTATTTTTCATTAAATCACCTGTTCCACAATTATTGGCACCCCTAACAATTCCTTGGAAATAAAGGTAATTGAAGTATTTCTGTCATTTCTACAGTAGTTTACAAAGTTGATCAGAGTGTCTAGGAACATTTAATGAGTAAAATATCACTTCCTGTTGTTGGGGTAATGACCTTGCACAGAACACCAATGTTGGGAAAATTGCAAATTGCCTAAGGATATCCATATTATTAATTTGACTATCCAAAAAAATATGATATTGTAATATTAATATTAAATATTAATATAAATACCTCGGGGCACCACCCTTCCTCACTGAAGGGAAAACGATAGCCAATTAATAAAACCTCAGTCTCAATATCTGCTAAGCTATTAATTTGGAAATTGATTAATAATTAAATTAATAATTGTAACCAACTTACCCAATCAATAGTTAGATTGAAGGATTTGGAGTTCTATAGAAGAGGTTGGCAGTTTCGTTCACTCTTGTACAACATTAATAACCACAGCATATGTCTTTAAAGGATATTTATTTCAATGAAACAAATGAAACACACAGTCTAGACTACACTAAACACTTTAACCACAATGAAGGAGGTGTGTGTGTGTGTGTGTGTGTGTGTGTGTGTGTGTGTGTGGGTGTGTCTGTGCGCGCGTGCGGGTGTGGGTGAGAGAGAACAAAGGGATGATCTAAGGTGTGAGTGGAGGGGGGTCCTTGCTGACCATGTGGAGTGGGGGAAGGCAACCCTACTGTAACAAAGACCAAATCTTTGTAGCAATGGAAAGTTTAGAGTTTTAAAGTCAGTCAAATGACTTAAAATGCTCAATGTTGTTTGTGTTTGTGTGTATTGCGTTAAAATGAAGAGATGTGTGTGTTTTGCACAGGAAAGGCGCCGTGTTAGTCTACAGGAGGTTATTTGCGTGCAAGAGCTTGTCTGCTATACATTAATACCACCCTGTCCAACTAAAACACAATCCTAAAAACAATCACAACAACTATCATTTAACAAATACACACAGTCACTTTTAGTCTTAAAGGAAGGTTTGTGAATGCCCAGTTGTTACCAGTCCTTAGTTGAGGAAAGAGGTTTGGAGGTTGCTGGAGGATCCAATCACGGGTGATGTTGATCCGGCTGGAAGAGCGGTTCTGGTACTGTCCGTGTCTTTTCTGTGGGGAGAGGAGGGAAGCTGGCCGCTCCTCAAAAGCAAGCTGTTTCTTCAACTCTTGCTGTACTCCTGGTAGCCTGGCAGATTCTTGAGCATGGCCAGTCTATACTGAGCCTAAGAGGTGGGGGAGGGGTTCCCCAGCCTGAGCAGTCCACAGGGGTCCAGGAGCCTCTCCAAGGGAGAGAGAGAGAGTCCAGAGCTGACTCCAAGAGCCAAGAGAGAAGAGAGGAGAGCTCCAAGAGAGGATCCAAGAGAAGAGAGAGATAAAATGGTTGACCGCTGCTTTTATGTGCCTGGCCTGCTGGCGGGAGGGGCTTGCAGGCAGCAAGTGGTCATGGGAAGTCCTGGACTCCATTTTGCCTCCTCACATATGAAAGGCTTTCCTCTGTGTGAGACCCCAACATCCCCCCCTTAGGTCTTGGGGTGACACCCGATGTGTCATCCCAAGAGCTCAATAGTAGAGTCCATGGAGGGAAGAGTTCATATGTCAGTTCATTCAAGGTGTAACAACTGGGCAGTGTGTAACTAACTGGGCATTAGTTGTCTAAACTCACAGTAAAAGTTATAAACAAAACCAGATAACACACATGAAAATGACAGATTCAAAATGTATCACCAATGATGTGGCTCATAATGTTGTTATTTGTTATATGCAGGGAAGAATGGCACCTACAATAATAAAGCCAATTTTGGAGCATCCAAGAGTGTGTTTTGGTACACTCTTTGGATCTGATGACAAAATTGACTATTCAAAGCATAATTCTTCACACTCTTTACAAATTTTGTCCTTCAGGCAGGTGTAACTGTAGAAGGGTCTCATCACATTACCATAATCTCAACATCCTAATGGCTGTATCATGGTTTTGTGTAAATCATGTGATTGTAATGTCCTGAAATAATGTGCAACAAGGGCAGGTGTATGACTAGCTGTGTTCTAGGTTAGCATGTGTCATACTGTTTAAAAAGTACTGCTAAGGAGTTAACTCCAACTGTACTTGCAAAATCAGACCGTGGTGCATAGTTACAATCAGAATTACTGCACTTGCTGCTGCGGCGAACAAATCAAAATTCTGCATGTAACCATAAGAAAAGTCAGGGGAGTTACGCTGTCAACATGGTATAAGTGTTAGTACAGGGTAAGCTGTGCAAACTACAACATGGAAAAGCGAACTCTGGGGTGTCTATGTTTTGACTCTATTACTGGTTCTGGGCTGTCACGCTCCATAAAACCAGAGGCGCTGTCACTGTCGGATAGGGAGTGACCATGTTCTGAATTGTTGTCAGAGATGCTCTGATCATCATCTGAACCATCCAGAGTCTGGCCGTGTGTCTGGGCCAGGATTTCTGCGTATGGCTTCCTACAGCTTCTGCTGAGGGCATGCCCATCTCTACGCAGATGGTGGACATGGCGGCTACGCTCACTGTCCCTATGAGGCTGTTTCTCACCCCCCTTCGCTCTGTGGCGAGGGTGAAGTTTGGACATAGAACGCCTGCATGAGAGGCCCGTGTTTGAGCTGGCGGGCTCAGTGGTTACCACCCTTGCCTTGGAAGTGACAACAGTTTCCCAAGCCACCTGTGTCACCTTCCTGATCTCCTGCATGGAGGGGTTCCCCTGACACGTCCGGAGTGTAACGTGATTGCGTATACACGGGTGCAGGTTGCGCAAGAACAAAGACTTGAAGGTTGGGTTTTCTTCTAAGCCTGGGGTATTCTTGCCTTGGAAATACGTATGCCTCAAACGATTAAAATATTCCCCAGGGTTTTCTGTGCGGGAATGTTTAACTTGGAAGGCCTCAATCATTGAACTAATGTCATCAATACTTGAAGAAAATTCTTCCCTAAGTGCATGACATAGCTCACTGTAGTCATCTCTGACACTGAGAGGCTGTGTCTGGATAAACTTGTGAACCGCTTTTGAGCTGGTTTTCCACACAAGTTTAACCTTTTCCCTGTCACTAGCTTGAGGAAAGTCGACAAGACTGTAGTCTATCTCCCTCAAGTAATTTTCAACATTATGATCAGAGTTTCCTGGATCAAAATGGTCAATGTCTTTAGCTAAACTCTCAAGCACTTCAAAACGAGGAAACTGTGTGTTCCTATCTGGTGAAGGCGAGACTAAGCTAGGGTCAGGTGCATAGGTTGGGGCTGGACAGTCTTGAAAATCTCCGCCCCCCCTTTATGGAGTGATGCACATCTGTAACCCTGTCATATCTCATTGGCTGAGAATGACATGGGGCAGAATCTGTTCTCGACCAAAAGCTAGATGTGTCAAAGTCTGGGTTGACAACATGGGAAGTCAGGCAGCGGTTAGCTCTGTCTCTCAGTGGAGTCTGAGGTGCTGACTTCATTCCCAAATCCTTGGCGCTGGTTGGGAATCGTTCAAATCTTTTGGGAGAAACTGGAGCTAATGTTTCACTACTGGAGGACAGTGAACTGGAGTAACCAGAGTCACCTGGGCTGAACGACTGTGGAATGGAAACATGTTCTGTTTTAAGCCGCAAAAGTTCCTCCTTATGTGAGCAGAGGTCTGACTCTGCTGCATGTAGGTCTGTCAAATAGCGCATGGCTTTGCTATTAGCTGATTTAACTTCTTTGAGAAGCTCAGCATTTTGCGCTCTAAGGGTGTCTAGCTCAAAACTAAGGGCAGTTTTGCTCTGAACAGCAAGACTGGTCTGTCTGTGAAAGATCAACAGCAGACATCTCAACAATGGGCCTTTGGATGCGCTCTGTGCATCGCACCGGTTGTTGACTAGAGAGTCTATTTCTTGGTCACACTCACTGAAATTCAGCTTACTGATGAACTCAGGATAGCCAGGCTTCAGGCTCTGTGCTACAGAAGAAATGAGCTGCTCTACACAAGGGTTGTCCATTGTTGGATCTAAAAGATTAGGGAAATATAAAGTTGTCTGATACAAGACAAGGATTTTGGCTAACTATGGTTTTGCGGTAGCAGACACCTTAATGTCTAACCGAAATACACTAGATTTAGCCAATCACTGGGGCATACACTGTAAATACAGCTTCTGTGGGCAGATAGCTACAGCACCAACTAGTGGTAACAGTGGGCACAACAAGAAGAATGCAGTTTGCTGACAAACTTGTAATAAAATGCACTAACTGAAACACAGAGCTGCAGTTAGGGAATTGTCTCTAGGAACTTGCTGAAGCTAATGCACGTGGTTGCACAGCTAGGTTCAGAACTTCCACATGGCTGTTTGCACGCTGTGGCTCAATCTTGGGCTCTATTGTCAAATAAGGCTGAAATGCATGGCGGTGACAGCCTATTTACTCTCTCTATCACACAGGGCCGTGGGCGCGCTGTGTCTTAAGTGAAAATGTAGCACTTGCTTTACAACAAATGACAGCGGGATAAAATTTCATTGAATGTGTGGCATTCAAATGCTGAACCAACTCTCGTTACAAGTTACTACAGAGTAGATTGGCCTGTATGCACCAGCAGCAATAGCAGTCCTTCTCAGTGTAACTATTGGGACTTAAAAGACTAGATCACAACTCAAAATCTCTCACCAATTATTTGTTCACTTAAATAAAATAATATTCACCACAATGTACTAGTTTCAAAGTACAGTCGGATGTCTACACCTGTAGCAGACTAAAAGGGGTGAACACAAAGACGTTTGGCAAGTGAAATCGTAAAGATTTTGGACTGGCCAAGGTTATGCTAGATGTGATATTAATATTGTACAATTATGAACGAAATGCCAACAGTACTATCCTCACACGGGGCACCAATGTTGGGGTAATGGCCTCGCACAGAACACCAATGTTGGGAAAATTGCAATTTGTCTAAGGATATCAATATTATTAATTTGACTATCCAAAAAAATATGATATTGTAATATTAATATTAAATATTAATATAAATACCTCGGGGCACCACCCTTCCTCAGGGAAGGGAAAACGATAGCCAATTAATAAAACCTCTGTCTCAATATCTGCTAAGCTATTAATTTGGAAATTGATTAATAATTAAATTAATAATTGTAACCAACTTTGTAATTGTAACCCAATCAATAGTTAGATTGAAGGATTTGGAGTTCTATAGAAGAGGTTGGCAGTTTCGTTCACTCTTGTACAACATTAATAACCACAGCATATGTCTTTTAAGGATATTTATTTCAATGAAACAAATGAAACACACAGTCTAGACTACACTAAACACTATAACCACAATGAAGGAGGTGTGTGTGTGTGTGTGTGTGTGTGTGTGTGGGTGTGGGTGTGTCTGTCCGCACGTGCGGGTGCGGGTGAGAGAGAACAAAGGGATGATCTAAGGTGTGAATGGAGGGGGAGCCTTGCTGACCATGTGGAGTGGGGGAAGGCAACCCTACTGTAACAAAGACCAAATCTTTGTAGCAATGGAGAGTTTTAAAGTCAGTCAAATGACTTAAAATGCTCAATGTTGTTTGTGTTTGTGTGTATTGCGTTAAAATGAAGAGATGTGTGTGTTTTGCACAGGAAAGGCGCCGTGTTAGTCTACAGGAGGTTATTTGCATGCAAGAGCTTGTCTGCTATACATTAATACCACCCTGTCCAACTAAAACACAATCCTAAAAACAATCACAACAACTATCATTTAACAAATACACACAGTCACTTTTAGTCTTAAAGGAAGGTTTGTGAATGCCCAGTTGTTACCAGTCCTTAGTTGAGGAAAGAGGTTTGGAGGTTGCTGGAGGATCCAATCACGGGTGATGTTGATCCGGCTGGAAGAGCGGTTCTGGTACTGTCCGTGTCTTTTCTGTGGGGAGAGGAGGGAAGCTGGCCGCTCCTCAAAAGCAAGCTGTTTCTTCAACTCTTGCTGTACTCCTGGTAGCCTGGCAGATTCTTGAGCATGGCCAGTCTATACTGAGCCTAAGAGGTGCGGGAGGGGTTCCCCAGCCTGAGCAGTCCACAGGGGTCCAGGAGCCTCTCCAAGGGAGAGAGAGAGAGTCCAGAGCTGACTCCAAGAGCCAAGAGAGAAGAGAGGAGAGCTCCAAGAGAGGATCCAAGAGAAGAGAGAGATAAAATGGTTGACCACTGCTTTTATGTGCCTGGCCTGCTGGCGGGAGGGGCTTGCAGGCAGCAAGTGGTCATGGGAAGTCCTGGACTCCATTTTGTCTCCTCACATATGAAAGGCTTTCCTCTGTGTGAGACCCCAACACTGTTTCCCGCGTATAAATATGATGTGACACAGAGGCCATTTCTCTTATCCACTCTTCAACATGGGAAAGACAAAGGACCACACCATTCAAGTAAGGCAGATGTGTGTCCACCTTCACAAGTCAGGCAATGGCCACAGAAAATAGCCACTTGCCTGTGCCTGCCCTTATTAACTGTCAGGGGAATCATTCAGAAGTCCAAAACAACTGGAACAGTGGTAAACAAGCCTGGACGAGGCAGCAAGGTTCTTTTGCCACCACGCACAGTGAGGAAGATGGTTAGACAAATAGAAAGTTCTCCACAGCTCACTGTTAAAGAATTGCAACAAATGGTAGCATCTTGGGGTCACAAAGTCTCCAAAAAAACCATCAGGCGCTATCTACATGCCAACAAGCTGTTTGAGAGGCATGCACAGAAAAAACCTTTTCTCAATCACAATCTTGAACACAAAAGTCTGGAGTTCCCTAAGCGGTAGTGGGACTTCAACTGGGACCGTGTACTTTGGTCAGATGAGACCAAGATATAGCTTTTTGGCAACAAACACTCTAAGTGTGTCTGGCAGAACACAAAAGATGAGCATGCAGAAAAGCACCTCATGCCCACTGTGAAGTATGGGGGAGGATCGGTGATGCTGTGGGCCTGTTTCTCTTCCAGAGGCCCTGGGAGCCTTGTTAGAGTGCATGGCATCATGAACACTTTGAAATACCAGGATATTTTAAATCAAAATCTGGTGGCCTCTGCCCAAAAGCTGAAGATGGGTCGTCACTGGGTCTCTCAGCAAGATAATGACCCTAAACATGTTGCCAAGTCTACACAGAAATGGTTCACCAGACACAGAATTAAGCTGCTCCCATGGCCATCTCAGTCCCCAGACCTCAACCGCTTTGAAAACCTATGGAGTAAGCTGAAGAGGAGAGTGCAGAGGAGAGGACCCAGGTCGCTGGATGATTGAGAGAGATTGTGCAAGGAGGAATAGTCAAAGATCCCATTTTCTGTACACTCAAAAAAATAATTTGTTGGGTGAACATAATAAAATTATGGAAAGTATTTCCACCCAATCGTAATACATTAATTTAGCAACAAATTCCTTTATTGAGTGACATAAATGTAAATATGCTGGTTCAACATAAGGTGTTGGTGTTACTATTACTCAATTACAAGGGGTAAGTCCATCATCATAATCATTTGTTGGGTGAACATACAAAATTTATGGAAAGTATTTCCACCAAGCATTCCCTCACAGCCGTGTTCCTATATTGCATGATTTTGTGGGTGGGGGAAACCAGAGTACCCAGAGGAAACCTACACAAACACGGGGAGAACATGCAAACTCCACACAGTAAGGCCCCAGGCCAGATTTGAACCCACAACATACTTGCTGTAAGGCAGTAGTGCTAACCACTGTGCCACCATGCCACCCAAGATTTGACAATCACAAATACTTTAGTTGACAGTCCTTTCAGTCATATGAAAATCAACAGTAATAATTCAATAAAAGTCAATTCTGACATCAATATTTGTTTTAAACAATGAAAACATTGGTTATCCAAGTTTATGACAGTTGATATCAAGTTAGGAAAAAAAAAAAAACCTAAAAGCAAACAGGATTTTTTGAGATTTAACTTGTCTGCCCACCCGTCTCTTTCGTGCGTTGCTCTGCCTTCTTCTGCAACTTCCGGAAGTAAAGTTTGTAAATGCACTCCCTGCTCGCACACTACTGCCACCCTCTGTTCTGGAGTTGTACACGCCATTTGATATCTTTCCCAAAAAGCATTAGGTTCTGTCAGCATAACTGAATTTAGTAAATGTTAAGTTATTGCACATCATGCTAAAATAACATTACTTAATGATGTTCAACCACAAAACATGACTATACATGGTAGAAGCAACATGTTACACTTAGATTAATTTAGCAGACACCAAATCTGGTTTTTTTGAGTGTATTCTCTCATCTTGTCAAACATTATAGGAGAAGATTTGGTGGTGTTTTGTTGGCAAAAGGGGGTTGTACAAAGTATTAACATCAGGGGTGCTAATAATTGCGGCACACATGATTTGATGTAAAAGAATTATGTCTTAATGAGGGATTTTTTTCCCACTGAATAAATGCACTTCAATTAAAGATTGGATTTTCCTCTTCATTCATTGTGGTCCTATATTATTTAGAAAAAAAAAACAATTTATTAGAAGCTAAAGAACACATCTTAACCAGGGGTGCCAATAATTATGGCGGGTGCTGTATGTATAGAAATCGAAAAATTCTGCAGTATGCTGTGAAACAATCAATCAATCATGCTATACATTTTTTCTCTACATGACTTGAATACATATTTAAGTCTCTTAAGGTGATGCCGTTTATGCAGGTAAATTTGAGTCCAAGTTTTATGAGACTGAGCTCCAAGGGGAGTACCCACTACAAAAGGGAGTACCATGATACCATAGAGGAACCGTAGTACCAGTAGGGGATATCTTGGTACCTGAGGGTGTATCGTGATACGGGGGTAGTGTCGTACTGGCCATGGTACCGTGGTACAAAGAGGGGGACTTTGGTACTGACTGGAGGTACCTCGGTACCTGCTGGATGTACCATGGTAACGGCAGAGTGTACCATGGTAACGGCAGGGAGTGCCATGGTACCGAAAGGGCGTAACATGGTAATGGCAGGCAGTATTGTGGTACCGGAAGGGTGTACCATGGTAACGGCAAGGACCACTATGAAAAACCATGGTGCCAATAGTGTATCGTGGTACAATTCAGAATGACCATAGATATACCATGTGCACCATGATTTTACCGTGGTATTTGCATGGTACAGCATGGTACATTTTTATAAGGGTATGCAAAAACTGACAGAACACCGGCAGCAAGTAACACTGGTATGGCTCAGAACTGGGCCACATGTGGCGGGATTCTGGCGATGTGCCGACAGTGTAGGCTGAGTTGCAGTGAGTGGTAACCAAGCCAGATCTATTGTTCCACAATCGGGTCGTATTCGGGAGAGTTATGGCACGTTGCTGGCATGATGTGGCGAGGGGTAATTGAGCCAGATTCGTTTTCCTGTAATCGGGCCAGAAATGGATGGGTAATGGCAAATTGACGGTGGTGACGGTGGAGAGGTAACCAAGCCGGAATCGGGCAGTCATTCAATCTGATTCCGGGCAGATTGCGGCCATAAGGAATCAGGCCAATTAAAATGGAGTCAGAACCCGGAATTTGCCCGCATCTGGGTTGACAACTTTTTGCAATTTGGGTACTGATTACGACTGCGGTTTTCTCATGCTTTTCTTTACTCGCGTTGGAAGCAATGCATGTGTTTAATGATCGTTCAGATAAAAAAAGATCATTTGAACTGTCTTAATGCAATTCCATTGCTTCCAACCCGCTTATGCAAGGACCTAAAGGGGAACTCAGGGCTAAATCATAATGCTGTCTTATACAATGATGTTTAGTAAATAAATATTGTAAAATACAACCCCAATTCCAAAATATAGGGACAAATTGTAAATTGTGAATAAAATCGAAACGCAATGACATTTCAATCACACCAGGCGGTATTTTATTCACAATATAACAGAGATAACATAGCAAATGTTGGAACTGAGAAATTTTGCAATTTTATCCACAAAATGAGCTCATTTCAAATTTGATGGCTGCTACAGGTCTCAAAAAAAAAAAAAAATACTGGCCGGTGTGATTTGAAAATCATTGCATTTTGATTTTAATTACAATTTACACTTTGTCCCAACTATTTCGGAATTGGGGTCGTAAGATCATCATTCAGTCGCCTATTATTTGAAAACCTACTTTTAGTCTTCAGTTGACAACTCCCACCTTCATCGTCCTCTCCATTTGTTTCACGCCTGAGACTGCTGTTTGCGTGCGGTCAAGTAGACATGCATAGTACTGTCTCGGAGTCAGTCGGACAGTCATGCGCAAATTGTGCATAGACAAGGATCATATGGTGCACACCTAAGCTTTTATTTTGGGGTTAAACTGCATTGGCATTATGGAGTATCTCCTGTTATCATCAATCTAAACTGACCTACTGCCAAATCTTGGAGCTTGTTAAAACTTCTATATTTTAAAATGTGGAAATTTACTGGGGCATGGCAGATCAACGTGCCCCAGTAAAAGGGATCTAGTAACACCCATGCTTAGGGCAGCTCCTAGAAAATGTCCCATAAGTATTTACATGGCAGCCATGATACGTGTGTTCAAATTTTCTAAATGTAAAAAAAAGGTGCTTAAGTTCTTCGGAAATTATCACCTTTAGCCTAGGGTACACTGAACCATCCTTTACGAAAAGAAAGGAGCCATCCCATAATTCTGTGTTGTGGCAATATTTAAAGCAACGACCATCTAACGAAAAGTCATGATCACAAACCAATATGATGGGCAAGATACACGTGACCACAAAGTCTGACTTCACTCCTTATTAGACAGTGTAGGACAATGTAGAATAAGGTAATCCCTTTTTGTATTTTGTCACATATTTGTCAATCAAAAGTGATTATGTACTGTATCATACAAATGCCTTAAATTGCCAAGAATAGTTTATGAGGACAAAAAAAGATATTTCATGAACCAAAAGTAACATCAAATACTGTTTCAATTTTTGATAAATGTTAAGAACTACAAATGCTGTTTGAAGCAGACAACAGACTATATGGGCATATATAATTCCATTTTAGATTAGAAATCGACAAAAAAAGAAAAAAAAGCTTTTTTCTCTCAAAATTTTTGTCTGGGGTTTTTTTTTTTTTTTAAAGTTTTGTCTTTCCATGTAGAATAAGTTAGCAATGACAGATTTAATGCAATGATGAACATACCTTTCTTGAAAGAGAACACCCACAGGACAGAAACAGATGTGGAAGGTCAAGCTGCACAACCATGCAAGAATATAAGTACCCCATTTTTACTAATGTGAGGAAATTGTCTCATTGGTCCATAGACAACAATTTAATACAATTTTTTTCATGAGCCGTCTGTATCTTCAGCACTGAAGATGGGACAGATATTCAGGGGGTGGCCGAAAGAGCTGTGGCTTTGGTGATGCACTGACCCAGTCATCTCACCATCACAATTTGGTCCTTCTCAGAGCCACTAACATCCTTACACTTGTCTGTTTTTCCTGCTTCCAAAACACAAACTTGAAGGACAAAGTGTTACTTCCTAATATGCTGATATATCCATCCACTGACAGGCGCTATTGTGAAGGGGTAATCAATGTTATTCTCGTCACTTGTCTGTGGACATAATAAGAGTATGTATGTGCATATATGCGTGCGTGTGTGTGTGCCACTGAAACAAAACACTAGTTTCTTATACACTGAACAAAAATATAAATGCCCCATGTCAAATATTGATGCCACATGGAGTTAACAACTCTAAGTGAGCTTATGCTGACTTATACAATAGGGATATTTCCCTTGATTTGTGTGCCATTTTTTTAAAATCCAGTTCTCTGTCAGTGAGCATTTTTGCTCAGTGATGCAGTGATTTCACTCAGTACATGGGTGTGACAGACTTACTATGTTATGTTAGGTCGCTGTCTTGCTGCAGACCGCAGTTGTACTTGAGCTGCAGAAGACGGTCTAATGAACTGATTGTTTCTTCTGGATTATAAAATATGTCAAGTCGCCCTTGCAATGAAGCCGCAAGGCACTGATTTTTATTTTATTTTTTTACATGTTCATGGTAATCAAGGTGAGTTTACGTTGGTGCCATTAGTATAAAAACGGTGGCCACAATGAACAGTGTTTAGATTTTAATTGTAATTTCCATACCCCAGACTTCTGTTGATGAAATTTGCCCAGATGTATTCGTCTTCTCAGAGAATGGGGGACCGCCGTGATCAAATGCACTGTGAGTGGTACCATCCGACTGCTGATTTCTGATTGGAACGATCTGTAGTGATACGACTGACTGTCGCCGCATGCTACAGAGTAACTTGTTTTCGAGCATGAAACAGTCCGTCAAACAATGGTAAACTTCCCTGCTGTGAGTAATGTCAACATCCCCACATTGAACTCATTAGCATGAAAACACTTTGCCGTTTCACTTGGCAAATTAAATATAGATGGTTGAGAACAATTTTTGATTATGTTATGTATCTGCTTTTCCAAATTTTGCGAAATGAGGAATAAACTCTTAACTGAGTTCATATGTATGTTATTAATTATTTTAAGTGCATTCCTTCCAGTTCTATGGCGTGATTGTGTCTTTCGCGCAGTCCATCCGCTGGGGCTAATAAGTCTCCCGCTTTTGGCTGTATTACTCCATTCTCTCCGCTAGGACTCTGTCTGGCTCTGTTTTACTGCCAGTTAACTGTAGAATATTGGACCGACACAGATATCGTCTCTGCATCTACTCGGTTTAAGCGCTTGCATCGGTAACTCGCTAGCAGGTTCCCAGCGCTGCTCACAGTGATCCGTTCCAGCTGCCTCTCGTAGCGCGGACCTCCAGTACGCTACCGCAAGAAGTTCTCTGTCAACAACGATCAGGGTGGTTGCAAACGGATGTTTATATCTTTGGGAAGGTTGTGGTCTGCTGTCTGATTTGGTAAGTAGGCTTTCGTAAACCATATCTCCACACAGAAGGTACATTTTAGCCACTGCTCCACTAAGAAGCGGGACACATTAGCTACCGTTAATTAGCTAGCTGGCTAGGTCTGGATTGTTAAGGAGCCGTTCAGCGGTAACGTCAAAGTAGAACATTTCAAAGTATTACGAGGTCCTGTTTTTCCGGTAGCTTTATGGAAAGTGTGACCAGATTAAGGTTTGATGGCTAACGTTAACTATCTGAGGCGATTGCGAAGGGGGTCGTGATAGGCAGTGGGTGTTTTCTTGTCGGAATGTTGGGAGAAAACGAGGCCTCCACCCCTGTGTCCCTTGCTGTTTTTCCACTGGGGGTGTCCGTGGGGTTGCAACACAAAGCCGTTTCCCGTTTGGAATATTTAGTACGCACGCTGAGTTAGCTTTGCTATTTGTCACCTTCTTTTGCAAAGAAGTGGGTTTCGCTGTACTAGTTCTTAAATACCAAAATGTTTTTTGTTATAAGTTGGCTTAGCAAGCTGAATAGTGCATTATTAATTTCAGTAACGATGTGCTAACATTAAACCAAGTGACGTTAGCTATGTATTTGGCCAACATTTGCTGGCTGTGTAACTACCAATAATTACTGTAAATTTCACACGATTAAATGCCGCTTTCTGTGGCTTGCCTAAAAGCAAGTTCGAATTTTAGCTACAGCCGGTTGCGGTTAAAGTTAATTTCAGACCTAGCAATTTTGCATGTGCACTGTGTCATATAAACTTATAGCTTGCCTAATATAATTTTTTTAATGTGCACGTTTTTCTTCCCACCCTATACTGTTTGTTGGCGTTGACATGGCAAAGTTCGCTCAAATCAGACAGCAGAACGCAGGAGCTCCCATGAGAATATGCGGGGTGGGTTAGAAACCCCCCTGAAGTTTGTGCTAATCTCCGAACAACTCCGACCCCGGTCCATTTGTGAAGGGAGCCTACCAATTAATGACGCTGGCAATTCATATTATTCATTCATTAGGTCTTTGATGCGACTCGCCTTGTTGAATACTTTCTTTTGTGAAAAATAATAATCAAAAATTCTTGGAATTGACTCATTTGGAAGTCGTCGGTAGTTAAATTTTGGGACCTTACTCCAATAACAGCATACCGTGCAAATTGAAAATGTTTTGAGTTATGGACGGCTCATTTGGAAGCCCAAGTGTGTTTGATCCGTGTAATCTCTGATAAACATGCCTTCTTATACTGTGACTTTCCCGAATAATTTAATGTGGTAAATGGACTCACTTAGCGTCAAAAGGTTCCCGTCACTATCCTCTAAACACTCGGTGCTAGCTGCGAGCCAGAAAAGCTTGATTACTCCCCGAGCAGTTTTATTTATTTATGTATTTATTTCAGGGGAGAACATGGCTTTAGGCCAGGTTATGTGGAATGAATTATTTTCTAGTTTTGTTTGACCCCGGAACAATTTGGCCCATGCTGCCGCGTGGTGTAGGGAGAGTGTTATTTGTCAATAGATTCGTAAGGAAAAGAAGACTGTGTAATCTTGGGATCGTTCCCGTTGAAAAGGGGTCAGCCTACTTTGGAGCTGGCTGGATCATCATGGGTATTTGTTTATGTAAATTCAGTTTGTGCTTCGACAACCATGTTTTTGTAATTTTATTCAGTTTTACTTCCATCCCAAACCCGCAGCAAGCTGTCAGTGCACATTCACGCGGAACTGAAATCTGCCGTGATGTGCTTTTCACCATTTCCCTAAAATGCTTGGAGAGGAACTGAGCGGTCCAGAATTTTACCCAGTCTGAATGGTAATAATGCTAAGATCTGTTGATAGAAAAGCCTTTTTTCTTTTAGGATGAAGCATATGTTCATATGTCTAGAAGTTCGTTTTTTCCATTTAGTTTATGCTTTGCTGCAAGTTAGGCTGTGTCTTGGTTCTCAACTATGTTTTATTGTATCCCCCGAACGAGGTCGGAGGATACTATGGATTTGGCCTCGTCACGCGTCCGCAGAGATTTTCTTGTGAACGCTCTACAGCCCACATAAGTGCACCGATTCTTTTCAAATTTTGCAGGGACATGTATTATGGTAAGTTCACGACACCTATTGATTTTGGGTGCCCTGGGACCATCTGGGCCCAACTGGGGGGCCTTTGGGGGATGCATGTACCCGGTTGCCGAGTGCTCTAGTTTATTTATGTTTTACATTTATAATCCATCAAATACGTCTTATAGAACTGAAAAGCATATCCTTGCATTATGCTGTCTCTCACCTGGGAGAGACACTTCGGCCTCGGTCAGTGCTTGCTTCTATGGAAAGGGAGAAAAATCGCTTGGAAACCAGGCCAGCAATGCTGGAAGGAACCATGGTGATCTTGCCTTTGTCTGTTTTCGGAAGTGCTTATTTCTGATCCGTAAGCTCTGGGACTCTGTCTCTTGGATAGACCTCCACATATGGAACAGGAGAACTGTTCAGTGGCCTCCACTCCTGGTTTCAGTTCGATATTAAACCTGCAGGCTTTGATTTGGAGCCCCCCCCCCCCCCACGTATTAACATGAGACTTATTAATGCAAATCCTTTCCCTGGCTTTCCTCATGTGTGCCTGCTGTTGCAATGAAGTCTTCTGCAGTGATTGGAGAGCAAGCTTCTTAGCTCCGCTGTGACGATGGTCAGCAGTCGGCAGAGTTTTTCTAATGCCCAGTTGTCTGTCTCTGTCCAGCATCAACTTTTCACTTCAAATTTGAATATCTCAAAAACTAACGTTTTTTTCTCATTTGGTGTGAGCAGTCCATATGATATTCTGAATATTCACTGTGAAAATTCTACATCCTGATTTTTGAGAAATTCAGCATTGGACTTGGACTTTGGACTTATTTTTTCAGTTTTTCATTAATATCTCAAGAACTGTCTAACTTTTTGTCTGATTTGTTGTGAGCCTTCCTTATGATGATCACCTGTGAAAATGAGAAAATTCTATGTCCTAGTTTTTGAGAAATTCAGCATTTCATGTTGCAGTAGTTTTCAGGGATTTCTCAAAATAAGTTATGACATGGACATTTCAGTCATCCTCAGCAGAGCTGTCTAGGCCGACAGGCCTCTTGTCTTTACTTGCCTCAAGCACTGCTGCGGGTGCAGACATTTGTTACAGCCCCTTGACTCAAATCTGTTTTTTTTTTTTGCCTTAATGTGTTGCATATCTGATGTTTTCAGGGCTGAGTGGACTGAGAAATCTGATCATTCAATCCTGTCTTCAAGTCAGAATCGAGTCACTCTTCTTTATGGCCTTCGCTCGGATACAAATGTGATTCTTGACCATGCGATGTCAAGAATGGTTAGATCGGAATCCATGTAAGTTTTTGCCTGGATGCACACCGAATGCTGTCAAAAATGCGAAAGCTAACTGTCTGGCTTTTTTACACCACCTTGACCTCATGGCACACAGCTGAAGAATTGTTTGTCCTCCATGGCAAAATTCCATCCATGTTCTCACTACTGGCACGTCCAGTTTCTCCGTTTAAATACTTGTGCTCTCACAAATATGAAAAATTTTTTTTTGATGTTGATGATGCAGATGACTTTTGCAAAAAAATGTATCAATGTGCACATGCCTACCTTTTCAGAGGGCAGATGCGTCAACATTACAGATAGAAACAGGTCGGTTGAAATTATGAATGTGAACCGTCAAGGGCCAATACAAACTGAGAAAAAAATCGGAAATTGAACAATAAAGCGTGAAATGTGAATGTAGCGCTAGAGTCTCTCTGCTGAAGACTTTGAAACATAGAATCGGTTGTGAAACCGATTGGTTGGAACGAATACCTGTACCCACACAGGCCCTTTCCGGATCAGAAGTACTTGCTTCAAATGGAATCCGAAGAATCGACCCTGAATGCTCCGACCAGATCGGCTGTCACCGCTCTTGCCTCCCTCTTTCACTCTTTCGCGGGCTTGATGAACTCTGAAGTAAGGGATGATGCCCATTTCAGGCCTTTAGTATTTTTTTTTGGTCATTGCACTGCGATCCCCCTCTTTATGGGATGCGTGTCCCGAAATCAGAGATTCTAACTAACATAGTTGACTGTGAATGGACGAACTATAGAAGTTGCAAATTTAGTTAGCACCTATGCTTTTGGGAAACGTACCCCTGGTCAATTCGCCAGCCTGTCTTGTAACATCAGCAGTCCCACAAGCCTTGTGGAAGCGAGGAATGACTTTTCATTTTAAATGAATGGTGGTGATTTCAAGTACCAAGTAATGGGCTTCTATCTGACTCGTGTGCTGCACATAAAAGTGGGGAAAGTACTCCTGCTGGAGTTTGGATCGTTAAAGTATCGTGTCGCTGAGTATGAGCCGCAGTAGCCACTGATTTGTTGGTGGCTGTTTTCAGTCTATTTGAAACATTTGACGCACTGTGTGCACCACGTCTTGTATCTCATAACCTACCAACAAATGGATTCTCCTTGTTTCACTGCATCGCTCGCTGTTTGTTGGCCTCCCTTCTGTGATCAGGTGTCCTGTACCAATCAATAGCTCTCCAATCTGAGCTCTTCGGTTTTTTTTTTTTTTTTCTTTGGTACATCAAGATAAAAGCATCTTTATTTGACACACCCAGCTTAGGGGGTTCCTATTGGTTGTTAGCCTCCGGTTATCACAGTGTCATGTGATCGTAAGTGAACCTGGGAGGAGAGCACAGCTCACTGTGGGACTCTGGATCTGGGGCTGTGTGAAATCTTGACCCCAGCCACCATTTTGCTGTCTTGTGGAGTCCTATCAAGGCTTTTTTTTCATGCCAATTCCACTGAGGTGGCACTATCAGGAAGCTCCCCTTTTAAGCATTTTTTTTCCACACAATTGGCAGTAAGTCACGCTTTATCATTCTGCCCATTTTTAGATGAAGATTTTGGCAAAACATTGTGGCTACATGAAGGATTTTTTTATTTTTATACACGATCAAAACAACAATAATTAAGCTGCACATATGGTATGGGGTAGAATTTGGCAGGTTGAGGATTTTAGACTATAGAAATGAATGGACAGTGGCTGACTTCACCTACCTGTGGCCAATTTGATTTCATAGAGGGATTTGCATGTGTCTGTTGGTTGGCTTTGGACAGATGTGCCCCATACAGCTATGGTTTTAAAGCGGAGAGAAATTAAGGATTTTTTTCTGCACAGTTGGAGTTGTTTCTTTTTGAAAGTAAAGAACATGTATCAGCACATATTACACATTATCTTATTGCATTTGGAGTGCTCGAACATTCTGTTGCCATGGGATGATTTTAAAGATATTTGTTTGAAATGACTTGCTGGGAGGCATTACTGAGCTTTCTTTGGAAATTGTGGGTCATTTTGAGCTGGTAGAATTATATTTAATTATTTCATGCATATCTCATGAATATTTGATTAATATTGGAAGCTGTTCTGAGGAGCTCACAGCTCATGCCCTGTCTTGTGAAAAGAGTTCAAGGCAGTGACTGATTCCAAGGGGTGTCCATGTGAACATGTGAGTGTATAAGTTGTGTCTTCTGGGGGTGGGGCTGGGTCAAAGGATGGGCAGCTGTCAATCACAATGAAACAAAATGACTGCTGGATGTCCTGGCTGGGGCTAGAGTTGGGGAGAGGGTTAAGTGGTTGTGGATAATATCATAAAACACGTGGCCAGAAATGGCTGTGATGCCCACGGTGGCAATACGTTTTTCCTGATAAAATCTGTATTCGGTAGACTGTTAAATTGGTATGGCTTCGTTGCTGCTGTAACTCGCTGGCAAGCTTGCATGCACACAGTACCTGTTCACAATCATTTTGTAGTTTCAGTCAGCTTGCTTGGGAGCTAGATATTCACTTGACTGTGAATTTCAAAACCTTTTATAGTACCAACACATATGTCAGTGACTGAGTGCATTTGCAGAGTGATGGCGTTAGCGCAATGCTAATATACAATGGAATTCCCCTTAAGGCGCTAACAGAAATTAGCATGGCTGTAATATTGACAGTCCCGCAATATACCAGGTTTTGACCTAGCTAGTCTTGTTTAGCCAGAGGCAATATAGGAAACGCGTCGATAGGAAGATTTAGAATGGAAGACTTCAGTTCGGGAGAACAGAACAGCCTGCTGCACAGAGCATTCCCAGTATATTGAATGTTAGCCAACGGTGCCTACCGCACAGATGCTAGCCACAAGTCAGTGTTAGAGACTGAATTCCAATGTAGCCTTATACTGTTATGGTGGCTGCATGCCAGATTGCTTTGTGAATTACCATCCTTGTTTAGCCTGCAGGCGCCTCCTTTCAGTGTTCATTGAGTAGTGTAATGCCTACCTAGCTACTAATTAGACACTTGCCAGTAGCCAGGACAGTTTTGCTCTACTTTGACAATGGGGCTCGTGGATCTGTCCGCTGGCCATGCAGAACTGAACTCCTTTAATACAGGGGATGACCATGCAGAATGGTCTGATTTTGAGAGGGTTATGAATCACCGGAATCAAATTGGCAAGAAATCATGGATTTTTGGCTTTGTTTTGCTAAAAATTGTATCAACCTTTTGGACAATTAAGAATATTATATCGCCAAAAATGGCATTAGATGGGACCTTCAAGCAGAAGTTATGAATTTTTATTAAAAATGTGTTTATACACTGTTGTTAAACTCAAAAATTGTTTTGTCTTTCCGGCATTAAAATATGCTTGTAGTGTATGGACCATGCATAAGATTTGTTGTACAGTTTTCAGTCAACATCATTATTAAAATTTTGTTTTACTTTGTGACCTGTGGTGGATTAACAAACTGTTACGGCTTTATGACTGCCTCTCTCCCTGCCCCTCTCAGTGGCAGTGGCTAATACGGGAATGTTTTTATTTATCTTTTCTGTACACTAACTGATGCTCTCTATTTGTGCATCAGACAGGCTCTTCATGCAGGATTCAGGACCAAAAAGTACGGTCTGACTCAAGGGATAGGTGCTCTTGTCCCAGTCATTTTCTCCAACTTAACAACTGAAAAAGTACACTTTTTAAAATTTTATTCCTGGCATAGTTTCAGCTGATACGCAAGGAATTATTTGGCAGTGAGCCTCTGGGATATCCCTTAATGTAATGTACTTTGTACATTATATTGCTTTGTCGGTTTGAGCGGCTCCTGAAGGCCCTGTTTTGGAGAGCTTCACCCCAGTTGTGCAGAGGGCTTTGGTGACCATGTCATATCCAGCCTCCGGTGGTATTTGTTTTGGATTTAGATGCGTCTCTGCACTCTATTGCTCTGGCCTGCTTTGTTTGAGCTGGGAGCAGTTAGTGGCACGTGGGCGGGGTTTACTATTTTGTGACTATTTCCACTCGAGCTTTCCTGCCTTGCCAAATGCAGCATAGTATTTGAGTTTGTGCTGTGTTGGTGCCCAGGTCAGGGCTGCAGTAGGGTGATCCTGTGAGGGCCGTGATAAAGGAGGAAATGATGTCAGAGGTTTGCTGCGGAGACCCCCCTCCCAGGCCTCTGAGTGAAGCTGCCTCTGCCTGACAGCTGGTACACCCCACCCCCCATCCCTTTTCAGAGTGCTCGCGTGGCTTAGTGACCCTATAGCATGGAGGGGCAGACACAGACAGCCCTGCTGGCCCCTCCTCCAGTAACTGATGGTCATGTGACTCCCTCCGGGAAACATCCTCCCTTTATAACTGAGCGAGCTCTCTGTGGGGTGGGGTGGGGAGGGCATTGAGTCTTTATGGATGCACCTGTCCCCTTGAGTACGAATGCGCTGTGGGTATGCGCATCCTTGCGTTCGCTATGGGTGTGCGTGCCTTCATGTCGGGCTGTGTCTGTGCCCTAGTGTCCATTGTTTGTGTGTGCATCCTCGGGTCCCCTGTGTGTGTGTATGTGCCTGTGTGTCCGCTGTGTGCGCGCGCATATGTGTGTGTGCGTGTGTATGCGCGTGTGTGTGTGTGTGTGTGTGTGTGTGCGTGCGCCCTCTTGTCCTCTGTGTGTGTGTGTGTGTGTGTGTGTGTGTGTGTGCACGCGCGCCCGCGCCCTCTTGTCCAGTCCTTTCAGTAGGCTTTCAGTGGTTTACTTTAGCAACAAGGATCATTGAACAAGAAATACTGTCTAGTAAAACAAGATTATGATTCACTTTACTTCCCCCAGCAGCAAATTAGCTAGCTAGCTAACGTAGCAGTGTTAAATTCTTACCAGTGTACCTGGAGTACCTGGTTCTGTCTAACTGTATATCCCTTGATAACTCAAATGCGCGCAATATAATGGATTTCCTCTCAAAACTGCGACTTGGTTAAAAAGTAGGTATCGGTTTCGACAACTGCATGCGTGTATGCCACCAACCATGACAAGGCGAAATAGTTAAATAGCTATCCTATTAGACAAATTCGTTTCTAATGAGTTGACGCTCAAGAAATTGAGCAATGGCGAAAAGTAACAATCTTAAGCGTGTCACACGCTGCCAATAGGCTTTGCTCCATTGAAATTGATGTAACCAATTTTTTGACGCGCGTCTCACTGTTACAGACATAAAATGAAATATGTGAGAGTAGTGGTAAACCGAAGCCGATTTCATGTTTGCATGACAACTACGCAGTCAAACTCGCTCGCGAGCATGCCAAGAATACAAAATAATACTTAGCCTGCCATGCAGGTGAGGTACAATTAGCTGTCAGGACGTAGTTTTCTGTTTGTTTATTTATTTATTTATTAATTTTTTTATCATAACCTATGCGTCATAAACAGAGATGCCAAGTCTCATGCATTCAGCGTGGGTCTTACGCATTTTTAGGCTTATTCACCGTAGTCCGTAATTATTCATTGAATGCTTAATGAGATTCTCATGCAGAATTAAAATCCTTGTGCATTGAAGTTTCCGTTTCACTCGCGTAAAGGCCAGGTGCACCTCATCACAAGCAACATGGAAAGCGATTATGACTTCGGACTTCCCGTGCTTCTCTTTACTCGGGGATTGGAAACCATGCATGCGTTTCATGATCGTTTAAATTGTTTTAATGAAATAAGACCATTTGAAACGTTTTTATGCAGTTCCATAGCTTTTAATCCCTCAGCAAAGTCAAGCCTGAGAATTCCCGAGTTATAATCGATTTCATTGTCATTAGTAGGGAAATCCACCGTAATGCACGTGAAACTGATTAACTTGATGCACAATGACTTAAATTCCGCGTGTGAATTTCTTTAGTGCGCTTTGATTGAGTAACGCTGACTACGGCACAGAAACGTAAATGCCACTCAGAGGAGAAACGTAATATGCCATTGTGTTTGACCAGGAAGGACCTCTGATTTCGAGTGACAAAACTCCAAGTCTGTCGTGGTATTTATCATTCTGCTTATGTCCGCAGATATCGCAGTCATAAGTATCCAGTGACTTGTATGCTCGTAGTTCTTCCCTAGTTTACACGGCAGGTTTCTCGATCAAATGGGTATAAATATCCGGCTTCGGAATGCTGGGCCACTAAATAACGTTATCTGCCTAGTCACTGATACCATACGGATCTGGAAATTGGTTGCCATTTATCAATGCAAATTTTTCTAGGTAGTACTTATGGTTCGCCATACTTCCGTTGCCAAGATAAGCGCTCAGCCCGTTTTGTTTGCAAACACTTAATGGGTCTATTGAGAGAAAATTGTCCAATCAGAGTTAACCTTCCTGAGCATGAGCCATATCACTATCAGTAGAACATGCATTTCCGCGAACGTAATGACAACGTATTTACATCTAGATTTCTTGCGTTTCAAGATGAAATAAAATGACAAATAAGTAATTTATGAATCGAACCGAAACTAATGCTGGACGAATCGAACCAAACCGCATAACTTGCGATCCGATTTTCGATGCACCGAACCGAATCGTGACACCCCTAATGCTCACCACTTTTTGAACAACTGCATGAGCAAATAGTCCAACCGTTTATGAACAATGTCTCTCAAATTGTAAAGACAAGGAATTTAAGGATTTCCTCATCTACAGTCCATAGTACCATCAAAAGATTCAGAGAATCTGGAGAAATCTCTACACGTAAGCCGCACGGCCAAAAACCAACATTGAATGCCTGTGACCATCGGTCTGATCGGTCAGGCGGCGCTGCATTAAAAACCAACATCATTCTGTAAAGGATATTACCATGTGGGCTCAGGAACGATTTGGAAAAACATTGTCAGTTAACACAGTTCGTTGCTACACCCACAAGTGCAAGTTAAAACTCTACCGTGCAAGTTAAAACTCTACCATGCAAAGTGAAAGCCATGGATCAACAACACCCAGAAATGCTGCCGGCTTCTCTGGGCCCTAGCTCATCTGAGATGGACTGGCACAAAGTGGAAAAGTGTGCTGTGGTCTAACAAGTCCACATTTCAAATTGTTTTAGGAAATCATGGACGTCATGTCCGCCAGGCTATAGAGGAAACGGACATCCAGATTGTTATCAGCGCAAAGTTCAAAAGCCAGCATCTGTGATGATATGGGGATGTGTTACTGCCCGTGGCATGGGTAACAAGCACATCGATGAAGGCACCATTAATGCTGAAAGGTACATACGGGTTTTGGAGCAACATATGCTGCCATCCAAGTAACGTCATTTTCAGGGACGTCCCTGCTTATTTTAGCAAGACAATGCCAAGCTACATTCTGTACGTGTTACAACAGCGTGGCTTCATTGTAAAAGGGTGTAGGTAGACTTGCCTGCCTGCAGTCCAGACCTGTCTCCCATTGAAAATGTGTGGCGCATTATGAAGCGCAAAATACAACAACGGAGACCCCGGACTGTTGAGCACCTGAAGAAGATGGATTAAAATATACTTAATTGAGCCCAGAGGGGTAATTCGTCCTCTGCATTTGACTAAACCTGTAGTCAGCAGCAGTGGGCAGCTGCACTGAGCAGTGCCCGGGGACCAACTGTAATTCTATAGCCAGTACCTTCTTCAGGGGTACTAATAGGAGCATTCCGATAATGCATGTTTTTTATGGGTGCGGGGAAACTGGAGTAATGCCACGCGAACATTGGAAGAACATGCAAACTCCTCACAGAAAAGTCCCAGGCCGGATTTGAACCCAGGACCTTTGCCACCGTGCCGCCCATGAAATCGTACATTAAGAATTCCACCCACAAAGCATCTACAATTGGTGTCCTCAGTCCCCAAATGCTTATTGAGTGTTGTTAAAAGGAAAGGTGATGTGGCAAACATGCCCCTGTCCCAGCTTTTTTGGTACGTGTTGCTGGCATCAAATTCAAAATGAGTGAATTTTTACAAAACAACAATAAAGTTTATCAGTTTGAACATTAAATATCTTGTCTTCGTAGTGTACTCAATTGAATATTGGTCAAAAAGGATTTGGAAATCATTGTTTTCTGTTTCACATTTTCAGATTATCGCAACTTTATTGGAATTGGGGGTTTTTAATATTGACGCTTGGTAAGTGCACTTGTTTATTCAGTTTGTTGGTATGAACGTCTCTCTCCTGTTTGTTTTGTTATGATGCGGTCCTGATCTGGTTTCATGGAAGAGACTGGTGTCTATTTGGTCCAGCATTGCTGGTTTGTGATGAAGAGAGGGGCTGAAGGCCTGCTGTGTGGCGCAGTGGAATTTTCCATCAACTGCGAGTTTTGGGGAGGGGGAATCTGTTTTGGAAAGTCTGGATGTGAAAGCCTTCAGGCCTCCGTCTTCTGGGAATATTTGGGAATTTGCTCTGCGTGTTTGTCTGTGTGTATGTATATGTGGTTTTTTGCGTCCGTGCGTGTATTGCCACTGCATTTAATGCAAATTTTTTACTTCTGTGTGAGTGTACACATGTGAATGTATATGTATTTGTATATGTGCATATGCTTGTGAGGGGCTGTGTCTTAAGTTTGTGCTTGTGTGAGTCTATGATTGTATTTGTATGCACGTGTCTTTCTGTCTCTGGGTTGTGTATTTCTGTTTGTTTGTGCTTACTTTTCTGTCTTTGTGTGTGTGTGTGTGTGTGTGTGTGTGTGTGTGTGTGTGTGTGTGTGTGTGTGTGTGTGTGTGTGTGCGCGTAATCCTTTGGGAAGGAAAGATCTCTTCCCTGCCCCCCCCCCGTACGGACACGATGGTATAATCATCACCGCCCTCACATGTGGTTGGCAAACAAAGCTGAGGTTTCTGGGAAATCAGGAAGGGGCGGAGCCTTTGGGAAGTCCCCCCCCCCCCCACAGATGTGGGTCTGTACTCCCATTGGACCGTGGCCCTTTGATGTTTTTTCTGCTTAAGATCAAAAGAATGCATTTCTCTGCTCACCGGCTTTTGCTTCCTGGATCAGAAAACAGGCCTCCTTGACTGGAAGAACTGATCTGTGTTTTTGACTTCCTGTAACTGATCCAGGGTCAGTTTATCCCTGAGGTGGCATTCACCAAATATTTTCCATCATTGATGGATTCTTTTTAACAATGACGGAACCTTTTGAAGGCCGTCCGTCATTTTAAAAGAATATAATTGTTCATTTGCGCAGTGTTACTGTGTGAGGGGAGAAATCATTTGTGATGTTTTATAAAATTCATACAGCTGTAAGTTCGAAAATCCATGCAGTGCTGAATTTAACACACTGCGCGATGTGTCTACATCAGGGGTTCCCAAGCTTTTCCAAATCAGGGCCCACTTGAAAATCAAAAAAATGTCCGCGGCCCACCTTTGTCCAATAAACAGTACATAGACAAAATTATGCATTCTCAACACTTAACAACAATAATTGTTGCTGTTGTGAAGAAAATAAAATAAATAAAAAACAACAACAATAATTGTTGTTGTTGTTATTTATTTATTTATTTATTATTATTATTAATGGTGTGTGCGCCCTGCGATGGATTGGCAACCTGTCCAGGGTGGGTCCCTGCCTTTGCCCGTAGCCAGCTGGGATAGGCTCCAGCTCGCCCCGCGACCCTAGTGAGGAATAAGCGGGTATAGAACATGGATGGATGGATTATTATTATTATTATTATTATTATTATTATTATAATTATTATAAAGATTCAGGATTGAAATGAAAGCAGGGGGATAAAGGAAGCCCAAACTTTTAATCTGTGGTGTACACACAAGACAGAATTCATTATCGAACACCGTACGTGCTCCTCCGATTATGACCCCCAGTCATGATGACCAGAAAGCTACGTTCCGATCATAAACTATATAAGGTTCCTAAAATTATTGTGAGGTCAATAACACTCAATAGGTTATTACTTCTAAATATTTTTTAAAATCGTGCAATAAATATTTTACAATAAAAATAATAAAAAATCATATTTGCAAAAATGAATAATATTTTTAATGACCTCTCACGGCCCACCTGCAGTACCACCACGGCCCACCAGGACCGCAGGATCAACAGGGCTGTTTTGGATGAGTGATTGTCCACATGCTCGAGAAGCATTCACTTTACCCGCATGTGTGATATGCCTGGCTGAGGTACCTATGGGGGATTTCCCCTTCTGCGTTGTGTATTTTAAGTATTGTAAGCAATAAGTAATAACACACTCAGTCAAAGGCAGTTGATATTAGTTTATACGTGCACGGGAAGCCACACTATACAGACAGAAGTCCTAGGTGGAGACCCCGAGAAACGGGGGTGACAACAGATCCTATTCAGAAGAGGAGGGGAGGAGTTACAGTGAACAAAGAGAAAGAGCCGGAAGGTTACAGTAAGCAAATCCTTATATAAACAGCGACACCTACAGTTCAGGAGGTACACACTATGAAATAAGAATTTCCACCACAGGTACCTTCTGTACAAAACCCAAAACCAGTGAAGTTGGCACGTTATGTAAATCGTAGATAAAAACAGAATACAATGATTTGCAAATCCTTTTCAACTTATATTCAATTGAATACACTGCAAAGACAAGATGTTTAATGTTCAAACTGAGAAACTTTATTTTTTATTTGCAAATAATCATTAACTTAGAATTTAAAGGCAGCAACACATTGCAAAAAAGTTGGCACAGGAGCCTTTTTACCTCTGTGTTACATCGCCTTTCCTTTTAACGACACTCAGTAAACGTTTTGGAACTGAGGAGACCAATTTTTGAAGCTTTCCAGGTGGAACTCTTTCCCATTCTTGCTTGATGTACAGCTTAAGTTGTTCAACAGTCCGGGGTCTCCGTTGTCGTATTTTATGCTTCATAATGCGCCACACATTTTCAATGGGAGACCGGTCTGGACTGCAGGCAGGCCAGTCTAGTACCCGCACTCTTTTACTACGGAGCCATGCTGTTGTAACACGTGCAGAATGTGGCTTGGCATTGTCTTGCTGAAATAAGCAGGGGCGTCCATGAAAAAGACGTTGCTTGGATGGCAACATATGTTGCTCCAAAACCTGTATGTACCTTTCAGCATTAATGGTGCCTTCACATATGTGTAAGTTGCCCATGCCTTGGGCACTAATACACCCCCATACCATCACAGATGCTGGCTTTTGAACTTTGCGCCTATAACAGTCCGGATGGTTCTTCTCCTCTTTGGTCCGGAGGACACAACTTCCACAGTTTCCAACAACAATTTGAAATGTGGACTCGTCAGACCACAGAACACTTTTCCACTTTGCATCAGTCCATCTTAGATGAGCTTGGGCCCAGTGAAGCTGGCGGCGTTTCTGGGTGCTGTTGATAAATGGCTTTCGCTATGCATTGTAGAGTTTTAACTTGCACTTGCAGATGTAGCAACGAACTGTAGTTACTGACAGTGGTTTTCTGAAGTGTTCCTGAGCCCATGTGGTGATGTCCTTTACACACTGATGTCGGTTTTTGATGCAGTACCGCCCGAGGGATCGAAGGTCACGGGCATTCAATGTTGGTTTTCGGCCTTGTCGCTTACGTGCAGTGATTTCTCCAGATTCTCTGAACCTTTTGACGATATTACAGACCCTAGATGATGAAATCCCTAAATTTCTTGCAATAGCTCGTTGAGGAATGTTGTTTTTAAACTGTTCGACAATCAGCTCACGCATTTGTTCACTAAGTGGTGACCCTCGCCCCATCCTTGTTTGTGAATGACTGAGCATTTCAGGGAAGCTGCTTTTATACCCAATCATGGCCCCCACCTGTTCCCAATTAGCCCGTTCACCTGTGGGACGTTCCAAATAAGTGTTTGATGAGCATTCCTCAACACTCTCAGTCTTTTTTGCCACTTGTGCCTGCTTTTTTGAAACATATTGCAGGCAAAAAATTCCAAATGAGCAAATATTTGCAAAAAATTACAAAGTTTACCTGTTCGAGCATTAAGTAACTTGTCTTTGCAGTGTATTCAATTGAATATGGGTTGAAAAGGATTTTCAAACCATTGTATTCTGTTTTTATTTACGATTTACACAACGTGCCAACCTCACTGGTTTTGGGTTTTGTAGGTCTGGGTGTGGTGTCATGGCTGACGTCTTCTGGGCTGGATTCCTGACTGCCATCCAGCTTGTGCTGAGCTTGCCCATCTCAGAGCGGCACGCGATTTGACCAGGCATCAGCCAATGAGAGAAGTTGCCCATGGGAGGAACTCCTCTGGCCAATAGGCAGCCGTTTCTATCCCGGGGTCTCCATGACTGCTTGAGCACAAAATACAGAGTGGAGGTGCAGACTGTGGGATTGAGATCGAAGGACTTAAGTGAGTTCAGTGTTTGTTAAAGGAGAAAATGTAGAGCAAGTCAGTGTGCTGTAGGCTAAACACATGCTGGCTATAGTTCAGAGCCAAGAAGCTTCTAGTCGTTTGATCTAAAACATTTGTATGTACGTAACTCGGTGTGTGTGTGCGTGTGTGTGTGTGTGTGTGTGTGTGTGTACGTGTGTATTCTTTGTACATCGTGCATAGTGCGTGTGTGTGTATGTATATGGTAGGATACGTGTTTCTCTGTGCAGGTTGTGTGTGTGTGCGCGTGCGCTTGTAGGTTTGTGTGATTGTGTGGGCCTTTGTTCTCTTGTGTGTATGTATTTGTGTGTTTGTGATGGTGTGGAAGGATGTGTATATCTACATGATTTGTGTGTGTGTGTGAGTGCCTGCATGCCTGCTTGTGTATTGGTGTGTTTGTGTGTGCCTGTTAATACTTCTATGTATGTGCGTGTGCTTGTGTGGAAGTGTGTGCATGTGTCAGAGTTGTGTGTGCCGAATGTCCCGTGCGTTGCTGATGGCGTGCCTCATGAGGGCACTTTAGTGTGCGGGCGTGTGAATGTGTCAGAAAGACCTTTGGCAGGGAGGACCTAGCTTGTTTGTCCTGCCGGCCCTCATGCCCACTCCAGCCCACTGCTTTCCTGTGCCCTGCTGCTGACTGCTTGCCTCAGAGGCAGTCTGTCTGCCATCTCCTTCCTTTGCTATGAAACTCCGCTCTGACTGAAGCTCAGTTTACACATGCCTTTGTTTCTGTATTGCCATCAAGCTGGCGATTGCCTGTGTGCGATAAGCTTCGACTGCGTTTCTTAACCTACCAGAACGTTGTTGTGTTGTTGGTTCCAGTGCCTTCTTTTGAAATTCCCTCCAAATTCCCAGCCTCTCTTGGCTCTCATGGGATCTGCATTTGGGAATTTCCCCGCCAAGCCGGTGTCCTGTCCAGAGCGGTCGTGTTGGCAGGATGAGTGGTGAAATGCTGGGGAATTCTCTTTGTGTAGATGGGGTTAGATGTCTACTGAAGGGAGGCTGATGGCAAAAGTTGCTCTGAAAAATATCTGATTTATGGTAGATGTCAGCTTAAGAGCATTGTGAGGGTGTGCTCAGGGATGGATCAGACCCTTTTTATTATTATACGCCCGTCTTAAGACGGGACGTATTATGTCATCACCCCCGTCCGTCCGTCCGTCCATCTGTCTGTTGTCTGTTAGCAATTTCTTGTCCGGGGCATAACTCCTGAGCCGCTTGAGCTACATTCGTGATACTTCGCATACACGTGCACCATCACTAAGCGCTGTGTCGCGCACCATGATTTCGTTCACCCGGTCAAGGTCAAGGTCACCGGCAAAGGTCAAAGGTCACATGGGGCCATGATGGGGCTTGTCCGGAGAATAACTTCTCAACCGCTTCAGATACATCCATGATATTTCACACACATGTGTACCATCACTGAGCGGAGTGTTGCGTACCGTGTTTACGGCCCTCCCTCCAAGGTCAAGGTCACGGACAAAGGTCAAAGCTCACATGGGGCTGTCGTCTGTTGGATATTGGTATCATGTTGTCTGTCCACTTCCTGATCCATGTTCATGACGGGTGTATTATGCACCGTTGGCGGTGCTCTTCTTGTTCTCAAACTGTTTATCTCGAGGGAGAACAACTGCTTCCTCTCATCCCTTTATAGGAGTCTGGTGTGAAGACAGCCTGGCCTGTCAGGGGCGTAACCAGGGAGGAGAAAGAACCAGGGTCAGACGTTTTAAAGGGCAGATATGGGTTGATCATCCCTGCTTTAGTTGAGGATCTTGAGTCGGAAAAAAGGGCCATAACTTGGACGTCTGGCACTACTGGTGAAATATTTGTTCCCCCCCGGAGGGAGAGGGGAGATGTGTTTTTTTTTTTTTTTTTTTTTAGGCTCTATTCCCGTTTGTCTTTGCATTGGCGTTCCCACTTCGTTCTAGAGTGTAACTCCTACACCGTTTGCATGATCATCGCTACCCTCACGCTCCATGAGCAACGGCCCTGATGCAGACGGGCTCGTTTATGGACATTTTCTCCTTCCTCGCATGCGTACATCCCATCGGTTTCCTGTTGTTCATCTCATTTCCTGCTCGTGGTCCAGATCCTCCATTGGGGAAATGAAGCCCACTATGTGTGTGGGGGTGCCTGACTGTGACATAAATTTATCCTGGCTTTACTCACTAAGGGAGAGAAATCCCATCAAAAATTGAGGATGTTCGTCTTCTCATTAATTTCTCTTTTCACTGGAAAAATAAACCTCACGGATGGTCGCTGGGAAGCCTCTGCTGTGAAGGCTCCAAATTCCAGGCTGATGATGCGCCATTTGTCTGATATCTACGTTGTTAAAATTATGACCTGTGTATTGGTCATAGCACCGTCCTGCTACTCTGCTAACACCAGCTTCGATTAGATATGGGCCTAAGGGTAGCCTTAGCGGAATGCTAGAATGTTGCTAACTGAGACTGAAACTGCAGGACCACTCATAGCTCACATTTGTAGAGCATTAGGATGGTGCCAGGATTGCTGGGTAGCACATTGCTAACATTACCAAAACATAAACACAGTGGTTGATGGTAAATTAGCTGTATTGGTAGAAAACTACAGTGGTGCTAAGTGTGCAATCAGAGCTAGCCTTGGCTGAACACTTTTAGATGGCAGTAAAATCTCAGGAGCACCTTAATTCATTGAACCGCCCGATGGAAAATTGCTTGCCTCACCACAGCACTAACATGGTACAAAGATGGTACATATCTAGTATTAGCAGAATACTATGTGGTGCCATGGCTGCATGTTGGGGTTTTTTTTTAATGTACATCATGGCACTAGGATTTCAGGAGGGCACGTAGTTACCCTTGGATAACACAAGATCGGTGCCAAGGTAACTGTCCAAAGGTCTCTGACAGCTTTGAACCTACACTGCACATTTCCTCATCCCCATGTACCAGTCTCAATGAAATGTCTCGGCGCTGCCTGTCTGGTTACACATTCATATAATCAGTCCTGTCCTTTGGGTTGACCCTGGCGCTACACAAATTCTGCAGGGAAAGGGAATTGGTCCTGCTCTCCTCTTTTCCTTGAGGCATACGCATCTCAAGTTTTCTGGATGACCGTATTAATACAAGGTCTGGTCAACAGGAGACTTCTTTAGTAAGAAACACTTGTATTGAAGAAGTGTGCTTCATCTGGTACATTTTAAGAATGGTGATCTCACTCACTAACATCCTATTTCTGTGGAAATTGGCCTGTTGCAAAAATGTATTCAAAGGCTTGGCTGTTTTTTTGCCCCTGCTGTACTGAAAAATAAAGTCATAGTATTTTTGGCTGGAAAAAGCAGTCTTCTATTAGTTTTCAGAGTTGCATTTGAGTAGAGAAGCACACAACCATCTTGATGAGTACCTAGGCCCAGGCTATACCTCACCATGTTGAAAAGGTGTACTTGATTAAAAAAGCACACCACCATCTTGAACTCATCACTATTTGGCACGCACACTCACAAGGAACCTATCCATGCCAATGAGTGAACACACAAATTTGACTCTTTTACTCACAAATGAGCACGAACAGTCAGTCCTAAAGGTCACATTTGTGAAACAAATCGGATTGATCTGCTGTGGGAGGTCACCATTAGAGGTTGTTTGTGCCAGGACTGGCTGTTCAAGGATGCTCTACTAACTCTACCATGTCCCTTCAGCATTTTGTGTGCCTGTGGTTTCTTTTGTACATGGTGCAGTGGACTGATGGTGAGATTTATTTGGTTTGTACAGCTTCCTCTGTCAGGCTATGGTGTGTGTGAGCTGCTGATACTCCTACCTTTCCTCCTGACCAGGGGTCCAGCCTCTGAGCTGGGCTCAGCCTCTGAGGGCCACAGTACAGCTGCCCACTGTTCCTTGGTTCCTAGAATGGGGAAAATGCAGAGGACTATTAAGGGGCCTTCCCAGGTTCATTTGATTTACCTTGGTCCAGCACAGATATGGGTATATTAACATAACAGTTTATTAGTTCAACACATAAGTGTACCATTCCATTGGTTTTTATTTACATTGTTACGATGGAATTGACGTTAATAGGGACATAGAAACTGTATAGATGGAATTTTCAGTCAAATCTGAAAAAAACCGCATGAAAAGTTTGGTGACTTTGTTCAGAAAATTACATTTAAAGCGCATTTTTTCCCACAGGTTATATTTCTGTAAATGCCCAAGGTTTCACGACAACAACTCCCCTTCCAGCGTGCTGTGATGTGAGACAGTTGGCACATCCCACTGAATTGAATGATATGCACTCAATGCACTCATGCCACCTGAGCACCTGAACGAAAAACTGCCAAATTAGTTGAAACCATGAGCATTAAAACTGTCGTGAATCTTAACTGTGGGCTTTACGTCGATGCAAAAACACGGTTGGCTCGATAGGTTTCCTGCCTCAGCTGTAAAAAGCTGACGATTGGCTTTTGCGGGCAAGGATTGAGATATGTCATACAACCGCCATCTATAGCGTTAAGAAGTTTTCAACTGATAAATGGCCTAAGTGAATTATATTGTTTCTAAATCCTTTCTGCTACCAATCCCATGGGGTTCATCTTCGTGTACAACTTTCATCTAACTTTAGGACGGCTCACCTGTATTCATTGCAGCCTTCCTGACTACTTTTCTGTTGACCCATATGCTGCGTTTTGAATGGAACTGGAGTAAAATTAGTGTTTTACGAAGACTTGTGTGCGTGTCTGCGTGTTGGTGTTCTGAGTTTTTTTTTTTTTTTTTTTCTTTCTTTCTTTCTTTCTCCATGATATTCAAAGGCTTTGCAGTTTGACAGCACTACGTGTTGCTCAGATCTGTGCTGCTCCTGTATCCGTGTGATGACATGACTGCTCCTGCACAGGGAATAAATGCACCATGGAAGCCTTTTATGGAGCCTGAATGAATTATGCATTAAAGGCGCCCATATTGCTCTTAGTGCAAGTGCAGCACAGTTTAAATCCCACTGGGTCTTTCTGCCTCTCCTGTTCCTCTCTCTCTCTCTCTATCTTCCCCTTCCCCCCTCATAGGTGGGGTTGTTGGTAGCGTTGGCACTCGTGGCAGAGTGAGGAGTTGGGTCATCGGTTGGGTGAGGGGTTGAGTCTCGGGTAGAGTAAGAGGTTGGGTTGTGCGCTGGTGAAAGGGGTTGGGCTGTGTGCAGGGTAGGGGGTATCATCACAATTCACACCTCCGTTAACTAGGCATGCTGCTCATAGGTTTTACCTGCTGGGGGCCGCCAAGCCAATGTTGACATGGAGATTAAAAAAAAAAATTTGAAGTATGTATTAGGATTGGTCATTATAAGTGGAAAACTCATTGTAATATATTGCTAAACTGTAAAAACATAAATAATTATATATATATGCATAATATATTGAAATAAATACATTGAAACTAATTAATACTATTGTCATTCCGTGACAATTTGCCTCTTGTAATTTCGTGACATTGACTGTTTGAAATTTCTTGCCCATAAAGCAGGGTTAAATTCAATATTTGTTTCTATAACTTACAGTATTAACAAAAAACACCTTAAATATGAACATATTGAAGTTTCATAACTTAACTATGATGGGTGATAAGTGAACATCACTTTCTGGATAGTTAAACAAAACATTTAAAAAACCATGTCAATTTTGTGTAATTCCGTGATGGAGTAGTTTTTGCTTGTTTCTTCGATGAAAATTTCTCAAAAAAAATATTTTCACTTAATAATATTAAAGAACAAGTTAATACCTTCAATATGACATATCATACTTGATTTTATCTTATTTGGTTGTAGAATTAAAACCCAAAATGTAATGGGACTGTAATTCCGTGACATCTTGGCGGCCCCCTGCTGCTCCTGTGTGTTGTAATACATGATGCTGCTTCACATTGTAACGTGTGCTGCTGCTGTGTGTGGCAGTTCATGCTCTGTGTGTGGTCATGCCTGCTGCTCCTCTGTGTGGTAATTTATGCTGCATGTGTGTGTGGTAATACACACTACTCCTGCATGAGGCCTTGTGTGCTGCTACTGTTTGTAGTAATTCATGCTACATCTGTGCATAGTAATGCATGGTGGTTGTGTGTGGTAATGCCTGCTGCTTCTGTTTGCAGTAATGTGTCTTCCTCTTGTGTGCGGCAAGACATACTGCTCGTGTGGGGAACGCATACCGCGTCTGTGTGCGGTAATGTGTCCTGTGTGGTCTGCGACTTCTGTGTGTGGTGATGCTTGCTACTTATGTGTGGGGTAAAGCATGCTACTTCTGTGTGTAGTAATGTGTCCTGCTCCTGTGTGTGGTAATATATGTGGCTTCTATCTGTGGTAATGTGTGCTGCTTGTGTGTGGTAATGTGTATTGCTACTGTGTGCAGTCACGTGTGCATAAAAAAGTGGGTCAAATCTGAGCTTGTATTCTCTGCATTCTAACCCTATGAACCAGGCCTCCCTGTCAGGAAGAGGCACTCTTATTGAGCGAGAAAGACCCATCACATCTCCGGCAGATATGAATTAAATTCGCCCTCATCCCTGAATGAGGCCCATTTGGCTCATTGGTTATTTATCTGATGATTAGTGGATATTTGTACACACCCAGTGAGTTTGCAGTGGTTTTATGGAGGAGATCTGAAGGGAGCGGAGGATTAGGCCCATGAAGATTGAGTGTGTGTGATTTAGGGAAACTGATATTTTGTGAGGTAATCTGATGGATGGTGATGGCAGCTGGGTGCTGAATACAGAGTGCTGATTTGATTTCGTGGAATGGTTAGGATAGGGGGTGTCACATAACGGCCCTGTTCTGTACGGTGAAAAATGCCAATAAAGTCCACGTGACGTCAGCCATTGATTTTCCTCTGGTTTTCTGCGAAGTGTGTGTTTTGGTCATACAGCTTACAGCCAGGATCTGTGCTGTAAAGCGGCGACAGCAGAGTCATGTCATGTGCAGTGATATGATTCGCTCCTGATTCGTCTACGAAACATTGGGATGTCATCCAAATGGCACTGTAGCCTAGAAGCACGTGTGGATATATTTAACACAGAAAAAATGCATTTTCGTCTGTATTTCAGGTGGGGGACAAAGTCTGGTTATGGATATTGGAGGTGCCGTTGACTTGCAAACCAAGAAAAAACTGGGGAAAATACAAATACAACCTGAAGGACTGAAGCTCATTCATCCACGTCTATAGTAAAGATGGCACAATGCTAGATTATTATACCTTACCACAAAGTGGAATAGAGTATATTGCAGTAGAGCTTGTACTTAATAATTAGGGACAAGTTTTTTCAAAACTAGTTTTCTCAGATGAATAAAATTTTTTGTGTGTACATTACTAGTTATGTCTTGATTGGGTTCTAAAATGGAATTCCTGGGTGGTGGGGGATATTGATGACAATGTCTTGTTTGATTTTTAAAAATTTTTTTTCTTTTTCCTTGGAGATTTAGTTACTAATTGAAAGTAGGCAATGTAATGACTGCAGTGCAGTCCAAAAAAAGGCACACTCTGTTTACCATGGGTTTAACATCGCTATGTTTGTCAATTGCTCTAATTAACCTTTGAGCCCTTAAGACACCAGTTTGTCAAGTACGGCAAGTTGAATTTTCCCCCAGTCTTCTAATATGCGAGTCAGCTGCAGAATTGTACGGAGACTTTCTTGCCATATTTCACTTTGTAATGTGCCATTCATTCTCAGTCAGTGACAGATCAGATGTGCAGGTAGGCCAGTCTAGCACCCGTGCTGTCTGGTATTGCAGCCTTGCACTCTGAACCCGTGTCGGATGTTAATCGCTGTTTTGCTGGGACGTCTCTGGAACAGACGTCGTGCAGATGGCAGCATATGTTTCAGCTGTTGCAGCTCCCTGTTTGGAGCTGTTCTCTCTGTAAGGACTGGAGAAAAACCAATCTTGTAGAATAGAAACATGGGGCGCTTTTAATTTTGGAAATGTGTCTTCTCACTTCCATCACTTTTGTCTCTTTTATCGCATCTTTGCTCGACCCAGTGAGGATCTGTGAGAGAGATGCGAGGAAGCGCCGCATGGACGGAGCTGCAAGCTGCCAAATAAGAGAACCATTTGTTCCAAAAAAGGGATAGTTCACTTTTTTTGAAGTGGGGTTGTATGAGATACAAATTGCCACTACTTACATTAGATGCAGGAGAAAGCTCTCTGATCTCCTCCAGGTAGCCGCACCAGGGCATAGTGCGGGGTGGAAATTTAGGCGATACACTGTTGTTAATGGAAACGCAGAAATGCCATATTTTTGTGGTCTAAAGGAGGTCCTATCTGAAAATAATACAACATTTCAATTGTATGCTGTTTTTAAAAAAAAAATAAATTACTGCACTTTACCTTCTCGGTAAAAAACACAGTTGCTCTTGAACTAACCAACTGACCTATTCCTCCACGAGGCGCATTGTAGTTCACTGTGCGCTGTAGCGATCAGCTGTTTGGGTCAGACTTTGAGCGGTTTGCGACCGAGACAGCATTTCAATGGCATAGAATCACGTTTCAAATAAAAAATCCCTACAATAACCAGCACAGCAGATGCACAGTATGTGGCTGCGTAGACCCTATGCAATATCAATTTGTGCTGCAATGTTACATTAGACTTTTTCACAGGTGTTTCACTCTTTTGCCTGATGCTTGGATACAGCACTGCTCTTCAGCGTGCCCCGTTGAGATTTCCCTGAATGTGGCCTAACGAAATCCTCTTCGGAAAAATGAATACTGCAAACACGGAGTTCTTTTAGGGATAAGGGTGGCGTATCAATATCCGCGTTGAGGCAACTAGCCACAGCTAGTGACAGGCTTGTCACTGGGGCAATACCCTCAAAGGTATTGCTGTTGTACCTTAGAAGATGATTTGGATAGAATCCAGAATTGGGCAGAAATGTGGCAAATGGAAATTTAATGTAGCAAAATGTAAAGTTGTACATGTAGGTAATAAAAACATTAGGCGGGATTACTTCATGGGAAGTTTAAAACTGGAATGTGCTGTTCACGAGAAAGATCTGGGAGTGATTGTTGACCAGACCCTCTCAGGCTCTAGCCATTGTGCCCTAGCAGTTAAAAAAGCCAATCGGATGCTGGGATACATTGCCAAAAGTATTGAGTACAAATCTAAGGAGGTGATGCTTCTTTTGTACAACACATTCGTCAGACCACATCTAGAATATTGTGTACAGTTCTGGGGAGCATACTTTAAAAAAGATATAGAGACCTAGAGAAAGTTCAGAGAAGAGCCGCTAAGCTTATTCCAGGTATAAAAGATGAAAGCTACGAAAAGCTACGAGGCTGAAGATCCTTAATCTCTTTAGTCTTAGGAAAAGGAGACTAAGGGGTGATTTGATTGAGGTCTTTAAATATGTTAAAGGGATTAACAAAGTGAATTATGTAGGATTCCTTTAACCAAGTGTTGTGAGTAGAACTCAAGGTCACAAATGGAAGTTGACCAAAGGTAAATTTACCACTGGTATTTGGAAATATTTCTTCACCCAAAGAGTAATTTCAATGTGGAATAGTTTGCCTGACCATATTGTTGAGGCAGAGACCTTGGGGGTTTTCAAGAGCAGACTTGACTTAAAGCTAGATACCATTGAGTCACCGAGTATCTGAAGGGATATATTCACAGTAGTATAAAGAAACTGGCGAGCGTAGTTGGGCTGAAAGGCCTGTTCTTGCCATTCATGTTATGTTAAGTGGGTTTTTATTTGTTTTGGAACATAAAGGTACCTTTTAGACCCTAAAAAGGTTCACACAGGTACCTTGAGGTCCGATACTTAGACCTAAGGGGTACATAATACCTTGGGGAACAGAAATGGACTCCTGCTGTACCCCTATATCTGAGTGTACTCTACGAAAAGTAACCTGTTCCAGTTTACTTGCTGAGTGAGCAATCAAATGGTGGATGCGTTTGCTCTCAAAGTTGAATGAGCAGAGCTGTTTATTAAGACAGCATGTTTGATTACTGCATTTTGAAATTTAAATGGCCATAGAACAGCACAACATGAACACCATTGCCATTGCCTCGGCATTTCGTGCGACTGTGATAATTTATATCGCACATTCACATTTCATCCGCTTTACAGAATGTTTTCCACCTTGTGTATTTTTTAGACGTTTGAAATCCAGGGCGATCTGAAAATAAATCTCTTTATTTTTATTTTATCATGATCATTATTTTATCCTCATATCATTATGAAATGCAGAGTTGGGATATGATGATGTTGAACGAGGATTTTATTATTTCTTTTATTTTTTTTAATGTGATAAGACCACTTGCCGTCATGGGGGACGCATGTAATTTCTTGAAACAGACGCAACTGAAGCAGAACTATTTAAAATGCCGTCGGGATGAAGCCTAAGTTTAGATTTCGCTAATCGCATGCGCTCCTCCCTTCCCTAAATCTGCACCTGTGTATTTGTCCTAAATATCAATCAAGCAATTTCAGTAGCCTATTACGATTAAGATGTGATGGTGAAAAGCAGACAAATCTAACTGGACTTCGGTGTTAGAGTGAAAGAATGCCAATAATTTAAAAAAATCTTCCTCTGAATTGCATCTCTCAGCATTTTAGGACATTATTAACCCATAAGGGCCATCAGGTAGAGGTGTGGCATTTAAATGTCATTCTACAAGATAAACGGGGTCATTCTATGTGAAGTCAACCATAGGTCTCCAGGTCACCGACTCAGATTTGGCTTAAACATATTTTGGGAGTTCTTATTTATTCATAATGAACACATGCAAAAATTTAGGGTCCTACTCTAAGGGGTTTCCGAGATATGGCTCCCCAAAAACTGAAGGTCACCCCCCCCCCTTTGCCCCTGTGAATTGCAGTCTGTCCCTTATTAGAAGGAATACATTGCAATTTAGCCTTTAAGGGATTCTGGCCTTATAGGGTGCCCTTGAAAACTGAATTTCGGATTTCCACCGATAATAAGTTTCATATTTGAGAGGCCAATATCTTGGCAATGAAAAGAGACAGGTAAATTTTGACAAGAGATTCTGAAAGCCTAGACCCAGATTACCTTGAGTGGCAATTTTTTTTGGATTTGTTTCAAATATATTGGCCTCTAAAACACCTATAAATTAACGTTTGTGATTCGCGAGGGCGAAAAAGGGGCATGGCCCCAGATTATTGGGAGGCCATATCTCAAAACCCCTTGGAGTAGGAGCCGAAAATTTTGCATGTGGTCATGACGAATATAGAAGTACTCCCAAAATAAATTTGAGCCAAATCTGAGTCGGTGACCATGGAAGATTCCAGCACTACGGTTGAGTTCATATGGAATGACCCAAAGGCTTGGTATAGGATACACTGGTGGCTCCTCACTTCATGCTCCTCCGGAAGCCTCCTCTCTCCTGGCTCTGCTTCTCATGGAGGTGCGTTTAAGGGTTTGGAAAATGCTCCGTGATGGTGGAGGCGGAACGATTTTTGAGTCATGGAAGAGGAGAAGATGCAAGGAAGCCCAAGTTGGCATTATAAAACACACCCAACGGCCTCTAGGGACCCTTCCTTGCTAAATAAAGGTTCAAAATGCTTGTTTTTGTGAGATGCCTGGTTTGCACCTATTCGCAATTTACCCTTTTCATACTATGCGTGCACTACCGACATCTACCGTTGATCCCATATAGTTTGGTATGCGGATGATTGTTTGAAAAATTGGATGATGAAAATTGAAATGACAAAGAACATTGAGTTCATACGGAGTGGCTTTTATTGATCTGTTTGCTGATGGTTGTCTTTTGAAAGGTTGGTCATTCCTTCAACTGTCTGTGCTCCTTCCACAGGTGGTAAGAGGGAGAGCCAAGATGGCAGATCAGGCCTGACTCTCCCAGGCTCCTGGATTCACACAGCAGTGGATGCAGCTAAACGTGCCGCAGGAGCCCAGCACAAAGAGGCCTCGCTGCCAGTCATGCGGCCGTGACCGCGGCGACAATGGACTGACCTGGGCGGAACCCGCTCAGAGAAGGAAGGCTCAGAGGAAGAAGAGGGAGGGAAAGAGAAGAGGCAAAAAAAGAGTGCGAGAAAGAGGGTGGAGTGAGTGGAGACCCTGACTAGGATTGGCTGCTGTCGCCTGCGCGGCGTTGGCGGCAAGGAGGAGGGGGGGCGTGGCTAATCACGGGGAAGCTGCACCCAGGATGACCAGTCTGTTTCGCCGCAGCAGCAATGGAGGATCGAGGGGCGGCGCTTCCCCCAGCCCCGCCCCCAGCCCCACCCCCACCAGCGGGGAATTGAATAACAGCCGTCCGGGTCGCCACGTGCGCAGGCTGGAATTTAACCAGGCCATGGAGGACTTCAAAACCATGTTCCCCAGCATGGACTATGAAGTGATCGAGTGCGTACTGCGCTCCAACAATGGTGCCGTGGATGCCACCATCGACCAGCTGCTGCAGATGAGTCTGGAGGGACAGGGGTCCGATGACAGCTCGGACTCCGACGACAGCATCCCGGCTGAGGCAAGTCTGTGGGTGCTGCGTCACACCTGGAAGGGAGGGGGAGGGGTGCATCATTCTGTTAAAGGAGCTATTTTACTCCAGTGATTAGGCTGCAATCCATTGGGCATTGGTGATCAACAGTTCAGAGGGCTCTAATTTCGTAGACCAGGCGCAGGCGCGGCGAATGGAGGATGTGCCGCACCAGCGGGGTGTGTCCAGGCGTATGTGGCAATTTCGTGCCCGGCGTAGCCTTGCGCAAGTACTCCTCTGTCCCGCCTCTGCCCCTCCTTCCAGCGCAAGTTGGCAAAGAAGGCGACACAGCCGAGTCAAATCTTGCTCACTGGCAAAAGAACGATGGATAGCGTGTTCCTAGTATACATACTGTTGCTGCTTTAAATTTTGGGATTAACATACATGGACAACAATGCGAGATACGTGACGCATTTATATTCAATCGGGGGCGAAGCTAGAACCGGGAATTGGGGTGGCACAGACACGTCCCTTTATGACAATTAGGATAGTCCTGGCTTGTCCTCAATTATTTTTCTTTATTGACGCGTTTTCCAATTATCGTAATAGGCAACTGAAGACACGGTTTCTCATGCGATCTAACAGCGATGAAGTCATGGAGTAAATACCGTAAAACTGAGAATTGGGGTTGACGCAACATCCGTTTTAAAGAATTATTAGTCCTGACCTGTTCGCAGTCATTTTCATGATTAACAAAATGTTCACTCCTAGAGCGCTCCGCACTTAACAGGCTTGTTCTCCCCGATTAGGTAAGACGACAATCATTCATCTGGAAACGTTTGCTTAATTTAAATCAACGTTATTCAAAATTACTCTCTGTATTGAGTGGGGAAAAAAGTGGCACTTGGCGGTGAAATAGGCTATAAAAAGCATGCGGCTCTATTTGATTTTGATTTAAATTATGCAAACACGTCCAGATGAATGATTGTCGTCTTACCTAATCGGGGAGAACACGCAGCACCTGTTAAGTGCGGAGCACTCTCGGAGTGAACATTTTGTGAATCATGAAAATGACTGCGAACAGTTTGGGACAAATAATTCTTTAAAACAGATGTTACGTCCACCCCGATTCTCAGTTTTACGGAATTTACCCCATGACTTCATCGCTGTTAGATCGCATGAGAAACCGTGTCTTCCGTTGCCTATTACGATAATTGGAAAACGTGTCAATAAAGAAAAATAATTGAGAACTAGCCAGGACTATCCTAATTGTCATAAAGGGACGTGTCTGTGCCACCCCGATTCCCGGTTCTAGCTTCGCCCCTGTTTTCAATATGTGATCTTAACTCAGTACGAGATCATAGCAATCAGGCTGTATTCCTTTCCCCCACTAAAGACGATAAAGCCTAAGTGACAATAATAGTAGCCTAGTATTAAGCCGCTTGCACACTGGACGCGAAACGAATTTTTCGCTCGACAGATTGCGTCTTGTGTCTTTAAGTCTGACAGGGTTTTAATAGGCTATATCTCCGTGTCCGACAGTCTATTATTGTTTTTAAATTCTTCAAATCTACTGACTCTTTTAGATATTAAACGTGAATGTCTCGATAAGAGGGCTCAGTTTTTCAAGATGAGTACCGAGAATTTCAATCAATGTTTCTATTTAAGCTCTGCTCAATAAAGTGAGTCGACATTGGCGCGAGACAATGTGCAATGCCTCCGTGTCTGACAGCCAAAAAAAAAAGAGGACGATTAGAACAGATTGAGAACGAAATAAAGAATAAAAAGAAACATTTTAACAAAACAACATCGGCGGGTCATCTTTGTTGGATATCCCGTTTGTTGGTGATATATTTTTATTCTTTATTTCTTTATAAATCTGTTCTCATATCAGCACTTCTACTTTTTGCTGGCTGGTGGACATGGAGTATTTTGCATTTCGTGTCGGACAGTCTTGATCGTGCACGCGATAATTTCTTCACACTGTCAGTGGTCATGGAATTAATTTGCTCACGCACTATTTTATCTCTGCCGTGGAAATAAGCGTGAATCTGTTCAATCCATCTGACTAATTTTCAACAGAAAGACCGAATAAAGACTGCTGTCTATCTTCAACGGGAAAAAAGAGACAAATAGGCTAAAAGGACCAAGAAAAGTTGATAGCTATCAATTTGCATTTTGGGAAGGTCGGGCACAAACATGGCCAAGTTTGCACGTCTAATAATTCCTGGAATACTCAGAAAAATTTGAACTTTTAAGACTTTCGGACAGGGAGCTATATTAAAACCCTGTCCGACTGTCGCGTCTTTTTATTGAGTTTGTCTGTAATCAGTCGTGCGAAAAATTCGTTTTGCGTCCAGTGTGCAAGCGGCTTTAATGAGCATAGAAAACAAGCATTTTTATATATATATATATATATATATATATATATATATATATATATATATATATATATATATATATATATATACAGGTTTATATAGTATCTCACAAAAGTGACTACATCCTTCACATTTCGACTATTAATTTAGTATATATTTTTAAGGGACAACGTTACAGAAATGATAACTGAATATATTCTAGCGTAGTCATTGCACAATAGGTGTAGCAGTATAGATTTACTGCACTGTCCAAATAACTGAACAAACAGTCACTATTTCCAAAATGGGTGGCAAAAAAAAAGTGAGTACCCCTTACTGTCAACATGCCAAATTGTGTCCATAGTGTCAATATTAAGTGTGACCGCCATTGTTATCCAGCACTGCCTTGATTCTCCGAGGCATGGAATTCACCAGAGCTGCACAGGTTGTTGCTGGGATCCTCCCCTCCTCCATGACAACATCACGGAGCTGGTGGATGTTGGACACCTGCTGTTCCTCCACCTTCCTCTTGAGGATGCCCCACCGGTGCTCAATGGGATTCAGGTATGGAGACATACTTGGCCATACCATCACCTTCAGCTTCTTCAGGAAGGCTGTTGTCATCTTGGAGGTGTGTTTCGGGTCATTATCATGTTGGAAAACAGCCGTGCAGCCCAGTTTCTGAAGGGAGGGTGTCCTGTTCTGCTTCAGAATCTCACAGTACATGTTGGATCCATTGTCCCATTAATGAAGTGCTGCTCCCCAGGACCAGAAGCGCTCATGCAGCCCCAGACCATGATGCTGTCAGCACCATGTTTGACTGTAGGCAGTACACACTTGTTTTGATACTTCTCACCAGGGCGCCGCTACACATGCTGGACACCATCTGAGCCGAACAAGTTTATCTTGGTCTCGTCAGACCACAGAACATGGTTCTAGTAGTTCATGTTCTTGGACTGGTTGTCTTCAACAAACTGTTTTCGGGCTTTCTTGTGGGCTAGCTTCAGAAGAGGCTTCCATCTTGGCTGACGGCCATGCAGACCAACTTTGCGCAGAGCATGGCGTATGGTCTGAGCACTGACAGGCTGTTATCCCACTGCTACAACCTTGTTAGCAATGCTGTCAGCACTCCTGCGTCTGTTTTCTGAAGCTAACTTGTGCACCTGGCACAGAGCACGAAGACTCAACCTCTTCAATCGACCCTGACAAGGCCTTTTCCGAGCAGAACTCGTCTTGGAAAACCGCTGGATAACCTTGGCCACCGTGCTGTAGCTCAGTTTCATGGTTTCCCTGATCTTCTTGTAGCTTAGACCATCTTTGTGGAGAGCAACAATTCTCTTTTTCAGACCCTCAGAGAGTTCATTCTCATGAGGTTCCATGTTGACCCTACAGTGACCAGAACGAGAGCATTGCACCTAAAGCACTACAATTTAACCCTTCAACATGTTACACAACCTCATATGGCCCAGTCGAACAGACAAAAGCATGAACATGATGAACAAGTCGCGTTTCATTGCTTGGTTGACCATTATCAATTGGGGTGTGCACTCACTTTTGTTGCCATCCATTTTGGAAATAGTGACTGTTCGTTCAGGAATTTGGACAGTGCAGTAAATCTACACTGCTACACATATTGTACCATGACTACTCTAGAATATATAGAAGTTCACTTCGGTAGCATTGTCCCTTGAAAAGATATCATAAATTAATTGTCAAAATGTGAGGGGTGTATTCACTTTTGTGAGATACTGTGTGTGTGTGTGTGTGTATATATAATACAGTTTGTGGTTGGCTGAGAAAGATGTGAAGTCGTTAGTTTGCATCACAGATTCAGCTGCGTTGATTAAGCCAGGTCAAGTTTCCATTATGCGTGGCAACCGCCTTTAATCTGACATCAGGACAATCGATATAGATACTATAATTTATGTCCTTATTCAGATAGTTAAATTAAATAGTGCTTCCTGTAATTATTTCTTGCATTGAAATGTACCTGACATTCTGGAAACCTGCCTGTGAGATTTCGGTGATGTGTGCGCACTGTGCGCCGGTCAGCCAAATTACCATGACACAGAAATTAAACCAGTTTGGAGATGGCGAGCTTTCTGCGCAAATCCAGCGGAGACTTTTTCTACGAAATTGTCACTGCGTCTTGATGAATATGTGACACCTCCCCCTACTACGCCGCCACACCCATCTTGGCGCACGTTCCTCTACCAAAGGCTGCGCACCTCACGAAATTACCACTGCGCGGGCTGCGCCACGCTACGCCACCTGCGCTGCGCCAGGAAATTAGAGCCCAGAGTATTCCCGACTTCTAGACTAAATGCATCTTATTCTCATTACATCTTCTTTAGAAAAAATGGATGCCCACCGCAAAATTATGTTTGTTTGTTTTACGAGTCTCTGAGCTCCACTATCAGCTACTGAGGAGATTTATCTACTACCACACAATACCTTCAATGATCGGTAGATTTCAATAAATATTCTGTTATTTTATCTTATATCTGTCCATTGAGAGCAGTGTTTCAAACCTGATTGATTGAATGAATGGGAGGAGCGCTCTCGGATTGCCTGTAAAGAGCTGTCAAGTACAAATCATTTAAATGGAATTATAAATGACTATTACAGAGTTATATTTCAGAGTTGGCACAGTACAGTTCATGACAAACACATCAGTCTGTCTGTCTGTCCAGCGTCAACTTTTCACTTCAAATTTGAATATCTCAAACAGTGCAAGAAATTTTCTTTTTTCCTTACGATATTCTGATTATTCACTGTGAAAATTCTACGTCCCGGTTTTTGAGAAATTCAGCATTTTAGAAAATCAGTGTTTGTGCTCATTTTTTTCAGTCTTTCATTAATATCTCAAAAATTGTCTGATAACTTTTTTGTTGTAAGCCTTCCTTATGATGTTCTGATGATCCCCTGCGAAAATGAGAAAATTCTATCTCCCGGTGTTTGAGAAATTCAGCCTTTTGGTCTTTGAAAAATGAGCACAAACACAGATTTTCTGTCTTTCATTAATATCTCAAGAAGTATCTGATAATCTTTTGTCCAATTTCTTTTGAGCCTTCCGTTTGTTCTGATGATCCCCTGCGAAAATTGGAAAATTCAACATCCTGGTTTTTGAGAAATTCAGCATTTGTGACTTAGAAAATCAGTGTTTGTGCGCATTTTTACCTCCGCTGTGATGATAGTCAGCAGTCAGCTGAGTTTTTCTAATACCAAATTGTCCAACATCTGTCCGTCTGTCTGCCGTTAACTTTTCACTTCAAATTTGAATATCTCAAAAACTGTCTGAACTCTTTTTTTCCTCATTTGGTGCAAGCCTTTCTTATGATATTCTGATGATCCCCTGTGAAAATTAGAAAATTCTACTTCCAGATTTTTGAGAAATTCAGCATTTTGGACTTCGAAAATTCGTGTTTTTGCTCATTTTTTCAGTGTTTCATTAATATCTCAACAAGAGGCCTGTCGGCCTAGCGAGCTCTGCTGAGGATGACTGAAATGACCTTATTGTTCTTGATCATTTTCTGCATCATGTTCTTTCTCATCATTGTTCTGGATCATGTTGTTCCAGATCCTCATTCTAGATTAATTGTTCAGCATCATACTGTCTCTGACAGTGTTAGAAGGATTGTGACTGCTATATTTGTGATGTACTGTGGGGGAAGGGTTATTTGTTGGTTGTTAGTATTGCTTGGTGGTAAGATGATTGAAATAGATGATGGCAATTTGCAATTTGGTTCTATTGTTAAGCTGGATTTATGGAGTTCTGCGTCAAACCGGCGACGTGAACTCCCACCACAGAGCCTCTTCGTCGCCTGCCATGCACCTCGAAAATTTTCTAACTGCACGTCAAAGCGACGCAGACCGCAAGGTCACTGATTGGTTCACTCTACTTGAGTCTCACGTGATTCAGGGCTTAAAGTTCTCCGTCCTGGGGACGGATTTCCGTCCTGGAGATTCCCTAGGGGCTATTTACGAGATCGATGTAGATTTGCAAAAAAAAAAAAAAAAAAAAGTTATATGGGGGGTGGGGAGGGGGGTAGCCATGGCCGCGATGTCAATGAAAAAAATGTTAAAATGCTGCATATACTTGCAAGTGAAGTGATTTCCAAACTGCGATGCATCCCTCCCCAAGGAAATAATGTAAATTTAAACATCTATGAAGATACGCAGCTCAGAGTGCATTCAGTGGATTTTTTTCTTAAACATCGAAAGTGGATTACACGATGTGAACATCAGGTATGATCTAAATATATAACGTTAGCGTATATTTACTGGGAAGGTAGCAGTGGCCAAATCCTCATCATAGAAGCGCACCAAAACGTTCAGCACACGGTCCATGTTTGTATTGGTGGCCTCGGCAGCATTTAGAGAAAAAAAATCATCTTCAACTTGTCTGATAACCAGTGACGTGCGGTGGAGGTTGGTTTGGTGAGGCAAAAACCTCCCCTTTGCTTGATTAGCAATCAGACGATTATCTAGTTTAGTAAGACTATTCGGCAGAATGACGGGCCAGTTTTAGTTCCCGCGGCGTTAGTACATCGAACCTGAAATGCTCAACAGCAGATTTGCGCGTACTAGCTTCCAGGAAGCCGAAGCAATGTCATAAACAAATATTAACGCAGATGCAGATGCAACGACTTATGCAGAGTTCAATGCTTAATCAATAGCCTATAATGTATTCTCCTTTAAATACTCGGTTTTACACCCAAACAAAAAGCGGGCGTTTGTTTTCAGTCTTCTTTCGTAATCCGATTAACAAAATGTTTAAAAACAGAATTGCCGAGCCGAGACTTTTTCCTAATTGATTATTCAGATTTCCATCCTTGCAGTCTCGAACTGCAGCGTATAGGCCTACGTGAATTAAGTTATTCTCTCCTCTATCAGCATCAGGCTTCCATAAGGCTTGGTCTTAATTGTTTTCATTGTCAATCAGGAACAGTACGTGGGAAAGGTTCACAAAATCCTGTGATAAAAGTTTGGGTCACTGCCACATCTCACCGCACGTCTCTGGCTTCCTGTAAGCAAGTACTCGCAAATCTGCAGTTTTGTGAGCATTTCACGTTCCATGTAGCCTACAGATAAATAACGCCGCGGAAACTTAAAATGGCCCATCATTCTGCCGAGTAGTCTTTCTAAATTAGTTAATCGTCTGATTGCGAATCAAGCAAAGGGAAGGTTTCTGCCTCACCAAACTGACCTCCGACTGCACGTCACTGCTGATAACTGCTTTTTTTTTATCTGAGTGGAAATTCCATGGATGTACACACATGACGCCTGTGTGTTTTAGTTTTAGTAGACCATGTACTAGTGAACTGTACCGTTATGAAACTGTATGAAACAACAAACTTCTAATAAAGTCATCAATCAATGACTGTGCAACTGTGAACGAAAGGTCGTGCTCTGCGACAAATGTGCAGATACGCACTTTATGATTGCACACACGATCGGTCATTGATTCGTTGTTGTAATGTATTCTTACGTTATCTTGCATTAAAAAATGCATTGTTACGTGTGCAAATCTACTATTCTGGGAAATGACTTGGATCAACCGCGTCTGCAACTACTGTATCATGATTGGTTGGTGTATTCACTGCGTTGCATTGTTTGACTCAAAATATTACCCACGTGTGTTGTCACTGCTGTGGTACCGGTTCAGTCTGCGAAAAATCATGGAGCGGTTAGTTGTGAAGGAAGGATTAGACGTGATTAATATTGACAGCACTGTCAAAAACAAATGGAGGTGGGCTTGGTTGGATGAGATAGGTGACACAGGTAAGCCATTCAGGTCCTGGTGTCAAAAATTGAAGGAACCAGGAGCCTGTTTCTGTTGTGTTTGCAACAGAAAGCTGTTGTACGGTTCAAAAGGCAAAAAAAAAAAAAAAAAAAACGCTTTTCAAGCACAACAATGAACCAGGTTTCAGGTCAACACTGAAAAGAATGTCTGGTGTAGCCAAGCTTCAGGCTTTTGCTTTTGTCGCAAAGAAAGAAAGAATGAATATTATTTGCTTATCAGAATCTGAAACGGCTCGTTGAATTCTTGATGTTGTGACTTTTGATTTTGTTGCTAAAAAAAGAGAATGAACAGAATTGTTTATCAGAGAATCTGAATAAAACGGCTTGTTGAATATTGATGTTTTAGTTTTAATGCACAGTATTAATAATGGGAACCCTAAATATAAAGTAAAAGGTCAAATGTTATCCACTAAAGGTACTAACATATTTTCTTTTTCAGCTGCCAACCAATGGGTTTTAAATGTCTCTTGTAATTGACTCGTGTTCTCACTTGCAACCATTCCTCTCCCCTAATGCAAGGTGCATACTGGTTCATATGACTACTATTTTTTACACACTGCTCAGCATGACATGATGAGACTGTTTTGCTAGACTAGTGTTAACTAAGTCTGAGCAGGTGCAGTTAGTATATTAAAGATTTGTCAATATTGCCAATGCAACAGTACAGCCTGGTAATACTACTTTTTCTCTGCACTGGCATTTTTATTTAAAAGGTTGTAACAGCTTGCCTCCATTTAGTGTAAGTCAACATATAATTTGCCCCCACCCAAAAAGGCGTGTGGGGACTGGGGACCCCCCAAAATATATGTGGTCTGTGTGCATTTCATGCGGGAAAACCACAAAATTTGCGCCGTGGGCCCTGTGGGTGCTTCGCGCCCGCGCATGTGTACTCAAAAAAAATTGCCAAGGTTGGCAGGTCTGCTGCTGCTACGCACTTTTGCTTTGAAGTCCTACAGTAATTTTAATATTTGAAATAGACCAGACTAGCAATAGACAGACTACAACTTCAGCAGGTGTTTATGTTAAAATGAAGCACGAATTGTACACATTCACAATTAAGGCATTTGAGAACTGTGAAGTAGCATATCACCCAATTAATTGGTGTGTGCTGGGCGCACAATGTTGTTTATATTTATCTGATATTGCGATTGTCTAGGACAGGGGCCAGGGCTAGACCGTTGCAAGCTTAGAGCCTCTTTCAGAATGTCTTATCCCACATCTGAAATTTTCAGTCCTGGGATTTTTTTTTGCTTTTAGCCCTGCGTGATTTCACGACAGGTCCTTCGGAAACCTGATGCCACCTAGCGGTTTGTCGGTGAATAGCTTCGCGGCACAGCATGACGCAAACGACCTCAGTGCCGAACTTCGAAAGGTCCACAACGGCGTTGAGGCGATGGCATGCCCTTTGCGTGGAGTCGACTCAGAACCATAAATCCAGCTTTATACTACATAAATTGAGACAACAAACTGGTTCACAGTATATTCTGGTTACTAAATGCATCTCATGTTTTCTCACTATTGCAACAGTTTTCAAGAATTTCTGAAATTCAGTCATGACATGGACATTTCACTCATCCTTAGGGGAGCTCTCTCAGCCGAGAGGCCTCTTTTTTGTGTTTTGAGGTTGTTTTATCCCCTGAGTTACGAGCACAATGGATTGCAGCATTAATATGCCTCTGATTCTTATGGCTAACTAGATCAGGGGTGGCTAACTAGTCCTGGAGAGCCACTGGGTGTGCTTGTTTTTGTTTTAACTACCTACCTCAGAGCTAAGAAACCAGGTGAGGTGACTGCGTAATAGACCGCTTTAATTCATCAATTAATTGCTGAGTAACGCCAAAAACCAGCAGACACTGAGACTCTCCAGGACCTGGGTGGCCCACTCCTGGCCCAGGTACTTTTATTAAAGAAGAATCTTTTTCAGATTTTTGGTGTCATATCATGTCAAATCTCATTTCTCTGAGAATTCTAGCTTGTTTAAAATTTTCACTTGACGAGTTTTATTGTCTTCGCATTAGAAGGTCTTGCGTCTGTCACCTTATTTACAACATCTTTTTTTTTTTTTTCGGAAGACATGCCATAGAAATTCATTCTAAAGCCTTAAATAAATGACTGTGGGCTTTGTTTTATAACCCCGTTACCTGAAAAGTTGGGACGCTGTGTGAAATGTAAATAATTACAGAATGCAATGATTTACAAATTATGTAAACCCTATATTAAGTTGAATTTGTTACAAAGTCAAAGATGTATAAAATGCAGGTTTTTGAAAAATCTGTGCTGATTTCAAATTTTGATGCCAGCAACACATTTCAAAAAAGTTTGGACAGTGGGAACAAAACTAGTTGCATGATGTTTAAAAAATACACCATGGTTGAGACGGTTCACCGCGAATGCCTACCTTACCGCGAAAACTGCATTTTCATTTAGTTTTTCTTTGTTTGTTTTTTACAATTTACAATTTCTTGATTGGCCACCAGGAGCCAAAAACTGAAAAATCTGTTTTTATCATATCTCTGGAAATATTTGTCCGATTGACCTCAAATCAAGTGCAAATGAAAGGTCATGACCCGAGGATGTGTGCCACAATGACATTATTCCTGTTTGGTTCAAAATTTTGACACAGGGTGGAGCTTTGTCACATAAAATTCACCATTTTTGCCATATCTTTGGAACCATTTGTCCAATTGACATGAAACTATGTGCAACTGCAAGGTCATGACCTCACAACGTGTCACATGATGACACCATACCTGTATGCTTCCATATTTTGCCACCAGGTGGTGCTTTGTGATGGAAAATAAACATTTGGCCATATCTTCAGAACCATTTGTCCGATTGACCTGAAATTTACTTTAAATGAAAGTCTATTCAAGGATTGGGGGCGTTCGGGGATATACCCCAAGCCATCGCCTCCAACGGCATAAGCCAAGTTATATCATTGTGCCGACAACTGCCTTCATTCATTTTTACATGTCAATCTACTGTGTGTAGGGCTCGCAGTAATCTGAATTTTTGTGGGCTTTCGAGGGCATGTCCTATAGGGGGTGCTGCGAGATGCTACAACCCCAATTCCGAAATAGTTGGAACAAAGTGTTAAATTGTGAATAAAATCAAAATGCAATGACTTTCAGGTCACATGAGCCAATATGTTATTTACAGTAGAACATAGTTTCAAAATTTGAAATGTTAAGAGACATTTTACATTTTTATTCTCAAAATGAGCTTATTTCACATTTTCTGGCTGCAACAGATCTCAATAAAGTTGGGACACAGGCAAAAAGGCTTGTGTAAAAAAAAAAAAAAAAAAAAAAAGTGGAATACTTCAAAAACTATGTTCCTCAGCGTCAAATTGCAAAGGTTTTGAAGGTCTCATCGACAGTGCATAACGCCATCAAAAGATTCAGAGAAACTGGAAAAATCTCTGTGCGTAAGGGAAAAGGCCGAACACCTTTACTGGATGCCCGTGATCTTCGGGCCTTCAGACGCTACTGCATCACTGACCGGCATGATTCTGTCATTGACATTACTAAATGGTCCCAGGAATGCTTCAACCAACCTCTGTGTGTAAACGCAGTCCGCCGTGCCATCCACAGATTCCACCTAAAACTCTATCATGCAAAAAAGAAGCCATTGTTGAGCATGATCCAGAAGCACCGCCGTGTTCTGTGGGTCAAGGCTCATTTGAAATGGACTGTAGCAAAATGGCAAAGAGGTTAGATGAGTCCAAATTTGACATTCTTGTTGGAAATCATGGGCGTTGTGTCCTCCAGGCTAAAGAGGAGAAAGATCACCCCTCCTGTTATCAGCATTCAGTTCAAAAGCCGGCATCTCTGATGGTATGGGGATGCATAAGTGCAAATGGTGTGGGACACTTGCATGTTTTAAAAAGCACCATGAATGCTGAAAGGTATATAAAAGTTTTAGAGCAACATATGCTCCCCTACAGACAACCTCTATTCCTCCTTGTGCACTTCAGCAGGACAATGCAAAACCACATACTGCAGCTATTACAACAGCATGGCTTCGTAGTAGAAGAGTCCGTGTGCTGAACTGGCCTGCCTGTAGTCCTGATCTTTCAAACATTGAGAACATTTGGCGCATCATTAAACAAAAAGTCCATCAAAGGAGACCCAAAACTTTCCAGCAGCTGGAAGCCCGTATTAAACAAGAGTGGGATCAAATTCCAATGGCTAAACTCAAGAAACTTGTCTCCTCAATGCCCAGACGCCTCCACTCTGCATTAAAAAGAAGAGGGGATGCTACAAAATGGTGAACAGGCCCCTGTCCCTACTTTATTGAGACCTGTAGCAGCCATCAAATTTGAAATGAGCTCATTTTGTGGATAAAATTGTAAAATTTCTCAGTTTCAACATTTGCTATGTTAGCGCTGCTCTATTGTGAATTAAGTACTGGCTGGTGTGATCGCGAAGTCAGTCGGGGAAAAAGTCAGACGAACGTTTGTCTAGATTGGCTTTTTTTGGTTTTTGTCGTGATCTTTCAGTAGTTGTCCCTGGTCAGATGTTCAGAAAGGGTGAAGGACCTTGGAGGAGTCTTACTGTTTGAATATTCAGTATCGCATTCATTAGGCAACTGCTGTCCAGAGAGACGAGCAGTTATAGCATGCATGAATGCTATAGGCTTCCTATGGATAGTGGCACCATTTAAAATGACTGAAAGTCACACTCTTCTCAGGATATGGATGTAAATAGCCACTAATTCATGCTGTCAGTTTTCTCCTTAACCTTGTTATTTATTTTCGAACCCAGTCTATTGCAACCTTGAACAAAAAAGCAAAAATTGTGCTATTGTTCTCATCCTAATTGCATGCATTTGCTTTGTATTTTACTGCTGACCCCCTTCACCACTTCCTGTAGATTCTTGAGCGGACCCTGGAACCAGACAGTTCAGATGAGGAGCCGCCTCCTGTCTACTCCCCGCCCACCTATGACATGCATATCTACGACAGGAAGTACCTGGGTGCCCCGCCCACTCCGCCACCCAGGTGAGGGGGGGGGAGATGGGATTGGGTGGGAGTGGGAGTGAGGCAGTGGTTCTCTGCCTTGTTCTTTCAGATCTACCATCCTGTAGGTTTCCATTTCAGCCCCAGTTTGCCAGAACCCATTTTGCTCATTGTAGCCTAAACAAGATTATTATCTTTTGAATGAGGCGTTCTTTGTTTGGGATGGAGTGTAATCGGGCGGGATGCTAGATCTCCAGGAACAGGGTTGGGCAGTCCTGTTCCAGCTGTTGATTGAGGAATACTTTGATTAGTTTGGACTTGAAGCCTGCCGGGCAATCGATCTCCAGGAATAAGGTTTGGTTGCATACTTTTGCTGAAAATGGGTTAGGTACCACTGAAATGGAGGTTTTTGAGATGTGACCTATTTTTTGGGGGAGGAAAGTTTTTAAAACACAGACCCATTCAATCCATGCAGCATTGCGGTTTTTTTCAGCACGCAGCTTAGTGTTGACAAATGGTGTAGTTGGAGTGGTATTATGGTGATTAGGATGAAAGGCCAGAGGAAACTGTTAATGGTGTGTGTCCGTGCCCTCAGGGAATATCAGGGCATGATGAAAAAGCTCTGCCCTGTTTTTACAACCCCTCCCTGCTCCACCTGGTGGCGAACTGTAGGTTTCCATAATGCTAAATCCTGTCTGTCTGTCTGTCTGTCTGTCTGTGTGTGTGTGTGTGTGTGTGTGTGTGTGTGTGTGTGGTCACTGCCTACTTTCTTAAGAAAACTAATTCTGGATTGGGCCTCCCTGTATTCACAGAATTCTTAAATGGAATCCATGAAATGTTGGAAATATTCCTTTGAAAATCTGCTCCATGTTGACATTGTTAGGTCAACGTATTCATGCTGTTGACTTAAAATTCTTACCCCGCCATCTGCATGTGTTACGGACAGGCCATTTCTAATAAGATGACACTATTTTCCAAGCAGCCAAGCAGCTTATTTGTCCCTGGCGGAGTGAATAATAATAATGGTGATAATACTAGCAGGGTTCTGGTCTGCCCCTCCCAGCACTCGGAATCCACCGACCACCACTCAGTCCAGCTTTTTCCCGACCGCCACTATTTTTTCAAAGATCAGTTAAAATGAATGCATCTGGTGTCCAATGAAATCGCTAGAAACAAAATGTAAATGACCCTTAATATGCTCCCCCTTCTTGTTATTGTCAGAGTAGTGAACTTTCATTTTCCAACCGTGCCCCGACTGCGCTGGTCGTCATTGATATCGAAAAACCAGCCCAATAGTGATGAAAACGCAGAGTGCCATCCGAGCCCGTGTGTGCTGGGTATTCATGAGCGAAATGAATTTGAGGCTGTGGGGAAATGATCAGTGCGGTTATCTCAATCTAATGAAAGACCGGTAATTATAATCGAGCTGGGTGATTGATTTCTGTAGCGCTGTACTTGGCATATTGAGACAAAAGTTTTCTTGTAATATAAACGACTGCAAAGCAAGATAAATCTGTCAAGGACAGTCACATTTTTTACATGTTAATCTATCTATCTTTAACGTTTTCCAACAATATGAATAATCCATTGGCGGTTCAGTACACAGTTTCCCTTTAAATAAATTGTCAAGGCGAGTGAATAATAAATTCAATAAAAATGTTGAATTTATGTGCCTTAATACTCTGGATTTTCCCTGTTAACTTTTGCCACACCCTACAAAGCAAGCCATCAAACCCTCACTTCATGACTGCTTAATTAAAAACAGAGATTGAAATGCGCACTTTTTTGCCTTCAGTTGACACATTCTATCTCTCGACTTTACAAAGACAATTAGCCATACCTGATAAGGGAGGGTTAAAGTATCCCATCAATGAAAATGACTGAAAACCGATCAGGACTAAAAATCAGTTCAAAGACGTTAATCACCCTCCTTGTTATCTGTCCAACGGGCGCTAAAATGTTTGAATCATAAATGATGGTGGTTAAGTCGTATTCAGAAATTTAATCAAAAGTATTTGGATACAAAATAGAAAAACAAGTTTATGAATATGCCATCTATCTATGAAAATTAGAGGCATCTCGCTTTGCAACTTGGAGAACATCAAAGAAGCACTGTAATCTCTGGTGACTCGGCGGCAATATTTGCTTTCAAATTGTTGCAAAAATATTTCCAGCTTGCGCGCTTGCATTACATATATTCATACGAACATTTTTCGTCCAGCACCCTGAGCATCCTGGGCAGTCCCCTGTATGAGTTATTATGTCCCCCGGGGGGACATATAGCATTTGTGACAATTCCTGTGCGCCGTGATCGCTATCGTGCGCCGTACCAAACGTCGTCACGCACTTTTATGAACATTTATGAAGATATCATTACGAAACTTTTCATACACACATATCTGGTCCCGAGGTAGGTTGCTATTGAATTTCGGCCAAATCGGAAAGGCTCTCTTGCGCCACCAAGAAACATTATATTGGCACTTACACGGCCACCACGACCGGTAGGAAAGTCATGGAGAGATGGAACCAAGACTATATTGTTCATCTAATCAAGGCCTAAAAATGAGCAATCGACACCCATGACCTAAATCGAACATGCAGTCCGCAATCTGCATATCAAAATTTCCTTTTTCCCCTAAATTGGTCTCCAAAAACTTCAACATTCCTTCATATCTTCTAAAGTACTCAACTCAGAGGTTTCATATTGCACCAGTGTGACGACCATGATGGCTAATTTGATAAAATTAAACAATTATCCCCACAGGTCACAAAATGGCTCTCTAGCGCCACCAAGAAACATTATATTGGCACTTACACGGCCACCATGACCGGTAGGAAAGTCACAGAGAGATGGAACCAAGACTATATTGTTCACCTAATTAAGGCCTAAAAATGAAACATCGACACCCATGACCTAAATCGAACAGGAAGTCCGCAATTTGCATATCAAAATTTCCTTTTTCCCCTAAATTGGTCTCAAAAAACTTCAACATTCCTTCATATCTTCTAAAGTACTCAACTCAGAGGTTTCATATTGCACATGTGTGACAACCATGATGGCTAATTTGATAAAATTAAACAATTATCCCCACAGGTCACAAAATGGCTCTCTAGCGCCACCAAGAAACATTATACTGGCACTTACACGGCCACCAAGACCGGTAGGAAAGTCATAGAGAGATGGAACGAACACTATATTGTTCAACTCATCAAGGCCTAAAAATGAACAATCGACACCCATTACCTAAATCGCTCAGGAAGTCCGCAATTTGCATATCAAAATTTCCTTTTTCCCCTAAATTTGACCTAAATTTGCCCTCGCACAAACGCTAACTCCTTTAAGGGCGTTCATCATATCGATCCCAAATGCTGTTAGATGACAAAACACACACTGCTGATTAAAACTACTGTACAACTTTATCAAAAGTCGAACGGTTTGGGTTTTATGAGGCGTCAAAGATGGGGTCCCCTCCCACTTCCATTGCCTTTTTTCCATGCGTACGCAAAGTCCAACCTAAATATGACCCCTGAAACATGCTCAAAAACAAGCGAAATTTTGCAGTTAATTCCTAGTGGCTTCGAAGATATTTACTCTCAAAATTTTCCACCAAAATAGGACTTTCGCTTTCACCACAGCCTGTTGCAATGTCATAAAATTCTGAAAAAAATCACACATCATTGCTGTACTATGCCCTGTACTGTGACTTCGTTTCGACAATTCCTGTGCGCCGTGATCGTTATTGTGATCGTTATCGTGCGCCGTACCAAACGACGTCATGCACTTTTTATGAACATTTATGAAGATATCATTACTAAACTTTTCATACACACACACCTGGTCCCGAGGTAGGTTGCTCTTGAATTTCGGCCAAATCGGAAAAACAACAGCTGCGCACCCGGGGAACACCAGTCGCGGTCGCGGGCAACCGACTGGACTGCGTCTAGTTGGATTAAAGCTGCAGAGTAATTTTGAGGAAAGGATCCCCGATAATATACCTTGTCCAAAGAATGTCCATGTCCTTGTCCATGTACAGTGCCTTCAATAATTATTGGCACCCCTGGTTAAGATGTGTTAAAAGCCTTAAAATAAATGAAAGTTTTATTGCAGAAGCATACTCTCACACTGAACATTGCAGAAAAATGTAACCTTCAACTGGAGTGAATTTTAAGGGAAAAAAAATCCCTGACTAAGAGAGAATTCTATTTCATAAAATCACCTGTTCCACAATTATTGTGTCCCACAATGACATTATACCTGTTTGGTTCAAAATTTTGACACAAGGTGGAGCTTTGTCACATAAAATTCACCATTTTTGCCATATCTTTGGAACTATTTGTCCAATTGACATGAAACTATGTGCAACTGCAAGGTCATGACCTCACAACGTATCACATGATGACATCATAACTGTATGATTCCATATTTTGCCACCAGGTGGTGCTTTGTGATGGGAAATTACCATTTTGGCCATATCTTCAGAACCATTTGTCCGATTGACCTGAAATTAAGTTCAAATGAAAGTCTATTCAAGGTCTTTTCAAGGATTGGGGAATTGTAGGATTGGGGGCGTTCGGGGATATACCCCCAGCCTTCGCCTCCGACGGCATAAGCCTAGTCTATTTAAGCACACGTAAGCCTTTAACCCTGAACTAGCTCAAGATCGTCAGTAATCGCATTCAATTTCTAGCATGTCTTCAGTATTGTAAACAGTGCTTATGCAAGTTATGATTGTGTAACATTTACTCTCTGTCGGTATGTGCTGGTATGAATGCATGTAGCTAGGGAGGCTATTCGTTTAAGCTCAGGCCTTTCACGGGCTTCAACTGTAACATATTCAGTCAAAATTGAAATGATCAGAAAGAGGTATTCAGAACTTTAACTTCATATGACCTGATAGTTAAGAACTGCAGGAGTCATTAAATTATGTCACAGCCTGTAGGTGAAGAACCGACAATTTAAAGCAAACTAACTTAACTTAACTCACTAAGAAATTCTGTGTATTTTGAGTGATTCTTCACGCACACGCAAATTTGTTAGGATCAACGGTGTCACTTTCCCTCTCCTTACAGTAATGTCTCTTTTTTGCCCACTTGCATGATTGCACGACTGAAATTCACTGATGGTCATTGTCTTGGCAGGATTGTGAGCCTCAACAGGTATAGTTCTCAAATAAATTTGAATTTATAGGCCATAACTGCAATCCTTAACCAAATTTTATTAGTTTCAGCAATCTTCTTGGTTGTTTTCTTTGCTTGATGTAGGTCAAATATTTGACCCTTCTGACACAGAGGAACATTTTTTCCATGACCACAGGATTTTATACACTCTAAAAACAAAAGGTTCCATAGCTTGGTACATATATGGCACCCTCAAAAGGTTCTATATGGAACCATTTCAGAGGGTACAATTTAAAGAACCCTTGGGGTTCTTACATTTTTTTAAAATAAAAGGCTTATATAGCACATTAAAAAGGTTCATGCATACCCCAGACCTTTTACCTTTATTTTTCAGTTGAAATGGTAAATGGACTGCATTTATATAGCGCTTACTAGTCACATGACATGACCCCAAAGTGCTTTACAATTATGCCTCTGTCCCTGATGGTAGAGGCTGCCATGCAAGGCACCAACCTGCACATCAGGAGCAGTGTGGGGTGTAGGATGAGTGTCTCCTGGAAGGTTCCATAAACAGTCGTTGAAGTTCAAACAATCCTCTCGTGAAGGAAATGGCACCTTTTTTGAGCTAAAGGTTCCATTTCTTTAGCAAGGAACCCCAATGGTTCTATATAGCACCCTCAAGAAACCCCTTTTTTAAGAGTGTATGACATGGTTTTTTTAAGAAATAAGAACTTACTTAATCAACTGCGGTTAAATAACTTTTTGCCAGAAACATTAATCACTGTGGTACAGAAACATTAATCACTGTGGTATTATCCAGTGGTAATATCCATTACCTTTTTGCTTAGTTAAATCCAGGTGGTTTAATTTTGGTTGGGCAGTGTATAAACACAAGATGTGTGAAATGATCTTTTTTATTTAAATTATTAGTGTTTTCATTATTTATTTAATTTTCTTTTTTAAAATATATAAATTGGATGTTTATACTTGTGCCATTAAACTTCAAGTGGTATTTTAGTCTTCTTCAGTCTGTCTAGTAAAATTCTCTGCTGGCTCGTGATTTTTTTTCTGTCACTAGCCCGGCTGGCTAATGGCAAAAAAATGGGAAGATTGAGCCCTGCAGTTATCAGGTCAGAAATAAAAGCTCTTCTTGCTGGCGCTTGGAGCACTTGAGTTGCATTGACGGGGATATACGTGTCTGTTTTTGCACTGTTTCTCCAATTTCAATTGTTTTGGGTTGTTGCAGCGCGCTCGTTTCTGTTTTTGCTGCACATCTCTCCAGTCAGAGAAGTTTGAGGCCACTGCAGTGCATAAACTATGGGCTGTATATACTGGCATAAATCTTTCAGCCGCCTAGAAATCAATCTGCGGCTCAAGTGACATGCCGCGGATCGGGGAGTGATCTGCATGGATCACCGATCATGCGTGATCCGTTCCAGCCCAACTCGACAAATAGTAAAAAAATTCAATATGGCTGCCTGGTCACATGACTTGACGCAGGAAACTCTCATTCTGCATGCTTGTTGTGCATCATTGGGACATCCTAATATGTACGTGCTAAATTGAGATGCCGTCCAGCTGTTTTCATGCCATTTGCATTTAAAGAAAATTTTCATCACGCGACCAGATAGACCATTATTTAACTTGCTCAGTTTTGATTAGAGATTAATGATGTTTTCAAACTTGATCAAACTGGGGTTCACCTTGACCTTTGTCAAGTTTGAGTTTGATCAGTGCAGTGGTTTTGGAGAAGAAGATTGTCTAAGTTTTTGAACATAATCAAGTATTGTGGACGAACTATGAGATGAATTAAAAATTTGATAAAGCTAGTTTTGAAAAAGAAACTTGGCAATGTTCATGTGTAAAATGAGGGCTCTCGCTTGAATGGTGTCTGCGAAAGCTAGATCACAAAACTGAAAATAAAGATAAGTAATAATAAGACATACAAAAGCAGATCAATGGTGATCCCTAGTTGTAGTTGCAATGAGTTTGTCTGAAAACAAGAGGTATTCCCTTCGGTAGGGGGATGCATAATAATTATGATAAATAATAATAATAATAATACAACCCCAATTCCTAAATAGTTGGGACGAAGTGTAAAAGTGTGAATAAAATCAAAATGCAATGACTTTCAGATCACATGAGCCAATATGTTATGTACAATCGAACATAGATAAAATTTCAAATGTTGAAACAGACATTTTACATTTTTATCCACAAGATGAACTTATTTCAAATTTTCTGGCTGCAACAGGTCTCAAAAAAGTAGGGACCCAGGAAAAAGGAGCTGAAAAAGCAATTAATATATAAGGGAATCAGCTGAGAGAACATTTAGCAAGTAATAAAGTAAACTGGCATTAGATGTGTAACATGATTGTCTATAAAAGTGATGTCTTAGAGAGGCTGAGTCTCTCAGAAGTAAAGATGGCGTGAGGCTCTCCAACCTGTGAAGGCTTGCGCCAAAAAAATTGTGGAATACTTTAAAAACAAATGTTCCTCAACATCAAATGCAAAGGCTTTGAAGGTCTCATCATCAACAGTGCATAACATCATCAAAAGATTCAGAGAAACTGGAAAAATCGCTGCGCATAAGGGACAAGGCCGAAAACCATTCCTGGATGCCCGTGATCTTTGGGCCCTCGGCTGCCACTGCATCACTCACCAGCATGATTCTGTCATTGACATTAATAAATGGGCCCAGGAATACTTCAAGAAACCACTGTCTGTCAACACAGTCCTTCCTGCCAGGAATGAGAACCACCATGAATGCTGAAAGGTATATAAAGGTTTTTGGGAAAAATATGCTCCCCTCAAGGTGGCATATTCCAGGGAAGGCCTTATGTATTTCAGCTGGACAATGCAAAACCACATACTACAGCTATTACCACAGCATGGCTTCATAGTAGAAGAGTCCGTGTGCTGAACTGGCCTGCCTGCTGTCCTGATCTTTCATCAACTGAGAACATTTGGCGCACAATTACACGAAAAGTCCCTCAAACGAGACCAAGAACTCTCCAGTGGCTGGAAGCCTGTTTTAAACAAGAGTGGGATCAAATTCCAATGGCTGAACTCAAGAAAATTGTCTCCTCCATGCCCAGACTCCTTCACTCTGTGTTAATAAGACGAGTGGATGCTGCACCATGGTAAACAGGCCCATGTCCCAACTTTTTTGAGACCTGTAGCAGCCATCAAATTTGAAATGAGCTCATTTTGGGATTAAATGGTAAAATTTCTCAGTTTCAATATTTGCTATGTTATCTCTGTTCTATTGTGAATAAAATACTGGCTGGTGTGATTTGAATTTCATTGCATTTTGACTCTATTCACAATTTACACTTTGTCCCAACAATTTTAGAATTGGGGTTGTAGAATGAAGTTGCATAGCAGCTTTCTCGCCAGGATCCCAGATGTATGCCTTGTCCAAAGAATTCGTCTGGGTCACGTGATTAAACAGTGTAGTTTTTACCTCGTAGAATTGATGGATGAGAAGATTGTATTTCCAGGTCCTTAACAACATTATAAAGTTTTGTGGAGATGGGCGACGGCTAAAGCGAATTAAAGGTCAACTAAAATTTGATTTGCTGATTTTGGCCATATTTTATTCATCACACGTTCTTATAAATATTCTTGGCAACCTTGGCCTACATGATGCATGCAAAATTTCAAGTTGATCGGATAATTAGTTCAGGAGTGATGACCATTCGTTTACTGTAGTGCCAACTATGGACAGATTTATGCCACATTTTATTTGCTGAACTCAGATGTTTGGTGAGGGTTGGAGATTGTGTTCAGGAGTTACAGCTCATTACACAAATAGAGGCCATACCCTCAAATTTAAGTAGCTTATTGCAGCCACTTCTTTTAACGTAGCAACTTTTGTTGTGCTTTTGTTTTGTTAGGTTTGAAGCCCAGCCCCCTCCTGGCCACAGACAGGTCAGCAGTTACAGAAACTGGAACCCGCCGCTGCTAGGCAACCTGCCAGACGATTTCCTGAGAATACTACCCCAGCAGATGGACAGTATTCAGGTAACATCCGCCACATCCCAGGCCCCCCCTCCAGGATCAAGCTGCTAGCTGTTCTGTCAGAACTCTCCATTTTCAGTTTAAAATCAGCAACCAAGTGTGCAGGTGAAGTGCACTAACAATGTACTCTGCTGTGCTGATTGTGTAAGTATTGAATGTACTGAAAACCTGTAGAGGCTATGCTTTCTAGATCTAGGGCTGCTGAACCCTATTACAATATGGAGTGGCTGCCATATTTTGCAGTATGAACTGAAACTGGGGGGTTTCAAGACTAGGCTAGATATAGTGAGAAATATTTTTGAGTTCTCAATTATCTTTTGTGTTAATATATTAGGTGCACTTAGGCTACGTTCAGACAGCAGGTCTTGATGCACAATTTGGCCTTTTTGGAGAAATCCTATTTATTCATTTATTTATTTTTTTGGTGTGTGCTCTTTCATATTGCACATTATATGCAACTTCTATTAGTTTTGAGCATGAACTGAATGCGACCCTGAAGTGGCCCTCATGCACTAAAGAGGTCCTGAGGTAATACGTGACCACGCAGGCACACACTGTTTGTCGACGGAAGTAAATATGGAGGCATCTCGTCTCGGCATTTCAATGACATAAAGGTCGGATAAATGCAACCTGGCCGTTCAGACAGCAGTCGCATTGCAAAAGATCAGATGCGTATCGGATTTAGGAAAACATATGAAAGTGGCCTGGGTCGGATTAAAAAAAATTTGGATTTGTGCTGTTCAAACTTTAACAGATCGGATACAGGTCACATATGGGCAAAAACATCGGATTTGGGCCACATTTGCTTGCTGTCTGAACGTAGCCTTAGAGGTAAGAAAATAGCTCGCTGTGGAGGGCTGACTGACCTGTTCTTGCTGCTGTGCTATGCTATGCTATGTAGGGCTGGGATCATTAAGTCGCCCGGTCGATTGTTTGGTTGATGGGCTGTTGGTCGACCGGGATTTGTTTTGGTCAAGCAATGGCATATAATCTCTATCCATGGAAGAGTCTATTCTAAGATGCTGTGGTATATGGCAGTGACAATCTTTCTCTCTTAACAAGCCCAATGTTCTCTTTAAGTAAGTTATAATTGGCAATTTAGATTAATATTATTGTTGTGAGTAATTCAGCAAAACTGATAAAAACAACATTTTAAAGTAATTGTTTTTCTATATGTAAAACTAATGTGTGTAACACCCAATTATGGACTCTGTTCCACTCAGCGCTAGTAAGTGAAGCTAACTTTTTTTTGTAGCAGATTAAAGCTCTTGCTACCTTTAGCAGACTAATTAGCTTCCACTAAATTTAGTTCCGCTAACTCTAAGTCCACTCTTTTTTTTGTCAGTAAAGAAAATTAAGTTAATCAGGTTTTAAACCCTAAAATCATTCATGTTTGTTCCGATCTGTTGTGAGCGCATCTACAACAGTCAGTCTGGCTCACTGTTGGCTGACCACGCGATTTGTTGTCCCAGTAGCAGCTGAGAAGGACAGCTTCCTTCATAATGCAATCTAAGATCGATGAACTAAAGAGCTAATTCAGCTCAAAAGATGATAATTTAGGCTACTTTTCATATGCCTTATGAAAATTAAACTGCTTAGGAACTTCCTTGCTTCCCTTTTGGCACATGGGGCGATATAACCTATGCTTTATGATCAATTAAATTAAGGCAAAGATTTGAAACGCCTTCACACAATTTTGAATAAGGCTGATGGAAATGCACCAAATTGCATAAACAAATGAATGAATGTAATTTTACCAGAATGAAAGGAATTGGCTGAATTAAATAGTGTCATGTTTTTGGAGATAATTTATCGTTAATTGGAAAAATGATTCAATATAAGTCAAGACTAAAGATTGTTTCAATATGATGTAATGTGCCTTTCCAATTTGTCAGTTCTGACTCCACTACAGGGCATGTACATTGCCTGAGCCAGAACTGAAAATTGGGTAGATGCAAGAAATCCATTTAGAACAATTATTGGAGCTCAATCATTGGTTCTCAATCATTTTTCTGAACAATACAGTCACTTCGAAAACACTTCACACCGTCTGGTGTTGCAAGTTCTCCTTGTTAAGGAAAGACGCGCAGTTTGGTGTGTTTCAATCAGCCCAAGTCTAAACTGTGCAAAGGTGTTTCAAATTTTTAGCTCCCGCGGTGAAGCGGGAGCTATGGTATCTGGGCTGCGTGCGTGCCTCCGTCAACACATTTTGCTTTATCTCCATCAACTGCCTCAGTTACAGGCCCCTAATTTTCACTGTACATGCATCTCAGAAAGGCCTACAAATGACATGCATAAAGGTGACCCTAGACTAGGGCTGGGCGTTATGGACAAAATCTAATATCTCCATATCGGTGACCGAATAACTCGATATTGATATTTTGCCGATATCATCAAATGTTGGTGCTTTTGCAAAATATGTACACAATAATATTTTCTATAACCATTTATAACTAATGTTGACATAACGATGAAACAGGTGCAGGCAACAGCTTCAACAGTCTTGCAAGTGCAGAAAAATGCAACCCATTACTGTAATTCAGCTTTTAAAACCAGAAAAGCCAACACTTATTTCATATCACGATATTACGATAGTCAAAATCCGTGACGATATTTTACTTTGAATCACGATATCGATATAATATCGATATATCGCCCAGCCCTACCCTGGACTATTTTTTTTCCCAAGTTCACTGGCCTTAAAATATCACCACAAACTTCGACATTTTCCTTTATCTCATCAACTGTTTCAGAAAGAGGCTCTTAATTAGGTCCCGTCTCCGGAGTACCGTATCGGGCTCCATCCGTGCGTGCGTCCGTTCATGCCATCAACAAAAACTTTGACATTTTGTTTATCTTAATGGCGGAAGCTTCTTGGGCTACCAGTGCCCTATATTTGTCTTCGTTTCAAACGTTTACATTGAATCAATCATAAATCCCAGTTTAGATTGTCTTGACTGCTAAAAAGGCTCTGTGGACGTTCCAGAGCAGTTTACCTTTCAGATTATGAGTAGCCTAAATTATCTTTCTTTGCTGCTGCTCATGGCTGCATGCTCAACGTGGAGTCTAGCTGCCTTCTAATACTATTGTAAATTGGTACATACTATGTACCAATTTACAATGTACAGTGTACCAATGTACCAACTACATCCCATGCACGGCTGAGTCATTCATTAAAACTGGACTATGGTTTATTTACGAAATGTTTCCGTTGTTTACAATGTAATGTCACTGCAGAGAGAGAGGAATTATCTAATAGGTTTTGCTCGGCGAAAATGATTGTGTGTGACTTTCTTAATGAGACAGTCTGTCCATTAAATCAGTACACAGCTTAATCGGGTAAGAAAATCTTTGCCCCTCCCTACCCGCTTCTGTGGAGAATGCAGTAAAAAAAATTTCAGTAGGGCTCATCTGAGTAACCGTATCTCTCAAAAGTGAGTACACCCCTCGCATTTCTACAATTGATTTATTATATCTTTTCAAGGCACAGTGTTACAGAGATGAAACTTGAATATATTCTTGATTAATCATTGTACAATATGTGTAGCAGTGTAGATTATTTCAATAAGAAATATTTTTTAATTTCAAATGTCAAGACTTCCAGCCTCATATCCATAAGCATGTAAGAACAACGTAAATGCACGCATCTAAGTTCAATGCCTGGCAACTAAATTGACTTTTTCAACTAAATTGAAAAATGTAAATTGAAACAAAAATCAGTGTGTTAATGCCGGTCACAGTCATGAATTGGACAACAGTATATATTTGCCATGAGTACAATGATCCCTGAAGCCAAAATACATTTTTCAGAAACTTTTGGATGTCAATGAACATATCCTCCAGGTATTTCATGAAAATTCAGAAAAACAATTCTGGACCCATGTCGCAAACACCGCAGAGGGCGGAGATGGCGCCGACTGTCATGGCACGCCGTCTCTCTGTCCCGGTTTCTGTCTTGTCTCCGCTGTTTTCAGTGTTTGCTGTGTTGTTGGTGGTGTCACTGCTTGTGATTAATACACAATCACTGCTTGTGTACGAGCGTCAGGCGCTTTATGACATCTGGAGCTGTGTTCGAAAGTTATCCGATGATGAGTGCGGTCGGCATTTCTCATGCCTACCTCCTTTCCTGGCGTCCGTCCCTGATGAATTACGCCGCCGCGAGCCGGTCTTCCTTCCGCGGAAGAGGGGTCGCAGAAGACATGGACGTGCTCGCGGCAGACGCTCCGGTAAACATGTGAAATTAAACTTCTGGCTAAGGATGATGAACGTGAATCGGTCTGCAGGGATTGGTCTTAATTCCCCTGATTGTAACTGGCAACAGCGCTGGATCCAGCTCGTTCACCCGGTGTCTCAAGATCACGATCAGCTGTTACAGCCCAGCTGGATAACCAGGAGGTGGAGCAAAGGCAGAGGTGTTTCGATGGAAAACCTGCGTTACCTGAACTGCATATCGCCGCAGGTTGATGGTGAGGTGAAAGTCCGGATGGCTCTCCTAAACTCTCGGTCCTTGACAAACAAGACTTTTGTACTCCGGGATCTTTATAATTCCCATGCGCTGGATTTAATGTTTTTAACAGAGACGTGGATACGGGAGGGTGAATTAGTGCCCCTGGTGGAGCTTTGTCCTCCTGGGTCGAGCTTTTTCAGTTCTCCGAGACTGACAGGAAGGGGCGGAGGGGTGGCCTCACTTTTTAAAGACAGTTTTAATTGCAAACAGATTTCTAACTGTGCTTCTTTTACCACTTTTGAACTACAGCTTTTCACAATAAATCACCCCTCTGTTGTGCTAATTGCTGTAATATATCGCCCACCCAAGTATAATGGCACTTTTATCACTGAGTTTTCAGACTTTCTATCAATATTTATCTTGCACTATGAGAGGATTTTAATTGTTGGCGATTTTAATATTCATTTATGTTGTGATGATAAGCCATTGGTCAAAGACTTTGTGGATATCATTGAGTCTTTTAATCTTTTACAATTTGTGTCGGGACCGACACATCAGCATGGACATACATTAGACCTAGTGTTAGGATATGGTATGTCTGTGTTGATCAATGAAATCACTTCTTTGCCAATTTTAGATCATTCTCTTATTTTATTTGATATTTTAATCCTGAGTCTTCGTAGCCAGGGGGCAACAACAAAGATACAGAGGTCATCTCGTTACATCAGCCCCAAAGCTTTAAATGATTTTAATTTGGGAGTGCCAGACATTGTCGAGCCAGTTTTTATTCAGTCATCTTCAGTGAACTCCCTCACTGAAAATTTTAACAGTGCGCTTCGAGGCCTGCTGGATTCATTGGCCCCAGTTAAGACTCGGAAGTGCTCTTCAAAGAGTCCGTTGCCCTGGCTAAATGATGACATACTTGCATTGAGAAAGGACTGTAGAAAGATGGAGCGTCAGTGGCGTCACTTCAGACTTGAAGTTTACTATCAAGCATGGCAGAATAGCCTGTGTACTTACCAGTCTAGAATGTCGGCCGCAAAGGCAGCGTACTATTCCGATCTTATTAAGAGCAATAAGCATAACCCTAGACTGTTATTTGATACGGTATCTGATCTGTCAGCCCATGATTTCTTGGTGTATTTTAACGATAGGGTTGAAGACATCAGAATCAGGATATCTCAGTCCTCCACTAGGGTCTCAGAGTGTGTTTTTGCCTTGCCAAATTACACTGGACTGGGTCTATCTGAGTTTGAGCCCATTGATCTTGATCATGTCATGGCAGCAAAATATACAACCTGTGCTTTGGATCCTGTACCATCCTGGGTTGTTAAAGACCTATGGTCTACTTTAGGGACATATGTTGTCACTATCTTGAATTTGTCTTTCCTTTCTGGAGTTTTTCCATCTTGTTTTAAAACTGCCCTGGTTAAACCCCTGCTGAAGAAACCCGGCCTTGATGTAGAGTCTCTCGCAAATTACAGACCTGTCTCAAACCTATCTTTTTTGTCCAAGGTTTTTGAGAAGTGTTATGGCCCCAATTTGTTATTACAATTTACAACACAACAGCAACAGCAAGGGATGACAGACACAGTTTTAAAAACTTAAACACATCTAATTTTTAACAAAGACAATAACGACTAAACTAATATTCTGACCAAGATTGAATACAAAAAACAGAAATATTTACAGTTTCCTGGTGATGTGCTGGGTGAGGAAAAAAAAAGCTCAAACACAGGCAAAAATCCACAAAAGAAACTTCACAGGTCTTGATCAGAAATGACAGGTCTGGTCACACGTATCCTTCTTCTTGCAATTTCTCCTACTACTTTACTGTCTCAATTCTTTTCCTTATATACTCTTTTGCAGACCCCACCCACATTTAGACCTCTTTTTTTTAATTTTCGGGGACTTGCCCCAGACATGTCCAGGACATGTCTAAACATAGCTCCAGTCTGAGCTGAAAAAAAAGGTAAATACTGCCATCCAGTGGCCTATATTCACATTACACCTCCATTCCAAAAGGGGAAAATTTTGACTCATAAAGGCAAAATTTTTCTTTTCAATACAAAATCGTGAAGTGAACACTTGTCTATATATACATATCATACAATATTCAAATAAACACATGATATATATATACACATATTCAAACACGGGATAAGCAATCAGCAATTACATTGTCAGTACCCTTTACATGCTTAATTTCCAAGTCAAACTCCTGTAAAATCAAACTCCAATTCAACAATCTCCGATTCTTGTTTTTCATCTTACTCAAAAACATTAACGGATTGTGGTCTGTGTACACAGCCATTGGCTTTTGTCCTGTACAAACATAAACCTCAAAGTGTTGTAATGAAAGGACCAGAGCCAACAGTTCCTTCTCTATTGTGGAATAGTTCCTTTGGTGGCGATTGAACTTCCTGGAGAAGTATGCCACGGGATGCTCAATGTCATCAGAGTCACTTCTCTGTAGGAGCACAGATCCACAAGCTTGGTCGCTAGCATCGACCGCGATGGAGAACGGTTTGTTGAAGTCAGGAGAGTTGAGCACGGGGAAGTGACACAGCAGAGACTTCAGGCGATCGAAGGCTCTCTGGCATGCATCATCCCAAGTGAACTTTACGCCTTTCTTCAGTTGGTTAGTTAGACTGAGAGCAATCTCAGCAAAGTTCTTGCAGAACTTGCGGTAGTACCCGATCATTCCAAGGAAGCGGCGCAAAGCTTTTTTGTTGTCAGGAACTGGAAAGTCCATGATGGCTTGGACTTTAGCATTTATGGGTGCCACCTTACCCTGGCCTATGACGTAGCAAAGATAGGTGACAGTAGCACAACCAAAGTCACTCTTGCTCAGGTTAACAGTCAGGTTACAGTCCAGTCAGGAACAACGTCTCTACATCTTTTAGATGTTCTTCCCAGGAGTCACTCCATGTGATCAGGTCATCGATGTACGCACCGGTGTGTGGCAATCCGGCGATTGTAGACTGTATCATCCTTTGGAACGTGGCTGGGGCGTTTTTCATGCCAAAGGGTAGGACTTCATACTGGTACAATCCAGATGGTGTGAGATGCTCTTGGCCCTCTCAGTTAAAGGCACACACCAATAACCCTTCAATAAATCAATCTTGGTCAGAAACTTTGCTTGCCCTACTCTATCAATACAATCATCAATCCTAGGTATTGGAAACACATCAGTTCTAGTTACAGCATTGACTTTGCGATAATCTGTACAGAATCTAGTACTTCCATCAGGTTTTGGAACTAGCACACAGGGTGAACTCCAATCTGAGTTGGAGGGTCTGATAATATCATGTTTTAACATGTACTCAACCTCTGTCTCAGCAATCTTTCTCTTTTCAGGATTCATCCGGTATGGATGCTGATTTATTGGTTTGGCATCACCAACATCTACATCATGAGAGGCTATAGTAACTCTCTTTGGAACATCAAGAAACAAATCCTCATATTTCTTGATCAACCTTTCAAACTGATCTCTCTGTGAGGGTTCTAAGTGCTGGAGTTTTACATCAAGATTTTGCAACACTTCAGTGTTTGACAATTTACATGAAAGAACTTCAGCTTTAATTCTTGGTTCATCATCTTAAAACTCCCCCTCATCTTCACACGTTTCAACCATTGGAGAATCTGAAGTGACAGCTGCAACCCTAGCATTTCTGTCATGATAAGGCTTTAGCATGTTAATATGACACAATTGTTTTGGTTTTCTCCTATCTGGAGTCTTCACAATGTAATTGAGATCATTGAGTTTTGTCAGAATTTCATAAGGACCATGAAATCTAGCCTGCAATGGATTGGACTGCAAGGGAAGCAACACAAGGACCTTGTCTCCTGGTTTAAACTCATGGCTTCTAGCCTTATGATCATACCAAGTTTTCATTTTTCCCTGACTTGATTTCAAGTTCTCTTTGGCTAGGTCACAAGCTGCACGCAATCTTTACTTGAACTTGCTAACATAGTCTAACAGACTGATGTACGGCTCTTTCTCTTGCCATTGTTCACTCAATAATAGCAAAGGTCCTCTCACTTCATGACCAAACACTAGCTCAATTGGACTAAATCCAGTAGACTCCTGCACTGCTTCTCTAGCTGCAAACAACAGCAAATGAACACCTTCATCCCAGTCTTTCTCATGGTCATAACAATAAGTCCTCATCATTGTCTTGAGAGTGGAATGAAACCGCGAAGGCACCCTGACTCTCTGGATGATAGGCACTAGAAAGAATCTGCTTTGCACCTAGTTCATACACAACCTGCTGAAACAATCCTGAAGCGAAATTGCTACCTTGGTCTGACTGAATTTCCCTGGGAAGGCCAAACAACGTGAAGAACTTTATCAAAGCCTTCGAGATTGCAGTTGCCTTGATGTTACGTAGAGGTATGGCTTCAGGGAATCTGGTAGATGCACACATGATTGTTAACAAGTACTGATTTCCAGATCTAGTCTTGGGTAATGGACCAACACAATCAACAATGACCTTAGAGAATGGCTCCCCAAATGCTGGGATAGGCTGCAATGGAGCTACAGGTGGGTCTAACTGGTGTTTTCCAACTACCTGACAAGTGTGACAGGTTTTGCAAAAGTTGGAAACGTCTTTCCGAAGCCCAGGCCAAAAGAAGTGTTTCATGATCTTTTCAACAGTCTTGTTAACACCAAGATGACCTCCTAAAGGTAAACTATGAGCCATTGTTAAGATCTCATTCCTGTAGACCTTCGGAACAACAATTTGCCTGACCACTGCCCAATCTGCATTGGCAGGGATATCAGGAGGGCGCCACTTCCGCATCAACACACCATCCTTGAGATAATACCCAACTGGAACTGCGTCTATTTCTTTATCAGGAAGGGCTCTCCTCTTTAGTGCACAAATTTCAGGATCATTAGTTTGCTCCTCAATCAACCGCTTTCTGGACAGAGACAAGTCTCCAGACACATCAAAATCACCAGACCCATCCGGCTGGCTGAATAGAGAACTGATAAAAGTATCTGATAAGTCCTCAAACGGAGAAACCATAGTAGGCCAATCAGAGTCATGAGGCGAACCACCTGAGTCCTGACTGTTCAATGTGCTGGACGGCACCACAACATCATCTTCTTTAGCCTTCTTGGCCATAGCACGAGTCACTGCGCAAGAAGGATACAGAGATGGGTCCTCATCCCCATCTTCAGTGCTCGGCTGTGAAGTAAGATGTACAGGGGGAACTACTTTACCCCCAGCCAGGTCATTGCCTAGCAACAGAGAAACACCCTTTATAGGTAGACTTGACATAAGTCCCACCTCTACCTGTCCTGTAACTAAATCTGACTTCAAGAATATAGAGCGCAGGGGTACAGATACAGTCCTCCGTTCAATACCTTGTACAAGTATGAAATCCCCTGAAGCGGTCTCATCACGTAACTCCAAGGAGTCCATCAACAAAAGTGACTGAGAAGCTCCGGTATCCCTTAGGATATATATGGGGACAGGAGTAGTATGCTCATTCAGAGCCACAAATCCCTCTGACACAAATGGAAGAAATTCCTCCCTCACGAAGTCAGCAGTATCAGGCTTTTTAGCCCCACAAGAAGCAGGCAATTTAGCAGATCGGTCATCTACTACAGGGGTTTCTAACCTTGTTTTCACAAAGGCATTTGGTTTGGTATCCTTTTCTTTTTCTTTTTTAGCTTTAAGGAACCAACAGTTAGTTGTAACATGACCAGATTTCTTGCAATAACTGCAAACTAGACCACTTTTGTCACTGTCAGCTTTCACACTTTGATCAGACCTGTTACTGGATTTCTAAGCACCATCACCAGATTTGTCTTTGTCTTTGGGTGAGGAATCTTGGGTATCACCATAACCCTTTTTCTGAAATTGGGACCATCTATTGTTACTGCTAGACTGAAATTTAGACTTATGTGTGAGAACATATTCATCTGCAAATTTGGCTGCTGACTGCAAATTCAGTGCTTGCTTCTCATTAAGGTAGGTCTTAACATCATCCTTACCACAGTTCTTGAATTCTTCAACTAACACCATCTCTTTTAGTGAGTTGAAATCATCCTTGACCTCCATAGAAGTACACCAGCGCTCAAAGCAAACCTGCTTCTCATTAGCAAATTCAACATAAGTCTGATTTTCAGATTTCTTCAAACCTCTGAATTTCTGTCGGTAAGCCTCTGGAACCAACTCATAAGCTCTCAAAATAACCTTTTTGACAACCTCATAATCAGAGGAATCATCTGCAGACAAAGCCAAATAGGCTTGTTGAGCTTTACCCTTGAGGACAGTTTGCAACATCAGAGGCCAGTGTTCCTTTGGCCACTGGCAATTCTTTGCTACCTTTTCAAAACACTGGAAATAGTTGTCAACATCCTTTTCCGAAAATGGAGGCACCAATTTTACCTCCTGGCTAGCCCGAAATTTATTTTCAGTTTGAATTTTAATTTTTAGATGCTCCATTAGGAGTCTTTCTTCTCTATCAAATTTCTCGAATTCAAATTCTCTTTGTTCCCTTTCTTTCTTCTCTAGCTAATTTTTCCAACTCAAACTGCCTTTGTTTTTCTTTTTCTTCCCTTTCAATCTCATTTTTAATTTAAGTACCATTTCTATATTTGGATTTTCCACTGGAAACTGTTCCAGATCTCCTGGTGCAAACACATTTTCATCAATGTAATATTCAACTATCTCTCTAGCCAGTCTTGCTTTTCGCATGGCTGGTTTTACCTCTGTCAGCTCCAAATGTCTGCATATTTCCAACAGTTCTGTCTTTTTAAAAGACTTCAAAACCCCTACGGTTGGTGATGCCAAGAAATCATCCATTGCTGTTGTCAATATATTTATATAGGAAAATTCACAAAAACAATTTTACAATCTGAAATGTTAGATTTTTAATAAATGACTCACAAAATGGTCTATCCCGGACCTTGAGCCCCCAATTTGTTATGGCCCCAATTTATTACAATTTACAACACAACAGCAACAGCAAGGGATGACAGACACAGTTTTAAAAACTTAAACACATTTAATTTTTAACAAAGACAATAACGACTAAACTAATATTCTGACCAAGATTGAATACAAAAAACAGAAATATTTACAGTTTCATGGTGATGTGCTGGGTGAGGGGAAAAAAAAAGCTCAAACACAGGCAAAAATCCACAAAAGAAACTTCACAGGTCTTGAACAGAAATGACAGGTCTGGTCACACGTATCCTTCTTCTTGCAATTTCTCCTTCTACTTTACTGTCTCAATTCTTTTCCTTATATACTCTTTTGCAGACCCCACCCACATTTAGACCTTTTTTTTTAATTTTCGGGGACTTGCCCCAGACATGTCCAGGACATGTCTAAACATGGCTCCAGTCTGAGCTGAAAAAAAAGGTAAATACTTGCCATCCAGTGGCCTATATTCACATTACAGAAGGTTGTGTCCAACCAGCTCCAGGAGTACTTATCTGCACATAATCTTTTTGAGTCATTACAGTCTGCATTCCGAGTGAATCACTCCACTGAAACAGCACTGACTAAGGTGGTGAATGATTTACTATTAGCTGCAGACTCAGACTCATCATCAGTTTTATTGTTATTGGATCTCAGTGCAGACTTTGACACAGTGGATCACTGTATATTGTTAGACAGAATGGAGAAATACTTTGGCATATCGGGTCAGGTGCTTAAATGGCTGAGGTCTTACCTGTCAGAAAGATCTCAGCGGGTTTTATTTAATAACATTACCTCGGAGTCTTGCGATGTAAGGCATGGGGTTCCTCAGGGGTCTGTCCTAGGTCCACTGCTGTTCTCATTATATCTAGCGCCACTGGGTCACACTTTGCGTTCTTATGGAATTGATTTTCATTGTTACGCAGATGATTTGCAGTTATATATGCTGATTGTGGCAGGAAATGGTTCTGTTGCATCGAAACTTGAGTCCTGTCTGGCTGCTGTTAGAGGCTGGTTGTCGGCAAACTTCCTGCTTCTTAACTCTGCCAAGACAGAAATGATGGTGGTCGGCCCTGCAAGACTGAATCACCTGTATGATGGCTTCACTCTGTCACTTGATGAATTTGCCATTCGTAGAAGAGACAGAGTTAAAAATCTGGTAGTTGTATTTGACCAAACTCTTTCTTTTGGTCTTCACATTAAAGAGGTGACAAGAGTGTCCTTTTTTCACCTAATAAATATCGCCAAGATAAGATCAATCCTGTCTTTCAGGGATGCTGAGACTCTTATACATGCATTTATTTCATCAAGGTTGGACTACTGTAATGTTCTTCTGTCGGTTCTGCCCAAGAAGAATTTGCGAGGGCTACAGGTGGTGCAGAATGCAGCGGCTCGCCCTCTGACTGGGTCAGACAGATATGAGCACATAACTCCAGTGCTCTCTTCTCTTCACTGGTTGCCTGTTAATGCCAGAGTGGATTTTAAAGTGCTACTGTTGACTTTTAAAATTGTAAATGGTCTGGCACCCTCTTACCTCATTGATATGGTGGATCCATATGTGCCTGCTCGGGCACTTCGTTCTCAGGGGACTGGCCTTCTGAGTGTCCCTAAGGTTCGCAAAAAGACTCTTGGTCAGCGGGCCTTTTCTTTCCGTGCTCCCACTCTATGGAACAGTCTCCCTGTTGATATTCGGTTAGCATGCTCGATTGATGTATTCAAAGCGAAGCTGAAGACCCACCTGGTTAATGTTGTTTATTGCTAATCTTATGGTGTGTTGTGTCTTTGTCTTGTTATTTGTTTTTAAGCTTTGTAAAGCACTTTGATTGAAAGCGCTCTATAAATAAAATTATTATTATTAGAATGCCTGAAATCAGTTAACGGGGCAACATCATTCTGCAAAGGTACCTCTGATGGTCACTTGTTCCAGTATATAAGGTGACATGAACTTTGAGCAGAGTCACACTGTTAAACATGATTGCACAGCGGAAGGAGCTCTCTTAGATTGTTTGTGGCAGCTTTATGGCCTTACATGATGCTGAAGACATTAAATGCTGCCATGGCACTATAAGAAGCACCATCAAGCCTTACAAAGAGACCAGTTTGCTGAAAACTAGTGGCAATAGAGGTGCAAAATGGAAATTAAGTAACTCTGATGTTCGTTATCTGACAAGTTTAAAAAAAAAAAAAAAAAAGAAGAAAAAATCAGAAGTTAACAGCATGACTGCTCTGTGATGATATTAATAGCGCCAGATGTGAAGAGATGAAAGCATCAAGATGTACTGTTTCCAGATGCCTGTGAGAAAATGGTCTGATTGGTTGTGCCGCTGTTAAGAGCTGGTAACATCAAAAAAAAAAAAACAGACTTGAGTTTGCCACGAAATTCAAGGATTGGACACCAGTGGACTGGGAAAAAGTCCTTTGGACCGATGAATCAAAATATGAAATTTTCTCACCCAAAATATATGTGCCATAGAGTTTGAGAAAATTTCAAAAATGGCTGTTTACCACCACCATATTTTACTGAAGGGATTAATGCTATGGGGTTCAGTCAGCTCAAAAGGAGCTGCAATCTCATGAAAATTGGTGGAATAATGGATCAAAGAAGTATGACGGCATCCTTATAAAGCACGCATTGCCATTTGAAAAGAGATTGATTGGTTTGGGATTTTATCTTAAATACGAAAATGACCCTAAGCACACTGCTGAGTTGTGCAACAATGATCTCTGGAAGAAACAAACATCTGTTGACATAAGTTATGACTTCGCCTGCTCAAAATTCAGACTTTAATCCGTTGAGCAAATCTGTTGTAACATCAAAAGAATCTCTTTGGAACGAACTTCAGACGTGGAATGGTTTAGTAGGTGAGGAACTAAAAAACATGCAAAAACTATTCTTGAAAGATTACATGTTGTAATTAGAGCAAAGGGTGGCCACACTAGCTATTGGCCTTTTCTCTCAAAAAGACATTATTATCCCCCGCCAACACGAAGTGTGAGGGGGATATAGGTTTGACCTCCGTCCGTGCGTATGTCCGTCCGAGAGAAAGGGGACAACTTTTCTCAGAAACTATTACAGATAGGGCAACCAAATTTGGTGTGTAGCTTCAGACCATAAAGGCCTTGATGGAGTTCGAAAATAAAAAGCACATGATTGGCGGGGGATGTTGTAGACCATGTCGACTTGTTTTTACTATATATTGTTATCTGTTTACTTATTTTCATCCGTATAATATTATATGAAATAAATACTGGAATAGTACTTGGGTTCTGATTTACCTTCATCTTTTTAAGTGTATGATCATCTCTGCGCACGACTGTACAGCGCCCTCCATAATTATTGGCACACCTGGTTAAGATGTATTAAAAGCCATAAAATACACTCAACAAAAATATAAACGCAACACTTTTGTTTTTGCTCCCATTTGTCATGAGATGGACTCAAAGATCTAAAATTCTTTCCAGATACACAATATTACCATTTCTCTCAAACATTGTTCACAAATCTGTCTAAATGTGTGATAGTGAGCACTTTTGCTTTGCTGAGACAATCCATCCCACCTCCCAGGTGTGCCACATGAAGATGCTCATCAGACACCATGATTAGTGCACAGGTGTACCTTATACTGCCCACAATAAAAGGCCACTCTGAAATGTGCAGTTTTGTCTCACAGCAAAATGCCACAGATGGCGCAAGCATTGAGGGAGCGTGCAATTGGCATGCTGACAGCAGGAATGTCAACCAGATCTGTTGCTCAGGCATTGAATGTTCATTTCTCCACCATAAGCCGTCTCCAAAGGCGTTTCAGAGAATATGGCAGTACATCCAACCGGCCTCACAACCGCAGACCACGTGTAACCACACCAGCCCAGGACCTCCACATCCAGCAGGTTCACCTCCAAGATCGTCTGAGACCAGCTACTCAGACAGCTGCTGAAACAATTGGTTTGCATAACCAAAGAATTTCTGCACAAACTGTCAGAAACCGTCTCAGGGAAGCTCAACTGCATGCTCGTCGTCCTCATCGGGGTCTTAACCTGACTCCAGATCGTTGCCGTAACAGCCTTGAGTGGGCAAATGCTCACATTCGATGGCATCTGGCACGTTGGAGAGGTGTTCTCTTCACGGATGAATCTCGGTTTACATTGTTTAGGGCAGATGGCAGACAGCGTGTGTGGCGTCGTGTGAGTGAGCGATTTGCTAATGTCAATGTTGTGGATCGAGTGGCCCATGGTGGTGGTGGGGTTACGGACGAAGAACACAGGTGCATTTTATTGATGGCATTTTGAATGCACAGAGATACCGTGATGAGATCCTGAGGCCCATTGTTGTGCCATACATCCATGAACATCACCTCATGTTTCAGCAAGATAATGCACGGCCCCATGTTGCAAGGATCTGTACACAATTCTTGGAGGCTGAAAATGTCCCAGTTCTTGCATGGCCAGCATACTCACCGGACATGTCACCCATTGAGCATGTTTGGGATGTGCTTGACCTGCGTATACGACAGCGCGTACCAGTTCCCACTAATATCCAGCAACTTCGCACAGCCATTGAAGAGGAGTGGACCAACATTCCACAGGCCACAATTGACAATCTGATAAACTCTATGCAAAGAAGATGTGTTGCACTGCATGAGGCAAATGGTGGTCACACCAGATACTGACTGGTTCTGACTCCCCAGACCCCCAATAAAGCAAAAACTGCACATTTCAGGGTGGCCTTTTATTGTGGACAGTGTAAGGTACACCTGTGCAGTGTGTGCACTAATCATGGTGTCTGATGAGCATCTTGATGTGGCACACCTGTGAGGTGGGATGGATTGTCTCAGCAAAGCAAAAGTGCTCACTATCGCACATTTAGACAGATTTGTGAACAATGTTTGAGAGAAATGGTAATATTGTGTATCAGGAATGAATTTTAGATCTTTGAGTCCATCTCATGACAAATGGGAGCAAAAACAAAAGTGTTGCGTTTATATTTTTGTTGAGTGTAAATTCCATTTTTATTGCAGAAGCATACTCTCGCGCTGAAAATTGAAGAAAAATGTAACCTTCAACTCAAGTGAATTCGAAGGGGGAAATCCCTGACTAAGAGATGATTATTTTTCATAAAATCACCTGTTCCACAATTATTGGCTCCCCTTAGAATTTCTACGAATTAAATGTAATTGAAGTATTTCTGTCATTTCTACAGTAGTTTACAAAGTTGATCAGAGTATCTAGGAACATTTAATTGGCAAATCATCACTTCCTGCTTCCCTGGGGTATAAATATGACGTGACACAGTGGCCATTTCTCTTATCCACTCTTCAACATGGGAAAGACAAAGGAACATGCCATTCAAGTAAGGCAGATGTGTGTCTACCTTCACAAGTCAGGCAGTGGCTCCAAGAAAATAGCCATTTGCCTGCACCTGCCCATATCCACTGTCAGAGGAATCATTAAGAAGTTTAAAACAACTGGAACAGTGATAAACAAGCCTGGACGAGGACGCAAGGTTATTTTGCCACCACGCACGGTGAGGAGGATGGCAAGAGAAATAAAAAGTTCTCCAAAGCTCACTGTTCTTGCAACAAATGGTAGCATCTTGGGGTCACAAAGTCTCCAAAACAACTATCAGGCGCCATCTACATGCTAACAAGCGGTTTCGGAGGTGTAGCAGCCAAATGTGCTGCGACAGTCAAGGTGTAGTGGTCAGGTTGTACACTGGGTGGCGCCATTACCTGTACAAGTGCTTTTAGGTTTATAGGCAGGAAACTAATGGTGGTGGTTAGGTGTTGACACCGGAAGGGCAATGGGTTTCGACCGCTACTTCCAAGTTTGCCGTGCTGTCTGATGGTGGATTTTTTGGCTTTGTTGGATACATTAATAAAGGTAATACCCTTTCTTTTAACGCAACGAAGACTTCCGTGGATTTCTTATGCAACACGCGGTAAGCTCGTCAATTAAATCTTAGCGCGTCAACCATGTCATTCCTGGGGTTAAGCATGCCAGTAGCCCAGTAGTGGGCTGTGCTCCCACATTAGTCGAAACCTAGCCGTTCATTTTGATGAAATCGGCGGAATCGAGGCATATTTGGAAATCGACTGAGCTGTTTCAGGACGGAGCCGGAGGTCTAGACTGGAGCTGAGGCTTATTGTGGAGAATTTCTTTGCCTAAAGCCAGGACTACAACACGGCGCCCAACTTACAGACGTAACCCCGGGTGTAGCGCTACATTTGCTTAATGGCCATTTACTGTGTGCACACTTAATTTAACGGGTAAAACTAATGCATTGGTGGTTTCGCGACTCGGCGTTAAATTGCTTTGCGTCATTCGATAATCGCACTATCATTTGATTAAACCGATTATCATGGAGACGTGCTATGTGGACAATGAGTCGATCAACTTTGTGGGGACTCAAGTGCAAACTGCTAGTAAACTTCATGTGACTGGTAGTGTTGAAGCGCAGACTCAAAAACGGGTAATTAAGCTCACTGCAAAGGCACTTGCTGAGAAATTGGACAAATTACAAGCTGATCGAAAAACCAAATTGAACAAAACAGATGTTTTAAGAAAATTGATGCATGGTCTTATGGTAAAGAATGAAAAAACCAAGATTGAGAGTGCTCTTCAAGAATTGACTGAATTGTGTAATGAAGTAAACTGTACCCATGAATTTCTTTTGCAATTACTGCCATCTGATGAAAGAGAAAGACATGTAATATGGTTTAAAGCAAAGATGTTATCTAATGATGCATGTATTGCTGAAACAAAATTGTGGGTGTCTGGCAATGACAGTGAAAACAGGGGTATAAGTTCAATTTTTAATGTGCCCAGTAATTTTGATTCTGTTAAAGAGTTATTAGTTTCTAATGATACAGCCAATGAATGAATCCCACCACTAACAGCTCTGGTGATGTACATCAGTGTTTTTGTAAATAAAATGACCAATTTCAATGCAAGTGATCGTGTTTTTAATGACTTACAACAAAGTTGCATGTCTACAAATTTATCTTTGTCCCAAAATGGGTTAAATGCTGATGCAGATTCATTTGCTAATGTGCTGGGTAATACTCATCGAACTGGTTTTGTTAAGGAAATATCTGTTCCCTATAATGTGTCCATTGTTGTAAATCAAGGCTGTGAAGATGAGGTAAATCCAGACGACAGTATTTCTAATGTTGCTGGTAAACGTTCAAGTCGAAAGACGGGTAGCAGCAAATTGAGCACCACCTCTTCAGCAAAAATAAAGGCTGTGCCAGAACGAGCTGCACTTGTTGCTCATGCTGCAATCTTAAAGGAGAGACATTCTTGAAGAAATGGAACAGCAATTAAGAAGAAGAAAGGAGCAGCTTGATATAGAAACTGAATTGGCTGCATCTGCTGCCAAGCTTGCAGTGTTTCAGGCTTCAGATGTGGAAAGTTCTCGAGCACCCTCAGATAGTATGAACTCTTATTTGGAAAGAGAAAAACGGAACCAGCAACCTGCCAATGCCTTGAACCCTACTGCCAATGAATTCAATCCTGGATTATACAAATCACCACAACGTATTAAAATTACAAATGAACTTCTACCACTGTTACCTGATGATCCACCATTGCTGGATGTGAAAAAAAGGGAAACTGAGGATGGTGTAGGGCTACTACAAAACAGTGGTGCGATGTTGATGAACAGCCTGGCTGTGTCTCAAATCGCGCACTTCCACACTAAAAATACTTAGTTTGAGTGCATAAGTGCGTTCACACTGAGAATTACAGCAAAAGGCAGTGCACTGCGAGTACCCGGATGATGCACTCACAGCGACCAAAAAATTGAGTGCAGAACGCTGGACACTGCTCACCCTCAAGGGTCGCCATCTTGCCTACGTAGCGGAAGGGGGGGGGACTTTAAACTTTTATGAAAAATGGCGTGTGGAGGAGTGTGTAGGTGTACGAACTCTGATATTAAATATTAATTTGATTATTTTCGCGAAGTTTGGCAAGTAGCGGTAGCTCGGAACCGAAGCGTTAGTCCGTATAGAGTCAGCTTCGCCATATCGGCAACGACTTGTATGTCAACTGATTCTGTGCTGATTTGATGGTTATTATCTCATTTTATTAGGGACTGACGAGGACACCACCACGCTAATTCAGTGGCGGGTTCAAAATAACTCGCTGTTCACAGGGAGGCGAAATCCGGCCGTGAATGGCTACGAGTAAGCAAATGCATATCATTAACGTCATCTAACATTAGCAGACATTATTCACTGACATATGAAGCCTTTCTTCCATCGCTATTGACGTTAGTGCATGGAGTGTCATTCCTTAGTTCTTCTACAATTACATGTCAATCAGAATGTACATCGCTGCCAGGAGACTGGAGGGGAGGGGGACTCCAGCTTTCTTGAAAAAGAAATGGGAAAACCTCAAGCAAAAATACAAGGTTGGTTGACTGTTGTTTTTTTTTTTTTTCCTTCTTCTTCTTCTTCATTTCACACGTAACTCACTCACTTTGAGGTAATCAGCCCTAAGACTGAAAAGTTAGTTATTATATGAGTTCATGAGCTGACTGTAAAATGTCAGTCTAACTCTACATTCATTATACAGCAGTTATATGGATATTGTCATGGTCACAACTAATGTAATTATTAATGTTTCTCTGTTTTAAGCAGTTAGCACACCAAGGTTTTGTAATAGTTTATCAATGCCCATGTAGCCTATGCATTCATCAGCAGTGGGACACCATCTGAACAGAATTAAGAGTATCTGTTCAAATTTCATGGCTTACTTGGCATGTGTTTGGTGCATTCTCAGTTTGTAGTGCTCATGAGACTAATTCACTGAGGAGTTTTTTTATCACTTAGGTATTTTCATACCTCTTGGCCTATTTAGTGCAGCACAACAGTAATGCTGATGAACAAATATTAAGAGAGAAATGGTGGCTACTGCAAGGGATGGTATTCCAAATGTAAGCATCTTAAAATGGCAGTGTTCCTCTGTTTTTAGTTGTCTGTCCTCCGCAGGACCTTAAGTGCCCAAAAACTGGGGTCAGCACTGAGGGGGGTGAGACCACTGCCTCATCTTGGAAGTGGTATTCAATCATGGATGAGGCAATTGGGGGCAGGCCGTCCGAAACACCGCCTGTCCTCATTGCCTCTTGCTCACAAGATGTGGCAGTGATCGAACCCCCCTCTTTGCTGAGCCCAGAACGGGACACAGCCGCAGCCTCCATGACATCCACCCCGAAAGGGCGGCGGGTGGATTTCATGGACCTGTTGAAAGAGATGCAGGAGAAAGTGGAGAGGTTTGAGCTGGAGCTGAGAGATTGAGGAGAAAGCTATTGAGAGAGAGCAGAGGAGAGCCAGAGAGGCAGCTGAGAGGGAGGAGAGGAGGCACCGAGAGGCTGTGGAGAGGGAGGAGAGGTTTTTTAGGGAGATGAGAGAGAGAGAGAGAGAGGAGAGAAGAGACAGGGAGACAGCTGCACGGGAGGAGCGCTTCCTGGCTATTTTGGAGAAATTTATTAATAAATAATTTAAAAGAAATCTGCTGTCATGTTCTTTACTGTACATTTTCAACTAGTCACCATGACGATGTGCGCACACATGACAAGGCAAGTTAATGAACATTGCTTGGTTTAACTCACTTCAGTAACAAGGAAATCTTAATCCTGCCGCACACCGGAGCTATCTGCTGAGCAAACAGTCTCATAACTTTTTGCTCTGCAGATGGCTCCAGTGTGCGGCAGGCTGAAGTGTTCCACAGAGAACATGAAAATAACAAGGAAAGAGCACAAAAGAAATGCATATAAGGGCAGTTAAACATAATTTAAAAGCCAAATTTCATCCTTGATATTTTGTTAATGATACTGCTAAACAATTTACATCAAATGGTAAAAATGCAGCCGAATTGCATGCTTTTTACATTCAGGGTGGAATGGACAGCAGCCCACTGAATAATTCAGAGGTAATCATGGTCTGGAGCGAAACACATCATTGCCATCCGGTGCCTCTCCTCTGCTCCACAGGTGGCGCCTGGAGGTGCCTGATCTGGGTGGTCCCCTGCTGCTCCCTCCACAACATCATCTGGCTCCAACAGGTCTCCATTGCTGAGACAGATGTTGTGCAGGACGGTGCAGCAGGCGATGACCTCTGGGACGAAGAGGACGTCCACCTCCAGCGCCTTCAAGAAAATGGACCTCCACCTGGTCTTCAGGATGCCAAAAGCTCTCTCCACAACATTTCTGGCTTTGGACAGGTTGCTGTTAAAGCGAACCTGGAACTCATTGTGAAGAGGCTGCCTGTAAGGGGCCATGAGGGAGATGGGTTGCTTAAGGCAGGGGTAGCCTCCATCCCCAATGATGCAGAAGCCTGGTGGAGGGTATTTCTGCTGATAATAGATGGGGCTGTGTTTCAGCACCCGCGCATCATGTGCTGACCCAGGAAAACCAATGAACACATCGATGAATTTGGAAGTGTGGTCACTGACAGCCTGAAACTGAATGAAATAGATTCATTTTCTATTCAGGTAGCAGGCTGAATTCTCAGCTGGTGGCTTCACAGCGATATGGCACCCATCAATGCAACAACCCTGTTGAAGGCTGCTGACCCAGCCAACCGCGCAAAACCTGCCCCCAGGGGAGCCAGATCCTCTTCAGATGGCAAGCGGATGACCTGGGGGAGGAGAGCAAGCACTTTCCTGCTCATCTTATGGACTGCGCGGTGCACAGTGGCCCGAGGTATATCAAAGGCTCTCGCCACAACTCGATATGATGCACCACTGGCCAGCCAAAACAAGAAGACCAGGGCCTCAATGGTGGGTCCCCAGCTGTGGTCAGATGTGGTGCCGAGAATGGCCATCAGAGCATTGAAGGATGGCCTCGACAGGCGGAAGTCTCCTCTCAGGTCACTTTGACCATCGAATTACATTGCCAGTACTGGCACTGTCACGTTCAGCTTGCAGTACTGGCTGGGGGTTGTAGGCTAGAGAAGGGAACACATGGGACATGCATGGCTTAAATAAAATGGTATTACATGTATGTTTTTAAATCTTTGTATGTATCTATGTATCACTGTGCCAAGCTCTAAGTAACAGCAGTCCATGACTTAGTTCAAGTCACAAACAGCATCTTTTTTTGTCCATACTGTAGGGCTGTATTTTCCGACTTTTATAATTACCCAGTGAAGAGACATTTAACACTGGAAATGATGTTTTAAAGAAATACAGAATACAGTGTCTAAACACAGTCTGAGTTATGTGGGTGTTGTGTTGTATTTCCGATTGGCGTTATTTATTTCTGCAAGGCACCTTCACACAGCTGTCCGCAAGTAAAGTTATATATATATATATATATATTTATTTATTTATAATTACACTATTCTTTCATTATTTTTTTCTTAATAATTGGTCTTGATCTGCTTTCAATTATTGATGGACATTGCGAGAACTACAAAAACGGTGAACACTGAGATGGGTCAGACTCAGTTATTAAGGTAAGAAATTGCATTTGGATCCACGTTATTCAATATTTGATAACTTGACGTTGGATCAGGTCGCGCTGGTTCGATAGCGTGTCAATGTTAAAAGGGAACACCGTAGTTTCGACTGGAAAGTAATGAATTAAACATGAATGTAATACGTTATCGGAGCGACATTGCACCATGGAGCAGACTGATCGCCAAGAAATTACTACAATAATTGGAAAACGAGTAAATCATTTGCCTATTGATCAAAAACAGGTCGGAAACTAAGTTTTTTGTGGTCCGTCTAATGACAGCCAAGCAGTTGTCACTGCTTTCATGTGAATATCAAGCTAGAGCACAGGTAAATAATACTGTTTAAGAATGATGCTCCTGAACTCCCTTCAGTCAAAGGACTACGAAGACTGCAATAAAGGTATTTCAATCAACATACTGGTACGTTTTCAGCCAGTGGGAGGAGGCGTCGTCGTCGCAGATGACGGCGGAATTTCAACCTCGCTTGAAAAGACATTCTACAAGCAAGCAAAATGAAAAGATCGCTCAATTTTATTGATTTTTTTAAATGAATGGAAGTGAGCGAAGTGGCCAACAGAGGTTTCGCGGTCAGAAGAAGAAGCGGTCGCGATCATCATTTCCGGTCAGTGCACGACGGCAGTGCTCGATTTGAAACCGCACTACCCTGACGACGTGAGCGCACTTCGCTAGTGCACACAGTGCACTCTAAAGAAGTGTACTAATGGAAGTGCGCGATTTGAGACACAGCTCCTGTCAAAGGAATTGTCATCATGTAATGACCCACCTCCATTGGATGCATGGAGAAAGGAAGCAGAATACCAAAGCATGGCCACTACAAGGCAGTGGTGCAGCCTGAATGAACGAGAGCAAGGAATTTTGGGAGGGGTACAATGTTGCCGCCCATCAGTAACACCGCTGGAGGATAATCAAAGACCATTTTCACTCCATCAAACTGGTCAGTATTCGTCTAGTGACCTCTTGTCCATCACGCAGATGCAAATTGATATAACTGCTGCTCTTTTGTGACAATAGCATGCTTCCTCATTGCCACCCCGAGAAATTCCTACATTTGATGGAGAGCCCCTCCAGTATAAGGCATTTATTAAGGCCTTTGAACAAGGAGTAGAAGAAAAGGCTGGGAAAGTAGATTGTTTATACTAAACTGAGTACAAATGAAAACGCACCACTCACGAAATCTGGAATAGCTCCACGGATTGATATGTGAAGTATATACGTATGATGCATTTGAGATAATGAATGATTTAAGAAGACATGTAAACATCATTCAATTTCATTCACGATAATGTGCGAGAGAGGTTAAACTGGTGTAGGGGTCAAACAGGAAAGTCAATAACGGGTGTGACCGCCATTTGTGATTGACACATGCGGTGCATCGTCGTCGCATGGAGTTGATCAGTCTCTGGATAGTGATCTGAGGGATAGCATTCCACTCCTGAGCAAGGGCAACCTCAAGTTTTCGGATGTTGTCCATCTGGCGTCGACGTGAAAGACGTCGTCCAATTTCATCCCATAAGTGCTCGATAGGGGAGAGGTCGGGTGACGGAGCTGGCCACTGAAGCACGGGGATGTTCTGCTGTGCAAGATACTGCATGGACACCCTTGCAGTGTGTGCCCTAGCGTTGTCCTGTTGGAACGTGTGGACATCGTGGTGTTGGTTGATGAATGGCACAACATGGTTCTGCAGCACCTGGTCCCGGTAGTAGACGGCGTTCACCCTTCCTCTGCAGGTATGGAGAGGGGTTCTGTGACGGTAGCTTATTCCACCCCACACCATAACGCTGCCACCACCCCAACGGTCCGTTTGAACGACACAATCGGCGTAATAATGTTCACCACGTCTCCGCCAAACACGTATATGGCCATCTGGGTTCCTTAAGTGAAATCGTGACTCGTCAGAAAGGATGACACCGTGCCATTGTCATAGTCACCAATTCTGGTGCCTGTTTGCCCACAGTAGACGCTGGTTTCGGTGACGATCCGTCAATATGGGGCCGAAATAAGGACGTCGTGCACGCAAGCCTTCAGCTCGCAGACGGTTCCGTACAGTGTTGGGGTGAATGAATCCACGTCGTCCTTGGACTTGAGCAGCCGTTCTTGTCGCTGGTAGTGTTCGGTCCCGTACGATCTCACGGTCCTGACGTGCCGTTGTCACACGTTGTTGACCCGGTCGAGGACAGTCCCGAGTGCTCCCCGTTTGCAGAAACCTTTGCTGGAGTCTTGCGATCGTTGTGTGTGCGTAGTGTAGTCGTCTGGCAATTTCCCTGGTGCTGGCGCCAATTCGAAGCATCCCTATGGCACGTTCCCGTTCAGGGGCTGTAAGTCGCGGCACAGTGTCGACGTTTCACAAGTGTCTGTGAAGAAGTGAAATTTTATTCGGATTCACATGCTTTTAACGGCAATGTGTCACAAATTCAGAGTGAAATTCATTTTTCCCGTGGTGTGCGTGCAAGATGTTGCGTTTTTGCAAAAAATTGCCTAGCGTTACAGTTAACTTGAAATTCTCGCATTTCTTGCACCTGGCATGTCGGGTGACGTCACTGTAGTGTTGTTGTTGTTGTATAAAAATTATATTGAAGTTCATTTGACCTTAAATATTGACTTTTTTCCAGTGGTGTGTTTTCATTTGTACTCAGTATATTTAGAGCAATTTACAAGAGGACGGCCACAAGAATTGGTGCCTGGCTGTAAGCACATGGCCCCGGAGCAAGGCTATACTGTAGCAAAGACTATTTTACAAGAACATTTTGGGAATTCATACAAAATTGCTGCTGCCTATATGGAAAGGGCCTTGGCATGGCAACCTATAAGATCTTAGGATGCTAAATCTCTTCAAGATTACAGCTTATTCTTGCGAGGATGTAATAGGAGAATGTAATAGAAGATTTGCCTTACGTACAGGAACTGAATATACCAGTGAACAAAATGAGGGAGCAATGGAGTATGAAAGCAAACAAAATAATGGAGACCACTAACAACAGAGCTCATTTTGTCAATTTGGTGACATTCATCGAAAGACGTGCTAAAATTCTCACTGATCCATTGTTTGGTGATATACAGGAGCAGTCAGCTGGTGCTGTATTAGGAAGGAATGTCACCACGAAGCTTCAGTCACAACTTAGAGATCGAGTGAAAGGAAATGTTTTTGCTACCACAGTAACGTCTATGGAGTTGACAGAAGGATTACCTCAAACAGCTTCTGATCCAGAGACACCTGAGGGCGTTGAATGTCCCTGCTGTGTGCTGAGTCACACTTTGAAAGAGAGCGAACAGTTCCAGAAAATGGAAAAATAAGGAAAGGATTAGCTTCCTAAAGGAAAGAGGAATTTGCTTTGCGTGCTTATGTCCAGGGCACTTGAGCCGAAATTGTGATCAGCGCTTAACTTGTAAGGTTTGTGGTCAAACTCATCCTACTGTGCTTCATATTAAGAGACGTTATGTAGCTCAACAACAATCAATAGAAAGGTTTAACCGGTCAACTTCATTAAAGGAGCCCCGTGGCCACATAGGGGTCGGAGATGGTCTTGCTGTAATTTAGGAACAATCCAACGAACAATTCAGTGATCAGTCAACTTCACTCAAAAATCTCTGTGGCCATACAGGGGCCAGTCAGGATCGTTGTGCATTGTCCATTTTACCTGTAAAAGTGAAATCGGCTAAGGGAAGTCATGTCGTAACTACATACGCCTTCTTGGACGCTGGCAGTTCGGCTACTTTCTGCTCGGAACATCTAATGCAAAAATTGAATATTCCAGGCAAAAGAACCAACTTTCTGCTACGGACAATGGGACAAGAAAAAATTGTTTCAGCTTTTTTCCTGACTGATCTGGAGATTACTGGTCTAGACAGCGATGAATTCCATCTACTTCCAGAGGTCCTTACACAGAAGGAAATGCCAGTCACTGTAGGCGATATGGTGAACTCTGAGGAATTAGCCAAATGGTAGCCATCTGTCAGAGGTGCATATTCCAAGCAAAAAGGCAAATGTCGATCTCCTAATAGGTGCCAACGCTCCAAAAATACTGGAACCCTGGGAGGTCATCAACAGCTATGGGAATGATCCATATGCTATCACGACACTGCTTGGATGGGCTATTAATGGTCCCTTGACTAGACAGGATGATGCTGTGGAGCAACAACTTCCCTCTGCTACAGTGAACAGGATTTCTTTGTGTAAATTGGAAAAAATAATGACTGACCAGTATAACCATGCGTTTAATAAAAGGCTTCTTGAGGAAAAAGAAATGTCCAGAGAAGATCACAGGTTTCTAGAGATCTTGGAGAAATGAGCCACACTTCAGAGTGGGAAATATTGTCTCAAACTGCCTTTCAAGAGGAAAGAGGTCTTTTTGCCTGACAACTTTGCAGTTGCTAAGCAAAGGATGCAGGGTTTAAAGAAAAGGTTCCTCAAAGATAAAGCCCTCCATCAAGAATATGCAGAATATATGAATAAGCTCATCAAGAACAGGTACGCAGAGCAGGTACCACCACAACAGCTGTCTGAGGAGAAAGGGAAGGTGTGGTACATCCCACATCATGGGGTCCGCCATCCAAGAAAGGGTTCCCTTCGGGTCGTGTTTGATTGTGGGGTCTCCTTCCAAGAGGTATGCTTGAATGGTGAACTCCTGCAGGGTCCCAATCTCACTAATTCGTTGCTTGGAGTGCTTACTCATTTTAGAGAAGAGAGCGTTGCATTCTGGGGGACATTAAAGCCATGTTCCACCAGGTGAAGGTTGCTGAAGAAGACTGAGATTTTCTTTGCTTTCTCTGGTGGCGCAAAGGACCTTGTGGAATATCGGATGACTGTACACCTGTTCGGCGCGGTCTCCTCCCCCAGTTGTGCGGCATATGCACTAAGGAAAACCGCTGATAATAATCAGTCTGAGTGTTCATCTGAAGTACTGCAAGCTGTTAAACAAAACTTTTATGTGGACGACTGCTTGAAGAGCTCAGTTACAATCAAAGATGCAATCCAAATGATCAAAGAGCTTACTACTCTGTGCTCAAAGGGGGGTTTCCTTTTGGAAAAATGGATTAGCAACAGTCGATGTGTTTTACAAGCTATTGAAACTGAGCAAAGAGCTCAAGACTTAAAGGAGTTGGACTTGGATCGTGACAAACTCCCAATAGAAAGAGCTTTAGGTCTTCAGTGGTGTGTGCAGACTGACTCTTCCAAGTTCAAGATGGAGATGAAACAGCAGCCTCTTGCTAGACGTGGTATGTTGTCACTCACCAGCACGGTGTACGACCCTCTCGGTTTCCTTGCACCAGTTACTCTACGTGCTAAAATGATGCAGCAAGAACTCTGTACACGTAGATATGGTTGGGATGATGATCTGCCAAGTGACATCTTGCATCAATGGAAAGAGTGGTTAAAGGACTTATATCGATTGGCAACATTCAGTGTCACCAGGTACCTCAAGCCTGAAGGGTTTGGTGTGATCAAGCATGTTCAGTTGCACCACTTTGCAGATGTCAGTGGAGCTGGCTATGGAGCTGCATCATACATCTGCATGGTGAGCCAATCTGTGGACATTCAAGTTTGCTTTTTGCGTGGAAAGGCCTAAGTGACTCCACTGAAAGTGGTTACTATTCCTTGGTTGGAGTTGACTGCAGCTGTCCTTACCATCAAAGTTGATTTGATGTTAAGGGCAGAGCTTAAGCTTCAGCTGGACAGCTCCATATTTTGGACAGACAGCACTTCAGTGCTGAAATATATTTACAATGAAGATGAACGTTTTCAAACATTAGAGGCAAATAGAATCTCGACCATCAGAGAAGCATCTGAACCAGCTCAGTGGCGACACGTCCATACCAAGGACAATCCAGCAGATGATGTGTCAAAAGGACTTAAAGTTGTAGATCTGCTAAAGAATGACCGATGGATTGAAGGACCGGCATTTCTTCTGAAAACGGAAGAGGAGTGGCCTTGGAGTGGATTTGGTGTTGGACATTTCAGTGGATACCAATGATCTGGAGGTGACACGAGAGGTTATCATAAATGCCATCAATACTAATGATAAGATCAGTCCCACAAGTCAGCTCATCCTTTACTTCTCTGATTGGAGGCGCCTCAAGATTGCAGTTGCTTGGCTCCTCAGATTGAAGGCTATATTACTGGAACAAAAGTGCCTGCGAAGGCAAGAGGAGGCTGCTATAGCTGACAATCTGAAGATGACTCATTTGGCTAGTTTCATGGGAGCTGCAATGCAAATGGCTAAAGTCACCTCTTGGAGTCATGCTCTAACAGTAGATGAGCTGCTGGGAGCTGAAGTGGCCATTGTACGCTACTCTCAAAGAATAAGATTCAGCGATGAGATTGCTGCTCTGTCATCCAGTAAAGCCACAGTGAGTCACCAGAGTTCTATATACAAACTAAGAGTTGGAGGGAGACTGAGTAAAGGAGCTATGCCTGAGGATATTAAACATCCAATCCTACTGTCAAAGGATCCGCATATCTCTACACTTATACTCAAGGATGTGCATCAGAATCTGGGCCATAGTGGACACTGTCACACGCTGGCTGCTGTAAGAAAAAGGTTTTGGATCACTAACGCCAACTCGGCTGTACGAAAGGTCATCGGTGAGTGTGGGTTCTGTAGGCGCTATAATGGAAGAGCAATAGAACAGAAGATGGCAGACCTTCCTAAGGTGCGAATTCTTCCCGACCTACCACCATTCATCAATACAGGAGTGGATTATTTTGGCCCTGTGGAAGTAAAGAGGGGAAGAACAACCTGTAAGTGTTACAGAGCTATATTCACATGTATGGCAAGCAGAGCTGTCCATTTGGAGGTAGCGGCGTCCTTGGAAACCGATGCTTGCATTAATCCCTCGCGCCAATTTATCAGCAGGAGGGGTCAAGTTGCGCAGTTAATATCTGACAATGGCACCAATTTCAGTGGGGCAGAACCAGAGCTGAGGGTGGCCGTTGCTGATTTGAACCATGACTATATCCAAAAAAAGCCTTTCTCAGGTCGGAATCCGCTTGAAGTTCAATCCACCAGCAGGTTCACATCATTGTGGTGCATGAGAATGGATGATTCGCCTCGTGAGGAAGGTCCTCACCTCTGTCCTGTGCTAACAGAAACAGGATGATGATGGGCTGCACACAGTGCTCTGTGAAGTAGAAGCCATTCTTAATGACCGGCCAATCACTCAGCTTTCAAATGATCCCAATGACTTGGAGCCTCTCACTCCTAATCATCTGCTGCTTTTGAAAGGGAAGCCAGCCTTTCCACCTGGGGTGTTTGGACCTCATGACTAACATATGAAAAGGCGATTGAGGCAGATTTAGTACATTGCGGATCTTTTCTGGAAGAGTTGGGTCCGAGAGTACTTGCCCCTACTCCAAGAGAGGCAAAAGTGGAATCAAAAGAGAAGAAACTTGAGCATGGGTGACACTAGTAGTGATGGATTCTTCTGCCCCGCGGGGTTCTTGGCCATTTTGGGCAATTTCTTGAGGTCTTTCTCGACATGTACGTTCAGTGAGATTACAAACTAAATCTAATGTTATTGAGAGGCCTGTAACAAAGTTATGTTTGGTACATGAAATTTGAATGTGTCTTTTAAGTGTTAAGTTTATATACTGGTTCATTGCAATATTTTCTGTCAATTTTTTTTGTATTTTATATATATATATTTTTATATATACACACACACACTTTTATTTTGTTGGATTGTTATGTCTGCCTGCCATTAACAATTAGGGACTGGTGTGGAGCAGCCAAATGTGCTGCGACAGTCAAGGTGTAGTGGTCAGGTTGTACACTGGGCGGCGCCATTACCTGTACACGTGCTTTTAGGTTTATAGGCAGGAAACTAATGGTGGTGGTTAGGTGTTGACCCCGGAAGGGCAAGTTTGCCATGCCAAGTTTGCCATGCTGTCTGATGGTGGATTTTTTGGCTTTGTTGGATACATTAATAAAGGTAATACCCTTTCTTTTAACGCAACGAAGACGTCCGTGGATTTCTTACGCAACACGCGGTAAACTCCTCAATTAAATCTTAGCGTGTCAACCATGTCATTCCTGGGGTGAAGCATACAGGAGGCATGCACGGAAAAGAAGTACCCTTTTTTTTTTTTTACTTTGCTTGACCAGGAGTACTCTAGGGGAGTCAAAGACCAAAATCTAAACTTGAAAAAATAGTATATTAGGTTCCCTTAAATATAGTTAGACTCGAAGCACACCTCTACTGGTTTACTTGGTACTCTGGTTTCATTTAATGTGGAAAAATGGGGCATCTGTTTCAGTGGTCTGTTGCGATGGTCTGTCACCTGATATTTAAATGGGAAATAAAAGCTAAGAATTAAACTATAAAGAATTAATGGCCTTTATGGAGAAAAAAAAACTTTTTGATCCTACTTTGTATGTTATGTTATTTCCACTTAGCATCTATTGGAAAAAAAAACTTTTTGATCTTACTCTAATGTTTTTTCCACTTTGCATCTATATGAGAGACACTGTGCATGAGAGTTTTAGACCTCTAGATTATTGTAGTCTACGATGAAACAATACTTCTGCTAAAAACATTTAAAATCTTTATGAGACCAACCAGGTTTATAAAATGGAACATACACTGCATTAGAATGTTAAAATGTGTTTTGCTTTGGTCAAAGGAAAGAATTTGCCTATTGTGTAAACAAACTTCAACTTCACAAGTGCAATGGCAATATCTGCCAGCATGAGGAGGAGGCTCTGAACGAATTCCAACAATTTTGACCAATTGAAAAATTTGGGGGAAAAAATGGCCAAAATTTGTTTTTGTCCTGGACAGCCCTTATTTCAAGCTATGCTGTACTATTCTGTACTATGCTATTTTGTATTACGCTACATTATGTTTTGCTGTGGTGCACTATGCTTTGCTATGCCGTGCTAAAATTCGCTGTGTTTTTAAGCTGTGTTATGCTGTGCTGTGATGTGCTTTGCTTTGTTGTGGTGTGCTGTTAGGTAACACTAATCCTTGACTGAAAGTCATTTACTTTGACATTGTTCTTCTCTCCCCCCCTTCTCTCTCACATCCTCTCCACCCCCCCCCAGAAATCCCAAAGCAACCTCTCCCAGCCTTCCTCCTCCTCCTCTTCCTCTCTGTCTGTCATTCCGCAGCTGGCTGGGTCTGAGGGTGGTGCTGGGCCGGTGGGCGGGGTGACCGAGCAAGACAGGAAGTTAAAACAGTACCTGGAAGACGAGCGCATTGCCCTATTCCTGCAAAACGAAGAGTTCATGAGGGAACTGCAGCGCAACCGAGAGTTCCTTACCGCACTGGAGAGAGGTGCACACACATTCTATATATGCACATATTACATACACTGTCATACACACACACACTTTACACGCACACTTCATACACGGTCACGCAAACTCTGTACATGCACAGCACAACAGAGTTCCTTGTTCTGCTGGTGAGTGAATACACGCACATAAACATGCTATACAAGTGCTGGTCAACGAATTAGAATAATTTGAAATAGTGCAATCGTAAAATTTTCTTGATGCATTTTTTGTGCAGAAAGCAAATCAGGTTTTCACCGCGCCTGTCCTACTTGTTAGAGTAATCACAGAACTCGCTACCTGTAAAAAATTTGCTCAGCTGAGCTTTCCAAAAGGCCCATTTAGGCCATTTAACTGTGACAATGTTGTTTTATTGAATTAGAATAATTGAGAAACCGTTTCACTGAATTAGAATAATTTTTATTATAATTAGAATCATCACTTTCTCAGTATTCTATGGCTGCCCCCTTGGTTTGTATGACTGCCTGAAGTTTCATTGAATTAGAATAATTCATAAGTCATTTCATTGAATTAGAATAAGTGCTCGAATTTTTGTTTTCTGTGAAGAGTGTTCACTGTGCAGTATAAAGTCAGGGTTGAGTAGAATTTCTAAGTTGTAAAATCAATCATGGGTAAGCAGCGCGACCTCTCAACGGGAATAGTGACTCAAATTCAAGCCCTTCGCTAACAAGCCTTGACCCAAACTAAAATTGCTGAGCAGCTCGGCATCAGCCAGTCTTCCATCTGCAAAGCTCTAAAGAAAGACTGCAGCAAGCGCACCAACTGTTCCGGCATCCAAAAAACTTCTGCTCGTGACAACAAGCAGCAGAGAAAGATCGCAGTCAGCAACCGGTTCAAGTCCACTTCTGAGCTCAGCGACTTGTGGAACGAGCAGACCGGTGCTTACTTCTGGAGATCAACCACTTACCGTCGTCTGCGCGAACTCGGCTTCAAATCTCGCGTTCCAGCAGGAAAAACCGATGCTGAACAAGAAACAAATGGAGAAACGGCTGAAGTGGGCCAAAGAACACGGCGAGTGGACTGCTGAAGACTGGCAGAAAGTGGTCTTCAGTGACGAATTACGCTTTGGCATCTCCTTCGGTCACCAAGGGCCTCGTGTCTAGCGTTGTGGTGGCGAAACCTACAACCACGAGTGCGTAAAAAGATGCGTCAAGTCTCCCCAGAGCGTTATGGTCTGGGGATGCATGCCCGCTTGGGGTGTAGGGAAACTCTGCTTCCTCAAGAAGACTGCCAAGGCTGCCGTATACCGAGATGTTCTGGAAACGTTCCTGATTCCGACTGTTGAGGGACAGTTTGGCGAAGAAGACCTCATATTTCAACAGGATCTTGCACCGGCTCATGCGCCAAAGTCGACCAAAGATTGGTTCGCCGAAAAACAGCTTGAAGTTTTGGCATGGCCGGCCAACTCGCCTGACCTCAATGTTATTGAAAACCTTTGGGCCATCGTCAAGCGGAAAATTCGCGACAGAAAGCCGACTACGCTGGACCAACTGAAGCAGAACATCGCCACTGCCTGGGAAGCTGTGAGTGCGGAAACTTGTGACAAGCTGGTCAAATCGATGCTGCGGAGACTTCAGGCAGTCATACAAACCAAGGGGGCAGCCATAGAATACTGAGAAAGTGATGATTCTAATTATAATAAAAATTATTCTAATTCAGTGAAACGGTTTCTCAATTATTCTAATTCAATAAAACAACATTGTCGCAGTTAAATGGCCTAAATGGGCCTTTTGGAAAGCTCTGCTGAGCAAAGTTTTTAACAGGTAGCGAGTTCTGTGAATACTCTAACAAGTAGGACAGGCGCGGTGAACACCTGATTTGCTTTCTGCACAAAAAATGCATCAAGAAAATTTAACGATTGCGCTATTTCAAATTATTCTAATTCGTTGACCAGCACTTGTATACTTATACAGGGTTCAAGCCAGAAATTTTATTGAATGTACCGGGGCAATACTTTTTGTGATGTCATGAAACTGGTCAAGCGGGTTTGTTGACTAGCACGGTTGGCAAAAAGCCACAACACGACATTGATTTTATAGTTGAAGTAAATTTGTCTTCCACTTTTCATCATAATGCCAGTCTGTTGCAGCGGTATTAACTGCATAAATAGTTTTGTGAAGCGTTTAGGAATACGTTTCCTATGTATTCCTGATCGAGAACTGAAAAAATCCACTTGAATTGATGCAATTCGATGAAAGAACTGGATGCAGTTGACCCATTCGCGTGTGTGTACTATTTATTTTCTGTCGTAAGTCGCAAGTTATTTTCCATCATTTCTACCATGACATTTTGCGAAGTTTTTACATTTTATTATTTGGTCATGGCAAGGGAATAATCTTTTTTGTGTTGGGCAATTCGATAGGTTCCTTACTTTCTGATAGTGAGTATTTAAGTGACACTTCTGATATTAGTTTTGGAAAGAATTCAGTTTTCAATCTTCATCAGTATCGACTAAGATCAGTACTTTTTCGGCTTGAATTTTGGGTACCCAGAGAAATATTCAAGCATGTAAACACGTCCATCGTACATCCAGTCAAGAGAATTTGGAGTTAAATGTTCACTGCTGCTGTAATGGCGGCAACTTTGTTACTGATGACACGCCAGGTGGCTAGGGAATGCGCAGTATATGCATTCACGATATTAAATATTAATCATAAATTCCAAACCTGCTTATCACAAATAAAACGCCCCAAAATATATTGGCGGCCCTTTTTAAAATCGTTCTGGTAAATGTACGACTGTGAATTAGTTTCACTGATCAATGATGATCAACAAATGATGAATTTCTGTTCGATGTCGGAAAATCAAGTGATAATCCAGCCGACCCAGACCCAAAGAAGGGCCGTTCCTCCAACCTTTCAGCTCGTAAGGATCCGGAAGCCTACACAGACCTTCGTTGTACTGAAGCCAAGACAAATATCTTGCCTTTGAGGTACTGTCAAGGTTTTGCACATATTCAGAGACTGCCGAATCGGTTCCACAACTGCTGGATGCCATACTTCCCCTGTTTTGTTGTATTAATTTACACTTGTTCTTGCCAACCACGCTAATGTATATGCCGGAATATGAGGTCAATGTTTGTAAATAAGAAGTATTGCACGCTGAAGGAGTCAGGAGGATCTAATTAATGAATAATTAACGCAGTGCTCTTGCGCATCCGTGAGGTCACAAAAATTATTTCAGAGGCTAATGGTTTCATTCCTTTTCCTTTTTAATTTGGGTAAAAGCATTGTGCTGCATTACTGGTTAGTCTATTTAACCATCTTGGCACTGTAATGCCGTATCATTTTTTTCCCAAATAAATTTTATAACATACACAAAACACTGGCAGAGACGGCAAAAATAACTTAGCACCGCGCCCTATTTAAATACCTTACAATTTCATGATCCTTTAACTGCCTTTTTCACCCGCTCTGAGAGTCCAGTTTTGGCCCAGGACCCAATCCCAGCAATACAGATTTTCCTCCTTCATCCACGGGTATCGCGCATAATTGCTGGTGTTGCAATGCCTCTCAAAAGCCTTGGTTTTTTGCATCAAATCAAGGTCTGGTGTAGGTTTTCCCATGCTGATCAACTCTAACTTCTCATTGAATATTAATTTGGTAAATGTTCTTCATAAACTCGAAACGATATTCACAGGTATCATGAACCAACACCTAAGGCTAGTTACTGCTGATTTTTTTTTTTTTTTTTTTTTTAATATTTCACTAGCTTGTGATTCCCTGGGGGACAGTGGGCGAAACCTGCCATAACATTAGCGATAACAAAGCTCTCCCATTCATAGGGGAAACAGGATTGGAGACAGTTTTACTGTCAGTTGAAATTACTATTGCTTGGAGCCGAGCCCTCTGTTAATACACAGTGGACCCGCTGTATTTCCTTCCCAGCAACTGCAGGGGGAGACGATTCAAAGTATTTAGGCGTAAGAGACACAACTTACTTCCACCATGCATTCAAACGAGCAAGAACTATTAGCGAACGGTAAACAGTTTGCAAGCTATGTCATGGTAAGGTCGCTAAACACACATTATAGAGGTCTGCACGTACTGATTTGGCAGCAAGTTCAACTTTGAAATGGCTCCCTAATTTCCAAGATTATTTTAAATTATGCCAATTGCGCAGGTTAAACGGATGAGACTGCAAAGTGGCTGAAAGGATCGGGATCCATTGGACAGTTAAATAGACATTTCCTAGAGCTAATTCTAATTCTACCTGGCTATATTCACCGGCTCAAGGGAGATCGCCCGTCGCTGATGACTTTCGCTTGCTTCTACGCTCTACTCTGAGGATTGAATCATCGTCTTCCGAACTTTCTGATGTCGAGACTGTAATGCGAATAGAAGCCACTAGATGTCAGTATTGACCTTTCTTATGTTAAGCCCAGACTGGAGCTACGTTTGGGCATGTCTTGGGCATGTCTGAGACAAGTCCCAGAGAATTAAAAAAAAAAAAAGTCTAAAAGGTGGGAGGGGTCTGCGAAAGAGTATATAATTAGGAAAATTGAGACAGTAAAGAAGTAGGAGAAATTGCAAGGAGAAGGATACATTTGACCAGACCTGTCACTCTTTTCAAGGCCTGTGAAGCTTTTAGTGGATTTTTTCCTGTGTTGGAGCATTTTCCTCACCCGGAACATCACCAAGCAACCCAACCAAAGGGACTGTGAATATTTTTTTTCCTGTATGTAATGAATCTTGGTAAGTAGAGTAGATAGTAGATAAGTTTAAAGTGTTTGTTTGATTAAATGTGTTTAAGTTTTAAATTTTTGTTCTGTCATCCTTTACTGTCGTAAATGTCATTACAAATTGGGGCCATAAGACATTCGCGGCTCTAGTTTCATTTTGGGAACTAGTCCCAGGAGGTGGACGAATCAGCCAAGCGTCCGTGATTGGATGTTTATTTATTTTTATTTATTTTATTTTACCCTTATTTAACCAGGGAAGTCCCATTGAGATTGAAATCTCTTTTTCAAGGGAGCCCTGGGGAAAGAGGTGGGGAGGGACAGAGGAATTGCACAGCCAATTAGATCAGGGGATGATTAGGCGGCAGATTGCAAGAGCCAGGTTGGGACTTTAGCTATGACTCCGGGGAACCCCCTACTCTTATCGAAGAGTGTCATAGGATCTTTAATGACCACTGTGAGTCAGGACCTCGGTTTAACGTCTCATCCGAAAGACGGCGTCTCCTTCAGTTCAGTGTCCCCGTCACTGCACTGGGGCATTGGGGATTATCCCGCCAGAGGGAAGATCGCCACCTACTGGCCCACCAACACCTCTTCCAGCAGCAACCTGGTTTTCCTCAGTGGTCTCCCATCCAAGTACTGGCCAAGCCCACACCTGCTTAGCTTCAGCCACGCAGCTGAAGCTGATCGAATAGTGGTATGGCTGCTGGCAATGTTAGCGCGCTAACTGGTGCTGAGCCTAATGTGCCAAAAAAAAAAAACTGAGCCTAATGCGCTATGCCTTTTCAGTTAGGCTACTTGCGAGAGCGGCGGCTATACGGGCCAATCTTCAGATTATCGATACAACTGGGTCAATCGGTACAGTCTGAAGCCATCCGTGTTGTTGCTGATACAGATACTGTTGGTTACCAGTAACGTACGGGCAGCAATTTTTGCATAGCGGCCTCTGATCTATATAGAATAACTGTATTGCTGACGTGATAGAGAGCTGCGTTGGGAGGGTGAAGCAAGCGGAAGTGGTCGAGCAGCCATTTTACTATGCCCGGTAGTAACCAACCATTATATAGTATTCTATGGCAGAGAAGCGCTGATGTGTAGCCTTGCAATGCGGAGCAACATTTTTTGGGGATTTGGTGAGACAATGCACTGGCTGTAGTGAAGACGAATACACATACAGTATCTCACAAAAGTGAGTACACCCCTCACATTTTGACAATTAATTTATGATATCTTTTCAAGGGACAATGCTACAGAAGTGAAACTTCTATACATTCTAGAGTAGTCATTGTACAATATGTGTAGCAGAGAAGATTTACTGCATTGTCTAAATACCTCAACAAACAGTCACTATTTCCAAAATGGATGGCAACAAAAGTGAGTAAACACCCCAGTTGATAATGGTCATCCAAGCAATGAAACGCGACTTATTCATCATGTTCATACTTGGGCCATATGAGGTTGTGTAACATGTTGAAGGGGTTAAATTATGGTGCTTTGGGTGCAATGCTCTCATTCTGGTCACTGGATGGTCAATATGGCACCTCATGGGAAAGAACTCTCTGAGGATGTGAAAAAGAGAATTGTTGCTCTCCATAAAGATGGTCTTAGCAACAAGATGATCTGTGAAACCATGAAACTGAGCTACAGCACGGTGGCCAAGGTTATCCAGTGGTTTTCCAAGACGAGTTCTGCTCGGAACAGGCCTCGTCAGGGTCAACCGAAGAGGTTGAGTCCTCGTGCTCTGCGTCAGGTGCACAAGTTGGCTTCAGAAAACAGACGCAGGAGTGCTGGCAGCATTGCTAACAAGGTTGTAGCAGTGGGAGAACAGCCTGTCAGTCCTCAGACCATACGCCATGCTCTGCACAAAGTTGGTCTGCATGGCCGTCGGCCAAGATGGAAGCCTCTTCTGAAGCTAGCCCACAAGAAAGCCCGAAAACAGTTTGTTGAAGACAACCAGTCCAAGAACATGAACTACTAGAACCTTGTTCTGTGGTCTGACGGGACCAAGATAAACTCGTTCGGCTCAGATGGTGTCCAGCATGTGTGGCGGCGCCCTGGTGAGAAGTATCAAAACAAGTATGTACTGCCTACAGTCAAACATGGTGGCGGCAGCATCACGGTCTGTGGCTGCTTAAGTGCTTCTGGTCCTGGGGAGCTGCACTTCATTAATGGAATAATGGATCCAACATGTACTGTGAGATTCTGAAGCAGAACATGATGCCCTCCCTTCAGAAACTGGGCTGCACGGCTGTTTTTCAACATAATAATGACCCGAAACACACCTCCAAAATGACAACTGCCTTCCTGAAGAAGCTGAAGGTGATGGTGTGGCCAAGTATGTCTCCAGACCTGAATCCCATTGAGCACCGGTGGGGCATCCTCAATAGGAAGGTGGAGGAACAGCAGGTGTCCAACATCCACCAGCTCCGTGATGTTGTCATGGAGGAGTGGAGGATCCCAGCAACAACCTGCGCAGCTCTGGTATATTCATGCCTCGGAGAATCAAGGCAGTGCTGGACAACAATGGCGGTCACACTAAATATTGACACTATGGACACAATTTGGCATGTTGACGGTGAGGTGTACTCACTTTTGTTGGCGCCCATTTTGGAAATAGTGACTGTTTGTTCAGTTATGTGGACAGTGCAATAAATCTACACTGCTACACATATTGTGCAATGACTACTCTAGAATATATTCAGTTTTCATTTCTGTAACGTGGTCCCTTAAAAAGATATACTAAATTGATAGTCGAAATGTGAAGGGTGTACTCACTTTTGTGACATACTGTAAATTAATTTCAACGAATATATTGCTTATTATTAGCCTCTGGCGATCTACCTTAACGGCAGATAATGTGTCAATGTAAGCCCAGCTAACGTTTATTATTGGAACAATTCAAATGAATGTTCGCTAACGTGATCCATCAGGTTAGCCTAAAGCTACCTAGATTAGCGAACTGGAGTTAACCAGATCAATCAGTGTCACACGGCATAAATCAGATAATCCAGTAAAACTGCTGTCTAACGCTGTCTATAATATTTGACCAGACTAACTAGACAACAAAACCAGGTGTTCATCAAGGCAAATTTATGCCAGCACGAAAAAAGGCTAATGTTCTGCTGACACTCAATTACCGTTGACGGACAAATTTAATTCTGCCAGGTTATCAATGAGGATGTAACATTAGCGCTACTTAAATGGCTCTAGATAATGTGATTCACACTCGTCAATGAATGGCAGGCAGTTCCACAACGCACAACTGACTTCACTTCTCATGCAAACGCTGATTTAGCGACCTTGATAAGTTTACATTGCGTTCTCTTCAGCGAACCCACTATCGCTTCAGAGGAAAATTAGCCTAGCTTCATGGCAGCTACTGAGTGTAGACGGCGCAAGAGAAAACTCAATACAAGACATCCGTTGGGAGTTACATACGCGTTATGCGCGACTTAGTCTCACACCCAGGTTTTCTAAAATACAAAACCCAAAACCAGTGAAGTTGTCACGTTATGTAAATCGTAGATAAAAACAGAATACAATGATTTGCAAATCCTTTTCAACTTATATTCAATTGAATACACTGCAAAGACAAGATGTTTAATGTTCAAACTGAGAAACTTTATTTTTTTTTGCAAGTAATCATTAACTTAGAATTTGAAGGCAGCAACACATTGCAAAAAAGTTGGCACAGGGGCCTTTTTACCACTGTGTTACATCGTCTTTCCTTTTAACGACACTCAGCAAACGTTTGGGAACTGAGGAGTCCAATTTCTGAAACTTTTCAGGTGGAACTCTTTCCCATTCTTGCTTGATGTACAGCTTAAGTTGTTCAACAGTCAGGGGTCTCCGTTGTCGTATTTTACGCTTCATAATGCGCCTCACATTTTCAAAGGGAGACAGGTCTGGACTGCAGGCAGGCCAGTCTAGTACCCGCACTCTTTTACTATGGAGCCATGCTGTTGTAACACGTGCAGAATGTGGCTTGGCATTGTCTTGCTGAAATAAGCAGGGGCGTCCATGAAAAAGACGTTGCTTGGATGGCAACATATGTTGCTCCTGTATGTACCTTTCAGCATTAATGGTGCCTTCACATATGTGTAAGTTGCCCATGCCTTGGGCACTAATACACCCCCATACCATCACAGATGCTGTCTTTTGAACTTTGCGCCTATAACAGCCCGGATGGTTCTTTTCCTCTTTGGTCCGGAGGACGCGACGTCCACAGTTTCCAAAAACAATTTGAAATGTGGACTCGTCAGACCACAGAACACTTTTCCACTTTTCATCAGACCATCTTAGATGAGCTTGGGTCCAGTGAAGCCGGCGGCGTTTCTGGGTGCTGTTGATAAATGGCTTTCGCTTTGCATTGTAGAGTTTTAACTTGCACTTGCAGATGTAGCGACGAACTGTAGTTATTGACTGTGGTTTTCTGAAGTGTTCCTGAGCTCATGTAGTGATGTCCTTTACACACTGATGTCGGTTTTTGATGCAGTTCCGCCTGAGGGATCGAAGGTCACGGGCATTCAATGTTGGTTTTCGGCCTTGTCGGTTACGTGCTGTAATTTCTCCAGATTCTCTGAACCTTTTGACGATATTACTGACCATAGATGATGAAATCCCTAAATTTCTTGCAAAAGCTCGTTGAGGAATGTTGTTTTTAAACTGTTCGACAATCAGCTCACGCATTTGTTCACCTTGCCCCATCCTTGTTTGTGAATGACTGAGCATTTCAGGGAAGCTGCTTTTATACCCAGTCATGGCACCCACCTGTTCCCAATTAGCCCGTTCACCTGTGGGATGTTCCAAATAAGTGTTTGATGAGCATTCCTCAACTCTCTGTCTTTTTTGCCACTTGTGCCAGCTTTTTTGAAACACGTTGCAGGCATAAAATTCCAAATGAGCTAATATTTGAAAAAAATTACAAAGTTTACCTGTTCGAACATTAAGTAACTTGTCTTTGCGGTGTATTAAATTGAATATAGGTTGAAAAGGATTTGCAAATCATTGTATTCTGTTTTTATTTACGATTTACACAACGTGCCAACTTCACTGGCTTTGGGTTTTGTAAAGGCATCGGTTCACAAGATGTGAGCTTACGGCTAATTTATTTTTTCATGAAGTTATTTCCCCCCCACACAGAATAATGATAATAATACGTGCAGGATTGACGTCTCGTCTTCTTCAGTCTCAATGACTTTGGACTTCAATTTCGTTGTATCACTGTCCCACTCAGGCGAGATGTAGAAAAATCAGTATAGATTTCCTGTGGAACACACTCATTGGTCGTACTGTTAAATGCTGATATCGTCCATTGAAAATGTTAAAGGCACGTACAACTGCTGACTACTGTAGTTAAATCTGTAGTCCTTGAGGCATTTTTTGTGCAATCAGGTTGATCTGAGGAGGAAACATAAAATACTGCCTCTTGCGTGTCTGTGAAAAGATATCTTCTCAATGAATTATATCGTTGGCTGCAACGTGTTCAATGTGAGTAATGTTCTGAGAGATTATAGTTGCGCATACTAATATTGCGGTACGGTTACTTCAAAATTATGACGTCATCAGCTATCCAGTTCTTATTTAAAGATCAGTGGTAGCGTCTTATTTTTCTACCCTACCTGCATGCGACTTCTGCGTTCGTCAGCGTACCAGTCCGGTACATTGGTATGGCCTGGCGAGAACTATGCCATAAAGCGCTCACACACTCATGGACACATTTCTGCACTCACACAGCCAGATAATTATGTACTGCCCCAGAGAGAAAGATATTCACATGCACAAACGCACACACACACACACACACACCGCGGTAGACCATTCCTCACTACACTAGTGGGTGTTAAACACACACGAGCGCACACGCACAAACGTAGTCACACACACGCACTGCAGCAGAGTGTTCTTCTCACACACGAGGGCACACACTCATGAACACTCACAGATGATGTGATTTTGGTGTAAGCTGAGTGGTCGCTGCCCGGTCCCTTGCAACTTAATCTAATGTCCTTTTTTCTGTATTTCAGACCGACTCAAATACGAGTCGAAAAAATCCAAGTCCAACCAATCATCCTCCAGCAATGAAAGCAGTGCACTTGCAGGTAACTACTGTAAGTGAGTAACCTCATTGGAGAGCAGTATAGCTGCAGGTAGCTGCTATTTGAGTGCTTTCACACTCGGGATTTGGGCATGGATCAGAGTACACTTGACCCCAGTCTTGTTCATTTGGTAAGTGTGAGCACAAGTCTGCTTGGAAGAGGTGGTCGTGGGCACGGTTCGTCCGCGCTCATTCCAAATGTGAAAGCAACCATACTTCAACACAGAGGTGGACTGGTCTGTGACACCTTTACTTCTCAACTCTTGTTCTAACAACCGAAGAAACTGAATGCTTGTCGAAATTTGGGCAGATGAAAACATACAATCACAACTAGATACTGCAGAGGCAGTATTTATCGAATCATTTGTGATTAACTACATTTGCGTGTTTATCACAGAACAGTAGAATAGTGGCATGACAAACTAAAGAAAATGCAGTGGCGATATCTCCATGTGGGAGGCGGTGCCGAAGTCTGGCAGCTCAATGTGATGAAAAAGATATATTTCTGTGGTATGAGACAGTGGACAGAATAATTGGCCAAAAATCAACGAGTTAGCCGACCGTCATTGAATCACAACCTATTACACCACCTACAGCACCATCAAGCAAAGGTTTGCTTCTCCTTTGTGTTTATTTCCCTATTTAAAACCACTTAGGTGCATACTGCCACCTGCTGTATTGGAATTTTGACAAACATAAGTGTACTTGGGTACAGAACAACTTTCCTAGTGTGAACGCTGACCAGCGAGGGGAGGGGAGACAATCATACTACGGCCCGGTACGGAACAGTCATACCTAGTGTGAAAGCGCCCTTTGTGTGTATCCTCTCAGTGCAGTACAGCTGCTAGTAGCTACTGTTGGTGTGTACCCACATATAAGAGCAGTACGGCTGCAGGTAGCTGCTGTTGGTATGTACTCTTTTATGAGAGCAGTACAGCTGCAAGTGGCTACTGTTAGTATGTAGCCTCATATGACAGCAGTTCAGCTGAAGGTAGCTACTGTAATTTCGTTTCCTCATACAACAGCAGTACAGCTACAGGTAGCTACTCATTACAAACCTGTACTCGACTGCAAATCCACTTCTGTGTGTTAGTCTCAGTTTGTTTATAAGCGTGTGATTGTGTGCGGCTGTGTGCGTGTGATTGTGTGAATTTGTGGAGGTGCGAATGAGTGTGCATACGTGTTTGCGAAGGCGTCTGGGCAAGTCTGCACGCGTTTGTGTTTGTGCGGTGCGCTTGTGTGTGTTTGTGAATATACATTTTTTTGAAATGTGCCCATGGTTCTCTGCCCTGTTTCACCAGTTTTGCAAGTCCAGGTCATGAATCAGAACAGACTGTACTATCTTATGCTGACCCTGTTAAATGTTCAGTACTCCCTGGGTCCAGCAGAGGGAGGTCTGTTAGAGCTGGCAGTGAGCTCCTTGTCTGATGGCGTATTCTACGAGAACATCTGACGTGTGAATATCTTGAGTGTTTGCACGTATGACTACATTGAAGGTTTATGAGCCCTGATACCTGATTTCGAGCTGAGCCTTCAGGTGGTTTGTGTATTCTCATGCCTGTGAGTCTCTGTACAGATTTGTGCTTGTGTCCCTGAATATGTATTTATGCATCTGTAGTGTACGTGTGTTTGCTGGCGTATCGTGTGTGTGTCCGTGTGTCCATGTTTGAATCTGTTTTGGGGGTGCACTTGTATGGGTGGGTCTGTGTGTGTGTGTGTGCCTGAGTCTGTGTGCAATTGTGCGTGCGTGTGTGCTTTCAGGTTTGGTGTATGTGTATGTGTGTATGGCTGTGTGTATGAGTGCGTGCGTATCAGTGCAAGCGAGTACATTTGTGTGTCTGTGTGTGTTTATGAATGGATATGGGCATGTGCATGCCTGTGCGTGTTTGTGTTTGTATTTGTAAGCAGGTGTCTTAGTTTGTGTCTGTGCTTATGTATGTGTGATAGTGAGTGTGTGTGTGTGTGTGTGTGTGTGTTTTTGAGTGTATTCACAGGTGTTTGTGAGTGTGTGTGTGATGTGTTTATGAGTTAACATGTATGCGTGTTCTGAGTGTATTGTGTGTGTTTGTGTGTCTTTATGTTTTTGAGTATTTGTGTATCTGCATGTGTGAATGAGAGCGTCAATGAGAGTTTGAGTGTGTGTACGTGCGTGTGTATCTGTGCGTTTTTGTTCATCTATGTGTGCGCATGTGTCTGTGTACACGTCTATGTTGGTGAGTATGTGAGTGTGTAGATGTTTGTGTGTCTGTGTGTGGTTCACAGTCTTTCTGTGTTTTTAAAGGGGAGGCAATCGCTGCTGCATCAGTGGAAGCCTGCGCTGTGGCCTCAGATGATGCCTTATTCCGAGACAAGCTGAAGCACATGGGCAAATGTGAGAAGCTGTCCTCTGCTCAACTAATGTCTTTATCATCTAAATTTTTCAGAATGGACTGTGATTGTCGAAAATTAATGAAAAAAAATTTTTTTTCTTTGCTCTGTTTTTACCAAAATGCCCTTATCAGTATGCACTGTTGCTGCCTTTATAAATTAAAGTGTTGAAATCATAATGCAGTTTTTTTTGTCCCCCGCCGCGCGGAACACGCGAAGCGGCGGGACTTTGTATTCACGACCGTCCTTCCGTCCGTCCATCTGTCCCGAATCCTTGTCAGCAAGATATCTCAAGAACGAATTGACGGATTTTCTTCAAATTTCATGTCAACATGTATTAGGGAGATACCCCGGCGCCAGTCGATTTTGGTGACCTTCGCGTCACTCAAGGTCACACCGAGAGATTGCTCATTTTGACACGATTTCACACTTTGTGGCGGGGGACAAAGACACGTTAGTGGCAAATACTTGTTTTTTTTTGAGAGCAGAAGACCAAATGCAGTTAAAAGGTTGAACGTAAAGAGGGAAAGTGAGTTTCTAATGCATCACTCTGTCCTGTCCATGCTGTGCTTAATGTGATTGTTCGGGCCATTAGCTCTTTAGTAGGAATCAATACCACATTTGGGGAAATGTCTCTGCACTTAAATTACTTAGTCCAGCAACAGCAGCATGTGTGCTGACATTTATTATTAGAGAGGGCAGGCATGGAGCCAAATTCAGCCTTTCTTTCTCCTGCGTGCTCCCGCTTTAATTTACTTCTTATAAGGACATTGTTTTTTACCCCCCGTTGAAATGGTGCTACTTGCTGTTGGTTGCCTTTGCAGTGTGTTCTTTTAATGTCACTGTGATGTCATCCGGTTGCCTCCTCTCCACAGCTACCAGGAAGAAGCTGTTCGAGATTGCCAGGGGGTTCTCGGAGAAGACAAAGCGGAGGAAGACGAAAAGGAGAACGCTTCTGCGGCATCAGTCGTATCCTTCTCTGCATGCTCTATCCTCTCCTTCCCAGGGGAGCTTTTGATTCTGAGATGTGTGCAAAGGTCATTTAGTTTGGATCTGTCTTTTTGAAGGTCCTGTGAGAGTTTGATGTCTCTTATTTGTGGTGCCATGAGAGTTTTACCTCTTATTTATGGTCCTGTGAGAGTTTGCCCTCTCCCATTGAGGGTCCCGTAAGAATTCAGACTTTTATTCATTGTCCTCTGAGTGTGACCCCCTCTTCTTGATGGTCCACTGAGTGTGACCCCTCTTATTGAGGGTCCTGTTGGAGTTTGATAATGCTTTGAGAGTTTGACCCCTCTCATTGGTGGTCTTGTGAGTTTTCACATCCCTTAGCAATGGTCCAACGAGAGTTTGACCTTTCTTATCATTGGTGGTCCGTGAGTTTAACCTCGCTTATTAATGGTCAGGGGACAGTTTAAACTCTTATTTATGGTCATATAAATTTACCTCTTTTATTGATGATCCACTGAGAGTTTTAACTTTGCTATTGGTGATCTGGCAAGAGTTTATACCTCTCTTATTCATGGTTCTGTGAGATTGTCCTCTAATATTAATTGTCCTTTGAGAGTTTGACTGCTACCATTGATAGTCCTTTAAGAGTGTAACCTCTCTCATGGATGGTGCTGTGACTTTGATGTCTCATCAGTGGTCAGCTGAGAGTCTGACCTCTTATCAATGGTCTTATTACAGTTTTGCCTCTTATCAGTGGTCTGAGAAATTGACCTCTCTTATCAATGGTCCTTAGAGCTTTATCTCTCTTGTCAATGGTCTTGTGAGAGTTTTCCCTCTCTCTTTGATGATCTCGTAGGAGTTTATGCTACTAATCAATGGCCCCTTATCAATGGTCTTCCTCAAGTTTGACCTCAATTATTGATAGTCCTCTGAGCATTTGACCCTCTCAGTGATTGTCCTGTAAGAGGTCAACCTTTCTTAGTACTATTTCGCTGAGAGTTTGACCTCTTTTATAAATGGTCCACAGGGAGTTTGACCTCTTATTGGTGGTTGAGAGTTTGACCTCTATTATAAAGGGTCTCCTGGGAGTTTTGACCTCTATTATAAAGGGTCTCCTGGGAGTTTAACCTTTCTTATCGATGGTCCAATAAGAGGTTGACCTCTCTTATTGATGGTCCTATGAGAGGACCTCTTTTTTTGGTCCTGTGAGTTTGGTCTCTCTTATCAGTGGTCTATTGAATGTTTGGCCTCTCTTTTTCAATGATATTTGAGAGATTGATCAATCTTTTCAATGGTCTGGTGAGAGTTTGATCCCTCTTATTGATATTTTGAGACTTTGACGTATTTTATCTATGGTCTGTTGACAGTTCCACCTCTCTTGTTAATGGTCCTTTGAGAGCTTGACGTCTTATGGGATGGTCCACTGAGTTTTAATCCCTCTCATTTATGGTCCTGTAAGAGTTTTACCTTGTTTCTTTCAGTTTGACCGCTTTTATCAATGGTCTGCTGAGAGTTTTACTAATTGATGTACTTTGAGAGTTTGGCCTCATTGGTGGTCTGTGAGATTGACTTCTCTTATCAGTGGTCTTCTGATAGTTTGATCCCTATTGATAGTCTGGGACTTTGACGTCATTTATCAATGGTCTTCTGAGAGTTTGACCTCTTATTGAGGATCCTGTTTGAGTTTATTTTTCTCTTATTGAAGGTCAAGTGAGAGATTGACCTCTCTCATTGATGGTCCTTTGACAGTTCGACCTCTCTTGTTGATGATTCTTTGGGAGTTTGACCTCTTATGGAGGGTCCGCTGAGTTTTAACCCCTCTCATTTATGGTCCTGTAAATGTTTTACCTTGTTTCTTTCAGTTTGACCTCTTATATCAATGGTCCTCTGAGAGTTTGACCCATTGTTGATTGTCTTTGAGAGTTCGGCCTCATCGGTGATCTGTGAGATTGACCTCTCTTATTAGTGGTTTGATGATTCTTTAGGAGTTTATACCTTTTTATTAATAGACCAGTGAGACATTGACCTTTTTTGTCGATATTCCTCTGAGAGTTTGACCTCTCTCATTGATTGTCCTGTAAGAGTTAGAACATTCTTCTCAGTGTTTCGCTGAGCTTTTGAACTCATCCCAATGGTCTGCTGAGATTTTCACCTCTCTTATTGATAATGTTCTTAAAGTATGACTTACTGATGGTCCTTTGAGATTTTGGCTTCTAATCTGTGGTTGAGAGTTTGACCTCTTTCATCAATGGTCCTCTGATACCCCTTTTCCACCAAGCTGGGTTCAGTGCTAGTTCGGAGCCAGAACCTGAGTTCTTTGCTTTTCCACAGCCTAAGCACCAGCTCCTGGCTCTCAAAACTGGTGCCAGAGCAAGCAGCAGCTCCTTGTTAATCTAGAGCCAAGCACCAATTTCGTCAGGGGCAAAGCGGTAATATTATGACCTATTTCGTTCTGTCAGGCCAGGTTTATTTTGTAATGCTTTTACCATTTTTATGGAATCATTCTTTTGAGGAGATTAATAAATCCACACTTTGACACTTTGGCAATTAATCACCAAAATTCCCAGTGATCGACCCTGATGTAGCCCAGATAAAATTGTGTGGGATACTCGTTACACTGCTCCTGAAACAATCATGCTCAGGGCATGCAAGCATGACAACATCACCGTCTCAAACCACTTCCAAACCACCGACGTTGTGCCCTCGTTTAGACACTAGTTCTACATCAGGAGCCGACATGCTTCCCTGGCTTTCAGCGCCGTTCTTGTGGTTAGAAATGGCTGTAGGCTTCCCGCTAGGGTATGCGAATGCGTAAACACGTCATCATACTGCTATATCAGCAATACTGTTAGATGACCCTTTTTTGGGTACAAATTAACACCAGTATTATCGTTAAGGACGTGACATGGCACACCCCTACCACCCTTATCCATGGTCCTGTTTTATAGATGTGACTGGGCCTGCATTGGATTGGCAGCCTTTGGAGGGTTTATCCCAGTTCCCCTCCATACTGCATGCTGGGATAGGCTCAGGCACCATAATGGTCCTGATCAGGAATGTTTTGGTTAGATAATGGATGGATGATTGGATGAATACTTCTGCTACTAGAGGGGACAGGGGTCACCAGCCGCATTCGTGGAGAGCACCAGGCTGTGCTTGTTTTTGTTCTTATCACCCTCTTTTCACCCAGTGAACCAAATAAGATGAATGTGTGATCAAATGCATGAATTGATCAGATAAGTTCAGTGTACACCCAAAGCCAGCATGTCTCGTGGTCCTGCTGGATCAGGGTTGGCTCACCCTGTTCCTGGGCGTTTTCTCCGTCGAAAACCTGGGTTGCTGTGTTTGCGTCTCCTGGTCGTCATTGTTTTCCTGTCTGAGAGGACAAAGACAGTTGAGATGTCCTCTTACATATTTCCGTGGGATGATCTTCCTCATCCACCACTCGCGAGCGAGGCAGGTCTGACGCGGGCCCCTGCATTCCATCATCACTCTCTTAATAAGGTTCCTCTGGAGGGAGACCATTAGAACTTCTGGCAAATTTAATGATCAGATTATCTTAAATCTATGATTTTTCTGCATCTGATTATAATTGTATATAAAGAATCTCCATGTCTTGAATAATTTTTATCCCCCGCAACAACTATGTTGCGGGGGATATTAAAATGGGGTCCATCAGTCCGTCCGTCCGACATGTTCGTTGTCCGGACTATAACTTCGAAACTAATCATCCGATTCTGATCATATTTGGCATCGAGGTGTAAAACCACATAAAGGTGTGTCCTGAAAAACAATTTAGAAAATAATTTTGTAATTTCTCACGTTTTGGGCCAAAAAGCGACAAATTTGTGGGAAATCTGTAATGTGTCGTGTCCGGGCTATAACTTCGAAACGAATCATCCGCTTCTGATCATATTTAGCATCGAGGTGTAAAACCACATAAAGGTGTGTCATGAAAAACTATTTTGAAAATAATTTTGTAATTTCTCACATTTTGGGGCGAAAAGCGACAAATTTGTGGGAAATCTGTAATGTGTTGTGTCCGGGCTATAACTTCGAAACTAATGATCCAATTCTGATCATATTTGGCATCAAGGTGTAAAACCACATAAAGGTGTGTCCTGAAAAACCATTTTGAAAATAATTTTGTAATTGCTCACATTTTGAGCCAAAAAGCGACAAATTTGTGAGAGATCTGTAATGTGTCGTGTCCGGGCTATAACTTCGAAACTAATCAACCGATTCTGATCATATTTGGCATCGAGGTGTAAGACCATATAAAGGTGTGTCATGAAAAACAATTTTGAAAATAATTTTGTAATTTCTCAGGTTTTGTGCCAAAAAGCGACAAATTTCTGGGAAATCTGTAATGTGACGTGTCCGGGCTATAACTTTGAAACTAATCATCTGATTCTGATCATATTTGGCATCGAGGTGTAAAACCACATAAAGGTGTGTCTTGAAAAACAATTTCTGAAATAATTGCAAGGAAATTAACAGCTTTGCGATTAGTACAGTTCTTAAGAAATCTAAATGCATATAAACATTCTCTATTCAAAAATGCAATGCCAGTTGCGGGGGATATCGCTTGACAATGTCAGCAGCTTGTTTTCGTTCATTGAAACCTGGATTTTTGATGTGGGACAATGAAGACTCTATGAATTTCTGTTAAATCAACTGCTGTTGATTTGACTTGTTCAGGATCAGTTACTGAATGCACATTCATGGTCTAGTGTGGCTTCAGAAGGTACGTTTATCTTTGACTAGTCCTACAGCTTGGGCACTGGCGCCTCCACCGCCAACCTATTGGACGATGTCGAGGGAAATCCGTGTGGTGATTATTATTATTATTATTTTATTTATTTATTTTTATTATTGTTATTATTATTATTCATAGTAGTAGTAGCAGGAGCAGTAGTTGTTGTAGTGGTAGTAGCCTCGGTAGTTCTGTAAACTGTTAGGTTTTTCTGTTTGTATTTGCATTTGCTGCAATACAGTTTTACTTGCCATGTGTCTGAGATTGTTTAATGTGATAATATGGTTGTGTGTCTGTGGATTCAGAGGAAGACATCCAGCTAAGGAGAACTGCCACACAGGAGGAGGCGGAACCCCAAAAGGAAGCGTCATGGTAAGGGAGGCCTGCAGTTTCCTGTTCCTGGACCATTTCGTTGCACCACATAACATTCAGCAGTTATAATGGTATCATTCTCTTACCCGCTGACTCAGTGCATTTTGGCCCTCCCCCTGGGCAGTCAGTCATGTGACTGGCTGGCTGATTAAAGGACCCTGGGAATTGCTGTGTTCAGTGGCAAGGGTTGCTGCTGTTAATCAGTGAAGGTTAGTGATTGGTGCTGCTGAGAATCTATTATCACTCAGTATGATTAGCAGTCTGGGCTGTTGAGCTCCATTGTAAGACCGGTTTTTGGTTTGAGCTGATACGGTACATCAGCACTCTGAGGAGGGTTAGTGGATTGGGCTGCTGATATTGATTTTCAGCCTGATGGGTTTGTGGTTCGGGCTCTTTAGATTTATTATCATTCTGGGTCGGCGTTGTTCGCTGCTGCTATCCATTATCACTCAGACGGGGTTGAGGTTGAGGCTGTTAAGTACCATTATCTCTCAGGGGTAGCGGTTTTCGCTGCTGCAATTCATGATTACTTAGAGAACAGTGAGTGGTCTGGGATGCTGAGATCCATTATCACTGAGAAAAGCAGCAATTTGGACTATTGTGATCCAATCACCTGACTAACACAACTACATTTGATCCCTATTCACTAGACATTAGGCTAACAGCGCTAGAAAGTAAATTTGTTTGGCGAAGATAACTTTGCCGGCTTTGCAGAGTAAATTGTTTTGTTACCTGAAACGGAAATATGAGAGGTGCATCACAGAGAGGTATTGAATACAACTGCTTGCCATCTGTTAAAGAAAGTGAATCACTTTGAGCTACTGAACTGTAATATGCATATCCCCACCTTACAAAATGAGACTAGACAATGAGCTGATTGGATGTCGAGACAACTTAAGCCTTAATGGTTTAGCCATGCCTTTATAATAAAACGGCATTGAATATTAATTTTACTGGATTAACAAGGTTATGGTGCATGATATTAATCTCATACTGTGGGCTACAAAATTACTGACACCCCTGCCTGGCAATGCACAAACAATACAAAAAATATAAAAAGAGTATAATTATAGAGAAACGGAATTTACCAACATGTGCGAAATACTTCATCAATGGAAGCAATCGAAATCATCACAGTAATGTAATACAACCCCATTTCCAGAAAAAGTTGGGACAGTGTGTAAAATATAAAAAAAAAAAGAGGGGAATGCAATGATTTGCAAATTATTTAAACCTCATATTTTATCGAAAATGGCGCAAAGACAACACATTAAATTTTGAAACTGAGAAATTGAAAAACACCTGCTGATTTTGAATTTAATGCCTGCAACACATTTCAAAAAATGCTGGGACAGGGGACACAAAAGACTGGAAAAATTCAATGATGCCAAAAAAAAATACTGGTGGAACATCTCACTGTAAATAAGGTTAATAGGCCGCAGGTCAGTTATGATTGGGTATAAAAAGTCTTTTGGACATAAATATGGCAATAGCTTCAACACTCAAGGAAAGACTGCATGGGCAAGTAGTTCAAAAACTTTATATAACGTTTTTCAATATTAACCTGCAAAGAATTTGGGGATTTCATCCAGAAAATAATATAATCAAAATATTCAAATCATCCAGAGAAATCACTGTACACAAGGGACAAGTTTTTAAAACCAGCATTGTATGGCTACGATCTTCCAGCTCTCAGTCAGCACTGCCTTAAAAACAGATGGGATTCTGAAGTGGAAATCACTGGTTTGGCTCAGTAACATTTCCGTAAACCACTGTTAGTGAACACCATCTGTCGCTGTACCCACAAATGCAAGTTAAAACTCTGCCACTCTTAATATTAAACTTAGAGTTAGAAATACTGTGGCATTCGCTGGGCCCAAGCTCATTTAAGATGGACTGAGGTGAAGTGGGAGACTGTCCTGTGGTCTGACCGATCAAAAATGTGAAGGGAAATTATGGACGCTGCTTCCTCCAGGCTAAAGAGGACAGGGCCCAAAATGCCGTTGAGTCCTCTACCCTTGAGGTTTCCAACAGTTCCGGATCTTTGGAATTCTTTTCATAATTGTCGTGGCAGTGCTCAGTGGCATATTTGTGAATCTTCTTGTTGCCTTTACTAGATCTAGATTTATGAATGTTTGTGACCATCTGCCTGTTTTGAACTTAATTGTTTTGTTTTCTTCCCGATGTTGAGTGTCAAAGGGACATTGCATTTGTGTTACCACATTTTTATACCGTAGTAAAACAGAATGTAATGTAATGGTCCAATAAAGTTCCTTAACACTTTGAAGAAACTTGAAAAGTGGAATTTAATACATGGTTTAAATTTGAAAGATGTTATTTACAATAATTTTCAAGGGTGCCATTAATTGTGAATCCTTGATATGGAGGAAATAGCGTTTTTAGCGTTTCGGGGGCATATAGTTTTTCACCTGTCCGTCCGTCTGTCTGTCCGCACTTTAACCTGGCTATAACTTTTCATTGGCTCATGATAGGCCTTTGATACTTGGCATATGCATTGCTTGTGAGAAGGCATTTCCGATTTCAGGGGCATATAGTTTCTCATCTGTCCGTCTGTCTGTTTGTCCGCACTTTAACATGGCTATAACTTTTGATCGGCTCATGATAGGCCTTTGATACTTGGCATATGCATTGCTTCTGAGAAGGTATTTTTGATTTCGGGGGCATATAGTTTCTCACCTGTCCGTCTGTCTGTTTGTCCGCACTTTAACATGGCTATAACTTTTGATCGGCTCATGATAGGCCTTTGATACTTGGCATATGCATTGCTTCTGAGAAGGTATTTTTGATTTCGGGGGCATATAGTTTCTCACCTGTCCGTCTGTCTGCACTTCAACATGGCTATAACTTTTGATCGGCTCATGATAGGCTTTTGATACTTGGCATATGCATTGCTTCTGAGAAGGTATTTTTGATTTTGGGGGCATATAGTTTCTCACCTGTCTGTCTGTCCGCACTTTCACATGGCTATAACTTTTGATCGGCTCACGATAGGCCTTCGATACTTGGCATATGCATTGCTTGTGAGAAGGCATTTAGATTTCAGGGGCATATAGTTTCTCGCCTGTCCGTCTGTCCGTCTATCTGTCTGTCCGCACATTAACATGGCTATAACTTCTGATCGGCTCATGATAGGACTTTGATACTTGGCATATGCATTGCTTTTGAGAAGGCATTTCAGATGGTTTCATGACTTTTCACCTTGTGACCTTGACCTTGGAGCATGACGTCTGGTGACCAAAACTTTAACATGGGCCATAACTTTTCATTGGCTAGTAATAGGCATTTGATACCTGGCATTTGTATTCCTTAGGATAAGGCCTGTCTGATGAGATAATGAATGTTGACCTTGTGACCTTGACCTTTAACCTTTGATTGACTCATGATAGGCCTTTAATGGTTAGCGTTTGCAGGTTATGCATGGGGGCATCAGTTTTTCACAAACACATCTTGTTTAATATAAATTTGGCATCTCCAATTCTACCCAAATCTGGAATGCCCAATTGGAGAACCAGGCTTGCTCGTATGCAACCCCCTGTTGCCAGCTCGGGAGGGAGGGAGGGAGGGAGAGAGAGAGAGAGAGAGCCTGTTGTTATTTATAGTTTCTCTTCTATGTTTTTAAGAATTTTTTAAAGTATTGTTTGTTCACTGCCAGTCAGGGGAGCCAGTAATTTTAGAGCCCACTTGATATGATATCAACTACATTTTGGAAACCTCATGTAATCTACGATCTTAAACGATGGGTAGCATTAGCTAACTTCAGTATAACTGACATTAGCTAGTATTAATTAAAAGTATTCTAAAATTGATTTAACTTGGCACCCATTGATCCTTGCTAACAGTGAGGTATGCTGGGAAGACATCATGCCACATCTTTGGAAAAATATTGTGCTGTATAGAAAAACTGTACACCGAGTCACTGCTGAAGGATGCGATATAAACCAATGGCAGACTGTTAACGTCCAGGCATAGTCACTCGACCACTTCTGCTGGCTTCAACCTCCCAGCGTAGCTCACTACTGCCTCAGCAGTCCAGCCCCTACTCAGGAAAAAGTTGGGACTATTTGGAAAACGCTCATTAAAAAAGCAGCAATTTCTAAATTTACTTTACCTTTGTATTTTATTTCAGACTCTATGACACCAATATATGTTATATTTTCTGTGTTCAACTTCATTTTATTTGTAAATATAAACTTCTAGAAATGCTATTCACGCCTCAAAATTTCAAAATAATTTTAGGATGGGGATGATTCAGGAGTATTAATGAGGTAAAGTATGAAGGGTGATGTGATTTGACACAGCTGATATCAGCAGGTGATTGTCATTTTGATTTGGTACTAAAGCAGCATCAAGGAAAGGCCAAGTCTTTCAGGAGCAAAGAGCAGCTGGGCATCGCCAATTTGGGCATGCCAGAGAAAATCATTGATTGGTTTACAAACAATGTTTTGCCAAGAAAGTGGATATTTGGATTTTTCGCCTTCAACAGCGCGTAATATAATGAAGAGATTCAGGGAATTAGAAAGAATTTCTGTGCATACCGGGCAAGGGAACAAGTCTTAGCTGAATATTTGAGATCTTTGATGACTCAGAGGTTGCTGCATCAAGAACCGTCATTTATCTGAGTGATATTACTTCTTGGACTCAGGATTACTTTGGCAAACTTTTTTCAGGTACTGTAATACATAGTTGTTTTTACATCCACAAGTGCCAGTTAAGAAACTTCACTGTGCAAAATGGAAGCATTATGTTGACAGTGTCTAGAAATGCCTTTGACTTCTCTGGGCTCAGAGGCATCTGTAATGGTTTGTCTCATAGTGTAAGCGTGTGCTGAGGCCAGACAAAGCAATATTTCTGTTTTTTTTTTTTTTAGAAGAAGGGTTTGAAGGGTATGCCATTTCACCTGCTGACATCCATTATTGCTGAGTCTGGGTGTAGGAATTAGGGCTGGTGGGATACATTATCACTCAGACTCAGAGCAGTGTTTGAGGTTTTAGCCGCTGAGATCAATTATCAGTCAGAGAGGGGTTCTTGACCTCACCTGATCTAATTCTCATCTGGTCTGTCTTTGCTTCCTTCATGCAGATTGGCCCTGGACGCAGTACCTCATGGTTTTCACATCGGTGACCTAACAGAGCCTGCCCGATGCGGATCCTTGGTCACTCTTTGACCTGTTCTCCTTTTACTTGGACCAGCCAATTCCTGCCTGCCCTCAAACTATGCCATACCCACTCAGGAGGAAGCTGCAACACAACTGTGTCCTCTGATTTGTGGGCCTTGAATTCTGATTTCCCCTATAACCCTTATAATTATACCTTTATTTCAGAGTGCTTAGAATAAGAACATACAGTCTTTGTGTCCTTTTTATCTGTTTTAGTCCTGAAATTTCTATTGAGGAAAAAAATGAATTATGACTGATTTTTCCATATGATTTGATAGTGTTTTGCCTGTACAAGTTTAGTGTGATGACTCTGCCTGAGAAGTGACTCTACATTGGAAATGAGCGGCACGTTGCGGACTCGAGTGCCATAATCTGGCAATCCATGAACAGCTTGGCATCATTTGCAGCACAAAGAACCTGGTTCCTGTAAAAATGTCTGCTCCTTGCTTTTGCGTCAGGATTGAAAATGAAGGATGAACCACAAAGAGCTCCTCTGCTTTTACAGGAACCCGGAAGCAAGATCCTCCCACCTTCAGCTCCTTGTCCACACATGAGAAGCGAAGAGGAAACTGGCATACTCGTGCTTGGATTGCTTCAATCTCTTCTGTTGGGGATCATGGTCTGTGGTGTTACTCTCTGGTTAGTGCACCTGAGCCAAATGTGTGCAGTATTGGGGTCTTCAGAAGAACCACCACCAGTCTGGTGGTTCATCCCAGACAAGATGGCCACTGCTGTGAAGAACCAGAAGCTCCATGGGGTGGTGCCTGTGATGTTGGCCTGAAACTCGAAGAACATTCAGGAAAACCGGCTGTGACCCCAGCTCTCACTTACATTTGTTTTGTTGGTCTGAGGGAGTCAGCCAGTTACACTCGGTGTGATCAAAATGTTCTGAGAGTTCACTTTTATTCCCAAGGATAATGTGTGTACATCGGTTTTATGTGCTGACCTTTTGGTATTGTATTTGAATGTTAACAAATCTCCTTACTTTCAAGTTAAATTTAATTTTTGGGAGTATAAAAAATTACCTGCATTTGGATCAGGAGAATACGAGGATGTGGTACAGTTTTTCAAGTTTTTAATGATGTCAAGGGCTAGAGGCTTGCCAGTCTTTGAACACATTTTTGTTACACATGTATAACTGTGAAGCTCTATGAAGCTCACTGCCTTTTTGCTGGGACACCCGGGACAAAAGTACCTGAACATTTTGATCAGACCTTCCATCATTAATATGACAGAATTATCATGAACATTTTTATTGTTATTGATAAGGTCAACAATGCAGTTCTGTTTTGACTGCATCAGATGAAAGCGGTATCCACAAAAGCATAAAACTTTTCTTATTGCGGCATTACCGTTATTGTTGATTATTTAGAATTTTTAATAGGGGAGAGCCTGCAATATTTGCCAGTAGTTGTTGGCTGTGTGTGTGTGTACCTTGTCAAGTGAATTGGGGGTGGGGGGAGGGGGCTGGTTGTAACTGAAGGAAGGAAGTAGAGGCCTCTTTGTGGAGAGGGTTTGGATTGTAGGGGAGCCAGCTGTTTGATTGTGATGCGTAAATTTTCAGAGGGTCACAATTAAAGGAATAAATTGAAATTTTGTTTGATTTCTTTTTTCTTTTTTTTTTTTTGTCCTGTAGCAATGAGTGAATGTTATCTGACTACTTTCGCACCCACTTCTTTAGATGATACACGGTGGTATTTGGGCAGTATTGAAAGTCCCACGATTCTTTCATTATTTGCACAATATGGATGTGGATTACTACAAATTAAAGCCAACAATCTGCATTAACATCATAGTCGCTTTGAATTCCAGTGGGCTGGAGTGTAGAAACCTTCTCTGATTTGAGTCCTTTAATTGGGGCCTGTACTTCTGTGGAAGGCCTGCAGTGCACATGCCGGCATGCTTCACATTGTCATCACCACTTCTGTCTGTTCCACACAAATAAGTCATCTTAGCATGCCTGCTCCTCTAGTGCTTGGCTAGCACAAGAAGAGGCTCATTCCATGTACACTAAACCAGTGCTGCCCCCCTCACTCCCTCAGAACCACTTGATGTTTTCTGTGCCATGGGTAATATTTGCTCACCTACCGGTAGGCCACCATGAGCAACTGTGGCGTCTGGCATTGACTTTGCCTTTTTGTAATCATCCTTTTGTGATCCCCCCCCCCCCTTTATGATCTTTTCTAAACATCAGTTTTTGTGTGGCGCTTCCTTGGGACATTGTCTTCCAGGATTATCTGCCTTTAGTGAAATTTTAATTTTTTTCTTTCTTTTTTTTTTTTTTATCTCCTCTGAAAAAAAATTTAAATCACTCATTTATCTTGCCTATTTTGAATTTATGGAAAGCTCAGTCTCAGCCAGAATGCATGAAATTGCATGTATCAAGCTTACTACTCCATTTTCATAGTTAAAATTATTTGGGATTGATGTAATGTGTAATCTGCTATTCATGTTAAAGTGAACTATAGCTGTCTTTAAGACGCCGTGTCTCCTATAATGGAGGGTGAGAGCCTTCGGTCCTGATTTTTATGTTGAGGCCATTTGAATTGTATCAGGTTGTTTTGGCAAAATTATTATTTTTTTTTTTTTTAATGCTGCCTTATTGTAACAAGGTCGAAATTGGTCAGGATTGATAATTGATGTAATGCGTTATCTGCTGTTAATCTCAAAGTGACGTACAGTGATTTTGAAGGTGCCTGTGTTCCCTTTTATTGCGAGAGAACTGCAGGGCCTTTGGTCCTTTTTTTTTTAGTTTTTCCAATTTAAATTGTACAGGAATATTACGCCGATTTTTATTCTGCCTTATTTTGCAACTATTTATGAACTTTAATAGCCTCATAACTAAAAATGTAATCCAAATGGAATTTTCAATGCTGATGCTCATCTATCGAGTGATGGAGGAAACGTCAAACATCCTCAGGACTGCATATGAGCCCAAAAAGAAAGCTGGGAAGTTTGGCCAAAAAATAGCTTGCATGCATCCCCTCTGTCAAACAGGTTGTTTTGGATGCATCCCTTTAATCCCAATTCTGCAATGTGTTTACTGGACTAAAAGGCAAGTAACGGGTGATAAAATATCATTGAGTATGATATAGGCTGTTGACACACGGGGTAGTGAAACATACAGAAGTACTTTTTTCTCTGTTTAGAAGTGACATCAGATCTGATTTAAAATAAAAACTAGTCATAATCATCCATTAAAATATAGACCTCTGCCTGCACAGCATTGTGTATCACCAACAATGACCAACATTATCTCAGAAATTTCTTGTCTCTGTTGAGATGGCACCATTTTATTGTTTTGGACGAAGATACAGTAAATGTAAAGAGAGATTGGTTGCTGGTGCATTCAAACTGTCCTTAGAATATTGATTTTCAAAATTTCAACATGAATTGTTCTTTGTTGGAAACTGCCTTGTGGCATTGGTGAGAGGTGAAAATGGAAGTTGCCATTTGAAAGAGTTCCTTTTGCCCTACATTTTCATACCAGGTTCAGCCTCTAGCCATTATTTAGGTTTAATCTACTTGTAGGTGCTTTGCTACTGTCTTCATGTGATTGGGATACAAAATATTTGAGGCACCGCTGCCTTCGTACTTCGGTATAGTTGGTAACAGATTCAAGGTTTACTCTTCAACTGCTCTTCAGAGAAGCACTTCTCAAACACATATGACCGCCCTATCTGACCTTAGCAACACGGAGAAGCTACTACAACCTCGATTTTATCCAAACGGGCCATCCTCTGCGATCGGTAAATTGTATTGCTCCCAAAATGGAGCTGGCGGCCGAGCGCGAGTGTAGGGACCGTCTGCAAGGTGCAAAACACAAAACTGCGACGGTGAAAACAGTCAGTGCCTTTGCTTCTACTCGGTGAAATGACACCAAATTTAAGCCAGGCACCCATGAATACCTTCTGCTCATACTGCAGCACTTTGATTTGCCAAATTATAAGAAAATCAGAGCAATGTTATCTCACAATGATGTTTATCATTTTTTTGTATTTATAATGAATTAGATTTTCAACAAAAGCCTATAGCTCTGCCAATTCTCATCCCTGCGCCATACAAATGCATCCATAGATGCAGGGTCTCTCCATGGTCCTATTACAGCATTAAGTTTTAGGATATTTGACTTTCTGTAAATTTAGTGAATTTTCTTTTGTTATAAAATTCAATAGCTCCTCTAATTTTCATCACTGAGTCGTCATATTGCATCCATGCAAGCAGGGCCTCTCCATGGTCCTACTACAACCGTTGCTTTCAGGAAATTGGATGTTGGCTATTTTTGGTGAATTTTTATTCTCTATAAAATTCAATAGCTCCTCTAACATACCCAGAGCAATAATATTGCAGTCATGCAATGAGGGTCTCCCCATGGTCCTACTACAGCCATTACTTTCAGGAAATTGGACTTTGGCTGTTTTTGGTGAATTTTTATTCCCTATGAAATTCAGTAGCTCCTCTAATTTTCACTCTTGAGACAAATTATTGCATCCATCCAATCAGGGTCTCTCCACGGTCCTACTACAGCCATTACGTTAAGTCAAGTGGACTTTGGCTACTTTTGGTGAATCTTTGTTTCCAATAAAATTCAGTAGCTCCTCTAATTTTCATCTCTGAAACATCATATTACATCCATGCAAGCAGGGTCTCTCCATGGTCCTACTACAACCGTTACTTCAGGAAATTGGATTTCGGCTATTTTTGGTGAATTCTTATTCCCTATGAAATTCAGTAGCTACTCTAATTTTAATCACAGAGCCATAATATTGCATGCATGCAATCAGGGTCTCTCCATGGTCCTACTACAGCCATTACTTTCAGTCAAGTCGACTTTGGCTATTTTTGGTGAATTTTTATTTGTTATAAAGTTCAATAGCTCCTGCAATTTTCATCCCAGAGCCATAATATTGGATCCATGCAATCAGGGTCTCTTTACGGTCCTACTACAGCCATTACTTTCAGTCAAGTGGACGTTGGCTATTTTCGGTGAATTTTTATTTCCAATAAAGTTCAATAGCTCCTCTTGTTTTCATCCCAGAGTCATAATATTGCATCCATGCAATCAGAGTCTTGCCATGGTCCTACTACAACCGTTACTTTCAGGAAATCGGACTTGGCTATTTTTGGTGAATTTTTATTCCCTATGAAATTTAATAGCTCCTCTAATTTTTAACATTGAGACATATTGTTACACCCATGCAATCAGGGTCTCTCCATGGTCCTACTACAGCCGTTACTTTTAGTCAAGTGGACTTTGGCTATTTTTGGTGAATTTTTATTTCCAATTAAATTCAATAGCTCCTCTAATTTTTATCCCAGAGCTATAATATTGCATCCTTGCAATCAGGGTCTCTCCATGGTCCTACTACAGCCAGTACTTTCAGGAAATTGGACTTTGGCTATTTTTGGTGAATTTTTATTCCCTGTACAATTCAATTGCTCCTCTAATTGTCATCCATGGGCCATAATATTGCATCCATGCAAACAGTCATTATTATTTGTTTTTCCAAGAAATCATATGCATGAAAAAGTTTTCAAAAATTGACATCCTTTGTTTCAAAATATAACACATTTCAGAAATATAATGGATAATAGCTTTAAATACCAAGATATTTATCTTATATTGTGACATTCTTTGCAGTTGCGCCCCCTGACTCACTGATGGTGCCCCCTGACTTTACAATTAATTCCTAACTAAACAGGCATCTGCTTGGACACCTGAATTTGAGTTAGCCTTTGTTAGCAAGTTCAATTTTTTGATAGTGACATTTTAGTAGTTTTTACATGGGTTGTACCTCCTGACATGAAAGCTTACCACCAATAAGTGGAAAGTAGCTATTATAAAAAATTTGAGAGAGATCTCCAACCCTTTTCAGTCAGCCGCAGTGGTCACCTTGGGTCCCCTCAATGATGCAATATCCTATTTCCTGTTATGACCTCTTCACTTCTAAATAAAAGTCTGATGGTATGGTAACATAGAAATTGCAGGACAACATTTTTTAATCCTCTCAACAGCTTTAAAACTATGTATATTTGCAAAATATGTTTTATTTCATAGGTTTAAAATATAAAGTAATGCCACAGTATTTTATTTCAAATGTGCTATCATTGACATATCATTTATTATTCATTTAGTCTGTTCGTTTGAATGGACAGTTGCGCCACCTGACTTATTTGGGCTTTGTGGTTCCTAATCAAAAAGTAATATACACTGATGGACTTTAAAAACTTATAACCAGAATTGTAGCCAAACTGAGATTCAAGTTTGTAACTATTTATTGACTTTACCCATAACAACAACTTCGACAAAGCCATAACTCATCTTGGCATGGACGGCACCATTCTGTTGAGCTGTTGCGGGGGAATGGCCTGCCACTCCTGGAGAAGGGCTTCTTGGAGCGCCGACCTCGTCCTGGGCACTGGAGCGCGTTGCCAAACCCGCTTATCCAACAGGTCCCACACATGCTCGATGCACTTCATGTCAGGGCTGAAAGGTGGCCTTTCCATGACTTGTACACCATTCTGGGCCAGGAGCTGCTGGGTCACGTGCTGAGTGAGGTTGTGCCTTGTCTTGCATGGACATGACCTAAGGGTGGTCTGTGATGTAAGGCATGACGTGTGGTCTGATGACAAGGTCACAGTAGCGGGCTGCATTAAGATTTCCATTGATTATGACCAGGTCGGACCTCCAGCCGCACCGAAAGGCACCCCAGACCATCACCGAGCCTCTTCCAAAGCCATCTGTCTCAGCAGTGCATGGGGCCGCGTATCTCTCACCACCTTGTCTGTAGACCCTCTGTCTTCCATCATGTCAGTACAGACAAAATCTGGACTCATCCCTGAAGACAACATTCCTTCAGAATCAGTTGGGGACTTGTCTCTGACCATATTCTTCAGCCCAGCGAAGGCTGATAGCCCTGCGCTGTGCACCAGGCTGAATTCCAACATATGCCCTGTGGGCTCTGATCCCTCTCTGTTTGCTGTTCTTCTGCTGATCCTTGGTTTGTGGATTCATGGGGTCTCCTGAGCTGTCCTGGTGCAGGCTTGCAACCAATCTCTCAGGTGGATGAGCAGGATCTGATTGTCCTGGGCTGGAATAGTGACCCTTGGCTGACCGGGTCGAGGTTGATTATTGGTGCTTCCAGTCTCCTGGTAATGAGCCAGATGGTTAGAGATTGTGGATTGGCTTACCCCAAAATGCTGGGCGATGTAATTTTGGGATGTTCCAACCATCTGCAGCCTAATGGTTTGATCCACATTTGGGTCTGGAATGGTGAGGCGTGGTGCACGTAGTGTCTTTGAACAAATGCTCTTGGGTTCTGGCCTTAATGACCTCAAGGATAGTTTTAAGGCATTTGACAGCTTTGCAATTGTGAACAGTGAAGCCGGATGAGGTTACATCACTAATTCCTCTAATCCTGCTCCATAGACACAAACAAAGTCATGACCTCACGTACTGTTGTGTCTCCTTACTCAAGGACAACTGCATATCAATTATGTAATCATCTAATTAAAATTCCTCTCACCCAACTAAACTATTTCTGTCTCGTCAGACTTACTGGTTTTAAAAGTCCATCAGTATACATTACGTTCATGTGCTGAAAATGTATTCAAAGTATATATGTGTAATAAATTGAAGTCACACTTGTTAGGAACTGCCCAAATTATTGTAAAAGAAAATGATGCACTCGAACACAGAAATATGAATGTCATGTCATGACCCATGATCCATTAAATATTTATAATGAATAAAGAACTCTGTCATTCATGACTAAAAAGGCCCTCGTGACTTTTTTCTCAACTAATCTTGAGTAACTAGGCTATTAGACTATAAAGATGTGACTGAAATAGTCTATTTGTTAAAACTAATAGTGGTAATAAATGTCTAAAAACATCACTACACCACACCTAAATTTTAGTCTTGGTGTGCAAAAGTGCTAATCAGTTTGAGAATTTTGTTGTGAGTAGGAGAGCATCTGATGCTAGTGATCATGTGTTGAAGTTTGTAGGCCTACGTATCATATACCGTCCAGGTCTGAGGGCTGTGTGCCATGTTCACACCAAGGAAGGTCAAGGGCAGGTTGTATGTCCTTGTGAGTCAACTGTGGCCTCAGGCCTATAAACTGCCATTTGTGATAAGCAAAGGGTTTTGTGATAATGGTTTGAAGTTGTAAGGACATCTGCATGAAATAATGTTTCACATAGCTTGTATAAGGCAATATTTACATGTAGCCTACTTTAAATTTACCCTATAGCCACAATTTGACATAGGGTACAGCCAGCTAAAACATTAATGACAAATGCACACATGGAAATCTTTTTTTATATTGTTTTAAAAAAGCCTTTTATAAAAGGAACATTCCAAACTATTTTAGATTGATAATGGAATGGAAAATTTGAACGTTTAAAGATATTATGACAAAGAAATGTCAATAGCCTCTGTTATTCATTAAATGTAAGTGTGAGGGAAATATCCCAAACTTGAGAATGTAGCCACTTATAAATTCAAATCTCTAAGAAATGTGTGAGGTATTTTGCGTTGATGTTGTAATACAGCGCCCTCCGCTATTATTGGCCCCCCTGGTTAAGATGTGTTAAAGGCCTTAAAATAAATTCAATTTTTATTGCAGAAGCACACTCTCACACTGAAAATTGCAGAAAAATTTTACCTTCAACTCAAGTTAATTTTAAGGGAAATAAAAAACCCCTGACTAAGAAATAATTATTTTTCATAATATCACCTGTTCCACAATTATTGGTACCCCTAACAATTCCTAGGAAATAAATGTAATTGAAGTATTTCTGTCATTTCTACAGTAGTTTACAAAGTTGATCAGAGTATCTAGGACCATTTCATTCGTAATGGTATCCCCCAAACTCGTTTGGGCGATACTATGGATTTGGCCATGGCCGCTGCGTCCGCAGAGATTTTCTTGTGAACGCTCTACAGCCCACATAAGTGCACCGATTCTTTTCAAATTTTGATGGACATGTATTATGGTAAGTTCACCATCTGGGCCCAACTGGGGGGCCTTCAGGGGATACATGTACTCGGTTGCCGAGTGCTCTAGTCAATCACTTCCTTTTTCCCTGGGGTATAAATATGACGTGACACAGAGGCCATTTCTCTCATCCACTCTTCAACATGGGAAAGACAAAGGAGCACACCATTCAAATAAGGCAGATGTATGTCCACCTTCACAAGTCAGGCAGTGGCTACAAGAAAATAGCCACTCGCCTGCACCTGCTCATATCTACTGTCAGAGGAATCATTAAGAAGTTTGAAGTAACTGGAACAGAAGTAAACAAGCCTGGAGGAGGAAGCAAGGTTATTTTGCCACCACTCACAGTGAGGAGGATGGTAAGAGAAATAAAAAGTTCTCCAAAGCTCACTGTTAAAGAATTGCGACAAATTGTAGCATCTTGGGGTCACAAAGTCTCCAAAAAAACCATCAGGTGCTATCTACATGCCAACAAGCTGCTTGGGGGGCATGCACGGAAAAAAACCTTTTCTCACTCACAATCATAAATGCAAACATCAGGAGTTCACTAAGCGGTAATGGGACTTCAACTGGGACCGTGTGCTTTGGTCAGATGAGACCAAGATAGAGTGTTTGTTGCCAAAAGTCGATCTGGCGGAACACGAAAGATGAGTATGCAGAAAAGCACCTCATGCCCACTGTGAAGTATGGTGGAGGATTGGTGATGCTGTGGGCCTGATTCTCTTCCAGAGGCCCTGGGAACCTTTTTAGGGTGCATGGCATCATGAACGCTTTGAAATACCAGGACATTTTAAATTAAAATCTGGTGGCCTCTGCCTGAAAGCTGAAGATGGGTCGTCACTGGGTCTTACAGCAAGATAACGACCCTAAACATGTGGCCACATCTACACAGAAATGGTTCACCAGACACAGAATCAAGCTCCTCCCATGGCCATCTCAGTCCCCAGACCTCAACCCCATTGAAAACCTGTGGAGTGAGCTGAAGAGGAGAGTGCAGAGGAGAGGACCCAGGTCGCTGGATGATTTAGAGAGATTGTGCAAAGAGGAATGGTCGAAGATCCCTCTTTCTGTATTTTCCCATCCTGTAAGACATTACAGGAGAAGATTTGGTGCTGTTTTCTGGGCAAAAGGGGGTTGTACAAAGTATTAACATCAGGAGTGCTAATAATTGTGGCACACATGATTTGATGTAAAATAATTATTTCTTAATGTGGGTTTTTTTCCAACTGAATAAATGCACTTGAATTGAAGGTTGGATTTTCTTCTTCATTGTGGTCGTACATTATTTAGAAAAAAAACTGAATTTATTAGAAGCTAAAGAACACATCTTAACCAGGGGTACCAATAATTATGGAGGGCACTGGAGATCATAAGGAGGCCATCGGCTACACACATGCAAACAACATAAGCACAGCTTATAAAATGATTATGTAATATTTAGTCAATACATCATGTCAAATCTCTCAGTGCATTTTGGAATGCTATTTGGAATGTAAATATGCCACAACATAAATGGCTGGAGTAGGTATGTAATAATTATGGTGGCTCAGTAATGAAAATTTGCAGAGGTATTAACTTGTACTGAATATTAATCACATCAACTTCAAGAAATCATACTTCCTGAAAGTAATGTCAGTAGTAAGACTATGAAGAGACTATGCTTGCATGCATTCAATATTATGGCTCAGGAATAATAATTAGAGGAGCAATTGAATATTATTGTGAATAATTAAATTTACCAAATATAGGCAAAAAAATGGCTGCAGTAGGACCACAGAGAGACCCTACATGCGTGGAGGCAATTTTTTGGCTTCGGGATGAAAATTAGAGGAGCTATTGAATTTTTTAGGGAATAAAAATTCACGAAAAATAGCCAAAGTCCACTTGACTGAAAGTAATGGCTGTAGTAGGACCATGGAGAGACTCTGCTTGCATGGGTGTAATAATATGTCTCAAGGTTGAAAATTAGAGGAGTTATTAAATTTCATAGGGAATAAAAATTCACCAAAAATAGCCAAGTCCAATTTCCTGAAAGTAAAGGTTGTAGTAGGACCATGGAAAGACTGTCATTGCATGGATGCAATATTATGGCTCTGGAATTGAAATAAGAGGAGCTATTGAATTTTATTGGAAATAAAATTTCACCAAAAATAACCAAAGTCCCCATGACTGGACGTAATGGCTGTAGTAAGACTATGGAGAGACCCTCATTGCATGGATGCAATATTATGGCTCTGGGATCAAAGTTAGAGAAGCTATTGAATTTTATAGGGAATAAAAATTCACTAAAAATAGCCAAAGTCCTATTTCCTGAAACTAATGGCTGTACTGGGACCATGGAGACACCCTGCTTGCACCAATGCAATATGACGACTCAGTGATGAAAATTAGAGGAGCTATTGAATTTGATTGGAAATAAAAATTCACCAAAAATTGCCAACGTCCACTTGACTGAAAGTAACAGTTGCAGTAGGACCATGGAGAGACCCTGATTGCATGGATGCAATATTATAGCTCTGGGATGAAAATTAAAGGAGCTTTTGAATTTCACAGGGAATAAAAATTCACCAAAAATAGCCAACGTCCAATTTCCTGAAAGTAACAATTGTAGTAGGACCATGGAGAGACCCTGCTTGCATGGATGTAATATGATGTCTCAGGAATGAAAATTAGAGGAGCTGTTGAATTTTATTGGAAACAAAAATTCACCAAAAATAGCCAAAGTCCACTTGACTTAAAGTAATGGCTGTAGTAGGACCATGGAGAGACCCGATTGCATGGATGCAATATTATGGATCTGGGATGAAAATGAGAGGAGCTTTTGAATTTTATTGGAATTAAAAATTCACCAAAAATAGCCAAAGTCGACTTGACTGAAAGTAATGGCTGTAGTAGGACCATGGAGAGACCCTATGTGAGGAACCGATCTGGAACCAAATGCGAGGACACGGGATTGCAAAAAATAGGTGCTTTATTGAATAAGGGGGATAACCCCCGCAGAGAGAAAGGCAACAGTACAGAGTCCGTAATCCAAAGCTCGATTTCCAATGGGACAGAGCAGAGTTCGTTACCAGGGCACCAATCACAAATATCGTAGTCAGACAAAACAGATACGGAACACAGGCGTAGGTTTGAGGGAGAGGCAAACTCATAAGCCAAAGGACAGTCCGAATCGTATTCAGACATAATCAGATGGCGCCGTACTATGGCGACTCGGTGCTGCTCATTGTTTATTTTGTGTTTATACTGTTTTGTGTTCTCCCGGAATCATGCAAAGGACTCATACGATATGACAGAACTGAACTCCTACATATACGGGACACTATGTCAGCTCCACAGTCATCTGTCTTGGTTTTTCCACCAAATCTCTCCCGAGGGCATCTGAAACACCCGCCGAGAAAGAGAGGCAAAAGAGGAGAGGTGCTCGCTCGGCTGAGACGCCAAGGACACCGACTATCCTTGCCGAGCCTCATCCTATCTAACGTCCGCTCGTTAGCAAACAAGACGGACGAGCTCACCTCCCTCATCCTCTCCCAACAGAACTTCAGGGACTGTGCTGCCATTTGCCTGACTGAAACCTGGCTGACCGATAACATCCCTGACGCAGCGATCCAACTGGAGAGATTTACTTTCCATCGATCGGATCGCACGAGAGACTCTCAAAAGCAGCGCGGCGGAGGTGTCGGTATCTAAATCAATAACAACTGGTGTACTGATGCCAAAACTCTTTCGTCTGGCTGCTCACCCGATCTGGAGCAACTCGTGGTGAGGTGTATCCCCTTCTACTCTCCGAGGGAAGTCTCCTCCATCATCCTGTGCGCAGCCTACATCCCTCCGAGCGCAGCGGCAGCTTCAGCTGCACAACAACTAGCTGATCACGTCCACAACGCGGAGAATTCCAACCCAGACTTGGTTTTTCTGGTGCTTGGGGATTTCAACCATGTCTCAATGAAGAAAACACTGCCCAGATACAAGCCACAGATTTACATCCCCACCAGACTGGATAAAACACTAGACCAGTGCTACTCCTCCATACCGGAGGCATACCAGGCTCTAGTCAGAGCCCCAATTGGTGAGTCTGATCACAATACAATTTTTCTTGTTCCTAAATACCGACAGAGACTTAAGACTTCCAAACCAAAAATTATGTGGGTCAAGAGGCGCTCTCCGGCGGCTATAGAGGTGTTACAAGACTGTTTTGATATTACTGACTGGTCGGTGTTTGCTGCTGATTCGAACAATATTGATTCTTTCACTGACTGTGTCTTATCATACATTAGTTTCAGTGAGTCTGTGTGTATTCCCTCAAAGACTGTTACCATCTACAATAACAACAAGCCCAGGTTTAACAAGGAAGTTCAGCGCCTCTGTAAGGAGAAAAATTACTCTTTCAAGTGCGGGGACAGAGAGCGATACAAACTCATGAAATACAGACCACAGACAGCAATAAACACTGCAAAAGCCAACTATAGAAACAAACTTGAAACAAAACTACAGGATAACAACATTAAGGGGGTCTGGCGGGGCCTACAGGAAATCACCAACTACAAAGTGAAGCATCACATCCTGGACTGTGACCCCTCCTTACCAGAGCGGCTTAATGACTTTTTCTGCCGCTTTGATGATGCCAGCGCCCAGACAAGTGTCCTCCCTCACCCGCTGGGTGTGGGGCACACTAAACCTCACCTTTCCATCTCAGAGCACGATGTGCGTAGACTGCTGCAGCGTCAGAACACCAACAAGGCAGCCGGTCCTGATGGTGTGACACCAGCTACACTCAAGGTCTGTGCTAACGAACTTGCTGCTATTCTTAGCTATATCTTCAACTGGTCTCTTAGCTGTGCTACTGTATCTGCATGTTTTAAATCAGCTATGATCATCCCAGTACCCAAAAAAACCAACATTACTTGTCTTAATGACTATAGGCCTGTCGCTCTCACCTCTGTTGTCATGAAAGTGTTTGAACGCTTAGTCTCTAGATTCCTGGCACACATAACTCTAGACCCCCACCAATTTGCCTACAGGGCAAATAGGGGAGTGGATGATGCTGCCTCGCTTTGCATCCACTTCATTTTACAACAGCTTGACTGTAAGTCCACCTATGCTCGTGTCCTATTCATTGATTTTAGCTCAGCTTTCAATACTATCCTGCCCAGTAGACTGTTTTACTCTCTCCTGTCCATGGGTGTCAACCCCTCACTTTGTTACTGGCTACTTAACTTCTTGTCCAACAGAACACAGTCTGTCAAAATACAGAACAACATCTCATCAACCAAGGTCCTGAACACCGGCGCGCCACAAGGTTGTGTTTTGTCACCCCTGTTATTCTCTCTGCATACCAACAGCTGTACATCCAACTCCCCATCTGTCAAAATTTTAAAATTTGCGGACGACACCACTGTCATAGGCCTCATACGCGACGGGGATGAAACATCATATCGCGATGAGGTCAAACATCTAGTGCAGTGGTGTTCAGTCAATAATCTCACACTCAAATAGCCAAAACCAAAGAGCTCATAGTGGACTTCAGGAAAAAGGCAGGCCAGCACACCCCCATATCCATCAATGGCCAGGTAGTTGAGTGGGTTGATTCTTTTCGTTTTTTAGGCACCACCATCCATCAATCCCTGTCATGGAACCTGAACACCAGTCTCATCATCTCTAAAGCCCACCAAAGACAGCACTTCCTCCGACAGCTGAGGAAATTTGGGGTCAGTCAAGCAGGCATGATCCACTTCTTCTGTGCCACAATTGAAAGCGTACTCACCTTCTCCATCCTGGTCTGGTATGGCAGCACCACCAGCCAGGATAAACAACAGCTGGAGAAGGTGGTACGCAGGGCCTCTAAAATCATCCGCCACAGTCTTCCCACCTTAGCCTCACATTACACCACCAGAATTGCCAGGAAAGCCAAGAACATCACCTCTGACCCCATTCATCCGGCACACCATCTTTTCACACTCCTACCATCAGGGAGAAGGTACTGCAGCTTCCCATCCAAAACCACACGTTTCAGGGACAGTACCTACCCACAAGCCATCCGTCACTTAAATATGCACTAGTACTTTACAGTTACTTCACTACCTGGCCTCCTACCTCTTGTTTTTTTGCTTATTTTGCACAAACTATTTTTCTGTAATCCAACGCACTTTTAATGTCCTCAATGCACTTCTCAATGTTTTTGTACTGTATGTGTCATTTTATGTTATTTATAAGCCTTCTTGGTTTCTGTCATGCCCCCCCTCCCCTTGTTATTTTTTCTGTCCTGTCTAGTTGTGTTGCTGAGTTTGTGAGCAGACCAAAGTACATTCCTAGCAGCTGTATTTTATACTGTTAAGATGGCTAAATAAACTTGAACTTGAACTTGTATTCAGGGCAGCAATCCACAAAATCGAGGTCAGGCAGAAAAAGGTCAAAAATACACAGATACAACAATATCCAAAAGGGCAAACCAAGAATCAGAAGTCAGGCAATCCAGTCAGAAAGATAAATCACAATGAGTCGAGGTGGAAACAAATGTGGCACAAGAAACAAGGAAGTTACATTCTGACATGGAATTGAAAGTGAAGACACCTTAAATACACATCCAGGGTGAACACATGACAAGGGAGAACGGGTGCGATCAATGAAACAATAATCAGGATTGACACATGAGGAATAATCTAATTACATGAATTTGGCAAATGCCAAAACGCAGGCAGGGATCACAAGACAATCCTATGAACAAACAACAGCTCCGATTAAGGAGTACTAAAGTGTATAGTCTAAAGAAAAGGGAAAGCCTGAGATATAAGTGGAAAACTGCAGTAGAGATAATTAGGGATAGGCAAGGAGGGTGGAGATAAGAATTGGGCGATTGCTGAGAGATCGTTTGTCAATTAGTATGTGCAGCTATACAATCCCGAGTGCAAGTTAGTAAGTTAGTAAAAATATACAATGTTAATAAGTGTTAGTAATTATCGAAAACAATAAACTGTTAGTACTGTTAGTAGATAGCAAAAGGAGAGAGGAAGGAAGAACACGAGATATGAAGGAACATTGAAATCCCAGAAACCAGTAAATCAGCCGAATGCGTGGCACGTAAGACTAAACCATGAGCAAAGACCTACACAAAACAAGACGGGGTAAACGTAGTGCAAGGCATGGCATGGCAAAAATAAACAAGACAAGCGAAATGAAAACACTGCATGATAACTATGGCAAGGAAAATAATAAAAACATGAAATCCAAATTACCAAAACACAATACGCAATCGAAGAATAGTCAAAATAACATGCAGAGGTCACTTAACACGAAAATCAATAAACATGGCATAGCCAGGCACAAAACTTAAACATGGCATGAAAACAGGATCCTAACATTACCCCCCTCCTACGAAACGCCTCCCGGCGTTTCACCAGGTTTGGGACGAGAGGCATGAAAGTCTCTGATTAACAACTTGTCCAGGATGTGCCTGGACAACTGCAGTGTTCGGGGCCGTAACCCTCCCAGTCGACGAGGTATTGAAGTCCACGACCTCGTCGACGGCAGTCCAGCAAAGCTCGAACAGTGAATGCTTCGCCTCCGTCAATGATACGGGCGGGTGGTGGGGGATCAGGACCAGATGACAGGGGGTGGGTAACAGCAGGTTTGATTTGTGACACATGGAAAGTAGGGTGAATTCTGCTCATGGACAGGAGAAGACGGAGGCGAACAGCAGTGGGGCTAATGATCTTTTTGACTGTAAAGGGGCCTAAAAACCTGGGAAACAGCTTGCCCCCGTTACCTCTTAGGGGAATGTCCTTAGCAGACAACCACACACGCTGCCCAGGCCAGTACGAAGGAGCAGGAGTGCGTTTCTTGTCGGCGTGAGCCTTCATGCGTGCCACCGACCTGAGCAGTGCCTCCCATGTGGTTCTCCATGTACGTCTGCATCGTCGCATGAACTCACGAGCAGAGGGGACAGGGACTTCCTCCTCCTGGCAGGGAAATATGGGTGGTTGGTAGCCTAAGCAAGCTTGGAAGGGGGAGAGTCCAGAAGCAGAAGAAACATGAATGTTAATGGCATATTCAGCCCAGGGTAACTGTTGACTCCAGGAGAGGGGTTCTTAATACACAGGCATCTGAGGACAGTTTCAATACACTGGTTAGCCCGCTCAGTCTGGCCGTTTGATTAGGGGTGAAAGCCGGAAGACAAACTAACAGTGGAACCAAGGGATTTGCAAAAAGACTTCCAGAATTTGGCTGTGAATTGGGGTCCGCGGTCAGAGGTGATGTCAGAGGGGATGCCATGTAATCTGATAACGTGTTGTGTGATGAGGGTGGCTGTTTCTTCGGCAGAGGGTAGTTTGGTGAGTGGGACAAATTGGATGACCTTGGAAAATCTATTAACAATGGTGAGTATGGCGGTGTAGTGATTGGAAGGGGGCAGACCAGTGATAAAATCTAGAGCGATGTGTGACCAGGGACAATGAGGTGTAGGTAATGGTTGCAGTAAGCTGTGAGGAGGTTAGTGTGATACCTTTCCCTGGGCACAAAGTGAGCAGGCAGAGAAATAACCTTGAACGTCTTCCTTGATCCCAGGCCACCAGAAACGACGAGTGATGAATTCCAGGGTGCGGCGGATGCCTGGGTGACATGACAGGTTAGAATTGTGTCCCCAGTCCAGGACTCGGGACGCAAACTGGCAGGGACAAACAGACAGTGATTAGGGCAAGAGCTAGGTGCAGCAGAACCATCCTGAGCATTCTTAACTTCATTTTCAATGTCCATGGTGATAGCGTGAATGAAGGTTTTTTGAGGCAGGATGGTGTCAGGACGGGGTAAATCTTTTTCTGTCTCAAAACATCGTGAAAAAGCGTCGGGTTTGACATTCTTGCTACTAGGACGATACGAAAGGTGGAAGTTAAAACGTGAGAAGAACAGGGCCCTTTTGACTGATTGTAGGTACTCGAGGTTCTTGTGGTCGGTCCAGACTAGGAATGGCAGCTCGTAGCCCTCCAACCACTGCCTCCACTCCTCCAGCGCCAACTTGACAGTGAGTAACTCACGATTGCCGATGTCTTAGTTGCGTTCTGCAGGGGATAGGCGTCGGGAGAAGAAGGCACAGGGATGGATCTTATTATCCTTGGAGGCTCTTTGGGAGAGGACGGCACCCACTCCCACATTGGACGCATCAACTTCGACCACAAACTGGAGAGAGGAATCGGGAATGGTTAGTATTGGGGCAGTGGTGAAACGTGACTTGAGGGCTGAGAATGCTGTTTCGGCCTCAGGGGACCAGTGGAATTGGGTCTTAGTTGATGTGAGAGCAGTGAGGGGAGCAACGATAGAGCTATAGTTACGGATGAATCTTCTGTAAAAGTTAGCGAATCCCAGGAAGCGTTGTAGGGACTTACGGTCAGAAGGTTTGGGCCAGTTCACCACGGCTTCGATCTTAACAGGGTCCATGCGAATAGAATCAGGTCCGATGATGTATCCCAGGAACGAGGTGGATTGCACAGAAAACTCACAGTTCTCAGCCTTGACGAAGAGTCAATTCTCCAGCAAGCGTTTCAGGACTTGACGTACGTGATGGACATGGTCTTCCTGGAATTTGGAGAAGATCAGAATATCATCTAGGTAGACAAAGACAAATTTGTTCATGAAATCACGCAAAACATCATTAACTAGGTTCTGGAAGACCACTGGCGCGTTGGTGAGCCCGAAGAAAAGAACCTGGTACTCCCAGTGGCCGGTAGGGGTATTGAAGGCGGTCTTCCATTCATCTCCCTCTCGAATACCGACCAGGTGATAGGCATTCCTGAGATCCAGCTTGGTAAAAATCTTTGCGCCTTGAAGGAGGTCAAAAGCGGTATTCATCAGGGGTAGGGGGTATCGGTTCCTGATGGTGATCTCGTTAAGGCCCCGGTAGTCAATACAGGGTCTTAGTGAGCTGTCCTTCTTGCCCACAAAGAAGAATCCTGCCCCAGCAGGTGACGAAGAGGGGCGAATTATTAATTATTAAGGGACTCCTTAAGATATTTCTCCATGGCGTAGTTCTGGGCTTGAGCTCAATAAAGCAATTGTAGGGTCTGTGCGGCGGTAGGCTGGTGGCACGGGACTTGGAGAATACCCCACGAAGGTCGTGGTACTCGGGGGGAACCTTCTCCAGGTTTAGGATCTCCTCTGGGACAGGAGCAGGAGCAGGAACTTGTGCATCAGAGAGACGCGACTGGGCGCAATTGGGACTCCATCCCTTGATTTCATGTCTGGCCCAGTCAATGTCGGGCAGGTGTTTTGCCATCCATGGATGGCCGAGAACCACAGGAGCATGAGGGGACTTGATTAAAAACAGCTTGATATGTTCATGATGGTTCCCCGAAATGCGAAGCTTGAGGGGGCAGGTGACATGGGTTATATGGGCGATGTTCTGGCCGTCGATAGAGCTAGCCACTCTTTCCTGAGCTACCTGCTCAGTGGGGACCGACCATTCTCGGGCAACATCTTGATCAATTAAGTTTTCTTCAGCTCCGGAATCGATGAGGGCTGTGGTCTTTCTCCCTCCCCCGGGCCACTCAAGGGAGATGGAGAAGCAGGTGCGGTTTTTTGAGTAGTATTCAATAGGAGTAACGCCCACTAACGCTCCTCTCCTCGTTAGTGGGCGTTGCCTTTTACTGGGCACCGGGAAATGTAGTGGCCCCCCTTGCCGCAGTAAAAGCACGCCTTCTCCGTCCGTCGGCGCTCCCTCTCCTCTCCAGTGAGTCTAGTGTGACCCAGCTGCATGGGCTCTGGGTCCGGTGGAGGCTTGGGTCTCACAGGTAGCAGAGGTGGAGGTTTAGCAGGAGGCTTGTAGGGGTCGGCAGGGCGAACGGAGCGTCTGCGTTCCTCTAGGCGTGAGTCGATACGGATAGCTATTTCGATGATCTTATCTAGACCTTCTGGTAGGTCGAGTGGGAGTAACTCATCTTTGATTTGATCAGAAAGTCCAAAAACGAATGCGTCATATAATGCTCTCACACGCCACCCGCTGTTGGAAGCCAGGGTTTGGAAATCAATGGCATAGTCAGAAATAAACAAGACAAGCGAAATGAAAACATGGCATGATAACTATGGCAAGGAAAATAATAAAAACATGAAATACAAATTACCAAAACACAATACGCAATCAAAGAATCGTCAAACTAACATGCAGAGGTCACTTAAAACGAAAATCAATAAACATGGCATTGCCAGGCACAAAACTTAAACATGGCATGAAAACAGGATCCTAACACCCTAATTGCATGCATGCAATATTATGGCTCTGGGATGAAAATTAGAGGAGCTATTGAATTTCATAGGGAATAAAAATTCACCAAAAATAGCCAAAGTCCAATTTCCTGAAAGTAATGGCTGTAGTAGGACCGTAAAGAGACCCTGATTGCATGGGTGCAATAATATGTCTCAAGGATGAAAATTATAGGAGCCATTGAATTTTATTGGAAATAAAAATTTTACCAAAAAATAGCCAAAATCCACTGGACTGAAAGTAACGGCTGTAATAGGACCATGGAGAGACCCTGATTGCATGGATGCAATACTATAGCTCTGGGATGAAAATCAGAGGAACTATTGAATTTTATAGGGAATATAAATTCACCAAAAATAGCCAAAGTCCAATTTCCTGAAAGTAATGGCTGTACTGGGACCATGGAGACACCCTGCTTGCATCAATGCAATATGACGACTCAGTGATGAAAATTAGAGGAGATTTTGAATTTTTCTAACAAAAGAAAATTCACTAAAATTACAGAAAGTCAAATATCCTAAAACTTAATGCTGTAATAGAACCATGGAGAGACCCTGCATCTATGGATACATTTGTATGGCGCAGGGATGAGAATTGGCAGAGCTATAGGCTTTTATTGAAAATCTAATTCATTATAAATACAAAAAATGATAAACATCATTGGGAGATAACATTGCTCTGATTTTCTTATAATTTGGCAAATCTGTTGTGTTCTGGGGTCCTGGTCCTGGCCAGGACAGCATTTATGGTTTTAACAGTTTCATGTGCCAGGATTTCATAGTTCATGATCACTATCCATGTCAGTTTTAACAGTTTCTTGTATTAGGATCAAGTATTTCATAATTTATGTTCATTGTCCGTGTTTTTACTTTTCCCTGTTTTTGTTCTTGCCAGGTCTGCCAAGCCACTCCACCGCTTGTCTGCGTTCCGCCCCGTGCCTTCGTTGTTGCACATTTCAGAGCTCTGGTTGGCTTTGGTGTTTCCCCCTTCCTTCTGTGCTGATTCGGGGCTGTCTAAGCTTAATTGGCAATTAACTGTTTTTAAGTTACTAACATTTACTGACACTCACTGGGTGGTGTAATTCTTAGATAGGCACATGACTAATATTACTAATTTAGACAGGGAGTTTGTTGTCATGATTCCTGCTTGGCTATTTCAAGTCTGCTGTGCTTTTCTGTTCTTAACATTAATGCTTGCTTCCAAACTGCATACTTAATTGGTACTTAAGCTGAGCACGCTCATTCTCTTAATGAGCAAGTCTTGTCAACCAATCTTTGTCCATGTCCAATGATCTTGCCATGCCTCTTGTTTCTCCTTCTCCAGGTGTTGCCCCTCATGTCTTGATTTCTTTCCCTTTATCTGGATGCGGTGGAAGTTGGCTGGCAGACAGTGTCTCAAGTTCATGCGTTGTTCCAAGTTTCTGCTCAAGTCTCATGCTTTTCATAGTTCTTGTTTTCTTGCATATAGCGTTTTGTTTTCCAAGTCTTGTTATTGACATCATTAGTCTTATTTCTGTTCATGGCTATCTCCCGGGAGTTTCCAGTGGCTTTTGTTTTTGTCGTTTTTGATCTTTAGTTTCTAGCTTTGTGAAGCTTTCCCTAGTTTGTATTTTGCAACCCTTTGGGCCAAGATTTTTGTTGGCCCTCGTGCCAATTTTGTTTATTTTTAATAAACTCCTCATTCCCCTTCACCTCGCTCCTGGTGTCTACCTGATCTCGTATCAAAATCACAGTGCTGCAGTATGAGCAGAGGGTATTCATGGGAGCCTGGCTTAAATTTGGTGGCAATTCACTCAGTCGAAGGCTCGAAGCAAAGGCACTGTTTTCAACGTAGCCGTTTTGCACTTTGCAGACGGTCCCTACACTCGCGCTCGGCCGCCAGCTCCATATTGGGAGCAATACAATTTACCGATCGCAGAGGATGGCCCGTTTGGATATAATCGGGGTTGAAGTAGCTTCTCTGTGTTGCTAAGGTTAGACAGAGCTGCCAATGTGTTCGAGAAGTGCTTCGCTCAAGAGCTATTGAACCGCAAACCTCGAATCTGTGAATCTGTTGCGAACTTTACCGAACTCAGTACTTCTGATGGAAGCTCGGCTGTAGGACCATTTCCTGCCACTACTACTCTTTTGGAATAAACGATGTTACCTTGAGGTTTTCATCTCTCGAAGACCATAGTTGTTATTGGCGCTAAATATTGATAGAGTTGCCCTGGAAAACTTAACTTCAGGGTGTTAATTCATTAATCGTGTGCAGTTTACACCGAGTTAATTTGATTGAAAATATGCCCATTGCAATTCACCAAATGCTCGGCAGATATGCTCTGTTCTCATCGGTCCATAAGCAAGGCAGTTTGATTCACAAAATATTAGCCAGTATATTGACAATTCGGGGCGTTTTGTTTTGCCTGAAAACGAAGTAAAAATCAATGATCGATTTTGGGGGAAGCTTTCTGTCTCCTCAACAACTGCCAAACATTACAAAACATTGGTCGGAAATTGTGGTTAAATAATGAAAATAGAATTGAGTAATCGTCAGCGCGATAGTGTCCAACACAACAATCTTTGTGGGGGTTCCTTCACCTTGGTAACTGCGATGACGTGTAAAGGCTGACCCGCCTACCACAAAAATACCAGCCGGGCAGCAGCCATTGTATCTCAGAATATCCAGCAAATCGAGTCCCTCCATACGTCTCTCGGGCGCTCTGCGGTTCGGAAATTCGCAAGAAGCTTACGCTGATACTATGCGTCTTACTCCGGGTTATTTATATTGAACACCGACTGCCTTTGAGTGTAAATATTCTCCCAGTGCGCGTTTTTAGAATTTGATATATAGCTCTATATATCGGATTTTTCCAGTTAAGCCCGGATACCCTGCTGGCGCTTTATTGCTACTTGCGGTGCGTTGTCTTCCAGTCTAAGGAGAAAAAAACCGTTTGACACCGCTTATCTTGAATTACCTAGCCAGTCATTTTGCCTTTCATTTAGTCAATTAGCCTTTCTAGAATCCCGTTTCGATTTAGATGGCAAGCTTCCCAGATTGTGTAAACGAGAATGACATAGGTGAGTATTCCCCTAAAAATGTTTTTGGCTTGATGAGGGCTGGGAACGTGGTCGTGGCGGCACGTGACTGTTGGAACATTAGAGTTTGAGCTTAAATGTTATTTATTTATTTACTTTTATTTATTTTATTTAAAAACTTTGTATTTTTCTGTAGCATGGATAAAGTATAGAATTTACAAAAGAAAACATTTCAAACGACATAAAAGTAGAGGGGAAAGGGAGTACCTGTGGGCAAAAAACACCGCTCTTGACTGGCACCCCAAAAAGAGCAAAATATGTATGTAGCACCAGACATGCAAAGTCAGATTAAAAAAGCAAATCACACAACGATAAAGACTTACGACGATCTCCAAGAGCGACATCCACAGAAGCTTACACGGGAACAAGGAATATCTGCATTAAAATCCTCTAATTTGGATGCATAAAATTCTAATAAACATCTTTTAAACACTGGAGGATTTGTAATTGTGCGGAATTCATTTGGCACCTTATTCCACAGTGTAGGTATTCTGTTAAAATAGGAAGTATAAAAGGACTGTTCTCATGTAAGGTTCGCAAAGTGTTGTTTCGCAAACTGCTAACTAGCCAGTGTAGAAAGGTGATTAGCATTGCCGTATCGGTCAGTTATCAGTGGTTTTGCCTGTACGGTGCACTGGTTCGTTTGTTTTGCTGTCACCTAGACGAGTGTAGCAAGAAACCCTCCTGAAATTTGACCGATGTTCGCCTAACTCGTTATCTTGGTTTAGCTGGAAGCTAACTTGTCGAGTTGTGTAGCGAAGTAATATCGCTGTCTCGCCAGTTGACATCAGTCGAGTGGTTAACTGTTGCTGGTAAAGATTCAGCGTATTCCCGTGGGCCGAGGCTATACGCACGGCTGCCGTGTATATAACTCACTAACTGGCATACGCACGGCCGCCGTGTAGCGACCTTTCACAGTGACTATACGCACGGCCACCGAACAGAAAACAGAGATCAAAATGACCATGTGCTAGATACGCTCGAATACGGCACGTCTTACTTTAATTCTCTGTAGCAGTCGCCGTGCGTATAGTCTGTTAGTACTGTGTACACGGCCGCCGTGCGTATAGCCATCTTATATGTTGGCCACACGGTCGCCGTGCGTATAGTCACTCTCATTCCCGTGTGATTGTAGCTGGCTGTGTAGAACTCGTGAACCGTGTTCGTTTTTCAGGTTTCCCCGGTCCTTATTGTTACGATCACAACCAGTTTCCCCGCTGGCTGGCTAAGTAGCAACTATAGTGATGTTAGGAAGCCAAATACAATTAAATTGCTCTGATCCCACCCCGCGCATACCAGTGAATCATCAATCTGATGTGGGGGATGGGTTTGCGATGTCTGAAGCCGCTTTCACACAGGACGCGAAACGATTTTTTCGCACGGCAGACTGCATTCAAAGTCAATGCAGATATTCGCAGTTAATGGACATTTCTGCCTATTCAATTATATATGCTAGGCCTATGTCAGATGCGTTAGAGTCCAACATGACCCACACTTCCCGTGTGAGAAGTGTTTATTTGCAACCTAGTTGTTACAGTGTAGTGCACCGCCCTGGGCCTCGTTTCCCAATCACGATCGATCGTAGAGCTCTACGAGGGTTTGCTACGAGTGATCTTAAGAAAAATCCTCGTTGCTGTTGTGCGTTTCCCGAAGCAGCTCTCACGCGGGAGCGCGCGCACGGAAATTTAGTACTTCGTAACATCACTTTGGGGTGCTGTCCACTTCAGTGGTGCTGAGATGTTTGATTATTTGATCTTAGGCCACAGTCACCGATTTGAATGTAGGCCTATGCTGCTCTGCAGTCAAAACAAAATAGTAAGAAAAAAATGAAACGCTTAACACAGTGGAAGCACATCATGTAAAAAAAATCCTTATGAGTAACTCGTGGTCTTGACTTGTTTTCAGTCATTGTTCTTGATCAAATTTTCCAATAATTATCAATCGGCAGTTAAATTCACAGTTGTCATCTTAATGTATTGCTGTGGCGATAGTAGCCTACAACGGTAGGGTACGATTCGGGGGGGGGGGGGGGGGGGGATGATATTCGAAAAAGAGACATGCCCCTCGCTTTTGCGCCTCCGGATTGTTTAAATTACAACAAAGAAAACGGACATACGCAGCAAGAACCCGCAATTTAATAACGTCGTTTGAAGTGCAACCTGACGTCAATGGGCAAAAGACGTTTTATTTGTCGCCTCACCGTCTTGAGGATAACTGACCACAGCTGATAATGTAGAATCATGTTTTCCAAGTTCAGGTATTGGTAATTTGAATGACTGATGGTAAACACGTCAAAACCAGTTATTTATTTAAAAATGTGTTTTCTCTTCTTCCTCAGCTCTCCAGCGGCCAGTGCCCTTAAGAACAAAATAATTACCAAATCTCGCATGGTTCTTACATATCTGTCAGCATTGGTCACATATTCAGGTATCGTCTCTCTGTAATCAATTTATCACCCTTAGTAGGCTATCGAAAGGTTTCCGCGGAGTATCGGAAACAATATTCAAAACAATTATGGAAACATACACACCTGCCTCGAAAGTTGGCTCTTCCCTCCGGACAAAATAGGCATAATGTCGGACGACGTGGAGGCAAACAAAATCACTCTATTCAATAGACCGAAAAGTAGCCTCACTAATAGAAGCCATCATTTGGGGAGACGCTGCAAATAAAATTAGAGCAACGTGTCGTGATGGTCAAGAGACCGCGGGAAACCATGTCCGCCGGCGTTTCTACGGGTTCAGTGGGTACCCATTTCGGCAATAAAGCCTACCCCAGTGGCAAATCCCACAAATACTAGTGAGCTGGGGGATGGTAGTTCCACTTCAGTTGCGTGCCCTAGTTCAGTAGTGGCCTGCACTTCTCTCCATCATGATGCTGTACGGTCATGTGCCAATGCTGCACAACTTACGTGACCAGGAGGAGGGTGCTGGTAACAGATTGGCAGGCATGCACCAGCTAAGAGATGCAAAGTATGGCTTGTTTCTGGGCTCTCTTTCCCCGTGCGTGAACACCGCTCCAGTTGCATCAACCACCACAGCAAAACATTTATTTCCGTTTTCTTTGTTTTCCTTTTCAGGGTTTCTGTACTTCTTGTACAATATTTTAATTAGCTGGCGTATATATAGGCTAGATCTTTTTGTAATGACCTGCAATTTCTTCTTGCCTTTATGTATTAATGTAATTATTAAGGCTATAATGTCTATAATTGTTCTTTTTTTGTGAATGAATATTAAAAAAAATCTCAATTCAAGTTCTACGAATCACTTTCATTCACGAACAGGATCAGTGGCCATGATTAAATATGATAATATTAAAAGAATGTGCTGACAGAAAAAAGTGTAATGGTTTGCGATGAGTCCTGCAGGTCTTAAGATGCTTGTAGTTTTCTACGAGTGGTCTTTAGCACACGTAGATTTACGACAATTTCTGAGGACATCTTAAGTTGCAAAGGTTTTCGGAAACACTCCACAAACGTGAGATGTATCGTAAGAGGGATTCTACGATTATCGTTGCCTTAAGATGCTTTTGGGAAACAAGGCCCTGGCCGTGAGTGATAGAGATATCCATCCTCCAACCAGGAAATGCCGTTCACCTCTTTTCCGAGTTATAAATCCCAGAAGGAAATGTGGCGTGAATTTTCTGATGGCACCGATGCCCCTGACTTGTTGCTTAAACCAAGGTATTGGCATGAATTCAGCAGTGTAAACTTGTCAATGGTTGAAGTCCTCAAAATCATCATAAAATGTTTTATTTTCACCAGTTCGCCTCCATGTAAGTATTTTTTGGGAAGGGGCGGGGTCACGGTGTGGGCGGTTCTCTTTGGGTATGTGGGGTATTCTCTTGGGGGTGGACTTAGCAGCGTTCTTCTGATTCTGCAGGTAAGGCGAAGCCAATCGGAGAACTCCTGGTGCCCATTGCTCCTTTCGATCAGAAGTCCGGGCGGGAGACCTGGTCGGTGGCCTTTGCCCCAGATGGGTCCTACTTTGCTTGGTCGCAAGGCCATCGTGTCGTCCGGCTAGTCCCTTGGTCTCGATGCCTCAGGAGTTTGTGAGTATCCCTTACTTCAGTGGTTCCCAACCTAGCCCTCAAGGACCCCCTGCCCTGCTGGTTTTTGCTCCAGTTCTTTCACACCAGATCCATTTAAGTGTGTGTTTTAGTGTAGCATAGCAGGCTGGTGGGTATCAGATTGGGCCCCATCTGGCGTGGTTTCTGGATTGCTGTGTGTGTCTAGGTGATGGTGCCTGTGGGTTAGTCAATATTTGATCAGTCCCAAATGGCATGATGTCCAGAGTTCTGCATGTGTGTTTTGTTGAAGTGTGATGGGTCGTGGATATTGGATCTCGGCCTACTCGGCGTTGTGTCGGGTCCCTTTGTGTCTTTAGGCGTTTGAGTTTAGTGGTTCGAGGGCATTGGTTTGGGGCTCGTGCAGCATAGTGTCCAGGTCGCTGTGCGCCATCTCGCCTTACTGTACTGGCACAATGGCGGGTCCCTGGCGGGTTTGGCCACTAAAGAGCCTTTGTGCTGCGGGCCTGTCTGAATGGGCTGCTCACAACTCTGCCTGTTGCCCCGGATTGGCTACGGCTGTCCAAGCGTCAGTCTGCGGCTGGCCTTCTGTATGTCACCGGCTGTGTGCTTGCACTTAGGTGCATGAGTGTATGTGTACATTGGGAAAATGAGTATTGAGTGCGTCAACATTTTTCATCGCAAGTATATTTCTAATGGGGCTATTGACATTAAATCGTGTGTGTATCGATTACTTGGGTTGCTACAGACATCTGGTGAAAATTTAATGTCAGTTGCCCCAGTAGAAATGTATGTACTGAGAAAAATGTTGACGCTCTCAATACTCACTTTCCTCACTGTATGCATTTGTGTTCGTGTTAATTGTGTGTCTGCATGACTCCCTTCTATTCCGCTGTGTTGGCCTCTTTATGGAACAGAACAGAGGCTAGTAAGGTTTCTTCCATTATTATGTCGATAGGACATGAAGTAAAAAAGGCACTGAGTAGTACATGGTTGTCCTCAGCACTGAGTGGTCAGAGTTAAGCTGTCCCTCTGTGCTGAGCCACTGTGTTGGCATTTTCCCTTAGACAGTGGCTTAGCGTAGGGGACTGCCCTCTGATGGATCTCACCCAGCCAAGCAGGCCTCTAATGTCATCAATAAATGCAGGCAGATGTGCTTTTATTATTTTGCGAGTAAGGGAGATACTAAGTCAAGTGGCTTTCTCATTTGCTGTCAGTAATTTTACATTTACAGATAAGTCGAGCTACAGTAGCTCGATTAGGCCATTTAATGGGACTGTTGTCCTTTTACCAGCATATATGCACGGTAGGGGAATCTGTTTATTGACTGAAGCTTGTCCGTCTCTGCTACAGTGGCGAAATGCCCCCTTTCAGTTTGTTGGTGTTTGACCTTTTTCTGGTTGACCCACAGACCAAACAATCTGCAAACAAGTCAGCTGGTGGCAAACTGGTAGCCTGTCAAGTGGCGAAAACATGGTGAACTTTACGGCTGTATACACTTCGTACGTGCTGTACGTTATGCTTTTCCTACAGTTGAGATGCACACTAGCCCTGGTGGTTATGGTGTTAGTCAAAGGCAGGCGGCAATGCTGCATGCTCCTCGACTGCTCCTTCAGTACGACCTCCACTAATCTGCTCCACTGTGTGGCCTCTCCACTACCCCAGGGTGCATTACCCAAAAGCATTCATCCACTCAGAGTCCTTTGCTCCAACTATGTATGTTAGCATCTGTGCTTTTGGTAAACACGTTACGCGTTGGATGTGAGTCAGGACAGGCTGTAGGGAGAGGGTCATTTTGAAAGAGTTTTCCAGTGGCGATAAATAAATTACGCAGTCATTTGATAAATTATTTGGATTAATGGGAGAAATTGAGCCCCCAAGACATGACCATTTGAGCCCAATGCCATTGCAGATGAGGATTGTTTCTCTTCTGTACAAACTTGGTAGTTGTGCAGAGTACAGAGTTGTTGCCAATCAGTTTGGCGTTCACAAGTCCGCAAGGCTGCTGGATCAAAGCCCTACACGGTGAACTGTGGAGCATGTGCTGAGCGCATAGTCCAGTTCAGATCAATTCAAGTGTATACATGGAGGAGTAATTGGTCTTGTAATGACATTAACTTGGTGTGTCAGTCTGACTTTGAGAAATTCAATTTAGTAAGTTTCTAGTCGGACTAACGCGTTTACACATATTTTAATTGGACTAACGCAATAAATCGATTTTTTTTTTTTTTTTTTTTTTTCTCCCTTGCGTCATGTAAACGCACACCATGACAAAGTTGGCCAAGTTCCTGAATAAAGAAGAGGGACTTCGACTTACAAACTGCTGTTATTTTTTCATTTTTAAATCTCCTGAGCATGGCTGAATTTCACAATTGTTTTCCCGAGAGAGGCAGGATCCACCCATTGTCCCTGTCACAAGATTTGTCTCTATTTTGAGAGCAAAATTGTGATCAAATTTTCCTTGTATCTTTTCAGTTGCAAACTCAGGATCCTGCTGTCATGTATTTTGGACTTAACATTTCGGTAGAGATGTTGTCATGTGCGCTGCAGACCAGAAGCATGTGGATCGAAACACATTTTGTTGGCTCGACCCTCAAACATTTTGGATTTGAAAGCAGTAGAGACTGCCAGCTTTAACGCCTCCATGTTGAATTGCAGCCTTATTTATACAGTGTCACTGCCCTAATGTATAGGCATTCCGCTGTAACTTGTTAAACGCGTGATGTCAGCGGAGTTGTTTTGTGTGCTGCGGGTCTGTTGGCGCATTAAAACAGTGGCATTCTCTGGCTGCTTGCCCAGAGGACACACTGTGAACATTATTACAATCTCCAGTCTGCCTCCCCACCATTCTGACACAGGCACACACTCTCATTGTAATATTCTTTGGTCCCTGCTCAGATAGTGTGTTAAATCATGGATCGGACTGGTTTGGGGGAACTCGGCAACACGGAGCCCTACGTAAAGACCGTGGCTCCTAGCTAAAATGGAACATTTTCATGATGTTTCTGGAAAGTTCATTCATTCAACAAAGTTAATTGTTTTGGAGAATGGCTGGTGTTGGCTGGGTTTCTTTGTGGTTGGTTGCCTGAAATGGGCAGTAGTTGGGATTTGTGAGCTTTTATAACCTCCCTGCTGTGACTGTGGGGAGGGATGTGTTCCAGACCTCCTCTTAGCTTTGCCTAACGTCAATCCTGGATTCCTGCAGACAGATTAAGTTTTTACTGAGGTTTTCTTCTTCGGAGTGAGTAAACGCTCGCAAAAGTCAGCTGGTATCGTGGCCCTAATCAAGTAATGTATGTACAGTTCTGCAAGCTGTGAAAGGGGAACTGAAGTGGTCAATAATCTGTCCTCAACAAGGATTTACTCAGGAAAATATACATACATAACAGCTATTTCACTTTGAATAGCTGAATTTTACAATCATGGATATCTGTGATGTCAGCCTAGGACGTGACGTGAGTTCGGTGATGCTGCCTAGGATAATTCCACACACAGGCATACACCCCCTTTCCAGAAGGAAAGGATCATCGATCGTGCGCGGTTTTGTTCATCTTGCTAGCAAATATTTTACTCATATGTATGTTCTATTACACCCTCTCCGCACTTGATCGTTTAGGTTTTGGTTATGGTTTTACCTCTTAAACCTGAACTTCCCAAATTCTGGGAGCAGCAGCGCATCTCACAACAAACACCAAGAGAGGCAGGACATGATAACCCAGTAACAACGTAGTCGTATTATATACTCACTCAACAGGAAGAAACTAGGCTACAATAACTATTTTTGATAACCAGTATAACCATAGGCGCCTACACCTACACAAAACTAGTATTTTGCCCCCCCACTTTTCTCAGCTATTTTAAAGTCACAGCGTTGTTATATAATATTTAGTTGAATAAATTTGATTTTAAATAATCATATTTAATTAAAAATAAAAAAAAACATTTTATTTGCATTTAAATAACCGCATTTGAATTATTGTCCACCCCCTTTTCAACTCAAGTGGGATATTCCAACCCGGACTGCGGCGAGGACAGAGCAGTCACTCACTGCACTAACGCAACAGCAGAACCAGCGCCACGGTTCGGCTTTCGTTGATATGAAGTGAACCACGAACTAAAAACGCCATGAAGCGCCTATTTGCTCAGCTAACACTATACAGGTTATGGGTTAAGAGAAGGAAAAAGCCTTTAGAGGCATTTTTCTCTGAAGAACCAACTGTGTAACCTTGAAGTTGGAGGGAAAAGTGTAAATGTGCGTTAATGTTACCATGACTTTTCGTTTCCTAGCTAGTTACGTTAGCCGTCTTCGTGTTTGATAACTTGGCACTAATTAAGCCCCGGGATAACTGCTGATCTGGCCAGCTAACGTTAATGTCGAAATGAAATGTTTCAGGGGCTTTATGTCAGGATTTCGCTGTCTTGCAAGTTAAAATCCTGTGTCCGAATGTGAGGGGAAATCTGGTGGTCCGGTCACTGCTCATTTTCTTGAGATTTATCAGCGTTTTTGCGCGCCGCAGTCGTCGTCTGGAGCTCCGAAAAGAATAATCTGACGCAGTTGAACTATTCAGTTTTCGCGTCAGCACAGATTTCGTGCTTATGTGAATGATGCGTTATTCCCGCCGATTCTGGCTTAGGTTTCGGTGTTTAGCGTTTGTGAAGAAATGCAGCGTGAACATGAGGTAAAAGCCAATAAAAACGCAAAACTATGAAATATGTAGTCTTGCTTGTGTAGTCGTTAATGTGTCATATGCAAGGCTGCTTGGCGCAAGAAAAACGACTTCAGCATGAAAACTGATGAAGGCACCGTACTTCGTGAAAATTAGGACATGCGGTTTACTTTTGCTCACATTTTTTAATGTTAAACCTGTGTGTTAACTAAGGACAAGTAAATGAATATTAAAACATATTTAAGCAGCGCATTTACGTCATTCCTGACCTTGCTTAGCACGAAAACCGAACTCTTCAGTGTAGTAGGCCTAAATTGGGCCTGTCCACACATAGCTTAACACAGTGGTTCCCAAACTTTTTCTGCTGGGCCCCCCTTTGGTACATAAAAAAATTTTTGCGCCCCCCCCAAAAAAATAGGTAATACATACGCACATTTTGTTTTCAGAGACCATTGCAGTTTATTTCACTCATTGTAATTTATATAAACCTCAACCTTTTTGGAAAAAATGTAAGTAAACGGTCATAAACTGTAGATTGTCATAAACTAAAACTAGGCTACTTTTAGAATTGGAAATAGCAAAATAACAAACAACCACGGTGTAATTATTTTAAGTGTAACTGTTTTCAAGCACCTTAACTGTGTAATTATGTTCAGTGTAACAGGTTTATTTTTTTAATATACAACAACATTGCTATTTATGCATTTTCCGGACACCAACAGAAACTTACTTGCAAACAGCCAATCAGCAACCTTGTGCGGACCGCTGAAGGAGTGTCTCGAGACAGTAACATTTTCCTCTCTTCACTGGCCCTTTTAAGTTAAAATACGTTAACCGAGATCGCGTCAGCTTATTCTAGAAAATATGAATGCTCTGCACAGATGATTTTTGTCCAGCCTAGCTGGGAACATTAAAAATGATTGGCACGTTTGGAAACGGCCACAGTTATTTTCCAATTAAGGACACGAAAATTTAATAATGCAAAATCTCTTTTAAAGTATAAAATCATTAGGCTGTATCACACTCCTCTGCCTGAGTATAGCCGTCTACTTAAAATTATGTTTCTATGATGCAGAAAGACAGCGAAGTACGAAAAAAAATTCATGAACACCACTTGCCGAACCTGCCGATATGTTTGTAACGTTCAGTTGGTGGGCTAGATAAAAATAATCTGTCGGCATACAGAGCATTCATATTATCGAGAATAAGATGACGCAATCTCTGTTATTTCTGCTTTGTATTCATCGGATTTTGTTCGGTGTCACTTACCATTTTATTATCAATATGCCAGATCAGTGCAGGATAAAAAGCGGCGAGTTGGGTATCGCGAGACTACATTACCGGCTTCAAATATTTGAACAACTACATTCATAAACTATTTATGAAAATGGCAGGCTAGATGAATGATTTGGCGAACGGTTATGTTGAGAGTAAGGCAGGCATTTACGATGTAATCGCAGAATTCTGGGCAGCGAATGGACTGTATGCAAATGATTTTCTGTTGGTGTCCGGAACTCCCGCACCCCGCGCCCCCCCTGCAATTGCTCTGCGCCCCCCACTTTGGGAACCACTGGCTTAACACAATATTTTTGGAAGTGTAGCCTTTTCTATTAAGCTAAGTTTTTCTTTCTGTAAACACTGGTGTCTATGGTCACAAGCACAAGTGAATTTACATAGACTTATTTCTGCAGACTGAGTTTCGAAGAGAGCCTTTTTCGCGCATTGCACACAGGATTTAAAGCTCGAAAAATTGCCATGCCGGAAAAATTTAATCATCGGGGGGAGTCCAAAAAAAAAAAAAAAAGTCGTAACGCACTTTGTGATGGTCAGAGGTGTATAGTAACGAACAGTAGCCTACTCAAGTAGTTTTTTTTTTTTTTTTTTGAGGATTTGTACTTTACTTGAGTTTTGACTTTTACTTTTCTGCATTTAAAATATAAAAAGTATACTTTCACTTCGTTACGTTGACACTGGCCACTTCGTTACTCGTTACAAATTAAAATATGAATGTGATTCATCATAAGGATTATCTGGATTCGGCGCGTTTAAGAACAACGGTGCTCAGCAGGTATCTTTGTACAGATGTTGATGCCAGAGGACATGAAGCTTCAAATTTATGCACGCAGTTACAATATTCTATCACTAGATAGCACACCAGGATCAGTTGTTGAATCTTCACAAGCAAGCCATACTGAAACACGGTTTTATGGATGAGTTCGCTCCTAATTTAAATGCAGAACTTCTACTTTTATGAAAGCATTTACGTTGTGATATTGACACCTTTAGTTAAGTTAATCCTCTGAGTATTTTTTGTACAACAGTTTAAATGCTATATTTTAACACAGGGCAACTAGGCCTCTTCAATACTAATGATTTCTATAGCTGAATGTGTAAAATAGCAAGTGACTATTCAACTCTGACAAGTGTGCACTGTCTGTTACATGCAGTCCTATGTGGATTAACTATAAGATGAGCTATAACGTTTAAGTAGTGATAACAGCCCTATACCTGAGAGTAACATTTGTGGCTGTGCAACTGGATCTTAAACTTGACTATGACAAAGTGATGGATATGTACACCTGCAGATACCCCTGAAGAATGCACTTCATCAACCCATTCAGTGAGAATTAAAAATTTCCAGAAGATGATTTTGTAGTTCTGCATGCCTACTGAATATGCCTAATGTGCAAGTACGAAATTCACTTCAAAGTGAATTAAATACCATTCTCAATGAAAGAAAACAACTTTAGTGTTGTGTTTTAAATGTGTAATCCATGATGTATCCTGATGGATGCTTAGATCGGTTTCAAAATTTGTCCATTTCTATCAAAATAGGTCCCAAGTCCCTTTGTTTTTATTGTCTTTGCTGAGTCAAGTGGAAACTTGTACCTTAAATAGAGATAATTGTTAATGAAAAAAAAGCTTTTTTCAGCTAACTATAAGATCTTGAATTTGTTCCCAGATGCCAGGAAAACGCATATTTGGCACTTTAATTTTCAAATTCTTCTGGGGGAGGGTCCCCAGACCCTTCCAGGCATTGCGCCCTCTGCGCTTATATGGGGGCTGCCCCCCCCCCCCCCCCCTTTCCAAAATTCCTGGATCTGCCTGCCCCTGATTTACTCCCTTTGTTGTAGGGATGTTTGACCACTATTTAGAGAAAATTCTTGTGTTGCATTTGTAATTAGAATGAAAACCAGCACACGCAGTGGATCCCCTGGATGGAGTCTGGGATCCTTTGGGCTTACTGACAGAACCAATGTGCAGTCCTACTGGATTGTACAGGATGCAGTGCGTTTTGGCACATTGATGAAGTATGGTGTAACTTCACAAATTTTTCCTAACTGTAATCAGCTCATCTCCTACACTGCATCTGTTAGAGTGCGAAATTTAGAAGATATAGCTGGAGCCTTCTTGAGATATTGAGTAAAAATATTGTCACTCACTCACTTTATAGCCATATTAGCCTGGGAATAAGGAACATTTCTGTCTCTAAAATCACTGCAGTAACAAAAAGGCTGTCATACATAAAATAGCCTACACAGAGGAGGTTTCATAAACATGGCAAATTTATTTTTAAGAAATTTTTAGTAAAGATGCCTGTGGTGGGCCTTCTTGGAAGTTTTTTGCAGCTTTAATATGGTTCATATCAATATCGGAATTATTTCGTATAGAGCAACATTAGGATATATATGAAGAGTTTGTTTCCAAAGAGCAATATATCCATTTTACTAATTTTGAGTAAATCACCTTTTTCTATGTTGATGTCTATTGCATTTTATCAAAAAAACACAAACTTTGATCATGAAAAAAATACATTTTATAGCATGAATTTCTAAATACAGATTTTTTTTTGTACCATTTGTAAGAGGCACAGGGTTATTGCTCAATGGAATTTTCTCAATTTTTGTAATATTGGAACTTGTTGCGTTTTGGATGCAAACACTTCATATTGTGATTAAAATTTTGGCCATATCGTCCAGCCCTACCTAAACTGAGTCCCATGCAGCACCCTTTAAAAATAAGTATAGACAGTGCTCACAGACTTATGATCAGATGTGACAGTATCAAAGAGAAGAAATTACTAATACAGAAATGAAAAATTTGGGTATTTTATGGAACAGTTCATTCCCCTTACTGGTCTCTCTCCTTCTGTTTTACAATCTCTCACTCACAATTAATAAATATTAAATAAATGCTTTGAAGCTACAAGTAAATTGTATGTCTTGGTGCTTGTTACAGTCAAAAAAAATTTGACCTGGAAACTTAAATATGAAAGCTTCAAAATTCAAGAAATGACCTCAATTTTTTACTGTTCTCACAATGCTTGTGAGAACGGGAGTAATTTCTAAGCTTCTTTGTTTTTTCCTGAACTTTGAACATAATGCATGATAAAGGGGGGAATCGTTAAAATGTTATCTGGCCTCATATCTTTTAAAGAATTGGTCCTCTGACATCACTGAGACTCATCACAGTATACAAATCAAAGGTAAAATTTTGGGGAATGGAAAACTGGGGTGTGTGGAGATTTGTCAAATGTAAGCCATTCTGTATGCTGTGAATGTTCATCGTTAAATCAAATTCAAAATTTTTTCTTAAATTTTATTTTGGATAAAAGCTGATATTTTCCACTTTAAGGGACAAATACTGTTTTGTGAAGGATCTTTGCAGTAACTCTGGGGAACTTGGTATCTGAGATATTAGACCTGTCAGGTAAATTTTGGTCACTGATTTCTAAATATGCCATCAGTTTTTCTCCATCAACTCTGGTTTTCGTGATGATATATTCCTAATTGTGATACATACAACCGATCAGGAGCAAGCAAGGATGACTACAATTATTGCCTTTTTGTAAAGAAAAGGCTTCATGCAATTAGAATTTGTTTATGATTAAATTACATTAATGGAATCAGATAATGGTGAAACTTTCTATGCTTGTTATCATTGATATATTTAAATATAAGTGCATTATCTCAAATCTAGAGCTGCTAGATGGACATGAAGATCATATTCTTATTCAGCGGTGTGATTGAATATAACTAGCATTAAGTCTAAAATCTGAGGCACCAAAAAAAATTTTATTTTCATTTGTCCCCCAGTCTAACCAATAAGTTTATCAGGATAGGTTTTATCTGGGGGTGTGGGTGGATTGCCACCAGGTTTTTCGTACACCCTTCCCTATGATCACATTTTGCCCCCCCACTTTTACACAAAGTTAGGCGCCCATGAGTATAACTATTATGACTAACTATCATCAGAACATAGTATTTTTGTGGCAGTATCATTTCAATGGGCATTGGCATTAATTTATCTCCAATATGAAATGGGAAAGACGTTTGAAAGCGTTTTATCTTTGGGAGGTCTTCTAAAATTAATAAACGAAATGCATGACAAAATTTACATTAATGAAATTGATTGAAATTAATTTAAAAAAAAAAATCTGCATGTACCTTCCTATAGAGAATTTTGAACTTTTTTTCAAATTAGTTTATTCATGAAGTGATCTGAATTTGCAGAGTAAAAGTGTCCACTGACACCTCAGAATGCACCAGATACATTCTAATTTTTAGCTCCGCTGTGACGATAGTCAGAATTAGACTAGATTACATTAAAATGAGAAAATTCTATGTCCCAGTTTTTGAGAAATTCAGCATTTTGGACTTAGAAAATTAGACTGAAAAAATGAGCATGTACACTTTCATTAATATATCAAAAACTGTCGGATTAATTTTTGTCTAATTTGTTGTGACCCTTCCTTATGATGTTCTGATGGTCCCCTGCAAAAATGAGAAAATTCTACTTCCCGGTTTTTGAGAAATTCTGGATTTTAGACCTCAAAAATCAGTGTTTGTGCTCACTTTTTCAGTCTTTCATTAATATCTCAAAAACTGTCTAATAACTTTTTCTAATTTGTTATGCGCCTTCCTTGTGATGTTCTGATGATGCCCTGCGAAAATGTGAAAATTCTTCCTCCCAGTTTTTGAGAAATCAGCATTTCATATAGCAATAGTTTTCAAGGATTTCTGAAATTAAGTTATGACATGGACATTTCAGTCATCCTCAGCGGAGCCATCTAGGCCGACAGGCCTCTTGTTCAAAATTTCTTGGGGGGGAGAATCTCCCCCAGACCCTCCTCAAGGTGGGGCGCCTTTGGCACACTGACCATGCCTGTTGCTAACTTCCACATGCCATTCTCTCAAACTTGCTGAGAGAGCTGATATCAACAATCTAACGTCACAAACATGGTTTCCCACTAGAGAATCAAAGGTCGAATGGCGTGGCCCATGCATTATTTTAAGTTCTATTAAAATATGGATTTCAGAGTTGGTGCGGGACAAACACTTGTAAGCTATTATGGTTGTACAGGACAATTTTAATGAAAATGTTGCTGATATGGTGCAGATGTCTGACTGGTACAGTTCCTCTTTAATTTGTTTGCTGAAGCATATGGACGTCATGATGAGTCTGCCTCATGTTTGTCAAGCTGTTACAATATTTACTTTTCAGAGCTGCTCTGAAGGCCATCTGACTTCTTGGTTGCGTGTGTCTGTGTCTGTGTCTGTGTCTGTGTCTGTGTCTGTGTCTGTGTCTGTGTCTGTGTCTGTGTCTGTGTCTGTGTGTGTGTGTGTGATCCATTCCAAATGCAGTAACTGGTTTCTTTTCCATGCAGCAAATATTAAAAATTATGCTTGGTAACAATGTGATTAACATTTTATGATGTAAATTTAAATAACATTGTCTATTTGATAATGCAATTTCGTCTGTTAGAAAATGTGTTGACATTTTGCATGATAAATGCTGAATAATGCAGAGAAGTGGAAAGGCGTGATGAAGTAGGAGCCCAATGACTGCTTTCTGAATCCTCTACCTGTGAATGTGACTCCTAGAATTTCAGGTGTCTTGGGAACCAACCAAACCTGGTTGCCCAGTGTCATTTAGAAATGTATTACTTTACCTTTAGAAAAGAATATTTTGGTCCTCAAAAGAGTAATGTCAGTTTAAACGGGTCAACTGGTCAACATGCTTTAATCATTAACTGGGAAACAAATGTGGATTTCACAGCATGGAGTAGCCTGTTACTGTTTGTAAAACAATGACAGAAGCCAATATAAATTTTTCCGTTGCTCACTCATTGGCTCCAGTGTGTGACTTTTCTTCATCTCAAGCTGACAAACCAGTCAAGGCTGGTTTGTTTTTGGTTTAGTTTCTCCTTTTGGTTTAGAGGAGAAACAAGTTGTTGTTTTTTCAGAAAATATCCATTTTTGTAATAATATGTTTGTTCTTGCTTTCATCTCATGGGGCTGGTTCTTTGACTTGAACCAATTCAATGGCTACTCCTTGCACTCTTCTTGTACGCAATCAGAATGAACTATACATAAATGAGTATGTTGAAACAGGGATTCTGGCGCCGGCTGAAGGGTAAGACTGACGAGAAGCAGAGAACAGAATGTGTGTCAACAGGATCATTATCAGGATCTGTGTCTAATGTCACGTCTGTCCTTTTGTTGCCCCCCCCTCCTGCTTTCCTATCATCCCCCATTTAATTTTCCCTCTCTCTCTGCGAATATCCCTGTCGTTCTTGCCTTCCTCTCATCTCTCTCTTTGTACCTATTTACCTGTCTTTTCTTTTCTCCTTCTCTTGCTCTCTCCTCCCCTTTTTGTGTTTTTCTCTGGCCCTGCCCCCCCCCCCTCTCAGCTCTGGAGGGGACAGTACAGATGCCCCAGGTGGGGCGGGGCCTCGGCGAGCGTCACGAGAGAACTGCGACGGGACTCTAATTCCCAGCATTCCCCGGGAGCACACCATTGACTGCGGGGACATCGTCTGGGGCCTGGCCTTCGGCTCGTCTGTTCCGGAGAAGCAGAGCCGCTGTGTTAATATCGAGTGGCACCGCCTCAAGTTTGGCCAGGATCAGCTCCTGCTCGCCACCGGCCTTGCCAATGGCCGAATCAAGATCTGGGACGTATATACTGGTCAGTTTCTTCGCTATTCTAACTCGGCTCTACTGGGGGGAAAGCACTGTAATTGACCTCTGGCTAAGCCCCGCCCTCAAAAGCTATGAGCCAATCACAGTGTGTATCCTCTCCCCATATACTTGGACATTCTGAGCCTGAACTTCCATTGAAATGCATAACGGAAACTCCAAATAGTTTGCTTTTATGGGGTTTTAAAATGTTTCTAAGTTTAAAAAATATGGTCACACACTGTGCTTGGGGTAAATGTTACTCCGATACGAGTTACCCCCGAGAGGCTGGGTAATGGGGTGTATTTTATACCCTTTCAAAGCCACATCATAACTGAGAGAAGAGTCTCCTCTGGATAAAGCTTTGTGGAAGACCTCACTATCAGCTTAACATAGCTAACCGAGGTCAATAAGGATGTCTGCATTTGTTCCAACCAAAGCCAACATCGTGTTTAAGGCCACATCTTGTCACTTCGCTGGAGATGAATGTATAGTTATCTTTTACATTGCTAAGTTGGCTAACGTTAGCTGAAGTTTGTAAACTCTATGGCTAACTTCTGTGCTGATGGACGTTGGCTCACGTGAGCTCCTGGCTCCGTTGTTCACCATGTCGCCTCGTTTACTCAGGAGTTCAGTCAGGTCAGGTTAGATTTCTTAAATTCGGTAGCAAAAATAATACGTAAATTAAATTTATCTCCCTGCAGTGCACAAACAATGCTGATCCTCTAACTTGTGTGAGTAGGTGACGGAAATGAGATGCGGTTGATCGCGTTTTCACTGAGACCTGAAAATTTTAGCTTCTAATTTAAACTTTTCGTTGACCTTCTCCAGTCTAAATTCATTATTGTATCCCTCCAATGCATAATGTAACCCTTTTTGCTGACTTCTTGATGATATTTGAGCCTTCTATCGCGAAAAATCAGCAATAGCATCCTGAAAAATATCTCCGACTGTGATGCCAGCCATGTTCTAAAACGTTGATTGTCTGAGTCAGTGGAGGGGGCTTGGCCGTAGGTCAGTTAGCCAGCCAGGTTAAGCTCTACAGAAGGAAAGGGATATAATGAGCCAGCCTGGTTCAGCTCCACTGAGGAAAAGGGATGGAATGAGCCAGCCCGGTTTAGCACTACTGAGGGGAAGGGATATAATGAGCCAGACTGGTTCAGCTCTACAGAGGGAAAGGGATATAATGAGCCAGTCTGGTTCAGCTCTACTGAGGGGAAGGGACTTAATGAGCCAGCCTGGTTCAGCTCTACTGAGGGAAAAGGATATAATGAGCCAGCCTGGTTCAACTCTGCTGTGGGAAAGGGATGTAATGAGCCAGACTGATTCAGCTATACAGGAAGAAAGGGACTTACTGAGCCAGCCTGGTTCAGCTCTACTGAGGGGAAGGGATATGATGAGCTAGGCTGATTCAGCTCTGCTGAGGGAAAGGGATGAAATGAGCCAGACGGGTTCAGCTCTACTGAGGAAAAGGAATGTAATGAGCTAGCCTGGATCAGCCCTACTGAGGGAAAGGGATATAATGAGCCAGCCTGGTTCAGCTGTACATGGGTAAAGGGATATAATGAGTCAGCCTGGTTCAGCTCTACCGAGGGTAAGGGAAATAATGACTCAACCTGGTTCTTGTTCTACAGCGCTGAAGGGTTTAATGAGCTGGCTTGATTCCAGCTAGGAAAGGGGTATAATAAGCCAGTCTGGTTCTTGTCCTGCCCTTTCTTTACGGGTCATAACGGACTGTTTTTTTTTTTTTTTTTTTTGCTGTTCCTGTTGAAAAGTTGACTGCAGAGGTTCTGCTGAATTGGCCGGTTAAATGATGCGTGTGGGGTTAACAGCTGCCCATTTACACAGCTCTCCCCAGATGCCCTCCATTTAAACATTTAAAGCTTGTTGTTCTGCAGAGGAGAAGGAAGGTCACTGTGCTCCAGCCTCTTTTAGCCTCGTCTTTGGTTCAGTTGTGTCAGGCCGCCCTGCTGTTTGAAGTAGGGATGGACAGACCTTGCTAAATTGGTAAATGTGTAAACAGTGGAAAATTATACTTCTGAGAGTTAAATTGACAGCTTGGGGTTTGGATGGGGGTTTGGATTAGCCGTGAGGATGGGTGCCATAGAGGACTGCATGCTTTTGCTGTCAGTGTTTGTGATGACTGGACGACTTTACGCTCACTTTACATATATTAGTGCAGCGCCCGTAGGATACACCATCGTGCCATGCACAAGCCATATCTGAAAGCTAAGGTCGATCTGACAAACAGTCAGGGAGATACGCAAGCCACAGACAGACACTTCTTGCTTTATAGATAGATGAATACTAACTCCTGCTTCTCTGAATGCAGTTTAGTCCATATACCACACTACTCCGGAAGACTGTGAATCCCCACATCTGACGATATATAACCCAGAGTCCGATGTCAGCAGCCTAAAAGATGACATCCACTCCAGGAGAAAATTGTTCTTTCAAACATAAAGAAAAACCCCAGTTATCCGCTGATTGAACTGAAAAATGGGTGAATCATGATGCATTACAGTACATAAGAGGAAACTTTATAAAAGAGAAAGATCACGTCTCACTGTTGAGGCTTTAGGCTGCGGAGGGCAGCAATGACAGGCTACACTGCTTCATCTTCTGTCCAAAGGAAAAATGGTTACATGTTGTTATAATTATGATATCTTATTTTTCTTAAGAAAGAGTGTACAACAGAACAACACAATGATCTGTCAAGGCCATATTTCAAATGCCCTTACAATAAGAGGTAGACGCATTTCACATTTAATCTTGACAAAATAAGTAAGTCATGAAACCAAATCATGTACCTGAGGAAAATGTGTTAAGCCGAGGGCAACGGAAAAAACGGCTTTTGCATACGTAGGTCTTACTGAAAAGGCAACAAAAATCATGGCATGGGTTTCCTTCAAAGCAAAGACAAGGGGCGGGGGGGAACCTCAACCTCAACCCCTATTATGGGACAAAAACTAAGGTATAATTTCGCTGTCATGCTAGTTATAGCCTATTTGAACATGCAGCGATAGTGGTGTCTGCTCGATTGTACTCTTCAAATCTTCAAATGGAGCAGCAGGGGAGGTGGGATGGATAAAGAGATGTGCATAGGCCTCACCGGCAAGGAATGTCAGTAATATGCGATTAACAGGCCTAAATAATTAGTGCTGTAACTGAAGCTGAAGACAGGTTATGTAGAATCATTTAAAGGGTTTACTATCTCACCTGGCCAGGTTTCTATTCTGAAAAATTAGTCTGTCCACATTTTTGGGCAAAAGCCTTGACTGCTGTTTACTCAACAAGACCTGCTGTGGTAAAGGTTCTCTCTGATGGCACCGAAGCTGCTGGAAAAACTTGCCAGTTTTTTATTTTTTTATTTTTTTTCCCAAATTTGGAGAGCATTGCAAGGCATTGCTCATGTTCCTCCACCAGGAGAGTGAGTCAGAATCTACATGAACACTGGGCAATTAATCCTATATCTCTCCTGTTCAGACTTTCCATCTTCTGTATATGCTATGGCGAGAATTTATTATGTTGCGCTTGGGTTTGTTTTTTCACAGGCATTGCATCTCCAGCATCTACCTGTTTGGTCTGTCTACTTTTTGACAGCTTTGATGGAGGATCACCAAATTCACACCATATATGCCTCTCATGAAGGCCTTGCTCAAGTTCAATGATGAGTGACCTTGACCTAGTTTTCAAGGTCACTGAGCAAAAAGATGTGAGGAACACTGTACTCGCAATAACTTTTGACAGCTTTGATGGAGGCTCACCAAATTCATATGACATTCTTATTGGTTTGTTAGGTAGATCTCAGCCATTGGCACAAAACTATGCCTTGGCGATGCGTCCATCATCCACAAGTCATGAAAATTGTAATCTCTCTCATGACCCATGGTTATATTTAGCTCATATCACAATGATCCATCCCTCATCCATCTCTCTGTTCAACCAATGACCAATGAGGTACAGTGTCATTGTACTTCACATTATTAGTCGTACAGTGCACCACATTATTTTCAGCCATCAAAATAGTTTTTGCCACATGTTTGTGGTCACTTGTGCGACGGGGGACAGAAGGCCTTCAGGCCAGCAGGCCATTTTTAAAGTATTTTTGTCCTTGGGACGACTGAGGACCAAAAACTCAGTCGGTTTGTTGTTGTTGTTGTTGTTGTTGTTGTTGTAGACACTAACTTTGAATCGCTACTCTTTCGTTATCCCTTCGTTATAGTTATCGTCATTGTCGAGCATCGTTATATCAGTCAGCAAGTTATTTCAGCCAGCTAACGTTCAATTATAATAGCGGAATCATTCACAGCGGTACCCTCCTCTCCAAAAAAGTTTCTAAGTGCTGTAAAAGCAGTTAACGCAGCAAAGAACACCACCACCGATGGCACACTGGCTTGACACATCAGCTGCTACTGATGTTTCGTAGACGGGATTTAAATCCCTCTTCCTGCAGAAATCTGTTGAAATATGTCAGACTGAATAATAATAATAATAATAATAATGTTGTGGGAACTGAATGGTCATAATTTATTCTGAGTAACGGGCTACGTAAGCAGTTGACAGCCAACTGCTTCTTACATGTTGAGTGCATTGATCTATATAGATTAAATGCTGAGTGCCGCTTCTTCAGGTTAGCACACTGATGTTACATTGCACATTGGTTAGTTAATATGAGTAATGCTTTTATTTTTATTTTCTTTTTATTTCATTTATTTTGAAATCTACTGAATGGAAGTAGCCAGTCAGGGGCTGCACGGATAGTGCTGATTTGGCACGTGATTTCATGCCCTTGTCCCACTGTTTGGCCAAAAATAGCCATTTGACCGATCTCTCGATACTTGAATCGGCCAAGCATCGCTAGTAAATGTAGTTATAATGGTTATGGGAGAAAATGGAGAAGTTTTTTGATATTTCTTTGGTTCAAAGAGTGAGAACCCTGCTTCGAGGCATCAGCATAAAATTTTGGAAGTGCTTGCCTTTTATGAGCGTCTTTTGTCTACAGATCCTCAGTTTAGTTTCACTAGCTGTCATTCATTTCATTTTTATCGTTACCATTGATAACTGCTGGCAGCCTTCATATGTGCAGTCAGAGGGTGAGGAAATATGTTCTCTTAAACTGCAAATTGAAGTATTCAAGTGAATTCAAGTCAAACTTAATTCTGTGACAATATTACAACATAATTCCAAGTTACACATCAAAGTACTGTGGCAACAGAAATATTTGCAGGGTTGCAGCTTCACATGTGGTATGAATAACTTCAGGTTTGCACATGTACAAGTGCAAATGCGCCTCCCCTCCGGTTACCACCACAAATAACTTCCAATTCTGTGGAGGAATTGCTATTTCAACAGAGTTTAGAACAAGCCTGATTTCTTTCATTGTGGTCCTTGAGTCATCTGTCTGCTGAAGCACGCTTGCTTCATTCAGTTTAGTGATGGTTCGGTCTGATCAAACCACAGGCACTGCCCATCTCTGTTCTGTCAGATGTGAGAACATGGCGCGGATGGAAGTCTATCGCGTTTGGCAGCTCTGAATAATAGCATGTTTCAGAAGACCTAACTGATCTTGTTATGACTTCAGCGCTTGTGTGGCTACAGTGCTATGGTGGAAATGGGCAACAAGCTTACTGGCTGCTCCCGCAATACATTCATGGCTTATTACAGATTTGAAACCGTGGTTTATAGCACACTGCGCAATTTCACTTGAACAATCTTACTTAGCAGGTGGACACTCGATGTTGTTAAGGGCAAAAGCAGTAGTTGAAATCCAACTCAGACATGGCGTCTTTCTAAGCGATCACGCAATCTTTTTGGAAGTTTTTCTTGGGATACGGATGGAAGATCCACCATGAAAATGGTGTCATCATGTTCTCAGATTGATGGAATTTCACAAAAAATTGTTTATGGGGCTCAATATGTTCCTTAATGAGTGATACAATCCGAACTATGAGTTTTCTGATCTGTTGCACCATCTTTATCACCAGCGTCTGTAGTTACTGATTGACGTCTTGACTTTGAGCTGAAAGTGTTCTGGGAAGGCATCTCTTGTGCAGCCTCGCTCATGGCTGCTCAGAGCTCCCTCCTCAATCTTCGCTCCTCTCAGCAGAAATAAGCGCTTTACTGCTTCATGCTCTCGGTCCGCTCTCGTTCTGCCAGTATCTCTCTGTATGTCCTTGCCAATCTGTGCCATATCGCTCTCTTTCTTTCACTCTCGCTCTCTAACACATGCTCTAAATTCAGAAGTCGCTGAACCAGACAGTCATTTGACGCCTCTCTATCAAAAGTATATCGTCGTGTCATAATATCATATTTCTCTAGACCTAATATTCAGATTTAGCCCGATATCATCTTTCCCAGTCTGCTTGCATTAGGTACACTCCTCTCAAAAGGTCATGCTGTCACTTGTTCGAAGATGACCTGCCTTGACGCAAGTAGTTCTGGATATCAAGGTCATATTTTGGGATATTTAAATGTCACCCCCGGCTGGGTTTTGCCTGGTTTCCAGCAATGTCGTCAGTCACTGTGTACCCAGGTTAAAGGTGGGGGAAGTGATGGCACACTGTCAGGCTGTTCTCTGAACTGCTCAGTGCTGAGCTCTGGCTCACCAGTGCACCAGTCCATATGATTGTAGCTGACCTGAGATCAGTGCACTCCAGGATGCCTAAGTGGGCTGCTGTTAGTCTGTGGTGCTGCGCTGACATTGGCTCAGAGGGTGCTCCTATGGGGCAGGTTCCAAAGACGTGCAGCTATTGGCTGTTCTAGTATGGGGTGGGGATTGGTTCATTTATAGTGCTGAAATTACAACCCACCCCCCCCCCCCTCCCCCCCAGGTTATTACTCCGCTGACGCACTCTGAATGGGAGCTATCAGAGGTCACTTCTTTGCAGAAAAACTCTGAACAACTGCAGTGACATGATTCTTGCTCTAAATTAGGACTGCACAAATTTAATGAAGAGACTGGTGACCTGTTGTGAGACATGGGGCTGTTGTACGCCCAACATTGGTTTTTAACCTTCCCTGCCCTCTGAAAGCTTAAAGCTTGTCTATCATTGGCCCTTTACCATCTCTGGCTTTTCAGCCCTTCTCTCATTGGTCCATCACTTCTAAAAGCACCTCTGCCCTTGATTCTTTACCATCCATGCACTCTGAAAGAACCTCTGCTATTGAAAATTTTCCCTGCCCTTTGAAAGCATCTCTGTCATTGGTCCTTTTCCTGCTTGGCTGCAAAAGGCAGTACCACCAGCTTAAATGCAGCTGCCTTCTGTTGACATGGAGTTGAACTGCAAATTTCCCATGTTTCAAAAAAGGCATTTCTCTGGAGAAATTGGCTTGAGAGTAAAAGGTTGCTAATTAACAACTGGTAACAAAAATTGCTAAATGAATACCCCTCAGCAACACTGATAATGTAGGGCACTGGTGGCCCCAGAAGCTCCTACCATTAAGACAAAATGTCAAAGTTTTTGTTGACGGACGCACGTGTGGACGGAGCCCGATAACATAGGAGCCTGTAACTGAAATGTTTATGTTTTTGGTGACATTTTTAGGCCAGTGACCTTAAAATAGGCCAATGTCACCTTTAGGCATGTTGTTTGTAGGCTTTTATGAGATGCGTGTCCCGTGAAAATTAGGAGCCTGTAACTGAAATAGTTGATGAGATACAGCAAAATGTCAAAGTTTTTGTTGATGGAAGCATGCACGCGCGCGCACGGATGGAGCCCGATGCCAGATACCACCGCTCGGCGGCGGGAGCTAAAAAAATTCAAATGACAATGATGTTTCAGAATTGTGAACGAGGTCAGATCGGAATGTTTAAATCTGTTAAGCATATTTTAGAGTGAATATCAGTTTCGTCCGTTAGAAATTATGGTGAATTAATGAATGTAATATTAGTTTTTTAGGCTGCAGTAATGATGGTGCACATAAATCTAACACGAGTATCTTGTTTTGCTGACCTATGGCTCCCAGACCAGCTGTCCAGCCCTAGCTTGTGTCTCCGCTTTCAGGAAGAGGTCTTAACCCTTTCAATACTGAACACAGTAATGGGAATCCGACCTAGGCCTGGAATATACTTGCTGCGTGACCGAACGGACGCGTACACAGTGTGCTTCGTGAGTGCACACACTTGCTGCAGTACAACGTGTCCAAAACGCATAGTATTGGAGGTCTCCACTAGAGGCAGACAGCAGTATATCGGACCCTGAAATCTCGAAAACGGCCAGCGGTATTGCCCGGATATCGCATACACTGTCACAATGGATTCGTTTGCACAAGCGCCTCTAGCGGTCATGTCAATACTGCATCTCGCGCACGCGGCACGTTAGCTCACGTCGAGATGAGCGACCTCTATGCTCATGAACGTAAAATACGCGTGGCAGCCATGATGCCTAAGCGCATGCGTCGTGAGCAGCGAGTATATTCCAGGCCTTACCCTTTGGGCATACGTATCCTTTTTTTTACCATTATATAGTATTATCCCAAATGCAAGGGTTTCTGGGGCTCGTATGTCCCAATATTTGGAAAAATAGTGGGGCGTGTGTCCCATGAGCAGAGAAAGGGTTAAAGTGAGCATTGGTGGATGGGGCCACTGACATTAATCATGCTCTAACTTGCTCGCAGGCATGCAAGTGCTGAAGAGCAGTTATCTCCACAGCTCTTGAATGGCTGTAGATTCAGGTGTAGTCAATTGGTTATTGGATTTTAACCTCAAAATGACCCTAGCAGCACAGCAGACATGAGCGGGTTCAGTCTTTAAAAGGTATCTGTTCTTGCAGGCTGATAAGATAAGGGAACGGAACACTTGCAATAACAGTTGTACATTGCCACTGATTCTTGAAACTCAGTCATTTTACTGAGGAAATGCTGGAGATAATTGTTGAGCCAATTCATTCTTGTGACATCCTTAGCGAAGCTGAGCTGCTGCTTCCTGTTAAAGAAAATGAATAATGATATAAATTTAGCTTTTTTCGGCCACGATACTCAATGACTTCAACCCCATTTGGGCTGGGAAAGTTGGGAAGCTGTGTAAAATCTGTGTAAAAAACTGAATGCAATGATACGCAAATTATTTAAACCTTTTATTGAAAATGGGACAAGGACATCTTCTCTAATGTTGAAACGAATTTTCTTTCTTTTTTTAATACATCTATTCATTTTGAATTTGATGCCTGCAGAGCATTATAAAAGTTGGGACAAGGGCAACAAAAGACTGGAAAAGTTGTACAGTATGATGCTAAAAAATACTCCCTATGGAGCATCTCACAGCTAGTTGGGTTAATTGGCAACAGGTATGTAACATGATTGGGTACAAAAGGAGCATCTTGGCGAGACTGAGCCTTTGAGAAGGAAAGATGATGAGGTCCTCACCACTCTGTGATCGACTGCATGGGCAAATGTAAAATTGCAAGGAAAGTGGGGATTTCATCATTTACCGTGCATAATGTCATTAAAAGATTCAGAACTTCTCGGTGGGATTTAAAATCTCATTTGCAAAAAAATCTTTTTTATGGTAGGCCAAGTTACAATCTAAAAGTCTAAAATTCCCATGGTTTTGATGGTGTATCTCAAATACAAAATCCAAAACCAGTGAAGTTGGCACGTTATGTAAATCATAGATAAAAACAGAATACAATGATTTGCAAATCCTTTTCAACTTATTTTCAACTGAATACACAGCAAAGACAAGATGTTTAATGTTCAAACTGAGAAACTTTATTTTTTTTTGCAAATAATCATTAGCTTAGAATTTAAAGGCAGCAACACATTGCAAAAAAGTTGGCACAGGGGCCTTTTTACCACTGTGTTACATTGCCTTTCCTTTTAACGACACTCAGTAAACGTTTGGGAACTGAGGAGACCAATTTTTGAAGCTTTTCTGGTGGAACTCTTTCCCATTCCTGCTTGATGTACAGCTTAAGTTGTTCAACAGTCCGGGGTCTCCGTTGTCATATTTTACGCTTCATAATGCGCCACACATTTTCAATGGGAGACAGGTCTGGACTACAGGCAGGCCAGTCTAGTACCCGCACTCTTTTACTACGGAGCCATGCTGTTGTAACGCGTGCAGAATGTGGCTTGGCATTGTCTTGCTGAAATAAGCAGGGGCGTCCATGAAAAAGACGTTGCTTGGATGGCAACATATGTTGCTCCAAAAACCTGTATGTACCTTTCAGCATTAATGGTGTCTTCACATATGTGTAAGTTGCCCATGCCTTGGGCACTAATACACCCCCATACCATCACAGATGCTGGCTTTTGAACTTTGCGCCTATAACAGTCCGGATGGTTCTTTTCCTCTTTGGTCCAGAGGACACGACGTCCACAGTTTCCAAAAACAATTTGAAATGTGGACTCGTCAGATCACAGAACACTTTTCCACTTTGCATCAGTCCATCTTAGATGGGCTTGGGCCCAGCGAAGCTGGCAACGTTTCTGGGTGCTGTTGATAAATGGCTTTCGCTTTACATTGTAGAGTTTTAACTTGCACTTACAGATGTAGCAACGAACTGTAGTTACTGACAGTGGTTTTCTGAAGTGTTCCTGAGCCCATGTGGTGATGTCCTTTACACACAGATGTCGGTTTTTGATGCAGTACCACCTAAGAGATCGAAGGTCACGGGCATTCAATGTTGGTTTTCGGCCTCGTCGCTTACGTGCAGTGATTTCTCCAGATTCTCTGAACCTTTTCACGATATTACGGACCGTAGATGAAATCCCTAAATTTCTTGCAATAGCTCGTTGAGGAATGTTGTTTTTAAACTGTTCGACAATCAGCTCACGCATTTGTTCACTAAGTGGTGACCCTCGCCCCATCCTTGTTTGTGAATGACTGAGCATTTCAGGGAAGCTGCTTTTATACCCAATCATGGCACCCACCTGTTCCCAATCAGCCCGTTCACCTGTGTGATGTTCCAAATAAGTGTTCGATGAGCATTCCTCAACTCTGTCTTTTTTGCCACTTGTGCCAGCTTTTTTGAAACATGTTGCAGGCATCAAATGAGCTAATATTTGCAAAAAATTACAAAGTTCAACTGTTCGAACATTAAGTAACGTGTCTTTGCAGTGTATTCAATTGAATATAGGTTGAAAAGGATTTGCAAATCATTGTATTCTGTTATTATTAACGATTTACACAAACGTGCCAACTTCACTGGTTTTGGGTTTTGTAGATTTAAAATTGTATCTCCCCGACGACGATAGACGGGAGATACTATGGTTTAGCGGGGCTACTGCTGCGCCTGTTCCGGGCTCTGAAAGCGACAGTCATTGCAAGAATTTTTTATAATTTTGCACAGGCGAAGATATTTATTTGACAATGCTCAAAACAATTTTGGACGTCCAGTATGGCTGCCGGCAGCCATTTTGTCCGAAATTTGGGGCTCGGGGAGATGCACGACTCTGTCCCTCTGGCGACCGAGTTATCATGGGTTCCTCCTCCATGGGCTCTCATGCTGGGCCCTTAGATATGATGGTGTGCTGCTCATGTTACTGGTGCTCCTGTGTTGTCTAAATAGGCGCTCTCGTGCAGGCAAGCTGCTTCTGAACCTAATGGACCACACAGACATTGTTCGCGATTTGACTTTCGCCCCCGATGGCAGCCTGGTGTTGGTGTCTGCATCCCGAGACAAGACGCTCCGTGTCTGGGACCTGAAGGACGATGGTAAGCAGGCACGACCCCTAGGGTCTACCCCTGAAAATCTATCTATCTTCCTGCCCATCCCATCCCATCTCAGTGTCTGACTCACTATAACTTTTGCATTTGTGCGCAATGTGGAGAGATCTGCATACAGTCTGTAATTCTGGCCATTACCTGGCTGTGGCTGGTCAAATCTATTGATACTGACAGAGTAAACTGTTGGATAAGTATATTATGGAATATTGTAATGGTTCATAGGTGCCCAGCCAGATTAAACCAGCCAGAAGTGTTTAAAAGAAAATTAAACTGGTTAAAACTGGAATCTTCAGATGGGTTTGTATTGATAAGAATGCCTCAGTAAAAACCAAGGGGGTCTGTTTTTGGTTAAGAGGAAAGGAAGCCTGTCTGTCTGATCTCTTGAATGGAGGCCTCTTGTGCTCTGCTGGCCCTTCCGGAAGCCTCCGGCTGTTTAGGGCAGGCTTTGTTTGTTTAAACTCGACATGCTATTCACCGCAAAGCTCCATGGGAGCTCTCTTGAGCAGTCTTTCCATCTCACTCCCCACCTCACCCAACACAGAGGCCCCTCTGCATGAATTTCATATTTAGCATCAGCCACTTCGTCTGCTTTTGGTTTGGATTTAACTTAAAATAAAGTTGGTCGCCCCCTGCTGTAGTTCGATGTCAGCAGTTAGGCTGCCAGCGTGGTCTGGTTTTTGGTTAAATGTGATCAGTGGCTTTGCTAGCCTGTGCCAAGTATCACTTTGGCTAAAGCAGTAAGGTCGCTTGCCGAGTTTAGCTCTGGATTAATGTCATCAGTGACTTTGCTAGCCTGCTGTAAGTTAGAATTAGAAATTGGAAAGCTGTAAGGTCACTACTCTTGTTTAGTTTTGATTTAGTGTTATCAGTTACTTTGATAAGCTATGGGTCTTGATTTAGCAAAAGCAGTAAGTCTGCTTGCCTGGTTTAGATTTGCTTTGGTATTATCAGTTACTTTTTTAGCCTGCTATGAGTTCTGATTTGGCTGAAGCTGTAATGGCTAGCAGCAGGTTCTGGCCCAGTTTGGAGAAGCAGGTCTTGGCCCATGTGTTTCCGTGGTGTGCAGATGTGTGTGTTTGTGTGAGTGCATGTCTCTGTTCAGCGAGTGGCTACATCGGTTTCTGTGCCCTGGCTGCAACAGTGTTTGTCTATTTTGCACACCCCACCCCCTATCCGATGTACAGGCATCAGTACATGGGTATGTACAGAAGTGTATGCTTGCACTTGTGGGTTTACACTGAGGACATTTGAGCTGTGACCCCATACACGCTATGTTTGTTAATTTTGTCCTCAACTAGTGCAGTTGCCAGCATAGGTTTGCAGGAGACATACTGAGCTTTGGCTTGTGTCTTGCACAAAGGAACTGAATAATCGTGAATAGCAGAAGTGCCGGTGGCCATTTTGTTGAATTTTTTTTTGTTTTTTTTGCAGATTTAGTTTTCTGCTCATTTTGAGCCATATTTACATATATATACACATATACAGGGATGCATATTAATGTCATAGCAAGAGTAAAAACAGTAACATTGCGGCTGTAAAAATTTGTAAGTGATCTCTAATGGGGATCGGGGAGATAGACGACTCGGTCTCTGTGGTGGTGACCGAGTTATCTTGTTTGTATTTGCATGAACTGTTTTTTTACGCTTTACATATTGAACCTAAAGCTGATTTTTCACGACTTTGAATAAAGGGCTTAATATGCAGTTACCAGTGTGTACAATGCAACCTTCAGTCACTCCTGCCTGGTCTTTCGTTTACCAGCTTTGCATGTGTCTGGTGGTTGCTTTTTTTTTTTTTTTAAACAACTGCAACTATAACCTACAATCAGGCTGCTAGATGCCTCAACTACAAGCGGTTACACTTAAAACGAGCTGAGTCCCAAACAAGTTCTAACGTTATTGTTTTCAAACTGGGACATATTACAATTTATTGAAATGTTATTTTGCTGACCGAAGACGATGCTGTTTTACGAAGTGCAGAGTATTCTACCTTGGCTACTAGGTGTCAGAGTTTTGTTAGCTAGCAAATGTTTTTCACCACAGATAGCTTTGGCACCGTAATTGCATCTCCTCGATGACGATAGTCGGGAGATTATCACAGGAATTTTTCATCATTTTGCACGGGTAAGGATATTTATTTGACAATGCTCAAGACCGATTTTCGGCTATTTTGGACGTCCAGTATGGATGCAAGCAGCTATTTTGTCTGAAATAAGTTCCGGAAAATGTTTTTAGGAGCTTTGAATCAGCTACTGATGATCGGCTACCGTGGATGTTTCTTCTGTTACATCACTGAGTTCCAGGCAGCTGTGTTAAGTAACTTGTGACATCTCTCTCTCTCTCTCTCTCTCTCTCTCTCTGTCTGTCTGTCCGTGTGCAGGGAACATGGTGAAAGTGCTGAGAGCACATCAGAGCTGGGTGTACTGCAGTGCCTTCTCTCCGGACTCCTCCATGCTCTGCTCTGTGGGGGCGGGCAAAGCGGTACGTCCTCACTCCCTCCTGTGCATGCCTATGTATGTCTGACAAAGCCTGTCTCATCTAACTGATTTGCATTCAGACCTGTCCTTGGCCCTTGTAAGCCTTGGAGCATTGTTTCATTTATGGCTCTTAGCATTAGCACCAGCATCTGCCTGGTAGCATTCTTTTTTTATTGCTGTTGGCAACAGTGCCAGTGTTTGCCTGGTAGCATTGTGCCTTATGTTGCTGTTTGCATTGGCATCAGTCTGGGCCTGGTAGCATTACTCCTTTTGAAGGGGTTTGCATTTATACCAGTATAGGCTTAGTAGCTGTTAGCGCTAGCATCAGCCTGATGGCAGTATTTTTTGAATTGTTGTTTATATGAGTACCAGTGTGCTTTTATAGCATAGCTTCATTTTTTAAAATTGTAATTCACCTCATTCTTGACCAAACTGAATCCCCCTTCTTCCCCAGGGGAGGAAGGTAAAGAAAACCTGAAGTGTTGATGGACAGATAAATGGATCACTGCATATATGGGTAGAATTTGAGAAAACATGAACGCTTTGGTATGATATCGATTAAATACTGGGCCTTGCGGTATCCAGCTGATTGAATCCATTAACCAAGGGGTTAAAGGAAGGCAGGGGAATGCGACGGGGCCCTGACTGACCATCCCAGTAGGTTTTTTTTTTTTTTTTTTCTCCTTGAAAATGCCCGTCATGCCATTAGTGCCGATTTGGTTGCGCTTGGATGCTACGGTGTGGCACTAGTCATCTACTGGTCCTGGTCGCCACAGTGTTTGCTGGCGTGCTCTCCTAGCTCTACACTACACCACTTGAATTCAGAGATTTCCTGACTCCATTTCGTGCTGAACCATGGGTGCTTAATAATTCATGGAGTCACGTGGTCTTGCACACAGTTTGAGCAAATTCCTGTAGACACTGCAGCCCACAGGACCTGGAGATGAGTAGTGCTCCTGTAGATAATCCAGACACTCTGCTCCGAATTCTTACGTTGTTGGTCCCTTTTTTTGGATGCCTCTAAAATTTCCAGCTGCTCCACTTTACATGAATGTAATTCAAAGGTACGACAGTGCGATGCTGTGGCAGTAGACGGTCGTCGCGTTTGGAATCTACACCGTGAGCCCTGTTGTTATGCAGAAATGGGATGGGATGGGGTGCAGGAGTGCAGCGTCTGGCGCTTAGTAGAGCATCTGTGGCTTGTGTGTTTCCATCAGCGTGTTGCTCTCCTTGTCACAGGTGGGGGCGGCTCTACCCAGTGCCCGGTCCGTCCCGGGGGCTCCTGCATGTAGGTGCTGCTGTTAACCTACATATTGTTGCAGTTTCAATCTTTCCTCTATTTCATCTATATTATGTAACCAAGCTGAAAATCCCTCATTTTGACGCAGTGGAACCCCTCATCCCTCTTCATTTTCTGTCTGTGTTTTTCTGTAAGGCTTGCACGCCTTCCCTCTGAACCATAATATTTTTTTACCTGTCTGTTTCTTGACCATCTTGTCCATTTGTAACTTCTTCTGCTATGAGGTTTCCATGGACTATTTAGCATTAGCAGAAACCCACATACCAAAGTGGTACTGGAAGAGCTATGATAATCAGTAGTACCCATACGTTTGCCAGCCATTGCCCTCTGCATTAATTTTGCCATAATGGGCATTAGCGGTAGCAAGCACGGCTTAGCTTGGTGTGTATGTGTCTCTCAGTGTGAAGAAGCCGTTGTCTGATTAGGATAAGTTGGAGTCCCGTTTCATAATGCTCTCTTAAGTATAAAGTAGCTGTGGAGGCATTAGCATTACTATGTATTTCAGCCTAGCGGTCTCGCTTTTTTTAGTTGTTATGGAATAATTAGCACTAACACTCGCCTGTGTGGCTCTGGCTTGCTGTCTCTGTATTAAAGTTGACATGTCTTGATTTGAAACTTCATAAAAAATTGTGGTATTTGGTATCATCCCGAATGGCGTGCAATACACACTCTATCAACACTTTTTACCCGGTGATGATATTGAAATAGAGTAATCATGGATTTAAAACAGGCTTTCAGCAACCTGCAATATCGTTCATGAACAGCGCTGTGAATCAGGCCAAGTGCTGTGACGTCACTCATAGGAGCACTTGTGGCACATGGGCTATCGTGTATATTTCATTGCAAGCAAATGTCAGAATTTTTGCTTGACTTGGTCATTGAAGTTGAAGAGGCTGATTCCAGTGCAAGTTGAACAACTAGCGACAGTGATGACAATGGAGAGGCAGGAGACATGGAAAATGAGGAAGAAATTGGCAATGATAGGGATGCAGCTGAACGCCAACAGCTACCCCAAACGTAGTAACGTACCAGCATGAACCGGAGCCTCGGGCACAGGCAACTGAGCGAGAAGCAAGCCCTGGGGTGCGTTACTCTTTACCATTATTGCTAAATTACTTGGTTGGAATCATTGACTTTATATGGTTGACCTAGCGATGTAAGTTGCTAGCATAGGTAGCGTAGGGAAAGCCAACCTTGAGCAAGGGCGGAGGAAACCCGAACATTTACAACCTTGTATTTTTACTGAGGGCGCCTGGCTGGTGAACAGGAGGCCCTTGAGCAAGGAACAATGCTATAATCCTATAATCTCAAACTTGCAGTCTCTCCCAGTTTATTTCTCTGCAGCACAAAGCCAATTGTACACTACTCTTAAAAAAAAAATAAGCCTACTGGTCATTGGCATGACCCGGGCTGCAACCCAGGCCGTGGTGCTCAGTACTACTCCGCAAAGCGGAGCCTTAAACAGGTGGGTTAATCTGGCAGTTAAACAATTGCATACTTTTTGATGATCATAAATCTCATCCGCTAGTAATATAAAATAACATCGGACCCAAAAATGAACAAATTATGACAGGCAGACGATGGTCGTTGCACTTGAGTTCCTTACCATGTGTCCCGGTTTCCCATGAATTACGCCATCAGAAAGGAGCTATTTTTGCTCGGTTTTTTTTTTTGGGATGTGCGCGAGTTGAAAGGGTGTCCAAAATGCCTCCTTTATTCTCTTCCTGTTTGAGTGAGTGTTGAGAGAGTGTTTTATTCATCATCTCCATGACATTTGCTTTCGGTAGAGGAATAATTTGCCCTTTTTTTTTGATTTTTCAATACATGTCTACTTTAATTTGTCATGAAATAATTAGCTCTAACACTACCCTGTGTGGCCCTGACTTGCTGTCTCTCCATTACGTTGCTATGGAATAATTGGCACTAACACTAGCCTGTCATAACGACAGCCGTTAGCCTCGTGCTGCCTGCTCGTGCTACACTGCCATGTAAAGCCATAGAGGTCAGGGCGTTTTTAGAGGATGACGCCGGATGAAAGGCGCCTCTGTCCCTCACTGAGCGCTCTCTGTTTTCAGCCAGTCTGTTCATTTCTTGGCAGCAGCCGATGGCTTTTGAAATGTGCCGGGCTTCATGCCACGAGAAATGGATGCCATGTTGCATCATGGCATGTGGGGCCATGATGCCAATCCGGTATATTCCCTCCAGTCCACTGGCTTCCATAGCATCCGCTCACATACTTGTACACCCAGAAGGGGGAAAATGACTGAATATAGGTCATGAGTAGTAGGTTTTTAATTTTTTTAATTTAAATTTTTTTAATTTCAGAAACTGCTGTGAAGGTCTATGCAGCTGAAACAGGCAGGGGCGGTTTGAGTTGAGCAGGACTGGAGTGTACTGCAGAGGGGTGCAGGCTTCCCCCATTTGCAGCTGTTGCTTTTGGGGGAGGGGGCAGAGGAGCGTGAAGCCTGGCCCATCGCAGTCCTTGTTCTGAGGCGGGTTCTGACTCTGTTGAGCATGTCCATCTGTAGGCTTGTGGTGCGTTTCTACTGCCATAGTTTAAGTCTGGGACACGGAATTCGCTTTCACCTGTTACCAGAAAAACACACCCAAATGGAAAAGCTGGGAGATTAGGCCACACTAAGGAATACAGAGAGGGTTAGTCTCTCACAAACGCTCCCTTTTTCCTTTGGAAGTGGCAGAAAACAAACCCCAGACTTTGCTGCTGAGGAATTACTTCACTGGACTGCACACGGCAGGCTTTTATACAGAACTGAGAGGAAGGCAAACAGGAACAGGAAACAATGACCTGATGCAATCAAACCGCACATTCGCTCCCCTTTTGACCTGCAGATGAAAAAGAGAGAGTTGCTGACTAGTGCTGGCACCAACAAAATGTTGCAGCTTTCTCTGAAATGCTCGTTTCTGTTTGCTGAAAGTGTCTACCTTTTGGCCATTGAGTCTTCTCTCCTCTTGCATGCAGTACCCGTGTATTTGCATTGCGCATCTTGGGTGGAGAGCATTCTGTACACACTGACTGGAGACGTCCTAAAAATAATGTCACGTTACCATTCGCGTTTACATTTTATTTTATTCATATCCTTTTTTGGTCAACATTGTATATCCTGCAGTATATAGAGAAGAATTTTTTGAGACTTTTGATTTGGTTGTAAATGGATGTCTAGTTTCCCCAGAGAATAAGTGCAACAAGGCAAGTAATTTAATTTAAAACTACATGGACTGATGCTGCCATTTATAACCTTTAGCACGCTACCCTTGGAAGAATAAACTTGAATAAACTTATTCTTGCAATATAACAGATTGAGACATTATAATGGGCTTACAGTGTATTGTATGTGCCTGAAGTATCTGATTTCATAACTCATCATTGACAAAAAATGCTCAACCCCATGTTAAGTTGTAATGTGGTCTGCTTTGTCTGAGAGACGCATTTTGGCCATTGTTTGTCGCTCAGGTTTTCCTCTGGGACATGGATAAATACGGCCTTATCCGGAAACTGGAGGGTCACCATAACGACGTGGTTTCCTGCGAATTCTCGCCCGACGGGGCTTTGCTGGCGACTGCTTCGTACGACACGCGTGTAATCGTGTGGGACCCGCACCTGGGCACGGCCATGCTGGAGCTGGGGTAAGATTGTGTTCTTGGCCTCGCCTGTGGCAGTGTGATGAAGTGTGATAACTTGTGCATTAGAGGGGGTGAGAGGTGATCATGTGAACGCTGCATGGGTTCTGTATCCTGTAATGACCCTTCATGTCAAATCCCCCTCCCTCCCTCCCCCCCACAGACACCTGTTCCCTCCTCCCTCGCCCATTTTCGCCGGAGGAGCGAATGACCGCTGGGTACGCTCTGTCGCCTTCTGCCAGGACGGGCTCTGCATTGCCACCATCGCTGACGACAGGTCAGTGTGTGTACGCACGCGCATGTGTGTGCTCCTGTGCGTGTACTGACATGTCTGTGTATGCTTGCGCTTGTCTGCATACTATTAGCACTGTAATATATACATTTGATATCACATGCCCACTCAACTGGGCAGGCATATATGTCCGTCGGTCTATCCACAAATTATTGTTCTCACTGTACGGACTACAGTTGTTGATTCTTATCATTTTTCTTTTGTGGGTCACTGGTGATATAGGGAGGATAATTATTGAATTTGGTGATGGGAAAATTTTTCACGGAGCTGCGGCACCTACCTTTGCGCATCCTATACAAGGCTTGTATATAGCTTGTTCTCGCTCTACATGATCCAGTTTTTGCTGTATCCAACTCATTTTTACCCTCGGCCCGACTTCAGGCCGAAGGGTATTGTCATCAGTTCGTCGCCTGTCTGTCTGTCCGTGTCTGCACCTCTAAAGTCAGCATCAATAAACTAGTTACCCATGCCAAAACATTCGTGGTGATGTAGGGAATCCAGGCCAGGAAAGAATTTTTCAGATCGGACCATTTTTTGGGGAAAAAATGGCATTTTTGGCGTTTTTGAAAAAAACTTTGTCATGAACTGATTTTGATGAAGCATTTGAGCTAGGGGGTATTTACCTGGGGGAGCCATCATATATATGCGGGGCTCTAGATTAGTGAAAAAAATGTGAATTTTCCAAAATTTTTGTGGGACTTTGGGCATTTTTGTATTTGTAAATGTATGTTCTGTGGAATTCTACTTTGGTTATTGTGTACTTGTTCTGGGACACTTCATAAGTCAGGCTGAGGGTGTTTAAACGCGGGTATTTCTTGTTGTTTCATGGATCAACAGTGATTTGAAGTGGATCCCCATTAATTTCAATGATGTGTTACAGTAATGTCAGTATTTGTTGGTCAGCGATTACTTCCTTATTTGGCTGTGTGGTTTGAAATTTTTTTTTTTTAGTTCCTTTTTATGTTTTTGTGCCATTGACAAGGATTAATAACTGTTTCACTTACTGATAATGGTGACATCAATTATGTACCTATTATTGGTCAAATAAAATGTAATTGACAAGGCTGCTATGTGGGCATATTACCACGCAAGGCATGGCCATCTTTCAGATTTTCATATTGCTTGTACTCTTATGCAGTTTTTTTTTTTTTATGAAGCCTCTTTCTATGTACTTTCTTTTTCTGTAGAAATTGTTGCACTTGCACTTTGCTCTCTTGTGTATGCAGCCAAATTAAGGAGACTGACCTCGGTCTCAAATATTGTGGAGCTCACTCTATACCACATGTGGGTCAATGTGTGTGGGCATTGTATATAGTTTATATGCGCACGCGGGTGTGTGTGTGTGTGTGTGTGTGTGTGTTGTATGCAGTTCATATGAAGGTACACAGTAAGCACCGATGAGCCAATACATCAAACCACTCTCAGATACCATTGATGATCTTGTAACAACAGCACAAGTCTAAGTCTTCAGATTGATCTTTAACTGTTAGTGAACAGTCTGTTCTCATTGTTGATGTGGGAGAAATTGGGACTTTTATGACTTCGATGTGGATCAAATCGTTATGGCTGGGGAAGTGGATTAGAGCATCTCCGAAGCAGCAAGGCCTCCGGGGTGCTCCCAGTCAGCAGTGGCGAGTACCTACTGACAGCGGTCCATGGAGGGGCGAACCATGAGCCGGTAAACGGGTGTTGAGCACTCATGGCTTCTCAATGCCCTTGAGCTAAGAAGGATATCCTGACCAGTCTGAACAGACAGAAGGGCGACTGTGGCAGAGGTCATCATGAATTTTAATGATCCTTAGATGAGGAAGGTGTCACAACACACAGTACATTGTATCCTGCTCTGTATAGCGTTTTGTAGCTGCAGACCAGTCGAGTGCCCATTCCAATCCTGGTCCACTGCTGAAAACATCTGCAGTGGGCACAGGAGGGTCTCTTCAGTACCTAGGAGTGATTAAAGGTCATCTTTCTAGTGTGTCCTGATTTCTTTTACATCATGTGCATCTGCGGGGTACATGTGCACCATTTAACTGGGGAAGAGATGGTACCAGGATGTACTGTGGGAAGAAGATAAGCTGATGAGGGTTTGTGTTGCTCTGGAAAATGTTTTGCAGAGAAACCCTGGGTCTGAGAATTCAAGCAGGCGTCAATTTTACTGAGCCATTTTTATGGCCCGAGGGGTAGTATTTGGTATGTGGTTTTAATGTTGTGGCTGATCAGTGTAGTGTGTGTGTCTGTGCTTGCTGGGGCCTCTAGTACTGGCTGGATCCTGTGCCTCTCACATGACAGCCATAAATCACTCTCAGCCTCGTCTGACCCTGCCTCCTGATTGGTTGCAGAAAGAGAGTGGGCTGGGTTTCCCGGACCAGTCAGAAGGAGGTCAGCAAGTTTACAAAATGGCTGCCTGCACTCTGGGGGCAGTCTTTTCTCTCGCTGCAAAGACAGCTGTTGAAGGAGCAGTTTGCAAATTTTGCCCACATGTAAAACCGCTTCACCAGCACTTTGGTACTGGTTTTGTGTCTGTGCTGCGTTTATGTTGCAGTGAGGGTTTAGGATTTCTGACTGGTATTGAGTGTATTTCAGACTGGATCGGTATTATGTAAATAGATGATGGCATTTTTGTGTATTTCAGGCTGGTTTAGTATTTTGTGTGAATTAATGTTGCTGTTTCGAGGTGATTCATCCTGGTTTAGAACAGAGTGTAGATAAATGTTGATTTATTATTTTTATTCTCCTGTCTGGTTTTATGTATCATGTAAATAAATGTTAGGTTTTGGGTATTTCAGGCTGGTTTGGTATATTACGCATATTTTGGTGTTTTTGTCCATTTCAGGCTGTTTTGGTATATTATGTTAAAGGAGAATTCGGTGTGAAATTGACTTGGGGTGTATTGAAACATGATAATGAGTACTAACTTTCGTCGAATACCCCACCTCCGTACGCTCGCAACTTTTCGAAATAAATGGATTTTTAGCCGAGGCTCCCAATAGGCTTACAATGGTTGTGAATCGGGCATCGTGTTGCCATGCAAAGAGATCGTTATTTCTTTCATCATTAACAAGGCTTAAAGTAGCTCCACACTTCATCAGTAGAATTCTGAGGGCCCTGACATTTAAAACGAGGCACTAAGACCTTTAAAAATGCACGATTAGTTTATTAAAAAAGACTATTTATGCAATCAATACCTCGATGTAGTTTCCAGTCCCCTCCATCTTGAAACTCACAACAAGTCGATTGACAAGCACAAACAAGTAGATTGCAATCTGTTCCCCTATCCTTCCTATTCGTTCGTGCTCGTCAATCGACTTCTCGTGACTTAAGATGGAGGCGACTGGAAACAACATCGAGGTACTGTTTGCATAAATAGTATTTTTAATAAACTACCGGTGCATTTTCAAAGTTCTCAGTGCCTCGATTTAAATGTCCGGGTCCTCGGAATTCTACCAATGAAGTGCGGAGCTCCATGTATTTCAAAAAAGTTGCGTGTGTACGTAGGTGGGGTATTCGACAGTAGTTAGTACTCATTATCATGTTTCAGTACACCCCAAGTCAATTTTGCACCGGAATTCTCCTTTAATAACTGCGTACCTTGGGTTATTTTAAGCTGGTTTGGTGTTTTGTGTAAATAATTGTCGGTATTTTTCTGTATTTCAGGCTGGTTTGGTATGTTGTATGAATTGGTATTGGTGTTTTTTTTTTTTTTTTTTTTTTTTTGATGTGTTTTGATAATGTGATTTGATGTGTTTGTAAATGTTGGTGTTATTTGTATTTCAGGCTTATCAGGTTCTGGAATATAGAGGAGGGCTCCCCTCAGGCCCTCGCCCCTCTGACCAACGGGCTCTGCTGTGCCTTCTCTCCTGATGGCAGTGTGCTTGCAGCGGGGTGAGAAACTGTATTCACACACACACACACACACACACACACTCGCAGACACACCCATGTATACCTACACATTATTCTAGCTAAACCTTTGGTAGCATTACTGGTTCTTGTAGTTTTGTGGATTTTGCCTCTCGCCCTGTCCTGTGTAGCCAGTCTTTCCGGACATAAGTGAGAAGAGCCTGTTACTTTGCAAAGGAAGCTCCTTTATTTACCTCCCTGTCCTCTCCAAAATATCTGGGACATTCAACCACAGTATGTTGAACCCCTCCCAGTGCTCACATGCATCGAGCAATGACGTGTGTGGCTGTGTGTGGCTGTGTGTGGCTGTGTGTGGCTGTGTGTGGCTGTGTGTGGCTGTTTATGCAAGCTCTTAGTCGTTGTGTTTCTCAATGCAATCCTCAACATTCTTCACATTCAGGTCTCCGCAAAGGTCTAATTCTCCTCAAGTCATTCTCGTGTATTTCATCCATCACAGTTCTGTTAGATGGAAACTGGTCATATTGCATGTCAAACCTCCCCTGTTTTGTGATTGTAACATTAGCCTGATAAAACGCACACATCCCAGTGTCACACTGGATACAACACACAATGAGGCTCTGTGGCCTCTTAGATGGAGTGTTTCATACCTTCTTACCTTTTACTCTTACAGTCTGGGATACAGTTGTTGCATTCAATACATTGTGTTTTTTGTGGATGGCTGAAACCAAGCTGATGCAGCAGCAATGAAGAAAATGAGTTAACAAGATTTTGCAGCATGAGAAGATTTCTTACATTTAGCAGTTGACATTTATGTCAAGGTCCCTGCCTTAGGAGTGCATCATTTATTTATTTGTTTTTTTTTTATCTTTCTGGGCTATGTCACATGGTAATGGAGTTACAAAATTTGTGTACTTTGTATCAAAACTCCAAATGATAGTACTTATAGTTCATGCCCTCGTGAAACTTCCTCGGTAATGATTTATTCATTGACATGTTTTTTTATCCGATTTCAGACCGTATAAACTTTCCAAAGTTACTGAAAAACATTGATTGGACAATAAGAGTAGTGTATAAACTTTGTGTGACAGTTAGGTAGGTTGTATTCTCTTAACATTGCGCACAATTGCGCAGCTGAAAATGGTGCGATTTTAAAGGAAGAGAGACTCCCAAAAGTGGCCTGAAGTGTTCAGTTGCATTTACGGGATTAAATTGAGATAAGGACATGGTCAATGGGAATTATTCCAAATGAACTGGGACTGGAGGGTTCCTTCTACCAGATGCATCTGTGTCTCTGGTGGAGGGATTCAATGAAGAAGGGTTTTTGTTCATCTTATGAGTAAGTGCAATTTTACAAACCCCAATTCCAATGAAGTTGCAAAGTTGTGTAAAACGTGAATTAAAACTTAATACAATAATTTGCAAATCCAATACAATGTACCTTCAACTGAGTACACTTCAAAGACAAGATATTTTATGTTCACACTGAAACTTTTTTTTTTTTGGAATTTTTCCCTCATTTTGAATTTGATGCCTGTAAAATGTTCCCAAAAAACTAAGACAGGGGCAACAGAACACTGGTGAAGTTGAGGAATGCTCATAAAACACCTCTTTGGAACATTCCACGGGTGAACAGGTTAGTTGGACACAGGTGAATGTCATGATTTGGTATAAAAAGACCATCCTCGATAGGCTCAGTCTTTCACAAGCAAGGATGGGGCGAGGTTCACCAGTTGTGAGAAACTGCCTGAGCAAATAGTCCGACAGTTTAAGAATGTTTCTCAAAATGCAGTTGCAAGGAATTAAGGGATTTTATCATCTACAGTCTATAATATAATCGAACGATTCAGACAATCCAGAGAAATCTCTGCACGTACGCGGCAAGGCCAAAACCAACATTGAATGCCCGTAACCCTCAGTCCCTCAGGCGGCACTGCATTGAAAACCAACATCATTCTGTAAAGGATTTTTTTTTTTCATCTGAGGAAAAAAATGTAAATGTACTCGAGAAAATCAACTTATGAGACTACAATAAGTTGAGACTACTGTAATGTGAATATAGGCCACTAGATGGCAGTATTTACCTTTTTTTTATTCAGCTCAGGCTGGAGCTATGTTTGGACATGTTTCAGACATGTCTGGGGCAAGTCCCCGAAAATTAAAAAAAAAAAAGGTCTAAATGTGGGTGGGGTCTGCAAAAGAGTATATAAGGAGTAGAAATGAGACAGTAAAGTAGTAGGAGAAATTGCAAGGAGAAGGATACATGTGACCAGACCTGTCATTTCTGTTCAAGACGTGAAGTTTTTTTTGTGGATTTTTGCCTGTGTTTGAGCATTTTCCTCACCCAGGACATCACCAAGCCACCCCACCAAAACAAGGGACTGTAAATATTTCTATTTTTGTTGTAAATCAATCTTGGTCTTAGTTGTTGATAGTAGATTAGTTAGTTGTTCTTGTCTGTTTAATTAAATGTGTTTAAGTTTTAAATTGTGTCTGTCATCCCTTGCTGTTGCTGTTGTGTTGTAAATTGTAATAACAAATTGGGGCCATAACACTACAATAAGCTACAACCTCACAATGTGTGAAAATGTGACTTTAGTACTTTTAGCACTCAGCTGTTTAATTGGTTAATTTCGCCAGTGATCATAAATCACCTATGTGAGCGGTTTAAGGACAAATGTGTTTGAACTGATTCGTGCACGATGAGACCCATTGTGTTCCCCTGACAATCTCACAAAATATTTAAGGTCCAGTTAAATTTAATTTGACTTTTTAAATACTTTCCTATACATTTCAATAACCAGCAAGAATATATGCATATAGGCCTAAATAATATGAGCAGCTGCTGATAGCCCACAAGTTACAGGGGGCTATGTGTAAATGCACCTCCCAGCACAGCTTCCCCAGTTGAAAACATCTTCCCATGGCCCTGGTATAATAGTTGTATGGCACTGCCTTTCTGGTGGAGAAATGTCCACAAAATTTGAGTATCTGAAGAAAGAATTTAAATGGCGCTAACATCCAGTTATAAAATGTGACTTTTCTTGGTAAAGAGTGGGTGACAGAATCAATGCTGCACCTTCCCAACCACCTGGTATTAATGCAGTCTTCTGCCTTACCGTCTATGCACTTGCCTGCTCTCCAGAAGCCGAAACTGATGTTTTAGGGGCCTCTAGAAAAAACACAAAGTTCACAAGCTGCCAGTTCAATCTGAGGTGATACATCAGAGGAGTGTTTTCTCAGTGGAGGGGGCAGGATATCACACCAAGTTAAAAACCTGACACGGTTGAGATGTAGCTGGGTTTTGCAGTCTTCTTTTTGTCGTCTTGTGATCAGAGGCTCGCTGAGTTTTTGAGATTAGCTGCCTGCTTACTCTAACTGATTTGGAAAAACAGTCCTTTAACTCTGGTTGGCTGGATAATAGCTGCATGGAACATGGCATGGACTGAAATAAAGAGAGCGGTTCTGGATTTTATCTGGTAAAGTATATAATCCAGTCTCAGAATTCAGTGGCAGATCCTACATTGGCAGGTCCTCCTGGATATTCCCAATTTTTTTTGTTTCCCCCTATCCCTCCTCTGTAATGGGGTGGCAGGGGACAGTGATGATGGTTTCATGCTTCTCCTACAAAAGGAGTGCATGGTTTTTCAGCATTTTTGTCTGCAAAGTCAAATTGGCAACAGGGATAACTTTTTTTTTTGACCATTGTAGGGATTAATTCAGCAACTTTCACTTGAAATTTATGGGGAATATTTTTTGATAAATTGTCAGTGGACAATATGGATATAATGTCCGAGATGGTAGTGGTAGTGGTAAAAAATTGATAACTATGATAGTTACTAAATTCAGAAAATTATATTCATTTTCTGCAATTCAGCCTTTAAAACCAGGAATTGACAACACTTATGTCATATCACAATTTAATTATGATATTAATATATTGCCCAGCCCTGTTTTGATGCTTTATAACTTGCCCAGGATGGGGCTGAAGCCTGATATTCTTGGGCACTAAAGTGGTGATATAAGGTCCTAACACTTTCACTAGAAGCAGCTCTTTTTTTTTTTCTTTTTTTTTTTTTTTTAAATAATTTGGCATCTCCAATCCCACCCGAATCTGGAATGCCCAATTGGGGAACTATGTACAAAAGCTTGCTTGTATGCGACCCCTTGCTGCCAACTCAGGATAGTGAGACAGTTCACGGCTCTCCTCCGTATCACGTGCCTGTCTGCCACTGATTCTTATACACTCGTTGGTTGAATCTTCGCAAGTTCAGAACTAGGGCGGAGGATACCCGGACATGAACCAAGCCGGAGTCTTCCTGACGAGCGCCCGTCTGGCCAACAGGAGGCGCTGGAGCAATGAACAAAGCTGTTATTCAATACCCAAATCCGGCAGTCCCTTCCCAATTTGAAACCCTGTAGCGCGATAGCCAATTGTGCGCTACTCTGAAAAAGCTGCCGACCCCTGCCAGTGGGTATGCCGGGGCTCGAACTCGTGACAGAGCAGAGCAGTGCCTTAACCATGTGAGCCACCTGTGCTTCAAACAGCAAAATAGCTAATTTTGTTCATTTGATTTATTTAGGGTGAAAACGGCAAAAAACTGGTCGCTAACGGAGTTACAAATTTTAGTCAGCCCAAGGCAGGCCCTCTGTTTTCTGAGGTGAAACATAGCTAAAGCTACAGCTGGTGGTGGGGTTTGCAGATTTGGGGGTTTGTCTGTTCAGTTTAAGTTACTGTACTCCCTCCTTCTCTCTGTCTTTCCCAGCTCTCGGGACGGAAGCGTGCACTTTTGGGCTTCGCCCAGCTCCATCGCCAGCCTGCAGCACTTGTGTCGAATGGCGTTACGGCGACTGATGCCCACCCCCCAAGTACAGGCCCTTCCCGTGCCCCCGCGCATGGTGGACTACCTATCCTACAGGATCATCTGAAAACTCCAACTTGAACCCTAACAACCCTAACACCTGCTCCTACAGGATGGCCTATTAAAGACAACCCCTCACCCCTGGCCTCGTCCCTGTGCATGCTGCAAACCAATGAACCTTTCGTCAGGTTTTATTTTTGCACAAAACACAAAAAAGAAGGAAAAAAAAAACTGTTGAGAGAGTCAGAAATTGAGTGCATGATTGAGAAATGACTGGTAGTGGTGAAAATTGTCCTCAATAAGAGCTCTCTTCCATATGCTTGTATGCTTGGCAGACTGATTTAATTTTGTTCTGTGGGTTTTTTCTGGGTTTGTGAGCTGGCGACTGCTCTGGGCTGGGCTGGGCTGGGCTACAGCCCTTTAAGCCTTACTTTACTGCTATGCGAGCCCCTGTGCTGATATTTCCTACGCCCAGCTGGGGGCCGTGTTTAAGCAGTTACAGCTGAGCCGTATGTATAGAGTTTGGCCAACCGTTCCACAGGCACCATGTCGTTACCCAGCTGTAGGGCCAATAGTACATGAGCCATATGTGGGCTACATGTCGGAGTGTCATTTGCGCTGACGACTATATATTTTTTAGACTATGTATACGTAGCATTCCATTTGTGGAGCTTTGGCGCGCATAGCGTCCGAGACCCTGGCATTACCGCATCGAAGGTCATAGTGCGCTATGGCATATGGATTCCCGCACTAAGTTGAAGCCATACAGCATTGCCATTGATAGTTGTATCGATGGTTTTAGCCATTATGTTGTGTGGATGGAAGCTTACAGAGCAAACAGTAACTCAAAAGAAATGGCGGACTCCTCCATCGCATCCATAGCGCGCTTGGGAGAGACTTCGCACTGACCAAGACACGGAAAATGGTGTTGAAAACATGCTTGTCTTTTTGTGCAGGAATCGTACAGATAGCTTTGCAAGAGATTGTTAAGGTCACATCATAATGTGCACACAGCTAGCAGGGTGGTCAGTCAGTTCACCAGTCCCTTTCTCTAAAGTTACATTGATTGATCTGACTGTCAAAATTTTGTCTTTATTCTTGAAACAGTCGATAAACATGGTTCTTGGCAATTCGGCTTCGTTATCGAAATGGGGGGGGGGGGCCCACTACATGCCGTGTCTATCATGACGAGCTGTGTGTAGGGTAACAATGACAACATGGCTCCATTGTGTAATGTGATTAACTATTATCCAATCACCTTTCATATCAACTCGAATGGGGTTGGCCAAACTCTCTCGATATACGGCTCTGGGTTACAGTGCTCCTGGCCTTCGGAGAATGCCCGCTGCTCTCCTGCGATGCACCGCCTTCGTGAAAGAATTTTCCAGGCTTTAATACGAAGCCCCTGCTTTTTCCCACCAGTAGTGTAACACCGAGGAGGTGGGCAGTGTGTTTGAATGTCTGTCTTTGTGTGCTTGTTTCTGTTGGTTTATTTATCTCTGAGTGTGTCGGAGATGCAGCCTTGCTCCATTCCTCATTGTGTGTGTGTATGCTCAGTCTTCTGGGATGGGCTGTGCCCTCGTCATGTGCCTCTGAAATTCCTCCTGTGCTCAAATTAGACACCAGGAGCCTGGGAGGGTCTCAAAGCTCATTTTTTTGTTTTTTTTCCCCTCATCCTAGGAATGTTGATGTTGTGGGTGATACCATTGGCTCTTGAGTTAATTCTTTATTCAGTGAGTGTTTGGGCTTTGGGCACCTATGGTGGACCCAAAGGGCTTTTTTTCTTTTAAGCTGAAAGCACAGTGTGTTTTGGGATCAGTCACATGCCTTTCTCAGTGAGTGCGCAGACAGAAATTACGCTAAACGCAGAGGTGGCGAGACGGAGTCATCCATTTGTTGAGAAACACTGCACTTTGACCTCATTTAAGACAATGCCAGCACTGGCCTGAGTTGATGGTATTGGCAAACATTGTGACCGACAGCCTTGGATGAAACGGCCCATGAATTTCGTCACGTCTGTGATAACACTCGCTGCCCTGGGTTTTAAAGAGTAAGCACGCACTCGAAATTGCTGTGAAAATCCAAATTTATGAAAACCTGTATACTATCTCATGGGCTGATCTTGCTTTCATTGCATTGGTTTTTCATTATTTGCCTGTACAGAAGTGTGTAAAAAGGAAAAGGAAAAAAAAACCCATAAAACTCTCGTATCCACATGTGTATATTAATAGTGCTGTCTGTAAGGGGATAGCGGCACAGTTTCTGTTTTTGCTGAATGAAATAAAGTCAAGTGCAGGCAGTTAGCTTTACTTGAGGGCACTGACATGCGCATCCATTGAGCGTGTTTCGGTATCACAGCCAATTAGCACATGGCCCCCATTTCAGAGGATTAACTCGAATATCATCAATTTGTCCAGATGAGTATCTCTATCTATTGAATGGTTTAAAAGTATTTCTGTTTGACTGCCTGACATCTGTGGCCCTCAGAAATTAGCAGACTCTGGAGTATCTCCCTTGGTGATGCTCTGCCAGGCCTATACTTCAGCTATCCTCATTACCTGTTCATCTCGGGAGGTTTTGGCCTGGAAATGGTCATGGGAATGGTCTTAAGAACTCCCAATTTGCGTGTGAATGCCCACAAATGAAAGCTGCTTGCACTTTGACCGCAAACTCATTTTTAATTTTTATTGCTTCGTTTCAAATGCTTTGGCCCTGCACAAGTGGGTTTTAACCATAAAAAAGTCAGAAAAAATTCAAATGGCATGAAACCAATGATGTGTACTCCAGAACATGGCGTAGAATACATACATGAAAATGGGAAAAGAATCCGTTGGAAAATTTTTGAGAAAAAGCTGTTTTTCAGAAATCGCCTCCCTACAGCTCTCTGCGGCCCCTGTACCACTGCCATCTATGCAATGTAATAAGGAAAGGAGGGGGTGAAATTCAGGCGCCTTAGCCAGCTTGAGAATGTTCTCTGTTATCAAAGATGGATCTGCTTGGGTTGCTAAATCAAATGGAAGCAAAGCCAAAAAGATCCAAACTGCTATTGAACGCGGACGACCTAAATCTGGCTAAGGCACCTGAATTTTACCCCCTCCTTTCCTCCTTGCATGGCATAGATGGCAGTGGTTCAGGGGCCTCAGAGAGCTGTAGGGAGAGGTCTGTCATCAACATCATACTCAGATATCAGATCATGGATAAGGTGGGGCTTGTTTACAATGGAATAGCTTCCTTTTCGGAAACCGAGAATACAAACTTTCATGCGGGCTGTGCAGTGGTCCATATTTGCTGTCAGCCCCTTGCATCTCTCAGGGAAAAGGACAGAATTCAGGGACAATGCACAATATAAGGAGGGCCTAGCTTTGTGAATGTTGGCAAGTCTGATGATCAGTGATAATCAGTAATCAGTGATATAATAAAGTTACCAATCCCCATTCATAAGGCTTATTGTGCAATGACCTATGGCCCATGAAATGTGACTCATCCTCTGTGGAATCAATAGCGAAGAGACTACGCCCACGAATGACCCTTCAATGTCTCATTTTTGGGAATTTTGACACTTTTTTTTTCAATTTCTCAAAGTTCAAAAATTGCCATTTCTGAAAAACAGGTTTTTCTCAAAATTTCCCAACAGATTTTTTCCCCATTTTCATGTATGTATTCTAAGCCATGGTCTTGAGTACATATCATTGGTTTCGTGCCATTAAAATTTTTTCCCACTTTTTAATGGTTAACTGTGCCTGTACTATTACCACAACAAAATTGCTGCCACATTGAATATTTATGTACTTCTCTGAATATCGAAATGCCATGTCATGCTGCTGCATTTTTCTTCAGCTTTTAGTCCTCTCTGGTTTGATAAAGACCATAATATGTGTAGATACTTTATGAATGTTTATTTTTGTATGCATGTAATGTGAAGAATCATTATTAGAATGATGTGAATGGCTCCAGTTGTCTTACTGTTGGCCAAAAGAATGAGTGGAGCGGGTTGGTATCCATTTTACAGAGACCGCTGCATTTTTCTCGTAACCATCAATCCTTCTCTGCTTCAGTAGTCGCTCCCTGTGCCAGAGCACACCATCACACCATCTGTTGGACCGAAGGCTTTTCTGGTTCTGGTTTTCATGGCACCATTTCTTGATTATAGGCGCTGAAGGTGGAAACGTGGTGATAGTGTCTTCTAAGCTTTCATCCACTTCGCCTGCTGTAGCACAATGCAGCATATAGCCACAATTTTTATGCCCCTGTGGTTCAAAGGGTTTCAGAACATTTTCACAGTGTATTTATGGATGTTGCTGGTGTCTGGGGAAATCTGGAATGTTCTGTATATATCTGCATCTACCTCCATATCGCTCTCTGACATTTTATCTGCACAGTTTCACTCAATGTCTTTGTTTGCTGGCAGTTGACAGTTATCACGTCATGGTGCCTTCATGCAGTGCATGTGCTTTTGCTTATTACGTAGGGCAGGGCTATTCAACATTATCCTGCAAGGGCCGGTGTGGGTGCAGGCTTTCATTCCAACCCAGCACTTACACACCTGATACTGCTATTCAGGCTCATTAGCAAAGACTGTTGGGGTTGATTAGTGGAGTCAGGTGTGTGACTGCTTGGTTGGAATGAAAGCTTGCACCCACTCCAGCCCTTTCTGGACATGGTTTAATAGCCCTGACATAGGGGTACACTGGTCTACTCATAATTTATGAATAATAATACAAAGAATATTATTCAATATTGGAATATGGAAAGAGGGATGCGACGCACAGGGTGTTTTTTTTTTTTTTCCTTCATGCGGTATATGGTGTTGAACATGGTTGAGTAATCCCGGCAATAAAACCTCTCACTCGAACAGTTCCAAAACTTGCAGCAGATGCCAAAGATGCACTGAGGGGGGGGTTCCAAGTTGCAGGTGACAGTGACCGTTTTGATTTTGTTTTCATTCACCCATGGTTAAAACTTGAAAATGTGTGCGTTCATATGTCGTTTTTTTTTTTTTTTGGCCCGTATCTGTAGAACTTGGACATTGAATTACCCAGAGCTTGAGGTTCTGCCCAGTGTCTTCAGACGGGTTTTGGTGTCTGGAAATTGCCGATATCTTGGTTTGGACTTTGGTCCTGGAGAGAACTAAAATGCCTTGGTTCTCACTCCTTACTCCTGGAGAAGTGCCCAAAATCAGTCTCTGAGGTCAGCAGTAGCAACAATCTTAAGTCAATGCCGATGAATGTATATTTTATTTTCTGTGTAATGTATTTTTACAGTCTTTAATAAAGCTTTGTTTCATGCTGAGGAATTGTCTGCTCTCCTGTACTGGATCTTGAATGTACCACTTTATACCTGGACATGCATTGTGGTTGGTAAAGTAACTGATGTTAGCGGAAAGACTGAATATTTTCTTAAATTTCAGCATTTGAATTTGTGCTGCATTTCCATAACAAATGCTGCACCTTGCAAGCAAAGTGCAGCTGATAGAGACTCCTGCCACTGGTTTATAATTTACTGACATTGTGCAGCTACATATGAAGTGGAGAGTCTTAAATTTTGTAGATGCAAAACCATTGTACTGCGACTGGTATTTCAAAGCAGCAGGGAACCAGCCAGTGATTTAATCTGCGACGATTTACTGTCTTGCTTCCTGCCACCACGTACTTATTTAAAGCTAAGCTGACCTAACGATTCTGTCTTTACTGACTGACTGAGTCAGATCATCCTCCCTGGTTTGGATCACTTGAAGGTCCTGTAATGATCTAGTCTTGACGAGAGTTGGTGCTGATGAATATACTGCACATACAGTAGTGTGCAATGATGATAATACATCATCTCTTGTCTGAAAGGGGTCCTAATGTACTACTACTTCACAACTTTTTTTCTGGAAAATGTATTGAAGAATGCAATTCTGTGCAATGAGAACAAAAAAAAAAATCATTCCCATGCGTATATTGAGGTAAAAATACGGGTAATAAACCAAAACACTGAAAACATCAATTTTATACAACAATTGAAAGGTGTCGCAAATTTGATTTTTTTTGTCTATTTGTTTTACTCTTGAATAGTGTTAGAAGGCTCATTCCATGATAATTGATGCTAAATAATTTGTTTAAACTGGATTGTGGCAACAGTTTCCTGCAAAATTACCTGTGATGGTCAGTTGTTCCTGTATATGAGGTGAAATGAGCTTTGAGCAGTGTGTGTTAAGCACAATGGCACGGTGGGAGGAGCTCTGAGATTTTTCATAGCTGCATTGTGGCCTCACCTGATGCTGAAGACATTAAATGCTGCCATAACACTGAGATCCCAGAAATTTCAAAACGACCAGTTTGCTGAAAACTAGTGGCAACAGTGGTGCAAAATGGTAGCGCCTCTGATGTTCGTTATCTTTGTATGACCAGTTTAAATCAAAAAATGGCGGTTGAAAACACAACAAATCTGTGATGATATCAGTGGTGCCAGAAGTGAAGATGAAAGTATCTACAATTTCTAGACACCTGGGTATAAATGGCCAGATTGGTAGTTTTGCTGCCAAGAGCTGGCAACATCAAAAAAAGACTCTGATTTGTCTTGAAATTCAAAGATTGCACACCAGCAGTAAGTCCTTTGGACCCATGAATCATAATTACCTGCCCCACCCGAAGGGTGAGGGAAGGGGTATTGTTTGCGGTTTGGTTTGTTTGTGTTTGTTAACACTCTAGCGGCAAAACTAATCGCCAGATTCACCCCAAATTCGGTAAATTGATTGCCACTGACCCAGAATAGATCCCTATTGAATTTCGTTCAACAAGGTGAAAGTTTGGGCGAGGGGCAGGGTTTGTTGTGCCTGGCACCACTTGATACTTCAGTTTTTTCTATATATTGTTATTTGTTAACTTATTTTCATCTATTCATTCATTCATTCATCTTCTATACCTGCTTATTCCTCACTAGGGTCACGGGCTGACTACGGGCAAGGCAGGGACCCACCCTGAACAGGTTACCAATCCATCGCAGAGCGCACGGACCATTCACTTTCACACTCATACCTATGGGCAATTTAGTGTGTCCAGTTAACCTGATATGCATGTCTTTGGACTGTGGGAGGAAACCAGCGTACCAGGAGAAAACCCACGCGAACACGGGGAGAACATGCGAACTCCACACAGAAAGGCCCCAGGCCGGATTCGAACCCACGACCTTCTTGCTGTGAGGCAGCAATGCTAACTTATTTTCATCTATATGATCCAATATAACATGAAATACAGTAAATACAACCCCATTTCCGGAAAAATTGGGACGCTGTGCAAAACGTAAATAGAAACGGCATGAAATGATTTGCAAATCATTTAAACCCTATATTTAATTAAAAATGGTGCAAAGACAACCTCTCCCATGTTGAAACTGTGAAATATTTATATTTTTTGAAAAATTTGTGCTCATTTTGAATTTTCCAACCGCAACATGTTTCAAGTAAGTTGGAACAGGGACAGTGTTTACTGTCTTGCACCATCTATTAACAATACTCTGAAAGCTTTTGGGAACTAAGGTGACCAACTGCTATAGTTTTGAAACCGAATGATTTTATAATGCATCAAATATTATCAGTGGGTGACAGGTCTGGCCTGCAGACAGGCAAGTTTAGCACCCAGACTCTTTTACCTCTGAGCCATGTCGTTGTTATACGTGCAGAATGTTGTGTTTGCCATTGTTTTGCTGAAATGGGCAAGGCCTTCCCCGTCTTATCTCTGGATGGCAGTACATGAAACTCCAAAACTTGCATATATTATTAAGCATTAATAGTGTCTTCTCAAATGCACAAGTTACCTATGCCAAGTGCAATAATGCACCCTCATGCTATCATGGATGCTGGCTTTTGAACAGTGCACTGATAACAAGCTGGATGGTCCTGCTTCTCTTTAGCCCAGAGGACATGGCGCAGACATGGCCCAAAATAATTGCACATTTTTAATTGATCAGACCACAGGACAGTTTCCCACTCTGCCTCAGTCCATCTGAAACAAGCTCGGGCCCAGCGAAGGCCATAGTATTTCTGAATCTTGGTTTAATATTTGCATGGCAGACTTATAACTTGCATTTGTGGATACAGCGACAGATGGTGTTCACTAACAATGGTTTACAGAAGTGTTACTGAGCCAATCCAGTGATTTCCACTTCAGAATTCCATCTGTTTTTAAGGCAGAGCTGCCTGAGGGTCTGAAGATCATTGCCATTGAGTATTGGTTTTTGGTCTTGTCCCTTGTGTACAGAGATTTCTCTGGATGCTCTGGATCTTTTGATGTTATGCACTGTAGAGCTTAAAGTCCCAAAATTCTTTGCAATTTAACATCAAGAAGATGATTTTAAATCGATGAACTATTTGCCCATTCAGTCTTTCATTGAGACTCTTATTGTCTGAAAGACACTATGCCCAATCGTGTGACGGACCTGCTGCCAATTCACCTTATTTGCAGTGAGATGTTCCACGAGGTGTATTTTTTGGCATCATTAAACTTTTCCAGTCTTTTGTAGCCCCTGTCCCAACTTTTTTGAAATGTGTTGCTGGCATCAAATTCAAACTGAGCAGAAGTTTTTCAGGAAACAATAAAATTTCTCAGTTTCAACATTTTATGTTGTTTTTGCACCATTTTCATTTAAATATGGGGTTTATATGATTTTCAAATCATTGCATTCTGTTTTACTTACATTTTGCACACAGTCTCAACTTTTCTGGAAATGGGGTTGTGCTTTATTACTTGGTTTCTGATTTATCTTCATTTTGTTAAGAATATAATTATCGCTGCACACTCCTGTAAACATGTATCCTGATGATTTTAACTGTAGTGAACCACTATGGTCAAAACAAGCTATTTCACTGCTGATCCCTTTGGAACAGTGGTTTGCAAACTCTCCAGGAGTTTGTTTTTTTTCTCGCGTAGACTTGTGCTTTGGTGCTAGGGACCCACAATCGTGTGCGTGTGTGTGTGTCTATATATATGTGTGCATCTAAATATAATAAATATGTATATCCTCATTGATATCCCGTCTCATGTTTGCATTGCGCTCCAAACGTGATCACGGCTTTATTATCTAAATGAAAAAAAAGAAACGTACTGCCTCCTAACGGCATATTTAAACAATAATATTGCGAATGAATGGTTTACCTCGTCTTCCTCAGAACTTGCGCCTGCCACAGGAGACAACCATAATATGAAGCAGAGACTGGCGTCCCCTACAGTCGACAACGAGTCTGCAGAAAGAAAGCAAATGCATAATTTTGCAATGAGAAAAGAATGCGACCCACTGCTCTATCGCACATGCTATTTTCTTGTAGTTGAGGGGAAGTATAGTTAAATCAGTAAAAATATTTACAGAAATCTTCCCCACTTAAAAAATCTGTCTCTGACTGACGAACATCATAAGAAATATTCCAAAAAGCTCCAAGAATGAGCCTCAGTCCCAATAGCTGTAGAATATATTTCATTCTGTCACAATGCGGCAGACTGTGCAACAGGTTTCATCACAAGTAATACAGTTCATGCTATTGTTCAAGTATAGTCTTTGGTCTGTTAAGATGAATTTTAATGTTTTTGCCAGTATTCTTGGTATGCGTTTAATGCCTGTAGAGGTGTTAAATTGAGCAAGTAATTGTATGTAGAATGGTCTGTTGGCACTCAGTGCATTCCTTCCTCTTCCCACAATTGTGCCCCCCCTTCGTTCTCTCTGCTCATCTTATTGACTGTCTATTGATCGTTCATTCATTCGTCCTTTTCGCCATTGTATTCTGTTCTTATCCATGTTTTACACGACGTTCCTACTTCATCGGAATTGGGGTTTGCACATAACCATAGTTTTTTTAATTACTGACAGTGGGGAGCACTGCATTCTCATGCTAAAGATATCCTGTTAATTCCTAAAAGAATTAAAGTTGAAGATTGTGAGTATTTGGTGATAAAAGTAAGCTGCAACCGAAATATTATCAAGAAAATACAATTCATATTATTTTTAAGGAACAAACCTCCATTTTAAAGTTTCATAGTGTAACGTTCTTCAAATATGTGGTTCTTGGGAATCGTGATGAAGCAAGTCTGCAGTTAGAACAGGGCTACCAATTTACTATTGCATCCATTTTTGCTCCCACCCATGAAAGTACACCTAACTCAACAGCTAGAGATACACATTGTGCAGCAGCTGAGTTGAGTCCAGTTTACCAAAGTCAGATTGAAATTAAAATCTGCAGGGTAGTGAATCTCATGAAACTGAGTTGGTCAACCCTGAAATAATAATAATAAAAGTACATCTTTATATATTAGTTTTCTCAGCAGAAATTAAGTGCTTTGCGGAAAAAAAAAAAAATCACAACCTACTAAAGCATGGAATCTGTTTGTGTATGTGTATATAGTGCCCAGAAAAAAATATTTACTCCCTCCAAATTTCTATTTGTCATAATTACATGTTTCAGATCATACAACTAATTTCAAAATAACATCAAAAAAGAAAAAATGTGAGTAAACATAAAATGCAACTTTTTAATGATTATTTTATTTATTGACAGTAATGAGTTATTTAAAACCTATATCACCCTTGTGAAATACAATAATTGCCCCCTAAACCTTCCTTGATGGCAATAACTGTAATCAAACTTTTGAAATAACTGGAAATGAGTCTTTGGCATTGCAGTGGAGGAATTCTGGCCTTTTAAACTCTTAAAAATCCTGGATGATGAATTTAATGATCCAATCAAATTTAATGAACGTCCTAGCATTTTTATGTCAACATTGCTGTGGCTAGAGGGTGCTATGGAGCCGCCTAGCCGCACCGGAGCTCATATCAGCTTACACAGAGTGAGTCAAAAAAAAATAATAATTATACCCTTTTTAAATGTCCAATTACTACCCCACCCTGCCTGAAGGGAGAGGGCAAGGGGTATTGTTTTTAGTTCAGTGTGTTTGTTTGTTTGTTTGTTTGTTTGTTTGTTAACACTCTAGCAGCAAATCTAATGGCCAGATTCAACCCAAATTGGGTTTAGGGGTTGCCACTGACCCAGAATAGATGCCTACTGAATTTCGGAAAAGTAGGCCAAAGTATGTGCGAGGGGCGGGGTTTGTTGTGCCTGGCACCACTTGTTATATTCTGTAGCAATGTATACATCTTTTTTCATGTAAGTTCAGCAGCTCTTTCTGCTTCTTTTGATACCAGTTTTCACCTTGTTAGATGAAACCCATGACTGTTCCGTGTCCTATGATATTCAGTGACCAAGAAGGAACTTTGCCTGGGTGTAAACTGTGGACGCACCATGCTTGGCAGTGCCAGGTCATTAGGACCAATGCACAGGCAAGATTCATATGCCTGTTTTTAAGTTCAAATGACTATGCAACCCATTATGACATGCAAGGTCAATTTCATATCCAGCCCTGGTCAGTTGGCATATGTCAGATTTTACTTAAATCCCTTAATTGTCCTCTGTGCAGTCATGCCTGAAACCTAATGAGGTGTAACTGGTACCAATATCAGCGGAAAGATCTGAGGCATAAGTGCAAAATATGTTGTATGCAACATACATGTATATTGCTACACTATCACAAAATGACCCATTAAAAAGTGTATAGTTGTTTTTTTTTTTTTTTAATTTCGGCATGATTGTAAATCTATTCATGACAATTTCAACACGACACAACATGTATCATGACCGAAAGGGTCGCGGGGGAAGCGAAATCGCTTATCAGAGTCCCGCCCCCAGCTTCCAGAAAAAACAGTTTGGTTATGGTTAAAATGTCATAAGGATTATAAATCACAGCAGAGTTAATGTCCATGTACGCTACGTTTTAACGTCAGAAAGTAAGATCATGAAATTTATGAATATCATAAGAATTATAATTTCAGATTAAGTGTGTGTTCATATAACTTAGATTCAAGTGCCACTCTTGATCCAAAGCAACATTATCCCGAAACCCCATTCTTGATCATTTGATTTGTTCCAGCTAATTTGGAGTTGATGAGAGGAAGCAATGATACCGGATCTATGCTTGGATCTCTTGATCAGTCCTCATTTTCATCACCTGGGTTCACCCTTCCCTTATCCGATGTAATGACTTCTCGCAGTTTGTCCAGTCCATCGTTGCCTTACTTAACGCCAAGCCCAATTTTATTGAGCTTTCTGACAAAGGTGGCCATGCCATTCCAGATTTTCTTTATCCTTAGGTCAATCAAATGCAGTCCAGACCCCAATGATAGCAGACCCACTATCATGAATCCAGTTATATAGACATCCTCTACATCCTCGATGTCCAGGACTGTCAATTCGGACAGTTAGTCTGAAGCGTCCAGTGACAGGATACAATTAACAAGATTGAACATGTTTATAGTTACTCAGATATGCACATTTCAACAAATATTTGAAAACCTTCAGCTCTCCAGCCATCCTTATATTATCATCAAGTATATTCCATGCCCTGACTCCAGCCACAGATAGGGGATGCTCCCTATGTGTCGTTCTGACCTTGCTTGATTGTAATAACATCCTACTTCTGTTGTGCTGCATGCAGTCACGCTGAAGAAATAGGTTTTGTACATTTTTGGGCGAGCAATTTTTATATCCCAAGTAGACAAGTTGCAAGGAGTTGAATTCTACTATATCCTGTAATTTAAGAAGCTTTGCCCTAATAAACAAATAATTTGTATGAGTTCCATACAGAACGCAATACATAATTCTAAGGGCCTTTTTTTGAAGTTTAAATAAAGGTTCTATTGTATTTTTGTAAGTGTGACCCCATACTTCAGTGCAGTAATGTAGATGGGGTGCTATGAGGGCTGAATAGATTATTTTAAGAAACTTGAGGTTTAATAATTTCTGCAGTTTCCAAAGAATACATACACTTTTAGCTAACTTTCTTTGAACTAAATTTACATGCGGTTTCCAGCTTAAGAGATTATCTATCATAACTCCCAAGACTTTATATACGTTTACTCTGTCAATGCTGATACAATTTACTTTTAAGTCTATGTCGTCCTTTAGACCTTTTTTCCCAAATATCATAAATTTGGTCTTTGTAAGATTTAATGATAGTTTGTTTACATTAAACCATGTGTGAAGTTTATACATTTCATTATTAGCCAATTTGACTAATTGGTTGAGATCAGCACCAGAGCAAAAAATAGTCGTGTCGTCAGCAAATAAAATTAATCTTAGGATATCGGATACCTTAACAATGTCATTTATGTAGATTATGAACAGCTTAGGACCTATGACCGAGCCCTGAGGAATTCCACAGGTAATGTCCAGGCAATTTGATTTATTATTGCCCATCTGCACAAATTGCGTTCTATTTGTTAAATAATTTTTTAATCCATTTTAATGCGGTCCCTCTTATTCCATATTTATACAGTTTTTCAATTCAGTTTTTATACAGTTTTTTTGTATGTGTCTTTGAGATGAGACCATTCACAAGCATGAGAATTTACAGCCAGATCTTCCAATGAATGTGTAGTTAAACCAACTTCCTGTTTCTACCCAGAGGGTACTATTCAACATACTTCCTAGTAACGAAAAAGACTGTCGGATTTCGCCCAATCTTAGACCTCAGAGGGCTGAACAAATTTATGAAGGTCATTCCTTTCCATATGTTCACCACAGCAGATGTCCTGCGAACTGTGGCACAGGGAGAATGGTTTAAATCCATCGACCTCAAGGACGCTTACTTCCGCGTCCCCATCATTCAAAAACATTGGCGGTTTCTCCGGTTTGCCTATCGAGGCCGCCACTGGCAGTTCAGGGTGCTACCCTTTGGGCTCTCCCTCTCTCGAAGGGTGTTCACGAGGTGTGTGGCCTCAGCCCTTGCGCCTCTACAGTCTCAAGGCTTGAAAATTCTTCCGTATCTGGACAACTGGCTGATATGTGCACCATCCCATGCCCAGGTGTCCAGAGATACAGCTCCTGTCCCACGTGGCCTGCCTAGGACTCAAGGTCAATATGGAAAAGAGTTGCTGGTGCCATCTCAGGCCACAACTTTCATTAGGATTGCATTGGACAGTGTAGCCATGATAGCCAGACCGTCCCCCCACCGTGTGGACGACATCCTTCACCTTCTTGCCTTGTTCCAAGAGGGCCGTTGGTTGACCTTACATTTCTTCACCTCGTGGGCAAACTAACGTCCATTTCAGCTGTGGTTCCACTGGGCTTGCTGTCACTGCGCCCCCTGCCGAGGTGGCTGAACAGCTTCCACTTGGATGCCAAGCGACACAGGCACAGGAAGCTCAGGGTGTCACAACAGTGTCTCCTCACCTTGGCCCCATGGAGGGACAGGGCCTACATAGTCAGGGGCGTCCCCATGGGCTCTGTTCCGTCTCGCAGGGAGACGGTAACCACAGATGCCTGCCCCTCTGGATGGGGTGCAGTATGGCAGAGAAGGATGGCCCATGGGCGGTGGTCTGTGGAAGACCTGGGGGCACACATCAATGTGCTGGAACTGCAAGCAGTTCACCTGACTCTCAGGCACTTCCTGCCACACCTGAGGGGCAAGCATGTCCTCATAAGGTCAGACAACACATCAACTGTATGTCATATAAATCATCAGCGCGGGACCAAGTCTGCGCGGCTGCTGCGAGTGACAGAAAAGCTCCTCACGTGGGCGGCCCCCCGTCTGATCAGCCTTCAGGTAATGTATCTACCGGGAGAGCGGAACAGCCTAGCAGACTCCCTCTCCCGTCAAAAACCTCCGTCAGGAGAGTGGCGCCTCCATCGGAAATGGTGAGCACTATTTGGAGCCTCTTCGGCTGAGCGGACGTGGACCTCTTCGCTTCAGAAGTCTCTACCCACTGTCCGCAGTGGTTCTCCTTAGCCGAGACAACCAGTCCCGTGGGCCAGAACGCATTAGCCCATCCTTGGCCGGATGGCCTCCTATATGCCTTTCCTCCGCTTCCTCTGATCCGGCTGGTACTTCAGAGGGTCCTTCAGGGGAGTCACAGTGTCCTACTTATGGCTCCCTCCTGGCCAGGGAGGAGCTGGTTCCCACTGCTGCACGGACTCTGTCGCGGTGCACCGTGGCGCCTTCCCGACAGGAGGGATCTCCTGTCCCAGCTGGCAGGGCGAATCTGGCACCCCAATCCACGACGCCTCCAACTGTGTGTCTGGCTGCTGAAGGGCCCGAGTTGCTGTTGAGCTCCTGTGCGGACCCTGTCAGACATACCTGTTGTGGCCCCAATTTGTTATTACATTTATAACACAACAGCAACAGCAAGGGATGACAAACACAGTTTTAACAACTAAAACACATTTAATTTTTAACAAAGACAAAGACTAATAACAACCTACAACTAAAGACCAAGATTGATAAATAAGAAAAAACAGAAATAATTACAGTCCCTTTTTGGTGGGGTGGCTTGGTGATGTCCTGGATGAAGAAAATGCTCAAACACAGGCAAAGAAATCCACAAAAGAAACGTCACAGGTCTTGAACACAATGGCAGGTCTGGTCATCTTCTTGCAATTTCTCCTACTACTTTACTGTCTCAATTCTTTTCCTTATATACTCTTTTGCAGACCCCACCCACATTTAGACCTCCTTTTTTTTATTTTCTGAGACTTGCCCCAGACATGTCCAGGACATGTCTAAACATGACTCCAGTCTGAGCTTAACAAAAAAAGGTAAATACTGCCATCTAGTGGTCTATATTCACATTACACCTCCATTCCAAAAGGGAAAAATTTTGACTCATAAAGGCAAAATTTTTCTTTTCAATACAAAATGGTTAAGTGAACACTTGTCTATATATACATATCATACAATATTCAAACACATGATATATATATACACATTCAAACACGGGATAAGCAATCAGCAATTACATTGTCTGTACCCTTCACATGCTTAATTTCCAAGTCAAACTCCTGTAAAATCAAACTCCAATTCAACAATCTCCGATTCTTGTTTTTCATCTTACTCAAAAACATTAACGGATTGTGGTCAGTGTACACAATCATTGGCTTTTGTCCTGTGCAAACATAAACCTCAAAGTGTTGTAAAGAAAGGACCAGAGCCAACAGTTCCTTCTCTATTGTGGAATAGTTCCTTTGGTGGCGATTGAACTTCCTGGAGAAGTATGCCACGGGATGCTCAATGTCATCAGAGTCACTTCTCTGTAGGAGCACAGATCCACAAGCTTGGTCGCTAGCATCGACCGCGATGGAGAACGGTTTGTTGAAGTCAGGAGATTTGAGCACGGGGAAGTGACACAGCAGAGACTTCAGGTGATCGAAGGCTCTCTGGCATGCATCATCCCAGGTGAACTTTACGCCTTTCTTCAGTTGGTTAGTTAGACTGAGAGCAATCTCAGCAAAGTTCTTGCAGAACTTGCGGTAGTACCCGATCATTCCAAGGAAGCGGCGCAAAGCTTTTTTGTTGTCAGGAACTGGAAAGTCCATGATGGCTTGGACTTTAGCATTTATGGGTGCCACCTTACCCTGGCCTATGACGTAGCCAAGATAGGTGACAGTAGCACAACCAAAGTCACTCTTGCTCAGGTTAACAGTCAGGTTAGCCTGGGTCAGGCGCTGGAATAACGTCTCTACATCTTTTAGATGTTCTTCCCAGGAGTCACTCCATGTGATCAGGTCATCGATGTACGCACCCATGTGTGGCAATCCGGCAATTGTAGACTGTATCATCCTTTGGAACGTGGCTGGGGCATTTTTCATGCCAAAGGGTAGGACTTCATACTGGTACAATCCAGATGGTGTGGCAAAAGCAGAGATGCTCTTGGCCCTCTCAGTTAAAGGCACACACCAATAACTCTTCAATAAATCAATCTTGGTCAGAAACTTTGCTTGCCCTACACTATCAATACAATCATCAATCCTAGGTATTGGAAACACATCAGTTCTAGTTACAGCATTGACTTTGCGATAATCTGTACAGAATCTAGTACTTCCATCAGGTTTTGGAACTAGCACACAGGGTGAACTCCAATCGGAGTTGGAGGGTCTGATAATATCATGTTTTAACATGTACTCAACCTCTTTCTCAGCAATCTTTCTCTTTTCAGGATTCATCCGGTATGGATGCTGTTTTATTGGTTTGGCATCACCAACATCTACATCATGAGAGGCTATAGTAACTCTCTTTGGAACATCAGGAAACAAATCCTCATAATTCTTGATCAACCTTTCAAACTGATCTCTCTGTGAGGGTTCTAAGTGCTGGAGTTTTAAATCAAGATTTTGCAACACTTCAGTGTTTGACAATTTACATGAAAGAACTTCAGCTTTAATTCTTGGTTCATCATCTTGAAACTCCCCCTCATCTTCACACGTTTCGACCATTGGAGAATCTGAAGTGACAGCTGCAACCCTAGCATTTCTGTCATGATAAGGCTTTAGCATGTTAATATGACACAATTGTTTTGGTTTTCTCCTATCTGGAGTCTTCACAATGTAATTGAGATCATTGAGTTTTGTCAGAATTTCATAAGGACCATGAAATCTAGCCTGCAATGGATTGGACTGCAAGGGAAACAACACAAGGACCTTGTCTCCTGGTTTAAACTCACGGCTTCTAGCCTTATGATCATACCAAGTTTTCATTTTTCCCTGACTTGATTTCAAGTTCTCTTTGGCAAGGTCACAAGCTGCACGCAATCTTTCCTTGAACTTGCTAACATAGTCTAACAGACTGATGTGCGGCTCTTCCTCTTGCCATTGTTCACTCAACAATAGCAAAGGTCCTCTCACTTCATGACCAAACACTAGCTCAAATGGACTGAATCCAGTAGACTCCTGCACTGCTTCTCTAGCTGCAAACAACAGCAAATGAACCCCTTCATCCCAGTCTTTCTCATGGTCATAACAATAAGTCCTCATCATTGTCTTGAGAGTGGAATGAAACCGCTCTAAGGCACCCTGACTTTCTGGATGATAGGCACTAGAAAGAATCTGCTTTGCACCTAGTTCATACACAACCTGCTGAAACAATCCTGAAGTGAAATTGCTACCCTGGTCTGACTGAATTTCCCTGGGAAGGCCAAACAACGTGAAGAACTTTATCAAAGCCTTCGAGATTGCAGTTGCCTTGATGTTACGTAGAGGTATGGCTTCAGGGAATCTGGTAGATGCACATATGATTGTCAACAAGTACTGATTTCCAGATCTAGTCTTGGGTAATGGACCAACGCAATCAACAATGACCCTAGAGAATGGCTCCCCAAATGCTGGGATAGGCTGCAATGGAGCTACAGGTGGGTCTAACTGGTGTTTTCCAACTACCTGACAAGTGTGACAGGTTTTGCAAAAGTTGGAAACGTCTTTCCGAAGCCCAGGCCAAAAGAAGTGTTTCATGATCTTATCAACAGTCTTGTTAACACCAAGATGACCTCCTAAAGGTAAACTATGAGCCATTGTTAAGATCTCATTCCTATAGACCTTCGGAACAACAATTTGCCTGACCACTGCCCAATCTGCATTGGCAGGGATATCAGGAGGGCGCTACTTCCGCATCAACACACCATCCTTGAGATAATACCCAACTGGAACTGCGTCTATTTCTTTATCAGGAAGGGCTCTCCTCTTTAGTACACAAATTTCAGGATCATAAGTTTGCTCCTCAATCAACCGCTTTCTGGACAGAGACAAGTCTTCAGACACATCAGAATCACCAGACCCATCCGGCTGGCTGAACAATGAACTGATAAAAGTATCTGATAAGTCCTCAAACGGAGAAACCATAGTAGGCCAATCAGATTCATGAGGCGAACCACCTGAGTCCTGACTATTCAATGTGCTGGATGGCACCACAACATCTTCTTCTTTAGCCTTCTTGGCCATAGCACGAGTCACTGCGCAAGAAGGATACAGAGATGGGTCCTCATCCCCATCTTCAGTGCTCGGCTGTGAAGTAAGATGTACAGGGGGAACTACTTTGCCCCCAGCCAGGTCATTGCCTAGCAACAGAGAAACACCCTTTATAGGTAGACTTGACATAAGTCCCACCTTTACCTGTCCTGTGACTAAATCTGACTTCAGGAATATAGAGCGCAGGGGTACAGATACAGTCCTCCCTTCAATACCTTGTACAAGTATGAAATCCCCTGAAGCGGTCTCATCACGTAACTCCAAAGAGTCCATCAACAAAAGTGACTGAGAAGCTCCGGTATCCCTTAGGATATATATGGGGACAGGAGTAGTATGCTCATTCAGAGCCACAAATCCCTCTGACACAAATGGAAGAAATTCCTCCCTCACGAAGTCAGCTGTATCAGGCTTTTTAGCCCCACAAGAAGCAGGCAATTTAGCAGATCGGTTATCTACTACAGGGGTTTCTAACCTTGTTTTCACAAAGGCATTTGGTTTGGTATCCTTTTCTTTTTCTTTCTTAGCTTTAAGGAACCAACAGTTAGTTGTAACATGACCAGATTTCTTGCAATAACTGCAAACTAGACCACTTTTGTCACTGTCAGCTTTCACACTTTGACCTGTTACTGGATTTCTGAGCACCATCACCACATTTGTCTTTGTCTTTGGGTGAGGAATCTTGGGTATCACCGTAACCCTTTTTCTGAAATTGGGACCATCTATTGTTACTGCTAGACTGAAATTTGGACTTATGTGTGAGAACATATTCATCTGCAAAATTTGCAGCTGATTGCAAATTCAGTGCTTGCTTCTCATTAAGGTAGGTCTTAACATCATCCTTAACACAGTTCTTGAATTCTTCAACCAACACCATCTCTTTCAGTGAGTTGAAATCATCTTTGACCTCCATAGAAGTACACCAGCGTTCAAAGCAAACCTTCTTCTCATTAGCAAATTCCACATAAGTCTGATTTTCAGATTTCTTCAGACCTCTGAATTTCTGTCGGTAAGCCTCTGGAACCAACTCATAAGCTCTAAAAATAACCTTTTTGACAACTTCATAATCAGAGGAATCATCTGCAGACAAAGCCGAATAGGCTTGTTGAGCTTTACCCTTGAGGACAGTTTGCAACATCAGAGGCCAGTGTTCCCCTGGCCACTGGCAACTCTTTGCTACCTTTTCAAAACACTGGAAATAGTTGTCTACATCCTTTTCCGAAAATGGAGGCACCAGTTTTACCTCCTGACTGGCACAAAATTTATTTTTAGTTTCAATTTTAATTTTTAGTTTCTCCATTTGGAGTCTTTCTTCTCTATCCAATTTCTCTAATTCAAAATCTCTCTGTCTCTGTCTCTCTCTTTCTGCTCTTTCCTCTTTCTCTCTCTCAAATTCTCTTTGTTTTTCTTCTCTTGCTAATTTTTCTAACTCAAACTGCCTTTGTTTTTCTTTTTCTTCCCTCTAAAATTCTCTTTGTTTTTCTTTTTCCTCCCTTTCTTTTTCTCTTTCCTCCCTTTCAATCTCTAGCATTTTTAATTTAAGTTCCATTTCTATATTTGGATTTTCCACTGGAAACTGTTCCAGATCTCCTGGTGCAAACACATTTTCATCAATGTAATATTCAACTATCTCTCTAGCCAGTCTTGCTTTTCGCATGGCTGGTTTTACCTCTGTCAGCTCCAACTGTCTGCAAATTTCTAGCAGTTCTGTCTTTTTAAAAGACTTCAAAACCCCTACGGTTGGTGATGCCAAGAAATCATCCATTGCTGTTGTCAATATATATCTAGGAAAATTCACAAAAACAATTTCACAATTTGGAATGTTAGATTTTTAATAAATTACTCACACAATGGTCTATCCCGGACCTTGAGCCCCCAATTTGTTATGGCCCCAATTTGTTATTACATTTATAACACCACAGCAACAGCAAGGGATGACAAACACAGTTTTAACAACTAAAACACATTTAATTTTTAACAAAGACAAAGACTAATAACAACCTACAACTAAAGACCAAGATTGATAAATAAGAAAAAACAGAAATAATTACAGTCCCTTTTTGGTGGGGTGGCTTGGTGATGTCCTGGATGAAGAAAATGCTCAAACACAGGCACAGAAATCCACACAAGAAACGTCACAGGTCTTGAACAGAATGGCAGGTCTGGTCATCTTCTTGCAATTTCTCCTACTACTTTACTGTCTCAATTTTTTTCCTTATATACTCTTTTGCAGACCCCACCCACATTTAGACCTCTTTTTTTTAATTTTCTGAGACTTGCCCCAGACATGTCCAGGACATGTCTAAACATGACTCCAGTCTGAGCTTAACAAAAAAAGGTAAATACTGCCATCTAGTGGCCTATATTCACATTACATACCATAATGAATGCAAGAGCACCGTCCACTCGTCTGCAATATGAGAATAGATGGAAACTGTTTTCTGACTGGTGTGCGAGGCAGGATGAGGACCCTGTGCGCTGCTCTGTGCCAACTATTCTTGACTTTCTTCAGTTTCTTCTGGACGAAGGTTGGTCTCATTTGACATTGAAACTGTATGTAGCGGCAATATCTTGTGGTCATGTGAGGATTGACAATGGCACTGTGGGTAGCCATAGTTTGGTGTCCCTCTTCTTGAAGGGGGCTCAGAGATTACATCCTCTGAGTGCCCCAGCATGGGATCTTCCCCTGGTACTGGATGCACTACGCCAGCCCCCATTTGAGCCCTGGACACAAGCGGAGCTGAAGTGGGTGTCTTGTAAGACTGTGTTCCTTCTGGCCATTTGCTCTGCAAAGCGTGTCAGCGAGCTGCATGCCCTGTCTGTCAGTGACTCGTGTTTGAGGTGGAACTTGGATGGTTCAGGGGTCACTCTGTGGCCGAAACCAGCGTTTCTCCCTAAAGTCTTGGCCCGCGCTCACCGTAACCAGCCTATTCGGCTGGCTCGGTTTGACCCTTCTCCAGGGGAGAGAGGGGACGAGCCTGAACTGTTATGTCCAATACGGGCTCTGAGGGTCTGCACTGCAGCTACTGTATGCATTCGTAGGTCTGATCAACTTTTTCTCTGTTACGGTGGCCCTAACAGGGGTTGCGCCGTCTCCAAGCAGCGTTTGTCCCACTGGAATGTTGATGTCATCACCCATGCCTATCGGGCAAGTAACCGTACCCTTCCACCTGGCGTGAGGTGCCACTCTACCAGGAGTGTTGCTACTTCATGGGCTGCCCTGAGGGGAGTGTCCCTGGAGGGATGAAATAGAACGAGAGTTACCAATGTAACTACGATTCTATGAATCCCGAATGACCGCCAGAGCTCTCTGTCACTCCTCGTGTGCTCGCAAGAATATTCTGTAGGAAATGATCCTCAGATGACATCGGAAGATATAATCTTCTTCGGGTCATCTGTGGGTCACAGGTGACATTGTTGGTATACATACTCGAACTGCGCATGCGCGAAGGGGAATATTCAGTGCTTTAAGCATCGCCTCTGGCGGTCATTCGGGATTCATAGAACCGTAGTTACATTCGTAACTCTAGTTTTGCCTTGCCTTGCCATATTCTGACGGCCTTATGTGTATTTTGATTCTTTGCCATGCCTGACCTTGCTTTAGAAATATGTAGTGTGCATTTGGTTGCTTTTCATTTCATTCATTGCCTTAGTTTTGATTTTCCATGTTTTACTTTGAACCTTAGTTTGATTCCAGTCCATGTTTTGAATTTTCCATGCTTTGAACTTTGTCTCCCCCTGCCTGGTCGTTGGTCTTGTCTTTGCTCACAGCCCCAGTAATGCGTGCCACTCCTTCGGGTGATTTAATGGATTCTGGTTTCAATCTTCCTTCTGTTATGGCCCCTCACGACATATAAGACAGCAAGGGATGATAGACAAAATTTTATAACTAAAACAGATTTAATTCAACAGAGACTAACACTAACCTACAATTTATACTACTGACCAAGATTGATAATAGACAAGAATAAAAAATATTTACAGTCCCTCTTGAGATGGGGTTGCTTGGTGATGTTCTGGGTGAGGACAATGCTCCAACACAGGCAAAAATCCACAAAAAACTTCACAGGTCTTGAAAAGAGTGACAGGTCTGGTCAAATGTATCCTTCTCTTTGCAATTTCTCCTACTACTTTACTCTCTCAGTTTTTCTCCTTTTATACTCTTTTGCTGCCCCTTCCCACCTTTTAGACTTTTTTAAATTCTCTGGGCCCGGGGTTCCCAAACTTTTCCAAATCAGGGCCCACTTGAAAGTCTAAAAAATGTCTGCGGCCCACCTTTGTCCTATAAACAGTACATAGACGAAATTATGCATTGTCAGAACACTTAACAGCAACAATAATTGTTGTTGTAGTTGTTGTTCAGAAAATAGAATAAATAAAAAAACAACAACGATAATTGTTGTTGTTTTTTATTTATTATTATTATTATTATTATTATTATTATTATTATTATTATTATTATTATTATTATTATTATTATTATAAAGATTCAGGATTGAAATGAAAGCAGGGGGATAAAGGAAGCCCAAACTTTTAATCTGTGGTGTACACACAAGACAGAATTAATTATCGAACACAGTACGTGCTCCTCCGATTATGACCCCCGGTCATGATGACCAGAAAGCTACATTCCGATCATTAACTATATAAGGTTCCTAAAATATTGTGAGGTCAATAATATTCAATAGGTTATTACTTCTTAATATTTTTTAAAATCGTGCAATAAATATTTTAAAATAAAAATAATTAAAAATCATATGGCCCACACTTTAGGAATCACTGCTCTGGGACTTTCCCCACTCAGACATGCCCAAGACATGCCCAAACCTAGCTCCAGACTGGGCTTAACAAAAAAAAGTCAATACTGCCATCTAGTGGTATTTTTTCACATTACACTTCCATTCCAAAAGGGAAAAATTTTGACTCGTAAAGGCAAAATTTTTCTTTTCAATACAAAAATGGTTTAGTAGACACTTGTGTAAATAGACATATAATACAAGATGCTAATAAACACGTGATATATACGCATACTCAAACAGGGAATAAGCAATCAGCAATTACATTGTTAGTACCCTTTACATGCTTAATTTCCAAGTCAAACTCCTGTAAAATCAAACTCCAATTCAACAATCTCCGATTCTTGTTTTTCATCAAACTCAAAAACATTAACGGATTGTGGTCAGTATATACAATTATTGGCTTTTGCCCTGTACAAACATAAACCTCAAAGCGTTGTAAGGATAGAACCAGAGCCAACAGCTCCTTCTCTATTATGGAATAGTTCTTTTGGTGGCAATAAAATTTCCAGGAGAAGTATGCCACGGGATGCACAATGTCATCGGAGTCACTTCACTGTAGGAGCACAGATCCACAAGCTTGGTCACTGGCATCGACCGTGATGGATAACGGTTTGTTGAAGTTAGGAGATTTGAGCATGGGGAAGTGATACAGCAGAGACTTCAGGCGATCAAAGGCTTTTTGGCATGCTTCATCCCAGGTGAACTTTACGCATTTCTTCAGTTGGTTGGTGACACTGAGAGCAATCTCATCAAAGTTCTTACAGAACTTGCGGTAGTACCTTATCATTCCAAGGAAGCGGCGGAAAGCTTTTTTGTTGTCAGGAACTGGAAAGTCCATGATGGCTTGGGCTTTAGCATTTATGGGTGCCACCTTACCCTGGCCTATGACGTAGCCAAGATACGTGACAGTAGCACAACCAAAGTCACTCTTGTTCAGGTTAAGAGTCAGGTTGGTCTGGGTCAGGTGCTGGAACAACGTCTTCTCAGGAGTCACTCCATGTGATCAGGTCGTCGATGTACGCACCCGTGTGTGGCAATCCGGCGATTGTAGACTGTATCATCCTTTGGAATGTGGCTGAGGCATTTTTCAAGCCAAAGGGTAGGACTTCATACTGGTAAAACCCAGATAGTGTGGCAAAAGCAGAGATGCTCTTGGCCCTCTCAGTTAAAGGCACACACCAATAACCCTTCAACAAATCAATCTTGGTCAGAAACTTTGCTTGCCCAACTCTATCAATACAATCATCAATCCTAGGTATTGGAAACACATCAGTTCTAGTTACAGTATTGACTTTGCGATAATCTGGACAGAATCCAGTACTTCCATCAGGTTTTGGAACTAGCACACAGGGGGGACTCCAAATCTGAGTTAGAGGGTCGGATAATATCATGTTCTAACAAATACTCAACCTCTTTCTCAGCAATCCCTCTTTTCAGGATTCATCCAGTACGGATGCTGTTTTATTATTTTGGCATCACCAACATCTACATCATGAGATGCTATAGAAACTCTCTTTGGAACATCAGGAAATAGATCTTTATATTTCTTGATCAACCTCTCAAACTGATCTTTCTGTGAGGGTTCTAAGTGCTGGAGTTTTACATCAAGATTTTGCAACACTTCAGAATTTGACAATTTACATGAAAGAACTTCGGCTTTAATTCTAGGTTCATCATCTTGAAACTCCCCCTCATCTTCACAAGTCTCAGCCATAGGAGGATCTAAAGTGACACCTGCAACCCTAGCATTCCTATCATGATAAGGCTTCAGCATGTTAATGTGACATAACTGTTCAGGCTTTCTCCTATCTGGAGTCTTTACAATGTAATTGAGATCATTGAGTATTGTCAGAATTTCAAACGAACCATGAAATCTAGTCTGCAATGGATTGGACTGCAAGGGAAACAACACAAGGACCTTGTCTCCTGGTTTAAACTCACGGCTTCTAGCCTTATGATCATACTAAGTTTTCATTTTTCCCTGACTTGATTTCAAGTTCTCTTTGGCTAGGTCACAAGCTGCATGCACTCTTTCCTTGAACTTGCTAACATAGTCTGACAGGCTGATATGCGGCTCTTTCTCTTGCCATTGTTCATTCAACAATAGCAAAGGTCCTCTCACTTCATGGCCAAACACTAGCTCAAACGGACTGAATCCAGTAGACTCCTGCACTGCTTCTATAGCTGCAAACAACAGCAAATGAACACCTTCATCCCAGTCTTTCTCATGGTCATAACAGTAAGTCCTCATCATTGTCTTGAGAGTGGAATGAAACCGCTCTAAGGCACCCTGACTCTCTGGATGATAGGCACTGGAAAGAATCTGCTTCGCACCTAGTTCATACACAACCTGCTGAAACAATCCAGAAGTGAAATTGCTACCTTAGTCTGATTGAATTTCCCTGGGAAGCCCAAAAAACAACATGAAGAACTTTATCAAAGCCTTTGAGATTGCAGTTGCCTTGATGTTGCGTAGAGGTATGGCTTCAGGGAATCTGGTAGATGCACTCATGATTGTCCACAAGTACTGATTTCCAGATCTAGTCTTGGGTAATGGACTAACACAATTAACAATGACCTTAGAGAAGGGCTCCCCAAATGCTGGCATAGGCTGCAATGGAGCTACTGGTGGGCCTAACTGGTGTTTTCCAACTGCCTGACAAGGGTGACAGGTTTTGCAAAAGTTGGAAACATCTTTCCGAAGCCCAGGCCAGAAGAAGTGTTTCGTGATCTTATCAACAGTCTTGTTAAGACCAAGATGACCTCCTAAAGGTAAACTATGAGCCATTAAGATCTCATTCCTGTCGACCTTCGGAACAACAATTTACCTTACCACTGCCCAATCTGCATTAGCAGGGATATCAGAAGGGCGCCACCTCCACATCAACACACCATCCTTGAGATAATACCCAACTGGAACTGCGTCTATTTCTTTATCAGAAAGGGCACTCCTCTTTAGTACACAAATTTCAGGATCATTAGTTTGCTCCTCAATCAACCGCTTTCTGGACAGAGACAAGTCTCCAGACACATCATAATCACCGGACCCATCTGGCTGGCTGAACGAAGAACTGATAGACGTGTCTGATAAGTCCTCAAACGGAGAAACTATAGTAGGCCGAACAGAGTCATGAGGCAAACCACCTGAGTCATGACTATTCTATGTGCTGGACGGCACCACATCATCTTCTTCTTGAGCCCTCTTGGCCACAGCACGAGTCACTGCACAGGAAGGGTACAGAGATGGGTCTTCATCGCCATCTTCAGTGCTCGGCTGTGAAGTAAGATGAACAGGGGGAACTACATCGCCCCCAGCCAGGTCATTGCCTAGCAACAGAGAAACACCCTTGATAGGTAGACTTGACATAAGTCCCACCTTTACCTGTCCAGTAACTGAAACAGACTACAAGAATACAGAGCGCAGGGGTACAGAAACAGTCCTCCCTTCAATACCTTGTACAAGTATGAAATCCCCAGAAACGGTCTCATGACGTAACTCGAAGGAGTCCATCAACAAAAGTGACTGAGACGCTCCGGTATCTCTTAGGATATATATGGGGACAGGAGGAGAATGCTCATTCAGAGCCACAAATCCCTCTGACACAAATGGAGGAAATTCCTCTCTCACAAAGTCAGCAGTATCACGCTTTTTAGCCCCACAAGGAGCAGGCAATTTAGTAGATTGATCATCTACTACAGGGGTTTCTAAACTTGTTTTCACAAAGGCATTTGGTTTGGTATCCTTTTCTTTTTCTTTCTTAGCTTTAAGGAACCAACAGTTAGTTGTAACATGACCAGATTTCTTGCAATAATTGCAAACTAGACCACTTTTTTCACTGTCGGCTTTCACGCTTTCATCAGACCTGTGACTGGATTTCTGAGCACCATCACCAGATTTGTCTTTATCTTTGGGTGAGGAATCTTGGGTATCACCATTACCTTTCTTCTGAAATTGGAACCATCTATTGTTACTGCTAGACTGAAATTTGGACTTATGTGTGAGAACATATTCATCTCCAAATTTGGCAGCTGATTGCAAATTCAGTGCTTGTTTCTCATTAAGGTAGGTCTTAATATAATCCTTAACACAGTTTTTGAATTCTTCAACTAACACCATCTCTTTTAGTGAGTTGAAATCATCCTTGACCTCCATAGAAGTACACCAGCGCTCAAAGCAAACCTTCTTCTCATTTGCAAATTCCACATAAGTCTGATTGTCAGATTTCTTCAGACCTCTGAATTTCTGTCGGTAAGCCTCTGGAACCTTTTTGACAACCTCATAATCAGAGGAATCATCTGCAGACAAAACCGAATAGGCTTGTTGAGCTTTACCCTTGAGGACAGTTTGCAACACCAGAGGCCAGTGTTCCTTGGGCCACTGACAACTCTTAGCTACCTTTTCAAAGCACTGGAAATAGTTATCATCGTCCTTCTCCAAGAATGGAGACGCCAGTTTTACCTCCTGGCTAGCACAAAATTTATTTTCAGCGTCTATTTTTATTTTTAGTTGCTCCATTTGGAGCCTTTCTTCTCGATTGAATTTCTGTAAATCGAAATCTCTCAGTCTAGCAAATTTTTCAAACTCAAATTCTCTTTGTTTTTCTTTTTCCTCCCTTTCTTTTTTGTCTTCCCTTGCTAGTTTTTCTAACTCAAACTGTCTTTCTTTCTCTCTTTTTGCCCTTTCAAATTCTCTTTGTTTTTCTTTTTCCTCCCTTTCTCTTTCTGCCCTCTCAAACTCTCTTTGTTTTTCTCTTTCCTCCCTTTCAATCTCTAGCATTTTTAATTTAAGTTCCATTTCTACATTTGGATTTTCCACTGAAAACTGTTCCAGATCTCCTTGTGCAAACACATTTTCATCAATGTAATATTCATCAATTTCTCTAACCAGTCTTACCTCTGTCAGCTCTAACTGTCTGCATATTTCTAGCAGTTCTGTGTTTTAAAAAAAGACTTCACAACCTCTATGATTGGTGATGCCAAGAAATCATCCATTGCTGTTGATTTGTCAATATATATATATATATATATATATATATATATATATATATATATATATAGGGAGAAAAAAAAAACAATTTCACAATTTGAAATGTTAGATTTTCAATAAATGACTCACGCAATGGTCTATCCTGGATGAGCCCCCAATTTGTTATGGACCCAATTGGTTACGACATGTAAGACAGCAAGGGATGACAGACAAAATTTTTAAACTAAAACAGATTTAATTCAACAATGACCAACACTAACCTACAATTTATACTACTGACCAAGATTGATAATAGACTAGAAAAAAAATATTTACATTCCCTTGAGATGGGGTTGCTTGGTGATGTTCCGGGTGAGGAAAATGCTCCAACACAGGCAAAAACCCACAAAAAACTTCACAGGTCTTAAACAGAAATGACAGGTCTGGTCACATGTATCCTTCTCCTTGCAATTTCTCCTTTTACTTTACTCTCTTAATTTTTCTCCTGATATACTCTTTTGCAGCCCCCACCCACCTTTTAGACTTTTTTTTTAATTCTCTGGGACTTTCCCCTTTCAGATATGCCCAGGACACGCCCAAACCTAGCTCCAGACTGGGCTTAACAAAAAAGGTCAATACTGCCATCTAGTGGCATGTTTTCACTTTACACTTCCCCATCTTGTTTACTTACTATCTTACTAACACATACTGACAGTTTCTTATTTTGTTAATTTACTAACCAAGACAAACATTGTGTATCTAAGACTAACTTACTAAAGAGCACTCGGGATTCTCTAGCTGCACTTACTAATTGATTAACAAGCTCTCAGCACTCGCCCTGTTCTAGTCTCCGCCTCTTGCCTTCACTCAATCTACTTTGCTGTGTTTCTTGCAGATTCTCTGCACCTGTCTTATCACTGTTCTGCCACTCACTCTGTGCACTTAGAAATCCTTGACCAGATCTGTTTGTTCTGTCTATAGGCTGTCTTGTGATCCATGTTTTGGCTTTTGCCTTTTTCATGTGACTAGGTTCTCCCTAATGTGTTTCTCCCTTGTAATCAGTCTCATTGCTTCCACCTGTGTTTTGTTATCATGTGACCTCCCTGAAGTGTATATTGGATGTCTCTTCACACTGCTTTGTCAGATCGTTCTCTCTGCTTATTTGTGCCACGTTCATTTCGCCCTGTACCCATTGTGATTATCTTCCTGACTGGACCGTCCTTAACTATCGAGTTTTGCATTCTCCCTGTAATTTGCCGCCTTCTTGTGTTTTGATTGAACCTTTTTTGTCTGACCGTGATTTTTGTGATTGGTGCCCTGTTTCCAATTCTGGATTTCGCCCATTGGATTCTGATTTTGGATTGTGGACTTTGTGCTGTTGCCTGCTCTGTTGGGGGGTTTCCCCCTTCAGAAATAAAGCCTCCATTTTGCATTTTACTTGCAAGTGGTTCATTTCGTAAATCCTCACAAAAACTCAGATTATCAGCATCTGAAGTGTTCTCATTCATGATTTCCATCAAGTACATTATGAATCTGAAATATTAGCTAAACAAGCAGCAAAAATTCCTTTAGGAAAATTATTATTTCCTGCATTATGTTTAAAAAAAAAAATGGATTTAAGGACAAACATGGATCGATAAATCAAGTACTGCACTACATTTGCTCTTCCTTTAGATAGTACTATCAGCAGCGCTTTTTACTTGATACAAATGCGAATTCTTCTTGCCCTGACCCTGGGGGTGTAATGGCTGTGTGATTAAGCCTGACTTCAGCACCTAGTAAAACCAGGAACCTCTTCAAATCTGGAACATGGACTAAAGTAAAAGGAGCTGCTTCAGGCTTTACTTAAGCGTAAAGTCAGGCTTAAAGGGCATCTGAAGTCGATTCCCATTGTTTTTGTTTATCGGCCAGTCAGCAAGCTGCACCTGCGCAAACGAACCGAAATAGAAGGATTATCCACGCATGAACACAAAACATTGGTTTATGAATAAAATGGTCATGTGACAATGCAAGATGTGAACAAAGCCAGTAATTTGTTTGTAAACATTGGACGTCTGAGAATTGACTTTAGATGCCGCCCCCCTCCAGCCGCGTGCAGCACCTCTCTGGGGTCAGCGGATATGTGCAGATTTCTTGTCGTGCCTTTGTGGCGTCCGTCCAGGTCACGCAGTTGGGATGCTAGAACGAATTTTTTTTTTTTTTTGCAAGATCCTACAGGCATCGCGGGATTCAGAGGATTTATCGCGCATCTTCAGCAAGATTCTCGCGTAATTTTTCAGGAATCTCGTGCATATGCCGAAAGGTCTGCACACTTGAATGCAGCTCTACCACTCTGGGCGCAGTAGTCGAACGGTGGAACTAGCAGGAAACATGGATTCGCCGCCCTGTCAAACTAAAATCCATATCTGTTTTTTAAGATGTTGAAAGCCTTTCTAGTTTGCTGGCCGTACTCATTTCACGATTGCGTTCCAGCTGGACGCGAATAACTCGGGAGAAACAGTCTACTATTTATCCTTAATGCCATGTATGTTTCATGTGCCCTTAACCTTTGACGTCTGAAAACATCCCCTTCCCCTTTGAGCAGTGCCCCATGCCGAGGAATGGATAGCCTTTCTCTCAAAGAGGGAAAAATGGTTGCAAGTGATGATCTATTGCATCGGGATAGCTATGTCGGAGGCGCAGCGATGGCCGCGCTGCAACAATGTGAACTGATTCAGAATTTGATCGAAATATCCATCGCCAGTCTGCAAGGGCTCCGGACAAAATGCGCAGCGACAAACGACCTCACCCAACAAGAAATACGCAATTTAGAGGTAATCAAAACTTTGTGAAGCAGAAATGCTGAAGTTGGCGAATTTCGCAGGACTTGCTGTCTGGCTTGTGCATAGCTGATAACGATGAGCGCACAAGTGCTGTTTTCAATGTTCATCCCGGAGAACGGTACATTCGTCAACTTGTGCGTAGCTGTTGTGCAGCACTTTTTCAGCCATGAACTCCATACTCGCAGGTATCTGTGGTTATTGGTCTCTTATGTTTGCTCGTTTCGGGGACTGTGGGTCTCACTGCACTAACGATTCAATTTTGGGAAAAGCTTCGTTTCGCTGAATCGTGCTTATTTTGTGCTCCGCATCATCTTATGTGGCTGCACGTGCAAAATTCGAAGATAAATACAATTTACTGTATGTTTTTCAGCCTTGAGTTATCGCATTGGCATTCAGCGAATTCTTGCTGTTGACGGTCATTTTTTGTTAGTTTCTGTGGACGACTTTTTTTTTACGGAATGCATTGTTGTCCAGTACGAAATATACGAGAACATCAGTTTATTGCCATAAAGACAATCGTGTTCGTGACCATGGACGCTTGAGTTCTGAGCCTGACGATTTAGTTTCTATCACAAACTTCAGAGCTTTTCTTTTGGTTTTGGAGAAAAGCAAATGGCCTATAACCTCCAAATTTCCTGTGATGAGACGTTTAGTCAGTGTTGCCAATTGTATGGAGGTTTTTTTTAATTTATTTTTATTATTTTTTTTAAATCCGAGAAGTAGTTCTATCAACGGCCCTTAAGAATTGTTCCAAGTCAGAATGTGGCCAGTTATGACCGGGATGTTGATGGGGAGAATAACTTTTGAGGTGAAGCTAGTGGTGTTATTTATTTATTTTTTTATAAGACTTGGGGGTTTTAATTGGCTACTTACAGTTGTCGCTGTCATTATGGCAGAATCACATTTAATTGTACCCAATTTCCGTTCAATAAAATATTGGATTGTGAAATTGGGTCATTCTATATGAACTCAGAAAGACGTTCCACTGTGATTTACTCAGACCTGACTAAAAATATTTGTGCTCGTGCCGCTACATGCATACTCAACGTAAGCACAATTTTTTGAACTCCGGGTTTCTGAGGGGGCCTTTGACAATTCGGTGCCAGGCCCACTTTCCCGCGAAAGTTAACCAATTACGCGAACGTTAATTTGGAGGTCGGTATCTTGGAAACAAATCTGACTTTGTGACTGAAAATGGTATTTAGGGGTATTGTGGGCCAAGGCTTTCACACTCCATAATAATTAGAAGTGGCCTCTATTTTCTTATTTTTGCGTTAATAGCGTCTCAAATGTTATTCTTTTCTTGGGCAGAAATAAAAAAAAAAAAAGTGATTTTCAAGAGTGCCCATTTGACCAAGGGTCACTGGCCCGCATTTATCAAACGTGCGTACACTAAAAAATGGGTGTAGGCCTACGCCAAATCTCCCGCAAGGATCGGCATTTGTTTATCTGAAGGTGAGCGAACCGTCCGCCAAAATCTCACGCCAGGTCTTACCAGGTGTACGCAGATTTGAAACCTGCAAACAACATGCAGGAACGAGTGCAGCTGTCAAAATGACTGATTATCCATATGCAGCGATGCGGGCGTCATGCTGTTGCTCTTATTAGTAAAATTAATCTATTTAGCCTATTTATTCACGAATAAATAAATAAGAAATCTGTGTTGAGAAAGTAATTAAACTTGTGGATCATTCTGTGTCAACTTAACCAGAGCCCCCCACAAACTTTGCACATTTCAAGAGATATGCATTGGCAGTACTGAGGTCAAATATTTCAGCTCAGTTATTGCTAGTTCCTGAAATTATATCCATTTTACAGAAAGGTGTGTGTGTGTGTGTGTGTGTGTGTGTGTGTGTGTGTGTGTGTGTCAATTTTAACAAAACCTCCTTCATTTTGTAGGGAGTTTGAGGGCCTTAGAAATGGATTTTCAGAGCTGACAGACCCACAAGTTTCATTTTGTCATCAGAATAGTTGTTGAACTCCTGGCTTAAGCTACTTTACTCAGTGTGTTTAGTTTATCTGTACTGTGGCCCGGAAAAAGCAAAAATCAACAATCATGCAAATTTTTTCAAAATTTTATTCATTTATTCTGTATCTACACTCAACAAAAATATAAATGCAACACTTTTGTTTTTGCTCCCATTTGTCATGAGATGGACTCAAAGATCTAAAATTCATTCCAGATACACAATATTACCATTTCTCTCAAACATTGTTCACAAATCTGTCTAAATGTGTGATAGTGAGCACTTTTGCTGAGACAATCTATCCCACCTCCCAGGTGTGCCACATCAAGATACTCATCAGACACCATGATTAGTGCACAGGTGTATCTTATACTGCCCACAATAAAAGGCCACTCTGAAATGTGCAGTTTTGTCTCACAGCAAAATGCCACAGATGGTGCAAGCATTGAGGGAGCGTGCAATTGGCATGCTGACAGCAGGAATGTCAACCAGATCTGTTGCTTGGGCATTGAATGTTCATTTCTCCACCATAAGCCGTCTCCAAAGGCGTTTCAGAGAATATGGCAGTACATCCAACCGGCCTCACAACCGCAGACCACGTGTAACCACACCAGCCCAGGACTTCCACATCCAGCAGGTTCACCTCCAATATCGTCTGAGACCAGCTACTCAGACAGCTGCTGAAACAATTGGTTTGCATAACCAAAGAATTTCTGCACAAACTGTCAGAAACCGTCTCAGGGAAGCTCAACTGCATGCTCGTCGTCCTCATCGGGGTCTTAACCTGACTCCAGATCGTCGTCATAACAGACTTAAGTGGGCAAATGCTCACATTTGATGGCGTCTGGCACGTTGGAGAGGTGTTCTCTTCACGGATGAATCTCGGTTTACATTGTTCAGGACAGATGGCAGACAGCGTGTGTGGCGTCGTGTGGGTGAGCGCTTTGCTGATGTCAATGTTGTGGATCGAGTGGCCCATGGTGGTGATGGGGTTATGGTATGGGCAGGCATCTGTTATGGACGAAGAACACAGGTGCATTTTATTGATGGCATTTTGAATGCACAGAGATACCGTGATGAGATCCTGAGGCCCATTGTTGTGCCATACATCCATGAACATCACCTCATGTTTCAGCAAGATAATGCACGGCCCCATGTTGCAAGGATCTGTACACAATTCTTGGAAGCTGAAAATGTCCCAGTTCTTGCATGGCCAGCATACTCACCGGACATGTCACCCATTGAGCATGTTTGGGATGTGCTTGACCGGCGTATACGACAGCGCGTACCAGTTCCCACTAATATCCAGCAACTTCGCACAGCCATTGAAGAGGAGTGGACCAACATTCCACAGGCCACAATTGACAATCTGATAAACTCTATGCGAAGAAGATGTGTTGCACTGCATGAGGCAAATAGTGGTCGCACCAGATACTGACTGGTTATGAGTCCCCAGACCCCCAATAAAGCAAAAACTGCACATTTCAGGGTGGCCTTTTGTTGTGGACAGTCTGAGGTACTCCTGTGCACTAATCATGGTGTCTGATGAGCATCTTGATGTGGCACACCTGTGAGGTGGGATGGATTGTCTCAGCAAAGCAAAAGTGCTCACTATCACACATTTAGACAGATTTGTGAACAATGTTTGAGAGAAATGGTAATATAGTGTATCTGGAATGAATTTTAGATCTTTGAGTCCATCTCATGACAAATGGGAGCAAAAACAAAAGTGTTGCGTTTATATTTTTGTTGAGTGTAATTAAGATAGGTATTGGTATGCAAACTGTCAGTCAGTTCTCTGAAGACCACAAAAAATATCAAAAAGTCACAATGGTTGTATTAAATGTTTTGATGACCTTGGAAGTTGTCTACAGAATGAAATGTGCATGTTTTGGGTCATTGTGGTGGGCATATCTCAAAAGGGACACAAGTGATCAATGTTATATTTTTAGTGCTTGAAGGCATGGATCTTGGGTCTAACATATTTAAAAACTGGAGATGTAAAACTCTTCCTTTTGGCTGTACAGCACTTAACTTGGGAAAGAACCAGATGTTCCAGAAAATGGTGCTAAATTAACTTCTCTGTGAAATTATACAATTTAGGGCCTGATTCATAAACTTCTGAGGCTAGTTGCATCAATTCCATAGATCTTCTGAAGCTCCATTCCTTCTACAGCTAGGAAAGAACATCTTGTGCATTAATGATAAGGAATGGTATATAGCATATGTTGTGGAGCGTTCAGACGAAAAAAATTTCTTCAACTTCGTGCAGCAAATAAACTGGGGACTTCTGTCGTGGACACTTCTGTTCAAAGAATTCCTGCTGAGTGCCATTCCAGAACATAGGACGTATTGTCTCAGCACCTCAACTGCAGGGACAGAGTGCCAGGTTTATAAGCTGCTCCTCAGGACACAGCCCTAATTCAATATACAGCTGTTAAAAAACGTTTGCATATCCTGGCTGAATTGGTAAAATCGGTAACATTTTTTTAAGAAAATATGAATGGGCAGGTAAAACACATTTCTTTAATTTCTCATTGGATTCATATCCAGCTGAAGGTCTTGTAGACTAGACTATGACAATGTTGTCTTCAAGCCTATGATGTGCAGCTGATATGCAAATGATCCAATGGTCAGGTGACCCAATTATGTGTGATTTGGATGGGATTGTGTCAGTTTGTTTTGAAAAATTCATGGAGCAGTGAAGGAGATTACAAACGATTTGGAATTTTGATCAAGTAAAGACATTTACGCTTATGAAGAATAAATTTAATTATCGCGGGTAAATATACGGATCCTTTTTCAGAGATGTTTGAGGATGATTAGTCTCTCTACTGCCAACAGAAATGGAGAGACTGACCATCCAATGAAGGGAGTCCAGCTACATTAGCCACCTGTCAGTGGTTCATGGCACAAGAAGCAAATTTCCTTCAAATGTCTCTCCATCAATAATGCACCTATAAGGCTGGGTTAAGATGGATTACTGAAATTGGCTGGATGGTACAGAGGTAAGCCTAGTCTGAATGGAACATGAACTGAAGTGGAGCTATTCTTGGTATCCTAAGTCCATGATTCTGCTTATGGAAAATAGCCCTGCCCTATTCAGGAACTTATTGTTGCTGCCATGACAAGCACTGGGGTGGAGAACCATGCCCATGACAGATTGGCTGGGGGCACTGGGGAGCCATGTGTTGCTGGGATAGTTCTGCGAGGCTGATCAAAAAGCAGGGAGTATGGAGAAGGCTGCACCTCTTACCATGACGACAGACTCTGTGATGACTTAATCCTCATTTGCTACCCTCAGCTAGGGATAATTTCGCCTTTCACTGGTGGATAACGCTGTGAGCTTTTAAACAAATTGATGATTGAGTGATGAGCCTGCATTCAAGGGTACAAACTGCGATGACCAGAAACACATCCACCGTTTGAACTGGGGGGAGATGGTGATGTAACCTCTTCCCTGAACCAAGTGGCTGCAGTGCTTGGCAGGTTACACTGAATGCTCTTGTGGTGTTTGTGGAGTGTTTTGCCTCTGATGTGACATTGACATTTCAGATGCAAAAGCATTCTAGCATGATTGCGAGATTTGCAACAATGTTTTTTGTTGTCTTGGTCAGCAGGGGGACCTTAGAGTGAGAATTCATGTTCATATATTTTAGCAATATAACTTTTTTTGGCTATATTTTGGGAATGGCAATAGGCAGCTATTTTTCTTGGAAGCCCAGGTGGCATGGCATGCAGTTTCCCAGTGCAGTCAATTGATCGAGGAGAAAACGAAAGAAGGTCGATATAATTTGTAATTGGCTGTTGTTACTTGCATTTGGCTGGCTGGAAAATGTGGTCACTCTGTCTTTTGTCGGTAAAAGTCTGTTAACAGACCTATTTGGATGAAGCGTTGCAGACGGGGGTCTGAGTGCCATTCTAATGCATGTTTGACATGCTGTCCTCAGATACCCTCATACAGGGAATGATTTTGTCTGGATCTTTGGAACATTGCGTCCTGATGGCTTTCAGATAAACTTTCTTCTTTCCTCGCATGGCACTAACCACCACAGGGCAATGATTAAAACGTAAATATCCCTTGAATTAATCTCCAAATCCCAACCAATTCAGTTTCCATCTGAGCAGAACTTCAGAAGTGTTTTTTTTCTAGTTCCAAGAAACATGGCTGTTTTGGAGGAAAAGAAAATTAGCCGCAAGGTAAGCTGTCAAATAGTTTCAGGAAAATAACTGAGAAGAACAGGAGGAAATGTTCTTTGTGTGAATGAGGTTTTAATATCATTGAATCTATGCCCAGTGTCTTTTCTCACCACAGATTAAGGATTTCTTTCTAATTTTTTACATTATTAGCTATTTATGTGGTTTAAGCCAGACATCTACCCCTTCTGCAACACTGTGAAGCATCGTTATGACAGTCCCTTTACAAATTCTCAACAACATTGCTGGTTGTCTAATGATGTGTTATGCAAGAACATGGTAAGTAGGGTTGCTGACGGCGCTACAGCACCCCCCCAAGATCTGATAGTAAAAATATTTTGAGTTATCATAAAGTTGATATTTATCAAATGAACAAACAAAAAAAAACATTTTGTGTAGTTATGTTTATTTGTTAAATGTGTGTCTGTCTGGGGAAGATTTGAAGAATAATTTGAAATAACAAACTACAAAATGGATTATTAAAGGACCAGTGGGTCAGTCCATATCTAAGCATCCAGACCCTCCCAGATGACCCCCTAAGAAATTTTTCAAAAAATTCATATGGGTACCTCTGGTGGACTTATGAAATAATACCAAGTATTAGACCAATATCCCTAATAGTTTTGAAGTGATGGCCGGTCACAATTTTTAAGTTTTTTTTTAATTTTTTTATTTTGACGAAATTGTGTTTCGTTCAACTTTGGGCTTTAACTGCTCCTCTATTATTTAACCTACAGATCAGAATTTTGGTTTTCCAGGCTAACTTTTCCCCTTGAATCCGAATTTCTGGTCAGATTTGGTGTATCTACCTTGATTGCCCCACAATAAGGCTCCAAATTTGGCTGAAAAGCCAAAAATCGCAAAAATTGCTGCACTTTTTAAATGCTACAGATCAGAAAGTTGAGGGAATTCAAGCTTGAAATTTTTTTTGTGACCATTCCTGATACCTCTCATGGGTAATCCACTTTAATCTTGTTTGCATCTTGGCAGGAATTAGAAGAATTTTTTGATTTTTTTTATTTTGCTCGTTTTTCATTTTACAGAAAAAATAGCAATTTTGAAGCCCATGATTCACCATGTGTGCAATTGACCACATCCTTCGAATCTTTACCATACGAGTGCTGGTCAACGAATTAGAATAATTTGAAATGGCGCAATCGTTAAATTTTCTTGATGCATTTTTTGTGCAGAAAGCAAATCAGGTGTTCACCGCGCCTGTCCTACTTGTTGGAGTATTCACAGAACTCGCTACCTGTTAAAAATTTGCTCAGCTGAGCTTTCCAAAAGGCCCATTTAGGCCATTTAACTGTGACAATGTTGTTTTATTGAATTAGAATAATTGAGAAACCGTTTCACTGAATTAAAATAATTTTTATTATAATTAGAATCATCACTTTCTCAGTATTTTGTGGCTGCCCCCGTGGCTTGTATGACTGCCTGAAGTCTCCGCGGCATCGATTTGACCAGCTTGTCACAAGTTTCCGCACTCACAGCTTCCCAGGCAGTGGCGATGTTCTGCTTCAGTTGGTCCAGCGTAGTCGGCTTTCCGTCGCAAATTTTCCGCTTGACGATGGCCCAAAGGTTTTCAATAACATTGAGGTCAGGCGAGTTGGCCGGCCATGCCAAAACTTCAAGCTGTTTTTCGGCGAACCAATCTTTGGTCGACTTTGGCGCATGAGCCGGTGCAAGATCCTGTTGAAATATGAGGTCGTCTTCGCCAAACTGTCCCTCAACAGTCGGAATCAGGAACGTTTCCAGTACATCTTGGTATACGGCAGCCTTGGCAGTCTTCTTGAGGAAGCAGAGTTTCCCTACACCCCGAGCGGACATGCATCCCCAGACTATAACGCTCTGGGGAGACTTGACGCATCTTTTTACGCACTCGTGATTGTAGGTTTCGCCACCACAAGGCTAGGACCTTGGTCACCGAAGGAGATGCAAAAGTGTGATTCGTCACTGAAGACCACTTTCTGCCAGTCTTCAGCAGTCCACTCGCCGTGTTCTTTGGCCCACTTCAGCCGTTTCTCCATTTGTTTCTTGTTCAGCATCGGTTTTTCCTGCTGGAACACGAGATTTGAAGCCAAGTTCGCGCAGACGACGGTAAGTGGTTGATCTCGAGAAGTAAGCACTGGTCTGCTCGTTCCACAAGTCGCTGAGCTCGGAAGTGGACTTGAACCGGTTGCTGACTGCGATCTTTCTCTGCTGCTTGTTGTCACGAGCAGAAGTTTTTTGGATGCCGGAACAGTTGGTGCGCTTGCTGCAGTCTTTCTTTAGAGCTTTGCAGATGGAAGACTGGCTGATGCCGAGCTGCTCAGCAATTTTAGTTTGGGTCAAGCCTTGTTAGCGAAGGGCTTGAATTTGAGTCACTATTCCCGTTGAGAGGTCGCGCTGCTTACCCATGATTGATTTTACAACTTAGAAATTCTACTCAACCCTGACTTTATACTGCACAGTGAACACTCTTCACAGAAAACAAAAATTTGAGCACTTATTCTAATTCAATGAAATGACTTATGAATTATTCTAATTCAATGAAACAACAGTGTCACAGTTAAATGGCCTAAATGGGCCTTTTGGAAAGCTCAGCTGAGCAAATTTTTTACAGGTAGCGAGTTCTGTGAATACTCTAACAAGTAGGACAGGCGCGGTGAACACCTGATTTGCTTTCTGCACAAAAATGCATCAAGAAAATTTAACGATTGCGCTATTTCGAATTATTCTAATTCATTGGCCAGCACTTGTAGATTGCTTTAGTTATCAACTTCATCTGACAAAAAAATTGGGATGGTGTTTAGCCTAGTTTATTTGATATGAATATTTCAATAGACACACCATATTGGCTATTTAAACGCACCATCGTAAATCATAAAATGCTATAGATTTGTTGAAAGTATGAATATTAAGTAATGTTCAGTTCATCTTGTTAAAACTTGAACAAATAATGAAATCTTGAGACGAGCACAAACTTGTTTCATCTTACATCATGAAATCAGCAATCTGAGGTCAGTGACGTGTGTTGACTTAATCCATAATTCGTCTGAACTCGTTTCATAATCACTCAAATCATGGAGGGTAAGAAGGATTTACTACAGTGTGATTTAGGCAGCAAATTTGGTGATGAATGTCACAATACAAGTATGGCAAAAAAAACTGGCTTCTTCAGAGTGGATACCTTGAGCATTGAGGATCAAGAATTGCTTGCCTGTAGATCTGGAGTTATGCTTGAGGAAATTGAGATGTTTTGATCTTGGTTCATCGGTGAACAGCGTACATGTGCAGATTCAGGAAATATTCATACTGAACAGATTACACTTAGGTGTAATTTCCATGTTTTGGTGTAGCAATTGTATAAGTTTATCCTGATTCCATTACAGATTTGCATAATGTGTGATTTTTAGTACTATAAGTTCCTGACAGTGAATGTAAATTTGATAGCGATGTTAGCAAAAATTAGAAAAAGTAAATTGGCAAAAATAATGAGATTAAAAGCAGCATTCTTATGGTCTCTAAGAAAAACCATGTGAACCATTCCAATGTAGTAGTCGTACATGTAATACTTAAAGCTTCAAATAAAACAATGATTTTGCTTGAAAAATTGTATTGAAGCTATTTTTTGCATGAATTTTGCTGTTTCAAAGAGCTTAGATGTGGCCAGTGTGCTGAATTTGGCAATTGATGCTTCACAATGCAGAATTTTCTACAATATCTGCGTGAAATGGGTAACATCATTCAAAGAATTGCAGTAATAAATTCGGCTGAACACCATCCCAATTTTTTTTGTCAGATGAAGTTGACAACTATAGCAATCTGTGGTAAAGATTTGAAGGATGTGGTCAATTGCACACATATTGAACCATGGACCACAAAATCGCAATTTTTTCCGTAAAATGAAAAACGATCATTCCTGCCTATTCCTATTCCTGCCAAGATACAAACAAGATTAAATGGTTAGCATTGCTGCCTCAGCAAGAAGGTCATGGGCTCGAATCCGGGCTGGGGCCTTTCTGTGTGGAGTTCTCCCATGTTCTCCCAGTGTTGGCGTTGGTTTTCTCCGGGTACTCCGTTTTCCTCCCACAGTCCAAAGACATGCATATCAGGTTATTTGGAGACACTAAAATTGCCCATAGGTATGAGTGTGAGAGTGAATGGTGTGTGTGCCCCACGATGGATTGGCAACCTGTCCAGGGTGGGTTCCTGCCTTTGCCCGTAGCCAGCTGGGATAGGCTCCAGTTCGCCCCGCGACCCTAGTGAGGAATAAGTGGATATAGAAAATGAATGAATTCCCTAAACTTTCTGATGTGTAGCATTTAAAAAGTACAGCAATTTTTGCGATTTTTGGCTTTTTGCCAAATTTAGAGCCCTATTGTGGAGCAACCAAGGTATATACACCTTATCTGACCAGAAATTCCGACCCTAGGGGAAAAGTTGGCCTGGGTGGCCAAAAATCTGATCTGTAGGTCAAATAGTAGAGGAGCAGTGGTAGCCCAAAGTTGGACGAAACACAATTTTGTCAAAATTAAAAAAAAAAAAATCAATAAAATTGTGAGAGGCCATCACTTCAAAACTATCAGGGATATTGGTCGAATACTTATACTTATTTCATAAGTCCACCGGAGGTACCTATATGGGTTTTTGAGAAATTTCTGAGGGGGTGACCCAGGAATTTTATGATTTTCTGTATGCCTTCACTTTGACTGACCCCAGTGTGTAAGATTTAGATGGACAATCTGGCTGAGTAACTGGCAGGAATGGAATATAATATTCAAAATTACATTTTCAACGGTGAATTATTTCCTGAAAATAAGAATCATAGTGTTTTCTTTTATCCAGAATGAGCCCTTTATATCAACAGAGAGAGCGGGTCCTCTTCCGGTAGAGCTCGCCATTTTGCACCGCCATGTTGCCCCGGTAGTCCAGAACGGGAAAAAACGAATGAAATGAAGCACTGACGTGAGAGCGCGCTTGTTGTCTTTTTGAAAGTTTTGCGGACACCGTCGGTTCTCTTAGAAAAGGAATGATCATTTGGTTGCAATCTATAATCTCACCACTTGATGGCTCTAGATCTCACATTCTGGTCCTTTAACTCCTCTGTGCAGATGTAGATGTCAGCGGACATGGTGCTGCAAATTTATGCACGCAGTTACACTATTCTATCACTAGATGGCCCACCCAGATCAGTTATTGAATATTCAGTAGCAAGCTGAGCTCGAACTTGGTTTAGAATATGGACGAGTTCAGTCCCACTCCTGTTTTAAATTGCATGAATGAAGCCGTTCAGCAAAGCCTGATGTGCAAGCTGATTTATGTACTAGCCCATAGTATCTATCCAATAGTGCAAAAAAAGATCTCTTGCCACAGAAAAAAATCATTGTCCTCTATAGCAACCACTTCAACTATAATGAGCTAATGGTGTCCCAATTAATAATTAAGAAAAATCGGCTTTCTGAAGCAAAAATTCGACATGGTATTGATACTGTCATTCTTCTATAAAAATGTGTAGTTCCCCAACCTGAAATTTATGCATAGATTCCTTCATCGACAAATTCTGCGCTCACTTATATCCTCCTAAGTACCCGTGTTGATAGCCGATCACTTAGTTATTTACTTAGGCTTACCTGTGTAATGCATACTATGTACTATAGTATTTTGGACTACGGCACAGAAACGTAAATGGCACTAAGAGGAGAAACGTAATGGCATCTCTGCATACATGGCGGTTTTATGTCCGTGTTTGACTAGGAAGAACCTCTGATTTCGATGAGACAAAACTCTAAGTCTGTCGTGGTATTTATTATTCTACTTATGTCCGCAGATATCGCAGTCATAAGCATCCAGTGACTTGTATGCTCGTAGTTCCTCCCTAGTGAACACGGCAGGTTTCTGGATCAAATGGGTATATATATAAGGCCACGGAATACTGGGCCACTATCTAACGTCATCTACCCACTCACTGATACCATACGGATCTGGAAATTGGTTGCCATTTGTCAATGTTAATTTTTTTTAGGTAGAATTTGAAATCTTTAATGGCTAATGCCCTCGCATTGCTTGACAAAGTATTATGGTTCGCCATACTTCTGTTGCCAAGATACGCGCGCAGCCCGTTTTGTTTAAAAACAGTAAATGGGTCTATTGAGAGAAAATGGTCCAATCAGAGTTAACCTTACTGAGCATGACCCATATCACTATCAACATAACATGCACCTCCGCGAACGTAATGACAACTTATTTACATCTAGATTTCTTGCGTTTCAAGATTAAATAAAACGACAAGTAATTTTTGAATCTCACCGAAACTAATGCTGAACGAATCAAATCAAACCACATAACTTATGATCCGATTCTCGATGAACCGAACCGAATCATGACACCCATAGTTGCGAGCGCAGAAGTGGGAAATGCTAGCTTTTCATTGCAGAGTGAATATTCTAACAATTAAATAAGCAGTTGCTTTAATGAGTGTGTCCTGGCTTGTGGGACCTTCAAGAAAAACGGAAAAACTCTGAACTGTATCATGCAAAAAAGCCATGTTTTGGGTTTGGAGAGGTTACTGGTGACCATTGATGTCCTGCTGCAGCTATATTTATAAACTCTTTCTGAATTGCTGAAAATCATGAATTCATACTGAATTTTACGTGTGAAAAGTTGATTTGCGTTAAATATGTGATTATTTTATGATTTGACAGTGTGCCATTTTGAGGGATCTGAGAGTTTTGGGAGCATCTTGGAGAGCTGTTTTATTTGGCTCTTAAGGAGTAGATCATTTAGAATTTCATGCTCAGATGAACAGTTCTTGAGGTCAAGGGGTTTGTGATCCCAGAAATGTAGCCATTTTTCAATTCTCAGTATTATTATTTTTTTTTTTACAATTTCAATGCTGAATTTTCATGAAGATTTTTCATGTTGGCAGCCCTTTTTTTTTGACCAAAATCATGAAACTGAGAGCAAATCACCGCACTCATGACCAAAAAAAAAAATCCAAGGTACTAGATAACCAAATAACAACTAGTAAAAAAGAAACCCTGATGAAGGTCCTTTGATGTTACCCTGATGAAGATCCTTTGACCGAAAGCTTGGTGTATTAAAGAGACTTGCATTGATCTAAGTGTGCAGATATTCTTTTTTACTAGTTTACCAAAATCATGAAAATAAACAGAAATATGATGGAATTCTAAATGCTACAAGGGTCTGGACTCAGTTGACCCATTGCCTTCATCTCTGTGAACCTGGAATCTGGAATTATAAAGCCTTAATAAGGTAACATATAAATGCCAGATTTGGCTTCTGTGCAAAGGGGTTAAAGTGCACCTATTAAGTTACTTTTCACTTGTTATTCTTGTTTTCTTGAAGTCTACTTAAAACGGTTTAAATGCGTCATTGCTTCGAGGTTTCTCTTGCTTGGCCATAGCTGCAGTACCTGTGTGTAGAATGCTTTGTTGAGGTCCTGGCTCCGCCCTCCCGAAAACAACAGTGTGCTGTACTTGGTCCACTTGATCATTCAGTTGTGATTAGTCCACTGTTTAGCACGTGTGGAAAATGTCTCGCCCCTTACCATATATGGATTTCGGCTCCAGAGTGTAAATGAGCTTTAGAAACAAATACTGATGTAGCCTTGTGGGCTTTACCCGCTTGATTCAAGGGCATGCCATACTATCTGCTTGGTGTTAAAATTCAACTGAAGACATCCACCAATCGATCGAAAAAAATTGCCAGAAGCTATTGGGGCATTTCAGTTAGCTTTGGAGCAGTGCATTTTCCACCAGGGAGAACTTCTATCTGAGGTGACTTTGAGTTGTTTTCTGGCGCAGACTTTTCAAGAGCGCATAAAAATGATATGATTCACACAACAACATTAAAATAATGAAAATCCATAATAGCTGCACTTTAATGAAAAAGAAAATCCCCAAAGAAATAAATAGGATAAAGCAAATTTACACGTAATCCCACAAATCACAACACGATTGCAATCCTGAGTGAACATAAATGTCTCTCTATTGTATAAATGTACCCTGTGCAGCTACTGAGCATTTTAACATGCCTTCACATTAATACACAATTAAATTGTGCCAAAAATGCTGTATGCCTGGTGAATGTTCCTTGACCTAAACTTAAATGGTGTATTTGCATTCCAAATAAATGATAGCCTACATGCCAAATATACTAGTGTTATTTAGTTAGTTGGCTCTAAAGTTCTCTAATGGATTCGGCTTGCCTCAGTGACAAGAGCATCTGCTCTCTCTTTTTTTGGAGAACTGGCGGGCCTCAGTTTGCATTAAGGCAGTGGCTGTTATTACAACAGTTGTGAACTTAAGTCCATTGTATCGCGAGCGTTTGGACAGAAGCAAAAAACTTGTGTAACTGTCCGCACAATTGCTGCACGATGACAGTAGAAATTGTTGTTAATATGTAAATGGATCAGACAAACTGCTCTGGGCAAGACTGGAAAAATGTGAATCGAAAGGCTGTGCTCTGGGGTTACATTAAGACCAGTTAGGAAGTGGGGTGCTTTGATGTTGAAGTTCAGCTGACAAATTACTGTTCACCCTTTTCCTACTGATTGTTCCTCATCTGGTTAACCAGCAACCAATCAAAGGCTGTTTCATGATTATTCTGTGTGAATTGCTGGTTGTGTTGGGCCTAACTGCAGTTGTAGTTCCATATTATGTAGTGGTTTCCCACAGCAAACAGGAACAGGTGGAGCTCTGAGGTGAGCAGCCAGGGGCATCTGGTTTTTCTGGTTTGCTTGTGTGTATTTTCATTTCCCCGCATGACAAATGCTTCTGTTAGACCACCTATGCAGAATTTGATTTGAGCTATTTTTCAGTCTTTTTATGTCTCGATCCAAATTTGTGGAGGTGCAGGGGTATAACCTCAAGGCTGTCTGTGTGAGGTCAGCATGTTCTTCCCTGGGACAGACTGGGCTCCACAAGGCTCTGTGGGGGTTTAGCCTGTTCTCCCCTGGGAGAGATTGGGCCCCACAGGGGTCTATGTGAGGTTAGCTTGTTCTTCCATGGAACACATTTGGTTTCAGCAGGCTCTCTATTGACTTCCTTTAGTCCAAAAAAATGCAGGTTCAAAGACTGCATAAATTGTCAGTAGGTGTAGGTTTCTGTATGCCCTGTGATAGATTGGCTGCCTGACTAGGGTGTGTCCCTGACTCCGGTCCAATGCAAGCTGAGAAGGGCTCCTGAGCCGTGCCCCTGACAATGGAAAAGTGGCTTTGATGATGGATGGATGGACAGATAGGTGGATGCGAGGGAAAGGCCCTTGAAGATATCTTTGATAAGGGAGTCGCATGTCATGACGTGTTGCTGTATTCTGCTTGCTGCTCACCCGAGTTTATGCTGGCCTCCGCCAAATGGGGAATTATGAACCTTTGCACTTACCTTCCCGCAGTTTCAGGGCTGCTCTGTTTTGGGTTTGTCGTGCTTTCTTGAGTCAGATGCTGGGGGTTGCAGGGTGAGGCATGATCTGCGGGTAAAAACATTGAATTGCGCCACTCTCGTATTGACTGTACCCCTCTCGTGCACTCATGATGATCACATTTCGCTGACTTCCTGCTCACTCTTCCCAGTGCCTGACTGCTCAGTAGCAATGCAAGCTGGAACTGGGTGCTGGAATACCAATTTTTATGCCTAATCAAAACAGTGAAATCTTTAGAAATTATAGCTTGGCAACGAAGCAAGGTGTCAAATTCTAATTTATATCATTGAATTGCCTAGAAAATTATCTTAAATTTGTTGTAAAAAGGGATGAGATTACTCTCAAAGTTATTATGTCATAGCGATTTTAAAACCGCGGTTGCGGTATCCCTGTTTCTAAATTAAACCTCGGAGAAACTCCATGGAAAACTTTCATGCAAATTTCTGACCCACCAGAGCTCGAGTTGGCCTTCACCCCAGTGCATGAATGAAAAAAATCCAACTTGGGAGACCACTGCTACAAAGTGTTGAAGTTAACAGCCAGTTTTTCGGAAATGAGGCCAGATATTGGTGCCATTCAAACACAGGTTGGTTAAAATGTTTTTCTGCATCCTCCTTCTTTTTTAGGGCCGGTAGGCTATTGTCGTGGTGTGGCGTCTGTCGTCCATGTATGAACTTGGTGACCTTCTAATGGTCAAACTTGACCTAGTGAAAATTCAATGACTTCTACCACTAAAAAGGTCACATATAGAGCCTAAGTTTGTATCGCAGACTTAAAGGAAGTCACACATGAACTTTCATTTGGTGACATTCAACTTAACTGTTAGTGACCTTCGAAGGTCAAACTTGACAATACAATTACAATGACTTGTATTGCCAAAATGGTCACAAATGGAGCTTAGGTTTGCATTAGAGACGTATAGGAGGTCACATTTGAACTTTAATTTGGTGACATTCAACTTGACTGTTGATGAAGTTTGAAGGTCAAACTCGACAATACAGTCACAATGACTTGTCTTGCAAAAACGGTCTCAGACGTTTCAGAGCTTAGGATTGTATTACTGGAGGTTTTATAAATGTATGCGAACTTTTATGAAGTGACCATGACATTGACCTTGAATGACTCAAAGGTTAAACTTCACTTGAAATTTTCATAACTTGTATCATCAGTATAAGATTGCCTGCCGGAAAGCTACAGGACCCTTGGTCCTATTTTTTTTTTTTTTTAATGCGATCACGAGTCTGCGTCAGCGCCTGCTTTAACTTTGATCGTCTTCTGCCAAACCACTGAAGGGATCAAAGCGAAATTTGATGGGGAGGTACAAAGGGATGTACAGATTTTAAATTTTTCGATTGGCGCTATTGTAAACAAACGTTTGATTGCAATGGACCTTTCCAACCTGTAAATCACATGTAGCAAGCAACCAGTCAGACTGCCTTATTTTACTAAGGTCCAGCCTTCCCTGATAGCACTGCCATATTGTCCCACACTCGGTGCAATCTTTAACTGTTTGTAAAAGGCCAGGTGTCAGACTTTTTCTGAAAATGGTTCTTGGATGTGCTTTGGGAAATACTGACAAAAGGTACCCTGCCTGGCTACAAGGAGCTCAAAGAATCTGTTTTCCAAAGCCAAAAACGCAGTTGGAGAAGTGTTTGCAACAGGTGGACACTTTGCAGCCTCACAGCCTTCCGTATGTCTTAATCCATCGCAAAGTGTCCGCCGGGAAAATTTTGTTGCAAATTGACTGCCCATTTCATCAAATTTTGTTGCAAAGTGTCCACCCAGAATTTATCGTTGCATTGTGTCCGCCCGTTCCCGCTAAATTCATTGCGAAGTGTCCGCCAACTTTCCAAAAGCAAGCGATTTGAAAAATCGCCAAAAGCGCGGCAGCCACATTGGATTTTTAAAAAAACAAGCAATAATTGATGTCCAGAACCAATCATTATTTACTATGCAACACCTTTAAAATAATGACATGTTTCTGTTTTTTTAATTATCATTAATTTATTCTTTTTTTTATTCTGCATTAGAAGAATGATTAACCCTCAGGAGTCCACAATCACGCCCCTGTGGTCAATTCACATGACGTGTTTGTGCGGTCATAGGGTCATGGCATGAAAGCGAGGCGACGCTGACCATTGCCATCAGCTCCAGTTGCAAATGCTGACTTGTAGTTTCATGCTAGTTTTTGTTTCATGTTGATAGACCAAGTACAAAGAGAGATCATTTAAACTTGTTTGAAAACTTTCTGTACATCTGCGTAAAATTATGTAACTTGGGATGGAGCCAGTGTTGCATTTGTTTGAATATCTTTGTTGCATTTAATTAAATATCTTTGACATTAAAAAAATAAATTAATTAAAACATAAAAACATTATTTTTCAGATCTGATTTTATGGTTTTTGTGTATTTTGTGGTCCAACATCTACAACTACAGTATTGTGAAAGTGAAAGACTAATTGTCAGGACATATAGGTGAGGCTGTGCCGGGAAAAAAAAAAATACACCAAACATCGGCATGGTTCATATTTTTTACTGTGGTATAGGAAGCAAAAATCACAAGTACACCAAATGGACAAAATAGCCAATGAGTCTTAAGGGTTACATAAATGCAAGTCAATGTTAAAATGTAGGACTACTGTATGTTCTACCACGGATAATACAGTGGAACATCGCTAATTATCTGACTGTGCACAAATGACCTGTCTAATGATGTGAATAGTGAGGTTAATGCACTATGTTGATTGCTTGATTTAGACTGGAGCAAAGTGTCATGAACAGTAAGGAGATCTGGGGATTAAGTTGATTAATAACATAATTTAGCATGGAGTCAAAAACGTCTTCAATAAAGTTTGCACAACGTCATTGCATCAATAACAGTTTGCATCACGTTACTATATTAGCCTATCGAGTGTAATGGAAAAATAAAAAAATAGGACCAAGGGTCCTGTAGCTTCCCGGCAAGCAGTCTTACAGTGATGATACAAGTTATGAAAATTTCATGTAAAGTGTGACATTTGAATCAACGAAAATCAATGTCAAGGTCACTAAATAAAAGTTCACATAGATTTACAAGACCTTCTGTAGTACAGTCCTAAACTCTGAAGCAGTTTTGGTGATACAAGTCATTAAAATATGTCAATATGTATTCAATATGTCAATTGTGAACTTTAAAGATACAGAATGTCAAGTTGTGGTCAGCAAATGGACTTCATGTTTGACTTTCTAAATGTCTCTATATAAACTTTGGCAAAATCAGTGACCATTTTGGTGGTATTTGTCATTGTATTTTCACTGTGGAGTTTGGCCCTCGAAGGTCACCGAAGGTAACGTTCAGGGCCACCAAATGAAAGTTCATGTATGACTTCCTATACAAACCAAAACTATCTGTAACCATTTTGCTGATATAAGTAATTGAAATTTCACTGAGAAGTTTGGGCATTCAAGGTCACTGAAGGTCAAGTTCAATGCAGGCCTTTTTTTTTTTTTCCAAACTCGGGTGTGAACGATACACCGTTCTCGTCAAAATGCACCAGTGTAATAGAACATTCAGTTACGCAGTAAAACTTGGTGTAACCGATCGAGATGACACCAAAAATGTATTGCCCAACTGTGAATAGTGTGATGTCGCGGATTTCCCGATTGACAACAGCCTGATTCAGCGTAAAGTTATAGCTTGCCTAAATGAAGTCCTCCCGATTCTGGGGGGGGGAAAAAACATATGTGCTTTACCTAAAAATTAATTTCAGTCGCAACATTTCCATTAACTGTCTGCAGCGTTGAGCTCCTTTTTTTTAGCCTGTCAAGCAATGTGCTACTCCACTATGCTTTACGCCAACTGAACAGACCATGCGTCACGTGCAGGGATCTGTAAACGGAGTTGAGATGGACCTTGTTTCGTACCATTAAACGACTGTTAAACAGCTTGCGATACGCGCATAGATACATAACATGGCATGACATGACATGACATGACATGGCAAGACCAGGCCTTTCAGCCCAACTAAGCTCGCCAGTTTCTTTATACTACTGTGAATATATCCCTTCAGATACTAAATGACTCAATGGTATCTAGCTTTAGATCAAGCCTGCTCTTGAAAACCCCCAAGGTCTCTGCCTCAACAATATGGTCAGGTAAGCTATTCCACATTGAAATTACTCTTTGGGTGAAGAAATATTTCCGAATATCAGGGTGTGTGCTGGCCAAAAATTTCACTTAGCCACAGTGGTTAATTGCTCCAAACTTCAGTTAGCCACACAGAAAACCATTTAGCCACACATTGTGCCTTAAATTTTAGTTAGAAATCTTAGAGAATTTGGATTTAAGTCATACAGTGTGGGTACACAGTCACAGAATAAGTGCATAGTGCCACAGACATCCAGAGACTAGTAGGTACGCATCATCTTGTCAGCGACACCTGTGCTATCGTGTTCTTGCCAGGTTCTCTTCCCATCAGGGTGGTTATTAGCAGTTACGAGAAATTTTCGAATAGAGTGGCACTGAAATTTGTACAGGCTACAAAATGCATAAAAATCACACTTTTAAACTGTAATTAAAATTCAAACATGGACAGAAATCCATTAAACATTTTTGAACTGGTAGGGATGACCCTGTTCAAATTGCGTGTGAGAGAACACTGTACTAGTATCCTGACCTCTGTCGTTGTTGACTTTTCTGCAGCCGTAATGTGGTTTGCATGCTACTAGAGATGAAAAGATTAAAACAGAATGTGGTTCAGAAAATAGAATTGCTGCATATTTTTCACAGAAAATAGTTAAAGAACTTGTATAACTAACACCCACCAAAACTTTACGACAAACTGCACACAGTCACAAGGTATCACAATATTGTGGTGACGGAGAGCTGGTTCAAGTGCCAGCTTTGCTAGAGTGCCGGGTAAGTATTAAGAGCTATTAAGGCCATCCTCCAGTACACAGTATCTGGCTGCTACTTGATACAAATGGGAACTTGATTGATAGAAGTCCAATATCACTTTGATGACAAATAGTTGAATTACTAACTTGATAGGGCCAGCTTACCATGCTAAAGATTGTCATTTTGTTAACCCCACTTGTGGCCAAGTGATTATTACATGTATTACAACATGAACAGATCCAATTTAGGCGCGCTGATTGCTGTGTAATTCAGGGTGTGGAATGGATTAAAAGCTATCCCATACGGCCACTATAAATTCACAACTACAGACCTGGATTCAACCTTATTTTGGCTCATACAGTAAAATATGACTTGAATGCCATGAACCCACACTCAATTTAGCACTCATCTTCTGCCAATTGGTAATAATATTTCTGACAAAAAATTATTATTATTTTACTAAAACTCATAAGAAATGTCAGATTGAAGTCCCAAGAAATGTATGTACATTTTGTAAATTCCATTTGCTCAGAGTGCAAATGTTCAGGTTTGAACATGATTGCCATCTAGATAAAATTTTACCTGAATAACAAACTAGTTGTGGATAAAAATGTGTTATCGGCAAACGTATGCCAATATGAGGGAAATAATGCCATAGGTTTGGCTAAAAATCGGTAGAAGTTTTCGGGTTCAACTGTATACCGTGATGAAGTATGTCGATGTTGTATGTACTTCTTAGCTTAGTTTTTTGGAGTAATGTGTCTGGATGCATCATTCGCCATAAAGGAAAACGTTTGTAATAGCGAACTCGCGTTATGGATTTGATTCTGAAAGCAGCAGCTTATAATGTAGAGCCCAGAGGCTCAATCATGTTTTGGATTTAACAAAACAATCATCCTGACCGTTTGCTTAAAGCAGAGCTGCACAACGCTGTTCCTGGAGAGCTACCATCTTGAAGGTTATCACTCCAACCAAAGCAAACCACACCTGCTTTCCCAGTTACAGATCTCGACAAGCTGCTAATGAGCTGAATCAGGTGTGTTGAATTAGGGTTGGAGCAGAAACATACAGGATGGTAGCTCTTTAGGAACGGGGTTGGGCAGCCCTGGCTTAGTGTCCTTCTGTCTCACCGTCAGCGGCTGCAGTCGGCTGCTCGGAGTTCGGCTGAAAATGACTTGTGGTCGAGTCGCACTTGACAGGTATAATGTCAAGTCGCAAAAAATGTTTTCATTGTTGTAGACTTTCTAACAGTAAGCAGAGATGTCGACTGACTGTTTGTTGTCGTTGCACTGAACTCCGTTCTGAAGAGATGTCCGGTACTGCCTCGAGTAGACAGTACGTTGGCTGCTCACGCTTATAATCCCTGCTATATTACCGACTAATTTGTGAATCTATTTTCCGTCATTTCTGACCTGTGACTGGGTAGCAGTGTTCAGAATACTGGGCCATTTGACAAACAGCTGGTATACAAACAAGTTTGCCATTTATTTTGTTATAAGGTCGCTCTGAAGTATGGGTGTACTGCTTGTGTTAGGTAGCGCATGTGATATGAAATACCAAGGCAACGCACCTCAATATCAGTGCTGAAAAACAGTGACTTCACGCGTGGCTCAGCATTGTTTTTTTAAGGCATCAAAACAAAACTAAAGGACCCCAAGTGATGTAACGTGATTTCACCTACAGGTGTCCCTAGAGCTTATCGTAGTTACGGTAAACACAACCCATTATTTTCAACAAACTCAGAATATTTGTCCATATAGTAGAGAATATCCTCATTGAGAAAAATGTACAAATAATCATTATCTATCATAAATTAATTCCAGTCCGTTTCCTTTGCACGACTGAACTGAGCTCGGAGTTGCGCAGGTTTCAGTGCCGATCTTGTCCCACTGACATCAATGCGCTGCTTTAACGAGTGTTTGTTCGGTAAGAAAAACACCATCGCACGCTTACTTTCGCTCATCTGTGGTTGTCCCGCTAAATTCATGATTTAATATTATCGAGGTGGTCAATCTCGAATCACTTGCGTTGTTATTAATATGGTGGAGGTGAGTGAGGTTCCGAACCCGGAATTCCCTTTTCCGACACGTGAATTACAATAGAAAAGTCTCGAATAGAATGATGAATCGTCAGCCAATCAGTGTGATCGGAATGCACGTAAAAAGATAATTCATGACTGATCTATGATAATTAAGTATGAACCAGATATGATGGCGAGTGGGCGATTGGACTTGATGGACTTGAGGCATCGGGCAGCCGTGGCGCAAAACCTTAAGTTATTACTTCGCCTCTCTCTCCATTAGACTTTCGCCAACGTGCCGCTTTGAGGCCAATTTTCGGTCGCCACATGCCGCACCACTTCGCCATTGGCGACGTGGTGAGCGGGTAGCGCGCACCCTGGAATATCAGTGCTAAATTTACCTTTGGTCAACTTCCATTTGTGACCCCGAGTTCTACTCACAACACTTTGTCAAAGGAATCCTACAGTCTCCTGAGTCTCCTTTTCCTAAGACTTAAGAGATTTAGGATCTTCAGCCTCTTCTCGTAGCTTTCATCTTTTATCCCTGGAATAAGCATGGTGGCTCTTCTCTGAACTTTCTCTAGAGCCTCTATATCTCTCTTAAAGTATGGTCCCCAGAACTGTACACAATACTCCAGGTGTGGTCTAACAAACGTGTTGTACAAAAGAAGCATCTCCTTAGATTTGTACTCAATACTTTTGGTAATGTATCCCAGCATCCGATTAGCTTTTTTAACTGCTACGGCACAATGGCTAGAACCTTTGCGGGGGTGGTTAACAATCACTCCCAGATCTTTCTCTTGTGCAGCACATTCCAGTTTTAAACCTCCCATGAAGCACTCCCGTCTAATGTTTTTATTACCTACATGTACAACTTTACATTTTGCTAGATTAAATTTCATTTGTCACATTTCTGCCCAATCCTGGATTCTATCCAAATCGTCCTGAATCACTTTAGTGGACCCTAGACTATTTGCCAAACCCCCTAATTTAGTATCATCTGCAAATTTAACCAATCTGCTCTCAATATTCCTATCCAGGTCATTAATGTAAATGAGGAACAGCAGGGGTCCCAACACCGATCCCTGAGGGACGGCACTCCCCACCATACCCAGCTCAGATGAGATAGCACTGACCACTACTCTGTGTTCTGTCCTGTAACCAGTTCTGAATCCACTTAAGAATACCTCCTGTAACTCCAGTAGAGCTCATTTTAAAAATTAGTCTCTTATGCGGTACTGTATCTAATGCTTTCTGAAAATCCAAGTATATGGTGTCATAAGCCCTGCTCTGGTCGTAAGTCCTGGTGGCCTCTTCAAAAAATTCCAGAAGGTTTGTAAGGCATGACCTTCCCTTCCGAAAACCATGTTGACTATCCCTCAAGATACTGTTACGTTCAAGAAATAAGTCCAGCTAATCTTTTATGATAGATTCCGATATTTTGCACGAAATGCAAGTTAAACTCGCTGGCCTGTAGTTTCCTGGTTCGGTACGGTTACCTTTCTTATATATTGGTATTCATTGCCCTGTTTCCAATCATTTGGTATTTCTCCAGTTTCTAAAGACCGTCTGAAGATGGCGGATAGCGGCTTAAAGATGAACTCACCAGCTTCCCTGAGCACTCTAGGATGTAAGCCATCAGGACCTGCCGCCTTATCTGCTTTTAGTTTATGCAACTTGTCTAATACTTTGTTATCCCGAACCTCAATTTCCACTAAATAATCTTGAGCATTTGACATGCCCTCTGGCCAAATAAAGACCCCCTCTGAGGTAAAATTCTCAACAAAGTAACTGTTTAAGGCATTCGCAATATGCTTGTTATCATATAGCAGCGATCCATTTTTATTCTTTATGCACTTAACCTGCTCTTTAACTTTCCTTTTTCTGCTACAGTAGTGAAAAAAAGCGCTTAGGGCTAGTTTTTGCCCCCTCTGCAATTAGTCTTTCATCCAGTCTTCTAGCATTCCTCTGCTCTTTTTTGACCACAGCCCGCATTTTACAGTATTCAGCCCTAGTATTCTCATTGTTATCCTTTATGTACATCTTATAAAGATTCCACCTTTTCCCTCAACATCCTATGAATACTTTTGGTCATCCACTGAGGATTCTGCTTTTTCAGCTTACTTTTGGACACCTTCGGAATGAATCTGCATTGTGATTCAAGTAAAACCTCCTTAAATCTTTCCCACATCTCATTTACGGACTCAAAGTCCAGGAGTGTCTCCCATTTTATTTCAGCTAGATATGAGCGCATCCTGTCAAAGTTTGCTCGCCTAAAATTGAAAATTTTTATTTTAGAATACACCTTTTTAACTTCCCATGAAACATCAAAATTAACAGCAGAGTGATCACTTGTCCCAAGTGGCTCTAGTACCTCAACATTGCTAATTCTATCGGGGTCATAACAGAGCAATAAGTCTAAAATTGCCTTCTCTCTGGTAGGTTTATTAACATACTGCACCAAGAAATTATCATTTATAGCATCTAGAAATTCATCCTCCCCCCTACCCTGTCCTTTCACCATTTCCCAATTGATACCAGGATAATTTAAGTCTCCCATGATAATAGTCCCACCATCACTACAAGCTTGCGTAATCCTCCTAAAAAGCATTTCATTGATTGTACTGTCCAAAGCTGGTAGCCGATAGCATACTCAATACATGGTGACGCAGTTTGCTATACACTTCATTTATCAAATACAAACCCAAAACCAGTAAGTTGGCACATTGTGCAAATCGTAAATAAAAACAATACAATGATTTGCAAATCCTTTTCAACCTATATTCAATTGAATACACTGCAAAGACAAGTTACTTAATGTTCGAACAGGTAAACTTTGTAATTTTTTGCAAATATTAGCTTGTTTGGAATTTGATGCCTGCAACATGTTTCAAAAAAGCTGGCACAAGTTGCAAAAAAGACAGAGAGTTGAGGAGTGCTCATCGAACCCTTATTTGGAACATCCCACAGGTGAACGGGCTAATTGGGAACAGGTGGGTGCCATGATTGGGTATAAAAGCAGCTTCCCTGAAATTCTCAGTCATTCACAAACAAGGATTGGGCGTGGGTCACCACTTAGTGAACATATGCGTGAGCGGATTGTCGAACAGTTTAAAAACAACATTCCTCAACGAGCTATTGCAAGAAATTTAGGGATTTCATCATCTACGGTCCGTAATATCGTGAAAAGGTTCAGAGAATCTGGAGAAATCACTGCACGTAAGCGACAAGGCCGAAAACCAACATTGAATGCCCGTGACCTTCAATCCCTCAGGCGGTACTGCATCAAAAACTGACATCAGTGTGTAAAGGACATCACCACATGGGCTCAGGAACACATCAGAAAACCACTATCAGTAACTACAGTTCGTCGCTACATCTGCAAGTGCAAGTTAAAACTCTACAATGCAAAGCGAAAGCCATTTATCAACAGCACCCAGAAACGCCGCCGGCTTCGCTGGGCCCAAGCTCATCTAAGATGGACTGATGCAAAGTGTAAAAGTGTTCTGTGGTCTGACGAGTCCACATTTCAAATTGTTTTTGGAAACTGTGGACGTTGTGCCCTCCGGACCAAAGAGGAAAAGAACCATCCAGACTGTTATAGGCGCAAAGTTCAAAAGCCAGCATCTGTGATGGTATGGGGGTGTATTAGTGCCCAAGGCATGGGCAACTTACACATATGTGAGGGCACCATTAATGCTGAAAGGTGCATACAGGTTTTGGAGCAACATATGTTGCCATCCAAGAAACGTTTTTTTCATGGACGCCCCTGCTTATTTCAGCAAGACAATGCCAAGTCACATTCTGCACATGTTACAACAGCATGGCTCCGTAGTAAAACAGTGCGGATACTAGACTGGCCTGCCTGTAGTCCAGACCGGTCTCCCATTGAAAATGTGTGGCGCATTATGAAGCGTAAAATACAACAACGGAGACCATGGACTGTTCAACAACTTAAGCTGTACATCAAGCAAGAATGGGAAAGAGTTCCACCTGAAAACCTTCAGAAATTGGTCTCCTCAGTTCCCAATCGTTTACTGAGTGTCGTTAAAAGGAAAGGCGATGTGACAGTGGTAAAAAGGCCCCTGTGCCAACTTTTTTGCAATGTGTTGCTGCCTTTAAATTCTAAGTTAATGATTATTTGCAAAAAAAAAAATAGTTTCTCAGTTTGAAAATTGAACATCTTGTGTTTGCAGTGTATTCAATTGAATATAAGTTGAAAAGGATTTGCAAATCATTGTATTCTGTTTTTATCTTCGATTTTCATATCGTGCCAATTTCACTGGTTTTGGGTTTTGTATGTGTAATGCATGTATGCATAAAGATTTACTGTCATGTATGTTTTGCGATTCAACTGATCAGACTTGTTTTTCTGTTCAGACAGGCCAACTGAGCTGCATCGCACAACGGCTTTTCACACTACAGCATCACTGTCACGGGACAAGCGCTCAGCACTGATATTCCAGTCCAGCACCAGCCCCCTCACTTTAATTACAGTGTATGACCAGGGTTATGCTTTAACTGTCTGACAATACTCAATACTCATTTCAGTCTTTAGCAGGCTACCATTTTTATCATTTACGCTTACAGAACGACATCGAAATGTATAGTCCAGGTCATTGATAAAACTAGTATGCAAACCTCTGCATGTGAAACATTGCTCAGCGCTGACGCCAGACAACTAACTCACCTCGTGGGATCCTAGGAGTTGCATATAAAAACAACGTTCATTGGTTTATTTTTTAACAATTCAGACAATTTGAGCAATGAGACCTTCTGAATCTCTTTATTGACGCAACTGATGTCGCACCAGGATGACAAAAACAAAACCGGTCGGGGAAGGACAATAGTTTGGAAAAAAAAAGAAAGAAAACAAAACAAAAACAAACCCCCAACCGACACATCAGGTTGAGTAGAATGAAGTAATTGTTATTAAATCAAGACATTAATTAAAAGATTAATCTATGCACCGCAGCACGTATTGGTATATACAGGTATAGACCTGTATAGAGATGACACTAGCGTATTATGGTATAGCACGTGCGGCGCTTGTAGTGTGGATACGACCATCAGTTAAGCACAAAAATTAAGACATTATTACCAGGTTGCACAGCAAACATATAGAAGTTTGTTAATACACACAAATGTTCATGAACTGTTTATCACTTTGGCAAAACATATTCACCTCTTACTTTGCGCGAACGGCCGCCGTTCTCGTGAATTTTTTTTTGCGTAACCTTTTTGCGTAACCTTTACGTAACCGAAAGATCGTTCGCATGAAAAAAAGGCCAGCAATGTCATTGAATGAAACTTCATACATGACTTTCTATATGCCTGCATTACAAATCTAAGCTCTATTTGTAATAGTTTTGGTGATAGAAGTCATTGAAATTTCACTGTGTGAAGTTTGACCTTTGAAAGTCAAGTTCAGGACCACCAAATGAAAGTTCGTGTATGACTTCCTATACAAATCCAATACAAACCAAAACTATCTGTAACCATTTTGCTGATCTAAGTCATTAAAATTACACTGTGAAGTTTGGGCATTCAAGGTCAGTGAAGGTCAAGTTCAATGTCACCAAATGAAAGTTCTTACATGACTTCCTCTATGCCCGCAATACAAATCTATGCTCTATCTGTAATACTTTAGGTGATAGAAGTCATTGAAATTTCACTGTGAAGTTTGACCTATGAGGGTTGCCAAAGGTTCAAAAGTTCAAGGCCACCAAATGAAAGTTCTTACATGACTTCCTATATGTGTTCCATGCAGATACAGTGCCCTCAATGACTATTGGCACCCTTTGTTAAGATGTGTTAAAAGCCTTAGAATAAATTAAATTTTTATTGCAGAAGCATCCTCTCACACTGAAAATTGTAGAAAAATGTAAACTTCAACTCAAGTGAATTCTAACCGAAAAAAAATCCCCGACTAAGAAATAATAATTTTTTCATAAAATCACCCGTTCCACAATTATTGGCACCCCTAACAATTCCTAGGAAATAAATGTAATTGAAGTATTTCTGTCATTTCTACAGTAGTTTGCAAAGTTGATCAGAGTATCAAGGAACATTTAATTAGTAATTCATAACTTCCTCTTTCCCTGGGGTATAAATACGACGTGACACAGAGGCCATTTCTCTTACCCACTCTTCAACATGGGCACAAAGGGACACACCATTCAAATAAGGCAGATGTCTGTCGACCTTCACAAGTCAGGCAGTGGCAACAAGAAAATAGCCACTCGCCTGCATCTGCCCATATTTACTGTCAGAGGAATCATTAAGAAGTTTAAAACAACTGGAACAGTGTAAACAAGCCTGGACTAGGACCCTAAGGTTATATATATTTTATATTATTCATATTTATAAGGTCTAAGGTTATTTTGCCACCACGCACAGTGAGGAGGATGGTAAGAGAAATAAAAAGTTCTCCAAAGCTCACTATGAAAGAATTGCAACAAAAGGTAGCATCTTGGGGTCACAAAGTCTACAAAACAACCATCAGGTGCTATCTACATGCCAAGAAGCTGTTTGGGAGGCATGCACGGAAAAAACCTTTTCTCACTCAGTCATAAACGCAAACATCTGGAGTTCGCCGAGTGATATTGGGACAGAAAAGCACCTCATACCCACTGTGAAGTATGAGGGGGGATCGGTGATGCTCTGGGCCTGTTTTTCTTCCAGAGGCCCTGGGAACCTTGTTAGGGTGCATGGCATCATGAACACTTTGAAATACCAGGATATTTCAAATCAAGATGTGGTGGCCTCTGCCAGAAAGCTGAAGATGGGTCGTCACTGGGTCTGTCAGCAAGATAATGACCCAAAACATGTGGCCAAATCTACTCAGAAATGGTTCCCCAAACGCATAATCAAGCTCCTCCCATGGCCATCTCAGTGCCCAGACCTCAACCACATTGAAAACCTGTGGAGTGAGCTGAAGAGGAGAGTGCAGAGGAGAGGACCCAGGTCGCTGGATGATTTAGAGAGATTGTGCAAGGAGAAATGGTCGAAGATCCCTCTGTCTGTATTCTCCCATCTTGTGAAACATTATAGGAGAAGATTAGGTGCTGTTTTGTTGGCAAAAGGGGGTTGTACAAAGTATTAGTATCAGGCGTGCTAGTAATTGTGGCACACATGATTTGATGTAAAAGAATTATTTCTTAATGTGGGATATTTTTCCCACTGAATAAATGCACTTAAATTGAAGGTTGCATTTTCCTCTTTTTTTCATTGTGGACCTATATTTTTTAGAAAAAAACTGAATATATTTGAAGCTAAAGAACACATCTTAACCAGGGGCGCCAGTAATTATTGAGGGTGCAGTATGTTCCCAATCTTCAATATTTCCGAGCCTAGAAACCTTTGGAAATTGTAACATTTTGCTTGACCTCAAGTTTGACCTTTCAGGGTCATCTGAGGTCAACTTTAACACAGCCAAAATATTGTTCTTATATTAGTTCCTATATGTTTGTAATACAAACTTAATCTCTATCTGCAACCATTTGGCCTCCACATGCCATCTTGCATATTCATAAAGTACAGCACCCCTTATAGACCCACTTCCTTCGATTCAATCAAAATGGCGCTTGCAGTGTACACTGACGGAGCCAAGATAAGTAGATTGCCTGATTTGGAAAAAAATTTATCACACAGTTTTTGAGAATGATTTTTAAAATTTCTCGGTCCCATCTTCAACATTGGAGCCAAAATTTCGAGGGCCCATAAAACGGACAAAAATGATTCAATCAAAAATTCGAGAAATACATCTGGTCTAGTAGTATGTTATTGCAAATTTACACGAAAATTCTTTAGGCTAAAAAAAAGATAAAAAATGTTCCAGACGACGGACGCTGATTGACGTAGGCCATACCACGACAATAGCTAATCGGCAAATAGGGCTGGTAAGCTAAAAATGGGTCTGTCTTTTGTTCGAAACCTAGTTGACGCGTGCAACCACAGACAAGTGTTTTTTGAAGGTTTTGGACTCGAGGTAAGCGTGTAAAGAAAAGGTTTTGTCACATGGGGCCCATTTCATAACTCGTAAGGAAAATGCATTAATTAAAGCACCAGGTTATATCCTAGTTAATTTACTAGCGTCAAATAGACCTATATATGCATTTTGCGTTGAAGCTTTTCATTATTAAAATGGAAAGATGTGTAACAGGTTATTTAATGACGCAACCGTGCAAATAAATCAAGATTTTGTGTCAGGCACAAGTTAATCAATGATGAATTGGTGGCTTGCAATGAAAAAATAATAAATACTAGTGGTGCTCCACCTGGCAGCGCTCATGAAACTTCACTACCACTGCATAGTAAATTTGTCACTTTTTAAAGAATGTCTTTTTGCGTGCGAATTGAAATGTTGATTGCACCGAAAATAAGTAAAGTTTATGTACATTTTTGACAGTTGCATGTGTAGCCTATTAATATACGTTTGTATGGGTCCAATAATGAGGAAATATGTATATTTGTTGTACTCACTATAATTATACTCACTATAATAAGGGGACATGAATCATGTTGTTATCATGCGTTACTTCATGCATGATTCACTCAAGTCCATCATGATTCATGCATGATTTAATGAATAAATGCCTTATGACACATTATGAGTTAACATTAATTCATGCTTACTCATGTCTGAATTCATGCAATGGCGTCATATAAGGCATTGCTTACTGTAATGAGTTCATCATGAATCAAAAGTAATTAAGCATGATCATGATAAGTTCATGGTTCATTAAAGACAGTCGTTTCACATTTGGCAGAATTGAAATCGACGTTTTCATCAATTACTTCATTCTTGCTTCATGTATTGGCTTCCCATGAATTAATCATGTTTGTGCCCCTTAACTAAGGTAGGTCTATTAGCTTGTCATTTTTGTCATGAATTAAAGCTTAATTTCCCATGAATTCATCATATTTGTGCCCCCTCAACTAAATGGTATGTATGGTAGCGATCGCCACAACATACAGTATAAATGTACAAATGTTAGTCTATTGGGAATATTGAACAACATGAGCTGAAGGTTAGTGGCTCATGAATTTATGGGCCTACAAAGACATAGTCAGTTCACTTTTGGCAGAATCGCAATTGATATTTTACTTGAACTTACCATCACTTTTTGGTAATAACTTTACTGTAAAATTGTATATTTATGTTCAACTTCATGCATTAGTACATACTGATTTAATCCATGAATTCATTCTTACTTCTTGCATTAGCTTCCCCTGAGTTGATTATGTATGTAAGTGGTGGCTATACATGCTTTTATCACAACAGATGTGAGAAATGCTATTGCTAAGGAATCATTGAATGTTACAAATTAAAGCTTGCTTTCTCGCTAGTTCATCATGTTTGTGTCCCCTCAACTAAAGTGGTGGACAAATGGTAGTTTTCATTACAACAGATGTTCGATTCTGCCAAAAGTGAAACGACTGTCTTTAATGAACCATGAACTCATCATGATCATGCTTAACTACTTTTGATTCATGATGAATTCATTACAGTAAGTAATGCCTTAGTTTATATGATGTTATTACATGAATTCAGACATGAGTAAGCATGAATTAATTTTAACTCATGATGAGTCATGATGAATTCATGTATAAAATCATGCAGAAATCATGATGAACTCATGAGTGAATCATGCATGAAGTAATGCATGATAAGTACATGATTCATGTCCCCTTATTATAAAGTGTTACCGATATTTCTATTTGGCCTATGTGTTTCTTATTTCAATACATCTCTACCAAATAAATGTTGCTAATGAAATGAAAATTCTCAATGATTTTAAAAAGAATATCACTCTCATCACTAACATTTACTCTATTGTTTGTTTTATTTACTATGGAAATGTAATATTTCTATACCTGATGTTATGACTTGAGAAAATCTTAACAAAGAAAACCAGAAAGTAGAACTAAAACAAATTTATTCTTCACAGAAAAAGTTGTACAAAAACATATATCCACTCTTCAATTCTCTAATAACACTCTGATGCCACTATTTAACTATTGCCAAAACAAAACTCTGCTCTGTTGTCTTCTGCTGTCTGCTCTCTGCTGCTTATAATCACAGCATTTATATAGACTAGCAACCTTCTAGAAAGATCCACAGGATTCTAGGGAAATCCCGTCCCTTCCAAGCAGGAAGGTGCCAGAAGCTTCTAGAAATCACTAGTCTTTTCCCAATGATTTTACAGACACGCCACCAGAGGGTGCCAAATGAACAAAATAAATATAGCTGACCAGCAAGGCAGCAAAACAGCATGTAACAAATCTTCATTTACAAATGAAATATAATGCTGTACAAGAAATACTCATTCATAACACCTCCCCTCTTTAGGAAAAGAAAGGTTTGCTAAAAGCTTTCTTTTGTTAAAATTAACACAGTTTTATAATCAGAACAATCTTGATCTTTACACAAACGTATCATTGATCATGATAACAATCATATACATAACAACCAGTGCAAGTCTCACAATCAGATAGAAAAGTAAAATTACATTTTTGCACAATGTAATAAAGAAATAAAATTACATGCGTGAAAGAGTATCTGGGATTACATTATCTTTTCCCCTGATGTGAGAAATATCCAAATCATACTCTTGCAAAAGTAAACTCCATCTCCGCAATCTTTGATTCTTGTTTTTGATCTTGTGCAAGAATGTGAGGGGATTGCGATCACTGAAGACCTTGATGGAAGTAGCTGAACAAGTCAAATAGACTTCAAAATGTTGTAGGGCCAAAACAAGTGCCAAACATTCTTATTCAATTGTTGAGTGGTTTTTCTGATGTTTATCAAACTTTTTGGAAAAGTAACAAACAGGATGATCTACTCCATCAGTGTCTTCTTGCAGTAAAACTGCGCCTGCACCACTGTCACTGGCATCAACCGCCAACTTGAACTCCTTTTTGAAATTTGGAGATAAGAGAACTGGTGCATTTTTGATAATAGCTTTCAGCTGGTTAAGTGAATTTTGACATTTTTCATCCCAAACAAATTTTGCATTTTTCTTCAGAAAATTTGTCGAAGGTTCAGAAATGATGGAGAAATTGTTACAGAATTTTCTGTAGTAGCCAGCCATCCCTAGAAATCTCATGAGCTGTCTTTTAGTTGTTGGCTCAGGAAATTCAGTGTTAACTTTGACTTTGTTATGTATGATAATTTTTTGTACAGCATTATATTTCATTTGTAAATGAAGATTTGTTACATGATGTTTTGCTGCCTTGCTGGTCAGCTATATTTATTTTGTTAATTTTGGCACTATCTGGTGGCGTGTATTTGTAAAATCATTAAGAAAAGACTAGTAATTTCTAGAAGCTTCTGGCACTTTCCTGCTTGGAGGGGGCGGGATTTCCCTAGAATCCTGTGGATCTTTCTGGAAGGTTGCTAGACTATATGAAGGCTGTGATTTTCAGCACAACGGGGAGCAGACAGACAACAAAGACAGCAGACAGCAGAAGAGAGCAGACCAGAGTTTTGTTTTGGCAACAGTTAAATAGTGGCAGAGTGTTATTAGGAATTGAATAGTGGATATTTTTTTTTGAAGAACTTTTTTTTTATTTAACAATAAATTTGTTTTAGTTGTACTTTCTGGTTTTCTTTGTTGTGATTTTTTTTAAGTCATAACAAATTGGAGGTTCTACCGAGATTGGATTCACCCAAGATTATTATTTTAAATCCTTTGACTAGTTTAAAAACCTGCAGTCATGACTTTTGATGTGGAAAGTTTTTTGAAAACTCCAACCCAGGAATTAATTGTGCTGGCAAAGAAGGAGGACTTGCTACAAATAGCCTCAACCCTTGGATTATCTGATGTGAAGTCATCAATGAAGAAACAAGAAATATTCAACCTTTTGGTGCAACATTTCATCGATGAAGATATCTTTGGGGAAGAAGCAGCAGAATTAATTAAAGCTGTGGAAGTGCCTGCAACAGAGCTGCAAAGACTTGAATTCCAGCTGCGCCAAAAACAACTAGAGCTGGAAGAGAGAAGGTTGGAGAGGGAGAAAGAAAGAGAACTGGAGGAAAGAAGGTTGGAGAAAGAAATGGAGGGAAGAAGGATGGAGAAAGAAATGGAGGAAAGAAGATTGGAGAGGGAGAAAGAGAAAGAACTAGAAGAAAATATTGGAGAGGGAGAAAGAGAAAGAACTAGAAGAAAAAAGGATGCAGTTCGAATTGGAAATGAAGAGAATAGAAGCAGGTACTGTTTCAAAATCTTTTGGACTTTCTGATCATTTTGATGTGGTTAAACATATCAGAGTTGTTCCTCCTTTCTTAGAAAATGATGTTGACCAATACTTTACCCATTTTGAAAAAATAGCTGAAAATTTGAAATGGCCAAAAGAGCATTGGACAATGATGTTACAAAGTGTTCTTACTGGTAAAGCAAGAAAAATCTATAACCAGTTATCTGTCCAACAGTGTGCTGATTATGATTTTGTCAAATCTGCCATTCTGAAGGGTTATGAATTGGTCCCCGAGGCTTACAGGCAAAAATTTAGGAATTCTCGCAAGGAAGCCAGTCAAACTCATGTTGAATTTGGCAGGTTAAAGGAACAGTTGTTTGATTAGTGGTGTAATTCCATGAAAGTTGAAAATGATTTTGATAGAATGAGGCAACTTATTCTGGTTGAGGAATTCAAAAGGTGTGTCCAGCCTGATATTAAGATTTTCCTTGAAGAAAAACAAGCCAATACTTTGCAAGATGTTTCCACTCTAGCTGATATTTATGCATTGACTCATAAGTCTTCTTTTGTCCAAAAATCCACTTTTTCTAAATTTCAAAACAAGTTTCAGTCCAAGACTTCTTCTAATAACACTTCTAATGATTCTAAGGCCACTTCTGAGAGGAAACCTTCCAGTGAGAAGCAATCCTCTGATTCTTTACCCTCTGTGTCTTGCCATTACTGCAAAAAGCAAAGTCACCTTATTTCTGAGTGTTATGCTCTCAAGAAAAAACAACAACGAGAAGAAACCAAGCTAACTGCTTTGACAAAGAGAGAATCTCTTGTATCAATGGTCAGTTCGCCTGATCTTCTACCTTCTGTGTCTGATTCTGTTATGGAGGGTTTTGAGCCACTCATCACCGATGGTTCTGTCTCACTTTCACATGATTTTTCCTCATCTGCTCCTGTTCGAATTCTAAGGGATACTGGGTCTTCCCAATCTCTTATTCTTGCAGATATTCTGCCTTTCTCGGACAAATCGTCTACTCAGGCTAATGTCCTTATTCAAGGAGTAGAATGTGGTTTTACAAGTGTACCTCTCCATAATGTTCATCTCAAATCAGACTTAGTCTCTGGACCTGTTACTGTTGGTGTTAGGTCTTCTCTTCCTTTCAAAGGCATTCATTTCCTTTTTGGAAATGATCTTGCTGGGGATAAGGTTGTGCCCTACTCTATTGTAACTGACACCCCCTTGATTCATCAAGAATCTGACTCTATAGAGGAGGAAATTCCAGACCTCTATCCTTCATGTGCAGTTACTCGTTCTATGGCCAAAAAGGCTATTCAAGATGATGCTGACCTGGACTTTAACTTTGCTGACACCTTCATTGGGCAGTCTTTTCATCAGGAACCTTCCAGTCCTGAGATGTCTGGGAAATCTTCAGACTTGTCCTTGTCAGGTCATTCTTATGACATTTTGTCTCGTAAACAACTTATGAATGAGCAACAACAAGCTCTTGATCTAGCGCATCTTCTACCTCAGGCTGCAAGTGAACTAGAGGCTACTCAAGTTCCTGTCTGTTTTTACTGCAAAAATGGTGTGCTTATGAGAAAGTGGCATCCACCTGATGTTCCTGCAGATGAAGAGTGGATGATCACCCATCAAATTGTTCTTCCAAAGTCGTATCGTCAAGAAACTCTTAGTCTGGCCCATGGCAATCCTATGTCAGGTCATTTGGGAATCAAGAAGACCCTTCAACGTGTCAGGAATCACTTCTTCTGGCCATCCATGAGGTCTGATGTACAGGAGTACTGCAAATCCTGTCATACTTGTCAAATGGTTGGGAAGCCGAACCAGAATATTCCAAAGGCTCGACTTAAGCCCATTCCCGCTTTTGAAGAACCTTTCAGTCGGATCATCATTGACTGTGTTGGACCATTGCCGAAGACTAGATCTGGTTGTGAGTACTTACTGACTATCATGTGTGCTTCCACCCGGTTTCCTGAGGCAATTACACTTCGTAATATCTAGGTGAAGACTAACATCAAGGCTCTAACCAAGTTTTTCTGCTTAGTTGGTCTTCCTAAGTCTATTCAGTCTGATCAAGGATCAAATTTCATGTCTGGCATATTTCAACAAGATATGCATGAGCTTGGTATTAAACAATACAGGTCATCAGATTACCATCCTGAGAGTCAAGGTGCTTTGGAGAGGTTCCATCAAACCCTGAAGAACATGATAAGGACCTACTGCCTTGACACAGGGAAAGATTGGGATGAAGGTGTCCATCTTCTTTTGTTTGCTGCCCGTGAAGCTGTTCAGGAGTCTCTTGGGTTCAGTCCTTTTGAGCTCGTTTTTGGGCATACAGTCCGTGGACCTTTGAAGCTACTGAAAGAAAAGTTGCTCACTGAAGATGATGTCCCAATGAACTTGCTTCAGTATGTCTCTGACTTCCGTAATTGACTCTCTAAGGCTTGTGACTTTGCTAAATCTAATCTCAAAGAAGCTCAGGGCAAAATGAAAGCCAGATATGACCTTCATTCAAAAGATAGAAGTTTTAAAACTGGTGACAAAGTTCTTGCACTTTTGCCAGTTCCTGGAAACCCTCTAAGAGCCCACTATTTTGGCCCTTACACTGTCCTCAAAAAGGTCAGTGATCTAAATTACATAATTTCAATTCCTGGAAGGAGGAAACAAAAACAAATGTGTCACATCAACATGCTGAAAGAATACATTGATAGAGACACTCAGCAAAAGCCAGTCCATGTGGTAAATACAGTTGAACTGGAAAATTCCAAAGAAGATTGTGACTGCCCCTTAGAAAGTGAACCTGGTCCAGTCAAACTTGAAAATTCTGACATTCTTCAAAATATTGACGCCAAGTTGTCCCTCCTGGACCCTTTTCAACAACAGCAGCTAAAGCAGCTCATATATGAACATAGTCACACATTCCCTGACGTTCCATCAAGGACTGATTTGGTTTACCATGATGTCATCCTACAAGATGATGCCAGAATAAGAGAGTGGGAAGACCCAGTATCCCTTAGAATTCGAACAGGAGCAGATGAGGAAAAATCATGTGAAAGTGAGACAAAACCATCGGTGATGAATGGCTCAAAATCCTCCATAACAGAATCAGACACAGAAGGTAGAAGATCAGGTGAACTGACCTTTGATAAAAGAGATTCTCTCTTCGTAAAAGCAGTTGGCTTGGATTGTTCTCGTTGTTGTTTTTTCTTGAGAGCATAACACTCAGAAATAAGGTGACCTTGGTTTGTGCAGTATTGGCAAGACACAGAGGGTAAAGGATCAGAGGATTGCTTTTCACTGGAAGGTTTCCTTTCAGAAGTGGCCTTAGAATCATTAAACGTGTTATTAGAAGAAGTCTTGGACTGAAACTTGCTTTGAAATTTCGAAAAAGTAGATTTTTGGACAAAAGAAGACTTATGAGTCAATGCATAACTATCAGCTAGGGTAGAAACATCTTGCAAAGTATTGGCTTGTTTTTCTTCACGGAAAGTTTTAATGTCAGGCTGGATACAGTCTTTGAATTCCTCAACCAGAATAAGTTGCCTCATTCTATCAAAATGTTTCTCAACTTTCATGGAATCACACCACTGATCAAACAACCGTTCCTTCAACCTGCCAAATTCAACATGAGTTTGACTGGCTTCCTTGCGAGAATTCCTACATTTTTGCCTGTAAGCCTTGGGGGACCAATTCATAACCCTTCAGAATGGCAGATTTGACAAAATCATAATCAGCACACTGTTGGACAGATAACTGGTTATAGATTTTTCTAGCTTTGCCAGTAAGAACACTTTGTAACATAATTGTCCAATCCTCTTTTGGCCATTTCAAATTTACAGTAATTTTTTCAAAATGGGTAAAGTATTGGTCAACATCATTTTCTAAGAAAGGAGGAACAAGTCTGACATTTTTAACCACATCAAAATGATTAGAAAGTCCAAAAGATTTTGAAACAGTACCTGCTTCTATTTTCTTCATTTCCAATTCGTACTGCATTCTTTTTTTTCTAGTTCTTTCTCTTTCTCCATCCTTCTTTCCTCCAGTTCTCTCTCCTTCCCCCTCTCCAACCTTCTTTCTTCCATTTCTTTCTCAAACCTGTTGTGATTTACGAAATGAACCAAGTGCGACAACCAGTAGAATGCAAAAAGGAGGCTTTATTTCTGAAGGGGGAAACCCCCCAACAGAGCTGGCAACGGTACAAAGTCCACAATCCAAAAACAGTATCCAATGGGCGTAATCCAGAATCGTAACCAGGGCACCAATAACAAAGTTCGTGGTCAGACAAAAAGGGTTCGGTACACAGGCGTAGGTTTGGAGGAGAAACAAACTCATAAGCCAAAGACAGTCCGAATCCAAAACCAGGGCAGTAATCACAAAATCAAGGTCGGGCAGAAAAAAGGTCAAAATTCACAGATGCAACAATATCCAAAAAGGGCAAACCAAAAACAATAGTCGGGCAATCCAGTCAGAAAGATAAACACTGAGATATCGAGGCGAGAAACGTAGCACAAGAAAACTAGGGAGAACGATCTGACAAGAAAGTGTACCAAACAGACATCTTATATACACACCCGGGGTAAACACATGACCAGGGAGAACAGGTGCAATCAGTGGGAACAAAGATTAGGGAGAGACACATGAGGAATAAACTAATTACATGAATTTGGCTGTAGCCCAAACGCAGACAGGGATCACAAGACAAACCTAAGTACAAAACAACAGCTCCGGTTAAGGAGTACTAAAAGTGCATAGTCTAAAGACAAGGAAAGCATGAGATATAAGTGGAAAACTGCAGCAGAGATAATTAGGGATAGGCAAGGAGGCGGAGACTAGAATTGGGCGACAGCTGAGAGATCATTAGTCAATTAGTAAGTGCAGCTATACAATCCCAAGTGCTTGTTAGTAAGTTAGTCCAAATATACAAGGTTAGTGTGGATTAGTATTTAGCAAAAACAATAAACTGTTAGTATGTGTTAGTAAGACAGTAAAAGAGAGAGGAAGGAAGAACACGAGATAATGAAAGAAGATTGAAACCCAGAAACCAATAAATCACCCGAATGAGTGTCACACAAGACAAGGGACCGTGAGCAAAGATACACACCTGACAAGACAGGGGAGACAAAGTGCAAAGCATGGAAAATAAACATGGCATGAAACATGGCTATGAAAACAAAACATGGCATGGAGACTGATAACCAAAACATGAAAATTATAAAACAGGAAATCCTTAATACCAAATACACAATACATAATCTAAGAATGGTCAGACAAGGTCAGTGGTCTCTAAACACAAGAATCAATAACATGGCAGAGCCAGGCACAGAACTTAACATGAAAGCAGAATCCAGAATCCCAACAGAACCCCCCTCCCAACGAACGCCTCCTGGCGTTCAACCTGAAGGTCGTGGATGAGAAGCGTGATAGTCCTTAATCAATTCTTTGTCCAGAATGTGCCTAGCTGGCACCCAACTGCGATGTTCCGGTCCGTAGCCCTCCCAGTCGACGAGGTATTGTAATCCTCTGCCTCGTCGACGAGAGTCCAGGAGGGAACGGACCGTATAGGCTTCGCCTCCGTCGATGATCCGGGCGGGTGGTGGGGGATCAGGTCCAGATGACAGGTGGTGGGTTATAGCAGGTTTGACTTGTGACACATGGAAAGTGGGGTGTATACGTCGCATAGACAGGGGGAGACGGAGGCGAATGGCAGTGGGGCTCAGGACCCTTTCAATGGTAAAAGGGCCCAGGTATTTGGGGAAAAGCTTACCCCCGTTACCTCTGAGGGGGATGTCCCTTGAAGACAGCCAGACCCGCTGCCCAGGTCGGTACGTAGGAGCCGCAGTGCGTCTCTTGTCGGCCTGCTCCTTCATCCGGGCGACTGACCTGAGCAGGGCCTGGCGGGTGGTAGTCCAGGTGCGTCTGCACCTACGGACGAATTCGCGGGCTGAGGGGACAGCTACTTCCTCCTCCTGAGACGGGAACAAAGGGGGCTGGTAACCCAGGCAGGCTTTGAATGGGGAGACGCCGGAGGCAGCAGAGGTGTGGCTATTCAAAGCGTATTCCACCCACGGCAACTGATAGCTCCAGGAGGAGGGGTTCCTAATACAGAGACATCTAAGCACACTTTCCACACACTGGTTAGCTCGCTCGGTCTGGCCATTAGTTTGGGGATGGAATCCTGATGATAAACTAACTGAGGTGCCTAGTGCTTTAAAAAATGATTTCCAAAAGAGTGCAGTGAACTGGGGGCCGCGATCTGAAGTGATGTCGGTAGGTATTCCGTGGAGTCTAATAACATGTTGAATGACAAGGTTGGCAGTGTCTTGAGCAGAAGGAAGTTTAGTGAGGGGGACTAAGTGAACTGCTTTGGAGAATCTGTCAACTATGGTGAGAATGGTGGTGTGGTGATTGGAAGGGGGAAGGCCTGTGATAAAATCTAGTGCTATGTGGGACCAAGGACGATGTGGTGTAGGAAGGGGCTGAAGCAAACCTTGAGGGGGCTGGTGTGAAACTTTAGCCTGGGCGCAGACCGAGCAAGCAGCAACAAAGCCCTGAACATCTTGGGTCATTTGTGGCCACCAGAATCTTTGAAGAATGAAGCTTCTGGTTCTACGAACCCCTGGATGGCAGGCTAACCTGGATGAATGCCCCCATTCCAGGACCTTGGGGCGCAGGGCAGCTGGAACATAGAGGCAGTTAGTGGGACATGCACTGGGGGTAGCAGCATTGGCTTGGGCGTTCTTGACCTCCCTCTCAATGTCTAGATAAAGGGCATTAATAAATGCTTCCTTAGGAAGGATGGTGTCCTGGCATGGTTCCTCCTCCTTAATCTCAAAACAGCGTGAGAGGGCATCAGGCTTGACATTTTTACTTCCTGGTCTGTAGGCAATGTGAAAGTTAAATCGAGAAAAGAATAATGCCCACCTGGCTTGTCGAGGGTTGAGTCTTTTAGCAGTCTGCAGGTACTCCAAGTTCTTATGGTCAGTCCAGACAATGAAGGGTACCTTGGAGCCCTCCAACCATTGCCTCCATTCCTCCAAGGCCAGCTTCACTGCCAACAGTTCTCGATTGCCGATGTCATAGTTTCTTTCAGCGGAACTGAGGCGGTGAGAGAAAAAGGCACATGGGTGGATCTTGCCATCCTTCGTGGACCTCTGGGACAGGATGGCTCCGGCTCCAATATTGGAGGCGTCCACTTCGACAATAAACTGGAGCTCTGGATTAGGAATAGTGAGAATTGGTGCAGAGGTAAATCGAGCCTTTAAATCACGAAAAGCGTCTTCAGCCTTTTCGGACCAAAAAAATCTGGACTTAGAGGAGGTAAGAGCGGAGAGAGGAGAGGCAACAGTGCTATAGTTCCTGATGAACCGACGATAGAAATTAGCAAAGCCCAAAAATCGTTGGAGCGACTTACGGTCTTCTGGTCTGGGCCAATTGGTGACAGCTTCCACCTTTAATGGGTCCATACGGATTGTGCCCGGAGAGATGATGTAGCCCAAAAAGGTAGTGGTCTCAACAAAAAACTCACATTTCTCGGCTTTCACAAAAAGGCGATTCTCCAGGAGACGGCGGAGCACTTGGCGTACGTGTGTGACATGGGCCTCCTGGGACTCTGAAAAAATCAAAATATCATCGAGATATACAAACACAAACCTATTTATCATATCTCTCAGAACATCGTTCACTAGACTCTGGAACACCGCTGGAGCGTTAGTAAGGCCAAAAGGAAGAACCAGGTACTCCCAGTGCCCAGTGGGAGTGTTGAAGGCGGTCTTCCACTCATCCCCTTCTCTGATACGCACCAAGTGATATGCATTGCGAAGATCGAGTTTGGTAAAAATCTTAGCTCCCTGTAGGAGATCGAAAGCAGTATTCATGAGTGGAAGTGGGTAGCGGTTCTTGATAGTTATTTCATTCAGTCCACGGTAATCTATACAGGGCCTCAACGTCCCATCCTTTTTGGCCACAAAGAAAAACCCAGCACCAGCGGGAGAGGACGATGGTCGAATAATGCCAGCAGCAAGTGACTCAGAAAGGTATTTTTCCATGGCCTGGGTTTCTGGTCTGGAGAGGGAATATAGTCGACCTCTAGGGGGCATAGTACCTGGCTTCAGGTCAATACAACAGTCATATGGTCGGTGAGGAGGCAAACTGGTGGCCCGGGACTTGGAGAACACCTCCTTAAGGTCACGGAACTCTAGGGGGACCTTCTCAAGGTCTGGTATTTCTTCTTGGGATGGGCTGTGTTGAGGTTCGCGGGCGTTGTGGAGGCATGCCAGGGAGCAGTTGGGGCTCCAACCCTTAACCTCATTCTTCCGCCAATCAATATTTGGGAGGTGTTTGGCCATCCATGGATGGCCCAAAACAATGGGAGCATGGGGAGAATGTAAGAGGAGGAGCTGAATGGTTTCATGGTGGTTTCCTGAGGTTTTGAGTTTGATGGGGCTGGTAGCGTGAGTTATCTGGGCTATTTTCTGGCCACTGAGTGAATTGGCCACCCGGTCAGGAAAGATCCTCTCGGTAGGGATTCCCCATTCTTGAGCCAGCTCCACATCGATGAGGTTCTCCTCAGCGCCGGTATCAATGAGGGCTAGGGTGGACTTACTCCCTCCTCCCCACTCCAGGATAACTGGGAGGCACGTACGGTTCTTAGTCTCCTGCACTGGCGTCACTCCAATCACTACTCTTCTCTGGGCACCAGGGGAACTTCTCTTGTTGGGACACTGAGCAATGTGGTGTCCCCCCTTGCCACAGTAGAAGCAGGCCCCTTCTCTGCGACGGCGGTTCTTCTCCTCCAAAGGGATGCGAGTACGGCCCAGTTGCATGGGTTCTGGCTCAGGAGGACTGTCGCCAGTAGGGGGTGGTAGAGGCGGAGTGCTCTGGAGGAGTGGATTAGGTCGTCTGCAGGAGGCGAAGCGTCTGCGTTCTTCCAATCGCGAATCCACGCGAATAGCCAAGTCGACCAAGTCATCCAAATCCTCCGGTAACTCCCGGGAAACCAGCTCATCCTTTAACGCTTCAGAAAGCCCGTTAAAAAAGGCATCGAACAAAGCTCTATGTCCCCACCTGCTGTTGGTAGCCAGTGTCTGGAAATCGATGGCGTAGTCGGCCACGGAACGGCTTCCCTGTCGAAAGCGCAGAATTTCTCGTCCCGCCTCGTGACCCAGCTTCGTGCGGTCAAAGATGCGCCTCATCTCCTCACCCAGCAAATTAGACGTTTGCACGCAGGGTAGATCTGCTTCCCATGCAGCCGTAGCCCACTGCTTGGCCCTTCCCGTCAGTTGCGTGATGATGAAAGCAACCCGAGCTTTTTCGGTGGGGAATGACGAGGGCTGTAGGCTGAAAATGAGCTTGCACTGGGTGAGAAAAGCCCGACATGCTCCCGGGTTCCCGTCGTACCTCTCAGGCGGTGGCAGACGTGGCTCGCAGACTGGCAGTGGCGGAGCAGACGCAGGAGCAGGAGTGGCATGGATGGCAGGCTGGGGAGACTGTAGCCGCTGAGCGTCTTGCACAGAGCGAGTGAGATCCGCCATCTGAAGACTCATGGTTTGCATATGTTGCATAAGAGCCCGAAGCTGACGCTCTTGGAATTCTAACTGAGCGCCCTGTTGGTGCACTGCCTCCTGCAGAGACTGGTCTGACGCTGGCTCCGTCATGGTCAGATCGTAATGTTGTGATTTACGAAATGAACCAAGTGCGACAACCAGTAGAATGCAAAAAGGAGGCTTTATTTCTGAAGGGGGAAACCCCCCAACAGAGCTGGCAACGGTACAAAGTCCACAATCCAAAAACAGTATCCAATGGGCGTAATCCAGAATCGTAACCAGGGCACCAATAACAAAGTTCGTGGTCAGACAAAAAGGGTTCGGTACACAGGCGTAGGTTTGGAGGAGAAACAAACTCATAAGCCAAAGACAGTCCGAATCCAAAACCAGGGCAGTAATCACAAAATCAAGGTCGGGCAGAAAAAAGGTCAAAATTCACAGATGCAACAATATCCAAAAAGGGCAAACCAAAAACAATAGTCGGGCAATCCAGTCAGAAAGATAAACACTGAGATATCGAGGCGAGAAACGTAGCACAAGAAAACTAGGGAGAACGATCTGACAAGAAAGTGTACCAAACAGACATCTTATATACACACCCGGGGTAAACACATGACCAGGGAGAACAGGTGCAATCAGTGGGAACAAAGATTAGGGAGAGACACATGAGGAATAAACTAATTACATGAATTTGGCTGTAGCCCAAACGCAGACAGGGATCACAAGACAAACCTAAGTACAAAACAACAGCTCCGGTTAAGGAGTACTAAAAGTGCATAGTCTAAAGACAAGGAAAGCATGAGATATAAGTGGAAAACTGCAGCAGAGATAATTAGGGATAGGCAAGGAGGCGGAGACTAGAATTGGGCGACAGCTGAGAGATCATTAGTCAATTAGTAAGTGCAGCTATACAATCCCAAGTGCTTGTTAGTAAGTTAGTCCAAATATACAAGGTTAGTGTGGATTAGTATTTAGCAAAAACAATAAACTGTTAGTATGTGTTAGTAAGACAGTAAAAGAGAGAGGAAGGAAGAACACGAGATAATGAAAGAAGATTGAAACCCAGAAACCAATAAATCACCCGAATGAGTGTCACACAAGACAAGGGACCGTGAGCAAAGATACACACCTGACAAGACAGGGGAGACAAAGTGCAAAGCATGGAAAATAAACATGGCATGAAACATGGCTATGAAAACAAAACATGGCATGGAGACTGATAACCAAAACATGAAAATTATAAAACAGGAAATCCTTAATACCAAATACACAATACATAATCTAAGAATGGTCAGACAAGGTCAGTGGTCTCTAAACACAAGAATCAATAACATGGCAGAGCCAGGCACAGAACTTAACATGAAAGCAGAATCCAGAATCCCAACAAAACCTTCTTTCTTCCAGCTCTAGTTGTTTTTGGCGTAGTTGGAATTCAAGTCTTTGCAGCTCCGTTTCAGGCACTTCCACACCTTTAATTAATGCTGCTGCTTCTTCCCCAAAGATATCTTCATCGATGAAATGCTGCACCAAAATGTTGAATATTTATTGTTTCTTCATTGATGATTTCACCTCATATAATCCAAGGGTTGAGGCTATTTGCAGCAAGTCCTTCTTCTTTGCCAGCTGGGTTGGAGTTTTCAAAAAACTTTCCACATCAAAGGTCATGATTGCTGGTTTTTCAACTAGTCACAAGATTTAAAATAAAAATCTTTGGTGAATCCAATCTCGGTGGAACTTCCAATTTGTTATGACTTGAAAAAAATCACAACAAAGAAAACCAGATAGTACAATTAAAACAAATTTATTCTTCACAAAAAAAGTTGTCCAAAAAAATATATACACTATTCAGTTCTCTGATAAAACTCTGATGCCACTATTTAACTGTTGCCAAAACAAAGCTCTGCTCTGCTCTCTTCTGCTGTCTGCTCTCTGCTGTGCTTAAAATCACAGCATTTATATTGACTAGCAACCTACTAGAAAGATCCACAGGATTCTAGGGAAATCCCGCCCCTTCCAAGCAGGAAGGTCCCAGAGGCTTCTAGAAATCACTAGTCTTTTCCTAATGACTTTACAGACACGCCACCAGAGGGTGCCAAATGAACAAAATAAATATAGCTGACCAGCAAGGCAGCAAAACGGCATGTAACAAACCTTCATTAGTCGAGCCCCCGAAGGGGTTTCGCGAGACTATTGTAATCGCTTCGTGTGTCTGTGTGTGTCTGTCCGGACTGATATCTCTGGAACCGCGAGGCCGATTGCCTTCATATTACACAGGCGGGTTCCTTGTGAGAGTCTTTCGGCATGACATAAATTTGAGGGTCATAGGTCAAAGGTCAAGGTCAAGGTCATCATGTTGGCGGATAACTATGGGCGAGACTATGAATTCTCTGAATGCTTGTTTACAAATGAAATATAATGCTGTACAAAAAATACTCATACATAACACTGACCAAAGATTAACGTGAGATAATGTATGTGGACTGAAAAAAGATAATGCAATCTTTTTTAAATGTAGTCGGCTAGAGCAGTGCTTCTCAAACCACTCCTGGAGCACCACCAGTCCTTCCTGTTTTGGATCTTTCCCTGCTCCAGAACAGGTGAGTAAAATAATCAGGGCATTATCAATTGGCTTCATAGGGTTAATATCGAGCTGATCATTTGAATCACCTGTGCTGAAGCAGGGAGAAATCTAAAACATGCAGGACAGGTGGGCCTTCAGGAGAGAGTTGGGAAGCACTGGCCAAGAGTAAATTAACATTCAGGATAAAGTAGATAAAATTATAGGAGGGGACTTCAACTGTGGATTGAATGCAGATATGGATAAATCTAGGGCCCATTTTATAACCAAGTCTGCAAAAGGTTGGCATTAAATGGTGGGTAAATGATTCATCCTTTATCAACAATAGTTTGAGAGTGATATCGTTAATTAACACATTATTTACATTGATTAGATGAACAAATACGGCGGCATGGCTCAGGAGGTAGAACAGCTAGGCTAGGAATTGGAAGGTTCCTGGTTCGATCCCCGGCTCCTCCAGAGAACGTGTTGAAGTGTCCTTGGGCAAGACATTGAACCCCACGCTGCTCCTGATGTGCAGGTTGGTACCTTGCATGGCAGCCTCTGCCATCAGGGTGGATGGGAGGCATAATTGTAAAGCGCTTTGTGTCATCTGACTAGAAAGGCGTGATATAAATGCAGTCCATTTACCATCCAAATATACCGGCAAAGACAGTGCCTGACAGGTTTAATGCAAATCAAAGTCCAAATATTCTAAACAATGAAGAGATACTGGAAGGGCGTTGTTCATACGACCTGGCTGTCTTCTACTTAGAATTTTGCAGGATCACTTCATACAATTACAAAAAAACCTGATTCAATACAAATAATAATAATTCAGTGGCATTTATATCTTTTGTATCTTATTGTACAAATGAAAACGCACCATTTGAAAAGTCAATATTCAAGTTCAAATGAACTTCAAAATAATTTTTATACAACAACATCACTACAGTGATGTCACCCGACATGCCAGGTGCAAGAAATACGAGAATGTCAAGTTAACTGTAACGCTGGGCAATTTTTTGCAAAAACGCAACATCCTTCACGCACACCATGGGAAAAATGAATTTCACTCTGAATTTGTGCACACATTGCCTTTAAAAGCATGTGAATCCGAATAAAATTTCACTTCTTCACTGACACTTGTGAAACGTCGACACTATGCCGCGACTTACAGCCCCTGAACGGGAACGTGAATGCTTCATAGGCATGCTTCAAATTGGCGCCAGCACCAGGGAAATTGCCAGATGACTACATTGCGCACACACAACAATCGCAAGACTCCATCAAAGGTTTCTGCAAATGGGGAGCACTCGGGACCGTCCTCGACCGGGTCAACAACGTGTGACAACGGCACGTCAGGACCGTCAGATCTTACGGGATTATGTCCGAGACCGAACACTACCAGTGACGAGAACGGCTGCTCAAGTCCAAGGACGATGTGGATTCATTCACCCCAACACCGTACGGAACCGTCTGCGAGCTGCAGGCCTGCGTGCACGACGTCCTTATTTCGACCCCATATTGACGGATCGTCACCGAAACCAGCATCTACAGTGGGCAAACAGGCACCAGAATTGGCGACTACGACAATGGCACGGTGTCATCATTTCTGACGAGTCACGATTTCACCTAAGGAACGCGGATGGCCATATACGTGTATGGCGGAGACGTGGTGAACGTTATAACGCCGATTGTGTCGTTCAAACGGACCGTTGGGGTGGTGGCAGCGTTATGGTGTGGGGTGGAATAAGCTACCGTCACAGAACCCCTCTCCATATCTGCAGAGGAAGGGTGAACGGCGTCTACTACCGGGACCAGGTGCTGCAGAACCATGTTGTGCCATTCTTCAACCAACGCCACGATGTCCACATGTTCCAACAGGACAACGCTAGGGCACACACTGCAAAGGTGTCCATGCAGTACCTTGCACAGCAGAACATCCCCGTGCTTCAGTGGCCAGCTCTGTCACCCGACCTCTCCCCTATCGAGCACTTATGGGATGAAAATGGACGAAGTCTTTCACGTCGACGCCAGATGGACAACATCCTAGAACTTGAGGTTGCCCTTACTCAGAAGTGGAATGCTATCCCTCAGAACACTATCCAGAGACTGATCAACTCCATGCGACGACGATGCACCGTTATTGACTTTCCTGTTTGACCCCTACACCAGTTAAACCTCTCTCGCACATTAACATTATCGTGAATGAAATTGAATGATGTTTACATGTCTTCTTAAATCATTCATTATCTCAAATGCATCATACGTATATACTTCACGTATCAATCTGTGGTGCTATTCCAGATTTCATTAGTGGTGCGTTTTCATTTGTACTCAGTATATTCATATTCTCTAGTATTCATTTATTGTACATATGTACGTTTATGAAACAATATTGTAGAAAACCCAAAACCAGTGAAGTTGGCACGTTATGTAAATCGTAGATAAAAACAGAATACAATGAAATGCAAATCCTTTTCAACTTATATTCAATTGAATACACTGCAAAGACAAGGGGCTCTAATTTCCTGGCGCAGCGCAGCTGGCGTAGCGAGGCGCAGCCCGCGCAGTGGTAATTTCGTACGGCGCAGCCCGCGTAGTGGTAATTTCGTGAGGTGCGCAGCCTTCGGTAGACGAAGGTGCGCCGAGATGGGTGTGGCGCCGTAGTAGGGGGGGGTGTCACATATTCATCAAGACGCAGTGACAATTTCGTAGAAAAAGACTCCGCTGGAGTTGCGCAGAAAACTCGCCAACTCCAACCTGGTTTAATTTCCGTGCAGTGGTAATTTGGCTGACCGGCGCAGAGTGCGCACACGTCACCGAAATCTCTCAGGCAGGTTTACAGAATGTCAGGCACATTTCAATGCAAGAAAAAGTTACAGGAAGCACTATTTAATGTAACTATCTGAATAAGGACATAAATTATTGTATCTATATCGATTGTCCAGATGTCAGATTAAAGGCGGTTGCCACGCGTAATGGAAACTTGACCTGGCTTAATCAACGCAACTGAATCTGTGATGCAAACTAAGGACTTCACATCTTTCTCAGCCAACCACAAACTGTATAATATATATATATATATATATATATATATATATATATATATATATATATATATATATATATATCGAATGCTTGCGTTCTATGCTCATTAAAGCCGCTTGCACACTGGACGCAAAACGAATTTTTCGACTGATTACAGACAAAGTCAATGCAAAGACGCGATAGTCGGACAGGGTTTTAATATAGCTCCGTGTCTGAGAGTCATAAAAGTTCTAGTTTTTCCGAGTATTCCAGGAATTATTAGACGTGCAAACTTGGCTATGTTTGTGTTCGGCCTTCACAAAATTCAAATTGATAGCTATCGACTTTTCTTGGTCTTTTTAGCCTTTTCATCTGTTTTCTTCCGTTGAAGATAGACATAAGTATTTATTCGGTCTTTCTTTTGAAAATTAGTCAGATGGATCGAGCACATTATTATTTCCACAGCAGAGATAATATAGTGCGTGAGCAAATCAATTCCATGACCACTGACAGAGTGAAGAAATCATCGCATGCACGATCAAGACTGTCCGACACGAAATGCAAATTACTCCATGTCCAGCAGCCAGCAAAAAGTAAAAGTATTGATATGAGAACAGATTTATAACGAAATAAAGAATAAAAATATATCAGCAACAAACGTGATATCAAACAAAGATGACCCGCCAATAAATAAATCGCAGTGTTCATTGGATGCTCTGTTGTTAAAATGTTTCTTTTTATTCTTTATTTCATTATCAATCTGTTCTAATCGTCCTTTTTTTTTTTTGGCTGTCAGACGCGGACGCGTTGTACATTGTCTCGCGCCAGTGTCGACTCACTTTACTGAGCAGAGCTTAAATAGAAACATTGATTGAAATTCTCGGTACTCATCTTGAAGAACTGAACCCTCTTATCAAACATTAACGTTTAATGTCTGAAAGAGTCAGTAGATTTGAAAAAATTAAAAACAATAATAGACTGTCGGACACGACGATTTATTAAAACCCTGTCAGACCTTTGGACACAAGACGCAATCTGTCGAGCGAAAAATTCGTTTCGCGTCCAGTGTGCAAGCGGCTTAATACTAGGCTACTATTATTGTCACCTATGTTTTATCGTCTTTAGTGGGGGAAAGGAATGCAGCCTGATTGCTATGATCTCGTACTGAGTTAAGATCACATATTGGAAATAAATGTGTAACGTATCTTGCTTTGTTGTATATGCATGTTAATCCCAAAATTTTAAGCAGCTACAGTTTCTAATAATAGGAACACGCTATCCATCGTTTCTCTTGCCAGTGAGCAATATTTGACTCGGCTGGGTCGCCTTCTATATTTTAACACATTAAAGGTGAGGTGAGGAGCTCATTTGACTGGTGAAGATTTGACTCGGCTGTGTTATACCCAAACACGCCTTCTTTGCCAACTTGCGCTGGAAGGAGGGGCAGAGGCGGGACAGAGGAGTACTTGCGCCAGGCTACGCCGGGCACGAAATTGTCACATACGCCTGGACACACCCCGTTGGCGCGGCGCACCCCCCATGCGCCGCGCCTGCGCCTGGTCTACGAAATTAGAGCCCAAGATGTTTAATGTTCAAACTGAGAAACTTTATTTTTTTTTGCAAATAATCATTAACTTAGAATTTAAAGGCAGCAACACATTGCAAAAAAGTTGGCACAGGGGCCTTTTTACCGCTGTGTTACATCGCCATTTTAACAACACTCAGTAAACGTTTGGGAACTGAGGAGACCAATTTTTGAAGCTTTTCAGTTGTAACTCTTTCCCATTCTTGCTTGATGTACAGCTTAAGTTGTTCAACAGTCCGGGGTCTCTGCTGTGGTATTTTACGCTTCATAATGCGCCACATATTTTCAATGGGAGACAGGTCTGGACTACAGGCAGGCCAGTCTAGTACCCGCACTCTTTTACTTCGGAGCCATGCTATTGTAACACGTGCAGAATGTGGCTTGGCATTGTCTTGCTGAAATAAGCAGGGGCGTCCATGAAAAAAACGTTGCTTGGATGGCAACATATGTTGCTCCAAAACCTGTATGTACCTTTCAGCATTAATGGTGCCTTCACATATGTGTAAGTTGCCCATGCCTTGGGCACTAATACACCCCCATACCATCACAGATGCTGGCTTTTGAACTTTGCGCCTATAACAGTCCTGATGGTTGTTTTCCTCCTTGGTCCGGGGGACACGACATCCACAGTTTCCAAAAACAATTTGAATTGTGGACTCGTCAGACCACAGAACACTTTTCCACTTTGCATCAGTCCATCTTAGATGAGCTTGGGCCCAGTGAAGCCGGCGGCGTTTCTGGGTGCTGTTGATAAATGGCTTTCGCTTTGCATTGTAGAGTTTTAACTTGCACTTACAGATGTAGCGACGAACTGTAGTTACTGACAGTGGTTTTCTGATGTGTTCCTGAGCCCATGTGGTGATGTCCTTTACACACTGATGTCGGTTTTTGATGCAGTACCGCTTGAGGGATCAAAGGTCACGGGCATTCAATGTTGGTTTTCGGCCTTGTCGCTTACGTGCAGTGATTTCTCCAGATTCTCTCAACTTTTTGACGATATTACGGACCGTAGATGATGAAATCCCTAAATTTCTTGCTTTAGCTCATTGAGGAATGTTGTTTTTAAACTGTTCGACAATCAGCTCACGCATTTGTTCACTAAGTGGTGACCCTCGCCCAATCCTTGTTTGTGAATGACTGAGCATTTCAGGGAAGCTGCTTTTATACCCAATCATGGCACCCACCTGTTCCCAATTAGCCCGTTCACCTGTGGGATGTTCCAAATAAGTGTTTGATGAGCATTCCTCAACTCTCTGTCTTTTTTGCCACTTGTGCCAGCTTTTTTGAAACATGTTGCAGGCATCAAATTCCAAATGAAGAGTTTGGTTCCAAAACGCAATAAGTGCCAAAATTACAAAAATTGAGATAATGACATAGACTGGTAGTCCTGTGGCTCTTACACATGGTGCAGTAATCTGTTTTTAGGAATTCATACGATTAGGTGTATTTCTTCATAGCCAAAGTTTGTTATTTTCTATAAAATGCAATGGATTCCAACATAGAAAAAGCTCATTTACTCAAAATGTGTAAAATGGATATATTGCGTTTTGGAACCAAACTCTTCAATATTTGCAAAAAATTACAAAGATTACCTGTTCGGACATTAAGTAATTTGTCTTTGCAGTGTATTCAATTGAATATAGGTTGAAAACGATTTGCAAATCAGTGTATTCTGTTTTTATTTACTATTTACTCAACGTGCAAACTTCACTGGTTTTGGGTTTTGTATATATTCATTTTTGTGTAAAATGTGGCCAAATAAATGCTCAAGGAATTCAAAATTTTGAGTTAGTTTCTTCTTTAATGTCATCAATGCTGCTGAAAATGAGTAATAAAGTATCTATACTAAGGGCATGTCATTTATAAATGATTTACAAATGATTGAAGTTGCGCTAATATGGTTAGTGAGGAAAGATAGATTATGACTGATATAACATGAATCAAATTCATTTTAAGTTGGACTGAAAGACATGAATTATGACCCAACTCAAAAAGTAAACAATAATACCCGCCCTAACTGTCGATTAATAATTTTTGATGCATGACATGGGGACACTTGGTAAACTAATAGTTGGACATATTGCAACGACATGGGCGGACACTTTGCAACGAATTTGACAGAAATGGGTGGACACTTTGCAACGAGCGGACATTTTGCAACGACTTTTGTTGAAACGGGCGGATACTTTGCAATGATGAATTTATGGCTAACATTTTGCAATCAATTTAGCTGAAATGGGCAGACACTTTGCAACAGTGAATTTTGGGCGGACAATTTGCAACAGGTGGACACTTTGCAACGTTACAAAGACCTCACCCGCAACTCAATGTGAATAGGATCAACAAACACAGTGGACTTGTGCATGCTACCGACCAGTAGTTATTCTGCTAAGTGCACGATTACTTAGTGCCACCCAGCACAGGCATTCGCAAAACACTGGATAATATAATACTTGTAGCCAGATGGTGAAGGATTTTGTATTAGCATGAAGTAATCTGCTTAGAAACTTTTAACGTGGGGAAAGTTGGCTTGGTAGCTAGTCGGCTGATTCAGGATGTTAGTCCTTTAGCTGAAATGAGTTAAGTTAGCTTGTCCTATAAATTGGTTTGGAGGAAAATGCCGATATAACCAATATTAGATTAATAACTTGATTATGTCTAATGTAGCTAGTTTCATGGGTAGCTGCATTGGGTAATGTGATTTATTGCAAAGTCTAGCTCGCATATTGCCTGACTCATGGCCAACTTCAGTGAGACAACATACTGGATCCAGTGGAATTTTTAGCTCCGTAATGGCAACAAATGAATGAAAAACGACTTACCCTGCTTTAAACGTGCAGTACGATTCCTTGCCTGGTTTGATCTAAATGTGCTGTTTATTGGGTGCTTGGCTCTTCTGCATTGATTGCCATTACTTCACAGTTATTCAAATATCTCCACCCTTTCTGCAAAAAAAATTGATGTCATGGGTATATCCTTGCATTAAATAGATAAGGCCTCTCTGGAAGACTTTTCCGGACAAGTTGGACACATTCAGTATGAAATAAACCTCAATATTTGTCGAAATATGCGTGCAAGAATTCTGCTCAGACTTCTTCTGTGCTGTGGGAACTGAACTGCAAAGATGTGGGCCTTAGCAACATTAACTAAAAGGGGCGGAGCTGGTAGGAGCAAGTCGGGAAGGTTCATTGTTGCTGCCGAGGGTAGCACAAACAGTTTAAGTTGTAGGTTTAGGGGACAGTTAGTTTTTCACAGGGTGATTGACATTTTGTACAACTCTATCTGCGAAAAATGAAATGATCATTTAAAGCAGCATTTTGTGTTTACTCACCTTGTCTTATTGAAAAAATTAGGGCAGTGATCTGAAAAATTTATATATGACAAATAAGCAAAAATAAATTGGGGAAGGGATGAATACTTTTTCCCTGCACTTTGAGAACTCGAGTTTTCGCTGTATGATGGAAGCAGTGGCTCTGATATAGGACCCCACACAGTGTAAAAAAAAAAAAGAAAGAAAAAAGTATTCTATGAAATGCTCAATGCTGGAAACTTCCGGAAAGCACAGTTATGGTGAAAGGTTATATGCTCTGCTCTGTTGTTTTAAGTTATTAGAATTGGTATGACTTGCGATAGTTAATGACTTTTAACACATTTTAGTTGTTGGGGCCAGTAATGTTGTTACCACTTCATGGTTAATTGGTTGTTTGCTGGCCTGGGAATTGACGTGTCAAATTGACAGCCCAGACAAGAAGGGCTTCACATGTTCCAGATTTACTGGACAGAACAATTGTCCCTTTTGATGGGGTGCCATTCTAGCTCTCTTTGCCACTTTCCTTCGACTGCGACTATAATTTAGCTGCAAAGGTGTAAATGATCTGGCTACAGGCATTCATTTTTGCTCTACAGGTTCACCATGCATGTAAGAATGCGATGGAAACCTTAGTGTTGGATGCTTGCAGCATCTCTTCGGTTTTGGTTGACCACGTTCGGTTGTTTTCAGCAGTAAACTGAAACTGCGTGGTTATTTTTCCTGCGTGTCAAGGGAGCAGCAGCAGTATGACAGTGGTCCTGCGGAACTCATGTCAGGAAATCCCCAGGTGTATTTGCATAAACTCTGACAACGGTTTCTCGCACAAACCCATCTTTGAGTTCCCTGTCTCTCTCTCTTTGATCTTTTAATGTTTCTTCCATTAGCCTGCCTCTTTGCAAGTTCAGTGTTAGCATAAAAGCTTTTTTTTTTTTCCATTGGCTCTCTGCAAAAGTGCTTTAGACGCTTCAATTAGTCATTTGGGAAGTTGCCGAATTGATGCTGTTGTGTAAACCACTGTAAGGTAAAGGGTACAATTATTTTGTCTCCTTAATGTCATGGCTTTAGAAAATATCGTTTGTGCTCTTAGCAGGCAGCATATTGCGCTTATTTACTGCTCTTGTTGTTGCTTGTGTAATTTGCATTGGACATTTTTCCGCATTTCCACCTAAAGGCCCTGTTGCTTGGTTACTGTTTATTGTCAGAACGTTCACTGCGTAAAACCTGAAGAATTTTACCTAAGTCATAATTTCTCAAGAAACCATAAAACCAAAGCTTGCACAAAAGAACCATAAACACACAAACAGTCAAATATCTTAAATGAAATGTTAAATTACTTACCAAGCTGTAATGAAATCACTGTGACATGACAAATAATTTCTGAGACTAGAAAGATCTAGTGTGTTTCATTCTGGAGAAATAGAGGGCTAAACCTGGTCCCATGCACCAAACCAAACTTCAGTGGGTTATTTTGTGAAACCTACTATTTGGCATCTGTACAGGTCGTGTTACTGATTTTTGGTCATTTGAGCCATATTATACCAAAAAACCAATCCTGCAAATTTCAGTCATCTACAGTGGGCTCAAAAATGACTGGAACCCCTGATTGGCAGTTCACAAACAACACTTGAAAAAATTCAAAAAAAAAATATATTTTTAGCTAAGCTCTAAATAACAACGTGTGGGAAATACTGCACAATATTTTAATGTTCCAATGGAACCAACCAAAATTATTTACTGGTTCAATTAAAAATCAATTTCCTCATAATCAAAGTTTCACAGTTAATGGCATCACTATCTCCCAAAATTACAATAGGTAAGAAATCTCACTTATATAAGTTTTATCTGTGTTAAGGAATTATATTGAGCCATTACATCACTTCCTGTTTCACTAGGGAAGAAAAATGAGGTAACACCGGTAACCCTAACCTGCGGGGACCTATTATTCTGATCCTTCTTTTAATACATATAAGTAATGTTATAATGTTGGATGTCCATACTCAACCTCTGAAAATCCAAGAACGTGATTTCATGAGCGTGATTTCCTCTCTGAACACCTTGTCCCGAGATCATCACGAGATCTGGGAAAAACCAGACGTCAGCTAGTGCCGTCCAATTAATACAGACCCTGCCAGAGCCAATCACTGCGCTGGACCTGCCCACACTGCAAACTACTCTCGCAGGCTCAAACAACCGCAGATCATACTATGCCTTAGTAGCATCGACACTTTTGGAAAGACAAAAGAAAACTGCACCTCAAATGATCTGCAGTTCTTGTCAGTATCTCTCCCAAAGCTGGCTGTTCGTTTATTTTTGGACGCGAAGAAAAGCACCTTTCTCTTCCAAAAGTCAATGCCACCAGAAATCAAACAGCCAGGGCCAAAGGGAACGTTAGCTGTTTGTGCTCAGCATTTTACCAAAGATAGCTTTGTCAATAAAGGATAATTCCATGCTGGATAAGCATTTCAGCTGCTTCTCAAACCTAAAGCAGTTGCATCGATCAAGCGCTCGGAGCCACAAGCTGTTAGTAACGATATGACAGCAAATAATGTAAGTGAAGCCTACGTGTTACGGGTGGCTAGCAGGACCGCTAACGATAGTTGGCACTAACAACTGGCCTCAAACGCAGGCTCTGTAAAATATCTGAAGCCTGCATCGATTGTGACTGTCCGTGACTCTCAGAAGCGGAAGCTGTAAGTTGGTTTTATGGCAAAAGCCTACCTAATGTGATAGCCTGTTGATAGTGGCTGTAGCACTGTGGCTAATTGAGCCAAGTTACTGATTAGGGCTGGGTTCAAAAAATCAATTTTCCGATTCAGATCCATTTTTTTCATTAAAATTTTCGATATTGATTTATTTTATTCAAATCGATCTTTTATTCGTGCATTTCCATCTTGCTTGTGAATATTCAATAACTGATCCAGGAGTGTCATCTAGTGGTACAGTATTGTTCTGCATGCATAAATTTGCAGCTTTATGTTTGCTGGCAGACTCTTCTGCACTAAGATACCCCGCCGAGCACCGCTGCTCTTCTCAAACACGCCAAATCCAGATAATCCTTAAATGATGAATTGCATTCATATTTAAATTTTAAATAAAGTAGCGAAGTGGCCAGTGTCAAAGTAACAAAGTAAAAATATACATTTTATCTTTTAAATGTAGTAGAGTAAAAGTAGAAGTCCCAGTTCAAAAAAAAATAAATAAAATTTGAGTACAATCCTCCAAAAAAACTCCTTAAGTAATGAATTTCCCGACCTAACGGATAAAAGGCCTAATGAATAACTTAATTGCAGGTAGAGGTATTTTGACTATGTGTCATATAAATCTATACGGAGCAGTGTTTCATTGATAGAAAGCATGCTGCAAATGCGAAAATAGCTGTTGATGGTAAAAATGTACTGTGATCCGTACATAACTGCAGTGGACACGACTGGTTACGCACGGAACGGTAAATTGAGGCCGGATTTTCAAGCTACAAGTAATGATGAGAGAACAAAATCAACGTTTGATATAAATTCGGTATCAGATCTTTTTTTTAAGCTCAACTACATGTGTTGGGAGATTATTTTTTATATTTTCAATAACAGCGTTGGGTGGAAGTTTAGTAATGAAATGTCCCAATTTTTGTCCACCATTTCAACCAGTTTTGAATAAAAAATCCAATAATATTTTCTCTGTTGAATGTATTGTAATATTTATTTCTGAAAAGTCAAACTTGTCCATGTGGCATATTTTGGGCAAGGATATTGGTTTAAATTCAGTGACATTTACTGGAAAATGAACTTGCAACGTGAAGCATGTAATATTGACCCAGTTTCAGAGAATAATGGTCTACTGACTGTTCAGTCTATGTTGCACTTTATTATGTTGATTGATCAAATGTGTTGGTCAATAAAAAGTATTTTTAGGGAACAAGTTTGGGGGTCACTTTTTAGTGTGAAGTTTATTATTTTAAATATTGTGCCAAGTTAAAAGGTTTCTCGTTAATAATTCAACTGAAAGTATAATTTCTGCCATTAGTTCTCTAAGACTCCCTTTCATATTCAAGCAAAACGGGCACTGTAGCTGAAATATCCTTCAATGAATTTATATCTAATCGAATCGGTACCTTGTGCATCGAAATCGAATTGATTCGGGAAATCAGTGGCAATACCCAGCCCTATTACTTATGCTGATGTTTGTGTTCTAAATATGCAAGAGTAATATCAGGAAAATAAAACGAATGGTGTGAACACAAACCTCATTTGAAGCTAACTTTTTATACTTGTTTGTAATTTGGATGCTTGGTACAGCTGTCCAATGTAACGGAACTTGCTGTTTGTCAAATCTCTATTGCAAGGGTTTGTCTCTGTGGTTGTTACGACCTCTGCCAGCTACTGCGTGTTAGTTTGCGTGCTGTAGGTTTTGCAGAGCTTGGGATATGTGTTTGGGTTTGTTTACAGCTGCTTGTGATCGCTTCACTTATCTGTGACCGGGATCAGACGGATACTTCACCAATATCTGGGCTAGCTCTCTGATGCTACCGTGAAAGCAATCTTGAAATGCACAAACTCTAACGTGTCTGGTATAACAAACAATTTCTCTGCACTGCCGTGGCATAATTCCATCCCCCTTTAGAAATTGTTCTGGTTAATAAAAAGCCGAAAAAGGCAGAGATTGAATAGAAAATTTTTTCCTGTAGAAGTTATCGATTCGCTAGCTCCACATAAGCAACTGTCCACGCTAACGGTACTTACGGTCTGTCAAACCTGTTTTATGTTCATAACAACCGGTGCTCTGTCTAGCTGTCCCGTACTATCCATAAAGCTGCTTTCACTTCGGACGCGAAACAAATTTTTTGTGCTACAGATTACATTCAAAGTCAATGCAAAGACGCGAGTACACACGTTATGGGCACTTTAAATCGCTTTCATACTGGACGCAAAATAAATTTTTCGCCGAACAGATTACTTTCAAAGTCAATGCAGTGACACTGCATTGTCTTTCAATGTAATCTGTCACGCGAAAAATTCGTTTCGCATCCGGTGTTGAAAGCGACTTATTGCTCCCATTTTCTGCAAGCAAATGCTGGTCATTCTGATACAATGCATTCCATCAGTCTGCCCCAGGGCAGCTGTGGCTACAAAAACGTAGTTTACCACCATCAGAGCGTGAATGTGTGAGTGAATCAATAATGTATCCATTGTGAACTGTCTTTGAGTGCCCAGAAAAGCGCTATATAAAACTGATGTAGTATTATTGTTGTTGTTATTATTATTATTTCCACAGGCAATTTCCGAAAATGCCGTTTAGTCTGGAGCTTTCGCCCTTCCGTCATATACCAGCGCAGAAGCTGTTCGTTACTCCACGCTAATAACACACCACAGTTATCCACACAAACCAGCAGGTCCTTGTAATACATACCAAAGCTGTCCATAAGTTGTTGGTCCACTTTTTGGTGCTCCTCATGTTTCCCTCTAAACTCAGACCCACCGGATTTCTACAGTCTTCGGTCTGCACTTGGGTATTCGACCTGTTCTACAAATGTGTCTGTATGGGGTGGATTCTGGCTTTCCCTCAATCCTAGCTGTAGAATGGAAATACCAGTGTACTCACCATAGAAGCCGTAGGTAGATGGCAAATTTGAGATTGAGCTGACAGACTTTCGCTGCTGTGTTTATTAGAATAAGTTGGACTTCATTAGATCTATGCACATGTACAGCATTTGTTTGCAGAATTTCCCCGCCAATGCCTTAGCTCAGATGGCAGAGGCGTCTCACGTTTCACATTAGGGAGGCGGACTCGGAAAACTGCGTTCTGCCGAGTCCCGCCCAGCTCCGCCCTCCACAGAGCTGGCTAATCGGTAGAAAGAGGGCACATGGGGAGGGGGGGCCATAGCGGACGAGCTGCCCAAACGAAGCGTTTCAGGCAGAGACTGCAGTGGACTACAAATGGGCTTTTTTGAAGATGGCAGTATGAACTAAATAAGGACCCTTTATTGGACTTTGAACGATCAGGTGTACTCTAGGGGAGTCCAAGATCAAAATATAAACTTGGAAATGTAGCATAATAGGTCCCCTTTAACTTCAGTGATATAGGGTGCAACTGCATTTTTCCTCCCAGGATACTGAGGATAGTCAGTGATGCTACAGAAGCAGTGAAGCTATTGCAGACCTCGGTGGCATCTTGGGATCATCAGGTTTGAAAAAGCACCATCAGGCGCCACCTCCACAACCTCAGGCTCTTTGGATGGGTTGCCAGATGAAAGCCATTTCTGACCAGTAGACACAGAAGCTAGCGCTTGGAGTTTGCCAAATGTCAATTATGACTGGATCAAGCTTCTCTGCTTAGATGAGACCAAAATTGCAAGTTTCGGTCAGATACAGCATTGGCATGTTTGGAGACAAAACACCTCGAGGAGAAGTACTTCTTACCCACGATGAAATATGGGAAATATGGTGGGTCAGTTAAATTTTGGGGCTGTTTTAATTCAAGATGTCTTGGGGCACTGGTTAAGATTAATGGCATAATGAATTCCAAGTACCAGGATATTTTGGCTAACAATCTGATTGCCTTCGCCTGAAGGTGGGACTGGACTTTGACAAGAAAATCAACGATTTGCAGTGGCTGTCTCCAGACCTCAATCCTATTGAAAACCTGTGGGTTGAGTAGAAGAGGGCAGTTGATAAACGCAAACCCAATAATGTGAAGGATCATGAAGGAATCTGCTCAAAGGAATGGTCCAAAATCTCCCCCCCTCCCTCCACCCGAACGTGTTCCTTAACCTTGTCGAAACAAACTTACAGGAAAAGACTCCTTGCTGCTGTCCTTGCCAAGGGTGATTGCACTAAGTACTAAATGAAGGGTGCTAACTATTATGAAACATTGATTTTGTTGAATCTTTTGTATTTTGTATTGAATAATTGTTTGGATTTTGTCATTTCCATTGAAACATTAACAAAGTATTTCACACACTGCTATATTCCGTTTCTCTATAATTATATTGTTTATACAACCTCAATTCCAAAATAGTTGGGACGAAGTGTCAATTGTGAATAAAATCAAAATGCAGTAACTTTCAGATCACATGAGCCATTAACATTTTTATCCACAAAATGAGCTCATTTAAAATTTTCTGGCTGCATCAGGTCTCAAAAAAGTTGGGACACAGGCAAAAAAAAAAAAAAAAAAAGGGCAGAAAAAGCAATTAATATATAAGAGAATCAGCTGAAAGAACATTTAGCAAGTAATTACATTAACTGGCATCAGGTACATGACTTGGAGAGGCTGAGTCTCACAGAAGTAAAGATTGCCAGAGGCTCTCCAATCTGTGAAGGCTTGCATAAAAAATTGTGGAATACTTTAAAAATAATGTTCCTCAACTTCAAATTGCAAAGGCTTTAAAGGTCTCATCATCGACAGTGCATAACATCAAGAGAGAAGACTGGAAAAATCTCTGTGCGTAGGGACCAGGTCGAAGACCTTTACTGGATGCCCGTGATCTTCGGGCCCTCAGACACCACTGCATCACTCACCGACATGATTCTGTCACTGACATTACTAAATGGGCCCAGGAATACTTCAAGATACCACTGTCAGTAAACGCAGTCCGCCGTGCCATCCACAGATGCCACCTGAAACTTTATCATGCAAAAAGGAAGCCATTGTTGAGCATGATCCAGAAGCGTCACCACTTTCTGTGAGCCAAGGCACATTTAAAATGAAATGCAGCAAAGTGGCAAAGTGCCCTGTGGTCAGACCAGTCCAAGTTTGACATTCTTGTTGGAAATCATGGGCATCGTGTCCTCCGGGCTAAAGAGGAGAAAGACCGCCCCTCCTGTTATCAGCGTTCATTTCAAAAGCCAGTGCATCTGCTGGTATGAGGGTGCATTATTGCACATGGTGCGGGACACTTGCATGTTTTAAAAAGCACCATGAATGCTGAAAGCTATATAAAGGTTTCAGAGCAACATATGCTCCCCTCCAGATGACATCTATTCCAGGGATGGCCTTGTGTATTTCAGCAGGACAATGCAAAATCACATACTGCAGCTATTACAACAGCATGGCTTTGTAGCAGAGGAGTACATGTGCTGAACTGGCCTGCCTGCAGTCCTGATTTTTCACCAATTGAGAACATTTGGAGCATAATTAAAGGAAAAGTCCATCAAAGGAGACCCAAAACTCTCCAGCAGCTGGAAGCCTGTATTAAGCAAGAGTGGGATCAAATTCCAATGGCTAAACTCAAGAAACTTATCCCCTTGATGCCCAGATGCCTTCACTCTGCGTTAAAAAGAAGAGGGGATGCTACACCATGGCAAACAGGGCCCTATCCCAACTTTTTTGAGACCTGTAGCAGCCATCAAATTTGAAATGAGCTCATTTTATGGATAAAACAGCAAAATTTCTCAGTTTCAACATTTGTTATGTGATCTCTGTTCTATTGAAAACAAAATACAGGCTGGTGTGATTTGAAAGTCATCGCGTTTTGATTTTATTCACAATTTACGCTTTGTCCCAACTATTTTGGAATTGGAGTTGTATATATGGTGCCGCAAAAAAGTATGAACACCCTTCCTGATTTCTTATTTTTGCCGTATTTGTCACATTTTTAGCTCACCTCACGACGAAGTCAGATGAGCTTATGTCATGGCCTGTTTGTCCGTCGTTCGTCGTCGTCGTCCGTAAACATCTTCTCCTCCGAAACCACTGGGCCTATGAAGGTGAAACTTGACAGGTACCTTCTTACCCATGAGGACACCAAAATTTGTTCAAGGCGTTCCGATCCGATTTCAAGCATGGCCGCCATGGCGGCCATATTGAAAATCACATAATTGGCCATCTGAAAGCTATTTATGCGCACATTCAGCTGAAATTTACTATGTAGTCAGTACATGGCAAGATGCATCACATATCATACGGCTTTTCCCGTATTTCGAATTTTGACCTTGCTTTCACCTTCAACTTCATGCAACCCCTGAGAGTTGCATTGAAATCTTTCAAAATCATCTTCTCCGAAACTACTTGGCCAATGAAGGTGAAACTTGACAGTACCGTCCTGCCCATGAGAACACTAAGTTTTGTTCAAGGCGTTCCCATCCGATTTCAAACATGGCCGCCACGGTGGCCATATTGAAAATCAGATAATTGGCCATCTGAAAGCTATTATTGCACATATTTGGCTGAAATTTGCTATGTAGGTAGTAAGTCGCAAGATACATCACATATAATGAATTTTTCCATATTTTGAATTTTGACCTTTCTTTAACCTTCAACTTTGCATGACCCCTCTGTTACACTGAAGTTCAGTGTTGTGCATGAACGGGAAAAAAGAACGACGTTCATGAACTCGTTCATTATTTTGACGAACGATGAACTGAACGTACGCATCTGCCGAAAACGAACGATTCCCTGAACGAGTTCATTTTGGTAAGGAATAACGGGCGTTCAATATTGTTGCCAAAAATACTTCTCCCAGTTGACTTGTGATGACGTCATCAGCTGACGCCGCCGCTGCTCTGTCTATGCCAATGAATGTATGTGGAACTGGAGAGGCTGCCGCCGTATCCTTCTACGAGCGCAGTTGATACCAATATGGCGTGAAGTGCACCGCACTTCTGAATTTCCTATGGAGACTAACTAAGGGGTCTTCCGAAACAATTTCAACATAGTTGTGATCGAAAAACATATATGAATAAAAATTAATGCGCAATTTTACATGACACTGTTCGAGAAGTCGAGCATACAACACGTGTTAATCATAGGAAGCGCAACACTTACTAGCCACTTGTCTAGCTGACTTGATAGGTAATCGGGTCGCTGTAGACGGCTGTGATCGCAAACTTTATCTGTAATTTAGCTGGCTCGATAAACTTAGTTGGCACAATAAACCCAAGTTGCATATACATAGAATTAGCCATAGCGAATGACCTGGCAGAAACGTTTATGTAACGTGTTCATTCCGGATGAATTGTGCAAATAGCAGCATCCTTAACAGGCATCTGCCTATCTAGGGACTATTAAGTGAGCAAGCTGTGAGTTTTTATTTTAATTATTACGATAACGCAATTGTAGCTAAGGCAGTCAACCAAACTGGCTAGCTTTCTATGATTGCCAGTGAAGATAGCGCTTCAGCATACAGCTCGGCTGTCGGTTCCGTGAAATGAAAACATAGCTCAGTAACCATGGGAGTTCAAACCATCGGCGGAACCAGACGTTTTACTGGGGCACGTGCCCCATTATTGGTCCCAGTATGATTTTCAAGGGAATAAAATAAATATCACGTTTTAAGTCTACATGTCCACATAATCTACAGCAAGAGAATTTACAGCAACAGTGTGCATAGGCACACAACTACTTGATATGATAACTGTAACTCGTTGCTACTTTATTCACTTCACTCCGTATAGTACACAATGGCACGTGGCTACTTAATATTCACGCGGCTTTGGCTGTGATTCGGCTGGTGCTCACTTCAGAACACAAGGTCACGCACACAGCGGTGTCTGTCAGTGCTGACTGCTCTCGCCGTCATTCTTTCCACCTGTCTTCAGGTTAGTGCTGGGCAACTGCCTGTCCTTATTGTTTCTTTTCTCTTCTGTGTCGCCATTTCCATGGGAATTTAAATGTCACAACTTTGCTTAAACTTTAAGCTGCCGTCTTAATTGAAGTAGCCTGGTGCAGACGTTAGCTGCTGTCCTATAGCTAACTGGCTCGTCATAGGCATAACGTTGATTCATAATGGTTAGCCAAGTAATGTCAACTCGGTGTCTGGAGATTGCTATCGATGTTTGATGAGCATATATGCGCTATTTCACGTTAAAACATGGGTTCTGTATGAACAGAGAATCGGGCTCATCGAGTACTTTGGTTATGAAACATTGAGGATAACAAAGGAGAGTAAACAGTTTTGGTAAAGACTTCAAGATAGCCTACTGTTATAGCTGACACTAGTGAATATAGTTTTATGTTTAGTGAAGATGCACTGATTAGAATGGAACATATCAGATACAGTTTAATGATTGCAGTTAGTGGTACCTTGATGAAATGGTTTACTTGAATTACACAATGAATGTTTAGCCTTCAATTAATACTGCAGTGAAAATGAAATGTGATTTGAATGTGAGTCAGTTGTTTGGGGTAGCTTTGCATACTTTGTGCCTTAATCCAAAACTATTGATAAGGAAATGTTTTGTCTGTTTTCCTCTGTGTGTTTGTATGGCCTGGATAATTTAGTGTTTTGGCCTGCCAGGCACGTAAACATACAGTTTATATTTAGAGTAATGGAAGAGCTATTTAATGTTGTACAGTCTTTTTTTGCTTGTAACAGGTTTAGAGGTCTAGAGTAAAGTGCAAAATGCATCAGTCCATTTCAGGTGGTTAATCATAGATTCAGACAACAAGATAATCTGACATGAATGTATAATTTGAAGCACTATTTATGATTTTTATGATAAATTAGTGCTAAAAATAGTTGTGCCCCAGTACAGTATTGGGTCTAGAGACACCCCTGGTTCAAACTGATACATACAGCAATGTTCTTGCAGACTATTCACTAATACTATGCAAGTGACCAATCAGAGTCAGATGTGAGTCATATAGACCTACCAATGGATTAACCGTTGACTAAAACAAGCTCTTATAACATAATTCCCGAAAAGCGTCAAGCAAAATTGCGCCTCGATTCTTTTTTTACTATGTAATCCAGTCCTACGCAGGAAAGATTTGCGATTGTATACTTTTTAAATAACAATAGCAGGAGTTCTTCCAATATAGTCAATGGGAAATTCAGAGGTGGGATGCACTAGACACCTTTTGCTTAGTGTTCTTGCCTACTGTAACATTGTTGATCTTGGGTTATGTTTTTGAACTGCTTTGGAATGTGATTCATGCAGTTGTAATGCAGGAAAATTGCTTATACATAAACTTTGCAGGACCTTACTTTCAGCATGTAGTTTGAATCTACAGACATTTTTTCAGTTCTATAACTTGTTAAATAAAAGCTGTGATTCCATTTGTGGACATTGTGGTAGTGATTGGGAGCTGGGGATGAATAGATAAAAAGAGACTCTAATAAAGAAAAAAATGCTTGGATTACTGCGTTAAAAATTAACTTAAAAAAGAACTAGTTCATTTTTTGGGACTGTGAACTTAGTTCATTTTTTTAAAAGAAATATGAACTGAGCTAGTTCATTTTAAAATCTGTGAACTGAACTTTGAACTAGTTCATAGTAATTGTGAACTGACACAACACTGCTGAAGTTACACTGAAACCTTAAAAACTCTTCTTCTCTGAAACTACTTGACCAATGAAGCTGAAACTTGACAAGTATCTTCCCACCCATTAGGACACTAAATTTGTTCAAGACATTTCCCTTGAGTGGTCAGGTGAGCTACAGGGCCGGTGGCACTATTTTTGTGTATTTTTGCTGTTCAAACCTACCTGGTCCTATGTGAAAAACTAATTGTCCCCCTTTGTTAAATCATGAATTAACTGTGATTAACCACATTTTTTGAGTTCAATTTCACTGGCCACACCCAGGCCTGATAACTGCCAGACCTGCTGAATCAAGAAATCACTTAAATAGAACCTGTCGGACAAAGTGAAGTAGGCTAAAAGATCTGAAAATGCAACACTTCATACTGCAATCGAAAGGAATTCAAGAACAGATGTGAATCAAAGTCATTGACATCTATCAGTTTGGAAAGAGTTACAAAGCCATTTTTAAGGCTTTGGGACTCCAGCAAACCATCGGTGAGAGCTATTATCTGCGAATTGAGAGAACTTGGAACAGTGGAGAACCTTCTTAGAAGTGACTGGCCTACAAAAATTGCTCTTAGACTGCATCGGCGACTCATCCAGGAGGTCATAAGTGAACCCAGAACAACACCTATGGAACTGCAGGCCTCACGTATCTCAGTTAAAGTCAGTGTTCAGGATTCAACAATGAGAAAGACTGGGCAAAAATGGCATCCATGGGAGAGTTCCGAGGCGAAAACCACTGCTGACCAAAAAGAACACAAAGGCTCGTCTGACATTTGCCAAAAATATCTTGATGATCCCCAAGACTTTTGGAAAAATATTCTTTTGACTGACGAGACAAAAATTTAACTTTTAGGAAGGTGTGCGTTCTGTTACATCTTGCGTAAAACTAACACAGCATTTCATAAAAAGAACATCATACTAATGGTAGAGTGATTGTCTGGGGCTGCTTTGCTGCTTCAGGACCTGGATGACTTGCCGTAATTGATGGAACCATGAATTCTGTTCTCTACCAGAAAATCCTGAAGGAGAATGTCCGGCCATCAGTTTGTGACTTCAGCCTCAAGCGCACTTGGGTTATGCAGCTGGACAATGATCCTGACTCTCGCACTCTGGCACAAAGAATTTATCTCGCACTCGATACATGGGAGGTTTGCGATCTATTCATATTTTGGCCCACAAATTGAGCTAAGTGAGATTGTCACCAAGCCATGCCCCTTATCTTCCTGTCTATTATATTACTGTATATTAGTGTCTGCAGGAAAATGAATGGGTAAATGAAAATGGTACGCAATATCTTGTTTTGTGTAAGGACGGGAATCAGTGAGCTGTTGCCATGTTGCCCTTGTATTTGGGTTTTTGGTTTTACAAATTTCGTAAAACCTTTCCACATTCACAAGAATTAATTACATTAAAGAGATGTTAAAAAAACCTCTAGCAAAAATATGTTCTAAATATGTTGCATCTTTATTGAATAATAGTTAAAAAGAGCAATCTTGCAAGATAAAGTCACTATGATGTCGAGTCTACCAGATGGCAGCAGAGGACTGACCACAAGCGATAGACGGAGCAGGAACTGCTAAGCAGCACATCCGCAATGGGCGGTTTTACAGAGAAGCGTTTCTTATTGACAAGGTGTAGAAGCGAAGGGTCGCAGTCGCATGTAGGGTAAGAAATTAACGTGACTTTACAGGCTAAATATTCGTTGGTTGTCTGACTTCAAGGCTCATACCCATTTTAAGTATTTCGGTGGTAATAAAGACCTGAGGCTGAAGGGGGAAAAAAAAGACTCGTGGCGATAGCCCAATAGCCGGACCATATACAGACCATATACCCTACTCCTACTACCAGGACTACTGGACCTCAGACACGATCTTCGGATAGATGCCTCCAACAACTTTTATTCATACTCTGTACTTTAGATGTACGTTTTGAATGCTAAGAGGCTGACTGGACTGTTCTAGTGCCGACGAAAGTACTCCTACGCAGGCTCTCACAGCTAAATATTAAATAGGCTGTTAACGAGCCAGAAAGTCACGGGAGCAACTAGCTACCTAGCTTTTTATGACTAGCTACAGTACAAAGTGGCAAAGAAGATAAATATTTGGCTTGGTAGACTGCAGATATAACTATAAGTAAACAGATCCTTCCTCTCACATGGTTACATCCATGTTAGTCAAACTGTCGGCTGCTCATATGTGACTTAAATTTGGTATTGTGGCGAGCATTTTTATTAACTCCCCTCCCTCTGGTGAGCTAATAGTTACCCTGTTGGCCGATAAATTCAACACGTTAAAGGAGAATTCCGGTGTGAAATTGACTTGAGGTGTATTGAAACATGATAAAAAGTACTAACCTTTGTCGAATATGTACACATGCAACATTTCGAAATAAATGGCTTTTTAGCCGAAGCTCCCAACAGGCTTACAATGGTAGTGAATTGGGCATAACTTCATCATGCAAAGAAATCAATATTTTTTCATCATTTACAAGGCTCAAAGTAGCTCCACCCTTGATCACTAGAATTCCGAGGGCCCTGAGATTTAAAACGAGGCACTGAGAACTTTGAAAATGCATAAACCTAACCTTGAGGTGGTTTCCAGTCACCTCCATCTTGAAACTCACACTAAGTCAATTGACGAGCACGAACTGATAGATTGCAGTCTGTTCCCCTATCCTTCCTATTTGTTTGTGCTCGTCAGTCGTCACTCAGCGAAGGCATTTCAGAACTCTTCAGAGTATTAAGGTAATTTTGGTGACTAGTACGTGGTTTCGTCTGTTTACATTTTCCAATTGGACAGCAATTGGATAGATAGAAAATCTGATAGATTTTTTTCTCAGAATAGTGATGTAGAATGACTTCGTTTAAAAAAAAAAAAAAAAAAAAAAAAAACCCTGTACATCGCAAAAAACCGACTTTCCCCGGGTTTTCGCAGACGGGGTCACATTGATGTATGCTACGTCAGTCAGTCAAAGGCAAACTTTCTGCAGAGAGATTTGATTAAGTTTTCTGAACTTTGCCACAACATTGCATTGGTACAGAAAGGTTCGAGTTTGTGAAATTTTTTCACGTTCCGCGCGGCCTGCAGAAGGCGTAGGGCAGCAGCTAAGTGTATTTTATTGGTGATTTTTTTAGGAAACGTCCGCATCCAAGCCAAGCGTAGGAATGTTGCAGCGTATTTCGCCCTGGCACCTGAATGTTAGACTTTAGCAAAATGTTACAATAGGTAACGATGTAAAGTAAAGATAAAAGAGCATTATTACAGTTGTACATTTGTCACAATTTGTAATGGTAATACTTTGGGTTCACCATTTGATTTGGTGAATAGTCAGTCAGGCATAATTTCCTTATGCTCTGTATGTACATTGTAATGGTGAGAACTTGTTTGTATTCAGAAGAATAGAGTTCAGTGGGCTTTCTGCAACTCTGTCATGCATTCAATATTATTGGTCACACTTGCAGGCCTTCAGACCAGATCACACTTAGAATAGGTTCCTTGTTTCCAAAAAAAAAAACTTGGTCGGCAAAGAAAAAGATGGAAGGACAATATCTCAGAATGGACTTGTCTGACTCTAGAAACAGTAAGAAGAACAGAAGATGGGGAAGGGTAGAGAAAACTGATTGCCAGATCATCCTTGGTGTTGAACATTCGTGAAGTTTATGTTCTCTTGCTGTGAGTTTCCTTTAACTTGAATATTGTGTCAAGGCCCTGTGCAAAAGGTTATTAACTGGCAAGATATCATTAATTGGGACACTCAAAATGGAAAAATAACACCTCCAAACATCCTAAAATGCCAGAGCTTCCGCAGGGCCTTGCTCCCCCGGGTCCCCCATGGAGGCACTACCCCTGGACCTAGGTGGCCTCCGGACCCCCGGCTGGACATTACCCCAACGCTGCAAAAAAATCCTGGCGAGAACACTGGAAAACGTCTCATGGCGGGTCTGTCTGTGTTTGCTTTACTCGTTGCTTGCTGCCAGGTGACTTTTTGTGATTTCTCCTTGATTCCAGGCTTGGCGAGCCTCTCCCAGTCGATCAGGAAACCCCCGTTCTTCAGGTCCTCTGCTGTGTCGGCTGAGGTCTCGAAGGCGATTGGCCCAGACTCAAAAAAGACTCGTAGGTTGGCTAGTGGGGGCCTTTAAAACTATATTCCTCTATCCTGAAGCATCCTCCTTAAAGGAGAATTCCGCTGTGAAATTGACTTGGGGTGTATTGAAACATGACAGCGAGTAGTTACTTTTGTTGAATACCCCACCTCCGTTCGCATGCAAGTCGATTGATGAGCACGAACGAATAGATTGCAATCCGTTCCCCTATCCTTCCTATTCGTTCGTGCTCGTCAATCGACTTATAGTGACTTTCAGGATTGAGGCGACTGGAAACTACCTAGCGGTACTGTATGCTTAAATAGTTTTTTTCATTAGCCACTTGTGCATTTTCCAAGTTCTCAGTGCCTTGTTTAATATGTCAAGGCCCTCGGAATTCTACGATGAAGTGTGGAGCTACTTTGAGCTTTTTTAATGATGAAAAAATAGCGATTTCTTTGTATGGCAACGCGATGCCCCATTCACTACCATTGTAAGCCTGTTAGGAGCTTCAGCTAAAAAGCCATGTATTTCAAAATGTTGCGTGCGTACGGAGGTGGGGTATTCGACAAAAGTTACTACTTATTATCATGTTTCAATGCACCCCAAGTCAATTTCACACCGGAATTCTCCTTTAACTGCGCATATGCCTTCTTTTTTTTTTTTTTTTTGCAAGCGTTTCTGTGGGGTTGTCATGATCGAAACAAATTTGCTTGGGAAAATCTTCTTCCATGTAATGTGCAGTACCAGTTCTTTGGTCTTAATTCCCGGAAAGTATATGATCACTGACTTGGGTTGTGCTCCCTTAGGTTTGGGACGCAAGGCTCTCTGGCACCATTGGATTCAGAGTTCAATTTCAGTCAGGGGCTCCAACTCAATATTAGGAAATCTTTTTTCACCCAGAGAGCAATCTCTGAGAGGAATGCCTGACCATACTGTTGAGGCAGAAACCTTGGGAATTTTCAAGAGCAGGCTTGATTTAGCACTGGATACCATCGAGTATCTGAAGTGATAGATTCACAATTGCAATATAAAACTGGCGGATTTAGTTGGGCTGAACAGCCTGTTCTCACCACTAATTTCATATGTTAACTCTTTTCTGATAAATAAAGTGCTGAATGTTATTACTTTCATTTCCCTAAGGGATGCCATATCTGTGGACATTATTACGCCTTGAGTGCACCTCCTGGTCAGTCAGTTTCAAAACTTTCATTTGAAGACTTTCTTGGGCTGGTAGTGGCTTGCTCAGTGCCTCTTTGAAATCCACTCTTCAATTTTGGCTATCGCCCCTTCACCCCTGTAAGCTCTGTCTTTTGCCCGCGTCCGTCATTATTCTCTCCATGTTCCTTGGCCACGGCCTCATCGATTGCCGTCGCCCTTCTCGGTTTTTGCAGGCTGCCTTCCCCATGTCCTTCTGGTTTTTTCTCCCTCTATTATTACCTGAGACAAACTTTAAAAAGTACTCAGATTTAAACTGGGGGCTAAACTCCGACTGACCGGGAGGGATTTTTGTGTGCAGCCTGTCGCCTCAGTGTCTCCACCACAAGTCTCGAAGATGCACATTCTTAATAAATTTGTGAATAAACGCCCAATTAACAATCCAAATATGAAAACAAGAAACAGTGAAACATCGTTATTAATAAATACAGCAGTGAATTGGGTAATGTGTCAGCAGAAAGCAACCTGGTGCTCCGATGGCTCATCGGGTTAATGGGCGCATCATGAACAGAGGCGGAGTCCTTCTCGCAGAGACCCGGGTTTGATTCCTGGCCTGGGTCTTGTATTTCATGTCATCCCTTCTCCTCTCCCCATTCTTCCCAACTATCTGTACTGTACTATCACAATAAAGGAAAAAAACTCCTTAAAAAAAGAAATCAACCTACAAAAGTATTAGATCAGTTGTTTAATTTACCCTGAGGGTATTGCCCAATAACAGAAGATTTAATAAACAGATATAACTTTGGATTGGGATTTTTTTCCCAATTTTTGCCCATCATTTGAATAGACACTCCCTGATTAATGCATGCAAAATCCCAGTGGATTGTAGAAAACACTCAGCCTTTAGTACTGCTCTGACGAGGTATTAGGATAAGTGTTTATAAAGGGTGGAATAAGTGTACCTGAGGCATTTTGAGAAATGGGACGGTCCTCCATACTTACTCTGTGGTACAGGAACGCCCACTCAAGAATGAAAGACTGCAAGTGAGAGTATTGAGATGAAGCCAAATTAATAAGCAAGTCCGACTTGGAGCCAGCTACACACCTGATTGCTCAGGGCATATAGTGGTTAAACAATGCCTCATTCGTTCAGTACACGTGCATTACGTATCGAAGGACCCATACCGAAAGTTTAACAGGCGAATCTGTGTACTGTTCCACCCCTTGCGGGTGGAGGCATAATTTAATCTGTAACAGTAGTTTGAAAAACTTGACTGGGTTTGAAGATTTTCTGAAGTCAGTAGCCACTTTTATAAGGTTCGCTTGTACACCTGCTCTTTACTGCAAATACTTTGTCAGCCAGGCATGTGGCAGCAGCACAATATAATAAAAAAGCATGCAGATTCAATTGAAAAAAAAATTACAAACATGCTCTCCTATCTCCCCAGTAACATAATTGTAACAATATCCATCTGTACATCTCCACCCCGTCAATATTCAAATGAAAGTTACATCCTTGGAATGGGGAGTGAAAGTGATCAAAGTGACTTCAACCATAGGATGATTGTTGATGCCAGTCTGAGTGGTTTTTCGGAACTTCTCATCACCTGGGACCTTTTTTGCACTACAGTTTCCGGAGAATGCTATGAATACACTTAATTTCAAAATGTAACTTGTTTCACATACCCAATTCAGGACTATAGGAAAAGGTGGTGAACAAGGGGATACTGTGCAACTGTTTATAAATATATTTAAAAAAAAAGATAAACCAAGGCTCTAAGGCATGCACAATAAGTAAAGTCAATTTTTCACATGTTGCTTGTTAGAGAGGACCATTTGAAAGCTGCTTTATAGACTTGGGGCCGAACACCTATTCTTGGACCCCCGGATGGCAACTTCTCACGACAGGATGAAGTTTCTCGTTTCTAAATTTGGTCTGTAAATTTTGTGTTTGCATGTAGTCTCCCTTAGTTTTATGTACTTTGGGACATTACAGCAAAGGGCTGCAGAATTGCTGATGTATTTCATACAGACTCTGTTAAACACCTGGAAACTGATCTTCTCTCTGTTGGAACTGTGAAGGACTAGAGGGTTGGAGATGCATTGAAAAAAATGTTTAATGAGTTCCTATGGAAACGGTGCTAGCTGGTAATTTAAGCTCATGAATAAAAAAAACCTGTTTGGTTTCCTTCCTTATAGCCCTGCTTCTATACATGAATACCTGTGCAACAGGTTTTGTACAATGACACAATTGTGTTGCGGAAGTGTAGACGGGACTGTGTTTTTAATAGCGTGAGGTTTGCTGTCAGCCTTGCCTGATCCTTAATGGCTTGATACTTCTGGAATATGGAGATATCGCGGTTGAAGTGTGAATGACTGTTTTGGGTCGCTTCTGAACATCTGCGCAACTACAACCACAGCTTTGGAATTTGTCGCTGGGGAAACAAACAGTATGACAGCGCTGGAATAAAGTCTTTCCAGAAGCAATATTGCTGCCGTACAGCTACAAACAGTCTGCCTTCAAACCAGGTATACTGGGCTGAAACACAGACATGATGAACAAAGGTGCAGTCATAGTGTTTGTTATTACACCAACTAGAGTAATACCTGTGTGAATATAATTTGTTATAATGCAGGAGAAACTTGCTTTTGTCAGATTTGGCAAACATTATGTGGTTGTTTAGAGCGGCTTTGGGGAATTCCCATGCAGGAATTTCATATCTGGGCAGATTTGCATGTTGTTTGCCCAATGAGCTTATGTACAGTGACAGCCGCACCCATTCAGTGAGTCTTGTGCATGGGTGTATTTGTGTTGCTAAAAATATAAATTTAATCATGTGTGTGAAAAGAGTACGTTGGTGTGGTTAGCATTGCATGAAGTATGATCGCTTGTGAAGTCACTAAAATGGGGAGTGCTGAAGGGGGTCACTGATGTGATTATTAATGTATGGAGTGTCTATAAGAGGTGACTTGTGTGGTTAGTAATGTATGAAGTTTGTGCAAAAGAGGTCACTTTTGCGGTAATTAGTGTATGGGGTGTGTGTGTTTTGGAGGTCACGTGTGGTTATTTAGAGCCAGTTTTCAGATAGTTCAGATAGTCAGAACTGGTGACCCTCTGGATTTGACTGAAGTTTATTTTTTGAGATTGGTATTGTGTCCAATCTTTTGCAGGGATCTTATAGTTGGACAGACCTTTATTCAAATCCCTCTTTTTTTTTTTGGTGAGACAACCATGGAGTTTGGGGAAAAGGGCCAAAAAAGGGCCATGGACCAAAAAGGGGTCGTTTTTTTGGGACCCTTTTTCTCAAAACTTCAAAGAGGTAGCCAAAAACTGCTTAGTACATGTGAAAGCCATGGACCTAGATATGATACATATATCATTTGTGGGGGCTGGCAAACTGTCACGGAATTACAGTCCCACTACATTTTGGGTTGTAAGTTACTCTACAAGTAAATAAGATAAAATCAAATATGATGTGTCATATTGAAGGTATTAACTTGTTCTTTAATATTATTTAGTGAAAATATTTTTTTTGAGAAATTTTCATAGAAGAAACAAGCAAAAACTACTCCTTCACGGAATTACACAAAATTGACGTGTTTTTTTTAATGTTGTGTTTAACTATTCAGAAAATGATGTTCCTGTCATAGTTAGTTCCAATGTCACGGAATTACAAGAGGCAAATTGTCACGGAATGACAGCAATAGTATTAATTAGTTTGAATGTACTTATTTCAATATATTATACGTATATACATAATTATTTACATTTTTACAGTTAAGCGATATATTACAATGCGTTTTCCACTTATAATGACCAATCATAACACATACTTCAATTTTTTGTTTTTGTTTTAAGATATTTTTATCTTATTTTGATTGAGAAAGGTCAGAGCACTTGGGTGAACAACCAGGGCCCATATTCACCAAGCATCTTCTCTTACCGCTAGGAGTACTCCTAAGTCGCGCTAAAACATTTTATGTAGGAGGAAAAATCTTAAAAGCTATTCACAAAGATGCTGAGAGCAACTTTTAGTAAAGAAAACTGGTAACTCCTAGAATAGGAGTAGCTCTGAGATAGGTGGGCGTAAATCTCCGTTGCTATGGATGACGTCAATTCTCATGCACGAGTCTCGGTACAATGAGCACGGTGATTGGTTCTTTGGTGACAGGGTGGCCCATTGAAAAAATATCCCACATACAACCCATGGAGGAAAAAATGAGGAAATAGTTCAAGCGGCTGGTTTATCCTATAAAATGATAACATATTGAGTACTCCTGAATATGGACTATGCGCAGTCCCCACATATCACGCTCTGGGCAAATAAACATGTATAGGAAAGAGAGAAATGTAAAAATGCCAATAGCATAAAACGAGTCAATAATAAAACACGTCATTTGCCCCAATAATTAGCAACTTATTACCCAACGATAATATGTTGCGATCATTTAAATGTCGAGCCGTTCAAGTTTGTTTGCCCTAAACTGTCAAGGATGAAAGTTCAAAAAGGACGCGAAAGCCCAACTGGAGCTACGACCAGTTACTGCTGCTGGCCCAGTTAATGCTGGAGCGAAAGCATGTAATCAAAGAGAAATTTGGCTCGGGGGTTAACTGCAAATCCAAGCGGGATGTGTGGGATAATATCAGCCAACAGATCAATGCTGCATTCCCCTCGGCGTCTCGGGCGGCAGACGACTGTGAGAGGAGGTGATATGGGCTGCAATCGCAGGGGAAGTCCGAGATTGCAGCCTATAAACGGGCTATCGTTCAAACAGAGAAGCATACGAAGCTTGGTTTGTAATTTATTGCCTACATTTTAAATATGCATACAAAATATGACATAGACTGGTATTATAATGATGATCTATTAAATGTAACCCTCGCTCAATAGCCTAATGAAATAATTCATGCATAGCAGGAGAAGGTACAGCACCAAAGCCACTGTCCCCGAGCAAGTGGTATCCCACAGGCACATAATGCCTGTCAAATAATTGGCATAAGCTGCTTTCCATTAAAATGCGAGTCGTGCGTGGATCCTGGCCATTACGCAACAATGTCCAAAATATTGTATTCATAAATCAAATACTATCAGGCTGTTGATGGAATGAATTTATTTTCTATTTACAAATAACTCTTCATCTTGGGTCTGAGAAATAATTTGAATATGGGTCTCATCAATAGCACCAGTGATGCCATACCTGAGATGTGCATGAATTTAAATTGCATTGTGTGTTGTTGGCGAATGTCCATTGGAAACCGAATAAACTGTTGGATGATATGGGGATCACTGAGCGCATTGATAATTTGTTGGATTGAGCGACTGACAAATGATTGTGAAATCCCTAAATTGTCCGCGTTGCAAAGTTGCATTTTTCCGGTGGCCAAGTAACGAAGTGTTGTCAAACATTTTATTTTGGGGCTTACTGGGTTGTTTCTCATGGTTGGAGATGTAATTCTCTCCCTCAGCAAGTCAACAACTAATAAAATCCCTTCACGGTCGATCCGATATCTTGTCAACAACTTATCATTCAGAATGTCCAAGTCATTCCGTCTTTCAATAGATGCAGCCATTTTCCGATTCGTTGTGAGTATAGCGCCCTCCTAATTATCCATAATTATTGGCACCCCTGGTTAAGATGTGTTAAAGTCCTTGTAATAAATTCCATTTTTATTGCAGAAAAATGTAACCTTCAACTCAAGTGAATTTTAAGGGGAAAAAAAATCCCTGACTAAGAAATTATTATTTTTCATAAAATCACCTGTTCCACAATTACTGGCACCCCGAATAATTCCTAGGAAATAAATGTAATTGAAGTATTTCTGTCATTTCTACAGTCGTTTACAAAGTTGATCAGAGTATCTAGGAACATTTAATTGGTAATTCATCAATTCCTTTTCCCCAGGGTATTCATATGACGTGACACAGAGGCCATCTCTCTTATCCACTCTTCAACATGGGAAAGACAAAGGAATAAACCATTCAAGTAAGGCAGATGTGTGTCGACCTTCACAAGTCAGGCAATGGCTACAAGAAAATAGCCACTCGCCTGCACCTGCCCATATCTACTGTCAGAGGAATCATTAAGAACTTTAAAACAACTGGAACAGTGGTAAACAAGCCTGGACAAGGACGCAAGGTTATTTTGCCACCATGCACAGTGAGGAGGATGGTAAGAGAAATAAAAAGTTCTCCAAAGCTCACTGTTAAAGAATTGCAACAACTTGTAGCATCTTGGGGTCACAAAGTCTCCAAAACAACCATCAGGCGCTATCTACATGCCAACAAGCTGTTGGGAGGCATGCACGGAAAAAACCTTTTCTCACTCACATTCATAAACGCAAATGTCTGGAGTTCGCTAAGCGGTACTGGGACTTCAACTTGGACCGTGTGCTTTGGTCAGATGAGACCAAGATAGAGCTTTTTGGCAACAAACACTCTAAGTGGGTCTGGCGGAACACAAAAGATGAGTATGCAGAAAAGCACCTCATGCACACTGTGAAGTATGGGGGAGGATCGGTGATGCTGTGGGCCTGTTTCTCTGTGGGCCCTGGGAACTTTGTTAGGGTGCATGGCATCATGAACGCTTTGAAATACCAGGACATTTTAAATCAAAATCTGGTAGACTCTGCCTGAAAGCTGAAGATGGGTCATCACTAGGTCTTTCAGCAATATTATGACCCTAAACGTGTGGCCAAATATACACACAAATGGTTCACCAAACACAGAATCAAGCTCCACCCATGGCCATCTCAGTCCCCAGACCTCAACCCCATTGAAAACCTGTGGAGTGAGCTGAAGAGGAGAGTGCAGAGGAGAGGACCCAGGTCGCTGGATGATTTAGAGAGATTGTGCAAAGAGGAATAGTCGAAGAGCCCTCTTTCTGTATTCTCCCATCTTGTGAAACATTATAGGAGAAGATTAGGTGGTGTTTTGTTGGCAAAAGGGGGTTGTACAAAGTATTAACATCAAGGGTGCTAATAATTGTGGCACACATGATTTGACTAAAAAGAATTATTTCTGAATGTAGGATTTTTTCCTAGTGAATAAATGCACTTGAATTAAAGGTTGGATTTTCCTCTTTTTTTCCCATTGTGGTCCAATATTATTTAGAAAAAAACTGAATTTATTAGAAGCTAAAGAATAAATCTTAACCAGGGGTGCCAATAATTATGGAGGGCGCTGTAGGTTTTAGCAAGTTTGGAGTCCTCTTGACTATCATGCTCTCCCAGACTTAGGAATACTTTTAGGCCTAAAATGCTTTGTGAATTTGTTATGGCCCCAATTTGTTATGACATTAACGACAGCAAAGGATGACAGACAAAAATTTTAAAACTAAAACACATTTAATTAAACAAAGGCAACTAACAAAAAACTACTCTACAGACCAAGATTGATTATATACAAAAACAGAAATATTTACAGTCCCTTTGGTGGGTTGCTTGGTGATGTCCTGGGTGAGGAAAATGCTCTAATACAGGCAAAAATCCACTAAAAGCTTCACAGGTCTTGAACAGAATGACAGGTCTGGTCACATGTATCCTTCTCCTTGCAATTTTTCCTACTACTTTACTGTCTCAGTTTTACTCCTTATATACTCTTTTGCAGACCCCTCCCACCTTTTAGGCTTTTTTTTATTTTTCTCTGGGACTTGTCCCAGACATGCCTAAAACATGCCCAAACCTATCTCCAGTCTGGGCTTAACAAAAAAAGGTAAATACTTTACTAAATAAAAGCAAAAACTGCACATTTCAGGGTGGCCTTCTATTGTGGGCAGTATAAGGTACACCTGTGCACTAATCATGGTGTCTGATGAGCATCTTGATGTGGTACACCTGTGAGGTGGGATGGATTGTCTCAGCAAAGCAAAAGTGCTCACAATCACACATTAAGACAGATTTGTGAACAATGTTTGAGAGAAATGGTAATATTGTGTATCTGGAATGAATTTTAGATCTTTGAGTCCATCTCATGACAAATGGGAGCAAAAACAAAAATGTTGCGTTTATATTTTTGTTGAGTGTATATACATACTCAACCACGGGATAAGCAATCAGCAATTACATTGTCAGTACCCTTTACATGCTTAATTTCCAAGTCAAACTCCCGTAAAATCAAACTCCAATTCAACAATCTCCTATTCTTGTTTTTCATCTTACTCAAAAACATTAACGGATTGTGGTCAGTGTACACAATCATTGGCTTTTGCCCTGTACAAACATAAACATAGCACCAGAGCCAACAGCTCCTCCTCAATTGTAGAATGGTTCCTTTGGTGGCGATTGAACTTCCTGGAGAAGTATGCCACGGGATGCTCAATGTCATCAGAGTCACTTCTCTGTAGGAGCACAGATCCACAAGCTTGTTCGCTAGCATCGACTGTGATGGAGAACGGTTTATTGAAGTAAGGAGATTTGAGCACGAGGAAGTGGCATGCATTGTCTCAAGTGAACTTTACGCCTTTCTTCAGTTGGTTAGTGAGACTGAGAGCAATCTCAGCAAAGTTCTTGCAGAACTTGCGGTACTACCCGATCATTCCAAGGAAGCGGCGCAAAGCTTTTTTGTTGTCAGGAACTGGAAAGTCCATGATGGCTTGGACTTTAGCTTTTCTGGGTGCCACCTTACCTTAGCCTATGACGTAGCCAAGATAGGTGACAGTAGCACAACCAAAGCCACTCTTGTTCAGGTTAACAGTCAGGTTAGCCTGGGTCAGGCGCTGGAACAACGTCTCTACATCTTTTAGATGTTCTTCCCAGGAGTCACTCCATGTGATCAGGTCTTCGATGTACGCACCCGTGTGGTGCAATCCGGCGATTGTAGACTGTATCATCCTTGGAACGTGGCTGGGGCATTTTTCATGCCAAAGGGTAGGACTTCATACTGGTACAACCCAGATGGTGTGGCAAAAGCAGAGATGCTCTTGGCCCTCTCAGTTAAAGGAACACACCAATAACCCTTCAGTAAATCAATCTTGGTCAGAAACTTTGCTTGCCCTACTCTATCAAAACAATCATCAATCCTAGGTATTGGAAACGCATCAGTTCTAGTTACAGCATTGACTTTGTGATAATCTGTACAGAATCTAGTACTTTCATCAGGTTTTGGAACTAGCACACAGGGTGAACTCCAACCTGAGTTGGAGGGTCTGATAATATCATGTTCTAACATTTATTCAACTTCTTTCTCAGCAATCTTTCTCTTTTAAGGATTCATCCGGTACGGATGCTGTTTAATTGGTTTGGCATCGCCACCATCTACATCATGAGAGGCTGTAGAAACTCTCTTTGGAACATCAGGAAACAGATCCTCATATTTCTTGATCAACGTCTCAAACTGATCTCTCTGTGAGGGTCCTAAGTGCTAGAGTTTTACATCAAGATTTTGCAACACTTCATAGTTTGACAATTTACATGAAAGAACTTCAGCTTTAATTCTAGGTTCACCACCTTGAAACTCCCCCTCATCTTCACAAATCTCGACCATTGGTGGATCTGAAGTGACAGCTGCAACCCTAGCATTTCTATCATGATAAGGCTTCAGCATGTTAATGTGACGCAACTGTTTTGGCTTTCTCCTATCTGGAGTGTTTACAATGTAATTGAGATCATTGAGTTTTGCCAGAATTTCATAAGGACCATGAAATCTAGCCTGCAATGGATTGGACTGCAAGGGAAACGACACAAGGACCTTGTCTCCTGGTTTAAACTCACGGCTTCTAGCCTTATGATCATACCGTTTTCATTTTACCCTGACTTGATTTCAGATTCTCTTTGGCTAGGTCACACGCTGCACGCAATCTGTCCTTGAACTTGCTAACACAGTCTAACAGACTGATATGCGGCTCTTCCTCTTGCCATTGTTCACTCAACAATAGCAAAGGTCCTCTCACTTCATGACCAAACACTAGCTCAAATGGACTGAATCTAGTAGACTCCTGCACTGCTTCTCTAGCTGCAAACAACAGCAAATGAACCCCTTCATCCCAGTCTTTCTCATGGTCATAACAATAAGTCCTCATCATTGTCTTGAGAGTGGAATGAAACCGCGCTAAGGCACCCTGACTTTCTGGATGATGGGCACTAGAAAGAATCTGCTTTGCACCTTGTTCATACACAACCTGCTGAAACAATCCGGAAGTGAAATTGCTACCTTAGTCTGACTGAATTTCCCTGGGAAGGCCAAACAACGTGAAGAACTTTATCAAAGCCTTTGAGATTGCAGTTGCCTTGATGTTGCGTAGAGGTATGGCTTCAGGGAATCTGGTAGATGCACACATGATTATCAACAAGTACTGATTTCCAGATCTAGTCTTAGATAATGGACTAACACAATCAACAATGACCTGAGAGAAGGGCTCCCCAAAAGCTGGGATAGGCTGCAATGGAGCGACAGGTGGGTCTAACTGGTGTTTTCCAACTATTTGACAAGTATGACAGGTTTTGCACAAGTTGGAAACGTCTTTCTGAAGCCCAGGCAAGAAGAGGTGTTTCATGATCTTATCAACAGTCTTGTTAACACCAAGATGACCTCCTAAAGGTAAACTATGAGCGATTAAGATCTCATTCCTGTAGACCTTCGGAACAACAATTTGCCTATCCACTGCCCAATCTGAATTGGCAGGGATATCAGGAGGGCGCCACTTCCGCAACAACACACCATCCTTGAGATAATACCCAACTGGAACTGCGTCTATTTCTTTATCAGGAAGGGCTCTCCTCTTTAGTGCACAAATTTCAGGATCATTAGTTTGCCCCTCAATCAACCGCTTTCTGGACAAAGACAAGTCTCCAGACACATCAGAATCACCAGACCCATCTGGCTGGCTGAACAAAGAACTGATAGACGTGTCTGATAAGTCCTCAAACGGAGAAACCATAGTAGGCCGAACAGAGTTATAAGGCGAACCACCTGAGTCCTGACTATTCAGTGTGCTGATGGCACCACATCATCTACTTCTTGAGCCTTCTTGGCCATAGCACGAGTCACTGCGCAAGAAGGATACAGAGATGGGTCCTCATCGCCATCTTCAGTGCTCGGCTGTGAAGTAAGATGTACAGGGGGAACTACTTTGCCCCCAGCCAGGTCATTGCCTAGCAACAGAGAAACACCTTTGATAGGTAGACTTGACATAAGTCCCACCTTTACCTGTCCTGTAACTAAATCTGACTTCAAGAATATAGTGCGCAGGGGTACAGATACAGTCCTCCCTTCAATACCTTGTACAAGTATGAAATCCCCAGAAGCGGTCTCATCACGTAACTCCAAGGAGTCCATCAACAAAAGTGACTGAGAAGCTCCGGTATCCCTTAGGATATATATGGGGACAGGAGTAGTATGCTCATTCAGAGCCACAAATCCCTCTGACACAAATGGAAGAAATTCCTCCCTCACAAAGTCAGCAGTATCAGGCAATTTAGCAGATCGGTTATCTACTACAGGGGTTTCTAACCTTGTTTTCACAAAGGCATTTGGTTTGGTTTCCTTTTCTTTTTCTTTCTTAGCTTTAAGGAACCAACAGCTAGTTGTAACATGACCAGATTTCTTGCAGTAACTGCAAATTAGACCACTTTTGTCACTGTCAGCTTTCACACTTTGATCAGACCTGTTACTGGATTTCTGAGCACCATCACCAGATTTGTCTTTGTCTTTGGGTGACGAATCTTGGGTATCACCATAACCCTTTTTCTGAAATTGGAACCATCTATTGTTACTGCTAGACTGAAATTTGGACTTATGTGTGAGAACATATTCATCTGCAAATTTGGCAGCTGACTGCAAATTCAGTGCTTGCTTCTCATTAAGGTAGGTCTTAATATCATCCATAACACAGTTCTTCAATTCTTCAACTAACACCATCTCTTTTAGTGAGTTGAAATCATCCTTGACCTCCATAGAAGTACACGAGCGCTCAAAGCAAACCTTCTTCTCATTAGCAAATTCCACATAAGTCTGATTTTCAGATTTCTTCAGACCTCTGAATTTCTGTCGGTAAGCCTCTGGAACCAACTCATAAGCTCTCACAATAACCTTTTTGACAACCTCATAATCAGAGGAATCATCTGCAGACAAAGCTGAATAGGCTTGTTGAGCTTTACCCTTGAGGACAGTTTGCAACATCAGAGGCCAGTGTTCCTTTGGCCACTGGCAATTCTTTGCTACCTTTTCAAAACAATGGAAATAGTTGTCAGCATCCTTTTCTGAAAATGGCGGCACCAGTTTTACCTCCTGGCTAGGCTGAAATTTATTTTCCGTTGCTATTTTAATTTTTAGTTGCTGGTCTTTTCTCTTTCTCTCTCTCAAATTCTCTTTGTTTTTTTTTTCCTCCCTCAAATTCTCTGTTTTTCTTCTCTTGCTAATTTTTCTAACTCAAATTCTCTTTGTTTTTCTTTTTCCTCCCTTTCAATCTCTAGCATTGTTAATTTGAGTTCCATTTCTGTATTTGGATTTTCCACTGGAAACTGTTCCAGATCTCCGGGTGCAAACACATTTTCATCAATGTAATATTCAACAATCTCTCTAGCCAGTCTTGCTTTTCGCATGGCTGGTTTTACCTCTGTCAGCTCTAAATGTCTGCAAATTTCTAGCAGTTCTGTCTTTTTAAAAGACTTCAAAACCTCAACGGTTGGTGATGCCAAGAAATCATCCATTGCTGTTGATCTGTCAAATATATATATAGGAAAATTCACAAAAACAATTTTTCAATTTGAAATGTTAGATTTTCAATAAATGACTCACACAATGGTCTATCTCGGACGAGCCCCCAATTTGTTATGGCCCCAATTTCTTATGACATTAACGACAGCAAAGGATGACAGACAAAAATTTTAAAACTAAAACGCATTTAATTAAACAAAGGCAACTAACAACAAACTACTCTACTCTACAGACCAAGATTGATTATATACAAAAACAGAAATATTTACAGTCCCTTTGGTGGGTTGCTTGGTGATGTCCTGGGTGAGGAAAATGCTCTAACACAGGCAAAAGTCCACTAAAAGCTTCACAGGTCTTGAACAGAATGACAGGTCTGGTCACATGTATCCTTCTCCTTGCAATTTCTCCTACTACTTTACTGTCTCAATTTTACTCCTTACATACTCTTCTGCATACTCTTCCCTCCCACCTTTTAGGCTTTTTTTAAAAATTTTTCTCTGGGACTTGTTCCAGACATGCCTAAAACATCCCCAAACCTATCTCCAGTCCGGGCTTAACAAAAAAAAGGTAAATACTGCAATCTAGTGGCCTCTATTCACATTACAAATAACAAAAATAATTAGGAGTCCTTAATTTATGACTGACGCGCCCATTTTTTTTTGGGAGTTTCTCCTAAAACCGGCAGTTAGAACCTACCTTTTGCGCAAAGATGCTTTGTGAATATGGGCCCTAATCATTGAATCCAAATGGATAAACAGCTGTCATTGTGGTTGAATTTTTCTCATTTTCTTGAAAGCAGTGACTGTCACCACAAGAGTTGTTCATTCACTGAAAGGGCCTGGTAATATACTCTGTCAATTTATTTTCAAATTTCTGAAGCATTTGCAATTTACCATTGTTTCTTTCACTGGATGGTCCAAAAAAATGTTGCTTGATCGAAACTGTGTAAAATTGACATGTTTGGTATTCACTTAGAATCTTCATTGCACCTTAAACTGTATGGGTCAACAAAACTAATCCTCTTTAAAAGTTTAACCCAGGGACACTACTTAGCTGCAACCACGAAACTATTTTTTTCAAAAACAGTTTTTGTTTAAAAGATTTCATAAAAAGTGTTGCCTGCCTGTATGTCAAGCAGTCATGGTAATGCAGTTCATTTGCTACCATTTTGTGGATAATTGGGGTCTTGCACTATATGTCTTGACACAGAGGTAGTTTGTTAAAATTTTTAATCATTTTCTGTTATGTGAGTTCTGCTCGAAAAAAAAAAAAAAATACTATATGTGTACTTGTATGACCATGTTAGCGGAAACTTTTTAAGTTGACAAAGACTCCACAGTATAGTTTTACTGCAAGCATATAGATTCAGTTGGACACTTTGAAATTCAAGTCAGTGCCACTTTCTAGGTGGCAGCACACATTTTAAAGGAAAAAATCATTGCATCGCTGAGCTGCACCCTGGAAAGTTGCACACTTGCTCTTGATTGATTTCCCAGTATGCACAATCGTCAGAGTATTTCAAGGCTGCTGTCTAGATTTTTGTTTGTTTATGATAATCAAATGATAAAAGGTCCCAGCTGTTTTGTTGTTTTATTGTAATTATGTAGGTCTATGACTTTCACATGTAATTAGCAATTTTGGCTAATTCTTTGAAATTTTGAGAAATAAAGGTCCCAAAATGGCCCCATTTTTTTGGTCCATTTTCCCCAACTTTCAAGATTGTCCCACCAAAATAACAAGGGATTTGATTAAAGGTCATTCCAACTAAAAGATCCTGCATGAAATCTGCTGGGATGCCCTTGGAGTTTCAAAAAAATACATGACAATCTTGAGGGAAAAATGGCTCAGAGCATTTTGAGCGCCACCTCTAGGCAAACTTCAGTGGCACCCCAGGTGGATAATGACATTATGGTTGTCTACCCTCCGTATCACTCTCAATAATTTTTGACTGGGGACACCATTGAAGTTCAGAATTAGAGAGGTGGGAACTTTGCAGTTTTGTAGTTGGCCACAAAGGGACAAAAAAGGGGTTGCTGTAGCTGACGACAGAAGGGGTCAACAGAGGAACAGTTTGGATTCTGAAGTTTGGGTACCATACCTATTTCAAAAAGAAAAAATCAGCATAATCCAGGGGGGTCAACAATTCAAGGTCTCTGATTTTGTCTGAATCTCTAAAAAATTTGCTGATAATGCGTGTAATGTGACATAATACGCCCGTCATGAACATGGATCAGGAAGTGGACAGACAACATGATACCAATATCCAACAGACAACAGCCCCATGTGAGCTTTGACCTTTGTCCGTGACCTTGACCTTGGAGGGAGGGCCGTAAACATGGTACACGACACTCCGCTCAGTGATGGTACACGTGTGTGTGAAATATCATGGATGTATCTGAAGCGGTTTAGAAGTTATGCTCCGGACAAGCCCCATCTGGGCCCCATGTGACCTTTGACCTTTGCCAGTGACCTTGACCTTGACCAGGTGAACGAAATCATGGTGCGCGACACAGCGCCTAGTGATGGTGCAAGTGTATGTGAAGTATCACTAATGTAGCTCAAGCGGCTCAGGAGTTATGCCCCGGACAAGAAATTGCTAACAGACAACAGACAGACAGACGGATGGACGGGCGTATAAAAATTTAGGAGCGCAAAAAAAAAGCCAAAATTTAGGAGCACACGCACCAAAATCTAAGAAGCACCAATATATATACACTGCCTTCCATAATTATTGGCACCCCTAGTTAAGATGTGTTCTTTAGCGTCTAATAAATTTGGTTTTTTTCTAAAACCAAACAATGAAAAAAGAGGAAAATCCAACCTTTAATTCAAGTGCATTTATTCAGTGGGGAAAAAAATCCCATATTAAGAAATTATTCTTTTACATCAAATTATGTGCCACAATTATTAGCACCCCAGATGTTAATACTTTGTACAACCCCCTTTTGCCAACAAAACAGCACCTAATCTTCTCCTATAATGTTTCACAAGATGGGAGAATACAGAAAAGGGATCTTAGACCATTCCCCTTTGCACAATCTCTCTAAATCATCCCGCAACCTGGGTCCTCTTCTCTGCACACTCCTCCTCAGCTCACTCCACAGGCTTTCAATGTGTTTGAGGTCTGGGGACTGGGATGGCCATGGCAGGAGCTTGATTCCGTGTTTGGTGATCCATTTCTGTATAGATTTGGCCACATGTTTAGGGTCATTATCTTGCTGAAAGACCGAGTGACGACCCGTCTTCAGCTTTCGGACAGAGTCCACCAGATTTTGATTTAAAATGTCCTGGTATTTCAAAGCGTTCATAATGCCATGCATCCTAACAAGGTTCCCAGGGCCTCTGGAAGAGAAACAGGCCCACAGCATCACCGATCCTCCCCCATACTTCACAGTGTGCATGAGGTGCTTTTCTGCATACTCATCTTTTGTGTTCTGCCAGACCCACTTAGAGTGTCTGTTGCCAAAAAGCTCAATCTTGGTCTCATCTGACCAAAGCGCACTGTCCCAATTTAAGTCCCAATACCGCTCGGCGAACTCCAGACATTTGCGTTGATGATTGTGAGTGAGAGAAGGTTTTTTCCATGCATGCCTCCCAAACAGCTTGTTGGCATGTAGATTGCGCCTGATGGTTGTTTTGGAGACTTTGTGAACCCAAGATGCTACCATTTGTTGCAATTTTTTACAGTGAGCTTTGGAGAACTTTTTATTTCTCTTACCATCCTCCTCACTGTGCATGGTGGCAAAATAATCTTGCGTCCTCATTCAGGCTTGTTTACTACTGTTCCAGTTGTTTTAAACTTCTTAATGATTCCTCTGATGGTAGATATGGGCAGGTGCAGGCGAGTGGCTATTTTCTTGTAGCCATTGCCTGACTTGTGAAGGTCGACGCACATCTGCCTTACTTGAATGGTTTGTTCCTTTGTCTTTCCCATGTTGAAGAGTGGATAAGAGAAATGGCCTCTGTGTCACGTCATATTTATACCCCAGGAAAACAGGAAGTGATGAATTACTAATTAAATGTCCCTAGATACTCTGATCGATGACAGAAATACTTCAATTACATTTATCTCCTAGAAATTGTTAGGGGTGCCAGTAATATTTCTTAGTTAGGGATTTTTATTTCCCTTAAAATTCACTTTAGTTGAAGGTTACACTTTTCTACAATTTTCAGTGAGAGAGTATACTTCTGCAATAAAAATTAAATTTATTTTAAGGCTTTTATCACATCTTAACCAGGGTGCCAATAATAATAGAGGGCATTCTTTTTCTTTATATTTAAAATACTACAATAGAACACTCCACATTAAAATTTAACTGTCTCCAGCAAATTAAGGTTATTAAGTAATATGGCAGTCATGAGTTCATTGATCAACAAAAGTTTCCACTACATTGGGTTTATCTGCGTTAGGGTTAAATGCAGATCTAACGTTAAGTTGTAAAGTTGTTTTGTTTTCGCCTTAATATTGCAATATGAATCCGTCTACAGAGGTAGCTTCATTTGTTAGCTTATTATAACATAAGCATATGTTATGATGAGTTGGATACTTTTATTTTAAGATATATGCCGCCCACAGTCATCTAATTTCTGCATTTTCAGGAACACCCAGCGTGTAGGCTTACAGGTCGAAAGACGTGCTGAAAAAATTGTTTTCATGATTTTTGCAGATGGGCCACATAAGATATGAGCGAAAAAACCAAGACAAAGATTTTAGGTCTGCGAGGCAGCATATTTTGGTAGCAAAAATTGACAGAACCCTGGGCCCTACTCATTGATGCACATATGTCACAGCATTTTCTGCGTTTCATGCTTTCTCCATGTTTTCTCCACGGAGGGACTTTCACTTTAAAAGTGCTTTTACTCAGTAGCTAACGCGGTGTTACCTGCGAGATCTTGGCCATAATTTTTACAACAAACACAGTGCACTTCACCTTCTTTAAACCTCGGCCATTCAAAATTTCTAAGCCACTTTTTGTGAAAATAATAAGCTCATTTCGCCGTGGGTTCTTCCGAATCACTGTTGCAGTCATTGTCATGATTCTCTGTTTCAGTAACTTTCGTTAGACTTTTTTATTTTATCTTTTTTTTCAATGTTGCTGCTACAAAAAAAAAAGTCTTCTATTCTTCGTTTCATTTTCTGTCTAAATCTTATGTATAGTTACAATAGTAACTGTCAAGCTGCGTTCCAGCGGAAGTTTGAACCTGTGAATCACAACTTCAATGTTACGAGTCACGACTTAAAGCGTTCTAGGCAAAAGTAACGATTTACAACTTCATAACGTTTCTTACCGTTTGACACTTGGAAAAAAAGCCGGTGCCGCCATTTTAGTTGAGCTGCGTGACGTCAAACAAGGAAGTAGGAGTACATTGAGCACAATCGAGCTCACCGGCGTGAATCCACAGGTTTGGCGGTAGCTCCGCCCACTTTTAACCGGTAAATCACGAGTTACAAGTTGCCTGGAACACACCCTCAGTACTGCGAAATGGAGTGATTGGCGGCTAAAATTAACCATTCTAGAATCAGTACTTTGGTTTAGGACGTCAAGGTCCCCTGCTGATTGGTCAGAATGGTCACTGTCAGCTCAAGGGAATGCTCTGGGTGCATATATATATATATATATATATATGCACCTATATATAGATAGATAGATTTAGAACACTAGATTGCTTATGATGTCAGATTTACATTATCCAAAGTGAAGCATCCGGCCGCCATATTGATACACCCAACTTTTTCATATAAATGAACGGTTTCCTATGAGGCCAATTTCAAATAAGTCGATATAAGCATTAAAACGCAGAGATGTGTGGCTGTCTTTTGCAGCAATATTCATTTGAAGGGCTCTAATAAAACATTTCATGCGTAAGTTAACGTAGAAACACAAATTTGTCACTTTAATAGCAAAAATCGCATTTGCTGCTAGCTAGCTAATTAGCCATCCCATTGACTTGAATAGACCGCTGACTAAAACCAAACGTTAGCAATTGATAACGGTCACCAGCAAGCTAAATTGGTACCCTTAACGTCGGGGGGACTGCACTGACTTTGCAGTTAATAAAATTAACAAGGTGGCTAACAAGCTAGTGTCTTGTAATTGACATTCAACGACAATATTTCTTACCTGCATAATAGTTAAAACAGTGGACAAGTCACTTTGTCTGTTTGTGGGCTACAGAGTTCCAAAAGACAAGGAAGGGTGAAAGGCTTGGCTGTTAGAAATCAGGAGGAAATAAACTTTCTCTATCCCCTCGATCCCTGCTGAACAGAGATCATTTTTGAGAGCAGTATTTTAACGGGACATGGGCAAAGATGAAGCTTAGTAAAGTAGTAGTCAGAATTAACTAGCGCTCCTTTTTAATAAAGCTGGCATTAGCCATAAGACTCCACATAAACAATTTGGTTGATGGAAAATGTGCTCAATCAGGGTACAATGGAGTGAGGAAACCAGAAGGTTATATAATAACGTATACGGACGTTTCTTATAACTGCAAATTCTGCCAAGCAATTATCTTATCAGACGGTCATTAAAAGCCTCAGTCACGTTAACTTTAGGCAGTGTCTATTTTGCTATCCGACGATTCCCGTTTTTTCCTGCTATTTTGCCGTCACTTCTGCTTGACATGCGCAGTTGTCACAGATGTGGACTTTGGCATACACGGCGTCGGCAATTCACGCTGAAGGGCTATTATGCCTTCTGCTCTGATGCATACTACTTCACTAGGCTATACTTATACTACAGCTGCGGACGGCACTACAACTGTTGCCATGTTATTCGGCCGTTGGATCGGTTATAAGTTAACCAGAAGCATTTTTAATTTGCAGAGCATGCGAAGTAACATGCAGTAGCTGATAAGCGGTCTTAGTTTGAATGTAATCTGTCGCGCGAAAAATTCGTTTCGCGTCCGGTGTGAAAGCGGCTTGTGTATTCGCGTCTTTGCATTGACTTTAAATGTAGCCTAATCTGTCCTGCGAAAAGTTTGTTTTGTGTCTGATGTGAAAGCACCTTTATGGACAGTACGCGACAGTTAGAGAGAGCTTTGTTATGTTATGAACATAATACAGGTTTTGCATACTCTAAGTTCTTTTAGCTCGGACAAGTTGCTTATGTGGAGCTAGCAAATCGATCACTTCTACTGGAAAGAATTACCTATTTAATCTTCGCCTTTTTCCGGCTTCATTAGCCACAACAATTTCTAAAGGGGGATTATATCAAGATTATATCAATCATTTGTAAACCGCTAAGTCCGCATCTGTGACAACTGCGCATGTCAAGCGGAAGTGAGGGCAAAATAGCAGAAAAAAACGGGAACCGTCGGACGGCAAAATAGACACTGCCTTAACTTTAACTTTTCTACTTGCACTTTAACGTTGACACAGAGTCTCATTTCGATCTTCGCTGCAGAATGTGTGCCGCTTTCCATCCTCCGAAAAGCACATATTTAGGGAGGCAAAATGTTGTTCTTCACAGCGATACCAAAATAACACTGACTTGCACGCAAGAGTTTTTGAAAATGTAATTTTAAAGTCGGCGAAAATGAATGGGAGTCTATGAGCGAATTTTACTTCTGGGTATATAGGCTCTTAGAACAGATGCTTCACTTGAGCGTACCCTATCAGCAATCTAGTGTTCTATATATATCTATGGGTGCACTCCATTCTTACTGGTACGCCCTGCTGAGGCATGTCCAGTAGATGCATGCCCTGCTTGGGCACTTACGCCCATCTTTATTGAAGCTGCAGCAGCAGTTTCAGGAAAAAAGGCATTTAATTGGGGGGTAAAGCGGTCACACAGGTGCAGCTATTTTAATTCAACGGATGCACAGTGTTAATTTTGGTTGCAATTTCGAGTCCTGTTGTGAGATTAAAAATATTACCAATTATCAATGTTTTTTTCATATCTGTATGTTTGGTCAGATTGTAAAAGCCAACTCAAGGGTTTTGCCTAAATAGTCTCTTTCCCCTGGTTACACAACCACCAGATGCACTGATATTCTAAGACAAATGACGTAAACACAAGTTATGTCCAAAATTAGCTTTAATTTGCTTGTGGATTGATTGGAAATAGTGAGATTTGTTAAATTTCTTGCCACTATAGTGGAATTGGAATTATATTTTTCTCAGCATTGCATAATGTACAGGAGAATTATGTCATCTGTATGTATTGCTAACACGGAGACTATGAGCATCAGGTTGCATTCCTTGTCATTCTGAGGACTAGATTACATTGCATTGGAGAATTGTATCAGCTTTTTTATAGCTGTATAACTGTTTTCTGTTTGGTTTTGAGAGCGAATGGTCCTGCAAGGCCCCCTTATATTATCCGTCAAAAATATTAAAAAATAATAATATTCACTTATGTTTGATGCAAAAGTTGGTACCGTGTGAGAAGACAGTTGGTTGGAAGTATAAGATTACATTATTTATGATTCACATCAATGTAAAAATCTCAATTTTTTTTTTTTGTGGTTTGGAGAAGTGGGGGGCAGCCTGTATTTTCCTTCACAGATTATAATTTGCCCTGTCAAATTTCACTGACTTCTGGTCAATGTGTTTATGATCCAGGAAATGTATTGTTTTACTGTCAAACTTTTGTTTGTTTTCAGTAAGTCAGTGCAAAATGATTCCAGCGTTGAATTTTCATGAAGTTTTCTCAAATTTGTGCCACTTTTTTTTTGTCCCAGAAGCACCCTCGGCCGTCTGGGCGAAAGACAAGGAATTACAACATATGAAGGGTTTTTTAATGTATCCCTATGTAACACAATGTTTTTTTATACTTATGGGCTTCAGAGAAGTGTCAAGAGTCAAAAGGAAGACCGAGGTAACTGTCCAATTACATCTAGGACCTGGCAGGTTATATGGAAAGTGTGGAACAGGACAGCTGGGTCTTTACATCATTTGGCATTCAGAATATGAAGTCTGACATGATGCGCAGCATCAAAAATTCAATGTTATATTGAAGGTGACTGAACAGTTTGGTTGATAATGCATCAAAATTGTTATAAAAACGTATTTAAAGTAGGCGAAGGCCATGTAGCTTCCATGTCCTCCAACTTGATTATCCAGTGAGTACACCTTATGAATTTGATATAGCTACACCAAAAAATGTCATGGTAGTGCAAAGGCATAATGAAAGTAAGACTGTTCAGAAGCAATGTGACCTACTGACCCCATTAACCAGGTGAAGGTCATCCACCTGTAATGTTCTGCAACCTGATTATCCAGAACATATACGCTGTAAATTTTACGCGGCTACAACAAAAACAGTGGGTGTAATCAAGGAAACGGCGTTTACAAAGAATGTGACCTTTTGACCCCTTAGAGTAGGTCAAGGTTACCCATCTTCAAAGTTGTCCAAGCTATATGTCCCAAGAACAGTCTCTGTGAATTTCATGACCCTGACATTAATAGGAGAGGAGTTATTGTGGAGAAAGTGTCTACAAAGAATGTGACCTTTTGACCCCTTTAAATAGGTCAAGGTTACCCATCTTTGAGCTAGTCCAAGCTATATGTCTCAAGAACAGTCCTTGCGAATTTCATGACTCTGACATTAATAGGAGAGGAGTTGTTGTCTACTCAGACAGACAACAGACGGATGGACGCAAGGTCTTTGCAATACCCGATGGCCATATTTTGGCCTCGGGAAAAAATCTATGGAAGTAAATTTTATTTCCAAATGATACAAGTGTCTTGCTTCATCAAAATATTTTTTCCAGTCTCTGTGATGCTCACATTCTGAGTTATCAAGCCTTAAGCAGGGATCATGCACAATTGGCAAGGATGGCCTTGATTCGGCATGGGTGCAAAGGGGTTAATACAAGGAGTGTGTGTATACGAGGTCACTTGTGTGGTTATTAATGCGTGGAGTGTGAGGTCTCTTGAGCTGTTGTAGTCAGTAAAAGTGGTGAATTGTGTGGTTATTATCCCCCGCCACGAAGTGCTACTGGGAATAATGGATTTGGGTCTGTCCGTCCATGCATGTGTCCGTCCTTCCGGGCCAATATGGGGACAAGATTTCTCTGAAACTATTATACCTAGATTCATAAAATTGTGTATGCTTACTCAGCTACTGATCTACATTGAGTTTGAAAATGGATGTCGAGGCCTATTCTTTTACTGAGTTATGGTCCTTGATCAGAGCGGTATGTACAAAATCCAAAACCAGTGAAGTTGGCACGTCATGTAAATCGTAGATAAAAACAGAATACAATGATTTGCAAATCCTTTTCAACTTATATTCAGTTGACTACACTGCAAAGACAAGATGTTTAATGTTCAAACTGAGAAACTTTATTTTTTTTAGCTACGACCAAGCAGCTCTATAAACGCGTCCGTCTGTCTGTCTGTCCGTCCGTCTGTCCGTCTGTGACACCTTTTTCACCATGTTCCTGTCGTCGTATCATCATGAAATTTTGAGGAGTTATTTACCTTCACCAAAGTGATGTCCATGCACAAGGTCGAGGTCAAAGGTCAAGTTCACAGAGGTCACTACCTTGTTTAACTTGATGGATGGCTTTTAAATCTTACAACAAGCTTCTTGGTACAGAGGAAGGGTTCCCTATTCATTTTCAAGGTCATTTGCCAATTTCGAGGTCACACTTGTACAAGAAACCACCAGTCATGGACACTAGGCCACGTGACGGATGCTAGGCCAGGTTGCAGCTATTAGATCCCTCTGATCTACTTGTTTTGGAAATATTCACTCATTTTGAATTTGATGCCTGCAACACTTTCCAAAAAAGCTGGCTCCTGGGGCGTGTATACCACTGTGTTGCATCAAATTTCCTTTTAACAACACTCAGTAAGCATTTGGGAACCGAGGACGCTAATTTTAGAAGCTTTGTAGGTGGAATTCTTTCCCATTCTTGCTTGATGTACGACCTTAGTTAGTCAACAGTCCGGGGTCTCCATTGTCGTATTTTGCACTTCATAATGTGCCAGACATTTTCAATGGGAGTCCGGTCTGGATTGAACAGAACTGGACGAGGGTATCATGGATTAAAGGAGAGTTCCGGCGTGAAATTGAGTTGGGGTGTATTGAAACATGATAACGAGTACTAACTTTTGTCGAATACCCCACCTCCGTACGTACGCAACATATTGAAATGCGTAGCTTTTTAGCCGAAGCTCCCAACAGGCTTACAATGGTAGTGAATTGGGCATAGCGTTGCCATGCAAAGAAATTGCTATTTATAGCTGCGACCAAGCATGAACGCTTCTGTCTGTCCGTCCGTCTGTGACACCTTTTTCACCATGTTCCTGTCATAGTATCATTATGAAATTTTCAGGAGTTATTGACCTTCACCAAAGTGATGTCCATGCACAAGGTCTAGGTCAAAGGTAAAGGTCAAGTTCACAGAGGTCACAACCTTGTTTGCGGGTTTTCGCGCTGTAACTCCAGTTAGAATTCATGGCTCGCTATGAAATTTTGGAAATAGCTTTTAGGCATAGAGGAGGTGTTCCCTATGATTTTTAAAGGTCATTAGTCAAATCCCAAGGTCACACAGGTAAAAAAAAGTGTCAATTTTGCGCGATTTGACTGTTTTTGCACCATAATTCAAGTTTAATTCAATGAATGGCTATGAAATCTTAGAACAAGCTTCTTGGTATAGAGGATGGGATCCCTATTGATTTTCAAGGTCATCTGTCGAATCCCAAGGTCACACCGGTCAAAAAAGTGTCGATTTTGCCCCGATTTCACAGTTTTCGCACCGTTACTCGAGTACAGAGGAAGGGTTCCCTATTGATTTTCAAAGTCATTTGCCAATTTCGTGGTCACACTTGTACAAGAAACCACCAGTCTTGGACACTAGGCCACATGACGGATGCTAGGCCAGGTCGCAGCTATTAGATCCCTTTGATCTACTTGTTTGCAAATAATCATTAGCTTAGAATTTAAAGGCAGCAACACATTGCAAAAAAGTTGGCTCAGGGGCCTTTTTACCACTTACCACTTTACCAGTCTAGTACTCGCACTCTTTTACTACGGAGCCATGCAGTTGTAACACGTGCAGAATGTGGCTCGGCATTGTCTTGCTGAAATAAGCAGGGACGTCCATGAAAAAGACGTTGCTTGGATGGCAGCATTTGTTGCTCCAAAACCTGTATGTACCTTTCAGCATTAATGGTGCCTTCACATATGTGTAAGTTGCCCATGCCTTGGGCACTAATACACCCCCATACCATCAAAGATGCTGGCTTTTGAACTTTGCGCCTATAACAGTCTGGATGATTCTTTTCCTCTTTGGTCCGGAGAACACAACGTCCACAGTTTCCAAAAACAATTTGAAATGTGGACTTGTCAGACCACAGAACACTTTTCCACTTTGCATCAGTCCATCTTAGATGAGCTTGGGCCCAGCGAAGCCGGCGGCGTTTCTGGGTGCTGTTGATAAATGGCTTTCGCTTTGCATTGTAGAGTTTTAACCTGCACTTGCAGATGTAGCGACGAACTGTAGTTACTGACAGTGGTTTACTGAAGTGCTCCTGAGCCCATGTGGTGATGTCCTTTACACACTGATGTCGGTTTTTGATGCAGTACCGCCTGAGGGATCGAAGGTCACGGGCATTCAATGTTGGTTTCCGGCCTTGTCGCTTACGTACAGTAATTTCTCCAGATTCTCTGAACCTTTTGACGATATTACGGACCGTAGATGATGAAATCCCTAAATTTCTTGCAATAGCTCGTTGAGAAATGTTGTTTTTAAACTGTTCGACAATCAGCTCTCACATTTATTCACTAAGTGGTGACCCTCGCCCCATCCTTGTTTGTGAATGACTGAGCATTTCAGGGAAGCTGCTTTTATACCCTATCATGGCACCCACTTGTTCCCAATTAGCCCGTTCACCTGTGGGATGTTCCAAATAAGGGTTTGATGAGCATTCCTCAACACTCTCAGTCTTTTTTGCCACTTGTGCCAGCTTTTTTGAAACGTTGCAGGCATCAAATTCCAAATGAGCTAATATTTGCAAAAAATTACAAAGTTTACCTGTTCGAACATTAAGTAACTTGTCTTTGCAGTGTATTCAATTGAATATAGGTTGAAAAGATTTTGCCAGTCATTGTATTCTGTTTTTATTTACGATTTACACAACGTGCCAACTCACTGGTTTTGGGTTTTGTAGATAGTGATGAAATTGTCATCTTCTTAATTTATGTGTATAAGAGGTGACTTCTGTAGTTATGAATGCATGCAGTGTGTATAAGAAGTCACTTGTTTGGTTATCAATGCATGGAATGTGTATCAGATGTCACCTCTGCCCTGGTGGGAATCCTAGCACTGTCCCTGCAAGGTCTTTAACAATAAACCAGGATTCTGGCCGGATCCTGCAAAAATTCTTGGAGGATCCTTGAAAATAAAGATCCTTGCGGTCTCCCGGGTGGGAATCCTTTTCAAGGATACTGTAAGGATCTGAGCAGGACGCTATAAGGGAGTCTGACAGAATCCTTGAAGGATCCTCAACAGGATCTTTGAGGATCCCTAGTAAAATCTTCAGTGATCCTAAAGGACCTTGGCAAGATCCTTAGGGATCCTAAGGGATCCTGGGTAAGTCCTTGGAGATCCTCAATGATCTTGGCAAATTTTGGGGGTCTTTAAGGATCCAAACAAAATCCTTTCCATGTCAATTTACACACCCTCTCTAGTGACAACTCACAGATTTCCTTGTAAAAGTGTTAAAACATTGGATTTAATGTCAAATCCCAAATTTTAGCTTGATATCTCAACTCGTTCAGGGGTTATGACCCTTCAAAGTAAGGGTGCCACACCCCTTTTCTGTACTCATGAATTGTGAGTTTTATTTATTAGCATTTTTGGAGTCCTGTATGCTTTGATTCTATTGAGCTTGAAGGCTGAAATTTGGTATGTGTCTTCACTCTGAGGACTTTGGGGGTCCAGAGCAAAAAGTATCAATGAATTTCTTTGCAGATAAGAGCTGTGTTCGAAATTGCCCCCTATCATGGATGTAGTGCACTATATAGTGTGTTCGCCATTTTTTAGTGCTGTTCAAATTCTTTTCATCCACTATATAGTGGACTATAAAATACCCATAATACACGGCAGAATTGAGTGAGCAAGCGATGTACACTACATTGTAGTGCCATATACCACAATGCACTCTGGTCGTGTTTACCGACAGGAGAAGAATATGAAGAGCGAGGTGGCTCCGCCCTCCAGAAATACACTTTCAAATATTCCCATAATGCTGCTTTCACACCAGACACGAAACAGATTTTTTGCACGACAGATTGCATTCCCAAGTCAATGCAAAGACACGAATACGTGCATTTTTCGTGAGTATTATTTGGCAACTATACTTTGCACTAAAAGAGTGGCATTGAAATCTGACCTTTAATGGAGGTACAGTGTGTCCCCAGAAATGGTTTCCAGACAAACTGGCCCTTTGATACCCCTACTTCAAGCCATCCGTTGCCCATAGGCACATTTTGCCGGAAATAAGCTTTATGCCACATAAATTTATACCTTTTTCTAAGGTATAGAGCCAGTAAAAACTTAGATTATGCTCCTCCTTCTGTACAAACTGAACCTTTGAAAATAGATACTTTTTAAAAATATCTTATTTGCCGAAATCACTAGAATGGGTCATGACTCATGAACGGTCCCACAATTAATTCTGGAAGGATAGTGGTGAACTGTCAACTTTGCGGAAGAAAAATCATGAATTATCCTGATCAGATATTGCCAAAATACTTGAATTCTCATCATAAAAAATAAGCAGTAGAACTCCTGGCTATGCTTAATTATGAATGTAAGAGCATTTCCACATGCAGATTGCAACAAGAACTTGGAGGATTGGGTCGAAACAGCTGCATGGTCACAAGAAAGCCACTTGTTAGTGAGGATTATTGTGGGAAAACCGAGTTCAGTTTACCGGAGAGCAGAAAGATTTGACTGAGGAGAAATGGAAAAAGATCATATGGTCTAATGAGTCCAGATTTGCCCTATTCCAGAGTGATGGGCACATCAGGGTAAGACTGGAATTTAGTAGTGCACCTGTCATGTATAGTGCCCACTATACAAGCCCCTGGAGTCAGTGTTGTGATCTAGGCTGGGGTTGCTTCAATTGGTCATGTCTCAACTCAGATCTGTTCTGCAGCAAAAAATGAATTCAGTAGACTTCCTGAATATGCTGAATGACTGGTAACCCTTAAATTAACTTTTTAATCCCTGATGGCACAGGTATACTGTATTCCAAGATGAAATTGCCAAATACTGAAAGAGAGGTTCATCAAGCGTGAGAAATCAAATTAACTCACGAATTGGCTCCCTCAGAGTCCAGACCTTAACCAGTTTAAAGTCTTTCAGATGTGCTTGAGAAGGCTTAAAGTGGTTTTACTCACTCATTATCAATACAATATCTCGGCCAAAAATTAATGCACATCTGGTTGGAAATAAATGTTTTTTATTTGTTTTTTTGTTTGTTAAATATTTTTCCTTTATTTAACCAAGAAGTCCCATTGAGATTCAGAATCTCTTTTACAAGAGAGACCTGGCCAAGATAACAGCCCATCACAAAATGTTGAAATATAACAAGTAGAGCATTAAAAAAAAAAAAACTATTAAAACAGTCAAAATATAGTGGACCTCTCAACAGAAACAAGCATGTCTCCGTCACCATATTCTTTATTATGCCCTTAAATTTATCAATGGATTCGCATGTTTCTAATCTAAGATCTTTCTGCAGATTGTTCCAAGCCCATGGTGCATAGTAGGAAAATGCAGTTTTCCCAAATCAGTTAAACTCGGGGTACATTGAAAGGTAACCACTTAGAGGAGAGAAGCTGGTAACTACTGAGTTAACACAGAGAAGGTTACAGAGGTAGGTTGGAAGTTCGCCCAATATTGCCTTATAAATGAAAATGTACCAATGCTGTTGTCTGCGAATGGTCAGTGACGTCCAGCTGACCAAATCATAAAGAATACAGTGGTGAGTAAGGGACTTTGTATTTGAAATGAAATGTAAAGATGCATGATACACTGAATCAAGGTTACGTAAGATGGAGGACGCTGCATGCTTATACAATACGTCACCATAGTCAATCATAAACAGGAAAGTAGCCTCCACACGTTTTTTCTTTGCATTGGAAGTAAAGCGAGATTTGTTTCTAAAATAAAATCCAATCTTCATTTTAAACTTCCAGACGAGAATAGTAATATGAACATTAAATGAGAGTTTGTCAACTATCCATATACTCAGGTAGTTGTATGAGGAAACCCTTTCAATGGATTTCCCTTCAGATGTAATAATGCTATAATCACCTGGTAACTGTGTGTGAAGACCATAAACTTTGTTTTCTGGGTATTTAAAATCAACTTTAAGCTAATTAAATTGTTTGTAATGTCTGAAATGTGGCCTGAAGTTCTTGCACTGCCCCTTCTATGGAGGGGGCATTGGTGTAAATAACCGTATCATCAGCATATAAATGAATTTTTCCTTGAATGCCTTTGCCGAGAAAACAGAATTGGCCCCAGAATTGATCCCTGAGGGACACCTTTAGTTATCTCAAGAAATGCAGATTTATGGCCCTCTGCATAAACACACTGAGTATGATCTATAAAGTAATTATTGAACCATTTTACCGCCTGAGGACTGAAACCAATAGTTCTTAGTTTGTTTAGTAACAGTCCATGGTCAACTGAATGAAATGCCTTAAAGAGATCAACAAATAAGGAAGCGCAATGTTGTTTTCTGTCCAGGGCACCAATGATATCGTTTGTCACAATTGTAGCAGCAGTGAGAGAGCTATGGCCACTTCTAAAACCTGACTGAAAATCATTTAAAATATTGTTATCAACTAAAAACTGTTTTAACTGTAAATTTACATGGGATTCAAGGATCTTAGCCAGGACTGAAAGTTTGAAAATAGGACGGTATTTATTAATCTCTGAAGGGTCTCCAGCTTTAAGTAAAGGGAGAACATAGGCAGCTTTCCAAATTTTAGGGATGGAGTTTGAAAGAAGACTCAAGTTGAAAATATGAGTGGTTGGCTCAGCAATAATATCAGCTGCCACCTTAAGGAGATAAGGATCCAGATTGTCTGGACCCGAAGACGTTTTGTGATCAATGCCTCCCAGAGCTTTATGAACTTGTAAAACTGAAATAGGTTTAAAATCAAACAATTCCAAGTTTTCATCAGCTGCTGGAATAGCAGAACATTGGACAGGTAAGTTTACATTCTGAATATCAAATACACAGCCAGCCCGAATAAAGTGTTCATTAAACTGATTGACAATGGCAGCTTTATCTTTTACTTCATCTGAACCAACGAGAATTTGTTCTGGGAGACTTGAGGCCATGTGTGTGCTGGACAAGGATTTAATTGTTTTCCAGAATTTTGAGGGGTTATTTAAGTTCTCTGTAACCGACTTCAGATAAATCTCAGATTTTGACTTTCGAATCATTAATGTACACTTATTTCTTAGGTATCTAAATGCTGTCCTATCAGCAGGGGAATTTGAAGATCTAGCTCATGCCCACAGTTTATTTCTTAAATAAATTAGCTCTGAGAGACTGTCTGAGAACAAAGGATTGTCCCTACCACTAACCCTAAAGTTCATGATTGGTACATGTCTGTTTGCGATAGAAAGGAAAATTGAATGAAAATATTCCCAAGCCAGTTCAACATCTGAAATCAGAGAAACTCTGCTCAGATCACTGCAGTACAGGTCATGCAGGAAGGCCTGCTGTTCAAAACTTTTAAAATGTCTTTTATAAATGTGACGGGGTTTAACCTTTGGAATTTTTGTATTCCTGACACAAGCAGTTACAGAATGATCGCTAACGTAATTGCAAAATATGCCTGTTGAGGTGTATTTCTGAGATGTATATGTTATAATTAAGTCAAGCACAGTAGATTTATTTTGTGCTTTGGGATTTCATCTAGTCTGTAACAAATTTAAGGCATCACATATTTCTTTCAAGCAATCTGAGGTTCGCGAAAGTCAGTCCCAATTTTGGTCACCCATAAGGATGAATTCAGAGTCATTCATTTTGTGTAAAATATCTGAAAAAGATTGCAGAGAATCCCTTGAAAGCAGACGGGGGACTATAGCAGCCAACCACAGTGATATGAGTATCCTTTGAAATGCCCAATTTAATTGCCTAAACTTCAAACTGTTTAGCTTTGGTGAGCAACAGGGTTACAGTGCTTATGAACTTAGATATTACATATATGGCAACCCCACCTCCTTTACCTACTCGATTGGTTCTGTAGACTTTATAACCCTCAATAGCAATCAATTCATCAGGTATTGATTTCTTAAGCCAGGTTTCAGATAGAATCATATCGGTGTTGGTAGTATTTGCCCAGATCTTGATCATATCAATTTTACGCACCAGGCTTCTAACATTTAAATGTATAAAACCAAGGCCAGCTCTACTTTTGAAATCTGAGGGAGTGGGTAAGCATTGCAAAGTGGTGGCAGGCCCAGGATTGGGCTGAACATTGCCAGACAACATCTATAAGAACATACATACAGCGCAATTTTAGCTTGACACAAAATAATTTTTCATTACCACTGTCTCCTATGAATTGTGAGAAAGAATTCTCTGAGACAATGAAATGGTCATTTAAAAACAGTAAACTCTGAAGATGCAAGATCTCATTCACTTACACTTGCTCCTCTGTAGATGACATAGACTGATTGACTTATGCCAAGACTCATGAAGTCTTTTGGAGAAATTGAGAATTGACTAGAGTACAACATAGTGAAATCAGAGAGCTGAACTGGGAAGAAGAGTGTGGTCTTAGACTGAAAAATGATAAACAATCACTCCACCTCCCACAAGTTCCCCAGTTATTCACAGCCAATACACCGCTAGGTCACAAGATTTCTCCTCCAACAGGGAAGGAAGTGCTCAACTCGCATTTGAATATAAGCAAGTGATGCTATAAGTGCATAACTGTGCAAAAATAGCAGACTAATAGAATAAATAAATAATAAAAATAATCAAGAGTCACTGTACCACTGGAGGGTCCAAAGAGGGGCTGGCAGGCAGAGCTGAAGACTGTAAGGTCGTTCGCTGGGCTATTAGATGAAGTCGAGCAGCAGGGCTAGTAGCTGAGGCTAGCAAGCAAGGTTAGAAGCTGGAGGCTGGCAAGCAGGGCTACTAGCTGGAGGCTAGCAGGCTGGACTGAAAGCTGAAGGCTAATTGGGAAGGCTGGTAGCTACAGGCCAACAGCAGGGCTGACAGATGAAGGCTAGCAAGTAGAACTGACAGGTGAATGCAAACAGGCAGGTCTATCAGCTGAAGGCTAGCAGGCAGAGCTGCTTGCTGAAGGCTAGCAGGTAGGGCTAACTGCTGGAGGCTAGCCGGCAAAAATGGACAGTGAAGGCTTGCTAGCAGGGCTAGTGGCTGAAAGCTAGTAGGCAAGGCCTACAGCTGGAGGCTAGCAGGCAGAGCTGAAAGTTGCAGGCTCGTCAGCAACACTGTTAGTAGGAGGATAGCAGGCAGGGAAAGGATCTGGAAGCTAGCAGACGAAGCTAGTAGTTGAAGGCTAGCAGGTAGGGCTAGTAGCTGGAAGCTAGCAGGCAGGACTAAAAGGTGAAGGTTCCTCTGCAGGATAGGTAGCTAGCTGAGGGTAGAAAGTCAGCAAGTAGAGTGATACCTTATGGCTGTCAAGCACGGTGATGGCCTGAAGCTGGCATATTGTTGTTCTGACCCCTTAGTTGCTGTACTCCGGGTGGATTCCAAGTAGGCCTAGGCCTCAAACAGTCCAGGTTTAGAGTTCATCCATCCATCCATCCATTTTCTACCGCTTATCCGGGGCCGGGTCGCGGGGGCAGCAGTCTAAGCAGGGATGCCCAGACTTCCCTCTCCCCGGACACTTCCTCCAGCTCTTCCGGGGGTATCCCGAGGCGTTCCCAGGCCAGCCGAGAGACATAGTCCCTCCAGCGTGTCCTGGGTCTTCCCCGTGGCCTCCTCCCGGTGGGGCATGCCCGGAACACCTTCCCAGGAAGGCGTCCAGGGGGCATCCGATAAAGATGCCCGAGCCACCCCAGCTGGCCCCTCTCGACGTGGAGGAGCAGAGGCTCTACTCTGAGCTTCTCCTGGGTGACAGAGCTCCTCACCCTATCTCTAAGGGAGCGGCCCGCCACCCTGCGGAGGAAGCCCATTTCAGCCGCTTGTACCCGAGATCTCGTTCTTTCGGTCATGACCCAGAGTTCATGGCCATAGGTGAGGGTAGGAACGTAGATTGACTGGTAAATCGAGAGCTTTGCCTTTCGGCTCAGCTCCTTCTTCACCACGACAGATCGGTACAGTGACCGCATTACTGCTGCCGCTGCACCGATCCGTCTGTCAATCTCACGCTCCATCCTTCCCTCACTCGTGAACAAGACCCCAAGATACTTGAACTCCTCCACTTGAGGCAAGAACTCTCCTCCAACCCAGAGGGGACATATCACCTTTTTCCGGTCGAGAACCATGGCCTCGGACTTGGAGGTGCTGATTCTCATCCCAGCCGCTTCACACTCGGCTGCAAACCGCCCCAGTGCATGCTGAAGGTCCTGGTTCGAAGGAGCCAACAGGACAACATCATCCGCAAAAAGCAGAGATGAGATCCTGTGGTCCCCAAACCGAACTCCCTCCGCCCCCTGGCTGCGCCTAGAAATTCTGTCCATTAAAAATAATGAACAGAACCGGTGACAAAGGGCAGCCCTGCCGGAGTCCAACATGCACCGGGAACAGGTCTGACTTACTGCCGGCAATGCGAACCATGCTCCTGCTCTGGTCATACAGAGACCGCACGGCCCTTAGTAGAGGGCCCCGGACTCCATACTCCCGAAGCACCTCCCACAGAATGCCACGAGGGACACGGTCGAATGCCTTCTCCAAGTCCACAAAACACATGTGAACAGGTTGGGCAAACTCCCATGCAACCTCAAGCACCCTGCTGAGGGTATAGAGCTGGTCCAGTGTTCCATGACTGGGACGAAAACCGCATTGTTCCTCCTGAATCCGAGGTTCGACTATCGGCCGGATTCTCCTCTCCAGCACCCTGGAATAGACTTTAAGGTTAAGGTTTAGAGTTCAATAGCAGCCCAATCCAATAACATCTACTGAAAATATAACATCCAGAGATCCCGGACTGTAGGAGATATGTTGTTCTTGAGAAGTATCACTCATTCAGACCCAAAAGATGTAAAATAGCACGCATAAAACCACAAAAGACTCAGATCACAGACACAAAGAGCCTCACACAGGATTGGCTTTGCTGCCATCTTGGATTGTGTCCATGGCTCTTGAGGGCACGCAACAATAAGGGGAGACCACTCACGGATGGAAAAGTTTTAGACAATAATAATAATAATTTATTAACAGAAGAAGACAGAAAACTTGCCCGTAACTCCTCCCCCTTAAAACAAAGGTATCCTGATGAATCCATCAACAAAAAAAAAAAAACCCCAAAAATCCAAATCATCCCCATTTAAGCTGTACAAACTCATTTATTATATTATAAAAATCAGTCACTGTAAGTACTTATCTTATACCAGTGCCCCAGAAAGGTCACCAGGGAAACATTTCCACGCCAAACTTCTCTCTCCAATCCCACTGAACCTTTGACCAACCCCTGCCACTGGAAAAATCATTGTAAAGTGGGAGAGAGAGCGTAAGCAACAAAACAAATCGTTACAAATCATCCTGGATCATAAGGGGCATGAGACAATGCATCAGCGAACACATTGTCTATGCCCCGAATGTGCCGAATCTCCAAGTTGTACGGCTGAAAAACAAGGCCCAGCGCATAAGGCGCTGGCTAGGACTCTGCAAAGAGTGCAGGAAGTGAGGGGGTTATGGTCAGACTAGACCTCAATCGGAACACCCCCACCCACATACACATCAAAAAATTGTAATGCCCAAATTAAAGCTAAAGCTTCCTTTTCTATAGTAGAATATTTTAGTTGATGTTTAAACTTTTTAGAAAAGAAAGACTCGATCAACGCCCCCATCATCTGTTTGTAACATGACGAGCTTTGCCTCTCCCACCTGACTGTAATTGCAGGCTGGCAGGGAAACTGAAGGTGAAAAAAATTAATGCTGTTATGGCCCCAATTTGTTATTACATTACAACACAGCAACAGCAAGGGATGACAGACACAGTTTTAAAAACTTAACCACATTTAATTAACAAAGACAATAACAACCAACTAACGAACTAATCTATTGACCAAGATTGATATATTAAAAAAAAAACAACAAATATTTACAGTCCCTTGGTTTTGGTGGCTTGGTGATGTCCTGGGTGAGAAAAATCCACAAAAGAATCTTAACAGGTCTTGAACAGAAATGACAGGTCTGGTCACACGTATCCTTCTTCTTGCAATTTCTCCTACTACTTTACTGTCTCAATTCTTTTCCTTATATACTCTTTTGCAGACCCCACCCACATTTAGACCTCTTTTTTTTATTTTTCTGAGACTTGCCCCAGACATGTCCAGGACATGTCTAAACATGACTCCAGTCTGAGCTTAACAAAAAAAGGTAAATACTGCCATCTAGTGGCCTATATTCACATTACACCTCCATTCCAAAAGGGAAAAATTTTGACTCATAAAGGCAAAATTTTTCTTTTCAATACAAAATGGTTAAGTGAACATTTGTCTATATATACGTATCATACAATATTCAAACACATGATATATATATACACATTCAAACACGGGATAAGCAATCAGCAATTACATTGTCTGTACCCTTCACATGCTTAATTTCCAAGTCAAACTCCTGTAAAATCAAACTCCAATTCAACAATCTCCGATTCTTGTTTTTCATCTTACTCAAAAACATTAACGGATTGTGGTCAGTGTACACAATCATTGGCTTTTGTCCTGTACAAACATAAACCTCAAAGTGTTGTAAAGAAAGGACCAGAGCCAACAGTTCCTTCTCTATTGTGGAATAGTTCCTTTGGTGGCGATTGAACTTCCTAGAGAAGTATGCCACGGGATGCTCAATGTCATCAGAGCCACTTCTCTGTAGGAGCACAGATCCACAAGCTTGGTCGCTAGCATCGACCGGGATGGAGAACGGTTTGTTGAAGTCAGGAGATTTGAGCACGGGGAAGTGACACAGCAGAGACTTCAGGCAATCGAAGGCTCTCTGGCATGCATCATCCCAAGTGAACTTTACGCCTTTCTTCAGTTGGTTAGTTAGACTGAGAGCAATCTCAGCAAAGTTCTTGCAGAACTTGCAGTAGTACCCAATCATTCCAAGGAAGCGGTGCAAAGCTTTTTTGTTGTGAGGAACTGGAAAGTCCATGATGGCTTGGACTTTAGCATTTATGGGTGCCACCTTACCCTGGCCTATGACGTAGCCAAGATAGGTGACAGTAGCACAACCAAAGTCACTCTTGTTCAGGTTAACAGTCAGGTTAGCCTGGGTCAGGCGCTGGAACAACGTCTCTACATCTTTTAGATGTTCTTCCCAGGAGTCACTCCATGTGATCAGGTCATCGATGTACGCACCTGTGTGTGGCAATCCGGCGATTGTAGACTGTATCATCCTTTGGAACGTGGCTGGGGCATTTTTCATGCCAAAGGGTAGCACTTCATACTGGTACAATCCAGATGGTGTGGCAAAAGCAGAGATGCTCTTGGCCCTCTCAGTTAAAGGCACACACCAATAACCCTTCAATAAATCAATCTTGGTCAGAAACTTTGCTTGCCCTACTCTATCAATACAATCATCAATCCTAGGTATTGGAAACACATCAGTTCTAGTTACAGCATTGACGTTGGTTTGGCATCACCAACATCTACATCATGAGAGGCTATAGAAACTCTTTTTGGAACATCAGGAAACAGATCCTCATATTTCTTGATTAACCTCTTAAACTGATCTCTCTGTTAGGGTTCTAAGTGCTGGAGTTTCACATCAAGATTCTGCAACACTTCAGAATTTGACAATTTACATTAAAGAACTTCAGCTTTAATTCTAGGTTCATCATCTTGAAACTCCCCCTCATCTTCACGAGTCTCGACCATAGGAGAATCTGAAGTGACAGCTGCAACCCTAGCATTTCTGTCATGATAAGGCTTCAGCATGTTAATGTGACACAATTGTTTTGGTTTTCTCCTATCTGGAGTCTTCACAATGTAATTGAGATCATTGAGTTTTGTCAGAATTTCATAAGGACCATGAAATCTTGCCTGCAATGGATTGGACTGCAAGGGAAACAACACAAGGACCTTATCTCCTGGTTTAAACTCACGGCTTCTAGCCTTATGATCATACCAAGTTTTCATTTTTCCCTGACTTGATTTCAAGTTCTCTTTGGCTAGGTCACAAGCTGCATGCAATCTGTCCTTGAACTTGCTAACATAGTCTAACAGACTAATGTGCGGCTCTTCCTCTTGCCATTGTTCACTCAATAATAGCAAAGGTCCTCTCACTTCATGACCAAACACTAGCTCAAATGGACTGAATCCAGTAGACTCCTGCACTGCTTCTCTAGCTGCAAACAACAGCAAATGAACCCCTTCATCCCAGTCTTTCTCATGGTCATAACAGTAAGTCCTCATCATTGTCTTGAGAGTGGAATGAAACCGCTCTAAGGCACCCAGACTTTCTGGATGATAGGCACTAGAATGAATCTGCTTTGCACCTAGTTCGTACACAACCTGCTGAAACAATCCGGAAGTGAAATTGCTACCTTGGTCTGACTGAATTTCCCTGGGAAGGCCAAACAACGTGAAGAACTTTATCAAAGCCTTTGAGATTGCAGTTGCCTTGATGTTACGTAGAGGTATGGCTTCGGGGAATCTGGTAGATGCACACATGATTGTCAGCAAGTACTGATTTCCAGATCTAGTCTTGGGTAATGGACCAACACAATCAACAATGACCTTAGAGAATGGCTCCCCAAATGCTGGGATAGGCTGCAATGGAGCTACAGGTGGGTCTAACTGGTGTTTTCCAATTACCTGACAAGTGTGACAGGTTTTGCAAAAGTTGGAAACGTCTTTCCGAAGCCCAGGCCAAAAGAAGTGTTTCATGATCTTATCAACAGTCTTGTTAACACCAAGATGACCTCCTAAAGGTAAACTATGAGCCATTGTTAAGATCTCATTCCTGTAGACCTTCGGAACAACAATTTGCCTGACCACTGCCCAATCTGCATTGGCAGGGATATCAGGAGGGCGCCACTTCCGCATCAACACACCATCCTTGAGATAATACCCAACTGGAACTGCGTCTATTTCTTTATTAGGAAGGGCTCTCCTCCTTAGTGCACAAATTTCAGGATCATTAGTTTGCTCCTCAATCAACCGCTTTCTGGACAGAGACAAGTCTCCAGACACATCAGAATCACCAGACCCTTCCCGCTGGCTGAATAGAGAACTGATAAAAGTATCTGATAAGTCCTCAAACAGAGAAACCATAGTAGGCCAATCAGAGTCATGAGGCGAACCACCTGAGTCCTGACTATTCAATGTACTGGACGGCACCACATCATCTTCTTCTTTAGCCTTCTTGGCCATAGCACGAGTCACTGCGCAAGAAGGATACAGAGATGGGTCCTCATCCCCATCTTCAGTGCTCGGCTGTGAAGTAAGATGTACAGGGGGAACTACTTTGCCCCCAGCCAGGTCATTGCCTAGCAACAGAGAAACACCCTTTATAGGTAGACTTGACATAAGTCCCACCTTTACCTGTCCTGTAACTAAATCTGACTTCAAGATTATAGAGCGCAGGGGTACAGATACAGTCCTCCCTTCAATACCTTGTACAAGTATGAAATCCCCTGAAGCGGTCTCATCACGTAACTCCAAGGAGTCCATCAACAAAAGTGACTGAGAAGCTCCGGTATCCCTTAGGATATATATGGGGACAGGAGTAGTATGCTCATTCAGAGCCACAAATCCCTCTGACACAAATGGAAGAAATTCCTCCCTCACAAAGTCAGCTGTATTAGGCTTTTTAGCCCCACAAGAAGCAGGCAATTTAGCAGATTGGTTATCTACTACAGGGGTTTCTAACCTTGTTTTCACAAAGGCATTTGGTTTGGTATCCTTTTCTTTTTCTTTCTTAGCTTTAAGGAACCAACAGTTAGTTGTAACATGACCAGATTTCTTGCAATAACTGCAAACTAGACCACTTTTGTCACTGTCAGCTTTCACACTTTGATCAGACCTGTTACTGGATTTCTGAGCACCATCACCAGATTTGTCTTTGGGTGAGGAATCTTGGGTATCACCATAACCCTTTTTCTGAAATTGGGACCATCTATTGTTACTGCTAGACTGAAATTTGGACTTATGTGTGAGAACATATTCATCTGCAAATTTGGCCGCTGATTGCAAATTCAGTGCTTGCTTCTCATTAAGGTAGGTCTTAACATCATCCTTAACACAGTTCTTGAATTCTTCAACTAACACCATCTCTTTTAGTGAGTTGAAATCATCCTTGACCTCCATAGAAGTACACCAGCGCTCAAAGCAAACCTGCTTTTCATTAGCAAATTCAACATAAGTCTGATTTTCAGATTTCTTCAGACCTCTGAATTTCTGTCGGTAAGCCTCTGGAACCAACTCATAAGCTCTCAAAATAACCTTTTTGACAACCTCATAATCAGAGGAATCATCTGCAGACAAAGCCGAATAGGCTTGTTGAGCTTTACCCTTGAGGACAGTTTGCAACATCAGAGGCCAGTGTTCCTTTGGCCACTGGCAACTCTTTGCTACCTTTTCAAAACACTGGAAATAGTTGTCAGCGTCCTTTTCCGAAAATGGAGGCACCAGTTTTACCTCCTGACTGGCACAAAATTAATTTTTAGTTTCAATTTTAATTTTTAGTTGCTCCATTTGGAGTCTTTCTTCTCTATTGAATTTCTCTAACTCAAAATCTCTCTGTCTCTGTCTCTCTCTTTCTGCTCTTTCCTTTCTCTCTCTCAAATTCTCTTTGTTTTTCTTTTTCTTCCCTTTCAAATTCTCTTTTTTTTTCTTTTTCCTCCCTTTCAATCTCTAGCATTTTTAATTTAAGTTCCATTTCTATATTTGGATTTTCCACTGGAAACTGTTCCAGATCTCCTGGTGCAAACACATTTTCATCAATGTAATATTCAACTATCTCTCTAGCCAGTCTTGCTTTTCGCATGGCTGGTTTTACCTCTGTCAGCTCCAAATGTCTGCATATTTCCAACAGTTCTGTCTTTTTAAAAGACTTCAAAACCCCTACGGTTGGTGATGCCAAGAAATCATCCATTGCTGTTGTCAACATATATGTATTCAATTAAAAAAATCAATTTTACAATTTGAAATGTTAGATTTTCAATTAATGACTCTCACAATGGTCTGTCCCGGACTTGAGCCCCCAATTTGTTATGGCCCCAATTTGTTATTACATTACAACACAGCAACTGCAAGGGATGACAGACACAGTTTTAAAAACTTAACCACATTTAATTAACAAAGACAATAACAACCAACTAACGAACTAATCTATTGACCAAGATTGATATATAAAAAAAAAACAACAAATATTTACAGTCCCTTGGTTTTGGTGGCTTGGTGATGTCCTGGGTGAGAAAAATCCACAAAAGAATCTTAACAGGTCTTGAACAGAAATGACAGGTCTGGTCACACGTATCCTTCTTCTTGCAATTTCTCCTACTACTTTACTGTCTCAATTCTTTTCCTTATATACTCTTTTGCAGACCCCACCCACATTCAGACCTCTTTTTTTAATTTTTCTGAGACTTGCCCCAGACATGTCCAGGACATGTCTAAACATGACTCCAGTCTGAGCTTAACAAAAAAAGGTAAATACTGCCATCTAGTGGCCTATATTCACATTACAATGCAAATAAAGACCTTAAACTGGTATCAGGTCATAAATACAATATATTTTCTGAGATATATTATTCTTAAGCCACCAGACTGGATCTTGACTGGTTTTGAGGTTTGCTGATTTTATTGATTGCCAAAATGAATGTGCAAAAGCTGTGAGGATGGATAAAAGGAACAAAATTTATAATGGTTTTTAAGGTTTTTACCCCGAGGCTGACAATGGCCATCGGGGTATTGTCGTCCCCTGTGGCGTCCGTCCGTCCGTCTTTCCATCCAACTTTAACGCTCTAGCTCGTTTATTATTGGGCGGAAACTTTTCAAATTTGGTGTACAGATTGGGCATCACCGTGAGAATTTCGCTATTGAAAATCGGCATGTTTTGATTCTCCATTAGGCCACACTACCATCCACAAAATTAAACAGCCCGCTAAAATTTCCTGTGTTACTATATGCTCACAGCTGAGGGGTCTTAAGTACGACTAGAACGGTATTTTCAAATTGTTAAGGGGTGTATGTCCAAAGATATATATAAAACATCTAAACTATTCGGGTGGTATTTTGTGGGCTTGTCAGTGATTTTGAAACGAATTTGCCTTTTTTTGCCAGCCTTTTGGACGGTCCCTTCAGATTTGTTTTTGGGAGTTGGTAAAAACAAGCCAGTTATCTCGTGACAGTGGTGATCTCTGTTGTAGTTAGGCGTATTGTTTTTGCCATCCGCAAGCTTGTGGTTGGGCTTTGTCTTTCCAAGTCACCAATGGCTGATGTAGACATCCTCAGCCAAACTAAAGGTGGAAGAAATAATGTGAAATTCACAAGACAGAAAGAATTCTGAAACCCTGTTCATAATTTGTTGTGTTTCTATGGGCGCTGAAAATTCTGCAAATTCAATGATTGGTTTGGAATAGCCCAAAGTAAAAAAATGTGGAGTCCACACTGTCTTTTTTCAATCCCTCTTTTTCAAAGGAAGTTTTTCTTCCTTTCATTTTGAGTGACTCCTGCCTGTGATGACCATTACCTGACCCTTCTGGGCTCTGTTTTGTTGCCCCCTGCAGGTGAAACTGGTAAAGTACATTTGTAAGCAGTTGCAATGCAAATGGAGAGTGCCAGCAAGCAAGAGACCACAGGCCCTGGACACATACCCGCGACTCTGCGACTGGCTACGCACTGTCAATCTGCGATCTGAGATTATAAAGGTACCGTGTCACAGTATATTTACTATGTGTGTAATTGGGTGTATGTCTGTGTATGTGAGTTCAATGCCCTCCACTAATATTGGCACCCCTGGTAATTTTTAGCTATTGGTTCATTGACAGGTGTCTGTTTGACCTTGTTGTATTTTTTAGCTGATTGACAAGAAAATCTTATTAGCTCCTCTATTGCTCAAACTCAACCTTTCTAAAAAATATTCACCTATAAGACCGCAGGAATGACAGAGTTTGTCAGTATAAAGGAGTCACGGCTTTATCGAGAAAACTGCGAATATCTAGATGTGTGATCTTGCACGAACCACCTGGATGTTGATAGACTACCTTCCCGTACGATTTAAATACATCAGAGCATTCAATAATCGAGCACACTGTTGCAAGGGCCTGGAATTGATCGCACTCCCCATTCTGACATATATTTTTTGAAATATCTTTATTTACACAGTAATAGTCTTAAAGGAGAATTCTGGTGTGAAATTGACTTGGGGTGTATTGAAACATGATAACGAGTACTAACCTTTGCCAAATACCCCACCTCCATATGCACGCAACATTTCAAAATATATAGCTTTTTAGCCGAAGCTCCCAACAGGAATCGGGCATAGCGTTGCCATGCAAAGAAATCGCTATTTTTTTCACCATTAACAAGGCTCCAAGTAGCTCCACACCTCATCGGTAGAATTCCGGGGGCCCTGACATTTAAAACGAGGCACTGAGAACTTTGAAAATGCACAGGTAGTTTATTAAAAAAGACTATTTATATATATACAGTGCCTTGAGGTAGTTTCCAGTCCACTTGAAAGTTACGATAAATCGATTGACTAGCACGAACGAATAGGAAGGATAGGGGAACAGATTGCAATCCATTCGTTCGTGCTCATCAACCGACTTGTTGTAACTTTCAAGATGTGGTCCAAAATCTGCATATATTCCACTAATGATTACTGGGTATGATTGGCAGATGGGCAAAAAACATGCATTTCATGATTTGAAAAATTCTTCTCATAATGAGGATTTCCTTGCTTGCCTTTTTGTTTAAAGGCTGAATGAATTAAAATAGTATTAGCCTTTTTTTTTTTGTAAAAATGCGCCATTTGGAGCCAACAAATATGCATCACAGATTGATTTTTGTGTTCTGTTATATTTTATGATCTTTTGAAAACCAGTTCAAAAAAGTAATTGCTGGTCACATGCCCATGTGACGTATGAGGGGTTAGTGGCGTTCGTGATTCTCTGGTTTTTACAGTATTTTTGTGTATTGCGTTCCAGGAAAATTGCCAAATTATTCTGATTTTGTGATATGATCTCGGCAGTTATGCCAAAGAGGTGTTCATTAGCATGTTGCGGTCAGTGGCGGCTCCTGAATTGGCAAAAGGAGAAGCTCAAACAATCCCTTAAAATTAATGACTGTTCATGACCTGTTTTCATTCATTTAAATTACCATTAGGTCTATAGACTCTCCTAAAGCTCTCAACATTATCAAGTGTGTCCAGTTGTCATTAGCGCTTACCTGTGAACTCTCAAGCATTCAGTGTGAGTTTAAGTGGCATATTTACGTTCCTCTGCTGTAGTCAGCAATTATTCAATCAACACGTATGTAAAAGATTCTTGCGCGGAATTGAAGTCCTTGTGCATGGAGGGGTTGGAAGCAGTGGAATTGCATGAAGACGTTTCAAATGATCTTATTTCATTTAAATGATCATGAAACTCATGCATTGCTTCCAACCCCTAAGTAAAGAAAGTGTGCAAAGGCCAGAGGCATAATCAGCACGCATAATTGGTTTACCTGGCAACTGAAAAATCAAACTGTTCTGTACCGCCACTGCGTGACCTGATTGACGCCTAGCAATACCAAATACGGGTCCGTGTCTTTTTTGGTAATTGGATATAATGAATGAAAACGGATATCAAAAATGGAAAAACAACTGGATATTTGATTTTTGTTTTAAAATATAAACATTAAAATTGAAATTCAGTTTGAGTTTATTTTTTATTGTCTGAAACGAGTGAGGAAAAGTCAAATAACATTTTGATTTTCCATTTTCATTTCTAAAAAGAATATAGCACGAGAAACAAATCGAATTAAAGCTGCAAGCAGCGTTGAAAGGGCCCTCGCCCCCTTCGTGCACGTTGGGGTGGCAGCAAGATCTTGAGGGGTGCAGGTGTCCATTCACAGCCAATGGACGCTGCTGGACTGCATACAATGTGGTATCCTGAGGGGAGTGCAAAAATTTTCTGGAGGACGCTATGGTACCATTTTGACATGCCTGTGCGCAATCTACAACCGAGTAATCGTAATACCGAGCTCCACGAGTGTGTTGGTTTTTGTTAATTTTCCAGCATGTTTAGACCTTCAGAAGAGCAATTCTTCTATATATCTGATTGGAGGCGCTGTAGAGCCATTATGCCACATTTAGTGCCAATTTATGGATGACATTGAAGAGAATAAGACATTTATAATTTGTGGGGTTTTGCAAGTTTTGGAGCATTCTGAGGCCTTTAAACGTGTTTTCGTAAAATTTGGAAAAAGGCAGGAAATGGCTCATAGCTCAGTTCCTTTTTGGCCAAAAATTTTTAGAAAATGAACCATTGCCCGGAATGACTAATGCAATGATCACACCAAATTTCATGAACATTCAAGCACTTTTATCTTAACATGGCCATATCTAGAGGGCGCTGTGGAGCCACCTGGCACCTCCTGATCCAATATCAGCATATATTTATATTTGGGAGGACACTTTTATGAAGCTTGGAAAGTTTCCGGCAAATCCCACCAAGTATGTTGGAGTAAAACCAACTTCCTGTTTCATGGCGGAACATCGAAATTCGCCGCGTCGCCTTGGATTCATCGTTCCATGAATCCAAAAAAGCTTCGCAATTTAACATCGGCAATGTCTCATAATATCAGTTGCCAAATTGTAAGTTGATCGGATAAAACCTCTCGGAGGAGTTCGTTAAAGTACGACACTTGTGAATGGCGAAAAATCCAAAAAAGATGCAATTTCAATTAAAAATGGCGGACTTCCTGCTGAGTCTAGGTCATGGCACCAAGAGACTTTTTTTCAGGTCTCGGCATATTCCACATGTATACCAAATTTCATAGATGTAGGTTTACCGGGCTGCGAGGGCTGCTTATTTGAAATTTTCCAGGGGGCGCTATAATGAAATTTTTGCCATGCCTATAAGTAAGTTTCTTGTCAAAGTAATACAAATGATGGTCTATATACATTTAAAGAATTTTGTGAGTTTTTGAACATGGTGAGACTCTTAAAAGGGCAATTTTTTCAAAAATCTGATTGGGGGCGCTAAAGAGCCAGTGTGCCAAATTTAGTGTAAATTGATGTATAAAATTGAAGACAATAAGGCAATTATAATTTGTGCAACTTTTTGCAAAATTTCGAGTATTCTAAGGCTTCCAAACATGTGTTTATAAAATTTGGAAAAACGCAGGAAATGGCGCATAGCTCACTTCCTGTTTAGCCAAAAAATTTCAGAAAAATTAATATAACCCGACATGAACAAAGCAATGATCACACCAAATTTCATGAACATTCAAGCACTTTTATCTCAACATGGCCGTTTCAAGAGGGCGCTGTGGAGCCGCCTGACCACACCCAATCTAATATCAACATATAGGTCTACTTGGAAGTGGACTCCTATAAAGCCTGTAAAGTTTCGCGCAAATTTCACAAAGCATGTGCGCGTAAAACCAACTTCCTGTTTCATGGCGGAACATCGAAATTCGCCGCGACGCCACGGATACAAAGTTCAATGAATCCAAAAAAGCTTCGCAATTTAACATCAAGAAGGTCTTAAGATGTTAAATTCAAAATTTTAAGTTGATCGGAAAAAATCTCTAGGAGGAGTTCGTTAAAGTACGAAGCCTGTGAATGGCAAAAAATTAAAAAAATTTGCAAATTCAATTAAAAATGGTGGACTTCCTGTGGAGTCTAGGTAATGGCACCAAGAGACTTTTTTTTAGGTCTTGGCAAAGTACACATGTCCACCGAATTTTGTACATGTAGGTCAAACACGCTGCGAGGGCTGCTTCATTGAAATTTTCTAGGTGGCGCTGTAATGCAATTTTGCCACATTCATCTGTAAACCCTAAATCCAAGTAAAAAGTAAGACCAGCTTAATATGTTTGCAAAGTTTTGTGAGTTTTCAAGCATGCTGAGGCCCTCAAAAATGCAATTATGTATTAGCGGGCGCTATAGAGCTACCATGTCACACCCAGTGCCAAATGAGATATCAAATCAAAGAACATAATATTTCTAGTCTATGAGCCTAGTTTGGTGAGTTTTCGAGTATATTAAAACCCTCAAAAATGTGTTCGTAAAATTTGAAAAAACGCAGGAAATGGCTCATAGCTCACTTCCTGTGAGGCAAAAAAATTTCAAAAAAATTTACAAAAAAATTTATGATGACTACTGTGACTCTATAAAATTTCGTGAGAATCCGAGCAAGTGCGTTCCAAAATGGCCGTGTGTTTGGTGGCGCTATAGAGCCACCGGGGCATGTCCAAGCACAAAAATAATAATTCTTTGCAATTTTCACGACCACTGACTTGTGGGCAAATTTTTGTGAGTTTTCGTGCATGGCAAAGCCCTCAAAAATGCGTTCTCGCAGCAGAATAAAAAGAAGAAGAAGAAGAAGAAGAAGAAGAAGAATAATAAAAATCCCATCAAAAACAATAGGTTCCTCGCACCTTCGGTGCCAGGACCCGTTCCGGGCCCTGGCACCGGTCGGTGCTCGGGCCCTAATTAAAGCTGCAAGCAGCGTTGAAAGGGCCCTCGCCCCCCTCGTGCACGTTGGGGTGGCAGCAAGATCTTGATGGGTGCAGGTGTCCATTAAGAGCCATTGGGCACTGCTAGACTGTGTGCATTGTGGTTTCCTGAGGGGAGTGCAAAAATGTTCTCGAGGGCGCTACGATACCATTCTGACATGCCTGTGTGCAAAATCTAGAACAAGGTAATCGTAATTTCAGGCTCCATGAGTGTGTTGATTTTTGTAAATTTTCCAATATGTTTAGACGATCAAAGAGGCAATACTTTTAAATATCTGACTGGGGGCGCTATTGAGCCATTATGCCATATTTAATGCCAATTGATGGATGACATTGAAGAGAAAAAGACATTTATAATGTTTGCTAGGTTTTTTAAGGTTTGGAGCATTCTAAGGCCTGAAAACATGAGTTCGTAAAATTTGGAAAAACGCAGGAAATAGCTCATAGCTCACTTCCTGTTTATGCAATAATTTTCAAAAAATTAATAATCGCCCAGAATGACAAATGCAATGATCACCCCAAATTTCATGAACATTCAAGCACTTTTAACTTAACATGGCCGTATCTAGAGGGCGTCGTGGAGCCACCTGGCCACTCCCTATCTAATATTAGCATATAGTTATACTTTGGAGGAAAATATTATCAAGCTTGGAAACTTTCAGGCAAATCGAACAAAGTATGTGGGAGTAAAAGCAATTCCCTGTTTCATGGCGGGACATCAAAATTCGCCGCGACGCCACGGATACACCGTTGCATCAATCCAAAAAAGCTTCGCAATTTAACATCAGCCAGGTCTTTGGATATTACTTGCCAAATATTAAGTTGATCGGATAAAATCTCTTGGAGGAGTTTGTTAAAGTACGACGACTGTGAATGGCAAAAAATCAAAAAAAGTTGCAATTTCAATTAAAAATGGCGGACTTCCTGTTGGGTCTAGGTCATGGCACCAAGAGACTTTGTTTTTGGTCTCAGGATATTCCACATGTCCACCGAAGTTCATACATGCAGGTCAACCACGGTGCGAGGGCTACTTTTTTGAAATTTTCCAGGGGGCGCTATAATGCCATTTTTGCCACGCCAATATGTAAATTTTTTCGGTGTAATAGGAATGATGGTCTTTAGAATTGTACAAAATTTTGTGAGTTTTTGAGCATGCTGAGACCCTCAAAAAGGCAATTATTTGAAAAATCTGATTGGGGGCGCTATAGAGCCATAATGCCTCATTTACTGCCAATTATTGTCTCAAATTGAAGACAATTGGACAAATATAATTTTTGCAAAGTTTTACAAGTTTTCAAGTATGCTAAAGCCTTCAAATGTGTGTTCGTAAAATTTGGAATAACGCAGGAAAGGGCTCATAGCGCACTTCCTGTTTGGCCGAAAAATTTCAAAAAAATAATTATAGCCCAAAAAAACCAATGCAATGATCAGACCAAATTTCATGAACATTCAAGCACTTTTATATCAACATGGTCGTGTGAAGAGGGCGCTGTGGAGCCACCTGACCACACCCAATCCAATATCAACATATAGTTATATTTGGAAGTAGACTACTATTAAGCCTGTAAAGTTTCACGCAAATTTCACAATGCATGTGCTCATAAAAGCAACTTCCATTTTCATGGCGGAACATCGAAATTCGCCGCAACGCCACGGACACAATTTTCGATGAATCCAAAAAAGCTTCGCAATTTAACATGGAGAATGTCTTTAGATGGCCTGTGCCAAATTTTTAGTTGATCGGATAAAATCTCTAGGAGGAGTTCGTTAAAGTATGACGCCTGTGAATGACAAAAAATTAAAAAAAGTTGCAAATTCAATTAAAAATGGCGGACTTCCTGTTGAGTCTAGGTCATGGCACCAAGAGACTTTTTTTAAGGTCTTGGCATAGTACACATGCCCACCGAATTTTGTACATGTATGTTAAACACCCTGCGAGGGCTGCTTAATTGAAATATTCTAGGTGGCGCTGTAATGCAATCTTGCCACATCCATCTGTAAACCTCATAGCCTAGTGAAAGGTATGATCGGCTTAATATCGTTGCAAAGTTACGTGAGTTTTCGAGCATGCTGAGGCCCTCAAAAATGCAATTATGTATTAGGGGGCGCTATAGAGCCACCATGTCACACTTAGTGCCAAATGAGACATCGAATCAAAGAACTTAATATTTTTAGTCTATGAGCCAAGTTTGGTGAGTTTTCGAGTATGATAAGGCCCTCAAAAATGTGTTCGTAAAATCTGAAAAAATGCAGGAAATGGCTCGTAGCTCACTTCCTGTGAGGCAAAAAAATTACCAAAAAAATTTATCATGACTGCTATGGCCCAATCGAATTTCGTGAGAATCCGAGCAAGTGCGTTCCAAAATGGCCGCGTGTTTGGTGGCGCTATAGAGCCACCTAGGCATGTCTAAGCACAAAAATAGTAATACTTTGCAATTTTCACCACGACTGACGTGTGGGCAAATTTTTGTGAGTTTTTGTGCATGGCAAAGCCCTCAAAAATGCGTTCTCGCAGCAGAATAAAAAGAAGAAGAAGAAGAAGAAGAAGAAGAAGAATAATAAAAATCCCATCAAAAACAATAGGTTCCTCGCACCTTCGGTGCCAGGACCCGTTCCGGGCCCTGGCACCGGTCGGTGCTCGGGCCCTAATAACGGCCCGTTTAATTGGTTTGGACTACCGGAAGTTGTAATGACAAGAGCACTGCTCATACGGACCAGTAGATGGCGACAGCGTGGCATATGACGCTGGCCCCGCCTGCTGCCTTCCCGTGGAAACCGCTCGAGAAGAGACGCCGACTCACGGAAGTGCCCTTCTACTAGCTAGTGAACTGAGCTATCTTGACGCAGCTGTCTTGCATAGCTAGCACGCCACTGTATTTAGCTACATAGCCAACTGGCTAGCGAGCTAAAAAGGCTACAGTTCGCTCACAGTGGAATACTCGCCAGCGAGCTATTTGGCTGGCTAGCTAGCTAGCAAGATAAAGAGACATCGATATCTATAATGTTATAGCTTGCATGCCAATATATTTAACATCCTAAATTACATTCACAGATTACATTCAAAGTCAATGCAAAGACGCAAATACTCGCGAAAACGCGTGTATTCGCGTCTTGGCATTGACTTTGAATGCAATCTGTCGTACGAAAAAATCGCTCCGCATCCGGTGTGAAAGCACCGTAATTTCCCTCATTTCAGGAGGACATTCACAGTAATTACCAATGGGAATCATTAATATCTCTTCAACGATGAAAAGCTGTAGAGCCCAGTTTTCTTCACATTAGATATTAGGAACAATGTGGACTATGGAAGTGTTATTTTAGGGGACTTTTTTCTTAGTCTCTGAAATTGTACAAAAAAAATTTGCAGCCTGCGAAAAGGACACCATAAACACTTGACAAACAAAAAAACCTGAAAACCGTTTTCATTATTATTCTTTCCACTGCTGATGTTCAACTCTTCTTTTTTGACAACTTTCAGCAATGTTCTTTTGTGGATTGATCTGTAAAGAAGTTCTTCTCAGTCTCATGCTTGCAGGATTTTTAAACAGTGCTTTTTATACGCCCCAAGAAGCAATACTGTCCCCCAATACCATACATGACTCCACAATCCTAATCATATTTCATGTGATATCATGAGCAGGTGAGATATAAAATGGCATTAACAATATACAGTGCTGTAAAAAAAAGTATTTGCCTTTGCCCCTTCCTGATTTCTTATTCTTTTGCATATTTTTTTTACACTTCACTGTTTCAGATCATCAAACACATTTTAATATTATACAAAGATAACCAGAGTAAATAAAAAATGCAGTTTTAAAAATTATGATTTTATAACCCCTAAAAAATTACAGGCACAGAATCTCACTATTATCCTTGCCAAAGTGTTTTCTAACCAAGTAAATCAGAGCAAAATTAGAGGTTTGAGTTCGGAATGTCTAGGTGGCCTCTCCAAGCTGACAGGGTGTTCTCAGATACCAAACAGTAGAACTCATTTAATGTCACTTATGGGTGATTCCATGCCAAATCACCAGATTTCAGAGAAAGTTCCCGACTGACCATCTCAGATTTTCTTCATATTTTTTTTATTTTAATGTCCTTGTTACTAATAATTGCTGTGCAAAATTTTAGGCCAATATCTCCACTAGTTTAGGAGATATTAAGCCTTCAAAAAGGGGATGTGGCCCCTTATTTAGCATAAAAACGAGTTCTACAATGAAACATCCATAGTTTCATGGCTAATAAGTTTTGAACTTTTTGCACTAAATTGTTCAAATTTTCACACGATTCTTTTATATAATAAGGCTCTGTACACAGAAGGAGAGCTTCGTATTGTGACATATTTGCCGATTTATGGCATGCCAAATATGGCTTTCTGGAATGCGCTTTTGTCCATGGTAGCACTTTTGGCTCTCTATATCTCCAGATTTAATGATACCAGATGTCTGATTCATTTTAGTACTGTAACATGTCTCATATACAATCAGGAAAACATGTTATATCTGTAACTAAAATTATACTTTCTCATGAATGGAAAAAAGCTTGTCGTGTCAGTATTTTGACTCACATCTGGTGGGAGCAAATCCATGACAATGTAACCTTGTGAATGGCATTTTTGCATGTCATAAAACCTTCTACAACCCCAATTCCGAAATAGTTGGGACAAAGTGTGAATTGTGAATAAAATCAAAACAGAATGACTCTCAAATCACATCAGCCAGTTTCTTATTCACAATAGAATAGATTTAACTGCAAATGTTGAAAATGAAAAATTTTACAATTTTATCAACAGAATGAGCTCACTTCAAATTTGATGGCAGCTACTGTTCTCAAAAAAGTTGGGACGGGGGCCTGTTTACCATGGTGTAGCATCCCTTCTTCTTTTTAACACAGAGTGGAGGTGTCTGGGCATTGAGGAGACTAGTTTCTTGAGTTTAGCCATTGGAATTTGATCCCACTCTTCTTTAATACAGGCTTCTAGCTGCCGGAGAGTTTTGGGTCTCCTTTGATGGACTTTTTGTTTAATTATGCACCAAATGTTCTCAATCAGTGAAAGATCAGGACTGCAGGCAGGCCAGTTCAGCAAGTGGACTCTTCTACTATGAAGCCATGCTGTTGTAATAGCTGCAGTATGTGGTTTTGCATTGTCCTGCTGAAATTAACAAGGCCTTCCCTGGAGTAGATGTCATCTGGAGGGGAGCATACGTTGCTCTAAAACCTTTATATACCTTTCAGCATTCATGGTGCTTTTTAAAACATGCAAGGGTCCCACACCATATGCACTAATGCACCCTCATACCATCATAGATGCTGGCTTTTGCTCTGAATACTGATAACAGGAGGGCATAACAACCATGATTTCCAACAAGAATATCAAAGTCTGACCACAAGACACTTTGCCACTTTACTACAGTTCATTTCAAATGAGCCTTGGCCCACAGAATATGGCGGTGCTTCTGAATCATGCTTAACAATAGCTTCCTTTTTGCATGATAGAGTTTTAGGTGGCATCTGTGAATGGCACAGCGGACTGTGTTTACAGACAGTGGTTTCTTAAAGTATTCCTGGGGCGATTTAGTAATGTCAATATAGAATTATGCCAGTGTGTGATGCAGTGGCGTCTGAGGGCCCGAAGATCACAGGCATCCAGGAGAGATCTTGTCCCTTAGGCACAGAGATTTTTCCAGTTTTTCTGAATCTTTTGATGATGTTATGCACTGTTGATGATGACCTTCAAAGCCCTTGTAATTGGACGTTGAGGAACATTGTTTTTAAGGTATTCCACAATTTTTTTTACGCGAGCCGTCACAGGTTGGAGAGCCTTTGGCCATCTTTACTTCTGAGAGACTCAGCCTCTCTAAGACATCCCTTTTATAGCCAATCATGTTTTGCACCTGATGCCAGTTAACTTAGTTACTTGCTGCATGTTCTTTCAGCTGATTCTCTCATATATTAATCGTTTTTACAGCCCTTTTCTGCCTGTGTCCCAACTTTTTTGAGACCTGTTGCTGCAAGAAAATTTGAAATAAGCTCATTTTGTGGATAACAATATAAAATGTCTCATTTTCAACGTTTGATATGCTATCCATGTTGTATTGTACATAACATATTGGCTCGTGATCTGAAAGTCATTGAATTTTGATTTCATTCACAATTTACACTTTGTCCCAAGTATTTCAGAATTTGGGTTGTATATTGAACAGCTTGAATAAAATAGTTTTTTTGAAAGCACCAACTTCATATTTGGAACATATATCAATTAGACCTTGTTCTTTTCACTGATCTAATTTTTTTTCTGGTAGACCTTGTCAGAATTTTGCAATAAGCATTCAAAATACAAGCTTTTTTTCATTTTTAGGGGCCTACATATGAGAAAGTATATTTTTTGTTCCAGATATAACATGTTGTCCTGATAGTACTGTAACATGTCTCATATACTAAAAAGAATCAGACATCTGGAGATATAGAGAGCCAAAGTGCTACCATGGACAAACGCGCATTCCAGAAAGCCATATTTGGCATGCCATAAATCTGCAAAAATGCCACATACGAAGCTCTCCTTCTGTTTACAGAGCCTAATTATTTCAAGGAATCGTGTGAAAATTTGAACTATTTGGTGCAAAAAGTTCAAAACTTATTAGCTATGAAACTATGGATGTTTCATTGTAGTACTCGTTTTTATGCTAAATATGGGGACACATCCCTTTTTTGAAGGCTTAATATCTCCTAAACTAGTGGAGATATTGGCCTAAAATTTTGCACAGCAGTTATTAGTAACAAGGACATTAAAATAAAAAATATGAAGAAAATCTGAGATGGTCAGTCGGGAACTTTCTCTGAAATCTGGTGATTTGGCATGGAATCACCCATAACTGAAATTAAATGAGTTCTACAGTTTGGTATCTGAGAACACCCTGTCAGCTTGGAGTGGCCACCTAGATATTCCCGAACTCAAACCTCTAATTTTGCTCTGATTTACTTGGTTAGAATACATGTTGGCACAGATGATAGTGAGATTCTGTGCTGTAATTTTTTAGGGGTTTCACACTGCAACTGAATAATTTTATTACAGATAAAAGTAAAACTCTGTTTGGTGCAAAAAAGATTTTTCATTCATGAAGTTTTCAATATTCATTTACTCTGACGCAGTGACCTATACACTGACTTTTTGCATCAAGACAAAAATCCCCAAAGTGTTACCTGTATTATGATAGCAAGATTATTCAAATCGACCAATTTGTTGCAGAGATATAGCTATTTCATTTTTAACATGTCATTTTCAAGGCAGAGGCTCAAGGCTTAAGGGGTTCAGGTTAGGCTCGAGGTCACAGGACCACTAGATGTATGTGAATAAAAAAATACCATTGTCAGCCATAACTGAAGAATGCTAGGAGTAATTATAATTAAACTTGGTCCTACTTTGTGTAACTATGTGAAGATTACCTGAAAAGAAGTTAAGGTTAGGATGAATTAAGGTCAGTGTGTGTTAAAATGTTACCACGTTTCAGCAATAAAGGCATATTTGTCCCCAGGTTGCAGTTGAATACATACATGTCTTGTTCTTGTTGTTTACTCCAGTAACTCTTCAATGCAAACAAAGTTTGTTGGGCCTGAATGAAACTTATTCATGAATAATATGTAGTTACAGATCATCTGACCTACCTTTGGGGTCAGGAGGTCAAGGTTCATACGTAAACTGCATATTTCATGTATGCATGTGACGTCAACATGCTCTAAAACTGATATTTGTGCAACATATGAGTGTGTATGCCACTGTATTGTTCACATATATGAATTATAGTTGACAGATGGCCAGGTAGGTTTGGATAACTTTTTTCCCTTACTAAATAAAATCATCATTTTTAAAACTGCATTTTTTAATTTACTCTGGTTATCTTTGTCTAATATTAAAATCTGTTTGATGACCTGAAACAGTGAAGTGTAAAAAAATATGCAAAAGAGTAAGAAATCAGGAAGGGGCAAAGGCAAATACTTTTTTTTACAGCATTGTATATTGTAAATGCCATTTTATATCTCACCTGCTTGTGATATCACATGAAATATGATTAGGATTGTGGAGTCATGTATGGTATTGGAGGACAGTATTGTTTCTTGGGGCGTCTAAAAAGCACTCTTTAAAGTTCCTGCAAGCATGAGACTGAGAAGAACTACTTTACAGATCAATCCACAAAAGTACATTGCTGAAAGTTGTCTAAAAAAGAGGAGTTGAACATCAGCAGTAAAAATAAAAATTTAGATCAAATTTGTGGACAGAATAATAATGAAAACGGTTCTCAGCCTTTTTTGTTTGTCAAGTGTTTATGGTGTCCTTTCTGCTGGCCGCAATTTTTTTCTGTACCGTTGATGCATCGCAATTTCAAAGACCACGAAATAAAGTCCCCTAAAATAACACTTCCATAGTCCACATTGTTCCTAATATCTAATGTGAAGAAAACTGGGCACTACAGCTTTTCACGAAGAGAGATTAATGATTCCCAGTGATAATTACTGTGAATGTCCTCCTGAAATGAGGAAAATTACGGTGCTTTCACACCGGATGCGAAACACGTTTTCGCGAGTATTTGCGTCTTTGCATTGACTTTGAATGTAATCTGTCGTGTGAAAAATTCGTTTCGCGTCCCGTGTGAAAGCGACTTTAGGATGTTAAATACATTGGCATGCAAGCTATAACATTATCGATATCGATTTCTCTTTATCTTGCTCGCTAACTAGCCAAATAGCTCGCTCGCGAGTATTCCATTGTGAGCGAACTGTAGCCCTTTTGGCTCGCTAGCCAGTTGGCTATGTAGCTAAATACAGTGGCGTGCTAGCTATGTGCGACAGCTGCGTCTAGCTGGCTCAGTTCATTAGCTAGTAGAAGGGCACTTTCGTGAGTCGGCGTCTCTTCGCGTGCGGTTTCCAGAGGAAAGCAGCAGGCGAGGCCAGCGTTGTATGCCACGCTGTCCCCATCTACTGGTCTGTATGAGCAGTGCGCTTGTCATTACAACTTCCGGTAGTCCAAAACAATTAAACGGGCCGTTATTCGATTTGTTTCTCGTGCTAAATTCTATTTTCTGTTTAGAAATGAAAATTAAAAATCAAAATGTTATTTGACTTTTCCTCACTCGTTTCAGACAATAAAAAATAAACTCAAACTGTATTTCAATTTTAATGCTTATATTTTAAAACAAAAATCAAATATCCAGTTGTTTTTCTATTTTTGATATTCGTTTTCATACATTATATCCAATTACCAAAAGAGACACGGACCCAAATACGGCTTGTGAAAAAGGCTCATAAATCTGCTGTCATTGGCCATATCAAGCAAATTTCTCGAGTTAAATGCTGTGTCTGAGTGACTTGAGACATATAAAAAGGCACCATACCTACTATATTTGTCATTCAAAGGAGAAGAGGCTGGTTTATCTCCAGTGGAAAAATTGGTGCGACTTTTCTGTCCATCCCGGCAACCGGTCGCTCCGACCACTGACACTGAGCGGCCTCCGGGTATTTTAAAAGTAACTTCAACTAAAGTAAATTCAATGAAACTTGATCAGTTTTTTTTTACATTATTTAATTAAATATGATACTTAATGTCCATTTACCGAAATTAGTTGTCCATGGCTGCCGTATAGAATCGCTGCAGCTTGAATGTGAGCGAAAATTTCGGAGACCAATGAAAGGCCAAGCCACAGTGCAATTTGAATAAAAATCAGAATGAGGTTACCGAAGGTACCTCTATGATGCTTATCCATGAATTTTCCAACAACCATCCAGTCTGCGCGAATGCAATGCCAGTTTTATTTGGGGAATACACTGATGCGGGTGGGTTCCTTATTTATTTATTTATTCATTCAACCCCCACAAGTGCGGAAAAAAAATGCAGACACATAAAACAATATTGCACAGCAGTACATAAAATACAACATATGTCACTGATTCTTAAAACACAATGATTATCACAGGCTTCAGGTTATCACAACAATAAAATAATTCAGAACCGAGTTAAAAGCGACGTTAAGACATGGGATGGCGACGTTTGTTGGCTAAAATTGGGACTATATATTAAAATACAGAGCTTATAAGTTGTACAAATATTTGCTTTTTTTTTTTTTTGTTCTGTATTTGTTTAATCGGCAAACACACATATAAATGCGTGCACACACGGGCGCGCGCACACAACTTTAACATGCAAAAGAAAAATATAGTCTTAAATAATAATATAGCATCGTAATAGTATATTTCAAATTAAAAATTAAATTGTGGCTTCCGTAAAAAAAAAAAAAAAAAAAAAGCATCGATTTCTTTCAATCTTGTTTTCTGTTTTCTTTCATTCTCTTTTTTCCTTTCTACTGTGCCTGAGAATAACTCGCTAGATTCGTGGGGCATTACCAGTGCAATATTTTTATTATTATTATTATTATTATTATCATTATTATTATTACTATTATTATTATTATTATTATTGTTGTTACTATCATTATCATCACTTGGCATTTACCTGTATAGTGCAGAGCTACCTGTTGTGTTTAGCCCTTAGAATGATGTCAGGATTCTTGAAAATGAAAATATAGTTGTGATGGCATTGGTGGTAGGACGCCAAGTGGTCAGAAATAAAAAGGACAAAACCAGCAGCGTGCTGAGAGATTAAAACTAATAGAAATCACAAGACTCGCGCTACCAACGGACCTGACGTCGTCCGAGGTTGCAAACAGGCGAGCTCGACTAAAGACAAAAGAAAAGGGAAATAATCCAAATGAATCCCTTTCTCACTAACACTTTTCCTGTTATGCAGCGTAGATCCTGACAATCCTCTGTCTTCTCAAAAGACCTTACCGGCTAAAGCGCCAAGAGGAAAATGACTCTCTAGCAACCGGAACGAGGTAGAACAGGAGCTTTAATAGAGTCCGGGTAACGCCCCCAATTAATGCTAGCTGGCCCAGGAATCCGATGGTGAGCAAAACAATGTCGTCCCTGACAAGAGTAACAAAAGGAGCTAACAAAGCTCCAAAACCATGACAATAGTTCACTGAAAACTAAGAAAAAAAATTCATTAATTGTTGATCCACGGAGCAGGTCTCTGACGCTAACCCTCATGACGTCAAGTGGCAATCAAGTAGTTTTTTTCATTTTTCGCTGAAAATAACTACAAATATGAAAGATCATCGTCAGATTTGGGATTAGAAGATAATGATACATGTAACCAGCGCATATTTATGTCTTATCCAGGAGCCCTTTAAATTAACCCTGGGCAAGGTACACAAAAGAATGTTGAGCTCTAATGTAAACAATCTGTTTGTTTTGGATCCTGTTCTTGATTTATGACTACAGGCCTTGCCAAGAAGATCAAAGACTTTAATCTGAGTCATCTAATGATGACACTCCTGAATTACAGTTCAGAAACAGGTGCTAATATTCTTATTTTTATTTAGGGGAACCACTCCCATCAGTTAGCAGTTTATAAATGCAGTCTGGTGACATGACAGTTAAAATCAGAATGATGAATCAGAGTTAGGCGTTGGGCTACCTCAAGCCACTAGGAAAGTTTTGGTACATTTGTGGCATTGTGCCAGTTGTTTAGAGCCCTGCTGGAGGGCTAGAACACTACTCTTTTTCAAGGATATTCCCTCATTTGGTGTTTTGAAGGTTCATGTTGAGAGTGCTGTCTACTGCATCGATCCACACTCTCCCGTTGGTGTCCATACCCAGGGGGAAAGGGGGGGTCTCTCTGACATAGAATGTTGGAAAATGTTAAGCCCCGGAAATATTATTGAGGATAATTCTTGGGTCATAACCTAGGTGGACAACATTGTCGCTTTCCAGTAGGTAGTTGACAATCAACAGATATTCAAAAATGATGCTAATTGATGCAAATTATGTGCTTTGATCCATATCTTAATTCATAAATCATATATTTTAATGTCAGAATGTTGAATTTCAGAACAATTATTCTTTTGAGCGTTGCAAACTACACGCTCAAAAATGACGAGATCTTGCTTACCCCTCATTTTTTATTGTTTTGCTAATTTCTTATATATTTCTTTGTTTTTTATGACCTATGTATTTACTTGTTTTTTCGGCTTTCAGTCATAATCCAAACATCTCCCAACCATCATAGACCCAAAATTGAATATTTTCAATCTTGTCAAGACAAAATAAACTCGTTTTTCAAACTACAGGAAAAATATTTTTATTTCGATGTTTTCAAACCAGAAATTGAGCGTCAGTACACAATTTACCAATTAACAGTGGTTGAGAAAAATTATCCAAATTTACTTTTGGGAGGGGGACGTAGTGCTCCAAAAGAACATTCCGCACTATTCTTTTATTTATTTATTTTTTTGTCAGTTAAACCAAACAAATTGGGTTTAATTTGTCAAGGAATTGGAATGGAATGTTAAGTTGTTTTCACCAAATTAATACCCTGTTTATTATTTGAACTCATAATTGTCTGTTTTTTTTTTGGTTCTTGAAACGGTGTTCATTTTGATAATTGAAGATTCAAAAATTTGTTTGCAAAGCACTTATTTTCTCTCAAAAACTTGCTATGACGCTGCCCCTCTTGGGTCAGAACGAGAGGTTGTCATTTTCAAGTGTAAGCAGAAGTTGAACAAAAAGAAAGCAAAAATGACAAAATGTTACTCCTGCACCACTGAGCCGGAATTAGAAAATTGATTGCCATTCTTATACTGGACCTACACTGAATGTAAATGTATGATGTTCCAACAAATTGAGATCTGGGATTGAGGTATCCATTGTAGTGGCATATAACATATATTTGCAGCCCCAGGACTCAGTCGGGCGGCGACTGTGGATTTATGCTCGTCACCGCCGCCACCGTGCCTGCGCCCGCATCCATAGACTCTTCCTTGTGGACGCTCTACTGGCTGTAATTTTTGACCGATTCCTTTCATATTTGGTATGTGTTATACTTCGCTGATGACACCTGTCGATTTTGGTTGCCGTGGGGACAGTATTGGCTGAATAAGGCGCAAATTTAGGTAAAACATAGACATTTCCCTGTGGACGCTGTACAGGCTGTAATTTTTCACTGATTGCTTTCATATTTAGTATGGATGTGTGTTATACTTCTCTTATGATACCTATTGATTTTGGTTGCCATGCCAACAGTACTGATAATACACAAAAAAGGGGAGAAGCGGCCTTTGGGGGGCTACACCTATGCGGTTGCGGCCAACCGGACTGTCTAGTTTTAGGCATGAAAACAATTAAATGTGTGTCGTAAAAACAAAGAAATACATCAGAAATTGGCACAATAATAAAAAAATGAACGATAAGCAGCAATTTAACAGTCTACTGTGTTACCTACAGTGCTGTGAAGAAGTATTAGCCCCCTTCCTGATTTCTTACTTTTTTGCATATTTTTCATGTTTCATGTTTCAGAACATCAAAGGAATTTTAATATAAGAAAAAGATAACCCAAGCAAATACACTGGCGTAGCGGCCGCCCATGTACGCGACCCGTCATGTGTATCGTTCCAATATTTTTTGATCATCTGCGACGGGGCTTGCCGGCTGTTCATCATCTTTTCCAATGCTCATTGGCTGGTTGGGCAGCACCCAAAACAAAGCAGGAAGTAACATGAAACGCAAATACCCAAGTGCTATTTAAATTAAACAAAATTAGCGCGAAAGCCGAACAGGAGAGGGCCAAGCCACCAAAAATAACATCACTGTACCAGCAGGTTGGAAAGGTAGAATCTAACATCGCTGCAGATGCATTGGGCCCCCAATCCCTTTACGGCCAAGCCAGCTGGCTCACCACCAGACCCGGCCAACGTTTACAACCCACCGCTCAGCTATGAGTCTAGGCAGACAGTGGACGAACAGCCCAGCCCCGTTACAGTCGAGCCGAGTAGCTTTGCCTCATGCTTCGAGACATAGAATAGTTGAACGTTTTATCATATGCTAATTTTTACCAAAATGAATGACGCATTTTGTCCAAAAAATTATGTCAGCTGGCTGGTGAGTAAGGTAAGTGCAGTACCCCTCTAAGCCAAAAATACAGAACAAATTTTGCAAGCATAAGCACTGATGAAATAAAGCTACGAAAAACAGCTACTAACTGTGGGTACACACCAAGAGCTGCAAATGCTGCCGATTCTATTCATTTTCAATGGACACCGGCGTTTAGCACTGCTAATGCTGCAAAGCGTGTGGTGTCCATTGAAAATGAATAAACTGTATCCAGGTAGCTCTGTAGGAAGCTAGCTAGCTGGCAAGTAACGTTAGTGCAGCATCCTTCATCGGAGCAAAAAACACAAAGCAAACATCGTTTGCATTACTGTATTGGTTTAATCGAGTTTCAACTGGATCGCAAATAATTTTATAAACTCGCTAGCTAGTTTTGTTAGCAAGCTATCTGATAGACTTTAGAAGTTAGCTTGCTACACAGACCTACATGAAAAACAAGCCAACAGTTCAAGGATAATTATGGTTTTCATGTAACTACCCCCTTAGCAAGTTGACAAAGCTCGGGAACATAAAATCAATCAGGGGAAATACTAGTAATGTTTTTGAAGCGCTCAGACTGCTTTGTGTATTTGTGTATAAAGGATCTTAAGCTGGGCGGGGATATTAGAATATCTTGAATCAATGAAAGCCATTGTGATTGGTTAATGGATGATGCGTGTGCTTGGCTTTATTGGCCAATAAAATGAATGAGTTGTTGCGGTTCAGATATTCACATAGCCAGAGTTTAAAGTCTGCAACAAGGAATAAAGTAGCAAAAAAAAAAAAAATGTCCGGTAAAAGATGCGACAGCGGAGCGCAGAAACGAATAATCAACGGGAGAAGCTGCAAAGGGAGTCAAAGCCTTTGAAAAAAATCTGTAGACTGACGAGATATTTTAAAGCTTCAAGCAGGAACGATGAGACTGAAAACCCATCAGCAGTAGCGACCGAAAATCCGGGGGCTGCTAATAAGCCAAATCGGCAACTTTGGCGGGACCGCTGCCAGCTAACCATCCGCCTGCAAGTGAGACCACAGCAGCGGCACCTGCGAAATCGCCACCTGATGCTGTCACAGGGCAGAAAAATTAATCATGACTGGTTACAAAAATAAGTATATATATATTGGTTTGATACTTGATAAGAAGACATCTTGTAGCCTCCTGGGCTTCTGGGCCATCTCAGATCGAGTGCTTCTTGCCAAAGTTAGCGCGAAGCCTTTTGCCATAAGTGTGATACAATGCTATGCACCAACCACGGACGCAGACGAGGATCAAGTGGTGATGTTCAATGAATATCTAAATAGAGCGCTGGCCCAATGCAAATCTAATGGAGTAAAGGTTGTAATGGGTGATTTCAATGCCAAGGTGGGAAATCAGAGGTCACAATAGGCAGTCGGCCCACATGGTCTCGGCGAGGTTAACGAACGCGGAGAACGGCTCAGGGAATGGTGTGAATGCAACGACCTGATTATCACAAATACTTGGTTCCAAAATCCACCTAGACGGTTATATACCTGGAAGCAGCCAGGTGACCGAGCTCGAAACCAAATAGATTTCATCACCATCAATATAAGGTTCAGGAACTCAGTCACACAATCACGTGCATATCCAGGAGCTGATTGTGATGGCGATCACAATCCTGTAATTGCGACACTTCGGGTCCGACTTCAACAGAGAAAAAAGGGTCAGAAACGAAAGGTCTACAACTATGGGAATCTAAGCAGTGAACTTAAAGATAAAATCAGGAAGGAAGCTAGTCAATCTTTAAAGTCAATTGACCGAAGCAGTGTGAATGAGTCTTGGGAGCAATACAAAGATACTCATTATGATAAGAGATAAATACATCCCTGATAAACTAAGACAACTACACAAGGGATGGATGACAGAAGAGATCCTTGAGAAAATGGACGAGCGACGAAAAGCAAAAGGCAGTGAGCAGTACCAGAGCCTCAATAAAGAAGTCAAAGAAATGTGCAATGCTGCATCCGAAGAGTACTACAATGCAAAATGCGAAAAAATTGAAAAAGAATTCAAATTCAGTTTGAAAGACGCCCATCGACATATTCGAGAAGCAATAGGAAGGAGCACGCTCAAGACTGGAGGCATCAAGTCAAAACAAGGCCAACTCTTGCTTTAAGGAGAACAACAACTGGCTAGATGGACAGAATATATCCAAGAGGTCTATGGCGATAACACCCGAGGAGATGAGCCCATCACTTTTCAAGGCGAATTGACAGGCCCACCGATTACAAGAGAAGAGATTAGGAACGCCATTTACCGGATTCCAAATGGAAAAGCTGTCGGACCAGAAGAGTTACCAATTGAACTCGTGAAGATCTTAGAGGATGATGCAGTCGACTTCCTGTTCGGTTTTATGAACGACATCTACGACTCGGGAGCTTCCTGAAGATCTCCTAAGATCAATTTTCATTGCAATACCCAGGAAATCTAGAGCTTCAGAATGCGGAAAATTCCGAACCATCGCGCTAATGAGTCACCACGTCAAGATACTCCTTTGAGTACTAATTCTTCGTGCAAGACGTCAGATTCACCGAGAAATTGCTGATTGCCAGTATGGTTTTATGCCTGATAGAGGTACAAGGAACGCCATCTTTATTTTTTTTATGCTTGGGGAAAGGGCACTAGAGGTAAATCAAGATCTCTACCTGTGTTTTATCGACAATGTCAAGGCTTTCGATCGTGTACAACATGACAAACTCATGATGTTATTTTCTGACTTGAGAATAATTCAATCATTATACTTCAATCAAACAGCCGCAATCCGCCAGAATAACTCTCAGTGAATGGGTGAAAATCGAACGAGGAGTGCGACAGGGATGTGTACAGTCACCAGACTTTTACAACCTCTACAGCGAGCAAACCCTCCGCCCTCTTGACGACCTGGAAGGTCTGGAATGCATGGTTCTTTCCAGACAACAACCCAAGGATTGCAAAATCACAGTGAACGGAGTACAACTCAAACAAGTACAGCAGTTCAGATACCTCGGCTCAATCATTACAGAAGATGTGAAACCTACAAAGGAAATCAAGTCCAGGATAGCACAGGCAAAACAGGCCTTTACTACAATGTAACACGAAAATATAGATGAACACCCGTTTACAAGTTCTTCAGTGCTATATCTGGCCCTTTCTGTTCTATGGCGCAGAGGCTTGGACATTGCGAAACGCAGACCTGAGTCGACTAGAAGCAGTTGAGATGTGGTTCCTGCGTAGAATGCTCAAAATTCCTTGGACTGCGAGAAGGTCCAATGTCGTAGTTCTTCAACAAGCAGAATACCAACAAAAACTGCTTGCAATAATTCGGGAAAGGCAGATAAAGTTCCTTGGACATGTCATCCGGAAAGGTAAATTTCACCTTTCACTTTCTGGAAAAATCCCTGGAAAGAGATCCCCAGGGAAACAGCGACTGAAGCTCATGGATCAAGTCAAGCAGTGGACCCGAAAGTCATCCCAAGAACTGTTTCACTTGTTTTACACGAGGCAATTGGTCGCCGATGTCTTTTGATATGGCACCCAAGAGAGAGAGAGAGAGCCTACTTCACTTTGTCAAACTGGTTCAACTGAAGTGATTTCTTGATTCAAGAGGTCTGGCAGTAATCAAGCCTGGGTGTGCCTCGTAAAATTGAACTTTAAAAATGTTTACCCCTTCATAAATGAAATCATCATTTAAAAATTGCATTTTGTATTTACTCGAATTGTCTTTATCTAATTTTGAAATTTATTTGATGATCTGAAACATTTACGTGCGACAGATATGCAAAAAAAAAAAAAAAAGAAAGAAATCAGGAAGGGGGTAAATACGTTTTCACAGGACTGTATATAATTTATGATCTGAAATGTGGATCTGGGGCACATTTGCATGAATCGGTATAATATTTAAAACTTCCTTTTATTGTAGCTTTTCAGTAGCTGGTAGATGAAGCTGTGCACTCAGGTTGTGAGCCTTGAAAGTCCTAGATATTATTTCTGGCCCCAAACCTTTTACGAGATTCAATGTCAGGTTTCCAGTCAGTTAGGTTGGGATTTGGAGACTGTTATGGCCAATTGATACATTAGATTCATATTTTGATACTCATGAAACCAGTTTGTGACCCCTTATGCTCGACAGATGGGGCATGATCATTCTGACAGAGAATCGGCACAGAAATGTTCCATCATAGGATAAAGGTGGTCACTCAGAAAAGATTCATATTAATTTCATATGACCTTTTTCTCTAAGGGGGTAAATGGACTCAAACCCAAATTGTGAAAGCATCTGTATTTAATTGTTTTTTTCCCCTCATTTATTTGGGTTTTTCCTTTTATATGTCACCTGTCCAAATATGCCTGTGCTCTCAGGACTTCTTGCCTTTGATAACCTTCCTTTTGATTTAAAAATTATAAGTGGGGAGGCTTTCTGTTCAAAGATGTTGGACGTTTGTAATTTTCACAGTTAAGAGCTGAAAAACTGAAGAAGTCTGAGAAACGATCGGTCTTGTTCTAAAGGTTTACTTCAAGAGCTGAGCTATTTCTGTTACTTGGAGTGCTGGATCCCTCTTGGATTCTCGGGAATTTAGTCCTGACTAAAAGCACCTTTTAGTGTTTGTTGTTGGGGATAAGAGCATCTGTGAAATGACAGTCAGATAATGTTATGTAATAACTTTCAAGGTGTCACTACAGTGGAATGGATGACTTAAAAACTGAAAGTTAGGTATTGTTTTTTTTAGCTTCTGCAGTGCCTGTTATGGGAGTGGTTTCTCCGACACCAAAGTAACACATTAACACTCCTACTGATGGAATTATATGGTGGTGTTATGATATTTGAGTGATTACTGCTGAAATTTTATTTTGTATTCACAAGTTAAGAAGGAAATTAATGAATAGTGCTGAAAATGATGATACTAATCATTGCTTGTTGCGTTATCGAGGTCATGGCTCTATTTCTTTAAAACTTCCTTTTGAATAATAGATAAATATCTCTCAGAAAAATTGAAAAAATGTTAGTCATTACAAACTTTTGAATGCATGCCCGCCTGTAAGCATCCATCAGCCCGTGTGTGGGCATGTCTTAGGCATTACTTCTGAAATGTGGTGTTTACGAGGGATTGAGACCTTCTGACCACCGCCGTCATACAGCACTCCTAATAAAATGTGCAGGCTTTTTTCTCTCTTTTTGAATCACCCCTTCTCTCTCTCTCTCGTTCTCTCACACCCCCACCCCCTCCTGCAGTATCTCTCCCTCCCCCTCTCATCACTCTATTTTTACTCTTCTGAAAGCAGTCAGTCTGTCTGACACCCCTCTTACACCAAAACAGAGCTGCACACAGAAAGCTGCGAGGCCATGACATGAGCCAAGTGAGCAGGTAGAGTGTGAAATAAAGTGACGGTAGAGAAATATTACCAGACAGGAGAGAGAAAAGTAGAGGATGAGTGAATCTTTTGAGAGTGAAAGTGTCAGAGTACAGTAATCGTTTCTGCGGTGGTTATTTATTTATTTATTTATTTATTTTGTTACTGCGTTGTAATGCTAATAATTGTTTCTTGAGGGGGAAAGACAGTTGATTTGAATTTTTAATAGCCTGGTTTAAAACTGGTGGAAGGCGCCGGAATATAGGGGGTGAGGCCGAATTAGGGAGCGGGGGGTTAACAGGCTGAACAAACCATCTGTGTACAGCTCGGCAAATGCGTCTGGATTTCCGTGGAGAACCTGGTGGGACTGTCTGTCTGTGGGGATTACACAGATCTGAAGCAAGGACCTGAGAAGGGGAAAAGGTATTATTTAGCTTGGCTTACTTTCTTAATCAAGAATCTCTGATTGCAATCACCAGGATTGGCAGTGCAGATACTCTTGTTGATCTGAGTGGAAACTCTATTTAACTTTGAGGGAACCCGTAGTTTGGGGTCGCTGAAGGTCAGGAGGCCGAGTTAGGCAATTATTCATCATGAAAGATGCTGACTATGTTTGTTTTTATTATTATGTGAGGTTCAGTCACATTGGCTGTTGCAGCTCTTCCAATGCTCCTCCTACAAGTGACACAATATTTTCAGTTATTGTCCCTTTGCTTTGAGGAGGAAATTTCTTACTTAATGGCAAATCTTGAAATTAGTCAAATTAAGTTATTTCAGAATTGTAATGTTTTTTTGTCTTATTACTCAGGCCGGTAGGCCACGAGTCTAAGTTTCGGGCCCGTTCCTCTTTTTTGGGTCGTGATTTACCTGCTCATGCACGCGTGCGGTTTTGCGATTGAGCCAGGCCTAGACCCGGCCTGAGTACAGGTTCTAAGGAGCCTCTTGTTTAGCAAGTAAGTCAAGAAAAAAACATGTTTTTTAGTCATAAGACGAGTGCACGTTAAGATATATATAAATTTTTTTCGGTGGGGGTGTCAGTAGTAGAACAGAAAGTGTGGTCCCTCAATTTCACACTGATGCGCTGGACAATGGATGGACTGATCACTTTCACCTGTTTGTTTTGCAGTTCACCAAGTTGACTGGAAATATTTATGAGATTAAACATCTCTTCCAGCCTAAGATGTCTTCAGTTACCCTTTGACTTAATTCACAGGACTAGTTTGTTGGTACTTTGGTTTGAAGCCAGCATTTTTGTAATTATGTTGCTGAAAAGTTTGGAATCACTCGTTATTCAAGTCATTTTTTGTTGTTTCATTCAATGAAAGTGTGAGTGTAGAAGCTCAATATCATATAGCAGTTCATGATGTGAAACAAAAAACAACATGTATTTAAAGATGTGTGATTTAGAATTTCAATCATTTAGATTTTAATCGCTCCTTTGCAAATGTTATGCATTTGAGTTATTCATTTTACAAGTTGTGACGCGCAGTGGATTTCCACTTGTGTACAGGATGATAATTTGCAAAGGAGTTAACTGCTCAAACAGGCATGCTTTGCCGCTCACTTCTAGCTAGTTACCATGGTGGAAATTGCTTTTATTGTGTCAAAAGTGAGAAACTGCAGCTCACTGGATATGTTAAAATATATTCTCTTTTTAGTTCAAAAAACATAATCAACTTGTTTTTTATTGAGTATATACTGTATAATTCATGAAAAATTGAATGATTGAGGAGCTTTGACCAGACCTGTGAAAAGATAAGTGTTTGCGCTGCCTTTAAAGTTGAAGTGTGATTGAATGCAGTTTTTCTGCCTCTAGGATGAGTTGGGCTTGTAGAATCTTGTCTGGGCCCTCTTTACCTCACATGAGTTATTCACAAGAGCTCAATTGCCTCTAAGAGAGGCGTTGCATTGGCCACACTAGTGTCTGACCCAGTGAAGAGGTCTCAATGCTCTGGATGCTGGGGAGTAGGAATGAGTGGAGACTGAGTTTGGATAGCATTGGTTACATGGCATGTTTGCATGTTTGCCTGCAGATGTGACTGTATAAGCCGCAGATTCCTAAAATGTTTGAACCTGTGGCCTGCCAATTCTGACTCTACAGGTCTTGGAGATTCAGGGATCTTTGGGGATTTGGAAATATTCTTTACCTTTTTTGGAAAATTAAGTCAAAGAAGACTTCTTCACTTAATCTTGGTCTTTATTTTTTCTTGGTCGCTCATGGACTCCTCATAACTTGGAAAATCCTTTGAAGTGGATAAACTGCCTTCACCACGAACAAGGAAAATGTCAAACCTCAAATGTTTGTGCAAAAACGGGCCTCTCCATCATACATTTGCTGACTTGTGCCATTACAACTAACCTGGGGGTACCTCCAATAGCACAGAATGCATACCACATAAATTGCTTGCCATAATATGGTAAATGACATGGCAGCAAATTACATGATTGCACTGATCAAGCGATTGATAAGTCTTCATCTTGAAGACTTGTCAGACTAATAAGATTTGTGAAGATGCACTTGGTGTGTTAGTAGGTAAGTGAACATATGTCCGTCTCTCACTAGCTTAGGAATAGCTGGTATCCTAAAATTCTTATAATAAAAAAATGGCCAAAAATGCCTAAATTCAAGGCATGATTTGGTCATGTGGACACGCCAGAAAAAAATCAGAGAAAATCTGTGGAGCAGCTTTTGTATTGGGGCAATAAACATTAGAAAATTCACCTTGTGTTTCCAACTCGTTCTAGAAAAATTCTGGCATTTTATATCCACGTCCAATTTATATCAGTATGCAGTATCCAATAACACTATCCTGGAACTGAGTGTTGCACGACTGATTGGGTATGTACAATCCCAATTCCAAAATGGTTGGGACGAAGAATAAATTGTGAATAAAATCAAAATGCAATGACTTTCAGATCACACGAGCCAATATGTTATTTACAATAAAACATAGGTAACATGTTGAAACTGAGACATTTTACATTTTTTATCCACAAAATGAGCTTATTTCAAATTTCCTGGCTGCAACTGGTCTCCAAAAAGTTGGGACACAGGCAAAAAAGGGCTGAAAAAGTAATGAATATAGAAGAGAATCAGCTGAAAGAACATTTATCAAGTAATTAAGTTAACTGGCATGAGGTGTATAACATGATTGGCTACAAAAGGAATGTCTTAGAGAGGCTGAGTCTCTCAGAAGTTAAGATGGCCAGAGCCTCTCCAACCTGTGAAGGTTTGCGTAAAAAAATTGTAGTATACGTTAAGAACAATGTTCCTCAATGTCAAATTGCAAAGGCTATGAAGGTCTCATCATCGACAGTGCATAATATCATCAAAAGATTCAGAGAAACTGGAAAAATCTCTGTGCGTAAGGGACAAGGCCGAAGACCTTTACTGGATGCCCATGACGCCACTGTATCAATCACCGGCATGATTCTGCCATTGACATTACTAAATGCGCCCAGGAATACTTCAAGAAACTACTGTCTGTAAACACAGTCCGCCATGCCATCCACAGATGCCACCTAAAACTCTATCATGCAAAAAAGAAGCCATTCTTGAGAATGATCCACAAGCGTCGTCGTGTTCTGTGGGCCAAGGCTCATTTAAAATGGACTGTAGCAAAGTGGCCAAATGCCTTGCGGTCAGACGAGTCCAAATTTGACATTCTTGTTGGAAATCATGGGCATCAAGTCCTCTGGTCTAGAGGAGAAAGACCAGCCCTCCTGTTACCAGCGTTCAGTTCAAAAGCCAGCATCTCTGATGGTATGGGGATGCATGAGTGCATATGGTGTGGGACACTTGCATGTTTTAAAAAGCACCATGAATGCTGAAAGGTATATAAAGGTTTTAGAGCAACATATGCTCCCGTCCAGAAGACATCTATTCCAGGGAAGGCCTTGTGTATTTCAGCAGGACAATGCAAAACCACCTACTGCAGCCATTACAACAGCATGGCTTCGTAGTAGAAGAGTCCATGTGCTGAACTGGCCTGCCTGCAGTCCTGATTTTTCACGGATAGAGAACATTTGGAGCATAATTAAATGAAAAGTTTGTCAAAGGAGACCTAAAACTCCAGCAGCTGGAAGCCTGTATTAAACCAGAGTGGGATCAAATTCCAATGGCTAAAGTCAAGAAACCTGTCTCCTCAATGCCCAGATGCCTCCACTCTGTTAAAAAGAAGAGAGGATGCTAGCTGTAGCAGCCATCAAATTTGAAATAAACTCATTTTGTGGAGAAAATTGTATTTTTTTTTCCCCCGTTTCAACATTTGCAATGATATCTCTGTTGTATTGAGAATAAAATACTGGCTGATGTGATTTGAAAGTCATTGCATTTTGATTTTATTCACAGTTTACATTTTGTCCCATTTCGGAATTGGGGTTATATTTGAAAATTATTTCTTAATTGTTTTTCTTCGTCAGGGACTGTTTACTTTGTTGTCAAATTGTCAGTTCTTGACCAAAAAGGTTCAGGGTTCACTTTCAATCATCAAATATGGGTTTCTGACAAAATAAAGCAGGTGAGATTAATTTTGGATCGAACAAACGAGCATTAATATTTTATTTCGAAATATGACCACGGCGGCCAGGTCTTTTTTTTTTTTTTTTTTTTTTTTAAATTTGGTTGATGCGACTGGGATTTGTTTTGGCCGAACAACTGCAAATAATTCGAGAACAATACATTTGCGATGCGGCTGGTATTGCCTAGACAGTTCTTCACACTCTCAACCCAGCCTGTGTGTACTCCGAATAAATTATTTTCGGTAGTTATGGTAATATTGATGTTGCGTACAATTCATCTAAACTAATAAAAGCAACATTTTATTGAAGGCCTTTTTTTTTACATATATATATGTATAGAAAAAAAAAAAAAAATATATATATATATATATATATATATATATGGAAAAAAAAAAAAAAATATATATATATATATATATATAATATATATATATATATATATATATATATATATATATATATATATATATATACGGCCTGGAGGATTGGATAGAGACTTATGTCTCAGTTGTCTAATACCAGATTTTACAAACGTTTGCAAACAGATCCTCAAGCTCATTCCAACTAGAGCTACGTCTTTTTCTAGAAGATGCCAAACAACTAGGTTGGATTACACAAGCTGAATATTTTTGTACTGTCAGCATCCCATTTGTCCAGTAACAGTCTTCTGCACATTACCTAAAGTGCATAAGTCTCTATCCAATCCTCCAGGCCGTCCCATAGTAGCTCAGACAAATTCTTTATTATCACCATTGTCTCAGTATGTGGACTACTTCATTAAACCCTATGTCCAGACACTGCCAGCATATAGGCCTATAAAAGACTCCACTCATTTTATCAGTAATATCAGTAATATTTATTTATTTATCAGTAATATTTCTGTCTTAGCGACTTGCCTGATGATATTCTGTTGGTGACCTTTGACATTGCCAGTCTTTACAGAAATATTCCGCATGATGGGGGCGTTGAGGCTTTACAATTCTATCTTCAGAACTGAGATGATTCAGCTATGCCTCCCAATGAGTTCATTATTGAATTAGCCAATCTTGTGATGAAGAAAAATTTTTAATTTTAATGGAGAGTTCTATTTACAAACATCTGGCACAAGCATGGGTTCAATTTATGCACCTAATTATGCCAATTTGGATGTTGGTTACTTTGTAATGAATTTTTTTTGTTTTGTGTTAGTTGTGTTGTTAAATGTTTTTAATCCAGAGTGTAACATTTTTCTGCCTAAAGTTTTGAAGTGGTACAGGTTTATTGATGATGTGTTCTGCCCGGTCCAAGCTGATGCCAATGAGCTACAAGATTTTTTTACTTTACTCAACAGCTTTAATTGTAACTTGCAATTTACTATGAGTTACAGTAATTAAAAAGTTCTTTTTTTGGATATGTGGGTTATTAAAAATAATGGCACCTTATCCACCACTCTTTACCGCAAAGAAACCAATAAGAACACTCTTCCTCTGGCAAGTAGTTCTCATCCCACCCCTCTGAAGAGAGGTTTGCCCAAAACTCAATTCTTAAGGCTTAGACGACTTTGCAGTACTACAGAAGATTTTATAGAGAAGGCATCTGAGATGAGGTCTAGATTTGTCCAACGGGGACACCCTAATGATTGGCTACAGAAGGTCTATGATGCAGCACTGAGGAAACCACACTCAGAATTGTTACAACAAACCAAGAGAAAAGAAAAAAAGTTCTCTGTTATTTGTATCACCTCTTATTCTCCTCTCTCTTTCACTATCAAATCTACTTTTTAAGAATCACTGGCATATTTTGACTTCAGATCCTGGCCCCCCATTTTAAATTTCAGTCTCTATTTGTAAACAAGCGAGGGAGAAATCTGAGAGACCTCCTTGTTCATGCTAATTTTACCACTTACAAGCCTAAGCCGCCCACTCAGCAGCTTTTATCCCCTTTACCTGCGGGAAGTTATTGTTGTGGAAATTGTGCACAGTGCAGTAATACCTTAAAATCCAACTTTTTTTTTTGAGGGGGGTGTCCCGTAACGCGGAGCATGGCGGCTGCCTAATAACTTTCCCTCACTCCAAACTCTTCTGAAAGTGTTTATTTCGTATCCGTTAATATCTCAAAACAGTTTCTAAAGACCTGTGAATATGGCAGCATCAGCGAATGACAAAGACTTTGCTATTTTTCAACACACACGGTCTCAGAAACCGTCTGGAAAATCCGAAAAACCGAAGCCGGCTAATGCTAGCTCCAACAAGCTTGCAGCCAACAACAAGTCTCCTACTAGCGAAGCGACTGCCAGCACTCATAAACCAGCAACCAGCTGTGAGCCCGTTGCTGACAATACGAACAATGCGTCGGAGCTTATCCTGGCTGAAATCAGAGCGGTTCATTCTCGTTTCGATTGCATTGACAATAGCCTGACTGGGATTTCCTCGTCCATTTCGTTGGGAGGGTGGTTCAGGCCGAGAGCAGGCTAGATGAAGCGGAATAGAGAATCTCCACTAATGAAGACACTTGTAATTCCCATGCTAAACAGTTAGCTGATTCGAAGAAGGCAATAACTCAGTTACAGTTGAAGGTTGACGACCTCGAGAATAGAGGTCGCCGCAAAAATTTGAGAATCATAAACTTTCCAGAAAATGCGCAAGGCTCTATGTCACTGGAGAATTATCTTCAATTGAATTTGCCAACGTGGCTGGGCCTTACCCGTAGCAGCCCTCTTGATATGGAGAGATGCCACAGATGCCCACCGGACAAGCCACCCTCTCCGAACTGCCCTCCAAGGAGCATTTTGGTGCGATTCTTGCGTTATACTGATAAAGAAACTCTTCTCAATGCCGCTTTGAAGAAACGGGAGGTTATCCATGAAGGCTCCGGTTCCAGACTGCGCTTTTATTCCGACCTCTCGGCCGACGTTCTGAGGAGACGACGTGCTTTTGATGCGATCGGGAAGGTAATGGCCCGAAAGAACATGTACCGCCGTTTTGCTTACCCTGCCCGGCTTAAGTGTTTTCACAATGGGAAGATTTGCCTATTTGACGACCCTGAAGCTGCCAATGCAGCTCCCTTCAGTTCCCTGGACTGATTCATGTAGCTTAACGTTACATTTTGGAACTGCTTTCTTGCTTTATTGTACCGGATATGAACAACTTCGCTCCTTTAATGGTTTTCATTATCATGACTGCTGGGTCTGCTTCAGTTGTTTGAGATAAAGCTAGTGCCTTAATGGCTTTATTTTTCTGCAAAAAAATGTTCTGGTTGTGGTATGAATGCCAACCGGACCTTTTAATATTATTGTTGTTTTTTTTTTTCTATTCTCACTATGTTAATGTAGGCAGGGAGGTAAAAATGATTGGAGAGGAGGGGTGGCTGACGGCACGCCATGGGGTTGATGTGGTTAACTTTAATGGAGGTTTTTCTCAAATTCCGCGTGCTATTTGGTGACCTTTGTGTTTTGGTTATGCCCTGTCGTTTGGGGACGGGGCTGGGGAGGGAGGGTGTGTCCTGCCGTTTGGGGGCGGGATCGGGGTGGGGGGTTACTGTGTTCACTATTGACGTTCTTATTTCTATTTTTAAATCAGGGTTTCATAATTTGTCATTTTTCTATTTTGCAGTCAGTGTGTATTTTCATGTTGTCTTAATTTTATGTTGTTTATCACTTGATGAATGAATCGCTCAAAGTGGTTAGTTATAATTTAAAGGGAGTCGGCGATGTAGTTATAAGAAAGAAAATCTTGACATTTTTGAAGAAAGAAAGGGTTTCAATAGCCTTGTTACAGGAAACGCATCTTTCTGCCGCAGAGAATATGAAGCTCAAAAGAGACTGGGCTGGCCAAATTTTCTTTTCTACCTATAATTCTAATAGCAGGGGTACTACTATTCTTATACATAAAAACATTCCATTTATGTTAGAGCATGAGGAATATGACTCTGAGGGTAGGTTTACAATGATTACGGGCTCACCATTTTGAACATACACGCTCCGAATGAAGACAACCCGGCATTTTTGTCTCATATGGTCCTGCTTTTTAATCAAAACTGCAAAGGTTTTGGAATTTTAGCCAGCGACTAAAATTGTATAATGGACCTTGTCAAAACATCTCCCTCTGTAATGTCTAATCCAAAATCCTCGCACACTCTTAAGACAATGTGTGAGGAGTCTGGCCTGGTAGACATATGGAGAGTTTTACACCCTGATGATAGGGATTATACTTTTTATTCTAATCCCCATAATTCATACTCTAGGTTGGATTATTTCTTCATTCCTCCAGCCTATATATACACAATCCGATCTTGTCAAGTAGGCTCTATTGTGCTTTCTGACCATGCCCCAGTGTATTTAGATATAAATCTTGATAAGCCAATTCCCCGGACCTCATACTGGAGATTTAACAGCTCACTCCTGAATAATGAGGCATTTTGTACCATGGTCCGTGATAAATTAAAACAATATTGGCAAGATAACCGGCATTCTCCGGTTTCTCCTGCAACCACGTGGGACGCTGCCGAGGCCATGTTACGGGGGCATCTCATTGCCTACTCTTCTTTAGAAAAAAAAATCCAGGTGAAAAAAAGGAAAGATCTTGAGGCCGAGGTGGCACGTCTGGGGCACCAACCTAAACAGTTTCCAACTCAAACCAACTGGAATCTACTCACCAGTGCTAAAACTAAACTTAACATGGATTATAACAGTCATATACAAAAGTTATTGTTTTTCACAAAACAAAAGTTTTTTGAATTTGGAAATAAACCAAGCCGCTTGCTTGCATATCAATTGAAAAGGGAACAAAATGAGAGATCAATAAAAGCAGTAAAGATGCTGAATGGAAATACTACCTATGACCCTTTGCTAATTAATCAAACTTTTCGGCAATTTTATGAATCTCTTTATACCTCTCAATCCACTAGCCCAAATGAACATATTTTATCCTACTTGGATGGAATTACACTACCCTCTCTGTCGGAGGCTGATCCTGCTGCTTTAGATGCACCTTTCACTGCGGAGGAGGTTTAGGGAGCCATTCAATCTATGCCCTCTGGGAAAGCACCTGGCCTTGACAGCTACCCTTTGGAATTTTATTCAAATTCTGGGCTGAAATACAGCCCATATTCCTTCCCGCTTTATACAGTATGTCTGAGGGAATAATACCAGAAACTTGGAAATTGGCATCAATTAGTCCACTTCTTAAGAAGGATAAAGATCCAGAAGCTTGCTCTTCATATCGTCCGATCAGTCTACTTAATGTTAATTTTAAGATAGTCGCTAAACTTCTGGCCCGCAGACTGGAAGTAGTACTCCATAAAATTGTGAAACCGGACCAAACAGGGTTTGTAAGGTCAAGATATGGCTTCGACAATTTGCGTAGTCTTAAATATTGTAAACCATCTTCAAGTTCACAAAGACACTGCTTTGATTGTTTCCTTAGATGCCGAAAAGGCTTTTGACAGGGTGGAGTGGGAGTTTTTGTTTACAGTTTTAGAAAAGGTGAACTTGGGTCATAATTTTATTAAATTTGTCAGATTGTTATATTCTAACCCATTGGCAGCAGTTACTACAAATGGTTTCCTGTCCGAGAGATTTTTTATAGGTAGGGGTTGCTGTCAAGGCTGCCCCCTATCACCCCTTCTATTTTCATTAGTTGTTGAACCCTTGGCAGAATTCATCAGAACAAGCAGAGATATTTATGGTGTCAGGATTGGAGAAGAAGATCATCGCATATCATTGTATGCTGATGACGTCCTCCTATATCTGGCAAACCCGGTTGTCTCAGTCCCTGCTGTGTTAGATGTGTTAGCTCAGTACAGTCGATTTTCAGGCTATAAGATTAACCTAGGTAAGTCAATGGCTTTACATTTTAATGTACCCCCTGATGTATCTTTGCAGAAGATGCGCCCATTTCAGTTGACAGATGCAGGTTTTAAATATTTAGGAATCATTGTCACCCCTGATCTTAAAGATTTATTCAAGATGAATTATCCACCTCTCATAGATAAAATCAAGGAGGATTTGGCTCGTTTGTCGTCCCTTCCAACATCTTTTTTTGGCAGGTTTAATGTAATCAGGATGAATATTTTGCCTCGGCTGAGTTATCTGTTTCAGTCTCTCCCATGCTACCTTTGATATGCTTTTTTCAAAAAATTAAATGTATCCATTTCTCTATATATTGAGAATAATAGAAAGCCGCGCATTAAGTTCGCCAGGCTCACTAAACCAAAGGAGATGGGCGGGGCCTCTCTACCAAACTTTTGCCTTTACTATTGGTCCGCTCCGATAAAACATATGATCAGCTGGTTCTTGGATGGACATGACTCTCGGTGGGTTAACATTGAATCTTTCGCATGTCATCCAAGACTACTCAGGAGTCTTCCTTTGATTCATAACATTCAAAAGATAGAATCTCTAACTAACAATTATGTAATATATAATACACTTTTGGCCTGAACGGATGTTCGGAAGTTTTTGAATATCCCTATTGGCATATCACTGTGGTCCCCGATCGCTGCTAATCCAGACCTTCCCCCAGATATTAGAAACATTGGCCTTTTAAATTGGATGTCAAAAGGATTGATAGATCTGTCATGTTTATTTATGCAGAACACAATGAAATCTTTTGATCAGATAAAGCCTGGGACTGACATACCTCACTGTGATTTTTTCAAGTTTTTACAGCTTAGACAATTTGTAGACTCCTTGAGAAGGGTAGATAAACTCCGCTTGGAGGCAACATGGCTTGAGAAACGTCTTATAATACCAGATAGCAGAAAGGGTAAAATTTCAGATCTGTATTCCATTTTGTCAAACACAGGCCTACCAGCTTATGAGGCTCTGAAGCCGATTTGGGAACAGGATTTGAGAGTGATATTTAGCGAGGATGATTGGCGTGTCATTTGCAAGGGACTTTTCCCCAAAAACACTCCTATTAATATACATGAGCTAAACTTTAAACTTTTTCATCAAACTTATTTAACCCCAGTCCGCCTTAGAAAGACGTTTCCTAATGTCTCTCAACTGTGTTTCAAATGTAAATTGGATGTGGGTACCTTTATTCATGTATTCTGGAGTTGTAGCAGAGTTCAGACTTTCTGGAGGGAAGTTCATTTTATTATCAAAAATATTATTGGTAAAGAGTTTAAATGTCCCCAAGCCTATATCTTTTGTATTTTCATCATAATGTTACATTTGATGAGTACACTGCCCGTCTGATGAACATTCTCATATATCTAGCCAGAAAATGTATTTTGTTATTATGGTCTACCTCAGAAATGCCTTCAGTTAGAATGTGGCTCACTCAGGCCTCTATGTTTCTACCATTTGAGAAAATGACATCTGGTATGCACAACAGGTCTGACCATTTTCAAAGAATTCGGTCTCCTCTGTGTCTGTATTTGGAAAATGCCAGGATTGTAGTCTGAATTTTTTTTTTTTTTTTTTTTCTCTTCTCTTCTCAAAAACTTTTTCAAATTCTCTTATCTACTGTATGAATTATTCTATATATATCTTTATAGGCCTATATTCATCTATGTTTTATATATGTTCCATACAATTGGCCTCGTTTCTGTATTCCCCTAATGTAATCTGTTTCAGTGTATATAACGGTACACATCTGACTGTACGATTGACTGTGTTTGTGTTGTAACCCTGTGAAAACCCAATAAAACGATAATTTAAAAAAAAAAAAAAACTTTTTTTTATCATCCTCATACTAATAAGAAATTTTCCATAAAAGAGGTAATACCTTGCGCATCTACGCATGTGATATACATGCTGCGTTGTCCCTGTGGTTTGGCATGTGTGGGTGAGACATCTAGGCAATTAAAACAGCGCATCAGTGAACACAAAAGCTCTATACGCAGAAATGACAGAAATTATCCTGTGGCTGTTCATTTTAATGATAAAAAACATGACATTTCCACCTTACGTTTCTGTGGTCTTGAAAAAGTCAGCCTTCCACGGAGAGATGATCTTGATTTACTGCTCAAACGTTGTGAGGTGTATTGGATATTCACTTTACAGACTTTTACACCTGATGGAATGAATGATGAACTTCCCCTCAATGTTATGTTGTGAATGTTGTTTCCTAATTTTGGTGGGACTATTCCACTGTAGAATACTTGTCTTTTATTGATTGTATTTCTTTATTTTGTTCACTGTTTATATTTACAAAGCCTTTCTAATCTGGTCTCCTCTCCTATTTTCAGAGGTTGGGACGATAGAGAGAAGGCGAAATTATTCTGCATTTTCATTCATGCAGTCTCATGATTGTTCTGTAAACGTGTGGTTACTCTTTTGGCTTGGATATATTTTTTCTATTTTGCTATGTATTGCAAACACTGTATTATTATTTCTATGGGGTTATTAATACCTTGGTATATGGTTATTTGTATTGATGTTTACTTTTGTAATGCGTCTGACTAGTAGTCATGTGATTTTACCTGATTGGGCCACGTAGGCCTACCAGCCTGCATTTAAGATATGTTCTCCAGTATTTTCTGTTTGTTGTCCTGAGGAAGGTCGATTGACCGAAACGTTGACTAATAAATCCATTGCAAGTGAGAAGACCGTGTGCGGGAGTTTTTTTCGTTATTAATAATGTATAAAATCTACAATTGCCTTCCACCTGACCTTCTCGGAATCAGCAGATTGTACAATAACTTCAGCATATTTAATGAATACATGACAAATACTTCTTTGATCTTGTGAATATTTTTATTTATTTATTTTTAATTTTGGCATCCCCAATCCCACCCGAATCCGGAATGTTCAATTGCGGAACTATGTACAAGGCTTTTGCTTATGTGACCCCCTGTTACCAATTCAGGAGAGTAAAGACAGTTTGCGGCTCTCCTCCAAAGCACGTGCCTGTCAGCCACTGCTTCTTATACACTCCTTGGTTTAATTCTCGCAAGTTCAGAACGAGGGCGGAGGATACCTGAACATGAACAAGCTTAGAATCTTCCTGATGAGTGCCCGTCTGGCCAACAGGTGGCGCCTAAGCAAAGAACAAAGCTACTTATATTACCTTTCTCGGCAGACCCTTCCCAATTTGCATCCCTGTAGCGCAATGACCAATTGTGCGCTACTCTGAAAAAGCTGCCGACCAGTTCCGGTTGGTACGACTGGGGCTCAAACCCGCGCCGTGATGGTGATCTTGTGAATATTTTTCTGAGTTACAAGCTCTAAGAGTACAACGGAGTAGGTCGGAATTTCATGATGTCTAACTTGCATCATTTCTTCCCAGCATTTTTCATCCCTCATAACTTCATGTGTATTAGAGATGACTAAATTAAATTTTCAGAGCTGAAAGACGTATCAGAGCGCTATTAAAAACTGCAATGCCCATTCTAGGTGTCACAGTCTTAAACTAAAATCTGTATTTTCTTTAACGAGATTTGTCCTGTAACCAACTTCAAGCTTCAATATCATAAGAACAGTGGAAGTTTCAATGGCCACACTGCACCAATTTAATAACTATGATATAATGTAGTAAAAACAAGTATTGGAACCATGGATTTGTCATGCGTTTTCTCATAATTCACCAGAGAAAACTTGGAAAAAATGCCTGTTAGGAAAACTTCTCAAGGTTCTATCACTATGTGGAATAGGTTTGATGATCAAATCAAGTTATGGCATCTGAAAGATCTCATTCTGATCTACATTTTGATACCAGGCTCATCCTCTAGCCATCATTGCTTCAGTTTCAAATAAATAATGTTCACACTCATCAATGTAGAGCTGCTGCCAGTGCTGCTACAAGATGGTAGTGAACTGTATGGGCAAAGTCAGAAACCATCAACTTAGAACTACTGACCAGTATAGATTAATGCTAAAGCCAGTAGTTTAACTGAACGATTGGAATCGCAACGGCCGATTTCCCTGTTGTGTATTTGCGAACATAATCTTGTATTTTGTATTAAGTATCAATTCTTTTTGTTTTAAGCAATATTGTAATGCCAAACATTAAAAGCAAATGTATGCATCATTGTGCTTTTATCGTTAAACGCACAAAGCTAAATGTTTGTATATTTATGTGTATATGCAGTATACATTTTGATCAAAGGTCTATTATGGTTAAAATTATTGAGGCATTGAATTTTGGTAATGGCCCATACATTTTCAAAATGGCCCATTGATTTTCCATGACACGGGAAAACTGGCCTGTGGGCCTTGCTGTTCTTCCCAACCCCTGAACAGTCATGATATTTTTCACATTTTCCTGAGACTGTGCAGTGAAGACCCTGGTCCACTCGACACAGAATGACCCAAGATTTACTTTGGGGCTTGTAGTATCTTCTGGTGGTTTTCGTGATTTTTTATTTTTTTTCTTTTGGTGGCCTGAAGCATCTGCTGATGCTTTCGATAATTAGCCTATAATCCTGTGGGATTTGCTGGTGTTTTGATGATTAGGTTTTACAAAACCCAAAACCAGTGAAGTTGGCACATTATGTAAATCGTAGGTAAAAACAGAATACAATGATTTGCAAATCCTTTTCGACTTATATTCAATTGAATACACTGCAAAGACAAGATGTTTAATGTTCAAACAGAGAAACTTTTTTTTTTTTTTGCAAATAATCATAAACTTAGAATTTAAAGGCAGCAACACATTGCAAAAAAGTTGGCACAGGGGCCTTTTTACCACTGTGTTACATCGCCTTTCCTTTTAACGACACTCAGTGAACGTTTGGGAACTGAGGAGACCAATTTTTGAAGCTTTTCAGGTGGAACTCTTTCCCATTCTTGCTTGATGTACAGCTTAAGTTGTTCAACAGTCCGGGGTCTCCGTTGTCGTATTTTACACTTCATAATGCGCCACACATTTTCAATGGGAGACAGGTCTGGACTACAGGCAGGCCAGTCTAGTACCTGCACTCTTTTACTACGGAGCCATGCTGTTGTAACACATGCAGAATGTGGCTTAGCATATTCTTGCTGAAATAAGCAGGGCCGTCCATGAAAAAGACGTTGCTTTGATGGCAATATATGTTGCTCCAAAACCTGTATGTACTTTTCAGCATTAATGGTGCCTTCACATATGTGTAAGTTGCCCATGCCTTGGGCACTAATACACCCCCATACCATCACAGATGCTGGCTTTTGAACTGTGCGCCTATAACAGTCCGGATGGTTCTTTTCCTCTTTGGTCCAGAGGGCACGACGTCCACAGTTTCCAACAACAATTTGAAATGTGGACTCGTCAGACCACAGAACACTTTTCCACTTTGCATCAGTCCATCTTAGATTAACTTGGGCCCAGCGAAGCCGGCGGCGTTTCTGGGTGCTGTTGATAAATGGCTTTCGCTTTGCATTGTAGAGTTTTAACTTGCACTTGCAGATGTAGCGACGAACTGTAGTTACTGACAGTGGTTTACTGAAGTGTTCCTGAGCCCATGTGGTGATGTCCTTTACACACTGATGTCGGTTTTTAATGCAGTACCGCCTGAGGGATCGACGTTCACGGGCATTCAATGTTGGTTTTCAGCCTTGTCGCTTACGTGCAGTGATTTCTCCAGATTCTCTGAACCTTTTGACGATATTACGGACTGCAGATGGTGAAATCCCTAAATTTCTTGCAATAGCTCGTTGAGGAATGTTGTTTTTAAACTGTTCGACAATCAGCTCACGCATTTGTTCACTAAGTGGTGACCCTCGCCCCATCCCTGTTTGTGAATGACAGAGCATTTCAGGGAAGCTGCTTTTATACCCAATCATGGTACCCACCTGTTCCCAATTAGCCTGTTCACCTGTGGGATGTTCCAAATAAGTATTTGATGAGCATTCCTCAACTCTCTTTCTTTTTTGCCACTTGTGCCAGCTTTTTTGAAACATGTTGCAGGCATCAAATTCCAAATGAGCTAATATTTGCAAAAAATTACAAAGTTTACCTGTTCGAACATTAAGTAACTTGTCTTTGCAGTGTATTCAATTGAATAAAGGTTGAAAGGGATTCGCAAATCATTGTATTCTGTTTTTATTTACGATTTACACAACGTGCCAACTTTACTGGTTTTGGGTTTTGTATTTTCAATACATTTTCATTCAAGAATTATGGAGATGTAATACCTTATATGAGAACCCATTTTAGATTAAAGTGGTGGTGTATAATCATCACTGCACATTACTATACGTGCTACCCAACTTTATTTTGATAATTGTTAGAAGCGCTGCAGTCTACTTTATTGATTCCTTCCACATTGCTGAAATACATTGAGGGGTTATCATGTTGCTTTAATTTACTGGTTTAGGAGAGGGTCTGACGTGGCGTACTGGTCTTCCTCTTTGGTGCATGTAGTTGTCACAGCAAATTTTCTATTCTTGTTCATCTGACAACACTGGAGACAGCATTCCTGATCTATTAATAAGACCTACGCCACAGATCTGTTTGTCAATGTTGGAAGTAACTAAGGCAAAAAGTGATTTTTACTGATTAATTAAAAATTGCAAAGAAATAACTTTGCTACAATGTGAGATTCTGGGAATGGCAGCAATTGAAATTATTAATTAAGAATAAAATCTTATCTCACATCATATATTTTTTTTTTTTTTGGAATCTGAGTTAATTGAAGATTTCTTTGAAAATTATGAGTGACTTTAACAATTGATTTTGCTTTGTTTTATTTAATGAAAAGCATGCATTTAATCCAGAATGAACCTTTTTAAATGCATCTTGTAAAAGATTTGAAAGGGCTGCAGGCGTATTTGCTTGAAGTGGCTCACGATTGAGTTCTGAGGGAAGCTGTTGTCTAATAGGAAATATCTACTTCCACCTTTTCAGATCCACAATTTTAACAAAGAAGAAATTGTTTTGGAAAGTCATAGTTCGGCACAAAAAAAAAAAATCACTGAACTGTGGAGCTGTCAGATTCTTTTATTTCCGTGAATCTTGAGTGCACAATTTTGTCAGAATCAAATTTTTTTATCATTATTTTGTTGGGAATTTTTCCTTTATTTGATAGTTATACAGTGTAGAGAGACAGGAAAGTTTGGGAGAAGAATGGGGGAAAGACATGCAGCAAATAACCTGAGCTGGAATCGAACCCAGGTGGCTGCAGGAAGGACGTAGCCTTTATGGTACGCGCGCTTGGACCGATTGATTGATTGGTGCTTGATGTTTTTTTTGACTCTGAATGAATTTTTTTTTCTTCTTCTTCCTGGAAACAGGCTTGGGAAATTACAGTTTCCCTCTCTCGGCTCGAGGAAGGGACATACAGGCAGGAAGATGAATAAGTCTGCTCTGGCCCTTGCTGTTGGGTCACAACGAGGGTGAGGGTGGGGGTGGGGGCGTGGGGGGTGGGCGGGGTAGAGAATGACTCGGGCAGGAAGGTTGTCTCTTTACTCTGTATCGCTCCTGCTGGGAAATGCTTCTTTGTGAAACGGAGTCTCTGAGAGGAGAGAGTGCGAGAGATCAAGCTGCACTGTTGCCCTGTGTGTGAAACGCAGAAACCATGGTGTGTAGGAATCAGAGAGATTTACTCTCTGTTTACTTAATTCTTTTGAGCATCTTTCTCTTTCCTCTCCGTTGGTAAATGGATGAGTACGGCTATTTCTGGTCCTCCTTATGGTGTGTGTGTGTGTGTGTGTGTGTGTGTGTGTGTGTGTGTGTATGTGTGTTCGCACACGCACACATGAGTATGTGTTTATGTGTGTGCTGACAGTGTGTGTGAGATTTTATTTGTGTGTGTGTGTGTGTTTCTGTGTGTACATTTCTCTGTTTGTGAGACAGTGCCTTTATCAGACTGTGCCCACATCTGAGGTTGTGCGAGAGAGATGGTGGCCGCATGGGCGAATGTATATGTGTGTGTGCATGCACGCTTGTAAGTGTGTCTGTGATTGCATGTGATGCAAGTGATGTACTGTGACAGAGTTACGGCTGTGTGTGTGTGTGTGTGTGTGTGTCTGCGCGCGGGGGGGGGGGGGGGATGTGGTGCTTTCCCAGGAAAAGGAAGTGAGTTGGGCTGTGATTGTGTGTCTTCTCATGCATTCTCTTATTTCCCACTTTTCCTCTCTCTGCTTTCTCTACTGTACAGTACCTCAGAGTTGTTTTTCAGGGTGTGCATGTATGTGAAACCTCTGCTCTGTACTAGTGTGTGACACTGACATTTTCATTTGTGTATGTTGGATATTGATTGGTCTTGTTTATTTAGCATCGTTGCATTTGTGTGCCAATGTTCAAATGTGGCACCATTCTGGATTAATTGTTATTATAGGAATGATTATTGCCAAGCTTATTGACTCCGTTATCTTTTGAGGGCTCTGTGTAACTTTTTATTTCATTTTGGTCCTGTCTCACAATGAGAGACTTTATTAGGATTGGGTTTGCCACTACTTTGAGTGCTTTGGGTCTTAATTGCTGGTTAATTCTTAACTAGTTCTGGGTTCTGTATCACGTTAGGTTCTGTATCACCGATTCTTTCTGAGGACTGGGTTCTCAATTACAATTTGATTCGCTTTTATAGCTGTCTTCCGTTTTACGCCTGGATTTAATTTTATGTTTGGGTTCCGTTTTAACCTTCATTCACTGTCGGTACTGGTTTCATATTAGATCTGCATTTTTGTATTAAATTTGAGTTTTATCCATCGGCTGGATCTGTATGAAATCTGGGTTCTGTATCATATATGGTTTTGTATTAAATCTGTGTTCTGGATCATATATAGTTCTGTTTGAAATCTGGGTTCTGTATCACTCCAGGTTCGAGACTAAATCTGGGTTCTGGATCATATATGGTTCTGTATGAAATATGGGTTCTGTATAACTCCAGGTTCGAGACTAAATCTGGGTTCTGTATCACTTCAGGTTCGAGACTAAATCTGGGTTCTGTATCACAACCTGTTCTGTATTAAATCTTGACTCTGTTTCCTAGCTGGATCTGTGTTAAATCTGGGTTCACTTCGGAAGTGACCCAAGGGATCGTATATTGGTCTGTAGGTACATTAGGTAAAGAGGGATATCTGACCTACAAAGCATTTTTATGTCATGTATAGCAGTACTTTTACCAGTACAAGTCATTTTCCAGCATAACAGTTTTCTGGACAACAGACCATAGAAATTAATTTCTGGTTATGTGACACCAAGTTCAGTGAGGCCAAAAATTAATTTTGTAAAATAAATTCTGATTTAATATAAAAAAAATATGTGGTATTCAAATTTGCTTTGAAACATTTTCTCAACGATACTACTAATTACTGGGAATAGTGAACGGATTGCTATATCATTAGCTAACTACAAAATTTACTGCATAAATATCTTTATTTTAATGGGTTACAATAAGCAGCTTTCTGTTTTTCTGTGATGTTCTCTTTTGAAATGGAAGACATGAGTTTGGATTCTGCTGTGTCTCTGCCCTCCGCAGCATCATACTGCCTCATGGGGACCTGAGAAGCAACACTCCAATTACAGCCAAATCACTTATTGTGTTTTTATTTCCTCTTACATGATACCGTATTATATATACAATATCCAAGACTAAATTATGTCATTAATAAAACATACACTGAAGAATTTCACTTGAAGCGACAATGGATATGGATTATTTTTGTCAAAGTCTCCAAAATGATGATGGGATCATGTTTCCGACGCGGTAAAATCCCTTCTATGTCAATTTTGAGTAATTTCTGCACGAGCAATTTCCAGTTGCTGTCTTGTTTTATTTAACCAGGCATTTATATTCAGACATAATCATGTTACCCACATGTATACAACATAAAAACACATAATTAACATTTTTGTGCAATCTAATGACAAAAAATGACGTCTGCTTGGTGTCAATATCAGAATTTCAGCAACTCGTCGTTCTCTTAACAACTTTTTATTAGTCATTTTTTTTCTGTCTTTTATCCTGGATGCTACATCTGTTTTTGTACATGTATTTCACCCTTCCACCCACTGTCAGGTCATCTGTGAGTGGCTGCTTGGAGGGGAAGTTGGTCTTTTGTGATCATCTGACTTTGGTCGGAGCTGAGGTTCGGCTGAAGGTCAGTCAATCAGTCAGTCGTTTCTTTTTTTAACACAGAATAAGTTAACATCATACGGAGTTCCCCTGGTCTGCCTCTGTACGTACACATTCAAGAGAGAATCCACACACACACACACACACACACTCAGACATACAGCATACGTATAAACATTGCATGCACGTCCATACAAAATATGAAAGTATTTGTTCAAAAATGACTGCCTGTACAGCATCCACAAGGAAGTGTTCATGTGTCAGCACAAATTTGCGCATTTTTCGGCCGACACTGTCCCCATGGCAACCAAAATCAATAGGTGTCATACGTGAACTATAGCACGTCCATACCAAATATGAAAGTATTTGGTCAAAAATAGTTTGAATCAGTCGTCTTGCCTTGCATTACAGTTGGTGGCAGCGGTCATGGGTAGGCTCACCTGTGCCAATGGGAGGGGGGGTGCGGTTTGGTCACGGCATAGTTGGTAGTAGATTATACTGCGATGCATTCCATTCAAGTCCTTGAGTGGACCCTGGAAGATGTACGACAGGCTGTGTCTGGGCTGGAGAGGGCAGTGACACACCAGGCACTGGAGGGAGAGTCTCCCCAATTTCCAGTGGTCAGGGTGATAGTGGCAGCACAGGAGTGGCAAAAGGTTCAGGGGTAATTTTTTATTATATGGGTTTTTGCCTGTGATCTGAAGTGCCCAATGCAGCCGCGCCACAGGCTTGTACAGTTTTTTTTTATCAGATCAGGCAAACCTGGCATCTTGGGTCATACGCAGGAATATGCTGTGCTGTGGAGGTTCCATTAATGCAGTAGAAGTGTTTCTGGTTTTTGTCTCTGTCTGCAATTGGGAGGCCAGTGTAAGGTGACAAAGACGATTCCACATTGTTGAGGTTTTCTTAGTTGCCCTGGGTGTCTTGTGTTTTTCCTTTGTAAATTTAGGTTGACTATGGGTTAACCAAAGAGATGTCATTGTTTCAATAAAGCAACATCAAAAGTCAATAAATTCTCTGTCTCCCTCTTGCCCCACCTTCTGTCTCCTCCTCTCCATCCCTCTCTGTAGGCAGTGCCAGTGAAACTGTCCCTGGATACTCTACTGCAGATGTCAGGGGCTCAGGTGAGAGAGACCATGAAGAAGTTGGGCTCCAGCTCAGAGGAGTGCTCTCGGCTCAGTGCTGCCCTCTCCTGTCTCAGAGGTGCTACTGAAGCAGGTCAGTCAGCATAACTGCAGCAGGATTATGGCTGATTCATACCTCCCATGAGCGCGTGACCAGGAGAGGCCACTTTGGTCTTGTAATGCAAATCACATCATCCACCCATGTCAGAACAGGGCCAAAGCAGGCTCTCCTGAGGACCGTGTCGGCCCAAAATTTTTGGCAACATGCACCAAATGCATAGGAAAGCTTGCTGACTACGCATGCTATAGATCGCAAAAATGAACGGTTGTTTTTAAATAGCCTGCGTTGCCGGCAGTCAGCGGCTGGCGGGAGAAAGGAGAGGAAAGACCGCCTGCACGATAATGTAGGGGTTGAGTAGTCCATTCACCAGTGAACGGGAATTACTGATTGGCTTAAGAGGTGTCAATCAAAATTGAACTGTCATCGAATGTAACGCAATGCATCACATCATCACTCTCAAATTACACTCGAGTTTCATTGGTTTAAAAAAGGGGTGGTCCGTTGCGGCTCATTGCGCAAGGAAGTGGGCGGCTTCTCAAAATTCCTACGTTATCGTGCAGGCGGTCTTTCCTCTCCTTTCTCCCGCCAGCTACTGACCACCGGCAACGGCGGCTAGTTTTTAAAAGGGGATGTGCACAGGGATTCGCCGCTATCCACATTTACGTATTAATGCTAGAACACAAAGACTCACAAAGGTAATTGAATTCCTGGAAGGATATTGCAGCAACAAGATGAGCTAGTCTGCTGTCAGGAATGGAAATATCTGTTTTTTTGGCAAGCGCTTAGTTTTTCTTCTCCTAAACAACGATATGGTGCATTGCAGTTACCTGTTGGAATGGAATGCAATGGAATATTGATCAAGAAATGCATATGCGTGAAACACTAGCCCAATCGCACCCTCTCAAGTGGGACCAATTGCACATATGTGAGGCCGATACAAGTCCGCTGCTGTGCCTGGACATGTATACGCTGCAAGTACGTGCAGACTTTTATAGACACTTGTGTGCACACGGACACATCTGCATCTACATGGGAGCACGCACAGTTAACTCACTCAAGCACATGTATAGAAAAGAAGTGCACTGAAGTGGGGAATCAATAATTGAGAAAAATATAACAACCTCTGATGTGTGGTTTACTGCCACACAGTTACAAGCTGTTGCCGTATTGTGCATGCCTGTTTGTGTGTGTATTAACTCTGTGTGTGTGTGTGTGTGTGTATGTGTGTGTGTGTGTGTATACATGTGTGTGTGTGTGTGTGTGTGTGTGTGTGCGCGCATGTATGTTCTCATTCTGTAGGAGGACAGGTGAGGGGGGAAGGAGTTCCTTGGATCTCAGAGCCACTCTCTCAGGACTCCGCCTCCCCAGATCAGCAGACCTGTTCCTCCCGACCCACTCGCCCTTCCCCCTTGAGCCATATAGACCCCTCCTCTCACTCCTGCAGCCCACCTTACAGTGTTCCTGCCATGCCTCCTGCACATTCTGTGGGCAATAACCCCCCAAGGCACACTGTCACGCCCCCTCTAACCCCTCCCCTCAGGAGAAATGCCCACATAAAGGCCCCTCGAACTCCACCCCCTCCCTCTCGAAAGTTGCTGCAACTACCAGACATTGCTCTGACCCGCAGCAAGAGCGACGAATCACAGCTTGCCAATCTCACTGAGGACAGGTCTACTAACAAGTATGTATATACACACACACAAGCGCATACACACACTCATGTTTGTATAGCTATACTTGAGAGGACATGTTCGTGACTTTCACTCATTCTGCGCACTCTTCCCCTAACCATAACCAATTTATGTATAACCCTAACCTCAACCTCTACTCTAACTTCAACCAATTAGCCATATGCTTCCATAATCCTCTGAGGACCACCAAAAATGTCCTCACATCCCCATATGTCGTCTCAACAGCAGTAGGTTTTTCGCGAGAATAACCATGCAAGCCCTCACAAACTCACACATGCAAACATATGCACCCTTACACACTCACGCTCACTTATACTTTCGCAATTGAGCAGTGAAGTGTTTAATTATTTATACAGTGATGCTGCTTTTCGTCTCTTGTTTCTGAACTCCAGTACATTAGATTTGAATTGGACTGTGAGGTTTTAAATCGATAAAGTGTTAAGTGTCAGCTTTACTTTGTGGATATGAACAGCTGAGGATCTTTTCATGAATTTCACTATCCAGGCCTTCTCTTTGTTCTATGCACTGATGCCCCGTCCGCAGGTCTGCCAGGCAAACTTCGCCTCCCCTGAATGTGCAGGTGAACGGCAGCGATGACGGGTTTGAAGACCCTGTCTCCCGGTCGCTGTATAACTCCAGCCACAACCCTTTGCCTGGGTCTACCTGCTGCCCCACTCCAGTCACTCCCACCATCAGAAACCATGCTCCCTATACCACACCAGCCACGCCCCCCCTCCTGGAAGAACTCCTGATTCCCAAGAGTAGGTGACCTTACCCACAATTCTTATCCCTGGTTTTATCCATACTAAATGTTGTACATATCCATGTTCACTAACGAAGGAACAGACTGGAGCACTCAAATCACTTGCATCAGTTTATTGAGATGCCATGTTCACTTATGTGAATATTAAAATGTAATTATGCGCTTATCATATGCAGTTATGTATAATTCAAATGTATTTCTGTACTTATCCATGTGTACCTGTGTACTTATCCATGTTTTTTGGTGCTTATTGGTATATAGTTATTTAATTTAAAGGTACACTGAGTAGGATTTGTTTGTCGCTGTTTGTAAACAAAACATTCAAAGCTGGCTCCACCTCCACGGCTCAACCACACTAGAAGCGCATGCCCCCTAACCATAATTTGAGTAGTTCTCTGAGCTATTTTTGCACTGTCGTCCTGTTGGAACATCAGTAAGCTAGCAGTGATGTAATTTTAACTAGCTTGCTCAGAACTACTCTTTATTGTGGTTCTAGACAAACATGACAACATTGCGATGCCAATTCTACAATGTTTTAAAAAGTGCACCATCATCAGTAATGTTAGCTCTTGTCCACTGGCCAACACAGTTCTACCTGCTCAACAATTTAGTTCTGAGCTTTCGACAATCAACTAACCATGTAGGTTTGAGACTGCTGCGTTGAGGCTTGTGTGTTGGACAGGTAACGATTCCTCAATCAAAATAAGCACTTCCTGCCTCGAGTTATTCTCTCAAAACATAGAATTAGTTGTATAGGCAGATGGTAGGACATTCACTATTTGTGTGTGAAGTTAATCTGTTACTATTTTTTGAGCATTGCATTTGTTGTGATGAAAAATCCAATACTTCAGCAGGCTAACTAAGCTAACCACAGACACTTACCTGTCTAACAAAAAACAGGCCAACTCTGCTTCAGTATTCAATTTCATCCTCCTCTTTACTGCTCAGCAGCAGGTGAAAGCCAACCCCAGATGTACTCTTGTTTTGAAGCAAGCTCTGTCTTCTTGGCATGTTGTCTCGCCATATTTCCTTTTTTTGTGCTGTGTACACTGTTTTCATGGCTCCCTCTTAGGCAACTGAGTGCTGTACTCATACCCTGCGCACTGCTATTGGCTGGGGGCTACACACCCACTGCCCAAAGGTTGACGCCAAGAAACGTCCCAGTCTAAGAAAAATAGGAAAGCACAGGCAGAGCGCGAAGATACTGCGTTGGGCGGTATAACAGCCTAACCACTGTAACGTAATCGACGAGTCAGTCCCCTTTATTAACACTTTACAATAATCTCTTTCAAGAAAAACTGTCTGTGTCTTGTTTTCACAGTCAATGGCCCATGGTCAATGAGGACTGTATGATGCTTTGCATTGGGAAATCCCAAACAAGATCAAATGTCGCTAGATCACTGTTGTAGCTCCTTTTGCTGAAGCATTCGCAGTTCAGTATTAGATGTTGGGTTATTAAGGCGCTGATTTTTAACATCATCGACTCCAGACAAACGCATGGACACATAAAGATAAGGGGGTTGCTCTGTAGTAATGGAAATGCACATCCCAGTCGCGCTGGGTTGACTTAGTTGAACTGGGTAAAGCCAGGCCAGGACATTTGTACGGGAAAACAACAACAGACTGGCATCACAGCACATGTTCACAAGTGGCACAGTGCAGAAAGGGTAACCCTGCTGTCACCTGCAGTGAGGATCTGCTGTCAGCTGGAAACGAGCTGAATGGGTTAGTGTGCATGTGCATTCTGAAACACTTGGCAGAAGAGAGTTTATTTTGAACTCTGTGGCCAGTGAATGGCAAGGTTATTATTATCTCCCCGGCATGTAATGAGGGGGGGGAATAGTCATGGGCTCTGTCTGTCCGTCCGTCTGTCTGTTAACATTTCATTTCTGAAGCATAACTTGAAAACCGTACGATATTTTCCCACAAAACTTGGTGTGCACATTAGTCATGACCTGACGGGGTGCCTTTTGCTTATCCGAAGTTGATGACTTGTTGCCGAGGGGATATGCCATCTCCTGATGGCTCTTGTTATAACTGGGCTAGAGCTGAGCCAGACAGGCATTGTAGGTTTGTGAAATGCGAGCTCGCTGCTGAGCTGTGGCTGGCCTGTGTTCGTAGTGGCAACATATTGACATGTATTGTGATCACATATGCGGGCGATATTGAAACCATTTTCATTTTAAGTGTTGCCCCAGCCATCAGATTTTCAGGAGCCATTTTTCAGGAGAGGATTTGCCTCCCGCATCAGCATATTTTTCTCCTGATCCACTTATACTTATGTTGCTTATTCCTATGTGGTTATGTGCTATTTATACATAGTTACGCACTTATCCGTCTGTAGTTTCGTACTTAGTCACGTATAGTTGTGTATTTATTCCTATTATTAACTGCTTATGTAGTTACGTGCTTATTTGTATGCTGTTGCATTCTGATCTACATGTGTTGATGAGCTCGTCTGTATGAGGCTCAGTACGTTAGAATGTGTTCTGCAGATCTCTGAGGCAGGTGGGTTTAAATTCAACCTCTCAAATCTGAGCAGTTATTGCCTCCCATCCTGCTTTTTTCCTTTTCTCTTCTCTCATTCTCTCTCCACCCCTCCTTTTCACCCCCAAAGATAACCAGCCTGTACACAGGAGCTCTCCGCAGACCATGAGACGGGACATTGGTCTGCCCATCACTCACAGGTAAGCTACGCGCTCAACTTCCCATAGCTTTTTGCAAATGGCCTGCTTTTAAAAACGTATTCTGCTGACACAGATACTTCCTGCATATTTTTTGCTCTTCATTTAAGGTTTTCAACCAAATCCTGGCTGTCTCAGATGTGTCAGGTTTGCCAGAAGAGCATGATATTTGGGGTGAAGTGTAAACACTGCAGGTGAAGAAGTGGGCTTGACCTCTCCTTTACCTGCCACTACTTATTGTCTGCTGCGTTTGACAGCTTTTGCTTACTGGACGTTAATTGGGGCTGCTCTCTACTCCCCAACAGGTTAAAGTGCCACAACAAGTGTACAAAAGAGGCTCCTCCGTGTCGGATATCCTTCCTCCCCAGTAAGCCCCGCCCCCTGGCTCCCCTTTCCCACTTTGTGTCGTCACTGTTCTTTTTGGAGAAAAAGTCTGGCCAGTTCAGTTTAATCACTTATCTTTGCGTGAATTTACAATGAGAGATTCTAAGTGCTCTTCCCACCTCATCATTGATGTAATGTTGAGCTCGCTGTGTGACTTGGGGAATGTTATTTTAGTCCTACACTTCTACCAACCCCTGACAGCACCTCCTCAGCTCCCTATGTCTTTGATTCCACTGACTGCAGACTTTTGAAACTATTAATGACTTCAAGTTGTCCACTCTTTCCCCCACTACCCGTCCCTCGGGCTGGGTTGCAGGGGCTTTTCCGGGGTTTTAAACCAAGACCCCCTGCTTAACTGTAAATTATCTTTATGTTCATTTCCTGCCATTTTTATCATACCCGTATCCCACCATATGCTGCCATAAGCCCATGTACAATTTTGCTCTGATGGAGTTTGGAAGCCATTTGCCTTTGTAGGTCTAAAAAGTGACAGTGTTTGGGAAAGTGCAGAGCTTGTGGTCTTAGTCAGATGCAGATACGCAGGTTTAACCGGGCTCAATGATCAGACTGGTCTCTCGTTGTCTGTAGACTGTCTGTTTTTCAGGGCTCCCATGGTACTCGGAAAATCCTTGAAACTTGGTGACCCCTGAAAAAAACTGTATGTTCATGATCATTAGAAGGCCTCCACTCCATTATTGCTTATGTATTCAAAATCTAATCTCAAGCCAGTTAATGCCCTAATCCTAATGCATGTCCCAGAAAAACCATGGTGAGTCTGTGAATTTGAGGAATATCAGTTGTGAAATGCATAGAAAGTTTGATGTGGGAGACTGGGGGGTATTTCTGACCATATTGTTGTTTTCTGTTCTGTGTATTTCAGTCTCAAATATCCGAAGGACTGAATCTGTGCCGTCGGATATAAATAACCAGGTGGACCGGACTGTGGAAATGCCGCAGTTTGGCACGCTCCCCAAGGCTCTGAACAAAAAGGTGGGTGTAGCTGAAAGCCCCAGAGACACCAAGGAGATGGGCGGCAGAGTCCGCAGGCTGCACCCTAGCTGTCAGGACCCTGCTGACAGGAGCAAAAACCTCAGTGGCTGGTGTTTGTTTGCTGCAGGTTTAAAATGTGTACTGTGTTTTACATTTAGTCCTGAATATCCCCACAGGTCCCGTTCATTCTCATCACAACTGTGAATTATAGTCAGTGCCTTAGTTGGGGTTTGCCAAACAGTGCAAGTCCGTGAGTGTGGGTTAGGTAGTGTGTCTGTCATTGGGTCAGTTAGTGTGGCTGATTGATTTGTTTTGTGTGTGTGTGTGTGTGTACATTTTTGTCAGCGTGCAATTTGGTCAGAGCTGCAGTTAGAGCAAGTTCCCTCAGTCACCTTAATCAGTTTTAGCCAAGAATATGTTGGTTAGAGTAGTAGCTGAATGGTTGCACTGTGGACAGAGGAACCGGTGTGTCTCTGTCTGTGCGCCTTTGTGCATTGTCTGTGCGCGCACTTATGTATGTTTCTGTCTGTGGATTTGTATTAATTTTGTGCGTGCATTCGCCTCAGGATCAGCTGGACTCCAGCAGTAACCCCTCCTCCACCACATCATCCACACCTTCTTCCCCCGCTCCATTCCAGCAGAGCTCCACCCCAACCCCAACTCCGCCCCCAAACCCCTCCCCCATGGGCCATCGAGGCAACAGATTCCACTTTCCTGGTAAGTGTTTTCCAGGAGAGGCACACGCATGCAGCCGTGTTTGTGCATCCACTCTAATATATGGAATAGCACAGAAATACTCTGCAGTCTTTCCCCTGTCAGACCTGCAGTTACTGCTCTAATGTAGATGCACAGACCCCTCCTCTTTAACCCCGTTTTCCTCTCTCCCTCTTTCTCGCTTCTTTATTTTTTTCTTTCCGCTCATTTTGACCTTCTCTTTGAAGCTGCATGCTACTCTCCGCACAGACAGCTGTTCGTCTTTCCTGGTGAGTAGTAACCTTCCCCCAGTTTAATCCAGAGCTTGTGCCCCTCAACATGCCCGCTTCCCCAGTCTTAACTAGTGTGTATTTCTGCCTGCATCTGTGTTTGCCATTAGTAGATTTTTCCAGTCTTTCTTGTGTCGTCACAACTACAGACGCAAATTGTCGCTTTGTAGTGAAGGTTGGCGGTAAGCTTAGAATTTGGGATAGGTTAAGGTTGGGGTACGAGTTTAGGTTTGGCATGCATTGACTATTGTTAAGATCGGCGAAAGGCTGTGGCGCAGAGGTGGGCAACGAGGGCCATATCTGTCCCTTGTTTTCACACCAACTTCTGGCCTTTAATTAGTTGATTATCTAAATTAGCCAAACCATTTATGAAATCTGAATCTGACATTTCTTGGAGCATTTCCTGAAATTATCATGAATGACCACCCAAGACTATTCTCTTGTCTCCCCTCATGTAATCAGGATGTAATCAGTTAACTCAATTAGTCAGGGTAATTGATAGAAACAAAAACCTGCATACACACTGGCCCTCCGGGGCCGGAATTGCCCACCCCTACTGTAGAGACACAAAGAATAAATGGAAGTCATTGTAATGTCCTCACAAGGGTAGAAGCACAAGGATGTATGTGTGTGTGTATGTGTGCGTGTGTGTGTGTATGTGCGTGCGTTTGAGAGAGAGATTTTTCCTGCTCATTTATGTTTGAAGCTGGGCTGTGTTGTCTCATCATGTGTGGTGTTGAGGTCTGCAGAAAGGCTGTTAGCTGGGACTAGTTGGTCCTTAATTCCGCATCAGGACCTCATGTTCCTCTACTTGTTTTAGTTCAGCATGTTGCGTTTTGAGGTCCGTATTCAGCATGTTTCATGCTCGTGTTTTTCCTCCAAGTATGAAATTATGCCTGTTTCACGCAGATGTGTCCGTCTCTGCCCAGCCCCAGGCCTTAGTCTCCGATGGTCTGTGCAATGAAAGGTAAGCTAAAAAAAAAAAACAATCTGTGTCCTCTCGCATCATCACCCAAAATATAGCCGTTCAGTTCGCGTCACACTTTTCTGTCAACCCTAAAATTAATATTAACGATACTGAGTTAATATGTAAACCATTTTATGTTAATTATTCCTTGCTTCTAGATGAAGTTGCATCTTTAAACGTCAGATCCAAGGCCAATCCACTGATATCCGCTGTCTGAGACGGAGGTGTCGCAGAACAGAAAGATTATGGAAAGCCACTAGGCTAGAAGTACATCGCCTTTTCCTTAAAGAGCTCATTTTCTCCTTCAATGTACTTGAAAAGGAAACCCAGATGGCCTATTTTGCAAACATAATTTCTTCTTTTGAAAGAAATCCCAAAGTTTTATTTGACACTATTAATATCTACATCCCATCTTTTTCCGTCAATGACTGCAATCTGTTCCTGGCATTCTTTGTTGATAAGGTTATGGCCCTTAGGGCGAGTATTAATATAGGGACTGGCCAGTCTATTACTGGCCCTCTTCTGTCCTGGACTCCTTTCAAGCAATCAGTCTAACTGAGTTGTCAGACTTGATTAATAAAATTAAGCCATCCTGTAGTCCTCTGGATGTACAGTGCTGTGAAAAAGTATTTGCCCCCTTCCTGATTGCTTATTTTTTGCACATTTGTTACAGTATAATGTTTCAGATCATCAAACAAATTTTAATATTAGACAAAGAAAACTCGAGTAGGTACAAAATGCAGTTTTTAAATGATGATTTCATTTATTGAGGGGAAAAAGCTATCCAAACCTACTTGGCCCTATGTGAAAAAGTAATTGCCCCCTAAACCTAATAGCTGGTTGTGCCACGCTCAGCGACAACAACTGCAACCAAGCATTCGCAATAACTGGCCATGAGTCATTCACATCCCTGTGGAAGAATGTTGGCCCACTCTTCTTTGCAGAATTGTTTTAAGTCAGCCACATTGGAGGGTTTTCGAGCATGAACGGCCTATTTAAGGTCATGCCACAGCATCTTAATCGGATTTAAGTCCAGACTTTGACTAAGCCACTCCAAAACCTTACATTTTTTTTTTAAAGCCATTCAGGGGTGGAACCTCTGGTGTATTTCAGATCGGATTGTCCCGCTGCATAACCTAAGTGCGCTTTAGCTTGAGGTCAAGAACTGAAGGTCGGACATTCTCCTTCAGGATTTTCTGGTAGAGAGCAGAATTCATGGTTCTAACAATTGTGGCAAGTCCTCCAGTTCCTGAAACCGCAAAGTAGCCTCAAACCATCACACTACCACCAATGTGTTTGACTGTTGGTATGATGTTCTTTTTTATGGAATGCTGGGTTAATTTCACGCCAGATGTTACGGGACGTAAACCTTCCAAAAAGTCCCACTTTTGTCTTCGCAGTCCACAGAATATTTTTCAAAAATCTTGGGGATCATCAGGATTTTTTTTGGCAAATGTAAGACATGCCTTTGTGTTCTTTTTGATCAGCAGTGGTTTTCACCTTGGAACTCTCCCATGGATGCCATTTTTGCCCAGTCACTTTCTTATTGATGATTCATGAACATTGACTTTAACTGAGACAAGTGAGGCCTGCAGTTCTTCAGATGTTGTTCTGGATTCTTTTGTGACCTCCTGGATGAGTGTGTCGTCGATGTGCTGCTGGAGTGATTTTGGTTGGCCGGCCACTCCTGGGAAGGTTCACCACTGTTCCAAGTTTTCTCCATTTGCGGATAATGGCTCTCACCGTGGTTCGCTGGAGTCCCAAAGCCTTAGAAATGGCTTTATAATCTTTTCCAGACCGATAGATATCAATGACATCTTTCTCTATCTTCTCTCTAGCTAACAATGTGAATTCTCGTTTAACATTGTGGAGGAGAAGGGGTGTGCTCTCTGTGGCTAACTGGTTTCTCGGGGGATAAACACTGTTATTGACAGTGGAAGCGGTTTCTCTCAGGTTAACACTGTAGTTTCACTGGTGTTACAGAGTGTCACAGCTGAAGTGGTCTGTAGTGTAACAGTGTATTAGAGAGCTGGAGCAAGTTTTTTTCTGGCTTAACAATGTGTCAGAGAGCACGGGTGGTTTCTTGCTGGTATAACAGTGTGGCAGAGTGCATGGGTGGTTTCCCTCTCGCTAACATGATCTATCGAGTGTAAGAGTGTGTGAGTTGAAGTGGTCTTTCTGGTTGTAACTGTGTCTCGAAGAGCAGGGGTGGTTGCTCTGTGGTATAACAGTGTGGCAGAGAGCAGGGGTGGTTTCTCTCTGGTATAATAGCATGTCAAAGAGCGGGGGTGTTTTTTTTTTCCGGTATGACAGTATGTCAGAGAGCAGGGGTGGTCTGGTATAGAACGTCAAAGTTGGGGTGGTTTTTTTTTTTTTTTTTTTCCTAGTACAACTGTGTCAGAGAGCAGGGGCAGTTTCTCTCTGGTATATTAGTATATATACTAATATGGTGCAAGCCTTCCTTACGATATTCTTAATATTCACTGTGAAAACTAGAAAATTCTGTGTCCCGGTTTTTGTGAAATTCAGCATTTACTTAGAAAATCAGTGTTTGTGCCAATTTTTTCAGTCTTTCTTTTCAGTCTTATCTCAAAAACTGTCTGATGACTTTTTAGCTCCGCTGTGACGACAGTCAGCAGTCAGCGGAGATTTTATAATGGCGAGTCATCCAGCGTCCATCGATCTGTCCGTCCGGCGTCAACTTTTCACTTCCAAATTGAATATCTCAAAAATTGTCTGATAACTTTTTTCTAATTTAGTGTGAGCCTTTATGTTATTCTGAATATTCACTGTGAAAATTAGGAAATTGCCCTTCCCAGTTTTAGAGAAATTCAGCATTTCATATTGCAATAGTTTTCAAGGATTTCTGAAATTAAGTTTTGACGTGGACATTTCAGTCATCCTCAGCGGAGCTCTCTAGGCTGACAGGCCTCTTGTTTTCTTGTATAGGACGTCAAAGAGTTAAGATGATTTCTCTCCGGTAAAGTAGTGTGTCAGAGAGCAGAGGTGGTTTCTTTATGGTATATTAGTATATCAGAGAGTGGGGGTGGTTTTTTCTGGTTTAACAGTGTGTCAGAGAGCGGGGGTAGTTTCTCTCTGGTATAGAAGTGTTTCAGAGACTCGGGATGGTCCCCCCCTGCTAACAACAAGATTTATCTTGTGTAACTCTGTGTGAGAGGCGGAGTGGTCATTCTGGATGTAACAGTGTGTTAGAGAGCTGTGTAGCCTCTCTAGTGACTGTGTGTCAGAGAGCAGACGTGGGTTTTTTACTCTGGCTTACAAATGTGGTTTCTCTTGTGACTCTGTGAGAGTTGAGTCAGTCTCACTTATATGGCGATGTGTTACAAAGCAAAAGTGGGTTTAGACTGGCTTATGGGGCATTTTCTCTGACTTTATTTGTTTTTAGTCCGCAGAGTGAAACGGACTCCATACCGCATGTTCCAGAGCTCCAGCTGCCCACAACAGAACAGGAAGCTGAGGTGAGAACAAGAGAGAGAGTGAACGAATGAGCAATTGAAACCGAAAATTTTGAGTGAGTGAAAGTTTTCGAGAATGATCAAATGAGAAAGAAAGTGTGAGAGGTCAAGAGTGAGAGAGTGCAGCTGGTAGGGAAAGTCTGAAAAAGTATGGAATTTTAAATGACTGTTTTTCCAGACCTGGAAAAGTTTGAAAATTTTGGTGAAAATAGTCTGGAAGTTGGGCTCATTAGTGTTACATGCATGAAAAAGTTGACAATGCACAAAAAAATCGAAAATAAATTGAATTTAAAAGAAAAGAAATTGAGAAAAGAGAAAAGAAAACCCAAAAATTGTCCATGTATGCAATCTCGTATTTGTTGCGATGACTCCCTGGATTTCAGCTTTTAGTCTGGGCAACACTTCTAAGTTGTTTGCCATCACGTGACCCAAATGCGAGAATTTCAGATGGAGGGCAAGTAAAATCGTGAATTACAAATGGCATAAATGGAATAGCCAGCAAGATAACTGTTTCAGATGGATGTGAATGCACAGGGATCATCAAAAAGTAGGCAGGTATATTGGACGTTACTCACATATGTGAAAGGAAAGGGAATTTTTCACTTACTTGAAAGCAGTGATAATTTGAACTTTTGAACCACCATTCAGAAAACAGTGAGCACTAGCAAAAAAAAAATCCCAATAAACCTCGCTCATATTGAAGGTTTATGCTAGCTGCTGGCTAAATGACTCATTAAGTAACACTTTTGAACAAGAGGTTGAAAACAAGAGCAACAGTCTAGCAACCACAAAGTTGAAGGTTTGGCAAATGGCTGAAGCACACTGGTAAAAACATGATTTGGACCAACATCTGAAAATGTTGTTTGTACGAAACATCTACATCAAATGCTTGCTGTCAATTGATTCCTCTGAAGACCGGAACGTATTATCATCTGCTGGACGCTTAAAACTCAGAGCAGTTACACCATGTTATGTTCGCTAAAGAAATGGTATGGCAAAATGCTGCTGCATTCTATTGGAAGGCGAAGGACTAATGCTGAAAACAAAAGTTACGATGGCTATCACTGAAGTCACTTTCTTTTACAAAAAATATAAACAACTGCTAGCTAGATAGCTAGCTGACTCTTCACATCTATCCTGAAGCTTTTTGTTTTTGCTGTTTTAGGTTGTTGGTACATGAACAATAATTTTTGTTTCCAGGTTTTCCAGACTTGAAACCAAGGTTTCTGTCCCATTTAAGGCATGAGTCTGTCAGTTTTTCCAATTTCTTCCTTTTATCTCCCACTTTTTTCAGAACCTCAGTGGTTTATTCTGTCTAATGTTAATGTTAGATGTTGCACCCCTGACTCTGCGAGTCAAAGACGGAGGCAGAGAGCACATGGATGTTTTAACATTGACCGCTGAATTTATTCTGCTGTAACAACATAAGTCGAGTACACATGTATTTGTATCAACACTTTGTCTGAATGAGTGACTTGTGAGGAGTCATTTCTATTTTCAGGTAAAAACCCATTAAACAATAAATAATCAATATGAAAAGATTTCCTCAAAACAAATACTCAATCAATGGTTCCATATGTTACAGTTTCCATACAGCACTTTCTGACTTATACAAGACCAATAGAACAATTTACTTCTTACTTCATTAAAAAAGACAAAATGGCTATGCATTAATCAGGATCTTTAGTAACAACTGATGTATTTCTTTGTGCTCACAAGCATTCGAAAAACCAGTACAATAGTTGCATCGAAGTAGCACACGTTCAATCACTGTGGCGAAAAGTTGGCTGGCTAGCTAGGTTGCTAGGTGATGGAAATGCGAACATTAGCTAAAAAGCTAGTTAGCTACTTGGTTGCGGGACTCACAATTAGCAATATCCCATTCACGTTCCGAATTTTAACATGCCGGCTAATCTTCTAAAAGACGGGAAAACGTCCATTCCAATTTCTTTCATGAAAGACTACTCTAACAATGACTGGGTAATGCGTTAATATTGTTTATTTGACAAGCCATATTATAGAAATAAGCGCTTCCATGCTGACATGCATCTCCACTTACGTGACTGGCTAGGAGGCTAACATGTCACTAGCTTTGATAACACTGCTCGGAAATACCAGGTAACTCTTCAGTAACGTTAATGTAGTTCTCCACAAAAACATCATTTGACTCACCAAGCCCTTACATTTGGCATGCACTACACTCTTAACTATCAGAATATAGTGGAGAAAGTTGCTATTGTGGAATATTTACTGACCTGCGAGTCAAAGAAAGAGGCAGACAGCACATGGATGTTTTGACCGCTGAATTTATTCTGCGGTTTCAGCCTCTGCACTCTATTGTATTGCTCTCGGTCTAGGTCAGTGGTTCTTAAGTTCGGTCCTGGCGCCCCCCTGTGTATGCTGGTTTTTGTTCCAACTACAATTGCAACCTTTAGATTTTAACAAGCTGATGATTTGTTTTAATTAGGCGCATTTATGCAAATATCCACATTGAGATATATTGTACAAAACCCAAGACCAGTGAAGTTGGCACATTGTGTAAATCATAAATAAAAACAGAATACAATGATTTGCAAATCCTTTTCAACCTATATTCAATTGAATACACTGCAAAGACAAGTTACTTGATGTTCGAACAGGTAAACTTTGTAATTTTTTGCAAATTTTAGCTCATTTGGAATTTGATGCCTGCAACATGTTTCAAAAAAGCTGGCACAAGTGGCAAAAAAGACTGAGAGAGTTGAGGAATGCTCATCAAACACTTATTTGGAACATCCCACAGGTGAACAGGCTAATTGGGAACAGGTGGGTGCCATGATTGGGTATAAAAGCAGCTTCCCTGAAATGCTCAGTCATTCACAAACAAGGATGGAGCAAGGGTCACCACTTACTGAACAAATGCGTAAGCTTATTGTCGAAAAGTTTAAAAACAACATTCCTCAACGAGCTATTGCGAGAAATTTAGGGATTTCATCATCTACGGTCCGTATTATCGTCAAAAGGTTCTGAGAATCTGGAGAAATCACTGCATATAAGCGACAAGGCCGAAAACCAACATTGAATGCCCGTGACCTTCGATCCCTCAGGCGGTACTGCATCAAAAACCGACATCAGTGTGTAAAGGACATCACCACATGGGCTCAGGAACACTTCAGAAAACTACTGTCAGTAACTACGGTTCGTCGCTACATCTGCAAGTGCAAGTTAAAACTCTACAATGCAAAGCGAAAGCCATTTTTCAACAGCACCCAGAAACGCCGCCGGCTTCGCTGGGCCCAAGCTCATCTAAGATGGACTGGTGCAAAGTGGAAAAGTGTTCTGTGGTCTGACGAGTCCACATTTCAAATTGTTTTTGGAAACTGTGGACGTCGTGTCCTCCGGACCAAAGAGGAAAAGAACCATCCGGACTGTTACAGGCGCAAAGTTCAAAAGCCAGCATCTGTGATGGTATGGGGGTGTATTAGTGCCCAAGGCATGGGCAACTTACACATATGTGAAGGCACCATTAATGCTGAAAGGTACATACAGGTTTTGGAGCAACATATGTTGCCATCCAAGCAATGTCTTTTTCATGGACGCCCCTGCTTATTTCAGCAAGACAATGCCAAGCCACATTCTGGGTTTTACACACCTCCAGTATCTCTTACTGGAGTTTGGGCTGCTGGCTGTGTTTGTGACACTTATATCTGTAGAAGCCAAACATGTTCCATTGGCTTATAGTTGAACAGCTGGCACATACAATTATCGCCTCTACACTATGAGGAAAAAATGTGCCAAAATGAATTAAATATATTGTAATTATGAAGTTAATTGCTGCCGAGAATAAAAACCAATATATTTATATTAATTACACAAATTATGAGAACTGAACACATTATGAAATTTAAATAATATTTTGAAACGGCAAATCATTGTTATGAAATATTTCATTTTTCATGACAACATGCATCTTTTTTCATATATTGTTTTTTTTTCATGATAACACATTGCATTTCACTTGCATGTTATTTTATGATAACATTTTATTTTACTAGTGAATTACCCGAGGCGAGAATAATTTCTTGTGACAACCTACGTCCACATACCAACTTTCATGAATACGGTGACCTTTGACCCTCGTGACCTTGACCTTTGACGGAACGGACCTCTCGCGGTCATTTCTTGTGACGACCTGCGTCCACGCACCAACTTTCATGAAAATCAGTCCAGGGAGATGGGAGATGCGAAAAATTGACCTTTGACCCCAGTGACCTTGACCTTTCAAAAAACTAACCCCTCAAGGACAATTCCAGGGACAACCTACATAGACCCACCATGTTGGGTGAAGATCTGTCAGAGGACCTCAGAGGAGTAGGGGAACAGACAGACAGACAGACAAACGTTCCTCAAATGATAGTATGATAGTATGATATCAAATTTATTTTGAAAGCTCCCTATCAATTTCAGAACGCTGTGTTCCTCAACTCTGTTTGACATTTCATAATGCCATTTTTCCAGAAAACTGTCAATCACCACCAGTTGGGTGGTGCCTGCATCGTGTTTTGCAAATCATCTACAATAGTGTGCTGTGCTAGCTTTGTCATTGCCAGTTAGCAACTGATGTTGAAAGAAAAATTCTTATAGACATTTGAAATGGATTTTGGACACTGCCATTACTTGAATTTGGAGTAATTTTATCAGCTGTTACACTACTAGATTAACCTATATGATGTTTGGATGAGAGAGTATACATCAAGTTTACAGTTTATTCTACCTAATGATAAAATAATGACGATGGGGCAAAAGGGAGGTTTTATGTGAGTGTGGACTGTCGTAGTTTCCAAAGCAACAACAAATCTAAAAACTAGGAGTGTTAAGAAAATTCTTGAAAAAACTTTTATTCAGCGGGGTGAAAAAAAATTGTGGTTTCTTTCAAACAACCGACAGCCAACGCCCAGCATCTCTTTTCATATTCTCATAAAACTTCTGTTTCTTGGAAGTCACATGACTTTTTTTGACACTGACACTCCACAATTACTTATTAATTTTAGCATAAGCTGTGATTGGCATCTAATTTCTTTCCAGTCTAGGAGTTCAATTTGTGAAACAATAGTGGTTTTCAGCTTATTTTGGTAAAGTAAAAATAAAAGCAGGTATTCCTCTTAACCCTCCCCCCGCGACACTACAGAATGACATCCCCGCTTGTTCAAATTCTCCCAATCCCTGAGACCCCACAATAATTCTATACTTTGTAATAGATTATGATGAGGATAAACCACATTATGGCTTTCTCCTAAACCTGTATGATTTGAATTGACATTATTTAAACTACTTACTGGCTAAACTTTAAACACACATTTATTTATTTGACCCTTATTTAACCAGGGAAGTCATGTTATTTCTGAATAAGACATCACTACTGAAGAAAATTTTCACAGTATTCAAAACCATGGGGAGGGTTTGTTGAAAATCTCTCTATCACAAGATATCAGGAGAAGTTAGCTCCAGTACTAAGCACGGCTTCTTCTGCCACCTGCTCCCTGACGCAGCCCTAATACTGAGAGCCATTGTTCTGGCAAAAGTGTGCAGTATCTCTGCTTCTTCATAAAAGAACACAAATGAATTGTCCAATTTTTACCATTCTGCAGAGTATGTCCTTGACCTCCCCCATCATTTTTTTTACCCTTTACACATGGTTAATATTGAATAATAAAAATGGTAAAAGGTAGAGGCAGGGGACATGTAGACCCTATTCAAAGTCTCCATTCTGAAAGCGGCTGCTGCAAGCTATGGCTTGAAGGTTGTCGTGGCAGCAACCCAAGGACCTGTTGGTGGACTCCAGCAGTGAGGGAATCTGTCAAGCTGAAGTAGGTGGCCTTTTGGGCTTGGTTAGCCTGGGGGATCCCCGAGTCGGCAGACCGGCACCGGCAAGCTGGGAGGACTGCAGCCGTGTTCATGGAGAAGGACTTCGGATGGCCTTGAAGATGTTCTGGCAAACCATCAGACAACTCAGGAAGGGGATTCAGGGCTTCACCCGGGCTGTTTTTGGCAGGGATGGGTAGCTGCTAACGTCTGAAGGTGGAAGGAGCACTTTGAGGGACTCCTGAATTTGGCAGACACGCCCTCCATTAAGGAGGCAGGGACAGAGGGCTCGGGTGAGTCATTGCCCATTTCCCTGGTGGAAGTCACTGAGCTGGTCAAAAAGCTCTGCATTAGCAAGTCACCAGGGATGAACGACATTCACCCTGAGGTGCTGAAGGACCTGGAGGTTGTTAGGCTGTCATGGCTGACAGGCCTGTTCAACATTGCTTGGAGGTCCAATACAGCACCCATGGATGGGGGTGGTGGTTCCCATTTTTAAAAAAAGGTAAGCTCCAATTATAAGGGGATCACACTGCTCAGCCTTCCAGGAAATGCCTTATGCCAGGGTGCTGGAAAGGAGACTTAGCCCGATTGTTGAACCTTGGATTCAGGAGGAACAATGCGGCCGTGGAACAGTGGACTAACTTTTTACACTCACAAGGATACTGGAGAGGTCATGGGAGTTTGCCCATCCAGTCTACATGTGTTTTGTGGACTTGGAGCCACGAGGTATGGTGTGGGGGGTTCTGCGGGAGCCATTCAATCCCTGTACAGTCGGATTCATTTACAGTTGGTGTTGGACTACGCCAAGGGTGTGCCCTGTCTCCTATTCTGAACATGATTTTCATGGACAGGATATCAAGGCGCAGCCGAGGTCCAGAGGGTGTCAAGTTTGGCGGCCCCGGGATTACATCCCACACTGTTTGCAGACGATGTGGTCCCATTGGCTTCAACATGCTGTGACCTCCACTGCTCACTGGAGTGGTTCGCAGCTGAGTTTGTAGTGGTTGGAATGAGGATCAGCACCTCCAAATCTGAGGCCATGGTTCTCTTCTGGAAAAAGGCGGATTATCCCCTTCAGGTGGAGGGTGAGTTGTTACCCCAAGTGGAGGAGTTCAAGTATCTTGGGGTCTTGTTCACGAGTGAGGGTAAGATGAAGTGTGAGATTGACCGACGGATCGTTGTGGCGTCTTAAGTAAAGGGGGCATTATACCCGTTTGTTGGGGTGAAGAAGGAGCTGAACGTAAAGGCAAAGCTCTAGATTTACTAGTCAATCGACTTTCCAACTCTCACCAATGGTCGCAAGCTATGGGCAGTGATCAATAAAATAAGATTGTGAATAGAAGCGGCCAAAATCAGCTTTCTTCATAGGGTAGCTGGGCTGACCCTTTGGGATAGGGTGAGAAGCTCAGACATTTGGGAGAGTAGAACCGCTGCTCCTCCGAGTTGAGAGGAGTCAGTCAGTTCAGGTGATTTGGGCATCTGGTTTGGATGCCTCCTGGGCGCCTCCCTTTAGAGGTTTTCCAGGCATGTCCAACTGGGAGGAGGCCCCGAGGCAGGCCCAAAACACATTGGAGGGATTATGCCTCCTGGCTGGCCTGGGAACGACTTGGGATCCTCCAGGTGGAGTTGGAGGAAGTGGCTGGGGAAGGGGTTGCTTGGGCCCCTCTGCTTAGTCTGTTACCCTTGCGACCAAGCCTTAGATCAGCGGAAGAAAATGGATGGATGGATGGATGGACTTTAGAGTGACACACAAAATCACAAAATTTCCAGCATATTTCCATAAACTGTATAATATAGAAGAGCATTTATAATGTAGAATGTGAATTCTCGATAGGACAGGGGTTTGGTAACCTCCTCTCCTGTCTCTTCAGGTCCCTGCTGAGGAGAAAGAGGAGCATCCCAGAGAGGAGACTGTTCACGCGGGGCAGGGCGGAGGTGGAGGAGAGGAGGGCGAGCAGGGAAATGGGGGGTCAGATGAAGAGTATGACGGGGATGAGCTGGAGGAGCTCCCGAACTGGCGGGGGCGAAGCATGTTGGGGAGGAGGGCAATCTGCAGGAAGGCGAGCCAGACCAGCCTGTACCTGCAGGAGTGGGACGTGCCCTTCGAGCAGCTGGAGCTGGGGGAGCTGATCGGCAGAGGCCGTTGGGGGAAGGTGCACAAGGGCCGCTGGCACGGCGAGGTGGCAGTGCGGCTACTGGAGATCGACAGCAACAACCGGGAGCACCTGAAGCTGTTCAAGAAGGAGGTAATGAACTACAGGCAGACCCGCCACGAGAACGTGGTGCTGTTCATGGGAGCCTGTTTGGACCCGCCACACCTCGCCATCATTACCAGGTGCGTGCGTGTGAAAGAGGTACTGAAATAGTGTGCTCTAAACAGAAGGGCTGTTGATGACAGAAAATGATGTTTTTTCAGTTAAGCCCATGCTAATAAATGCATATAAGAGAATCACTGGTATTGCTTTGTTGCTTAATTACTTGTATCCTCATCCAGAGCAAATAAAAGGGTCTCAAATGTTTGGTATAGCATTGCAATATGGGATGTAATATTATGACCTACAGTATGCTATGCAATCTTACCCTTGTGTCACTGAGAATATTGGCCTAACAAATGCAACAATTAATTCACCAGAATAAAATTAGTTCTTTTTAATCAATAAATGCATTTTTAGCTCATGTGGACTGAAGGTTTTTTACATTTCTGTCATCAGAAAATTTTTTGACCTTATTGCCCAGCTAGTATGGTCACTGAAGTGTCGTGAGTCGGTGCGCATATTGTTCAGGCGTCTTGTCGCTGATTTTCAATGGTGCGACAATGTCCATGTGATCTAGTACTGTTATATTCCTACTGTATCTTGTGTAAGCGGTGTGATGCGTAGCTTCTCATGCTTTGTAGTGACCACAGTCTTGATTTTCGGCAGTTTCTGTAAAGGCCGGACGCTCTACTCTGTGGTAAGAGACGCTAAAAATCCAATGGACATCAACAAGACTAGGCAGATTGCGCAGGAGATCGTTAAGGTGAGCTTAGTCACATTAACCTGCTGAGATTTGCACTCTGTTCAAAATAATTATATGCATGAAACAAGTGAAGGATATAATACTTTCTGGTGTCACATCTTTCATTCTGTATGTCTCTCCTTTATAACTCTCACTTTTTTTCTCTGCATTGCATTAAATGGACTGTTAATGTTTCCTAAGCAGAAAATATTGCTAAATTTCGCAATATGATGCAAAATTCAAGCACTGTCACTGTTGGTGGTTGAGAGTGAGATGGAACGCATTTAGAGATGTGTTTTTTGTAATGATTGCTTATATTAAGTATTGCTCAGAGAATAATCATAAAAGCCCCAAAACCACAAAATGTGCACAGAGCAAGTAGTAGAGGTATGCTTAAAGATGCATTCCTCACTTAGGGAATGGGGTATCTCCATGCCAAGGGCATCGTGCATAAGGACCTGAAGTCGAAGAACGTGTTTTATGACATGGGGAAGGTGGTGATCACGGATTTTGGGCTGTTCGGGATGTCAGGAGTGGTGCAGGAAGGCAGGTCAGCACTGATCACTGTGCAGCTTGCTGTTGAATGTAGAAATCCAGTACACAGAGGACTGAACAAACGCAGGCATGCGTGTTCGTGTGCTTGTGTTTGTATGTGTGTGCGTGTTTTTGCTTGTGTGGCCAGTATGTACTTACCCTTGTGTCCCCTCAAGAGATGCAATAAGCGATTTATTTATCTTTATGGGGACATTTTTGGGTTCCCATCAGGAAAGAAATCTATTTTTTGGTGAGGGGCTTAGGTTTGGATTAGCTTAAGCACGGTTTCCTGCAGAGAATCGGTTAGTGAAGGTGGTGACGGGGGGGGGGTTTAACAGTCAGCATTTCTTAACTCTTCATAAATGAACAAAGCAGTTAAAGTGCAATAAATAAGTGACAAAGCCAACAGTCTTGTAACTTTACTGATTGACACTCAGATATAATAAAATGCATGTATTATGCTTTCATGGAAATGAGATCAAAAATTGCAGTTTGAATGGGTTTCTGGGTTTCAATGGCGCATTTTTGCACTTAAAACTTAGTGTAACACCTGCTTGTACACAGTGTATTTTTGCCTTACTGTAAGAGCGGAGCTGGAAATAAGATCAAATAAAAACACACAATCTTACCAAAATTCATGCTACATGAATGAACACAGCCAAAATTATCAAAAAAAAAAAAAAATGAAAAGCGTGTAAAATGCGTACAGCTGTCCCTAAGGGTTAAATGAAAATTGATGTAAGAACAGAAAATGTATTTGTTACCTGTCTTGACTTCAATTCCCTAAATGCTTTGTGGTTGTGGTTATGTTTGGGGAGAGGAGAATGGTGTTATGTACGGAAGTGCATTGCATTCGCAGGATTAAAAAAAAAAATACACCTTATCTCGTAATTACAAGATCTAATGAAAGCTGCAAGCAGCGTTGAAAGGGCCCTCGCCCCCCCTGTGCACATTGGGGTGGCAGCAAGATCGTGATGGCTGCAGGTGTCCATTCAGAGCCATTGGACACAGCTGGACTGCGTACAATGTGGTTTCCAGATGGGAGTGCAAAAATTTTCTGGAGGGCGCTATGATACTATTTTGACTTGCCTGTGCACAAAATCTACAACACAGTAATCGTAATACAGGGCTCCATGAGTGTTTCGATTTTTGTAAATTTTCCAGCATGTTTAGACTTTCAAAAGAGCAATTCTTTTATAAATATAATTGGGGGCGCTATAGAGCCATTATGCCCCATTTAGTGCCAATTGATGGATGTATTGAAGAGAATAAGACAGTTCTAATTTTTGGATGGTTTTGCAAGTTTTGGAGCATTCTAAGGCCTTAAAACGTGTGTTCGTAAAATTTGGAAAAACGCAGGAAATAGCTCATAGCTCTCTTCCTGTTTGGCAAAAAAATTTCAAAAAATTAACAATTGCGGGGAAGACTAATGCAATGATCATACCAAATTTCATGAACTTTCAAGCACTTTTATCTGAACATGGCCATATCTAGAGGGCGCTGTGGAGCCACCTGGTACCTCTCGATATAAAATAAGCATATATCTATACTTGGGCGGACAATTTTATCAAGCTTGGAAAGTTTCAGGCAAATCCCACAAAGTATGTGGAATTGAAAGCAACTTCCTGTTTCATGGCAGGACATCAAAATTCGCCGTGACGGCACAGATGCATCGTTCGATGAAATCAAAAAAGCTTTGCAATATAACGTCAGCAAGGTTTTTAGATATTATATGCCAAATTTTAAGTTGATCGGATAAAATCTCTAGGAGGAGTTCGTTAAAGTACGACACCTGTGAATGGCAAAAAAAAATTTAAAAAGTTGCAATTTCAATTAAAAATGGCAGCCTTCCTGTTGGGTCTAGGTCATGGCACCAAGAGACTTTTTTGTAGGTCTCGGCATATTCCACATGTCTACCGAATTTCATACATGTGGGTTTATCGGGCTGCGAGGGCTGCTTATTTGAAATTTTCCAGGGGGCGCTATAATGCCATTTTTGCCACGCCTATTTGTAAATTTTTTATCAGTGTAATAGGAATGATGGTCTTTAAAATTGTACAAAATTTTGTGAGTTTTTGAGCATGCTGAAACCCTCAAAAGGGTAATTCTTTTAAAAATTGTATTGGTGGCGCTATAGAGCCATGATGCCTCATTTACTGCCAATTTTTGTTTCAAATTGAAGACAATGTGACAAATAAAATTTTAGTTAAGTTTTGCAAGTTTTCGAGTATGCTAAGGCCTTCAAATGGTGTGTTAATAAAATTTGGAATAACGCAGGAAATGACTCATAGCTCACTTCCTGTTTGGCCGAAAAATTTCAAAAAAATCAGCACAGCCCAGAAAACCAAATGCAATGATCTGACCAAATTTCATGAACATTCAAGCACTTTTATATCAACATGGCCGTGTCAAGAGTGCGCTGTAGAGCCACCTGACCACACCCACTCCAATATCAACATATAGGTATATTTGGAATTAGACTATCATTAAGCCTGTAAAGTTTCATGTAAATCTCCCAAAGCATATGCTCATAAAATAAACTTCCATTTTCATGGCGGAACATCGAAATTCGCCGCGACGCCACGGATACAAAGTTCGATGAATCCAAAAAAGCTTCGCAATTTAACATCGACGACGTCTTTCAATGTCATATGCCAAATTTTAAGTTGATCAGATAAAATCTCTAGGAGGAGTTTGTTAAAGTACGACACCTGTGAATGGCCAACAATCCAAAAAAGTTGCAATTTCAATTAAAAATGGTGGACTTCCTGTTGAGTGTAGGTCATGGCACCAAGAGAATTTTTTGTAGGTCTCGGCATATTCCACATGTCTACCGAATTTCATACATGTGGGTTTACCAGGCTGCGAGGGCTGCTTATTTAAAATTTTCCAGGGGGCGCTATAGTGACATTTTTGCCATGTATATATATAAGTTTTTTGTCAGAGTAATACGAATGATGGTCTTTATACATTTCCAAAATTTTGTGAGTTTTAGAACATGCTGAGACCACCAAAATGGCAATTCTTTTAAAAATCTGATTGGGGGCGCTATAGAGCCATTGTGCCAAATTTAGTGTAAATTGATATATAAAATTGAAGATAATAAGACAATTATAATTTGTGCAACTTTTTGCTAGATTTCGAGTATTCTAAAGCATCCAAACATGTGTTTATAAAATTTGGAAAAACGCAGGAAATGGCGCATAGCTCACTTCCTGTTTGGCCAAAAAATTTCAAAAAAATTAAAATAACTCGACATGAACAATGCAATGATCACACCAAATTTCATGAACATTCAAGCACTTTTATCTCAACATGGCCGTTTCAAGAGGGCGCTGTGGAGCCACCTGACCACACCCAATCTAATATCAACATATAGGTCTACTTGGAAGTGAACTCCTATGAAGCCTGTTAAGTTTCACGCAAATTTCACAAAGCATGTGCGCGTAAAACCAACTTCCTGTTTCATGGCGGAACATCGAAATTCGCCGCGACGCCACGGATACAAAGTTCAATGAATCCAAAAAAGCTTCGCAATTTAACATCGACAAGGTCTTAAGATGTTAAATTCAAAATTTTAGGTTGATTGGATAAAATCTCTAGGAGGAGTTCGTTAAAGTACGAAGCCTGTGAATGGCAAAAAATTTAAAAAATTTGCAAATTCAATTAAAAATGGCGGACTTCCTGTTGAGTCTAGGTCATGGCACCTAGAGACTTTTTTTTAGGTCTTGGCATAGTACACATGTCCACCGAATTTTGTACATGTACGTCAAACACGCTGCGAGGGCTGCTTCATTGAAATTTTCTAGGTGGCGCTGTAATGCAATTTTGCCACATCCATCTGTAAACCCTAAATCCTAGTTAAAAGTAAGACCTGCTTAATATGTTTGCAAAGTTTTGAGAGTTTTCAAGCATGCTGAGGCCCTCAAAAATGCAATTATGTATTAGGGGGCGCTATAGAGCTACCATATCACACTTAGTGCCAAATGAGATATCGAATCAAAGAACGTAATATTTCTAGTCTATGAGCCAAGTCTGGTGAGTTTTCGAGTATGATAAAACCCTCAAAAATGTGTTCGTAAAATCTAAAAAAACGCAGGATATGGCTCATAGCTCACTTCCTGTGAGGAAAAAAAATTTCTAAAAAATTTACAAAAAAATTTATGATGACTACTATGACTCTATAAAATTTCGTGAGAATCCGAGCAAGTGCGTTCCAAAATGGCCGCGTGTTTGGTGGCGCTATAGAGCCACCGGGGCATGTCCAAGCACAAAAATAATAATACTTTGCAATTTTCACCACGACTGGCGTGTGGGCAAATTTTTGTGAGTTTTCGTGCATGGCAAAGTCCTCAAAAATGCGTTCTCGCAGCAGAATAAAAAGAAGAAGAAGAAGAAGAATAATAAAAATCCCATCAAAAACAATAGGTTCCTCGCACGCTCGGGCCCTAATTACGCGCAGATAGTGAAGTAGGCCGGCTTCTTTGAATAAAGTACCCTGATATTTTTGACTGCTTTTTCCCATCCATTACTGTACATTAGAGAAAACCACGTGCAAGTGTCAAACACAGCAGAAAGCCACGTGCAAACACATTGGTAGCCTTGATAAGAAACTAAACGAATTGCATGTAACCAATGTTAATGAAACAGAATATGTGGGCAAGAAGTTGATAGGAGACACTATTGTTTAGTTTAAATGAATAATTATCTTACCGCCACATGTCCTTCCCACGACGACGACAGGTGGTTGTATATCCGGATAATTAGCTTCGTCTCGATACAAAAAAATAATGTTGGCGTAGCAACAGGTGATAGATGGCGCAGTAACACATTTAACCAACAGATGCCAGCTGCTATTTGGCTTTATTTTACTGTCTATGCATGCGTGGATGCAGCAGGCTTTTTTTTTTTTTTTTTCCCAGGGGAACTTAGTCAAGGCCGCCGCCCTAACTATGAAGCACTGCAGGAAACCCTGGTTAAGGTCAGGGTTAGGGCTAGCGTCAAGCATGTATTGTTTATGGTTAAGGTCAGAGAAAGGGGATGGGGAATGAATGTAAGTTTATGGGATATCTTCACAAAACATGAAAACGCAATGCGTGTATGTGTGTGTGCACACGCATGTGTGCGACGTGTGTCTGCATGTGTGTGTGATTGCGATGTGTGCGTGCGTGTGTGTAACTGAGTTGTGTAAATGAGCTGTGTGTGTGCATGTGTGTGTAACTGCGTTGTGTGCATGTGTATGCATCTGTGTTTTGTGTGTGTGTGTAACTGCGTTGTGTATGTGCACCTCATGCAGACGAGAGAATGAACTACAGCTTCCTCGTGGCTGGGTGTGCTATTTGGCCCCTGAGATCGTGTGCTGTTTGGCCCCGGGGAGCGAGGACCGCCTTCCGTTCTCAATCGCCGCCGATGTCTATGCCTTTGGGTACGAGCCACGCCCACTTAATGCGAGGAACACACATGTTCTGCATCAGTGGAAATTGCACAGTCTGTAGCCACAAGTGAAATAGCATGTAATTGCAGCATTCTGGCTGAGTGGATTTGGGTTTGCGGGGGGAATAAGTGGCCCAACATTTGTTTCCCCAACCCCAGGACCATCTGGTACGAGCTGCAGGCATGCGATTGGCCACTCATCCACCAACCTGTCGAGGCCATCATATGGCAGGTGGGGAGTGGGGAGGGAATCAGGAAGTTGCTGTCGGAGGTCAACCTGGGAAAGGAAGTGACGGTGAGGGGGTCGCTGTGTCAAAGGTTACACTGTTTCCCACAGAGTTTGTGGGGTCCATGCTGGGGAGAATACTTTACTGCGGCTTGTACTAATAGAGTGACAAAATAAAAATTGTACACACTGTGCAATAGTAATATTGTAAGCCGTATATGTTTAATGTACAAATCCAACGTTCAAGGTCAGCTTCATTAACCCCAAAGGGCAAATTGTTGTACAGCCAACAAAAAAGCACGCTAATAAATGATTAATAACAACAACTGCAAACAACGGGCAATCAGCATACAGTCACTCATTTTAAACATTAATAGCAGCAATGACGAAAGAATTCTTAAATCTATTTGCTCAGCTCCTGTTCCCCTTCCACCTTCAGTGGGACTCAAACCCTTTTCCCACAGACCTACCATCCTGTACACTTTTTGCTCTGCAGCTCTGAGTTTGCTCACCTGGCTCTACTCGTGAGTTGCACAATAATAGCCTGCTGCGTGCGGCTGTAGAATGAGCCGCGCTCTGTTAGGATTTGAGTGAAAACCTGCGGGACGGTAGATCAGGGAACAGTGTTGGGCTGCCCATAGACATATAAATTTAGAACACTAGATTGCTGATGTCGTCATATTTACATTATCCAAAGTGAAGCACCCGGCAGCCAAATTGAAACACCCAACTTCTTCATAAAAATGAATGGTTTCCTATGAGGCCAATTTCAATTAAGTCGATACAAGCGAGAAAACACCGAGATGTGCGGCTGCCTTTAGCAGCAATAAATATTAGAAGAGCTGTGATAAAACGTTCCATGCGTAAGTTAACGTATAAACGCAAAGTTGTCACTTTAATAGTAAAAAATCGTGTTTGGTGCTAGCTAATTAGCCGTCCCATTGACTTGAACAGACCACGGACTGAAAGCGAACGCGAGCAATCGATAACGGTCACCAGCGAGCTACCTTGGCGTTGCGGGGACTGCATTGACTTAGTGGTAAATAAATTAAAAAGGTGGCTAACAAGCTAGCTAGCTACTTGTAGTTGACATTCAATGACAATACTTCTCACCTGCATGATATTTAAAACAGTGGAAAAGTCGCTTTTTCTGCTTTATACAGAGCTTCAAAAGACAAGGAGGGAACAAGGCTTCACCTGCGCTTCCTTTTATCAGCGTTGGCATTAAATCGGGTGATTTCAAATAGTCAACCAGGGTACAATGAAGTGAGGAAACCAGAGTGTAATTTGATAACGTACACGGACATTCATCGACGTTTCTTATATCGGCGATAACTTCCAAGCAATTATCCTATCAAATGTAAAAGCCTCGGTCACGTCTCTGTTGCACTTTAACGTTAACAGCGAGCCACGTTCCGATCTTCGCTTTAGAAAGTGTGCCGCTTTCCATCCTCCGAAAAGCACATATTTAGGGAGACAAAATGTTTCTCTGCGCAGCGATACCAAAATAACACAGACTCACACGCAAGTGTTTTTGAAAATGTAATTTTAAAGTAGGCTAAAATGAATGGGAGTCTATGAGCGAATTTTACTTCCGGGTGTATAGGCTCGGAGAACAGATGCTTCACTTGAGTGCATCCTATCAGCAATCTAGTGTTCTAAATATATATATATATATATATCTATGGGGCTGCCCTGCTTTAGCTGTAGAATGAGCTGTGCTTTTTTAAGGTTGAAATAAAAATCTACAGTATGGTAGAGCTCTTGGTTTGGGTGTATCTGCCACAGCGTTATGCAGCGTTAGGTGCTGCCTACTTGGCTAGTTGTACATCTCTGGCAAATTCCCCAGAAAATTGGTTTTTTACTTTCACCCCAGTGTTTCCCCTACATTCATTCAGCTGGATTTCGAGCGCCGCCGCTGAAATTTCTCATGATCATTGATATTAATGCGCTACAAATTATGTTTACTCGCACTGTGTGAACGCAACAACACACGACGTTATTTTGGACTTGTTCTGAGTCATCAACGAGCGCATCAAATCCAATCGGACCCTCTTAGGACATCAACGTAACAGGTAACGTTCAAACTTATACACAGTCTACATACCGAGTAGCGCCGGTAACATAACGTGAATGTAACAGCATAGCTCCTTAGAGCAGTTAGCGGGAAGAGAAAGTGACGGTGATTGTGAACGCAGCAGCAACGATTAAGAAAGATAACGTTAATCAGTACGTTAACAGAAAATTTATAGTTTGTCAGTTAATAAATGCTACAGCTACTCAAGCCAACTGTCTTATGCCAAAGTAGCAGTGGCGTGCCGTCAGATGTCAGGAAGGCCTTCAGTGATCACTCTTTCCCGCATAATTGCTCTTAAACTGTTTGCGATCAGGTTTGCCTGATTAACAATCAAACAGTTTATGAACTGAACAGCCACCACCAATGCATGAGTAATGATTAAGGAATGCTAATGACAAAGCGATTGCCTCTTGGCTATGTTGATATAATTGATGTGACTCCGCAAGGATGACAATCTGCAAAAAATCCGAAACTTTCGCTGACTTCGCGGCAGTTATTTTCCTTATCACTCAGCTGAGCATCGTACCTAGCAACGCACTTTAGCTGTCACTTCAGACTATAGAACGGATTCTCATGGCTTATTGCTCAATGAACCTCGCGAACTAATTTGCGCAAATCCAGAAATTATAAAGACATAGGCGATTGATATTTTCCCTTGTCATTGATATGTGGAAGTAAACGCCGTATATTTTCGTAGTGCAATTTATAGCAAGGCTTTCAAAAATAAATTAGATTCTCATCGGTTCCACCAATCAGTATGAGCAACTGCTTCTAATCGGGGAGGCAAACTGCGAGAGGTGTCTGTCATTAAGAAGTGAAAGGTGAGGGGGTGGCTCTGTGTTTCTGCCGACGGACCGTCACTGCATATTAGCCGTATTATACTGTCTAATCTGTTAATACCGCCATATTTATACTGTTAATTCTGTTTATAGTACTACATTTGCCAGATTTATACTGTTTATATCTTTGCCACTGTCTTTTCTTTGATATATTTTAGCTTGTATATATTTATCTTTCTACATGTTGATAGCCTAGTGAAATGATATTTCAATTTTCAGACGAGTCTGTTAAACTGGGTGGTTAGGAAGAAAAAGGAGGATGGTAACTCTGGAGGACCTGAAGTTGGTAAATTATGGATGCAAAATAGTGTTTTGCACCATGCACATAGGCAGTTGATGCAGAGCAACGTAATGAGGTTCGGCTTTTCAACACCGTAATAAACTGACTCAATTTAACAGTTAAATTAACACATCCTGTCCTTGCTATTTCAACTGTAAGTGGAGTCCTGCGCGCAATTTACTGTGGATTACGCTTAATATGGATGGAACTCTGTTGTAAATTAATCGTAAAATTACAGTTAAAATAATTGACAAAAATGTTCAAGTTAATAACGGTGCGTTTGCGGAAACGGAAATTGTCTTCGTCACTGATCCCAGTTGGAGCAACACGCAGTAGCCATTGCACCATTTATCCATTGCGTCAGGGCAAAGACAGACTAAATGAAGTAGGTATGTGCCCTCAGAATGAAGTTGTTCCGATCTTTAAACGCAAAGCAAACGTATAAATTCAATTCATACATGTATACAACGGATATAATCTGTTATTTATATAGTGGATATAATCTTTTTTATGCGTACAACGGATTTTGTCCGTTTTATGCATATATCTTATTTTGCTCATAACGAACAAAATCAGCTGGTCCAATTGAATCTGTTATACACGAGTTTTACTGTATGGGTATATAATTATTATGTTTTATAAAGACGTAGGTCATCGTTTGTTTTGTTGCGTAGAGGTTAGCCGTACGAGGTAACGATTTTTTATTTTTATTTTTATGGGAGCGACATTCCCTACGGGCCTCTCTAAATCTTTTCCTCTCGTAACAAAGTGACTGACTGGCTAGTTTGGAAATTACTGATGGTAGCAGCCTTCCTATCTATTGTAACGTTAAGCCTGATCATAAACGAAGTGTAATTCTTTATTCATGCGGTTCGCTAGCTAGCAGACACTCGGGAATCTGTCTATAGTTAGCTAACTGTGGCGCATTCTGACCACTTCAGTTGTTAATGTCAGTGAATGAGTTGATGTTAGAATTAATACAGTCAATATAGCTGTGACTAGGCCTCCTCTTTTGTTAATAGGGTTAGCTGTTCTTCAATGTAAGGTTAAAATGTAGATTAGGCCTACAATATTAACGATGTTTGTATTCCACCAGCTACCTTGTTGATGAACGTTTTCCAAATAAAAAGATCGCAAGTCATATCCTGATAGTAGGTTAATAAACACTAATCCGATTTTAAGATGAGTGTCAAACTGGTTAAAGAGAAAGGCAAACGGTGACCAGGGAGGAGCTAAGGTTAGTGAAGGAAATTAGGGCATGCAACGTCAAATTGGCTTCAATAGATTTCTGTGTTTAGCTACTCCATTATGCTAGTATCCTTTGTGACAAAGAAAAGTTGAAAATCAATACAAAAATGGTACTTTGTGACTAGTTCAAGTTCAACTATGGTCATGCTTTATAATCAGTATCTAGTGTCAGCAGATAACTTGAATCTGTTGATTGTTTGGCAAATTGTAATTTGCTCAGAAAACTCGCCAGAAGTCCCCATTTAAAGTGCAATTTTTCAAAATTTTCCTTTCAGAGACAATTCCCCCGGACAACCCCCCCACCCCACCCACCTGCTGCTAGGTTACCGACACATAGCACCGGTGCTACAAAAAATTCAAAAATGTATTTTGTGGCCGCTATTTGAATGATAATGTGCCCAGCTGTACAGAATGATTGTGCCTCAGCCAACAGAGCTGTGGGCCTGGGTAGTTTTTATTTGTGATTTATGGTTTTTTGTGATGATATTCTGTTACCCCCAATGCAGGAGATCCTGTCTGCATGCTGGTCCTACAACCTACAGGACCGGCCCAGCTACAGCCAGCTGGCCGACTTGCTGGAGAGACTCCCCAAACTGAACCGCAGGCTGTCCCACCCTGGACACTTCTGGAAGTCAGCCGAGTACGTATCCTAGAAGGGCAGGGGCCTGTGCTCCCCCCGACGACCCCCTCCCCCCCCACATGACCCCTCACTGACACTGACACTGTGTCAGGTTTTTCCAGGTCGCATGCACTGAGAACTTAGAACTGTGGGTCGATACAGTTCTCTCGCCACAGCACTGGTGAAAGATTAAGCTCTCTACACCTATTCCCCTCCTCCACCCACACTCAACTCAGACCCACCCAAATGCACCATGCCAACAAACAGGAATGTACTTCATTTCCCATAAGCACCATGCTGCAGTTGTAGACTTAGCTTCCTGTTTCATGGCTGAATCTCGTGTGAATTTTTATTTCTTTCAGTTTATGAAAGAAATACTCTATTACTATACTCTATCTATTCTTAGCAAGCTGCCAGATCGCAATCTAGTGATGAAACATTTTCTGCTCTTTCATGGCTGCCCTCTGACCTTTAACCTCTGACCCCTGACCCCTCTCTGTCTCTCTCTCTGGGTGCTGCTCTTCCCTGGGTTGGCTGCTCCTCACGGCTCCTCATCTCCTTCCTGGGCCGCACCGCCTCCTGACCGATCCTCCTCTCCTGCCTGCCTCCCTCCCGTCACCTTTTCTGCTTTCTTCCTCTCTCATTCAATTCCTTTCCCTCCTTGTCCCTTATGCCCATATCTCTCTTTCTTTCTCCATCTCCTTGTATCTTTCTCCTGGTTCCTTCCCCCATCCCTCCCTCTCTTTTATCATCTTGCCATGTTGCAGACGCTTGCAGCACCACTGCCTGCGTGAGCACTGTCATCAGGACAAGAGACGCTGCCCCTTCAGCTATAAACAGCAGGGCATTCTCTGATCTGACCTCAGACCAACTCCACCTCTCCTCCAAACTGCCTTCATCTGCCCCCCCAATCTCCACCCGGAAGGCTTTTTATACTTGCAAGACGTGTCTGTCGACAGTGTTTGATTTCAGAGACAGAATAAAAGCGTAGTTCGACAATGTAGTGTAGCTGTTGAATGTTTGTTGTATGACTGACACCGTTGTTGGTTTTCTTGTATTTTCATTGGCTGGACAGACCAGAAATTTGGTTATTGCCCTGGATATAAAAAGTGGATAATAGTACCTTTCGGAGTGAGATTGGTCGGTTATAAAACAATAAATACCATGGAGATGACAGCTCGCGCTGCCCATGTCATCTGACACTTTATATGCATTAGAGTCGTCCGACTCTTCATAAGACATCTGCGGACACGTCTTTCAAGAATAAAACAGCCTTAAATGAATCTCCTCCAAACTGCACTGGGGAAAAGTGTGAATATGGATTTTGTGGTGAATTAATTCTCTGGCCTGGAGAGAATGACGTTTTTCTGGGGGGCACATGGGGAGGGCTGGTGTTATTGAAACTTGCAGGACTGTGAGAAGAGCTCAGATGATGTCACAAGGAGCGCCTGCCCGCTGTCCTGAGGGGCTGAAGTGCCGGGACGCTGGGTGGCTGTTGGTCGGTCTGTAAGAGTGAGCTGGGTGTTTGCTGGCTGGTTGGCTCTGTATGTGGTTACTCTGTGGCTGTGAATCTGCAGCCTTTATTCTGCACCACATGAGATTCAAAATCAACAAAAAGCGCTGACTTTAATTTGTTAGCTTTACGTCCATATTGTGTGAAGCTTTTCAATACAAGATCACTATCTTAATACCTGTGCTTATCTCACTGACACAGTAACTGGGCTTCCTCTGTTCATGTCTGGGTATTGAAAGCTCCTTTTCAGCTCACTTACTGACAGGTCAGGGGATTTTGGGACCTCTGGATGCAGCTGTTAAAGCAGCAGTAGGTGACTTTTAGGAGAGACAGGACTGGCCATAAAAATTTGAAAAAATGCAACTTTCAGATCCCTCTCCCTCCCCTCTCCACTGCACTCCTGCCCTAAGACCCTCCCCCCAAAGGCTGCCGTGCATGCGAAGGCACGCGAGCTGTTATGCATGCGACTATGGAGAGATTTTGCATCCATGAAAACGGCCAAGACATTACTGTTGTGAAAAATCAACATTGCTGGCCGATAAACGAGCAGAAATAAATCATGTCGACATGAAAAGTAATCTACTGCAGTATGTATTCAGTAAAAACCCAGCACACGCTTATTTCAGTAAGTTACCCGTTTTTTTGAGTACAGTAACTGTCATGAATCCTGCTGAATGGCCAGTAACCATGTATGACAGCAGTTAGACATAAAGATATTTTCTGCTACTTTCTAGTAAAATGACGCCAGTAACGTTAGCCCTAGCATGGAAAACAAGCTAACTTCAGCTCGACTGCAACATCACAGTAACATCACATGCACTGCAGAGTATTGTAAAAATTACAGTACCAGCTGTGTATGTCAGCGACGCCAACTTGCTTATTTGCAGAGCATTGCGGGGCAAAAATGAACCATGAATAAATAAAGCAGGGGTTTACCTGTCAAGCAGAAAAGTTGCCAACTCTGCGTCGGTTTTTAATCTTTCCAGATCAAGGAGTTCCCTCCACCTCTGAAAAGCCACTCCATTGTTCACTCTGGTTTTATCCCGGGCTGTGTCTAATTCTTTCTTTTGTGCTTTTTTTCTTCTGACTTCCTCCTTTTACTTGTCTTCGCCGTGTGTGCTGTTGTCAGTAACGGAGGCATCGGTATTTTTATCCTCGCTGATGGCTGTTGTTGCGCCATTAGACTCTAAGCTCCTGAACCCTCTCTCGGAGATTTGAGCACCGGCGTGAACTGAGGAGGAAGGGGGAGGAGGCTGTCCGCAGCGCGTGCATGTGCACTGTTTGACGGCTGTCAGACACCATCCCAGCTCTGATAGCTTCTTTTTGGTCGGTCCGAACGATTCTTTTAAACTGCAGTGGGTGGGTTTAAAGGAACCTTTTTAGCTCGCCGGGACGAATGTCCGGAGAGCTATTGTCGTACCCCCGGCGTCCGCGTCCGTCCGCGTGCAGAAAAACTTTAACCTTGCCCCTTGGCGAGCTTTGTTGTCTTTCTGACAACTCTTGTTTTAATTACAGAGTACTAGTTTTATGTAATACTGTCTGTACCCAATGACAGTTTTAGCAAAAATGACAAAAAGTTACCTTTATAAGACTTACCAACTGCAGCTTTAAAGCCGCCTGTAGCCTATTATCAAGCGCTCATTAACTGTGCTTATAAGGGGCCTTCCCCTTCTGTCTCTCTCTCTTTCTTTCTGCCATACTCTCGCTGTCTCTCTGTCTCTGTCTCTCTCCATGTAGGCTGTAGCTGTCTGCACACGAATAAAACGCTAAGCACTGAGCGCAGGCCTTGCCTCTCACTCTCTTTAGGTCCTTCAGCTAATAGCATAACCATGTGCTATTAAGCCTGTGCTTCCACTGACTGGTAGGCTGCGCTTCCACAAACCGACAAGTCTGCTCTTCCTGCACTGGGGGGGGGGGGGGGGCGACGATTACGAATGATGCCACTTAAAGTAACTCCTTTTCCTGTCTAACCTGTCCTCTACAATTTTGCTTTCTATTATTAATTCTTTTTTTTTTAAACCAGAGGCATACACTTATTTTTTTGACCTGTGGGATGAGTGGTTTTCTTCCTTTGATGAAAATGTACAGTGAGGTCCAATAGTATTTGGCCATTGACATAGTAACTCCTATATGGATCCCTCCTTATGAGTAGAAATGCTACCAACTGTCAAATTTAATTTGCAGATACTTACATCCTTTTTGGCTGAGCCCCGTTAAAATTACAGGCCTTAAAATTGTGTCAATGTGCAAATGCCTGCGTCAGTCTGGGTGAATTTCTGAGGAGTTGGTTTGGCCGTACTCTTGCTTTGGGAGATGGGTCTCCCTTCAGCTACTGTACCCATGTTTTTTTTCCTTTTCATGTTTTTAATGTGCCTTTTTATGCTGCCAGCTGATGCTAATGCTGCCAAATATTCTCATTTGAGTTTCTTCCGTGGTTCTGTTGAAAACTGTGCTCACCCGTTTTCCTGTCTCTCACAAGCACAAACGCTCACGCGCACACACACACAAACATGCTTACTCTCACCCATGCAACACAGACAAACGCACACTCACACATGCACAGGTGTGCATGTGTGCTTGTGCACGTACACATGCGCGCGCGCGTGCACACACACACACACATGCATACGCGCAAAGGGGTCTATTCTCCTATGCGCTTTAAGTCGAAAGCTACGCACTTTTCAGCCTTCGCGTATTCTCCCCTCGACTTTAGTCTGTGCATTACGCGCCCCAAAGGCAGTTACGCACTTGGGGCGGAGCAAGTCCAAAATCGGGGCGTTTCCGGGCGTTTCTCATGCAAATAAAACTTACGCATATTCTCCCCCTGGCTTACGCGCTTTTATTGTTAAGCGCTTTTGAGGGCTGTATTAAGGTCAAGCGCCAACATAAGGCAAAATGGAATATTGCGTTTGATGTCGGTTATTGGCCTGAATTTTAACATTAATTTTATTTTATTTAACATGGTAAAGGTTGAGAAATTCAATATTCGATTGTTCATCCTTATTTCTAAACTACATTTCTCATAACCATAATAAATTATCAAACGAAAGATATTACGCAACAGCCTCTTCTCTAATTAGTTCAATTACAACTGCATTACAAACGATAACAAACATTCCGGTGGTCATCAAGGTCAAAACTGCTCTGTCCGTCCTGGCATCTGGGTCGTTCCAGAGAGTGGCTGGTGATGTCATGCACATATCTCATGCGTCTGTGTCAAGGTGTCTGACACAGTTCGTTGATGCTCCAAGTTCTTCACCATGCACTTCCACTGCAGAAAGAGTGGGTGCCACCTTCTCCTCTAGTGCAATGAAATGCACAGGGGATGATGGTTGCCTACCACCTGCTGCGTGCACACTTCTCCGGTGTTCAGTGAGCCTGGCTTTTACAGCACCCTTGAAGATCTCTCCATTTAGGCTAGGCAGTGTCTATTTTGCCGTCTGACTGTTCCCGTTTTTTTTCCTGCTATTTTGCCGTCACGTCTGCTTGACTTGCGTAGTTGTCACAGATGTGGACTTAAAGTGTGTAGGCATATACACGGCGTAGGCAATTCACGCTAAAGGGCTATTATGCCGTCTGCCCAGACGGCAATTCACGCTGGAAGGTTATTTTGCCGTCTGCTCTGACGCTTACTTCTCTACAAGGCTATACTTTTACTTCAGCCGCGGACGGCACTACAACTGTTCGCCATGTTATTCGACCGTCAGGTCGGGTATAAGTTAACCAGAAGCATTTTTAATTTGCAGAGCACGCAAACTAACATGCACTAGCTGATAAGCGGTCATGACTTAGTTTGAATGTAATCTGTCGCGTGAAAAATTCGTTTCACATCCGGTGTGAAAGCTGCTTCAAGGCAACTATAACGCCTGTATACGCGTCTTTGCACTGACTTTGAATGTAGCTAATCTGTCGCGCGAAAAATTCGTTTTGCGTCCGATGTGAAAGCGGCTTGTGTATTCACGTCTTTGCATTGACTTTAATTGTAGGCTAATCTGTCCTTCGAAAAATTTGTGCATCAGTACGCGACAGAGAGAGCTATTGCCTATTTAATCTTCGCCTTATACGGCTTTATTAGCCACAACAATTTCTAAAGGGGGATGAAATTATATCAAGGTAGTGCAGAGAAATCATTTGTAAACCGGTAAGTCCACATCTGTGAAATTTGGTTCTCGGCTTTGGCTCGACGTCGTCATCATTGTCTTTACGTTCTATTAACAAATGCGACTGCCCTATATGTTCGTAATAATCTAAAAAGTTGTGATATTCTCATGAGGGAGGAGAATGATTTTCTAACTAAGGATATCTGTATTAACTAATTCGTGTCTTTGTAGACACTAACTGTGTATTTTAATGTGTGAATAAAGATATTATTAAATAGGCTACTCTAGATTGAGCCCTACCCTGGCCAGTACCAAAGCACTACCCATTTGTTAATCAATTTTAGCCAATAAAGAATGGCCGACATGGGAAGAATCATTATCAGTAAATTGGATAATTGATTATAATAAAGTATTACGCACAAGTTCAAGTGAATGTGTCGCTCAAATCAAATGGGACATAATAGGCTACGGATATGGAATCGCGTCATTGCTGAGGGGGTTCTGGGGCGGGGGGATGACAGTGTGCGGGGTAAGAATCCTTGTTAAAGCGTTTCCATGTCCTTCAGTTGCAAACCTGACATCGGAGTAGTTTGAGATTTCAAGTGAGCAATTTCTAAATGAGATCATATAAACTGTCTTTATTTGTTAAGAATGTTCTCTTTATTTGTCTCCTTCTCTGTTTTCCACAGAACAAACAGGCTGGTGTAGGAGGGGCACAGATTCAATGCTCTCATTGTGCTGGTTGAGAAGCACTAAATTCTTTTTGTTATTTCATTATTGCGGCAATTTGTTTGTTTGCATAGCTTTACTGCCATGGTGGCTAGAGTAAGAAATAATAAAGAGATGTCTGTATTACTTCTTGTAATTGGCACAGACATACATAGGCCTACTATTACAGCCGCATATCGTGGGGCCTGCTGATAAAACCTTGTATCTTCAAAATGATAAACTTCACAGGAAAATAAAAAAAATATAAAAATCTATAAATTGATAAATATAATTTAAAATATAAATAAAATAAAAAAGTTTTAATTCTGCGTGTAAGAATAGTGGACATACGAGTTTTTGTTTCTTATCAGTTTGGAGATACGAGGTTTTATCAGCAGGCCCACAATTTTCAAGTTCAAAGTCTGGTTTGCGTTTTCCATGGACCACAACTGCATTTTCATGGTTAATCAGAAAATCCTTGTTCCATGTTTTCCTGATAGCCATAATTAATGGGATTTGTATAGAGTCTGCTTCTCTTATGGATCAGTCACACCTCTTTCATAAGGCCGCCTACATTCTGAAGTTAAGCTCTGTGGGCTTGACCGAAGGGAGTAGGGGAGAATACGCGTAACTCAAAAGCGCTTAACTGGAATCGCGTAAAAAAGGACTTTCGTGCTAATGTGTATATACACTTCCCCAAAGTGTATATTTAGCCCAACCAAAAATTACTACATCCATCAACAAGAAAACAACAAAGATCAGCTTGGCATGGCAATGCTCTAGAACTTATTTTTGAAATGGTACCTCTTATTTAGCTGTTGAATGTGCTTGCAAGTGTGTGTGCATTTAAGTTATTGTGGGTGCGCGCAAGTGTGTGTGTGCGGGTGAGTGTTTATATGCATGCACGGCCAATTTTCGTGTGGTTCAATGTATTGTTTTCAGACATGGGGGTTAATTCTGTGAATTCAGGAGCTTTGACTTTAAAAATATCAGCATATATCTTATAAATATTGTTTTATTTAATGTACAGCAAATGTAACTCTTAATATTTGTATAAACATTTTATATTGTACGCCATGTATGCCTTTTTTCAAATGGGTACAGTTACTTGATGAATGTGCAGAGCTTTGTAAGTATATTTCTCCCATGTATAAAATGCCAATAAAGCCGAATTGTACTTTTTCAAATGGGTCACCATCTTTTTTACGCCATGTAAGGATTCATATTTTTGTATTGCACGTGGCTACCTCTCTGCTCACTCTATTCTTGTTTCCTCTTTGAATGACAATAAAAGGAAGCTTGGGTCACTGGGCTGTCTCCATCTCTTTTTTTTTTTTTTTCTCCCCAACTCTAAATATGGGCATTGGAATGAATGAGGGTTTTGTGTGTGTCTGTGTGTGTGGCTTTAATGTCACTTGTGCCCCTGCCGAAGGTGACCAAGGGAGAAACTTGTTTCTGTAGTCAGTGTGCGCAACACAAATGACGCCACAAAATTGAGATTAAACCATTTTTGGGACACTACCACTACAACTACTACAATATTTACCATATGGAAGCACTGCTTACACATTTCTTGTATGCTAAACCGTGCTATATTTTGAACACATTTGACTTCTCATTCCAAAATGTAAATATATATTTTAGGTCAACTGCGTCTGTAAATGTGTGTTATTTAGACCAGTGCTTTCACATAGACATGATTAAATACATTGTGTCCTTAAAGTGGAACACAACACTCACCTGGATCTGGCTGGCGTGCCCTGAAGAGAGGGAGATAACACCGAATGCCATTTTACCAAAAATAATATACTTTCTGATTCGTCTCCAGTCATGGATGTAGACTTGTGAAAGCCTCTAATTGTGACCTGTAGTGCAGGACCAGATATTTACTTTAGCATTTCTAAAAGTCATTACATGTAATGGAGCTGTTGAATCCCCTGTTAAGATTAGCCAGGCTTTAAATGCAATGTGGACATGCCTGCTTGCTGCACTGAGTGGTTTGGACATATACTGATGGGCCAAAACGTTAAAACTACTCACTGATGTATGTAGGCATTTAACTTTGATTATCTTGTAACAATGGCACGTAAAGATCTTCAGACGTGTTGGATGTGACAAAAATGGGACCTGAGCAACTTTTGACAAGGGTGAAATATTTATGGCCGGACGAGTAGGTCGAAGCATCTTCGAAGCAGGAGACCTTGGAGTTGCCTCAAGTCAGCAGAGGTGAGTACCTACCGACGGTTATCCAAGGAGGAACAAACCATAATCCGACAGCAAGGTCTTGGACAACCTAAGCTCATTGATTCACTAGGGCAATGAAAGCTGTCCTGTCTGGTCCAAATCATCATAAGGGCTACTGTGGCACGCGTTGCAGACAATTTTAATGATACTTGTAAGAGGAATGTGTCAAGTGCATCATACTCTGCTGGATGTTTCACTATGAAGTTGAAGACCTGAGTGTTTATTCTAACCCGCCAAAAATGCTTACGTCAGGCATGTGTCTTTCCAATTGCAACCTTCGAGCAAATAAAGAAGGGCGCCTGGTTTTGCAAGTCCTGTTAACTTTTTACATTATGTGCATCGGCCAGGAATTTGTGTACCATTTGCCGGAGGCAGAGATGGCACCAGGATGAGCTGTGGGAGGAAGACAAGCGAGTGGAGGGAGTATATTGCTGCTGGAAAAGTTTTGTTGTTCTGTTTTCCTGGGGTCTGAAATTCAAAAGGACATCAGTTTGACAGAGCTGTTTTGGCGACGCAAGTGTGACCTATACAAAATTACATAAGTGGTTTTAATGAGGATGATCTGTGAATACTGTACACAGTGAACTGTATATCATGCAACGTGCGAAATTTCATGCTCTGCTCGCGCAGTGCACCATTCAAGTTACTTTTGCATATCATACTACCTTTTGGCCACAGGAGGGCAGAAGCACACTGCAAAATTCTGCGTAAGGGATGAAAGTATATTACTTGGCAGTTTTCCACAATATGGATCCCTGATTTCACCCACATTGCATCAGCTGTTGACAGGCTCCGCCTTTTAGGTCCCTGTACTGGCTGAATCACTGCCTTGGGTTCGTTTGCTGATCCTGGATTTATTTATTTTTTTAGGGGTTAGAAGTGACACGCGCTGACACAACTGATGTGTGGCTGAGTGTACTTCTTCCTGGGTTTCATATGCATTAGATACTCATAGGCATTTGGAGCGGTTGAATGAAATATTTTGTATATGCGTGTGTGTGTGTGTGTGTGTGTGTGTGTGTGTGTGTGTACTCACTCCTGGGTCTGTTGGACGGAACCATCTCTGCATGTGCTATGAAGTTATGCAATGTGGTAAATAAACCCTGGTATATGGTGAATATCTGTTGGGTGGAGCCTCACAGTAAAAATGAATCTGTCTTTCTGATGGGAAATGATTTTCCTAAGTAGCGAATCACGCTCCTCTGGGGAGCCACTGGGCTTTTACATCTGGGCACATATTTTAAGCCCACACAGTGAATTATTATTGCAGTAAATGGTTCCAGTGATTGATTTGCTGCCCTCCTACTTGTTTTGTTGTTCCCTACCCTTGAGTGTCGCATCCTAAATGTGAGCGTAACAAGTAAAAATTGACATTTCATGACAATTTGTGATTTTTTGATAAAGGCTGTAAAAGCTGGGCACTTTTCACTTGATATCCGAGAGCAGTTTACTCCTCACTAGATTCTATTGAAAGTAATACGCAAATAATTAGCAAAATTTTTTGACTTCAAATACTTTATAGGTCCATACAACAGACTATAGCAAAAAGTTTTTAAAAAGTCCAAGTCTGATGAAATGTCCATGTTTACTTGATACATTCACAATTAGAATTACATCGTTGTTGCTTGTGTGACTGGCTAATTATGCCTTTCAGCTTGCTGGAAGACAGACCAGGTTTCACTGAGGGAAACTCGTAATACGTTTAAGCTATGATTTTTGTTGGATGACTGTTACCTTAGCTTATGACATTCGTCAGTTGCATTACTCAACCCTGGGGTGACAAGGTCGAGCATTTGGTAGAACTGTTGCCTCGCAGCAAGAAGGCCTGGGGACTGTTTGCATGCTCTCCCCCAGTTCATGTGAGTTTCCTGCAGGTACAACGGTTTCCTCTCGCGGTCCACAGACTCGTATGCTCAGATAAATAAAGCTCTTACCCACAAGTGTAAATTTATGTGTGTGAGTGTTACATGTACGTGAATTTTTGATTACAAGCTGAATGAATTATGAAAGCAATGCACATTTTCTCTCAATCCAGTTTTAAAGTTTTTTGATTATGTTGAAGGTTCTTTGAAGGATGGTGTTTGGACATACAAGCTTGCTGAGGCTGGTTTCCTTATTTGGTTAAACTATTGCCTTTATTGAGTGAGCCACGTTTCCTATTCGCACAGGTAGCTAACTCAAGATACCCCTGCTTCCTCAGTAGCTTCTCCATCCTTGTAGTGTACAGGGCTGTATTGCTTTACATGACAGTGTTAGCCGCTTTAAATAAGCTTTATTAAATCACATCTGCCCTAGTCTGCACTATTGCACTTTTACGCAATTTATTTAAATAATTTCTTTTTTCTTTTGGCATAGAAAAGGCCACCTTGTTTTCTGTTTTTTGCATTGCAAAAACTTTGAATTTATTTTGTTCTTTTCCCTGCCTAGTCAAATTTTCTGTGTTGACTTTTGATTTACACAATGTTCCTGGGATGACATTGGAAAGAAAGGGCAGGTTCTGGTATGACCAGATTTGTGCAGATTTCGGCCCATTGAGTTGATAAGCAAAGTAAGAACCTGCTTATTTTTGGAATAGAGGGCTTGACGACTTTGGCTGTCTGGTCATTGGTCCTTTGGACGACTAAAGCCAACTGCTTTTTTGACTTTTCAGAGTCAATTCTGCATTACATTACTAGGAATTAAGTTTCATTGCTAGTTTTTGTTAATTTTATTTCGGTAAGATTTAGGTAAGCTGTTGGCTGCAAAATCCTGATTGTTATTGACTCAAGTATAAGTGTTCACTCAACTTCTGTGGTTTTCCATTCGTTCATATTCAATCAAACTCTTGTAACAGGTTACATGAACAAATGCCAAATTTGTGAATTAGGTTGAGCCAGTCCTGGTTAGAATACTCACTAGACTCAAACTGCAATCGTCTAATATTATATTTCTCAATAGACATGGAACTAGTATTACAGGAGATCTTATAGTAATTAATAATTTTGGAGGTCATCTGTGATCTTAATTCCAAGTGATTCTGCAACGTCCATAATTTGTAAAATAAAAATTCCACCGCAAATTTCCTGCCCCACAGAGATCACGCAATAATATTATTCCTTTTCGCTTCTCGTCTTAATCCAGGTTCAAATGCACAATAGCTTGACTCTTGAGTAACATTTTTGAAGCAAAGTTCTGCGCGATTCTCACTTTTCATTCATGTGTTGTCGAAGTTCTTAAAGTTTTTTAAGACCTCATGGAAGTATTTAAATAATGTTTAAAGGACACAGCCAGAGGCAGTTTTTTGGAAAGTTTTTTGTTCCATTGGCAAGGGGCGATCTGTTGGCAGTAACGAAGGCCTTCAAAAACCTCACCTTTCAATTCGTAATAACCTTATCCTTTCACAGTTTACTTTTCACGATTAGCAACACATGCTCAGACTAATTGCTTGAATGACAGTAAAATTTATTTTTGATAGCATTGTAATACATTGCACCAGGATATTATTTGGTGTTTTCATCCGCACATAAATGACGATTTAAAAAATCAATTTGTCGAAATAAATTCTGCGCTCATGTAGCTTGTGAAACGGCTGATTTGCATAAATTGGTTTGCGCGGCTCATTAAACAATAAGCCATGACAATTCGTTCTATATTCTGAATGTAGTCACGGCTAAAGGGAGTTGTTTGGCACGATGCAGAGCTAAGTAACAATTGTGTAAGGATGGTGAAAATAAATGCTTCAAAGTTTTGATTTTTTTTTTTTTGCATTTATATTGCCACCCTTCCAATGCTACATCAATCATATAAATAAAGGCAATAGGCATTCACTTTTTCATGATCATTTCTTATTATTGGTCATGTATTGGTCCTGGTTGTACAGTCGATAAATAGTTTAGTTGTTAATCAGGTGAACTTAAATGAGAATAGCTTGAGGGCAATTGAGCAGTAAAGGGTGCAGTTACTGATGGCCCTCAGAACACCTAACATAACATAACATGGATGGCAAGAACAGGCCTTTCAGCCCAACTACGCTCACCAGGTTCTTTGTACTATTGTGAATATATCCCTTCAGATACTCAATGATTCAATGGTATCTAGCTTTAAGTCAAGCCTGCTCTTGAAAACCCCCAAGGTCTCTGCCTCAACAATATGGTCAGGCAAGCTATTCCACATTGAAATTACTCTTTGGGTGAAGAAATATTTCTGAATGTCAGTGCTAAATTTACCTTTGGTCAACTTCCATTTGCGACCCTGAGTTCTACTCACAACACTTGGTCGAAGGAATCCTACATAATTCACTTTGTTAATCCCTTTAACATATTTAAAGACCTCAATCAAATCACCCCTGAGTCTCCTTTTCCTAAGATTAAAGAGATTAAGGATTTTCAGCCTCTTCTCATAGCTTTCATCTTTTATACCTGGAATTAGCTTAGTGGCTCTTCTCTGAACTTTCTCTAGAGCCTCTATATCTTTCTTAGAGTATGGTCCCCAGAACTGTACACAATACTCCAGATGTGGTCTGATGAATGTGTCGTACAAAAGAAGCTTCGCCTCCATAGATTTGTACTCAATACTTTTGGCGATGTATCCCAGCAATCAATTGGCTTTTTTTATCTGCTACGGCACAATGGCTAGAGCCTGTGAGGGTTTGGTTAACAATCACTCCCAGATCTTTCTCATGTACAGCACATTCCAGTTTTAAACCTCCCATGAAGTAATTGCGTCTAATGGGTTTATTACTTACATGTACAACTTTACATTTTGCTACATTAAATTTCATTTGCCACATTTCTGCCCAATTCTGGATTCTATCCAAATCATCCTGAATCACTTTAGTGGACCCTAAACTATTTGCCAAACCCCCAAATTTAGTATCTTCTCCAAATTTTACCAATCTGCTCTCAATATTACTATCAAGGTCATTAATGTAGATGAGGAACAGCATGGACCCCAACAACGTTCCCTGGGGGACGCCACTCCCCACCATACCTAGCTCAGATGAGATACCACTGACCACCACTCTTTGTGTTCTGTCCTGGAACCAGTTTTGAATCCACTCCAGAATACCTCCTGTAACTCCAATGGAGCTCAATTTAAAAATTAGTCTCTTATGCGGTACTGTATCGAATGCTTTCTGAAAATCCAAGTATATGATGTTATAAGCCCTGCTCTGGTCATAAGTCCTGGTGGCCTCTTCAAAAACTTTTTGTCAGGCATGACCTTCCCTTACGAAAACCATGTTGGCTATCCCTCAAGATACTGTTTCGTTCAAGAAATAAGTCCAGCTCATATTTTATGATAGATTCCAATATTTTGCACGCAATGCAAGTTAAACTGACTGGCCTGCTATTTCCTGGCTCGAAACGGTCCCCTTTCTTATATATTGGTATTATATTGCCCTGTGTCCGATCATTAGGTATTTCTCTAAAGACCGCCTGAAGATGGCGGATAGCGGCTTAAAGATGAACTCACCAGCTTCCCTGAGCACTCTAGGATATAAGCCATCAGGACCCGCCGCCTTATCTGCCTTTAGTTTATGCAACTTGTCTAATACTTTGTTATCCCGAGCCTCAATTTCTGCTAAATAATCTTGAGCATTTGACATGCCCTCTGGCCAAATAAAGGTAAAATTCTCAACAAAGTAACTGTTTAAGGCATCCGCAATATGCTTGTTATCATATAGCAGCGATCCGTTTTTATTCTTTATGCACTTAACCTGCTCTTTAACTTTTCATTTTCTGCTACAGTACTGAAAGAAGTGCTTAGGATTAGTTTTTGCCCCCTCTCCACTTTGTCTTTCATACAGTCTTCTTGCATTCCTCAGCTCTTTTTTGACCACTGCCCGCATTTTACAGTATTCAGCCTTAGTATTCTCATTGTTATCCTTTATGTAAATCTTATAAAGATTCCTCTTTTCCCTCAAAATCCTACGAATACTTTTGGTCATCCTCTGAGGATTCTGCTTATTCAGCTTACTTTTGGACACCTTTGGAATGAATCTGCATTGTGATTCAAGTAAAACCCCCTTAAATCTTTCCTACATCTCATTTACAGACTCACAGTTCAGGAGTGTCTCCCATTTTATTTCACTTAGATATGAGCGCATCCTGTCAAAGTTTGCTCGCCTAAAATTGAAAAATTGAATACACCTTTTTAATTTCCCATGAAACATCAAATTAACAGCAGAATGATCACTTGTCCCAAGTGGCTCCAGAACCTCAACATTGCTAATTCTATCTGGGTCATTACAGAGCACTAAGTGTAAAATTGCCTTCTCTCTTGTAGGTTTATTAACATACTGCACCAAGAGATTATCATTTATAACATCTAGAAAATCTTCCTCCCCCCCCCCCCCCCCCCTACCCTGTCCTTTCACCATTTCCCAATTGATACCAGGATAATTTAAGTCTCCCATAATAATAGTCCCTCCACCACTACAAGCTTGCGTAATCCTCCTAAAAAGCATTTAATTGACTGTACTGTCCAAAGCTGGTGGTGGATATCATACATCTATGTTTAAACCTGTCTCGTGTTTGCCAATGAGCCTGACCCAGATATCTTCACAGGGCCAGGAATGTTCAATTTCAGGAATTTCCTGTACATTTATGATTTCGTTCACATAGATTGCTACGCCCCCTCCTCGCCTATTACATCTATCCTTCCTAAAGAGCTTATAACCTTCTATATTATATTCATCTCCATCCTCTTCACTTAGCCAAGTCTCTGTAATCCCATCTATGTCATAGCCCTCACTAATCATAACAGCCTCAAGCTCAGGAAATTTATTTTTTATGCTCCTTGCATTTAAGTAAAAACATTTCAGGTTATTACTCATGCTCTTCGATCTTGATTTCCCATGTGGCCGCTGCTTCAAGGCCCCCACTACGCTTTGTTGCTTTAAAAGTATATCATCAATAGAGCATGTAACGCCGTCAGCCTCCATCGGGGCAGTCTGCATTTCCCTATGTGTAACACCCACTAATCTCCCTGCCCCCCAAGTGCCTAGTTTAAATAATCCTATGCTACCCTCAACATACGCTGACCCAGTGCGAAGGTACCCCTCCGGTTCAGGTGCTGCCCGTCAGGCTTGAATAGGTCACCCCTGTCCCAGAAAAAGTTCCAGTGCCCCATAAACCTTTACTCCTCTTTCCTACACCAGGTTCGTAGCCACGTGTTAAACCTCCAGATAAAATTCTGCTTTCCTCTGCTTGCAAGTGGTACCAGTAGAATCCCGGAGAACACTACTGTTGAGGATCTGCTCCTAAGCTTCTCAGCTAATTCCACAAATTTGCCTTGCAGAACCTCAAACCTACCCTTACCTATGTCATTTGTCCCAACATGGACCATGACAACTTGATCCCTCCCCGCTCTGGCCAGGAGCTTGTCTGCACGCTCCAGGAGGTCTCCTACCTGGGCACCAGGCAGGCAACACCATACGAGACTCCTTGTCGCGCAAACAGACTAAGCTATCTATTCCTCTGAGTATTGAGTCCCCCACTATCACTAACTCTCTTTTTTGATGGTTAGAGGCCAACAGGGTGCCCTGCTGCTCATCAGTCCCCTCACTCTCAGGGTCAGGGGCCAAGTCAAGTTCCTGCAAGGGCCAGAATCGGTTGGACACCTCAATCACTGGAGGAGCTGTCGCTGTACGGCGTGCGCGCCCTTTCCTGCGCTGTCGACCTACAGTCACCCAACTTTCTCTCCCTGCCTGCTCTGGGATCCCAGTACCACCCTGCTTCGGCGTACACACCATTTCTCTAAACGACATACTACTTAGTTCCTCTAGGAACTCTACTGATTGCGAACTTTGTCGTGCCGCCAACTGGCCCTGAAGATCAAGGATCTTGCTCTCCAGATGCTAAATTAGCTGGCACCGGTGGCAGACAAACCTACCCTGGAAATCTCTTTCCAAAAGTGCGATCATCCTGCAACCGTCACATAGTTTTGGCCACATTTTGAACCCCCTACCTAATGACCTTGCTCACCCTAGATAAAAGAAAATGACTAATGCCGAGACAGAAGCTGAGGAACCACAATTTATTAATTTGTTAACCTAAGAAGCCCTAAGCAGCAGCCACAATAGAAATTGTGGGGAAACTATGTAAATGGATTATTAGCCTCTTTTAGCAGGGGCTTAGTTTCAGGTAACAGAAATGAAGTACCAAATTGAGCCAAACTCTATATGTAATAAGCACTCCTAATAAGCTGGCTTGAGTTTATCTAGTCCCAGTACGATTAATATACTAAACTCAAAATATCACAGGGCTTAGTTGAGAACCCAGATAAAACACACTGGCTCCAACGCCCAGGAGAAACTGGAGGAGGCCGAGCACACCGGTGAAAACTTACCTTTTAAATTCCAACCTAACAAACGGGCGAGTCAAATGACTGCTGCCCTAGTAACTAAATACTAAGGCCCGTATTCAGAAACTACACTCACACTAATTGAGTGCGAGTGAGTACTAAAACTTAGTTAGTGTCAGGTTATACTAAATGAGTCAGAGGTTGTCCTAACCCTCATTTGCATTCAGAGACCTCACTCACACTGAAAATAGCGTCTCTTACTGAGTAAAGGTTGAGGGTAGGGAACATCTCCCTTGAGCCGTACTAACTTGCACCGGTATTTCGTTATCACGGCATTCGGGTGGTTACAAATATGGAAACTCTGGATCATTTAAAGCCACGCGCTCGAGGCAATCGCAACTATGCAAATTTTAACTCTCATGATGATAGCGATGCTGGTAACTTACTGAATGACCACCTGGTTTCAGTGTTTACGAACTGCACTGCGGTGAACTTGAGGTTCGCATTTGTGTACCCACCAGTACCTACTGGTGAACTGGCAATAGGGGGGGGCTCAACACCATCCCTTAAAAATAATGATTATAAAAAGGTCATATCCAATCATTTAATTAAATTTTATTTGCTTGTACTGCAAAAATCGGAAGGATTATCATGTTTCGCCACTTCTACTTGTAAAGTTAGAATGAGCACTGATAATTATTGCTCTGTTTTCATTTCATTAAATTACCATTGCAGAAACTCTGAAAACTCTCAACATTATCAGTTGTGGCCAGTTTTAATTTATTACGCATATGTAAACTCTCACGCATTTGGATTTCTCGTGCTTTTCTTTACTCATGGGTTGGAATATTCTGCGCTCAGCTGGCTCGTGGGGCGCGCGTGGATCGGTCTTCGAGGCTCATGCAGCTGTAAGTCACGAGAATTTTCTACATTCTTAACCGCTGAATGTAGACGGAAATGTCTGGCACGTTTTTACAGCTTGTTGCTTAGTGAGCCTCGCGGGCTGTCCTACACCTTTCCCGAGCCACTCCACCGCAGAATTTATGAAGACATGCTGATATTTATGTCGTCATTTATGTGCGAAAGAAATGCCTCAATTTTGTGAAGCAAAGTATAACAACGCTATTAAAAATAAATTGCATTGTCGTTTCACCAGTTAGTCTGAGAAACTTTCTAATCGAGGAAAGTAAACTGCGACAGGTTTAGGTCATTCAGCACTGAAGGGTGAGGATTGAGCGTCTCTTTGCAGCAGCGGAGCACCGCCTGTGGTACCCAGTGCCCACTACTGTCAGCTATGCTCGAGTGGCGTTTGTGAATAGCAACTGGCGAGGAGTGGGACCGCTCCCTCGGTTGGTGGTTGGTCGATCTCACTCTCACACTCCAGTTACATTTCAATCGTACTCACTATATGGTGAGTGGAGGGTGAGTGTGAGTGTCGTTTCTGAATACGGGCCATAATCTCAGATCCCCAGCCAAAAATGCAGCAGTGCTTATCTAGCTAGCTAGCCGTAAATACAACCAAGGGTACCGAGAAAAGAATAAAGCCCCGGTTCCCTTTAATTAAAACAGACTGAATAAACAAATCGTTTACTATGTGAGCGAATTAAACATGGTACCTCCCCCAACAAGCTGTCCTAAGAACTCGAACAAGCAGTTAAACTTTACTCAGCTGACCAAGACACAGTAACCAGAGGAAAATACAAAGATATGGTATTTGCAATGTGTTTAATCAGAAGAGCCCTTCGCTAATAATAAAATGCGAGAAAGACAAAAACCCCGGTTCTCGTTAATATTCGAACTTGGCAATGCGTTTATGCGGCAATGCAGTCAGGATAAAGAACGGAGGGGACTATAAAACCCCGGTGAATGTCAATAATTATTGGCTAGACGACTGTGTGAAAGGCAAGCCACCAAGTTTGAAACTAAGCCGGGTTATAGTTAGATATCCTGGTAATTCAATTATATTCTTAGCATTGAGAGCTTGCAAGAGTTCTTGGGTTGCTAAATCAGCTAAGTTACTGAAAAACCAGGTGACAGTACCACAGTCCTTGAAAACTGTTTTACTTAGTCTAACTGAGTGAATTGTGTGATATACAATCATTTAGCATTTAATTTATTCTCTAAATTAAGCGTTTAAATTTATTTTACTTTACCTTACCTTGCTTTGCTCCCAGGAGACTGAAACCCCCCCAAAAAAACCCCCGTCGCCTTTGTTTGACCAGATTAGCGACTTCATTCGGCTGTTTGCTCACCGAGTTGTTACAGGGGGAAAAAGGGGAAAAAGAACACAGGGGGAAGATTCTCCCTGCCCCTACTGCGACAAAGGTTATACCTCGGGAGCAAATCGTCTAATCTCTATTATTGTTTGAGTGTTGAGACACAAATTATTTTCAGAAAAACCCATTAAGACAAGTGTAAGTTCTCCGCTTCAATCCCACAGACTTCCTCTCTTCCACTCCCAACTCAAGCGAAATGTTCACTAGCGAACAGCGCTACAGCACAGCCAACCTGATGGAACGCCGCTGCTATTGATGATTAATTTGTTCTGTGTGATTTCATTGTGAATTCTGTACCTCGTGTTTTCACATAATTTTGCCTTAAAGGGGACCTAATATGCTGTTTATCCAAGTTTATATTTTGGTCTTTGAATCCCCTAGGGTACTCCTCATCGCGCAAAGTAAAAAAAGGGTAATTATGAGAAACGCCTCATTGGGGTGGCTCTTCCGCTATGGCCCCCGCTCCTCGTGTGCCCACTTTCTGACTGGCCAGCTCTGTGGAGGGTGGATGTAGGCGGGACGAGGCAGCAGAACGCAGTTTTCCGGGTTTCAGAGTGGAACGTGAGACGCGTCTGCCATCTGAGCTAAGAAATCAGCGGGGAAATTCTGCAATCAAGCGCAGTACATGTGTATATATATAATGAAATTAACTTGTTCTAATAAAGGCAATGGCGAAAGTGGAGGAAGCAGTGCGAAAGTCTGGCAGCTCATGCATGAAATTGCTATTGGCTATAGTTTGCTACTCTAACAGTTGGTGAGTACAGCGGTTTTTCTACTCCTAGGTAGGATGCAGGGGAAGCTAGAATCCACCCCATGTAGACACATTTGTAGAATGGGTCGACATGCTCAAGTGTTGACCGGAGACCATAGAAATCTGGTGGGTCTGAGTTTAGAGGGAAACATGGACAGTGAGGGGCAGTTAAAAGTGGACCAACAGCTTATGGACTGCTATGGTGTGCATTAGGACCTGCTGGTTCGTGTGCATAGCTGTGGTGTGTTGTTCGCGCGGAGAAACGAACAGCTTCCGCGCTGGTATATGACGGAGGGGCGAAAGCTCCAAGCTAAACGGCCTTTTCGGAAATTGCCCATGGCACTAGTTTAATTATTGCTTCGAAATGACCACCTTTTCCTCGCGGATAATTGGCGCATCATGGATAGCGTGCGAGAGCTAGATAGATCTCTGGTTATGTCTTGAACATAATACAGGTTTTACAGACCGTAAGTTCCATGAGCGTGAACCGTTAGCGTGGCGTGAAAGCTGCTTAACGCGCCCATAAGGCCTGTATTCGGCTCTTTGCATTGACTTTGAATGTAGCTAATCTGTCGGGCGAAAAATTTGTTTCGCGTTCAGTGTGAAAGTGGCTTGACGTGCCCATAACGTGCATTCGCGTCTTTGCATTGACTTTGAATGTAGGCTAATCTGTCCTGTGAAAAATTTCATGTCTGATGTGAAAACAGCTTGATGGATAGTACGCAACAGCTAGAGAGAGCTTGGTTATGTTATGAACTTAATACAGGTTTTGCAGACCGTAAGTTCCGTTAGCACAGACAAGTTGCTTATGTGGTGCTAGCGAATTGATCACTTCTACAGGAAAAAATTACTTATTTAATCTCCACATTTTTCGACTTTTTATTAGCCACAACAATTTCTAAAGGGTAATGAAATTATGTCAAGGTAGTGCAGATTAATCATTTGTAAACCAGTAGAGCTTCTGCATTTCGCATTGCTTTCACGGTAGCACCAGAGAGCTTGCCCAGCACATTTGTGAAGTATCTGGCTGATCCCGATCATGTATAGGTGAGATCACTAACTGTAGCGGCTACAATCGGGCAAAGTTATGATGAAACTGCCACATTGATGCTTACCGAAGTAACACAAGCCGACCGATCATAATTGCTGCATATAAGTTAACCAGGAGCATTTTTAATTAGCACGACCTGGAAGACAAACCCTTGCAATACAGGTTTTATAGACAGCAAGTTCTGTTACTGTGAGCAATTGTACCAAGCATCCAAATTACAAACAAGTATTAAAAGTTAGCTTTAAATGAGGTTTATGTTCATACACCTTCTGTAGAATTTCCCCTGATATCACTCTTGCATATTTAGGACACAAACATTAGCAACAGTAACTTGGCTATGTTAGCCGCTGTGCTACAGCCACAATCAACAGGCTATCACGTCAGGTTGGCTTATGCAGTAAAAGCAACTTACAGCCTCTGTGTCTGTGAGTCACGGACAGTCGCGGCCAATACAGGCTTTATCTTCAGATATTTTACAAAACCTGCGTTTGTGGCCAGTTGTTAGTGCTAACTATCACTAGCGGTCCTGCTAGCCACCTGTAACATGTTAGCTTCACTTACATTATTTGCTGTTATATGGTTACTTACAGCTTGTGGCTCCGAGCATTTGATCGATGCAGCAGCTTCAGGTTTGAGAAGCAGCTGAAATCCTTATCCTGTGTCGAATTATCCTTTATTGACAAAGCTGTCTTTGGTGAAATGCTGAGCACAAGCAGCTAATGTTCCCTTTGGCTATGGCTGTTTGCTGCCAGCAAACAAAAAAAAGCTACCCACTGATTTCTCGTGGCATCGTCTTTTGGAAAAGAAATATTTGTTTTTCTTCGCGTCCAAAAGTAAACGGACAAGTAGCCTTGGGAGAGATACTGACAAAATTGCACCTCAAATGATCTGCGGTTCTCCTTTTGTATTTCCAAAAGTGTAGACACTACTAAGGCATAGTATGATCTGCCGCTGTTAGTGCCTGGTAGAATAGTTTCTGGAGTGGGCAGGTTCAGCTCCGTGGTTGGCTCTGGCTTGGTCTGTACTAATTGGATGGTACAACCTGACATCAGGTTTGCCCAGATCTCGTGAAGATCTCGGGAGGTGCTGTTCAGAGAGGAAATCATGCTGACGAAATCACATTCTTGGATTACGACAAAATCCCTGTTTCTTATGTTTAGAAACTTTTCAGAGGTTGAGCATGGACAACCAACATTATAACATTACTAATATGTATTCAAAGAATTGCAAAAGTTGCAAAAGTCAGGTAATGAGTATCTGAAATATCATGTCGATGTGTGACCAGGGCCTAATAATGCGGATAAATTTTTGGCTGCTAGCTGTGTATGATGGCTATACTGGATTAATATTAACTTTGACGTCATGCCCCATGCTGTCTGCTTCAAGTTATCTTAACCCAATATTGAGAAAATCAGTTTAGCTATTAATTTATTGAACACAATATTTGGCAATGTAAATCTGTAGGATAAAAAAATATTATGCACTAGAAAATAGTTATGTATAGTATTTTGTCGTGGAGATTTAAAGCATCCTGCTTTGACACAGTTTTAAACGCCATTTTCAAGCATATTTAGAGTTTCCTCATATTTTATGATGTCTACTCATCACTGGGTAATTTATAGTTTACCTGCCTGTTATTTCTTTACTTAATCCCTGGCTGTGGAGTAAGGACTAGGCTTAAGCTGGATTTATGGTCCTGCGTCGACTCCACGCAAAGGGCACGCCGTTCGTCTCGACGCCATTGTGGACCTTTCGAAGTTCTGCATTGAGGTTGTTTACGTCATGCTGTGCCACAAAGCAATTCACCGCCAAACCACTAGGTGGCATCAGGTTTCCGAAGGACCTTTCGTGGAATCATGAGAGATTCCTTGGTAGAGTGTTTACAGTAAGTTATGGGCTGTATTTCATTCTGTCGGGTAATAATCCCTACATCCTACACCCTGCAAAATCATTTCCCTTCTTAGTGAAAACTCGAAAGGGCAGCAGGGAGTAGGGTTTTCAATTAACACTCTTTTGGAATGTATTCACATTTATTGGTTTCACGGTAGCTTTATAAGCAACCACACTGCTTTCATAAGGCGACAAATAGCTGTGGATAAAAATAATAAACGACAAAACTAGCGATAGTCTACTGTAGTAAACCATCAGGCTAGGTTTGTCAGCTTTCTTTGTGCTGGGTAGTTACTAGCCATCTTTGTCATTTTCTTGAATGACGTTGAATCAACCACGTCACTTGGCTTGGGTCGGACCAATCAGTACCCTTGCGATCTGTGTCGCATTGACAAGCAGTCAGAAAATTTTTGAGGTGCACGGCAGGTGACGCAGAGGCTCCGCGGAGGGGGTTCATGTCACTGCAGAGGCTCTGCGGTTTGATGCAGAACCATAAATCCAGCTTTACAGTCAAATCTTTTGTAGGCTGTACAATTTACCATTTCAATGATGTTTCTTAGATTTTGCTGAATCCATTATGGTTCAGACAAAGATATTTTAAAGGGGACATATTATGAGTCTCTTTTCAGGTCTTGTGTGCATGCATTCTGGTATCTCGAGTGCTAACCAACCTACTAATTGTGAAGTAAAACAACCCAGTCACTTTTTATGGGTTTTGTTTTTCATAAAACATATCATTTGGCGTGGTATTCTGATTTGGCTCTCCTTCCTACATCACTTGCAGGCTTGTGAGCATGGTTCTGCCCCTCACCTGACTATCTCCACTTTCAGCTTATTTTTTATGGCAACATCCCAGCTTCAATTTGCAAAAGCCCATAGCTAGCTATCTCTGTACTTTCTACTTTTGGTCTGACTGATTTATACTACTACCTTGGATCAGTGCAACACAGGACTGGCAAAGGAATTTATATCGAAGGGTACCTTTAATGCGTCCCAGATGGAACAAAGAAGTTGTAGCTTTGATTTATTTTCAAGGAGAGTCTGTTGCTGGCTAGTGAGCTAAGGGTTTCTAATTTCTGTTAATAGCCAAACTGAATTCCTCTCGCAAGCTTAGTTCAATGTGTTTCACTTGGTTTTTGATGTAACTAGCTATCTAAATGCTACTCTCTTATGGTGACTACATGCTGCACTTCTGTAAATGCAAAATCCATGCTTGTTTAGCCTTCAGGCATCACCTTTCCATCCCCTTTGTATCGTTTAATGGATAGCCAGCTCGATGCTTATTTAGTCATCTGTATTTAGAAACTTGCTAGTAGCTGGGCAATTATAACATTGTCAATCTCCACTGACTTGGTGGCTCTGTTTGCTGTTCAGTTAGAACAAAGCTCATTCCATAGAGGGGATGCCAACAGCCAGTTTTTCAGAGGGTTAGGAATGACAGGAATCACACAACCTGGAAATCATTTTTTTTCATCAGAGAATACAGCATAACTGGTCCCCTTTAAGAAAATTGAAACTACGACTCCCTCAAGGTGGATTAGAGAACAATGGAACTATGTGTAGCGCCATTAAAACGCACCAGTGATGAGTATACTGGATTTGCTGGAAATTGAAGAATCGGTTGATTTTTAATGCTTTCCAAATAAGGAAATAAGGAAATGCCCGTGATATCGTAATCCTGACGCATGCCACATGAACGCGCCAAGCTCTTCAGCAATAATAAACATTGAGTTGTTTGTGATGTATACTGTGATGCTTGACTTGTTCTTTTGGGTGTGGTCAATAGCCTTCAGTCTTGTACCTCGCCTGCTCCGTGGGGAGTACGCAATGAGTCTATTTTTGACGGTGGCTGACTGCAGTGAGTGCAGTCGCGTCACACTGATTATAGCCATGATAGTTTCCCATAGTTCAACCACATACAATCATTGGTTCGTACTACGTTAGCATCTGTGCTTATGGGCAATGCACCCCAGATAGTGCCAGGAAAAAAGTAACTATCAAGGGAGATATGCTTTTAACTAGGAACAGGAACAGCCACAAATCGTTGGTATAAAGTTTGTTTATAACTTAATTTTCAACTATCTGTCTGTGATTTTATCTTTAAAACAAAGGCACAAATGTTTGATCTAGAGCGTGGACTGTAAGCCACAGCTCAACGAAGTCGGAAATGGCATTGAATACAATTAAAGCAGACAAGAATAGAAAGTATTTAACTTTGTAGCCTACTCACCCATGGTAGAAGCTAAAATATCCAGGAAAAATGAAGAAATCAGCCTAATGTGAGCAGGTCAATCGTATCAGCTGGCAGGACACTTCGCATAAGTTTTGCTCTCGGTGGAATATGAAGTTCTGTGCAAAAGGGCGCAAAATAGTGTTGCACGCCTTATTTTGCAGATATGCAACTAGTGAAATCTAGGGGTAACATAATCAGAATTTGAATGGTCAATTTTTTGTTCATGGCGGCAAATCCTTGTCAGCGTGGAACCCATGGACATCAGTTAATGCTGGTTTCTTTTTCGGTCACTCCATATTAAACTCTACAATTCACTGTGCTGTATAAGCATGGTCAATAATTTTTTTCTAAGAGAATTAAATGATTTGCATCGTTCATATTTATTCACTCCCAGATTGAAGATATACTTAAGAAAAAATCTGTCATCGGTCCACCAACACAGCAGAAAAAGTGGTTCCCTGATGTCCGCCAAGGCATTGTGATGGACATATTTTGTCACAAAATTTGGCAGCCAACTTCATGAAATGCTCATGACATGTCTGTTGATATTTCGAAAGAGAGTGAAATAAAATATTGCAGAGAAATACCCATAATGTGCTTGCTTTTGTCTGCATTAAATTATTGGGACTCATCTGATCAGAAATTCCATTTGAAATGACCGTCGTGTGCGTAACCAGTCGTGTCCTCACGTGTTACGTCCATCCCCTTAGGTTAATGGCATAAAGATAACCTCAGCAAAATAAGGTACTCACTTCCTGCATAAAAATTTCACAAGGCGTCAGACAATCATGTATACCATGGTTATAAACTAATGACTAATGATTGAAAAAAGAAAAATTTTCAGCGTCCTAATATTGTGTTAAGACTATAAAAACATAAACAATCTGTGCGCTATCACCATAGACTGTATAACAAAAGTCTTCAGAAGATGACATATTGCCCGGCCCCTGATTATTTGCGAAAGTCATGTCAATCCTACACCTTCAAAGAAATTCAAACAAGAATGTTGAGGTGATTTTTCGCTGGAATTATCTCGAAGTATGTACTGGCAACATCTACCAAAGACTATGAACCACATGGTGACAAAATCAATAATAAAACAAGAGTCATTAATGAACAGTGTTTTAGTTCTGCTCCGGAAACAAACCCATCCCTGCGACTGAGTCCAAATCCATCTCGCGTCCATGTAAAGGAAAAAAAAAAATAGGAAAATATGAAAGGGCACCACTTCAGTACTTCGGTAATGCGCATACAAAGTTTCAGAAAGATATAATGAACGGTTTATGAGTTGTGCACCGGAAACAAACCTACCTCTGTACAGAGTCCAAATGCAACTGGTTTCCATGGAAACGAAAACGAGCCATCTAGCAATGGCATATCCCCCCTGCCCCACATATTCATGGATTAACTGTTCAGTTTACATGAGTAAATGTAATACAGTATTAAAGGACTTGATCTGAAGTAATAAGGTAACAAATTTGCCTGACTATGAAATGGCAATCCAGAGAATGTTGTGGTCAGACTAATACCCCTGTGTCAATTGTTGGCCTAGGTATGTTGGTGTGGATGTGGTCAATCTGTGTTCTACTGTCTGTCTGAGGACATTACCTGTAGCAGTTGTGGTTGTTTGTTGATCTTGCTGTTCATGTTACCGGCACTCGGTACGAGGAAGTGGGCTGCCACGAGCGCCATGAGTTTCCCAGCTTCACATTTTATTTATATAAAAATAATGCCGAGGAGAAAACAAACATTTCAAAAGACAAATTGAACATACTAAACTAAGTTTCACTGACACCGGTGTAGTCAGAGATGGCTTCAGAGATATTGCCCGAACAAAATTCAGTGAATTAAGTCCACCTTCACACACATTTGCATGAAAGACGCAGAAATTCACCCATGTTTCCATGTAAAGTGCAAAAATCAATAATTGTAGAAATTCCTAAGTATCAAAAGGCACATCTAGACATAATGCTTAACATATCCATTAAGTTTGGTGAAGGTCGGATGTATAGTTTCTGAGATATGGCCTGGACAAGCTAAGTTCCAATTCACGCAAGTTTACATGGAAACGGCAAAAAAAAAAAAGAAATTCCAGAAATTCCTGAGTATCAAAAAGGCACATGTAGACATCATGCTCAACAAATTTGTCAAGTTTGGTGAAGGTCGGATGTATAGTTTCTGAGACATAGCCTGGACAAGCTAAGTTCCAATTCACACAAGTTTCCATGGAAACCGCGAAAAGAAAAAAATTCCAGAAATTCCTAAGCATCAAAAGGCACGTCCAGGCATCATGCTCGACATTTCTGTCAAGTTTCGTGAAGGTCGGTATAGTTTCTGAGATATGGCCCAGACAAGCAAAGTCTCCATGGAAACCCCAAAAATTAAAAATTCCAGAAAAGTATCAAAAGACACATCTCGAGACACCAGTGTGAAGTTGGCACCCCATATGTTGAAAATATGAATAAAAGTATTTTGATTCGTTTGTGCTTCGTTTGTGCAGGCAAAATCAACATTTGTGCACAAACCGTCTTTACGATATTCAACATTTAATTATTTGACCCCGGGTCACCCAGCACCCCATCAACATCCAAATGACTAAAAAATGGTTGGAATTGTTTGTGCTTTGCTTGTGCACGTTTGTGCAGGCAAAATTAACGTTTGTGCGCAAACCGTCTTTACGATATTCAACATTTAAGTATTTGACCCCGGGTCACCCAGCACCCCATCAACATCCAAATGACTCAAAAATGGTTGGAATCGTTCGTGCTTCGTTTGTGCAGGCAAAATTAACCTTTGTGCACAAACCGTCCTTACGATATTCAACATTTAAGTATTTGACCCCGGGTCACCCAGCACCCCATCAACATCCAAATGACTCAAAAATGGTTGGAATCGTTTGTGCTTCGTTTGTGCGTGTTTGTGCAGGCAAAATTAACGTTTGAGTGACCTCAGGTCACCAACCGGTTAACTGTTGAATATCATAAAGATCGTTTGTGCACAAACGTTGATTTTGTCTGCACAAACGTGCACTAACGCCGCACAAATGAATCAAAATACTTTTATTCATATTTTCAACATATGGGGTGCCAACTTCACACAGGTCATCTAGACACCATGCTCAACATACCTGTAAAGTTGCGTGAAGATCAGATGTACACTTTCCAAGATATGGTGCAGACAAGATATGATTCCAGACGGACGCCCGCCCGGACGGACGGATGTACAGATGGACACACTGATGACTATATTTCCCCTGCATCAATGCTGCTGGGGTGATAAAACGATGGTGGATCTGAGAAGTGAGGCCAATGCGGAAATTGCATTCTATTTAATTGCCAGCAGATGGTGACATTGGTGGTTGCAAAATTGGCAAAGGTGAATTTTTGAATTTGAATTTTCATCACCTTTGTAACGCATTTGTACTGTTTAGTATGGAGTGAGCCTTTTCCCCGTGAAGATTCTCAGCCCAGCCTTCAATGCAGCTGTCTTCAGTTCCTGTTCGTTGTTAGAGTGATTTATCCTCAGTAAAATACATATTAAGTCGGATTCAGGTCAAATGATTGACTTGACCATTGTAGAACATTGAAGGAAGTTCTTTACCTTAAAGTCTTGGGTTACTTTCTCTGTATGTTTTGGGTCATTTTCCATCTATGAAGTATTTTCCAATATGATTTGTAGGATTCGAATCTGTGCTGATAATGTTGCCTTTTAAAATGCAGAATTGATCCTGCTACTTATGTCAGCAGTCAGATCGTCAATAAACATACTAATATCAAATTCCTTGGGCAAGAACATGTGTTACATGACCTTTTGTCTATCCACTAAATTTCAAAGCAGCATTTTCATACACTGTATGAATGTGTGACTTGGTAATTGGAATTATCAGTATATGTATTTTTGTCCATTGGCAGGAAATTAATTTTTTCTTTATTTCCCAAGAGTGTTTTCTTCTGGGATCGGGGGAGTGGATGGTGTCATTTAGAATATAAATGGAATTCTTGCTGCAATCCATCTCGAGGCCTTTAATTAAAAGGCAAAGTCTAATGGGAACTCTCCTGTTTTTCATTTCAGTTTCATTGTCTTCAAATGAGCATATATACATTATACTCCCTCAAGTGATTCATTTTTTGGATAAGAAAACAAATTCTTGTATCTGTGTCATCGTTTGTGAAGTTCACTTTTTTTTTCCATCGTGAAGAATATTTTTATTCCATTCCCCAAAGGCTTGTTTTTTTTTTAACAATGTACAGAAAAACGTGCTTCATTAATCTAAATAAATTGGACATTGTGGGCTAAATAGTATTGAATTGTTTCTGTGTCTGCTCTCATGACGAGCAAGTTTGCGCTCTGACTGTTCAATAGATAGAGGTTGCTTTCAGTTAGCCATATATGCTTATATGTGTGCATTGACCTGCTAATAATTTGGGTCTGAGTATCCTTGTTAAAAAGAATCAAGATGCATGCTGTTCATCATGATAGGAGCTGAGACAGATGAAGCACGAGCTGGTTGGAGTGACAATGCCAGAAGTGGTGGTCTGGCACCACACCCACACCAGTGTAGCAAATACAGTTCAGGTAACTTGCTATTGAAGCATAGAGAGCCATGATTATGTAAAAGCCTCCCAGCTGGTCACCACAACAATGCTTAAGCGATGTCGCCAAGGGATTAAAAATAATGTTGTACTTTATCTGGGGCGATTTTGCCCTTATCGGACCGGTAGCACATTTGCGGGTGGAATCTGATTTCAAATCTTAGCAGGTGTCTCTCGGCGAGTTCAGGAGTTGCAGTTCAAATCTTACCTTAGACCTAGGCAGATCTTTGATTCACCGCACCAAGTGTTCCGCAAACCATCTCAACCCCCCAGAAAACCGCTTAATTCAGGAAGAGGACAGCTCAGTCCTCTGGATTTGGTCCATGAAGGAGATCCCTGTCAAACCAATCGCCCTTCCTCCTTCAAGGGAAATAACATGTAAATAACCTACTTCTGCCCCTGCTGTGCAAGCTGACCTTGGGTTAAGTCCCCTGAAAACACACAGATGAGAATGAACACACTGAGAGTGAGTGTGTGTGTGTGCCTGGCGTGCGTGCGTGTCTGTGTCTGTGTGTGTGTGTGTGCGCATGTGTGTGTCTGTGTGTGTGTGTGTGTGTGCGCGTGTGTGTGTGTGTGTGTGTGTGTGTGTGTGTGTGTGTGTGTGTGCGTGCGCGCGCACGCGCGCGCAAGTGAATGAATGAAGTCGTCTGGTTTGGCCTGAATGAAGTCGTCTGGTTTGGCCTGAATGAAGTCGTCTGGTTTGGCCTGAATGAAGTCGTCTGGTTTGGCTGTACATTGTTTTTGCCAAGGCATTGATGTGTTCTCCTTTGTCCTTTCCACTGGTTTTCAGACCTTAATTGCCACAGAGTAACTCTTTCAGGAAGGAGACTTGGCTGAAATGCCCAAAGCTTGCGTTCAGTAATACACATTAGGTACGCAATGAAAACAAAGAATAACCATCATTAACAGCAATTACCAGCTCCCAGCATTGCTCCTTGGGTCATTGATCTGAGGTCCTCCATCAGTCCAGTGAGCTGCTCTTCTTTTCAGTTTATCCCGCTCTGTCACCAATGCCGTTTCATCTCTCCTTTCGAGACAAAAAAGCGCATAGCATACACGTATTCATTTTGTTACCTGATTGTTTACTACATTGGCTGAATGAGCCGGTTAATTTGTATTTTATCAGTGGATCTTTTACAGGTTCACCGAGAGTTCCAGTTTTTCCCTGAGAAATTAATGTGCCCTGTTCAGCTCTTGTGGTTTAATTTGAAATCAAAGTAAAAAAGTAAACAGTTAAAGTGGTGGCATTTACACGGGCATGCAAACATGAGCATATACTCTCATGCAGATACTGAAACACGCATGCATGCACGCACACGCACACACACACACCCATTCTACATTCTTACACGCACTCACACAAGCGCATATACACTGACATATACTTCAACGTTTCTTTAGCTATACTTGTGAGGACATTGTATTTACTTACATTTACTCTGTACAGCCTTTACTGAGCTCTAACCATCACCAATTTGTGCCTGGCCCTAAACCTAACTCTCACTCTTAGGGGTCACCTAACCCTAGCTGAAATCTAACTTTTACCAATGAGCTGTAATCTTCTGTTTTGACTGCTTAAAATGTCCTCGCAACATTTTGGTTTCTCAAGATTTTGTTCTCACTAGTTTTGCAATACAAGAACTCTCGCTCTCACACACACACACACACAGTGGGAGCGCAAGTTCCAGTATGTTCTGGGAGTATACTGCCAGTTACAGTCCTGAAGCAAAATCAATGCCCATCAGCATATGTGATTGAGAGGCCTTTAGCTGTATTTGTATTTGCTTGTGTAGAAGACTTAAAGGGGATCTGTCTTGTGTGGCTTTGGAGGGGAAATGATTTTCCATTTATTAACTTATGCTGTTTGCTGAGAATCATAAAATAAGCAAATTCTCCCCTCCTCAGCTTTGTCTGTGACTTTTGGCAGATTTTGGTTCCGACCCTTTGAAAATGTCCAGCACTGTATATACTGTAAATAGTTCTGTGGTGGTACATTTCAATCACGCCAAAGAATAACATACTGTATAATTTAATCCCTGCAGACATTTCTTGATATTTCTGATGCATGGTGACCAACCAGTTTACGTTAAGTTTACGTTAAATGTTAAGTTAGACATTTAAAAACATCCATACTGCGGCTTGGTGTCTGTGGCTCACACTCCATTCCAGTTTGTAAGCTAACTGTAATACTTGACACCTTTGCCCTCTCAGAAGGTACATCAGTCGCCCTTCTGAGCTCCTCCTTTATACTCAGGGGTGGGTTTCAAGCAAATCGACTATCTGCACTATTGAAGAAATTCACATTTTCCTGTCACTGAGTAACAATCGGACAGTGCGATTTCATTAACTACAGGAGAATCTCCCTTGGTAGCAGTACAGGCAGCTAGGAACCATGTACAAATAGTCTTCCACAATTAGCAACTGTGATGGTGGTTGCTGGTTATGTGCACTTAGTTGACTTGTTGACCTCCGTGACGTCCATGTGTATGTCATTTGTCACCTGAATCATCATCCTATTAATTGTCATTTGGTAAAAGGACAAGAGAAAAAAGAGCATGAGTTTTTAGATTTCATGAATGGCATTTTTTTTTTGTCAGTGAACCAACAAGAAAAACACTATTTGTCGGAGATTTAGAGCTATCTAACGACCCTGACAGCATTTGCAATGTAGAGGTAATGGAGCCACTAGGGATGACTCATTATTCCTCAGGTAGTTTTACTGTATCTTGTGAAGTAAAAAAGGTCTCCTCAGGGACAAAAATTTTAACTTTAGGCAAATTTTTGAGGATACCAAAGCTAAAAACTTGTGTCTTTTCAATACTGTGGTACAAAAAGGAATGTTATGGGGAGTTTAGGCGTATTTGTAAACAACATTGATCATAACTATGAGAGAATGAGAACATTGCTGATGCCTTAAATTGTCGTCCCCGTCATGCACAAACTCATTCGTCATTCAGAGAAAAGCATTACCAGTTTCATGATCACTGGCAATTCACTCAGTGAGTGCATTCATCAGCCATCTATTCCTTGCACCTCTATATATTCCCTCGAACAACCTGCCGCAGTAACTCATATCACTTTTCATTTTCTTTCTCTCTCACGGTTGAGGCATTCTTGTTTATTGTATTCCTGATTTGCCATCCAGTGCCTTATCAGTGTCCTTTTGTATTGAATGATAAACATTCCAAAAGTAAACTTGAGTCTGTTTGGCTGTGGATACGCCATCACAGAATGTGACCCCAGAAATGAAAGCAACGCGGCGAGTGGGCGTTCCCTTCAAGCAGAGGCATTTTTGCAGGGAATTCTTCTGGGCCAACATCACCAGCAGTTGTTGATTCTTGTGCAGGGAATTCTGCTGGGCCAACATCACCAGCAGTTGTTGATTCTTGTGCAGGGAATTCTGCTGGGCCAACATCACCAGCAGTTGTGGATTCTGAGGTTCATCATGGTGGAAATCCTGCACCAGCTGCAGCATCTAATCTCCTCCATTACTGAACCTCAATTACCACTCAATTTGCCTGCATCCCCTACAGTGCAGCACCCTCCTTCTCCTTTGGACATGCTCCTTCCTCCTGCCATCTGTCCCTGCAGTCAACAGGACCTGAACTTTGTCTTTTCCCAGACCAAGCCCACCTCCTCCCTCCCTCCTCATATGTCTAAGGACTGAAGACATCAACCTAGTTCTAGGCGCACTGCCTCTCTGAAGTCTTGCATATCCACTGTCACTGGATTCCATGCAAACTATGGAGGAGTATGTCCAGGAAGTGCAGCAGAAAGGGCTCATCCAGCAATCCATCAGTCCTGTACTTTTTTCATGACAAATAAGGTTGAAGTACAGCCTCCTTGCATCGACTACTGTACCTTCAACGCACTGATCTTGAAGTATCGCTATCCATTTCCTCTTGTAGCTGCAGCTATTGAGTAGCTCTGAGGGTCCTGATTCTTCAGGAAGCTAGATATATGAAGCACTTTCAATCAACTTCAAGGAGGGAAATCAATGAAAAACTGCCTTCAGCACCACCACTGGCTATTATGAACACGAGGTGATGCCCTATGATCTCACCAATGCGCCAGCAATGTCTGCGCCTTTTGTCAATAAAGTCTCCCAGGACGTGTTAGGGCAGCAGGTGGCCGTGTACTGAGATCACCTCCTCATACACTCAGCCTCTCTGCAGGAGTATGTCACATGCGTCCACTCAGTTTTGAAGTTTCTATTGGTGAATCAGTCATTTGTAAAGGTTGAGAGGTGTGTGTTCCATCAAGACACCATCTCCTTCCTTGGCAACATAATCTTACCAAAGGAGGGTAGGCTTATCTTAGCATCAATAATCTGCAGAGGTTCCTGGGGTTCACTAATTGTTTCTGTCAGTTTAAGGGTTCAGTTCCGTCTCTGTGCCTTTTACCTCCCCCATTTTCACAGGCCTACGGGTGTTGTTGACCACCTGAAGAGGTTCTTCACATCAGCCCCACTCCTGAAGCATCCTAATCCTAGCCTGCCATTTATCATTGAGGTGCATGCCTCTGAGACCAGTGAGGGGGTAATCCTATCCCAGCTAAAGTCAAACCCCCAAAGTGGTGTCTCTGAGCTTACTTTTCCTGAAGGCTGTCATCAGCTGGGCAAAACTACAGTGTGAGAGGCAGAGATATATACAAATGTTAAGTCTAAGCACTGCTGTTAGCCCTAGCTCTGGTAGACTGGAGACATTAGCTGGAGGGAGTGCAGGAGTAATTTCTACAGTGGACAGGTTGCAGAAATGTGTAAAACCTTTGTATAGCAATTGAGCCTTCCTCTTCACCCAATTCAATTTCACTATTGTGCAATGAGTTCCAACATTACAAAGGAGGACACACTGCATTGGATCCATGAGGAGGAGACCCAGAAAGACATCCTAAGGACATCCTCTTACCAGATCAAATTGACATGAAATTGGACATCCTTCAACCTGTCAAGTAAACCAGCAGGCTTAGAGGAGCAATGCTCCCTGGGTTGCGTGCCAGCAGCTCCTCACTTGGACCCACTCTGCAGTAGCTGCAGAAAATGCACGCATCATTCCTTTTGTATACCAATCTTATACCAATTATACCTATACCAATACCAATGTGTGTTTTCAGAAAAAGTCAAAAGTTGAGCACAGTTCTGACATTATTGCAGTCAGCCCTCTAAATGTAAACACTTATGTCCGATGTAAAACATCTGAACATAACTGTTTATTGCAGTCAGCCCTCGATTTGTAGCTTTGATATCTGAAAAAGCTGACATCAAATCCGATTCCGTGTTGAGATCCATTCCCCTCAAACTGAGCAGAATATCCATCCATTATCTAACATGCATATTCCTCGCTGGGTGCAGAGAGGATGGGGCCTGCCGTAGCATGCATTAGGTGAGAGGCAGGAGCACATACTTAAAGATTTTGCCAATTCTACAGAAGATCCATCCAACCCCTTTATTTTGCTTCTAAATCAGTGAATAACTCTATTAGACATAATTTCTGAATGCAAATGTTTGACTGAGGTAAAGCTCAGTTAGAGCCCGTGGTGGTTTGTAATCCAGCAGCACTATAGTCGAGTGTCCAGTGATTAAACAATCAGGCATTCGCATTTTGGTCCCATTGACTCTTTCAACTGATGCTTATCCAGACCAATGTCTGGTGTCACATATACAAGCTATGGCATTTTCCTGGGTCTGTGCATTTACTATATGCCATTTTGTCCCACAAAACTCGTGTTAAGTTTAAATATCCGAAATGTGAGATTTTTCCCTCTGACTGAGTGTGGCAGGACACAACTGTGAATATCTTGTCTTGGTTTTTTTCCCCCCCACTTTTTATGGGTTTACAAGTTTTAAATGTTTCAGTTCATCAGTTTTTCCCATCCTGCGTTGTCCTGTCTCAAGTGTTTCTCATGGTGCAGTGCCCGCAAATAAACAAATTACAAGCAAGCAGAGAAATATTTACCCACATTTTTTGATTTATTGATTTGGAAGATATTGTAACAAAAAAAAAAAAAAAGGAACTGTTTGCATCTGAGCACAATGGCTTTCACATGTACATTTGTTAATGGTCATATCTTTATATGTGCACTCAGTGAATCAGATTACAAAATATTTTGCTAGTATGTTACACTATGATCGCAATTCTAGATTTAAGAGTCAAGCACATTACAGCAGGTTAATTGCAGTGCATAAGAATTCAAACTAGAGACTACATTTATAAAAAACCGCTTCTCCAGTGGTAAAAAATACTCAAGTTTTGTCCTTGAGTGAGAGTGGAGATACCCTTGATAGAATATTTCTGTGGTAGAATTCCAAGGAATGTATTTTTGAGTTAAAGTACTGGAGTACTCTGATGAGATTTGTCATAAACCCTCCACTGGGTCTTATGGGCATCACTGGGCAACGCCTGACCCTCACCATTTCATGTCTACAGTGTGAGGCACTGTGGAAACAGTATCTGGGTGGTTAGAGATTTCTCCAACATGGCCTGTGCAATGGCTCGAAACACAGGCAAACTGTTTGCATAAATCTGCACCCTATTCTGACTGAATTTGTTTAGCACACTTCCTATGCCTATCTCACCACTTTCTCTACTGAAAAAACATTATTTGTTTTTCAAACAATCAATCACTTTGCCTTTTCCCTTTTTTCCTGACATCTTTTCACTGATGTGAAAATCTAGGCTGGAATATTTAGATAATATGGTAATTAGTTGATAACAGGTTGAGGTGAAGAAAACAAGGAAAATGAACAGCAGTTACTTGTCTATTTTCCTTATTTCTTGATCGGCTTCCTTTGTTCCTCACTCCGGGTGTTCGTCCTGATATAATAAAGAAAGGTTCCGAGAGTGTTGATTTTGGTCTTGTTTGGAATGGGGGGTGCAGGGTGACTGTTATCCAAATTTGGAGATAAATTAGAAACAGGCATAGAATAAAGTCTGGTGTGGGTGGTCCTTATTTGCAGAATTTTTGGGGGGTTGAGAGACATGGGGGCGCTCTATTGGAGGAGTCCTTTAATTTGACATTATTTTTGGTAAGTGTACAGTCAGTGTTTGAGTATGACAGAATATCAGGGCAACATGAGATCTCAGTTTTGGGGCAGTCCGTTAGTTTGCCACGAGTTTTGAGTGAGTATGGGGTCAGTATTTGAGCTGTCCTTTTGTATGATAGGATTTTGGGATGAATTTCGGGTCAGTTTTAGTGCAGTCTTCGAGCATGGCAAAGTCTTCGGTAGACTAGAGATCTCATTTCTGGAGTCGTCCTTTAGCATGGCTGGATTGCGGGGTGATGGACGGATATGTTTTTGAGCATTCCATTAGCATTGCAGAATTTTAAGGCGATACGAGGTCTAAGATTATAAGCATTCCTTTAGTATAGCAGATGGTAACGGCTCAGTTTTGGAGCAGTCCTTTACTATAACAGGATTCGGAGTGATGCAAGGTCTCAGATTTGCAGCAGGACAGAGCTCAGCGCGAGTGCCAGGGTGATGGGAGAGGACCATTGGGCACGCTGGGGGGACCTGGAGGTGGTCGGGGCCATGGTGGTCGCTTCCATTGTGCCGTTCCGGGTGCTGTTGTTCCCGCTGTTCCCTTCTTTATCATTTATATCCTTGTGCCCATCGCTGCCATCAGCATCATCTTCTCTGTCTTCACCGAGTCCCCCCTGGCTCTCTGGGATTAGCCACATCACCAGCACAGCCGCTACCAGCAAACCTATTGCCACCTTCGACAGCATCTGTGGCAGCCTCTGGTCACCTTCAAATACAAGGGGGGCAGAATGTCAAAGATTGTCAAACTGTGCAAAGAAGCACCTTCACTGGTTATTTTAAAAGTTTTTTCCCTGGCTTTTGAGGAATATATTTGCTTGTTTTAAGTTACTGTTTGCTTGAAGTGAAACTGTTTTATCCCCGGGTAACTTTTTGTAATGAGTAAATCTAATATTTGCAATATTCTTGACTGTTTTTGCAAATTAGTGGTAGAAATGAGATTTTGAATGTCGACATAGCACTCAAATTACTTCCCGCCTTGATCTCATTCAGTCACTCTCCATATACTACTGCTGAGGTTACTCACGTATTTTATCTAATTTAATATTTTTGGAAGGTTCCATTATTGTGGTTCACAACCAGCTCAGTAAGCAAACTCTGTCACCAGCAAACCAGAAAGAAAAATAGACTTTTGACGGTGATGAGAAGTGGCTGAACATGAACTTCTGAAGTTTGAAAATAGCGACTTGCTTTACCAGTGCAGTCAGAAACTTCCAAAATTAGCTGGCGTAATTTCCTCTGCACATTTGAACTACATAAGGCTGTATTCTACTACATGTGATCACAGTGAAAAGTTTTGCATCAGTTAGGTTGCCAGGTGCACTAGTTAGCCAAGTACACAACTGGTGTACTGAATGAAAGTAAAGTAGCTTAATGGAACCTCACAACAGAATGTATACTTCGTGGAAATCAATACGTAACTGCAATATTGTTTGCAAAGAGATATTACTGCTGAATTATTGTGTTCACATTTTAAATTGAAAGCCAGGGATGATTTCTCTCCATTTTATCCAAATGAACTGCACATCTCTGGGAGACTATTTCGACCATTGCTACATACTAACTAGGGTAAGTACAAATATACTTCATTTTTTGGTGGACTCTCCCTGTAACTATAAAGATATACAGTTTGCGCCTTAATTCATGAGCAGTGGCACATTTTTTGTTATATTGATTCTGTTGACTGAGTCAATCACCAGATCAGAATCCAACTGAACAAGCATTTTACATGCTGAAGAGGGAACTGATGACAAAAAGTTCCTGAAAAAAAAGGAACTGAAGTCAACGCATCAAATTTAAAAAAGGGGGGTCTATGTACAGGGTTCTGTCATTTCTAAACAATTCATCCTCAAATTAAAGCTCACAGTTGGCATCCCAAACTCACTTTCATAGTATCCTTCCAAACTTGGAGTGTTACTGTACTGAACCAGAATTCAAAAATGTGCCTCTGCCCAAAGAATTTTCAGCACGAGCAATTGCTGTTACTAATTGCAAAGTGGTAATATTCATTTCGAATCCAATCAGCTTTTCCTGGGAGCCAGGGTTCCCCAAGGTGGAGAGATAAGGCCACCCTCCTGAAAAGTCCAACTTAGACCCATCTAACCTGGTCAAGCCGGCTTAAGATGCGTTTTCAAGACTTTTAGCTGGTCAACTAGCAGTATATTACCTGACCAGCCTATTTAGTCACCTTTACCAGCATCTTACTTCCAGCTTGTCTAGATTTTACTCGTAAGAGACAGGCTTTGACCAGATACTTACCTGCCCTGACCAGGTAAGTGTTGAAAATCCAGCGGAAACCAGTTTTGAATCCCAGCTGATGCCACCTGAAACCTTCAGCTGGGTGGAGAGTCGGGCTCGGGTGCGCACTCACCTGTGCAGGTCTGAGTGAGTCAATCTGTGCGTGCAAGTGCCACTGCTGGGAGCCTTGGGTCCGTTTGTCGCAATGTCTTGGCCCCCAGTCGACTAGCACCCGCTTTTTATGCCTGGTGACCATGACATCACTGCAGGGGCGGGACATGGATTTAACAGACTGTGCTGAGTGTCCTACGTTGGAAAGGAAAAGACCTCACTGCAATTTTGATCCAGCCACCTTGATTTGGCAAGTATCCCATGAATTTGTCAGGAGGTAAAACTAATTGGTGTGAGTAAAAGTATTTGCGGAAGAAACTCATGGCAGTATATTTGCTCTCCACTCCTTTGTTAGTAATGTATGTATTGGGTGAGAGAATTTCACAGTTCTGCCCAAAGGTTGTCGCAGTGCCATCCAGTGGCAGGACGGCAAAGTGCAGGATGGGTTTTCTCAGGTGTGTGACTGTGCACGCGTGAGCGCATGCTTGCATGCATTTGTGAGTAATTGTGTGTTTTGCTTGCATGTGTATTGCCTATGTGTGAGCTGGTCTGAATGCTTTTTAAACATCTGCATAGTTTGTGTCTTTTGTGCAGGTTGCGCAGGCCAAGTAATTAAATTTCTGGTATCCCAGTGGAATAAAACTGCTTTGGTTAGCCTCTGAATCTGAAGTCTTGAACTCAAATCCTGCCATGCCACTGTTTTTGATGGTTTATAGTTTTTTCCTGCGCTTAAGTGCTTATTTGACTGAGGAGTTCACACACCTTGTTGATGAGGCCTGAGTTGGCAGCTGATTGAATAAAAAGTCCAAAAACCTGAAGACACTTCAGCCCTCGAGGACAGTAGTTTGAAATCTTTGTTCTTAATAAATCACAGGGTACTTGTGCTTAGATATTAATTATATGTATGAACACTATCTGAAGCTGAATCACCAGAAATCATTTGCATGTGCCGATGATTCAGCCAATGGTTGCTAACAGTACTAAGGGCTATACAGTGTGTTACTTAACCAACTTTACCGCAGTAATACTATTACATTTATGAGTAACTAAGTATAACTAGTTATTCCAAAAAGTCTGGTAGAATTAGAACAGTTACTACATTGAGTAATCAATTACTCTGAACTCAGAAACAGTTCATTTTTTTATGATTTATCTTATTTTGGTGCAGCACCAGATACACACCAGGAAAAGTAATACCTCAAAGAACAGCAATTTCTGTTTATCAAGAGTAATGGCAGATAAACTGGTATTATGGGCTATAGTCATAAAGCAGCACCTTCTCGGTTACACATGCATAGAAATTAATATTGTCATTTAACTTATTACTTCTGATGAAAGGTAATATGTATATATTACTTTTTAGAAGTAACTTCCCCATTACTGTTTGCTAGTTACACATTTTTAAATTTCCTGCGGACACATGCAACATCCATGTGGCCAAGGACTGCAACTTTTGCATGCCCCCAAAATCCATCCAAACCTCAATGTAAACCAGTTTTTCTGTGAACTACACAGTGGTATAATACAGCCATAGGCATCGGTTTAACATGAGAGTTGGTAGGGACACACATAGAATGCAAGCGAGCATAGTGCGTGAGCTTGAAAATTTTTGCAATCATCAGAGTGCAAATACTGCTTTTTCCATCGACAGAGATTATCCGAATAAGTGTTTCTTTGTTTTTTTGTGATGCTAAGCGAGGTGCCTCCATAATTTTCATCGATAGATGCCATTTTCATAAACTTGTTCAACTATTTTGTACCCAAATACTTTTGATCGTTGAATACAAGTTTACAAGTGATAAGTTATAAACATTTATTATGAAGCTTAACAATATCAATCAATTGAAATATTCTTCCCAATTTAGAAGTTTCTTTAATACATGATGATATATTATGAGCAAGCGTTACAATCATTATCCAGTAATTTATTAGCTAGCTATAACTTGCAAGCTAGCTAGCTAGTGACTAGTAAATGGCTATCCCGGATTCTGTGTAGCCCAAATATCCCACTTCATTACACATAAGTTAGATAAGTTTTCCCAAAAGGATTTTTCCAAGGAAGAACCATTACTAGACCTTTTAAGACCAACCCAATTTAATTGCTTCAAACCAAAAACTAAACTTTTCCATTATTAACCCCTTTCTGCAGATGTAGACGCCTGCGTCGATAGACCTGCAAATTTAAGCACGCTGTTACTGTACTCGATCACTAGATGGCACCCCCGGATCAGTTATTGAATATTCACAAGCAAGCAGACCTCGAACGCGGTTTTGAATATGGGGAAGTTCACTCCACTCCCTGTTTTTCGAGAGTTGCATGAATTAAACTCCTCAGCTAAGCCTGATGTGCAAACTGGTCAATATCCTTGCCCATAGAATCGATCCAGCAGTTTTAAAAAATGATCTTTTGCGACAGAAATAATCGTTTCCTATGTAGCAACCACTTTGGCAACAGTGAGCCAACGGCATTCCAATTAGTGGTTCAGAAAAATCTGTTTTCTGAAGCAAAAAATTCGACATGGTATTGATTCTCTCACATTCTACTGTCAATTACAGTCATCAAATGCAAAAAAATGCGTAGTTCCCTACCGTGGATTTTCGTGTACATTCATTCATTGACTAATCCAGCGCTTCCTTATATCCACCCGGGCACTGGCGTTGATAGCCAATCACTCACTCATACATTCAAGCTCTGCTGCCTGAGTGCACAGTTAGACTTCACGGCCTTGTGAAACTCCCGCGGTAACAACGTATTGATTGGCTCGTTTCTTATCCAATTCCCGACTGTTTAAACGTTCTACAGCAAGTGAAACATATTGATTGGACAAACACAGAGCTTAAAAGCCTATGCGTATCAGCAGGCTCGGTTGTATCCTGTTTACGTTGCGCGCATTACGCGGCTGAAACAGACGCGATATATCTATATATATATATATATATATATATATATATATATATATAGAAAAAAGACGCGCAAAACTGGCCTTGAAGTGTTCAGTTATATTTAGAGGATTTAAATAAGATAAGGACGTGGTCAATGGGAATTATTTCGAATGAAACAGGACCGGAGGGTTCCTTTACTGGATACATCGTCTCTGGATTCGTGGAAAAAAGGTTGGCTGCTAGTTTTGCTTTCTGTTTTGGAATGTATACCGTACTCAACAAAGTCGAATGTCGACGTTTTTTCCTGTTTAAAAGTGAACTGCCCATGCATTTAGGTGGACCCCCTGGTACGGTCATTGCACCGTTCTGTTGAATCTAGGGAGGAATTTATATTTTGTGATGTTCCCTGAAAGTGGAATATCTGTTCTGTTAAAATAAGGTATATTTCAGAATTCAGATATTACTGAGTTAGTGAGTTGTACTTGTTCCTTATAAGGGATGAAATGAGGTCGTGAGTTTGGGAACTGGTAACTTCCATTACAGGGGTGAATGTTCTGACTGTTTAATCAGCAGTTTATAAAATTCAATGCGTGTTTGTGCTGGCTTGGGAGACTTAGAAGAAAAATGGACAAAACTCTGAACCTTATTATGGAGAAAAGGCCTGTTCTGTGGTTGGAGAGGTTACTGGTGACCACTGATATTCAACTGCACTGATATTCATAAATTCATGCTAAACTCAACCAGAAAATCATTTGTTCATATTAAATTTCATGCCTTAAAACTTTATTTTTGTTAAATACATGATTTTTAATGATTTTACAGTACATAATTTTGAGACTTTGGGGAGACACTTGGGTAGCTGTATAATTTGGCTTATAGCATGAAAGTAATCTAGAATGTAATGTTGAAGATGAATTCTACTTGTGCTGAAGGAGTTTATGATACCAGAAATGTAAAGTTTTAAGCCCCAGCAGTTTTTCAATCCTCAGAATAATTTTTTTTGCAATTTCAATGGTGAATCCTCATGAAGATTTTTTATGTTTGCAGCTCATTTTCTCGACCAAAAACATGAAAATAAACTAAAATACAATGTAATTCTAAATGCTGTAAGTGTCTTTTCTGAATTGAGCCACATTTTTCCTCTTTATGAAGCTTAAATCCTGAATTATACAGCATTAAAGTGGGTAACCCATAAATAGCCAAATTTGGCTTCTGCACAAAGGGGTTAAATTAATTCTTGTTGCCTCGAACTTAAAACTCCAAATCCCGTGTCCATTTGAACTTAAGACAAAAATGGGTGCTTGTCAGGAACTCATGTCTTGTAGCCCACTGTCTTGCATGAGCGAAATGGTCAAGCTGGAAACGAAACCAGCTGTATGTAAAATAAAGTCCTAAGCCAAAATTTGCATTCTACTCAGAGCAAAATATTCAGGTCAGGCAAAAATCTCTTGTTATAGAGCAGTATTCTGAATAGTATCATTGCTACTGGCAGCAATATTGGCCAGGTTACTTAGCTACATATTCAAACCACAGTTAGCTACAATGCTTGAGACAATGGGAACGCAAGGTACCTAGCTAGCTAGCTAGAAAGCCAGCGAGCTCACTGTATCAAAAGACCTATGTAACACAGTTTCACTAAAAATGGTGGTCTAGATCAATAATGAATATGACAACATCATCAGTTTTGTGATTATTTTCATTCTCAAGCAAGTAAAATGTATGTGACATTAGCATAGCGACATTAGTGTCGCCATCTTTATGATGATTTTTTGAGATTCCGGGAAGTTCCACCTCGAGAGTAAACAATTCGCATTGCTGTTGGTCGGTGGTGTGAATTCAAGTGTCAATCCTCTATCAACTCGTTCTCCAATAGAAGTGAGTATATTCCTGGTGCAAAAAGAGCAGCAAATCTTTAAAGTGGAAGAATAAAATGATCTCTCAGTCAGACTCCTGCAAATTAAGCGAGGAGAAATTTTGTTTCATTTTTGGTGGAAAAACAGCTTAACTCCCTAAAGCCCAAAGAACCCCAAGCGGTATAGCTGGTCTTACGGGATTTTCAATGGCGTACCGTGAGCCTCTGACCCTTAAACGCATAATTGCTTTTGAGCTGTTCCTGTTTAAGATCACCTGATTAATACTGAACACCATTTTTGTACAATTGGTAATGTAGTTAATCTATATAGTAGTGTTATAGTATTTATCAGTGTATGTTGATGGTGTTTTAAAGGTTTATATACTCCATGCTGTTTTCATTGAATATGTTGCTTGAAAATGAGACTGGATGCACAAAGAGCCCACATTAATTTGATTCCAGCAAATTCATTAAAAAAGACACAGGATTTGACAGAAGGTGAATCATTTGCGCAAAAATATGCAGTTCCGATTATTCCAGTGATATATTAAGACAAAAGTTTTCCTTAGTAACCTGTTGCTTAAGGCAGGTCAAATTTCAAGGGTGAATACTTTTGACACTTAAGTACTGTTCAAATCAGATACTTTAAGACTTTTACTCAAGTGCTTTTCTAATGGGTGACTTGATACTTGTAATGGAGTCACTTTCACAGTGAGGAATCTGTAATTTTACTTGAGCATGATTTTCTGGAACTTAATACACTACTGAAAAAAACTCATATTTTTCATTATTAAATGAAGACCACAAACGAAAAAAGATCAGTCACATTTTCACATTGTTAAGAAATGATTGATTAAAAATTCAAAACTATCTTTGCAACAAAGCACTGAAAAAACATGCAAAAAATATAATAATATATACAGAGCTGTGAAAAAGTATTTGCCCCCTGTTATGACTTGAAAAATTGCAACAAAGAAAACCAGAAACTACAACTAAAACAAATTTATTCTTCACAAAAAAAAGTTGTACAAAAAAATACATCCACTAATCAATTGTCTAATAACACTCCAATGCCACTATTTAACTGTTGCCAAAACAAAACTCTGTTTCTGCTCTGCTCTATTCTGCTGTCTGCCCTCTGCCTTAAAATCACAGCATTTATGGAGACTAGCAACCTTCTAGAAAGATCCACAAGATTCTAGGGAAATCCCGCCCCCACCAAGCAGGAAAGTGCCAGAAGCTTCTAGAAATCACTAGTCTTTTCTTAATGATTTTACAGACATGCCACCAGAGGGTGCCAAATGAACAAAATAAATATAGCTGACCAGCAAGGCAGCAAAACAGCATGTAACAAATCCGCATTTACAAATGAAATATAATGCTGTACAAAAATACTCATACATAACACCCCTTCCTGCTTTCTTTTTTTTTTTTTTGCATATTTGTTACACTTAAATGTTTCAGATCATCAAAAAATGTTTTAAAATTGTTTTATTGATAAGAAGAGTAAATACAAAATGCAATTTTAAAATAATGATTTCATTTATTGAGGGGGAAAAAGCTATCCTACCTGACCCTATGTGAAAAAGCAATTGCCCCCTAAACTTAATAACTGGTTGTGCCACCCTTGGGCACAATAACTGCAACCAAGAATTTGCGATAACTGGCAATGAGTCTTTCACATTGCTATGGAGGAATTTTGGCCCACTTTTCTAAGCAAAAATGTTTTAATTCAGCCACATTGGAGGGTTTTCAAGCATGAACGGCCTGTTAAGGTCATGCCACAGCATCTCAATCGGATTTAAGTCCGGACTTTGGCTGGGCCACTTCAAAACCCTCATATTGTCTTTTAAAAGCCATTCAGCGGTGGATTTTCTAGTGCATTTTAGATCATTGTCCTGCTGCATAACCGAAGCAGTGGCGAAGCTAGAACTGGGAATTTGGGGGGCATAGATACGTCCCTTTATGACAACAATTAGTGCTGCCTATTTCTCAATCATTTTCCTTTATTGACGCGTTTTCCAATTATCATAATTGGCAACTGAGGACAGGGTTTTTCTCCATATGCGATCTAACTGCGATGAAATCATGGGCTAAATAAAGTCCAGAAAAATAATTTTCGTATTAGTAGGCCAATGCTTCACGTTGATTGAACTACACCTCATTCCAATGAAATATCCCCTTTTACTCTCTGTATTGCATGTGTTGACAAAAAAAAGTGGCGCTCAGCAGTTAAATAGGCTATTAAAAGCGCGCGGCTCAAGCTATTTGCTTGTCGACAGGTATGCAATTTTGAATAACGTTGATTTAAATACAGCAAATACGCGTCTAGATGAATGATTGTCGTCTTACTAATTGTGGAGAACAAGTAGCACCTGTTAAGTGTGGAGTGCTCTCGGAGTGAACCTTTTTTTAATTATGAAAATGACTGAGAACAGGTCAGGACTAATAATTATTTTAAACGGATGTTTTGTGCAACCCAATTATCAGTTCTGGCTCCACCACTGTACTGAATTTAGCCCATGATTTCATCGCTGTTAGATCGCATATGGAGAGAAACCGTGTCTTCACTTGCCAATTATGATAATTGGAAAACGCGTCAATAAAGGAAAATGATTGCGAACTAGCCAGGACTAATTGTTGTCTTAAAGGGACGTGTCTGTGCCCCTTCAATTCCCAGTTCTAGCTCCGCCACTGAATTCAAGTGCGCTTGTGCTTGAGGTCCTAAACTGATGGTTGGACATTCTCCTTCAGGATTTTCTGGTAGAGAGCAGAATTCATGGTTCCATCAATTATGGAAAGTCGTCCAGGTTCTGAAGCAGCAAAGCAGCCCCAGACCATCACACTACCACCACCATGTTTGGCTGTTGGTATGATGTTATTTTTATGAAATGCTGTGTTAGTTTTACGCCAGATACAACAGGATGCACACCTTCCGAAAAGTTCAACTTTTGTCTCGTCAGTCCACAGAATATTTTCCCAAACGTCGTGAGGAATATCAAGATGTTTTTTGGCAAATGTCAGACGAGCCTTTGTGTTCTTTTTGGTCAGCAGTGGTTTTCGCCTTGGAACTCTACCGTGGATGTCATTTTTACCAAGTCTCTTTCTTATTGTTGAATCATGAACTCTGACTTAAACTGAGGCACGTGAAGCCACAGTTTTTTGCTAATTGGCCCAATGGGGTAGTCCAGGTACATTCATAACATAACATATGTTATGTTATGTAACATTCTTAATCTGGTCAGTTTGAAAACTCTCAATGACGCTAATGTCTTTCGAGCAAAGGGGAATACAATGACACCCAAACATCAGGACAGGAGTAACAGCTGTGCCCCAAAGATATTTCTTTACCTCAGTGGAAAGGCCTGAATAACAAAAGCCTTGACTACGAAGGCTGACTACGTCTTCTGGCCAAAGAGATTCTACTTTGTACTTGCACATCAGACTTGGTATTAGAAATAAAAGCAACACCCAAAATATAAATGGTGTCAGAATATCCTTTCCAAAAGTGATAGACTTGGTTCTTTTAATGCCAAAGTTGAAGCGCCACTATTAGTCCATGTTAATATACCCCATGTATATAGTATAAACATGTTTAAACACCCTGCTTGGCACAAAATTAAGTATAATTTTCAGTCTGCTTGTAGGAAAGATCTGCAGCTATCAAATCATTAGAGCTGATGGAATCAAAAAACAATTTGGATGGGTAATTATAACCTTTGGAATTGAACCATTTCCCCCAATTTGTTCAGCAGAGGTAGCTGGGCATTAAAATCACCACATAACTACAGAGGTGCTCCATTTGTCAAAACAGGCTGCAAGGCATCAAGACATTCTGTAAAACCTGATAAATTCTCATGGTTAACATTCTCAAAGTATGGCAAGTGGAGCTGCTTGATCCCCGTTACGCCATTCCTGTGGTTGTTCGCTTTTCCATTGGCTATCCCAGGTATTTCGGCCCGTCCGGGGTGCCCCCTTAAGCTTGGAGGACGCACAAAAGGGCCAAATCAGAACTCCTGAAGGCCAAGCTGACTTGTCTAAGACGTTCTCGAAGGAGCCACTGGGGATGTCAAGCCGAAATGACCGATATGCTGGCTTGTCGGTCAGCAGTGTCACCTTCAGGGACTGGCGACCAACACTGAGAGCCTCCAAATGGCCGTTAACATCCTTGACAGCACGCTTCGGGTGCACGCTTTACTCGCCCAAGGGACACAGATTTCACGGACTCCACCTCTTGCTCCTCAGGTATGGCAACAGTGATACAGGAGGCAGGAGGTTTCTTACCCTCCCACCTCGACCTTTGTCATTCAGATCCTCACCCTCAGAATACGTACCTTCCTTTGAGGAAGATGACTTGGACTGATCACCTACATCCTAATTCTGAGGTTGAGATACCACCGTCCATACCACCATTCTCAACATTGTCCTCACGAGCATTGACTAACTCCACTGCCTTAAGAGACACCTTCAATCGCACATTTTCAGCTTTCAGGTCCCTCGTTAGTTTCTCGAGCTTGCTAACTCTCTCACAAAGCTCAGTAAACTTAATGAGCAGTCCAGACATGTCAACAGGCTCATCATCACCTTTGTTCTCTCGCCTTTGGCCACCATTGTTGTACTTCTTTAGAGGGCGAATTTTGCACAATACTATAAGCAATGTGAAATATATCATGCACAATCTTATGTTTTGCCTGACGATTCACCAGTTTTTTTAGCCCTTCAGTTGGGGCAAAATTATCACAAATACAACACTCAATACTTTCCTCAGTTTTGCCAAAACACCCTGATCAAGTTAGTGTTTTTGATCTTGGGCATTGTTAAGAAATTTAGGGATGAAACGCCAGGTGCGGGAACTCAGGAAGGGTTTATTAACAAAACACAAAACAGGGACAGGGAAAACCACAAGGAGGCACTCAGGCTAAACAAAACACCATGACTCACTAGCACTGAAGGGGGAATAACCAAGGCACGGGACAATATTCTAACTAAGGAAAAGGCACTTCGGCCGAAACCAAACCACTGTGCATTGCACTGAAAGAAAAACTAAGGGCACAGAAACTAGACTGGGGCACAGGGAAACACAGGGCTGGAGATGTTGCTTGGAAGAAGATGGCTAGGAGGGTCAGGAGACTCAGATGAAGACATTGCAACGAGCGCACAGCTCGGGATGGATCAGGTGACTCGGACGGAACATCACGGAGGACAGCACACAGCTCGGAATGGGTCCGGTGACTTGGACAGGAACATCACGGGAAACAGCACACATCTCGGAGTGGGTCCGGAGACTCGGACGGGAACATCACGGGAAACTGCACACATCTCGGAGTGGGTCAGGTGACTCGGACGGGGGCATCACGGAGGACAGCACACAGCTCGGAATGGGTCCGGTGACTGGGACAGGAACATCAGGGGAAACGGCACACATCTCGGAGTGGGTCAGGTGACTCGGACGTGGACATCGCGGAGGACAACACACAGCTCGGAATGGGTCAGGTGACTCGGACAGAAACATCACGGAGAACAGCAGGCACAGGGGACTCGGAGATCCAGCTGGCGCAGAATGGTACATCGCACAGCGGCACTGGGAACTCGGGAGAACCGACTGGCGCAGATGGTACAGCGGGCACAGGGAACCCGGAAGATTCCACCGGTGCAGAAGGTGCAGCGCGCAGCGAACACCGGGAACTCGGGAAATCCAGCTGGCCAAGATCGTTCAGGAAGCGCAGCGGATACTGAAGGCTTGGGTGAATCCCAATTTCGACTTGGCGCTGCCCGCACAGCGTCCAGGCCCCGGAACACAAGCATCTTGAGTGAGTGCGTGGAAACTCAGAATAAAGGCATAGGCAAAGTGTGCAACGTAAAGTCCCGTCTGCCTCTGTGCCTGCTGCATGGGAATATAAAGCGGAGGGGGGAGAGACAAGCAGCTCGCATACAGGTGCTGAAAATAATATAATTAACAAGGGGTAATCACATGAGGAAAACTTAATTTACAAAAAACGGGAAAATATTAGCACAAAGACTCACAAGACTCACCCTAAACGGGACAAATAAACTGAATAAAAAGACTCCTAAGTGAATAGGATAAGAGCCAGAATAGATAATGAAAATGCAGAGGTTCTGCAGAAAGCAGAGCTAAGCCAGTAAGGAAACGAGATACGGAAACAAGAATAGAGCGAACGCGGGGAGGTAATTAGTCAATTAGTAAGTGCAGCTGTACAATCCCCGGTGCTCGTTAGTAGGTTAGTATTATATACAATATTAGTTTTGGTTAATAATTTTAACAAAACAAACTGTTAGTACTTGTTAGTAAATATTGGAAAGCAAGGAGGAAACTAGCAAACGAGAATCGAAGGAAGGTTGAAACCCAGAATCCATTAAATCACCCGAAATAGTGTCACAATCAATTAAGACAAAAACTGACGGACTATGACGCGACCGGGGAAAAAGCAAAGACAGTACCTGGGTAAGACAAGGACTGGAATAATACCGGGGAAATCTAAAATGTGCAACACTAGACATCAGACTCACATCACAGAATTAATAAACCTAAAATAAAAACTAACCAAAAACACTAACCAAAAACCTTACAGGCATACTGGAAAATGGTAGCAAGTGACGCCCAGGGCCACATTAAAGAATCACGGGCCCCACATTTGTGCGCTCTTACACGCAAGGAAACACACACTCTACAATAATTCTGAATGGTCACAATTAAAGGGAGCATAAATTTCCGAAAATTCATACACAACACACACAGCTTGCCTGCATCATTTTGTCAACTCGCAACTATCGCAAGAAAACGCCAATTTGGTCATTTTCGAACCACCATTGCGAGAAGATAATTTTTTACAAGCCGGTTGACATTCCGAATTCAGCCCTTATCAACATGCAATATCCCATTGTTAAGCATGCTTGGACATCAGCATTAATCAGCTTTCACCAAGCAAGTTTTTCCGCGAACAGCGATATATCCTCGTCACCGGTGAGCGATGGAGATAGATGCCCGCACTGCCAACAGGCTCCGACTGTTTAGCGCAATGGTTGTCAAACTTTTTGTGCCCAAGGCACACCAAAGGGCAAGCCAAAATCTCAAGGCACACCTGTATTTATATCAGTGCAAATTAGCCTCTATAACACGTTTTCACTCTAATAATTAAGTATTATTTTTTTATTTACTAACGGCAAATAAAATTTGCAAACAACCATACTATTCCTTAAATATTAGTAAAAAAAATTAAGGATTCACTTTCTAAAATTACATCATCCAAAATAATTCAAAAAAACGTATGGTCATCTTCCTTCTCAGAGTTGCAAGAAGCACCAAATTCCCTTGTTAAGTAAGGATTTTTAATCCTAACTTAACAGAACCGGGCATGAATATCTCATCCGCCCGACCTCTCGACAAATAAATAATATCAAAATTATTAAATTGACACCTACATTGATGTGAATGTTGCAGGACGTCACTAAGAAAGCATGATCAGCGCATGAAATCTAACGCCTAGAGTTGGCTAGAATTGTTGTGCACTCGTGATCATGAAAAGATAAAGAAACGATCAGAGTATGCATTATAAAGCATTTATCGCCCATGCATTAATGCGGCCCTGGTGACGCCTCAAAACTAGCACAAAAGTTTGCATTGTCCTTTGCATTCAGTATATTATTCAGATCACTGAACTTAGTCACTGCTCCTGGTTTGACATGGTCACAACCTGTAAACCGGGCATTGAAGCAGTTCAAACATAAAAATCGATCACATATTCTATATTCAATGTCTAACTGATCAGCATTGTATGGGCAAGGTTCTCTATCGGGTAGTCCTTCGCACCTTTTCACCATATTTACATATGAATAGAGATCCCCCGTTCAACGAATTCTCACCAACAACCCTATACTAACATACAGTCCAGATAGACAAGTTCAGTTTTTGGATACACAAATACGCTTAAGTTTCGGACAGACCGGGAATGAAACTCGCCGCTCCTCAGCTCAGAGCTCCCAAAATTGCCTAGAGTTTGCGGTTAGAATAAAACAACTATTAAAAAGTACTTGGCGTACAATCTTGTGGCTAAGTAGCATTCAAATCGGCATACACTACTTGACCATATCTCCAGACGTTTTTTTCGGATTTTTGATTGAATCATTTTGTCCGTTTTATGAGCCCTTGAAATTTTGGGCCCAGTGTGAAAGATAGGACTGAGAAATGAATTTTTTTCTCAATCAGACAATCAACTTACCTTGGTGTCGTCAATGTACAGTGCGAGTACCATTTTGATTGAATTGACGGAAGTGGGTGTAGTGGGGGCGCTGTACTTCATGAATATGCAAGATGGCTTGTGGAGGCCAAATGGTTGCAGATAGAGATTAAGTTTGTTCAATCAACACGTAGGAAGTCATATATGACCTGCATTTTGGCTGTGTTAAAGTTGACCTCAGATGACGCTGAAAGGTCAAACTCGAAGTCAAGAAAATTTGTGCAACGTTAAAAGATAGGACCTCAGATTTCAAAAAAATTTTTTTCAAAAGCTGTATGATAGCATTTATACCAAATCTGGCAATCGACTCGCCGTGGTACAGTCAATGCACTGTGTGAGTGCCTTTTTGATTGAATCGACGGAAGTGGGTCTAGTGGGGGCGCAGTACTTTAACATTGGGTCTTATGTAGAATAGGCAAAATCGCCTGTGGAAGGTGAATGGTTGCAGATAGAGATTAATTTGAATTATCGACATATAGGAAGTCATATATGTCCTATAGTTTGTCTGTGTTAAAGTTGACCTCAGATGACCTTAAAAGGCAAAACTTGAGGTCAAGCAAAATGCTACAATTTCCAAAGGCTTCTCGGCTTGAAAATGTTAAACATTGGAAACGTATATTGACCCATATAGCGGTCTCCCTAATTCAGTCTGACAAGTTATGAATCTGCAAACAATGAATTAGATATTTTACCAGCACCGAAATGTCTGATTGTTGCGTGTGTGGCTGTCAGAATTGATATTACATTGGTCAACTGAAGTTTTACAGGATTCCGAGAGGATCACATCCGTAAAACGCCCACTGGCCGCAAGCGAAGCATCAAGTCAAACTCCGAACGCTGCCTTGATGCTTTTAAACGCCCACTGAAAGCATCTGCCGCATCAACATTGACAGCTGTCAACATGACCGAGAAGCCATGGGTGTCACTCTCAAAATGTTCATCAAGATTAAGTTTAATTTTGAAAACAACAACTGATAAAGCTTATTTTAAGAGATGAAAAAGTGCAACGTTCAGGTTACTGTGCACTATATGTTATATACAGGCATAATTTTCCTCCTAAATTTAGCTGTCTAGTAAATTAAGATTGATTCACTTTTCTTCACTCAGCAGCAAATTAGCAGTGTTAAATTCTTACCAGTGTACCTTGAGTTAGGTTCGGTCTAACTAGATCGCTTGATAACTTAAATGCGCATAAAATAACTGATTTCCTCTCAAAACTGCGACTTGGTTAAAAAGTAGGTATATCGGTTTCGACAACTGCATGTGAGGTTTGTGTGTGCCACTAACCATGACAAGGCGAAATAGTTAAATAGCTAACCTAAAAGACAAATGCGTTTATTTTGAGTTGACGCTCAAGAAATTGAGCAACAGCAAAAAGAAAAAATCTGAAGCGTTTCACACGTCGCCAGTGGACTTTGCTCCATTGAAATTAATGTAACCAATTTTTTTGATGCGTCTCACGGTTACAGACATTAAATGAAATACGTGAGAATAATGGTAAACCGAAGAAGATTTCATGTTTGCATGACAACTGCACAGCCAAACTTGCTGGCTAGCTAGCCAACAATGCAAAATAATACTTAGCCTGCCATGCAGGTACAATTAGCTGTCAGGACGTAGTTTTCTGTTTATTTATTTTTTATTATAACCCATGCGTCATATACAGAGATGCCAAGTCTCACGCATTCGGCGTAGGTCTTACGCATTTTTTAGGCTTATTCGCCGTAGTTCGTAATTATTCATTGACTGCTTAATGACATTCTCATGCGGAATTAAAATCCTTGTTCATCACAAGTCACATGGAAAGCAATTATGACTCCGGACTTCCCGTGCATGTGTTTCATGACCGTTTAATTTTTTTTCATGAAATAAGACCATTTGAAATGTTTTTATGCAGTTCTATAGCTTTTAATCCCTCAGTAAAGACAAGCCTGAGAATTCCCGAGTCATAATCGACTTCCGTGTCATTATTGGGGAAATCCACCGTAATGCTCGTAAAACTGATTAACTTGATGCCCAATGACTTAAATTCAGTGCGCTTTGATTGAATAATTGCTGACAACGGCACAGAAACACGAATGCCACTAAGAGGAGAAACTCTTACGCCAAAGACGTAATGTCATCTCAGGACACACGGTGGTTTTAAGCCCTTATGTTTGACTAGGAAGGACCTCTGATTTCGAGACACAAAACTCCAAGTCTGTTGTGGTATTTAACATTCTGCTTGTCCGCAGATAAAGCTGTCATAAGCATGCAGTGACTTGTATGCTCGTAGTTCCTTCCTAGTGTACACGGTAGGTTTCTCGATCAAATGGGTATATATATATCGGGCCACGGAATACTGGGCCACTAACTAACGTCATCTACCCACTCACTGATACCATACGGATCTGGAAATTGGTTGCCATTTGTCAAAGTTAATTTGTTTAGGTAGAATTTGCGATCTTTGATGGCTGATGCCCTCGCATAGCTTGACAAGCTATCTTGCTCCGCCATATTTCCGTAGCCAAGATGCGCGCGCACGCAGCCTGTTTTGTTTGTAAACAGTAAGTGGGTCTATTGAACACTTATAGGAAGTCATATATGAACTTTCATGTGGTGGTCTTGACCTTGACCTTTGGTGGCCTTTGAAGGTCAAACTTCACATAGTGAAATTTCAACGACTACTATCACTAAAAAGGTCACTGATGGAGCCTAAGTTTGTATCACAGACTTAGGAAGTCAAATATGAACATTCAACTTGACTGTTGGTGACCTTTGAAGGTCAAACTTGACTTACTACAATTATAATGACTTCTATTGCCAAAACGGTCACAGATGGAGCCTAGGTTTGTATTAGGGACATATTGGAAGTCATATATGAACTTTCATTTGGTGACCTTTGTATTGACCTTGGTCAAACGTGACAGTGAAAATCCAATAACTGGTATCTCTAAAATGGTCACAGATGGAGTCTAGTTTTGTGTTACGGACATCGAGGAAGTCACGTATGAACTTTCATTTTGTGGCATTCAACTTGACTGTCAGAGGCCTTTAATGGTCAAATTCAGCAGTGAAATAACAATGACTTGTATCACCAAAACTGCTTCAGAGTTAAGGATTGAATATTACAGTGGTTCTTATAATTGTATTTGACCTTTTATTTTGTGACCTTGACGTTGACCTTCAATGATACGATGGTCAAACTTCGCATTAAATTTTCATAACTTGTATCATCACTGAAAGATTGCTTGCCAGTAAGCTACAGGACCCTTGGTCCTATTTTTTAGATGTTGATCTGGGTTCTTCTGTGACCTCTTGGATGAGTCATCAATGTGCTCTTCGAGTAATTTTGGTAGGCCGGCCACTCCTGGGAAGGTTCACCACTAGTCCAAGTTTTCTCCATTTCTGGATAAGAGCTCTCTCCGCAGCTTGCTGGGGTCCTAAAGCCTTGGAAATGGGGGAAGGCCCTTGTAAAAAAAAAAAAAAAATGTGAGAATGCTCTGCGGATACACTACCCGTTCAAAAAATCTTGCGCACGCATATTTAGTTGGAACCCCTGTAGCATTGATTACAGTGCAAATTCATCTCGTCATTGTTTTGGCAGCCATATGCAATGCCAGAACATTTATTTTCCATCAGGAATGTCATAATTTTTGGCTCGAGATCTTGTTTTCTCGACAAAATGGTTGAACCACTCAGTGGTCTTTCTTGAGCACATCCCAATAACTTTCAATGTGGTTAAGGCTGGGACTTTCTGGTGGCAAATTTGTGAAAATTATTGCTCATGCTTGTTTTTTTCTCATTCATCGTTTTCTTTGCTAAATACAGGCCAATAACTTGCTCCTTCTGAAATACTGTAAAATATTTTCCACCATCAATGGATGCATCTTCCAACGTGATTTTTTTAAGAAATGAGCAGCAATGCTCTTCATCAGTCTGGTTAAATGATTATTGCCTACTGATGCATATTAATAACCACAATAATGATCCAATCATTGATTTTGTTCATTTATTTCCAAAAAGTGACTTTTTTTGGACGGGCAGTGTGTGAACAAAAGGTGGTCAGTTCGATGGACTTAAAAATTAGATTTTATTTTTTTGTTGCAAAATGAAAATTAAGCAGTCTTTATTTAACATTGTAAGAAAAATGTGGGTGTGTACAAAATTTTTACTCTGTGTCTGAGTTTTTTAGTCCGAAGTTTTACTGTGCATGTGGCTAAAATGTTTTTAATGTGCCTTTAGAAATTTGAGCCGAGTTAGCCACGGTGGCTAAAAAAATGTCCTTCTAGGGCAGCCCCTGTACTTGCCCATAGTATCTATCCAGCAGTTTTAAAAAAATGATCTCTTGCGACTAGAAAATTCTATTGTAACAACTACTTCAGCTATAGTGAGACAATGGTATCCCAACTAAGTAGTTTTTTTTAAAAAAATCAGTTTTCTGAAGCCAAAATTCACCATTGATACTATGACATTCTACTATCAATCATAGTCATCACATATTAAAAATGTGTAATCTCCTACTGTGGATTTACGCGTCGATTTGTCTTACGAAGAATTCAGCTGTCGTTCAGGGCCTCATACAAGCCTTCAAGGAAATACAATCACTTCAATGGTGATTCAATGGCATCTGCGTAAAAGCCCAGCAATAGTTCACACCTGCCTGAAAGTCTCCCGGTAGGTACCTATTGATTGACACAATTTTTATCCATTTCCAGACAGTCTAAGCTTTCGTCAGTAATCGAAAGACATTGATTGGACACTAGGGCTGTCATGAATATTCCATATTTGAATACATATCAATTTTATATTGATAAAATGAACCACTGAACATGAAAATTAATTATTGAATATTTTTTAAAAAGTCACATCAAGATAATTAACCCACTATCAGTTTGTGCAGTGTATAGCGGGCGGCTACCAACGCACTATACTGCAGAGATGGCTCACTGTCTTGAAACTGTTACATCTTTGTGCCTGGTGTGAGCAGTGCATGCCAGTTTGGCTGACAGTCAGGAGCTGTAGTGACACCATCTCGTTGATATTTTGCATGGAAATGATGGCAGAGAGTTGAATTTCACAAGGAAGCTCTGGTTGAGAAAATAACCGGTTTACACCCCAAAGAATCTAAAAGGCACCATTTGAAAATACTTTGGGTTTTGGTCAGTCAAAGACAGTAAAACTGAGGGCCTAACGAAAGCTGCTCTCAAACTAAGTTCGAGTTGGCCTATCATTCCTGCAGCAGGTGCTCGTTTTTATTGTGTAACTTTAAAAACTGGAGTAGAGAAAATGCATTCTGAAATGCAGTTTCATTTGCGATCACTAGTTTTGGATGTAACAGAGGTGAGAGAGCTAATGATGTTGTGGAATTAACATTAGTGTCTCACAGAATAAAACTGAAAGGTTGGCATCTCGTTCAAACTTGGATGAGCCTGGTGCATTGTTATTTCATAAGTGCTGCAATGTGTCATGGTCTTGAGTTCAGACTCACTGTGTCGGGGATTTTTACAGACATAGGAAACTCGAGATCTTAATCTGTGGTTATTATCCATCAAATATATGTTTGTGTTGATGTATCTTATGTGAGTAGTACTTTGGTATCTCGTTGTTTTGTGTGGGAAATACAGAAAGTAAAATATTCAGTATCATTATCAATATTGTGTTTATTTTATTTAGCACTGTATTTACCTTTTTTTGTTAAGCCCAGACCGGAGATAGGTTTGGGCATGTTTTAGGCATGTCTGGGGCAAGTCCCAGAAAATTAAAAAAGAGAGGTCTAAATGTGGGTGGGGTCTGCAAAAGAGTATATAAGGAGAAGAAATGAGACAGTAAGGTTGTAGGAGAAAGTGCAAGGAGAAGGATAAATGTGTTTAAGTTTTACTGTTGTCATAACAAATTGGGGCCATAACAAATTGGGGGCTCAAGTCCGGGATAGACCATGGTGTGAGTCATTTATTGAAAATCTAACATTTCAAATTGTAAAATTGTTTTGTGAATTTTCCTATATATATATATATATATATATATATATATATATATATATATATATATATATATATATATATATATTTATATTGACAGATAGACAGCAATGGATGATTTCTTGGCATCACTAACCATAGAGGTTTTGAAGTCTTTTAAAAAGACAGAACTGCTAGAAATATGAAGACATTTAGAGCTGACAGAGGTAAAACCAGCCAAGCGAAAAGCAAGACTGGCTAGAGAGATTGTTGAATATTACATTGATGAAAATGTGTTTGCACCAGGAGATCTGGAACAGTTTCCAGTGGAAAATCCAAATATACAGATGGAACTCAAATTAAAAATGCTAGAGATTGTTTTTCTTTTTCCTCCCTTTCAAAGAGAATTTGAGAGAGAAAAAGAGGAAAGAGCAGAAAGAGAGAGACAGAGAGATTTTGAATTAGAGAAATTCGATAGAGAAGAAAGACTCCAAATGGAGCAACTAAAAATTAAAATAGCAACGGAAAATAAATTTCGGCCTAGCCAGGAGGTAAAACTGGTGCCTCCATTTGCTGAAAAGGATGTTGACAACTATTTCCAGTGTTTTGAAAAGGTAGCAAAGAGTTGCCAGTGGCTAAAGGAACACTGGCCTCTGATGTTGCAAACTTTCCTTCAGGGTAAAGCTCAACAAGCCTATTCAGCTTTATCTGCAGATGATTCCTCTGATTATGAGGTTGTCAAAAAGGTTATTTTGAGAGCTTATGAGTTGGTTCCAGAGGCTTACCGACAGAAATTCAGAGGTCTGAAGAAATCTGACAAACAGACTTATGTGGAATTTGCTAACGAGAAGCAGGTTTGCTTTGAGCGCTGGTGTACTTCAATGGAGGTCAAGGATGATTTCCACTCACTAAAAGAGATGGTGTTAGTTGAAGAATTCAAGAACTGTGTTAAGGATGATATTAAGACCTACCTTAATGAGAAGCAAGCACTGAATTTGCAGTCAGCTGCCAAATTTGCAGATGAATATGTTCTCACACATACAGTCATGTGAAAAAATAAGGACACCCCATTAAATAGTCAACTCTTTATTAAGAAATGTTCACATAACAATGTCCACTCTTGTTTTTATTTATTTCTGGAAAAGGAAGTGATTTAATTGTAATTAAACAAAATAAATTAACATATTTTTACTTAACTTTTGTTTGATATGAACAAAAATGAGTATTTCAATGGAGGAAAAAATTGAGACACCCTACCCCCTAATAACTAGGGTTACACCCTTTGGCTGAAATAACCTCAGTGAGACGCTTCTTGTAGCCATCTACCAGTCTCCGACATCGATCTGAGGAAAGTTAGCCCCACTCCTCAATGCAGAATTCTTTCAGCTGTGAGATATTTGAGGGGTTTCTTGCATGCACAGCCCATTTCAAGTCACCCCGCAGCATCTCAATGGGATTAAGATCCAGGCTTTGACTGAGCGATTCCAGGAGACTCCACTTAGTTTTCAGCCAGTCCTTGGTGGATTTACTGGTATTTTTGGGTCATTATCATATTGCAGTGTCCAGTTCCGCTTCAGCTTTAATTTTTTACAGATGGTTTCACATATTCTTCAAGTACCCTCTGATACACAGTAGAATTTGAATTAGAATGAATACACAGTTGGAATGAGGTTCTTTCCCTGGAATGCTGTAATTTGTTTATGCCAAATATGTCTTCTGTTCTGGTGTCCAAATAATTCAACTTTATACTCATCTGTCCAAAGAACATTATTCCAGAAGACCTGGTCTTTATCGATGTTCTCTGTGGCAAACTTCAGTCTGGCCTTAATGTTCTTTTTAGAGAGCTAAGGTGTCCTCCTTGCACACCTCCCATGAAAGTCAAACTTGTGTCGTCTCTTTCTGACAGTAGAGTCATGCACTTTCACATCCACAGTAGGGAGAGCCTGCTGTAGGTCCCGGGATGATATTTTAGGACTTTTGATGACTTCTTTTAGCATCTTGTGGTCTGCTCTGGGGGTGAACTTGCTTGGACGGCCAGACCTGGGCATGGTGGCAGTTGTTTTGAATGTTCTCCACTTGTAGACAATTTTTCGGATGGTGGAATGGCTGATGTCAAATTCTTTTGATATCTTTTTAAATCCCTTACCAGACTCAAAAGCAGCCACAATCTTCTTTCTGAGGGCCTCAGACAGCTCTTTGGATCTCTCCATGGTGCTCAGTCTCACTTCAACAGACAGGGGCACACCAATCTAAATGTCTGAGGTTTAAATAGGGCAAGCCTCCTTCAAAATGCTGGGTAACGATGTTCTGATCATGTGCACCTGATCTGATACACCTTTGTGTGATTATAGCCACTTTAAGTGGGAAAATATGTGGGGGTGTCCTAATTTGTTCCTCCATTAAAATATGCATTGTTGTTCATATCTTGTGTTTGATGGGTAAAAATATGTTAATTTATATTGTTTAATTACAATTAAATCACTTTCTTTTCCAGAAATAAATAAAAACCAGATTGGACATTGTTATGTGAACATTTCATAATAAAGAGTTGACTATTTAATGGGGTGTCCTAATTTTTTCACATGACTGTAAGTCCAAATTATAGTCTGGCAGTAACAATAGATGGTTCCAATTTCAGAAAAAAGGGAACGGTGATACCCAAGATTCCTCACCCAAAGACAAAGACAAATCTGGTGATTGTGCTCAGAAATCCAGTAACAGGTTTGATCAAAGTATGAAAGCTGACAGTGACAAAAGTGGTCTAGTTTGCAGTTATTGCAAGAAATCTGGTCATGTTACAACTAACTGTTGGTTCCTTAAAGCTAAGAAAGAAAAAGAAAAGGATATCAAACCAAATGCCTTTGTGAAAACAAGGTTAGAAACCCCTGTAGTGGATAATCGATCTGCCAAATTGCCTGCTTCTTGTGGGGCTAAAAAGCCTGATACAGCTGACTTCTTGAGGGAGGAATTTCTTCCATTTGTGTCAGAGGGATTTGTGACTCTGAATGAGCATACTACTCCTGTCCCCATATATATCCTAAGGGATACCGGAGCTTCTCAGTCACTTTTGTTGATGGACTCCTTGGAGTTACATGATGAGACCGCTTCTGGGGATTTCATACTTGTACAAGGTATTGAAGGGAGAACTGAATCTGTACCCCTGCGCTCTATATTCTTGAAGTCAGATTTAGTTACAGGACAGGTAAAGGTGGGACTTATGTCAAGTCTACCTATCAAAGGTGTTTCTCTGTTGCTAGGCAATGACCTGGCTGGGGGCAAAGTAGTTCCCCCTGTACATCTTAATTCACAGCCGAGCACTGAAGTTGGCGATGAGGACCCATCTCTGTATCCTTCTTGCGCAGTGACTCGTGCTATGGCCAAGAAGGCTCAAGAAGTAGATGATGTGGTGCCGTCCAGCACATTGAATAGTCATGACTCAGCTGGTTCGCCTTATGACTCTGTTCGGCCTACTATGGTTTCTCTGTTTGAGGACTTATTAGATACTTTTATCAGATCTCTATTCAGTCAGCCGGATGGGTCTGGTGATTCTGATGTGTCTGGAGACTTGTCTCTGTCCTGAAAGCGGTTGATTGAGGAGCAAACTAATGATCCTGAAATTTGTGTACTAAAGAGGAGAGCCCTTCCTGATAAAGAAATAGACGCAGTTCCAGTTGGGTATTATCTCAAGGATGGTGGGTTGCTGCGAAAGTGGCGCCCTCCTGATATCCCTGCCAATGCATATTGGGCAGTGGTTAGGTGAATTGTTGTTCCGAAGGTCTACAGGAATGAGATCTTAATGGCTCATAGTTTACCTTTAGGAGGTCATCTTGGTTTTAACAAGACTGTTGATAAGATCATGAAACACTTCTTCTGGCCTGGGCTTCGGAAAGACGTTTCCAAATTTTGCATAACCTGTCACACTTGTCAGGTAGTTGGAAAACACCAGTTAGACCCACCTGTAGCTCCATTGCAGCCTATCCCAGCCTTTGGGGAGCCCTTCTCTAAGGTCATTGTTGATTGTGTTGGTCCATTGCTCAAGACTAGATCTGGAAATCAGTACTTGTTGACAATCATGTGTGCATCTACCAGATTCCCTGAAGCCATACCTCTACGCAACATCAAGGCAACTGCAATCTTAAAGGCTTTGATAAAGTTCTTCACAATGTTTGGCCTTCCCAGGGAAATTCAGTCAGACCAAGGTAGCAATTTCACTTCCGGGTTGTTTCAGCAGTTTGTGTATGAACTAGGTGCAAAGCAGATTCTTTCTAGTGCCTATCATCCAGAAAGTCAGGGTGCCTTAGAGCGGTTTCATTCCACTCTCAAGACAATGATGAGGACTTATTGTTATGACCATGAGAGAGACTGGGATGAAAGTGTTCATTTGCTGTTGTTTGCAGCTAGAGAAGCAGTGCAGGAGTCTACTGGATTCAGTCCGTTTGAGCTAATGTTTGGCTATGAAGTGAGAGGACCTTTGCTGTTGTTGAGTGAACAATGGCAAGAGAAAGAACTGCATATCAGTCTGTTAGACGATGTTAGCAAGTTCAAGGAAAGATTGCGTGCAGCATTTGAACTAGTCAAAGAGAACTTGAAATCAAGTCAGGGAAAAATGAAAACTTGGTATGAACATAAGGCTAGAAGCCGTGAGTTTAAACCAGGAGAAAAGGTCCTTGTGTTGTTTCCCTTGCAGTCCAATCCATTGCAGGCTAGATTTCATGGTCCTTATGACATTCTGACAAAACTCAATGATCTCAATTACATTGAAAAAAACTCCAGATAGGAGAAAGCAAAAACAGTGTCACATTAACATGTTGAAGCCTCATCATGATAGAAATGCTAGGGTTGCAGCTGTCACTTCAGATCCTCCAAGAGATTTGTGAAGATGAGGGGGAGTTTCAAGATGGTGAACGTAGAATTAAAGCTGAAGTTCTTTCATGTAAATTGTCAAATTCTGAAGTGTTGCAAAATCTTAATGTAAAACTCCAGCACTTAGAACCCTCACAGAGAGATCAGTTTGAGAGGTTGATCAAGAAATATTAGGATCTGTCTCCTGATGTTCCGAAGAGAGTTTCTATAGCCTCTCATGATGTAGATGTTGGTGATGCCAAACCAATCAAACAGCATCCGCACAGGATGAATCCTGAAAAGAGAAAGATTGCTGAGAAAGAGGTTGAGTACATGTTAGAACATGATATTATCAGACCCTCCAACCCAGATTGGAGTTCACCCTGTGTGCTAGTTCCAAAACCTGATGGAAGTACTAGATTCTGTACAAATTATTGCAAAGTCAATGCTGTAACTAGAACTGATGTGTTTCCAATACCTAGGATTGATGATTGTATTGATAGAGTAGGGCAAGCACAGTTTCTGACCAAGATTGATTTATTGAAGGGTTATTGGTGTGTGCCTTTAACTGAGAGGGCCAATAGCATCTCTGCTTTTGCCACACCATCTGGGGTGTACCAGTATGAATTCCTACCCTTTGGCATGAAAAATACCCCAGCCACGTTCCAAAGGATGATACAGTCTACAATCGCCAGATTGCCACACACGGGTGCATACATCGATGATCAAATGGAGTGACTCCTGGGAAGAACATCTAAAAGATGTAGAGACGTTGTTCCAGCGCCTGACCCAGGCTAACCTGACTATTAACCTGAACAAGAGTGACTTTGGTTGTGCAACTGTCACCTATCTTGGCTACGTCATAGGCTAGGGCAGTGGTTCCCAAAGTGGGGGGTGCGCTCCCTAGGGGGGGCGCAGAGCAATTGCAGGGAGGGCGCGGGTGCGGGAAGCGAATTTTTTCCCCCCATTAGAGTTCCGGACACCAACAGAAAATTATTTGCATACAGCACATCAGCAACCTTGTTTCGGACCGCTGAAGGAGTGTCTTGAGACAGTTTAATTTTTTTTCTGTCTTTACTGAACTCGCACCGAGGTGCGGTCTCGGAACCACTGACTGCACAGTCCATTCGCTGCCCAGAATTCTGCGATTTCATCGTAAATGCCTGTCTTACTCTCAACGTAGGCCTAACTGTTGGCCAAATCATTCATGTAGCCTGTCATCTGCAGAAATAATTAATGAATGTAATTGTTCAAATATTTGAAGCTGATAAATTGAGCTGGTTGCAATCAATGTAGTCTGGCGATACCCAACTCGCCGCTTTCTATCCTGCACCGATCTGGCATTTTGATAATAAAATGGTAATTGACACCGAACAAAATCCGATGAATGTTATGCAGAAATAACCGAGATTGCGTCATCTTATCCCGATAATATGAATGCTCTGTAGGCCGGCAGATTATTTTTAGCAACTGAACGTTACAATCGTAACCGCAAGTTCGGCAAGTGGTGTTCTGAATTTTTTTCGTACTTCGCTGTCGGCTGTTAATATAGGTTAATTATGGTGCTTTCTTTCTGCATCATAGAAACATAAATTTAAGAAGTCGGCTATACTCAGGCAGAGGGGAGTGATACGGCCTAATGATTTTATACTTTAAAAGAGGTTTAGAATTATTAAATCTTCGTGACCTTCATTTGAAAATTACGGTGGCCGTTTCCAAACCTGCCGATCATTTTTAATGTTTCCAGCTTGGCTAGACAAAACTCATCTGTTCAGAGCATTTATTTTTTCTATAATTAGCTGACGCGATCTCGGTTATTTGTACTTCATAAGTGCAAGGCCAGTAAAACGAGAAAAATGTAACTGTCCCGAGACACTCCTTCAGAGGTCCGGCACAAGGTCGCTGATTGGCTGTATGCAAGTAAGTTTCTGTTGGTGTCCGGAAAATCAATTAATAGCGATGTTGTTGAATATCAAAAAAATAAATAAATAAAAAAAAAAAGAAAAGAAAAGAAACTTTTTACACTGAACATAATTACAGTTATGGTGCTTGAAAACAGTTACACTTAACAAACCATCACGGTGTAATTATTTTATTTTGTTATTTATTTCTCATTAGCCTTGTTTATGACAACCTACAGTTTATGGCAGGTGACTTTTATTTTTTCAAAAAAGGTTGTGGTTTATATAAGTTACAATGTGCGAAGTAAACTGCAATGGACTCTGAAAACAAAATATGTGTATTACCTGTTTTTTTGGGGGGGGGCGCAAAAATTTTCTTATGTACCAAAGGGGGGCCCAGCAGAGAAAGTTTGGGAACCACTGGGCTAGGGTAAGGTGGCACCCATAAATGCTAAAGTCCAAGCCATCATGGACAGTTCCTGACAACAAAAAAGCTTTGTGCCGCTTCCTTGGAATGATTGGGTACTACCGCAAGTTCTGCAAGAACTTTGCTGAGATTGCTCTCAGTCTCACGAACCAACTGAAGAAAGACGTAAAGTTCACTTGGGATGATGCATGCCAGAGAGCCTTGGATCGCCTGAAGTCTCTGCTGTGTCACTTCCCCGTGCTCAAATCTCCTGACTTCAACAAACCGTACTCCATCGCGGTCGATGCTAGCGACCAAGCTTGTGGATCTGTGCTCCTACAGAGAAGTGACTCTGATGACATTGAGCATCCCGTGGCATACTTCTCCAGGAAGTTCAATCGCCACCAAAGGAACTATTCCACAATAGAGAAGGAGCTGTTGGCTCTGGTTCTATCTTTACAACACTTTGATGTTTATGTTTGTACAGGGCAAAAGCCAATGATTGTGTACACTGACCACAATCCGTTAATGTTTTTGAGTTAGATGAAAAACAAGAATCAGAGATTGTTGAATTGGAGTTTGATTTTACAGGAGTTTGACTTGGAAATTAAGCATGTAAAGGGTACTGACAATGTAATTGCTGATTGCTTCTTATCCCGTGGTTGAGTATGTATATATATCACGCATTTGTTCGAATATTGTATTACATGTATATGTAGACAACTTTCCACTGAACCATTTTGTATTGAAAAGAAAAATTTTGCCTTTGTGTCAAAATTTTTCCCTTTTGGAATGGAGGTGTAATGTGAATAGAGGCCACTAGATGGCAGTATTTATATATTTTTTGTTAAACCCAGACTGGAGATAGGTTTGGGCATGTTTTGGGCATGTCTGGGGCAAGTCTCAGAAAATAAAAAAAGAGGTCTAAATGTGGGTGGGGTCTGCAAAAGAGGATATAAGGAGAAGAACTGAGACAGTAAGGTAGTAGGAGAAAGTCCAAAGAGAAGGATACATGTGACCAGACCTGTCATTCTGTTCAAGACCTGTGAAGCTTTTAGTGGATTTTTGCCTGTGTTAGAGCATTTTCCTCACCCAGGACATCACCAAGCAACCCACCAAAGGGACTGTAAATATTTCTGTTTTTGTATATAATCAATCTTGGTCATTAGAGTAGATAGTAGATTAGTTAAAATGCTCATTAAATGTGTTTAAGTTTTAAAATGTTTGTCTGTCATCCTTTGCTGTTGTTTATGTCATAACAAATTGGGGCCATAACAGCACTAATATTGGAACAGCATTTTAAGCTCATTCTGACTGCCCTGTTGGACACTCAGAAAGGTATTTAACCCCTTTTTGCAGATGTAGGCGCACGCGTCTATAGAACTGCAAATTTAAGGACGTAGTTACAGTACTCGACCACGAGATGACACCCATGGATCAGTTATTGAATGTTCACAGGCAAGTAGGGCTGAAACACGATTGAGAGTATAGAGAAGTTCCCTCCAATCCCTGTTTTTCAGGAGTTGCATGAATTAAACTCCTCAGCTAAGCCTAATGTGCAAATTGGTCAATATCCTTGCCTAAAGTATTGATCCAGCAGTCTAAAAAATGATCTGTTGCGACAGAAAAAATTGTTGTCCTGTGTAGCAACCACTTTAGCTACAGTGAGCAAACAGTATTCAAATTAATGGTTCAGAAAAATCCGTTTTCTGAAGCAAAAAATTCTACATGGTATTGATTCTCTCACATTCTACTGTCAATTACAGTCATCTCTTTTAAAAAATGCGTAGTTCCCTACCGTGGATTTACGTGTAGATTCCTTCATCGTCAAATTCAGCACTTCCTTACATCCTCCTGAGTACTGGTGATGATAGCCAATCACTCAAATATACACTCAGGCTCTTCTTCGTAACTGCACAATTACACTTCATGCCCTGGTGAAATTTCCCCGGTAACAATTTATTGATTGGCTTGTTTCTTATCCAATTCCTGAGTGTTTAAACATTCTACAGTAAGCGAAACACATTGATTGGACAAACGCAGAGCATACAAGCCTATGCGTATCAGCAGGCCCGGTTGCATCCTGTCTACGTTGCGCACATTACGTGGCTGAATTAGACGCGATTTAGACAAAACAAAAAAGCTCGCGAAACTGGCCTTGAAGTGTTCAGATACATTTACAGGATTTAAATGAGATCAGAACATGGTCAATGGGAATTATTTCAAATGGAACAGGAGTGGAGGGTTCCTTCTACTGGATACATCAGTCTCCGGAGGAGGGATTCATGAAAAAGCTTAGTCTTCTTTTGCTTTTTACTTTTGCTTTTTGTTTTGGAATGAATACCATATTCAACAAAGTCGAATGCCGAGGGTTTTTTCCTGTTTAAAATGTGAACTTCCCATGCATTTGGATGGACCCCCTGGTACGTTCATTGCATGGTTCTGTTGAATCCAGGGAGGAAATGTATAGTTTATCTTCCCTGAAAGTGGAATGTCTATTCTGTTAAAATAAGGTATATTTCAGAATTCAGATATCACTGAGTTTGCGAGTTGTACTTGTTCCTTATAAGTGTTGAAATGAGTTTGTGAGCTCGGACGTCAGAACTGCCAGTTTCATTGCACAGTGATTGTCCTGACCGTTTAATCAGCAGTTTATTTATTGACTGTGTGTGCTGGCTTGGGGGAGTTAGACGAAAAATGGACAAAACTCTAAACTTTGTTTGGAGAGGTTACTGGTGACCACTGGTGTTCAGCTGCACTTAAATTCTTGCTAAACTCAACCAGAAAATCATTAGTTCATATAAAATTTCATACCTCAAAACTTTATTTGTGTTAAATACATGATTATTTAATGATTTGACAGTGTAACATCTCAGACTTCGGGAAGACACTTGGATAGCTGTGTAATTTGGCTAATAGCATGCAGGTAATCTAAAATGTAATGTTGAAGATGAATTCTACTTGTGGTAAAGCAGTTTATGATCAGAGAAATGTATAGATTTAAGCCCCAGAAGTTTTTCCATTCTCAGTATTAATTTTTTGCAATTTTAATGGTGAATTCTGATGAAGATTTTTTATGATTACAGTCCATTTTCTCTACCAAAATCATGAAAATAAACTGAAATACGATGTAATTCTAAATGCCGTTAGTGTCTTTTCTGAGTAAAGCCACATTTTTCCTCTTTGTGAAGCTTTAATCTTGAATTATACAGCATTAAATTGGGTGACCCATAAATAGCCAAATTTGGCTTCTGCACATAGGGGTTAAGCACTTGCATAACAGTAGTTAGCTTGTACTCTCTCAACTTTGCACAGCTGAGAATGATGTGATTGCATGGAAAAAAATACTCCCAGAACCAAGCCTGGAGTGCTGATCTTATTTGTGGGATGGAAATGTGATTCTAAGATGGAAAATGGCAGTTAATCTGATTGGAACAGACTGGAGGGCTGACAGCATTGATACTTTTGAGGAACAGTTCAATTGTAGTTTTGTTCTCTTGAAATGTGAGTAAAACTTCTTTGTTTGGTGTTGCTCCATCATACTTCTAGCCAGCTATTTCTTAGTTTCGGTTTACCACCGTGATCACAGAGCTAGTTTGTCAAATCGGGTAACAAGAATAGTCGATACTACATTGTGCCGGCATTTTGCTTAATGTGGCGATCTGTTTTAGAATTTATACCACATTCAACAAAATATAATGCGTTGGACTTTCGCTTATTTAAAATGCAAACAACTATTACTGTGTTGTGAGTAATACTTGCTCCTTATAGGGAGTGAAAAGCGTTGTTACAAGCTTGCATTTCACTTGGATGATTGGAATTGTGAACAACAAGCTTTCCATTTGATTGAACGTTCTGACCATAAAATAAGCAGTTCCTTTAAGGAGTACATTTGCTTGCTGATGCAGCTTTATAGAAAAATTGATGAAATTCTGAACATTATCATGGAGAAAAAGGCATGATGTCCAGCTACGAGTATATTAGTAAACTCCATGCTAAATTCAACCGGAAAATCATTCATTCATATTGAATTCCACGAGACATAAAGTTGATTTGAATTAAAAGTAATGTTATTTTATTATTTGACTGTGTGTCATTTTGAGGCTGTGTGTGTTTGGGGAGCCACCTGGAGAAAGAAAGAAGAAGAAGCCAAATAAGATTTCATGCTCAGATGAGGAATACTTGTGAAGGAGTTTATGATCCCAGAAATGTAATGTTTTAACCCCCAGCCATTTTTCAATACCTGCTGCTGAAAAGACTGGCAGTCACCAGCCATCTGGTATCACAAGATGGCTGCAGCAGAGCAGTTCTAAGCGTGTCTGAATCCAGGATCTAATGTTTTAAATAGATCAAATCGCTCTGTTAAGCAGAGAAACAGACTGTACTTAAAGTTAAGTTACTTCTAAAGCAACAAAGCGCAGTGGGGGCCTTGAAGCAGCGGCCGCATGGGAAATCAAGGGGGAAGAGCATTAGTAATAACCTGAAATGTTACTACTTAAATGCAAGAAGTATAAAAAATCAATTTCCTGAGTTTGAGGCTGTTATAATTAGTGAGGGCAATGACATAGTTGGGATTACGGAGACATTCAAAAACAAAAATTTTCAATTTTAGGTGAGCAAACTTTGATAGGATGCGCTCATATCTAAAAATGGGAGACACTCCTGCACTTTGAGTCCGTAAATGAGATGTGGGAAAGATTTAAGGGGGTTTTACTTGAATCAATGCAGATTCATTCCAAAGGTGTCCAAAAGTAAGCTGAAAAAGCAGAATCCTCAGTGGATGACCAAAAGTATTCGTAGGATTTTGAGGGAAAAGAGGAATCTTTATAAGATTTACATAAAGGATAACGATGAAATACTAAGGCTGAATACTGTAAAATGCGGGCTGTGGTCAAAAAAGAGCTGAGGAATGCTAGAAGACTGTCTGAAAGAAAAATTGCAGAGGGGGCAAAAACTAACCCTAAGCGCTTCTTTCAGTACTGGAGCAGAAAAAAGAAAATAAAAGAGCAGGTTAAGTGCATAAAGAATAAAAACGGATCGCTGCTATTTGATAACAAGAATATTGCGGATGCCTTAAACAGTTACTTTGTTGAGAATTTTCCCTCAGAGGGGGTCTTTATTTGGCCAGAGGGCATGTTAAATGCTCAAGATTATTTAGCAGAAATTGAGGTTCGGGACAACAAAGTATTAGACAAGTTGCATAAATTAAAGGCAGATAAGGCGGCTGGTCCTGATGGCTTATATCCTAGAGTGTTCAGGGAAGTTGGTGAGATCATCTTTAAGCCGCTATCCACAATCTTCAGGCTCTTCTTTAGAAACTGGAGAAATACCAAATGATTGGAAACAGGGCAATATTTTACAAATATATAAGAAAGGGGACCGTACCGTGCCAGGAAATTACAGGCCAGTCAGTTTAACTTGCATTGCGTGCAAATTATTGGAATCTATCAAAAAAGATGAGCTGGACTTATTTCTTGAACGGAACGGTATCTTGAGGGATAGCCAACAAGGTTTTCGTAAGGGAAGGTCATGCCTGACAACCCTTCTGGAATTTTTTGAAGAGGCCACCAGGACTTATGACCAGAGCAGGGCTAATGACATAATATACTTGGATTTTCAGAAAGCATTCGATACAGTACCGCATCAGAGACTAAGTTTTAAATTGAGCTCCATTGGAGTTACAGGAGGTATTCTGGAGTGGATTCAAAACTGGTTACAGGACAGAACACAAAGAGTGGTGGTCAGTGGTATCTCATCTGAGCTAGGTATGGTGGGGAGTGGCGTCCCCCAAGGATCGGTGTTGGGCCCATGCTGTTCCTCATCTACATTAATGACCTTGATAGTAATATTGAGAGCAGATTGGTTAAATTTGCAGATGATACTAAATTGGGGGGTTTGGCAAATAGTTTAGGGTCCACTAAAGTGATTCAGGATGATTTGGATAGAATCCAGAATTGGGCAGAAATGTGGCAAATGAAATTTAATGTAGCAAAATGTAAAGTTGTACTTATAGGTAATAAAAACATGAGACGGAATTACTTCATGGGAGATTTAAAACTGGAATGTGCTGTACACGAGAACACAATGCTGTACACATTGTTGACCAAATCCTCACAGGCTCTAGCCATTGTGCCGTAGCAGTTAAAAAAGCCAATTGGATGCTGGGATACATTGCCAAAAGTATTGAGTACAAATCTAAGGAGGTGATGCTTCTTTTGTACAACACATTCGTCAGACCACGTCTGGAGTATTGTGTACAGTTCTGGGGAGCATATTTTAAGAAAGGTATAGAGGCTCTAGAGAAAGTTCAGAGTACAGCCACTAAGCTGATTCCAGGCATAAAAGATGAAAGCTATGAGAAGAGGCTGAAGATCCTTACTCTCTTTAGTCTTAGGAAAAGGAGACTATTATTTTCGAAAGGCAGGGCCTAGATTTTAATTACAGAACAGACTTGGAAAGTAAAGAGCTCGAAGCAGTATGGCTCGACATTTACTTACCTAAAACTAAACCTATGCTGATTGGGGGTGTGTATAGGCAACCTGATCAGTTTTAATTTTTATTACTTGCTTAAAGATCACTTTGCTGATTTTCTTTCTAACACGGAGACTATTGTAATGAGAGATCTGAACACTGACGTGAATAATAGAGACGCTTCATTGTACAAAGGATTTCTTCATTTCTGCACAACAGTCAGCCTATCTCAATTCGTGAAAGAAGCAACTAGAACTTCAAACATCACCACCACAATTATTAATTTGATTTTGTTGTACGACAGTGAAAAAGACTCTAGCACATAGTCTGAGTGACCATGAGTGTATTTACTTGATGAGGAAAATTAGAAGAATTTTTTATATAATAGACATTACTCAGTGAGTTTGAGAAGCCTCAAACGCTATTAAAAAGTGGCGTAAATTTTAAACAGGGACAGGCGTGTATCCAATGTTCTTGAGTGTCGGAATGTGGATGAAGCTCTAAATCTGTTAAGCATAGCATTTCTTGATTGCCTAGATAAAGTAGCTCCTATAAAAATAGAATCAAACAAAACTCAGAGAAATGGATAAACGATGAGATTCTCAATACTATTAGAGCAAGGAATGCCAGTTTTGAGAAATAAAAAAAACACAAAGACCTAGACAGCTTTAAAAACTAATAGCCTGAAAAATAAGGTAAATAGGATAGTTATGAAGGCAAAAAAAAGATTATTTTAGCAGCAGTAGTTTAAGAAATATTAACGAACCAAAGAAACTCTGGAAATGCCTAAATGAGACTGGCTACCGCAGTATAACTAAAAAGAAATCCAGTCCTATTAGTCTTAAGATTGGGAATGCGATTTGCGATTTCGAACAAGGAGAATGTAGCTAACCATTTTAACACACACGTTTCCACTGTTGCCGAGCAGCTGGTAGACAAGTTCCTTCACCCTACAGGCGCACATGGGTATAAACACCTAAAAGACTTCTATGCTCAGAAGGGTGTCAAGCCACAATCCTTTGAATCTTCCTTAGTAATATAGGATAAGGTGCACAAATTGCTTAGTAACATAAACCCATTTAAAGGTACAGGTTTAGACCTTCTTCTTCCAGCCAGGTTCCTCAAAGACGTGGCTGAGGCAATTACTTTGTGTGTCACACACACATTAAATGTAAAGCCTAATTTATAGTCGTCCAACTCCTTCAATGCGCAGACATGCAGTTGTATAGACGGAGATGTGGACCTTTCAGACTTCTCCGTTGCTTACAGGGTGTTGCAATGCAATTCACCGCTAGGACAATAGGGGGCGTAGCTTTTTTTTTGGAGACCTGCCTACTGTTTCATGATGTTTGAATGGCAATCCAGGAATGATATAGTTAGTTGACCAATCACAGGCTTGCGCTATCCGTGGGCTCTCCGTCGTTTTGACGGATAGTTAGAAAATTTTGGAGGTGTCCGTCATGCGTCCCAGAGCATGTTGGAGAGGGTTTGCAACGTTGGAGAGGGGCTCTGCGTATCTGCACATTGACGCGCATTGCGCATTGAGTTGGACGACTATAAATTAGGCTTAAGTATAGAAATGGCTACATTCCCAAAATGATTCAAAAAAGCAAGGGTGATTCCCCCTTTCCCCACACTCGGGTAGTGAAAGCTCATGTTTCTCTGTCAAGTGAGAAGAGTATGGGATGGGGGGTGCCACAAGGAAGCATCCTTGGACCACTGTTCTTCATATTGTTCATAAATGATTTTTCAGCAGGCATTTCTTGTAAATCAGAAGTCATTCTATTTGGCAGCAAAATCAGGCTCTCTCCAGTATTGGGTTTTGAAGTTAAAATTTGGGAGTGCCTATTGAAAGGCACTGAGAAAATTAAATACCTTGGCTATAGTTTAGATGACTGCCTGTCTGGTGAAGAGATGGCTCTAGTGACATTGACAAAAATATATCAATGAATGAAGTTTTTAGCCGGAAAGGCAGCCTTTCTAGATAACTCGATTCTCCACACTCATGCAGGAGCATTAGTGCAGAGCCGCTTTGACTATGCTGCCACCTCCGGGTTCACCGGATTGTCGCAGCGGTAATGGAACAGGCTGCAGACAGCGCAAAACAAACTCATGATTTTAAAACTACATACTCGCACCTTGACGTTGAGCATTTTAAAAGGCTTAATTGGTTAACAGTGGAAAAACGTGCCATATATATTAAAATGATGCTCGCGTTCAAAATTACACTAAACAATGTGTCAAATAATTTAAAAAACTATTTTTTATCAGTACTAGAGGCAGTACAACTGATTTTATACCGTACCGATTTAAAACCTTTATGGGAAAAAACTGTTTTTTCTACAGTGCTGTAGTGCAATGGAAAAAATTAACAGTTGAATTGAAATCATGTAACTCTTTGAATATTTTTAAAAGAGGTCTTAAATGCTGGCTACAGAAAAATGAATAGTGCGACAAATATCCTTTTTAGGAGAAAATGTTATGTTTTCATACCAGTGTTTATTATATTTTGCACTGTACAGTCGCACTATGAATTTGTCTTGATTTTGTATGCTGCTGTAGTCTTTGCTGAAGTGTCTTCTTGCCATGTCTGTTTTTTTAAACATATATATTTTTTTTTTTTTTTTTTTTTTTTCTTTCTTTATAAAATTATGTGGGGACCACAATGGAAATAAGCCTTTGGGCTCTACTGTGTTTTAATCCTTGGTGATATTGTTGTCGATGTCTTTTTTGTGACAGTCATGCTCTCCTTTATCGCCTAATGAAATCAACCAATCAATCAATCAATGAATCAAATCTTTTCAATGCTGAATTTTCATGAAGATCTTTTAAGTTTACAGCCTCTTTTCTCTTCCAAATTCATGAAAATATACCAAAATACGATGGCATTCCAAATGCTTGATGTGTCTTGTCTCAGTTGAGCCATATTCTCACTCTTTATAAAGCTAACATCTTGAATTATAAAGCATTAAATAGGGCAGGGCATAAATATACATATATGGCATCTGTGCAAAGGGGCTAATTAGCTAGCTAGCCAGATAGCATTGTTTCTAGCTAAGGTATCGCCGTCTGATTTTCCTCAAGTGTTCCACCTCTGCACCTCGTGCAAGGAGACTAAAATAGGAATTTACTTCACACAGTATTACACTTGCCTCATTTTCATGTCAACTTACTTTCTCCCATTTTGTGTTTGTTCTTTGAATGCACTTTCAGGGAGGTCAATTTTATCCGTCATCAAATTTTATAAATCTCTGCAAAAATAAAGCAAGAGGAAGGATATTTTCCACAATATGGACAGAAAATATTGTCCCATGAATAACAATAGGTCGCAAGTAACATTCTTGATGAAACCTGTTTTTCTGTACCACGAAGTTTGTGGTGCAGAAAAATGTTTTTGAAGTTTATGGTGCAGAAAAACAGGGTTCATCGGGAATGTCACTTGTGAGCTTTTGTTATTCATGGGACGATCTGCAGCCTTTCCACCATCAATTTCAACAAAAAATTCAATTGTCTCACGTGGCTCAAATATTTACTGTACATAATTATTGAAATTGAAATTTTTAGAAGGTTACTTCCCACGTCTGTGATATATTTGTCTTTGCCGTTGTGTGTTAACTAAACTTAACATACTAATTACAGTATTATGAATAGTATACAGCGCCCTCAATAATTATTGGCACCCCTGGTTAAGATGTGTTTTTTAGCTTCAAATAAATTTTTCTAAATAATGTAGGACCACAATGGAAAAAAAGAGGAAAATCAAACCTTTGATTCAAGTGCATTTATTCAGTGGGGAAAAAAAATACCACATTAAGAAATAATTCATTTACATCCAATCATGTGTGCCATGACTATTAGCACCCCTGATGTTAACACTTTGCACCACCCCTTTTGCCAAAAAAACAGCACCTAATCTTCTCCTATAATGTTTCACAAAATGAGCGAATACAGAAAGAGGGATCTTCGGCCATACCTCTTTGCACAATCTCTCTTAATCATCTAGCGACCCTGGTCCTCTCCTCTGTACTCTCCTCTTCAGCTCACTCCACAGGTTTTGATTGGGGTTGAGGTCTGGGGACTTAGATGGCCATGGGAGGAGCTTGATTCTGTGTCTGGTGAACCATTTCTGTGTAGATTTGGCCACATGTTTAGGGTCATTATCTTGCTGAAAGACCCAGTGACAACCCATCTTCAGCTTTCGGGCAGAGGCCACCAGATTTTGATTTAAAATGTCCTGGTATTTCTAAGGGTTCATGATGCCATGCACTCTAACAAGATTCCCAGGGCCTCTGGAAGAGAAACAGACCCACAGCATCAACGATCCTCCCCCATACTTCATAGTGGACATGAGGTGCTTTTCTGCATACTCATCTTTTGTGTTCCGCCAGACCCACTTAGAGTGTTTGTTGCCAAAAATCGCTATCTTGGTCTCATCTGACCAAAGCACATGGTCCCAGTTGAAGTCCCAGTACTGCTTAGCGAACTCCAGATGTTTGCGTAAATGATTGTGAGTGAGAAAAGGTTTTTTCCGTGCATGCCTCCCAAACAGCTTGTTGGCATGTAGATAGCGCCTGATGGTTGTTTTGGAGACTTTGTGACCCCAAGATGCTACCATTTGATGCAATTCTTTGACAGTGAGCTTTGGAGAAAATTTTATTCCTCTTACCATCCTCCTCACTGTGTGTGGTGGCAAAATAACCTTGCGTCCTCGTCCAGGCTTGTTTGCCACTGTTCCAGTTGTATTAAACTTCTTCATGATTCCTCTGAGAGTAGAAATGGGCAGGTGCAGGCAAGTGGCTGTTTTCTTGTAGCCATTGCCTGACTTGTGAAGGTTGACGCACATCTGCCTTACTTGAATGGTGTGTTCCTTTGTCTTTCCCATGTTGAAGAGTGGATAAGAGAAATGGCCTCTCTGTCACGTCATATTTATACCCCAGGGAAACGGGAAGTGATGAATTACTAATTAAATGTTCCTCGATACTCTGATCAACTTTGTAAACTACTGTAGAAATGACAGAAATACTTCAATTACATTTAATTCCTAGGAATTGTTTGGGGTGCCAATAATTGTGGAACAGGTGATTTTATGAAAAATAATTATTTCTTAATCAGGGATTTTTCCCCCTTAAAATTCACTGGAGTTAAAGGTTACATTTTTCTCCAATTTTCAGTGTGAGAGTATTCGTCTGTAATAAAAATTGAATTTATTTTAAGGCTTTTAACTCATTTTAACCAGGGGGCTAATAATTATTGAGGGCGCTGTAATTTTGCACATGCTTGAGAAGAGAACTCCGACCTATGTGGGCCTGACATGCAGTAAAACAATATGTCCACCAGTGGTTTTCATTTCACTGAACATCATTTAACATTTACATTTCATTCCTTAACTCAAGCAGAGTGGGCTTTGAAGTTAGGTGAGTGGATGTTTTGCTATGTTAGCTTTCCAGCTTGAAATTTTGTAAATAAATATCTTTACAGTCTTGTGCCAATTAATTGGATAATGCAGGCTGGAGTGGGAAAACCAAACAATAAAGGTTTTAAGTTTTTTTATTACTTTAATAGGATCTACATTCAGCACTCACTATGAGATACGGTAGGTACTCCGGGGTCAGCTCTATGTTCCCACTGCCCGATGTTCCCACATTTATAAGTAATCATTGGATTACGTAAAAAGACAGCTGCTCTAATTTGCACCAAATTTGGTGGAGCCGTGAGGTGTGGAAGGGGAAGAATGCAAGATGTTTTGACCATGATCCGTAGTGCAGTTGGGCATAAATTTGAATAATTTCTTAGAAATGTGGAAACATAGAGCTGTGGGAACATAGACACGCTTCCGGTCCTCCACGGTTCTTGATAAGCTTTTCTACCCTTTTTGGGATTGAGCATACAAAGTTTTTGCAGGTTGCCTTGATTTCTTCATTGTGATGCCACACCTGGACAACTTCATCGATGACTTTGGCTTTTGTGGTGCAGCCCTTTGCTGCAGCCTTGACTTGATGATGGACTAGATATTCTCAATGGGATTGAGGTCAGGCGAATTACCAGGCCAGTTCAACACAGTTATAGTACTGTGTTGATGATGCAATCACATTAGTTGCATTATACAAGTCAAGGAAATTAATGAAACCATGGCTAAAAGGCACTATACAGTGATGTTCGAGGTCAGTTATCATCACTCGGCACGGCTATTTGCGCTCCATTCAGCTCATTCAATTGAAGAGCACCTTTATCTAATAAATTTGCACAAGGCTGTATGGGTGGTGTTGTCTTCTTTAAACGTTACTCGATTGTATCCTACATACACACTACCAATTGGACTGCTGGCCATCTATGAATTGAACAAAGCCACTAATTGCACATTACAGTGGTCTGAATCATATTCAATTTATGATTCCGCATTTCTGCGATTTTCACCTCTGATTCTAAGTTGATTGGCATATTTTCACTGAAAGTGTCTGAAAGTTGGTCAGGATATGTCCTGACTAGGGCTGTGTGATATGACCTAAATCTCATATCCCAATATAGGTAACCTGATATCCCAATAACGATATATATCACAATATAGCAAAATTTCTGTAATTTTCAGTTTCAATAAAATCACCACATGGAAAGGGCTATTTCTTATTGCATTTACAATTATGTACTTGACAAATAAAAGGTACTTAATCATATTTTTCTCCTTTCATTTGTAACCTTTGTGCAAATTTTCAATTCAACAGTGAACAAAATCTTCAATACGACTGTAAAAGAAGTTTAATGATGGAAGGAGTCTATCGGCAATCTGTACGTCCTTTCTGATGCTGGCACATTTCTTCCCAGGTAACAGTGGTGCCCTGAATGCACCATATGGACCGACAATTTTACTTATCTTTCAAAACTTGGCCAGAGCTACACCGCAGGTATGTGCGGCTCCTGCAGAGGCTCTCTGCACCTCTCCAAAACCCACTAGACTTTGTTGTGCGACCTCTGTGTTTCGTGCCAATTGATGAAGACAACACGATGCTGGTCTGAGTATCTATTGTGATGTTGCTAGCCCATCCCCAAATTCTGCTTACTGCAAGCAGTCTCTAAATTTACTGTGAGAAATAAATCAAAACATTGCTCTGGAGTGAGCGTTTTGTTTTAGAGAATGCAGTCGTGACTTCTTCCATTATCTGAGCTTCATTAGCATGATTAATGAAATGACGTTGCCGTCTTGTTGTAGTGATCGGTGAAGTATGACTCTCGGAACAAACCGTGTCTACCACTACGGCATAGCTGCCGCACTTCCTCACAGAATTGAATTTAGTGATAGTCCACCCAAAAACTACAATTTGTCTATCAATTACTCACCATTAGATGTCTCGAACGGAAAAAGTTGTTTTTTCACTTTAAACTGTGTTATTATGTATGTTAGGCAGTCAGTTAATGTGGCCTTTGCTCATAAACTCCCATAATAAATTACCGGAAACGACTTGATTTGTAACACAACGATATAAACGATAGAGCCATTTTTCTATTGATAGACATTTTTCTATCGTGGCACGATGTACATATCGTCATATCGCACAGCCCTAGTCCTGACCATCCTTGCCAAAATCAGCTTTTGTGTGGGTGTCCACTGCATGTTTGTAGATGTCATTATGTCTCCCCGTTCCTGGAGGAATTCCCGTTGGCGTTGGCGTCGGCGTTCCCATTTGTTTCCGGAGCATAACTCTGAAATTGTTTGACCGATTCTCACCAAATTTCATATAGTTTCTCTCCATAACCTGTAGATGTGCCTTTTGAGGGTTTGAACTGCTTTTGAATTTATATGGCTCTCTAGCGCCACCAAGAAATATTTCATTTGCACTTAGACGGCCACCACGACCGGTGGGAAAGTCATAAAGAGATGGAACCAACACTTTATTGTTCATCTCATCAAGGCCTAAAAATGAACAATCAACACCCATTACCTAAATCGAACAGGAAGTCCGCAATTTGCATATCAATATTTCCTTTTTCCCCTAAATTTCGCCAAAATTTGCCCTCAAACAAACGCAAACTCCTTTAAGTGAGTGCATCGTATCGACCCCAAATGCTAATAGCTGACAAAGCGCACTTTGCCGATGAAAATTACATTACAACTTTTTCAAAAGTCGAACGGTTTAGATTTTATGAGGCGTCAAAGATGGGGTCCCCAGCCACTTTCACTGCCTTTTTTCGATGCCTAGGCAATTTCCAACCTTCATTTGACCCCTTAAACATGCTTGAAAACAAACCAAATTTTGCAGTAATTTCTACATGGCTTCAAATATTTTTACAATCTAAAAATTCTCCACCAAAAAGACCAAATGGCTCTCTAGCGCCACCTAAATACGCCAAAACAGGACTTTCGCTTTCACCACAGCCTGTTGCAATGTCATAAAATTCTGAAAAAAATCACTCATCATTGCTGTACCATGCCCTGTTCTGTCACCTAATTTCGTGAAAATCCATGAGAGACTTTTTGAAATAAAAATTTTTACGTACATAATACACTGTACAGTAAGATATACATTCTTGCTGTGGACAAACCTTTCATCAAATCAAAATGTACTTTGGTATAATTCATAATCTCTATGTTGCCAAACAAATTGCCGAGTGTGGTACCATTACAATTGATATTTCTTGATATATAAACATGTTATGAATATTTATATTTTGAAAAATATACAGTGACGCACTTCTGAATTCACCATAAGTTGCAGTGTATAAAACTTTTGTCTTTCTTCAGTGAACATGCTCCCGAATGTCAGCTTTCTAGGATTTACCTGGAAGAAGCATGTATTAATTTCTTGATTATTATTGATTTTCAGTGTTTCTCTTTGTGCTGCGACACATTCTGACCACAGGGTGGCAGTAGGATCACATGGCTCATCTTCCTTCACTAAGTTCATGAATGGGGTAAGATTGCACAATACACAGCAGTGATAAAATCTGCTTCAGAAAGTTTGACCAGGTCGCATGGGTCATAGCTCCATTATACTAAAGAAAAATTTCTTTCAGTAAAGGGGTTTGCACTCAACTCAACATAAAACATTTTCCTCAGTCTCGTGCTGTCCAACGAATGACAATGCTCGACGGCGCTTGAACGCGTCTCGCCCCTGTTTCGACTAGCGCGGGAGGGCGAGGACCCGTCCAACGCTACTTGCAGCTTTAATATTTTTTCTGCTTCCATGGCAACAATTTGGACTTAGGCATATTGAAGGGTGGGACTCGTTTCCGGACCATAACTCTATAATGTGAAATGGGGGAAGGGCGAGACATCTGTTTTTACGTGTAAAAACCATTTCTAGTTCACATACTGTCAGAAGGTCAGTCATGAATTCATAAAGCTCTGGCAAATGTGCCGCCATAATTCAATTATGATGTAGAATGTCTGAGAATGTAGCTTACTATTTTGCCACACAGTTCATAGAAAGCTTTTATCCTTATGTGGGTTGTAATGCGCAGCATGCAATTTGGGCTATTGCCTTTGCACAAATAATTTTTCTTCTGTGGGTCTAATCTTATGCAATATCTTTCCTTGAAAGCACACTCACAGCCAAAAACCATATCCCAACATTATTTTTCTGCATTTTTATATTTATAAAATACAACATTATCCTTCAATGGACGAGCATAATACAGAGATTGGAACATTTTGGATGCCGGTAATACTGTAATATATTTGTTCCCTTATGCATTTGACACTTTATTGATAACGCATAATGGTGAGTGTATGCATTCATAATGCAGTCATACATTACTCTGTAAACGGCAGTCAACATGTTGGGAAGCATTCGGAGGAATAGAATAAACATCTGGTTTAAATATAGGCAGTAACAGAGGTTATTATTGTTATAGTAATTATAATTTTTAAAAACTGCACATTGTGTACCCACTGATATTATAGAGCACTGTATTTTATCCCCAGGAGTTTTGGGAAGTTCCATGAAGTCTGGGGAAAGAGCAACAACTCAAAGTGGAGGGTGGTTATATGTTTTTGAGGAAGGTACTCAATAAAAATAAGGTCAGGGTGAGAAAACATGGAGGCAGAGCTTTGAGTCCATCACTTGTGCTGCGAGAAACACCTAACCCTGCCCCTCCCTCCACCTTCCCAGCCTTTCGGAGGCGGAGCGTTGTGCTCTCATAGGTGGAGAATGGGGGCAGGGTGGCATTCAAAACTGGGTGGTAACTCATGGACGGCGCCGGGTCCCCATTGTGTCCCAGAGGGATCTGAGAGGGATTAGGGATGAGGAGGGCTGATTTTGACAGGAACCCTGAAGTTATGGCCTGCATGGGGGGCCGGCTGGTGTGGGCATGACGAGTGTTGGCCCCCAGGGGACCGTGGGTGTAAGAAGCAAAGTGCCATGTTCCCGTGGATGTCAGGTGGGCCTCCCCACAGACAGGATGTGTGTGACAAGGGCACCCCAGGACTCGAGTGGAGGTTCGACGAGTCCAGTCCAGCAGACCCTGCAGTTCTTGGGCTTCCTCACAGGCCCAAGGGTTGTCGTAAAGAGTTAACAGGTGAAGGCTCCACAGCTGTGAGAACACCTGCCCATTGAGCACTACAAAGTGGTTCCGGTGCAGGTATAGATGGGCCAGCCGCCCCATCCGATCCAGCGAGCCGGGCAGGATCTGCACCAGATAGTTGTGGGACAGATCCACAGTCTCAAGGTTGGCAGGCATGTTGGTTGGGACTGTCCAGAACTTGTTGTGACTGAGGTTGAGTGAAAGCAAGCTGGTCAGCGTGTTGTTGATAAAGACCACGCGCTCCAGCTTGTTAGCCGATAGGTCCAGGGTGCGCAGGTTCCAGTGATAGGCTGTGTCATTCTTGTCCAGCTGCCGAAAGCGGTTCCCGGAGGCGTGAACCTCCCACAGAGCACGAGGCAGGCCTGCGGGGAGCCGCAGCAGCCGATTGTAGGACAGGTCCAGGGAACGCAGATGGGTGAAGTGGACCAGCCTACCGTCCAGGTGGTGCAGGCGATTGTAGGACAGGTTTAGGGAGCGGATGTTGTGCTGGAGGCCGTCTGGGAGGTGGGACTGGCCGCGGCCTGAGCAGTCCACTGTGCGGTGCCCACGCTCACAGGAGCACATCGGGGGGCAGATACTGAGCACGCCCTTTCCCGAAAGCAGTGCAAGCAGTAGGACAGGGGTCAGATACATCCAGGGGGGCATATTTCGCGCTCTCCTGCAGAGGGGGGGAGTGAAAACAGCACAAAATTAATATTGAGACTCATTGGAATGGCATACCAGCTACTCAGAGCTCATTTTAATGAATAATCACATTTTTCATTGAGCCGTTGAGTAACTCAGTCTTTCCTGAATCCCTTGGCTGTTCAATGCAAAACCTGGAGTGATTAAGTTTGACTAAACCAAAAAAACACTGCTTTTGCTTGCTTAATTTTCTTCCCAGTGTTTATAGTTTCATTCTTTGTTGATGACGTTGTGGGTTATTCCTGACTGTAAATTCGGTGCTGTTTCACAGATGATGTTGATGGTTGAGTGCCGCATTGATGGCCAAAAGCTGCATGTGATGAGTGTCCTTAGACACCTTCGCCTCTGCAATGAGTATAGCTCCTCCAACACATAAGCTAACTAAGGGAAATAAGGCTGGTTTAAGTAGATTAGACAAAGTCACAAAAATCAGGCTTTGATTCAAATTCATGGTGCATCAGAGGCTTGACTGCAGCTGAATAGGGACTGTGACGAACAGAGGAAGTAAAGAGTGAGTCAAATCATTTGAAAGAAAGCACTCTTTTTACTGACTTGGGAGTAAATGGTCCTCTTCTCCACCAACTCTTTCACAAACTCACCCCTCCTACCTGTTTCTAGCGAGTGTAAACTGAAAACAAGGCAAGACAATGTGTCACCATTGTACACCCAAATGTATTTGTGGAAATGTATGAATTACTGTCGTAACCTAGCTCTGTGAGAAAAGTAACCACCTTAGCAACTGTTTCAACTGTGTATTCACTCTCCCAGCCCCATGCTGAAGGTCTAAAACTTGAACTGCACAAATCACTCAATACTTGCTCTCCCAGTCCAAAGCCACCTCCTATCCAGAGCCATAAGTCTAACTTGGGTTGAATATATCACTAACTCACCCACAAATTCAATGCCTCAGTCAGTAGCTGGATATGAATGTTAATTTGAAATTAAGCAGTCTGTACTTTCTGATAAGCAGACTGAGTTGCTGTAGATGCTATTCTCATCATAGATTGGACTGACTGCTGTTCAATTAAGCAATACATCATGACAGGCCATGGTATACGCTCATTATACCACAGCTAAGAGGCGTTCTTTGGCCCGATGCGAAGCGGAGGGATGAAAATCCCCGTAGCGTGGTATAATGAGCGTTCATCACGGACTGGAGTGATGTATTGCTTTTATAAAACAGATACCAATAATGGCAATATGAAAGAGGAATACACAATAAATTTCACATAGTTTTTATTTAAACAGAAATACATATTGTCTAATAAAATAGCCACGCTGTGAAAAAATAGCACCAGGAGAGGCTGCGTCGGGAGTTGTTGATGTATCTATTGAGTCCAGCGCAGATACCGATGTAGCTGCTCAGTCCATATAGTTCACCTTTACAGTTTCTGACAGTGCCATAAAATTCTCTTAAAATGTTATTGAATTATTGTTTAGACACTGTCTGAAACTGCAATGCTACACCTTTATCTTGACACAAGTCTTCAAGCACTTCACTGCCCATTTGGTCTGTTTAACCATATTACCCTCGCTTCTCTCCTTCTCCAGCTGGTCTACCTCTCCGGACGTCAGCTCCGCATGATGTGTATTGCTCGGCTTTTTTTTCGGAGACAGGCTCCCCTCAATCCATTCATTCATCGTTAGCCCTCCCCGGAGATCAAAGTTAACCGTGAACATGTTCAAATTAATTGTTAACGCTGTCAAAAAATAAACTTCAAAAACGGCTACTTTTTGTTTCATACTGTAACAGTTGGTTGTTGTCATGGAAACGTTGCTTCCCTGACGCGGAGTGATATGCTGTGATAAGGCTTATTAGAATAGTAGCTATGGTATGCGCTCATTATATCACAGATAACAGCCAATCAGATTGCCGGATTTCACCTTTCCATTTTATAAGTCCTTGTAGCAGGATGACAGACTTTAAAAAGAAAGAGTAAAATCATTTTCAATAAATAGAATTATTTCAGTTATTTAGTATCACCAATATTTTATAAAAGAGCTATTTTAATTTTGTTTAAATTGATTAATGCTGCTGTGTGCGTGTTGATCAGCCAATTTAGTACTGGTTCTGCAATGATAATGTTTGCGGAAAGTCCCTGGACCCTGACTGTGTGAAAAGTGCTTGCGATATACTTCACATTTATCATGCAAAGGTAATTATTTAGTTGTCAAATTGAAAAATGCTTGCAACTACTTCCTTTTTTGAAGATGACCAACAGCTCTAGTAGGTGTGCCCAAGACTGTCCGGTGTGCTATCTATAGGGATTCCCGCATCACATCTTCAAACCCTTCCCCATTTACGTAGGTTTCCTAATTACCAACTAAGTGTCAATATATTCAGTTGCAAGTATCAATCTGTATCCATTTCCTCTCACCTGGCATTATTGTTCACTGCGACAATTATCAAGCATTTTCCTATCCACATTGATCGTAGACCGAACTTCAATGGCTTATAAAGCTTCTGAATTCCAACAACTCACAAAATTGTTTTTGTTTTTGTTTTTTTTTTTTGCGTTTGCGTCCGATTGGCTTGGTATGCCTAAAAAAACCTTTCTAAAAATATGGGTTTGCTGACTGAGGTCCACGTGTTAAGGCTGCTCATGTGTAATTTAAATTCTGTCAACAACCAGTGACATGTCCATAATGCAGGTTAACCCTCAACCTGCTTCCGAGTAAGATTGAGTTGTAGATTGTGTTTATTAACTGACCAAATAGCCTTCCAATCAGCGTTGCAATTAACTATTAAGACATACAGCTTTGCGTCCATGAGGAGTGCTACAATATCAGACTGCATGCACAGTAGTCAACCGAAACTTCTCAATTCCATCCTGAAGTAGAATGTAGTGTTGTAAATGCTGCTGAAGGTGGTATTCAGATTAAGGTTTAGATCACACTTAATTAGATAATTGCCGCTTCCGAAGCTAAAGTGCAAAGACCTCATGAATGACTTCGCTACGTTGAAAGTTCAACCCATAGCATGCATTAAATAATTTAAATATATGCCATGCATCAAACTTTCATAACGCACTGATGCACTTCAATATAAGAAGCGTTGGTAATTTAATACATTTATTATGATTGCTTGGCGCTGCAACCAGCATGCAACTATCCATCCCTGCAAATGCAACCTATTCTTTGGAATGCTGAAAACATTAGGATTAAATACAATCTCAAAATTAATTAGGTTGCACTGCTGAAAAAATCCTAGAGCGGGAGATGAAATTTAGAGAAAGCACTGTGTTAAATAATCATTTTTTTAAATTATTGTGAATATCACCATTTTTTGCATCCATATAATGTAACTATTAAGTACATTGTCAGCGTAGCCCTTCAGTGATCCGTCATTTCTTAATAATCAACTTTCTTAATAATCAAAGGCTTAAATACTGGTCTTGATTATTTAGTAAAAAAATTTAGTGATTATTCATCAAGTGATCTTGAAAGCAATTATGCATTTAAGGCTCAGAGGCTCACTGTATGTCATTTCAATATCTCGTAATGCTAGCATTATTGCCTGTGGGATGTTGGGCTTCGGAAGTTAAAGCATCAATGTTAATTTTACCTGGAAAAATCAGTGATCATCGTCACTTTTGCACCCAGATTTACTGTTGAAACAACATTGAAATTGGAACCGAAATTAAACCTAAGTTAAATGGTAATTCAGGGAGTATTTAACCTTTTGAAACTTAAAGGGTAATATACTGTGGACAGTCGCCATCTGTAAAACCTGCTTTATCTATAGCCAGGTCTCTAATCATTTATTATATGGCCATGGGCACTGAGATGATAAGCCATTTTCATCATGACAAAGAAAGCAATAGCTCTGTAAAAAAAGATACATGAAATAGGTGATTTACAAAATAAACGCACACACTGTATTGGGCTGTATTATAAAAAAAGATTTATATAAATGCTGCCAATTCTGAAGTAAAGAGGCAATGACTTTCAAATCACACCAGCCAGTTTTTTATTCACAGTAACAGGGGGCGCCCCGGTGGCTCATCGGTTAAGTGTGCGTACCATATTAAAGCGAAGTACTTCCCGCCTCAGCCTGGGTTCAGTTTACTGCATTTCTTCCCCATTCTTCTCCCCACCTTCCCTGTCTATCTCTACTGCACTGTCAAATACAGGAGAAAACTACCAAAAAATCATCTTTAAAAAAAAAGAACAGAGATAACATAGCAAATGTTGAAACTGAGAAATTTTACAATTTTATCTACAAAATGAGCTCATGTCAAATTTGATGGCTGTTACAGGTCTCAATAAAGTTGGCACAGGGCCTGATTTCCATGGTGTACCATCCGCTCTTCTTTTTAACACAGAGTAGAGGCGTCTAGGCATTGAGGACACAAGTTTCCTGAGTTTAGCCATTGGAATTTGATCCCACTCTTGTTTAATACTGGCTTCCAGCTGCTGGAGAGTTTTGGGTCTCCTTTGACAGACTTTTCATTTAATTTGAGTACTGTTCTCAATCGGTGAAAGATCAGGACTGCAGGCAAGCCAGTTCAGCACACAAACTCTTCTACTACGAAGCCATGCTGCTGTAATTGCTGCAGTATGTGGTTTTGCATTGTCCTGCTGAAATACACAAGGCCTTCCCTGGAATAGATGTCATCTGGAGGGGAGCATATGTTGCTCTTAAACCTTGATATACCTTTCAGCATTCATGGTGCTTTTTAACACATGCAAGTGTCCCACACCATATGCACTAATGCATCCCCATACCATCAGAGATGATGGCTTTTGAACTGAACACTGATAACAGGAAGGGTGGTCTTTCTTCTCTTTAGCCCGGAGGACACAATGCCCATAATTCCCAACAAGAATGTCAAATTTGGACTCGTCTGACCACGGGACACTTTCCCACTTTGCTACAGTCCATTTTAAATGAGCCTTGGCCCACAGAAAACTGCGGCACTTCTGGATCATGCTCAACAATGGCTTCCTTTTTGAATGATTAAGTTTTAGGTGGCATCTGTGGATGGCACGGCGGACTGTGTTTACTGACAGTGGTTTCTTGAAGTATTCCTGGGCCCATTTAGTAATGCGAATGATAGAATCATGCCGGCGAGTGATGCAGTGGCATCTGAGGGCCCGAAGATCACGGGCATCCAGTATAGGCCTTCGGCCTTGTCCCTTACGCACAGAGATCCTGTTCCTGTTTCTCTGAAACTTTGGATGATGTTATGCACTGTCGATGATAAGACCTTCAAAGCTTCAGCAATTTGACATTGAGGAATATTATTTTTAAAGTATTCCACAATTTTTGTGCGCAAGCCTTCCCAGGTTGGAGAGCCTCTGGCCATCTTCACTTCTGAGAGACTCAGCCTCTCTAAGACATCCCTTTTATAGCCAATCATGTTACACACCTGATGCCAGTTAGGGTAATTACTTGCTAAATGTTCTTTCAGCTGATTTTCTTATATACCAATTGCTTTTTCAGCCCCTTTTTTTTTTGCCTGTGTCCCAACTTTTTTGAGACCTGTTGCAGCCAGAAAATTTGAAATAAGCTCATTTTGGAAATAAGCTCATTTTGTGGATAAAAATGTATAATGTCTCTGTTTCAACATTTGAAATGTTATCTATATTCTATTGTAAATAACATATTGGATTATGTGATCGGAAAGTCATTGCATTTTGATTTTATTCACAATTTACACTTCGTCCCAACTATTTTGGAACTGGGGTTGTACATACCAAAAGCTATCAAAGAGCTAGGGATAACATGATGGCAACAATAGCTATATCTTGGTCTAGCTACTATGCGACCTAGCGAAGTTAATACATTTTTGCACTGTGAAGAAAGTCAGACAGCACTTTGACATTGGCACAGTATGATTGCTTCAGTTTCATCTTTACAAAGACCACAAAGGAAAAACAATCAGAGACCAAATTTAGCTTTTTTGTATATTATCTATATTATATATAATTGTAATATTTATTATATATTATTATATTTCACACTCTGGTTGGACACACTTCACTCCAGTGTGTCCAACCAGAAACATCTCCTCCTGTGATCTCTACCCCACCTACACCTCCAACCTATTGAAGATCACCCACCAATAAAACAACCAGATATTTCACCTGGCAAATGATATGTCTGTAACTTGAAACTGGAATAGCATTACTTTTAAAAATCCTCCAACTGCCCCATGAATATAAGTCAGGCAGTCTCAAGCTTGGCACAGTAATTGGCTGAAATATTCATTAGCCGAGGGCTCCCACTTTGCTGTCAAATGCGGCTAAAGCTTGTTATACACTTCTGCATGGTTTGTATAAAACTGGGTTTTACTAGGGATTGTGTGGGATGTGCGGAGTGTGTGACGGTTGGAAACCATGTTCGGGTAGATGTTGCATACCTCCTCAAAAACTGTAGAAGGCATTATTAGCTACCTGTGATTGTGCACAGACAGTGACTGCGTTTACATGCACACCAATATTCCTGTATTAATTCCGATTGCACACCTGTCATGTAAACGCGTGCAATAACCCGATTAAGGTCATTTTCCGATTCGAAATATTCCGATTAAGACCCCTGGCATATGCCTGTTTTAATCGGAATATTGGCTCATGTATACACCTTAATCGGAATATGCCCCCGAAAAGAATATTCAACTACGTGCGCCTGTTCAATTCACAAGGAATATGCATTTTTGGAGCTAAGAGGAGACGGCTGTGTGCATTCAGATAATGGAAGACATGAATATATTGGAATATATCGATGGTCGAAAGCACCGTACCAACGATATATTTAAGGTGTGCGAAAAGTGGAGTGGCTGGTTTTGTGTTAACTGCCAAGTGCCAACCAAATTCAGCATCGCAGGAAAACTGAAGGCGGTATATTCCAAAGTGAAAAAAATAAATGCTGTGGCTCTTTTAACGCCAGTCGTTATCTTACTCCAATTTGCTATTCTTACGAGCTTCCGTATGTTCATGCACAATGTAGGAAATCGGTACTATAATGTATCGTCTGACGTTAGCTAGCGAGATGGCTATAACACTACTTGTTTTCTTGCTAGTTGCTTAATTTAGCTAACGGGTTATGTAGTTATGAGAGTGTAATTTTAGGTTCAACGTTTGATCGCTAATATTTGGGGAACTGTCAGGTCGTCACTCTCCACAATCAGTCAGTAGTGATTAGTGTTGTGTAGAAGAGCTGATAGCTGCACAAAGTTCGTCCTTGCAAGAAATTCTAGAGTACAAGTTGGCTAATGAGTTAGATGGCAAGCTGGCAAAGTTAGCTGGCTAACAACTAACCTTACCAAACTTGAGTAGAGGACATCCTCACTGTAACTTAAAGTAAGCTGGCTAGCCGGTCTAGTAATAATAACCACTAGGCACACAGCGAAAGTGGGATGTTTTCAACCCAGTTGAGTAGAAGTTTTTTTTCGGATACGGCAGTTCATACGAATAGTAAATTACAGTAAGCTCACAACTGGCTAAAATAGCCTCTGCCAAAAACAAAGCAATACCAGCGGCCCAGATCTAGCCAGTTTCATTTATTTTGCAGTCCTGGATGAAATTCTGGGACAGAGACCGCTGGCGATGGCAATGGCCAAGAAAGTGGTGTCGATGTCGGCTTTAAAGCTCTTACTGAAGGCAACCCAAAGCCATGACGATTACTTACGAGCGTTATATACTCAGCAACAAAAGTTTCTGTGACACCAATATTGTTAATTATTTTTCATAACGCAATTATGAAATTGTCATACATGGTGATATCAGACTGAAACAGTACACGTAAACACAACATTGAAATGGAAATCATGAAAATGCGAGAAAATGACTTTGCACGTGAAAATGTGCGTAAATCATGCTTGTGGATGGCAATAAAAGAGGAGAATTTTTGGAATGTTCACATTGTGCCTGATGAACGACGGAAGCATCACTTATCGAAAACACAGCCATTTCGGATCAGGAACTCTACCCTCTAAATGCCAAGACTGTCTGAAAATGATCGGTGGAGGGCCATTGGGATGATTGAATCCGGAACCTCGCAGAGGGAAGTTGCTCATCGCCTGAATGTCCACCGAAACACCATTTGGAACTTATGGCAGCGTCATCAGCAGACAAGACATGTCAGAGACCGTCCTCGCAGCGGCCGTCCACGAGTAACCACTCCCAGACAGGACAACTGGATTCGAACAACCCATCTCCGAAATTGATTCCAACCTGCAACCATAACTGCAAGAACGATACCTGGTTTGAGGCGACTGTCTGCACAGACAATCCGTCGCCGTCTCCGTCATTTTGGCATTGTCCCACGTCGGCCAGCAAGACGTCCAATACTCACAGTACAACACCGACGACTGCGTCTACAGTGGGCACAACAACATCGACGGTGGATCCAACGTCAGTGGGATCTTGTACTCTTCACTGATGAATCAAGATTCATGCTTAACCGATGTGATGGTCGTTTACGTGTATACCGTCGACGTGGAGAACGTTATGCCAACAACTGTGTTCAGGAATTTGATCGTTTTGGAGGTGGTAGTGTCATGATTTGGGGAGGGATCACGGCTAGAAACAGAACAGATTTGCTTGTTATTGATGGAAATCTGACAGGTCAAAGATATCGCGATGAAGTGCTACGGCCATTGGTGGTACCGTTTTTGATGCAACATGGTCCCGGAATAACGCTGCAACATGATACCGCCAGACCACACGTTGCAAGGATTGTACAGCAGTATCTGATGCAACAACATGTCAATGTCCTGCCATGGCCAGCCAGATCCCCAGACATGTCCCCAATCGAGCATCTTTGGGACGAGATGGATCGACGTTTGCGGCGGTTGGATAACCCGCCAGCTACACTCCAGGAATTGCGACAACGTCTACGTCAGATTTGGAATGACATCCCACAGCAATTTCTGGCACATCTGATTCGGTCCATGCGCCGGAGATGCGTTGCTTGCATCATGGCACGAGGAAGTCACACCCGGTATTGAAGTGTGAAGGTCACAATTGGTTAGACGTCAGACAAGTGCTTCATGACGCATGAAAATGACATTTTTCGTTTTGAGTGACGTTGGCACTGAAAAGTCAGTGTTTCTCCTGTTAAATAAACATATTGATTGCATTGAGATCTTTGCGTGTCATTCATAACATACACATAAATGGTGTCACAGAAACTTTTGTTGCTGAGTATATTTGCTGAAAGGTCCAATCTCAACATTGGGTTAAGTGGTGGATATGCTAATAAACATGTAAACGGAATATTCCCATCGCTCAGCGCATGTAAACATCTTATTCGGAATATTACCTTAATCGGAATATGGACCTTAATCGGAATATGATGTGTATGTAAACGCAGTCATTGAATGGTTGTCAGGTGATTTGTGGGAGAACGGTCTCCAAAAGAGCTTATACTGTAAGTGGGTATAAAACCAGTGGTTGGAGCCTGGGTCTAGATACAAAAAGGAAATGGGTGATTTACATGGACTTTGGACATTCTTGATAATAATTCAACATTGAGTTTATTTCATGAATAAAAATGACTCTCTGTCATTTTAAAAAAACTGTTGCTCAATGACACCATGATGAAGAGATAATCTGCTTGCCCCAATGCTGTGTGGTGGAGAGAGAGCTGATCAACGTCAGCGCTGACTTTAACTGTTGACCCGCCGACGAACGTTAGACATTCAGTTTAATAATGGTCGAGCAAGGATATTTGCGAAAAGTTATATAAAACATAGCTCAAAGGTTGGAAAAACAAAAGCACTGAGCATTTCTGAAATTCAGGCTACAATGTACAATCCAGACCTGGAAACGAAACTAAAACATAAATCCCAAGAATTTTTTAAATGTGAGTTTCAAAAAATATTAAAAGTAATAAATGGAGAATTTATTTCCAACCCCAATGTCATGTACCCCCTGTTAAGCTCAATAATGAATTTTGAACTACAAACAAAGAGCGATTTATTTAGAGGCTAAGCAAAGAGGTGATAACACTGGCATACTTGACCAATGTATAATTATTTCTTTTAAAATATAAATTTTGCCAGAGATCTGTTTCCAAGATCTGTGCAACCTGTGCTTCAAGTGCCCAGGTGTAGCCACCTAAACTGCGCGGACTACGCCATAATATAAACAGCCTTAAGTTTGGAGGATTGGATAACTATGGCTTATTGTTGGGAGAACTGATCTCTGCTAGCCAATGTGCATCATGAGTGGAAGTCAGTGAATATTAGTCTGCCCAGAAGCTTGGCAGAATTTTAAGAGAGAAGCATGTATACTCTCACACACCCTGGCATATGTGATGGAAACATCCCGTTTCAAACCAGTCTATAGGAAACTTTGCTCAGTCTCCGCTATTTAAAAAAAAATTTTAATTAGTGCGACCTCGACTTGGGGAATGACCTGAGGATCCCTGAGGATCAAGATTGCCCGTTAGCCCTTGTCATTAATGAGGAAATGTCCTGTAAGACAGTTGACAAGACCAAGTGCATAAACATGCCATATCAGCCATTATCGATTGTTCTGCATGAAAATATAGCCCATGTTAAGTTTGAGGATAGGTCCTGCTAGCTATGAGCTTATATTTAGTCATTTGTGGGGTTATGTCTGGGCCTCACAACTCAGATCAGAGAAATCTGATTAATAATTTTCCCATAAATTTTTAAAATCAGTTTTATAGTCTTTTTTGGCTCCAAATTTTGAATGGCCAGTAGATGCCAAAATAGTCTCCTGCTACTTCACGCATATCATGCTGGATTTTCACAAAACTTATTGAGCTTAAAATTAAAAATGATTATGCTTTCTATGTGGGAAGAGAAAATTTACTTCAAGAGCTTCTGTTGTTTTCACCTCAAATGACCTGTGTTACTTTGTGTCTGTTGATGGAGTGATTGACATGGGTGAGCGAGAGAGCTTTGTGACTCAAGAGGTTGCAGGTCCAAATCTCAGAGCGTTTTTGTATCCTTGAGCACAGTGATCAAGCTTTTTCAAGCTCAAATGACTATTTTAAAAATCTGGCTGTGTGAATGTGTGAAATAAGAAAATAAAATAATGAGATTAATCAGCCCATATGAGTAACTCATCATTGATTGACAAGTCTAAAATTTAGGCTTAAAGTCCAATTTTCATTCCTTCTTTTTTTGTGCTGGATTAGACAAAAAGGTTGCCAAAAAAAAGACAGCTGATACGGTAAGACTGTTTCATTTCCAATGAGTCAGACCTCTGAGGTCTATCCGCTCTTTCTCTGTTTCTCTACAGTGTCTTCTGTTTTGTTCCTTTCAACAAAAGCCGACAAAACTAAGCAAAACGTCTAGACACTCACACATTCGGACACACTCACACACATGCACATACGCATACTCAGACACACTCACACACACATGCATGTACACATACAAACATGCAGAAAGACACACATGTACTCATGCATGCACACACACACACACACACACACACCGTGGTGCTTTTCACTTGTCTATTCCCACAATCTTGGGCTCAATGGGAGGAGGAGGATGGCATCTCTCTCTCCCTCGTTCTCTCACTGTATTTCAGTTGAGTGGCACAGTGGCTCTTTTGATCAAGTGCCAGCTACATACAGGCTACGCCTGATACCGCAGTGAGTCCTAGTGCAAACCCGTGTGCGCCCGTGCCCCACATACCGGCTCTAAGGGTCTGAACACCCCCCCCCCCCCCCCCCCCCTCGCCCCAGCTAGCATCTGGTGCTGTTTGCACAGTCTTACGTTTCTCCATCGCTATAGCACTGCCCTGTCAGCAAGAAAACGCTGCCGTTTGTGTGTGTGTGTGTGTGTGTGTGTGTACACGTGCGAGTATCTTTGTGTGTCTGAGAGCCATGCTACTGATGTACTCTCCCAGCTATAATAAACGACACTGCCCAAGTCAAACGAATGAGATTCTCCTCACTGTGAATACTGCACATTTTAGAGCCCGTTACATTCGGCTCGTCCCCCCTTTTTCTTTTTTTGAGAAGACGTTCTGACCCATCCGGAGGCTGATGGGGGAGCAGAATGTGGGGGCATAAATTGCTGATTTGCAGTGGATCGGTGGGATCATTTAGAGCCGGTTCTCAGAAATCAGATGCAAATTGACAGGAAAGGACCCGGGTGTTTTAAAGGAGTGATCCCTGGGAGGTGGGGGAGTGGGGTGTCCCAGTTTGGGGAGCCAGGCAAGGGAAGCTCAGCGGCATTCCTGCAGTACTGCTCTCCGCAAATCTGGATGAGATTCAAGCACACATCGAACAAACTCACTCACTCACTCAAACACACACACACATTGGAGGTGCCTGGTTTGGGGTGTGTATGTGTGTATATGTATGTGTGCGTGTTTCTCCCCACGACGTAAATCACTCACCTTTCCTTCATCACTATGCAGGCATCCCTCGCTCTCGTTCTTCCTCTTTCTCGATCCCTTGTGCTCTTCCCCTCGCTGCGGAGCGTTGGAGAGTGCTTGTGTTTTTAAAAAGGATGATCGGTAGTTCAGTTATTCTTCTCTTTTCCCCTTCTTTCTTCTCATTTAATCTCTCCTTTCCTGTTCTCTGGAGATTTCATTCTCCCCTTTCTCTTCTCCTCCTCTCCAGCGACTGGCTGCTCGTTCTATTCGCTCTCTCTCTCTCTCTCTCTCTCTCTCTCCCTCTTTCTCTCCCGCACTCGCTCACCCCCTCTTTCTCCTCTCTCACTTTGTCTCCTTCTCTCCTCTCTCGATTTTATTCAGGGTAATGAGACTTTATTGGCATGACTTTATAATTGAAATATTGCTAAAGCGAAGCACCAGGGAACAACTGACAACAACACATAAGAAGTTAAGTTAACACAATAGGAAAACAAGTACAAACTGAATGAAAACATTACTAAAGAATATTCAAAGTCAAATTTACAGAAAGCCTAGTTAAATGATAAACACCAGTGATGACAGTAATGAGTGCAACACTAAGGATTTAGATTTTTTTGCATTTTGTGATTAATTCTGTCTTTTCCCTGAGCATGTTGAGCGGGGGCAGGAAACCCTGCTTCTGGAGAGCCGTAACCCTGTGTCAGAGCCAGAGACATCTAAAACATGCAGGGTTTCCTCTGTTTTTATACTGTATTGCAATAATTTACGTTTCTTGAGAAGCTGATTCAGATTTCGCAATTTTCGGCTGTGTGTCGTGCTATTTAGTGCATTGAGTGCTTCGTCTCCACTGGTTCCAGATCACAGTGGGAACACCCTGCCCTCTGAGGGTGGCTTGGTCTCCATGTGACGGGTCACTTTCTGTAGTCAGGCGCAGCTCACTGCATCTGTACAAGATCAAAATCTTCCTCAAGAGAATAAATGAGTAAGGGAAACGAGGGAGAGAGGGAAGAATATACTGAGGTATCTGAAGAGGTGTAGCAGCACAGAAACAGGACCCGCGTGCCGCTGCCAGTGAGCTTTGGGCAGGATGCAATGAGTGGCCGATTCTGATCTATATAACGGAACATCTGCAGCGCAACCTCACCATCGCTCTTGCTCTATCTCTCTCTCACTCACTCGCATGCTGTCATGCACAAACGCATTCAATGATATGTGTCATATGTACATACATACACGCAAGCACTCATACACTCACCGTTGCTGTGTTCATAGGCTCAGGGGAGGACATGTGACTGTCCAACGTCTAGAGTGCAGGCCTGTCAGGCACACAGGAGCTGTAGTCACTGAAGGAATCTGCACTGGAGCACAGAGCCCTTTGCAGCAGCTGCCTCCAGCTTTCAATTCCCTTTCATACCCAGACCACAGGTACCCGAGAGGGCACAGGTTTAATATGAGAGTTGCTAGGGACATGTAATGCGAGCGCTCATAGCATGAAAGCTGGAAAAATATTTCGTAATAATTTGAATGCAACTATTGCCTTCTCAGTCAACAAAGATGACTGTGTTTTTTGTGTTTTCTATGATACCTACACTCAGAAATAGGGGTACAGCAGGAGTCCATTTCTGTTCCCCAAGGTATTATGAACCCTTTAGAGCTAATTATAGGACCTCAAGGTACCTGTGTGAACCTTTTTAGGGTCTTAAAGGTACTTTTATGTCCCAAAACAAATAAAATTAAGGCTTGTCACTGGGGAAGTACCCTCAAAGGTACTGCTGTTGTACTTTAGAAGTGAGTTTTTATTTGTTTTGGAACATAAAAGTACCTTTTAGACCATAAAAAGGTTCACACAGGTACCTTGAGGTCCTATAATTAGCCCTAAAGGGTACATAGGTGGTGAATGTACCTTGGGGAACAGAAATGGACTCCTGCTGTACCCCTATTTCTGAGAGTGTAGCAAAATACATCGGTAATTATCATAGATAGATGCCATATTCATAGACTTTTTTTTTCTGTTTTGTATCCTAGTACTTCAGATTAAGTCTCTGAATATGACTTTACAACTGTCATTTATGTTTCCTACATTTCTTATGAAGCTTAAAAATACTGAACAATTGATGAACTTTTAATGATTCATAAGTACCTTAATTGCACAATATTATGTTGTAATATTAGTAACTGTTATAATCATTATAAGGTTATTTCTTAGCTAGCGAGATTGCTCGCTAAATAGCGATCTAGCCAACTTCATGGGCTGATGCCAGTCAAATAACAGCTGTATAAATCAGACCTGGAAATGCCTCGGTCAGTTTCTACGAAGCCCGACATCCCGTTTGCGAGGCAGATATTGGGCATTGTCCCCAAGGAATAATCCACAGTGAATCAATGAGTGCAATGACATTGTCAATGTGTTTTCTGCCGCTGGCTAGATACCTTCCATGATGTCACTGTCGAAGATAAATGTGAATAATTTGTGTTGGCTAACTATAATTAGAAATAACCAGTGCACAAAGGATGTATTTCCGTGGTGCAAATCTTATTTTTGGATAAACAAGCACTTTAAATCCAAATGGTGACTTTTTTTGGGCGGGCAGTGTATATTTGATCAGTTTCTAAAAAATATAGCAACAGTATTTATTAATTGAATACTACAGTGATATTTTTAAAAATTACTCTGCGGGCATTCACTATTGTTGCACCTCTGTAATCAACTCCTTAGTATAAGTGGTCACAAGTGAATTAGGCAGTGTGATGTGTTTGGTGGAAATGATGTGTTTGGTGGAAATGAATGAACTGCACGCTGCAAAGTGAATTGATCTACATAGAGAATTAAAATAAAATTGAATAAAGATTTGTTTCCCAAAGTAGCTACTGCAAGTAAAGTACCTCTCACACTTTTACCCACCCTGTGGAAACCGTCAGCTTAAGCCCTCCTCTTTTTTTTTACATTTGGCATCTCCAAATCCACCTATGTACAGCAGCTATGTACACAAGCTTGCTTGTTTGCGACCCCATGTTTTCGACCCGGGAGAGCGAGACAGCTCTCAGTTCTCCTCCAAAGCATGCACCTGTAAGCCACTGCTTCTGTTTTCCCTCATAGCTCGAAACTTTGCGAGTTCAGAATGAGGCTAGAGGACACCCAAACATGTGCAAGCATAGTATTTTACTGATGAGCACTCGGCTGCCCAACAGGAGGCGCTTGAGCAATGAGCAATGCTATAGTCTTATAATCCAAAACTGGCAGCCCTTTATTTCCCTGCAGCTCAAAGCCAATTGTGTGCTGCTCTGTGAAGGCCACGACCGGGGATCGAACCCGGGTCGTGGTTGTCACTACTGCTCCACAATGAGGCGTCTTAACAGAATCAGCTAACCTAGTACCCCAGCTTAAACCCTCCTAAGTCGATTAAGATGTTTCATGTTGTGTTTTCATCACTTTCAGCTGGTTGACCTGCCTAAACAGTCTGCTACTACATCGCCATCATAGTCTATCTGCTTAGATCTCCTTCATCTTGCTTCAGACCTGCTTTGTGCTGCTGGAGAACAGGTATTAGTGTAAAACACAGCTAACATCAGTTTAGGAATACTAGATGTAATTTTAGCTAGAACTGTAATGTTCTCCTTGAAAAAGCACAAACCTTGCAGTACTACTTCAATTTATTACATCTCTAGCTGGAACGCACAAAACGGCAGACACGATCATGTACTTCTGCATATGATTTAGCAGCAACCACATAGTTTTTGAAAATATGGGCACTGAGAGTTACTCGACAATTTTGAAATTGCTATTATATTTCCAAAAAAAAAAAAGTTGGAACATTTGGGAAAAGTGTTCAAGGTTGGGAAAAGACATTTGAAAGGATGACTAGTCTGATCACTTCATATTCCCACTGTGCATCTGCTATTTTCACAAGATCTCAAGGCCAGAGAAGACAGCAGTGATTCTGGACCTTTTTGCATTTGGCTTCCTTGGTGCAGAGTAATGTCTTTACATGGATCTGTGGATACACTGATGTCATAGCTAGCTATAGCTAGCATAGCTAGTTAATTGTCATAGCTAGCCCCAAAGTTGTCTCAGCCTTTGTGATTATACATGTCACTTTTCAATGTAATGCCATTTGAATGCTTATGGATGATCCTTTAATTTCCAAGCATGCTTCTAAGGTCACCTGTCTAACATATTTACACCTATTTTGTTTTAGCAGTCAAACCCTTCCCAAACAAAAAGATCAAATGAATTAATAAACACACCATGTCTCACTCAGCCAGGCGTACTTATTTTGCAGTGTTCCCTCTTGGTTGGCAGGAAGCACTCTTGATATCTGCTGCTCTCTTGCGTACAAACAAGCAGTGACCAGCACATTAAACAGCAGACTCATGTGGGACAATGGCCTCTGTTCCCAAATAATGCAAAAGGATTTGAGTTTAGGAAAGCTGACGATGACTTTGTCTAGGAATTGCAGAGATCAGCTACATATAGGCAGCATTTGATACTTTTTCAAGGAAATTTTGGAACCCTCCATTTGGGTTTTGTTTCTGCCGTTTACAAGGTCTATAGTAATGTCAGCTTAAAGCTGCAGCCGTTAGCTTGGGAGAATAGACCGAGAGAGAGATTTTGAATGCAAACTCCACCACCCCTCTCTCACTCCTCTGTCTCTCCATCATGTAGCCCGTCCTACTAAGCCCTTTAACCTCGTTCACGAGTTCAGTACACCAGGGGTAGCAATGTGGAAACACTTGAGGAGGTCCAGTATGTCTCATTGCAAAATAAGATGCACAGTTAATAACTGTGATAAACATTAAGCATTTACATGCTACTCACAGACGCATACCACTCCATGTCAGAGTCATTTTAATTGTGCTTGGTATATGAAAAATGATTGAGAAATGAGGCTGTAAATCTACCAAGCTAAGTGAACAAACTCAGGTTACTAACACAACATTAGTATTATCTACTGAACCCAGTAACTAGCCGTTCATATTGCAAAATCTTCCTGGTGACGAATAACGTAAAGCCTTTTTTTCATTATTAGTTTGTACATGACGAGTCTTGGCTCTGGTGATAACAGCACACCAGGTCCAACCACAGGCCGAGGGCAGCGGATAGATAATAGAAAGATAAGCTATAGTTTGCATCCCTGTGCCCCACAGTAAATTCCACTCCCCAGCTGCTAGCTAGCTACCAACTGATCTGGTTTTATGTGGACTGTAATTTTCACCACCTAGCTGGGCTTAGCTACGCCATGCTCTGACGCTACGCTGGGCTATCAAACACATGTAGGCACCAGTTATTAGAGCTACAGTTTCTAGGTATCACATGCTGTCGACTATTTTGTTCGAGACAGATTGCTTTTGCTTTATTAACACTGGAACCAGGTCGCTGTAGCTAAATAAAGGTGCAGACGAGTGCTTACGTCGAAGCGTGCTAACAAGGCACCTACCATACAATGCTGGCAGGTCTTCCAGACACTGATGCCCAGTTTATGCAGGTTGCAATGATTATGACCAAAGTCCACTTCCTTTTAGTCTGACTGCTTTTCTGTTAGTGTCTTTGGTCCTTCTTTCTGCTTGTGTAACAGTTGAGAAGTTGTTGACAATGGAAGAACTGGAAGTGTAGATAAAGAGATTTTGATATTTCTGAATTTTCAATGTCTGAGCTCAGAGATCCAAATTTATTGTCAGACCAATTCAATAACCATTAGGACTCTATGACATTTTTACCAAATGTGACACAGCAGTAGTTACCAACTACAACTTGTGAGCTGCATTGTTTTGTATTGTATGAGTCTGTAGCTTTTTCAAAGCAAGTGAATGGGGAGGTAATTTCAAACACCACCTCTTTGTCACAGAGGCATGGAGTCTTGGTGAGTCGATTGCAAAATGTATTGAGCATATTGGTAACTGCATATGAAGCCCTATATTCAAAGTTGTGAAAATTTTTCTTTCAGCTAGATGTTAAGAATGATCATAACCATGTATATTGAGCAGTGAGGTGCTTTTAAATTCAGCCAAAATCCCTAACAATTAAGTTTAGTCCATTTTTCTGAGTTTCTCCGTCCTGGAGCGGTTGATTTTGCATGATATCCGGGGAAACATGTTTGTTTGCATAAAAACATTTCCCTTCCCTTTTATTGAGGCTTTTGTAATTGTTACATCTTTTCTGATATATTTCAGCCAAAATCCCAGATAATTTTATTCGGCCCCCCTTTTTTGTTTATAAGCCCCAGAGAGTTTGATTTCACATGATTTCTGTGGAAAAATGTTTCTTGGCTTACAATCATTTGCTGGCCCTTTTTATGTTTTCGTGGAAGTTTCAGCCCAAGTCCCAGAAAATTTTGTTTGGTCCTTTTTTTGTTTTTTTTTGTTGGGAAACTCCAGAGTGGTCGATTTTGATGATTTCTGGGGAAACATTTTTCTCAGCATAAAACTATTTTTCTGCCCTTTTATTAATGTTTTCATGGTGGTCCGGTCAATTATGATCAAAAGGTAAGTTGCAAATCGCTCACAAAATAGAAACTATGACCATGATTCCTTGTGCTCGCAGGGTCGTCTGAAAATTGCATGGTAGCTGACAGAATGTGTCCTTGATTGTGATTTCAAAATGAAAACCTGTTAGGAATTTTTTTGCATATGCAAAATGTAAATTTCAGATATTAAGGAATTTAAGTGAATGTGTTGAACAAAATGTGAAAGCTGTCACAGTCCGGCCCGGCTCCTCCTCTTCCTAGTGTCATGTCTGTACCTTGATCCCCTCCTGTATCCAGTCCTGGTTTTTGTGCTCTCCTGACTCTGGGCTGACTGGCAGAGGAGGCAGCCTATCAGCATTCTCCTGTCCACCACACTTGTTTCCCCTTTAAGCAAGTCCAGAAATACTATCAGTGCCAGATTATTGTGTCTCCTTGGTGCTCTTGGTGCTCTCGTTTCTGGAAATATTTTGGTGCCCTCCACAGAGATGTACGGCAGCAGGGCTGAATGTGAGCATTCAGAATTGATTTGCCAAAATGAAGGAGCATAAATTGGTTATTCCAACAACATTTAGTCAGTAGCCTGTGTGCATGCAGGCTTTACTTCATGCTGATTGAAATCATTCTGATTGAAGATTTCAGGTCAACTACTTACATGTGATGTGATCTATTCTGATCTGGTATTTATATGCGCCTCTGCATTTGATCTGAACAGAAGAACTGTATGACATGCGCAGATTGAATAAAAACTTTTGTTGTTGCGCCGTTTCTGCTTATAGTTGCCTGTGTTCTATCAATTTCTGCTTCCTATCAAGATTATGCTACCTTGCGTTTCTGCGTATGCACAAACCCACAATCTTGGCCTCTATTTTTTCCCTCACATCTATAATATTAAAAAATATCACAAAAATCCAGTTTTTTTTTCAGTGCACTTTTAGACTTCTAGGCAAATAATTGCACGCACATGCTGGCTTTTCCTGGAAATGCCGAAATTAGACAATTGTGGCGTGCAGCATGTTATCTTTCAGAAAAAAAACTCATAAACTCAAAAACTTATACAACTCATTATAGCATCTGCGTAAGTTATAATAAGCAAACAAATAAAGTTGCGATTGTAGGCTGATTCATACACTCAACAAAAATACAAACGCAACACTTTTGTTTTTGCTCCCATCTGTCATGAGATGGACTCAAAGATCTAAAATTCATTCCAGATACACAATATTACCATTTCTCTCAAACATTGTTCACAAATCTGTCTAAATGTGTGATAGTGAGCACTTTTGCTTTGCTGAGACAATCCATCCCACCTCACAGGTGTGCCACATGAAGATGCTCAGCAGACACCATGATTAGTGCACAGGTGTACCTTATACTGCCCACAATAAAAGGCCACTCTGAAATGTGCAGTTTTGTCTCACAGCAAAATGCCACAGATGGCACAAGCATTGAGGGAGCGTGCAATTGGCATGCTGACAGCAGGAATGTCAACCAGATCTGTTGCTGGGGCATTGAATGTTCATTTCTCCACCATAAGCCGTCTCCAAAGACGTTTCAGAGAATATGGCAGTACATCCAACCGGCCTCACAACCGCAGACCACGTGTTACCACACCAGCCCAGGACTTCCACATCCAGCAGGTTCACCTCCAAGATCGTCTGAGACCAGCTACTCAGACAGCTGCTGAAACAATTGGTTTGCATAACCAAAGAATTTCTGCACAAACTGTCAGAAACCGCCTCAGAGAAGCTCAACTGCATGCTTGTCGTCCTCATCGGGGTCTTAACCTGACTCCAGATCGTCGCCGTAACAGACTTGAGTGGGCAAATGCTCACATTCGATGGCGTCTGGTACGTTGGAGATGTGTTCTCTTCACGGATGAATCTCGGTTTACATTGTTCAGGGCAGATGGCAGACAGCGTGTGTGGCGTCGTGCGGGTGAGCGCTTTGCTGATGTCAATGTTGTGGATCGAGTGGCCCATGGTGGTGGTGGGGTTATGGTATGGGCAGGCATCTGTTATGGACGAAGAACACAGGTGCATTTTATTGATGGCATTTTGAACGCACAGAGATACCGTGATGAGATCCTGAGGCCCATTGTTGTGCCATACATCCATGAACATCACCTCATGTTTCAGCAAGATAATGCACGGCCCCATGTTGCAAGGATTTGTACACAATTCTTGGAAGCTGAAAATGTCCCAGTTTTTGCATTGCCAGCATACTCACCGGACATGTCACCCATTGAGCATGTTTGGGATGTGCTTGACCGGCTTATATGACAGCGCGTACCAGTTCCCACTAATATCCAGCAACTTCGCACAGCCATTGAAGAGGAGCGGACCAACATTCCACAGGCCACAATTGACAATCTGATAAACTCTATGCGAAGAAGATTGCACTGCATGAGGCAAATGGTGATCACACCAGATACTGACTGGTTCTGAGTCCCCAGACCCCCAATAAAGCAAAAACTGCACATTTCAGGGTGGCCTTTTATTGTGGACAGTCTAAGGTACACTTGTGCACTAATCATGGTGTCTGATGAGCATCTTGATGTGGCACACCTGTGAGGTGGGATGGATTGTCTCAGCAAAGCAAAACTGCTCACTATTACACATTTAGACAGATTTGTGAACAATGTTTGAGAGAAATGGTAATATTGTGTATCTGGAATGAATTTTAGATCTTTGAGTCCATCTCATGACAAATGGGAGCAAAAACAAAAGTGTTGCGTTTATATTTTTGTTAAGTGTATTAATGGAAAAAACAAAGACTTCACGATCGCCCTGCATTAAAGCAGCATTATTTGACAAGGCAGCACAAAATGTTAGAACACCGGTCTTCAGAGTTTTCCAGAGGTTGTAATTTCCCAGATTCATTGAGTTTTTAGTGGACTTTTTTTAACTGTTCACTATTTCTTGTTTTCCTACCATCTAAGCATGCAAAAAATTTTCCATTCTTTGAGAGTTTGTATTAAAAACAAACACTCTGCTCGACCAGTTCAGAATACTGCGCTTGGAAGCCACCCTGTTTGCATGTGAAGAAACGTCACTCTGCATTTACGTCAAGACGAAGCATGCGCAGACGGAATGCAACCCGACAACTTTCCGTTTCACCGTTTACTTTATAAAATTCTACTCTTGATCGGTTTGAGCAAAGGAATATTCTACTCCTCTGAAACTGAATGAAATTCCATTCGGTTTAGGCCTTTTTATTCTGATTGAGGTATTCATATAGAACATGTTTGTTCGGATTAGGCTTCTAAACCTATTCTAATCAGGATAAGATATACTTTATTGAAGCTCGTGGGGTAATTTTTCCCCTGCATTTGACCCATCCTATTATTGGGAGCAGTTGGCAGCCACAGAGCAGCACCCGGGGACCAACTCCAGTTCTAAAGCCAGCACCTTGTTCAGGGGTACTGGTTGGAGTGTTCCTACAATGCATGTTCTTGTGGGTGGGGGAAACCAGAGTACCCGGAGGAAACCCACGCGAACACTGGGAGAACATGCAAACTCTACCCAGAAAGGCCCCAGGCCGGATTGGAACCCACAACCTTCTTGCTGTGAGGTGACAGTTACTAACCGCTAGTGTTTCCAGCAGTTACTTGCCAGGCGTAGTTTGAATAATGCTGTGGGTACTGATTTTTTTTTTTTTTTTTTTAAATCTAGAATTCACATGTACATTATATTCTGAAGAGTATTTCACGGTAGCTTAAGTATAGTTAAGTAAGTAAGTTTGATGAGACCGAATTGCAGTTAGCTGAGGTGTTTGCCAATAAAGGAATATTATTTCCTTCCTATTATCATTTTCATTATAATCCCTATAAATAATGCCGGGAAAATGGGGTGTAGCCTCAGGGGAAGGGGAGGGTGAAGGAGTATTTTTATACATGTGAACATTTTCTTTGTGTGTGAAAAATGCAAATAATTTGTTCCTGTCTCACCCTCTGACCTCTTAAACCCCCACGTCCCCCTAGTGTTAGCACCAGTGCTAAGAGATTTTTGATGGCATTCTGTTTGCCTCTGACCCTGCAAAGCATAATTGTTTTCAAGATGTTCTTGTTCAAGATTGCTTGATTAATAATCACACAATTAATTTACTGAGTTATTAAGATCAAAATATAATTCTATAATGATTAAGAAATTATTAAGAAATGATCAAGAGATGGCCACATTGACTACATATACAAAGTACTTAACTTCCTAATCCCAACGTCCCCCTGGCTGAACTCTGGCATGAGGGGATTTTCAAATGACATGCCTTGAGCCTCTGACCCTTAAATGCAGAATTGCTTTCAAGGTTTTCCTGTTTAAGATCGCTTGATTAATAATCACACAATTCATTTCGTGAATAATCAAGAACAGTACATAAGTCTGTAATTATTAGGAAAGTATTAAGAAATGACAGATCACTGAAGGGCTATGTTGACAACACACTTACAGCGGGAAAAATAAGTATTGAAAACGTCAACATTTTTCTTTCTAAATATATTTCTAATAGGGCTATTGACATGAAATTTTCACCAGGTATCGGTTACAACCCGAGTAATCCACACATATAGAGAATCAGTGCCTCCTGCCTTTAATCAGTGCAAATTAATATCAGATGGTTTAGTCCTAATTTATGGCCTATAAAAAGGTTTCTCATTATCAAGGTGTCACACAAGAAGCATCTCATGATAGGTAAAAGCAAAGAGCTCTCTCAAAACCTTTGCAACCTTATTGTTGCAAAAGATACTGTTTGCATTGGTAGCATCGTATTTCTAAACTTCTGAATTTTTAAAAATTTTCATTTATTTAACCAGGAAAGTCCCATTGAGATCAAAATCTCTTTTTCAAGGGAGCCCTGGGGGTTGAGGTGGCGTAGGAGAGGTCAATTTGCACAGCCAATTAGATCAGGGGATGATTCGGTGGCAGGTTGAAACAGCCAGGTTGGGATGTTAGCCATGACACCGGGGAACCCTCGACTCTTATCGAAGAGTGTCACAGGATCTTAATGACCATAGTGAGTCAGGACCTCCTTTTAAGGTCTCATCCGAAAGACGGCGTCTCCGTCAGTACAGTGTCTCCGTCAATAGATTCCCAACCCCTGGAAGTGAGCTCCATATGTGGGCATACGGAACCTGCAACTAAGAGGTGCTAGTGCCTATTGTCCTGTCGGAACTGAAGACAAACGGAGATCCCAGCTGGAAGTCACAAATAGGCGATATGTCCTGCCGGACCTGACGGCTTCTCTTTATCTCCTAATTCGCATTCATTACCCATTGATCAAACCGTCTGGCTCCCCATATTGCTAACACCTAAAAATCCTGTTTCCCAACAGTCTCTACTTTTTGACCCAACAGACAACGAATGATTAGGTCAACTTTACAGTCAAATAGTTAAAAAGAAAATTACAAGAGTAATGGCAAATTAATTTCTAATGACAAAATATCTAAAGCAACAACTCCACACCGATATCAGGCCAGAGACCGAGAAAGCAAGCCATAGAGGCAACAGTGGCAAGGAAAAACTCCCCAGTTAAGTGGGAGAAACCTTGGACAGACCCAGACTCTCGAGGCCCAATGTCATCTGTCAATGACCGGCACTGGAAGGATATATGAAATAGGCATGAGTTTGAGAAGCAGAAGGCCCACTGTTTGTGATCGGCTGCGCAAAAGAGAAAAGAACAGGCAAGAAATGTCAAAAAAACATTTTAAAAATAGATCATGTACATGGCCTATTACCAAGTACAGGCACAGCTCTGATTTGTTGGCATGTTTGGCTGTCGTGTACCAGTCGCATGTGAATGCCATTATTGTCCATGGCACTAGTCCTTTTGAATTCTACAACAATGAGCTGTATGATGAGCGACATTGTTGTGCTGGGTTGTCTTGTGCAGTAGTCTTCTAGCACAGGAGTTTGCATCAGCATGGTCCAAAAGCTTGGGGTCCTGTCTACGGCAGCGTGGTCTGGTGCAGGTGTCCTCAGCAGTGTGGTCTGGTGCAGGTGTCCTCTCCAGTGTATGAGGGAGAAAATAGAATACAATGTGAGGGTATTATTCAAGAACACCTGATTCACTACACCTTAGATCTATATTATGACTGCTGTTGGAGTCCTATCATAGTGAACAAGTTGTGCCTACTTGCTTTACCACAGATTAATTGATCAAGGATGAATTTCACACATTTAATTAACAGGACAAGTATATATAATCTCAGTGCAATTTGAAAAATGTATTCAATCACAATTTTACCCAAGTTACCAAAATAATTAGACAACCAATTAAGAACGCATGCACCTGATTAATGAAGGCTGTGGGTGTCCCAGGCAGCGTGGTTTGAGTCAGCCTTCAGTAGTTTTGGTGGTGTCTTCGGGTGAATGGCATGGTTTTGCAGGGGAGTGGTGGATCCCAGGATACCTGTAACTCGAAGAGCAGACTCAGAGCAGTAAATGCTTCTTTACACTCATGTGTCCAATCAGCTGTTTCCAGTGGGCGACACGGGCATTTAAAAAGAGCATTGATTGATTCTGCAATAACAGAAAATTCAGGTATGCGCTTTCCGCAAAAGTCAAAAAGTTCCAGAATCTCACGGACATGTCGAGCAGCGCGGGGACACGGAGCAGTGGCGATAGCAGTTCTCTATTCAAGTGGGCGTAATCGTCATAGGAAGCGTGCGCCTTAGTGATCTGATGTCCTCGGTTTACGGGTGTGCAGTTATCTTTGGAAGCGTGCGCATTAGGTAGGGCAGCTAGACATTGAGGTGCCCGGTGTCCCTCTTCTCCGCAGCGAAAGCACTTATCGTTATCCCGGTTTTGATGAGTGTAAGGCCTATTTTTCCTGTGTTCCCTTCTCCTACACTGGTTAGCCTGACGACCTAGATTTCCACAATTATCGCTGTTTATTTTATCATTCGGAATATTGTCGCGCACGGCTGCAATGGGATGAGGAGTAGACGTATTTTTACGGATCTGTTCCTCCAAACGTGAAGCCCACGCAACAATATCATTAAGACTGTTCCCAGGATTTATGCCAATTGCGAGTACCTTCTGAATATGTGGAGCCGCATCCGCTAATAACTGTTGAGTAAAAACAGCCACGTCTCTATTGGGGTTAGGAAAACCACTATACGTTTCAAATGTTTCATATTTTTGGTCCGCGTATTCTGTAAATGGCAAGTTATGCTGAACTACCGCGGTGAATCGATGCCATTTGGGTGCACCTTTACCCAAAGCAGTTTTCACAGCCTCACAAAAGTCAGTAATCGCCGTTTGAAGCTCAGCGTGATTTGCCCTGGGCCCGGATGCCCATGCTTCCCTCCTGTGGTATTCAGGCTCGATTGTGTTCAAGCTTGAAGTGGGACACTTAGCGCGCACAATTGCAAACAAGTCTAACGGATGTAAGGACATGCTTCGTTGTAGTTCATTTAACTGTCGCCAAAATTGCAAGTTATAGTCGTTCGTATGAAGACTCGGTAAATCCTTTAGTAGTGCTCTCATGTCGATTACACTGAGAGGTAGCCTACATGGTCAGCGTGAAGCCGCTGTTCACTTTCTTTACCGCGAATTTTAGTTATCATTGGAGCCATGGGAACGGTGTTACTCATTTCTTTATTTTCCAAATATCGCGGGTCAGTAATGGCTGGGCAATTCAAATCGGGGTACAAACATTGGCCGCCATCAAATCCAGCCGGGACACGCGTGAGCTCTGAGTTTTTAGATTTTTCTTCCAATTCAATATTTTTACGCAAATCGTCCAGTTCATTATTCTGTGTTCATACGCAGTTTTGTAATTCATTGCATTTTTCAATTAGCCTTCTGTGTTCAGTGACTAAAATAAGCGTACCACATGCTGTTCTCTTATTTTTCTGTTTGGACCACCATTCTAGCGACTCCGGAGTGGATCCGTTCGGATCACAACCAGCCTTACACATTTCCTTTTGTTCTTTTGCATATTTTTTCTGCAAATAGGTAGTTATACTGCCGGCGCATTTAAGGGCGTTTGAACTTTCTTTGTTTGCCATCTTTATTTAAAATTAATGCACCGTTTGTCAAGGTGCAGTCTAATATCTATTCGTAAGATAGGCCTTCAGTAAATGCGCGTAATAGCCAGTAGTTTACTAAGCGTACGGTCAAGAATAAAAACCAACACGAAACAATAAAGACTCAGGACAACATCAAACTTCAAGTGCGACAATGAAGAGATTCACAGCAGGCTTCTCAAATGCCCACAAGACGGGTTGGAGGCGCATCACATGCACTCTCTCTCAACCTATAACACACAGACAAAAAGTACCCAAGTGAAAGACGCTCACTCTGGGCCCGGGGCGCTAACACTAACTCTCCCGGAACATAAACCGAAAAAAAAAAAAAAACAAGGACACGATATGCGTTTCTTAGGTAGGCTACTTAATACCGAGTCGTGAAAATAATTATTCACGTCTGTGCCGTGGGCGACCCACATACGCTCGCCGCAGCCACGCAATCACGGATTCGCCTTTTTGGCGTGAATTCTCACTCTCCGAAGGCAGGGATGACCAACATTCACCCCGTCACAAAATAGCTTTGTTTTCAATACATAGGCTTGTATCACACAACAGCACTGGTATCACAAGCAGCACTGATAACCATCACACATTACACAAAGACACAGCTTTTTAACCACGAACAACTGATCGCTTCTACACCGGTCAATTTAAAATGAATTGGTTAACGTACCACTGGGTGGTGCGTTCCAGATCTCCGTAATTTTGCCTTGCAAATTATATTTAGATAAAACAAAGTACTCACTCTGGAATTGGTCAGGAAACTTACGGATGTCCGGAAACGAATCCAACCTGCTTCGCAGCGCCAAATTTGTTGGTAAATAAAAAAAAACCAAGAACGTTGTTCCGAGGAAGAAGCAGACTCCAATGTTTGTAGCAAAAGCAGGTAAAAATTTATTACACAGCCGGCCGTGGGAACAACAGCGTGATGCAAAGTTCTAAAATTCTTTCATTTTGTAAGAAACTTTATACATGTTAAAGTACAGACATTTGCATATGATTTCTTTAATGTTATCAGAAGTTGTTGCTGATTGGTTCCAGGGTTTACACATTGATAAAACGCAATACTCTACAATTGGGCCTCTCCTGAACCACCCAACTTAATTGGTTCAATAGATTCCCAACCCCTGGAAGTGAGCTCCATATGTGGGCATACGGAACCTGCAACTAAGAGGTGCTAGTGCCTATTGTCCTGACGAAACTGAAGACAAACGGAGATCCCAGCTGGAAGTCACAAATAGGCGATATGTCCTGCCGGACCTGACGGCTTCTCTTTATCTCCTAATACACATTCATTACCCATTGATCAAACTGTCTGGCTCCCCATATTGCTAACACCTAAAAATCTTGTTTCCCAAAAAAGTCAAGTCAAGTGTGACTTATGGGGTTTTAGTAATAGGTGCTTCAATTTATGTAATAAATGAATGATTACAGTTTCAAACAAAAATGGGAAAAATGGGCTTAATTATCAATGCTCAAATTCAATAGTAATATAATTACCATCAACATCCTGCATCAATAATATAACCACACACTGAAGGAAAGGGGAGCTCTTGACCTGGCAGAGGTTAGATTCAAGCTAACATTCAGGAAATATTCAGACAACCAGAAGCACTTGTTGAAAATATATAAAAAGGTTTATTATGTTTCTGTAGCAATTAACAGGCAATCAATACTACTTGAATAAAACAATAAACACACACAAACAGCATATACAAATAGACTAAATGTAGGATGTGTGAGTGTATGTGTGTGCGTATGCGTGTGTGTGAGTAATCCTGAGTACCAAAAGGAAGGGGTTAAAATGGCAGGCTTGGACTCAGATATAAAGTGGAGGGCTTGGATCTAAGAGGGCGGACTCAGATCTAAAATGGCGGACTAATGATGTGGCAGTCTGAGAACCACATGTACTTGAGAGTGGAGGCAGTGAGAGGGAGAACAAAGAACTGGATGGCATAGGCGGGAGAATTAGAAAAAGACTCCTGCACGAGTTAGGCCAGAGTCAGTGTTTCCCACTCAGTAAGCAGTGTGTAGTATACAGACATTGGCTGAAAAGGGAATATGAAAATAGAGAGAGAGTGAGAGGGGATGACAGAGAAAAGAGCCGAAAAGAAGGTGTAGGCAAAGTCTAATAAGATTGTTCAGCCCACTGCGGCTTGCTACTTAGTCAGACAAGCCAAAACATCCCAATTCAGTTCACACTCTTAAGAGTTCCAATGATTTACAAAGAGCACAGCAACAAGGTAAAACAAACAATCCGTAGGTTAACTGAACTCATTCAAAGATTGGATATTTAACGGCTCAGCAATGCAGCAATATAGAATAAATATCAGCGATTTCCAGACAAATGCTCTTACATACCAAAGTACAGCCAGTGTTCAACCAGTACAACAGTAAGATCCAGTACATTAAAAGATCCAGTACATTAAAACAGCAAGCAAAGAAAAAAACACAGCTCAAATTATACAGTAATTATTACATTCAAACATCAACAATTACCATTGAATCGCGCATTTTATATTCTGGCTAAATCTGCCCCGATGCAAATTGCCTTACATGGGATCACTACTGAGTGAGTGACCCAGTTCTCCAGTGTCAGTGACTGTGTCCCAGTGAAGGCTTTGGGCGTCGGTCCCTTTGTTTCCAGAGCACTCATCAGCGGACCGGAAACAGTTTCTGCTTTTCTAGGCGCGGTGATGCACGCGAGAATGCAGAAAGTTTGTCGACTTGTTGATCGGGAAAAATTGCAAAAAGGGGAACTGGTCGCCTTTTGTTTCTTCCAAAGGTTAAAGATGTTGAAACAAAAGAAATTCCACTGTCGTCTCCCAGTGTGAAATCTTTTACCGGTTCTTGAATAAATGTGCCTATAGGCAAGAAAAGTAATCATGGAAGAGAAGGTCTTTAACTTTAATCTTTAACTCTACCATGGCCAACTGGAGAGGTCCGAAAAACTTTATTCTTTGTTCTATTCCAATGAAACTTTTCAGTCAGATAGAAGTGCACCCCTGATTCTCCTTTAACCTCGCCGTGGCAGAAGTCCAAAGAGGGAGAACAGTGGGTTGCTTGACTTTTTAAAGGGGTTTGATGTCATTAGTTTTATTGCATTAGAGATAATGCTTTTGGAATTCTGGGAAATGTAGTTAAAATGGCTCTTCTTGTGGTTTGCAGCCATTTTGGCGGGCCTTGGCCCTACACTGCTGTCCACAATATTTATTTTAATTTTATTCTCCAGTTTTATGCGTCACTTACACTGTCACATGTAACATTCACAAATGAAAATGTCACTTACAGTATTGATCGATTTTGCCGCTTTTGAGTCAACATTTCATGCCATAAAAAATGAAGAAATTAAACTGCTTTCAATTACAAATGAGATTAAGTTAAGCCATTTCCATTATAAACAAAAACAAAGCCTAAAAACTATTTACAGCAAGCTATAGAGTCCTATAGGCCTATACCCAGAAAACACAGCAAGACTGTGTCTTTATGGGTTAAAAGTAACCATGAAATCATCTTATCTTAACCAACTTAACCAAGGCATTTTCTCCTGGCTTTGTGTTGTGCAAAATCATCCACAATATCAGTCAGTTCGCTCTCAAAAGCCGTGGGAGAAAAGGATTTGAAACGTTTTTGTGTCATCTTCGTCCTCAGCTATTTTTTAATTCTGGAGAGCAAAGAGAATGACCGCTCACCTTCGCAATTACTGACGGGAAGAGTAAGAGACAGCCTTATCTAAAAAAGATACTTTCTTGGTTTCTTTTCCTTTTTTATCTTTCTTTTAGCTGCTCCACTTCACATCCGCTGGTGCTCCATTTTGAATCTGCGTACGTTTTGCGTTTGTTAAAGAATTTCATGTTAACAGATAGCCTTATCGACACCCCACTTTCTCCAGTTCACACTTTAATAGCGTCCTCTATCAACCAGTTTCCTTATTCATTAATCCAGTGGTTCTCAAATTCGGTCCTGGCGCCCCCCTGTGTGTGCTGGTTTTTGTTCCAGCCACAACTGCAATTCTAGGATCTTAATAAGCTGTTACTTTGTCTTAATTAGCAGCATTCCATGTATAGAGTTATTTACCATCTTAAGTCACATTTGGATGGACACATCCATTCTGCTATGGAGAATAAAAACCCTTGAACATCTTGTGCTTAATTTTCAATATTGCTGGGATTTTCAGGTGAAAACTTTTTTAAACAGATCAAATTAGACTCTGAGAAAATCAATAAGCTCCAAATTAGGTTTCTGAATGCAGGTGTTTTGAGTTTTTCCCAAATAACCTGCCTGAACCAAATAAAATCAACAGAAAACACAACAGGTGTGACTCCATTGTTTGCCAAGTAAATTGTCGGGTTTTACCTCCATGTGTTAAGAGTTTCACCAATGAGGAACCTGTGGATATTTGCATAAATGCTCCTAATTAAAACAAATCAACAGCTTGTTAAAATCCTAGAATTGCAGTTGCGGCTGGAACAAAAACCAGCATACACAGGGGGGCGCCAGGACCGAATTTGAGAACCACTGCATTAATCTAATGGGAATGTGGGCCCCAATAAAGTAGGCCAATGCAAAATATATTTTTTATATTTTTGTAAGAAATCTCACTTGTCCCAATTAAGGCCTAACACTTAACATACTTAAACCCTTATACCCTGCCTTTTTCCCTTAAAAGGATTTGACATAAGACAACACATTTTTTTCCTAATGGAGGATAATGACACACACATATTCTGTATCTGCTGGCCTCAGCCCTTCACTGAAGCTGCATTGCACTTATATTGAGAAAAATATTCAAACCCAGGGCACCATGTTTTTATGGTCACAGCATTCCTTCAAATGGAAATATCTACATTGAGTGCATATTTTATACACATTTCCCTGTTTTTCAAATGGACACATTTGGGATTGTCAGAAACCTTGGCATCTCCACTTGAATTTAAAATGGGTCTGAAGTTTCACGAGTTTGAATATAGCTGCTGCATTTCATGGACTTTAATTGCGGGCCTCTTGGGATTAAAAGGTAAACAGAGCCTATAATCAAGCGATACACCACAAAAATAGTAAATAAAACAACAAATTAATGAATCAGTTAATCAGGAAATACAGTACAGCCGCCGTCAAAACCAAAGAAAAAGTCGTTAATTCGCCAGTACGGGGGCGTTAAACTCTCAGTAGGACCGTGAAATCTCGTCGTCAGCCGTGCATTAGGACCGGCGTATTGACGCGCATGAAGACGAAAGAAGACCTCCAGCCGCCTCGCACGGGGTAGCTGCTTGGACTGAGCCACGAGGGCGGTTGGGACGGTCGTTTTGACAGTAGTCCGTACATATAGATAAAGGCACAGCTTGTTGGCGATTTAGTTCCATGTATGATTGCAAAAGTGACGTAAGCCTACATTAAATTGCTTTGGCGGGGGTCATGTTGCCGGTAATCATTTCTGCAAACCTTTTTATAATTGACGATACAGTTTGCTCAACCTGTGCTACTATTTAAAACTTTAGTACGGTATAATACGCAATTGGATTATTAAATATCATGCTATTTTTGGTGAGGATTTTATTTGTCAGGTATCATTTCTGCAATATTTTATGTTCGGAGATAATGCATGCTTTTATGTACTTTTAGGCCTATTTTACACTCAAGTGCCGAAATATATTATTTTCCCTGTTGCAAACCTGAAATTTAGTAGGCCTATAGCCTATCCATTCCTACAGCACGTTGACTGGTTCTGCAAATGGAATTTGTTTGAAGCGTCTGGTATCGATACAGAATTCGCTGGCGGAAAGTTATCTGTTCACGAATTTGCGGAAATTACTCACGCTTTTTGTGGATCAGTTAGTTTTCTTCAGTCCTAAGGAATAAAGCCTTGCAGAGTCATTTTTCAGTGGCACGTCCTTTGACTAGTTCCGCAAATAATTTCCAGTTTTGCAAACAGCGCCGTTTGTCAGGCCGAACTTATGATATTCTTTGTTTATTGGCATTATTGCGTGCCCCTGGCCACAACGAAACAGACACATGTATTTTCCACCAAATTGTAGCCTGCATTACTCTATAGGGGATATCACAATAATTGGTCAAATTTATGGCTAACTGTTCTGTGTGTCGACATTGTGTCAGCTGGAATCCACGTGCGCTGGCCTCAGTTCACGATGATTTGTGCATCCATCGATATTCAACTGCTATCAGCGACTACGGATGATTCTTTCCACTCTTTCCAATTCAAGTAGGCCTAGTAAATGCCAAGTATACGTTAAAATTATCAGGATGAGACAACAAGTTCAGAATAACACAGGACATGAGTCATGATCAGCCCGTTGAGCCACAGAAAAACTGTTATGATGGGAGGGAGAATATTTTATTTCACACTGACTACAATAAACTTTCATAAAATTATTTCAGAAAAAATAAACAAGAATAAACAAGTTTAAAAACCTACAAAATGGCGTTTGCGGAACTAGTCAAATGACAAGCAGTCACTCCAATGGGTGTTGATGAAAAAGTATCAATAGTTCGAAATTGGGATTTATAAGGTCAATTATATGATAATTTCCGATCATAATGACACTAATAACATGATGAATCCCAGGAATACACGTGTTTAACGGCCATACACTGCACAGTGCGCCTTATCACAAGCGTTGATTTGGTAGCCTACTGCTGCAACGGCAAGTTATCAGTTATCGGGCATTTATTTCTCTATGAAGCCGAATATCTCGAAACGGTAGTTAAGAGTTAAATCCACAATAATTTACCGTTCCAGCGGTGTCAAACTCAAGGCTGACAGCAAAGTCGTTTTCCCGCAAAAAAAAAAGTTTGATTTCTGCAAAGATCACTCGCACCTCGTCACAGTAAAATTCATTTAGGGGAAGAACTTGAATGTTTTTAGATTTATATGCTGTTTTATTTTAAAATGCTAATTGGTAATTTTAACCAATTTTTCAAAACGTTTTGCATCGTCTGAATTTGTTTTAATGACTTCTCATAATCATTCAGATAACCATTCAGATGTTCAAACATAGCCTAATGTTCGCAAAGCTTGCAACTATAAAATAATTGCGTACAACATGAATTTAGTTCGACCATAACGACTCTTGAATGCACTAAAAAAAGGCAAAATAAACTATTTACAGAACCTAACAGGGTGGTTAGTAAGCTTATTCTATATCTATCAATAAGGAAACGGAATTTTAAAAAAAAGATCTGCTCAATATCTTTTCTCTAAAGGACAATGTCACTTAAAGCTGAATGGCTCTTTCGTAAACTGAATTCACGGATTTAAAAGCTGATGCTCTTGGCACTGATTCAATACAGCTCAGTTCGTGTCATCTCTATTTATCACTCATTGTCACCCAAATATTCCCTTTAAGCTCATTGTATATTAAAGAATTAATGACCTGGTCAGCGCGTGGCAGAAATTTTCTATAAAATGCCCAACCATAAACTGACATCACATTCACAACTATGGAACCTGTCACGATACGACGCATTTCACCAGAGTTTCGGACGAAGATTGACTCCTTGGCGAGAGACAACCTCACACCTCTGCAGGTCCGAAAATGCATAATTTCGGAGAATAACGTGAGCATAAGCTCACATGCTATTTAGTTGTATATTGCCAATTTGTTTATTTATATTGCGGCTGGCATTTCAAAACCAATAAATCAATTGCGGCAAACTTCGCTGAAGATCTACCCTCAAACTCTCAGAATCACGGTTTCTGCAATAAAAAGACATATTTAAATACCAAAAAAATTTCCTTCAAGAACACAATTTCTTATATTTCGCTGTCGATTTTTTCATAATAGGCTATTTTTATTATACGCCCGTCTTAAGACGGGACGTATTATGTCATCACCCCCGTCTGTCCGTCCATCCGTCTGTCCGTCCATCCGTCCGTTGTCTGTTAGCAATTTCTTGTACGGGGCATAACTCCTGAGCCGCTTGAGCTACATTCGTGATACTTCACATACACGTGCACCATCACTACGCGCTGTGTCGCGCTCCATGATTTCGTTCACCCGGTCAAGGTCAAGGTCACTGGCAAAGGTCAAAGGTCACATGGGGCCCAGATGGGGCTTGTCCGGAGCATAACTTCTCAACCGCTTCAGATACATCCATGATATTTCACACACGTGTACCATCACTGAGCGGAGTGTCGCGTTCTAAGTTTACGGCCCTCCCTCCAAGGTCAAGGTCACGGACAAAGGTCAAAGCTCACATGGGGCTGTTGTCTGTTGGATATTGGTATCATGTTGTCTGTCCACTTCCTGATCCATGTTCATGACGGGCGTATTATGCACCGTTGGCGGTGCTCTTCTTGTTTTTCTTGTTCATGCTAGGCTTTTTAAACAGAGGATCAGCCACGAGCTTTCCAGAGGTTGCATAAGCTCTCACTTGCACTTTCGCTGCAAGAGAAAATAAAAAGATGTTAAAATACATAACGGCAAATACACGTAATTCTAACAGTCAAAATGCCCTCTATTCTATAACTTACATGTGGTACTAAATTCAGTTGCGCGGAGCCACATGTGGTTATTACTGGCGGTAAATTGTCCTGTGATACTGCTCATTGGTTAGATCGTGGTTAGAAATGGGTAAGAATGGGGAAATGTTCGAGAGAACGGGGCGTGAACTAAGGCCATCTTTTTGGTTTTAACGGCGGCTGTACTGTATCTCTCTCTCACACACACACAGATATGTAGGCCCATGTTATGATGATAAGAGGTCTTTATGGACCATAATTTTCCAGAAATGCCGCATTAACAGCTCATTTGAGATTGTGTGTGTGTGTGTGGCAGGGAGTTCGTGTCTATGACCATGTGAGAGGCCCCTTGGACAGAACTTGATTGCACTTGATTTGCACTTGGTCTTTGGATATCTCCCCACAGAGTTGAAGGGCCTATATTACAGGGAGTACCTGAAGTCCAGTGGATAAACTAAGGCGATAAACATGAACTTAAAATGTAACATAATGGTTTGTTTCTTGTGATGTCTTCAAAGTGAATTTTTAGGCTACTCCTTCAGTTTGCCAGTGACTTTTCTTATAGACGGGAAAGATTAGGCCCTTTGACTATGCAGCAATACAAAGTGAATAACAGTGACTTCGCGTGGAAGCTCAGGAGACCCAAGGGCCCCCTGAGCCCCTGGGCCCCTGTTCATTAATCCATCCCTGGTAATGCTCCATTAACCTGGACTTACGATAGGTCAATTAGCATGCTTCACAAAAGTGCTGTGCATGATCAAATAAAAACATATAAACTCCAAAGTAATCATCGAAGCAATAATGAACAAAATCTTTGACCTCTACAAAGCAGAATCTTCACCTCTGTTTAGGATTTTACTGCATTTAGCAAAACCACTGAAGAGCACTTGTTTCATCTTGCCTCTCCAATGCAGAGCTGAATACTGAGGAGAATACCACAAATTCGGAGTAAGTTTCTTCACCAAAATGTCAAAGATAAAACAGCATTAATATAAAATTCTACTGAACTAAAGAAAACTCCCCAAAACAATACATGCATAGATAAGAGGAAAAGAATAATAATGTGCAAACAGAAATAGATACACCAATACATTTTGGTGAAATGTAACACAAGGGGCTCTAATTTCTTGGCGCAGTGCAGGTGGCGAAGCGTGGTGCAGCCCACGCAGTGGAAATTTCGTCCGGCACAGCCCGCGCAGTGGTAATTTCGTGAGGTGCGACACCATGCGCAGACGAACGTGCGCCAAGATGGGTGTGGCGGCGTAGTATGGCGAGGTGTCACTTAATCATCAAGACGCAGTGACAATTTTGTAGAAAGTCTTCGCTGCAGTTGCGCAGAAAGCTTGCTAGCTCCAACCTGGTTCACTTTCTGTGCAGTGGTAATTTGGCTGACCGGCGCGCAGTGCGCGCACGCCACCAAAACCTCACAGGCAGGTTTACAGAGTGTCAGGCACATTTCAATGCAATAAATAATTACAGGAAGCACTATTTAATGTAACTATCTGAATAAGGACATAAATTATAGTATCTACATCGATTGTCCTGATGTCAGATTAAAAGCGGTTGGCACGTGTAATGGAAACTTGACCTGGCTTAATCGACGCAGCTGAATCTGTGATGCAAACTAACGACTTCACATCTTTCACATCTCTGTATACATAGCATGCTTGCTTTCTATGCTCAGTAAAGCCTCTTTCACACTGGACACGAAACGAATTTTTCGCACGACTGATTACAGACAGTCAATGCAAAGACGCGATAGTCGGACAGGGTTTTAATATAGCTCCGTGTCTGAAAGTCATAAAAGTTCTAATTTTTCTGAGTATTCCAGGAATTATTAGTCGTGCAAACTTGGCCATGTTTGTGTTCGACCTTCACAAAATGCAAATTGATAGCTATTGACTTTTCTTGGTCTTTTTGTATCCTATTCGCCTGTTTTCTTCTGTTGAAGACAACAGTCTTTATTTGGTCTTTCTTTTGAAAATTTGTCTGATGGATCGAACAGATTCACGCTTTATTTCCACACCAGAGATAAAATAGTACTTGTAGTCAGTGAGCAAATCAATTCCATGACCATTGACAGTGTGAATAAATTTTCGCATGCACGATCAAGACCGTCCGATGCGAAATGCAAAATACTCCATGTCCAGCAGCCAGCAAAAAGTAAAAGTATTGATATAAAACACATTTATAACGAAATAAAGAATAAAATATATCACCAACAAACGGAACATCCAAAAAAGATGACCCGCAAATAAATAAATTGCAGTGTTCATTGGATGTTTTGTTGTTAAAATGTTAATTTTTATTCTTTATTTCGTTATCAATCTGCTCTAATCGTCCTCTTTTTTTTTTTTTGTCAGACACGTTGGCATTGTAGCCTACATTGTCCCGTGCCAATGTTGACTCACTTTATTGAGCAGAGCTTAAACAGAAACATTGATTGAAATTCTCGGTACTCATCTTGAAGAACTGAGCCCTTGTTTTGAGAACTTATCAAAACATTCACCTTTAATGTCTAAAAGAGTCAGTAGATTTGAAGAAATTAAAAACAATAATAGACTGTCGGACACGGAGATATATTAAAACCCTGTCAGACTTTCGGACACGAGACGCTGCGTTCAACGCAATCTGTCGTACGAAAAATTTGTTTCGTGTCCAGTGTGCAAGCAGCTCAATACTCTACTATTATTGTCACTTAGGTCGTTTTTAGTGGGGGAAAGGAATACAGCCTGATTACTGCTATGATGTCATACTGAGTTAAGATCACATATTGAAAATAAATGTGTAACGTATCTTGCATTGTTGTCCATGCATGTGAATCTCAACATTTTAGTCAGCAACAGGGTGTAATAATAGGAACATCGTTTCTCTTCCCAATGAGCAATGAGTATTTCATTCCAACTTCACAAGTTTGAATGATCTGACGCAATTTCGTTTTGAAATTCCATTCAAGTGCCCTAATGGTAATAATTCGCGAATTCCCTAGCTAGCCAGCTAACTCATATTCGTAATGCTTAATATAGATGTAAGTGGTGCAGAAAACATGCCTGAAGCAGCAAAGTAAAATGCAACATTAACGCATCATGTAGATATAGGACAGTGGCTTCTATATTCCAATACATTAAAGGTGAGGAGAGGAGCTCATTTGACTGGTGAAGATTTGACTCGGCTGTGTTATACCCAAACATGCCTTCTTTGCCACTTGCACAGGAAGGCGGGACAGAGGAGTACTTGCGCCAGGCTACACCAGGCACGAAATTGCAACATACGGCTGCACACACCCCGTTGGCGCGGTGCACCCCCCATTTGCCGCGCCTGCGCCTTGCCTACGAATTTAGAGCCCCTTGTGTGCATACGGGAAGGAGATGAGTGGAAGAAAGCGTTTAACACCCCTTGAGGCCACTACGAGTTCCTGGTGAGGCTGGTCAGGCTTGTCAATCCCACAGCTGTTCTAGAATGTCATAAATGAAGTGATACCCCGTTTTGTCTATTTCTACCTCGATGACAGACTGGTCTTCTCTCCAACTTTGAAAGACTACGTCTGCCATGTGTGCTTGGTGCCATGTACAAATGCGGAGTGCCCTGGATATGGACCACCAGAAGGTACTGGCAGTGTTGTGGTGGCCAGTGCCGAAAGACTAAAGGCAGTCGCAGTGATTCCTGGGCTTCATCACTTTCTGCTGACAAAGCTGACATCTGTGAAGGTTCGAAGTCAAAGAAGCGTTGCGATCCTATCCCTTACCTCCAGTCAGTCCTCCTAATGGGTTATTTGTGTCTGAGAGAGTGAAAGGCCCCATGTCCTGAATTTGACCCATGCCTCTCCACTTGCTTTCCATCATGGCCTCTCTCACACTCTCGGTCTTGTGTGTCAATGCTTTTGGCGGCCATCTCTCTCGAAGGATGCCTGGTCCTTCATCTCAGTCTGTGAAGTCAAGTAATCAAGATCCCTAGGCTGCTCCAGCCCTTAAATGTTCCCCATCAACCATAGGCATGCATCACAATGGATTTTGTCACAGGCTTACCACCCTCTGATAGGAATATGGTCATCCTCTCCATCAATGATTATTCCTCAAGATCTGCCCACTTCATGCCTTTTCAAAATCTGTCCACTGCGAAGGAGACTGTGGACCTGCTCTTACAACATGTGGTCCGTCTTTGTAGTGTCCCTCAGGAGGTGGCGTCAGACTGTGGTCTGTCTCCGTGGTGTCCCTCAGGAGGTGGTGTCAGACAGTGATCCTCTGTTCGTGAGTCATCTCTGGAGGGCCTTCTGTACCTCGGTGCGTGTGATCCCGTAGTTCATCTTGGGGTTTCACTCTGAAACCGATAGCCAAGGGGAGAGGCTAAACTAAGAGCTGGGCAAGACACTTTGTTGCCTGTGCGAAGGTAATTCTTCGGTGGAGTTTGCTTATAATTCAATACTAGTGGCTGGATTATGTCTCCTTTTCAGTGTTGTCTGGGTTACCAACTGCCTCTTTTCCAGTCTGCAGAGGGAGAAATAGCAGTTCTCTGTGTTCACGATTTCAATTCAATTCAATTCAAGCCTTTATTTAAACTTAGCATTACTGCGGGTTATCATTCTGCGTTAGTAACATGGAAATATAAAGCGGCAATTTACCAAGAAGTGCTTTCAGTATAAACAACAACCAGTTCCTATTTCGCCTCGTTTCAAGAGATGACCAACCAACCATATCATATAAAAGACAGTGGTGAGTATTATAACTTGCACCTGTGACAAATCTGAGGGCGGAATGATCAACTGAATCAAGCGGCTTTAATGTTGTGTCGTTTTTGATCCTTTGTTATTAGCTCTGTGAAGCTCTCTTTAGTTTGTGTTTTGCAACCCTTTGGGCCAAGATTTTTGTTGGCCCTCGTGCCAGTTTTGTTTCTTTTCAATAAACTCCTCATTCCTCTTCACCTCGCTCCTGGTGTCTACCTGATCTTGCATCAGTCTCTTTGCTATTAAGTGGCTTGCTTGTCCTTTTAATGCACGTGAGTTGTGATTGGTTTACATCCTATGTGTCTCTCCCCCCTCAGCTGGATCTCATTATACGGTTTTGTCCTTATCGGCAGCATAATGAGTATTTAAGCCTTCTAGTTCATGTGCAAGTTGCTGGATTGTAAGCTCACTTTCATGCACATTATCCTTGTCAAATGTTTAGTTCTGAAACTCTTTTGTCTTTGTCGAATGCAATTAGTACTTCAGTGGCAGCCTTTTCCTTAAGAAGTCATTCTAATCATTATTCCCTGCCGCGCGTTTAGTGCGAAGCGGGGGATATAGTATTGGGCTCCGTCCGTCCGTTCGTACCTCCGTACAAACACATAAAATTGAAGCGGCGGGGGATATTGACATACTAGTGGCAAACACTTGTTTATTTAGTTTGAATAAACTTATCATCCTAATTGGGGCCCAAGATTGGGACCATGTTCGTACTAACCCATCCAGTTTGCTCTCTTTGTCCAGTTTGTCAAGAACAAGCTTCCAATCCTGAACTGGAGCCAGGACTGGGACTGTGTTCCCCGCAGCAACCTCACTATCCTCTAAAGCAGTTCAGTGCTGATGGGGCCTGTGTAACACCTGGCAGTATCCCGGTAGCCTAGCCGGTGTTAGCGGCTCAAGCTTGGCCTTTCACAACTGTGCTTAGCAGTCTATCCTCCTCTGGGTTCTGTGCCCATTATCCTAGGGGTCTATCCTATCTTAGGAGTCTCAACAACAATCTCTACCATTTTGCTGTCAATAAGCTAACAGATGGATTGTGCTTCTGACTTCACACCTGATTCCTGGTCTAGACCACATCAGGTAACAGCAGGGACTGACATTCAATCCACTGCACAGCTAACAGAAGTGTGGCCCCATTTCACAGCACAACTAATGGCATTTTGTGTCATATCCTTCCCAGAGCACTGCTAACAACAGTCAGGCTAATATCTTTTACACAGCACAGCTAACAGCAGTCAGTCTGACACCCATTATCCACACGTTTCACCAGAAGCCTATGGACACTTCCATGGCAGAATGGCTACTTCCGCTGTCCAGTTTTATGTTTCCGGTAGCCTTGATGCCAAGAACAGCAACGAACAGAGCCAGCTAGCCCAAGCAGTAAAAACATCAGAAATAATGACATCAATAGGATGTTCATCATTTAACTGCTCACTTCTGAACATAAGCATATATATATATATATATCTTCGGCAATAAAAGCACTAGAAAAGTCTTCATAAATATACTTAATTGTTCCGATGTTTGGATAACTGAAGGGAGCTTTGGTTTAATGAATAAGACTGCCTTCCACAGAATAGCCACCGCATGACTACATGATTTACCTAATCTGGTAGTACACAAGCAGTCAACTTTCTCCACAACTCCACTTTCCCTCAGCATTACCCAAGCTGTACAGCTTGACTGATGCTCTGGCTGGGCTCAACAGCTGTTTGGAAATATGAAGTTGCTGTATTTCTTGAGCAGTACTTTACCTATTTTGTCACTGTGTAACTAGGTAAACACTAGCTAACTAACTGGAGGTAGTCCTTGAGTGCAAATCTCTGCCAAGGCAGCAGTCGTAAACTTGCTGAGTGAACATTGCTCTTCAGAAATTGAAGGTTTATTGCCTAACTGAAGTACTTTTCCCATAGCCTAGGTCATGACATTTTTGACATTACCCTACATTTCTCTTTTACGAAAATCGCATTGGCTGGGAGTGTGGAAAGAACTAAATCACTTATCGTTATGTCTCGCTGTTTTTACTAAAGCCAAACTGAATTCCAAGCGTAACGTTTGTTGAATTGGTATGGCTTCGAGCTGCAGAAGGCTAGTTAAGCGCCACTGACATAACTACGTTCACCTTTAACATGTAAAATTAGTTTGTTACCCAGTGAGCTCACATTAGCTAGTTACTCAGTTGGCTGAATTTACAAAGCGTTGCTTGTTCAGCCACGAATGTCTGTGACTCAGACTGGGTAACCAGAGCGATGTAGTTTGTGCAGTACTAACATACATTGAGCGACAAAGGAAGTTACATTTGCTTTCCATGAAATTACGCAATTCAGTTAAGTGATAAACAGAATGAGAACGTTATTAAAGTGATTGAATACATTTTGGGTTTGTTGCTCACTAAAGCTTGCAACAAATGCAAAATTTACTCAACTACTTTCATATGACATGCCCATTCTTGTAAGATCCTGTATATCTGCAACATAGGATTTTGCGATGGTTGCTGTGGTTGTTGTGATTTACGAAATGAACCAAGTGCGACAACCAGTAGAATGCAAAAAGGAGGCTTTATTTCTGAAGGGGGAAACCCCCCAACAGAGCTGGCAACGGTACAAAGTCCACAATTCAAAAATAGTATCCAATGGGCGTAATCCAGAATCGTAACCAGGGCACCAATAACAAAGTTCGTGGTCAGACAAAAAGGGTTCGGTACACAGGCGTAGGTTTGGAAGAGAAACAAACTCATAAGCCAAAGACAGTCCGAATCCAAAACCAGGGCAGTAATCACAAAATCAAGGTCGGGCAGAAAAAAGGTCAAAATTCACAGATGCAACAATATCCAAAAAGGGCAAACCAAAAACAATAGTTGGGCAATCCAGTCAGAAAGATAAACACTGAGAAATCGAGGCGAGAAACGTAGCACAAGAAAACTAGGGAGAACGATCTGACAAGAAAGTGTACCAAACAGACATCTTATATACACACCCAGGGTAAACACATGACCAGGGAGAACAGGTGCAATCAGTGGGAACAATGATCAGGGAGGGACACATGAGGAATAAACTAATTACATGAATTAGGCTGTAGCCAAAACACAGACAGGGATCACAAGACAAACCTAAGTACAAAACAACAGCTCCAGTTAAGGAGTACTAAAGTGCCAAGATAAAAGAAAAGGAAAGCACAAAGTATAAGTGGAGATCCACAGAAACTTGCAGCAGAGATAATTAGGGATAGGCAAGGAGGCGGAGATTAGAATTGAGCGACTGCTGAGAGGTAGTTAGTCAATTAGTATGTGCAGCTTTACAATCCTGAGTGCATGTTAGAAAGTTAGTAAAAATATACAAGATTAGTGTGGTTAGTAATTAGCAAAAACAATAAACTGTTAGTATGTGTTAGTAAGACAGTAAAAGAGTGAGGAAGGAAGAACACGAGATAATGAAAGAAGATTGAAACCCAGAAACCAATAAATCACCCGAATGAGTGGCACGCAAGACAAGGGACCGTGAGCAAAGATACACACATGACAAGACAGGGGAGACAAAGTGCAAAGCATGGAAATGAAAACAAGGCATGGAAATTAAATTACTAAGACATGAAAAAAAAATAACGCAATGAAATCCAAACTACCAAAACACAATACATAATCCTAAGAATGGTCAGAGGGCAGGCAGTGGTCACTAAACACAGAAATCCTAAACATGGCTGAGCCAGGCACAGAACTTAAACATGACATGCAGAATGCAGAATCATAACAGTGGTGGGCATATTGTTTGACTGATTGCCGTCAAAATCAATAGGGTCCATCCCTGATGTAATGGTGACCCACCCACAAAATTTCGTTAGGCTGACATCCATTACACAGCACAAATAACTGCAGTTAGGCTGACATCCATTACACAGCACACATAACTGCTGTTAGCTGTGCTGTTTAAAAGATATTAGCCAGACTGCTGTTAGCAGTGCTGCTTAAAGGATATCAAACCAACTGATGTTAGTTGTGCTATGTAATGAAGGCATAAATGCGAACTCTGAATGCGTGTTATTCTGAATAAAACACCCCAAAAGCGGTAGTCTACGGCCAAAAGCGATAGAGTTGACATGTATGTGAATATCATCCTAACTGCTATTAGCAGTGCTGTGAAAAGGATATCAAAGCAACTGCTGTTAGTTATGCTATGTAATAGATATCATCCTAACTGCTATCATCAGTGCTGTATAATGGGTGTCAGACTGACTGCTGTTAGCTGTGCAGTGTAAAAGATATCGACATCCATGACATAATACAGCTAACAGCGGTCAGGCTGAATTCATTACACAGCACAGCTAACAGCAGTTGGGTTCATATCCATTATACTGTAGATCATGGGTAACAGCTGTGGATAACAGCATCCATGATGCGCTATAACTATTAACAGTCAGGCTAACATTTGTCACACAGCATAGATAATGGCAGTGTGACTTGATATATGTCACACAGGACAGGAGGAAATGTGGTAACACCAGTCTGCAGCTTGTGAATTTACAAAAAAATGTAAAAAAAAACATGCGTGATCAAACGGTAAATCCATCAAGATTCTGAATCGGCTAACAGTGGTTCTGCATGGAAACAAAAATCACTTTTTCATAAATCTGGCAAAAAATCTGAATCAGCTTTCAACAAATCAGCCAAGGTACATGAATAACCTATTTTTGAATCTCAGTAGATTAGAATCAGCTGTTTCTGGATCTGCATATGAACGAAGATTAACGATGACAAAATTAGCCTATCAACAACTATCGGCTATTAAATGGATCACATAAGACTCAAGTCAGTGGTTTGTGAATGTACGTAAAACCAAAATCAGCTGTAAAATATTCAGCTGTGTAGCATGTTAATAAATGAGCAATTAGCAGTTAGTAAATGAGCAATTAAAGACAAATCACTCGCTATTTCATGCAGAAGATAACACATCAGCTAATAAAGAATCTTAAAGCTAGAAGAATCAGTTGTTTGTGAATTTGCATAAGAACAATAATCAGCCACAAGTTCATCGGCAAAGAATTATAAATCAGCAGCTAATGAATCAGCGCGGAAGCAGGAATCGTGTGTGAATCTGCTCAGAAACACTGGTCAGCTGATTGGGAATCTGCATGGAAACACCAATCAGCTGTCTGCGATCCAGAACGGGACCACCAATGAGCTGTGGAAGACCAGAGCTGGCCAATTAGATGAAAGAGGATTTTTGTTCGCTGCTGGGTGTCCATACTGCCTGTCTAAAGAATCTGCTATACCACAAAGACTCCAAGTGTGATTCACTGCCAAGTCTTGGTGTATTTGGGATTTGGTGTCGTCATTACCTTGATTGAGATTGTCTTATTGAGATGTTATTCTCTTTGGAGTCTTTGAGATTATCTTGTAGTGATAGAATTTTCCTGGTTATGCAAAATAGGGGATTGATGATACTGCCCTGTTGGCTTTTTTTGTTTATGTATTTAGGGAGGCAGTAGGTATTACAGGAGGAAGTAAGACAGTCAGAAAATATACCCAGCTGAGGATTAACCCAGTGTGTGCGTGAGTGCGCGTGCTTTTGTGTGTGCGGGTGTGTGTGTGCATGACAACAGCTAGTTTGTGTGTTTGCGTGTGCGTGTGTGTGCATGTAGATAAAACAATCTAGCATGTGTCTGTGAGTACTGGAAAAGAGCTTCTGTCTGCATGCACGTGTGTGTCCAGGAGAAGAGCTTATGCGGATGTGTGTGTGTGTGTGTGTGTGTATATGAACAGAGCTAGTGTGCGTGTTCCTGGTGTGTGCGTTGATGCACGTGCAGGACAAGAACGTGCGTGTGTGCGTGTGTATGAACAGAGCTAGTGCGCGTGGCCCTGTGTGTGCATTGATGCATGTGCATGACAGCAGCTTGTGTGTGTGTGTGCGTGTGTGTGTGTGTGTGCATGTAAAGAGCTAGCGCATGTACTATGTGTATGCATGGGTGGGTGTGTGTGTGCATGGATGAAATGTTTTGGCATGTGTATGCCTGCGCATGAAAAGAGCGATTGTCTCTGTGCGTGTTTGTGCGTGTGAGTGTGTATGAACAAAGCTAGCATGTATGTCCCTGTGTGTGTGCGTTGACGCATGTGCAGGGAAAGAGCTTGTCCGTGTGCATATGTGTGTGTGTGTGTGTGTGTGTGTGCACGTGCATGTATGCATGAAAACAGCTAGTGCATGTATGTGCATGTGTGTTTGTGCTTATGTGTTCGTGAATTTGCCTGGGTGTGTGTGCATGCAAAGAGCTTGTGTTTGTATCAGTGAGCATGTGCATTAGAGTAGCTAGTGTATGAGTGTGTGTGTCTCTGAGTGAGAGTGTATGTGTGTGTCTCTATGTTCAGTATGTGTGCGTGACGTGTGCAGGTTTGCATGAAATAAAAACTAGTGTATGAATGCATGTGTCTATGTGTATGTCTGTGTGTGTGTGTGTGTGTGTGTGTGTGTGTGTGTGTTTGTGTGTGCACGCACGTCTGCGTACAAAGAGCGAGTATATGCGTATGTATGTGTGACTCTGAATGTATGTGTGTACATGAGCACATGACCACGCTGCTCTGAATGTGAAAATAACTGTGGTTTCTAAACAGCTCAACAGTATTTCCTTTCTCCTCTTTCTACAGAAAGAGTGAGTTCTGCTTTCTATAGTTGGAGCAGACTGCTAAAGTTCCTTTTAATCAAGTAGTTTTTAACTATTCTCAGCTTACCTCATGTAAGGTTGCTCAGTATTGATATAAACCTGTTAATGTCATGTCTAATGGATGGCCCTTTTGAACCCCCTCTAGCCTGAATACCTGGCTGGATAGGGTGTGGTCTCGGGTCTAAGGTCACAGCCTCTGTGCCTTTCTGTTTGATTGACAGGCATGGACTGCTCTTTTGCACTCCTTCCCTTCCACTGAGCCTGATTAAGGAGTCTAGCATTCCTTGTTTTTATTTGTTCAGCCACAAACTTCATTATTTGTCTAAGACACAACACATTATTGTTCTTTTGAGTACCAGCTGTGTTCACCCATAACTCAAAATAACCTGTTGCTTTTGTGAGCTGAAATTGGAAAGAGCTGCGGCTTAGGTCAGTGTCAGGTTGGGTTTGGTCTGTGTGGGCGAAAAGCTGGGTGGGACTGAGAGTTTTGGATGAGTGTAGCAGAGCTCAAAGTTTGTGTAGCAGGGCTCAAAGGTTGTGTAGCAGGGCTTAAAGGTTGTGTAGCAGAGCTCAGAGGTTTCTCACCTCCCTGTGCAAAGTTTGACTGGAAGAGCTGAGGCTGGCATTTCTCATTTTACGACTTCCGGTGTGTGGGACCCTTTTCTGTGGACTTTTGGTTGCTGTGAGTTTTTTCTTCCACTGTGTGCTTCAGATGCATGAAAACACAAGCACACACACACACACACCCCACAAACACACACACACACACACACACACACACACACACTTATTCTGGAGTTTCTGTCCACTGACTGGATCTCACACACACACACACACACACACACACACACACACACTCACACTGGAACATTCATCAGCTTATGCCTTCAGGCTTTTGATAGACAGGGAAGCAGTCCGTCTTCCGTTTTTTCCATCACAGATCGTTTTTTTCTTCCCTCCGGCCTGAATGGAGAAGTAGGGAATGGGGACAGAGTCTGGTATATTCTCCTCTCCCCATTAGTTTTAGTGCAGCGCTAATAGCCCCCGGCTGGTTAATGTGCTGCTCAATAGGCAGTCATGCCCTGTGTGCGAGGGGGGTTTATTGCTCACCTGTGCACCCTGAGTTCCTTCTCATTCATCACACCTAATGCCCCCCCACCCCACCCTCCACCCACCAGGCAGAAGCACATATTTCATTCAGTTCTGTACCATGAGTGGCAATAGCGTTGCACTAACTAACCAGGCCAGTGTGCATATACCCCATCAAACATGCACATAAACACTTATGTGAACAAATACACCCCCCCACACACACACACACACACCTACATTACTTGAATAGCTGCCCCACTGAAACATGCAGGGGCTCAATTCATGGTATAAACTGAAAAGAAGAAAATTATCATTTTCTCTAGACTTCACCACCCACTGGCAGCTTTACAGAGTAAGACAACATTTGTTATTTTTTTATGCATTCAACATTTTTAATAGGTGCACATTAGAAGTTTGCCTGTTCAAATATGATAGTAAAGCACTTTAGACAGAGGGGGAATCAACAGTGAGGTCTGCTCTTCTTAATAAATGGTAAGCGGATCAATCCCCACAAGGTCGGCTAGGATATATAGCATAAGATTTGTATTTCAGTGTCACACAAGTGATGACCCATTCTTCAGAGCTGCTGACAGTGACAAACCTAGCCTACAGGTGGGCGAAACTAATGGTTGATCCCATTGGCTGGTACAGAAACCCTGATTTTAAGTGAAGACAGTTCAGTTGTTCTCTTGGGGTCTGATGTACATCCCAATGTAGCCATCTGACCTTGACCCCCATGGTCACATTGTTTGGCCAGACAGTTAAAGGAAAGAATATATGTGACTGTATGCTGGTTCTTTTTGGCCAGTTTACAAACAGTAGATATCATGTCTACTGTATATTGTCGAGGGCTATCATTATTTATGATTTCATCCACCATGGTAATGTGGGCAACACTGTGTCACTCTGCTATGTGAGTGCAGATGGCCAGAATGACAAACTTAAAACATGCTGGCAATTCGTTAGTTAATTATTGCAAGCAATCTTTTTTTTGTGGGGTTTGGAACAGGGACCCAAATGTTGCCATGTAATAGTTATAAAATAACATCATGTATTATAAATTTGTAGCTGTGGTTCACTTATGGCCAGAATATCTTAAATTTCTTACATTTAACGTGGGTAACTGAGTTTTGTTCATGTGGGCAAGAGGAACTATCTCACAATTTGGCAAACTTAGGTGTTCCACCGAATGACTTTTTTAGTTGGAAGCCTTAGTTAGCCGTAAATTTTACTACACTTGAAAATATGGTGATTCCCACTTTGTGGCTGATAGGTGGATATGCGGATATTGCCTAATGAGTTTTGTTTCTGTATATCAGTGAAAATGGCTTTCTGTTTCTGCTGCCAGTGATTTTGCTGAATCTGAGAGAGTGAAGACCTTTGGTGTTGATGATGGTTATAACTAGGTCTTTATATCGAAATTGGTAGAGGTGGTGCTGGGGGTGGGACAAACACCACCTCACTGGTGGGGGAAGGAGTAATATCCGTCACGTTGACTGGAGGACCCAGATCAACTTCCTGCATATCAAGAGATGGAATGTTAGAGGGAGGTGGGTGGTTCTCTTCCAATTGGGGAGGAGGGGGCATGGTTTTGTCTTCAGAAGAGGCAAGCTCTTGGCTAGTGTCTTTCAATGGGCCAAGGGGTGGGACAGATGATTCTGCAGGAGGGGAAGAGGCCTTTGTGTTGACAGTGGCATCATCTTGGGTTGGAATCTGGTTCTGATTTGATTCTTCTTTTTTTTCCGAGCCATTGTTCAGTTCCGGGTTCTGAATCTGGGTTGATCCCAGGTTCTGGTTTTGATCCAGGTTCTGTTCTGGTGTTCCTTCGTTCATGGAGTCCAGCCCGGCCTCCTGAGCCCGACCAAAAGTGCTCCCGGTCTGAACCTCTGTCATCAGCACCTGCTCATCGGCCTCCCTCAGCTGTGAGAGTCGGTGGGTGAGCCTGCGAGGAAAGAATCCCCGCAGAGAGATGCGCTTAGAATCCCGTGGCCTGACTTCAGACTCTTCATCCACTATCAGCCGCGGCTGGTTACCAACTCCGCTGTTGCCATCCAGGAATGGGGACGGGCCCGCCCAGGTGCCGTCATCTAGCTGCATCTGCTGGCGGCGCCGCTTTCGCATCATAATAAAAGCAATGCCTCCCAACATCATGACCAAGACTCCGCCCACCAGCGCTGCCACCACCGATCCAACCACTGAGTTACCGGCACCAGATTTGTTGCCTTCCTGACTTGTTGTCGCTGGTAGTATTGGCAGCCCTTTAGAGTTGGTAATTTTGGTCAGGTTGCTTGTAGTTGTTGGAGAGGATATTGAGCCAGTTGATGGTGTCACAGTGACAAGGCTTGTTCTAGGGGTGCCATTTGTAGTTGGAGAGGGGAGAGGATTTGTGCTTTTGGTGGCTTTTGGGGTGGCAGTTGAGAGCAGGAATATATCTGTTTCAGGTGCAGGCTCAGTGGAGACAGTGCTTAAGGGGGCCTCCGCATTCCTGGTTGAGAAGGGTCTGGTGATGGTTGGCACTTTTGGGCTAATGTTTTTTGCTGTGAATGATGCTGTGGTCATTGCCTGCCTTGCTGTTGTGGATTGTATATTTGGAGTACTTGATTTGGTTGTGGTGTGGCCATGGTCACGCACAGATATGTCTTCCCACTTACGAGTACCATTTGGGCTCACGGTGGCTTGATTTGGTTCTTTTGAGAGCATCTGGGCAAGCCAAGATTGGGTGGACTTGTGGTGTACCTCCGTTTTAGTAGGAATTGATGGGTTTTCCAGGGAGAACATATGGGTCAATCCTCCTGAGGTGGGAGGTGTAGTCACATCCCCCTTTAATGGCCCTGTGCTTCTCCTCATCCTGCCTGCAGAGGGGATCACTTTAAGTGTTGTTGTAAACTGCACTGGTGCCATGGATGTCATTTTGATTGGCCTAGTCCGCTCTTTCTCCAGGGCAGGTTGTAATGCAGGCTGGTGGGATGCATCAGCTAGGAGAAGCAGCTGGGAAGGGGAGGAGGAATCAGGCAGCTTTCGGGCAGTGTAGCCACGACCAATTCTGGTCACGGCGAAGAAGGAAGGCGGGTTCCGACCAGCTGTTGAGAGCTGGGGAAATCCAGGGGGCCTTGTCTGCACCAGATTTTGACCCTCTTGGGTGGTTGACTTTGATGACTGAACTGTGGGGCGGTTGGATGCATAGACAGCATCTGCATTTACTTTTCTATTCCACGTAAACACAAAAACCCAAAGCAGGAACAGCACCTTATGGCAGCTCTGCCTCATTTCCACCAACAGTGCTCTGGTCTCCGAAACACAACTGGGCAGTGGAGAATCTGGGGAAAAATAAGATGAAAACATCTTGAAAATCGTTGCCATTCTTGTTCCTCAATACTTTTTAATATATAGGTCACAAAATGGAAGAAAATGCCCTTTTTTATGTCTTTGGTCTAGGAAATGTGCACATCTTCTTTTATTTCAAGCAGGATAGAAAAAAACGGTGCAAATTTGGGAAATGATTACATCTGTCTTTTTTCAATAAATTATCACTTTTTGGAATGTGGACCATAGCATTTGTGTGATGCATCTCAGAGACCGCTTTTGTCCAGCAACACTGACCACTGCTGAGTTTCCGGAAAGACGCCTGAGATGTGTCACGCGAATGCTACGATCCTGTGCATGCATGGTCACACGTGTTTTTAATGCCTCTTAGTATACATCGCGCTGAATTTGTACCGTTTTTGCTTCTGTTCAGTGCCTACTGATTGCTGCTTTTATGAAGCCTCCATCATCCGCATGGAGAACAAGCAGCCAGCGGTAGACCTTTGTCAGGAGGTCAGTTTTTTTGTGGCTGGTGCACTGCATTCACTGAAATGCAGATTAGAAATGCACTGTTGATCGTCATGTTTGCATGATATCACCTTAGAAGCATAGTCCAAGGCCAGCGGTTCTCAACGTCATCCTGGGCCCCCAAGCATATGTTGGTTTTTGGTCTAATCACTGTTGCAATTGTGAGATTTGAACAAGCAGTCTATTTGTTATAATTAGCCGCAATTCATGTTTACAGTATGTATTTTTGCCCTTGTAAGCCACATTTTGACATAACGCCCACGAAGAAAAAAAGACCCTTGAAAATGTTTTTATTTTTCTCTACTGCAAGCAATTTCAAATACTAAATTTCTTATTCAAGCTTACACACCGAATAAATCAGTAAGCTGGAATTAAGTTATCAGTGACTAGCTGTGTCTCATCAATAATTTTGGGTGGAGGATCATTTCACAAATTTCTGACGGCTGCTCACATGACAATTAAAGTAATTTGCGATCCACAGTCATATTGTTGTTTGAAATCCAACATTAAAGGGATTGTTCGGATTTTTTGACTTGAAGTCGTTTGAAATACTCTTGAGCAGTGTAGCGTATGAGGGGTGATTTTTTTTGTTAATGAGTTCTTGCCTCTTGAAGTTTGGAACGAAGTAGGTCCAGCTAGTTTGCTGGGGTCACAGAAATACAACCCCAATTCTGAAATAGTTGGGGCGAAGTGTAAATTGTGAATTAAAATCAAAATGTAATGACTTTCTAATCACACCAGCCAGTATTTTATTCATAATAAAACAGAGATAACATTGCAAATGTTGAAACTGAGAAATTTTACAATTTTATCCACAAAATGATTCCAAATTTGATGGCCACTACAGATCTCAGGGGGCCTGTTTACCATGGTGTAGCATCCCCTCTTCTTTTTAACACAGAGTGAGGGCGTCTGGGCATTGAGGAGACAAGTTTCTTGAGTTTAGCCATTGGAATTTGATCCCACTCTTGTTTAATACAGGCTTCCAGCTGCTGGAGAGTTTCGGGTCTCCTTTGACTGACTTTTCGTTTAATTATGCGCCAAATGTTCTCAATCGGTGAAAGATCAGGACTACAGGCAGGCCAGTTCTTCTACTACGAAGCCATGCTGTTGTAATAGCTGTAGTATGTGGTTTGCATTGTCCTGCTGAAATACACAAGGCCTTCCCTGGAATAGGTGTCATCTAGAGGGGAGCATATGTTGCTCTGAAACCTTTATACACCTTTCAGCATTCATGGCGCTTTTTAAAACATGCAAGTGTTCCACACCATATGCACTAATGCATCCCAGTACCATCAGAGATGCTGGCTTTTGAACTGAACACTTATAACAGGAGGGATGGTCTTTCTCCTGTTTAGCTCATAGGACACGACGCCCATGATTTCCAACAAGAATGTCAAATTTGGACACTTTGCCACTTTGCTTCAGTCCATTTTAAATGAGCCTTAGCCCACAGAACACAGCGGCGCTTCTGGATCATGCTCAAAAATGGCTTCCTTTTTGCATGATAGAGTTTTAGGTGGCATCTGTGGATGGCATGGCGGACTGTGTTTAGAGACAGTGGTTTCTTGAAGTATTCCTGGGCCCATTTAGTAATGTTAATGACAGAATCACGCTGGGGTGTGATGCAGTTGCATCTGAGGGCCCGAAGTTCACAGGCATCCAGTAAAGGTCTTCGGGCTTGTCCCTCATGCACAGAGATTTTTCCAGTTTCTCTAAATCTCTTGATCTAATGCACTGTCGATGATAAGACCTTCAAAGCCTTTGCAATTTGACGTTGAGGAACATTTTAAAGTATTCTACAATTTTTTTTACGCAAGTCTTCACAGTTTGGAGAGCCTCTGGCCATCTTTACTTCTGAGAGACGCAGTCTCTCTAAGACATCCCTTTCATAGCCATCATGTTACACACCTGATGCCAGTTAACTTAATTACTTGCTAAATGTTCTTTCAGCTGATTCTCTCATATATTAATTGCTCGTTCAGTCCCTTTTTTTGCCTGTGTCCCAACTTTTTTGAGACCTGTTGCAGCCAGAAAATTTGAAATAAGCTCATATTGTCGATAAAAAGTAAAATGTTTTATTGTAAATGGCATATTGGCTCATGTGATCTGAAAGTCATTGCATTTTGATTTAATTCCCAATTTACACTTTGTCCCAACTATTTCAGAATTTGGGTTGTAAAGAGTTTTGCTTCCCAAAACAACATGTGAAGGGTGCAAGGGAAAAACAGCGAATGTCAGTTTTTACTCATTTTTAGATATTGCTGTCTGCATATAGCACATCATCGTCTGCTTTCTTCTGTATTAATGATGAAATGTATTGAAGGTTATGAAATATAACAAGGAGGGTCAGTTTTAATCAGGGAGTAAATGTGGCCTCTTTCCCGGTGAAAACTCAAGCACTTTGGGAAGTCGTGTTCTCCAAAGACCACCCTCGTTTGATGCAGTACCGCGAGAGCTGGAATGGCCCGTTCATCAGGGCTGTCATGACAGAACCTGTTGGGAAAAGGAGAACCTTGCAGGCATCACTTCAGCCCTCCAGCAAGGGCCCCTTCGCCCATCTCAGCAGCGAAGTTCAAAGACCTGCAGGAGCTCAAACGTTTCTCTACACAGGATGCGCAAGACTTTCATGGCCATCTTCCATATCAAGGACAGCCAGATACTAATCCACAAAATGACTACTCTGACATTGATGATGAAGAGGAGGATGAATCTTGAACTCTCTTACTTACTGCTTTATTGTTGTTTGAATGATGAGTGAGTGAATAAGTGAATAACTCACACTTTACAATCACTTTGAACTATTTTTCTGTCGATATCACTGTGCGCCACCTATACCAAAGATAACATGCATGTCGACTGCCATGACCTGAGAGAGCTATTCACTGAGAGACAGTTCTATTGTCAGACAAGAAAATTCAGAAAAATGGTGCGGATTCGTGTCAACGGAACAACAAAGACCAATACGTATAATGTAAGCAAAAAACTCCCAAGAAATTAGACCAGTTTCACTAATGGATGGCAGTAGAGAACACTAGTAACGTACAGAACAGCAGAAGAAGAAGAGGTCACAAAATGAAAAAAAAAAAAAAACTTAAGAGAAACAACTGGAGGACAAACAACTGGAGGAGAAACGAGATGCTGTGAAAACAAAAATAGGTCAACAGGACCTGCATGTAATTCAGCATTTAGAATTACATTGTATTTCAATTTATTTTCATCATTTTGGTAAAGAAAATGGGCTGCAAACATAAAAAATACTGAGAATTGAAAAACTGTGGGGTCTTAAATCTATACATTTCTGAGATCATAAACACCTTGACCACAAGTAGAATTCATCTTCAGCATTAGATTGTAGATTACCTACATGCTATTAACCAAATTGTACAGCCATCGAAGTGGCTCCCCAATGTCTGAGATCCTTCAAAATGGTGCACTGTCAAATCGTAAAATAATCATGTATTTTACACAAATAAAGTTTTGAGGCATGAAATTTAATATGATCTAATGATTTTCTGGTTGAGTTTAGCATTAATTTATCAATATCAGTGCAGTTGAACATCAGTGACCTGTAACCACTCCAAACACAAGAAATGCCTTATCTCCATAATAAAGTTTAGAGTTTTGTCCATTTTTCGTCAAAGTCCCCCAAGCCAGCACAAATACTCATTAAATAAACTACTCATTGAATGGTCAGAACGTTCACCCTGCAATGAAAGCTACCAGTTCCAACTTCCAAGCTCATGAACTCATTTCAACACTTATAAGGAACAAGTACAACTCACTAACTCAGTAATTTCTAAATTCTGAAATATACCTTATTTTAACAGAACAGACATTCCACTTTCGGGAAAATCACACAATATTTGCCTCCCTAGATTCAACAGAATGGTGCAATGAACGTACCAGGGGGTCCACCCAAATGCACGGGCAGTTCACATTTTAAAAAGGATAAAAAAAACTCTGCATTTGACTTTGTTGAAAACAAAGTATTAATTCCAAAACAAAAAGCAAAAGTAGCAGCCTAACCTTTTTCATGAATACCTCTTCCAGAGACCCATGTACCCAGTAGAAGGAACCCTCTGGTACTGTTTCATTCGAAACAATCCCCATTGACCATGTCCTTATCTCATTTCAATCCTGTCTTTTTTTTCTATAAATCGCATCTATTTCAGCCGCGCAATGTGCACAAGGTAAACAGGATACAACCGAGCTTGCTGATACACATAGACTTGTATGCTCTTATGTTTGTCCAATCAATGTGTTTCACTTACTGCGAACGTTTAAACACTTGGGAATTGGACAAGAAACGAGCAAATCAATACATTGTTACCAGGGAAGTTTTCCGAGGGCGTGAAGTATAACTGTGTAGTTACGCAGAAGAGCCTGAGCGTATGATTGAGTGATTGGCTATCAACACCAGTACTTGGGTGGATATAAGGAAGCGCTGAATTTGTCAATGAAGGAATCTACACGTAAATCCACGGTAGTGAACTACGCATATTTTGTATGTGATGACTGTAATTGACAGTAGAATGTGAGAGAATCAATTCTATGTCGAATTTTTTGCTTCAGAAAACTGAATTTTCTGAACCACTAATTGGAATACCGTTGGCTCACTGTAGCTAAAGTGGTTGCTACAGAGGACAACGATTTTTTTCTGTTGCAAAAGATCATTCTTTTTAAACAGCTGCTTTGATACTCATACCTGCAAACTAGTCACCTTTCGACGAAATTCGCCGTTTTGATCCCAAAATTGGTCACTTACGTGAATCGTGTAGATCCGAAGAGTTTCACTGTCACTTTCTGTCTCTGCGGCAAAGTCGCCTTTTGATCGACTTTGTAGTGCCAACCTGAACAACTGCTCTGGGATGAAATACAAAGGATTTTGTTGCTGTTACGTGGGCTGAGTAAGTCTTCTATAGTGCCAGAAATATGTGCATAAATGTTTTTTTAACCTTATACGTGTGAAACATCAAGTTTAAGACATAATATGTCAGCTAGCTCCAGACGTCTGAAGATGATATCCTACTCGTCAGATATGAAAACGAACAGCTAATAAGCTCAGTGGTGTGACCCTGAATTTCCCTTGTCACATTGAATGTTTTTCAAATACAGAAAGCACTGGATCAGAGCGTTTTTTGAGAGACAGAAAGCAGACAGGTTTTTTTTTTCTAATATAAGCAACCTAGAGTCTTTTTGAATTCCCATGACAACCGCTTGTTTTAGCTATCAAAAAAGTAGCCTGATAAACCCGCCCCTCGTAATTCACGGGGGCGGGTTTACTAGGCTACAAAAAAGCCCCTGACGTCGAGTGTTTTTTTTTTTTTTTTCTTCTTGGAGTTGGCTAACTTTTATCAGCGTCAACTGGTAACTGTTATTGTTATTTACCATGACAAGGATTAGCGAATTAGCCCTTGTTTTTGCGTTAGAAGCTAACGAAGATGGCACCGAACATTACCATTTGTGTGGTATTGATTAGTGATCCACGATTAGTTTGTCACCTTTTTTTACCCTCATGAGTTTGCAGGTATGGATACTATGGGCAAGGATATTGACCAGGTTGCACATCTGGCTTAGCTGAGGAGTTTAATTCATGCAACTCTTGAAAAACATGGATTGGAGTGAACTTCCCCATATTCAAAACTGCGTTCGAGGTCTCCTTGCTTGTGAATATTCAAAAACTGATCCGGGGGTGCCATCTTGTGATCGAGTACAGTAACTGTGTGCTTAAATTTGCAGTTCCATAGACGCAAGCCTCTTCATCTGCTGACAGGGGTTAATGATTGCATTGTCTGATGCTGTCCGGAGATGCAGACCCAGTCGAATGTAAATGCACGCAACGGCAGCAAAGCAGCTATGGAACAACTTAGTGAGCTGAGTAGTTTACATCTCAAATTCCCAAAAATCACCTCACACAAGGGTATAAACTTTTATGAGACTTATTGGGTAAGTCTAGAAGTTTATTCTAGAAGTTCTAGAAGAAGTTTATTCACATTTTGCTGTTTCTGTCTGCTTTTTCGAATACAAATTTTCTAAATCCACATCAGAATAGTAAGATGGAAACGCGACTACAGACGCATGCTGTCACATTCACACATATACTTCCACTTGCAAGCAGTATAGGCACATAAACCCACACGTACAGTCACAAACTCACACAACTTGAATAGCTTGCCTCTTACAAAGATCTATGATAAAGTAGACCACGGGTTGGCATGTCATTTTTTCCACTCTAGCTGAGAGAGTCTTTGCCCCGTGTCAATTCCTTTGAATTTCAGTGCCAGTACCTCACTTCAGAGTGTAGCCAGTGCTGAAAATGGGGAGGGGATACAGAACATCCCTTTACACCAATTATTAGTCCTGACTTGATCTCAAACATTTTTCTTAATTAACCATACATTCACTTCAAAAACACTCCACAATATCAGGTGTTGCTTGTTCTCCTTGTTAAGGTAAGAAGATAACCATTTATTTGAAGGCGCATTTAGATACATTGCAATCAACGTAATTCAAAATTATGGGAAGTTATTTCAAATCTTTAACTTTGGTTTAATTCAAACAATTTAAAAAATCATGAAATGTGGGTAAGATTGCCTGATGTACCAAAACGGTAGCGCGGACGTTCCAGAGCGGTTTACTTTTTTTGAAGAATAGACCTATTTATGAGTAAATTAGTTTTCAGAGTTGATTAATTGTCCTTAGATTGCATTTAGAAAGCAGCTGTGTCTTTATTTTCCAGTGGATTATTCTTATAATTGGAAAACATATTAATAAAGGAAAATGATTGAGAATAGGTCACAACTTTTTGTCAGTGTAAAAGCATGTTTTTTCCCACCATATTTTCAGCTCTGGCTTTGCAACTGACTTTTTTTTTCAGTCGTCTCAACGGAACTGTCTCCTGTAGTCACAAAGCAGAAATTACAATAAACCTTTACTGAGCTAAATGACAGCTGAGCTGTTCACCAGCTCAAACCGGGAATCAGCCAATAACACAATATTTGCAGTCAAAGTGGGAGCTCCACTGCTTGACGTCTTTGAACGTCCTGTCAAACTTGAGAAGCCCAATTTTAGACTGTTAAATGTTTAAATGTTAAAAAGCAGTGAACTTTGCTCTTTTGAAATAAAAAATCTGTAGATGGTGGCTATCAGCAGAATGCTTTGTCATCCTAAGCAATGGTCTTTTTGCAAGTTAAAATAAAAAGATTTGGAAGGTATAAGAGGGAGATGTAACTCACCTGGTACTGTATACACCTGTTGGCTCTAAGCATTCCCGCTGTGTGTGTGCGATCCCTGCAGCCTAATGGGCCCAATAATGTGGTAACAGGAAGACCAGCTGCTCTGCCAGGGTGAGGGGTGGCCGTCTATTAGCCGTCTATAAACGCAAGCGTGAAGTTGCCTGTTTAAGAAGCAGGAAGTGAGGGCAGAGAAAGTGGGGTGCAGCAAGCTTGTTTTGACATGAACAGAGCTGTGAAGCCGAGGAAACAGTTGGTGTCATCAGCGAGAAAAAAAAAAGTTTGTCCATGAGGAAGGAAACTGATGTAGTAGGTTTTGTTTCAAAAGTGTGTGTGCTCGCGCGCATGTGTGTGTGTGTGTGTTTGTGTCTGTTTGTGTACACGTATGCATTTGTATTTGCTGATTGGTGTATAACCTGAACATGATAAATGGCATTGGTTCTCACCTCTCCTTCTCTGCAGTAAAGGAAATGGTGTTAAACGTGTGAAACTGCTGTCCTCTCTCTGCTGTAGATACACTGAGCAGAAAAATAAATGCAACACCTTTACTTTTGCTGCAGTTTGTCATGTGTTCAAATAATACATAAAAGATTGTATTTCTCTCAAATAATGCCCACACAGTTTACATTGCTTTTAGCTAGCATCTCTTCCTTGCCTCAATGTAATCAATTCCCCCCACTGGTGTGGCACATCAACATGTTCATTAAAAGCCATAATCACTAAGCAGGTGTTGGTTTTGCACTGTTTTACAGTGGTGTCTTCTTGGCCTTGTCCAGATGTATGGGATGTTTTTTTTAAATTGGCTTTATTCTCCTTTTCAAAAAAAAAAAAAATCTCCGCTCTCCACACAAAGACGCAAAAATGCAATTAAAACTTTTTCAAGAGCATTCCAAACCCACAGACAGCGATGATGTGATTTAACCTGTTTGTGCAGAACCACAGATGCTGGCGATGAAATGATGACATCATTGTAATTGCTCCTGGAACATGTAACTGCTGTTTGAATATTCATGAGGAGGAGGTGGCCAAGAACTATTCAAAAGATGAGAGTTCTCATGTCTAAAATGGTCAAATAAATGCTGCATTAATCGTATCTCCTCATAAAGGCTGATCTGCTACCACCCAGACATGTGTGGCTACAGAAGCTACAGGTATTATTTTATTATATATGGAGATTTTGTCTAACTTTGTCTAACCTCCTAGCAACAACATAAAGCCATACATACTCAATTGAACATGAATACAGCAGTGAAAGGCTGCATCGGGAATTAAAAAAATACACAAAGAAGTCCAGCGTTGTCAGTTAACGATCAAAATCTCCCATGTCATGTTAATAGAAAAACAGCATGTAGCAGGTGCTAACACGTTGAGAGGTTGCTTTAAAAATTCACCATTATTTTTTTCTCTCTTTCGTGAACCCCCAGGAAGAAAAAATCATGAACTCGAAAAAAGAGCCATGTCTGAAAATGGTCTCTCGCTGCACATTTTGTCCAGTAATATCTTAATCGTGGCTCTGCTAAGTGCTACAACTGTGTGATCTGGTAATAAAATGTTCATTTTTTAATGGTTATCGCTTTAATTGTAATCTTGTTCCTGAGGGGTCACAAACTGCCGCGCAGAGACCTTACTTGTTGCGTTTTATTTCAACTCACAAGTGCGCCAGATAATAGTTTTCAAAAGACAGAGTTGAGGCAAAATAATGTCATCCCATCGTCCATTCCCCACTTACCAAACAGGACGGAAGTTAAACTTCCCATTGTCATTGAGTATGAACACTTGCATCCCGATCAATCAAAGAGGCTGGATAATATGCATATGACTGAGGCAGATGGTAAATTATTCAGCCCGCTAGATTTAAATTATTTCCACGGCATGTTATTTTTCATAATTGTCTGTTAACTACAACTGTAAAAGCCAACTCGTGGCTTTTGCCCGAATAGTCTATATACCCTGTTACCAAACCCGACCACTGGGCACACTGACATGCATAGAGAAAATGAAATTAGCATTAATTTGCTTGTGGATTCATTCGAAGTGGTGATTTCTGTAAAGCTTTGTGCCCCTACAGTGGAATTATGATAATATATTTTTGGAGTATTGCATTATGTACAACTGGTCATTGGTATGTATTATTAACACCGAAACTGTGAGTATAGGTCTGAATTATTTTTCATTCTGAGGAGTAGATTACATCATATTGGAGGATAGTATCAATTTTTCATAGTCATATAACTTTGTTTTCTGTTTAGTTTGGAGAGCAAACAGATAGGTATTCTATGAGGGCCCACTCATTTTGACTGTAAAATTAAAATATTAATAATAGTATTCACTTGCATTTGATGCAAAAGTTTGTACCATGTGTGAAGACAGTTGGCTGGTACTATGAAATTGCATTATTTATAGCTGACACCAAAGCAAAAAATCTCTCAATTTTTAGGTATTTGGAAAAGTAGGAGGGACCTAGTGTTTTGCTTTAGAGATTATTATTTGCACTGAGTAACACTGTCAGATTTCTCTGACTTCTGGTCAATCAGTTTATGGTCCAGGAAATGTATTATTATCCTCCTTGTTTGTTTTTCAGTAAATCAGTGCAGAAGAACTTCAGCATTGAATTTTCACGAAGTTTCCTTGTGTTTGTGACACTTTTTGTCCCAAATTTTAAAAAAGAAATGGAAATGAGTTTAATTTCCAAATGCTATAAGTGTCTTTCTTCATTTATATCATTTTGCCAGCCTCTGTGATGCTCAAATCCTGAGTTATAAAGCCTTAAACAGAGGTCATGCACAGTTCGCAAGGATGGGCTTGACTTGGCATGTGTGGAAAGGGGTTGATGTGATACCATGTCAGTCAGTTACAAGCCTTAGAAGGTGCACACACTCTGACATCACAAGCCAGAAACTCCATTTTCCCTGTCTGCAAATACACTGGGAAAACAGTTTCCAGAAATCTTGCCCCTGAAAAGCATTTTCCAGAAGGCCTGATTTCAGTGGCTGAAAACAGTGTTATCATGGGGATGAAAGGCCTAAACACATGGACAATTCTACATTTTTGAAAAATTCCCAAGTACATGGGTACAAGGACCTAGAATGTTGAATGTTTGCTGAGCAACACCATGCCACAGTAGCCACAAAAATTGTGCTGTTGAAATGCTGATTACAGTATTGTTCTGTACAGCACTTTCCAGAAAAATTTTCAACCATTAGCAACCTTCAACAGCAATTTTAGAAGTTTATTTAACTGGCCTCGTGACTTCACACCATGTGTTACCATGCCAGCCCAGGACCACCAAATCCAATTTCTTCACTTGAGGGATTATCTAAGTATAGCCAGACACAACTGATGAAACAGCTGGTTTACAAATCGATGAATTTCAGCATTAACTGTCAGAAATCGCCTCAGGGAAGCTCATATCTCTTTGACTGCAAGTCAATGTCACAGTCTAGTGGGGTAGCGCTCATGTTTCGTGGCCATTGCTATGCTGGAGGACGGTTCTCTCTCTTCACTGATGAATCATGGTTTCCGCTGTACAGGGCAGGCGGCAGGCGCGATTGTGAAGCTGTGTGGGTGAGTGTTTCGCTGATGTAAAAGTTGTGACGAGAGTGGCCCATGGTGGGGGTGGGGTATTGGTATGGACAGGCTTGTCCTACTAGCTGCAAACTCAAGTGTATTTCATCCATAGGAATTTCAATGCACAGAGATACTGTAATGACATCCTGAGGCCGATTGTCATACCGTTCATCTTCCAGCATTGCTCCATGTTTCAGTATGACTGTGTACGGCACCACGTCACAAAGATCTGTGCAGAATTGCTAAAAGCTGATAATGTTCTGGTTCCTCCGCAGCCTGCATACTCACCACTGATGTCAGAATGCTTGGGATGGACCGGACTGGTGGATATGGTAGTGCGTACATGTCCCTCCATTAATGAACAACTTCATACAGCTATTGAAGAGGAGTGCAGCAACATTCCACAGGCTTCAATCAACAATCAGTTCTATTTGAAGAACATGCATCAGGATGCTTGAGGCAGCGGTGAATGCACAAGATTTTCTGTTCCTTTTATGGTACTTTTTTTGGAGGGTAATCTGTTACCAGAGAATGCATATCTGTATCTACATGCTGATGAAATGTCACAACCCTCATGTGAATGCCTTTCGGATCTCTTCCTTTTCAGTAAGCTGCACATCTTTTAGAAGTATGTCTCCTGTGATTGGTTTACATCTCGCCTCTGTTCTCCTTCCAGGCTATTTCTGGTTTCCTGGTTACTTCCTAATGGTCCATTGATGCATATTTAAACTCCCTGCTTTGTGGTCATGTTGCTGGATTTTGCAATTTGCAATTTGAGATTAGAACCAGTTAGTACTCCCTGTAAAAACTCTTCGGGCTCTATGTTTCACACTGCCCTACCCATTGCCACTACACTGTAAAAACTAACCTATAGAATTTACCCAATAAATTTGAGGTAACAATTTGCATCCACTTTTTTTGGGTAGGTTTAATTCCATATATTGAGTATAAAATAACTGAAATAAAAAGCTATGAAATACGTAAATAAATTGGGTTCAATTTACCTCACATTTATGTATACTCAGCAACAAAAGTTTCTGTGACACCATTTATGTGTATGTTATAAATGACACGCAAAGATCTCAATGCAATCAATATGTTTATTTAACAGGAGAAACACTGACTTTTCAGTGCCAACGTCACTCAAAACGAAAAATGTCATTTTCATGCGTCATGAAGCACTTGTCTGACGTCTAACCAATTGTGACCTTCACACTTCAATACCGGGTGTGACTTCCTCGTGCCATGATGCAAGCAACGCATCTCCGGCGCATGGACCGAATCAGATGTGCCAGAAATTGCTGTGGGATGTCATTCCAAATCTGACGTAGACGTTGTCGCAATTCCTGGAGTGTAGCTGGCGGGTTATCCAACCGCCGCAAACGTCGATCCATCTCGTCCCAAAGATGCTCGATTGGGGACATGTCTGGGGATCTGGCTGGCCATGGCAGGACATTGACATGTTGTTGCATCAGATACTGCTGTACAATCCTTGCAACGTGTGGTCTGGCGTTATCATGTTGCAGCGTTATTCCGGGACCATGTTGCATCAAAAACGGTACCACCAATGGCCGTAGCACTTCATCGCGATATCTTTGACCTGTCAGATTTCCATTAATAACAAGCAAATCTGTTCTGTTTCTAGCCGTGATCCCTCCCCAAATCATGACACTACCACCTCCAAAACAATCAAATTCCTGAACACAGTTGTTGGCATAACGTTCTCCACGTCGACGGTATACACGTAAACGACCATCACATCGGTTAAGCATGAATCTTGATTCAACAGTGAAGAGTACAAGATCCCACTGACGTTGGATCCACCGTCGATGTTGTTGTGCCCACTGTAGACGCAGTCGTCGGTGTTGTACTGTGAGTATTAGACGTCTTGCTGGCCGACGTGGGACAATGCCAAAATGACGGAGACGGCGACGGATTGTCTGTGCAGACAGTCGCCTCAAACCAGGTATCGTTCTTGCAGTTATGGTTGCAGGTTGGAATCGATTTCGGAGATGGGTTGTTCGAATCCAGTTGTCCTGTCTGGGAGTGGTTACTCGTGGACGGCCGCTGCGAGGACGGTCTCTGACATGTCTTGTCTGCTGATGACGCTGCCATAAGTTCCAAATGGTGTTTCGGTGGACATTCAGGCGATGAGCAACTTCCCTCTGCGAGGTTCCGGATTCAATCATCTCAATGGCCCTCCACCGATCATTTTCAGACAGTCTTGGCATTTAGAGGGTAGAGTTCCTGATCCGAAATGGCTGTGTTTTCGATAAGTGATGCTTCTGTCGTTCATCAGGCACAATGTGAACATTCCAAAAATTCTCCTCTTTTATTGCCATCCACAAGCATGATTTACGCACATTTTCACGTGCAAAGTCATTTTCTCGCATTTTCATGATTTCCATTTCAATGTTGTGTTTACGTGTACTGTTCCAGTCTGATATCACCATGTATGACAATTTCATAATTGCGTTATGAAAAATAATTAACAATATTGGTGTCACAGAAACTTTTGTTGCTGAGTATATATATTCAACAGCTACTTACTCAATAAAATTGGGTAAAATAATCTCTTAATTGCTAGTAGGTAATACCTGATCATTACTAATAAAAGTTAATTAAGATCAGTTAGTAACCAGAGGCGGACTGGGCGTCTGTGTGTTCTGGGGAATCACAGGTCGGCTGGTACCCCAGGATGGCCGGAGGCCGCCATGCAGTCATCGCCAGTCGTCCCCCCCCCCCCCGCCATGCAGTCATCGGCAGTCGTCCCCCCCCCCCCGGGCGGACTGGCCATCGGAAATACCGGGAGTTGTGAGCGAGAAATCCCGCCATGAATTCATTAGTACCCATAAGCAGGCCTACCAAAGAAAACGTAGCCTCAGCACACAAAAACTTTGAAATGCCTACATTAATCGCGGAAATAGCAACAGAAAAATAATACCCCGCTACCGAAACTGCAAAAACCGCAACATAAACTGTTCACTCGTAGCATAAGACTATGAAACTGCAACATCTTCATTCGCATCCGTCTTTGCCATTTACTGCGCTTGCGCGTACCGGCCCAGGCTGCTTTCAGAGATAGCGGAATCAGGCGTGTCTCCTTCGGTTGGTAAGTAGACCTTCCAAATATGACGTTATTGTTCATGCAGATGTTTAACAATGAATTGTAAGACGTAGCTGTTACATCCACATTCTCGTAAATTCGCTTATTTTAGCATGTCAGCCTGCCGAAAATGAACGATGCACTGTCGATTTCGCTAAAGTCTTAGAGTTGCCAACTTGACGACTTTCTCGCTTAATCTGGCGACTTTCCAAATTGGGATTGTTTGTCCACTCAAGACGTATGTATACGTCTTGAGAAAGTTGTCAAGTTGGCAACTCTAAGACTATAGCGAAATCGACAGTGCATCGTTCATTTTCGGCAGGGTGACATGCTAAAATAAGCGAATTTACGAGAATGTGGATGTAACAGCTACGTCTTACAATTCATTGTTAAACATCTGCATTAACAATAACGTCATATTTGGAAGGTCTACTTACCAACCGAAGGAGACACGCCTGATTCCGCTATCTCTGAAAGCAGCCTGGGCCGGTACGCGCAAGCGCAGTAAATGGCAAAGACGGATGCGATAGAAGATGTTGCAGTTTCATAGTCTTATGCTACGAGTCAACAGTTTATGTTGCGGTTTTTGCAGTTTCGGTAGCGGGGTATTATTTTTCAGTTGCTATTTCCGCGATTAATGTAGGCATTTCAAAGTTTTTGTGTGCTGAGGCTACGTTTTCTTTGGTAGGCCTGATAAGGCCCACGATGGAAACCAGCGGCCCGTGCTGATTCACGTACGACCGCAGTGGATCGACCTCATAACAATTTTCTGTCCTGTCGATAAATCCCTGGTGAAGACATAGTAGAGTGAGAAATTATAATTGGCACAATTCGTATACGTCTGACGGTTCATCAACGGAGGCTTCGAAGATGTATAATACTAATATATAACACTTTTACTAGTTCTACTTCACTATTCCGGTTGTTTCAGGTTACGGTCTATTTAAAAAAATATATTTTCATATTTGCTTTATGCTACAGGAATGACCTAAAAACTATTTTCTGGATGTACAGGCTTTGGCTATTCACAATTTATTTAATTTTGTTGTTTTCGTCCTGAAAGTTTAAGAAGGGAGGCTTGCTGGGAAATCGATTTGACCAATGGCCTTGCTTGTCCCCTGCTGCGGCAACAAACGCGGTTCGGTGGCAGCCGGAGCGAGAGGAAGATGGCCGTCCAAGAGTTCCCTGTCCCGCTCGCTCAAACACACGGTCTGACGCATGCGCAATTTGGAGCACAGGACTCACGGCTTTGGGGTATATTTTACCCTATTTTTCCATGTAACAGTTGTTACTGTTCACGAATAGGTAGTATGTGTAAAATTTACCCATTACTTTATAATAACTTGGCTGACTACAATAATTGAGTAAATTTTATACAGTTTGCATAGATTATATTTACCACTCTCCAAAATCACTTTTTACAGTGCACCGCTACCCGTGAATTACGCATTTAGCAGCTTCCACTATCCCTGAACGGTATCTTGCAGCCAAATTACCCACTATGCACTATACCGGCTCCCTTATTTGCACTTGGAGTTGTGCCCGTGGGCATGTTTATGTGCTTTCCCTATAATTGCTATCTTGCCCACACACATTAGGGAAAGGTTATAGCGGGTCCTCAAACCGCCCGCTACCCATTTGGGCTTTTACAAGAGCACGCCCTAGCGGCTTCAATGCACGTCCACTTGGACACATGTGGATGTGCACATGCGGCTCCACTTCCCGAGTTAACTCACCTATAAAAAGCCATCTTGCTTTAGCCTCAGTTGAACCCTAGAGAAAATGGCAGAGATGGTGCTAAATCGCCTTGATCGCCAGTTAAATAATAGAAGACGCCCAGAATACGTGTACCAACAGCGCACCAGCTACCTGGGCCTTTTAGGTAAGTCTATATTGTTTGTATTTTGTGTCAAAAAATTTTTCCGCTTTTATAATAATATATAATAATTATTATATATAATATTCTAAAATTATGATAATACAATACAAGTATTATTTCCCACAGAATGAGAATGCGTGACAAAACTGCGCCTCTCCCGTCAAGCAGTGACGGAATTATGTCACCTGGTTGCAGATGATGTAGACACCGCTGCCAGCTGTCCCTATGCCTTGCCCGTTGCTGTTAGGGTTACTGTGGCACTATTTTTCTATGCTAGTGGGTCATTCCAACACCCACTCAGCTCAATTGGAGGGATGACCCAATCTGTCGTAAGCTCGGCGATAACTGCAGTCACTGCCAGCATAGTCCGACATGTCTTTAGGGACATCACTGGCATCCCTGTGACACCCGAGAGACAACGCAGGGTAAAGCGCGATTTTTTGGCAAGATATGCGTTCCCTAGGGTTCTGTGTGCCGTTGACTGCACAGACTTTCTGATTCGGGTTCCGGCTCTGAACGGGTGCATCTATGTGAATCGTAAGGGAACCCATTCCATCAACATCCAGGTGATTTGCGATGCATGGGGTTACATCTTGAATGTACATGCAAATCATCCTGGAGGTAGCCATTACACTATTATAATGGAACAGTGGGTCATTCCTGCTGCCTTCCAGACAACCCCCCCTCTGGATGGGTGGCTGTTGGGTGAAAATGGCTATCCATTAAAGACGTGGTGCATGGAGCCATACATTATGCCAACAAGTGTGCGTGAGCCCGCTTTCAAAAGAAAACACTCACGCGCACGAGTTGTCATTGAGCGAACATTTGGCGTGCTCAAAATGTGGTTCCGCTGCTTGGTCTAAGCCATGGATTGATGCAGGAGTTTGAGGATAGATTATTACCAGACTATAGAAGGCGGCAGCTGAAGTGCAGGTGCCGACTCCAAATGCTGATATAGTGCCAGCAGTAGCAGGGGCAATGAGGGACCAGCTGGCATCGGAGCTGCGACACCGCTAGTCATGTCATCTGTCAAGTAATTTGTGCAATCAGTAGGCTACTAATAATGTAATAACACATGTAATTCATATAGCATTTTATTAAATACTCAAAGCGCTTTATAAAGAAAAAAGTGTAAATGGTTGCAGTCAATATAGTCATTTATTTGGCTTTGGGTATTTTCTAAAACGGGATTTTGTTCTATGCTTCACTTCAGATGGGAGAGGGAGTGGGAAGTGCGTGGCGAAACGCATTTTTTTCCTTTTCTTTTTTTTGAAGTTTCCATCACAAAGGGGGTAGGCTTGATGTTTTTTATTACTTACCAGATATTAAACAATATACCAATATCAAATAATAATTATAATTATTATAATAATAATACAATTCACGATTAACTTCACAAAAACAGATCCTCCCTTGTCTGGATTTGACGCCATGCACAAGAAATATAGCTTTGTCTTCAGAGAAACGTGGTGACCTTCCTCTCTCCATCACGGGTTTCGGTTTGAGGATTTGGGATAGCGCAGCCTGCTCCTAAAGGCAATTACACCTGGCACACTGATTGGTTTAACTGGCGTAATGCCTATGCATAATATAACGGGTAGTGCAAGTGTTTCCACATGGGGATATAGGCAGGTGTGCAAGATAGCAAGTTTTGCAGGGGAATGCCTCTTATGCAATGCTAAATCCCCAAATAAAGAGTTTAGGGACTCTGGCGTAAGATAGGGCCCTTCGTCTCCAAGAGAATTAGAGGCAAGGTCCGAGCCTGGGGCCATGCCTCTCAGCTGTAATGCTTTCCTGGACTCTCTTGCATTCTCGCCCTGCATCATCGGCGCTTCTGGTGGCCGTCCATCTACCAGGATACCAAATGCTTCGTCACAGCCTGTACGGTGTGTGCCTGCTCTAAATCTACTAACCAATGCCCCTTGGTTTTTTGCAACCTTTGAAAGTGCCCTACAGATTGTGGGCATGCATTATTATGGATTTTGTCACTTGGCTACCTCCATCTGATGGTGACATTGTCATTTTTATCACAGCTTACTTTTTCCCAAAATCAGCTCACTTCATGCCATTGGCTATGCTACCCACTGCTGAGGAGATTGCCCATCTGTTCCTTCAGTGTGTTGTCTGCCTTCACAGTGTGCCTCAGGACCTCATCTCAGACTGCGGTCCCCTGTTCTCCTGCCATTTCTGGAAGGCTTTCCGCACCCAGCTGGTGGGCGCTACCCCATGTCTCTCCTTGGGGTGCCACTCAAAAGCCAATAACCAGGTTGAGGGGCTGAACCAGGAACTGGGCTAAACTCTTCACTGCCTGTCTTAAGGCAACCCCATCAGGTGGTCTCATTTGTTAACTTGGATGGAGTTAGCTCACAAGTGAGCACCTTAGAACAAGAGTGGTCCAACTAAAGTTTTTTTATTTTTCATACAGGACCACAACTGCACTGAGCATTTTATGCATTCTTGATGCGTGGAACATATAACCCGCCTATTGCAAAGTACTGCAACTGCAAGTTACTCCATTATTATATTTCACAGATAGACCACTAAGGAATCATATTAAGTTAAGAACTTAAAAAAAGACTAATCTGGAGTTAGACCACTTTTGTCCACAGGGGCTCAATTCATTATTAGTGGCTGTATTTGGCATAGCTTCTTTTCAATGTTGTCTGGTTAACCACCCACCTATATTCAAGTCTGAGGAAGTGGCAGTTACTTATTTGTGGTGCCAGCCGGGGTTGGAGAAAAGCCCATGCTTTACTATTCAGATATGCATCTGCCTTCCAGAAGCAGGGAAACCATCATCACTGGCCAGCGCCTGTTTACCTTGTTGGGCAGAAGGTAAGGCTCGGCACGAAGGATATATCGCTCTGGAAACGTTAAAGAAGCTCGCCCCTTGGCTCACTGGCTCATTCACCATTTCAAGAATTCTATCTTCATCTGCTATCAGGCTTCTTCTCCCCAATTCCCTCTGTAGCGTTCATCCTCTATCTCAAGAATTAAACCTGTGTCGTGGTGTCCCTACAGTCCTTCCTCTCGCTCTTCGCCTCTCCCCAGGTTCTTCGATGGAGGCCCCACCAACACCGTGCATCAGATCCTGGATATCCAATGTAGGGAAAGCAGCTGTCAGCTCCTTATTGACTGGGAGGGGTACGAGCCTGAGAATTGTTCCAGGGTCCCAGAGCAGAACATCTTAGACTCCTCCCTGCTTAGTGATTTCCTGCGGCAGTTTCCAGAGTCCACCGCTACACCGGTCCTGTCACAACCCCCGTGTCTCTTCTTATTCAGCAACTTGTTTGTCTTTCGTGTCTCTTCCTATTCAGCAACTTGTGTGTCTGTCAGACATAGTATGTCTCCTTTTGATTGGTTAACGTCTTGCGTGTTTGCTCCTCATCGGCTGTGCCTCCATGGTTATTTCCTAATGACCATGTGATGGGCATTTAAGCCCCTTGCTTAGTGTTGCAATTTGCTGGATTGTAATTTGTGTTTTGTGTTTAGAACCAGTCAGTATTCCCTTCATGCTTATTAAGTGCAATATGTACTTTAATGACAGCTATTCCCAGAAGCTTTCCTCATAACTCAATTAACTCAAACAAGCTTCCAAGCCCACTCAAGTTAACCCAGCTCAAGGTAGTTTGTCTGTCCAGTATAATAGGAACAAGCTCTGAAGCGTAATCAGGATCCAGGTTTGGACTGCATTCTTGTTTCTCTCCTCCAAGTCTGTTACTCTGTCCAGCCTGGGACAGTTTGGTTCTGGCAATGTGTGCTCCCCACCTGATTGTTATTGGCTGGCAATTGACAGCTCTGCTTTGCTTACAACATCCGTACCAAGCTGTGCTATCCTTGTTTAGGGTTCCGTCCCTATCTCTTCCTCTGCGGTTCCAGTCCAAAATTATAGTATAAGCTGTCAATAAACTACCTGTTGGATTGTACTCTGCCTCCGCACTTGATTCCAGGTTTGGAACATTGCAGAAATCAATATTTGCCGAATGACTCTATTTCTGCAGACTGATTTATATTTCTTACCTTTGAAATATAAACCATCTTTGAAATTGGAAAGAGTTGCATTTATAATTTTATTGCATGAGCATTTAGGATTTCCCTCCAAATGTTTTTGGACCGGAAGTATGAATTCGTGAATAATTATGCCGGCTATTCCTCATCAGTTTTCTGCACTACTTCTTTTAGCTTTTCAGTCATGCCTGCAAAATTTCCTTGAATGGGATGCTTATTGCTTATGCTTTTTGTGAAAGTGTTTGAGGCGTTCAGTATTTCATATCACAAGATTTCTCATTGGTTGACCTTGATGGAACAAATCAGAGTCAGAACGACAGGAAGGCCACCATGCACTATTATTACCCTCAGACTTTTAACTTAATTTCTTCTACCTGGTTTCTTTTTGGCAAATCACCCTTGAGCTTCGTCCTCTTACTTTTTAATCCAAAAGTCTCAGTCTTCAAGGGAATATCGGGTGATCCAGGGCCGTGCTCACTTGTTAGGGCGGCACACGCACCGCACCGGAGCTGCCTGAATTAATCAGCCCATAGACTTTAAATTTGAGGTCCTCTGTACAGTAAGTGTCTGAGACTGGGGAATCCACTAGAAAGACAGAACTGTTGATTGAGAGGGGACCCATTCTGTGCTTTAAGCAGAATTTATTTTAGTTTCCTTTTTTTTTCTGCCTGGGACCCTTGAGGCTGAAGGGAGATTCTACTTCTGTCTTAGCTTCTGTATTTCTGCCCCCCCCCCCCCCCCTCTTTTAGTGACTGGAAGTACATTATTAAAACAGTGAAAACCAAAATTGCCCTCATCTTCCTGTGTCAACTCTTCTATCCCTCTCACCTTCATATCTGTAGTGATTACTTGCTTGAATCTTCAGCCATTTATAACATGAAAATCTAGGGGCCCATTGGTTGATATTAGGATAGATTCGTTTAACTTTTCAAGTTTGTGTCACATTTTTCATGAGAGCGAGAGAGAGAGGGAGGGAGGTGAAAGAACTAGATAAGCTATTTTAGTTTTTTTTTAGATACGTGTTCAGTGTAGCAAGATGTGGTTTCTTCAAAAACTTCTGTTAGTCTACCACACCTCTTGGCTGATTTTAAGCAATAATTATGCGGAACCATATCTGAAAATACAGTGCAACCTGGAAGTATTGAAACAGAGACTCTCTGCGGGCTATAATCGCTTTATGCTGTGAGTGATATGGACGTAAATGACTAGTGTTTAAGGCTGAAAGTCTCCTGTGACTGTCAATTCACTATTTTAACATCCAACATACTGGGGTACTGGGCTAAAATAAGCTAAAAGTGTATCATTGTCAGTTGAAATACTAACAGAATGAACTGCATACTTATTTTGCCCAAAGCCTTTTAAAGTTTTTGTCATGCAGGATTTTTTTTTCCATTTTGGCACTAAATTTGTAATGCAGGCTGTGCTTCCTCTCTTACACACAAGGCAGTGCCATCTCCGCTGTCACTCTGTCACTTAGCGGCAGTCCTCTGACACTCATTACAGCTGCTGCCTCCCTTTGGCCATGAGCCCAGAATGAGCGACTTGAGCACGCAGGCTCCACCTGCTGGACATGCTGAGTCATTGCAAAGCCAAGTCCTAGAATGAATGCTCAAAGCTGTCATTTAGGGAGGCTACCATCTACGAACTGTACAGTCAAACAAGCCACACAATTTCAAATTTGGAGCATTTAGAAGCCACAAACAGCTTTTTCACTGCAGATGTTGCTGTTCTCTGGATTCCCCCCCCCCCCCCCCCCCTTCACCCTAACCCACGCCTGCACCTTTCACACGACTGCCTCCGAGCCCAAATATAGCACAAGATGCTCAAGCAATCAGTCAGTATAATGAAAACTTGAGAACATATTGTAAAGCATTATTAAAGCATTATTTTGTAAAGCATTATTACATATTATTCAAAATATTTCAATTCAATGAAACGACTTTTAATTCAAGTTTCTTAATTAATGAGAATGAACTTTTACTGTGTAAACATAAACGGTAGCTGAATCACTATGAAAATAAACAAATCATTGAACTATTCTTTTGACTTATTCATAAATCTAAATTCTTGTTCTGATTAGAAGTTAAAATGCCCTCTACATAATCCTTTATAAAGCATCTACTACACCCAAATTATTGTGTTATAATACAAAAGTACCTTCATGAATCAATGGCTGATGTCAAGTGGCAGCTAACTGAATCTAGCGGGGACAGGCAAGTTGTAGTCACGCGTCCAGTACGGGGTCAGAGCCCAGAGATCTAGCCAGGAGGAATAGGTCATATACAGGCAAGGAATATTGGGCTTAAGCAAGGGAGGACGCGAAATGAGGGAGACCACAGAGCAGACACTGGACTGGAAATGAAACAACCGAAGCGAGAAAAGGGAACATGAGGAAATGCCTCAAAAAAGAACATTGCTGAGGAGCCAGACTGACAATCAGAGACCAGACACGACAAAGACGGGAACTTAAATGAATAGAGACAATAAGTACCAATGAGGAGCAGGGGAGGGAAAAGGCGGGAGGAGCACTCAGAAGGAGAGGTGAGGTAACGCAACAATCATCAAATGATGGAAACCAGCTAACAAAAAGTAAATGAAAGACAGCTAAATTGCAGGAAAAAGCATCAACAGGCACGGGACTGACAGAAAGGCCTATTGTCCATGACTTAATCCATTAACTTCTTCATCAACAAGGCAAGAAGAAGACAAGCAAAAAGTAATTGCAAATTATTTTTATTTTTCATGTGTTTAAAAAAAAATATTTTTGGACAACTTCAAATGAAATTCACAATGTATTTCTTGTACAGACATAGCAACGGTGTTGAGCAAATCAAGCATGAAAAAAACTTTCATGAATGTACAAGGCCTGTTAAATGTAAATGCAAAGAACAGTCAATAGGCATTTGGATAGCAACAGTGGTAATATTTTACAATAAGGGTACAACAATCAACATTAGTTCATTAACTATCATTTAATTAGCAGGTAACTAATGTGTTAAATAGCTATTAAGCATTACGTAACATTAATTGAACAACTATTAATTTTCTATCTGTCCCTTATTGTGAGGTTGAAAACATCACTTTAAGGAGAATTCCGGTGTGAAATCGACTTGGGGTGTATTGAAACATGAAAACGAGTACTAACCCCACCTCCGTACGCACGCAACATTTCTAAATAAATGGCTTTTTGGCCGAAGCTCCCAACAGGCTTGCAATGGTAGTGAATCGGGCGTAGAGTTGCAATGCAAAGAAATCGCTATTTTTTTCATCATTAACAAGGCTCAAAGTAGCTCCACACTTCATCAGTAGAATTCTGAGGGCCCTGACATTTAAAACGAGCCACTGAGAACTTTGAAAATGCACAGGTAGTTCATTAAAAAAGACTTTTTATGCAAACAGTACCTTGAGGTAGTTTCCAGTCGTCTCCATCTTGAAAGTCCCAATAAGTCGATTTACAATCATGAACGAATAAGAAGGATAGGGCAAAGAATTGCAATCTATTGCCAGGTGCATTAGATAAATGTTAATTACCTGTTAGTACATGCTTTTTTGTTGTACCCTTATTGTAAAGTGTTAACTGCAACACTTTGAAGAAATTGCTTCAACCACGGTAGGGTTCCCACAGTAGGGATGTACAGTAAGAACCTGTGAATTAAAGCTCACAGGCCATACTTTTAGCTCATATTCATTCATTACAGGCCTGACAGCTCACATCATTGTCCAAATACTAACTGACTGCATCGAGTATTATGAGCACAAACAACAAAAAAATTCCCCATTTCAGCTTAGACTTCCGTAATACACATTATGTACTCTGATGAAATCATGAACATGACTCACATCCATTGGTTTATGTGGAAAAGTATTAAATTAGCTAGGTAATAGCTTAAAATATCTAACTAAAATGATGTTTTTCACAAAACAGTGTGAGAATGTTTCTTTGCGCAGAAATCATTTTAACAAGTAGCATTACACAGTGGCAGTTTACACATGAGGTTAAACTAGCGAGTTACAACTTATAATAACTTCTGAAAATGTTTGTCATAATGCAGAAATGCTTTCAAATTGTGTAAGTGAGATTAAAGCACGCAAGGCAAGCATGATGTGTAATAAAATGGGCTATCCAGATGCTAAAGTGTGCTATTACTGGGAGTACAGAGGGGCTATAAGGTAGAAAAGCATCACTTACCAAAAGTGACAGATCCAAAATTTATCTATTTAAATGTAGCTGGTATATGACCATGGGTTGCAAAACCTATTGTGATACTTTAGTAAGCTCTTGCATAAATCAGTGCAAGTGTCCTGTGTAAGTGTTCTATTTTACACAATCAGTCACACAGAAGCCTCAGTTTCAACTCCGTTATACTGTAAGTAGAGGGAAATATTCCTGCATGATGGATGGGATATAAGATAAAGAAACAGTCCATACCTTTTATTGGCCATTTTCAAACATTAAAACACCTTGAAATATGCAAATTTCCATGAATCAAGTGAAAGCACACAAATACAAACACATAAATGTGAAATTGACAGTGTTGTTGAAAGCAGTGGTGATCCAGGCCCCAAAATCAGGCCGAATCCAAATACCCGCCCTCCAGATTTGTGGACTCAGGCTAAACAGAGTCAGTGAACAGTGCCCCTGATATCACGCTAAATATGCAAACGTGGGAAGTATAAATGCGCTAATGGGACACTCTGCTTTGATTCAACTCCAGATAAATCATACACAAATCAGTGTCTGCAAGATACGCTGCCTGGCCAAAAAAGAATTCACATGCTCTAATAATTAGGTGGACCGCCTTTGGCTTTGATTACAGCAAGCATTCATTGTTTATTTATTTTGACAAACATATGCAACATTCTAACAATTTTTTCGGTCCCGAGTCGTGTTAATTTTTGACCTAGGTTTCGTCTTGATAACAAGAGTCATACCGCTCTGTAAAGTCTTCTCCGGCACATCCCAAAGTCTTTCAATGTGGTTAACGTAATTCCAGTGATTCCAGCAATCTCCTTGTTTTGTTTGCTTGAAGCAGGCAAATTATTTGCCCTTTCTGAAACACAGGAACATCATTTCTATGAACACATACTTACTTCCGACATGGTCATTCACAAAATGAGAAGCTGCATCATTTAGGGTTAAAAGAACTGTTGCCACCTAAAACCTATAATTAACTGTAATGAAGATTCAATAATAAGCTCTTAACTGGCTGCAAACCCAAATGGTGACAATTTTTGGCCAGACAGCGTAAGTATAAATTTATGACTCATGAAAAATCCTCTTTGGTCCATCGTAGTTCAATTACTATTTTTCTCCGCTTTGTGTCCATGATCTCTTTTATATATTCATAATCCCATAGTCAAAGACTGCTGAAGTCTGCAACTCTCTCAAAGTCTCTCTTGTGGACTTGGTTAACTGTAGAATTGGGCAGCCCTGGCCACCACAAACTTTGTGAAAATTTGCCATGGCATTGTGGTGAAGCTAGGACATGGGATTCAGCTGGTAGCTCTGGCCACACCTCTCTCATTGTGAATGTAACTATACCTCTACCAGAACCCCGACTACCTCAGTCAGAGGCGCAGATGAGGAGTCCACGGATTGGCTGGCTGTAGTAGCAGGGGCAGAGCCCTCCCTTGATGCTTCCCCATTCAAAGAATTTCCCCTGCCTGCCCTTTCTGTCTCCTCCCCCTCTTCTCCCCCCTCCTTTCCTTCCTCAGTTGGCTGCACCTCCTCCATCTTCAAACCACTGTTTGCTTCCTCCCTGGTCCCCATCTTCGCACCCCCCCTGGAGGTACTTGGATAGCCCATTCCACTAACCAGGTCCACGTTGGTGCGGGAGGGGCGCCCCCCTCGGACTTGGCGGTTCAGCTGGCATACTCGAACCGCCAGAGTTACCGTAGACACCAGAAGGGCAGTCAGCACCACGGCCCCTCCCACCAGAACTTCAGCCTTCCAGTCAAGCCTCCAGAGCCAGGCCCCTGACCCCGGGCTGCCAGAGGGAACCACCAGTTCAGAGGCTGGATCAGTATTTGGGCGTTTGGCGGTGGGAGTCAGGGTGGACTCACTGAATGGCTTGGCAGAGGTGGTGCTGTCCACAGAAGAGCTTTCCACTTCCTTGAGTTCATCCACGGCACTGGGAGGATTTCCTGTGGGTGCACCTTCAGCTGCCATAGCTGGTGACTCATTTGAGGCTTGCATGCGATAGGGGCCGCCAAGTAGCAGCAGTGACCACCAGAGGAGACGGCACATCTGGCAACCTTCCATTGGTCCTGTAAAAGACTTTGAATGAAAATAGTTCATCATTATAACTGACTGACTAAGCAAGTCGGTGACAGTGACACATTTCTTGTGCTTTTGGCTCTTCTCCACTGCACAGCATTTGAAATTAAAAATGAATAGGAACAGTCAATCAGCTTTAACTTGTTGCTTGTTGCAACACATCCATTCATCCATTACCTGGCAGGCAATGTTGAAAATGCTGCTTTTTGCACAAAGCCCCCCCCAACACCCCCCCCCCCCCCCAACCCATTTTGGGAGACCTTGAGTTGACAGCTCTGCTGTTTCTTTGCCCAGCCAACTGTGTGGTTGCATAGTCAGTTTGTGGGAAAGAAAGCAAACAATAGATGTTAGTTAATTGTAGCAGTTAAATTTTCACTCAGGAAGTGGAAGAAAGAAACGCTAAAGTCAGCAAAACAGAAAATCACAATTTTTCATTAGAAATCACAATTATTAAAAAATCAATTAGGGAAAAATCACAAGTTTGCTACATTGTTAAGAAATAAGCAGACAACCTGGTACTGTTGACCACACAAGACCACTGGAAATGAAAACAGACTGATTATACTTCCAATTGCACAGAACAACTGAAGTACCATTTTTTAACTGTCAAACAGATCAACTACACCGTGGAGGATGTCGCTATTAATGAGTCCAAGACCAAATTAGCATAGCCTCACTGGTTTCATTGCAAAGTGCAAACCACATGTAAGCACTGAGAACAGAATGTGCTGACTTCAATTAGCTGTAAAGCACATCTAAAAGAAACACCTTTGGCCAAAAAAGTATGTGTATCAAAGGGATGGAAAAAGAAAGGTGTGGCTAAGAGATGGAGCTGCTTATGAAGTGACTACCTCATCAGTGAAACAAAGTGGATTTAGTGATAAGGCACTATATATGTTGACAGCGGCAGCAGGGTAAAATGTGTAGCTCAGATCCAACCAAATGTCTCAAATTTATTGGATATTGTTTCACTTTGCAGCAGGTTAATGATCCCCCAAACCCAAAACTGAAGCAGCCAAGAAGCGTTTAGCCAAGTTTAGCCAAATGGGTTTTCATATCTGAGTAATCACCTAACTTGTGTCCATATGAAAATGTGTTTGTGTCCATATGAAAAAAATGCCCCCCTGAAACAAACACACAGGCTGCACAGGCCTCACAGGGGATCCACTGGGGAGGATACCTTGTTTCCATTGAGATCTGTTGGCTTACATGTCAAACTGCAATGCCTAATATTGCATTTATAGCACTTTAACATCAAATTCATTTTGATGCCTTTCAGAGCCAAATGATGAAAATTGTGTCACGGTACAATATTTATGGACCTGACTGTAAATTCAAATAAGTCTATACAACAATTTTATCTGAAGCTCATTTAACAGGGACGTACTCAGGATTCAGGCACTGACAGTAGTATGAGGTTCACACAGGTAATTGGTTTATCGGGGTCAAAAAAATCCTACCTCTGAAAACCAGAGGTAGGATTGAGTTACAGAATCACTGGGCGAAATTCCAAGTAAATAATTGCCATAAGTCTGCAAAAACCAGCTGGGCAGAATGCAGTGCAGAAACAGGAACAATATTTAAAAACCAGCGATCAAGCAGAATCTTAGCCAGAGGACAACAAGATGCTGCAGGGAATCATAAACTGTAAATCGTGAAACAAAGGAAGTCAAACTCAGAAAAAAGGCTTATATGAAACAGAATGCAAGTGGCTGAGAAAAACTTGTGAAGAAGAGGAGAAAACAGAGGAACAAAAGAGGTTGAGATGATTTGGTAAACAAGGGACAAGTGGAGGAAAAGCAGGACAGCAAAAAGGGGCAGGGAAACAAACAAGGTGATAAGACAATGAGGGAAACAGAGTGGGGAGGGCAAGACAAGAGGAAATGGGAAAATGAACGCAGATATGCCTAAACACGGGGAGACGGAAAACAGAGGAACAGAAGGAACCAAAGAGAGCACAAACTAATACATAAATATAAAAACCTAAAATAATAAACAATGACGTTATTTATGTTGGGTTGAATTTAATTAATTGAAAGATATGATGATATGACAAAGAAATCACATGTATTTAAATATTTGTTGAACATTTTGCTGAAATGTGCAAAATTTATTAAGAATAAACCAAGTATAAATCATGATTTAACCTCTTCCATCCAAATGCCCGCAGTACCGGGGAATCAAAAAACAGCATAAAGCCAACATGTTTCCTAATAGCAACATCATCATGTGGTGCATTCATGTAAAGGGAAGGAACTCGGCAAAAAGCTCATGATGACCATTTTTACCTCAACTGAACACAATTCAAGCATCAAGCGAGTAAACAAGCAAATAGATAAAATGCTTGATTGCTAGTGTTTCTGAATTTGTGCTATGCATACAAACTATATATTATACTCAAAGAACAGCAGGCATAAACTTTATCTTCTACAGCGACGAGCAAAAAGGTTTTCTTACCTTTTCTATTTGTCATGAAAAACTGAGTTTGAGGGTAAACCTGCACTGGCTATTGTTTTACCAATGTGTCTGTGTTTGATAGAAACTGACTCTGTCAGTTTTCATGTACATTTTTTTTCCATGGCACTGCTTCCAATGAGGTCAGGCCCTGAGCATTTCCCTTGCATGCAATGTACTGAAATGCTGCTTTACCACAGGTAAAGTGTCCTGTGGTCAGACGAGTCCAAATTTGACATTCTTGTTGGAAATCATGGGCGTCGTGTCCTCAGGGCTAAAGAGGAGAAAGACCAGCCCTCCTGTTATCAGCGATCAGTTCAAAAGCCAGCATACCTGATGGTATGGGGATGCATTTGTGTATATGGTGTGGAACACTTGCATGTTTTAAAAAGCACCATGAATGCTGAAAGGTATATAAAGGTTTTAGAGCAACATATGCTCCCCTCCAGATGACATCTATTCCTGGAAAGGCCTTGTGTATTTCAGCAGGAATATGCCAAACCACATACTGCAGCTATTACAACAGCATGGCTTCGTAGTAGAAGAGTCCATGTGCTGATCTGGCCAGCCTGCAGTCCTGATCTTTCACTGATTGATAACATTTGGCTCATAATTAAACAAAAAGTCCATCAAAGGAGACCCAAAACTCACCAGCAGCTGGAAGCCTGTATTAAACAAGAGTGGGATCAAATTCCAATGGCTAAACTCAAGAAACTTGTCTCAATTCCCAGACGTCTCCACTCTGCGTTAAAAAGAAGAGGGGATGCTACACTATGGTAAACAGGCCCCTGTCCCAACTTTTTTGAGACCTGTAGCAGCCATCAAATTTGAAATGAGCTCATTTTGTGGATTAAATTGAATTATGTCTCAGTTTCAACATTTGCTATGTTATCTCTGTTCTATTCTGAATAAAATACTGGCTGGCGTGATTTGAAAGTCATTGCATTTTGATTTTATTCACATTTTACGCTTTGTCTCAACTATTTCGGAATTGGGGTTGTAGTTAGTTTGCTATAATTATTCGCTAGATATTCAACAGACCTCATCAAAGTTGTTTTGTCGGCTAACTCTTCGCATGGCAATGAAGCATTACCGGACTCATAATTGGAAATAGTTCAGTGAGTAAGTCATTGAGCTATTGTGCGGGTGACGGTCATATATACTTGCATTTTGGGCACACAAAGTTGAGCAATCACCATTGCAATTACACTTTTTGCCTATGTTTTTGCTGGGGTGTTTGTTGTGATTACTGTTTTTATTTTTTCTGTGTTCGGGTTGCCAGGCATCATTATGCACAAGAGCGCAGCAGTGAGTGCATATATACAGTCAATAAACCGGTTTCTCTTGATAATTTTCGCTATGATTGTCCAATAAATATTAAGTGGTCGTTTTCGAAGTAGTCTTTCGAAAAAATCCATGTACTCTTACACACAAGTAAGCAATACAATAGGACTGCTAGGGTGCGTGACGTGCTTTGCTGTGTCACTCATCAAATTTGCAATGAAACCTACCTTAGGTAATGGCTAAGATGTTGCTCTTTGACGCAGGAGACTTAGATTCGCATCCTGGTTGTGTGGGTAGTCTTTGTGTAGTGCAAGCATAGTTCTTGCATAAATACATAGGCTATCGTGCTATCATGTTAACAAGCATTTTGTCGGGGCGTCGTCAGTTGTCATGACCTTGCCCTCTGAAGTGACCAGTGATTATGCCAAAACAATTCTCCAGGGCGATAATAACTGACAAAAGTATTAGAAATAAGTTAAAGATAGCAAGAAAGTTATCGGCAAAACAAAGTGCAGCGGTTGTGGCAGACAAACTCGCAAAAGTAGCGAAAGCAACCCCACCTTGTCGGGGCTGCTAATAAATAAGTTCTTTGACATTCATATAAGAAATAATTTATATTTAAAGAATCCACAGGACAAAATATTGCTTACTTCAGTTTGGGAATACAGACATCTAGAATTTGAAATTCTGCAAATATTAAAACATACTCTCTTCACAGGTTTTATTTCCTGTCGCCCATTCTGCCCACACTGTGGCTCAGAGGGAAATAAACTTACTACATATCTCACCGATGAAAATTTCTCAAAAAGACAGGGGTTTGGAAATTGTTAAATTCAAACTTTCAAAAGTAATAATTTATTTTGCGAGGGTTGGCCAACCCTGGTCCTGGAGAGTCACAGGGTGTACTCTTTTCTTTTTTCACCAGCCAAATTAGACCCAATAACCATGTGATGTGATTTAACGGTGTAATGAATTGATTTAATCGAGCGATCAAATTGTGTGTAACACCAGAAGCCAGACGGTCCAGTACCAGGGTTGGCCACCCCAGTATTAATTTCAAATGGCCTTCCTAAAGCCAGTGGCTCCAAAACTGAGCTGAATTGTGTGTATTGGTTTTTGTTCCAACCACTGATCTTTGTAGAATTATTTCTTCTCAGGTCAGTGGTTCCAACCACAATTGCACTCCCAAGATGTTAAGTAGCTGTTAATTTTTCCCATGTTCACCACTCTTAATTACACGTATCTGTTTAGGAGGACTGTTTAATATTTCGAGCCACGTTGTCTCAGACATGCCTATGTATGTCATGAACAATGAAAATTCAGCATCTTCACCGAGATATATGGAAAAGAACTGCGTAAAACAACTGCATAAATGGAACAAAAAATGTAACTGGTCAAATCAGAAAGCCAGTGGGTTTGTAACTAGTGAAATCATGAACTCTATGACTGCTTTTGAATTCTATTTAGAGAAAAGAAATTGTAATTGGAACCAAAGCTACCGTACACAGGACAGCAACAATACTATGTTGAGGACCACCGCTTCATGCAGAGCCAATGCTTGACTTCGGGCAGCTGAAACCAGGCTGTACCCACCTGAGTGTGTGGGGTGCGCAGTGTGCAGGAATGGAGTGAAGCAGCTCTGGCCAAAGGCAGACAGGTCAGGCAGTAGAACAAAAGCTGACGGGTGGTGTGACCCCAGGTTTGAGAACAAGACTCCTCTTCTGCAGAGATGTAGACAGAGAGAACAAGGAGGACTGGGGTATTTTTTAAGAGATGGTGACTGCCCTGGCTCCTCCCTGCATCAGGTTATTTTCGTGGACAGTTGTAGATTCCTGTGCTACACAGATGTAAGTCTGATGATTGTCATTCTGGTGGGAGGGCAGATAAGGAGAGAACAAAAGCTTGATAGACTGGGGTAGGGGTAAGAGGTAGAGCACAGCCTGAGAGTATTTGAACAATAAAGCTGAAAATAGATGGTTCTAATTCCCTCACGGTTCACAGAATATGAATTTAATATTAAATACCGACAAATTAAAAATATCAACTTAACATGTTTTTAAATCCAAAGCACTGGAGCAAATAGGCAAATGCAAAAATTGTGTCACTGTTCAAATACTCGCGGAACAGATTGAAATGAGGTGCAGCAAGCCAAGGCAAATAAATTGGAATTGATATTATTATGTTGGAATGCATCTAATTTAGTAATGCAGTAGTGAAAGTCGGCATGAATCAGAATGCCATGTTCAACATTTAGCTACAGCAACCCTCTATTTCTCTTTGGCAAAAAAAAAATAAAATCCCATCTTTCTGGTAATATTGAGAATTAAGGGTGGGAACGGTAGGTAGGATTTTTTTCTTTCTCGAAGAATGTTTTTTAGGCCCGTGGTCAATCCTGCACCTGATTTTTTTCCAGAATCTATCCTGCATGGTGAACTGCCCCAATCAGAATGAAAATTATAATGTTGGATCAGAATGACATTTAATAATATTTGATTTCCCAGACCAGTGGCGTAGCTAGTAGGGAGGCACAGACACATCACTTTATGACAATAATTAGTCCTGGCCAGTTCTCAATCATTTTCCTTTATTGACACATTTTGCAATTATCAAAATTTGCTACTGAAGACATGGTTTCTCTCCATATGCATTTAACAGCAATTAAATTATGGGCTAAATTCAGTACAGTGGCGGATCAAGAACAGAGAATTGGGTTGCACAAAAAATCCGTTTCAAACAATTATTAGTCCTGACCTGTTCTCCATCATTTACATAATTAACAGAAGGTTCATTCAGAAAGCACTCCACACTTATCAGGTGCTGCTTGAAATCCCTGATTAGGTAAGACGACAATCATTCATCTGAACGAGTATGTGCTGTATTAAAATCAACATTATTCAAAATGGCATACTTGTCGACTCTTGCACAAATAGCTGGAGCCGCACGCATTTTGTTGCCTATTGAGGCAAGTGACAATCGTAAGAATGGCGATTTTTTTCCTGCGCATTATTCACACGAAAAAAGGGCATCCGGTGTGTTAATTGTTAATATTATTATTTTGTACGCAGATCAGTGCTCATATGGGGGAAGGGAGCTGATGGCTCAATGTGCCATATGCGTACTCACTGAAATTCTGAAATCTGGAAACAAGATGGCATCCAAATACTGAGCTGTTGCTACTCTCAGTATAAAGGGACTCTAGGTTATTAAATATTCAAAAGGAAGCAGTATCTGTAACCAATTTAGAATATGGATGAGTTAAAGGGATACTCCACTCATTTATCATATTTGAAAAGGCACAATTATTTGCTAGATTATCATAATCTCTTCCAATCCTGAGATTTTTGTTGCTTTCCGAGGTCTCGGAATGCTACTGAGAATTCCGGATCCTGAATAGAAAGTAGGAAAAAAAAAAAACTATGCCAATGGGGTGAAAATATCATTTCTTGAAGAGTAATTGCAGTAGCAACAGTGTTATATGACTGACATGGCAGTGTTACAATATGAAATCATGCAATAAGCATTTAATTAATTTTGATCCTAACAGCTTAGACGAACGTCAGTCACCCAGCGTGGTTGTTCACAGCACTGTTGTCCTCACTTCCCTTTGCGGAATCAAAAATTGTGGCGGTCATCATAAATACAATAAAAATTGATTTAAAATGTTAAGCGATTGGTAGAGATCATGGTAATCTGGCAAACAACTGACTCTTTTCAAATATGATAAATAAGTGGAGTATTCCTTTTTTTTTCCTTTTTAAGTCCTATTCCTGTTTCCCAGGCATTGCATGTAGGAATTAAACTCCTCTGCCCAGCTTGATGTGCAAACTGCCTGGTGTACTTGCCCATAGTGTCTATCCAGCAGTTATTAAAAATGATCTCTTTCTACAAAAAAAAATTGTTGTCCTTTAGTGCAACCACTTCTACTATAGTAGGCCAGAGGTATCTCAATTAAGTAGTAGTGGTATTAGAGGTATGGGGAGCACTAGAGGGTCGAAACCAATCTCCCCATCGGACTTTAATTCCTGTTGAATTGATTAAGGGAACATAGAGAATTTTTATTAATGCCTTTTTGTACTCTGGGGCTGTAGACTCACTGTTTTATGGATAGGAAATGGTTTAAGAGACACTCCATTCCGGGTCGTCCTCTTTTGCAATCACGCGCTGTTAAAACTGGGGATGGTTACCCGTTGGGAGGCGAAGTTATATCCAAGATCTCCGAAAACTTGTCTATGTTCATTTCCAATGGTGGAAACTCTGAGGAAATCCATTTTTTTAAATCAGTTCCCCTGTGTTCCCAGTTGTTTTAGGACATTCTTAGTTATATGAACACAAGCCTCGCATCCTTTGGGGTAATAAGGATAACCCTGTTGTGCAGTGGGGTTTCGATTGTAGATCCCACTGCATGGATAGCTCTATGTGTTGGCCTGGACGTCAATCCATGAGAGAAAGTGACACCTGGAGCGATTCAGGGGAGGTTATCCCACACGACCCTCCCAATCAAGATAAGGGGGCCGAGGAGGGATTGGAGTGGGACCCTCAATTTGACTGGCGTCAGCCAGTGGATGATTGTTATTCCGAAGGTGGCTCCGATCTAGAGACTGTCATTGATGCGGCTGAGTACGAACAGGTTGAGAATTTAGGGGTCGCTTTGAATTTTTGTTTGCCTCATAACATGCCTACTGCTTATACTGATCTCGCTGAGGTTTATAGTAAACAACGGGCCTCTACTTTACCTCCTCATCGCCCTTATGATTGCAAGATCAAACTCCACCCTGGCTCCACTCCCCCTAGTGAGTCATTGTACTCACTGTCAGGTCCTGAACGGAAGGCCTTGCGGGAATATATTCAGGAGGCCCTGGCCAATGGTTTTATTCGACCATCCATGTCTTTTTTGTGGAAAAAAAAGGATGGTAGCCTTAGGCCTTGTATTGACTACTGGGGCCTGAATAATATTACTATTAAAAACCAATACCACTTCCTCTGATGAATTCCGCATTTGAACGCTTGCTGGAGGCATATTTTTTTACTACGTTGGACCTGTGGAATGCGTATAACTTGGTTCAGATACGAGATGGTGATGAGTGGAAGACGGTGTTTAATATGCATGATGGGCACTACAAATATTTGGATTTGGATTGGTTAACGCCCCCTCTGTATTCCAGGCACTCATTAATGATGTCCTCCTAGAGATGTTGGAGAATTTTGTCTTTGTTTATCTTGACGACATTTTAATTTTTTCTTCAACTCTCTCCGAGCACATACAACATGTCAGAGAGGTGCCGGAGGCTCTTCTCAATGCTAAGCTTTTTGTTAAAGCCGAGAAATGCGTTTTTCACGCTAAGACGGTCTCACTTCTTGGGTTTATTGTTTCTAAGGGGTCAGTCCGCATGGACCCTGACAAGGTGGCAGCGTCAGGAATTAGCCTGCCCCCCAAAATGTCAAGGAGGTCCAACGTTTCCTGGGATTTGCCAATTTTTACAAGAGGGTTATCAGCAATTTTAGCAGGGTAGCTGCTCCCATTATCGCCCTAACTAAGAGAAAGACCTCCACTTCTTTCGCCTGGTTGCCAGCAGCCAAGGCTGCCTTTCAAGAACTAAAGAAATTGTTTAGCTCAGAACCTACTCTGGTTTTGCCCGACCCCTCCCTCCCATTTGTTGTGGAGGTTGATGCCTCGAAGGTCGGAGTGGGTGCTATCTTGTCCTAGCGCCCCCTTTGGGACAATAAGCTACACCCATGCACCTACTTCTCCAGGTTACTGTCTGCAAAACTACAGCATCGGTGACAGGGAGTGGTCAGCCGTTAAGCTGGCATTATATGAGTGGCGCTATTGGCTGGAGGGGTCTGAACATCCGTTTGTGGTCTTGACTGATCATAAAAATCTCCAGTATATTCGGCAGACCAAGCGACGTAATTCCCGGCAGGCGCGGTGGTCGTTGTTTTTTCACCGTTTCAACTTCACATTAATTTATTGCCCTGGCTCAAAAAATATTAAGCCTGATGCCTTGACGCGGATTTACAACCGTTCCGACCGTAATCCGATGATGGAGCCGGTCATTCTGGTTGATCAGATTTTGGCGCCCGTCCAGTGGGACGTGGAACCTGTGGTACAGGAGGCATTAAGAACCGATCCCGGTCCTGGTGGGGAACCACCCGGTTTTCTATTTGTTCCCGTGGTGGTTCGTTCACAGGTTCTTCAGTGGGGACACTCTTCCCATCTGGTAGGTCACCCTGGGGCCCATCGTACCAAGCAGTTCTTGGCCCGACGATTCTGGTGGCCCAGCATGATGAAGGACATTCGGGAATTTGTGGCAGCATGCGGCACTTGTGTCAGGAATATGGTGTCCCATCTCCCCCCCCGCTGGCCTGCTGCGCCTGTTGCTGGTACCCAAACGCCCTTGGAGCAATATTGTGCTTGATTTTATCACAGGCCTGCCCGTCTCTGATGGCAATACTGTCATCCTGGTTGTGGTCGACCTTTTTTCCAAGGCCGCTCATTTTATCACGCTGCCTAAACTGCCTTCTGCGTGGGAGACTGCCCTCCTAGTTGTTAACCACGTGTTCCGGTTGCATGGCCTTGATGTGGATTCTGACAGGGGTCCTCAGTTTGCGGCCAAATTTTGGCGGGCTTTTTGTAAACAGTTGGGAGCCACGGTTAGTCTGTCATCAGGGTTTCATCCTGAAAACGGGCAGACTAAGCGCACTAATCAGTCCCAAGAGAATACTCTTCGGTGCTTAGCAGCCGATAATCCTGCATCCTGGAGTCGTTTTTCGGCATGGGCTGAATACTCCCATAACTCATAATGTAACTCCTCTCCAGGTCTTTCTCCTTTTGAGGCCCAGTCGAGTTATCAACCTCCTCTATTTCCGGAGTCTGAGAAGGAGTCAGAATTGCCCTCTGTTGAACACTTCATTCGACGCTGCCGCTCTTTTTGGACTAAGGTCCGTTCCTCCTTGTTGCGGGCTGGGCGTAGTCAAAAATCTGCTGCTGACAGAGAGCGCCGTTTGGCCCCATCTTATCGAGTTGGCAAGAGAATTTGGCTTTCCACTTGAAATTTCCCTTTGGAAGTCAAATCGCGGAAATTAGCCCCTTGCTTCATTGGCCCGTTTAAGATTGTGCGGAAGATTAACCCTGTCACTGTATGTCTTAAGCTCCCTTGATCCTTGCGGATCCATCCCGCCTTTCATGTGTCCAGGCTTAAACCTGTTAGCAGCAGCATCCTGGCACCTGCTGACAAATCCCTGCCCCTGCCGCAGATGGGGGGCCCGGCGTACACCGTACGTCGTATTGTGGCCGAGAGGCGTGTTGGTCAGGGATTCCAGTTTTTGGTAGATTGGGAGGGATACGGTACTGAGGACTGTTGTTGGGTCCCTGCTCAGGATATCCTGTACCCTGCCCTTATTTCTGAGTTCCGTGCTAGGGCTTCTTTGGGAACGTCTGGGGCCGTCCCTTTGAGGGGGGGGTCCTGCTTTGGTTTGCTTTGTGCTTTTTGCTTTCTTTGTTACTCTCGTCTTGGGCATAAACATAATCTATTGCATTTAACATATCGTCTTCAAATTCCCACTTTCTTTTTATCCCAGCTGGTGACATGCAGTGTCTTAAGGTTGAATATAAAATGGTTCTGATGTTATTGTGTTAACACAGACAGTGCTTTTTGCTTTCTTTGTTACTCTCGTCCCTGACGACATCGTTTTCTTACCACATTGGATTTTTTGCCCAGCTGGCTGATTACTCCTGGGTGGTCCTTCCCGGAGTGTATTTAAGCCGGAAGTCGCCATGCCTCCTTTGCTGGAGTGTTTTGATATGACTTAGCTCACTTCAGCTCGATATATTTCTAGTCAGGGGTTTGCCGATTTATATATCGTCTTTGTTTCTGGGAAGCTCAGCTTCTTTAGGTTATTTGGCACTATTGTTAGGTGCCTTAGTTAGAAAAGAAACCTCAATTAAAGAGAAAACTATCTGGTTGCTTGCTTCGTTTCTGGAACTTAAGCCTTTCGTTTTTCAGAAACGCAAGCTACTTTCCTCTTATTTAGCCCAATCACTTTCAGCTGCGTCAGTTCGCTGCTTGGTGCAGCTTCGCCTGCCACGGCATCTGATACTCCACTCTAACCAGCCATTACATTTGGATGGTAAGAATGTTTGGTGCGTCAAGAGTTGACCTATCTTAGTTTTACTGTTCACAAAAAAAAGAAAATATGAAAGAATTTTAAGACACTGTTGCTGCATGAGGCCTATTGTTTGAGTTCATCAAATTTTTAGATGAGAGTAGAGAGACCACAGACCTAAATAACACAATAACAAATTACCATAAGTCCATGCAAGCTGACAATCTAATGTCATGACTGTTATGACTGAATGATGGGGCTGTTTGCCATTTTTTAAATTCATTTAATAATTGGCACTAACAAAACTAGGCTTATGCCGTCGGAGGCGACTGCTGGGGGTATATCCCTGAACGCCCCCAATCCTCCAATTCCCCAGTCCTTGAATAGACCTTGAATAGACTTGCATTTGAACTTAATTTCAGGTCAATTGGACAAAAGGTTCTGAAGATATGGCCAAAATGGTAATTTTCCATCACAAAGCGCCACCTGGTGGCAAAATACTGAACCATACAAATATGACGTCATCATGTGACACATTGTGAGGTCATGACCTTGCAGTTGCACATAGTTTCATGTCAATTGGAGAAATAGTTCCAAAGATATAGCAAAAATGGTGAATTTTATGTGACAAATCTCCACCTTGTCTCAAAATTTTGAACCAACTAGGTATAATGTCATCGTGGGTCACATCCTCAGGTCATGACCTTTCATTTGCACTTGATTTGAGGTCAATCGGACAAATATTTCCAGAGATATGATAAAAACTGTGATTTTTTCAGTTTTTTGCCCCTGGTGGCCAATCTAGAAATTGTAAATTGTCCAAAGTCGAATCAGTTCTTCCTTTTAATGATACTTACTTATATGCAAAACTTGGAATTTCTAATTGAAATATTACTGCAGTTATCGTGTTAACACGTAAATCAGTTTTTGGCCCCTGGTGGCCCAATCTAGAAATTTTAAATTGTCTAAAATCGAATCAGTTCTTCCTCTTTATGATACTTACCTATGTGCAAAATTTGAAATTTGTAATTGAAATATTCCTGAAGTTATCGCGTTAACACTTAGTGCGGCGGCGGCAGGGGTCGGACCAAAAACATAATATCCCTGGAACGCCATTCAGCGTTCGGGGATATAATAATAATTAGCTGTTATCATTAATTACAAATGTCAGAATTGACATTAATCTGTCATGCACAGTAATGTATTGAGGAATTTTAGGCTGTTTGAAAAAAAGCATTTTTGTATAACAGTTGTAGCCTTGGCGAGGGTTTCCAGCTTTAAAACAGACAAGCTCAATGCCCGTTCAATTGCTGCGTGAGAGATATTGATGCTTGCTGCTTTCTGGATTCCTTGAGAAATTTGCTCAGTGAACCAAATCTAAACTTGATGTAGTAGTCTTGTGAGTCCTCAGCAATACACACATCGAGTTTGAAGTCGATTGGATGATCTGCTCTTGTGATGCAAAAGACACACATAGACACATTCCTTGCTTTATAGATAATGATGATATAATGATATAATGATGATGATGATGGCGGCTCTATCCTGGAGTGTGCCCTCTCTCTCTCTCTCGCTCACAGCATCTTTCCTCAGTCCCACAGGGAACAGTCTTGCTAGTGGTGTTTTTGTGCCATTTTACAAACACTTAGTAAAATTAGCAGGAAACAAGCTGAATATAGAAACTTAATAAAACACACCCTTGTGCATATGTTCAGTCACATACATCTACAGGATGTGCTTACACAGATGCATTCATACATACTCCCATCCCCTTGGTTGGTGATTGCATTATGGGCATTCACCAGATCAACATTTCCATTTTTATGGTTTATTTACAAACATTTGCACAAATTCATGGTCAAAAACTATTTAGTTGCAGCTGCAAAGGCTGTGTGTGCAGCACCTCAGACTCACTGAGCCTGAAATGGGCTGTCTTGGCTCTTGTCTCTTGAAGGCCCCCTCCCTTAAAAACCACTCTGCTATGATTGGCCAACCATGGTACAGGAAGCAAAGCTCCATCAAATGAAGAGAACACAATAAAAGGCTGGGGTTTTACTGCTGACAGATAGTGATAAAAATAAATTTTCACCATTGATTCTTTACTATGTCTTCCTTTGAAGTCCATACAAAGGAAATGTACCTTCATGCTGAAAAAGCAGTGTCCTATTCAACATTCTGATATGCACAAGCCCAAACCAGGATGAAAATTAGCAGACATTTAAAGGACTGAATATCCTTGGATTGTCGCCCCCTTCCCTTGTGGAGGGGAGGGGGAGTGGGGGCATTGATTAGAGTTCTGATAGGCCAGCCCCCCGGAGGGAAAATTTTGTAATTTTCATTTTGGATCATTCTGGTGCCATATTGAAGTGAAATGTGTGCTCACATTTTATAGGCATGACTGAGTTTATTTTACTTGTGAGCAGTTGTGTGGCCCTGTTGGGATTATGCCTCGAGTAATCTATTACAACAGCATGGCTTCGTAGTAGAAGAGTCCGTGTGCTGAACTGGCCTGCCTGCAGTCCTGATATTTCACCGATTGGACGATTTTTGGCACATAATTAAACAAAAAGTCTGTCAAAGGAGACCCAAAACTCTCCAGCTGCTGGCAGCCTGTATTAAGCAAAAGTGGAATAAAATTTCAATGGCTAAACTCCAGAAACTTGTCTCCTCAATGCCCAGATGCCTCTACTCTGTGTTAAAAAGAAGAGGGGATGCTACACCATGGTAAACAGGCCCCTGTCCCAACGTTTTGAGACCTGTAGCAGCCATCATTTTGAGCTCATTTTGAGGATAAAATTGTAAAATTTCAGTTTCAACATTTGCTTTGTTATCTCTGTTCTATTATGAATGAAATACTGGCTGGTGTGATTTGAAAGTCATTGTGTTTTAATTTTATTCACAATTTACACTTACACTCCCAACTATTTCGGAATTGGGTTTTTATATATATATATTTATTTTTTTTAATTTTTTTTTTTTTTATATGTGGTCGGTGGAGGATCCAATTCTGTAAGATGCTGATCCGGCTGAAAAGAATGGTTCTGGTGCTGCAAAGGTCCATGGTCTTGTTCTTGAAAGAGGAGGGAGGCCTGCCGCTCCTCAAAAGCTAGCTTTTGCTTCCTAGGCTGGTTCTACTCCTGGTAGCACGGCTGATGCTTCAGCATGGCTGTGCAAGGCCACAGGGGAGAGAGAGGCCCAGAGGTGGGGGAGGAGAACCCCAGCCTGAGTAGTCTCCAGGGGTACAGGACCCTTACAAATGGGGGAGAGCAGAGCCAAAAGAGAGAGTCCAGAGCCAAGAGTGAAGTGAGAAACTGGTTGACCACTGCTTTTATGTGCCTGGTTTGCTGGTGGGAGGGGCTTACAGGCGGCAAATGGTCATGGGAAATGCTGGACTCCATTTTGTTTATCCTCACATATGAAAGTTTTCCTCCGTGTGATCCCAACAGCCCCAAGTTATTTCCCAGATATGGTGTGAAAACAATGACATGGCACTGGTTGTTTCCACCATCAAACATCAGAAATCAGACATTTGCTTCTCGATCATAGACAGTGTTCTTAATGCTAGTCGCAGGGTATGCATGCACACAAATCATATCTTTGCCACGTCCCGAACATGCCTTACGACAAACCTACAAGAAACAAAATTTATGACCTTTTTTCAGTAAAGTGACCCCTTGCAATGTGAGAGTCATCATTTACAGGTCTCTTTCCACTATACAAATTACTGCCGACCTGCTTTTGTTGTCTGGTTTTCATTTTTGTAAATATCCTCAGCAAAAAAAGTTCCCCTCTGACCTCTGAGTTTTTGCTCAATTATTTTCTCTTGTTCTGAGCTTCCCAGGACGCTGTCTAGCAGTGGTGAGAGCACGTAGTGGTCACACAAGATTTTGAAGTGACTTTGGACAATGTTTGACGTTTTAATTTTATGATCTGGACTGATTCTGGTCTTCCCTGCGGATACCCTGTTTTGGGGTCATAAAGTCATATGATCAAATGTTTTGATGCATTTTGTGTCTTGGAATAACACCAGTGATGTAAACAACACTTGAGATTCGCGTTCACTTTTTGTATTTCATAAACTCGAGTCAAAATTGCATTTTTACATAACCTTTTTTGTTAAGTATATTTTTTCCGACCCGTCAATAAACTCCTCCTCCGCCCCCAAGTTGCCACTCTCCCCTCTGTTTCACGGAACGTAGAAACTGTATAGAAAATAAAGACTTTACGAAGAATAAGGGACTCAAAAAATCTGTCCCTAATGGTTGTGGGACAGATTTCTATTATATGTTATCATGGGTGCGTTTCTCAGCCCATGCTCTGAGTGCACAACAAGGAAACTTTCGTGACTCGCCCCGTCTTGCCTATCACAAAAATTGGAGGTACTATCCACAAATTACACAGATTTATCGATTGGTATGCAAGTAAAACCTAGCTGACAGTAATGTTAGAGGCAAATTATCATTCATATAAAGAGTAACTTACATAGCTAACTGCAGCAAGCAAGAGTAGCCAGCTAGCTAGCTCCTTCTTCAAAGCTGGAATGCCACTTGTTGGCTAACACACGGAATAACCATAATTTGTATTTATTTTGTTAAGGTTACAGGCATAGCTAGTATTTTGTTGAGTAAAAGCGATTAGAAAATTTTCAGTGAAGCGTAGTCGCGGGTGGAGCTGCTAGCAGCAAGCTACATGGCAAAAATCTTAAGTTAATCATTGTCATTTAACAATGACAAAAAAATTACAGAATCATCTTGGTTTGAAGTTGCCATTAGGTGTGAGGTCTCTCGTATGTTTAATCTTGGGGTTAAGGCAAAGATTAGGTTCATATGCAGCTGTGCAGATGACAGTTTTGCTATCTCACCCAAAATGCAACAAGATGATCAAAACTAACCCAAAGAGATGCAAGCCATCAAGCACAGTCTGTATGACGCAGTACGCAAGACACTGCCCTGGGAGTCCCGAAGGGAAAAGGGGAGGGAGGAGCGGTTTCATATATTTACGGAGTTGGTGCTTTTGTAGTGGCCTGGAATCTCTTAGTGTAGCTTTAAAATGACAGGAAGCCAGAAAACTACATGCCTCATTCCACTAAGAGAGAATCACTCCCTTTTATTTAGGACTTTGGGCTTTGTGACCTTGCAGATGTTTGACATGTACGAAAAAATTTGTAACTTATGAAAGGAAATGGAAAACTACATAAAACATATTATGACCCCTTTAAATAGCCAAGTGTGCTTTCTTACGCCCTTTGACTGGTCTCTTTGTCCAAATACTCGCACTCGCAGCCTTGTGCCCTTCGTTTGCATACACCTGCCTATAGGTGCGCAAAACTTCAGGGTACCTCTTTGTCAAATTTTGTTCTCCAGGGGCACTTATCAGCGCCCACCATGGACCCAAGAAGTTTGTATCAGACCGCATTTTGGTGAAGACTATTACCCATAAATTCAGTGTACCCATGAAGTTTTACATGGTGCACCAATGCAAGTGGGAGTGTAAGAATGAGAAAAGTTTCCGAGCAAGAGTCACAGGAATGAGTCTGACATATAGAAGTCTGTCCCAATACTACTCTAAAAAGTGTGATTCATCCCTGCAGAAAAGTGTACGTGAGGTATGTACTTTAGTCCGCCAGTCCAAGCCAGACACTCCAGCACACTAACAAACTCGCACACATGAAGACAAAGATGAGTAGACATGCACTCTTAACACAAAGGCATGCGCTCACACACTTAAATACACAGATTTCCAAACACACAAACTCACACTTAAACACGCAGACATATACGCATATACACACACACACACACACATCCTTGTACTTATATCTTTGTGAGGACATTACATTGACTTCCATTCATTCTTTCTGTGTCTCTACAGCCTTTCCCTAATCTTAACAATAAGCAATGTATGCCTAACCCAAACCCTTACCCTAACCTAACCTAACCTATCCCTAATTTTAACCTTAAGCCATAACCTTAACTAGTAAGTCACAATTTGCCTTTGTGACCGGCCAAAATGTCCTCACTTCCCAAAAAAGACTTCACTTTGTTGGTTAAAAACTCATTCTGGTCCTCAGCTCCCAGCAAGTATGAGAACACTTTCCAACACAAATATATACACTTAACGCTTGGACATACATTTTAGCACAGATACAGACGGGTACAGACTCTCTTACATGTTGACGACAAACAGAGTCAAAGTCTCCTTAGTGGCTAAAAACAAGAACTGAACCAAAGTGTTAGCTGTCTCTCCACCAGTGCCTGAGTTACTCCAAATAGCCATAATCTTTTTTAACTTCATAAAATCTCAAAAGTCCCATACAATCGTAATGATGTTAACCCTTACCGCAGATCTACTGCCTCCTGCCCGGCAGCCGTGTGTATGATGGCACATTACAGTGCAGTGCCACACTTCAGAGCCAGCTAAAAACGCAATTTAACATTCACATTGCGCTGTCCATAAGCCAGTGCAAAAGCGTTTACACAGTAATTCTGCCGTCATTCCAGCCTCTAACCTTTAAACAAAAAACAAATGCTTTTATCAAGTTGGGCCAAACTCGAACCTTTCATAACCATATGTCAGGATGTCAATTCTTCCACTGAGAACCCTGAGTGTGCTGGGTAGTCCAATCTAGTTCAATAGCTTATTGCTGGGCACTGCAGGCACTGCATCCTTTTATCACCTTCCAAGAGGGTCTCATAATTGAAGCACCTATTACTAAAATCCCATAAGTCACATTTGACTTGACTTGACTTGTGGGGTTGGAGTAATCAGTGCTTCAATGATGAGAAAAGCTCTACCAAGCAGACGAGCCAAAGAAACATTTTATTTGACAGAATACTGACATGCAGAACTTACCAGTATCAGTGAAAATGTCCCTGTTTCCTTAAAACATCTCTCTCCTGTACGTCCTTATCCGAGTTTAAAAGGCCTTTTTTGAAATTAATCTATTCCAGTCCAAACACCTTTCTCACCCCCGCTGTCTCTTAGACTCGCACATTTAAACATGCACGCTTTCTGTTCCAAAGCCATACACGCGCAACAGCACTGAGGACGATTCTTGGGGTTTCCTAATGGTTCTTTGGGGCCTAATTGTTTGCCGTCGTCAATAGTGTCAAGTGGTTCCACAGCAGAAGACAGAAGAACGGTGAGGAACTGACTGCTGAATGTCACACATCGCTTGTGTCAGGGCCTATTTTACCCACCCGAGTAAACAAGTAGCAGGGCTTTGTTCAGCCACAGGGCAGTTAGTGGACGCAGCTGAAGCCTCAGTGTGCCAGACTGAGCGACAGCACAATGACCAGCTTTGTGGGTGAATTTGTGGGCTCGCTCATTTTGAGAGAAAAGAAAGATGTTTATTCATGGACAGCCCTTCTCTTTGCAGAGCCTCCCATTGGGCATGTACACATGTTCTAGATATATGCATATTCAAAATGTATACAAAGATCATTTAAAATATTCTGTAATGAGTATTATAGCTATGGACTGTGGGCAGAGACTTGTTCCATCCATTAAAGAATGCAAGGGGAAAAACAAGGAAAAAGGTAGAATGTACAACCCCAATTCCGAAATCGTTGGGAAAAAGTGTAAATTGTGAATAAAATCAAAACACAATGACTTTCAAATCACACCAGCCATTTTTTTCACAGTAGAACAGAGATGACTTCGCAGATGTTGAAACTGAGAAATTTTAGAAAATTTATCCACAAAATGAGCTCATTTCAAATTTGATGGCTGCTACATGTGTTGGGACAGGGGCCTGTTTATCATGGAGCATCCCCTCTTCTTTTTAACACAGAGTGGAGGTGTCTGGGCATTGAGAAGACAGGTTTCCTGAGTTTAGCCATTGGAATTTGATCCCACTCTTGTTTAATACAGGCTTCCAGCAGCTGGAGAGTTTTGGGTTTCCTTTGACAGACTTTTCGTTTAATTATGCTCCAAATGTTCTCAATCGGTAAAAGATCAGGACCACAGGCAGGCCAGTTCAGCACACGAACTCTTCTGCTACAAAGCCATGCTGTTGTGATAGCTGCAGTATGTGGTTTTGCATTGTCCTGCTGAAATACACAAGGCCTTCCCTGGAATAGATGTCATCTGGAGGGGAGCATATGTTGCTCTAAAACCTTTATACACATTTCAGCATTCATGGTGCTTTTCAAAACATGCAAGTGTCCAACACCATATGCACTAATGCATCCCCATACCATCAGAGATACTGGCTTTTGAACTGAACACTGATAACAGGAGGGAAGGTCTTTCTCCTCCTCAGCCTGTAGGACATAATGCCCATGATTTCCAACAAGAATGTCAAATTTGGACTCGCCTGACCACAGGACACTTTGCCACTTTGTTACAGTCCATTGTAAACGAGCCTTGGCCCCCAGAACACGGCAGTGCTTCTGGATCATGCTCAACAATGGCTTCAGTTTTGCACGATAGAGTTTTAGGTGGCACCTGTGGATGGCACGCCAGACTGTGTTTACAGACAGTGGTTTCTTGAAGTATTCCTGGGCCCATTTAGTAATGTCAATGACAGAATCATGCTGGTGAGTGATGCAGTGGCGTCTGAGGGCCCGAAGATCACGGCCATCCAGTAAAGGTCTTCGGCCTTGTCCCTTACACATCTTTTGATGATATTATGCACTGTCGATGATGAGACCTTCAAAGCCATTGCAATTTGACTTTGAAGAACATTGTTTTTAAAGTATTCCGCAATTTTTTTAAGGAAGCCTTCACGGGTTGGAGAGCCTCTGGCCATTTTTACTACTGAGAGACTCAGCCTCTCTAAGACATCCCTTTTATAGCCAATCATGTTACACACCTGATGCCAGTTAATGTATTTACTTGCAAAATGTTCTTTCCGCTGATTCTCAAATTTATTAATTGCTTTTTCAAGCCTTTTTTTTTTGCCTGTATCCCAACTTTTTGGAGACCTGTTGCAGCCAGAATATTCAAAATAAGCTCATTTTGTGGATAAAATGTGAAATGTCTCAATTTCAACATTTGAAATGTTATCTATTTTCTGTTGTAAATAACATATTGTCTTGTGATCTGAAAGTCATTGCATTTTGATTTTATTTACAATTAGCCCTTTGTCCCAACTATTTCGGAATTGAGGTTGTATATCAAGCCTCACTGCCAGTGAGCAGTTCAGTACATTTCAATTCAGTTGTTTATTAAACATTCAGATTATTTTTGGGTTTCCATTGTCAAAAGTTGTGGATGGTACAAAGAGTGTCACTACCCTTGTGTGAATGCCTTTGGTTTCTCCTCCTCTTCAGCAACTTGCGTTTATAATTATGAACTATTTTGGTGTTGAATTGGTGTCTGTGTCTTATTTTTTTTTATGAACAGACAAATATATGTGTAATTATATCCCCGAACGCCGAATGATGTTTATGGGGATATTATGTTTTTGGTCCGACCACCGCCACGCCGTCCTACGTGTTAATGCGATAACTTCAGTAATATTTCAATTAGAAATTTCATGTTTTACACATAAGTAAGAATCATACATAGGAAGAACTGATTCAATTTTGGAGAATTTACCATTTATAGATTGGCCACCAGGGGCCAAAAACTGAATAATCACTGTTTTTATCATATCTCTGGAAATACTTGTCCGATTGACCTCAAATCAAGTGCAAATGAAAGGTCATGACCTGAGGATGTTAACCATTATGACAATATACCTGTTTGATTCAAAATTTTGACACAAGGTGGAGCTTTGTCGCATTAAATTCACCATTTTTGCCATATCTTTGGAACCATTTGTCCAATTGACATGAAACTATGTGCAACTGCAAGGTCCTGACCTCACAACATGTCACATGATGACATCATACCTGTATGGTTTAATATTTTGCCACCAGGTGGCACTTTGTGATGGAAAATTCCCATTTTGGCCATATCTTCAGAACCATTTGTCCGATGAAATTAAGTTCAAATGAAAGTCTATTCGAGGTCTATTCAAGGATTGGAGAATTGGAGGATTGGGGGCGTTCGGGGATATACCACAAGCTGTCGCCTCCGACGGGATAAGCCTAGTTTAAAAAGCTATCATGCTTGTTGCATTATTTGTTTTAACCTCTTCATCCCCGATTCCAGGTATTGCTGGTGTAATGCATGGGATTTACAGCTGAATGCCTCTCTTCTTATGTGAGATTAATCACGACTCAACCCAGTTTTAGACCGCCTGAGTAACAATCAAACAATTATTGAATTACCTTGACTAATACATAACCATATAATGAATAAGAAATAATTAATTGGGGAAATAACCAAGAGACCACCACTGGGATACATTAGAACATATACGCTACCGATCAAAAGTTTTAGGACACAATTGTCCACGTTGCAAAGTTGCATTTTTCCAGTGGCCAAGTTACAAAGTGTTGTCAAACATTTTATTTCGGCATTTATTGGGTTTTTTCTCATGGTCGGAGACGTAATTCTCTCCCTAACCAAGTCAACAACAAACAAGTCGACATGGTGTACAACATCCCCCGCCAATCGTGCGCTCCTCATTTTCGGACTCAATCAAGGCCTTTATGGTCTGAAGCTACACACCAAATTTGGTTACTGTATCTGTAGTAGTTTCTGAGTAAAGCTGTCCCCTTTATCTCGGACGGACGGACGGACGGTCGGACGCACACACGGACGGACGGACGGACGGAGGTCAAACCTATATCCCCCTCCCATTCGTGTTGGCGGGGGATAATAAAATCCCTTCATGGTCGATCCGATATCTTTTCAACAACTGTGCATCATTCAGAATTTCCAAGTCATTCCGTCTTTCAACAGTAGCAGCCATTTTCCGATTCTTTGTGAATAGATTTTAGCAAGTTAGGAGTCCTCTTGACTTCTTTTAAGCTCTCCCAGACTTAGGCGTTACTTTTAGGCCTAAAATGCCTTGCGAATAACACTGGGTAAAAATAAGTAGGAGTTCTAAATTTACGACTGACACGCACATTTTTTCTAGGAGTTTCTCCTAAATCCAGCAGTTACGACCTACTTTTAGCGCTAAGCTGTTTTATGAATACTGGCCCTGATCTCCTTTCTCTAGCAGAGACAGAGACTTTCAGGAAATCTGTACCACTGTTATTTCATTTTTTCGTTTTCAAACAGGAATGAAAAAAACTGAAAAACCACTGTTGCTTCATTATATAAACCTTAAAAGACGAATGAAAAAAACGGGAAAACCATGATTGTTTTGTTTTCCCGTTTTCTACTGGAAAACTGAGAATAGATTCATTTTTCTTTTATCGTCGGTGGAATCAAAAACGAAAACCGCCAAAACCACTTTCATAAAAATGGTCCAATTTTGGTTTTGGTTCATTTGTTTATTCATTTTTCTCTTTGGATTTCTACAGTGAAGAAGGGCAGTCAATTGAAATGGAAGTGAAACTAGATATATCAAAACTAGCACTCTGCCCGTGGGGATCCATGGGTTCTATTTTATGTAACTTTGTGCGGCATTATGACGTCATCACACGCACCTCGATGACGTCATCACGTTGCTATGGTGTTGCTATGGTGTTTCCATAAACACCAAGGTAGCTGTCATGCGACCAATGTTTTTATAGTAACTATAACTCAGTAACCATCAAGGGGCATATGCTGCGCTGACATTCCGCACTCAGTGGAACACAAAGTCACCTGCATGGTGGAGCAAAATAGCGTCGCTCACATTATGCTGCAGATTACGCCTTACTTTCTCTTGCGGCCTGGAATCTGTTTTTTGGGATTCGCGAGTCCTGTGGATGAATTGGCTTGGATTCAAAAGGGGGAGTCCCCAGGAGAGGACATACAGGGGGAATCCCCAGGAGAGGACAAAGGGAGAATCCCCCCTGCATGTCTATATTATGATAGCGTCACTCGCGTGATGCTGCAGATACGTGCCCGGTGGAATCTAGCACTGATACGCGCGCAGCGGAGCACTGATTGGCCGGACACAGTCGCCTTTAAGACGGAGCCAAATAGCCGTACTCACATTATGCTGCAGATACGCGCCCAGTGGAATCTAGCTCTGAGTGGCCGGACACACACACGCACACACACACGCAAGCACACAGATTAAATATTTTATAGACAAAAAGTGTGAGAAACGTACAAAACCCAAAACCAGTGAAGTTGGCACATTGTGTAAATTGTAAATAAAAACAGAATACAATGATTTGCAAATCCTTTTCAACCTATATTCAATTGAATACATTGCAAAGACAAGTTACTTAATGGTCGAACAGGTAAACTTTGTAATTTTTTGCAAATATTAGCTCATTTGGAATTTGATGCCTGCAACATGTTTCAAAAAAGACTGAGAGAGTTGAGGAATGCTCATTAAACACTGATTTGGAACATCCCACAGGTGAACGGGCTGATTGGGAACAGGTGGGTGCCATGATTGGGTATAAAAGCAGCTTCCCTGAAATGCTCAGTCATTCACAAACAAGGATGGGGCGAGGGTCACCACTTAGTGAACAAATGCGTGAGCTGTTTGTCGAACATTAAAAAAACAATATTCCTCAACGAGCTATTGCAAGAAATTTAGGGATTTCATCATCTACGGTCCGTAATATCATCAAAAGGTTCAGACAATCTGGAGAAATCACTGCACGTAAGCGACAAGGCCGAAAACCAACATTGAATGCCCGTGACCTTCGATCCCTCAGGCGGCATCAAAAACCGACATCAGTGTGTAAAGGACATCACCACATGGGCTCAGGAACACTTCAGAAAACCACTGTCAGTAACTACAGTTTGTCGCTACATCTGCAAGTGCAGGTTAAAACTCTACAATGCAAAGCGAAAGCCATTTATCAACAGCACCCAGAAACGCCGCCGGCTTCGCTGGGCCCAAGCTCATCTAAGATGGACTGATGCACATTGAAAAAGTGTTCTGTGGTCTGACGTGTCCACATTTCAAATTGTTTTTGGAAACTGTGGACGTCGTGTCCTCCGGACCAAAGAGGAAAAGAACCATCTGGACTGTTATAGGCCCAAAGTTCAAAAGCCAGCATCTGTGATGGTATGGGGGTGTATTAGTACCCAAGGCATGGGCAACTTACACATATGTGAAGGCACTATTAATGCTAAAAGGTACATACAGGTTTTGGAGCAACATATGTTGCCATCCAAGCAACGTCTTTTTCACGGACGCCCCTGCTTATTTCAGCAAGACAATGCCAAGCCACATTCTGCATGTGTTACAACAGCATGGCTCCGTAGTGAAAGAGTGCGGGTACTAGACTGGCCTGCCTGTAGTCCAGACCTGTCTCCCATTGAAAATGTGTGGTGCATTATGAAGCGAAAAATACGACAACGGAGACCCCAGACTATTGAACAACTTAAGCTGTACATCAAGCAAGAATGGGAAAGAGTTCTACCTGAAAAGCTTCAAAAATTGGTCTCCTCAGTTCCCAAACGTTTACTGAGTGTCGTTAAAAGGAAAGGCGATGTAACACAGTGGTAAAAAGGCCCCTGTGCCAACTTTTTTGCGATGTGTTGCTGCCTTTAAATTCTAAGTTAATGATTATTTGCAAAAAAAAAAAATAAAGTTTCTCAGTTTGAACATTAAACATCTTGTCTTTGCAGTGTATTCAATTGAATATAAGTTGAAAAGGATTTGCACATCATTGTATTCTGTTTTTATCTACGATTTACATAACGTGCCAACTTCACTGGTTTTGGGTTTTGTAATTTCGCTGAATAGCATGCAGAAGAAGTCTGTGTGGTCCTTCAAAATCAAATTAACCCTCAGACTAAATTAACCACTGGAAAATCAGCAATGCCTGAATCAGGTTGGAGAACATAGGTGCTTCATTTGGTTGCATGATAATGTAGAACCCCAATAATAATAATACTAAGGACGGATATTGCAGAGGGCTGAAGGTTTCACGTGTTCTTCTTGGCTGGCATTAATTCGAGCAACTTCCTGGCTGGTGTGAATCACAATATAATGGATATTTTTCTCCGTCCGAAGACGAGGCATAAAAACACAACGGTTACAATTAATCTGTCTCCATAATACATTTAGAATACCAAATTTGGTTATATCGGTTATTGGTTAAATATCTGACTCCAAATTAGAATTAGAATTGATAGTTTGGGGACAGCATGCATGAAGGGCAGTTACGCCATCAGACTTGTCCGTGAAAACCAGTTACTCAGACTCTAGGGAATACATGAAGTTGATTATGCCTAACAGACAACCACCATTGCTACATTAATATTCCCAGGTTTGAACACCATGTCCGGATCAGGCGCGTGCTGGCCCATCTGGACGCTCTGGACTTTTCCCGGTGGCCTGTGTCCTTATTGGCCTGCCTGGCTGACAATAAACAAAATGCAGCCACTAGCCCGCTGTTTCCAGGCGGACAACACACACGTGTTGCAACAGCAGCAGCGCTAGCAGCACTATGTTGAGAGGACACGCCCCCTCACTGCATCGTGCATACGTAGCCAACACGAACTTTGTGAGGGTAGGATTGATCGAAATTACTGCGATCACCGTTTTTCTCTTAGAGGAGTCGTGTTGTGACTGGTTCGTTGCTTTATGGCCCGACTCTACACAGCCAAAACACTGGAAATGTAGAGAAGCTCATGGAGCAGTCTGCGAGAGGAGTGACAGAGACGCGTCCACTGTTGCCAACTTAGCAACTTTAATCGTTACTACTCTCGACATGCAGCGGGTACTTCCGTCGGCCTGTCCCCCGTCACAGAGCACTCACAGGCGGCCCAGTCCTCTCGCCGCCGCCCCTCTTAGTTGGAGTCGGAGCAGGAGAAGTTCACCCCTCCGTGTCCGAACTGTAAATGAATCGTACATGCGAACCCGCCGCTTTTTCTCAGTGTTGGTTTACAGTCACGGCGGGATAAATGTGATTTTTTTTCGTCTAAATAAATAACTGTCAGGCATGCAAACTCCTCACCTTTCGGCGAAATTCGCCGTTTTGACTTCGAAATGGGCCATGTACGCGAATCGCGCAGATCCGAGGAGGGGGGTGAGCGAGCGAGCAGAACAGTGGACCGCAGAAAACTACATAGACCTACATTACACTCGTCTCGTGAGAGCAAATGACTGACGAGATGCTCCAATTGAAGCGGCAATTTACACCAATTTACAAGGCGCCCCTTCTTCCTAATTTTTTCTAATGGTGCCAGCCTGAAGCAATTTACCCACGAAAGAAATCAGCTCAAGGCCTCCATTGTGGAAATTAGAACCTGCGGCAAGGTAAGGCATCAACGATACAGTTATACATTTCTTAAAGTGATAGCCTATGAACAGCTTCATTAATCAGACGTCGATGTTGTCGTTAGATTAATTCCTGCACTTGGAACTTGCCCTGGTTTCGTTCGTGCCTACTGTGCTGTCCGTAATTCATTCTGCCATTAATAGGCTACACGGCTCTTTAAAATCCTGTAGAATGCTCCATTCACTTCCCAACAATTTACTGTGACATTTCTTGATAACAGACCATTGTATAGCCTACAACAGGCTGCTGTTAAAGTGAAACGGAACGTTGCCATGAGGGTAAATTAACTAATCTGTAAAATTGAATTTTTTCCTCGATATTTGACCGCCTCGCATAACGTTATCCTGGCCTATCAAATGAACTGCACAGTAGGTCTACCGACATGATGTTTGAGAAAGTTTTAGCAAGCCTGTCTCTTCAACAACTTTTTTAAGATAGCTTAAACCTAAATAGGTCGCAGGCCTTCTCCTTTGCATTTATAATTTCGAGGGAGACTCGTTTTTGAGAACAGATAAAAGGCTAAATAGGCCTACCGTCTCAGTCACGTATTTTACAATTAGTCACGATTCTTCGCCATGTGGCGATGGGTGGTATTGCTTAGACCTCGCCCTGATGAGTCGAGCACATCTCGTTTTCTTGAATTAAAATAATAAATTATCAATGGCTATGGCTTTTTGAGGTTATTTTAAAACAATTGTGCAAATGTTTTAACCAGTATCAGGCCTACCAAAGAAAACGTAGCCTCTGCACACAAAAACTTTGAAATGCCTACATTAATCGCGGAAATAGCAACAGAAAAATAATACCCCGCTACCGAAACTTCAAAAACCGCAACATAAACTGTTGACTCGTAGCATAAGACTATGAAACAGCAACATCTTCTTTCGCATCCGTCTTTCCCATTTACTGCGCTTGCGCGTACCGGCCCAGGCTGCTTTCAGAGATAGCGGAATCAGGCGTGTCTTCTTCGGTTGGTTTGTAAAACTTCCAAATATGACGTTATTGTTAAACATCTGCATTAACAATGAATTGTAAGACGTAGCTGTTACATCCACATTCTCGTAAATTCGCTTATTTTAGCATGTCACCCTGCCGAAAATGAACGATGCACGATATAGCGAACGATTTCGCTATAGTCTTAGAGATGCCAACTTGACGACTTGAGTGGACAAACAATCTTGATTTGGAAAGTCGCCAGATGAAGCGAGAAAGTCGTCAAGTTGGCAACTCTAAGACTTTAGCGAAATCGACAGTGCATCGTTCTTTTTCGACAGGGTGACATGCTAAAATAAGCGAATTTACGAGAATGTGGATGTAACAGCTACGTCTTAAAATTCATTGTTAAACATCTGCATTAACAATAACGTCATATTTGGAAGTTTTACTTACCAACCGAAGGAGACACGCCTGATTCCGCTATCTCTGAAAGCAGCCTGGGCTGGTACGCGCAAGCGCAGTAAATGGCAAAGACGCATGCGAAAGAAGATGTTGCAGTTTCATAGTCTTATGCTACGAGTCAACAGTTTATGTTGCGGTTTTTGCAGTTTCGGTAGCGGGGTATTATTTTTCTGTTGCTATTTCCGCGATTAATGTAGGCATTTCAAAGTTTTTGTGTGACTTTCCATGTTACCGTTTACTGCTTTTGAAGAGCTAGCCTACATGTGGTGATCAGTGGCGGCCTGTCAATAGGGGGCGCCAGGGCGCCGCCCCCATCAACATTTTATGAAAAAAGTATAGACACAGTAAACATAAATTACATAATAAAAAGTAATTACCACGTCTGTTCAGTGTTCACTCATACAGTGGGTTTTACTTTTAAAATTTTAAACCTTTCCATTCCATATTGGGTTTATTCCTGGTCGTTTTATACATTTCAATAGCGACGGGCGCCGGCCAAATGAGTGTGTATGTATGCTCTTAAACTTTTGGCTTCCATGTGACTTCATGCTGGTCTCTAATTGGTCACTTAAAGATTCTCCTCCGGGCGCAGCTCTCTGCGCCCCTGGCCAATCAGCGTTTTTGTGTTCTCACACCCCTGGCAACGGAGCCGTGAAAGGATTACTGCGCAAGGAAATTACAGAATTTTTGTTTGCTGCCGCCATCGTCTCCTCCTGTCTTTGACCGCCGGTCAAAGACAGGAGGAGACGATGGCGGCAGCAAACGAAAATTCTGTAGTTTCCTTGCGCAGTAATCCTTTCACGAGGCGTTCGGTGGAGGAACGAAAAAGAATAAAGGAGCTTGGACCGGAGCAGCCTGATATAAAAATCCAGCAGCAGGCAAGTGACAGGGGAAGGAGTTACACTAGAGGCTTCTCCCGTTTGTGTTACACCAAACACAGTTGGCTAGCTAGATGTGGAGTTAGCAATGCTCTCTATTGCTTTCCATGCTTACTTTTTCAAAGTGTTGGCACTGAAGCTCTGTGGACAACAACGGGGGTCAGAGACCTGAAACATCTCTCTGAAAAATGCAAACGGCATGAAAGTAGCCGTAGCCACCTTGACAACAGCATGAAGCTACAGTTTTTTGGCCGAGTTAGCATTGCTGAGCAATTAGATGAGGGCTACAGAGTTGGCATTAGAAGGCACAACGAAGAGGTGACAAAAAATCGTCACATACTGTCCAGGATAATAGACTGTGTTAAATTTTGTGGGGCCTTTGAATTGGCTTTACGTGGCCATGATGAGAGTGAGAGCTCTGTTAACCCCGGGATCTTTCGTGGGCTAGTGGATTTTGTTTCCTCTCTGGATGGAGTTTTGAAAGAGCACCTTGAGACTGCCACTGTTTTTAAGGGTACTTCAAAAACTGTCCAAAATGAGCTCCTGGATTGTATGTTGTCTGTTGCAAGGGAGGAAATAATTAAAGAAGCTCAAGAGAGTGTTTTTGTATCAATCCAGGCAGATGAGACAACAGATATTTCAACACAGTCCCAACTTGTGCTTGTACTACGCTACATTGATGACAAACACAGTGTGCAGGAAAGATTTTTTGAGTTCATTCCTCTGCAGTCAGCTACTTCTGAGTCCATTGCCGCTGCATTAAAAGAGCGTCTTGCTGCCATCATTCCTGAGGATCAGAGAAGCAAGCTAATCTCCCAGGCGTATGATGGAGCCAGTGTGATGAGGGGTGCCACTACAGGTGTTCAGAGGAAAATCAAAGATGTGTACCCAAATGCCCACTATATCCACTGCTATGCACACCAACTCAACCTGATCATGCAACAGGCCACCTCTCACATTTCCAAGGTGAGAATTTTTTTTTCTGACCTGGGTGGATTTGCCAGCTTTTTTTCCAGATCACCCAAGCGTACAGCTGTTCTTGATAAAATGGTGGCCCATAGACTGCCAACATCCAGCAATGTCAGATGGAACTTTCACAGCCGAGCCATCAACACTGTGTTTGAGCACAGACAGGATCTCATTCAGTGTTTTGAAAACATACGCGACTCAGGTGACTTTGACCCCAATACCATCAGAGAGGCAGGAGGCATGGCCATGCTGCTGGAGCATCAGGATTTTGGGTTCTTCCTGGAACTTTTTCACCGCATCATGCCACATGTGGACCTCCTCTATGCCAAGCTCCAGAAGAAGAACATAGATGCAGTCCACATCAAAGGGAGCATCCATCAGTTTGAACAGGACATACAAACCATCAGGTAATAAGTATTCCTATCAGTAATATGATCATTACATTTTTCAACATTATCTCTTTTCCCCTTTTTGATTATTATTATGACTTCTCATTGTCCTTCACAGAAATTCTCTCCATTCCATGGGTGAGCAAAGCAGTGGTTCTTTGACAGCAAAGAGGCGTCGGGTACTCAGCTCAGAGGATCGTAAAAATGTTGCAGAAGAGGCGAGTTATGTTGTAGAAATCTGTCATAGTCCATGTTCCATTTGAGGTTGTAATGTTTGTTAGAGGAGAAATGTGTATTGAAATACCATTTAAAATATGTCATTGTCATGTTGCAGAGATGTAGCCTGTCACCTAATCACAATTAATCTAATTATTTAAAGTAGTACTATCACAAATACATAAGTAATAGCAATACAAAAAGCTGAAATACGCAATAAATAGGTCCAGGGGAGCCATAACTATATGTACACAAAATATAGCCAACAATGTACTGTCTGAGGAGCAAATGCAAAATTTGTTTTTGTTATGAGACATCTATTTTTTCTCTATATATTTTTGTATTCTTCTCTCTGTAGATCTGCAACACCATTCTGGGACACACCAGGGAGCGCTTCTCCTTCACCGACCATCTTGTCAGTGTAACCTTGTTGCAGGGGGACAGGTTTGAGGAACATCACAGGTCATTTCCTGAAGAGACACTGCAAAGCACCTTGAAGGCCTACCCAATGCTGAACGGAAGCAAACTGAAGACAGAACTCGGTCTCATCTACAGCAAAATAGAGTTCAGAGCCTGTTGTGGTGCAGTGGACCTGTTCGAGCTGTTCATGGAAAACAATCTTGAAGATGTCTTTTCAGAAACTGTCACTCTTTTAAAGATCCTCATCACCACACCCATGACCACAGCTGAAGCGGAGAGGTGCTTCTCAACCTTGAAAAGAGTGAAAACCTTTCTCAGAAACACCATGACCCAGGAGAGGCTGAATGCACTGGCCATGCTCTCCATGGAAAAGAGACTTGTTTGTAAAATGACAGATTTCAATCAGAAAGTCATTGAAAAATTTGCTGGCCTGAAGGAGAGGAGAGCAAAATTTATGTTCAAGTAGTTTATTGTTGTGTTATAATCCCCGCCCGCCAGTGCGCCCCCCCAGATTTTTTTAGAACCAGCCGTCACTGGTGGTGATATACATTGTGTTGTATCAAGCATGTGATCGGAGAGTGAGTGTAGCCTATACTGTAGCCTACCTGTTGTCACTGACAGGGCATGTGATCTTTGTCCAGGCCAAAACAAAAATGACATGTGCATAACTTGTTGATTTAGATTTAGGTATTCATGGTAAAAAGAGCATGTGATCATTGTCCAGGCCAAAAAGAAAGAAAAACGACCTGAGCATAAGTTATAGTTGTTTGATTTGTCGTCTCAATAAAAAAGAGATGTATATGGTAAGTCATCTTGTGCAGTATTTTATTCAAGATGCTTCTGCTGATGCATGTTTCTATAACGCAGACTAGGAAATTTACGTTTCCGTTCGCGCCGTGTGTCTGTGCGCCCTTCTCACCTTTTTCACCCATGACCAGTTTGCATGTCTGAACTGTATAAATGAAGATACTCGCCTTGTCCAGACCGTGTGTGTTTGCATTTCTCCGTGACACAAGCTCTGGCTTTACATGGCTCAGTCTAAACTGTACAGTCAGAAGTACAGAAAGGAGTGGGAATCAAACCCTGAATTCAAAGGCAGGTTGAAGCAGTTTATTGGGGATGATACTCGGGCATACTGCATATATTGCAAGGCTGATTTCTATGCCAAACTAAGCGATATAAAAAAACACATGGCAACTCCAAAACACATGCACAAGGTGTATTATGCAAATTAGGTAATGACGTCATCCATCGACTTTTAGGACAGCCAATACAATAGTATTATATTCAATATTCTTTTTAGCTATTGTAAGCTGGCATGACATTTAGCTATTGTAAGCTGGCATGACATCTAAACGATTTGCTGACAAAATAATACAAACATGTTTTTGTGTAATTCTGCACACTATATAAATAATATAGAACATAAGGACACAAAATGATGTAGAGAAGAGATTAGACAAGACAAAACTGGTATGGTATGGAGGACTGTGTGGAGCTGTCCTCATAGTTGTGTTTAATAGAGTGTTGTTGTGTGGCTGTCAGTCTAATAGTGTTGTTGTAGTTGCTATGACAACTCTAAATGCTGCCAAAAATCGTCTTTTTTTGAAGAAAAACCCCCGCAAATTTTTCGCTGCGCGTGCTTTGCGTCCACTGCAACATTTCAGTGGCCTGCTTGCTTGGTAGTCTCCCGGCCTGAATTGGATCCCCAGCACGCCCCTGGTCCGGATCCTAGGTTCGTTGGTTAGATTAAAGGTTGGAAGTCAACCATCACTGCAATAGCCTCTGTTGGCATATATCAACAGCGAACCCAGATTTAAATACGCCCATGGGTTCCTTAAGGGAATTTTAAAGGATAACCAACTTTTCGTCCATGGAATTTCTTAAAGCTGCAGTTGGTAACTTTGAGGAGAGAGAGGACTTCGCACAAATATTTGAAAAAAAGCTACTTTCAGATCCCTCCCCCTCCCTCTCCACTGCACTCCTCAGACCCTCCCCCAGAAAGCTGCCGTGCACGCGAAGGCACGCGAGCTGTTATGCATGCAACTGCTGAGAGATTTCCCACGTTCACATTAAGAAAGCGGCGAAGTTTCCGAGGCTATACGTTACTGTTGCGAACAGTCAACACTGCTGGCCAACAAACAGGCGCGTTGTTAGACCTGAAAATTCCGGGGCTAATATCCCTCATTTTATTGAAAACAAGTGTTTGCCACAACATGGCAATATCCCTGGCCGCCTACGGACGGAACCCAATGGTATATCCCCGCTCCGAGGGATAATAATTAGTCCTGGTAAATTCTAGGTAGTTTTCCTTCATTCACACGTTTTCCAATTCAAGAATAATCAAGTGGCAGTTGAAGACACGGCTTCTCTCCCACATGCGATCTAAATAATAGGCTACATTCAGAACCGTAAAATAATTTGATTATAATTAGGTCTATGCACCATCACTTGGCGATGGCATTTCAGAACTCTTCAGCGAATGAAGGTAATTTCGGCAGGAAGTACATACACCTGTTTTTGCTGTCCGATTGGAAAATGTAAATGGACGAAACCACTTACTCCTCTGAAATCGCCGAGTGCAGGTACATAGACCTAATTATAATTAAATTATTTTTCTGTCCTGAATGCTGCCCATTATTTTCTCGCTTTTCGATCGCATGAGAGAGAGAAGCCGTCTCTTCAATTGCCACTTGATTATTCATGAATTGGAAAACGTATTAATTAAGGAAACCCATCAAGAATTAGCCAGGACTAATTTTCAATAAATGGCGGGATATTAGCCCCGGATTTTTCAGGTCCAATGACACGCCTGCCAACAAACGAGCAGAAATAAATCATGTCGACATGAAAGATAATCTACAGCAGTATGTATTCATTAAAAACCCAGCACACGCTTATTTCACTAAGCGACCCATTTTTTTGAGTACAGAAACTGTCGCGAATCCAGCTGAATGGCCAGTAAATCATGTTTGTCAGCTTTTAGCTGTGAGAGCACAGAAACGTTACACATATTTATAAAGACAACAGCACAACTGATAAGACTGCCAGGTCACTTCATAAAGAGATTTTCTGCTGCTTTCTAATGAAACAACGCCAGTAACATTAGCCCTAGCATCTGAAACAAGCTAACGTTAGCTCAACATCAACCTAACGTTACTGCAACATCACAGTAACATCACATGCACTGTGGAGTACTGTAACAATTACAAGACTCTGGCTATTTGAACAGCGACTGTGCTTGTAAGCGACATTCATATTTGCAGAGCGAAAATGAATTGATGCTGGTTAGGGCTGGAGTTAGTTTGGTGATCATGTCAGCGACGCCAACTCGCTTATTTGCAAAGCAAAAATGAACCGACAAATAATGCAGGGGTTTACCTGTCAAGGAGAAAAGTCACAAAAAACTGCGTCAGTTTTTAATACTTCCAGATCATGGAGTTCCTTCCACTTCTAAAAATGTTCACTCTGGTTTTATCCTGGGTTTTGTTAAATTCTTTCTTTTGTGCTTTTTTTTTTTCTGGCTTCCTTTTTTTTTTACTTGTCTTAGCCACGTGTGCTGTTGACGGTAACGGAGGTATCGGTATTTTTTTCCTCGCTGAAGGCTCTAAGCTCCTGAACCTGCTCTGGGAGATTTGAACTTGACTGAGCACTTCCATGAACTGAGGAGGAAGGGGAAGGGGCTGTCTGCAGCGCGTGCATGTACACTGTTTGACGGCTGTCAGACACCATCCTGGCTCTAATTGGTTCTTTTTGGTTGGTCCGAACAATTCTTTTAAATTGCAGTAGGAGCATTAGGTGGGTTTAAAGGAGCCTTTTTTTAAAATTACAAAGTACTAGTTTTATGTAATACTGCCTGTACACAGTGACAGTTTTAGCAATAAATGACAAAAAGTTACTTTTCTAAAACTTACCAACTGCAGCTTTAAGGCAAAAACCCCAGAACCAGCAATACATAAACCCTTTATGTAAGTAGATCATGATTGTCTCTCCAACTTAATAAAACCTATTCCCACACCGGGCTGCTGGCCACTTGTTCCTCAGTGGGGATAATACCCCTAGGTATCCGCCGCGATGGGGCTAGAAAGAATGTGCAAGTGTGAAGAGTCACAGAGACCATGCAAACTGAACGGAATTACAATAATTTAATCACCAGGTAGGCACAAACTTAGATCGAACAAATCAATGTTACGCCAATTACAAGTTACACACAATTTAGAAAGAGAATAAATTCATACCTGGAAAAATGTAGGCCAGCCATGCGGAGCGAGGCTGCACCACGTGCCTGGGGAGAACTCGAATGCCATCCCTCCCTGCCTACTTAGATCCGTTACTTACGCACAAACCCAAGCACGCAGAGAGAGCTGGGATGCGATCTTCCATAATTAAAAGACTACTCACCCCTTCCGCACGCAGGGAGATCGAAATACCATCCTCCAATGGCTAGAATCTCTTGGTTTTAAGCCCAAAGCCACACCTTTGATCAAGGCGGAGGAAGGGAGGGCCAAATCTGGGTTTTCCACCATTGGGGTAATAAAACCATCTAGCATAGAGAGGAGAGCGGAATCTGAACAATTTTCAGGAGTTTCCCACAGGGAATGAACCATAATTTCAAGGGGAATGAAACATGCTCCATTCAACTCCTTGGATTCCCCGGAGAATAACAAGACCAAACATGATAGGAATATGTATTAATATGATGCAGTTGTCATGGAAAAGACTTAAAATGGAGTATTATATAGTTTATTTGGGTAATAAATATATAAGTGATTTCTTCTCAGGATATTGAACATATAAACATATCATGAATTTCCCAGAGATTTCGATTATTTTAAACAGATTAATGAAAATGGACTTTGGGGACAATGATATGACTCTCACAGGAGCCTTGGGACAGCCAGGGCTTTGCGACTCTGCCCCCCGCTGAGCTTAGCCAGAGATACTACTCCCCATAGGCAGGCTGCAGGAACATCCTAGGTCATAAAAGTTTTACTGCTGGCTCTGGATTGAGCTAATCAGCCATATGTTCAGATTCTACAATAAATTGTCATTTTTTGCGACCATGTGTCTCAGTTTCGCAGATTGAAATCTAGTTATTGTTTACTTTGGTTAAGTTCTTTACTCTTTTCGTGCAGTGGTTTCATGTTTCTCACAACGTGGATATAAATTTTTTTTTTTTCATGGTTTCATAGGTTATGAGGATAAATAACTGCGCTCAACATAAACGCACAAGCATGACAAATAGCTTGTTAAAGGGTCGCACTTGCGATTGCAACAAAAACCAAAATATTTGGCAGGACCACAGTCACTAGTTTGGAAATCACTGGTACAAAGTGACCAGCAGAGGTCCTCACATTCATCCAAATTATTGTTCACCGATTCACACAGAACTCAACTACGTAATTACTTAATCTTGATCTCATCATAGAGTATTATCTTTGCTTTTTATGCTACTACCTTGATTTTGCATTGTAATGGACTTAGGTTGTGACATTAAATTGTGTATAAATAAATCTGCCATAGCGACATTCATCATTATCATATTGATTTGCAGTAGACGGGCTTAAAGCAGGGCTATTCAACAGTGTCCAGAAAGGGCTGGTGTGGGTGCAGGCTTTCATTCTGTAATGTGAATATAGGCCACTGGATGGCAGTATTTACCTTTTTTTTATTCAGCTCAGACTGGAGCTATGTTTAGACATGTCCTGGACATGTCTGGGGCAAGTCCCCGAAAAGTAAAAAAAAAAGAGGTCTAAATGTGGGTGGGGTCTGCAAAAGAGTATATAAGGAAAAGAATTGAGACAGTAGAGGAGGAGGAGAAATTGCAAGAAGAAGGATACATGTGACCAGACCTGTCATTTCTGTTCAAGACCTGTGAAGTTTTCTTTTGTGGATTTTTGCCTTTGTTACAGCATTTTCTTCATCCAGGACATCACAAAGCCACCCCACCAAAAAGGGACTGTAATTATTTCTGTTTTTCTTATTTATCAATCTTGGTCATTTAGTTGTAGGTTATTGTTAGTTATTGTCTTTGTTAATTAAATGTGTTTAAGTTTTTAAAAACTGTGTGTCATCCCTTACTGTTGCTGTTGTTTTAAATGTAATAACAAATTGGGGCCATAACAATTCCAACCAAGCACTTACACACCTGACACCAGTAATCAACCATAAGAATCTTTGCTTATGAGCTTGATTAGTAGAATCAGGTGCTTGGTTGGAATGAAAGCCTGCACCCACACCGGCCCTTTCTGGACAATGGGTTTTCTGTACGGGCCGCGTGCACACGTTTTGCTAACATAGACGGCGTTGAACGGTACTTGCACTTACCCACAGTCGTCTCGAACCCCTCATCTCATGGTCAGTTTGGGTTGCTGTCCGGAATCTGTCAAGTACAGGCTGTAAACAGATGTGGCCCTCTTCAGCCACCATTGTCACTCGTGGCTGCCCTAAGTGGGTCGGTCAGTGACAGTGCCTGTGTTCCATTCTAGGATAGACAGCGGACAGATTGTTGAACGGTGACAGTGCAAATAACCTGCCCGTAACGTGCTTTTTCTCTCTCCTGTGCCACAAGCCGTTCCATTTTCTTGATGCCATAACATCTTTCACTTTTTTGGTTGGCCTTATGAAAGCTACTGAACACACCCAAAACAACAAATCAAGCATCATTGTACACCTCAAAAACAACTCAATGTCCGTTATTATTGAAATGCTTAGCGCGTCGACATGGCAAACGTTGGGATTACAATATCTCACGCTACTCTCTTTTTCTACTCATATCTCACGGGAAAACCAATAAAAATCAATTCATTCTTCAATTTGCAGCAAATACAGTACATACCTCACTGGTGCGTTTTTAATGGCGCTAAGTATACTTTCTTTCATTAGGCGATCACTGTACTAAACCAAGCATACATTCTTGACAGAAACGGTACGCAATAATGATGTAAATGAATGGACACTATAGCACTTTACTGGACATCAGGTATCATGTTTTCATAATTTAAATTATTTATTACCTGCTGAAATTGTTTTTTGTTTGGTTGTGTGAATGGGTTTTTGCCTTTTATACTGTGTATTATATTGTGTTTTAATACTGTCTCTTTCATACTGTGAAGCACTTTGCAGGAGTAGCACTGAAATTTTATTGTATTGCGCAATATAATGACAATTAAGGCATTCTGATTCTGATTCTTTGGCAGCTTAGATGGTCGTTCAGCTGCAAATTCATTATTGCCATATATTATTGGCATTATTGCCATTATATGATATTGGTCTAGTAAAAAAACAAAAAGTGAGTACGCTCTGCAAATATGACAACAAATGCTGGTTAGTTGGATAGATTTAAGAATTAGAAATAGTAATATTTTGAAATAAAGTTTGCCTATTTCTTTATTCAACATGTATTGTCAGAAGAATGGGGCATGTCCAAACTTTTGACTGGTACTACTGTATCAGTGTTGGGGAGTAACGGAATACATGCACCGGCGTTACGTAATTAGGATACAAAATATGTGTAACTGTATTCCGTTACAGTTACAATTTTAATACACGGTATTTAGGATACAGTTACATTTTAAAAATCAATGGATTACTTTCCGTTATTTTAAACTGGAATTATTTCCCAAATCAAATCAGAAGAAATTAGTTCTTTCCCACGCATTTTCCCTGCTGGTCCCAAAATTGTAGCACGCGCTGCAATGCCACCTTTTACTGGATGCGATCGTGGGATGCGGCCTGAGATTCGCGTCATCATTCATCCGACCATTCAGTGCTCTAATAAAGTCGGAGGTGTCGACTAGAACCTGCCAGAACCGGCAGGTCAAAGCCTGATCAGAAACGCATTTTAAGCTGGAAATTCAACCTCCACTTAACTGTGAAGAAGGACAACGCAAAAGAACGCAACATAGCCTTGCAGTGCAACCTCTGGATGCCTGCAACCAGGGCTCTCTCAAGTCAATATACGTTCTCATGCCACACATGACATTACTCACGCTGAGAAGTGATAAAACTCGCCGCACATTAGTAACATAAACTGTAAAAGAGATTAGTAATCTATGTATGGACGAGGCGAACCTATCAGACAATCAGAAAACAGTATTTCTTGTTGCCGGGTGAAATAGCAGCGCCGTAATCACGTCTTCCACACACGCGCGAATACTATTGTGTGCACAAGACAGAGAAGAACTGGAAGTGGAAGCCCAAAATCAGGTAATCACTTCATCCCTTTTTTTTTAATAACTGCTTATCAAAGTCGAGGAACTATGTAGGATATTTTCTTTATGGATAATTTTTACCTCAATCAACAGCTTTGGATGGTTATGGTTACTCAATTGACTTGTTACTTGTTACGGGGGTAGTGGGGGCTCTGCCCTTCATGTAGCGTATTTTGGCTGAATACAAACCCTGCTCCGATCTGGTGTCAGAGGTGGTACTGCAACATATCTTGTTTGTGACTGACAAAACGATACAAATTCACGAAGTAACTATTTAATTTAGCCTTTATTATACTGGGGAGTCCCAATGAAATTTAAGAAAGCACAGATATTGGGGGGAATGAAGAGTCACTTCTAATTTCAGTTTACTGGCAGTTGTATGAATATTCAATAACTGATCCTGGTCTGCCATTTAGTGACAGAATTTTGCAACTGCGTGCATAAATTTACAGCTCCACGTCCACTGGCAGACACATCTGCACAAAGTTAAACCTTTGTTCTTCTCGAACACGCCAAATCCAGATAATCCGTAAATGATGAATTAAATTAATATTTTAATTCAAAACGAGTAACTAAGTTGCCAGTGTCAAAGTAACGAAGTGAAAGTATACTACTTAAATATTGCAACGAAGTACATTTACATCGTACTATGCACCTTTGGGAGTATCATGCACATCCCCCCGAAACACTATCTCACTCTAGCCTGCATTCAAAACTTGAGAGCCCTTTGCAACGAATATGCTTTCAGCCTCGAGGGACTCCACCTCCAATCTGAGTAAGTATCTAAAATTAAGTTATTTATTGGACTCGCCAGGAGTAGTCTCTGCCATTGTATCTGTTATCTTTACCTTACTTTTTAATATTTGTTTGCAGGGCTCTCAAGTTTTGAATGCAGGCTAGAGTGTGATTTTCTTCGGGGGGGGGGTGTGTATGATACTCCAATTTGGTGCATAGTATCGATGTACATGTACTTCGCTACAGTAGGCCTATTTAAATAGTATACCATCCCTTCGCTACTTTAACATTGGCAACTTAGTCACTCGTTTCAAATTAAAATATTTATTTAATTCATCATTTGCGGAATATCTGGATTCGGCGTGTTCGAGAAGAACAGCGGTGTATCTGTGCAAATGTGTCCACCAGTGGACGTGGAGCTGCAAATTTATGCACCCAGTTACAATATTCTATCACTAGATGGCAGATAAGGATCAGTTATTGAATATTCACAACTGCCAGTAAACTGTGAGACTTCATTCCCCCCAAATATCTGTGCTTTTTAATTTGATTGGGACTCCCCAGTATAATAAAGGCTAAATTAAATAATTATTTTGTGCATTTGTATCGTTTTGTCAGTCACAAACCAGAGATGTTGCAGTACCCCCTCTGACCCCGGATCGGAGCAGGGTTTGTTTTCAGCCAAAAGACACCACATGAAGGGCAGAAAGCCCCCACTCTCCCCGTAACAAGTTACAAGTCAATTCATCAAACCATAACCGTGTAACGGCGGGGGACCGATTTCGTAAAAAAAAAAAAAAAAAAAATGATCGAAAGGTTGTCGACGCGGAGTTTAAAAAGAGTAGGAACCAGAAAGAACAGAGAGAGTAGCATGAGTTATGATGCGATCTGCATTGTTATTTATGGAATAAAAAAGGGTAGAAATGAGAAAAGATGAGGCATACTGGCGGACTGACTGCGTCGCGGAACTTCGGCTGTCGAGTTTGGTTCTCCGGCGGCCAGAACATTACGACCACCGAGCAACAAGTCACTGGCAACAGCTAAGACGAACGGAGCCTCCCGGGCGACGAATGTGCACAACTTGGTGCGGGGTAGAGATAAGTCCAGGCCTGGCAAAATGCTTATTATTGTTGCTCAATGACATTGCGAAAATAACAATTAAACGCGCTCTGTACCGTATTCTGTGCTATCGAGGTAACTGCCGTTGAAGATGAGGGGATGTGCTGTACGAGTTGGTGGCTAGGCTAGCGAGGCTGGATTTCCACAGGTCTTCGCCAATCCGATATCCTGACCGAGACTCGTAGTAACTAAATTACCATGTGTTTTCTCACTGTTATAACCGTCCAAGGCTGTTAAATTTAGGTAAGAAATGATCCATAAAGCAAATATCCTACATAGTTCCTCGACTTTAATAAGCAGTTATTGGGGAAAAAAAAGTGATGAAGTGATTACCTGATTTCGGGCTTCCACTTCCAGTTCTTTGACGTGTGCACACAAAAACATTTGCCCGCGTTTGGAAGACGTGATTACGGCGCTGCTATTTCACCTGGCAACAAGAAATACTATTTTCTGATTGGCTGATAGGTTGCTGATTCAAGCTGGACCGTCTGCCCTCGCCTCATCCATTCATAGATTACTAATCTCTTTTACAGTTTATGTTACTAATGTGCGGCGAGTTTTATCACTTCTCAGCGTGAGAAATGTCATGAGTGGCGTGAGACCGTGTGAACTTATTGAATTGCGTGAGTGTCACGCTCAATGCGTGAGACTTGAGAGCCCTGTGTTTGTATGAAGGCAGCCTGCTTATGTTGACGTGCAACTTGAAAATATCAATATGGCTAAACACATGGGCTTTGGTTGCCCATTTGACATTCTAGCTAAGCTCATTTAGCTGACATCAGCGCACATTAGCCTGCAATTAGCCTGCAACGAAGCTTCCTGCCAACTTCGGGTAAAGTGCAAAATATGATTTTTAGGTGCATGCTCTTGCTGGCATTTAGGGCCTAGTCTACGTCCTACTTGTGCCACTTAGCTAGCAAAATGGATTCAGTGTATTGCAGGGGTGTCCAATCTTATCTGCAAAAGGCTGCTGCGGGTCCAGTTTTTCATTTTAGCCTCGAACTAAAACACCTAAATCATCGAATTAATGAACTAATCATGCGGTTCAATAAAGACCTTAATTAGTAAAATCAGGTGCAGCACTACCGGACGAGAAACAAATTTTTCGCATTCATTCAAAGTCAATGCAAAAACGCAAATAAGGGCATTTCGCGTATTTGCCTGTTTGCATTAACTTTGAATATAATCTTTCATGCGAAAAATTTGTTTCATGTCCGGTGGAAAAGCAGCTTAATAGTGCCGCACCTGATTTTACAAATTTTGTTTAGTAAGCAGGGTGTAAATTCATGCATTTATAAAATTGAAGGAAATGTGGAAGTAATCCAAGTATTCGGATTACAATACTCAGATTGAGTGATGTAACGGAATACATTACAGATTACATTTTAGGGCATGTATTCTGTAATCTGTAGTGGAATACATTTTAAAAGTTAAGTAACCTCCCCAACACTGTACTGTATACAACATAGCATCCCTTCTGCCAATGTTCAAATAATCCACAATGTTCACTACTCTGTTACCCATGCTACTTGTGCGCATGTATACTTTTGTTTCAATACTCTATTCAAGTGCAGGTGAATTATGTTTCCTTTTTTATTCCTTTTTGAGGCAAAATCATCTTTCCTCTTCAATGTACAAATACTGCATCAATTGACAGTATATTAGGGGGCCGCCAAGCCTATGTTGACATGGAGAATAAAAAAAAAAAATTGAAGTATGTATTATGATTGGTCTTTATAAGTGGGAAAACTCATTTTAATATATTGCTTAACTGTAAAAATGTAAATAATTATGTATACATGTATAATATATTGAAATAAGTACATTGAAACTTATTAATACTATTGCTGTCATTCCGTGACAATTTGCCTCTTGTATTTCCGTGACATTGACTTTTTGAAATTTCTTGCCCATAAAGCAGGGTTAAAGTCAATTTTTGTTTCTATAACTTACAGTATTAACAAAAAACACCTTAAATATGAACATATTGGAAGTTTCATAACTTAACTATGACAGGAACATCATTTTCTGAATAGTTAAACACAACATTAAAAAACCCACGTCAATTTTGTGTAATTCCGTGACGGAGTAGTTTTTGCTTGTTTCTTCAATGAAAATTTCTCAAAAAATATATTTTCACTAAATAATATTAAAGAACAAGTTAATACCTTCAATATGACACATCATACTTGATTTTATCTTATTTCGTTATTTAGAGTTACAACCCAAAATGTAGTGGGACTGTAATTCCGTGACAGCTTGGCAGCCCCCATTAGTATTTAGGTACAATACAGAATACTAAATAGAAAGACAATGACATAGCTACCAAGGCTACTGTTACATAACTAACATTTACAGTTTTTTATCGGTAAATATCAAAGGTAAGTATTTTTTTTTCTCATCTCTGTAAAGTGTATGCCTGCTGATCTTTGAGTGTGGTGTCTGTTTAAAATGACAAGGCTTACATCGTTGGATTCTGTGGACTTTCCTCTTTCATTTGAGGTATCATTTGTATGTATTGCACAAATTAAGTAAAAATGCTATCGACTCAGCGGTGATATGATTTTACCCTACATTTTGCTACATGGTCTTTTAATTGCTTGGTGCTTGAATTGTCTTCGGTTAAGCTAAAAATGGCCAACATGAGCTTCTTGCCAAGTTTCTTTGTGTAAAGTGGATAAGCTGCATGATGTTGTTGCCATTAGGAAACATGCTGTATTTATTATGCGTAAGTTTGGGTTAAAGGGGTTCAGCAAATTAGTCATAAAATGCTTCTCCAGTTGTTAGCAGTTTTTTTTTTTTTTTTTTCCCACTTGCTTTTTCAGCTGTTTGTTGCCCCTGTCCCAACATTATTGAGATGTGTTGCTGCCATCAAATTCAAAATGAGCTAATATTTTTCATGAAATGGTAAAATTTCGCTTTCAACATCTGATATGTTGTCTATGTTCTATCGTGATTAAAATGTGGGTTTCTGAGATTTGCAAATCATTGTATTCTGTTTCTATTTACGTTTTATGTCCCAACTTCATTGGAATTGGGGCTTGTAGTTGCGTTACACTTTTAGGGCTCTAATTTCTTGGCGCAGCCCACGCAATGGTAATTTCGTACGGCGCAGTCCAGGCAGTGGTAATTTCGTGAGGTGCAACACCGTGCACAGTCAAACGTGCGCCGAGATGGGTGTAGCGGCGTAGTAGGGGGAGGTGTCACTTATTCATCAAGACGCAGTGACAATTTCGTAGAAAAAGTCTTTGCTGCAGTTGCGCATAAAGCTCGCCAGCTCCAACCTGCTTCACTTTCTGTGCGGTGGTAATTTGGCTGACCGGCGCGCAGTGCGCACACGTTACCGAAACCTCACAGGCAGGTTTCCAGAATGTCAGGTACATTTCAATACAGTAAATAATTACAGCAACCACTGTTTAATTTAACTATCTGAATCAGCACATAAATTATAGTATCTATATCGATTGTCCTAATGTCAAATCAAAGGCGGTTGGCACGCGTGATGGAAACTCGACCTGACTTAATCAACGCAACTGAATCAATGATGCAAATTAACGACTTCACGTCTTCCTCAGCCATCCACAAGCTGCCTCAGCATTAGGCAGTCTGTATATAAAGCTTGCATTCTATGCTCGGTAAAGCCGCTTGCACACTGAACGCGAAATAAATTTTTCACAAGAATGATTACAGAGCTATCGACTTTTCTTGGTCTTTTTATTCGTCTGATTTCTTCCTTTGAAGATAGAATGCAATCTTTATTCGGTCTTTCTTTTGAAAAGTAGTCAGATGGATCGAACAGATTCACGCTTTATTTCCACAGTAGAGATAAAATAGTGCTTGCAATCAGAGAGCAAATCAATTCCATGACCATTGACAGTGTGAATAAAGTATTGCATGCACGATCAAGACTTTCCGACGAGAAATGCAAAATACTCCATGTCCGGCACCCAGCAAAAAATAAAAGTATTGATATGAGAACAGATTTATAACGGAATAAAGAATAAAAATACTTATACATCACCGACACCAACCAACAGAAAATCCAAAAAAGATGACCCGCAAATAAATTAATCACAGTGTTCATTGGAAGTTCTGTTGTGAAAATGTTTCTTATTATTCTTTATTTCGTTATCAATCTGTTCTAATCGTCCTCTTTTTTTATTTTTTGGCTGTCACACACAGAGGCATTGTACTGTCTCGCGCCAATGTCGACTCATTTTATTGAGCAGAGCTTAAACAGAAACATACTGAAATTCTCGGTACTCATCTTGAAGAACTGAGCCCTCTTATCAAATCATTCACGTTTAATATCTATAAGAGTTAGTAGATTTGAAGAAATTAAAAACAATAATAGACTGTCGGACACGAGGATATATTACAGTAAAACCCTGTCAGACTTTCGGACACAAGACACTGCTTTCAACGCAATCTGTCGAGCAAAAAATTTGTTTCGCATTGAGTGTGCAAACGGCTTAATATTAGGCTACTATTATTGTCACTTAGGTTTTATCCTTTTTAGTGGGGGAAAGGAATACAGCCTGATTGCTATGATCTCGTACTGAGTTAAGATCACATACGTTACAAATTTATTTACAATATCTTGCATTTGTAGTCCATGCATTTTAATCCCAAAATTTTAAGCAGCAACAGGCTGTAATAATAGGAACACGCTATCCATCGTTTCTCTTGGCAATGAGCAGTATTTCACTCGGCTGTGTTATACCCAAACACGCTTTCTTTGCCAACTTGCGCTGGAAGGAGGGACAGAGGCGGGACAGAGGAGTACTTGCGCCAGGCTACGCCGGGCATGAAATTGCAACATACGCCTGGACAAACCCCGTTGGCGCGGCGCACCCCCCATTCGCCGTGCCTGCGCCTGGTCTACGAAATTAGAGCCCTCAGTCATTATGCCGATTACAAACCTGTGAACAGGACAATCGAGAATGAGGCAGGCAAGCGTGTCTGTCTTTCGCAAAATCCTTTCGATTTATGAGAGAACCAAGGAAACCTGCGCATAGATTCAAGGAGTCCCAGAGCGAAATGACAATGGTACACTGTCCCTAGCCCTGCCCAGGACCATCACACTTAGTATCATGGTCCTGGATCGCTAGGCTAGCGAAGCGACCTTTTTCTGCTTTAATGGCTCATAAAATTACTTAATGAAAGAATCAGGAGTCAGAAGCAATGCATGTTTTTCATGATTTTTTTTGTTTAAATGAAATAAGATCATTTGAAACGTCTTTATGTAATTCCATTGCTTTCAACTCCTGAGTAAAGAAAAGCATGAGATGTCCGGAGTTATACTCTGTTTCCAATTACTAGTGGTGAAATCCACTGTATGGCATGTGAAACTGATAAATCACCATGCACAAGGACTTCAGTTCCTTGGGAGAATCACCAGGGGAATGTAAATATGCCACTAAAACTCACACCGAATGTGTGAGAGTTGATTGGGTATGTGTTATTGATGAAAACTGGCCAAACCTGATAATGTTGAGAGATTTCTGAGTTTCTGTAATGGTAATTTAAATGAATGATTGAAAACACGTCAAGAATTAGGCTATTCGTGCTCATTTTTGGCCACGCCTGTTGGTCCTTAGGATTTTTGGAGTCAAGTAAAGTAAATTTTATTAAGATCGAAGACAGGTCATAATCATTATTTTTAAGGGATGTTTTGTGTGTCCCCTATTGCCAGTTCACCAGCCGCCACTTGTGGCACAGCTCACAGGCGCTTGGCTAGTGCTATGGCTATGAGTGCTCATTGCCTCGCTAGCAAGCAGTCACTGCTACTACGCGAGTATCTACCTCATGTCCATTAACAGTGATAATGCTCATGCATTTAGTTCATGGTTGCGGTGGTGAGCATCTGTATTGGTTAGTAATCGCAAGTACTTGATGTATTTAACTCACGTCCACTTGCAGCGGCATTGTTTATGAGTGTTTGGCTATTCCCGGGATATAGGCGTTCATTGCCTCGCCAGCAAATGGTCACAGATACTATGCTGGTAATGACCTCACGCCCACTAGCAGTGGCACAGTGCATGTGCACTTCGCTAGCGCTAATGCTTGTTTAGTTTTTTTAACACAAATTTGTCTCCTAGGTCTGCTCATCTGGATGACTCGCCAGTCCTTCATGATCCTTCCCTTTTGGGGATGGCTTTGCCTTTGCCAGCTACGTCGGAAGATCTGTACCCCACCTCGCTGAAGGATCCTTGAGGACGGAGTCATCACCAAAGATAATATCAAATTCATTTCATTGTCAATCTCTTCTCCTTTAATACCGGAGTCTTCCTGATTGAACTTTTAGTCGCAGATTGTTAATGTGTTTATGGGTCTTTCCATGAGTAATATGTTGTTTTTATGACTTTTATCAAATTTTTCATCGTTGTCATATTCCGAACTAGAAAAGCACTTGGAGAGCGCAGACCTCCGCCAAGCACAACATTTCCCTCCTTGGAAACCATCCGAGACAGACAAACAGTATTTACATCTGTAATTAGAAGGCGCAGCCAAAATTCACTTAGCCCACCAAAAATGGAAATCCTGGCACTTTGCCTGTAGTTCACACCATTATAAGAACACCTCTACTGCTTTCATAACGGCATCCATTACTATTTTATGTGTGGTCTGGAATTCATTAAATTAAGTTCTAAATGCAGATTAGTGAACCAGAGTGCCTAGAAACGTCACTCCATTCTTCCAGGTCCTTACCTACCTGCCTATTTATATCGCCTTCATTCTACATTCCTTGTCTGTCTCATTCAGTGGTCCTCCTTCCTGTTCCCTTCTATTCAGCTAACACACTATCCCTCTATAGGAACCTCAAGGGACTTTAAAGAGCCCTTATGACAAAAATACATGTGAACCCCATCCTGTGTCTCATCACCTGGGGCTTCCCCTGATCCTGCACTGGTCTCTGCTTACTCTACTGTATTCTGTCCTTAATTAGTATAAATTCCCATGCTTACTCAATTTGATAAATATTAACTGCTATTTAAGTGTGGTCTGGAATTCATTACCAGGCAGGTACTGCAGATCTGTTTATTTTATTCATTCCAAAGAATTAAATATGTGTTTTTAGCCGCAACCAGCAGCTCTGTAGCTTGCTCTGTCAGTCTCTTGGTCCACAAAAATTTCTCCTCCCTTTGGCAACCCACACTTTACACTTCCCTTCTTTCAGAGGTTGAAATATGGCATGGGGGTTAAGTGTGTGCTTGTGAAGGTGCATATTTGTATTCATGCCAGTTGGCTCGAAGGGAATATGGCAATGAGAGAGGCCAGTTGTAAAAGGCATGAAACTTCCAAGTTTATTCACAAACTTTCATTTGAAATTTTTGAGCAAAATTTCATGGAAAGGTTGATCATGAACTAGTAGACAACTGTTCAGGCAAATTAGCAAAAAGGGGGCATGGCAGTGGGAGTGGACTATCGTAAAATGTACTTTGCTTCTTAACAAATTCACATAGCATGGCCAAACTTTGAAGACACACACACACACACACACACACACACACATACACTCATACACCTATGTTGCTACGTCCCCTTTTCATAAATCATGACCCATTTTGTCACGGTTTGGTGGCTTTGAGAGCTTTCTTTGCTGCTCTGGTCCGGGACGACATTGTTTTGCTCTCAATCAAATTCCTTGGCCAGCTGGCATTAATTGGGGGCGTCGCCTAGATTCTATTTAAGCCCTAGTTCTGCCTCGGACTACGTCTTGGTCCGTTGGAAGCGCAATTCTTGCTCTCCAGTTTTGTATGTTTGTCTCTCTCCCTTCTGTGTGTCCTCCTTTATTTCTGGCCACTGCGTTTGGCTTCTCAAACTCACCATCCATCACGCAATTGTCATAGCCACTTGTGGGAGGCATCGACTAAGCACAGTTCCTTTTTCAAAGGGGATGTCTTGTCCCACCCCTGGATTTATGGTATGCCCCCTTGCTCGACTCATCACCCATTTGTCATAGACTGTTGTGAGAGGCATCATTAGTCTCAGGAGAGTGTTCCTCTTTTAATAGTGCATGTAAGCCCTGCACCCTACACTTTTGCCATGTTGCTTTCATTACGCATTAACTGTATGTTTTTGGCACTTTTTAAGGCACTTGTAATAGCTGGACTAAGCAGAGTTAATTTTTCATCTGTGATAGTTTACCTTGCCCCCAATGCTTTGGCCATGCCTCATTTTATGATTGATGAAACATTTGTCGTAGCTTCTTGATGGGGGGCATCATTTAACTCGTGAAGTTTCCTTTTACAGGGAAGTAGGTTGAGCCAAACCCTCTGCACATTAGTCACATCTTTTCACAACTCATGAATCATTCGTCATAAAGCCTTGCAGGATGTTTCATTGGATCCAGAAGAGAGCAGTTTTTCATTGGAGTAGGCTGGACACACCAGCTTCACTTTAGATTCACCTTGTAGGAGGCACCATTGAACTGAGCGGAGTTCCTTTTTAAAAGGTGGGTTTTCCCCACTCCTACTCAATAGCCATGTTCCCTTTCATAGTTCATAAGACTTTTATTGTGGAGTCTTGCCTGAGGTGTCATTGGACCCATTTAGAGTAGCAATCTTTTTTCACTTCCTTTGCCCAAATTTGTCCTTTAGAAACCATTTCACACCAAAAAGTGCACAGTATCTTGAACCTCAAAAATACACATAAATTCAAACAAAAAAGAGTAAGCTAATTTGCCATAGAGGTGAAGTGTTTATCTGGTTGTGCGAGTCTGACTGAATGCAGGTGTGCGTGCATGCGCGTACAAATATGTGCTCTTTTTCCCTTTAGTTTGTCTGAAGGTCACAAAAGTCTGATATATATATATATATATATATATATATATATATATATATATATATATATATAATATTTATATATTCTATTATTTCAAAAATTCACAAGTTAAGGGTGTCCGAAATTCTTTATGACCACTCGAGCTTAACTCATTCCCTACGGAATACTTTTCTATAAATTTGTCGCGTTTGTACGGAATAATTTTTCTGAAAATTACGCAATATAAAGTATTGAAGTACAGGTGGCCCATCACCGCTATCGTCAACTGATTTTGTGTTTTCATCGGACTGCGAATGGTCATCCACGCCGCTGGCACCAGCTTACCGTAAGGAATGGTAGAATTTGCCGCGCTGTTGGCAGTGGCTTGCTATAGGTAATGAGTTAAAAAAGTGAGTTCATCTTATGTTACATCTCTTGCTTGGCCTCGCTGTCCTTCCCTCCAGCACGTGTCATACACACACACCTTTTTTTAGGTCGTATCTGTTTTGATTTTAAAAAAGCCTGAAATTTTACCCACAGAGCAGAAAAGTGCTGGCTTGCCCCCTCCTCCCGCTCAGGATCCAGTTTAATACACTGTGGCAGTGTGCTAGGCATTCTCTTGGGTGTGATTAATCACCCCTCAAGTTTGCCTCTCACTTTTTGACCATAGTAAAGAAATTCTGCTCGGTAAGCAAATACATACACACCAAGCAAACACACACACACACACACACAAGCAAACACACACATATGCTCGTACATTCTCATGAACATACACAATCACAAACTCACTCTGCACACAAACAAACGAAGTTCAAAAGGTGCTGTCATTCATGAACGGTTCATCCAAAAGGGATAAAAAAACACCTTCAGACTACAGCTGATAGTCTGCAATTCAACCTTATCATCATATCTTTTCAGACTCAAAGAGCTACCGAGCAAAAATAAAAAATGTGTCACTGTCACAAGCCTTGTGTGTCAGTAATTGGCTCCTCCCCTGTTATAGCTAACCATGTTTTCTGTTTATTGTCAAATCTTACAATCCCAATTCCAACAAATTTGGAATGCTGTGTAAAATCCAAATTAAAACCGAATGCAATGACTAATTCGCAATTGGAACATAGACAACATATCAGATATTAGCTGATTTTAAAATATTAGCTCATTTTGAATTCGATGGCAGCAACACATCTCAAAAAAGTTGGGATAGGGCCATGTTTACCATGTTTTTTTAAATTTGGCATCTACAATCCCACCCGAATTTGGAAAGCCCAATCCGTGAACTATGTACAAGGCTTGCAAGTATACAACCCCCTATTGCCAACTCAGGAGAGGGACAGTTCGCGGCTCTCCTCCGAAGCGCGCGCCTGTCAGCCCGTGCATCTTTACACTCATTGGTCGAAACTTTCGCTAGCGGAGGATATCTGAAAACGAGCAAGCTTAGAATCTCACTAACGAGCGCCAGGCTGGCTAACAGGAAGCGCTTGGGCAAAGAACGAGGCAATCATTTTTAATTTCCCTTCTCAGCAGTCCCTTCCCAGTTTGCATCCCTTGAGCACTTCAGCCAATTGAGCGCTGTTCTGAAAAAGCTGTTGACCACTGCTGGTTAGTACGACCGGGGATCGAACCCATGCCGTAGTAGTTACTACTGCTCCCAAAATGTGGCGCCTTAACCAATTGAGCTAACCCGGCAGCCAAGTATCCCCTCTTCTTTTAATAAGTCAGTAAACATCTGGGAAGTGAGGATTGATGAACTTTTGGCAGAGGGATGTTGTCCCATTGTTGTCAGATATAGGATTCTATCTGCTCAACAGTCCTGGGTAGTCTTTGATGGATTTTTCATTTTATGATGCGCCAAATGCTTTCTATTAGTGAATGGCCTGGACTGCAGACAGGCCAGTTCAGCACTCAGACTCCTCTACTGCGAAGCCATGCTGTTGTCATGGATGCGGTATGTAGTCTGGAATTGTTTTTCTGAAATATGCAAGGCCTTCCCTGAAAGAGACATTGTCTGGATGTTGTTCAAAAAACATTACTTTTCAGCATTGATAATGTCTTTACAGCAGTGGCGGCTGGTGATCTGGCGATAGCATAAGCTCAAACCCATCCCTTAAAAATAATGATTGGTCATGACCTTTTTTCAATCATTCATTTAAATTACCATTACAGAAATTCTGAAAACTCTCAATATTATCAGGTGTGGACAGTTTTCATTAATAACGCATACCTGTCAACTCTCCCGCATTTGGCGTGACTTTCAGTGGCATATTTACGTTCCCTGCTGGAGTCAGCAATTATATAATCAACTAGAGAGAGATTCTCGCGCGGAATTGAAGTCCTTGTGCATGGAGGTGTAAGGTTATGCTCAGGAACCAGACGCGAGAACCAAGCAATCCAAAAAACTTGAATTTTATTAAGAATGGGGGTGAACCCCCGCAAGGCAGGAAGCAACGGTACAAAGTCCACAATCCAAAAATCTGAATCCCAGGGGCGTAATCCAAGTTGTAAACACGGCAACAAACACAAAACTTGTGGTCAGGCAAAAGAGGTTCGGTACACAGATGCAAACAAATCCAAGTCAAAGCCAAAATATCAAACGGGGATGGTCCAGTCCAAAGAGAATCACAAAAAGTACAAGGCATAAACGATCGTAGCACAGGCAAACCAAAGGTAACGTTCTGACAGGCTGGTTGTGAAATGACTACTTATAAATACATGTAGGGGAAGTCACATGCTATGTTAGGGAACGGGTCAGCTGGATCAGACTAATTAACAAAGGAATAAATAAGAGGAAGTTCCTAACCACATGAAATTGGCAAAAGCCAAAACGCGGACAGGGATCACAAATACAGCCTATTGACAACCGTATGGCTCCGGTCACAGAGTTCTAACGTGCGCAGACTAGAATAGGGCTGAGAGCTCGTTAGTCAATTAGTAAAGTGCAGCTATACAATCCCTAGTGCCCGTTAGTAGGTTAGTACTATAAACAATATTGGTCTGGGTTAGTATCTTTAACTAAAATAACAAACTGTTGGTCCAGTTAGTAATGATAGAACAGCAAGTCAAAGGAAGTAAACAAGATTAGAAGGAATAATTGAAATCACAGAAACCATGAAAACACCCGAATGTATGGCACGTTATACTGGGCAGTGAGCAATCACATGACATGAGACCAGACGGGGGAGACTAAGTGCAATGCATGGCATGAAACTAAACAGGAACCAAAATCTAACTGAAAGAATGGATAACGGCAGACAACAGACAAAGCAAAAGCAAAACATGGCATGGGATCAGAATCATACTCAAAACATGGTCTGACAAAGCAGAATCATAACAAAACATGGTTTGACCAAGCAGGATCATAACAGGAGGCTTATCGCGGTGGATTTCACCTCTAGTGATTGATAAAGTGTGTGTATTCTTTTTTTTTCTTTTCTTTTTATTTCGGCATGATTGTAAATCATTTCATGACAATTTCAACACGACACAACATGTATCATGACCAAAAGGGTCGCGGGGGAAGCGAAATTGCTTATCAGAGTCCCGCCCCCAGCTTCCAGAAAAAACAGTTTGATTATGGTTAAAATATCATAAGGATTATAAATCACAGCAGAGCTAATGTCCATGTACGCTACGTTTTAACGTCAGAAAGTAAGATCGTGAAATTTATGAATATCATAAGAATTATAATTGCAGATTAAGTGAGTTTTCATATAACTTAGATTCAAATGCCACTCTTGATCCAAAGCGACATTATGCCGAAACCCCATTCTTGATCATTTGATTTGTTCCAGCTAATTTGGAGTAGATGAGCGGAAGCAATATAGACATCCTCTACATCCTTGATCACCAGGACTGTCAAACACAGCGAACGCCACTTTCCCCATGAATCCATGACGTAACCGGCCGGGAATGTCCCACACGGGCATGTCGGTTCTCCAGAACCGGTCCGCCTCCCGGAAATAATTTTGTCGATTGCATTTAACGACCAGCTTATAAGATCCATTTTGGTTCAGCTGTCTGTAATAATGTGCTGTGAGTTGCCTTTCGGACAGTTAGTCTGAAGCGTCCAGTGACAAGATACAAATGAACAAGATTGAACATGTTTATAGTTACTCAGATTTGCACATTTTTCTACAAATATTTGAAGACCTTCAGTTCTCCAGCCATCCTTATATTATCATCAAGTACATTCCATGCCCTGACTCCAGCCACAGATAGGGAATGCTCCCTACGTGTCTTTCTGACCTTGCTTGATTGTAATAACATCCTACTTCTGGTGTGCTGCATGTCACGCTGAAGAAATAGGTTTTGTATATTTTCGGGCAAGCAATTTTTATATCCCAAGTAGACAAGTGGCAAAGAGTTGAATTTTACTATATCCTGTAATTTAAGAAGCTTTGCCTTAATAAACAAATCATTTGTATGAGTTCCATACGGAACGCAATGAATAATTCTAAGGGCCTTTTTTTGAAGTTTAAATAAAGGTTCTATTGTATTTTTGTAAGTGTGACCCCATACTTCAGTGCAGTAATGTAGATGGGGTGCTATGAGGGCTGAATAGGTTATTTTAAGAGACTTGAGGTTTAATAATTTCTGCAGTTTCCAAAGAATACATACACTTTTATCTAACTTTCTTTGAACTAAATTTACATGCGGTTTCCAGCTTAAGAGATTATCTATCATAACTCCCAAGACTTTATATACGTTTACTCTTTCAATGCTGATACCATTTACTTTGAAGTCTACGTCGCCCTTTAGACCTTTTTCCCCAAATGTCATAAATTTGGTCTTTGTAAGATTTAATGATAGTTTGTTTACATTAAACCACGAGTGAAGTTTAGACATTTCATTATTAGCCAATTTGACTAATTGGTTGAGATCAGCACCAGAGCAAAAAATAGTCGTGTCGTCAGCAAATAAAATTAATCTTAGGATATCGGATACCTTAACAATGTCATTTATGTAGATTATGAACAGCTTAGGACCTATGACCGAGCCCTGAGGAATTCCACAGGTAATGTCCAGGCAATTTGATTTATTATTGCCCATCTGTACAAATTGCATTCTATTTGTTAAATAATTTTTAATCCATTTTAATGCGGTCCCTCTTATTCCATATTTATACAGTTTTTCAATCAATATATCGTGATTTATAGTGTCAAATGCCTTCTTCAAGTCAATAAATATACCTATAGAATATAGCTTTGAATCTAGTGAATCTTTGATCATCTCAATAAGTTCTGTTAGGGCTAGTGCTGTCGAATGCTTTTTCCTGAACCCATACTGACTGTCACATAGAAATTTGTGTTTGTCAATGTAATTGTCCAATCTATCATTGAAGAGTTTTTCTAAGATTTTTGAACATTGAGGTAAAATCGAGACAGGTCGATAGTTTGAGAAATCATATTTGTCCCCGCTTTTGTAGAGAGGGATAACCTTTGCTATCTTCATTTTATCTGGAAACACTCCGCAAGAGAAGGATAGATTACATATATGCGTAAGTGTAGTTACAATTGCGTTGGTTAGTGTTTTCAGTAATTTCATATCTAATTGGTTTACGTCAACAGATGTCTTAGCTGTACAATTATTCAGAATTGATCTAATTTCAGATTCAGTAACGGGAGTTAATGTCAATGTGTCTTGTACTTCCTCATCCTTATCAAGGTAGTCCCATCTTAGGTGTGAGGGTTCAATACCCTTTGCTAGTTCTGGCCCAACATTCACAAAGTAATTATTATGTTCCATAATATGTTATTAATATGTTATTTTGTTCCATTGTATAAATGTTCCACGACTAGATCCCTGTTCTCTACCTGCTTACCATGAATATTAAAGAAGGCAGGGTACTTCCTCTTCGGAGCCCTCCCAGAAACATTCTTTACTATATTCCAAAGATTTCTGGTGTAATGTTTATTTCCTACTAAAAGCTTTTCATAATACTCTTTTTTATGCTTCCTCAACAAGCGTGTAATTTTATTTCTGTAAGTCTTATACCTTACTTCCGCTTTCTCAGTTCTTTCTCTCAGAAACTGCCTGTACAAAGTATTTTTTTTCTTACAGGCATTAGCCAGTGCTTTTGAAACCCAAGGTCTTCTCTCTTTGTTTTTCTTCAGATTATTGATTGTTTTGACTAAACAGTGGGCATCATACAGAGAATTAACAGTCCACAGGAAAGCCTTGTAACGCTCTATTCGGGTCGTTTTCTGCTAATACATTATCCCATTTTTGATTCAACAAATCTAATTCCAGTTCCTTTAGCCTTTTTTTCACTTTTATTTCTGATTTCTGTGTATTCCCGGATTTTCGATCTAGCCTGATCTTTTATATCTACCTTGCAATCACAAATTGCAAAGACTGGCAGATGATCAGTAATGTCATTTAAGTGGATAATGGACAAACTCCCATCCATTTTAATGCTTTTGTTGAATTTGTCCACAGAAAAGCATTCGCATATGTTAGTCTCTTTGTAAAAAAAATGGTTATCCGGATCGATTTCTTCATTTGGGTCTATTTCTGAAGAATGGTGACTTCCTGTCAAAAATCAATTTCCCGAAAAAATTTATTTCTGTAGGTTGATGACTACTCATGAATGCCTGTCAAGGACCTCAGTGGTCGTACTTCTCCAAATCCCGCATCATCTTGATCAGCACCGGTCTGGTGGTTTCCGGTGAAGATCCATTTGGTTTGATAAAAATTCTACAGTTTGTCGACCAGGTGCTGTGTATCTTACCCTCTTTCCTTAGTTGACGAGCTTTCCATGCGAGTGTTGCATTATGCTTGGTGAGGTTTTCATTCATGAATACATTGGATCCTTTGAGATTTTTCCCTTGCTTCAACAGAGAGATCTTGTGCTTGTTACTTGTAAGTCGTAGCAACATGTAGCTAAATGTTGTTGCATTTTGGTCTCGGCAGACATTCCTTTTCGGTAGCAGATAACATGAATCCACATTGTTTTGGTCCAAAGAAATATTTCTGGACTGAAGGAATTCCATCACCTGCAGTTCCACGGATTTATTATCCTCCTCATCTGATGCATCAGCACTCGCTGCTGCCCTGGCATAACTCCTGGGTTTGATTTTTGAGCCCGGTCAGGATTACATCATTACGTTTCTCTTGTAGTTCCCGCTCCTCCAGATTGCTTGATAAAGATTTAATCTCCGTGTCTTTCTTGGCAATCTCTTTTTTGAGATCACGGTTTTCCTCCAGAAGCCGGTCCACCTGCTCCCTCATGCTGTCCCTCCACTCCCTCACTTCATTTCTCAAATCAGCGAGAGTCTCCATGACTGCTGCGGGATCCAGTGAGCCTGATTTCCCGGTTTCCCTGCTTCCACCAGGCTTACCCATTTTCTTAGTTTCGAGAAAATGGATTATAGCGATTACAGAGATTGTGAGAAAGTTTATCACTCAACTTTTCTCCCGACTCTGCTGTTGTATTCCAGTATTTCGCGCAGTCGCTGTTCAGAGCTGTTACTCCTCTGAACAGGGTCGTACATCAGTGTACATCATTCTTTGGAAAATGCAGAAACTATTAAACCTCAAGTCTCTTAAAATAATCTATTCAGCCCTCATAGCACCCCACTTACATTACTGCGCTGAAGTATGGGGTCACACTTACAAAAATACAATAGAACCTTTATTTATACTTCAAAAAAAGGCCCTTAGAATTATTCATTGTGTTCCGTATGGAACTCATACAAATGATTTGTTTATTAAGGCAAAGCTTCTTAAATTACAGGATATAGTAAAATTCAACTCCTTGCAACTTGTCTACTTAGGATATCATAATTGCTTGCCCAAAAATATACAAAACCTATTTCTTCAGCGTGATTGCATTCAACACACCAGAACTAAAATGTTATTACAAACAAGTAAGGTCAGAACAAATCACAGGGAGCACTCCTTATCTGTGGCTGGAGTCAGGGCATGGAATGCACTTGATGATAATATAAGAATGGCAGAAGAGCTGAAGGTCTTCAAATATTTGTTGAAATGTGCATATCTGAGTAACTATAAACATGTTCCATATTGTTAATTCTGTATCTTGTATTTACTGGACGCTTCAGACTATCTGTCAGAAAGACAACTCACAGCACATTATTACAGACAGCTGAACCAAAATGGATCTTATAAGCTGGTCGTTTAATGCAATCGACAAAATTATTTCCGGGAGGCGGACAGGTTCTGGAGAACCGACATGCCCGGATGGGACATTCCCGGTCGGTTATATCATGGATTCATGGGGGAAGTGGCGTTCGCTGTGTTTGACAGTCCTGGAGATCAAGGATGTAGAGGATGTCTATCTAACTGGATTCATGATAGCGGGTCTGCTATCATTGGGGTTTGGACTGCATTTGATTGACCAAAGGATAAAGAAAATCTGAGAAGGCATGTATGATTTATTATTGCTCCCTCTCATCTACTCCAAATTAGCCGGAACAAACCAAATGATCAAGAATGGGGTTTCGGGATAATGTCGCTTTGGATCAAGAGTGGCATTTGAATCTAAGTTATATGAACACTGACCTAATTGCTTATCCATAATTTTCATGATATCCATACATTTCACAATCTTACTTTCTGACGTTTAAAACGTAGCGCATATGGACATTAGCTCTGCTGTGATTTATAATCCTTATGATATCTTAACCAAAATCAAACTTTTTTTCTGGAAGCTGGGGGCGGGACTCTGATAAGCGATTTCGCTTCCCCCGTGACCCTTTCGGTCATGATACATGTTGTGTTGTGTTGAAATTGTCATGAAATGATTCTACAATCATGCCGAAATAAAAAGGAAAAAAAAAAAAAAGAAACCGATTATGACTCCGGACTTCTTTCAATTTTCTTTACTCGGGTTGGAAGCAATGCATGTGTTTCATTATTGTTTAAATTGTTGAAATTAAATAAGATTATTTGAAATGTATTTTTGCAATTTCATTGCTTCCAATGATCTTATTGGACTGTAAATGGGTAGCGAGGCCCCTCTATCCAGTGCCTCCACTCTTCAAGTACTAACTTCACCGCCAACAGCTCCCACTTGTCCACATCATGATTTGCCTCCGCTAATATGAATCTGCGGGAAAAGAAAGCGCAAGGGTGAATTTTTTCAGGTGACTGTGAGGTGTTACGAAATGAGCCAAGAGCGAGAACCAGATAAATGCAAAATGGAGGCTTTATTTCTGAAGGGGGAAACCCCCCAACAGAGCTGGCAACAATACAATGTCCACAATCCAAAAGCAGAATCCAAAGGGCAAAATCCAAAACTGTAACCAGGGCACCAATAACAAAACTCAAGGTCAGGCAAAAAAGGTTCGGTACACAGGCGTGGGTTTGGTGGAGAGACAAACTCATAAGCCGTAAACAGTCCGAATCCAAATACCAGAGCAGCAAAAGACAATAGACGTGGTCGGGCAAAAATAGGTCAAAACTCACAAGGCAATCAGATCCAAAAGGGAAAACCAAAAACAAGTGTCGGGCAATCCAGTCAGAAAGAAAATATCACGATGAGCAAGGCGAGGAACGTAGCACAAGACAAAGGAGTAAAGACGATCTGACAAGGAACTAAAAGTGCAGACACCTTATATACACATCCGGGTAAGCACATGACTAGGGTAAACAGGTGTAATCAATGACATGGGAGAGACACATGAGGAAAACTAATTACATGAATTTGGCGAATGCCGAAACGCAGACAGGGATAACGAGACATTCCTATGAACGAATAAACGGCTCCGGTTAAGGAGTACTAAAGTGTACAGTCTAAAGAAATGGGAAAGCAAGAGATATAAGAGGAAAACCGCAGTGGAGATAATTAGTGATAGACAAGGAGGGCGGAGATACAGATTGGGCGAATGCTTAGAGATCGTTAGTCTATTAGTATGTGCAGCTATACAATCCCGAGTGCAAGTTAGTCAGTTAGTATAAATGTACAATGTTAATCGGGGTTAGTAATTATCGAAAACAATAAACTGTTAGTAGGGTTAGTAGATAGCATAAAGAGAGAGGAAGGAAGAAAATGAGAAATGAAGAAAGATTGAAATCCCAGAAACCAGGAAATCACCCGAATGAGTGGCATGTCAGACAAGGGACCGTGGGCAAAGACCTACACAAGACAAGACAGGGTAAACGAAGTGCAGGACTAGAAATCACAACAAGACTATGAAAGAATGGCAAGGCTATGAAACATGGCAAGACTGTGAAACATGGCAAGACTATAAAACATGGCAAAGACATAAATAATACAAAACATGAAACATAATAAAACATGAAATCGAACAACAAAACACAATACATAATCATGGGGATGGTCAGGGGCAGGCAGTGGTCACTTAAACACAAAAAGCATACATGGCAAGCCAGGCACAGAACTTAAACATGGAACTAGACAAAGCATGGCTGAGATGCAGATTCACAACAGAACCCCCCCCCCAACGAACGCCTCCTGGCGTTCAATTCGAAGAACGTGATGCAGCATGAAAGTCTCTTATTAAAGTCTTATCCAGAATGTGTCGGGCAGGAACCCAGCTGCGGTGTTCCGGTCCGTAACCCTCCCAGTCGACGAGGTACTGTAGACCTCTGCCTCGTCGACGAGAGTCCAGGAGGGCACGGACCGTGTAGACTTCGCCTCCGTCGATGATCCGGGCGGGTGGAGGGGGATCAGGTCCAGAGGACAGGTGGTGGGTTACAGCAGGTTTTATTTGTGACACATGGAAAGTTGGGTGTATACGTCGCATGGATAGGGGGAGACGGAGGCGAATGGCAGTGGGACTTAGGACCCTCTCGATAGTGAAAGGGCCCAGGTATTTGGGGAAAAGCTTACCCCCGTTACCTCTGAGGGGGATGTCCCTAGAAGACAGCCAGACCCGCTGCCCAGGTCGGTACGAGGGAGCCGCTGTGCGTTTCTTGTCGGCCTGTTCCTTCATCCGGGGCGACCGACCTGAGCAGGACCTGGCGGGTGGCGATCCAGGTGCGTCTGCACCTACGGACGAACTCGCTGGCAGATGGAACAGCTACCTCCTCCTCCTGGGACGGGAACAACGGAGGCTGGTAGCCCAGGCAGGCCTTGAAGGGGGAGACGCCGGAGGCAGCAGAGGTGTGGCTGTTCAAGGCGTACTCCACCCATGGCAACTGATAACTCCAGGAGGAGGGGTTCCTAATGCAGAGACAACGCAAAACACTTTCCACACATTGGTTAGCTCGCTCGGTCTGGCCATTGGTCTGGGGATGGAAACCTGATGATAAACTGACTGACGTGCCTAGGGCTTTAAAAAATGCTTTCCAAAAAAGTGCTGTGAACTGGGGACCACGATCGGAAGTGATGTCGGTGGGTATGCCATGAAGCCTAATGACATGTTGGATGACCAGATTGGTGGTGTCTTGAGCGGAGGGAAGTTTAGTGAGGGGAACTAAGTGAACTGCTTTGGAGAATCTGTCAACAATAGTGAGAATGGTGGTGTGGTGATTGGATGGGTGAAGACCTGTGATGAAGTCTAGTGCAATGTGGGACCAGGGACGATGTGGTGTCGGAAGGGGCTGGAGTAAACCTTGTGGTGGTTGGTGAGAAGTCTTAGCCTGGGCACAGACCGAGCAAGCTGTAACGAAACCCTGGACATCTTGGCTAAGTTCTGGCCACCAAAACCTCTGGAGGATAAAGCTCTTGGTACGGCGAATCCCAGGGTGGCAGGACAGTCTAGATGCGTGTCCCCATTCCAGGACTTTGGGGCGCAGGGCAGCCGGAACATATAAGCAGTTAGTGGGACACGCACTGGGGGTAGCAGCATTGGTCTGGGCATTCTTAAACTCTCTCTCTATGTCTAAACATACGGCATTGATAACCGCTTTTTTAGGGAGGATAGTGTCATTGTTAAGTTCCTCCTCCTGGATCTCAAAACATCGGGATAGGCCATCAGGCTTCACATTCTTACTTCCAGGCCGGTAGGCAATGTGGAAGTTGAAGCGGGAGAAGAATAACGCCCACCTGGCTTGCCGCGGATTGAGTCTCTTGGCTGTCTGCAGGTACTCCAAATTCTTGTGGTCAGTCCAGACAATAAAGGGAACCTTGGATCCTTCCAGCCATTGCCTCCATTCTTCCAAGGCCAACTTCACCGCCAACAGCTCCCAGTTGCCGATGTCGTAATTTCTCTCCGCTGAGCTGAGGCGGCGAGAGAAGAAGGCACATGGATGGATTTTCCCATCCTCCGTGGACCTCTGAGACAGGATGGCTCCAGCTCCAATATTGGAGGCGTCCACCTCGACGATGAACTGGAGCTCTGGGTTGGGAATAGTGAGGATGGGTGCAGATGTGAATCTGGTCTTTAATTCTTTAAAGGCGTCCTCTGCTTTCTCCGACCATCGAAACTTGAATTTGGAGGAGGTGAGAGCAGTAAGAGGAGCCGCAACAGAACTATAGTTCCTGATGAACCGCCGGTAGAAGTTGGCAAATCCTAGGAAACGTTGGAGTGACTTACGGTCCTCTGGTCGGGGCCACTTGGTAACTGCCTTCATTTTTACTGGGTCCATGCGAATGGTGCCCGGAGAAATAATGTAACCCAAAAAAGTGGTGGTTTCAACAAAAAACTCACACTTCTCGGCCTTCATGAAAAGGCGGTTCTCCAAGAGGCGACGGAGCACTTGGCGAACATGCTTAACATGGTCCTCCTGGGATTCGGAAAAAATTAGAATATCGTCGCGATAGACAAAAACAAACTTGTTTATCATGTCTCTTAAGACATCATTGACGAGGTTTTGAAACACTGCTGGAGCGTTGGTAAGCCCGAAAGGAAGAACCAAATATTCCCAGTGCCCCGTGGGAGTGTTAAAGGCGGTCTTCCATTCGTCCCCCTCTCTGATTCGCACTAAGTGGTATGCATTCCGGAGGTCGAGCTTAGTAAAGATCTTGGCTCCTTGCAGGAGATCAAAAGCGGTGTTCATGAGGGGAAGTGGGTAGCGGTTCTTAATAGTTATCTCGTTGAGGCCACGGTAATCAATACAGGGTCTTAATGATCCATCCTTCTTAGCTACGAAGAAAAAACCCGCACCAGCAGGTGATGATGACGGGCGTATAATGCCTGCAGCGAGAGACTCTGAGAGATACTTCTCCATAGCTTGGTTTTCTGGTCTGGAGAGTGAATAGAGTCGGCCTCTAGGGGGCATAGTACCTGGCTTCAGGTCTATGGTGCAGTCATAGGGTCGGTGAGGTGGTAAGCTGGTGGCCCGAGACTTTGAGAAAACCTCCTTGAGGTCATGGAATTCTAGAGGAACCTTTTCCAGGTCTGGAATCTCTTCCGGAGATGGGTTGTGTAGAGGGTCGAGGGCGTTGCGGAGGCATGTCAGGGAGCAGTTGGGGCTCCATCCCTTAATTTCATTCTTGCGCCAGTCGATCTCTGGTAGGTGTTTGGCCATCCATGGATGGCCCAGGACGATAGGAGCATGGGGAGAGTGTAACAGGAGGAACTGAATGGTTTCGTGGTGGTTTCCTGACACCTTGAGTTTGATGGGGCTGGTCGTATGGGTTATTTGAGCGATCCTCTGGCCGCTGAGCGAATTGGCCACTCGATCAGGGAAGATCTTCTCTGTGGGAATGCCCCATTTCCGGGCCAGCTCCACATCAATTACATTTTCCTCCGCTCCGGTGTCCACGAGAGCCTCGGTGGATCTGCTCTCGCCCCCCCATTCCAAAGTTACAGGAACGCATGTGCGATTGTTAGTTTCCTGTCCCGGTGTCACCCCTATTACTGTCGCTATGCGGGCACCAGGAGGACCTCTTCTCTTCTTTTTTTTTTCCCTGTTAGGGCACTGAGCGATAAGGTGTCCTCCCTTGCCACAGTAAAAGCAGGCCCCATCACGGCGGCGGCGATCCCTCTCCTCCACAGGAATGCGCGTACGTCCCAATTGCATGGGTTCAGGCTCAGGGGGGCGGCTGCCAGTAGGGGGTGATCGAGGCGGAGTACTCTGGGGAGCTGGATATGGTCGTCTGCGGGAAGCGAGGCGTCGGCGCTCCTCCAATCGCGAATCCACGCGAATAGCCAGGTCGACAAGGTCGTCCAAGTTCTCCGGTAATTCCCGCGACACTAGCTCATCTTTAAGTGCTTCAGATAATCCGTCAAAGAAGGCATCATACAGAGCTCTCTGTCCCCATCTGCTGTTGGTGGCCAACGTCTGAAAATCAATGGCGTAGTCGGCTACGGGACGCCCACCTTGTCGCATGCGCAGGATCTCTCGTCCTGCCTCGTGACCCAAGTTGGTGCGATCAAAGATCCGCCTCATCTCTTCACCCAGTAGACGAAAAGTCTGTACACATGGGAGATCAGCTTCCCAAGCCGCTGTAGCCCACTGCTTAGCTCTTCCCGTCAGTTGCGTGATGATAAAAGCAACTCGCGCTCTTTCGGTGGGGAAGGACGAAGGCTGCAGGCTGAAGATGAGCTCGCACTGGGTGAGAAACGCCCGACATGCTCCCGGATTCCCGTCGTACCTTTCCGGCGGTGGTAGACGTGGCTCGCAGCTGGGTAGGGGCGGGGCGGAAGCGGGAGCAGGAGGAGTATAGGCGGTAGGCTGGGGTGACTGTAGTTGCTGCGCCTCCTGTACTGAGCGAGTGAGGTCCGCCATCTGGAGGCTCATGGTTTGCATGTGCTGCATCAGAGCACGGAGCTGACGTTCCTGAAACTCCAACTGAGTGCCCTGCTGGTGCACTGCCTCCTGCAGAGACTGGTCTGACGCTGGCTCCGTCATGGTCAGATCGTAATGTGAGGTTTTACGAAATGAGCTAAGAGCGAGAACCAGATAAATGCAAAATGGAGGCTTTATTTCTGAAGGGGGAAACCCCCCAACAGAGCTGGCAACAGTACAATGTCCACAATCCAAAAGCAGAATCCAAAGGGCAAAATCCAAAACTGTAACCAGGGCACCAATAACAAAACTCAAGGTCAGGCAAAAATGGTTCGGTACACAGGCGTGGGTTTGGTGGAGAGACAAACTCATAAGCCGTAAACAGTCCGAATCCAAATACCAGGGCAGCAAAAGACAATAGACGTGGTCGGGCAAAAATAGGTCAAAACTCACAAGGCAATCAGATCCAAAAGGGCAAACCAAAAACAAGTGTCGGGCAATCCAGTCAGAAAGAAAATATCACGATGAGCAAGGCGAGGAACGTAGCACAAGACAAAGGAGTAAAGACGATCTGACAAGGAACTAAAAGTGCAGACACCTTATATACACATCCGGGTAAGCACATGACTAGGGTAAACAGGTGTAATCAATGACATGGGAGAGACACATGAGGAAAACTAATTACATGAATTTGGCGAATGCCGAAACGCAGACAGGGATAACGAGACATTCCTATGAACGAATAAACGGCTCCGGTTAAGGAGTACTAAAGTGTACAGTCTAAAGAAAAGGGAAAGCAAGAGATATAAGAGGAAAACCGCAGTGGAGATAATTAGTGATAGACAAGGAGGGCGGAGATACAGATTGGGCGAATGCTTAGAGATCGTTAGTCTATTAGTATGTGCAGCTATACAATCCCGAGTGCAAGTTAGTCAGTTAGTATAAATGTACAATGTTAATCGGGGTTAGTAATTATCGAAAACAATAAACTGTTAGTAGGGTTAGTAGATAGCATAAAGAGAGAGGAAGGAAGAAAATGAGAAATGAAGAAAGATTGAAATCCCAGAAACCAGGAAATCACCCGAATGAGTGGCACGTCAGACAAGGGACCGTGGGCAAAGACCTACACAAGACAAGACAGGGTAAACGAAGTGCAGGACTAGAAATCACAACAAGACTATGAAAGAATGGCAAGGCTATGAAACATGGCAAGACTGTGAAACATGGCAAGACTATAAAACATGGCAAAGACATAAATAATACAAAACATGAAACATAATAAAACATGAAATCGAACAACAAAACACAATACATAATCATGGGGATGGTCAGGGGCAGGCAGTGGTCACTTAAACACAAAAAGCATACATGGCAAGCCAGGCACAGAACTTAAACATGGAACTAGACAAAGCATGGCTGAGATGCAGATTCACAACAGTGACCCATGCTTTTAGGATAGAACAGCCCCCACCTCACCATTGGAGGCGTCCAATTATATGACAAATGGCTTTTCTGTATCTGGTAGTTTGAGTATGGGAGCTGTTGTGAACAGCAGCTTCAGAGAATCAAAGGCGCGTTGTGCTTTTGGATTCCACACCAACCACTTAGGCTTTCCCTTGAACAAGGCAGTCAGAGGCTCGGCAAACGCGCTGAAGTTCTTGATAAAGAGGCGGTAGAATTTAGCAAATCCCAGGAAGCGCCGGAGCTCCTTCAGAGACCATGGGACTGGCTATGCTACTACTGCTTCCTCCTTCTTCTCCATCACCACTGCCTCTGGTCTGATCACATACCCCAGAAAGGAGATTGTGGTTTGGCGGAAGGCATTTTTCTGCTTTAACGTAGAGCTGGAGATCCAGGAGGCATGTGAGTACCTTCTTCACATGCTTGTCATATGTTGGGGAGTATACTAGGATGTTGTCAATGTAGGCAATGATGAACTTCCTAAGCATGTCTCTCAGCACATCATTTATGAACGACTGGAACACAGATGGAGCATTGACATGGCCATAAGGCATTACACAGTATTGATATTGATGGTGGTGGTGCTGAAGGCTGTCTTCCACTCATCTCCTTTCCTGATACTAATCAGGTTGTATGCACTGCAGAGATCAAGCTTGGTGAAGAACTTTGCACCTCGGAGCTGCTCCGCAGCGCTGGGAAACAGAGGGAATGAGTACCAGTACCTCACTGTGATTTTGTTCAGCCCTCGATAATCTATGAAGGGACAAGGACCGCCTCCTTCTTCTGGACAAAGAAAAAGCTGGCTGAGGCTGTGAGGCAAAGGGACTAATGAAGCCCTGCTGGAGCGCTTCTTGGATGTACTGTTCCTTAGCTTGGGTTTCAGCCACTGAAAGAGGGTAGACTTGACTTCTGGGAGATGAGGCACCAAACAGAAGCTCAATGGCACAGTCCCACAGGCGATGCGGAAGGAGCCACAACAATGAGAATATCAGGCGAACTGTCCTTCATGAGGGAATCCATGGTCTTTGGCGAAGTCTCCTGTAATGGTTTTTCTGTGGCATAAGACAAACTCTTGATTCTTGGTTTCGGTTATTGCGCTTAATATGAGATTTTTATGCAACAAAAGATGTTTTTGGTGCTGGTGACCTCAGGCTGCCAACAATCGTTGTAATTCTCGAATCATGATCCATGATGGACTCTCCATTGCCTAACTTTAAATCTTACTGTCCATCCATGAGCACAACGTGTGCTTCGAAGAAAACATGAAAGCATGTACAACCCCAATTCCGAAATAGTTGGGACAAAATGTAAATTGTGAATAAAATCAAAACGCAATGTTGAAACTGAGACATGTTACAATGTTGTTTCCAAAATGAGCTCATTTCAATTTCGATGGCTGCTACAGGTCTCAAAAAAGTTGTGACAGGGGCCTGTTTACCATGGTGTAGCATCCCCTCTTCTTTTCAACACAGAATGGTGGCGTCTGGGAATTGAGACAAGTTTCTAGAGTTAAGTCATTGGAATTTGATCCCACTCTTGTTTAATACAGGCTTCCAGCTGCTGGAGAGTTTTGGGTCTCCTTTGATAGACTTTTCATTTAATTATGCCCCAAATGTTCTCAATCGGTAAAAGATCAGGACCGCAGGCTAGCAAGATCTGCACACGGACTCTTCAACTACGGAGCCATGCTGTTGTAATAGCTGCAGTTTGTGGTTTTGCATCGTCCTGCTGAAATACACAAGGCCCTCCCTGGAATAGATGTCATCTGGAGGGGAGCATATGCTGCTCTAAGACCTTCATATAATTTTCAGCATTCATGGTACTTTTTAAAACATGCAAGTGTCCCAGACCATATGCCCTAATGCATCCCCATAGCATCAGAGATGCTGGCTTTTGAAGTGAGCGCTGATAACAGGTGGGGTGGTCTTTCTCCTCTTTAGCCCAGAGGACACAAAACCCATAATTTCCAACAAGAATGTCACATTTGGACTCATCTGACCACAGGACACTTTGCCACTTTGCTAAAGTCCATTTTAAATGAGCCTTGGCTCACAGAACTCGGCAGCGCTTCTGGATCATGCTCAACAATTGCTTCCTTTTTGCTTGAAAGAGTTTTCGGTGGCATCTGTGGATGGCACGGCAGACTGTGTTTACAGACAGTGGTTTTTTGAAGTATTCCTGGGCCCATTTAGTAATGTCAATGACAGAATCAAGCCGGCGAGTGATGCAGTGGTGTCTGAGGGCCCGAAGATCACAAGCATCCAGTAAAGGTCTTCGGCCTTGTCCCTTACACACAGGGAGTTTTGCAGTTTCTCTGAATCTTTTGATGATGTTATGCACTGTCGATGATGAGACCTTCAAAGCCTTTGCAATTTGATGTTGAGGAATATTGTTTTAAAAGTATTCTACTTTTTTTTACGTAAGCCTTGACCAGTTGGAGAGCCTCTGGCCATCTTTACTTCTGAGAGACTCAGCCTCTCTAAGACATCCCTTTTGTAGCCAATCATATTACAAACCTGATCCCAGTTTACATAATTACTTGCAAAACTGGCACTCTGCCCGTGGATTCTAATTTATGTTACTTCGTATTTTTATTATGGTAAACAATGCTCCATTATGATATCATCACATGCACCTCTATGATGTCATCACGTTGCTATGGTGTTTCCATAAACACCAAGGTAGCTGTCATGCGAACAATGTTTTTATTGTAATTAAAACTAAGTAACCATCAAGGGGCATATGCTGCGCTGACATTCCACGCTCAGTGGACCACAAAGTCACCTGCAAGATGGAGCAAAATAGCGTCACTCACATTATGCTGCAGATTACGCATTACTTTCTCTTGTGGCCTGGCGTCTGTTTTTTGGGAATCAGGACTCCTGTGGATGAATTGGCTTGGGTTCAAAAGGGGGAATCCCCAGGAGAGGACAAAGGGGGAATCTCCCCTGCATGTCTATATTATAACAGCGTCGCTCACGTTATGCTGCAGATACGCGTCCAGCGGAGTCTAGCACCTATCGGCCGGACACAGTCGCCTGCAAGACAGTGCAAAATAGCGTTGCTCATGAAATGCTGCAGATACGCGCTCGGTGGAATCTAGCACTGAGTGGCCAGACAAACACGCATGCACACACACACACGCACACACTCACAGAGGCCACTCGGCTATTATAACATAAATGTTCTTTCAGCTGATTCTCTTAGATATTCATTGCTTTTTCAGCCCTTTCTTGCCTGTGTCCCAACTTTTTTGAGACCTGTTGCAGCCAGAAAATTTGAAATAACCTAATTTTGTGGATAAATATGTAAAATGTCTCAGTTTCAACATTTGAAATGTTATCTATGTTTTATTGCAAATAACATATTGGTTCATGTATTCTGAAAGTCATTGCATTTTGATTTTATTCATAATTTACTCTTCGTTCCAGCTATTTCAGAATTGGGATTGTCCTCATATTTCTCACATTGTCTTCCAAGTCATTGTGCCTTCATATCATGATTGATTCCACATCAATTACTTTTTTTTTTATTGTGGACCATCTTATTTGTACTTCATGAAACTTTTATCAGTTACTTCACGTTTGAAGGTTAATTGCCAACATTCTCTATTGAATTGTCAGTTCTTTTTCTCTGTCTATATTGATGGTTGAAAATGGGATCCTGCATGTATTTCACCACATCTTAATATTTCATAATGAAACCGGAGGTGGTGGTGTGGCACAATATACAGTGCTGTGAAAAAAGTATTTGCCCCTTTCCTGATTTCTTATTTTTTTTTGCATATTTCTCACACTTAAATGTCTCAGATCATCAAACAAATTTTAATTTTAGACAAAGACAACCCGGGTAAATACAAAATGCAGTTTTTAAATGATAATTTTATTCGTTAAGCTTTTTATTTATTAAGCTATTTATTAATATTATTAAAAAGCTATCCGAACCTACCTGGCCCTTGTGAAAATGTAATTGCCCCCTAAATCCTAATAACTGGTTGTGCCACCCTCAGCGACAACAACTGCAATCAAATATTTGTGATAACTGGCAATGAGTCATTCAAATCACTGTGGAAAAAATTTTGCCCTCTCTTCTTTGCAGAATTGTTTTAATTCAGCCACATTGGAGGGTTTTTCACGAACGGCCACTGCGTCTCAAGCTGATTTAAGTCTGGACTTTGACTAGGCCACTCCGAAATCTTCATTTTGTTTTTTTAAGCCATTCTGAGGTGGACTTGCCGGTGTTTGGATCATTGCCTTGCTGCATAACCCAAGTGCGCTTGAGCTTGAGGTCACAAACTGATGGTTGGACATTCTCCTTCAGGATTTTCTGGTAGAGAGCAGAATTAATCAATTATGACAAGTCGTCCAGGTTCTGAAGCGGCAAAGCAGCGCCAAACCATCACACTACTACCACCATGTTTGACTGTTGGTATGATGTTCTTTTTATGAAATGCTGTGTTTAGTTTTACGGCTGATGTAAGGGGATGCACACCTTCCAAAAAGTCAAACTTTTGTCCCATCAGTCCACAGAATATTTTCCCAAAAGTCATGGGGATCATCAAGATGTATTTTGGCAAATAAGAGACGAGCCTTTTTGGTCACCAGTGGTTTTCATCTTGCAACTCTCCCAGGGATGCAATTTTTGCCCAGTTTCTTTCTTATTGTTGAATCATGAAAACTGACTTTAACTGAGGCAAGTGAGGCCTGCAGTTCTTCGGGTGTTGTTTAGGATTCTTCTGTGACCACCAGGATGAGTTGTCGATGCACTCTTTGAGTATTTTGGGAGGTTGGCCACTCCTTGGATGGTTCATCACTGTTCCAAGTTTTCTCCATTTGTTGACAATGGCTGTCACCATGATTTGCTGGAGTCCCAAAGCCTTAGAAATGGCTTTGCAATCCTTTCCAGACTTATAGATGTCAATTTCTTTGTTTCCCGTCTGTTCTTGAATTTCTTGAGGCATGATGTGTTACTTTATGAGATCTTTTAGCTACTTCACTTTGTCAGACAGGTTCTATTTAAGTGATTTCTTGCTTCAACAGGTCTGGCAATCTGGCTTGGGCGTGGCTAGTGAAATGGGACTCAAAAACTGGTTAATCGCAGTTAATTCATGACTTAAGAAGGGGGGGAATTACATAGGGCCAGGTATGTTTGGATAGCTTTTTCCCCCTAATAAATGAAATCATCATTTAAAAACTGCATTTTATATTGACTCAGCTTATCTTTGTTTTACATTAAAATTTGTTTGAGGATCTGAAACATTTAAATGTGAAAAAATGCAAAAAAGTAAGAACTCAGGATGGGAGCAAAAACTTTTTCACGGCACTGTATTTGCTTAGGCTATGCTTGAGTGTCAACAATTCTGACTGCTGTTTTCATTAGTGTAACGCCCCTCCCTATTGGCAATCCAATGCCTCGGCTACCTTCCCTAACTCAATTATTTAATTAAGCCTCTTTTCCCTTAGATAATAGTTTCACCGATTTTTCGTTTGTTCCTTATCATTCCCCTCTCTTATTTAAAGCTTAGTTTCACCTTTCATGGGCAGGTTGCCTTAGTCTGTTCCCCTCTTTGTTTAGTGCGATTCCTTTTCAGTTCTTAAAGCTTTGTATTTGTTTTTGTCATTTTCACCTACTTTTTAAAAAATAAATCCGCGTCACTGTATTTGGGTCCTCATCTCCATTAACATCTCTGGGCGCCAGGGGCGTGACAGTTAGCAATGGATTACTTGAAAAGGAACCCCGAAACATGATACTGAAACTGCAAAGACCAATAAATAAGTAGAAACTTTTATCAAGCATTATAGTTTTGTTTTGACTAAAAATCAGTACTGCATGTCTGTTGCCCCAGGGAAGGTCATTTGAATTGGCAGATGACTTTTCATGTGAAATTTGCAAGTTCCCTCCATGTTTCTGTGGGTTTCACCTGGTACTCTCCTCCACAGTCCAAGTTAGGCTAACTTGAGAGTCAAAATTGCCCAGAATCTGGAATGTATTAAAGTGTGCTCCCTTAAAAGACTGGCAAATTGTGCATGGTGTGTTCCTGCCTCCAGCTCATTGGGTGCCAAGATGGCCAACACCCGAGGAATAAACAAATTTGAAAATTGTTGGATCTTATCTCTTTCCTTTCTTTCTGTTTTTTAACAGATTACTTATACGCTGAGACAGATTTACACCTCTCCAGATTGAACCTTGGGGTGAGACTAGTTCACTTGTACATCAAACAATAGCTTAGATAACCAAAATAACCATTTTAAGTCTCATTTTGCAGAGTCTGAGCACAGTATCATTCTGAAGACTGAGTAACCCCTGGCTAAGATGTTTTTTTCTTCTTTTGCCTTGCAAACAAAATGTAAGAAGCTATTAAATTTAGCACCGCATGTGATCTAACCCGTACCTGTCTTTACATGCGTGGCCCAAATTAAGATATCTGCCGAGTGCTTTTGTGGTGGTCGGCTAATTAGAGAGCACTGTGAACGACAATGCCTGTTCTGAAATTTCTGTCTTGTAATTGGCCAATCTCTCTGCTCATGGCTGGAATGTGCAGTAATTCTGAGAAATGAGTTGTTGTTGTGCTGATGCAATGAACCTCTAAAGTATCTGTGGGGAAATGGGCCACTTTCAATGCTACATTACTGCAAACCTTGATGTTGTAGATCTGTAAAGAACCCGGTTTAGATCAAGGTTTGGTCAAAGATGAGTCAAAATAGCAGCACTGGCGACAGAGGGCAGGACAGTTCTCAGGTGGATTCTTCATGCTACTGCACTCCTCCCGAAAACGGTTTCATTATTATGGATTATTAAGGTCATATGTCCATCGGCACAGTGGTTATTTAACAACTTCCCTCAAGGGAAGGGATCATGCCATTTTTTTCCAAGTTATAATAGGTATTCTTGGATGTCGAAAGGGAAGTTTACAAACTTTTTCGCAAAAAAAAAAAAAAAAAATTCCATGATTTTTAGGCAATTTGATTCCTGTAATTCCTAACCATGCCCTATTAAAAAATGGGCTGTTCCACGTGAGCATCCCTTCCATTGAAAGAGCTTTGTTCTAATTGGCCAGCAGACAGAGCTAATGCGTCAATAAAGAGTGGCGATGTCTTAATCCTTCAGCTACTGGCAAGTGTCTAAAAACAGATAACTGAATCAGTAGCTAGGTGGCTTGCTAGCCATCAAACTTACGTTGCTCAATGAGTAAGGGAATGTAACGATGGCAGGCGAAGCAAGCATGAACATTACATTCACAGAAGTGCGACATGTAGTTACCATCACAGTTTTACTACACTTGTAATTCAGTCTCGAACATTAAGAATGATTCGTAGCTAGTGTTTTTATAGCACTAACCGTTAGCACATGTTCCATTTACTGCACCAGCTACACCATTAAAAAAGGACTAAATTCGATTAGAAATGGTCACCCATTGTATCTTTTCCCATTAAAGTGTCTTGCACATTGCTTCTGGATGAACTAGCAATGGCTTATAAATCACAGTCAATTTAGTAGCTAGTTTGCCAGCAGGTTTCGCAGTTAGTGGGTTGGTAAGCACTCCAGTTAACGAAATTCATGTGCACAATACCTGATGAAAAGTTAGTTTTTCACAATATGCCCTTTTAAATTGTTCAGTTGTCTGGCAAAATGTCAGATTTTGTGGGCACTGATTTTTACTTGTCCCTTTTAAGCCAGAATTTGAAGCAAGCTGCCAACACAGCACAACATAATGACATGACATACGATGGCAAAACATAACATGACATGCAATTGTGGCAGAGCGGGGGTAGAATTTCGATAAGCCAAGATTACGCCACCTTGGGAATTTCACCCAAGGAAATAATCAGTACAAACACTCAGTAGAAAATATTCCCCAGGTTCTTTTATTGAATAGAGACAGAGACGCAGTTCAGAGAAACAAAGTTATTATTTTTATTATTAAAAACAACCAATCCGGATAGAAGTACCTGTGTCAAGGTGAAAGCAACCAGAATAGAGCAATTAGACTGACATCAGTTAAGCACTTAATTTATTTACTTGGAAAATACCAAGACGTCCAGAAAACTCATTTAAAACACTAAGTTAGTTAAACACTGCAACGATTTACCTTTTCCCCACACTAAGACTTTCAGACCATTGACTTAACTTAACCCAATTCACCACGGGGTGGCGATAATAGGTAGCCAAGAACTAACTCAGTGGGGGGTATGCTAACATTTGCTCCCGGAAGTGATTTCAACTTACCACCACGCGTGCCGCCTCATCTAGAAAGCACAGCAAATTCGTGAGTAGAAGTGATTCAGTGCGATTTAGCATTAACAGGATCAAACAGTGACACACAAACCCCAGCTAACCCCCCTTACCTGAGCGGCACTGGCGCACCGCAAGCTATTATAGAAGACATGGTAAAATTACTCTCATAAAACACAGATCAAAGAACAATTCGTAAAACTCAAAGCCAGTTGAACCATCCGTTGGCTAACTGCTGGCAGTATAGCTCAGCTTGATCACTCAGGACACCTACAATCACGGGAGAATCGCAGCCTACACGACTCCCTGCGAATATAGTCTCTTTACCAGATTGCGCGTTACATTTCTTTTGAGCGCAAGCTCGATACTATATTAAGAGGCAGAACAGCAGCGCACCCAAAACCTGGAACAGGAAACCCATACGTCACTGAATGACATTCGCTAAATATTTAATTAACACTCTATACTCAGCATAACCCTCCAACCCATCACCTCAAGACGTGCCTTGGAGTTGATCCGCTTGCAGGACTGAAGAAATTACCGTACGCTACCTCAGCCAGGAGCCTAGAATTATTTGGCTTACCAATACCTGCAAATAAACAGACTGGTTTACCACTGCCTTATTAGTCTTAAACCCAAACCGGCGCACCTTACCTACCGCTACGCGAGTCTGATAGGATCCACAAAATGGCACTGGGCACCAACAACTCAAACTGAAAGTGGAACATACAAGAAATGATTTATTATATCCCAAGATCAAGCTAAAGAAAGAGGAGCGACACTGTAGCTACACCTACCTTTCACCGGCACCCCACTGCAAACCAGATCGTCCACAATAGCACGGAATGAACGTAAAACCGGAAACATGGTGAGTATTAGATACGTGTCACTTTTATAGAATTCTACCTAATTGGCAAGCGAGTCAGAAGGGGTGGGAAAATGGGAAGTTGCGTTAACATGTTGTTGTCGTCATGTACACCGGGATAGGCCGTTTGACACTGACTCGGTTACACGATGAAAATAGGCCAATCAGCAAAACAATGCTTATTACTTCTCCTACCACAAAGTGCATGTGGTACACTGTATACCAGCAAATTGGATAGTATCAACAGGTACCAATGTATCAAACTTAAAAAAAAACCCTGGGCTTCTGTTGGTTATACCAGACCTAGCAATCTATTCCACACAGTAACAGTTTATTTAATTTGCCTTCATGCTCCCTCAGTCTACTAACATATGACAGCTTAGTGAATCTTTTATCACATCACTTGCCAAAACTGCAAAAAGTAGTATGTAATAAGTGCCCCTGGTCCAACTTACTTCACTGAGGGAAGGGTGGGCTGGTGCCTATCCTTGCATTGGCAGCCTGTCCTTGAGGCAGGAAAACAGGGCACTCACATTCACACACCATTCACCCACACACTCATACCTACAGACAATCAAGAAACTCCAGGTGACCTGCATGTTTTTTGGACAGAAGAATTTATCCTGCGAGTGGAGGAAAATCCAGATGCAGAAAGTAAATGCCCTCTCTAGTATCTTGTTCCGACCAGTGGCGGCTCGTGAATTGGCAACAGGGGAAGCTCAAACAATCCCTGAAAGTTAATGATTGTTCTTGACCTGTTTTCAATTATTAATTTAAATTACAAGCACAGAAACTCTGAAAACTCAACATTATCTGATGCGGCCAGCTTTCATTAATAACGCATACCTGTCAACTCTCACGCAATCCGCATGAGTTTAAGTGGCATTTTTACGTTTCTCTGCTGTAGACAGCAATTATTCTATCAACGCGTATGTTGAATTTTCGCGTTGAATTTAAGTACTTGTGCATGGAGGAGTTTGAAGCAATGGAATTGCTAAAAGACGTTTCAAATTATCTAATTTCATTTAAACGATCATGAAACAAATGCATTGCTTCCAACCCCAACCCCTGAGTAAATAAAAGCGTGAGAAGTCTGGAGTCGTAATCAGTATAAATGAAAACTGGCCACATCTGATAATGTAGAGAGTTTTCGGAGTTTCTGTTATGGTAGTTTAAATGAATGATTGAAAACAGGTCATGACTAGTCATTAATCTTAAGGGTTTGTTTGAGCTTCCCCTATTGCCAGTTCACGAGCCGCCGCTGGTTCCTACCATACAGATTTGCAAATTAGCTCAGGTCTTCAGCCAGAATCAAGATGCCAGGGTTAATTCAGGGGTGGGGGAATACCTGGGGCATTTACAGACAATTGAAACACATGGGGGTATATATATATATATATATACAGAAATGAAACCTGAATTTATTCTCGAGAAGTTATTTGGACAGTGCAGTAAATCTACACTGCTACACTTATTTTGCAACAACTGATCTAGAATATACTCAGGTTTCATTTTTGTAACGTCCCTTGAAAATATATAATCAATTAATTGTCGAAATGTGAGGGGTGTACTCACTTTTGTGAGATACTGTATGTATATATATATATATATATATATATATATATATCATTCTGTGCTGTGCTATCATCTGATTGTTTCTCAACAGCTTTGATTTTGATGTCTTACATCAATGAGCAACAATAGTTGCATTTAGCACTCTAAGGGTTAAATATTTTGGCAGCAAAAAAGACCTAGGGATATAGCCCAGTGGCCAGACCCTGTACATGCCCCTGCGGAAAACTAAAGTGGCAGGATTTTTACTTTCCAACCTCTGGATTTTCTTTCTTTGACACACCCTGCTGAAAATACCACCGCTGACCACAAGAATTCCATGCCTGTTAGCGCTGGTTCATGCTGGTTTAGCTGGTGAAACAGCATGGGCCAGTCGGCCTGCATAAACCAGCTGTGTCCGAAACATAACATATGCTGGTCATCAGCAAGACCAACATTAGCCAACTGTGCTGGTTTTTGCTGCAGAAGGAACAACATACACCAGCATGGAATTTCCTCGGGTCAGAGCTAGTTTTTTTCAGCAAGGCAGACAGAGAGAACATCCAGACTGTCAACAAACAATCACACGTATCACCAGGGGGCGACATTTTACCATGTGGAGAGATTGAGAATAATAAGTCTCCCAAGCACACCCAGTGTGCACCAAGCACTATTTGTTATGGCCCCCAATTTGTTATGTCAAATCGACCAGCAAGGGATGACAAACAATTTTAAAACTTGAACAGATTTAATAAAATAAAACACTGACCAAAATTGATAGTATAAAAAAATGAGATAGTTACAGAGATGGCCCTGGCCTATGACGTAGCCAAGATACGTGACATTAGTACAATCAACGTCACTCTTATTCAGGTTAACAGTCAGGATAGCCTGGGTCAAGCACTGGAATAACGTCTCTACATTTTTCAGATGTTCTTCCCAGGAGTCACTCCATGTGATCAGGTCGTCGATGTACGCACCCGTGTGTAGCAATCCGGCGACTGTAGACAGTATCATCCTTTGGAACGTGGCTGGGGCATTTTTCATGCCAAAGGGTAGGACTTCATACTGGTATAACCCAGATGGTGTGGCAAAAGCAGAGATGCTCTTGGCCCTCTCAGTTAAAGGCACACACCAACAACCCTTCACAATTCAATCTTGGTCAGAAACTTTGTTTGCCCTACTCTATCGATACAATCATCAATCCTAGGTATTGGAGACACATCAGTTCCAGTTACAGCATTGACTTTGCGATAATCTGTACAGAATCTAGTACTTCCAATTGGTTTTGGAACTAGCACACAGGGTGACCTCCAATCTGAGTTAGAGGGTCTGATAATATCATGTTCAAACATGTACTCAACCTCTTTCTCAGCAATCTTTCTCTTTTCAGGATTCCTCCGGTACAGATGCTGTTTTATTGGTTTGGTATCACCAACATCTACATCATGAGAGGCTATAGAAACTCTCTTTGGAAAATCAGGAAATAGACCTTTATATTTCTTCATCAACCTCTCAAACTGATGATTCTGTGAGGGTCCTAAGTGCTGGAGTTTTACATCAAGATTTTGCGACACGTCAGAATTGGACAATTTACATGAAAGAACTTCAGCTTTAATTCTAGGTTCATCATCTTGAAACTCCCCCTCATCTTCACAAGTCTCGGCCATAGGAGGATCTGAAGTGACAGCTGTGACCCTTTCATTTCTATCATGATAAGGGTTCAGCATGTTAATGTGACACAACTGTTTTGGCTTTCTCCTATCTGGAGTTTTCACAATGTATTTGAGATGATTGAGTTTTGCTAGAATTTCATAAGGACCGTGAAATCTAACCTGCAATGGATTGGACTGCAAGGGAAACAACACAAGGACCTTGTGTCCTGGTTTAAACTAACGGCTTCTAGCCTTGTGATCATCCCAAGTTTTCATTTTTCCCTGACTTGATTTCAAATTCTCTTTGGCTAGGTCACACGCTGCACACGGTCTTTCCTTGAACTTGCTTACATAGTCTAACAGACTGATATGCGGCTCTTTCTCTTGCCATTGTTCACTCAACAATAGCAAAGGTCCTCTCACTTCATGGCCTAACACTAGCTCAAACGGACTAAATCCAGTACACTCTTGCACTGCTTCTCTCGCTGCAAACAACAGCAAATGAACCCCTTCATCCCAGTCTTTCTCATGGTCATAACAATAAGTCCTCATCATTGTCTTGAGAGTGTAATGAAACCGATCTAAGGCACCCTGACTCTCTGGATGATAGGCACTGGAAAGAATCTGCCTTGCACCTAGTTCATACACAACCAGCTGAAAAAATCTGGAAGTGAAATTGCAACCTTAGTCTGACTGAATTTCCCTGGGAAGGCTAAACTATGTGAAACCTTCGAGATTGCAGTTGCCTTGAGGTTGCATAGAGGTATGGCTTCAGGGAATCTGGTAGACGCACACATGATTGTCAACAAGTACTGATTTCCAGATCTAGTTTTGGGTTATGGACCAACACAATCATCAATGACCTTAGAGAAGGGCTCCTCAAATGCTGGGATAGGCTGCAATGGAGCTACAGGTGGTTCTAACTGGTGTTTTCCAACTACCTGACAAGTGTGACAGGTTTTGCAAAAGTTGCAAACATCTTTCTGAAGTCCAGGCCAGAAGTGTTTCATGATCTTGTTAACAGTCTTGTTAACACCAAGATGACCTCCTAAAGGTAAACTATGTGCCATTGTTTAGATCTCATTCCAGCAGGCTTTCGGAACAACAATTTGCTTGACCACTGCCCAATCTGTATTGGCAGGGATATCAGGAGGGTGCCACTTCCACATCAACACACCATCCTTGAGATAAACCCAACTGGAACTGCGTCCATTTCTTTATCAGGAAGGGCTCTCTTCTTTAGTACACAAATTTCAGGATCATTAGTTAACTCCTGAATCAACCGCTATATGGACAGAGACAAGTCTCCAGACACATTACAATCATTACACCCATCTGGCTGGCTGAACAGTGTTAGATTTTAGTGTTCACAGCACATATAGTTACATATTGCGTCCTGTCGGTGGTGAACTAGAATCTTTACATTCAGCTATTCTGTCTTGTCCAACTACTTAATCAAGGCAGTTTCAGTCCACTGCTGGGTTGATGTAGTCAAGTAGGAACATCCTGATGGGCTATGTGTTGCATTCAATGAGACATGTCCTTTGTGTTTAACTCAATGAGTTAATCAGACACTATTGTTTCTGTACCAAGTAGGAACATCCTGATGGGCTATGTGTTGCATTCACTGAGACATGGCCTTTGTGGTTAACTCAATGAGTATTTAAGACATTATTGTTTCTGTACCATACCAAAACTCCTGGACCAATATCTTTTGTTCACAATGATCATTGTCATTTATTCCAATGACGGTAGTCCGATCATCATTATACTGGACAGTGCGCTGGTCGAGACGACGAATAAACTCTGTTTCCCTTTAAACTGGGTTTTCCAACACCAAATCTGACTCCGTCTCTTCTCTTGAAACGCACCACGAAGTCGCGGCTATTTTGTTTTCACGAACAAAACACAAGAATTCTTCAGTTGGAGGTTCCACCGAGATCGACGAAGATAACCAAGGCCCAAGATTTTTTCCCGGCGTCTGGAAAAACTTGAACTGTTCCAGCGGACTGTCACTCCAGCAACCAGAAGTTGCATGTACCGGTGAAGTTTTGAGTTTCTTGGAGCTAATTACCTTCGCTCGATAAAAAACTAGGGATAGAAACGTGACTGGCGGGGTTGTATTTCAAGGGAAAACCTCATGTTGTGGTGATCAGCGTGTTCGTTTGCGTATTGTTTGTTAAGTGTATTGAGTCTGTTAAACATTGTGCTAATACTTGCGGGAAGCAAGGGTGTTGATCGCGCGTTAGGCAAATTTGTGAAATTAATATTACTTGCGGGAGGCAAGGGTGTTTGCTGGGGGCAAGCATTAGAATATTAATTCTGTGAAGTCTGAGAAATTAATATTACTTGCGGGAGGCAAGGGTGTTTGCTGGGGGCAAGCATTAGAATATTAATTCTACAAGACGTTATTTGTCAGAGATCCAAAGTGTATGGGCGAACAAGGCACGTTTCTTTAATTGAAGTAGATTAAAGGAATCCTCCAATGAGCGGTCAACAGTTTTCAGAGGACTTTTTGACTGCAACATGGTGTCTGTGGCAGTGTTCACGTTTTAACATTGGTGCATTACTTGGCGGCGTTAGGGATTGAAACGCTGGTGCGCTACTTGCTTGACCCGTGACGCGTGGAGGACCTGTTTGTGGTCCGTTTTAGCAGTGGTACTGCTCGGTTTCTGTGAACGTTTAAGTGTTTGTCTTTGTTGTGTTTACCCACAAAACCTAAATAGGCTACTACAATCCATAATAGATCCAGAGCGCTAAAATAAATTGTGCCATTGGTGAAGGGTATAGGAACAGGACTGTGGTACCGCATTATTTTTTCTACTTCCTTTGAATACATAAGATTATTAGCGTTGTCCTCCTTGTAAGTGATGAGAGCATAATTTCTATAATTTTATAAGTTTACGGCTCAGTATTGGTTGATTGACTAATTTCGCAAGTGAAATCATGTTGGGGAGATGCGATAAAGCCCAGGTCCCTACTTTTGAAAAGGGCGGTAGAGCTGTACCTGAAGTTGCTAATGATGTCATCATTAGAGAGACGAAAGGTTTCATTCAGTCCCATCTGAAGTTAGAAATTGTAGACGAGTATCTTAGAAAAAAATACGCTTTTGAAGTCAGTGAGAATAAGGTTTGGAGTTTGGAAAACATTAAGAAAGTTTTTGGCAAATTCCAACGCGTGAATGATACACGCAAGCTTCCCATTGCTCTGCTCATTGTGAGTAATATGCGAAAACGAAACGAAATCCATGCTAAGGCCGAAGCCGACCGCCTCCTTGACATTGAGAGGGAAAAAGTAAAGAATCTGGTGATAGAACTGAAAAGCGTCAAAACAAAGGTGGCTAAAAAAACCGCAAAAATAGCTGCTTTAAAGGATAAGATCAAATTCTTGCACAACGGGCAGTTACCAGCGCATGTTAGTGTGGTGAGCGCAATGTCAGTTCCTCCTTCCGCCCCACTGCTTTACGAGGAGAGGGAGCCTGCCTCCCTGGCTCGTAATGATGAGTGGACTAGTAGTATTGACAGCGAGACATCTGACCATGACATGGCGGCGGTAACCCAACTCAGAGCATTGACGCAAAGACGGGCCGATGGCGAAATACAGTATCGTCATAAATCAATCAAACCTGAAGATATTGATAAATGGTCACATGACTTAAAACATCCGCGGGTTGCAGGCATGGACACCTGGACCCAAATCAATCGCCTAAAGACGATTTATTGTTTACACCCATGTGACGGTGTGCAGTTGCTAGCCACAGTTATGACCCCCACGGAGGTCAATAAGCTCAATTCAGCAGTTAGAACCGCATTGGGAGGTGATGGACAAAACCTTGATAAGGGGTGGGAGTCCATTGAAGATTTCATTCAGAAGGCAACTAACGCGTCCACCAATTGGGGAAAAGTCGCTGCATGTATTCAGAAAACAGGTGAGGCAGTTGATGTGTTTGCCGAGCGTTTTTCCGAAACCTTCTTGAGGCATTCTGGGATTAAGGAGTTGAGACTGCATACCCTCTCCTCCAGTACAAACGGCCCCCTCAAGTCCACTTTTATGCAGGCGCTTTTACCAGAAATCCGTTCCGCTACAAAACTTAGCAAGCCCGATTGGCAGGACGAAACGGTCACCTTCGATCAGTTGTTATCAGCAGCTAGAAGGGTTGAATTGGACACCGAGTATAAAATCCGCAACTTAAAGAGCCACAAACGAACAAATGTGAAACGTAACAACACTTGCCGTAATCGTGGGAATCCTGGCCACTTTGTCAAAGACTGCAAAGTTAACTGCGAGAGGTTTTGCGAAACGTGTCGGAAAGAAGGCCACACAGTGGACAAATGCTGGTCACTTGGTAGAGGCAAACCTCCCCCTTACTTTTTCAGACGACCATGTACATTAGACAGTGGGCACCCTAAGAGCAGGAAAAAATGGGAGTCTGAATTTAAATTTGAAAAGGCAACCAAATTCTTGATCGAAAAGATGAGTCATATTGAGGGACTGTTGACTCGAATCTTTCCAGCTACATTAACCATGTGAATTGTACCACTCGTACATAATGCTGCTGACCTTCATTTTTGAAACGAGGACTTTGATTAAGTTGATGCTTGATTGGTTTTGTTGATGTATGTTTTCCGTAAACAAAATGTTCAGCATTTTTTTAAAGTGTATGCTGATGTTTTATTGTTGTTGCTGGCACATGAAAAATGCACTTCTTAGACTGCAGGTTGTTTGTGTTGCATACACCTAGGCTGTGCAAGTTGTTGGAAGGCATATGTCCTCGATGCAATAACGGAAACAAAGCATTTCACTTGGAAAGTTGAATATTTTTGTTTTGTTTTTGAATCTAGAATCTGCTCTTATAACAGCTCTTAAAACACTTCTGCTGTCATTTACAGTGCACCAACAAAGAAATGACTGCTTGTTGTCAATCAACGCATGGTTGTTTGTTATTTTTGGAGATTGCTGGTAGTTCAGTTTTCGGTTTCGGTTTGTTTGAAATGTATGTTTCTTTTGTTTAAGGGAATCTTTGGGTCCGACGGCCCATGGCGAGGTTGGCCCGAAGATTTCCCTTATTCTGTTCTGTTTGGCTGGGATCTCCATTTTCCTTTTTGTTTCCATGCGTTGAACTCACTTATTTAATGTATTAGAGAAACTTACAAATGCTATGTTACGGATGGTACTGCTGCACTTCTCTCCCCTTGATAAGCTACAGATGAAAGAGGACCGATCCGGAAACAAGCACGCACCTGGAGCCGAAGTGTCATTGTTCACAAGGAGAGACATTCAAAGACATATAGAGCCCATTACACATCCATGAATGCCAACAGACTCCTGCCCCCAGGGAACCAGAGACTGTACATTCATTCCGCCGTGTTTATTTTAATCAGTTTTCCAGGCAGTGTTTGCATTCCTGTGGTATTACAATGTACATGTCATCCAGTATTCCAAACCTGCATGTTTATTCCTCTCTGCAATTATGGTTTGATCATAGATGTGAGTGATCATATGATCAGAGGGGGAAACTGTTAGATTTTAGTGTTCACAGCACATATAGTTACATATTGCGTCCTGTCGGTGGTGAACTAGAATCTTTACATTCAGCTATTCTGTCTTGTCCAACTACTTAATCAAGGCAGTTTCAGTCCACTGCTGGGTTGATGTAGTCAAGTAGGAACATCCTGATGGGCTATGTGTTGCATTCAATGAGACATGTCCTTTGTGTTTAACTCAATGAGTTAATCAGACACTATTGTTTCTGTACCAAGTAGGAACATCCTGATGGGCTATGTGTTGCATTCACTGAGACATGTCCTTTGTGGTTAACTCAATGAGTATTTAAGACACTATTGTTTCTGTACCATACCAAAACTCCTGGACCAATATCTTTTGTTCACAATGAGCATTTAAACCCTGTTTTATTCCAATGACGGTAGTCCGATCATCATTATACTGGACAGTGCGCTGGTCGAGACGACGAATAAACTCTGTTTCCCTTTAAACTGGGTTTTCCAACACCAAATCTGACTCCGTCTCTTCTCTTGAAACGCACCACGAAGTCGCGACTATTTTGTTTTCACGAACAAAACACAAGAATTCTTCAACAGAGTACTGACAATAGAGTCTGATAAGTCCTCAAACGGAGAAACCATAGTAGGCCGAACAGAGTCATGAGGTGAACGACCTGAATTATGACTCTTCAATGTGCTGGACAGCACCACATCATTTTTTTCTTGAGCCTTCTTGGCCATAGCACGGGTCACTGCACAGGAAGGATACAGGGATGGGTCTTCATCGCCTTCTTCAGTGCTCGGCTGTGAAGTAAGATGAACAGGGGGAACTACATTGCCCCCAGCCAGGTCATTGCCTAGCAACAGAGAAACACCCTTGATAGGTAGACTTGGCATAAGTCCCACCTTTACCTGTCCTGTGACTAAATCTGACTTCAAGAATATAGAGCACAGAGGTACAGATACAGTCCTCCCTTCAATACCTTGTACAAGTATGAAATCCCCAGAAGTAGTCTTATCACGTAACTCAAAGGAGTCCATCAACAAAAGTGACTGAGAAGCTCTGTTATGCCTTAGGATATATATGGGCACAGGAGGAGAATGCTCATTCGGAGCCACAAATCCCTCTGACACCAATGGAAGAAATTCCTCCCTCACAAAGCAGTATCAGGCTTCTTAGCCCCACAAAGAGCAGGCAATTTAGCATATCGGTCACCCACTACAGGGGTTTCTAACCTTGTTTTCACAAAGGCATTGGGTTTTGTATCCTTTTCTTTTTCTTTCTTAGCTTTTAGGAGCAACAGTTAGTTGTAACATGACCAGATTTCTTGCAATAATTGCAAACTAGACCACTTTTGTCACTGTCAGCTTTCACACTTTGATCAGACCTGTGACTGGAATTCTGAGCACTATCACCAGATTGGTCTTTTTCTTTGGGTGAGGAATCTTGGACATCACTGTTTCCTTTCTTCTGAAATTGGAACCATCTATTGTTATTGCTGGACTGAAATTTGGGCTTATGTGTGAGAACATATTCATCTGCAAATTTGGCAGCTGGTTGCAAATTTAGTGCTTGATTCTCATTAAGGTAGGTTTTAATATCATCCTTAACACAGTTCTTGAATTCTTCAACTAACAGCATCTCTTTTAGTGAGTTGAAATCATCCTTGACCTCCATAGAGGTACACCAGCACAAATTTCTTCAGCCTTTAAAACCAACTCATAAGCTGTCAAAATAACCTTTTTGACAACCTCATAATGAGAGGAATCATCTGCAGACAAAGCCAAATAGGCTTGATCAGCTTTACCCTTGAGGACAGTTTGCAACATCAGAGACCAGTGTTCCTTTGGCCACTGGCAACTCTTAGCTACCTTCTCAAAGCACTGGAAATACTTATCAACTTCCTTCCCAGAAAGCGGAGGCACCAGTTTTATCTCCTGGCTAGCAGGAAATTTATTTTCAGCTTCAGTAGTTCCATTTGGAGCCTTTCTTCTCAATGTAACTTCTGTAAATCTAAATCTCTCTGTCTCTGTCTCTCTGTCTTTCTGCTCTTTCCTCTTTCTATCTCTCTTGCTAATTTTTCTAACTCAAACTGCCTTTGTTTTTCTTTTTCCTCCCTCCCTTTCTTTCTCTCTTTCTGCCCTCTCAAATTCTCTTTGTTTTTCCTCTCTTTCAATCTCTAGCATTTTTAATTTAAGTTCCATTTCTACATTTGGATTTTCCACTGGAAACTGTTCCAGATCTCCTGGTGCAAACAAATTTTCATCAATATACATTACTGGTTCTGAGCAGACGCTCTTATCCAGAGCGACGTACAAAAGTGCACAGGGTCAGTACAAAAGTGCAGAGCTCCTCGGAGACAAGTACAAGTGCTAACAGTAAGTGACAGAACACTTCCATTGTTACAGATTGTTACAGATCTTAACCAATACCAAAAGGGCAAGTGAACAAAATGGCAACAAGTGCAACAGAGGCAGTCAAGTTCAAAAAGGGCACTAAAATAAAATAAGTGCAACAAAAGGGTAACAGGTCAAGTGTAACAAAGGGGCAGGAAAATGAAGTAAACCAACAACAAAATGGGGTGCAACAAAATGAAGGGCAATCAAATTAAGCGGTAACAAAATCAGGAAATAAAGTAAACAAAACTAAGTGCAACAAGATCGTCTAAGGGCAACAAATCGAGGGAAGTAGGGACAGGATTCACGGCAGTGGCGTAGGGGAAAGGTGGAGCCTGAAGAGGTGGGTTTTCAGGCGGCGCTTGAAGGTGCTCAAGGATTCTGCTGTCCTGACCTCGATAGGTAGATCATTCCACCATCGAGGTACCAGGACAGACAACAGCCTTGAGCGGGAAAGGGAGGATCGGAGAGGGGGAGGAGCCAGGCGACCAGAAGTAGCAGAGCAGAGTGCTCTGGCGGGGGTGTAAGGTCTGAACAGTCTCTGGATGTTTGCTGGAGCTGTTTTTTTGAATCCCTGGTAGACTAGCACCAACGTCTTGAATTTGATGCGAGCGGCAACAGGGAGCCAGTGGAGCCTTGTGAGCAGGGGTGCGACGTGGGATTATCTCGGGAGGTTGAGGACCAGGCGAGCTGCAGCATTCTGGATGAAATGCAGGGGTCTGATGGCAGATGCTGGGAGGCCGGCGAGGAGGGAGTTGCAGTAGTCCAAGCGGGAGAGGATCAGCGCTTGAACTAGGAGCTGCGTTGAGTAGCTGGTGAGGAATGGCCGGATTCTACGGATGTTGTAGAGGAAGAACTTGCAGGTCCGAGTCACTGCTACGATGTTCGCAGCAGAGGAGAGCCTGTCGTCAAACAGGACCCCAAGGTTCTTCACACTCCGTGAGGGGGAGATGGTGGTATCCCCGAGGGTGATGGTCAGATCCAGGAGAGGGGAGGATGGAGCAGGGATGTAGATCATCTCCATCTTGGTTGGGTTGAGGTTCAGGTAATGGTTGTCCATCCAGCTCTGGATGTCTTGTAGGCAGGCGGAGATGCGGGCGGAGACCTGGACATCAGGGGGAAAAGAGAGAAAAAGTTGAGTGTCATCAGTATAAAAGTGATATGATAAACCATGAGCAGAAATGATGGGACGGAGAGACTGGAGTTAAAGAGAAAAGAGGAGTGGACCAAGAACTGAGCCTTGGGGAATGCCTGTGGTAAGGGGGCGGGGTGTTGATACTTCACCAGCCCAGGCAACCTGGTAGGAGCGACCAGAGAGGTACGACTTCAACCAGATGAGGGCTGTACCACAGATCCCCAGTGCAGACAGGGAATAGAGGAGGATGGAGTGGTCGAATGCGGCAGAGAGGTCGAGGAGGATCAGGATGGATGAGAGGGAGATGGCGCGTGCAGTGTGAAGCGCCTCACGGACGGAGATGAGTGCGGTCTCCGTGGAGTGGGCAGCTCTGAATCCCGACTGGTGGGTACCAGGAGGTTGTTTTCTGCAAGAAAAGAGGAGAGCTGGTTAGCTCCAGCACGTTCAAGGGTTTTTGACAGGAAGGAGAGGAGGGAGACTGGGCGGAAGTTCTGAATGACCGAGGGGTCAAGGGAGGGTTTTTTCAGGAGAGGGGTAATGGTAGCATCAATGTAATATTCAACAAATATTCATCAATCTCTCTAGCCGGTCTTGCTTTTCGCATGGCTGGTTTTACCTCTGTCAGCTCTAACTGTCTGCGTATTTCTAGCAGTTCTGTCTTTTTAAAAGACTTCAAAGCCTCTACGGTCGGTGATGCTAAGAAATCATCCATATATATATATATATATATATATATATATATATATATATATATATACACTCAACAAAAATATAAACGCAACACTTTTGTTTTTGCTCCCATTTGTCATGAGATGGACTCAAAGATCTAAAATTCATTCCAGATATACAATATTACCATTTCTCTCAAACATTGTTCACAAATCTGTCTAAATGTGTGATAGTGAGCGCTTTTGCTTTGCTGAGTAAATCCATCCCACCTCACAGGTGTGCCACATCAAGATGCTCATCAGACACCATGATTAGTGCACAGGTGTACCTTATACTGCCCACAATAAAAGGCCATGCTGAAATGTGCAGTTTTGTCTCACAGCAAAATGCCACAGATGGCGCAAGCATTGAGGGAGCGTGCAGTTGGCATGCTGACAGCAGGAATGACAAACAGATCTGTTGCTCGGGCATTGAATGTTCATTTCTCCACCATAAGCCGTCTCCAAAGGCGTTTCAGAGAATATGGCAGTACACCCAACCGGCCTCACAACCGCAGACCACGTGTAACCACACCAGCCCTGGACCTCCACATCCAGCAGGTTCACCTCCAAGATCGTCTGAGACCAGCTACTCAGACAGCTGCTGAAACAATTGGTTCGCATAACCAAAGAATTTCTGCACAAACTGCCAGAAACCGTCTCAGGGAAGCTCAACTGCATGCTCGTTGTCCTCATCGGGGTCTTAACCTGACTCCAGATCGTCGCCGTAACAGACTTGAGTGGGCAAATGCTCACATTCGATGGCGTCTGGCACGTTGGAGAGGTGTTCTCTTCACGGATGAATCTCGGTTTACATTGTTCAGGGCAGATGGCAGACAGCGTGTGTGGCGTCGTGTGGGTGAGCGCTTTGCTGATGTCAATGTTGTGGATCGAGTGGCCCATGGTGGTGGTGGTGGGGTTATGATATGGGCAGGCATCTGTTATGGACGAAGAACACAGGTGCATTTTATTGATGGCATTTTGAATGCACAGAGATACCGTGATGAGATCCCGAGGCCCATTGTTGTGCCATACATCCATGAACATCACCTCATGTTTCAGCAAGATAATGCACGGCCCCATGTTGCAAGGATCTGTACACAATTCTTGGAAGCTGAAAATGTCCCAGTTCTTGCATGGGCAGCATACTCACCGGACATGTCACCCATTGAGCATGTTTGGGATGTGCTTGATCGGGCATATACGTTTGGGCGTATACGACAGCGCGTATCAGTTCCCACGAATATCCAGCAACTTCGCACAGCCATTGAAGAGGAGTGGACCAACATTCCACAAGCCACAATTGACAATCTGATAAACTCTATGCCAGGGGTTCCCAAACTTTTCCAAATCAGGGCCCACTCGAAAATATAAAAAATGTCCGCGGCCCACCTTTGTCCTATAAACAGTCCATAGACAAAATTATGCATTCTCAGAACACTTAACAGCAACAATTGCTGTTGTTGTTAAGAAAATAAAATCAATAAAAAACAACAACAACAATAATTGTTGTTGTTGTCGTTGTTGTTGTTTTTTATTTATTTATTATTATTATTATTATTATTATTTTATTATTATTATAAAGATTCAGGATTGAAATGAAAGCAGGGGGATAAATATATGACCCATAAATATAAATATATACATAATATATACATAATATACATATATATACATAATGTCTTGTGTACACACAAGACAGAATTAATTATCGAACACAGTACATGCTCCTCCGATTATGACCCCTGGTCATGATGACCAGAAAGCTACGTTCCGATCATAAACTATTTAAGGTTCCTAAAATATTGTGAGGTCAATAACACTCAATAGGTTATTACTTCTAAATATTTTTAAAAATCGTGCAATACATATTTTACAATAAAAATCACAAAAAATATTCCAAAAATGTAATCATATTTTTAATGACCTCTCACGGCCCACCTGCAGTACCACCACGGCCCACCAGGGGGCCCACAGTTTGGGAATCACTGCTCTATGCGAAGAAGATGTGTTGCACTGCATGAGGCAAATGGTGGTCACACCAGATACTGACTGGTTCTGAGTCCTCAGACCCCCAATAAAGCAAAAACTGCACATTTCATGGTGGCCTTTTATTGTGGACAGTCTAAGGTACACTTGTGCACTAATCATAGTGTCTGATGAGCATCTTGATGTGGCACACCTGTGAGGTGGGATGGATTGTCTCAGCAAAGCAAAAGTGCTGATTATCACACATTTAGACAGATTTGTGAACAACGTTTGAGAGAAATGGTAATATTGTGTATCTGGAATGAATTTTAGATCTTTGAGTCCATCTCATGACAAATGGGAGCAAAAACAAACGTGTTGCGTTTATATTTTTGTTGAGTGTATATATGTATATATATATATATATATATATATATATATATATATATATATATATATGAGATGTGTGTGTGTGTGTGTGTGTATAGGAAAATAAAAAAAAACAATTTCACAATTTGAAATGTTAGATTTTCAATAAATGACTCACGCAATGGTTTATCCCGGACTTGAGCCCCTAATCGTTTTGGCCCCCAATTTGTTAGGGCAAATCGGACAGCAAGGGATGGCAAAATTTTAAAACTTGAACAGATTTAATAAAATAAAGCACTGACCAAGATTAATAATATAAAAAAATGAGATAGTTACAGAGATGGGGTTTCTTTGTGCGATGCTCTGCGACAGGAAAATGCTTCAACACAGGCAAAAATCCACAAAAAGCTTCACGGGTCTTGAAAAGAGTGACAGGTCTGGTCAAATAAGTCCTTCTCCTAGCAATTTCTCCTACTACTTTACTCACTCAATTTTTCTCCATATATACACTTTTCCAGCCCCCTCCCACCTTTTAGACTTTTTTTTTCAATTCTCTGGGACCTCCACCCCCTCAGACATGCCCAGGACATGCCCAAAACGTAGCTCCAGACTGGCTTAACAAAAAAAATTCAATACTGCCATCTAGTGGCTTCTTTTTTTTCCATATTACACTATCAAAACACATCATAAAATATAGCTTGCTTTTTGGACAGAGTAAATACTAACAGGATTCAATGAGGCTGTGGATGTAATTAATGTTAATATCATACATTATTAATTCTTAAGGCAAGGAAGAAAAACAACAGAGACATGTGAAATTAAGTGAGATTTCAGCTTTAAGTATTTTTCACAATACAACCAAACTCAAAGTGCACACGCTATGTGCGTCAGCGTCACCTTCACTAGCCTGCACAACCATCTCTGTACCAGCAGATGTCACCGACGTGCTCAATGAAAGAAGCTTAGAGTCGTGAACCAATTTTCAATACGATGGTCCAAAGGGTTAAAAGCTTCATGAAGCCTCATTTGGCTATCACGACCTTTGCAATTCACCAGCACAGAGGGAGAATTTTTTTACAACGCTGTTATAAGGTACCGTTGAGGCTCAACGTGGAGTGCTTGTACCTGAAGCGAACAGACCGTGGAAAGGTCGACTCAAAATGGCAGGTTTGAGCCATCATGTACGTAGTATTGCCGTCTGCGAGAATCCCGTCTCGGTGCTGACGCTATCGCGAGATTTTATCAGCTGTTGGCTCTGTTTTTAGAGTCTGGTAGTCGGACAGTCAGCACGTGGGGAGGAGAGAGACTTACAGAGGGGGGACACGTTGGGATTGAGTTTGGCCTGAGTTATAGATATCGTCTCACTACAAATCACTGTGGCGGTGCTGGATAAAATAAACGCGGTGAGACGAGACTTTTCACTTGTCGTGATATGTACCCTTAGTTTGCTTAAACTGTGCAACTTGCAAGCAAGGACGAAATCGAGCTGGCGAACTTGCTGCAGGCACTCCGTAGTAGTTAGCCACCTAACGTTAGCAAATTTAGCTACCTAGCTAGCTAACCTGCAAACATGGTTTGTCTTGTTAGCTAGCTTGCAGTAATCGGCACAGTTGGCTGTTATATGAATTGGCCTTGTACGATCATTAAGCGTCATGTCAGTTTTACTCCCTGATTTTAATTCACTCTGTGATTGAGGAAAAACATGCGTTGGTTTTGCCATGAAACTTCTGCTGGCTCTGTCATTTGAAATAACGCAACATGGCAGTCAGTATTCCTGCGGTTTAATTATGGGGAATGCCGTTTGTTGAATTTGGCTTACGTATTAATTGTTGGCTATATTTAGCCTGGCTTGGTCGCTATGTCATCATTTGCTGTTAGTGAGCGCAGGACGAGTCTGAGAGATGTTAAAGTTAACCCAGCGGTAGCGACTGACTGTCTGAGCCGCACATAAGGGCTAGCGTTAGCTAGATGCTAACAGGAATTGGGAGCTTCGGCGCTTTATGTTCACGCTGCAGCATGACCAACATCTGCCAACTGGATTGTCGTTTCGTGGAGTGCAAACTGGGCTGTTATGAAACATGTGCGTTATGAGGACTGATGATTTCGGCTGAAACGCTTATCGAGTCGAGCATCATAATTGTGCCGAAAAGTGTCGACGTTGATTAATTACGGTGAGTTTTTGTCCGTTCTGAGGCTCAAGATCACCAGAAATTTGAACAGCGCCGCGGCCTAGCACACTTTTGTAGCATAGGTTATACTTATAACCAATTATGTTTCCTACCTTGGCATTGCAGTCGTGGGAAATGATTTTGCATTAGGGGTTTTTTGTGCATGCATGTCATTGCAGAAAAGGTTATTATCGTTGATGATGAGCGGTGACTGCACTGTAAAATGAATGTGGCCGTGCACAGTGCACGTCCGACCGCTAACATTGCTCAGGGGTTGCTGTGATCTCAGCGTGTCTCATTGCTAACCTTGGCTAGCTAATGTTACGCACCTTAATTACGCTGCAATTAAGGGCGATTCATTGATTAATTTAAGCCTCTTGTTTTGTTTTGAAATGGGACATTCGTACATTGTTTGCATGTCTTCCAGGCGGAGATTTAACTGTTGGGCTTGTTTTCTCACTGAATTGGTTCATTCTTTGCGCTGGCTAGTCTTCGAGTTAGCCGCTGTTTGTGCTGCTGGAATATGCGTTGGGGTCGCATGTTAGCGGTTGCTTTGTGGTCTAAATGCAGCTACACTACAGTAGTAAGCCTCTTACGGTGTTCCTGTCCGCTTCGCACGCGTAGGCTATTGCGTGTTCTGTAAATGTAGTTTGACCCTTTAGTTAACAATCGCCCAAGGTCGTACGACTTGATTCATGACTCCTCAGCATTCTCACATACAGGCCGGGGGACCAGCCGATGTGGGGAGCTGGGAGCGTGTTGTGTGCTTCGGGCATTTTTTTTGGTTTGGGTGTTGGTTTCCCCTTATCGGTGAAGGTGAAAGCTGTAGGTGGAGTCAAAATCCCAGTGTAGGTGCCCATTTTTCTCTTGTGCCGAAGTTGTGACAAGGTGAGAGACAGTTCCTGCCTGCCATGAGCGCCTGGTAAACTGGCGTTGGGGCGAGAAACGGGTTAAGGTCACTCGGGTGGCACAAGTGAACCTCTTCTATGGCAGACACGGGCCTGATAGACTTGAAGTGAGTGGTGTAACGTTTGAAATGTGATGACCGAGTTTGCTGTGTTCACACGATGATGGCCCGCCAAACCTTCGGCAGAATTTGCTCATAGTCAAATTGAGATCTTTGAGTTCACTCATGACATCATGCTGTCGCACTCGGGTCTGATTGACTTGTCACTATAGGTTTTTCAAGGTCAACTCGCTGTGGTAGCTGGTAATGTTGGACTCTATAGGGCTTCGAAGAAAATTAGTGTTTTTTTTCTCGGTGCTGGATTGCCTGAGTCCCAGGAGGTCAGTCATCTAGTAAAGGGAGAGATCTGCATTATTATTTTGCTGTGCTGAACTTAAGCATGTTGCCTCAACCATGAAATATTAATTAAAAAAGCAGCAAAGTTGTGGCACAGCATTTTAGTATTGTGAGGAGTGATTTTTGAAAAATAGTTGTGAGGTTTAGACGCTGGCTGGTGAGTCAAATGTTTGCATTGGCTACTTTCAGATATCAAACCCTCATTTGACACCACAGGCAGTGAATTCATTGTCTGTGATTTTAAGATGATATGCGACCGTCTCAATCACAATGAAAATGGCTCCCCTCTTCCACACATCATCAAAACCACAAAAATAAGGACTTGGAAATAAACCTGGCCTGTTGGTAAGGTTGTTGACGTTTATTGGTTAGTTTGATCAGGGCATCCCTATTTGTAATGGTCTGTGACCAGCTTTTATCTCCGTTAGACATCCACTCAAAATGAATGGTGTCCATGGGGATGTAAAAAAAAAAAAACAATGACGCATGCTTGTAATGGCAGTTGTTTGAAAGCCCTTGTGCAGTGTGTACCGGGTTGAGGTGGTGTTGTTGCCCACAGTAAGTGCTGTTCCGTTTCCATGTGCTCAGACATGCACAGAGGGCTCCGGTTTCACGTGCTGGTTGTGTGACTTTGAAAAGGCCTTCAAACGCATGCACTTAAACAAGTGTAACATTTATGGAAGGTCTGGTGTCACATGGAGAATGGAATGGTATCTACTGATCAATTAGACTTCCAACAAGTGACTGTGCTGATTAAGCGTGTTTATTTAATTACTAAACATAATTCTGTAACATTGTTCTACATTTCTATCATACGGAAAAAGTTCTAGACTATGGAAAATTAGCCCCCTAATCCTTGGAGCCCTGATGATAAAGTATGGGCCATGATTGTGTTTCTGTTTCCTTGTCACAGTGTTATGCTTGTTTTTCTCTGTATTCAATATCAATCGCCATTCTTCATGACGTGACAGTACGGTTTCTTGTACTGAGCAACAGAGAGAGTGCAAATCAATTCAAGACTGACTAGAATATTTGCATGTGTTAATTTTATGTTTGTGTGATTGTGCTCTCACTCTTTCAGCTGTGCAGTCAGTGGTACCCATGTGGTGAAATACAACTAATCATTTCTCATTCACAGGCTTGTGTAGTTGTTGTGGGTTTGGCCTAGGGCTGGGCGATACATCGATATTATATCGATATCGTGATGCAAAGTAAAATATCGTCACGGATTTTGACTATCGTAATATCGTGATATGAAATAAGTGTTGGCTTTTCTGGTTTTAAAAGCTGAATTACAGTAATGGGTTGCATTTTTCTGCACTTGCAAGACTGTTGAAGCGGTTGCCTGCACCTGTTTCATCGTTATGTCAACATTACTAATAAATGGTTATAATAAATGGTTATAAAAAATATTATTGTGTAAATATTTTACAAAAGCACTAACATTTTTCCTGATAAAATCGGCAAAATATCGATATTGAGGTATTCGGTCACAGATATCGGGATATTCGATTTTGTCCATATCGCCCAGCCCAACTTTGGCCTATGCACTTCATCCAACATCCTCCCATCGTAGCTGATTTGGATTGTCATTCAAGAAGAAGTTTAATATGTTGTTGTCCTTACAGGAACATATTATTTTTTTCCATGGGCAGCTTGTTTTAGGTTTTTCCTAGGAGACTAAGAGGCTTTTATCAATGCGATTTCTTATTAATCTCGAAGGGCACTTTATAGACAGCATACCTATGTCTGCACCATCGTCTTTGACTTTTTCTGCGATGATGACCTTTACCTGTGAAGATCTAATCACCTCGTCCTGTTTGTTGTCTCAGAACCTTCCCAATAAGTTTTATCAAGATCGGTCGAGACCTTTTTGAGAAAACTTGTGTACAAATGGGCTGATAAACTGGGGCAAAAGCATAAGCTCCTATTAAGTTTGTTGGTGAAGGCAGTGCCCCGTTATGTGCTGCTGGTGCCAAGTGCATATTGTATTGGGACAATTTCACGGTGACTGTTGTTACATTCAGAGAGGGAGGGAACAGACTTCTTGTAATGGCCTGGTAGGAAAACTTGCATTCCGTGGATGTTCATATTCAGCGTCTAAAAATACCCAAGGTGGAAAACATTCTGTAAAGTGGATGAAACGTGAATGTGAGATAATTTAAACAAAACCCAAAACCAGTGAAGTTGGAACTTTATGTAAATCGTAGATAAAAACAGAATACAATGATTTGCAAATCCTTTTCAACTTATATTCAATTGAATACACTGCAAAAACAAGATGTTTAATGTTCAAACTGAGAAACTTAATTTTTTTTTTTGCAAATAATCATTAACTTAGAATTTAAAGGCAGCAAAAACATTGCAAAAAAGTTGGCACAGGGGCCTTTTTACCACTGTGTTACATCGCCTTTCTTTTAAACGACACTCGGTAAACATTTGGGAACTGAGGAGACCAATTTTTGAAGCTTTTCAGGTGGAACTCTTTCCCATTCTTGCTTGATGTACAGCTTAAGTTGTTCAACAGTCCGGGGTCTCAGATGTTGTATTTTACGCTTCATAATGCGCCACACATTTTCAATGGGAGACAGGTCTGGACTACAGGCAGGCCAGTCTAGTACCTGCGCTCTCTTACTACGGAGCCATGCTGTTGTAACACGTGCAGAATGTGGCTTGGCATTGTCTTGCTGAAATAAGCAGGGGCGTCCATGAAAAAGACATATGTTGCTCCAAAACCTGTATGTACCTTTCAGCATTAATGGTGCCTTCACTTATGTGTATGTTGCCCATGCCTTGGGCACTAATGCACCCCCATACCATCACAGATGCTGGCGTTTGAATTTTGCACCTATAACAGTCCAGATGGTTCTTTTCCTCTATGGTCCGGAGGACACGACGTCCACAGTGACCAAAAACAATTTGAAATGTGGACTCATCAGACCACAGAACACTTTTCCACTTTGCATCAGTCCATCTTAGATGAGCTTGGGCCCAGCGAAGCTGGCAGCGTTTCTGGGTGCTGTTGATAAATGGCTTTCGCTTTGCATTGTAGAGTTTTAACTTGCACTTGCAGATGTAGTGACGAACTGTAGTTACTGACAGTGGTTTTCTGAAGTGTTCCTGAGCCCATTTGGTGATGTCCTTTACACACTGATGTCGGTTTTTGATGCAGTACCGCCTGAGGGGTCGAAGATCACGGGCATTCAGTGTTGGTTTTCGCCCTTGTCGCTTACGTGCAGTGATTTCTCCGGATTCTCTCAACCTTTTGACGATATTACGGACTACAGATGATGAAATCCCTAAATTTCTTGCAATAGCTCGTTGAGGAATGTTGTTTTTAAACTGTTCGACAATCAGCTCATGTATTTGTTCACTAAGTGGTGACCCTCACCCATCCTTGTTTGTGAATGACTGAGCATTTCAGGGAAGCTGCTTTTATACCCAATCATGGCACCCACCTGTTCCTAATTAGCCCGTTCACCTGTGGGATGTTCCAAATAAGTGTTTGATGAGCATTCCTCAACTCTCATTCTTTTTAGCCACTTGTGCCAGCTTTTTTGAAACATGTTGCTGGCATCAAATTCCAAATGAGCTAATATTTGCAAAAAATTACAAAGTTTACCTGTTCGAACATTAAGTAACTTGTCTTTGCAGTGTATTCAATTGAATATAGGTTGAAAAGGATTTGCAAATCATTTGCATTCTGTTTTTATTTACGATTTACACAACGTGCCAACTTCACTGGTTTTGGGTTTTGTATCACAATCGCACAAAATGCCGTGACAATGGCAATCATGTTCACGTTGTGCTGTTCTATGGCCATTTAAATTTGAAAAATGCAGCAATCAAACATGTTGTCTTAATAAACAGTTCTACTCATTCAACTTCGAGAGTAAACGCATCCACCATTTGATTGCTAATCAAGTAAAGTAAACTGGAACAGCTTACTTTTCGTAGAGTAGCCTAATTGGTTAATGGGAGACGATTCTGTGGTCCTTTACTTGGCTCCTTGTAGCATGTCACCGAAAAATGCTAATGTCAGTCAAATTTTTTTCCGGAAGCATTTCACATGCCCTTTGATGTTTGGTGCTTTTATTCAACCTGTGTCGGGTTTAACAAGAGCCATCTGGCAATGGCGGATCCCCCTGGCTGTAGGTTGTGTAACCTACAGGTTGTGTGAACAGACGGACGGACCAAAACCCTCAAAATGCACAACTAGACCATCAGGAGAAGCTCCATACCAAATTTGGTGTTTAAGTGGTATAGTTTTCAAGTTCTGGTCCGGAAACGATTTTATTACTGACGGACGGACACACTGATCGCTATATCCCCCCGCATTATATGCCGGGGGGATAATAAAGGAACAGGGAAAGCTCGGATGTTCACCCCATGGTAGCAGGCAGTGGAACTACGCCTTAAAAGAGTCGATTTGAGCTGCCGGATAGCTCACTCGGTTAAGGTTATGTTATGTGACTGATGTTAGTTTGTCGTTCAGAGTTGCAGAGAATAGATTTCTGTTGATTAAAACAAGATAATTTGACAAGTAATTTTCATATTTTGTATATTCATGTACTCAAATGGCTTACTAAATGGTAACAATGATATTTGAATGTTTTTTTAGGCTATTCCGGGTACAGTGCTGATAATACCTTCACAGTTAGTAGACACTGGGCTACCCAGCAGGAAAGGTTTAATCAAAATCGGATTAGGGCGCATGGGGAACTCTGACCTCCCAAAATGCCAAATTTCACTTTTTCCCTGAGTGAAGCACCACTTATACTCCGGCACCCTCAATATCCCATGCTCAATTTGTGTTGATTATGTGAAGGACTTCCCGTGGCATCATATCGTGAACGAATCTTGGGCCGTTGAGCACACAGTCTGGAAATGCCCCTGATAGTACTGCTGAAATGGCCAAAAGTGGCATCTTGCAGCGCCCCCTGTACGACACACACTGGACAGCCCACAAAAATTTTCTGCAAAAATTTCTGAGTTCTGCAAGCCCTACATCCAGTAGATTGAATTGAAAATGAATGTGGGCTATTGTCGGTGCAATGATATAATTGAATTTCAAAACAGAATTTTTTTACAGCGCTCATTTCACTTCTTTGAATCTTTGGCCATTCTGGTGCCCCAAAAAGAGAAACCGAAGAGTATTGGAACCTAAACATTAGCAGGTTTTCTATTAAACCAAACATCTTTCACCAACAACTTAAGGCAAATCTGAGACCATCATACATCATCCCCTCAGTTAATTGCCTGATTCTTAGAAAAACTGGTGGGTCTTAAAAGGATATAAAGGCGGAATAGGTCATGCGTCATGAGGTGGGGGGAATTTGCGTCACTGGGTCAAAAATCACCATTTCTCAATTTTTGAATGCGTTATTATACAGGTTAAATTGCATAGAAAAATTGCATGGGTGGTTTATTTTTTTCAGTATTAACCCTTGTACAGCCGTTTGTAAGATGAACGTCTTTTTTTGGGGGGGGGGGGGATTTTTACTTTATTTGACGGTTGCACAGTGCAGAGTAGGGGTGTCAACGTTTACAATTTTTTCTACACGTGTACATGGGACTTCTAACCGACGTGTACCCGGTTACACGTTGGGGATTTATGAGCTTTTTTTATCGTAGTTGTGCTTTCTAACCACAGAAAGTAAAATGAGTTGAAAATAAAATCCTCTATCATTTTGACAGATATGAAAATGTACAAGTGAAAGCTGAAAAAGGGTTAACCTTTTTTAATCAGTATTTTAACTATTGCTCACTTTTGTACTTTTTTTTTTTTTTTTTGTTTAACTTAAAGTGCAAACTGCATCCCTCTCTCGCAACGGGAGCTGCGTCTGAATTTTAATATGCGTCTCATAGTAAAAGTAATCTGGAATTGGCGAGAGAAAGCAACTCAAAAAGAAGCCAAAGTAAGCTGAAGTGAGAGGAAAAAACTTCACCTTTATATCCACAAAGTTAAAGTAGAGGGGGACTCACAAATATTCACTAAAATTGGTGAAAAAAATGTTTTCTTCCTTCTCTTTAGACGCAAGGATATGTGATCAGGTCGTGAAAAGCCGACAGAACACCAACCAACAATAAAATGTACAACAACACGCAACAATATAAGCTAAAATAACAAGTCATTAAAACAGTTTTTGTTTTCAGCTGCACGACATTTGCACATGGAGAAGATGAGCGCTGCGCTCCTCAAGTCCTCTGCAGCCTATTCTTGAAGTGGCGCGACACTGGCTGTGGCTGCGGAGTTTTTTTTTTTTTCTTTATATCAAGGCAACATTGCGCCCCATGCATCTGTATGCGCGAGTGAGAACATTTAAGTGTATAGTTAGTTAATGTTATTATCTTAAGCTTTCAGGCAACATTATCATCCCTAAAAATAGGCGACTATATGTATTGGTGAGAAATGAACGAGGTGGAGGAAAAAATGACGTGTACACTGTTATTGATTTTTATAAACGGTTATGATTTCTTATCCGTGTACCTGTTTACACGTGTAAATGTTGACACCCCTAGCAGAGAGACCGTAAAGTTGGGGAGAAGCATGGGGGCAGACATGCAGCAAATGACCTGAGCTGTAATCGAACCCAGATCGCTGCGGGAAGGACAAGGCCTTTATGGTACGCGCGCTTAGACTGATGGACTGCCAGGGTGCCCCAGTAAGATGAACTTTTAATAGGAAATGCATTAGGGCCAGAACACTTTTTTTTTTTTTTTTTTTTTGCGCCGTTCTCTCCAAAGTGACCTTTTTTTTTCCCCCCCAAAACCTCATAAAATCCTTAATATTGGTCAAAACAAACAGACCTGGTTTGGATCAAAATGATCATCTGATAAAATGCTATTCAATAAACTAAAAAGAAATTCTGTTTTGATTTATTCTATGTATTCAAAAATTTGATGGAAGTACAGGATTTTTACTATGATGAGATTGGTGGTTTTGGACAAAGCAAGCTCTTTCTCATAGAATTTGGATGATGGGAGCATCAAAAATACACACAAATGCTTATTGACTAATAAGAGCTGCTCACATGATAGATTACTGGTTCTAGAATACTAATAATTAGGTTTTCATACAATCAGTAAACAGTATGTCCTCATGATCAGAATTCGAGAGACTGTATGTATCCGGGAGCTTCTCATGGCTTTTCAGTTCAACTCCTACATACAAGATGCAGTCTTTGTGTACCATTGCAGTTTCTTCTCTCTTTTGTACAAGTGATTGCCCTTAGTAGCCTTTTGGAATTTGTAAAAGTTACCCAACATTACTTCAGACCCCTTAGGATATGATTGGCCATAGCCAGACATCATACTTTCGTCAAGCATTATAACTCTATCTGATGTAGCGACAAGCAAGTAGTAGTCATCCAAAGACTTTGCCAATGGCATAATAGCCACAACTGTACCCTTGCGAGTCAATGACAAGATCTTCACCACCCTCTGAAACATTCATGCCATCTGCCTCATTAACAACACCCTCTACTTCAAGTGCACCTCTCGAACAATCTGAGAAGGCAGCCTTCTTAAAAGCATTGACATTTCCGATTTTCACAGGCACTGTAATCCTCAGTAATACAGGGAGTGCAGTAACATGACAATTCCCTTGATTTTACCAGCCCATCTACACCTACTGACATCAAGGAATGAAGTTTCCTAGTATTTGGAACTGTGTTGTACATACTGTCATTGTGTTTGTGATTCACTGAATAGAAATAAGAATGTTTAAATACCTTCCATGAGTGAAAGGTACCTAAAAATTGTGGTGAAATCTTTGCACTCCACAAAACAAAACATGGCTTCTCGAGAGCACATAGAACTAATTTGACACTAATTGACAGCTGACTGACACTGAGTGCCAATTAAGAGAATCAGTAGAGACACCTGCCATGATTTTTAGGAACTACAAGGAGCAGTGGGAAAGGTTTTATGCATTAGCTTTCAGTTCAGTGTATTTGATCTCCACCTCCGCCACACAAAATCCACCCCTGACTTCTTTGCTTCAGCAGCCTGTAACTGTAACATAACAAACTGAAGGCAAATGTGTCTAATACCATCTGAAAGCAGAGATCCAAAGCTACAAAATTGCACCTTATTTTGTACGATCATAGTCCTGGTTTTTGATTATGAATTTTTCTTTTTTTGGCTGAAAAAAATATCAGGTGTGACAAATCCACCTTTTTTGGGTACCCACCTCATGACGCATGACCAGTGATCATCAGAATGCATGGAGGAACAGTTGAAATGACAGGAAAGGGATGATTGATGCAAACATGGTGGAAACTCCAAGCTGAACGACGTGGCTATATTGCTTGCTGTAGGCAGGCTAACACTAAACTGGATTGCTAGGGTGTTTCTAAGTGGTTGGAAGGGTTTTTATAGGGTAATTACGTGTCAAATCATCCAAGAATTTACAGACATCTCTCAGAATTTTGTGAAAGTTTGTTGATGAGTGGGGACCTAAGAGTAACGAAAAAATCTGAAATATTTTTGCTCAACGCCTCCTAATTAGTGAGTAATTCGTTAATGAAGTTTTGACTAATTGGCGAACCCTCGCAACTTCAAACTTGTGTATCACCCTTATTATAACAGCTAGAGAGTTGGTTGGTCGCATTGGAAAGCTATTTTCACATGCCCCACAAGTATTTTTCAAACTTTTTTCCTTAGAGTCAAATGGAAAAAAGTTGTAGCAACTCTCAAACACTTCAGAGGTGTATTGCAAAAAAATGTATTTTTCAAATTTCTTAAAATTCCTGTGAGAAGTAGCTTATGATAAGAAGCTCTCCTGAAAGTTTTGTGATGGGCATTCAAACGGTCTTTGAGCTATGAGCAAATATGTGCAGGTACAACTGTCGAAATTTGCCATTTTCATCATATTTTGCTTTTTATTTTCAACAAAATGTCGTTAAAGCGCTCATATCACCTTACAAACCGTCTTTATACCCTAAAACACCACAGCAAGTAGTAGAAAATACATTTATCCATTTAAATTGAAATCTAAAACTTCCCATTTGTAAGGTGATATATGATCACTTTAAGACATGTCAAATGAACAAAAGATGAATTTTTAAGGGTTCTAATATTGGAGAGTGATTGTACTGTAAACCGGGAAATATCCGTTTGCGTTTTAATTTGGCGTTTTTCACGATCACCCATTTGTCACAAAACTAAAACGCCAGGAAAAAGGAAATTTATTAACGGAAAGACCTACAAGGTCACTAAAATGCTAAATTGAAACCATGTGAAAGTTGCAACAATAGCCATGAATATTTCCCACTTTACAGTACCGGTAATCAATATAATGTCATGTTACTATATTGATTACTCACTGTAGGCGCTTACATTTTGTGTACAATGATGTGACTTAACTCACATATTTAAAGTTTAGTAAGACCAGTTTATCAGCTTATGTTTGGATTTTAAATGGGAGATATGAAAAACTCAGTTTTTCTCGAGTGCTGACCAACCCAATAATTTTGAAGTAAATGAGTGATCCAATATTTTTTCCTTTAATGGATTTTTTTTTTCTATATCAGGTAATTAAAATAATTTAAAGCTGGATGATAATATAATGAACAAAAATCGTTTTGTCATATCTGCGATTTGCTTATTTGCTACTAAGTACAAAGCCATCCTCTGTGTGTGGAGATTACATAATTCTTGCCTGGAGTTGAGTCCAGTTTCTATTACTGATATTGCTGCAGTTTTCTTCAGAACATATTCAAGTATTACTTCAATCTCCACGGTGATCTCCAATCTCCACAGCCAATAAATCTGCGCCGCAGACATTTATTCGCAGATGTGATCATAAATAAGAAGTGAAATGTTGAAATAAAAGTATAATTGTTAGAAAATGTCAAGTATTTTATTTTTTATTGTACTTCAGGATAAGACAGGACAACAAAATACTTCAAAAAAAATAACAGCTGTGGAGTTCAATTTAAATTATGCTTGCTTTTTGTGCTAAATGTTTGTTTGTGGCGCTAGTTAGTTTTTGAAATTGAGGTCTCCATATTAATTATGGAGATTTAGCTTAAAAAAAAAAAAAAAATGCACCTTTACATTTTTTTTTTTCGGAGGGAGTGTACCTGAGGACCCCCCGACAGGCTGAGTAGTCGACCAAGTAGCGGTGAGGCGCCACATATAATTCTTGACTACCTACTTTTTATATTTTTATATAGCATTGGGCTCCGTACGAACATTCGTACGCACACATAAAATTGAGGCGGCGGGGGATGTTGCCATGTTGGTGGCGCAAACTTGTTAAATTTAACCTGCTACTTTCATTTCTTGAGAACACTCTGGCCATCTAGACTGCCAAATAGGCCTCAAAAAACCATAAATTGCCAGAGCTTCCGGGGGGCTTCCTCGGGGCCCTCCACCAAGGCTCTGCCTCTGGACCCCCAGTGGGCCTCCGTGGCCCCAAACCCCCAGCCAGTTTGGGTGATGTCCCACCAAACTACATTGTCAGAAATATCTGGTGAGAACTCTCCTAATATATATCACAGATTTTGTTATGCTGTGCATATTGACCATAATATGACCATTGTTATTATGCCACGATGATAGGTTCTTCTATCGCCTGTAAAGATCTATAATATTGTCCGGCCAATTAAGCTGAAACCAGGCATAGATGTGGTTATTGGAGATTTGTTGTCCAAATGAGCTACAGTTGCCCATGGCATTATTTGTATTACATTTGGTGTGGACCTTGCTTTTTATGACTGTGCAAATCCTGGTGATTTTGGTGTGATGGAGTGTCGGAGTGAAAACCTGCAGGAAGGTTGTACCTGCATTATACCTCTGTTTTACTTTTTCTTTTTAGCTTTGTATGCCATGTTCAGCTTTCACGTAATTAGGATAGGTAATGCAGGGTTCTGGCCAGGATGCTTGGAGTACTGGTCGGCGAGAGCGCGCAGTGCGCGAGCTGGAAAAAATTTACATCAATGCGAAAGCAGATATTCCCTCTGAGTTACCAGATTACTGTGTTTCTTCGATGTGCTCCTCGGTGTGAAGCAAGATGCCTCTAATTTTCACAGATAGATGCCATATTCATGAACTTGTTTTTCTATTTTGTATCCAAATACCTTTGATTTAAATTCTGAATGCAACTTAACAACTGTCATTTATTTTTCAAGCTTTTCTTCAAACATTTCTTGGACAGAGAACTAGGAGGGCGATAAATGTCTTTAAACTGCTTATTAATCTCTATCTGTTTCAGTCATTTTCATAAAAGATACTTTTACTCTCCCTTCTCTGGTGTAACTAATTGTCTTCATTAAGAAGAGAGAGAAAGCATGTCAACTGAAGGCAAAAAAAGTGCATTTCTTGCTTTGTAAGATGTGGCAAAGTTAACGCAGAAAATCCACAGATTTTTTTTTTTTTTGTGAAGGGTTACCTATGAAGGCACGTGAATGAAACATTTTTATTGAATTTATTATTCACTGGCCTTGCCATTTCATTAAAAGGGAAACTATTTAACTGCAAATGCATTTTTCAAATTGTTGGAGGATGTGTTAACCAAGAACAATGATTAAAATGGGGTCGATAATCTCATCCGTTTCAAGGTGTGTTTTCCGCCCCCTTGGTTTTCCGTCCACCGACCGCCGCTGTTATTAAACACTAATAGATTAACATATAACGAATGTTACTGTCCTCAACGGAGATTTTAGTTTTGCTGTCGTTTGTATAACAAGAATTCTTAAAAGTACAGCGCTACAGAAATCAATCACTCTGCTCGATTATAATTGCCTGTCTGTCATTAAATATGAGTTTCGGGGATATCATGGTTTTGCCCCACCCGCCGTTGCCGCATCCGAAGATTTTAGCCGTTAGCGCGATAACTCACAACATACTTTACATTGGCTCCTCATTTTTAGCATATGGGTAGATATGGTCGAGAGGATGAAATGTTTAAATTTTGGGCTAGTATGCATTCCTAAGTTTGCCATCAGGTGGCGCTATATATTGAAAAAATTGTAGATTTGGCCTCATGTTTAGGGTCATTATTTTGCTGAAAGACCCAGTGACGACCCATCTTCAGCTTTCGGGCAGAGGCAACCAGATTTTGATTTAAAATGTCAAGGTATTTCAAAGCGTTCATGGTGCCATGCACCCTAACAAGGTTCCCACGGCCTCTGGAAGAGAAACAGGCCCACAGCATCAACGATCCTCCCCCATACTTCACAGTGGGCATGCGCCGCTTTTCTGCATACTCATCTTTTGTGTTCCGCCAGACTCACTTAGAGCTTTTTGGCTACCAACACTATATCTTGGTCTCATCTGACCAAAGCACACGGTCCCAGTTGAAATCCCAGGGCCGCTTGGCGAACTCCAGACGTTTGCGCTTATGATTCTGAGTTAGAAAAGGTATTTTCCGTGCATGCCTCCCAAACAGCTTTTTGGCATGTAGATAGCGCCTGATGGTTGTTTTCTAGACTTTGTGACCCCAGGATGCTACCATTTGTTGCAATTCATTAACAGTGAGGTTTGGAGAACTTTCTGTTTCTCTTACTATCCTCCTCACTGTGCATGGTGGCAAAATAACCTTGCGTCCTCTTCCAGGCTTGTTTACCACTGTTCCACTTGTTTTAAACTTATTAATGATTCCTCTGACAGTAGATATGGGCAGGTGCAGACAAGTGGCTATTTTGCTGTGGCCATTGCCTGACTTGTGAAGGTGGACACACATCTGCCTTACTTGAATGGTGTGTTCCTTTGTCTTCCCCATGTTCAAGAGTGGTTAAGGGAAATGGCCTCTGTGTCATGTCATATTTGTACCCCAGGGAAACAGGAAGTGATGAATTACTAATTAAATATTCCTAGATACTCTGATCAACTCTGTAAACTACAGTAGAAATACTTCAATTACATTTATTTCCTAGGAATTGTTAGGGGTGCCAATAATTGTGTAACATGTGATTTCATGAAAAATAATTATTTTTTTAGTCAGGGATTTTTTTTCCCCCTTAAAATTCACTTGAGTTGAAGGTTACATTTTTCTCCAATTTTCAGTTTTAGAGTAGGCTTCTGCAATAAAAATTGAATTTATCTTAAGGCTTTTGACACATCTTCACCAGAGGTGCCAATAATTATTGAGGTTGCTGTAACTATTTCCGGTTTGCTTCTGCTACTGATGAGCAGATAACAGGTATATCATCCCGAAAATGTGATTTTAGCTTTAACCATATTCCCAGGGTTTGGCTTAATTAACCACGAATGATGTTCACATGATTTGTCTCTTACTTGTTACTGATGTTTGTTCATTGGCACTCTAAATGAGGCATTTGCCACTCCAACGAGAAACGAGAGGATTTCTAACTAGCAACACATTATTGTGTAAATAGCTATGGTTAGCTGTAGCTATGGTTAGCTAAGCACTTGTAGGAAAACCATAACAATATCGCAGTACTAGCAAGCCAGTTGCATCAGAAGATGTAAAAGTAGATTCAATATAACACCTAAACAGAAAATCTTGCTAGCTCTCTAGCAAGCCTTGCTAGCTACTCAACTTTTCTACTGCTCGATGAAAAAATGAAAGCTAGCTCCAGATATTAATCTAATGAGGAAATTTGGGTCGTGCAACACTGGGTGTTTGTCGCTTAAAGCCAGTTCATGACAGTCACCAGAGCAAACGGCTGGAAATGATGCTAGGTAGAAGCTTTGGAAACCCTCTTTCAGTGGGGCAGCTAATGTCTCATTAACAGTGCCAATGAACAAACATTAGCAGCTAATCGAGACAAACCATGCAAACATCATTCACGGTTAATTAAGCCAAATCTTGGGAACAGCGGCAATGGTTAATCACATTTTTGGGATTATATTCCTGTCATCTGCTCAGCATCTGATGAAGACTGATAAATGACAGAAGCAAACTTAAAATAGTAAAGTGAGCCAGTGTATTTCAGAATTTACTTAGCCCCATTTTGTGCACATAGCCAATTAGAATAGCACATCAGATCGAATGATTGCTCACCACTGGCCATGTTTCCATCCACACGTTCTAATGCGAATGAAGTCATATCGAATTAAAAATGCCTTATGGAAACGGTGACATTTGACTTGATTTGAAGAATATCAACTCAAAGTTTATACGGTTGATCAGATTTTCTTTTGATCGGTAAAAGGCTTATGCAATAAATGCTGATGGAAACATTATTTGCCGAATAAATCTGCAACTGCATCGTGACGGTGTTCTGGTGCCGTCATTGCCCAATGGTTTGCTATAATGCTAATAGCTGACACACAAGCACGTACAACTTGTGCAAATTATCATCATTTGAATGGTAGACGCAATTCATTTTGGCTTACTAGCTAAATTAGTCGGCTAACACACTACTTTTGTTCACTTGAAGGTTGTGCAATTCAGTGCGAAAATGAATGGAAACAGCTTAAAATGTCAGAAATCCATTCGATACACCAATTTGACCACATAACAGCATGTGACGTCATTACGAACAACTTTTTATTCGCTTTAATGATGTTAGATGGAAATGCATTTGCACCTGCTTATTTTGCATTAATATTTTTGGCGAACTTCATAGTTCGATTGACAAGTGGATGGAAACATGGCTATAGACAACTAAATTCAAATTCTATTTCAATTGTCATGCAATGCGCCGGAGTTCCAATCGCCGTGCTTTAGGGTTTTGCTGCCACCTGGTGGAGGTCTGCGCTCTCGGAGTGCTTTCCTATTTATTAGTGTTTCTTGCTTTAAATGTAAATCTTTCACTGCTCCCTGAGCTGTAAATCTTGCCATGGTAGTCAATCTTGCACCATGAGTTTGACAGACATCCTAACCTACGCAAGGGGTAATTTCAAAACCGTTTCTCTGGCAATCAGGCATTGATCTGAATATTGTTTCCAGCTTTTTCTAATCATTTGTACTTTGCCCTGCCTCATTGTTTCTCTTTTCCCATCTATTTCTATGGTACATGTAGGTGTCCCAGATGGACATATTTTAAATGTTACAAAATCAGGTTTTCAAGAGGGATACTTCTTCAACTTCAAGTTGGTATATAAAAAAAGAGTAAAGTAACCCTACTGATACTGTCCATGCGGTCTCTTTATTTAATAACCAACATTTGTGCACAAGAATATGTGCAGTTTCTTGACAAATGATGGAATAAACTCAATTCTAGCAGTGCTTGCACAAAATCCCTGTTTGGCATATTGTGACTCCTCTCCATTTTCTATTCTTCTCCCTCCTCCCATTTCATTACTGTCCCCTGTGGCCTGATCCTTGGGGGATTGGCCATATCCTTTGTGAAGTGTTTTGTTTTCTATCTCAATTGAATAATGCGCTAAACAAATAGAATTGAATTGAAATTGAATACAACTCTATGAACAGGGTTCTGCAGCCATGCTTTCTGTTCATTGAGCTGTGCTTTGTTGGGTTGAACTGAACATTCCCTTGGCTGAAGATCTACAGGAACGGAGTTGGGCAGCCCTGCTGTGTGTGGAGGGTGGGGGGAAGTATATTTTTGTGGAGTCCTCGGGTGTTCCCCTGCGACCCTTCGCCCTGCTGTTGCCCGCTCTTCTCACGTCAGTTATGGAAAGGCATCTCTCCTTCCCTTTTTTAACTTTGGACCAGAGCTCACCAGCCAGCCAATCGCAGCAACAGAAGACCAAGAGAGGTCTGTGTCAGGCAACTGGCCTGGCTGTATAGTCACGGAGAGGGAGACAGAGAGGGAGAGAGCAATTTGTTCACCTCTGTGTTCAGTATTTGCCAATCTCAGTCACTCTTCCTTGAGTACAGAGTTCTCCCCTTTTACAATGCAATATGCAGTTGAGCTTAGTCATTTTTGGCGGGGCCATTTTTTTAATCTGCTCCATGCTTGACAAATTTAATATACATTTGTAATCAAGTAATTTTTGAGCGGGTATAGCAATGTATTGTTGGATTTTTTTTCCCCCTCATTTATGGGCCAGGTCACGCGGTAATGGAGTCACAAAATTGGTGTATTTTGTATCATGGCTCCAAAACTAAGTAAGAGAGAGTTACAATTTAAATGGCTTTGTGTAGGTCTTCCCTAGTACTTCAAAAAACCAAATGGCCGATTTTGTTCATTTGAATTATTCAGAGTGAAAATGGCAAAAACTGGTCTGTAACGGAGTCCAGTTGCAATAAATTATCCACCGACAAAATTAATTCAGTCATGAAATGGTCCGATGAAACAGCAGATCATTGGGACGATACTGATTGTTGGTGTTCAGGTAGGTCCTACTTGTGGACGAGAAGGCAATTCAGGCACTCACTTGAAAAACGGAAGGAAAGATGATTAAAAAGATTTTATAATAGTGGGTAGAACATTAAAAAAGCCAACATGTTTCAACCATAATGGGTCCTCATCAGGGCTTCAAAAGAATGAAGACCCATGTCAAGACCCATTGTGGTCAAAACATGTTGGCTTTTTTTAATGTTCTAGCCACTATAATAAAATCTTTTTAAATATCTTTCCTTCCGTTTTTCACATGTGAGTGCCTGGATTGCCTTCTCGTCCTCAAGTAATTATTTCCCCCCATTTTCCAAGAGTACCCAACGCACTTTTTAAATTTACTCTTATTATGAAAAGCTACTGGTCTTCTCTGCTTTTTCCTAGGTCCTGCTTTGTTGTGGCTACGAGGGCTTTGAGTTCCCATGGGGTGTCAGAAAGGCAGCCAGCTTTGGGGGATGGCCTCTGTCCAAAATTTTACTGTGTTATGAAAAATTCTCAATTGGATCATTCCATAAAAAAATCAGCAAGTGCCTCTCCCCTGACCTCCTCGGAATCGGCTGACTTTTATAGTTCAGTAACTTCAGTATGAGTCCTTGCCAAATTTTACTGTGTTCTTCTGAATTGCAGAGTTGCAGACTCTAAAATTACATGGGGGTAGTCAAAATCTCCATCCATCTATAACTATTTGGCATATTCTGCTCGCTGACGAACAGAGGAATAACCCAACAAATCCCAGTGAATACTGATTGCCTCCTGGTAGAGGCACAGTAATCCAGCAATATATTCCAATGTTATGGCAACCCGTTGAAGGAGTGGTTGCTTCGAGCGGTTCTCGACTGCAATTATCCCTAGACTAGATGGGAGTAAAACATTCTGAACTTCATCTAATCTTCAATCTGTCACCTTTAAACAGTTATCATCCAATTTGGCTCGTAAGTGGAAAATCCCAGTCTTTGTGCAGGGTGTGGAATCTGAATCTTACTCTGCTGTGTAAATAAATAAAAGCTTTGTTTTTTTTTTCAATGATGAAGTGGATGAAGTGATCATTCGGGGTTTCATTTTTAGTCCAAAAGTCCAGCTAAAGCAATCAGAATTTTAGGTATTTGACTGACTTGTCACCCCCTTTTTTTCCACACTGCTCTGATGCAAGTTTTAAAGGGACTGCTGATTTTGAATCTTAGACTTCTTGCCCATCACACTTCCAGGGGTACCTGGTGTGGGATTCCAAATTTTTTTTCTTTAAAACGATCCTTCACTCCCTGCCTTGATGTTTCACCCTTCGTAAAATAGGGCTTTGAATGGCTTTATCCCCGAGAAACTCTGCCCTGAAAAATATCCTTCGAGTTAAAGGTCTACCAGTAACCCTGATCTGATTATTTAAGTCTGTGTCTGCAGGGGAAATGGAAGTGATTTGTGTTCATGACCGATCAACTATGAAGGTTCACTCCTTGGAAACGGCGAAATAATTGGAAATCCCATTTTTAATGAAATGCTCCTTTCAGACTAGAAGCAACATTTATGTTATTCTGCTTCTAGCCTATCTTTAAGTCTGGATACGACACTTGCGTGACCTCGGTGACCTAATCGTTTTCAAGAAAAGTTGACCGATATAAATTACGATGCGTTGACATTCACGTGGGGAAGCGGAAATCCATTGCAGTGCTTGTACACCCAAAACCAGTGAAGTTGGCACGTTATGTAAATCGTAGATAAAAACAATACAATGATTTGCAAATCCGTTTCAACTTATATTCAATTGAATACACTGCAAAGACGAGATGTTTAATGTTCAAACTGAGAAACTTTATTATTTTTTTTGCAAATAATCATTTACTTAGAATTTAAAGGCAGCAACACATTGCAAAAAGTTGGCACAGGGGCCTTTTTACCACTGTGTTGCATCGCCTTTCTTTTAAACGACACTCAGTAAACATTTGGGAACTGAGGAGACCAATTTTTGAAGCTTTTCAGGTGGAACTCTTTCCCATTCTTGCTTGATGTACAGCTTAAGTTGTTCAATAGTCTGGGGTCTCCGTTGTCGTATTTTACGCTTCATAATGCGCCGCACATTTTCAGTGGGAGACAGGTCTGCACTACAGGCAGGCCAGTCTATTACCCGCACTCTTTTACTACAGAGCCATGCTGTTGTAACACGTGCAGAATGTGGCTTGGCATCGTCTTGCTGAAATAAGCAGGGGCATCCATGAAAAAGACGTTGCTTGGATGGCAACATATGTTGCTTCAAAACTTGTGTGTACCTTTCAGCATTAATGGTGCCTTCACATATGTGTAAGTTGCCCATGCCTTGGGGACTAATACACCCCCATACCATCACAGATGCTGGCTTTTGAACTTTGCGCCTATAACAGTCCGGACGGTTCTTTTCCTCTTTGGTCCGGAGGGCACAACGTCCACAGTTTCCAAAAACAATTTGAAATGTGGACTCGTCAGACCACAGAACACTTTTCCACTTTGCATCAGTCCATCTTGGATGAGCTTGGGCCCAGCGAAGCCAGCGGCGTTTCTGGGTGTTGTTGATGAATGGCTTTTGCTTTGCATTGTAGAGTTTTAACTTGCACTTGCAGATGTAGCGACGAACTGTAGTTACTGACAGTGGTTTTCTGATGTGTTCCTGAGCCCATGTGGTGATGTCCTTTACACACTGATGTCAGTTTTTGATGTAGTACCGCCTGAGGGATCGAAGGTCATGGGCATTCAATGTTGGTTTTCAGCCTTGTCGCTTACGTGCAGTGATTTCTCCAGATTCTCTGAACCTTTTGACGATATTACGGACCATAGATGATGATAATCCCTAAATTTCTTGCAATAGCTTGTTGAGGAATGTTGTTTTTAAACTGTTCGACAATCAGCTCATGCATTTGTTCACTAAGTGGTGACCCTCGCCCCATCCGTGTTTGTGAATGACTGAGCATTTCAGGGAAGCTGCTTTTATACCCAATCATGGCACCCACCTGTTCCCAATTAGACCGTTCACCTGTGGGATGTTCCAAATAAGTGTTTGATGAGCATTCCTCAACTCTCTCAGTCTTTTTTACCACTTATGCCAGCTTTTTTTAAACATGTTGCAGGCATCAATTTCCAAATGAGCTAATATTTGCAAAAAATTACAAAGTTTACCTGTTCGAACATTAAGTAACTTGTCTTTGCAGTGTATTCAATTGAATATAGGTTGAAAAGGATTTGCAAATCATTGTATTCTGTTTTTATTTACAACTTGCACAACTTGCCAACTTCACTGGTTTTGGGTTTTGTATTTTTAAAAAGTTCCCATAGTTTTACTTCGACAGAAACAATTAATTGGAAAATTCAAACCCAGATTATGCTGTGACTGCTGACCCTGGAGCCAAGGCAAGGAGGGTACGACGCATGTTTGAGGTGGAGGTGGCGGAGATTTTAGCAGGTTTTCTGGATTTCAGGATAAGTGGAAAACAGTCATCCATCATTTGAGAGCGAGTATCGCCGCAAAGCTGGGGTTAAGATTGACCTGTCTGACAGTGCAGCGCCTGTGTTTGTGGTTGCGACTTGTGATGGAGAGAGACAAATTCAAATGCGGAACAATGATGGAATGAAACTTCATCCAGTAGTAAATGGACGGTAAAAGAAATGAATACTAAGTTATGGCAGGGACAGATTTGCGAAGATGATCATAACATCAAATCATAAGTTAAAATATGTAACATGCTTTCTTACATGTTTACCTGTGTGAATGACAGTGTGCATTTTTCAATTTTGATTTTTTTCTAAATCAAAAAATATTAACATCACGGCAAAGGCAATAACTTCCAATGAATGGCCAAAGTTTTATTTCATGTTTCTATACACTATTTAAGCAAATAAATATAGGTTTTTGTGAACTTTGACTACTCTGTAAGCCCTCAAATTTAAGGGGTTATTAGCTTACCGGCTTAGTTGGGCCACTAAGCAATTGTCGTGGTGTGGCGTCATTTTTATCTTTTTTTTTGGCCTGATGAATTTTAGTGTAAATATGTAGTAACCTACTAGTAGACCATATCTCTTCTTTCTCAGATTTTTGATTGAGCGCCATTTTGATTGAACGACGGAAGTGGGTCCATAGGGTGCGCTGTACTTTACGATGCAAGATGGCCTGTGGAGGCCTAATGGTTAGATAGAGATTAAGTTTGTATTGATGATATATAGGAAGTCATATATAACCTATATTTTGGCAATATTAAATTTGACCACAGATGACTTTGAAAGGTCAAACTCGGTCAGGGAATATATTAACAAGGTTAAAAGATATGACTTTAAATTTCAAAAAATTATTTCTCACAAACTGATGACTTTTTTCTAAATCTGGTAATCAACTCGCCTTGATACACTTTATGTACGGTGCGAGTGCCATTTTGATTGAATCGACGGAAGTGGGTCTAGTGCGGGGCGCTGTATTTTGGGTCTTATGGAGAATGGGCCAAATTGCCTGTGGAAGCTAAACGGTTGCAGATGGAGATTAAATAATTGTTATGATTGTGAGATTTAATAATTGTTAATGATTATTGAATCACAATAAATGGAAGTTCTCAATTCATAAATGCATGACACATTCACAGAAAGGTCACTCTATGCAGGTTTGTAGATCATGTTGGCAAGGAGAAACCTGAACCAGTTATTGATCAATAATTTCTGATTATTGGTATTGTTTTACATGACGTGAAACAAGAGGACACAAGTATTAACATGGACGACTTCTGAAAAATGCTGGGTGCCATTCAGTAACATTCTCGGAACCGTTCCAACTCCGGATGTCTCAGCCCGGCATTATAAGTTGGACAATACTGGGACAGACAACATTGTTGTGCTCTTTGCTGCATTTAGGAAGCAGTAACACTGTTTAAGGATCGACCGATACATCGGCCGGCCGATATATTAGGCCAATATTTGCATTTTTTACCAGAATCGGCATCGCCCGATTCGCGCGTGGGTTTGCCGATTTATATTTCCGCGGCATGATTTACAGACAGGCATCCAGGGGCAGCTCTGTGTTGCCGGAAGACCCTGCAGCACATGCAGATGCATTACCCCTCCCCCAAAGGAAGAGTGGTGAGAATAGCTGCTTCAGAACAAGGTGTTTTAAAATTTCTATTGGCCTCTCACTGTTAAACTTACTTGAAATATTGCCACCCACTTTGAAATAGGAAACATGAATGCCAAGTAATTGCCAATTAGTACACGTGCCTGCAAACATAGTTAAGTTTGTGGGTCAGTAAAAAGGGAATGCTGCTGAATGCTTCGTCTTTAAAAGTGCTTACCATTGTATTTAGGGAGATGTTGACGTAGTTGTGGGCTAATATGTACAGATGTAACAAACACCGGTTTAAGGATTAAGTAATGTCAATGTTGTCATGGTGTATGTAGGAGTTTAATTCAGCGAACATCGGGGTGAGGTTAAATGCGTTTCGTGTCGTGAGTGTATGTGGAGGGTTCGAAATTGCGAACAAAATTAAGACTGTGACCTTCGAATTAAAATAGTTGCACCTGAGCGACCGCTTTTTCCCCCAATTAATCGCCTCTTTCAGATACATTTGGTAGTCAGAAGGCATGCCAACCGCCGCTGCAGTTTAAATAAAGATGGGCGTATGTCTTGGACCAGGGCATGAATCTACTATACATACCGCAGCCGAGCTCGCCCTGTTTGTTCCCTCGAGCTGACGGTAAGCGTTCTGACCAATCAAAGGGGAGGTTGACGTCGTAAACTTCAGTAGGTCTACTGATTCTAGAATGGTTAATATTAGCCGTCAAACAATCCATTTCACGGGAATGAGAGTTACTATTGTAGCTATGCACAAGATTTGGACTGAAAATGGAACGAAGAGCGATGGAAGACTTCTTGTTTTTTTTGGTACCGTTGACGTTAAAAAAAGTCGAGTCGGTATCAAAAGTTACTGAAACTGAAAATCATGACGGTGATGCGGATGAAGCGGCAGCGAAAATCCGTTGATTAATTTCGCAAGGAGTTGCATCAAAATGTAGAATGGCTGAGGTTATAAGAAGGTGAAGTGCACCGTGTTCATTGTAAAGATAATGACCCGAATCTGGCTGTTAACAGCGCGTTATCTACTGAGTCCAAACACTTTAAACGTGAACGTCCTTCCAAACATGGAGAAAGCACGAAACACCGAAAATACTGTGACAAATGTGCGTAAACGAGTAGATCCGTATTTCTGTTAATGGTTACAACTTATCAAAATATGCTGCCTCGCGGCTCGGCGTTTGCGCAGCCTTAAAATCTCCGTCTCGGTTTCTTCGCTCATATCTTCAGTATCCTATCTGCAAAAATCATTAACATTTCTACAGCGCGTCTTTAGACCAGTAAACGTTAATATATTTGCAAGTACACGCAACGTTTTCCTGAAAATGCCGAAATTAGAAGACCTTTGCGTGTGCAGTGGCGTCTCTGGAAGTGATAATTGGTGGAGCCCGGACCATGCCTTTGCGTCAAGGATTGTTCCTGGCTTGTACTGTTATTTTCCGTTATTAACACATTTTCCAATTTTGACAATAATCCTCTGGCAATCGAAGCTACGGTTTCTTTCTCCGTGAGATCAATTGATCTCATGGAGAAAGAAACCGTAGCTTCGATTGCCTAAATAATGGGATGAATTCAGATCTAAATAATTTTTCTGGCCACTCAAAAATTGTTCAACGCTTTATGAAAGACAAACTGCTTTCAAAAGTCTGCGCTACCTTTTCCACACATCAGGTGATTTAACTGGCGCTTCATGATCGTTTTGTTTAAATAGAATATAAGACTATTTAAAACGTCTATGTGCAATTCTGAATAACGCCGATACAAATGCCCGAAATTACGCTTCCAGATTAATGATTGTCGCTGTACCGAAATGTATCATACCGTAGCGGCGTGTTCTCGGAGTTAATCGATTGCTCAGTCCGTCAAGGAAGTTGCATATTGCGTTTGCAACTATTAAAGCAAATTCAACCAATCCACGCAAATTTCCTGCGGACAAAAAATAAATTGCCAAGACATTGCAACTTTCATTGCCACTTTTTGAAAAAGTTACCGCAAAAAAATTAAAAAAAAACATCAAAAAAGCTAGGAAAATCCTGGAAGTATTGTTTGTCAATTATGCGAATGATTGCGTGCAAGTCAGGGTTAGTAATTAAGGGGAGCTCTGTGCCCCACCAATCTTTAGTCCTAGAGACGCGCCTGGGCAGGTGGCATAGGCTTTCTTAAAACAAACATATCTAAATCATTATGAAGTCTGCTTATGTTATAATAAGCCAACAAATAGCAAAGTTACCGCTGTGGACTGATTCGTATTGCAATATTGAGGCAAAAAAAAAGACTTTACGTCTGATCTGCAATTAACCCTAACGCAATTTAAGATTTGATTTGGATCAGTGTGGAGGGTCCTCTGGACATATTTGATGCCTGACACGCAGTGAGGAGGTGGATAGAAGGGCAGATGGCAAGGAGACCGAATTTAAAATCCTGGCCTCCAGATATGGCATAAAGCCAATGTAGTGGAAACCTTTGTTAATCAATGAACAAGACTCTCATATTGTTTAATAATTGTAATTTGTTGGAGACCGTTGTATTGTTAATGCGGAGTGTTATATTGTAGTTTCTTTAAACATTAAAAAATACATATATTCATGCTTCTTTGATTTCGATATGTGCGCTCCTAAATTTTTGCTCGCGCTCCTAACTTTTTGAACTGAGGAGCGCAGCGCTACCAAGAAAAAAAGTTAATTTAGAGCCCTGCTGTGTGATAGCAATTTCTGCTATCAGAGAGGTCTTTAGCGTGCACTAGAAGAACTTAAATGATGAGAGAAATGTTTCATATGTAGTACTAATTTCTGTCAGTGTTTCGTAAAAACGTATTCAGAGACGTTTGCTACCATTATCAATCCAGCGGTAGCAGAGTTTTTCAGTCAGTGTCTGCTCAGCTGGTGTGTGTGTGTGTGTGTGTGTGTGTGTGTGGGGGGGGGAGAGTGTTGCGCGTCTCACTGGGGAGGAGCAGCCATCACATCGATGGCTGGTTGAAACTTTTCAATAAATTTTATCATTGTGTCATTTTTTTTATGTAAATTGAGGGAGCAAAAGCAGTATCGGCCACAAATATCGGCCCAAGAAAATCGGCAGTCCATAATCGGTCATCGGCTAAGGGTGATGGAAAAAAATCGGTATCGGCATCGGCCCTAAGAAATCCATATCGGTCGATCCTTTACACTGTTAACTTCGTATTCCATGCTATGTTTTAGTTTGACAGCCAATTTACAAGAATTGGCGTCAGTAGATTTTATTGATGCAAAGAAGTGTGATTCTCAAAAATTGCCTGTCCCTGTTTAGACAGTTCTGAAATGTATGTCGTTCAAGTCCCATCAGCGATTTTTATTTTTCTACTATAATAAAGGAATTGGCACAATTTAGTGTGTGACTTCCTAATGATTGAAAACACTTAAAATGTTGCGTAGTTAAATGTGTAAGAAGCTTCACCCATTAAGACCTAGGGTACCTCATGATGCACTTCATTCACATTTCTTAAAAATGATATATGATATTCATGTCCCTTCCGCTTTTAAAGCGAGTGCGACACAGACGTCACATCAGGTCTTAATTGGTTAGTGCCATGCAATTCTCGAGACTACCCCACGGCCGTTCAGACACTTGTCAAATCTATTGATCAAAACACATCAAAAATTTTTGGAGTGGTTTTTCTACTATAATAGAGGAATCGTTTAAACCCTTAACACTCTGGGAAAATTTGCCAAAAATGCCTATCAAAAGCGCACCCAAAGTAAATTGAACGCTGTTCTCGAACAGTTTGGACTATATGGATGGTTATGGTCTCGTTTGAAAGGAAACACTCAAGTTTTTTCCCTCAGCTGAAAGAATCGCTCTAAGTGCAACTGGCATTGAGTAATCTAAGCTGGGACACACTGAAGTAGAAGGTTTTTACTCTCGCCGGAATTTTTTTTTGCCAACGGATGCCAGCAGATGAGAGCAGCTGGGACTTATTAGCTGAAAAACACAATGGGACCACAGCATGAAGCCTTACCGAGTCCCAGTTCAAATTTGATAACAATCCTACAGAAAATGAGCATTCTACACATGTTTTTCTAAGGCCATGTCTAGGCGTTTCCAAAAATGGCCATTTGGAGACCCCAAAAGGACCCTTGGATAACCATGGTCACACACCTACGATAAAAGGGCATAACTCTTGAACACTTAAACTTACAGTCATAGTGTTGGGCTGTAATAAAAGGTGACACTTGGAGGAATCCAATCCCATATCCAGATTCACTATCAATATTGCTGAAAAAAAGTTACTGAAGCATAAACTCATTTGTGTACATAAGAGTCAAAACGAGTGCCGTTATGTAAAAAAATGCTTTTTTTTTCATGAAATGTAAACAAATAAATAACCTTTACACAGCAAACTCACGGCAAACTATTTACAATATATGATAAATAAAAAAAAATTAACTTAATGAAGCATAAACTCAAATTTGTGCATATAAAAGTCAAAACGAGTGCTGTTGTGTAAAAAAATGTTTTTTATATGAAACGTTAACAAACAAATAACCTTTCCATATCAAACTATTTACAATATATGATAAATAAAAAATTTTAAAAATTAAAAGGTTACTGAGGCATAAACTCAAATTTGTGCATATTAACCCCTAGGGGAGGAGATTCTGACTCTGTGCTTTTACATATATCCAAAGCAAAGGAGAGATTCCTTTGTCTTTGTTCTTGCCTGTAACGAAGACCCTATGTGGCACATAGTAAAATGGATCCTATTTACTTACTTTGTCTCACTCTGATTTCTTACAGGGATGAAAATTATAATTCCCACAAAAACCAACGCCGGCGAAAAAATAACTTCTTTCCACCTTCGGTGACGGAGGTAATAATGCGCAATATGGTAATAATCATAAAAATATCAGCATAATATTAGAATATTCTTTTTCCCTAATCCTGAACACAGAATTACAGAATAACTGACAAACAGAATTATTAACGCCGGCGAGAACATAACGTCATTCCACCTTCAGTGACGGAGATAATAATGCGTAATATGGTAATAACATAATCATAATAATATCAGCATAATACTATTATATCCTTTTTCCGTAATCCTGAACACAGAATTACAGAATAACAGACAAACAGAATTACCAACTCCGGTGAAAACATGACGTCCTTCCACCGTCCGTGACGGATGCAAATAATATGTAATGTAGTAGTAGTAGTAGTAGTAGTAGTAGTAATAATAATAATAATAATAATAATAATAATAATAATAATAATAATAAAAATATATAATATGATGCTTGTCATGAGTAATGTCATCTCCCCCGAGAAACATTTCCTTTGCTACGGAGCCATCACTGTTTTGGTCAGATATTTCTTCCCGAGTTATCACTTGCACGCCGAGTGCACAGCTCTGCAGCTTCTGAACTGAAAATGATTTTTTTTTCGCTACCTATGCCATTTTTTCTTTCAAAATTCGTAAACAACCATCAAACATTCGCTGGAAATCTCTCTCTGCCTCGCTCTGTTTTGCGGAACGCGCAGCACGCATTACGCACAGCTGTGCGATATTCTGTACTTTCACTTACGCAAGTGATAGGCAATGTCAGCTTTGTAGCCACCCCATCAAGATGTATATAGGCGTTTCCAGAATTTCGTTGGCTATACAATGCAACAATCGTCATCTCAATTGGTTGTTGGTTGTTGGGCTACAGGCAAAAAAAGGGGCATGAGCTTCGTTTCAACACAGGCACTCACTGGCTGTAGCAGGCTGTAGACAGGGCAGGGAAGCTCGTAACTGGTCGAGTGAGATGTCACTCGAAAGGTTAGTGCAGACTCCATTTTGACACCATTGGCTTCGTACTGTTTACATATGCACCGAAGCAATGACTACAAATACAGCGAACTTGGTGGATTTCCACAGACTCATTTCAAACGATGCAGCTGCTGTTCATGGATATTTACCGATATAATAGCGTGTTTTGGACAAAAAACTTTACTGGGTTGGATTTACTGGAACTTCGTGGATGTAACAAGACCATGTTTGAGGGGATAGGTTGGACTGGAGGAGTACTAGGAAGCTTCATTGGTGAGTTACATCAGTTTTGTTACTGTTAGTGTGTTTGTTTGTGGTCTGACATAGGCGTGATTATACTTTGAAATGGTTGGCATCATTTGAATCTCAAGAATCTTAGCTTTCCGATGATATGTGGCATGAGTATCTCAGTTACATAGAAGCTGTGTAAATGACGTAGTATGTTTCTAACTTCCCTGGACTGGCAACAGGTTAAAAAAAAAAAAGTAGAAGAAAATCCATGGTGTGACCCTGGAGATATGGGGGTTTGAACAGGCGGCATTTTGGCGGTTTTTTTTTTTTTTTTTTCCCTCCTCCCACATTTGGCAAAGGGCTGACTGCAGTTGGTGATGAATTCATGGTGAATTCAGCCTGATTTATGTTCAGAAGACGAAAATGTATGGAAAAAATGCCAGAGAGCCCATGCTAGGGTTTTTATTGGGAGTGCTTTGGGGACCTAAACATGGAACTGCCTGAACAAAAGGCTCTTTTGGTGTCCTCATAGTAGGGCTGGGCGGTATCCCGGTTTTATGACTTACACCGGTATAATTTTGAAGGAGGTATGAATTTGAGGCAATACCCCCCTACCGGTGTTTTATTATCCCCCGCCAACACGAAGTGGGAGGGGGATATAGGTTTGACCTCCGTCCGTCCGTCCGTCCGTGTGTGCGTCCGTCCGTCCGTCCGAGATAAAGGGGACAGCTTTACTCAGAAACTACTACAGATACAGTAACCAAATTTGGTGTGTAGCTTCAGACCATAAAGGCCTTGATTGAGTTCGAAAATGAGAAGCGCACGATTGGCGGGGGATGTTGTAGACCATGTCGACTTGTTTAGTATATTATTATGTGTACGTCGCCCACTCCGCTGCTTTCCGATCAGGCGTTTTCAGGCAGCTTTCACTGCTCGGGGCCTTCAAGCTCCGCCCCTTGCGTGTGCAGGTGCGCTCCCCGTCACACAGTATCCATGAACATAACTGCCGGTAGAGGCGAGCGAGTTAGCAGACAATAGTATGTCGGTCGACGATGAACAGGAGCTGGTCCTGAAGGGGAAAAAAACAACAGCTCTGTAATTTGGAGGTATTTTAGATATATACCGAGGAGCAACAAGACGCTATCTGTAAAACCGGTCGTAAGCAAGTTGTTTCAAAAGGTGGATGTATTGCGATGTATAAGTTAGCCTGTCCATCACGGTTGCGTGAGATTGCTTGTTGCTGTTCTCTTTAACTCTACTGGTCTCTTCTTTTTTGTCCACTGTTTATTAAATTATCACTTATTTTATTTAGCACTCTTTGTCACTTGAACTATTGGCACTTAACACGTTGACTGCCGACTGCGGGACAACTCGTAATGGCCAGGGCTAGACCTGAAAATCTGGGGGGAAATATCCATCCCTTTATTGACAACAGTCTTGGCAAATTCTAGATGGTTTGCCTTTCTTAAAGCGTTTTCCAATACAAGAAAAGTCAAATGGCAATTGAAGACACTGCTTTTTCCCATGCGATCTAACGGTAACAAAATAATGGGCGACATTCAGTTCAGTACAGAAGAATAATTTTATTATAATTAGGTCTGCGCACCGGCACTCGGCGACTATATTCGGAGCTCCTCAGAGAATGAGGGTAATTCTGGTGACAAGTACGTGCTTTCGTCCGTTAACATTTTCCAGTCGGACAACTGTCTCTTTTTGTTTTACAGCCAATTGACCGTGCTGCAAAAACAGGTGTACGTATTCGGCACCGAAATTGCCTTCATTCGCTAAAGAATTCTAAAATGCTACTCTCGCTGGAAAAAAAATTACCGTAGCGAAGTGCTAGTGCAAAGACCTATTTATAATTAAATTATCTTTCTTGTACTGAATGTTGCCAGAGCTGCCAACTCTCACGCATTCCGCACGAGTCTCGCGCTTCTTATTAGCACGTTCCAGTGCTGTAGTCAGCGATTATTCAGTTAATGCGCATTTAAGAGATTCTCTTGCGGAATTGCAGTCGTTGTGCATGATAGTTAATCAGTTTCACGTGCATTACGGTTCATTTTCCCGCTAGTGAATTCGGGAGTCATGATCGATTTCCTTCTTTACTCGGGAATTGGAAGCCATGGAATGGCATAAAGACATTTCAAATAGTCTTATTCCATTCAAACAATAAAAACGATCATGAAACAAATGCATTGCTTTTAATCCCCAATTTTAAAAAGCGCAAGAGGTCCAGAGTCGTCATTGCTTTCCGTGTTGGTGAAATTCACCGTTATGCAAGGGAAATAAACTGCCATGCACAAGGACTTAAATTATGCGTAATAATCTCAAATGTACGCGCTGATTGAACAGTTGCTGACTTCGGTGAATTTGCCTTCAAAATGCGTGTGACCAACGCCATATGCATGAGAATGCGTAGAAAGTTGGTAGCCCTGATGTAGCCCATTATTTTGTCGCTGTTGGATCGCATGGGGGAGAGATATCGTGTCTTCAATTGCCACTTGATCATTCTTGAATTATTTTTTCCCCTTTTTTAAATCTGTGTTCTTAGCCAGGGTTGGCCTATTGAATCGGTTTACATTTTTGACTTTCACACAGCTCTGCGGCAGCAAAGGTATACATTTAGGTATCAATTAACCATTTTTGGTATATATGAATCTCTTTTCATGTGAAACATAAGGCCTAGGTTCTCATTCAGGGTTGGCCTGTAGCTACTTCAATGCTCTTTACTGTTTTATTTGCACAGCTCTGGAGCTCTGTTTGAGCAGAATTATGCCTATTTGTATAAAGTATTGACTATTGTTGTAGAGATTTGATTTTACATAACTGTGTACCGCTTTCCATCAGAAAAGATATACTGCTTACATTTTTTTTCACAGCTGTGCCTTCTTCAGCAGAGAAAGAAAATCTGTAAGGTTTTGTATGTGGTCCAAGTCTTATAGGTTTTGATATTCTGATGATGTTGAGTAAAATGAATCACTTTTCTTGCTCTGTATGAAATATCGTTGTCATACTGTTATGGCCCCAATTTGTTATTACGCTACAACACAACAGCAACAGCAAGGGATGACAGACACAGTTTTAAAAACCTCAACACATTTAATTAACAAACACCATAACAACTAACTAACCTTAAGACCAAGATTGAATTATGTACAAAACATAAATACTTACAATCCCTTTTCGTGGGGGTGGCTTGGTGATGTCCTGGATGATGAAAATTCCACAAAAGAAACTTAACAGTCTTGAACAGAATGGCAGGTCTGGTCATCTTCTTGCAATTTCTCCTACTACTTTACTGTCTCAATTCTTTTCCTTATATACTCTTTTGCAGACCCCACCCACATTTAGACCTCTTTTTTTTAATTTTCCGAGACTTGCCCCAGACATGTCCAGGACATGTCTAAACATGACTTCAGTCTGAGCTTAACAAAAAAAGGTAAATACTGTCATCTAGTGGCCTATATTCACATTACACCTCCATTCCAAAAGGCAAAATTTTTCTTTTCAATACAAAATGGTTAAGTGAACACTTGTCTATATATACATATCATGCAATATTCAAACACATATATATACACATTCAAACACGGGATCAACAATCAGCAATTACATTGTCTGTACCCTTCACATGCTTAATTTCCAAGTCAAACTCCTGTAAAATCAAACTCCAATTCAACAATCTCCGATTCTTGTTTTTCATCTTACTCAAAAACATTAACGGATTGTGGTTAGTGTACACAATCATTGGCTTTTGTCCTGTACAAACATAAACCTCAAAGTGTTGTAATGAAACGACCAGAGCCAACAGTTCCTTCTCTATTGTGGAATAGTTCCTTTGGTGGCGATTGAACTTCCTGGAGAAGTATGCCACGGGATGCTCAATGTCATCAGTCACTTCTCTGAAGGAGCACAGATCCACAAGCTTGGTCGCTAGCATCGACCGCGATGGAGAACGGTTTGTTGAAGTCAGGAGATTTGAGCACGGGGAAGTGACACAGCAGAGACTTCAGGTGATCGAAGGCTCTCTGGCATGCATCATCCCAGGTGAACTTTACGCCTTTCTTCAGTTGGTTAGTTAGACTGAGAGCAATCTCAGCAAAGTTCTTGCAGAACTTGCGGTAGTACCCGATCATTCAAAGGAAGCGGCGCAAAGCTTTTTTGTTGTCAGGAACTGGAAAGTCCGTGATGGCTTGGACTTTAGCATTTATGGGTGCCACCTTACCCTGGCCTATGACGTAGCCAAGATAGGTGACAGTAGCACAACCAAAGTCACTCTTGCTCAGGTTAACAGTCAGGTTAGCCTGGGTCAGGCGCTGGAACAACGTCTCTACATCTTTTAGATGTTCTTCCCAGGAGTCACTCCGTGTGATCAGGTCATCGATGTACGCACCCGTGTGTGGCAATCCGGCGATTGTAGACTGTATCATCCTTTGGAACGTGGCTGGGGCATTTTTCATGCCAAAGGGTAGGACTTCATACTGGTACAATCCAGATGGTGTGGCAAAAGCAGAGATGCTCTTGGCCCTCTCAGTTAAAGGCACACACCAATAACCCTTCAATAAATCAATCTTGGTCAGAAACTTTGCTTGCCCTACACTATCAATACAATCATCAATCCTAGGTATTGGAAACACATCAGTTCTAGTTACAGCATTGACTTTGCGATAATCTGTACAGAATCTAGTACTTCCATCAGGTTTTGGAACTAGCACACAGGGTGAACTCCAATCGGAGTTGGAGGGTCTGATAATATCATGTTTTAACATGTACTCAACCTCTTTCTCAGCAATCTTTCTCTTTTCAGGATTCATCCGGTATGGATGCGGTTTTATTGGTTTGGCATCACCAACATCTACATCATGAGAGGCTATAGTAACTCTCTTTGGAACATCAGGAAACAAATCCTCATATTTCTTGATCAACCTTTCAAACTGATCTCTCTGTGAGGGTTCTAAGTGCTGGAGTTTTACATCAAGATTTTGCAACACTTCAGAATTTGACAATTTACATGAAAGAACTTCAGCTTTAATTCTTGGTTCATCATCTTGAAACTCCCCCTCATCTTCACACGTTTTGACCATAGGAGAATCTGAAGTGACAGCTGCAACCCTAGCATTTCTGTCATGATAAGGCTTTAGCATGTTAATATGACACAATTGTTTTGGTTTTCTCCTATCTGGAGTCTTCACAATGTAATTGAGATCATTGAGTTTTGTCAGAATTTCATAAGGACCATGAAATCTAGCCTGCAATGGATTGGACTGCAAGGGAAACAACACAAGGACCTTGTCTCCTGGTTTAAACTCACGGCTTCTAGCCTTATGATCATACCAAGTTTTCATTTTTCCCTGACTTGATTTCAAGTTCTCTTTGGCAAGGTCACAAGCTGCACGCAATCTTTCCTTGAACTTGCTAACATAGTCTAACAGACTGATTTGCGGCTCTTCCTCTTGCCATTGTTCACTCAATAATAGCAAAGGTCCTCTCACTTCATGACCAAACACTAGCTCAAATGGACTGAATCCAGTAGACTCCCGCACTGCTTCTCTAGCTGCAAACAACAGCAAATGAACCCCTTCATCCCAGTCTTTCTCATGGTCATAACAATAAGTCCTCATCATTGTCTTGAGAGTGGAATGAAACCGCTCTAAGGCACCCTGACTTTCTGGATGATAGGCACTAGAAAGAATCTGCTTTGCACCTAGTTCGTACACAACCTGCTGAAACAATCCTGAAGTGAAATTGCTACCCTGGTCTGACTGAATTTCCCTGGGAAGGCCAAACAACGTGAAGAACTTTATCAAAGCCTTCGAGATTGCAGTTGCCTTGATGTTACGTAGAGGTATGGCTTCGGGGAATCTGGTAGATGCACACATGATTGTCAACAAGTACTGATTTCCAGATCTAGTCTTGGGTAATGGACCAACGCAATCAACAATGACCCTAGAGAATGGCTCCCCAAATGCTGGGATAGGCTGCAATGGAGCTACAGGTGGGTCTAACTGGTGTTTTCCAACTACCTGACAAGTGTGACAGGTTTTGCAAAAGTTGGAAACGTCTTTCCGAAACCCAGGCCAAAAGAAGTGTTTCATGATCTTATCAACAGTCTTGTTAACACCAAGATGACCTCCTAAAGGTAAACTATGAGCCATTGTTAAGATCTCACTCCTATAGACCTTCGGAACAACAATTTGCCTGACCACTGCCCAATCTGCATTGGCAGGGATATCAGGAGGGCGCCACTTCCGCATCAACGCACCATCCTTGAGATAATACCCAACTGGAACTGCGTCTATTTCTTTATCAGGAAGGGCTCTCCTCTTTAGTACACAAATTTCAGGATCATTAGTTTGCTCCTCAATCAACCGCTTTCTGGACAGAGACAAGTCTCCAGACCCATCAGAATCACCAGACCCATCCGGCTGGCTGAATATAGAACTGATAAAAGTATCTGATAAGTCCTCAAACGGAGAAACCATAGTAGGCCAATCAGAGTCATGAGGCGAACCACCTGAGTCCTGACTATTCAATGTACTGGACGGCACCACTTCATCTTCTTCTTTAGCCTTCTTGGCCATAGCACGAGTCACTGCGCAAGAAGGATACAGAGATGGGTCCTCATCCCCATCTTCAGTGCTCGGCTGTGAAGTAAGATGTACAGGGGGAACTACTTTGCCCCCAGCCAGGTCATTGCCTAGCAACAGAGAAACACCCTTTATAGGTAGACTTGACATAGGTCCCACCTTTACCTGTCCTGTAACTAAATCTGACTTCAAGAATACAGAGCGCAGGGGTACAGATACAGTCCTCCCTTCAATACCTTGTACAAGTATGAAATCCCCTGAAGCAGTCTCATCACGTAACTCCAAGGAGTCCATCAACAAAAGTGACTGAGAAGCTCCGGTATCCCTTAGGATATATATGGGGACAGGAGTAGTATGCTCATTCAGAGCCACAAATCCCTCTGACACAAATGGATGAAATTCCTCCCTCACAAAGTCAGCTGTATCAGGCTTTTTAGCCCCACAAGAAGCAGGCAATTTAGGAGATCGGTTATCTACTACAGGGGTTTCTACCCTTGTTTTCACAAAGGCATTTGGTTTGGTATACTTTTCTTTTTCTTTCTTAGCCTTAAGGAACCAACAGTTAGTTGTAACATGACCAGATTTCTTGCAATAACTGCAAACTAGACCACTTTTGTCACTGTCAGCTTTCACACTTTGATCAGACCTGTTACTGGATTTCTGAGCACCATCACCAGATTTGTCTTTGTCTTTGGGTGAGGAATCTTGGGTATCACCGTAACCCTTTTTCTGAAATTGGGACCATCTATTGTTACTGCTAGACTGAAATTTGGACTTAGGTGTGAGAACATATTTATCTGCAAATTTGGCAGCTGATTGCAAATTCAGTGCTTGCTTCTCATTAAGGTAGGTCTTAACATCATCTTTAACACAGTTCTTGAATTCATCAACTAACACCATCTCTTTTAGTGAGTTGAAATCATCCTTGACCTCCATAGAAGTACACCAGCGCTCAAAGCAAACCTTCTTCTCATTAGCAAATTCCACATAAGTCTGATTTTCAGATTTCTTCAGCCCTCTGAATTTCTGTCGGTAAGCCTCTGGAACCAACTCATAAGCTCTCAAAATAACCTTTTTGACAACCTCATAATCAGAGGAATCATCTGCAGACAAAGCCGAATAGGCTTGTTGAGCTTTACCCTTGAGGACAGTTTGCCACATCAGAGGCCAGTGTTCCTTTGGCCACTGGCAACTCTTTGCTACCTTTTCAAAACACTGGAAATAGTTGTCAACATCCTTTTCCGAAAATGGAGGCACCAGTTTTACCTCCTGGCTAGCCCAAAATTTATTTTCAGTTTGAATTTTTATTTTTAGTTTCTCCATTTGGAGTCTTTCTTCTCTATCGAATTTCTCTAATTCAAAATCTCTGTCTTGCAAATTTTTCTAACTCAAATTCTCTGTTTTTCTTTTTCTTCCCTCTCAAATTCTCTTTGTTTCTCTTTTTCCCCCCTTTCTTTTTCTCTTTCCTCCCTTTCTTTTTTCTCTTCTCTTGCTAATTTTTCCAACTCAAACTGCCTTTGTTTTTCTTTTTCTTCCCTTTCAATCTCTATCATTTTTAATTTAAGTTCCATTTCTATATTTGGATTTTCCACTGGAAACTGTTCCAGATCTCCTGGGTGCAAACACATTTTCATCAATGTAATATTCAACTATCTCTCTAGCCAGTCTTGCTTTTCGCATGGCTGGTTTTACCTCTGTCAGCTCTAAATGTCTGCAGATTTCCAACAGTTCGGTCTTTTTAAAAGACTTCAAAACCCCTACGGTTGGTGATGCCAAGAAATCATCCATTGCTGTTGTCAATATATATGTATTCAATTAAAAAAAAATCAATTTTACAATTTGGAATGTTAGATTTTTAATAAATGACTCACAAAATGGTCTATCCCGGACCTTGAGCCCCCAATTTGTTATGGCCCCAATTTGTTATTACATTACAACACAACAGCAACAGCAAGGGATGACAGACACAGTTTTAAAAACCTCAACACATTTAATTAACAAACACCATAACAACTAACTAACCTAAAGACCAAGATTGAATTATGTACAAAACATAAATATTTACAATCCCTTTTCGTGGGGGTGGCTTGGTGATGTCCTGGATGATGAAAATTCCACAAAAGAAACTTAACAGTCTTGAACAGAATGGCAGGTCTGGTCATCTTCTTGCAATTTCTCCTACTACTTTACTGTCTCAATTCTTTTCCTTATATACTCTTTTGCAGACCCCACCCACATTTAGACCTCTTTTTTTTAATTTTCTGAGACTTGCTCCAGACATGTCCAGGACATGTCTAAACATGACTTCAGTCTGAGCTTAACAAAAAAAGGGTAAATACTGTCATCTAGTGGCCTATATTCACATTACAATACCGTATACCGCCAGTCAGACGAATAATACCGGGGTATGAGTTTTAATCCATATCGCCCAGCCCTACCTCATAGCTCCACAACCAAGAAAGATAAAGTAAAATGGACTGCATTTTCTGAAGGCAGAATAACATTAGCTCAGATGCAAAGTTTCAAAGCTATAGGTGTGATGATAAAGTTTTGCCATGTTAAATAAAAGAAAAATGTCAATTGGAAAAAAAAAAAAACTGACGAACAGTACCCTTGGAAAAAATTGTCCAAATGAGCTGAAATTTCAGATTTGTTCATCACCAATACATATTTATCTACTGTGAAAATCTATGACTACATGGTGACAAATATTTTGTATATAACTGATGATTTGATATGGAATGACCCATGCGTGCTTATCCATTTTATTTGAAGGTGTATGCATCCAGCCATTTTTTGAGCTTTCTGCTTTGTTCGCAGCAGTGTTTGGATTTGCCCTTTGCTACAGTCCCTCAGTTCCTTACTGCAGGGGATTATTGAGGCCCAGGAGCATTCAAGCATCTACACGCATGCTGTTCGAAATAGGGAGGGGTGGCTGTGGATTTTTCTGTGCAGGGAATGGTGTCCTTGCGTGAACCCGTGGGAGGTCGCAGTGGGATGCGAGCCGAAGTAATGAGTACACTCTTTGAGTTCTTACTCACACACACAGAGCCTTAATTGGAGACCAAATGACTTAATGAAGTAAAATGTACACATTGCTTTCTTTGATTTAACAAAGGCTTTTGAAAGTGGGAACGGGGTACTTGTTTTCAAGATCGCATTGCTCGGTTGTCCTAAAAAATTATTTCATTTGATTTTGGTCTTCAAATACCAGAGACCCGCACCTAATACATCAGCTTAATAGAAGCTCAGTATGTAGATGATATTGCCATCATCTGCAAAGATTGCCATGTACCACAACAAATTCTTCTGCCTGTAATTCACTGACCATGAATACGAACTTTCATATTAACCTCAAGAAAACAAAGGTCATGAGTATGGGCCCGGCAGTAGACTTATGCATTGAATGGTGGCATATAAAGCTAAAATGAAAATTGACAGGATGGTCTGTCTCCAGGAACTAAATTGATTACCACTGACCTAGATGGCCAAAGGATGTGTTGTCTATTGTTGAAAATATTGGATGATATCACTGTATGCATTCAAGCAGCCTCATGTGCTGTTGGAAGACTAAGGGATATTATCACCGCAGAGACTCCTAATAACCACAGAGAGTAAACTTATTTGCGTATTCACTTGATTGTGTTTCTCATCCTGAATACTGTGCTCATAGTTTTCTGCTGTTCAAGGGCAACTGTGCCAGTCAGACATTTGCACCATATCAGCAACATTTTAATTAAACATGAAGCGCAATTTTTTCACACAAACTCTAAAATCCATATTTTATTTGAACTGCATATGACTGACGCCTTTGCTCTTTTCCCCATAATGACTACATCTGAAGCCTATAGCAGTGTTCCCCAACCCTCTCCTGGAGGCCCTCCTGTCCTGCTGGTTTTAGATCTCTCCCTGCTCCAGCACATGTGATTCAAATGATCAAGCGGTCATCAATCAGCTTTAGGGGTGATTAACAAGCTGATCATTTGAATGACCTCTGCTGAAGCAGGGAGAAATCTAAAGCATGTAGGACAGGTGGGCCTCCAGGAGAGGGTTGGGAAACACTGCTATAGAGTACTAAAGTGATGATGTCACCGCTACTTAGCTTCTGGCGTTGGAAGTAAAGTCCCTTTAGGGTTTTTTTTTTTTTTTTTTTTTTAATTCCCTTATTTAACCAGGGAAGTCCCTTTGAGATTGAAATCTCTTTTTCGAGGGAGCCCTGGGGGTAGAGGTGGGGAAGGAGAGGAGGAATTGCACAGCCAATTAGATTTCGGGGATGATTAGGCAGGTGGAAAGAGCCAGGTTGGAACTTTAGCCATGACACCGGGGAACCCCCTTCTCTTATCGAAGAGTGTCATAGGATCTTTAATGACCACTGTGAGTCAGGACCTTGGTTTAACGTCTCATCCGAAAGACGGATGATTTATAATGGCGTTTGGACACTTTCTGGCATTGCTCAAACTCGTATTAATTCTAAGAGCTGCCTCGTTTCGAGATTAGCCTACAGGGTATACAGACTTAAATGATCACATCAAATTTTTATTGCCAAAAATTATATGCTTTTGCATTTGTAGTCCAGTTTGTACTCCACTTATCCGAACAACATTTCTGCTACACAAGTGGACGAGTACCCCGTGATTTGCTCCAGGCCAATGAGCTACTACAGTTTCAGCCAACATTCATAATGTACCATGACGGTAGCCCATCAGTGCCCTACATTGCCGTATGTCCGTGCACCCGTTCCCACATAGCAGTCTACTACTAACTAGCTACATACCTAGAAATGGAGGGATCACAGTGAATAGTTATTTTGCCATTTAGCTAGCTAGAATTAAACTACACTAGTGAACCACCGAGCTAGCCAACTAGCGAGCTTATTACATCTTATGCCCATAGCTAAATTGATAGACACTTGCTGTTATTTTGCAAGCTAGCAAATATGATTATTCAATAAATATCATTAGCTTAGCTAGCGAAATAGCTAGATGGGTAGTTCGCTAGCCGAACGCGCTAGCTAGCTAAGTGAATAAAAGCAGTGAAGAGCCATTATTTGGCTACTATGCTAGTGTTGAGCTGAGAGCATTTCACAAGAGGGCATTTAACTAAATGCGCCAAATAGAAATATAGCTTTTAAGCAAACAATCGGTGGCCAAAGATGCCTGGCTATGAAAGTAAATTGGCGCCAATTGTAAAACATAATCTATCAAGGAAAGCGTAACCAAGTAGAACGCAGAGTGGTTAACTAATTAAGCAAACTGCTATAGCAAGGTGCTGTGGCGGGAGACTTCTAACGCGTCCTGAACTCCTTTAGCCCAGGAATCAGGAGGATCGTGGGACATGTAGTTTTTAGACTACAATGATGGTGAAAAATTAAAATTACTTGACATATAGCCGATTCCAGTCAAGAGAAATTATATTTGTTTTTAGTCGGAAATATAATGCAAAATCGAGGCTTGGAAAAAGATGGGAAGTAATTCAAAAGTGAACTGAAAAAACAGTCTATGGGTAAAATGAATGGGAAATTTTACTTCCGACTCCAGCGTGATGTCATCACTTTAATATTCTATATGAATCTCAATAGACCTTTTCCTTAGCCTCCCCATGAATTGTAAATGAGGGTTTCCCCCAAGGTGTCGGAAGTTATCTTCATTGATACGGCCAGGGTCGTCATTTGTAGTCATCACGAGAAAGGGGCGGGGGGGGGGGGCGGGGAGTCTTTTCTAAGAAAACTACCTGTGCATTTTCAATGTTCTCAGTGCCTCGTTTTAAATGTCAGGGCCCTAGGAATTCTGCTGATGAAGTGTGGAGCTACTTCGAGCCTTGTTAATGATTGAAAAAATTTCTTTGCATGGCAACGCTATGCCCGATTCACTACCATGGTAAGCCTGTTGGGGGCTTCGGCTAAAAATCCATTTATTTTGTAAAGTTGCGTGCATGCGGAGTTGCGGTATTCGACAAAAGTTTGTACTTATTATCATGTTTCAATACACCCAAAGTCAATTTCACTCCGGAATTCTGTAATAAAAACTCAAATTTGACGGGGGGGCGTTTTATATTTTTGTTCTGTGTACGTAGTTATCAAAAATTTTAGTTAAGATTCTTCCAAAGAAGGGGGAGTACAATGATATTGCTACATGATTATTATGCCCTGCCTTTATGGTGTTTGTTGTGAGACATGCAGCTTCCTGGGGCATACTGGTTCAAGATGTTTAAATACCCTTAATGTGAACAAGAAGGTCCAGAGATGGTGTAATAGAATGGCTGTATGAGTAAAATGTTTGGTTGTTAGGTGAAGGTAAACAAAACCACGCGTAATGAATGATCTTGTCCTGGTTTTAAAGGGAAAGGCAGTGGCTAATCTGATTGGTCTCAATGGAGCCAAACCTCTACCACACACACAGTCAACCCTCTATGGTGTAGTTGTGACGTAGTAACCAAACTGGAGCTAGCGAGAAAGTAGAAAATTTAGCCAGTCATGACATTTTTGTCTGATCTTTACATTTATGGAAGAAAACTGCTAATCACCTGGCTAGTAGTGGTGTAACGATAGGGCGATACAGTACTGTATTGCGATACAAAGCCTCCGATACGATACATTGATTTGGACGTGTATCAAGATACACAAAGCTTTTTAAAATGGTCCGCATTCGTGATAAAGGACTTGTGCATTTCTACTGTAGTATCTTGGTGAATTGTACAAGTGCAATTCATCTTGAACATTACATTCTAGATTACCCGCTTGCTTTGAGCCGAATTAGACAGCTATCCCGGTGTCTCCCCAAAGTCTGAGATCCATCAAAATGGTTCACTGTCAAATCATACATTAATCATATATTTAACACAAATTAACTTTTGGGGCATGAAATTCCGCATCAACTTATGATTTTCTGGTTGAGTTTAGCATGAATTTATCAATATCAGTGCAGTTGAACATCATTGGTCACCAGTAACCTCTCCAAACACAAAACGTGCCTTTTCTCCCCTAATGAAGTTAACAATATTGTCCATTTTTCTTCGAAGTCCCCCAAGCAATGCAATGATAAGCTAACCGCTCTCACATCCAAGCTCATAACCTTACACCTTTTAAGGGTAAAAACTCACTAACTCAGTAATATCTGAATTCTGAAATATACCTTATTTTAACACAACAGAAATTTCACTTTCAGGAAAAATCAAATGATATGTTTCCATATTCAACAGAATGCTGTAATGAACGTACCGAGGGATCTACCGACGTGCGTGGGATGCATGCATTTGGAGAAACGAAAACCTCGGCATTCGATGTCTTTAAATGCGATATAAATTCTACAGCAATAAGCCATATTAGAGCAAAATGCAAACAGAGTAGAAGTATAACCTGTTTTCTTCATTGATGCCCTCCTCCAGAGACAGATGTATCGGGTAGAAGGAACCCTCCAGTACGGTTTCATTTGGAATAATTCCCATTGACCGCGTCCATACAACATTTATCTCGTAAATGAAACTGAACACTTCAGGCCGGTTTCGGGTGTCTTTGTTTCTTTGATATCGCATAATTTTCAGCTGCGCAACCGTGGCCAACATTCGAAGAATACAACGGACCTTACTTTTACACTCAGCTTTGTATCCTATTCTTATTGTCCGATCAATGTATTTCAGTTATTGAGGAAAGTTTAAACACTCGGGAATTCGATAAGAAACGAGTCTGTCAATACAGCGTTACCGAGGAACTGTAGAGTTATACTTAGATGAATCTGAGTATATAATTGAGTGACTAGCTATCGACACCAGTACTTGGGTGGATAGAAGGGAGCGCTGAATTTGTCAATGGAGGAATCTACGTGTTAATCCATGGGAGGGAACTACGCGTATTTTGTGTGTGATGACTGTAATTGTCAGCAGAATGTGAGAGAATCAATACTATGTTGGATTTTTTGCTTCACAAAATGTGTTTTTTGAACCACTAATTGGAATACTGGTGGCTCACTGTAGCTAAAATGGTTGCTACAGAGTACCACGTTTTTTTCTGTCGCAAGTCATAATTTTTTTAAACTACTGGATCGATACTATGGGCAAGGATATTGACCAGTTTGCACATCAGGCTTAGTCGAGGAGTTCATGCAACTCCTGAAAAACAGGGATTGGAGGGAAGTTCTCCATACTCTAAATCGCGTTTCAGCTCTGCCTGCTTGGGAAAATTCACTAGCTGATCCGGGGGTGCCATCCCGTGGTCAAGCACTGTAACGAAGTGCTTAAATTTGCAGGTCTATAGACGCAAGCGTCTTCATCTGCAGAAAGGGGTTAAACCCAGAAATTGCAACATTTTCTATCGCTTTAAATGAAAACAACATGGTGACCTGCCTCATATTCCATGTGGATGCATTGCTCAAAGTGCTATTTGTGGAAGTGTTGTTTCAACTTGTTTGAGGTTCAGTTTCCAGACTTCAAGTTGGCTTCTAATAACGATAAGTAGTTTGCAATCTGACTGTTTCGTCTGGTGAATACTTGTGGAGACCTATTTAGCTTTTATCAATTTTTTAAGTTGAAGACATTGACCTGAATAGTGAACACACAGTGGTACTTAAAGGTAAACTAACACTATTCCTTTGTTTAAACTAGGGGTGTCAATATCTACACGCGTAAACAGGTACACGGATAACAAATCATAACCGTTTAGAAAAATCAATAACCGTGTACCCGTCATTTTTTACCCTCCTCTTCCTCCTCGTTCATTTCTCACCAATACATATAGTAGCCTATTTTTAGGGGTGATAATGTTGCCTGAAAGCTTCAGATAACGTTAACTAACTATACACCTAAATGTTCCCACCCACTAGTGCAGTTATCTGCATACAGATGCATGGGACGCAATCTTACCTTGATATTAAAAAAAAAAAAAAAAAAAACCCCACAGCCATGGTCGCGTCACTTCAAGAAAAGGCTGCGGAGGACTTGAAGAGCGCGGCGCTCATCTTTTCCATGCGCAAATGTCGTGCAGCTGAAAACAAAAACTGTTAATGGCTTGTTATTTTGGCCTATATTGTTACATGTTGTTGTAAATTTATCGTTGGTTGGTGTTCTGTCAGCTTTTCATGACCTGATCACACATCCTCGCGTCTAAAAAGGAGGAATAAAATATTGTTTTTTTCGCCTATTTTATTGAATAATTGTGAGAGTCCCCCCTCTACTTTTTTTTTTTTTTTACTTTGTTGATATAAAGGATAAAGGATATAAAGTTTTTTCCTCTCACTTCACCTTACTTTGGCTTCTTTTTGAGTTAATTCCAGATTACTTTTACTATGAGACGCATATTAAAATTCAGACGCAGCTTCTGTTGCGAGAGAGGGATGCAGTTTGCACTTTTAAGTTTTAAAAAAAATATTGTACAAAAGTGAGCAAAAGGTAAAATAATGATTAAAAAAGGAAGGTTAAACCTTTCTCAGCTTTCACTTGTACTTTTTCTCATCTGTCAAGACGATAGATGATTTTCTTGTTTCTTTTTTTTATTTTTAATATTTTAAAAATTTGGCATCTCCAATCCCACCCGAATCTGGAATGCCCAATTGGTGAACTATGTACAAAGCTTGCTCATATGCAACCCCCTGCTGCCAACACAGGATAGTGAGGACAGTTCACGGCTCTCCTCCGAAGCACGTGCCTGTTAACCACTGATTCTTATACACTCATTGGTTGAGTCTTCGCAAGTTCAGAACGAGGGCGGAGGATACTCGGACATGAACAGACCTAGAGTCTTCCTGACGAGCCCCGTCTGGCCAACAGGAGGCGCTGGAGCAACAAATAAAGCTAATTTTGCATCCCAAATCCGGGAGTCCCATCCCAATTTGAAACCTTGTAGCGCGATGGGCAATTGTGCGCTACTTTGAAAAAGCTGCCGACCCCTGCCGGTGGGTACGACCGGGGCTCGAACCCGTGATGTGATTGTCACTTCTGCCTTAATCGAGTGAGCTATGAAAACTCATTTTACTTTCTGTGGTTTTATAGCGCAACTGCGATAGAAAAAGATCATAAATCTCCGACGTGTAACCAGTTACACGTCGGTTAGAAGTCCCGTTAACACGTGTATAAGAAATTGTAAACGTTGACACCCCTAGTTTTAACTAGATATTGACTTTTTCCTCACAAAAAAACATTATTGTGTCCCCGAACTGAGTGTCCGGGGATACTATGATTTTGTGGTCGTCGCACGTCCTGGCCCAGAACTACCCCTGCATGAGGGAAGCAATAGAACATAGATGATATTGATACTGTTATTAATCTATCACAATCATTTCAAATTTTTGCTCCAGAAAACAGATTTTTCTTAACTACTAATTTGAATTCCACTGGCTCTGCATAGATGAAGTGGTTGCTACTGAGGACAATTTTTTTATTTTTTTTTTTCCCTGTGATGAGAGAATTTTTTGAATTGCTGGATTGATAGTACGGGCAAGTATATTGAGTAGTTTGCACACGAGGAGTTTAATTCATGCAACTCTTGAAAAACAGGGTTTGGACTGAACTTGCCATTATTCTAAAGTGTGTTTGAGGTTGGCTTGCTGGTGAATATTCAGTAAGTGATCCAGGTGTGCCATCTAGTGAGAGAATAGTGTCAGTGCGTGCATAAACTTTGAAAGCCTTGTCTTTGGAAATCTTTCAGTGTTGCGGCTTACTTGTAAGCAGTAGGGATGTAACTATGAAAATTTAACCTCACGGTTATTGTGACAAAAATTAACACGGTTTTCGGTAATATCGCGGTATTTTTAAAAATGTGTTAATATGTTCAGAAAGCACTGATAGGCCTACTCAAACTGAAATAGTTTTTAAAAAGTGCAACACTCGGCATCAAAGGAGCAAGGGTTCAGCATGTTAACAGCTTATTTGTCAGGAACATTTCCAGTAGTGCAGGTTTAAATTATACAAATCCAAACATTCAAGCTAAGACATGAAGAACAATACGAAAACAAATCTAAGAAACACCACTTATTATATACTTTTTTTCTTCATCAGAATTAAAATTTAGAACTGTACACATGAGCACTTTAAGGTAAACCTTAAAAGAATAAGACAAAAGTGCATTATGCATCTAAAATAGCCACTATAAACAAATTACAAAAATAACTAATCATATGCAATCAATTCCAAATGTTCAATGTTTAAAATAAAAAAATATATATATATGTAAACAAATCAGTGGAACAGAACTGATTGTATACTTGTTCTCTCCATCAACAAATAAGATGCTGCTGATCTAGCATCATGTATTATTACTATTATTATCATTGTGCTACCATTCATATCAATGTACATACGATTTCGCCTGTAGCTGTTTTTGTTGCAAAATCAAAAGAAAACGATGGGCTAAAAATTCATTATCTTGCAGGGCAAATAATCATGTTTTGTGTTTTCAAAGACACTTGGCTCAGACCGTGTGTCTTAGTAAATTAAAGTTATCCAACTTCGCTAGAATTAAACCTTTTAACTGACTTTGGACAAATATAACTGGACGCGCTACTGTGCGAATAATGTTACGGCCCATCCTTATTGGTACTGCTACTAAGTTGCTACTCATAAGGAGCGGCTGTGCGAATAAAACAACTGCACAGGGACGCGGCTACGGCTTATTTACTCAGCGGCTGTGCGAATAGCCACTCTGAATACAAATTATGCAATCTTTTAGAAATCAAGAAGTGCACGCAATGCAATAAAATACTGTAATCTACTACTGTTTAATAAATGCCAGTGGGCATCCGTCTAGCTAAGGTTAAAGTGTCCAGCAGCTAGAGGCGCACTGCACCATTGAACGAGAACGTGGATTTTAGACAGATGGATAGATACTTTTTTAATTCCCACATGGGGAAATTCACTTGTCCTTCAGTAGCATGTAAATATAGACAATAAACATAAATAAAAACTCTAAAAGCCTAAGAGTTAAACCCCCCGCACGAATTAAATCAAATCAATAGTGATCATTGTAGAAACGAATAGCAGCAGGAATGAAGGGTCTCCTGAAGCGCTCCGTCCTACACCGTATGGAGAAGAGATGCTCCGATCTTTTGCTCCTCTGAGCGGACAGAATCCCATGCAGAGGGTGTCTGGTGTTACCGAGGATTGCTGCACCTTTCTCCCCATACACCTCACCACTACTGCCCCCACGGAAGAATGCTTCTGGTGCCATGTCATTCATTTCAGCAAATTTTTATGACATTGCTGATGAGTAGTGTTAACAGTTGTTATAGTAAACAAATCTAGCGCGATTTAGCTGATCTACCTGCTAGCTCGTATTTGGTTGATTCCAACGTCCATTTAGTGATATATGGTAATATATGTCAATTAAATTTACACAAAAAACGAAGTTCATAGCATTTTTGATAGCTTCAACTAGCGCTAAATAATGCCTTGTTTTCACTGTCTCTTCGTGAATTACGTTAAAGTTTCGCGGTTTAGCTTAGAATATCCGCTGCTAGGTATGCATTCTCGATGGCGACGGGCGCTGTACTTGGGGTTCTGTTTTACATTATTGACAAGTCAATAAGTTAGACAGACGGATCATGGCATTCAACTTCAACCCGATGTCCCCACAACATGTATTTCAGCTAAATTGTTAACTTTGCATTGGCTATAAAGTTGTGGGTGATGGTCACGGAGATGTGCCATGAGATTTGACGTATTGCTACCTTTAGCAGAAACGTTTTTCCTGCATGTTATGCTGACATGAAAACTTTTCAATCACGTGTCCCCCTGCATGCCTATAATACCCAAAATATGCCCATACTTCAGACCTCGTCCTCTTAGAGGGCTGATGGATGTCCTGAGCGCAGTCGTCTCCATCTCCCGCCATGATTTCATTTCCAATTTAACGAAAGTTCAAACCCAAGTTGTAAGCTATACAGTGCGCCTGCGCGGCTACTCAGGAGACACCGATGAAGCTGGGAAGGATTTAACACGAGGTTTCCGCACCTCGGTAATCCACCGAGATAATAATTTAATTTGAAATGAAAGCGGTAATTGTTATTGTCAGGGCTCTCAAGTTTTGAATGCAGGCTGGCGTGATGCTGGGGGGAGGGTGCATGATACTCCCGTTTTCAAAGGTGCATAGTACATGTGCTTCGTTGCAGCACTTAAGTTGTTTTTTTTTTTTAAGGAATTGTACATTACTTATGATTTTTTTTCAAACAGGGACTTTTTCTTTAACTCTACTACATTTAAAAAGTAAAAAGTATACTTTCACCTCGTTAATTTGACACTGGCAACTTAGTTACTCGTTTGAAATTAAAATGTTAATTGAATTCGTCATTTCCGGATTATCTAGATTTGGTGCTTTCGCGAAGAACAAAGGTATTCAAAGGTTTGTGCAGATGTGTCCGCCAATGGACGTGGAGCAGCAAATTTATGCACGCAGTTACAATATTCCATCACTAGATAGCACACCAGGATCGGTCGCGGAAGTTGTGTGCGCGTTGCAAGCTATTTTCAGAATGAATGCTGACCGGGTTATCCGTCGCATCTAGTTGTCAGAAGTGGCAGCTCAAGTAGGCGAGCAATTAAACGCTGTGATATTCAAGCAACTCTTCTATCTTATATCTGCATGTGGCGTGTATATTTCCTTTTACTTTGCAACATCAAGCATTTAGAACACATCTAACAGCTGTGCTTAGCGTCACGAATGAGTTAGCTGGCCAGCTACAGCATTCGCGAATGGCATTTGACATGAGCTTAAAAATTTGATTTCAACTTGCTAGCGTTTACCCTTGGAGTAGTTGTTAGATTTTGAGCAAGATAATGCTTACCCATACCTGTACTTTTTTTTTTATTTCAGTGGCACTCCCCAGTAGAAAAAAGGCTAAATTAAATAATTCTTTTGTGTATTTGTATCGTTTTGTCTGTCACAAACAAGAGATGTTGGTACCACCGGTGACACCGGATCGGAGCAGGGTTTGTATCCTGCCAAAATACACTACATGGAGGGCAGAGAGCCCCCACTCTCACCGTAACAAGTTACAAGTCAATTCATCTGACCATAAGCGTCCAAAGCTGTTAAATTGAGGCAAAAATGATCTGTAAAGCAAATATCCTGCACAGTTCCCTGACTTTAATAAGCAGCCATTGAAAAAAAAAAAAAAATTAAGTGATGAAGTGATTACCTGATTTCGGGCTTCCACTTCCAACTCATCTTTGACGTATCCACACAAAACCAGCATTCGTGCCTGTGTGGAAGACGTGATTATGGCGCTGCTTTTTCACCGAGCAACAAGAAATAAAATTTTCTGATTGGCTGATACGTTGCTGATTCAAGCAGAGCAGTCTGCCTTCGCCTCATCCAGTCATATGATTACTATGATCTCTTTTATATACAGTCTGTTACTAATGTGCGGTGATTTTATCACTTCTCAGCGTGAGAAATGTCATGTGTGGTAGGAGAACTTATTGAAATGCGTGAGTCTTATGCTCAATGCCTGAGACTTGAGAGCCCTGGTAATTGTCAACATTTTCATCGGGGTTTACCGTTACATCGGTAATCGTTATATCCCTACTAAGTAGAAAGAAAATCGGCAGTAAAATACTTAGTAGTATATCAGGATACGTTCGTATCGCGACCCCTGTATTGGGATATGTCGTATCGTGACCTCACCATATCGTTACACCTCTACTGGCAAGCTAGGTTATCCTCTCTTCTCCAGCGAGAATTTAAGAAGCGAAAGTGAGCCTTGATTGATAAGTGCTTGGATCAGAAAATGGACAAGATTGCCGTATCTTTCAGATTGTTAAGGAGGATAACTCAGTAATTCCAATTGGAGATATCTGCTGTTGTCCTCAAGGGGAAAAAAAGATTGCTGTAAATTCTTGCATTGAATAATTTTTTGCAAGCATGTATATTTTATCTGGCATTTGCAATGGCTCATTGCTTTTCTATTGCTCATACTGTGTTTCTTGGGAAAGAATGAACATTCAGGTGTCTAGCTTTGGGCTTTTTGTAGCCCATTCACCTGTGTACTGAGCAAACTGTTGGCATTATCACATCCAGTCCTCTCTGCCATAAAATGCACCAATGCAGTTCTCTCTATGACAGCTGTAGGTCACAGATCCATGAAGGGTTGAGGCAGCATCTGGAGAAGTGTACTAGTGCAATGCTTTGTGGTAGTTGTCTTTATAACAAATGCATAGGAAAGCCAAAGTCATGAGTAGACATCTCTCGAGCTTTTGTGGGAAAATGCGCGTGGTTTGTGTGTGACTTTAATTATACAAAGCCTACACTATTAAATTGTCTATGGTTCCATTATTGGTGAATTGCCCCTTTATTTCCCTCATACATGTTGAAAGCAATTTAATGACCAAGAAAGGTTAATAGTCTGTTTGACTATGTTTTTTTACATTTATTCGATTTAATCACTCACTTTAGTAAAGCTGAAAGGTGGGGAGAAAGAGATGAGCTTCGTTGTTCCTGACATTTTTTCTTTCTCCCATGCAGGTGTAGTTGCTAGCGTCCCGTTGCGGAGATGCCCTTGAGGTTCCGGTCCATCGTCCCGTACACACTGCCTGGGGTGCTGGCTCTAATAGGCTGGTGGTGGTACATCTCCCGCAAGAAAGGACGTATCGCTGGCCATGATGCTGCGGAGAGAGCGGTGCCTGCACCTTCAGGGCTGCTGCCGTCCCCAATGGAGGGCAGTAATGGGACGGCAGAGAGAGGGTCCCATCGAAAGCCCAGCCGGGGCCGGTGCAGGGTTCAGGAAGAACCAATGCTGGTACAGGATGTAACCTCTCTGGGACATGAAGTGACTGCACTGGGACCAGAAGTGGTTGCTGAGGTCCACACTCCTGTTTGTGCAGCGGTGGAGAGGGCTGCCGTCCTCGAGTCCTCTCCTTGTTCGGCTGCCACCGAGCTGGGCAGACTGCAAGAACCTGGGCAAAGGGTGGCGCCAGTTGTCACAGAGACCCCAGAGGGGAGCCAAGCCCCCTTAAGATCAGAGGACAAGGATACGAGCGCTGAGGAATTATCGGTCAGTGCCGAGCGAGCCGTTGTAATGGCAGCAGTGGAGTCCCATGATCCCAGAGTCGCCGTTCCCGGGCATGTTCGGGACACAACCCCCAAAGTGGAGGTAGAGCAGTCGAAATTGCCGCCACCCCCACAGATGCCCGACGCGGCGCAGACAAACGCCGTGAGGCCCGAGCCCGAGGGGGAGGTGGCGGCAGACAGAACCGCAGTGCCTTGTGACGACACCTCTAAACAATCTCCTGTTGTCACTGAGATGCCACTAACCTTGGCCGCCGCCACAATGACGGCAGTCGCCACGCTTCCCTCAGAAAGGGGCCGGCCTGGCCCTGTCCCGGAGAACGGGGAGGCAGAGGCCGAAAGACCCGGAAGTGCGGGGGAGATAGAACGGCTTGCTGCTGGGCTCATCTCAGAGGTCATCCTGGCCGCCACTCAAGAAGTGCTTACTGTGAGCAGGGAAGACAGTGGGGAGGGGGCTGTGACATCGAGTCAGAGCCAACGAGATGAGGATGAGGAAGAGGGGGGAAGATTTCGTGTCTGGGAGCCTAGCAGCAGCACCCCTGTTACGAATGGGAGGCTGTGCGCCACCCAAGATCTGCCCGCTGAGGATAACATTGCCTTAAAGGGGCTGTCTGAATTTAGGGTAGAGGAGAGGGTGTCGCTGTCCTCAACGACTTCAGCATCAATAGAAAGGCGGCTTTCCAACTCCGGTGGGGAGGAGCTTAATGGCTGCTTGTCTGCCGTGGTGTGGGAGGAGCCTGCGGCATGCCCTGCCCTCTGCCAGACTATGCCCACGAGCCTGAACAGGCTGCGGGCGAAAGAGGGGACAAGTGCTGCTGAGGATTCGGGATGCAGCACATGCCAGTCAGAAGATGGGGTGAGCAGCGAGGACCTGCTCCACAGCACTGCCCTGTCTTGTGCCCCTCCTGCACGGATGGGCGACCTGCTGCACGACTCGGGGATCTCTCGAGGGCCGGCAGACGGCCCCGAGCGAGGCCCGGGGGCACGGGTTCTTGAAGGGGCGGGTCTCCCCTGCAATGGTAAGGGACTGAACGGCGCTGGCGTCGGGAACGGAACCCACCTTGCCAGCGAGGCTGAAGCGGATCACTCAGGAGGTGAGTTGTAGTACCGGCAGATACGTATTATTTCCTTAAATTATCCGCCACGTCAGGAATCTCATCAGTATCTTGCTATGTCATATGTTCCCCCTCAAATGCATCTGGTGCAGCCCAGAAAGCACTGCATTAATTGCTGCTGCATCACTTGCTGATGGTTATGATATTGCCCCCAGTTGTGTTTTGTTTGATTGCAGTTAGTCCCTTTGAGTCAGTGATGTAAATCTTGGTGCTGTGTAATGGTGTGCGGACTTGTTGAACAGTCTTTGGGGTCAAGACCTGTGCAAATGAGATGCAAGTCTTTCGACATCTGGGTGCGTATAGCGGTCGCAGCTGCTGTTGTTCCAGAATGGTTCATCCCTCAAGTGGGATTTTGGGAACTACGTCATTAACAGATGTTTTTTTTTTTTTCCCACTGTTGGGCCTGCTAAGAATGGCAAGGTGGCCATATCATAGTTTTCTGCCTGCATTTGCTGCCTTTTTGCTATTGTTGTTGGCTTGGTTTTTGTCTGTAAGAAAATTTGAACTTGATTCCAGAGCCAGGTTCTCATTGTTGAATATTATGTTCCAGTCATACTACTAGTGTTTCTCCTTTGTTTTAGAAAAATTATTTGATTATTGAGTGAACTTCGATGTTATTTTTTATTTGTGTTATCTTAACTATTCATACAAATTCAAAATGGTGGTAATTGTATGTATTAGTTGTAAATGATTGAATAATATGGAAGTAGGGTATCTTCTGAATTTTTGGATTGGTAGTTTGTATGAAGTGAAAGCATTTATTTTGCTTCAGTTGAGTGCATAGTCTGACTAATATATGAAAAGCTAACCTTTTCAATTAATCTTTGCCTTATGCATCTTCGAATTGGATTGGCCAGTCACAGATCAGAACTGCTTTATGCACCCTCCACCGTCCCTCCTCTGGCAATAGGAGTGCTGAATAACTGTTGTCCTCTGATGCGCATTGTAGGGGCCACAATTTTTGTTTCTCAGGGCCACATTTGTTGCCTGTTTTACAAGTGAGTCAGAGGCTCAGCAGGTGAACTTGACAGCACCAACTTACCCAGCTGGGTCACTCGTGAGATGGGATGGTAATACCAGCGATTGGAACCCTTTCTGTGGGTCCCTCATAGCACGAAGATTCAAGATTATGCAGGAGTCCAAGTACAAACATTAACTTAGTGTTTTGTGTGTGTGTATCCAGAGTTATAGTGTTGAACATGAGTGTAGAAAATGGTGATATTACTCTGTGCAGTGTACATGGTCATTAAACTTGGCTGTGGCCAACTAATATGATTGGGTAGTTTTGCGTGGTTTGCTTACAGGCCTGTTAACTAGGAATGACCTTGAGATTACTCAGAATGTGTGTGAGAGAGAGAGAGAGAGAGAATAAATGGTGATTTTGTGGGGTATGACTGAAGGTCCTGTACATACTGCAGGTGTTGGTTTTTCCACTACTGATAAGTTCATAGTGGCACATGGAGACGCTGGAATGCTTTCACCTGTGCTGTGGGATTGCATGGAGGATTGAAGCAGGGTACTTTGGCTGCTGCTTACTTTGAGTCTGAGTTGGAGAGATGATTTATTTAACTAACTTTGTTAAAGCTATGTAACTTACTGCATTCATCCAGATTATTTCTGGCCTAGCAGTGATCAGTATAGGTTCTGTCTCTGGTTTGGATGTGAAGAGTATTGTTTATGTTTCAGGTTTGGATATGAAGTATGTATTCTATTTCAGGTTTGATTGTTGGGAGTATGGGCTCTGTTTTAGGGTACGATGTGAACAATATAGATATTGTTTCAGGTTCTGATAGGAAGAGTATGAGCTCTATATCAGGTGCGGATGTTAACAGCATGGGTTCTGCTTCTGGTTTTTAGATGAGTGGTATGGGTTCTGTTCCAGATTCACATTTGAACAATGTGGTGTTTTTTATTTATTATTATTTTTATTTTTTTTTTTCAGGTTCAAATGTGAACAATATAGGTTCTGAGAAGTTCAGATGTGAACAATGTAGATTCTGTTCCACATTTTGAAATAAACAGTGGGAGGTTTTCCTGGTTCATATGCATATGGTATTGGTTCTGCTCCAGGTTTGGCTGCGAACAGTGTGTGGTCTGTTCTTGCTTCACATGAGAACGATGTGTGTTCTGTGTCAGGTTCAAATGTGAACAATTTGTTTTCAAGTTCAGTTTCAGATATGAAGAGTATGGATTCTGTTTCGGGTTCAGATATGAACAGCAAGGGCTTTATTCCAGGTTCAGATGTGTACAGTATGAGTTCTATTTTAGGTTCAGATGTTAAGTGTGGTTTCTGTTCCAAGTTTAGACATGAATGGTATTGATTCTGTTCCTGGTTCAGATTGAAAAGTACGGATTCTGTTCCAGATGTGAACAACATGGTTTACGTTTTAGGTTCAGATATGAACTGTATAGATTCAGTTTCAGGTTCTGATTGAAAAATATGGGTTCTGCTCCAGGTTAGAATGTGAACAATGTGGTTTCTGTTCTAGGTTCGGATGTGAACAGCATGGACAGTGTGGACAGTGGCTGCACTCTGGGGGCAGGAGATGGTTCCAGTGGAAGCACGCAGAGCTCAGAGCTCGTTATCTGGGAGATCGAGGTGCCAAAGGTCTGTTACATTACACGTCTCTCACACGAATGTACACGTGCGCGCACACACTCCACACTCAGTAAAATGACTGCGCATGCCCATCCGAACAGAAATTGGCTAAATGCCAATTAACAGTGGCGAAATTATTGAACTCGCTGTAGTGGTTTTTTGACCTTTTTTGGCTCTGGTTGGTGATTACAAGGCCTGTAACATTTTTTCTCTGTTCCCCTGGCAGCATCTGGTGGGCCGATTAATTGGGAAACAAGGCAGATATGTCAGCTTCCTGAAACAGAGTTCAGGAGCGAAGATCTACATCTCTACTCTGCCTTACACACAGGAGTTCCAGATCTGTCACATAGAGGGTGAGCATTTGAGTCAGCCATCTATCTCATTGTGAGCATCTCTACCAGGCATTACGCAGAGAAGTCTCTGCTCAGTCACACTGAGGAGTTTTTAAGATCTGGCTCACCTTGAGCATCTTTGTCTTACACAGTGGAGTTCCCGTGATGTCTGAGTCTTACACAGAAGAGTCTAAGATATTTTTCTGAGTGAACATCATTGCAGGGCTCGAAATTAACTTTTTTTGCTTGGTAGCGTTGCGCTCCCAAGTTCAAAAAGTTCGCAGCGCGAGCCAAAATTTAGGAGCACACACACCAAAATCTAAGAAGCACCGATATATTTTTTTTTAAGTTTGAAAAACTGCAATACTTCAGTCCACATTAACAATACAACTGTCTCTAAGAAATTAGTTATTAAACAATATGAAAGTTTTGTTCATTGATTACCAAAAGTTTCCACTACATTGGCTTTATGCCATATCCGTAGGGCAGGATTTATAATTGGGTCTCTTGGCTCTCTACCCTTCCATGTTTCTTCACTGTATGTGAGGGATAATATATGTTAAGAGGGGAACGATCCACACTGATCCGAATCGAATTTTCAACTGTGTTGGGGTTAAATGCAGATCTGACAAAGTCGTGAAGTCTTTCTTTTTGTCTTAATATTGCAATATGAATCAGTCTACACAGGTAACTTTGCTATTTGTTAGCTTACTATGACGTAAGCTGATGTTTTAAGATATATAGATAGCGTGCGGCATCTATTATTACTGAGTTGGGGATTTGCGTAATTTCAGACATCTCCTCTGAAACCACAGTGAATAATGAGTCTGTTTTCCACGTACACTGGTTTTACTGTGTGACAAAGATGATGTGCCAGTTTTCGAACTAAGTAATGAAGTGAAAACTGCATTTTGAAGCAGTTTTTGCAAGTAAAATTGGCTAATTCAATCATGGACAAAACAGCACCACAAGTGTTGTATTCAAGGAAATTCTCTTAACTTTTAAACCCAGGCTGCCTACATTGCAGCTAAAATCAATGCTGGCGCAAATAGCCAGTTCCTGGCGCGACTAGTTGTCATCTAATTTCTGCATTTTCAGGAAAACTTGTTCGTGCAAATATATAAAAGTTTACAGGTCTAAAGACGCTCTGAAAAAGGTCTTTTTATGATTTTTGCAGATAGGCTACTTAAGATATGAGCGAAGAAACTAAGACAAAGATTTTAGGTCTGAGCAAGCACAGAACCGCGAGGCAGCATATTTTGATAGGTTGCAAATATTAACAGAACACCGGGCCTACTCGTTCACGCACATTGTCACAGCATTTTGTGTTTGCTTTCTCCATGTACAGAGTTACTTTCACATTTAAAGTGTTTGGACCCAGTGTTTAACGCACTGTTATCCGCAAGATCCGGGCCATAATGTTTACAATGAACACAGTGCTTTTCACCTTCTTTTAACCTCAGCCATTCAAAATGTCGAAGCCACTCTTTGTGAAAATAATAAACTCTTTTCGCCGCCGGTTCGTCAGAAATTCTCAGTTTCAGTAAATTAAGTCACTGACGTGTTTTTTTTTTTTCTTCCCTCTAACGTTAACGGTACCCAAAAAAAGTCTTCTATTGTTCTTTGTTTCATTTTTCGTCTAAATCTTGTGTACAGTTACAATATTAACTCTTAGTACCGCGAAATGGGAGTGATTGATGGCTAATATAACCATTCTAGACTTAGTGCTGAGGTTTAGGATGTTGAGCTCCGCTTTGGTTGGAATCACTGTTAGCTCGAGGGAACACACTGGGTGCGCTCCATTCTTATTCCAGTACGCCCGCCTGCGGTCTGTCCAGTAGATGCATGCACTGGTCCGGCACATACGCCCATCTCTATTCAAGCTGCAGCAGCGGTTTGCATGTCTACTGACTACCAAATGTACCCGAAAAGAGGCTTTTAATTGGGGGAAAAAGCGGTCCCACAGGTGCGATCATTTCAAGTCAGAGGTCGCAGAGTGTTAATTTTCGTTGCATATATTTCGAGCCCTGCATTGTCTCATCCAGAGGGGTTTCAGATCCGTCAAAGTGACCATCTCCATCTTACACAGAGGAGTCTCACGTTTCACAGCGAGCATCATTGTCTTAGGGCACTTTCACACCAAAGCTGTTTGGTTGGCTTTAAACGGACCAGAGTTTGTTTCCTCTGACAATCCGCTTTGTTTGGGCTGGTGCAAAAGCTCATCTGAACTCTGGTGCGGACCAAACAACCAAACCCTGGTTCGCTTGGAAACTTGGATCTCTGTTTGCTTGCAAGCGAACCCTGGTGTGGTTCGCTTGTAGTGTGTAATGTAGACTATCCAGTGAACCAAAGAGATGAAGTGAACCAAAGGATCGCAAGTTGCCTCGCATGCTGCTCATACTGGGCAGCTTTTTGTGAAGAACCACTTAGGTTTGAACACCAAAGTCAAAAGAGAAACCCCAAGACCGCATAAATTTGGTGTTGCTCCATTGTTTGTTGATGTCGTGAACAAGCCTTCTGAAGGGGATGGACTTCTGTTTTCGGTCCTGGCCAATTGATGAGCCAGGTTTTCTTCTTCCTCGTGCTTCTTTTCCTCCTGGTCAGTGCTTGTTTCGGGCAATACCGCCCCAAATGAGCAACTGTTGTAACTGCAAGACGTTGTCCAGGCGGTTTGGTCCGCTTTCAGAAGTGCAGCGTGAAAGTGAACAAAACCAAATGAAGGTGGGAAATTTTTCGGCATTACTCACCCAATCGAACAGAGTCCCCTGGACTATCCTGGTGTGAAAGCGCCCTGAGACAGTGCAGTGCCAGATCTGTGACTCCATGAGCATCTTGCACGTAAGAGTTTTAGATCTGTCTTATTGTTTTTGTTTGACATGCTGGAGTTTCAAATCTGTTCCACTGTGAGACTCTTTGCCTTGCACAGAGGAGTTTCAGATCTCTCTCAAAGTGAGCATGTTCGTCTTTAAGGATACGTGATTACTAATATTGCAATTATACTGAGCAAACAAAAAATAACTGCCACCAAGGGACAGTCAGGCAAGCTTGCTCTTTTTCTTTTTCTTTTCCTTGGATCATACCTGATGCGGTCTTAAACATGCGGCTGCCATACATTGGGGCATGTAAAAGTGTTCCGGAAAAATCTTCACTGACATCCATATATATCGGCTATGTGCTGAATGGAGCCATGCTAAGGTCTGCAGAATCATCACCTTTTCACTCCTTTTTACTCTCACCCCGTTCATGTTTACTGTGCCCAATTACCATTGAAACAGTTGATTGACTCAGTTATTAATTTGAATTGGTTGTCAGCCTACTTTATTTAGATAACATTTTTGTTTATTGCATTTTGAAATTTAAATTTTATTTGAAACTGCTCAGATTTGCCTGAATGTGTTGGCCATATTTTTTTAGGCTTACATTTGGCCATTTCATGCAAATTGAAGAAATATTTTTATGTCAGGACTGATATGCTTACCAGAATGTCTACCTTCACCGCATGTTGTTACTTAAAAGTAGTGTAAATGAAGGGGGTCTGAGTTGCTTTCTAATTGTCGTCCCTGGACGAAGTCGGGCGACTACTATGGATTCACGCGTATTGTCTCCGCCGCTGCATCTATGTCCATAGACACTTCCTTTTGGAAGCTCTACAGGCTGTAATTTTTGACCAGTTACTTTCATATTTTGTATGGACTTTGGTTATATTTCACTTATGACACATCGATTTTAGTCACCATGGTGACTGTATCGAATCATATGCAAATTAGTGGCAAAACATAGACATTTCCTTGTGGACGCAGGACAGGCTATAACTTCATATTTAGTATGGACATGTGTTATACTTCACTTATGACACCTATCGGTTCTGGTTGCCATAGTGACAGTACTGGCCAAATATACTCTTCCAAAAAAACTATGCATTGTTGTTTGCATCAATTTATTATACATGAAATGTTTTGACAAATGTGGAAAACACATCGAAAAGAAAGTAATCAATAATTCAATATATATAGTTTCTTTTTTGGAAGAGTATAAGATAAGATATACTTTATTCAACCCCGTAGGGTTATTTATCCTCTGCATTTGACCCATCCTATAGTTAGGAGCAGTGGGCAGCCACAGAGCGGCGCCCAGGGACCAACTCCAATTCTAAAGCCAGTTCCTTGGTCAGGGGTACTGGCAGGAGTGTTCCTATGATCCATGTTCTGTGGGTGGGGGAAACCAGAGTACCCGGAGGAAACCCACGCAAACATGGGGTGAAAATGCAAACTCCATACAGAAAGGCCCAGGCAGGATTCAAACTCACGACCTTCTTGCTGTAGTGGCAGTAGTGCTAACCACTGTGCCACCGTGCCACACAATACTATGCAAATTAGTGGAAAAACATAGATATTTCCTCAGTACGGGCTGCATTTTTTGACGCATTACTTTCATATTTGTCATGGACGTGTGTTACACTTCACTTATGACATATATTGATTTTGGTTGCCATGGTGACATTTGGCTGAATAATGCGCAAATTTCTGCTGAAACGTTCACACTTTATTGTGGACACTGTACAGGTTGTGAGTTCTTTTTTTTCTCTCCCCTTATTACTTTCATTTGGACTTTTTATTCCTCACTTATGACACCTAGCGATTTTGGTTGCCATGGAACAGTATCGGCTGGATAATCTGCAAAATAGTGTCAAAAGATGGATTTCCGTATGGACATGGTGCAGGCTGCAATTTTTGACCGATTACTTTCATATTTGGTATGGAAATGTACTATACTTCACTTATGACACCATGGAGACAGTACTGGCCAAATAATACACAATTAAGTGAAGAAGCGGGCTTTCGGGGGCTGCACCTATGCGGTCGCTGCTGACCAGAAGTCCTGTCAAGTGTTTTTCAATGACCTAGTAAAAATGCCACCAATTTGTTGCACTGATTTGCTGGAACGTGCTTGATAGGTTTTTTTTGTATATTTGAATGAATGCAAAAAATAATTTGATTCAAGTTCATGTTTGATCCACTTAAATGTTTTTCTACCTAGTGTATATTTTCAGTGGCTTAAAATGCAAGACTGTCTTCAAAGGAGTCTTGTTATTGTTTTAATTAGTTTCCAATAATCTGCTGACAATGCTTCAGTGAGGGATGTAAATTAAAATTTTTGTGTAATTATTCAGATTATTGGCATTCTTGCCGTCTAAAACTTTAGCCTTGTTTGGGCTCTCTGCTCCTCATTATCACCACTTAATCATTATAGTCTGTGTATAGGTTTTGGTATGTCGGCTAAATTTATTGCTTGATCATAATCTGGGAAAAGTACCTGGGGGCTGATCTAGGGTTAGTTAATTGATGCCTTAAACAGTGATGGAAGCCTTCCAACTGTTTTCTTCCAGGGCGCATTTCAAATGACCTGTAACATTTGATTGCAGTTTAAAACTGCTTCAGGTACGAAAGTATTTTTCAGGAAAAAAAAATGGCATGTGATTGCCTACATACCCCCTCGCGGGAGGTGATGGTCCTCTACTTTAAAAAATTGGCAGTCCAGCATTGGGACATCTTGATTTGTCTTGCAAAGTGTAGTTTCAGATCTGTTAATTAGTGAGTACTTTTACCCTAGAAAGAGAAGTTTTAGATCTTCTAGTGCCGATGACTTTGTGATTTTCCCCCTGCTCAGGTACGCAGCAGCAGGTAGATAAGGCCTTAGCCCTCATTGGGAAGAAGTTCAAAGACCTGGACCTGACCAACCTGTTTGCCCCGCCCTCTCTGCCCCTGACCCTACCGTCGCTGCCCATGACATCCTGGGTAAGGAGTCTGCCTCCAAAAAACATTAAAATTGAGACGCTCCACCTAAAAACCACCCACATAAGGGCTTGTTTAACATGTGTGAGATTAGAGGGGGATTGTATGGGACCTACACTTGTGTCAAATTTGGGGGGTCTGCATGGGACCTCCACCAGAGCTATATTTGAGGGGTTTGTATTAGGGATGAGCGCAAGGAAAGTTTTCCCAGATGGAGTGATTTCATGAATTCTTTAAGGGGGCAACGATTCCTTAAGGGGGGGAATCTATTTTTAGAATCTTATAGAGAATGATAGCAGCAGCAACAATGCACTGCAATATTTCCAATAATGCTTATTTTCAGAACAGTCGAAATTACCATTTGTTGTTAAGACTTTATGTAACTAGTTTATATAAGAATTTAAATAATGAAAACCTCACAAATCGCCAATAACGCAAAGCCGTCAACCTTTGAACGCAGCAAGATCAAAACAAAAGAGTAGTCATGCGCAGCACGTGTTGGACCTTCATGAGTATTGAATTTAGGGGATTTGTGTGGTATGAACACTTCTGTTAAATTTGAGTGGGTTCGTATGGGACCATTATTAGTCTTAAATTAGCCAGTTGAATGATGAGCGCGCTGGGCATTAAGGGGTTGATGTGGGGGTCTCACACATTAGCAGATGTAGTGTAGGGTCATTCCATGCCGAGTGGAAACACAAATGAGCCTTCATGGTCTTGGATTTTACTTTACCTTTGTCTCATTGTTCATTATGGCCCAAATAATGGATATCTCAGATTTTTTCGCAAACTGCCCCCTGGTATTGGTTTTATGGACCTCTGCAGAAATGGCCTTTGGGGGGCGCTTTACAAAACATGCTGTAGAAAAACCATTGTATTTCCAGCCCTATTACTGATGCAGGTCTGGGGGTTTGGATGGATTTGTAATATGAGGCTTCCTCTAGCTCGGCCATCAATGGTTGTATCTGTTGTTTCCATCGAAACTGTGTTTGAAGTTGGAAGTTTATTTGGTTAAATAAAGGATTGATTGAGTCTGCAATATGATTGTTTCTTCTAGTGAAGAGTAGTGGTGACTTACTCCGCTTTTATCAATTTTTGAAGTTAGACATTGACCTGAACAGTAAACACACTGTGGTAACAAAGGTAAATTAATTGTCTTCGTTTCTTTTAAATAAACTTCAAAAGCCTTGTCTTAGTAAAGCTTTGTGTTGCTGCTTACTTGTAAGTAGAAAGAAAATCAGGAGTAAAATAATTAATAGTGTATCGGGATACGTATCTAATCACGCCCCCTGTATCTGGATACATATCGTGACCCCACTGTATCGTTACACCGCTAGTAGCTAGCCAGCTGGCTGGCTATTGCAGCCATGGAATGAAAGTAGGCGCACGTAATGTCGGTGCAGTGCACTTCAGCTGAGCTAGAAACACAAAACAAACATTGCTAGCATAACTATTGGTGAAATCGAGCCTTTACAAGGCTTTGTTTGAATTGTTAATAAGTTTTTCATGCTTGCTAGCATGGTTAGCAAGGTAGCTCGCATATTAAACTTGAAGCAATTTGCTGTCCTGCTGGATTGGTCAAGATCGTGCAATGCTGTGCATTTTTACCTATTAATACAATTTAATGTGACTTCACAGATTCAACCAAACTTAAATCGGTTCATCTGCTGCACATGTATGGTTAATGTGCAATGTGAGACCCCACTTCAATCTTGTAATGCCCAACGCGCAATGGGCCAATTTGAGGGGATTTGTATGGGAACTTTTAGCACTGTTACATTTTCGTGGTTTTGTATGGAACCTTGGCTAGAGTTCAAATTTTAGGGGGTATGTATGGGACTTACACTCATTAACAGCTTTGTTTGGGACTGACATATGTGTTAAACTTGTGTTTTGTATAGTCTCTAAGCTATACTCAGCAACAAAAGTTTCTGTGACATTCTGTGATATTGTTAATTATTTTTCATAACGCAATTATGAAATTGTCATACATGGTGATATCAGACTGAAACAGTACACGTAAACACAACATTGAAATGGAAATCATGAAGTTGAGGGAAGTTGCTCATCGCCTGAATGTCCACCGAAACACCATTTGGAACTTATGGCAGCGTCATCAGCAGACAAGACATGTCAGAGACCGTCCTCGCAGCGGCCGTCCACGAGTAACCACTCCCAGACAGGACAACTGGATTCGAACAACCCATCTCCGAAATCGATTCCAACCTGCAACCATAACTGCAAGAACGATACCTGGTTTGAGGCGACTGTCTGCACAGACAATCCTTCGCCGTCTCCGTCATTTTGGCATTGTCCCACGTCGGCCAGCAAGACGTCCAATACTCACAGTACAACACCGACGACTGCGTCTACAGTGGGCACAACAACATCGACGGTGGATCCAACGTCAGTGGGATCTTGTACTCTTCACTGATGAATCAAGATTCATGCTTAACCGATGTGATGGTCGTTTACGTGTATACCGTCGACGTGGAGAACGTTATGCCAACAACTGTGTTCAGGAATTTGATCGTTTTGGAGGTGGTAGTGTCATGATTTGGGGAGGGATCACGGCTAGAAACAGAACAGATTTGCTTGTTATTGATGGAAATCTGACAGGTCAAAGATATCGCGATGAAGTGCTACGGCCATTGGTGGTACCGTTTTTGATGCAGCATGGTCCCGGAATAACGCTGCAACATAATAACGCCAGACCACACGTTGCAAGGATTGTACAGCAGTATCTGATGCAACAACATGTCAATGTCCTGCCATGGCCAGCCAGATTCCCAGACATGTCCCCAATCGAGCATCTTTGGGACGAGATGGATCGACGTTTGCGGCGGTTGGATAACCCGCCAGCTACACTCCAGGAATTGCGACAACGTCTACGTCAGATTTGGAATGACATCCCACAGCAATTTCTGGCACATCTGATTCGGTCCATGCGCCGGAGATGCGTTGCTTGCATCATGGCACGAGGAAGTCACACCCGGTATTGAAGTGTGAAGGTCACAATTGGTTAGACGTCAGACAAGTGCTTCATGACGCATGAAAATTACATTTTTCGTTTTGAGTGACGTTGGCACTGAAAAGTCAGTGTTTCTCCTGTTAAATAAACATATTGATTGCATTGAGATCTTTGCGTGTCATTTATAACATACACATAAGTGGTCTCACAGAAACTTTTGTTGCTGAGTATATTACTAAAATTTGTGAGGTTTTGTATGGTAGCTCGTATTTAATTGTTTTGGGACCCTGAATTTTTCCCTCTGCAGCTGCTCCTGCCGAACGGGGTGACAGTGGAGGTAATCGTGGTGAACATCGTGTCGGCGGGCCATGTTTTCGTGCAGCAGCACACACACCCCACTTACCACGCTCTCCGCAGCCTTGACCAACAGATGTTCCTTTGCTACTCCCAACCGGGCACCCCCGCCTTACCATCGCCTGCTGAAGGTGCGTCTCTGTGCTTGCGTCTGTGTGTAAGCGGAATGTTTATGGGCATGCTTGTCTTTGTTTTCATACGCAATGCTCAGGATTCAGGGAGGATTTTTTTTTGGGACATACAGCTCATGCTGCAGCTTGTCTTTCACTCCTGCAGTGTGCTTGCATGCTGGAAAGTGCCTATGTTTTCTGAGTTTGTACAGGCAGTTATGTGTGAGTGGATGGGGGGTGAGTGTGCACGCATGTATGTTGGTGTTTATGTATTTTCTGGTTTCTTAGCGTGTGCTTCCAAGTGTATGCCTGCGGGTCTATATTTCAGTGGGAATTGTAATTTGCTTGTGAGCGCATCGGTTTTTGTTGCATGTTTGTGTATTTGGTGTGCATTTATCCATGCGCATTAGTGTCTGCCCTCAGGGTGTTTGTGTGTCTCTGTGTCAGTGTTTGTGCTAATATATGTGTGTACGCCCTTGTGTGTGTCTGTTTTTGTACTTGCTACATAATGAGAACTAGAAAAATAATTTTCTTCTTCAGACTGGGGACATTTTTGGAAAGTAAGGACATTTTCTCATGTTATCACAACTACAACAGCAAATTGTGACTATAGTTAAGATTATGGGTATGGTTAGATTTAGGAATAGGTTAAGGTTGGGGTAAGGGTTTAGGTTACGCATGCGTTGCTTATTGTTAGTATTTGGGAAAGGCTGTAGAGAGACACAAAAAATGAATGGGTGTCAATGTACTGTCCTTACAAGGATAGAAGTACAAGGATGAATGTGTGTGTTTGAGTGGGCGCTCATGTGAATGTTTGTGTGTGCTTGTTTTTGTATGTACACTTGTGTGTGTTGTGTATGTGCGCGCACTCAGGCTTCTCCATCTCTGTGCAGTTGGTGTAATTTGTGCAGCACCGGCTGTGGAAGGTGCCTGGTGGAGGGCGCAGGTGATCTCCTTCTACAAAGACTCCAGCGAGGTGGAGATACGCTACGTGGACTATGGCGGATATGACAGAGTAAAGATTGATACTCTCCGGCAAATCAGGTGTGTTGTGGCGGAATCTCAGAAGTTACCGTCTTAGGGCATTTATTTTGAGGCGTTGTAGTTTTCTGTGGTTCTGAAGCACTACAGTGGTCTTGCTGTGAAAGTGAGGGCTTTTCCATCAAGCAGGATTGATGAGTTGGCTTGATGACTGCTCTGAGTAAAACCTGGAAGTTAGAGTAATACCAGGTATTATTACCTCTGCCAAGGAGGTTATGTTTTTGCCTGGGTTTGTTTGTTTGTTTGTCTATTGGTTTCCAAAATAACAAGGTATGGACAGATTTTGATGAAATTGTCAGGGATTGTACTGATTGGTATAAGAAAGAAATAATTAGATTTTGGAAGTGATCCGGATCTCCGTTTGGATCCAGGAATTTTTTTAAAGGATTCTTTAACATTGGGAGATAGGGCCATTTTCAACATTTATGCATATAACTCCACAGAAAATGGTCAGGGCACTTGGAAAAAAAATACAGGACAAGTTTCGAACATATTCTACAATATATCAAAGACTGATCCTGAAAATGGAATAATGCCGGATACTATGATCCAGAATACGAAAGTAGGGGACCTTCAGAACTTCCATTATAGGAAGAGAACAAATGAAGCTACACACATGCGGCAAACACCATTATATAGCCAAGATATTGCAGATTTAGGAGGGTGTCACCGGATTTACTGTATCTTCAAAAGCCAGGGAACTAGATCCAGAAGAAAACCACCATTATGGAAAAATTGATTTTCGTGAATAACTACTGAACTAATATTGATATCATTATGAATTCAGTTGCTAATGGTACATTTTCTTGGTCAGGGAATCTGAAAAAATAGATGAAATAAATGTAGGATTAATATTTATGTGTAAATCACAACATGAGGGGAAATGTTGCATCATAAGAAAAAAAACAAATGAAGCTAGAAACATGCAACAGACATCTTTAAACGGCCAAGACGCTGTGGAACTAATATTGATGTAGCAGTATGAATCAAAATGCCATGTTTTCATGGTCAAGGAATCTAAAAATGAAGATGAAATAAATGTAAGACTAATACCTATGGTGGAAGTCGCAACATGGAGGGAAATGTGCTTGGCGGAGGTCTGCGCTCTCAGAGTGCTTTTCTAGTTTGGTACTGTGATACAAGCAAGTCGGGGATCCTGCATTTTTTTTTGCGGGTCATTTATTCTGTAGCTGTTTGAATATGTTATTTGCATAGTGTCATATTTAAGTACATTTCTGCTTTCTTCAATTTTGAAAGGCTTCCTTTATATCAGAGGTCTCAACCCAAGTGCCTGTGAGACCCACGATGGTTCAGAGGTTTGGGCTGTCTGATATCAGCAATTAATTCCCCCCTCCTCTTGCTAATTATTGAAATTTATCTGTCCTAAGCTTCGTTTCTACAAAAGCCTGCACGATCTCAGCCCTCCAAGGCACAAAGTTTGTGGTGCGCGCGCACACAGACACCTGAGCAAAAATTAAGTACCCCCAAATTCAAAATTAAATTTTTAGAACATTTGGAAGTCCTGAACACTGCATTTGCATTAAGGTTTAACATGTATTCTGTTTACATTTCACATTGAGAAGTCTTGGTTACAATGCTGATTTGCTCATGCTAAATGTTTGACATCTGTGGAAATTTTAGGTTTCATCTTGGTACAATTGACTGCCTAGTGTTTCTCCTAGAATTTTTTTCTGGGGCAGTGTTACACTCTGGAAAACCTACTCCGATGTGGCTGTCAGTTTGACATAGCAGGTTGTCTGTGATATACATTTGCATTAACTCATATTTTACACTCGGAACATATATGCAAAGCCACCTCTGGCTACCCAACTAAAGTCAAGTAGTCTATATATTAATTCTGCTATGTGTGGATTAATGCTGCAAATAAAAGCCAAATCCTAACCTTAACTACCTTTTCTTAGTATTGATAAATATATTTTGACGAATTTAGCCTTGCAGGTTATGGAGGCGTTCCAAAGTCTCCATCCATGGTGGTTAAAGAGGCAAAGATTTCTGTGCAGTGCTGCGCTTCCTGCTTTGATGCTTTCATTGGCAAATCATTGGCAGATTTGATTTAAGGCCTGGAATATACTTGCTGCGTGACCGAACTGACGCGTTGTCAGTGTGCTTCGTGAGTGCACACACTTGCTGCAGCATTACACGTCCAAAACGCATAGTATTGGAGGTCTCCACTAGAGGCAGACAGCAGCATATTGGACCCTGAAATCGCGAAAACGGCGGGTGGTATTGCCCGCATATCGCATACACTGTCACAATGGATTCGTTCGCACAAGCGCCTCTAGCGGTCATGTCAATGCTGCATCTCGTGCACACGGCAAGTTACCTCGCGTCGAGATGAGCGACCTCTACGCTCACAACGTAGAATACGCGTGGCAGCCGTGATGTGTAAGCGCACGCGTCGTGAGCAGCAAGTATATTCCAGGCCTTCATTCACTGAAGCCAATGAGGCATAACGTCAATCTACAAGGGAGCACAGCAAAGAACACACAATTGAAGAAACCGCTACCTGGCGCTTATTGATTTTCAAAATGAATGCATAATTTAAAAAAAAATTACATTGGAGAAATTGTTAGCCTGGTGGGCAGCCACAACCCCCGCCTGACCTGTATCATTTTAAGGGAAACGCTGTTGTCAATAGAGCAATTGTGTCTCTCAGGCCTGTCGTAATGAGATACTGAGTTCACAGATCACCTGGCCATCTGTACAGCGCAGCAGGGCAGTACTTTTTTCTTCATTAAATGTGCTGAAAACGTACCCTTTCTTTAAAAGCTAAGACGGTGTGAATTAAGGATTAAATTCTATTCAAATTAATTTTATGTGCCATATATGAGCCACATTTTTCGGAATTGAGCAATATTTGTTGAAGTCCTTTAATAAAGTGGAACTTCTTTAAATAATTCAATTGTGTGGCGCTTGCATTTAGCACTAGGGTATAGATTGGTAAATATCAAATATATACTGTTAGACTACAGTGGTGTGTATGACTGCTGTATTCAGCTTCAATTATAGGTATGGATAGTTCAAGAGCTTGCACTTGGACTTCCTCGGGTATAACCTCTGCAACAGCGTAGTGCCCCTCACCCTCATTTCTGCTTTGCAGGTCGGATTTTGTAACTTTGCCGTTCCAAGGAGCTGAAGTTCTGCTGGATAACATCGCTCCTCTCCCTGGTATGGTTTTTACAATTCCTTTTTTCACCCACCTGATGAAACAGCCTTTAGTTTTTCACACTGTAGTTATGTGTCTGTCACAATGGTGCGATGTTCATTGAGCACTTAAATGCTAACGGTTGCATTGAGCCCATTGAAAGTATGACAATATTGTGACATTGAACTTTCTTCAGTGTCATTACATTGAACCCAATGCAATGTTTCCTCATTGAATCCGCTGCAATATTGTGACACTGAACCCTTTATAACATCATTGATTCCATTGCTAATTTATGATGTTAGTGTAACTAAACCAGCAGCTCTGTGCTAAACTCCACCCACTACATAATTTTGAAAAATGCGAAATTTTGCAAGGGGCTGAGGAGGGGGCCGGGTGCACAGGTCTATTTTCGTAATCATTACATGATTAATTTTATGCCAGTCATGTTAGCCTAGAAGTTGTGATGAATTTCCGTGGAAAAATCAACTATAGTGCTAATTGGGGGGAAAAAAATAATATATAGAATATATATAGAATTACTGGTGACAGGAATAAAATTCTACCAAGGACTTTTACTTATTGTGACTGTAGGCCTTTTATCTCTGGTGCTCTGAGTTCTTGCTGCAACTAGAGCCGAATCGAGCCAAAATATATCAAACCATTTAATTGCGTTCTAGCCAGTTATAATCTAGCTAAATGACGTGGCTAACTTCACACTTACTGCCTTTTTGAGACAAAGCCCTATGTACAAAATATATTATCAAGACTGCTTAGAAGTGCCTTTGCTAAATTCAGATGTGGAGGTGCTCCTTGAGCAATGGAAACTGGTAGATATACGAACACCTCAGTGAATAGACGTTACTGTACTGTATACAAAAATTGCTCCGTTGAATCAGGAGCCCATGTTCTTTTACACTGTGACATTTATGTGGACATTCGTGATGAACTATTTTGTACACTAGACTAAAGTCTATTGCCAATTTTAACGAGCTTGATCCAAATAAATTGTGTGTAATTTTATCTGGTAAACATTGCATCAATGAATATGCCAAAGCCTGCCACCTCATCCTAAATAAAGACTGCTTTTCACGAGCTGCAATTTATTAAACGTCCGTTTGTGTTTTTGCTTCCTTGGTACCATAGTGTATATGTTTATATAATATTTTTATGACTTTTTTTAGTTGGTGTCTCAACTCTTTTTTTGAGTGGTCCCCAACACTTTTAATTTTGTCAAGGGGGGGGGGGTAATTTGTACCAAGCACTGTATTTAAATACCTTTGTATTGTATTTTTGTGACACCAAAATAAAGTTCATCTATCTGGCTAGCTATATTTTTGCCTCCTTGCCCAGTTAAGCTGTGGTAGCCTAAACTTTTGACAAGCTGGCTCGCTAAGCGGGAAATGTTTACTGAACATCACCAGGATCGGTACAGTGATACGCGGTACGATAGTGGTAGCTGACCGCCTGGTTGAATGTCACCTACTATTTTCCCCGTCAACAGAAACATTCTGTTGGTGCTGCTAGTCTACCATATCTAGCAAACAAATTTATTAGTTCAATGTGCTTGCGTTTAGTTGCTACCCTGCTGCAATGGCTATATAACCAACTGGACAACGATATAGCAAACGTTTACCTTAACCTCTTAAACCTGAACACGCCTTAGTGGTAGCACCTGCTCAATGGGATTTACAAAAGTCTATCAAATTAAAAATTTACTAAATTATAATGAAAGAATTCTGGGCCTCAATGACAACTATCACAAAAGATAGTTGCACTGTTATTGATGCTAAAGGGGGCAATACACAGTATTACCAACTAAGGGTATGCACACTTTTGGATGGGGTTAATTTTTTTTTTCCCTTATTGCCATGTTTAATTTGATGATTGTGCCATTCTACATGACCTGCATTTGGATATGAATCCAATAAGAAATAAAAGAAATGTGTTTTGCCTGGCCATTCATGTTTTAATTTAAAAAAAAAAATGAGCCTGGATATACAAACTTTCGCGCAACTATACATTGATTTTGAGCCGGAAAAAAATTGGCTTGTTACTTCATTTACTCTTTAAACTCATTACATCTGTGTATCATTGGGCCCAACACTACTGTGCTGTACTCTGTTAAGTTGCCTGGTCTTTAAACTTTGTGCAGGTGAGGAGAGATTTTCAGCAGAGGCCAACGCTGCCCTGGAGGAGATCACGAGAGGAGTGGCCCTGCTAGCACAGGTAGTGTGTGTGTGTGGGTGGGGTTAGAGTCCCTTTATACTGAGTGCAGCGACATAGGGTATACAAAAAAAAAAAGTCACATGACCAATGGATCCATTTTATATCCATCAGGTTGATCAATTTATACCACTTTCTAAGGAATTCTTCAATGTCCCTGCATTTCGTGTTTTGAAAACTGAAAAAAAAAAATGACTGGTGGTTGTGCTTTCGGGTGTACCAATAGATCTGAGGAGGGGTTTCAGATATTTAGATTTCCTTCTGATCCAAAAAGACGACAGATATGGGAAATGCAAGGTTATCAGAGCCGGCTGGAAACCCACTTCATCTTTGTTTTTGCGTCAGATAAGTTGCATTGACGAAGTTACCCAAAATTTACACAACCACTGACAACTTTCTCATTCTGTTTATCACAGAACGGAATCGCGGAATTTCATGAAAAGCAAGTGTTATTTCCCTTGGTGCCCAATTGATGTTAGCACTGAGCTAATTGGATCGCTCTGTTTACTCAGTCTCTGAGTGAGACATTCGTGGCTGAACGAGCAACGCTTTGTAAATTCAGTCAACTGAGTAGCAAGCTAATGTTAGCTCGCTGGATAACAAACTAATGTTAAATATTAGTTTTGAAAAAGTATTGCGTGGCGTGCACGCAGTCTAGCTAAGTCACGTCAACTTAGTTATGCCAGTGGCGCTTAACTAGCCTCCTGCAGCGCTGAGCCATACCGATTCAACCAATGTCACACCCGGTATTCAGTTTGGCTTTGTAGAAACAGCGCGACATAATGCTAAGCGATTTCTTTCCCCCTACGCTCTCAGCCAATGCAAATTTTGCAAAGGCGATATATGGGGTAATATCAAAAATACATAATGAGCCTGGCTATGGGAAAAGTATTTCAATTATGCGATGAACCTTCAATTCCTTTAGAGCCATGTTCACTCAGCAAGATTGTCTGTGCTACTTTGGTGGAGGTTTGCACTCGAGGAGTGCCTTTAGTTAAATTCTGCGCTGGTTTAGCTTGTAAAGCAGCACAGATTTGGGTTACAGTTTGCGAGGCTCAGTTAGCATTAAGACACCAGAGTCCGTTCTATATTCCGAATGCAGTCACGGTTAAAGGGCGTTTATATGTTCCATATGTACGCGCGCTGAAACACGGAAACAAGATGACGTTCTAATACCGAGTTATGGCTGCTCTCAGTATTCCTGGTGGGGTGGGGAGGGGTGTGTAGGACATGACAGTTGCTGCCTCTAGCCATTCTTTTCACAATAGGTCAAACTTATGTGCAATAAAATTGCTGTTTCAAAGTGACCGGCTTCTAAAATGGTTTGATTTTTATTGTTTTTGTGATTTTTATTAAGTCCTCATGTTGTGTATTTTTTGTTTTTCTGTTTTGTTGTGTTGCTTTTTTAGTTTTCTTGCACATTGCAGTATCATGCTTTTAAAGTAATGCTGATGAAGTTTGTAATAAAGTGAGGATTTTAATTATTATAATTATCATTTTTATTTTATTTATCTGTGCATGTGGTATAGTTTCCTGTTTGTCTTTTTTTTTTGTTTTGTTTTTTTTTGGGGGGGGGAAATGTTCTAAAAAATCTCCTCACATTTGCAGGTGACGAATTATGATAATAACACTGGACTTCCCCTGGTTCAGATGTGGAACATGGTGGGGGATGAGGTGAGTGCTGGTTAGGATTTGATTCTGATATTTGACTGAGCTGAGCCATACGACCTATGGCCGTTTGAAAAAAAGTTGAGACTCTGACTGTTTGGACGTTTTGGCGGATCATGCTCTTGCTTGAGGTCAGTTGCCAGGTGCTTGGCTAGATTTCCTTTCAAAATCACCATGGATTATACTCAGCTGTACTGGGACCCAGCAACTTATGCATGTGTGATGTTAAAGATGTATTCAAATTCAAATTTGCGATGTTGCATTCCAGCATCAAACAATTCTTTGATGGAAGCCAGTGGGCAACTTCCTTCCCTAAAGTTGTCGTCAATCATGGCTTTACTCCCGCTATTTATAGGTTTAAATTACTACATAAAACCAACTTTTTAAAAAATGAACACTTGAACATGCATCAGCATGGTTAGAACTACTTAAAATGTAAGAAACCATGCTCAGAAAAAATGATTTTACACGTACCTTAATTTTTTTTTGTGTGTTACCCATGTCCCTTTGCATAACATAAGGCGTGGGGTTATAACTAGTACTTCAGCCAGCCACTAGATGGCGATCAAGATGTTTGGCCTCGCTTTTGAGGGGCTTTTTCGGTTGTCCATATTTATGTAGAGTCTCACAGTCAATGGTTTCTCCTGTTGGGGGGAATTTTTTATTTTTATTTTTTTGAGGAAGGCTGGATTCTGACTTTTTTTTCCTCTTCCCCCCCCCCCCCCCCCCCCCTGTGTCCTGTCCCGCAGCTGGTGTCAGTGAACCGCACTCTGGCGGAGCGGGGATTTGGCTCATGGGTGGACAGCTTCTGATCCTTGTTGGCCCTGCCCTGAAGCCCCACCCTCCCTGACCCACTCAATCTCCTGGTCTCTGCACACTGGAGTTTTCGGCATCTGTTCTCTCAGTCTACTGGCCCCGCCCCTGGCCCTTCCCCCTGCAGAAGCACATGCACCACCGTTTTCCATTCTTGGAGGTTTTTTTTTTTTTTTTTTTTTTTGAGTTTGCACTTTCTTTTTTTTGGGAAAAGTCTTCATGTCTTTTTAGTCCCTCATGAGATCTTCACCTAAAGGATTATTGACCGGGTCACAGACTCCCCCACCACGTCAGATATCCCCCCTCAAAAAAGAGGAAAAAAAATAAATAAAAAAAAGTACTTGCTCCATTGTCTTGTAAATTTAAGAGGAAATATTTAGGGTAACTGAATAAAGGTTGGTAATTATTTTGGTTCCCCCAGCAGAGTCTCCTTCGGGCCTCTGATGTCCCTACGGGAGGCTTATCTCTAGGGGTGGGGTTTGTCCATTGAGTTAACGGGGCTGAGCTGTGCTGGACACACTGCTCTGAGGTTGCTCCAGATGGTCAATGGGAGAACACTGCGGTCCTTCATCCATCACTCACTCCTCTTCCTCTCAGGACATCTGTTGGGAAGGGGGCTACAGCTCAATATTAAGGATTATTTGCCTCCCCATTTCAGTGTTTGGGATTCTGTCAGGGTGGGGTACACAGAAATTAATTTTGCACTCAAGTTTCTATCAGGCTGTGGTCACCTGTCGTTGGGCAGACATTATGGATGTCTCGTCTGAATTTTGGGAGGGCGTGGGGTGACCCAAGGTATCAGCCTTGCGCCCCCTACTGTCCTTTACATTTCTCTGGCTTTTTGGGTAATTTATCTGTAAGGTCTGTGTGATCAGAGGCAGCAGGTCCCTGTACTTCTGTTTTAGAAGTGAAACTCTTCATGGTGCTGACTGGTTTTCGGTTCATCTTCTTTTCTGCTTTAGTTTATAGGCAGGCTGCAAATGTGCTTACTCCCAGATAGCCTCTGCCGTGGCTTTTGGGCTTTATATTTACGCTGAGCTGAGAGGACAGGATTCTGTTTTTTTTTTTAATTGATTTTGTTTGGCTGATTGAGGGTAAAAGAGTACAAACATTGCTGGATGTAAGTTGTGCCCTGAGGATTAAATTATTAGCTACAGTTATTTCCATCCCTATCCTATTTCTTGGGACAACAGCATCAAATGAGATTGGCTAACAGGAAAGCTGTGGTTGACCAGTGAGACAGCGGGCCCTGCGATTGTGTTAAGCTGGAGAATGATGATGTGTAAAATCCTGGAGAAGTGCTCGGTGTCTGCAGTCAATTAGCATGTCCCACTATTGTCACGTCTTCCAATCACTCGCAAGCTCTCATCTCTCAAGCTTCTCCCTCACATTTTTATTGGTTTTTTTTCCCTGTCTGTTCCTGTGTCCTCATGACTGGTGCTGCCGCTGAGTTTCTCTGACAATTTTGGTCCGTTGATCTTTGCCGGACCCTCTGCATTGTCAGGGTGGGAGTCCGGAAATGCAGATTAGTGTATACTTCCCTTCAGAACATGTTCGGATATACTTAACCCTTTAACTTCCTGCTCAACCGTTTGATAGAGCAAACAAATGCTCTGATATTGCTTTTTTCTTAATGAGGAAGTTAAAGGGTTAGGAGTAAGTTTCTGTGCAAATCAAGCGCAAAGTTGGTAAGCGGTTCAGATTTTTAGCAAACACTGAATGTTTCTTGTTGGCGACTGAGTATGGATGTTGATTAATGTGTTTTATGGAATATGCTACCCCTCAAAGGTTTGGAATTACACACGGGTTTTTTCCCATGGATTAACTTCATGTAGTTGCAAGACCACGATCTAGAACATGAATTCAAATTCTGCAGGGACTCTGATGAAAATAAATTTCTTTATATGTAGTGTCAAGGTAATTGCCTGATTTAAACCCCATGGAACTGTTGTGGGATCAACTGGATTGTAAAGTATTTGAAATGCGCTCATTTTTAAACATGCGGATGGGCGATACAACATTCCATGTAGAAATCCAATTAGATTAATATCTTTGGTAAAATTGATATCCTGAATGCCTGTTATAGTAAAACATTGATTAAATTTCATTTGAGAAATCACTAAAATGAATAACTTCATATCTTTAAAACTTTTTGACCCCAAATACTTGAAATGCTAAATAAAGCATATTGATATACATTTTGGTTGTGTCTCGTGTAGTTTACATCATACAAAACCCTTGTATTGAATTAGCAAGAACTACTTGAATAACAAGTGATTTTCAAACTCTTGAGGGGTATTGTACTTACCTGGTTAAATTTGGAATACGGTTCAAGTGGGTATATTTCCTGAAAATTGAAATTATGGATGTTTTATGATTTTAAAGAATGTTTGCCAAAGGAGCTGGTTTTTGAACAATCCCAAAACAGTCATGTCTTTGGCAGGATCTGGACAGAGGAACTTGATCTCTTCCCTCAACCCACCCGCTTTGAAGCTGACTGCTTCGGTTTTTGGAAACAAAGCTAAGAATGGCCTCTGCTGTCACTCTGCCAGCTGATTGGTTACATTCTGCTGGCTGTGCACGATTGGCCTACATTGTTTGACCACACCTTTGATTTCAGTGACTTCCTTTTCCATTATTTTTAAATTGCTTGTAAGCGTAATCTCCATCTTGCGGTATACCATGGGACTCAATCCTTTGCATTTTAGGTGCAGTTATATGTCATTCTCTGATTTGCATAATTATATCCCCATAATACGAGTTTTGGGGATATCATGGTTTCGCCCCACCCGGTGCCGGTGCCGCTACCCCGTCCGCAGATTTTTGCCATTAGCGCAATAACTCTCAAAATACTTAACTTTGGCTGTACATTTTTAGCATATGGGTAGATATGGTACAGAGGATGAACCGATTAGATTTTGGGCTAGTATGCACTCCTAAGTTTGCCACCAGGTGGCGCTACATAATGAAAAAATCAGTTTATTAACCATATCTCTGGAACAATTACTTACACAGACCTCAAATTTGCCTCATATTGTAGGTCTTGTGAAGGAGAATCTAATAAAGGGGGCTTCGAATTTTGGGGACATACTCCTTGCTGTCGGCGGCCGACAGCGTAGGCCTAGTTTAGTTATGTAATTGGCACTTTGATGTGCTTTCAGTTGATTTGACTTAGCAAGGGCTTTGCTAAAGGGCCCAACAACTGTACTTTTTTTTTGCGGTACCCACACTGGGACTTGAACCATCAAGCTTACACCATCCCAGTCGAACACCTAAATTGCTAGGCTGCCGACTGTCATCTCATTTACCAAGATGATTTTTCATTTCTTGCGGTCCTGCGCCGCATACATTTGATGAAGGCTGTGTATTTGGGGTGCGTCTTGTGTGCCTGTATCTGTAGATTCTCCATCTGACACAAACGGCAAAGTATTTCAGTTTAAACTGACTGCTCAACCATGCTTAAATTGTGAACTCCTTTGAGAATTTTAATTAAAATTGAAATGATGTTTATAAATGTCGATGAAGCAAAATTTAGTTTAAGTTGTTGAGTGCTATTTGGGGGGAGGGGGGGGAAGCACTTTAACCCAGAGCTTGGGCAGGGGACAAGTTGTATTACTGTGGAAGTGACAGCCCCCCCCCATCCCCCCCGTGGGGGTCTGTGTCATAAAACTGTTTGAACTTTATAACTCTACCTCCACCTGTTTGTAGAGCCCATCCTGATACTAAAATGAATTGTCTTGGACATGGATCTACCTTGGCAGCTGTGGAGGATGGGAGTTTTTATTAATGCTTACACCACTTTTTGAAAGCATTTTGTAACTCGCACCATGTTAGACGGAGGGTAACGTTGGCAGTGGACTCCATGGAACCCATCCGATGATTTGCATGGGAAAACACTGTGATTGGTACATAATTAGCGGATCAATGATTGAAGAGGCGGCTCTGCCCTCACCGCTGATTTTTACTGTAATCAATCTGGATCTTACTACAAATAGTTGAAGTGTTTTAACTGTTCCGTCAGGTTCGAAATCAAACCGGGTCAGCGATCAGGAGACTGCCTGTTGTTAAAAGTTGTGAATACTGAACTTATTTTTGTATGAATATCTCTGAACTACATTCGACCGAGCCAATATGGCCTCTTGCAGGCCAGATCACAAATTTGTGTGTACAAAAATAAATATAGGAATCTTGCCCATCCCAGAACCGATCCTGTCTGTTAGATTCACAAGGTTAGACCCTTGGGCTCCAACAGCTCTGTGTAAATACGACACTTCACTGTCCTTTTGTAAAATGCCGGAGACTATAAGGAATATAAGGGATCACTGTTCTTGTCTATTCCCTTCAAACCACCCCCCAACCCCGCACCACAAACTCCCCTCACATCTGTAGTAGGACTGGTTTGAAGTGTTGGCTTAGCTAGACAATTAGTTTTTGATTATTTAAACCGTGTGTATAAGAGATTCTGCCCAGAGGTTTCACGTAAACAGGCCTGACTTGGCTAGGTCTGTGAATGGTTTGATTCTTGGTTGTACAGATCTGTTGAAAAAAGAGAATAAAACTATTAAATAAGTTGATCATTGTGTCTTGTTTTTTGTGCGAACAGAATTAAGATTACTACTTTTTTTATTTTTTAGGGTGGAGAAGCAGAAATCATTCAATAGACACAGCTCGGCTCTCAAAGCTCGTTTCTGCATTTTGAAAATGGGTTGAAATTAACTAGTTCAAACTCTGACCTCTCTGTTCCTGGTCGTTTCTTACTCGTTACTGCCACAGAGCGTAAGAAAACCCGAGTGAAAATTTAAAAAACTGAATGGTAAATTGCATGATGGGGACAAAGACTTTAAAAATTTTCTCACAAATTTCTTTGAATATCTGTATTTTCATTGTGTGGAACATCATATACTTTGAGGAAAACATACCAAGTTAAATATGGCCAGTCAAATTCTCTCAATCTTCAGTTTAAAATGACAATTTTATTAATTTTGTCTTAAAACACTACCAGGCCTCAGCATCGTGTTTTCTGGTGCATTCTCGACAACTGTGTTGATTTTATATTTTTGAAACCTTGGTCAAGTGTATTTTGATTGGTAACATTTCCCATCTGTTCCAGATTTTTCAGGATTTTGCATTAAAATTGGGTGGTGATGGCAGTGCAACGCAAGTCTGAACAACTTATTTTTTTTCTTCGAATATCTATACATAATACAGAATGGGCATAAGCTGCAGTAACTAATGGAAAATAATAGGAAGTGAGGTACTTTGGTAAAGTGCTGAAATGAACAATGACAGCACTTGAATTTACGAGGTGTGTGTATACAGACACATACACGCGGGGAACAGTCTATGGGAATGCAACACCTGTATGTTGTTACGAGACTTCACAAAGATTGACTGAGAAGCCTGGTCTTGTATAGCACATTACTAACACACAGTGGAAATTGCATATTGATGCAGACAATGATTATAGATTGAAGGATGCAGTCCAGGTCTTAATAGGCTGGTGAGCTGGAAGGCTGCTGGAGGCGTGGTCGTACAGTACGGGGCCCCCTCTAACCAATACCTCCATTCTTCAAGCGCTAACTTAATTAACAGCTCCTGGTTGCCCACATCATAGTTGGCCTCTGCAGCAGTGAGCTTGTGGGAGAAATATGCCCAGGGGTACAGCTTCTCTTGCATCCTGTGCTGCTGGGATAGGATTGCTCCCACACCTGCACTGGAGGCGTCGACTTCCACCACAAAGGGCCTTTTCGGGTCTGGTAATTTGAGCATAGTAACGGGGGTAAACAGGCTTGAGTACGTCAAAGGCGTGCTGAGCTTCTCGATTCCATCCCAGGTTTTATGGTTTTTCCTTGAACAGATGCGTCAGAGGGTGGGCAACCACGCTGAAGTTTTCAAGGAAGTGTCGGTAGAAATTTGTGAACCCCATGAAGTGCCGGAGCTTCTTAATCATCCATAGAACTAGCAATGCTGCTACTGCCTTTACCTTCCTTTCTTCCATAGCCACTCCCTCTGGTTCAAACACGTAACCCAGGAAGAGACTGTGGACTGAAGAAAGACGCACTTTTCAGCTTTGACGTAATGTTGGTGTTGTTACAGGCCTTTGAGTAGTCTCCTCACGTGTTCCACATGCTCTTCATACGAGGTTGAGTAGATGAGGGTGTTGTCGAGGTATGCAATGAAGAATCTTCTCAGCATCTCTCATAGCACATAACTGATGAAGGACTGGAGCACAGAGGGGGCGTTAACAAGGCCATATAGCACGATGCAGTACTCGTCGCCCTGGAGGTGGTGCGAAAAGCTGTTTTCCACTCATCTCGTTCCCTGATACGGTTAAGGTTGTATGCCCTGTGCAGGTCTAGCTTTGTGAAGACCCTCTCACCTTGAAGCTGCTCCACAGCTCTGAGGACCAGGGAGTGTGGGTAGCGGTACTTCACCGTGATGTCATTAAGGCCTCTGTAAACTATGCAGGGGCATAGCCCTCCATCCTTCTTCTGGACAAAAAAGCTGGTGGACACAGGTGAAGTGGAAGGGTCAATGAAGCCCTGTTGTAGAGCTTCTTGTACATACTGCTCCATTGTTTGAGTTTCAGCCACCAATAGGGGGCATACGTGACTCCTGGTTGGTGACGTGCTGGACAAATGGCACAATCCCATTGACAATGAGCTGTAAGTGTGTCACTTTGGTTTTGCTGAACTCCGTCTGCCGATCCCGTTACTCTCCAGGAATCTCGAGCTGGTCTCCTTTGGACAAGGCTCTCGACAGTTGTGGATGCAATGGAGAGAATCTTTTCTGCTTCACTCAGGGCTGGATGGTAAGTGAAGTACAGGGCACTCTGAAGAATGAATCCTTTGCATGCAGTGGAGTTGTCGCCTTAGAGCTCTGGAAGTTTCACTGGCGAATCACCCGGGGAACAGCTGAAGGAGCCTGCATTCCAGTTGAAGAAACAGGGGTGGATGGTGGCGATGGAACATGGGAGATGGTCAGTTCGCGGACCAGGCAAGCCAGTTTGCCCAAGGCAGCACCCAGGCACGTAATCTCCTTCTGCTGCCCTGCCACCAGATGGTAGAGGTTGGAGGGATGGGCAGCGAACTCTCCAGCCTCTTGTGGCAAAGAAATCCCTGCTGAATCCATGGTTTGTGAAGTCTTCTGTAAAGGTTATGATTTACGCACTATTCAGGTGCATGGAGGACAGGAAGTTGATGACTGTTGAGGACTCTCATTGTATTCTGTTTTTATTCACATTTTACACAACGTCCCAACTTCATTGGAATTGAGGTTTGTATATATTCTTTGTGTGCAACCACATGACAAAATGGGGGGGGCATAAGCATACATCGCCATGTTGGATGATACAACAATCTACAATGCAGTCTCCAGTGGTGGCTGGTGAACTGGCGACGGGGGAGGCTGAAACCCATCCCTTAAAAATAATGATTAGTCATGACCTGTTTAAATCATTCATTTACCATTTCAAAAACCCTGAAAACTCTAAACATTATCAAGTGTGGCCAGTTTTCATGAATAAGACGTACCTGTTAACTCTCGCGCATTCAGCGTCAGTTTTTGAGGCATATTTACGTTCCTCCGCTGTAGTCAGCAATTACTCAATCAAGGCATATGTAAGAGAATCTTACGCAGAACTGAAGTTCTTTTGCTTGGAGGTTTATCATTTTCACGTGCGATTATGACTCCGGACTTCTTACACTTTTTTTTTCTTGGGGGTTGGAAGCAATGCGTGCGTTTCATTATCGTTTAAATGAAATAAGGTCACTTAAAACATCTTTCTTCCACTGATCTTATTTCATTGGAAATGAGCGCTTTCATAGCACTAAGTGTGAACCATCTCGTTCTTCAACAGTGGGGGACACAGAATTGGGTATTGGAAGCACCCTGAAGGGTTGTGGTTATCATCCACCATTGCGGACTTCGGGTTTGCTAAATATGCACGACGTCGCGTGCACATGAAGAATTTGAGTGTGTGTATACATGAAGATCCCAAAGGAGAAACAATCAGAGTCCAAGTTTTGCATTTTTGTATATTTTAAATATTATAATAATGTTTATATATTATTATAGTATTTTATATTTTTTTTAAATATTTTTTCAGTGCTTTGTTTCTAAGATTTTGAATTTTTAATTCATTTCTCCACAGCGTCAAAATGTGACTCGTAATATTTGTTGTGTTGAGCCATTTGAATTGTTATTATTTGATTTGTTCATTGCAAACAGCTCAAGGTTTGTAAATTTTGCCAGTAAACTTAATTTGCAACAGGGGTCGAATAATTTTGATTGCAACTGTATCAAAAAAAATGTCCCACTCTAAAACACTGGCCTAAAATTAATATTCTATAATTGTTTGGAAAACCTTTTAAATGGGTTGATAAATGCTTCAGTGCTTTTTTGTGCATTTGCACATACTCTACATGTCACACATGAGTGAGCACAGGCTAATTACATAAATTGCGATGCATCTTTTTTGCACAAAAAAGTGCTGGGATGAAAACAGAACCTGAGACCGTGAGAAGCAACTTGGTATGCTCTTAAGTGTCCTAAAAATTTTCAGGAAATTGCTTAACCCCTTGCTCTCCAGGTGGCTAACAGTCCTGCTATGTCGAGTTATGCAATCAATGGATGTCCCCAGAATGGTGCAACACAAGGTGTTTGCACTTTCTTGATCTCAGAACATCCCTTGTCACATTTGAGTTCAACTGAAATGTACGCACCTGTCCTCAGTTGTTACATCATTAATTATATAATGGATTCCCAGCAAATGGGATACATGTGTCATTGACTAACTGCCCCGTTATCGTTGAAACAGAAATGGCCGCTTTCAGAGAGCGTGGTGGGCACAGGATGGTGCCCCACCTCACAGACGGAGGACTGCAACAACCGCCTTACAGATCTGCTTGGAGAACGAGTGATTGCCCTACACCACGCTGTGGAAGGGCCCCCGAGGTCACCGGACTTAACTGCTCTTGACTTTTTCTTGCAGGGTCATCTTAAGTCAAAAGTGTACGTTACTCCACCTAGGGACCTGGATGACCTTGAGTAACACATATCGGCAGAAGTCAATGTTCTCAGAAGGGACAGAGCTTTGATCCGCCATGCAGTGCACGATATTCTGAAGAGGGCCCAAATCTACCGGGAAAGAAATGGTGGACATACTGAGGACTGAAAGTGTGAAAGGGTTAATTCAAAGGTAATGCCAATTTGTGATAAACAAAGGGCATACCTAACATTGCTTCCTCTGGTCTCAGATCCTGTTTTCATCCCAGCACTTCTTCGCGCAAAACGGATTTATCGCAATTTTGTCTGTCATCCTATATAAAAGGATTTTCAAAAAATCGCAGAATATTAATTTTAGGGCAATTTTTCAAAGTGGGATTTTTTTTTGATACACCCTATATAAATACAGGTGCAATAAAAATTATTCAACCCCTGTTGCAAATTAAGTTCACTGGCAAAATTTACAAACTTTCAGCTGTTTGCAATGAACAAATCAAACAATAACATTTTAAATGGCTCAACACAACAAATATTACAAGTGGCATCTCCAAATTCAACACAAAATGCCACTTTTAATGACTACTGCTGGCTCAAAATTATTCAACCCTTTATGACAAGCATCATTAATACTTAGTAGAGCACCCTTTTGCTGCTATGACCTGCTGGAAATGCAATGCATAGGCAGATGTCAGCTTTTGGCAGCATTGCCATGGAATCTTAGCCCAGTCCTCATGGACAATGGCTTCCAGTTCACTAATATTCTAGGGTTTGCATGCTGCTATATGTTCTTCAAATCCTACCAAAGATTTTTTTTACTACCCTATGGTGCAAACTGAAACCTCAGTGCCTCTAGCCTCCACGTCTTGCTGTGGGTCTCTTGTAGTCACTCGAAGGTTATGACCGCCCATCTCCTCAGGAATCTGGTGACAGCTATTGATAGCTTCCTCTTTCTGCCCCATCCTGGTACTGTAGCCACTCTTCCTTTAACTCTGAACTTGTGAGCTATGCTTCCATCTGTATCTCTAGGAAAATTCAGTGCCTGCGCTACCCTTTTGTGTCCTTTTCCTTGTTTGTGCCAGAGAATGATCTCCTCCATTAGCTTTCTGAACAATTCTCTTGACAGCCATATGTCTAATATGCAATCAAATGTCACTGTCAACAAACCCCGAGCCAGGGCAAGTATTTGATGTGTTCTATCTGAAGCAAACCTGATGCAACTAATTGATTAGGTGTGCTCGAGACAACACCTGATTTGCAAATATGCTCTAATGACAAATTCTTTTTGGGGGGCTGAATAATTTTGAGACTGCAGTAGTCATAAAAAAAATTGGAGAAACCACTTGTAATATTAGTTGTGTTGAGCTATTCAAAATGTTCTTGTTTCCGCCATTTATGATAAACAGATTAAAGTTTGTACATTTTACCAGTAAACCCAATTTGCATTGGGGGTTGAATAATTGTGATTGCAACTGTGCGTGTGTGTGTGTATGTATGGTGGAGTACCACAGGGGATGTAGTGTGTGATAAGTTTATAGTACAGTACCACAGTTTCTGTGATACATTACTCCAGAATTTGCTTTACTTGAGGTTTTGTAAGGTCGTAACACATGAATACAGCAGGAAGATTCTCCAATACCTCTGGAAATTTTTGAAAGAGAAATTTGATTTAACTGGATTACATGAAATGTGCCATCTAACGGACATTTTTATTTGGTGAATTTCCTGAGAAATTGGCTAATTTGAACCTAGATGTTCCCGATGAGAACAGAGGCGTTACCAGGATGCCAAGCTTGGGTGGGCATTTGTCCTCTTTGGGGGACCACTAAATCGCTGTTTAAAAAAAAAAATAAAAAAATGTATATATGTCAGTGGCAGCTGGTGAACTGGCGACAGGGGAGGCTGAAACCCATCCCTTGAAAATATTAATTGGTCATGACCTGGTTTCAGGGCTCTCAAGTTTTGAATGCAGGCTAGAGTGAGATTTTCTTCGGGGGGGTGCATGATACTCCCATTTTCAAAGGTCCACAATATCGATGTACATGTACTTTGTTGTAGTATTGGGGAGACTGAGGTTACCTCGTCATGATTTTGTATTCGGCTTCATAACTCGTTGTTGCTAAAACTTAGAGAAATACCATTATGGTCTATGTGTAGTGCAGAATGTCGCCTACAAAAGTTGTATTGATACAATCTCAATGTAACGTACAAACCCAAAACCAGTGAAGTTGGCGCGCTATGTAAATCGTAGATAAAAACAGAATACAATGATTTGCAAATGTTCAAACTGAGAAACTTTATTTTTTTTTGCAAATAATCATTAACTTAGAATTTAAAGGCTGCAACACATTGCAAAAAAGTTGGCACAGGGGCCTTTTTACCACTTTGTTACATCGCCTTTCCTTTTAACTACACTCAGTAAACGTTTGGGAAATGAGGAGACGGATTTTTGAAGCTTTTCAGGTGGAACTCTTTCCCATTCTTGCTTGATGTACAGCTTAAGTTGTTCAACAGTCCGGGGTCTCCGTTGTCATATTTTACCCTTCATAATGCGCCATACATTTTCAATGGGAGACAGGTCTGGACTACAGGCAGGCCAGTCTAGTACCCGCACTCTTTCACTACGGAGCCATGCTGTTGTAACACGTGCAGAATGTGGCTTGGCATTGTCTTGCTGAAATAAGCAGGGGCGTCCATGAAAAAGACGTTGCTTGGATGGCAACATATGTTGCTCCAAAGCCTGTATGTACCTTTCAGCATTAATGGTGCCTTCACATATGTGTAAGTTGCCCATGCCTTGGGCACTAATACACCCCCATACCATCACAGATGCTGGCTTTTGAACTTTGCGCCTATAACAGTCCGGATGGTTCTTTTCCTCTTTGGTCCGGAGGACACAACGTCCACAGTTTCCAAAAACAATTTGAAATGTAGACTCGTCAGACCACAGAACACTTTGCATCAGTCCATCTTAGATGAGCTTGGGCCCAGCGAAGCCGGCGGCGTTTCTGGGTGCTGTTGATAAATGGCTTTCGCTTTGCATTGTAGAGTTTTAACTTGCACTTGCAGATGTAAAACGAACTGTAGTTACTGACCGTGGTTTTCTGAAGTGTTCCTGAGCCCAGGTGGTGATGTCCTTTACACACTGATGTCAGTTTTTGATGCAGTGCCGCCTGAGGGATCGAAGGTCACGGGCATTCAATGTCGGTTTTCGGCCTTGTCGCTTACGTGCAGTGATTTCTCCAGATTCTTTGAACCTTTTGACAATATTACGGACCGTAGATGATGAAATCCCTAAATTTCTTGCAATTGCTTGTTGAGGAATGTTGTTTTTAATCTGTTCGACAATCAGCTCACGCATTTGTTCACTAAGTGGTGACCCTCGCCCCATCCTTGTTTGTGAATGACTGAGCATTTCAGTGAAGCTGCTTTTATACCCAATCATAGCACCCACCTGTTCCCAATTATCCCGTTCACCTGTGGGATGTTCCAAATAAGTGTTTGATGAGCATTCCTCTACTCTCTCAGTCTTTTTTGCCACTTGTGCCAGCTTTTTTGAAACATGTTGCAGGCATCAAATTCCAAATGAGCTAATATTTACAAAAAATTACAAAGTCTACCTGTTCGAACATTAAGTAACTTGTCTTTGCAGTGTATTCAATTGAATATAGGTTGAAAAGGATTTGCAAATCATTGTATTCTGTTTTTATTTACGATTTACACAACGTGCCAACTTCACTGGTTTTGGGTTTTGCATATTGTTGTCACAATATTCAATTTTCGATATATCACAAACATGCCGAAGTAACCCCATACCTGGGGTTACTTTGTCAGACGGGTGGGGAAAAATTGTCATAGTTGGCAATCAGCTGAAGCTGAAAAAGACAGTCCAATATTCTCATAACAGAAATGGTGAGATCTGTTTTATTTTTACAACGAACCAAAACAAGCTATGATTTATGCATAATCACCATCAGAGTAGCAGTTATGACATTTGTAGGCGAGCCCACTGACATTTGCACAGTCCTCATGTGCCCATCCTTTGCATGAGAAGCAGTGGACCCACTTCTCTCCACCTTTGGATGATCAGTAAGGACCAAGGCACCAAAGAGGAGCAGCAAACACTCCCACTGAAAAAGGAATGGAATGAAATGCAGAGGCCCCAGGGCTGGCACCTGCCAACCCCAAATACTCTGCCAACACCTCCACTTTAATGAGCCCCACCTGTGGCCCATTCAGGTGGAGGTGAAAGAGTGAGAAAGGGGAGGGGTTGCAAGGACCCTTATCGGCTCCTATATTTGACTTTGGAATATTTTAATATAGGCCAAACACAGGACCTACAAGTGGTTTAACCTCAGCACCCTGATAAACTAACCCCGTGTTGCTCAGCCAGAGTAGCCCCGTGCTCCCATTTTGGAAATCAGGCCGCATCTCTCATCTCATGATCGCAGCAGGCCTTTATCTTATGTGTAGTTAATAACTCTAGTTACATGCGTTTTTGAAACAGTAAAAACCCTGAGGAAATCTTTGTCTTCAAAGAAGCTAGACACATTTCTTTCAGACACTTAAAGTTTGGAATTTGGGCCAAAATTGTTATTTAGCCAGAAAACACTTACATGGAACTACAAGTCCTTCTTCTTTCCAAGAGATGACGTCGCAGGGATGTCACATAATTTGAACATTTTCATTTTCCCGTCAGTGCGTTTGCAATAAAAAAAATAGACGTGCAATGGACGGAGTACCCCTCAGCCCGATGTCGAAGTTTTTGGAGACGGCCAACCCGCCCGCCCAACCGCACGAAGGATAGCAATACCCCGTCAGCCTTGAGGGCTGAGGGGTAAAAACGGGTGACAAACCTAACCCCGTGACCGAAGTAACCCCGGTCTCCCCTACTTTCACTTCGTTACTTTGACACTGGCAACTTGCTTACTCGTTTCAAATTAAAATATCAATTTAATTAATTTACGGATTATCTAGATTCGGCGTGTTTAAGAACAACGCCGTATCTTTGTGCAGATGTGTCCGCCAGTGGACGTGGAGCTGCAAATTTCTGCACGCTGTTACAAAATTCTATCACTAGATGGCACACCAGGATCAGTTTTTGAATATCACCATTGCCAGTAAAGTGAAATAAGAAGTGACTCTCATTCCCCCAATATCTGTGCTTTTTTAATTTCATTGGGACTCCCCAGTAAAATAAAGGCTAAATTAAATAATTATTTTGTGTATTTGTATTGTTTTGTCAGTCACAAATGAAATATTGCGGTACCACCTCTGACACCGGATGGGAGCAGGGTTTGTTTTCAGCCAAAAGACACGGAGGGCAGAGAGCCTTCACTATCCCCGTAACAAGTCAGAAGTCAATTCATCTTACCATAACCGCCCAAAGCTGTTAAATTGAGGTAAAATATGATCCGTAAAGCAAATATCTCCTACATAGATCCTAGACTTTAATAAAAAAAAAGTGATGAAGTGATTACCTGATTTCGGGCTCGGAATTGGGGATATTAAAAAACTTTTAAAAAGATATATCTGCTTTCCACTTCCTCCCAAGGTTAAAGAAGTAAACTTTAAAATTTTATATGAGATTTACCCTACAAATGAGTTTCTACGACCGCGGTTTAACTTTGAGGTTAACCACTGTACTTTCTGTGAAAAAGAGATTGAAAGCTTGGAGCATTTGTTTTTTCTTTGTGATTCGGTACAGTCCTTTTAGACTGACATTCAGAGCTGGCTCCAGTCCAGGGGTATTATGTTTCCTGTATCAATGAAGACGGTGCAATTTGGTGTTTTCGTTGAAGACATGAATGTAGACTTCCTTCTTAACAACATGTTGCTACTGGCTACATTTTTTATACATAAATGTAGGTATTTCAAGACTAAACCTAATGTATATCATTGGAAGAATGATTTAAAACTTTTGAGTAAGTCATTGAAGTATATCCAAAACAAAGCAGCTCTTAAATTGTTTTCAATACTTGAAAATTTTAATTTAATCTGACATAAACCCCACTCTTGAGTTTATTTGAGGTTTTTTTTTTTTTTTTTAAATTCATTTATTTTTTTAATAATGTCTGTCGCCTTTGTGTCATTTTATCTTTTATTTTTATTTATTAATTTTTTATTGTTATTGTGGATACTTTTATTACTTGAATTAGTATTGCTTAACCTGAGGCAGAGTTTCCTTGTATTCAGATTTGTATTTGTGCCTTGTTTGTTTGTTAATATTGCAATAAAATTCTTAAAAAATAAAAAATAAAAAAAAAACCTGATTTCGGGCTTCCACTTCCTGCTCTTCTCTGTCGCGTGCGCACAATAGCATTCGCGCACGTTTGGAAGACGTGATTACGGCGCTGCTATTTCACCTGGCAACAAGAAATCCTATTTTCTGATTGGCTGATACGTTACCGATTCAAGCAGAGCCGTCTGCCTTGCCTCGTCCATTCATGGATCACTAATCTCTTTTACAGTTCATGTTTCTAATGTGCGGCGAGTTTTATCACTTCTCAGCGTGAGAAATGTCATATGTGTGGCGGGAGAGCGTGAGAACTTATTAAAATGCGTGAGTGTCACGCCCAATGCGTGAGACTTGAGAGCCCTGTGGTTTCAATCATTTATTTAAATTACCATTATAAAAACTCAGAAAACTGACCACACCTGTTAATGTTGAGAGTTTTCATTAATTATGCACACTAGAGTTGTGCCGATTGTGAACTGCGATTGATTTTTTTTATGGCGTAGTACCACCACCTGCTGCCATCGGGCGAACATCCGAGCTTTCCCTTTTACTTTTTTTAAACCCAAAAGCAGGATGAACGAAAATGCGAAACATGAAAGGGCATGTGAAATCCTTCCGGAAAAAAACTTGACTGACATCAGTATTTTTCGGCTCCATGCTGCACGCCAAGTAAAGGACTACAGAATCGCCTCCCATTAACCAATTAGGCAACTCTCAGAAAAGTAAACCTGTTCCGATTTACTTCACGTTAGCTAGTTAGCTAAAAGTGTGGTAGCTAGCTTAGTGCGGTGAAACCGGGGAGCTAAGCTAAAGCTGAGAAGATGGCGAACCGTAACAAGACAAAGTGGCCGACGTTCGACGGTAGAGCGGAGGAATACGAGCTCTGGGAAGAGCGGATTCTGTGTTGTATGCACCGTGTTGGATTTAAAGAGACTATTCTGAACGAGCCTGTCGGACCACTGACCATGCAGGAACAAGCCGAAGACGACAAGGGCAGTCCCGCCTTTTTAGTTTCCTACCCCAGTAAGGGAAAAGTGCAGAAGCACAGATTGGTTAAATTCATCACAAAGACAACATGTGAGAGCGAGACTCAGACTCAGGAACAAGGATTCGACACCATTGTAGATGGTGAGGAAACAGACACATCACAGCCCAGTGCTACTAGCACAGATGCACAGACTGACAGTCCACAATTTCCAGAGGATGACGGCGAGGAGCACCACAGGGTGACGCCACAGGCCCCAAGCAGTGGGAGATATCCCACCAGAGAGCGTAAACCCCCGAGGTATCTTGGTGAGTATACTCAGGAAGGGAGTGGCGATGACGATGATAGTACACTCACTAGTGTAGACTATTGCTACCGAGCAGTGTGTGGTGTGCCACTAACCTTTAAAGAGGCCATGGCATCACCTCAATCAGGAAAATGGAAGTGGGCAATGGACGAGGAGATGCAGTCACTTGAGGAAAACCGAACATTTACCCTGACTAAATTGCCAGAGGGCAGAAAGACAGTAGGAGGTAGGTGGGTATACTCTGTTAAGGAGGGTAGTGATGGACGTGAACAGTATAAGGCCAGATTTGTGGCGAAGGGATATTGTCAGAGAGCAGGGATAGATTACGGTGAGACATTTTCCCCTACGACCAATCTGACCAGTGTACGTGTAGTGATGCAGAAGGCGGCCCAAGAGAACTTGATACTACAGCAGATGGACGTAAAGACGCCGTATCTGCATGCACCCATAGACCGAGACATCTACATGGATCAACCTGAGGGTTACGAGACAGTGGGAGAAAATCTAGTGTGTAACCTAGAAAAGTCTATTTAAGGTCTGAAGCAGTCGGGGCGTAATTGGAATGAGATGCTTCACAAATGTTTAATAAATGACAACTTCACTCAGAACCCAGCGGACCATTGTGTCTACACAAAAGTGTCGAAACAGATGGGGAAGGTGATAATAGTCATTTGGGTGGATGATCTTATCATCGCGGCAAACAACATAAGAAGTCTAGAGCAAGTGAAGGTCATGCTTTCCACCAAGTTTAAGATGAAAGACCTAGGCAGGTTAAAGCATTTTTTTAGGCATAGACTTCAGCCAATCTGATGGTTGTGTAACAATGTCACAACAGAGATATGTTGAAAAGATACTCAATCGTTTTGATATGCAGGAGTGCAGAACACGCGAGACCCCATGTGATCAAAAGATTGACGATTCTGATGATGCACCTAAGATGTCTGATGTTAGGAAGTACAGAGAAGCTGTAGGTAGTCTCATCTACTTAGCTACTTGTACAAGACCTGATCTATGTTTTGTGGTAAGCAGGCTATCACAACATTTTGCAAACCCCACAGATGAAAACTGGGTTACAGTCAAACATGTTTTGCGTTACCTAAGAGGTACTACGGACAAACAGCTGACTTTCAGAAAGAGCAGTGAGGATCTAAGCCTACGGGCATACAGTGACGCCGACTGGGGGACAGACTCCAGCGACAGACGCAGTACGTCTGGTTACTGTGTAAACATGCCCCATGACTAAGAGGTCTCATCACACTTAAAAAAATAATCCTGGTTCAACATCACCACATCCCAACTCAGTATTTCATCTCTCAAAGTATTTTTAGGAGATTTATTATGATGAAGTAAAAATAAAGAGATTTGATAAGACCGCCTTGGATTTCAAACGTCTAGAAAATACGCAAAGTGGAAAACATTCTGAAAAGCGGATGAAACATGAATGTGAGATTGTAAATGATCAGTCGCATGGAATAGCGTGGCAATGACATCGTGTTCATGAAAATCTGCAGTTCTACGACCATTTAAATTTCGAAATGCATCAGTCAAACATGCTGTTTTAATAAACAGCTCTACTCATTCAGCTTAGAGAGTAAACGAATCCACCATTTGATTGGCAATCGAGCAAAGTAAATGGGAACACGTTTACTTTTCTTAGAGTTGCCTTCAGTAGTCCTTTACTTGGCTCCGTGCAGCATGTTGCCAAAAAATACTTCGTTTTTTTCCGGAAGTGTTTATAATACATAATTACTGTTGCAACAACCCCTGAGTGACTAGCTGCCTGGGTTCTCTCGGTAGCCAACACGGGTTATAACCGCACGAGTCTACACACACACACACACAGATGACAAACTGGTGCACAAATTACCTCAATGTCAAACAACAAGACTGATAAAATAAGCAGTGGCAGTAGTAGCAACAAAAGAGATTTGGGCGAAGTTTTCAATCCCTGAGAGAAGCACAGGTCCGTAGACGTGACCTCAGGCTGAGTCAACACTGCAGTCTAAGAGAATGGGAGGGTCCCTAGTAATTCGCGAGTGTCTTCCCAGCAGAATAGACTGGCAAAGGAATCCACCTGTCACACATAGTGATAGATAAATGATACATACGAAAAGCTCACTCAAGTCCAAATGACTGTCTACCTCCGGCCGTGAATCAGTTGGATATGGCTGTAAAATAGCAGTAAATCAGTTTTTTATTTTGAGTTTTCATTGGGTGGGCAGAGCTTTTCTCTGGGTGGGCACTTCCAACCCCCTGCCCCCCTTGGTAACGCCCCTGGATGAGAACCTTTCTCAAATGTCTTTTGTTGCGTGACAAATTGGAATGCTGGGAGCTTATCTTCCGAGTCGTCCGTAGCCTGTCGTGAACCGGGTGCGATTTGAAATCTGATCCTTTATAATTAACCTTGTGTCAAGTGGACTTGTTTGACAGGCAGCGATAACGCTGACAAGGTAGGCGGATTTTCTTTTCGCTTGATCTATAAGGGCGGAAGTATTTGCTTTCAAGTGATATGAAATGCCAACATCGAGTATACTGTCATATCTGACGCTCAGAAATCAAGTTGGTCAGTGCACTTTTGCGACTTCGTAAAACGGGAAAGCTACAGCAAAAACATGTCGACTATTCTATTTCTTTCCGGAGTTGTGGTCGGGGTGTATTTTATCCTGTATCATACTGTGATCAAAGGAGCAAGATGCAAGAGCGAAACTAAGCTACACGGCAAGACCGTTATCGTAACTGGTGAGTTCGAGGGATAAGGAGCTTTATCCGAATGATCCTGAAAGTTGCAAGTAGGCTACTGAGGCTTACAAGTCATGTGATGGACTGCAACACTAATCTTTAAAATTGTGTCACGAGCAAGTGACAGGCTAAATAAACTTATTTAATTTTATAAACCGATGCAAAGGTTAGGGTTTCAGAAAACAAGCGAGATCGGGACAGATCTGTGATGGCGACTTCTGCCTCAAATTCAGCCTATTCCGAACTGGACGACTGTTTTTCGGAACCGCGAATTGGTCGAAACGTCACTCGTGTATTCGAGTCTCAGACCAGTCGATGCGGTTCCACATGTTTTGCGAGAGTGAGAACTAGGACCATAGGGATGACTCTCTCTATGTCTAGGACTATTGTCATCTGAATAAGTGGTGGATTCTTGGCTGTTCAAATTTTTTAGCTCCAGAACAAGTAACAAAGGTTATTTTTCTAAAGCTGACAACTCCTAAAAGATATTTAGCTATTTTCGGGTATTTACTGTATTTCTATACATTGGTAGCCAAAGTATTTAAGACTGTAAGTCATTGCAGGAAATTGAAACACAATTCTGATGGCTCATTGTGAAATTAATAATTTTTAATGTAATTCCGTTACCAAAATTGCAGTATAGTTCTTTTCATCATCCTATTTCTGTATTTATTTTATTGTTATTACCCAGCCTGCATGTCTATCTGGGGCCCATAAGGGTTGAATTTGGGCTGCAGATAAGGGTCCCAAGTGGGTTTGTCCGCAGTTTCCATGGTGGCCCCACCTGTGTTTGCCCATATGGGTTTCAAGTTGGTTCTGACTGGGTTTCAGGTAGGGCCCAACTTGGTGAGTTACACATGACCCATGTAGGCCCCATATGTTTGCCCATATGGGCACAAAGATGGATCAGACTGGACCTTAAATGGGCCCCAACCGGGACGTTTATCTGAGACCCATTTAGACCCCAGCTGGTTAACTTTAAGAGGGATCTGACTTGGCTCTAAGTGGGACCCAAATGGGTTACATTATGGGCCTTAAGTGGGTTTGTCCGCAGTTTCCATGGTGGCCCCACCTGTGTTTGCCCATATGGGTTTCAAGTTGGTTCTGACTGGGTTTCAGGTAGGGCCCAACTTGGTGAGTTACACATGACCCATGTAGGCCCCATATGTTTGCCCTTATGGGCACAAAGATGGATCAGACTGGACCTTAAATGGGCCCCAACCGGGACGTTTATCTGAGACCCATTTAGACCCCAGCTGGTTAACTTTAAAAGGAATCTGACTGGGCTCTAAGTGGGACCCAAATGGGTTACATTATGGGCCTTAAGTGGGTTTGTCCGCAGTTTCCATGGTGGCCCCACCTGTGTTTGCCCATATGGGTTTCAAGTTGGTTCTGACTGGGTTTCAGGTAGGGCCCAACTTGGTGAGTTACACATGACCCATGTAGGCCCCATATGTTTGCCCTTATGGGCACAAAGATGGATCAGACTAGACCTTAAATGGGCCCCAACCGGGACGTTTATCTGAGACCCATTTAGACCCCAGCTGGTTAACTTTAAAAGGAATCTGACTGGGCTCTAAGTGGGACCCAAATGGGTTACATTATGGGCCTTAAGTGGGTTTGTCCGCAGTTTCCATGGTGGCCCCACCTGTGTTTGCCCATATGGGTTTCAAGTTGGTTCTGACTGGGTTTCAGGTAGGGCCCAACTTGGTGAGTTACACATGACCCACGTAGGCCCCATATGTTTGCCCTTATGGGCACAAAGATGGATCAGACTGGACCTTAAATGGGCCCCAACCGGGACGTTTATCTGAGACCCATTTAGACCCCAGCTGGTTAACTTTAAGAGGGATCTGACTGGGCTGTAACTGGGACCCAAGTGGAAGACTTTTATTAGACCCATATAAGCCCCAAGTGTGTGCCTCCATGTGGTCTTGAAATGAGCTCAGGCTGGGCTTTAGGTGGGTCCTAAGTGGGTGAGTTCTGTTAGACCCATGTAGGCTCCACCTGTGTGTCCCGATTCGAGTTTGAGGGATTTTACTAGTTCAGGCTCAATTAAAGTGAATTTGTACACATGGAGTGGGGGATAACATTACATACATGTTACAATGTGTATATTTGTGTAGTTATGTCTGACATAAACAAGAGATTACGGAACATATTTGTGATGCTGCCAAGAAGAGAGCTGGGATACAGGGTTGGAGGCGCTGATGGTGCAAGGTTGGATTTTGGTCAAGGGACATAGGCCACGTGCTAAGGCTCAAAATATGATGTTTCGTTCCACCATCTGGGGAATACTTTATTTTTGCATAATTCTAACCAGAAGCACATACTATTTAAGTAAACAAAACTTCTCTGAAAAGTGTGCAGTTTTTGCAGAAACAACTACCATTACAGGGGCAAAGGGAAATAGAGTAGGGGTCGAAAATCTGATGTCATCAGATTGTAGCAAGTTTGGTCTCAAATTGTAGGTCTATGAATGTGCTTCAAGGAAATATACGTCCCAATCCGCTGGCCAGCCCCTGTGCCCCTGCAGAGGGGGTTGAAATCTGAGAAAATGAGATTTTGGCCCCTTACCATGGGGCCCAGGGGCAAGTGAGGAGGATCAAATATGTTGTATTCAAGTATGTTTAGTTAGACCTTTCAAATGACACCCATGTCGCTGGAGTCCACAAACTCATTGCTGCCCAGGGGCAGGGAACCCCCTAAAAAGGGGGCCAAAATGCATGAACATTTCCCCTGAGTGAATGGGTTTGTGGACCCCATTGACATGGGTGTCATTTGAAAGGTCTAACTAAACATACACTCAACAAAAATATAAACGCAACACTTTTGTTTTTGCTCCCATTTGTCATGAGATGGACTCAAAGATCTAAAATTCATTCCAGATACACAATATTACCATTTCTCTCAAACATTGTTCACAAATCTGTCTAAATGTGTGATAGTGAGCACTTTTGCTTTGCTGAGACAATCCATCCCACCTCACAGGTGTGCCACATCAAGATACTCATCAGACACCATGATTAGTGCACAGGTGTACCTTAGACTGTCCACAATAAAAGGCCACTCTGAAATGTGCAGTTTTGTCTCACAACAAAATGCCACAGATGGCGCAAGCATTGAGGGAGCGTGCATTTGGCATGCTGACAGCAGGAATGTCAACCAGATCTGTTGCTCGGGCATTGAATGTTCATTTCTCCACCATAAGCCGTCTCCAAAGGCGTTTCAGAGAATATGGCAGTACATCCAACCGGCCTCACAACCGCAGACCACGTGTAACCACACCAGCCCAGGACCTCTACATCCAGCAGGTTCACCTCCAAGATCGTCTGAGACCAGCTACTCAGACAGCTGCTGAAACAATTGGTTTGCATAACCAAAGAATTTCTGCACAAACTGTCAGAAACCGTCTCAGGGAAGCTCAACTGCATGCTCGTCGTCCTCATCGGGGTCTTAACCTGACTCCAGATCGTCGCCGTAACAGACTTGAGTGGGCAAATGCTCACATTCGATGGCGTCTGGCACGTTGGAGAGGTGTTCTCTTCACGGATGAATCTCGGTTTACATTGTTCAGAGCAGATGGCAGACAGCGTGTGTGGCGTCGTGTGGGTGAGCGCTTTGCTGATGTCAATGTTGTGGATCGAGTGGTCCATGTTGGTGGTGGGGTTATGGTATGGGCAGGCATCTATTATGGACCAAGAACACAGGTGCATTTTATTGATGGCATTTTGAATGCACAGAGATACCGTGATGAGATCCCGAGGCCCATTGTTGTGCCATACATCCATGAACATCACCTCATGTTTCAGCAAGATAATGCACGGCCCCATGTTGCAACAATCTGTACACAATTCTTGGAAGCTGAAAATGTCCCAGTTCTTGCATGGCCAGCATACTCACCGGACATGTCACCCATTGAGCATGTTTGGGATGTGCTTGACCGGCGTTTACGACAGCACGCACCAGTCCCCACTAATATCCAGCAACTTCGCACAGCCATTGAAGAGGAGTGGACCAACATTCCACAGGCCACAATTGACAATCTGATAAACTCTATGCGAAGAAGATGTGTTGCACTGCATGAGGCAAATGGTGGTCACACCAGATACTGACTGGTTCTGAGTCCCCAGACCCCCAATGAAGCAAAAACTGCACATTTCAGAGTGGCCTTTTATTGTGGGCAGTATAAGGTACACCTGTGCACTAATCATGGTGTCTGATGAGCATCTTGATGTGGCACACCTGTGAGGTGGGATGGATTGTCTCAGCAAAGCAAAAGTGCTCACTATCACACATTTAGACAGATTTGCGAACAATGTTTGAGAGCATTGGTAATATTGTGTATCTGGAATGAATTTTAGATCTTTGAGTCCATCTCATGACAAATGGGAGCAAAAACAAAAGTGTTGCGTTTATATTTTTGTTGAGTGTATTTGAATACAACATGTTTGAGCTTGCTCACTTGCCCCTGGGCCCCATGACAAGTGGCCAAAATCTCATTTTCTCAGATTTCAACCCCCTCTACAGAGGCACAGGGGCTGGCCAGCGGATTGGGACACATATTTCCTTGAAGCACATTCATAGACCTACAGTTTGATACCAAACTTGTTCCAATCCGATGACATCAGATTTTTGGCCCCTACTACATTTCCCTTTGCCCCTGAAATGGTAGTTGTTTCTGCAAAAACTGCAAACTTTTCAGCGGAGAACTCTTGGTTACTTTGATGGCATGTTTTTCTGGTTATAATTATGCAAAAATAAAGTATTACCCAGTCGTTGGAACGAAAACCATTTTCTAGGCATATTTTCAGCCTTAGCACATGGCCTAACACTACTGGAAGACAGCCTCCATTCTCCCCATAGTCATTTAACCATCACAATTACTCCACAGCCATTTGATAAATTAACAATTGAAATTTAATACAGGATCAAAGTTGCATAGTTCATCTTCAACTAAATACAAAAAATAATGCAACAATTTAGCAGCAAAAACCACAACATAAAGTTGTATTTCAATGAATGTTACAGCTTGCTTTAAACATAAAAATTTGAGTTGCACTTTTTATTTAAAAATTCTTGCTTTAAACATAAAACAAGTGAGCTGCACTTTTTATAAATCCTTGCTTTAAACATAACACATTTAAGATATACTTTTTTAGGAAAAAAAAAACAATAAAACGTTTCATTTTTGCTCATCTCGTTTATTATGGCGGAATGGGATTACACAATAGATTATTAAACTTAACATAGCGGATCATTCACTGGGCATGTTTGGCATTTTTAGCACAAATTAATTGTTTAGGCGCTAGGGCATTAAAACCGAAAGCTGAATGGCTGAGTTGAATGAATAGCGTTTATGTTCACGCAGCTTTGAAATTTTTTAATTGCGATGCGCGACATCAAATATGAATTCGCTTTCCCCAATTAATTTATTCAGTAAGTTCTTTGATTAGCTATTATGTTATTTAGAATAGGCTATATAATATTATTCAAATCAAGTGAACTTCTCCTGGTTCATTCTGTATTGCGGTTTCATAGGAAAAACGAAGCAACCCCTGCGGCAGTCTGGTGGTGGAATGGATTATAATGTCAGCTGTTTTCTTTAAACACGAATTAAAAGCCCAACAGATTAATTCAATTAATAGAAACAATGAAAACAAAAATAACTGACTGTACCCAGTTCTTTATTTAACGTTATTTCCACTTTGTGTCTATTTGACAGTCCATAAGAATTTTCTACTTTACTCCAATAGAATTTCAATAACAACAATCAGCACTTTGCGTTTGTTTGTCGCAAACTGCATGCAAGAAACACTTCGCACCTGTGCAGGCTTTTTTCTGCGTAAAATGGATTTATTGAGAAGGTACTAATTGAGCAACATATCGAGAACCTGCATGTCCTTTCAATCTGGTATCCAACGCTGTTGAATACATAACACGCAAATGACTGCCAGGTAAAACCGTATAGGCTACATCTAACGAAGTGAGGGAGAGTCTTTTAGGTGCTGCAACGATCCCAATGAAGATTAACCAATGGTGTCGGATACGCTCAGTGCAACAGCATTGGATACCAGATTGAAAGGACAGATTATTGGTGTGCTGCTCAGTTGATGACCTACCTTTTCAATTAATCCATTTTACAAAGAAAAAAGGCCTGCACAGGTGTGAAGCATTTCTTGCACGCAGTTTGTGGCAAAGAAAGGAAAAATGCCAAAGAAGCTTGGAGAAATAACTGTTGCCACTGCTATTCGACAAGTCCACAACAGGCGCTAACTCTGGCGTTCGTAGAGCCGAAAACACTAGGGCTAACGTTACTAGTTCGTCTTTTCACCCAGAAACTTTCAGTTTCCGTGTCCTAAGAAAGTCCTCGAACACATGGATATAAGAAAACTTGAGTGGACCATCTCGTCGTTTCCGTGGCAGCACGCCACCGCAATCTTGTGTATGTATATCGAGGCAGACGTTCAATGAAAAATGCAGTATAACTGGCCTAAACCGTGCTCGAAAAATAACGAAAACTTGCTCATACGGGACAACAGCTGAAGTTCCGATTTCTCTGTAATGTCTTCCGATTAAATAAACATCGAATACACCGGATTTAAAATTAAATAAATTTTGTCGTTTGATTAGAATTCCTTATTTGTGTCCATTTGAAGTAAGAAAAGATAAAAAGAACACGGAAAACAAGTCTCTAAGTTGTCGACACCCATGTTTAGCCTACTGTTTACATATAACTCATTGGACGTTTATACATACACAGGATGGCGTAGCTATTCTGCCGTTTCAGCTTTGGTCCAGTCCACACTCCGTCCACTCTAGTTTTCTTATATCTCTGTGGTCCTGAAGACGTGGCACGGTCCACAAACGAATCTCGCCTATGGACATTTCCTGCTCTTCGTCCATTTCGACGATCACGGAGGTAGATTTTATTCATTTTCAGGACAAAAACAAGGCGTTCAGCTCGGGTCGGCTCTATGTACTGTAATGTGAATATAGGCCACTAGATGGCAGTATTTACCTTTTTTTGTTAAGCTCAGACTGGAGTCATGTTTAGACATGTCCTGGACATGTCTGGGGCAAGTCTCAGAAAATTAAAAAAAAGAGGTCTAAATGTGGGTGGGGTCTGCAAAAGAGTATATAAGGAAAAGAATTGAGACAGTAAAGTAGTAGGAGAAATTGCAAGAAGATGACCTGACCTGCCATTCTGTTCAAGACCTGTGACGTTTCTTTTGTGGATTTCTTTGCCTGTGTTTGAGCATTTTCTTCATCCAGGACATCACCAAGCCACCCCACCAAAAAGGGACTGTAATTATTTCTGTTTTTTCTTATTTATCAATCTTGGTCTTTAGTTGTAGGTTGTTATTAGTCTTTGTCTTTGTGAAAAATTAAATGTGTTTTAGTTGTTAAAACTGTGTTTGTCATCCCTTCCTGTTGCTGTTGTGTTATAAATGTAATAACAAATTGGGGCCATAACAGTACAAATGACCCTTGACACAGTGACGTCGTGCAGCTCCTGTGGGCAACTGAGGAGAGGAGACGGGAGCTATGCCAGGCAGCTGGTTTTCAAACAGCATATCCATCCGCAGAGAACCCGCTTAGGCTTAACTGCTCCATCTAATCTGTAAACTACTAATATTTGCAACAGGTATGACGGTTATGATTAAACTATAATTTGTCGGAATTGGGCGTTAACCAATGAAATTTAATCGTCGTTAACTGAATTTGATGTACGTGAAGGGGACGATTACAGTGGGGCGGAAAGCGCACGTTCTTTTAACTTTTCAAAATTGACACACCTCCTGCTCTCCGCCAAAACCCCTAAATGCAGCACAACTCTCTCGCTTAGTTTTCTCTGTCTCTCTCTCTCACACACACACACCCACACACACACACACACACACACACACACACACACACACACACACACACACACACACACAATAATTATAAGGTTAAATTTGTACTGCATCAAAACATTCACACATCTATTTGTGTCAAATGGACAATGACTAATGCTACAGTTAGTCTTTTTTAGTTTTAGTTCCTTTAGCTCCTCATGTGGCCCCCATGCAACTAAACCCAAATGGGTCCCACAAAGTGTTTACCCACTTCTATACCATGACCACTTAGCCTACATATGTTTCATATAGGGCCCAATTCCATGTCACTCAATTCCAGTCCAGACTCACTTAGCCCATTAAATACTTAATGGGGCCCATTCAGCCCGCCTACGCGGGCTCCTCAGGTTAACCCCATGTAACTAAAGCCTAATGGGTCCCACATAACATTTCCCAGTTCCATACCATGCCCGCTTAGCTCATGTATATTTCGTAAAGGGCCCATGTCCATGTTACCCAGTTCCAGCCCAGACTCACTTAGCCCACATATGTACTTAATGGGCCTATTTAGCCTGCATACATGGGCTCCTCACGTGGCCCCCATGTAACTAAACTCAAATTGGTCCCACATAGCGTTTACCAGTTCTGTACCATGCTCACTCAGCCCACGTATAATCCTTATAGGGCCCATGTCCATGTTACCCATTTATAGCCCAGACTCATTTAGCCCACATACATACTCAATGGGGCCCATTTAGCCAGACTATATGGGCTCCCCACGTGGCCCCCATGCAACTAAACCAAAATGGGTCCCACATAGTGTTTCCCCACTTCTATACCATGCCCACTTAGCCTACATATGTTCCATATAGGGCCCAAGTCCATGTCACCTAATTCCAGTCCAGACTCACTTAGCCCATTAAATACTTAATGGGGCCCATTTAGCCAGCCTACACAAGCTCCTCAGGTTACCCCCATGTAACTAAAGCCAAATAAGTCCCACATAACGTTTCCTAGTTCCATACCATGCCCACTTAGCTCATTTATATTCCGTATAGGGCCCATGTCCATGTCACCCAGTTCCAGCCCAGACTCACTTAGCCCACATATGTACTTAATGGGGCCTATTTAGCCTGCATACATGGGCTCCTCACGTGGCCCCCATGTAACTAAACCCAAATGGGTCCCACATAGCGTTTCCCAGTTCCATACCATGCCCACTTAGCCTACATATGTTCCATATAGGGCCCAAGTCCATGTTACCCAGTTCCAGTCCAGACTCACTTAGCCCACATATATACTTAATGGGGCCCATTTAGCCAGCCTACGCGGGCTCCTCAGGTTACTCCCATGTAACTAAAGCCAAATGGGTCCCACATTACGTTTCCCAGTTCCATACCATGCCCACTTAGCTCATGTATATTCCATATAGGGCCCATGTCCATGTTACCCAGTTCCAGCCCAGATTCTCTTAGCTCACATATGTACTTAATAGGGCCCATTCAGCCAGTCTACATGGGCTCGTCACGTGGCCCCCATGTAACTAAACTCAAATGGGTCCCACATAGCGTTTCCCAGTTCCATACCATGGCCTCTTAGCCCACGTATATTCTATATGGGGCCCAGTTCCATGTTACCCAGTTCCAGCCCAGACTCACTTAGCCCACATATATACTTAATGGGGCCCATTTAGAAGCCTACATGGGCTCCTCATGTGGGGCCCACGTTTCTGAAAAAATATGGGGCCCTTACAATTTGCCCTGTTTACACCCATGCCCACTTTGCCCACTTCGATCCCTTATGAGGCTTATATGGCCAGCCCACATGGGCTTCACATGTGGGGCCCATGACAATGAAACTGCATGGGACCTGCTAAATTTGCCCAATTCAAGCCCATGCCCACTCAGTACCCACATAGCCCGTATTAAACCCTTGTGAGCCCCACATGGACATGCTGGCTGGGTAAGAAATATCTTCCTTATTTTGTCTATACTGAATTTCAGACATTAACCTTTCTAATACTTAGCTGTAATCCTGGAAAATTTGTGGTAACAGAATTACATGGTTGATACTTAATGTGGCTAAAACTAAAAGCATTGTTTTTGTATCGAGGTACGTATTGAGAGATGACCAGTTACTCACCCTCTCGATGAATAATATTATATTAGAGCAAGTCAAGGAGGTGAAACTTCTAGGTCTAACCCTGGACGATCAACTGTCCTGGACTAAACGTGTCAATAATGTTGTAGGTAAAATGGGTAGAGCTATATCAATAATAAAAAGATGTGCCTATTTTTTGAATAAGCATTCTATTAGGGTCATTCCATGCCAAATCACCTAATTTTCAGGAAAGTCTCCAGGTGACCCACTTAGATTTTGCTGAAACTCCATGAAAATGTTCATTTATGCAAATAACGAACACACATAAAATTTCAGGCCAAAGGTCCAAGCCGTTTTGTGATTACGACCGTCCGAAAATATGGCCAGACCCCCCCCCCCCCCTTTTGCCGTTGCGCGCTGCATCACAGATTTTTCTCATTTTCAAATGATCATATTTTTGGATTTTAAAAAACTACAAAGCTGAAAATTGCTACCTGGGGTAATTTGCACACAAGCCTTCAGAATATGCAATCAAAAACAGTGCATCTTGCTTCCTTTTGAAGATATGGGCACCTGAAAATGAAAGTTTTTTCTAGCAGAAATTATTTTTGCGATATTTAGGCTTACCTGGTGCCCGAACCATTGATCTGAGGATACCAAAATTGCTGATTCATACTCTCTACATACAGCTAAATAACTCCTTGCAAGCATAGACTTATAAAACTATCAGTAAAGGTATGGCTGGGGTCCAAATTCGGACTTTCACAAAAAAATCTCAAAAATCACTCCTTTTCAGGGGGTCAGTTGACCTTGTGAACAGTTACTCAGGGTAATGAAATTTGCAGCACAGAATTATATGTATCTGTCCATGTATATGTTAAGTCATTGATGTGACTTAAGTCCTTCATAGTTAGGCAGTGTTTAAAAGAAACCCACTAATTTGATCAAATTACACCATTTTGCTGTACATTACAATGTCTTCGGTAGGTGTCAAAGGGCAAAAAATGAAATGAGAATAAGTAAATTTTGATAACCTTTTTATATATAATAATTCTTAGAAAGTCGTAAAATTCATGACTTTTTAGGGCTCAAAATTGCGACCATTTTGGTCGCATATGTGCCCAAATTTTTAGCTTAGCTAGTGCTACTAACTTTTAAATTCGGGAGCACCAGTGCTACCAAGAAAAAAAGTTAATTTCGAGCCCTGCTTTTACATCAGGAATAGTATCATATGGCTTGTTTTAAAACAAAGTTTTCCATAGTACCATACATTGTACTTATTGTACATTGATGTTACTAATACAAACTGCTTTTATTTAAGTGGATTCAACTTACTGATTTTCAGTGGGCTCTACTTACATTATTTGCATGAGGTCATAGCTGTTGGCAACTGTTTAAGATTGATCCTAGTCCAGGTGACCTCCACTAATTAGGTGTTAAAACATTGTTTATCTAGGTTCATCCTAGTCTACTTAACTCCAAACCACAACTGTTTATTTAAAATAGCTGGAATAATTACCTCACTGTTGTGGCCGTATTGTTTACAGAATAATTGAACAGTGTGTTCACTTTTCAGCTCACATCCACTCCTCACAATTCATTTCAACTGCAATGTTCAGCAGATGAAGTGTACATTTTGTGAGCTCTGTAAAAATGAAGATTTAAAGCATGGAATTTGAAGCAGCAGGATTGGGATGCAGTATTGGAATTGCACTGGAGGAGGAATGCCATAAGAAAATATATCGCAGAAATGTTGGCACACTGGCAGCCTCTGACTTGTCACCGGATGATAAGAAGCTATTGGAATGGAGAAGTGGGTATTTACTTCTAAATGTGGGGCCTTTTGAAAGCCAAAGAGCTCGAGGATGTTGTTATATAGCGTAAAGTAGCATAATTTGATCTAATTAGTGGGTTTCTTTGAAACTCTGCCTAACTTTGAAGGCCTTAAGTCACATCAATGAAATTTGGTACATATAAAGGTCAGATGCATATAATTCTGTGCTGCAAATTTCATTACCCTGAGTAACTGTTCACAAGGTCAACCGACCCCTTGAAAAGCGGTGATTTTTGAGATTTTTTTGTGAAAGTCCAACTTTGGTCCCTAGCCATACCTTTACTGATTGTTTTAGAAGTCTATTCTTGCAGGGAGTTATTTAGCTGTTTGTAGAGATTATGAATCAGCAATTTGGGTATCCTCAGATCAATGGTTCGGGCACCAGGTAAGCCTAAAAATCGCAAAAATAATTTCTGCTAGAAAAAACTTTAATTTTCAGGTGCCCATATCTTCAAAAGCAAGCAAGATACACTTTTTATGATTGCAGATTCTGAAAGCTTGTGTGTAAATCACCCCAGGTAGCAATTTTCAGCTTTGTAGCTTTTTCAAATCCAAAAATATGATCATTTGAAAATGAAAAAAATCTGCGACGCAGCGCACAACGGCGAAAGAGGGGGGGTCTGGCCATATTTTCTGACGGCCATAATTTCAAAACAGCTTGGACTTTTGGCCTGAAATTTTCTGTGTGTTGGTTATTTGCATAAATGAACATTTTCATGGAGTTTCAGCAAAATCTAAGGGTCTCCTTGGGACCATTAGGTGATTTGGCATGGAATGACCCATTAAACAGGTTACACAGGCACTTGTGTTATCCCATTTCGACTATTGCTAATTTTTCTGGTCATGTGCGAATAAAAAGGATATACACATATTACAACTTGTACAAATTAGAGCTGCAAGGGTGGCTGTGGGATTTCCTCTCAGAGCAAATGTGCATGGCGTGCATGTTAATCTTGGTTGGTTGAAAGTGGATGATAGATTTGTTGGTAATCTTCTTGCTTTCTTTCAAAAAATTTACACTGCCACTCAGCCTAAAAATTTTTTTTCGAAAATTGTGCTTGTCGAAGATAGACATAGATACTCCACAAGACAGGCTACTCTAGGGAATGTTGTTATGCCTGTATCTAGAACTTGTGCCATGATGAGAATGGCTATTAACAGGGGATTCATAAAGTGGAATACGCTGCCTAGTTACATTATCATTACTTGGTCAAATGCAACTTTCAAAAAATTAATTAAAAGTCTCTACATACCAAAAGAGTAACTATACTATAATATAAACTATGGCCTTATGGTACTATGGTATTTCTTGCTGTTCCTTGTATCTTGGTATTTTAAATTCATTTTAATCCAGTTTTTATTTCCTTTTTTGGTCATTTTTCTGTTTATAATTTGATATTGTGCTGCTTTCGGATTTTGTGGGTTGCATTACCTGCTTTGTTTTATATTATGTCAAAACTGTCTTTGTAATGTATTATGTGTTTTTGGTTTTCAACATGCATTATGTCAATGTAATATTATTAGTTATTATTTTGAATCTTGCCATATTTTAATTATTCTGTGTTAATATATATTCCAGGACCCCAGGAGGATTAGCTTTCACTTTTGTGTCAGCTAATGGGGATCCAATGAAACAATAAAAAAACATGGTAAAGGAATTACAGAATTATTCTGAAAGCCAGTGAAAAACAGAAGATGGCACAAGGTGGCATGAGGACCTATGGAGCATAGTTGTTCATTGTTTTTGACATCTGTAGTTGAATGTTTCTTCCTTTGAGTTAAGTTTCCATAAACGGCGCATGAATTATACCACGGCCTAGCGGCAATTGCCATGGTTGCCCCCCCCCCGTGTGGCCGTCATGCCCAACTACCCAAACGACCAGTTTGGCTTGCCCTTTTTTCAAGTGGCCGTGGTGCCCAAAAATTACCAAAAGTGGCGATTTTCAACGCAGCCACTGAGCTGTGCGGCTCCCATCATCACTCTGTGCTGGACTTCTCACCACTTTGTGTGACGAACGACATGCCTACTCATTCATGAATACTGCAACGTTGTGTGAGATTCGTATCCTACAACCATACATCCTTCTGGCTTGAGGAAAATCAGCTCACATTATGTTTTAACTGCAAGCAATTTAATACTGTTGGTGTTAAGTATAGATGCATTTTTGGTCTAGGTGAAAATGGTGTTTGTATAGCTTTCCTTGACAGAAATTAGGCTAAACTTTGAGAGCGAGCTTTTACCGTTACTGACTTCATTACTCACAATATTTACCCATTGAATGATAATGGAACACTGTTAAAAACAAATGTCTCAGGATCCAGTCAGTGAAGGAACAACAATTTTCATGCATGTGATCTATGATATTCGATATAAGCTCACATTTTGATTCAGAAATAAGTTATTTTCATCAATATCATGTATTGCCTTCCTTTAGCCCAGACTTGTTGATCAAAATTTTTATTCAACAGGAGGTCAGCAACACAAACATCATTTATGATATCAATTTTCAATTGCTTTGTTGTTTTGAGTATGATAAAAATAGTAGATTATCAGAAAATGTAATTCCGTTACCATTTTGTAATTCCATCACTGCTGTCTCTTTCTCATAGATGGTATCCTATAAAATATTTGTGAACATACCAGTCAAAATAAACTTACCATGGTCTGGTCAACATCCTAGGCCACTAACTTAAGCTTAAACCTACTGTCTAGTATTGCCAGATTTCAGAGAAATAACTGTCAAAGTAAAGGCAAAAATAATGCAATCTTTTCTGCCTTAATTCCGTTACCGACACTTTCACCTTCTTCATATAGCCTTCTACAAAATAGATTACCCCAAACTTTGCATTATACAGCTTAGTAGGCATGCCAGTGGAACTGATGACAGCACAGGCAAGTAGCTACTGCACTAGAGTAATAGATGGGTAAAAATGACATGAAAATTGCTCTTCATCGTAATTCCATTACCAAGGTATTGCCCCTATATGAGTGGGCCTGTATGAGTAGCCAAATAGAAAATCAATGAAGTATTTTTAGGGTAAATTTGGCAAATTTACAACCCCATTTCCTAAAAGTTGGCACGCTGTGTAAAATGTAAAGAAAAACCGAAATCAATGATTTGCAAGTGTTATGGCCCCAATTTGTGATTACATTTATAACACAACAGCAACAGCAAGGGATGACAAACACAGTTTTAACAACTAAAACACATTTAATTTTTAACGAAGACAAAGACTAATAACAACCTACAACTGAAGACCAAGATTGATAAATAAGAAAAAACAGAAATAATTACAGTCCCTTTTTGGTGGGGTGGCTTGGTGATGTCCTGGATGAAGAAAATGCTCAAACACAGTCAAAGAAATCCACAAAAGAAACGTCACAGGTCTTGAACAGAATGGCAGGTCTGGTCATCTTCTTGCAATTTCTCCTACTACTTTACTGTCTCAATTCTTTTCCTTATATACTCTTTTGCAGACCCCACCCACATCCAGACCTCCTCTCTCTAACTTTCTGAGACTTGCCCCAGACATGTCTGGAAACATGTCCAAACATGACTCCAGTCCGAGCTTAACAAAAAAAAGGTAAATACTGCCATCTAGTGGCCTATATTCACATTACACCTCCATTCCAAAAGGGAAAAATTTTGACTCACAAAGGCAAAATTTTTCTTTTCAATACAAAATGGTTAAGTGAACACTTGTCTATATATACATATCATACAATATTCAAACACATGATATATATATACACATTCAAACACGGGATAAGCAATCAGCAATTACATTGTCTGTACCCTTTACATGCTTAATTTCCAAGTCAAACTCCTGTAAAATCAAACTCCAATTCAACAATCTCCGATTCTTGTTTTTCATCTTACTCAAAAACATTAACGGATTGTGGTCAGTGTACACAATCATTGGCTTTTGTCCTGTACAAACATAAACCTTAAAGTGTTGTAAAGAAAGGACCAGAGCCAACAGTTCCTTCTCTATTGTGGAATAGTTCCTTTGGTGGCGATTGAACTTCCTGGAGAAGTATGCCACGGGATGCTCAATGTCATCAGAGTCACTTCTCTGTAGGAGCACAGATCCACAAGCTTGGTCGCTAGCATCCACCGCGATGGAGAACGGTTTGTTGAAGTCAGGAGATTTGAGCACGGGGAAGTGACACAGCAGAGACTTCAGGTGATCGAAGGCTCTCTGGCATGCATCATCCCAGGTGAACTTTACGCCTTTCTTAAGTTGATTAGTTAGACTGAGAGCAATCTCAGCAAAGTTCTTGCAGAACTTGCGGTAGTACCCGATCATTCCAAGGAAGCGGCGCAAAGCTTTTTTGTTGTCAGGAACTGGAAAGTCCATGATGGCTTGGACTTTAGCATTTATGGGTGCCACCTTACCCTGGCCTATGACGTAGCCAAGATAGGTGACAGTAGCACAACCAAAGTCACTCTTGCTCAGGTTAACAGTCAGGTTAGCCTGGGTCAGGCGCTGGAACAACGTCTCTACATCTTTTAGATGTTCTTCCCAGGAGTCACTCCATGTGATCAGGTCATCGATGTACGCACCCGTGTGTGGCAATCCGGCGATTGTAGACTGTATCATCCTTTGGAACGTGGCTGGGGCATTTTTCATGCCAAAGGGCAGGACTTCATACCGGTACAATCCAGATGGTGTGGCAAAAGCAGAGATGCTCTTGGCCCTCTCAGTTAAAGGCACACCCCAATAACCCTTCAATAAATCAATCTTGGTCAGAAACTTTGCTTGCCCTACACTATCAATACAATCATCAATCCTAGGTATTGGAAACACATCAGTTCTAGTTACAGCATTGACTTTGCGATAATCTGTACAGAATCTAGTACTTCCATCAGGTTTTGGAACTAGCACACAGGGTGAACTCCAATCGGAGTTGGAGGGTCTGATAATATCATGTTTTAACATGTACTCAACCTCTTTCTCAGCAATCTTTCTCTTTTCAGGATTCATCCGGTATGGATGCTGTTTTATTGGTTTGGCATCACCAACTTCTACATCATGAGAGGCTATAGTAACTCTCTTTGGAACATCAGGAAACAAATCCTCATATTTCTTGATCAACCTTTCAAACTGATCTCTCTGTGAGGGTTCTAAGTGCTGGAGTTTTACATCAAGATTTTGCAACACTTCAGTGTTTGACAATTTACATGAAAGAACTTCAGCTTTAATTCTTGGTTCATCATCTTGAAACTCCCCCTCATCTTCACACGTTTCGACCATTGGAGAATCTGAAATGACAGCTGCAACCCTAGCATTTCTGTCATGATAAGGCTTTAGCATGTTAATATGACACAATTGTTTTGGTTTTCTCCTATCTGGAGTCTTCACAATGTAATTGAGATCATTGAGTTTTGTCAGAATTTCATAAGGACCATGAAATCTAGCCTGCAATGGATTGGACTGCAAGGGAAACAACACAAGGACCTTTTCTCCTGGTTTAAACTCACGGCTTCTAGCCTTATGATCATACCAAGTTTTCATTTTTCCCTGACTTGATTTCAAGTTCTCTTTGGCAAGGTCACAAGCTGCATGCAATCTTTCCTTGAACTTGCTAACATAGTCTAACAGACTGATTTGCGGCTCTTCCTCTTGCCATTGTTCACTCAATAATAGCAAAGGTCCTCTCACTTCATGACCAAACACTAGCTCAAATGGACTGAATCCAGTAGACTCCTGCACTGCTTCTCTAGCTGCAAACAACAGCAAATGAACCCCTTCATCCCAGTCTTTCTCATGGTCATAACAATAAGTCCTCATCATTGTCTTGAGAGTGGAATGAAACCGCTCTAAGGCACCCTGACTTTCTGGATGATAGGCACTAGAAAGAATCTGTTTTGCACCTAGTTCATACACAACCTGCTGAAACAATCCTGAAGTGAAATTGCTACCTTGGTCTGACTGAATTTCCCTGGGAAGACCAAACAACGTGAAGAACTTTATCAAAGCCTTCGAGATTGCAGTTGCCTTGATGTTACGTAGAGGTATGGCTTCGGGGAATCTGGTAGATGCACACATGATTGTCAACAAGTACTGATTTCCAGATCTAGTCTTGGGTAATGGACCAACGCAATCAACAATGACCCTAGAGAATGGCTCCCCAAATGCTGGGATAGGCTGCAATGGAGCTACAGGTGGGTCTAACTGGTGTTTTCCAACTACCTGACAAGTGTGACAGGTTTTGCAAAAGTTGGAAACGTCTTTCCGAAGCCCAGGCCAAAAAAAGTGTTTCATGATCTTATCAACAGTCTTGTTAACACCAAGATGACCTCCTAAAGGTAAACTATGAGCCATTGTTAAGATCTCATTCCTGTAGACCTTCGGAACAACAATTTGCCTGACCACTGCCCAATCTGCATTGGCAGGGATATCAGGAGGGCGCCACTTCCGCATCAACACACCATCCTTGAGATAATACCCAACTGGAACTGCATCTATTTCTTTATCAGGAAGGGCTCTCCTCTTTAGTACACCAATTTCAGGATCATTAGTTTGCTCCTCAATCAACCGCTTTCTGGACAGAGACAAGTCTCCAGACACATCAGAATCACCAGACCCATCCGGCTGGCTGAATAGAGAACTGATAAAAGTATCTGATAAGTCCTCAAACGGAGAAACCATAATAGGCCAATCAGAGTCATGAGGTGAACCACCTGAGTCCTGACTATTCAAAGTGCTGGATGGCACCACAACATCTTCTCCTTTAGCCTTCTTGGCCATAGCACGAGTCACTGCGCAAGAAGGATACAGAGATGGGTCCTCATCCCCATCTTCAGTGCTCGGCTGTGAAGTAAGATGTACAGGGGGAACTACTTTGCCCCCAGCCAGGTCATTGCCTAGCAACAGAGAAACACCCTTTATAGGTAGACTTGACATAAGTCCCACCTTTACCTGTCCTGTAACTAAATCTGACTTCAAGAATATAGAGCGCAGGGGTACAGATACAGTCCTCCCTTCAATACCTTGTACAAGTATGAAATCCCCTGAAGCGGCCTCATCACGTAACTCCAAAGAGTCCATCAACAAAAGTGACTGAGAAGCTCCGGTATCCCTTAGGATATATATGGGGACAGGAGTAGTATGCTCATTCAGAGCCACAAATCCCTCTGACACAAATGGAAGAAATTCCTCCCTCACAAAGTCAGCTGTATTAGGCTTTTTAGCCCCACAAGAAGCAGGCAATTTAGCAGATTGGTTATCTACTACAGGGGTTTCTAACCTTGTTTTCACAAAGGCATTTGGTTTGGTATCCTTTTCTTTTTCTTTCTTAGCTTTAAGGAACCAACAGTTAGTTGTAACATGACCAGATTTCTTGCAATAACTGCAAACTAGACCACTTTTGTCACTGTCAGCTTTCACACTTTGATCAGACCTGTTACTGGATTTCTGAGCACCATCACCAGATTTGTCTTTGTCTTTGGGTGAGGAATCTTGGGTATCACCATAACCCTTTTTCTGAAATTGGGACCATCTATTATTACTGCTAGACTGAAATTTGGACTTATGTGTGAGAACATATTCATCTGCAAATTTGGCAGCTGATTGCAAATTCAGTGCTTGCTTCTCATTAAGGTAGGTCTTAACATCATCTTTAATACAGTTCTTGAATTCTTCAACTAACACCATCTCTTTTAGTGAGTTGAAATCATCCTTGACCTCCATAGAAGTACACCAGCGCTCAAAGCAAACCTGCTTTTCATTAGCAAATTCAACATAAGTCTGATTTTCAGATTTCTTCAGACCTCTGAATTTCTGTCGGTAAGCCTCTGGAACCAACTCATAAGCTCTCAAAATAACCTTTTTGACAACCTCATAATCAGAGGAATCATCTGCAGACAAAGCCGAATAGGCTTGTTGAGCTTTACCCTTGAGGACAGTTTGCAACATCAGAGGCCAGTGTTCCTTTGGCCACTGGCAACTCTTTGCTACCTTTTCAAAACACTGGAAATAGTTGTCAACATCCTTTTCCGAAAATGGAGGCACCAGTTTTACCTCCTGGCTAGCCCGAAATTTATTTTCAGTTTGAATTTTTATTTTTAGTTGCTCCATTTGGAGTCTTTCTTCTCTATCGAGTTTCTCTAATTCAAAATCTCTCTGTCTTGCAAATTTTTCTAACTCAAATTCTCTTTGTTTTTCTTCTCTTGCTAATTTTTCTAACTCAAACTGCCTTTGTTTTTCTTTTTCTTCCCTCTCAAATTCTCTTTGTTTTTCTTTTTCCTCCCTTTCTTTTTCTCTTTCCTCCCTTTCAATCTCTAGCATTTTTAATTTAAGTTCCATTTCTATATTTGGATTTTCCACTGGAAACTGTTCCAGATCTCCTGGTGCAAACACATTTTCATCAATGTAATATTCAACTATCTCTCTAGCCAGTCTTGCTTTTCGCATGGCTGGTTTTACCTCTGTCAGCTCTAACTGTCTGCAAATTTCTAGCAGTTCCGTCTTTTTAAAAGACTTCAAAACCCCTACGGTTGGTGATGCCAAGAAATCATCCATTGCTGTTGTCAATATATATCTAGGAAAATTCACAAAAACAATTTCACAATTTGAAATGTTAGATTTTCAATAAATTACTCACACAATGGTCTATCCCGGACCTTGAGCCCCCAATTTGTTATGGCCCCAATTTGTTATTACATTTATAACACAACAGCAACAGCAAGGGATGACAAACACAGTTTTAACAACTAAAACACATTTAATTTTTAACGAAGACAAAGACTAATAACAACCTACAACTGAAGACCAAGATTGATAAATAAGAAAAAACAGAAATAATTACAGTCCCTTTTTAGTGGGGTGGCTTGGTGATGTCCTGGATGAAGAAAATGCTCAAACACAGTCAAAGAAATCCACAAAAGAAACGTCACAGGTCTTGAACAGAATGGCAGGTCTGGTCATCTTCTTGCAATTTCTCCTACTACTTTACTGTCTCAATTCTTTTCCTTATATACTCTTTTGCAGACCCCACCCACATCTAGACCTCCTTTCTCTAACTCTCTGAGACTTGCCCCAGACATGTCTGGAAACATGTCCAAACATGACTCCAGTCTGAGCTTAACAAAAAAAAGGTAAATACTGCCATCTAGTGGCCTATATTCACATTACACAAGTCACTTTTTTATTGAAAATGGTGCAAAGACAACATATTAGATGTTTAAATTGAGAAATTATATGGCTCTTTGAAAAATATCAGCTCATTTTGAGTTTGATGCCAGCAACATGTTTCAAAAAAGTTGGGACAGTGGGTTGTTCATCACTGTATTGCATCACCTGCTCCTTTAACAACTCTGACCTTGAAAGGTCAAACTCAAGGTCAAAGATTTTCAGAGGGCTAAAGTTGAAAACAGTTGAAGTCACACTTGTAAAATTGAGTCGGTATCAAAAGGACTGAAATAAGTGCTGTCGGTCGAGGTTTGTTTTGCCTGGCAACGCTTAATTTAAATGAAAAGGTCCTTGTATGTGCATATTTATGAATCTGGTGAAAACAGCACTGGAGCATGACGTGATCACTGTAGCGCCTAACTCCGCATGACCCTGCCCTGATCTTTCCTCTTAGGAAGTAATACTGGCATTGGGAAGGTCACTGCCCTGGAGCTGGCTAGGAGGGGAGCCAGAGTGATCCTAGCTTGCCGTAATCAGGAGAAAGCTGAGGCTGCCGTGAGCGACATCAGGAGGGTGAGATACTTTGCCATTTTGGTACATCAGTGGTTACCAAGCTCCTTAAGACCCTCCATCTAGACCCAACCATTTGGTGTGTTGCACTCATAGGTTCCACCTTGAGCACACATGGTACAATTAATTTAAGGCGGAATAATTCATGTAATGAGAGACGTGCAGGAAGCAAAACGCATTGAAGTGTTGAAATTAGGTCCAGTATACTTGAAGAGAGGCCTGGGAACCATTGCTTTTGGAGTTTGCAATAAGGCCACAAATTCATATCACAGTATTTTCTGATAGTCGATATTGATGTGATGATATTCCATACATATAGGAAAAAACCAATCGACCCCAGTCGATTTCCGTGACCTTGGCGTTATTCTCAAGGTCATTGTAACCATATGACGACTTACAAATACCTTGTCAATATGATATCTCAAGATCAGTTTGACCGATTCCATTCATCTTTGGTCTCAAGGTGTATTAGGGGTGTGATCACAGCCCACTTGATTTCCGTGACCTTGGTATTATTCCCAAGGTCAATACGACCATTGCACCACTTACAAATACCTTGTCAACATGATATCTCAAGAACGGTTTGACCAATTCCATTCATCTTTGGTATCAAGGAGTATTAGGGGGGTGCTCACAGCCCACTTGATTTTCGTGACCTTGGCATTATTCTCATGTTCATTAGGACCATTTCACCACTTACAAATAACTTGTCAACATGATGTTCCAAGAACGGTTTGATCGAATTCATTGTCCCCAGCTGCCGCGATAGCGAGTGGAGCGGGGGACAACTATAGGATGGGTCAAATACAGAGGATGAATTACCCCACGGGGTTCAATAAAGTATATCTAAAATCTAAATCTAAAAACTGGGTTGAATTTCCTACAAGGGGCACATGCCGTGGATATAAGGTAAACTACCCCCAGATTAAAGTTGTTCGTTCTTTAAAGGGGCCGTATATGCCAATAGAAAAAAAAAGAGCGTTCCCCGCGCTTCTGCCAATTAAGTCAATCCAGATAATCCGGTGCAACCAGGACAGGACCAGGACAATGTGAAGTAAAAACAATGCCGGTGCAGCACTGATATCTGCTAAATTCTCACTTTTTTTATTGAAAAAGGTGCATAACAATAGTGACTAGCGTTTCGATGTAGACCTACATCTTCATCAGAGTCCTCGGAGGGTTCGTCACTAATGTTATGCACCTTTTTCTATAAAAGAAGTGAGAAGTTAGCAGATATCAGTGCTGGGCCGTATATACCCTAAGTATATAATTCATTTTCTGAAAGAATTGCTATGATAAACAGCTGTGATTGGTGAGGATATAACGTTGAGCAAGCAATTTGCGTTGGTGGCAAACTTGGGGAAAAAATAGAAAAATTTTACTTTTAGTTTAGTTTTAGTTCACAAGGCATAGTCGACCATAAACATGCCCTTCAACCGCGCATTCACTGTTACAAACCCTATGTACTGAAGCACTGAGCCAAAAAGGAAACTTTGTGTCCAGTACTGACCCAATATTTATGGACTGTGCTTTAGCTTAAAGCTGAGACCTCCTGTTGGTGTCCCTCCCCAGGTGAGTGGGAACAATGAAGTCTTGTACATGCAGCTGGACTTGGCCAGTCAGAAATCTGTGCGCTCATTCGCTGAGGCCTTCCTGAAGACAGAGCCCCGGCTCGACCTGCTCATCAACAACGCAGGTAAGAGGGAGAGGAGGTGAGGAGCTGTGGGATATGGTAGCCTCGGTCTCCTTACACTGGGGGAATGCAGAGAGGGGTGGAGCTTGCTGTGGCACATTCTGGTCATAGACTTATGGAAGTTACTTTTAGTTCCCTACTGCCATGCCGTTCATAAAGTACTTGAATTGTAACTTCACATAAAAAGGGCTGTAATTGTGGCATGATTCATACAATGCTAACAGTCTACTCTGTGACCTCTGATTGTTTTTTCAGGGCTAAAACAGATTTTAGTCGGCCATTTTTTTTTGGATTGGTCAAAAATTTTAGACTCCATTTCTTGTGTATGCTATGTTTTATATAATAGACCTTGTTGGTCTCATTGGGATGTAAAATGTTGCTGGCAAAAATATATTTCTATTTTGGGTTATAACAATCAAAATTCTCACGGTCTCTGATAGTGTCAGTGAAATAGATGCAAAATGTGAATGACTTTAAAAAAAAAAAAAAATTGGGCTTTGTCAAAAAAAAAAAAAAAATGCTGTTTTCATTTTGGCTATTAATTGCTCGTGGTTTAATTCTTTGTGTTATTAAGTTGTGTTTTAATCTTCCATTATCAATATTCTCTTTTTCTTTTCTCTGAGACAGTGGCGGCCTCTGCTCTGAGTTTGTGTTAAACCTGAAGGTGCTGTGGAACTGTTCATTGTGTTATGGGGATGCAACAGTGAATACAGTTTCAGATTATGTGGCCTGGGACTTGCTCAGTGCGTATTACTAATATTTCATTTCTAACGACTCAGTCTTTTAAAAATGACTGATTTCCCAATTGCCAGCCCCAAACTCAATAATTATGAAGTATGAAGAGATTTGGAGATGGTGTGTTGGCCACTTTTGCCAGTATTGGGCTGATCTTAGAAAAAAAGCACTTTTCAGGTGTGGGTTGCATTTTTACTTCGATGGGCAGTCAGGACGGGTCAACATGTCTGTAACCGGTATCAATACTCATGCTCATTTATGATTGGGTATATGTATGGAATATTTCCTCAGTGTAGATCTTGTGGGATGTTTCTTCTGTTTGATTGCCTTAATGGCATGTTTATTGATTTATTGTGGTGTTAACAAAATATTGAACCTGTTGTTTTGTTTTTTGTCTTTTCTTTGTTGCCTTCCGAGGGACAACAGATGTAAAATAGCATTCTCGCTAACTCTGGCATATTTACATCATATATTACACTGATGTTCGGTAATATGCTCTGACCCAGTTGAATGAATGAATGAATGAATGAATAAATAAATAAATAATTGGTCTGTCATGGCAATATCATTGGCTATGGAATTTTTGAATTGGCTATCTGGAATTTGGTGATGGGGGCTAAGTGGCTAAATCAGATAAATAGGCTATTCCCCTTGATATGATTCTGTACATTTTTCTAATTGTCTCTTTCGCCAGGAAATGTTTAAACAAATTTTCAGCTTAAAGCAAGATTAATGAATTAGCTATATAAATGTGTTGGGTAAAAAGTTATGTTTTTAGAAAAAAAAATCTAAAAATCAAAATAGCTCTTGTTACTCTGTGCAGTTAACTCCATAATCTTGCATGAAGATTGTACGAAATGGGGCCCTTTCAGTCTCTGAAAATCATGGTTTCCCTTTTCTTGCAGGAATTTTTTTGAATGGCCGGACAGAAGATGGGCTGGGGATGATGTTTGGTGTCAATCACCTGGGCCATTTCCTACTGACCAATCTGCTGCTGGAGAGGCTGAAGGAGGGTGGTCCCAGTCGAGTTGTCAATGTGTCGTCCATGTTCCATCAGTTGGGCTGCATTGACTTTGGCTGTCTGAACACACACAAGGAGTTGGGGCTGGGGGACTCATTCTTTTCCACTATCAAGACCTACTGCCACAGCAAGCTATGCAATGTGCTCTTCACCCATGAGTTAGCGAAGAGGCTCCAGGGAACCAGTGTCACCTGTTTCAGCCTTCATCCAGGTCAGTACACTGCTGCTCTGCTTCATATTTGCAACAAGCAAGCGACTTTATGAAGACACCAAGTGATTAATGTTTCAGGTGTAAGTTTGTCCTGTTCTTCCTGGAAAAAACTCTTAAGGTGTGATACATAACAGGGTTTTTATTTTCGCTTGTTGCATTTCAAGATGCACCACATATTTGTCTATTCAGGACAAGTCGGGCCTGTTCAGCACCTGCACCTGCTTCTAACATGGCTATACCTTTTGTAATGCATGCAAAATGCAGTTTTGCATTGTCTTGTTGAAATATGCTTGGGCATCCCTGGGAAAGGTGTTGACATTTGCTTGACCTCATGTACAAAGCCTCATGAAAAGTGGTGTGCTATTTCTGTTTTCTTTGGATTGCAAGGACATGGCCTGCCCTACTCTGCCTCTGATTGGTTTGAATTTTGTCTTTCTTGCTTGGCTTTGTTACGTGTTGGCTTGAAGAGAGAGATTAGTTGGGGAAAGTGCATCAGGGTAAACCAATCCGAGGTAGAGTCAGGGTTCCCACGCGTCCTGGAAAACCTGGAAAACCTGGAAAATGATTGACCAATTTTCCAGTCATGGAAAACACATGGAAAATGAGAAAAAAAGTAAAATGTCCTGGAAAAGCTTGAGTTGTCCTGGAAAATTATTTTTACTCCCTCTGCTTCTCTCTTCCTTGGGGGTGAATGCAAACAGGTTAAACATTTTACGCATGTGTGTCTGTTTTCAGCTGCCTTTAATGGGCAATGCTGAGCTGTAATGCTTCTCTGCTTCATTTCTGCTTCTAGCCGGCACAGCGCCCCACGTGACCCAAATCAAATCGCATATTCCCTTAGCAGTTCTGCTGCCCAGTGTTTGACTTTGTTGCTAGATTTACCGACTTTTCAGACCCAAGTAAGGATTTATTTTCTCCAAGAAGCACCAAAACTAGCGACTTTCAGTTCATGAGTGATGCCATCACTGTATATCGAGTGTGAGGTGTTTCTCCCTCTCTCTGTCTCTTCTGTTGAGTGACAGAGGAGCAGTCGAGAGCTGTAGTGGGCGTGCCGTCACTTTTGGCTGTGCGCTCTGAGATGAAATACATCTCTGGTTTCAGTAGAGCCACAGCAACCATGACTACAGCTTCGAGAAAGTGATGGGTAACAGGTAGTCTTACTGGGCCACGTTTCACTCAGTATTTCATACTTGCTCCATTGTCCCATTAGGAATTCTATTAAAATACTGTGTTTGTGCACAGAGAGCAGAGCTCCGACTTTCATGCAGTTATTAGCTAGCTACTTTGCAATGAAAGTAATTTAGATGTCAACATCCAAGTGAGATCTTATATATCCATGAGTGAGATGCACACCCCATAGCCTAAATGAGGAACGAAGGCAGTGAAAACTGAAGACTTGCATGTTCATTTGAACAATGTTGTTAGCGTAGTAAGCGTTTAGGGACGTCTGTCAGTCACACACACACACACACACACACGTCTGTGAAGGTGAAGACGTATGAACACCCACCAATCAGAGGCAGAGCAGGAAGAAGCGGCCGCACTTCACACTGGTCTGTTAATGTAAATAATGCGAGAAAAGAGGGGAAGGAGAAAAAACATCGGAGGAGAAATTTCTTTGCGAAGTGCAGGTTTGGAGACGGAGGTGTGCCCAGTATCTGAGATGTGACGCCGAGGCGCAGGTCAGTGGAGGTTTAGAGACGGAGGTGTGCCCAGTATCTGAGATGTGACGCCGAGGCGCAGGTCAGTGGAGGTTTGGAGACGGAGGTGTGCCCAGTATCTGAGACATGACGCCGAGGCGCAGGTCAGTGGAGGTTTGGAGACGGAGGTGTGCCCAGTATCTGAGACATGACGCCGAGGCGCAGGTCAGTGGAGGTTTGGAGACGAAGGTGTGCCCAGTATCTGAGATGTGACGCCGAGGCGCAGGTCAGTGGAGGTTTGGAGAAGGAGGGGTGCCCAGTATCTGAGACATGGCGCCGAGGCGCAGGTCAGTGGAGGTTTGGAGACGGAGGTGTGCCCAGTATCTGAGATGTGACGCCGAGGCACAGGTCAGTGGAGGTTTGGAGACGGAGGTGTGCCCAGTATCTGAGACATGACGCCGAGGCGCAGGTCAGTGGAGGTTTGGAGACGGAGGTATGCCCAGTATCTGAGATGTGATACCGAGGTGCAGGTCAGTGGAGGTTTGGAGACGGAGGTATGCCCAGTATCTGAGATGTGATACCGAGGCGCAGGTCAGTGGAGGTTTGGAGACGGAGGTGTGCCCAGTATCTGAGATGTGACGCCGAGGCGCAGGTCAGTGGAGGTTTGGAGACGGAGGTGTGCCCAGTATCTGAGATGTGGTGCCCAGTATCTGAGATGTGATGCCGAGGCGCAGGTCAGTGGAGGTTTGGAGACGGAGGTGTGCCCAGTATCTGAGATGTGACGCCGAGGCGCAGGTCAGTGGAGGTTTAGAGAAGGAGGTGTGCCCAGTATCTGAGACATGACGCCGAGGCGCAGGTCAGTGGAGGTTTGGAGACGGAGGTGTGCCCAGTATCTGAGACATGACGCCGAGGCGCAGGTCAGTGGAGGTTTGGAGACGGAGGTATGCCCAGTATCTGAGATGTGATACCGAGGTGCAGGTCAGTGGAGGTTTGGAGACGGAGGTGTGCCCAGTATCTGAGATGTGACGCCGAGGCGCAGGTCAGTGGAGGTTTGGAGACGGAGGTGTGCCCAGTATCTGAGATGTGGTGCCCAGTATCTGAGATGTGATGCCGAGGCGCAGGTCAGTGGAGGTTTGGAGACGGAGGTGTGCCCAGTATCTGAGATGTGACGCCGAGGCGCAGGTCAGTGGAGGTTTAGAGACGGAGGTGTGCCCAGTATCTGAGATGTGACGCCGAGGCGCAGGTCAGTGGAGGTTTGGAGACGGAGGTGTGCCCAGTATCTGAGACATGACGCCGAGGCGCAGGTCAGTGGAGGTTTGGAGACGGAGGTGTGCCCAGTATCTGAGACATGACGCCGAGGCGCAGGTCAGTGGAGGTTTGGAGACGGAGGTGTGCCCAGTATCTGAGATGTGACGCCGAGGCGCAGGTCAGTGGAGGTTTGGAGAAGGAGGTGTGCCCAGTATCTGAGACATGACGCCGAGGCGCAGGTCAGTGGAGGTTTGGAGACGGAGGTGTGCCCAGTATCTGAGATGTGATGCCGAGGCGCAGGTCAGTGGAGGTTTGGAGACGGAGGTGTGCCCAGTATCTGAGACATGACCCCCAGGCGCAGGGGAGTGGAGAGTTGGAGACGGAGGTATGCCCAGTATCTGAGATGTGATACCGAGGTGCAGGTCAGTGGAGGTTTGGAGACGGAGGTATGCCCAGTATCTGAGATGTGATACCGAGGCGCAGGTCAGTGGAGGTTTGGAGACGGAGGTGTGCCCAGTATCTGAGATGTGACGCCGAGGCGCAGGTCAGTGGAGGTTTGGAGACGGAGGTGTGCCCAGTATCTGAGATGTGGTGCCCAGTATCTGAGATGTGATGCCGAGGCGCAGGTCAGTGGAGGTTTGGAGACGGAGGTGTGCCCAGTATCTGAGATGTGACGCCGAGGCGCAGGTCAGTGGAGGTTTGGAGACGGAGGTGTGCCCAGTATCTGAGATGTGGTGCCCAGTATCTGAGATGTGATGCCGAGGCGCAGGTCAGTGGAGGTTTGGAGACGGAGGTGTGCCCAGTATCTGAGATGTGACGCCGAGGCGCAGGTCAGTGGAGGTTTGGAGACGGAGGTGTGCCCAGTATCTGAGATGTGATGCCGAGGCGCAGGTCAGTGGAGGTTTGGCGACGGAGGTGTGCCCAGTATCTGAGATGTGATGCCGAGGTGCAGGTCAGTGGAGGTTTGGAGACGGAGGTGTGCCCAGTATCTGAGATGTGACGCCGAGGCGCAGGTCAGTGGAGGTTTGGAGACGGAGGTGTGCCCAGTATCTGAGATGTGACGCCGAGGCGCAGGTCAGTGCTGTACAGGATGTAGCCGGTATGCTAACGAAAACGGCAGAAGCAACTCATTTGTTGTTGGTAACAGAACTATGAAGCCTGAGAACATCGCGACCACGAGCGTAACAAGCGCTACAACACTTACATGTGTGTGTCCCGGGCCCCGTCGGAGCCTCTCCTTAAAGCTGCTCAAGGCTGCAAGTGGAGGATGATTGACGTTTATTCCTCTCTGCAGTGCGTCCCTGCATCAGGTGTCTTTGTGCATCAAAAACACAGACTCATTGTTCCCAGTGAAGTTGAGGTGAACAAAAGATTTGTCTGCTTAAGGCCCCCAAACATTGTAGAAAATTCCGTAAGTTAAAAATGGTAATCCGACTTTGAAATCCATGATGAAATCTGCTGAATAACAGCTAATTAGCGAACTAAACGAGGTGCCAAGTTTACATTATGATGTTTTCAAGGTCGGCTCAGAAAAATGCCAATTAGGCGATGGAGAACAAAAAAGTCATGGTGTGTTCAAATGCAATTTCAAGAAAAAGAAAATGTAGACACGCAACAATAATATAGCTGTGAAGTGCGCATTAATGATAAAAAGTAAAGTACAAGTTAATATTATCTAGTAATAGATACTATAATTATTCTATCAATTACTGCATGTAAAGGTGATTACACTTTTACATGCAGTAACTGATAAACTAATTAAGTTTTTAGTCAAGTTAAAAGAGTTTGCATGAATAAGGGTATTTTAAAAATGCAATTAATCATGATTAATCACAGCCTAAAACTGTGATTAATCAAAGTAAATTATTTTATTAGTGCTGTCAATTGATTGACAGCACTAATAAAAGATTAAAAAAAAATATTTGTATTTTTATTTTTGTTATTATATTTAATAATTGATAAGCTCAGACATGATCAGTTATTTTATCAGTATTTTGTTTTGGTGTAATTTGTTATCACATTGCTGCTTCTCCTCTCCTGAGTTCCTCCAAATACACACACACACACACACCTGCAGTTAGAAATGCTGAATTAAATACATTTTTTATTTGTACGAATTTATGTGTCATTATCAGATAAAAGCCCGTCCCCACTCCAACCAAACCCCTCCCAAAATCTCACTCTGAACTCAGTTCAAAACTTGAGAGCCCTGACAATAAGTATAAAGTGATAACCATAAATTTATAATAGTAAGAAAATACATAAAAGCCAGGCTAAAAAGATAGCTAGCAAACCATATTTATGTCTGAAAGTTAGCAATAAGTATATTTCAGGTTCAATGTGATATTGTGGTGCTATTAGTGTTTAGGTGATTTATTGAACATATAACAATGTTTTGTGGAGAAAGTACGAGAGAGAAAGAGAGAGAGGAATAAATATTGAAGCAATCTGGCTAAATGTACAAAATATAAGGTACAAATGAAGAAAATGACACTTCTCCAGAGCTTGGGGGTGGAATTTACTAGTGTATGTTGGGATAACTTGACTCGTACCGTGGCAGCTGAAAAAGTCCTGGAAAAGTACTGGAAAAAAATTTCAAGAAAAGAGTGGGAACCCTGTAGAGTAGCGCAGGTTATGCCTTTGGCATCTCGGAAAACTGCAAAGGTGATGTACACAAATCCCAATCCCATTGAAGTTGGGACGTGGTGTAAAACATGAATAAAAACAGAATACAATTATTTGCATATCTCATAAACCCATATTTTATTCACAATAGAACATAGACAACGTATCAGATGTCGACACATTTTACCATTTTATGAAAAATCTTCGCTCATTTTGAATTCGATGGCAGCAACACATCTCAAAATAGTTGGGACATGGCCATGTTTACCATTGTGGAGCATCCCCTTTTGTTTTGACGACAGTGTGTAAATGTCTGGGAAGTGAGGACACCAATTGATGGAGTTTTGGGTGAGGAATGTTGTCCTGCTGTTGTCAGATGTAGGATTCTAGCTGCTCAACAGTTCTGGGTCTTCTTTGCCAGATTTTTTGTTTTATGATTCGGTAAATGTTTTCTTTTGGTGAAAGGTCTGCACTGCAGGTAAGCCAGTTCAGCACCTAGACTCTGTTGTTGCTGTTGTGATGGATGCAGCATGTAGTTTAGCATTGTCTTGCTGCAATATGCAAGGCTATCCTTGAAAAAGACGTCGTCTGGATGGGAGCATATATTGTTTTGAAGGTTCCTTGCCAGATGTGTAAGCATTGTGTACATTGAGCAACATTTATCTGAAATTGTTCCACAATTTTTAGACAAAATTATTGAAGATTGATGAACCTCTGCCCATATTTACTTCTGAGAGACTCTGCCTTTCTAAAACGCTCTTTTTACACCCAGTCATGTTTCTGACCTGATGTCAATTAACCTAATAGGTGCAAAATGCTTCTTCGGCTATTTTTTATTACTTTTCCAGCCTTTTGTTGCCCCTGTCCCAACTTTTTTGTGTTGCTGCCAATAAATTTAAAATGAGCTAATATTTTTCATGAAATGGTAAAATGCCTCACTTTTAACATCTGATACGTTGTCTATGTCCTATTGTGAATAAAATGTGGGTTTGAGAGATTTGCAAATCATTGTATACTGTGTTTATTCACGTTTCCCAACTTCACTGGAATTGGGGTTGTACGCCCCCACCTGACTGGTGGAGGCAATACAGCAATCAAACACTATCGACAACGAGTTCCACTGATACCGATAGTTTGAAAAACGTCCTGTCGGCTCCTTGTAGTTTATGTGCGTGATGGTCCACTGTTGGATGCCTTTGAGCTTTGAATAATTGACCATGACTGAAGACACACAAAGTTCCCTCTTTGCTCATTGAAGTTTTGATTAGCATTTGTGGTTATGACTATGCATAATAGTACTTGACATGGGCTTGCCAAAGTAATCCTGAGCGCATGTTGTTGCATCACCAATAGATAAATGATGGTTCTTGATGCAATGCCATCTGAGTGATCAGAGACCATGGGTATTCAGCTTCGGCACACGTCCTTGCCCTTTATGCGCAGAAATTCCTCTGAATTCCTATGAGCTTTTTATTGTGTTCTGCTCCATTGAGGGTGAAATATCCATATCCCTTCCTATCTTTCTTTTAGGAAATAGTTTTTAAAAATTTCAATTATTTTCTTCCGCATCTGTGAACAAATTGGCAATAATTGTCCAATCTTTGCTCCTGAAGGACTATGAATGCTATTTTTGTACCAAATCATGAATACAATTGAAGCACTGATTACTAAAACCCCACAAGTCAAGTCGAGTGTGACTTATGGGGTTTTAGTAATAGGTGCTTCAATTGCCTTTTGACATCAGCTGTTTCTAATTACATCATTATACTTTTTTTTCCTCACTGCATGTCCTAAATTGCCCCCATTCCTACTTTTTTTGGAGTGTGTTACAAGCCTGAATGGCAGGAATGGATGTATATTACAATCCCATTTCCAGAAAAGTTTGGATGGTGTGTAAAATGGAAATAAAAACCGATGATTTACAAATCATCGAAACCCTATATTTAATTGAAAATGGTGCAAAGACAAGATATCAAATGTTGAAACTGAGAATTCTGGAATATTGAAGAGGATATCATTACATTGGCTCAGGAACACTTCTGTAAGCCATTGTTAGTGAACGCCATTTGTCACTGCCTCCACAAATGCATGTTAAATCTCTGCTATGCAAATATTAAACCAAGATCCAGTAATGCTGCAGCCTTCATTGCGTCGAAGCTCATTTAAGATGGACTGAGGTGAAGTGGGAAAACTGTCCTGTGGTCTGACCAATCAAAAATGTTAAATTACTTTAGGAAATTAAGGACGCAGTGACTATTCTCTCCGACCAATCAGTGGGCTGTAGTGTTGCCGCGTCACATTTTAGTACCTCCTAGTGCCCGGCCAGCTTTTTTTGGAACCCCAGGAGAGCAGGTACCAGAAAAGGTGGTACCATATACCAAGTAACAGGTACGTTTTCCTAATCGAAAAGGAAAAAAGGTAAGGTGAGTTTAGTTTGGTTTATTTGGTTTATTTCTTACGGGAAACTTGTACCAAAACATTAATCATAGCAGAAGAGATGCTTTGTTAGCCTGGAATCCATACGCATCAAGTGCTGGTCGCTCCCAACGGTCACTGACTGATATCAGTCTGGCCTCAGTTGTATAGCCAGCGTTTAGCCCTTATGTCACTAAGTGAATATATGAATATTCATGTTTTCTGCTTTTGGCTGATTGGTGGTTCTCGCCAAAAGGTCACCCAATCGAATATGAGTTGGCTGGCCAGCAACGGCATTCGTGAATGTTATTTGACATGCGCTTAAAAATTAGATTGTGGCTTGGTTGCGTTTACTCTTGGAGTGGTTGTTAGGTTTTGAACAGGATAATGTTTGGCCATATCTGCATTTTGTTTATTTCAGTGGGATTCCCTGGTATTATAAAGACTAAATTAAATAATACTCAATGTTACATAACATATTTCACTGTAATTGGCATTGGTTATAGCTCGAAGGGCATGATTGTATCACCTAGATGAAAGTGATAATCCACCCAAAAATCATAATTTGTATATCAATTACTAACCATTAGATGTCTTGAACGGACGAAGTTGTATTTCACCTGGCGCAACTTTATGGCCACTGGAGAGTTTTGGAAAAATTATCCAAATTCCTTTTTTGCTGGAAGCAAATGGGGTGACCCAGTAGCAATGGGAAAACTCCACAAAACCGTTGACAAACTTTCAAACCATCGTTCAGTATAATCCAAGTCTGCTTTGTCCGCTCGATCCTCAGAACTCTAGAAACGCGGTTATTTTTCTCTAAAAATAATAAAATATCACATTTATGCTTGAAGTAAGCTCACAAATTCAACGGAGGTCCCACCTCCCGACTCGTTCATTGCCCAGAGACTCTGCTGCCGCTCTGATGAATACTCGTATAAACACAAACCGGGAGGCGGGACTTCTGTTGAATGCAGAACTGTGGTATTTTATTTATTTTTTTAAAGGAGCACTGTGTAGAATTTAGATTGATATTTTGACAGAAATTGAATATAATATTCATAACTACTTTGTTTTCACGTGATTATACACTACAAAAAATCTTTGAGTTTCATTTCGCTTCAAATAAGCACTTTAAACCTACGTGGGAGCGGGTCCACCTCCGTAGAGAATGCCATGTTGCACCGCCATTTTTTCTACAGTAGCCCAGAACAGGGGAAAAAAGTGAATGAATAAAGCACTGACACGAGAGCGCCTTTCACGTTTTCGCAAGTTTTGTGGCTGCCGTAGGTTTTCCGGGAAAAGGAATGGTCAGTTGGTTGCAATCTATAATCTGACCAGTAGATGGCTCTAAATCTTACACGCTGGTCCTCTAAGTCTGTCTAAAGGGGCGGGACATCCTTGCGGCTGTGAACGAAGCACAGACCTCGCATGGATTTTCTGTGAATATTTGAAAGTCAAATGCTGACCTACCAACTGAGGCTAGACAAATAAGCAAGTGACCGTTGGGAGCGACCAAAGCTTGATATGGATGGATTCCAGGCTAATGCTTTGTAGCACATTTAGCTAAAAGCTATTTTCCATCCGCAGTCCCTGAGCAGGTAAAACAAAGAAGTGTAAGCATATAGAGCACAGCAGAGCCAAGCCGGTACCACGTAGTCGACATGGGGCAATATAGGATCTCCCATTTGCTTGCCATTCATTGCTTGGATTGTTGGAGGAAACCCATGCAAACAGAGAGAAAAATGCAGACTCACAGATACGCCCAAGGCCTAATTTTAAACCCACAACCTTTTTGCTGCTTGGCAACAGCTGTGCCTCCAGGGGTGTGCATGTTTATGTTTGTGTGTCTCTGACCTGTTTCCTCTCTGGGTCTTGGTTCCACAGGGGCGATAAACTCAGAACTAACGCGGAACACCAACATCCTTTGGATAATCTTGTTGAAGCCAATCACCACACTGTTCTTCCGGGACGTGGAGTCAGGCTCTCAGACTACGCTGCACTGCGCCTTGCAGGAGGGCCTGGAGCGCTACAGCGGCCGCTACTTCTCCGACTGCACCATGCACGAAGTCAGCGCCAAAGCACGAGACGACGCCGTGGCCAGGAAGCTGTGGGAAGTTAGCGAGACTCTCTGCGGCCTGTCCTGAGAACCATGATAATCTGGCCACACACATTCCCCTCTAAAACCCTGCACGTATCCAAACAGCATCGTTGTAGAGCGCCTTATAACATACAAACCTGACAACATAGTGAAGGACTTGGGACATGATTGTGACCTTCTACTTAACCAAAACATTTGGCCAGAAATCATCTTCATCTGTTGATTGGTTTGGAGTTGGAATGAAATTATTGCTAATGTTACAGCATTTACATAATGAATTGCCATATTTTTGAAAAAGACTTTGGTTCTAGAAGATCCTTATGCTTGATTTTTTAATATTTTGAATATGATTTACAACCCCAATCAATCAAGACTATTGAAAGTACTGTTAAAGGAAAAGAGAACCCAGTTTTCAGTTTTTAATTAATAAAAGTAAAGTGCCCCTACTATTCAAAATAATTTGAACCACTAAATCTGCTCTTGAAGGTCAGATTTATACGTTGGTGGTGGTGCGCTATGTTTGTTGGAATCAGGGTGGCTTGCTTCATCACCCAGACACCAGAACTCTTGAGCACACGGGAGGTCATAAATTAAACTAGAACGGGCACTCGGTAGAGCGCATACCTTCTCCGACGCCACTGAATCCCTCGCCACATAACTCTGAGGACCAATTTTTATTTTTTTAAATGATCGATGAATGACAAGAGTACGATATATTTTTTTTTTACATCAATACGCCTTTAAGTTCGAAAGGTAATGACCCCCCTGACCTTTGACCCCCAACCGCTAAGAAGGGTATTGACCCCATTGTATCGTGTTTCACATCACAGGATCGGGTATATAATTCTGCACATTTTGGCGTTGGTTTCATGCCGATCGGATAAAAATTGACTGAGATATGGCCGAAAGTCGGTTTTGACCTTTTCGTGGCCTTGACCTTGACCTTTGAACCGATCACTCCCAAAATCTAATCGATTGATCCTCAGGTCATGCCAAATCAACCCACCAAATTTTATGAAATTCCGTTTGGTACTTTTTGAGTTATTCGATACACATACATACACACAGACAGACAGACACACAAACAAACTAGAACGGGCACTCGGTAGAGCGCATACCTTCGCCGACGCCACTGAATCCCTCGCCACTGGCGTTGGTTTCATGCCGATCGGATAAAAATTGACCGAGATATGGCCGAAAGTCGGTTTTGACCTTTTCGTGGCCTTGACCTTTGACCCGATCACTCCCAAAATCTAATCGATTGATCCTCAGGTCATGCCAGATCAACCCACCAAATTTTATGAAATTCCGTTTGGTGCTTTTTGAGTTATTCGATACACATACACACAGACAGACACACAAACAAATAAATACACGGGGATCAAAACATTACCTTCGTCAGCGAAGTCGCTGGCGAAGGTAATAAAATGTAGCAAAAACTGGAAATTTGGTGGGGCGCAGGACAATTGTTTAAAAAATGGTTTTTAGTCCTGACTTCTCAGTCATTTTCATTATCAACAATAGATTCACTCCGAGAACACTCAACACTATCAGGTGTTGCTTCTTCTCCCCATTTAGGATGACAGTCATTCATTTGGATGCATAATTTGGCGCATTTAAATTGGTATTATTCAGAATTGCATACCTGTCAACTCTCATGCATATGGCATGAGTGTCACGCTTTTTAGTGACATAGCACAGTCTCACGCTCTAGTCAGCCTCCGGTCTCACACTTTATAACAAATGTGAAAATTGAAATTTTTAATTCGGAAAACAAAATTATATTTAATTTCCGAGTCCCACTTTTTAATCAACCCTCGCTGTACAGAGAATGAAAGGTGATATTTCATTGGAACATATATCAGTCATTATTCAATCGATGCATGTTAAAGAGATCCTCACGTGGAATTGAAGTCCTTGTCCATGGGAGTTTTTCTGTGTCACATCCGTTCTGGTAGATTTCATCTGTAGTAGCATGGAAATAGTTTATGACTCCGGGATTCTCACGCTTCTCTTTTATCAGGGGTCGGAAGCTATGAAATAGCTTAAAGATGTTTAATATGGTCCTTTTTTTCTCCATTTAAACAATTTAATCTATCATGAAGCGCAAGTTAAATTGCCTGATGTGCGGAAAAGGTAGCACTGAAGTTTCAGAGCAGTTTATCTTTTGTAAAGCATTGCCCTATTTTTGAGTAAACTATTCTCCTGTACAAAATTCAGCACAGTTTTGTCGCTGTTAGATTGCATGGGGAGAGAAACCGTGTGTTTTCAAGTAAAATGGTTGTGAACTAGACTAGGATTAATTGTTGTCATAAAAGGATGTTCTGTGCCCCCCAGCCACTGGTTGAATCCGATGTTGTGCAACCACTGTCTTAACAAGACAGGCGTCACCTAGGGAAATCAGTGCAAGATTATGCCCACGGGTAGGCCCAAGTTTCCCATTTAGGGCAATCGACGGCCTCACGCAGGGGCATTACCACTGATTTTGTCGGTTAGGTTCTCATCATGATTGGTAATATCGGATCTTGATCATTTGGCGTAAAGTGAAGCTGCAGCAGGACTGATTTGCGGATACTTCATATAGGTCAGCTGATTACTTGGTGTCCAAGCGCATCAAAACATCCGGGACATTGTCACATGAAGTATTTTTGGATGGGCTAAAATATACGGAATGGTGGCATTCATGAACTTGTGCTAATTGGTTGTATTTCAGAGATTTGACGTTTGATGACTTTGTATGTAAAATTCCAAAAAATTGCAAAAATATTTATGGAACAAGAAGAACATGCACTTTATGTGGGTGAGAGCTGAAAAAAGTGTTTTCTTTGCCTTGAAACATTTAATCACAATCAATCAATCAGGACAATCGCTCTCATCTTTGAATTTAATCTTCAACTTGTGCCAGTTGCGTGCATGAGATGGCCTTCATCTCTGAAAATTAAAATCAACTGACATGCATCTAGAGTAAGCTGTTTCTAGCACTTTCTAACCATGTGAATGCCAGTGTATTTGGTGGTGTAAGAACTGAAATTAGTGTATTTTTAGCTCCTGCTGCATGTAGTATGATGGCTGTGGTTTCTGTAGCACAAGTTCAGCATATTAGCCAGTTTATTGAAAGATGGCCTGTTGTCACCCTTGTGTGATGTGTACTGAAATGGTTGCAGGGACTTGGCTGTGAAAAAAATCCCCAAATGATCTGTAATTTTTACTATTATCTATTCATCAGCTAAATTATTGCAATGCTGCCTTGGTGAATAAAATTATGAATTTCTTTTAGAACTATTTCATATTGGCTCTCATGATTTAACCCTTGCATAATGTTCATATTTGATGCCCCCTGAGTATGGTCCAGGTCAATTTTGACCCGGATCAAGAATATCCACATAATAAGTGTCTTTCCTACATTTTGAACTTCCGATCGATTTTGTAATGTAAAAATAGCCTTTCTGACATTAGTACTTTTGTAAATGGATGATTAATCTTTAATTGATATTTCAATGAGCAAAGCGAGTCTGTTTTTTAGGTTGTACAAAACTCATTTTTGGAGAAAAACATTGAATATCACACAATATCATATCCTGTTTATTACAAGACATGGAAAGATAACAGCCAAAATGACTGAAATTGATTTTTTTTTTTAAGTGAGAATGGCAAGAACATTCTGGAACTGTTTATAATATCTATATTTACAATATATAATTATTCACAACAGACAAACCACTAAACACTGTCCTCACTGGTATATCATAAAATTCACAATTTCAAAAATCACAGAATCACAATTATCAATATTGATTCAACATTAATTGACAGTCATAACACAAAACATCAAAAATACTTATTGCAAACTAGTAAACTAGCCTGTGCACTGAAAGCAGTGGTCGAAAAGCTTGCACGTGTGGGACCTGCAGATAGATTTCTCACATTTGCAGCGGATTGTCCCCGTTTTGCTGTCCTTTTTTTTCCAGAACAGAAATTGCATCTCCTTCTCTTCTGTCCCCTTATGTTGGCTTCTTGTGACTTGTTGATCAGGGTACCCCACCCACCCATCCCAAATTGATACAGATTTGTTTATTATATCCCCGAATGGCGTTCCGGGGATATTATGTTTTTGGTCCGACCGCTGCCGCCACCGCACTACATGTACACTACGTGTAACTTCAGTAATATTTCAATTACAAATTTCAAATTTTGCACATAAGTAAGTATCATAAAGAGGAAGAACTGATTCGATTTTGGACAATTTACGACGTCTAGATTGGCCACCAGGGGCCAAAAACAGATTTATCATGTTAACACGATAACTGCAGTAATATTTCAATGAGAAATTCCAAGTTTTGCATATAAGTAGGTATCATAAAGAGGTAGAATTGATTCGATTTTGGACAATTTACTATTTCTAGATTGGCCACCTGGGGCCAAAAACTGAAAAAAATCACTGTTTTTATCATATCTCTGGAAATATTTGTCCAATTGACCTCAAATCAAGTGCAAATGAAAGGTCATGACCTGAGGATGTGTGCCACAATGACCTTATACCTGTTTGGTTCAAAATTTTGACACTAGGCGGAGCTTTGTCACATAAAATTCACCATTTTTGCTATATCTTTGGAACTATTTTTCCAATGGACATGAAACTATGTGCAACTGCAAGGTCATGACCTCACAACGTGTTCCATGATGACATCATACCTGTATGTTTTGCCACCAGGTGGCGCTTTGTGATGGAAAATTACCATTTTGGCCATATCTTCAGAACCATCTGTCCGATTGACCTGAAATTAAGTTCAAATGCAAGTCTATTCAAGGTCTATTCAAGGATTGGGGAATTGGAGAATTGGGGGCGTTCGGGGATATACCCCCAGCCGTCGCCTCCGACGGCATAAGCCTATTTTTTACATTATTTTGTTACATTGCAGGGGCTTGCAGGTGCAGTTCTCATGTCTGCGTCAAGGCACCCTCTGACCTCTGTATGACTTCTGTTCCTTATGTGTATCATATATGATCACTCCTACAGTGTCTCACTATTTCGAGATTACCCCACAACACTTCAAAGGCCAGCAGGTGCATGTCTCTGTGTCTCAGGTCTCAAGGTCACAACTGCGCTGCTGGTCCTGGCATCTGTGTCGTTCCAGAGAGTGGCTGGTGATGTCATGCACATATCACAGGCGTCTGTGTCAAGGTGTCTGACGCAGTTGGTTGACGCTATGCTGCACCACATCAGCCAATTTAAAGTTCCCCAAAACACCAGGTGAAAGACGGAGAGTTAAGGGGGGGGTTCTACCGGGTTTGCCAGTGTTGTTGGAGCCATTGATTGTACTCTCGTTGCTTTCAGAACCCCTTCCACTAATAAGAAGATGTACAGAGACCGGGGACGTTGGCACAGCATTAATATTCAGGTTGTGTGCGATCATGATACGCGCATATTAAGCATCTGCACCAATTTTCCTGGCTCGGCCCATGACGCCTATGTACTGCGCAACTGCTTGAAATGCCAAAAAATACAATAAATATTTGAAACCATATTCAGCTTGTTTCCACTATCTATCACAGTGATACTTTGAGTATAGGCAAATAAATATGACCATTTTACGTAACCCTCCTTCATCCGTATCCACTCCAAGTTATTCTCCATGTACTTCCACTGCAGAAAGAGTGAATGCCACCTCCTCCTCCAGTGCAGTGAAATGCACGGGGGATGATGGTTGCTCACCACCTGTTGCCTGCACATTTCTCCGGTTTGAAGAGAGCCTGGCTTTTACAGTGCCCCACAGATTTTTCCACGTGCGGGGTAAGAATCCTTGGTTTGTTAAAGCGTTGCCTTGACCTTTAGTTGCAAACCGGACATCGGAGTAGTTTGACATTTGACATCAAGTGCGTAATTTCTAAATGAGATCATATAAATCGTCATTGATTGTCATTTTCATGTGACTAGCATGTTCTCTTTGTCTTCTTCCCTGTCTTCCACGGAACAAACAGGCTGGTGAAGGAGGGGCACATTTTCAATGCTCTGATTACTCTGGTTGAGAAGCGCTAAATTCTTTATTATTTCATTATCGTGGCAATTGGTTTGTTTGCATAGCTTTAATGCCATGGTGGCTAGAGTAAGAAATAAGCTAGATGATGCGCACTCTATAGAGATGCTAACCCACGCCTCTTGTTTACCTTGACCTTTGACCTTTCGACCTAAAAATGCAAATTTGGACAGGGTACCCCAGGATCATCTGCCCCACTAATTTTGGTCACCCTAGCTTCAGTGGTGGCCGAGCTGTCGCGCACACACACACACACACACACACACAGACAGACAGACAGACGGTGCTAAACTGTATACCCACGCCGCCTCCTGGGGCATGGGTAAAAAGAGATGTATGTATTACTTCGTGTAATTGGCACAGACATACATTGGCCTACTATTACAGCTGCATATCGTAGGCCTGCTGATAAAACCTTGTATCTTCAAAATGATAAACTTCACAGGAAAATACACTCAACAAAAATATAAACGCAACACTTTTGTTTTTGCTCCCATTTGTCATGAGATGGACTCAAAGATCTAAAATTCATTCCAGATACACAATATTACCATTTCTCTCAAAAATTGTTCACAAATCTGTCTAAATGTGTGATAGTGAGCACTTTTGCTTTGCTGAGACAATCCATCCCACCTCACCGGTGTGCCACAACAGGATGCTCATCAGACACCATGATTAGTGCACAGGTGTACCTTAGACTGTCCACAATAAAAGGCCACCCTGAAATGTGCAGTTTTTGCTTTATTGGGGGTCTGGGGACTCAGAACCAGTCAGTATCTGGTGTGACCACCATTTGCCTCATGCAGTGCAACACATCTTCTTCGCATAGAGTTTATCAGATTGTCAATTGTGGCCAGTGGAATGTTGGTCCACTCCTCTTCAATGGCTGTGCGAAGTTGCTGGATATTAGTGGGAACTGGTACGCGCTGTCGTTTACACCGGTCAAGCACATCTCAAACATGCTCAATGGTTGACATGTCCGGTGAGTATGCTGGCCATGCAAGAACTGGGACATCTTCAGATTCCAAGAATTGTGTACAGATCCTTGCAACATGGGGCCGTGCATTATCTTGCTGAAACATGAGGTGATGTTCATGGATGTATGGCACAACAATGGGCCTCAGGATCTCATCAAGGTATCTCTGTGCATTCAAAATGCCATCAATAAAATGCACCTGTGTTCTTCGTCCATAACAGTTGCCTGCCCATACCATAACCCCACCACCACCATGGGCCACTCGATCCACAACATTGACATCAGCAAAGCGCTCACCCACACGACGCCACACACGCTGTCTGCCATCTGCCCTGAACAATATAAACCGAGATTCATCCGTGAAGAGAACACCTCTCCAACGTGCCAGACGCCATTGAATGTGAGCATTTGCCCACTCAAGTCTGTTACGGCGACGATATGGAGTCAGGTTAAGACTCCGATGAGGACGACGAGCATGCAGTTGAGCTTCCCTGAGACGGTTTCTGACAGTTTGTGCAGAAATTCTTTGGTTATGCAAACCAATTGTTTCAGCAGCTGTCTGAGTAGCTGGTCTCAGATGATCTTGGAGGTGAACCTGCTGGATGTGGAGGTCCTGGGCTGGTGTGGTTACACGTGGTCTGCGGTTGTGAGGCCGGTTGGATGTACTGCCATATTCTCTGAAACGCCTTTGGAGACGGCTTATGGTGGAGAAATGAACATTCAATGCCCGAGCAACAGATCTGGTTGACATTCCTGCTGTCAGCATGCCAATTGCACGCTCCCTCAATGCTTGCGCCATCTGTGGCATTTTGCTGTGAGACAAAACTGCACATTTCAGAGTGGCCTTTTATTGTGGAAAGTCTAAGGTACACCTGTGCACTAATCATGGTGTCTGATGAGCATCTTGATGTGGCACACCTGTGAGGTGGGATGGATTGTCTCAGCAAAGCAAAAGTGCTCACTATCACACATTTAGACAGATTTGTGAACAATGTTTGAGAGAAATGGTAATATTGTGTATCTGGAATGAATTTTAGATCTTTGAGTCCATCTCATGACAAATGGGAGCAAAAACAAAAGTGTTGCGTTTATATTTTTGTTGAGTGTAAATAAATATAAAATAAAGAATTTATATAAATTGATAAATTTAAAATATAAATAAAATAAAACATGTTTAATTCTCCATGTAAGAATAGTGGACATACAAGTTTTTTTTTCTTGTCAGTTTGGAGATACAAAGTTTTATCAGCAGGCCCACGATATTCAAATTTACAGTCTGGTTTGCGTTTTCCATGGACCACAACTGCATTTTCATGGTTAATCAGAAAATCCTTCTTCCATGTTTTCCTGAAAGTCAAAATCAATGAGCTTTGTACAGAGTCTGCCTCTCTTTTGCATTAGTCACACCTCTGTCATAAGGCCGCCTACATTCTGAAGTTAAGCGCTGTGGGCGTGATCAAAGCGAGTAGGGCAGAATACCATTTACTGTATAAAACTAAAGAATACGCGTAACTCAAAAGCGCTTAAAACGAATCGCGTAAAAAAGGACGTGCGCTAATGGGAGAATAGACCCCAAAATGAGCTCATTTGAAGTTTGATGGCTGCTACAGGTCTCAAAAAAGTTGGCACAGGGGACTGTTTGCCATGATATAGCATCCCCTCTTCTTTTTACCACAGAGTGGAGGCATCTGGGTATTGAGGAGACAAGTTTCCTGAGTTTTAATGGTTTAGCCATTGGAATGTGATCCCACTGTTGTTTAATACAAGCTCCCAGCTGCTGGAGAGTTTTGGGTCTCCTTTGACTGATTTTTGTTTAATTATGCGCCAAATGTTCTCAATTGGTGAAAGATCAGGACTGCAGGCAGGCCAGTTCAGCACACGGACTCTTCGACTACGAAGACATGCTGTTGTAATAGCTGCAGTGTGTGTTTTTTCATTGTCCTGCTGAAATACACAAGGCCCTCCCTGGAATAGATGTTGTCTGGAGAGGAGCATATGTTGCTCTAAAACCTTTATATACCTTTCAGCATTCATGGAGCTTTTAAAACATGCAAGTGTACCACACCATATGCACTAAAGCATCCCCATACCATCAGAGATGCTGGCTTTTGAACTGAATGCTGATAACAGGAAGGGTGGTCAGTCTTCTCTTTAGCCCGAAGGACACGATGCCCATGATTTCTGACAAGAATGTCAAATTTGGACTCATCTGACCACAGGACACTTTGCTACAGTCCATTTTAAATGAGCCTTGGCCCACAGAACACGGTGGCATTTCTGGATCGTGCTCAACAATAGCTTTTTGCATGATAGTTTTAGGTGGCATCTGTTGATGGCATGACGGACTGTGTTTACTGACAGTGGTTTCTTGTAGTATTCCTGGGCCCATTTAGTAATGTCCATGACAGAATCATGCCGGTGAGTGACACAGTGAAATGCACCGAAGGCCCGAAGGGCCCAAAGATCACGGGCATCGAGTAAATGTCTTTGGTTTTGTCAATTAAGCACACAGATTTTTCCACTTTCTCTCAATCTTTTGATGATGTAATGCACTGTCAATGATGAAACTTTCAAAGCCTTTGCAATTTGACTTTGAGGAACATTGTTTTTAAAGTATTCCACAATTTTTTTTTATTCAAGCTTTCACAGGTTGGAGAGACTCTGGCCATCTTTACTTCTGAGAGCCTCAGCCTCTCTAAGACATCCCTTTTATAGCCAATCATGTTACACACCTGATGCCAATTAACTTAATTACTTGCTAAATGTTCTTTCAGCTGATTCTCTTATGTATTAATTGCTTTTTCAGCCCTTTTTTGCCTGGCTGTGTCCCAACTTTCTTGAGACCTGTTGCAGCCAGAAAATTTGAAATAAGCTCATTTTGTGGATAAAAATGTAAATTGTCCCAGTTTCAATATTTAAAATGTTATCCATGTTTTATTCTACAATTCATTCCAGTGAATTCTGCATTTTGATTGGTTGACACCAGGTATCTATTCACCGGTAAACTACCTTGCACTGGGTCATGACCTCGAGCGGTGTGAAGAGCTCTCACTTGATTATCGAGCCGCTTCAACAGAAAATATTTTCGTAGGGGTGTTGACAAGAGTCATGGTAGAATGGAGATAAACCTACCATTTTTTTTTTTTTTTTTTTGAGCACTCTGTATTTATCGTAGGCTATGAAATTTCAAATGAAATTTCCAGGTATCTATCCTACGATAAATACCTTGTGTTCGAAAAAAAACTGTAGGTTTATCTCCTAATTGTAAATAACATATTGGCTCATATGATCTGAAAGTCATTGCATTTTATCCACAATTTACACTTTGTCCCAACTACTTTGGAATTGATGTCGGATAAAATTTTATAATGTTTTCATTTTTTAGTATTTTGGGTCACTTTAGGTCATCAAAGTCATCAAATTTCAGGCCAAAAGACTGACATTTGGGGTATGTGTACTGCTGTCAAATGTCAAAACGGGTCAAATTTGACCCGAACAAGTATGTGAGGGTTAATGGTACTGTATCTACAAACATACAAAAATAGTGAAATATGTTTTTGTCTATTTTAACAGGATCTTTTCTTTTTGGGACGTGTTGGTGTTTTATAGTAGTAATTATAATATGCATGCAAACATTCAATAAAGTGTATTTGACCCATGTACACAGTGAGAGCCTGCATTCCAGACAAATTTATCCAACCAGATCACAGCTTTAATGTGGCCTGTGATTTGAACAAAGACTGGGACCCAGGGCTTGCAGCACATGCTATCATTCAGCTGCTTCCTTCTTTCAAATAGTCATGAAACAATGACTTTGCATTTTTTCCTGTGTTTTGATTTCATCTCCACCCACTTGGAATGCACACTGGCTGCTGATCCGGAATGCCGTCGCTGGTAATAACAGGGTTTGTTCAGAGGCCTTAGAGTTGTGTTTAACCCTTGAAACAAATCTTCAAGGAATATGCTTGCTTCACGTCTGATAAACCAGCCCTACCCTGCAGATTTGGCACTTTTAGTTTTCATATTATGATATGTATAGGGACCCTTGACTTGTGGTCATGAGCTCAACAAGCTCTTTTTCTGTGAATATTTTGTATGGCATTTTTGGATTATCCAATGAATGGGTAAAAAACGAATACAATAATATTCTGGGACCACTTCTTTTCTTGAAAGTTTGGTACATTTTTTTTTGTCCTCCATCCCAATGCGGAACGGGGGACTATGATTTCAGTAGCGTCTGTCCGTCCGTCCCGTTTCTTGTTAACGCAATATATCATGAACCGTTGCACCTAGAGTCTTCAAATTTGGTATCAGCTTGCATTGGGGCATTACGCAGACACCAGTCGATATGGGTGACCTTGACCTTATTTTCAAGGTCACCACTTTGGCCACTTTTCAAACTCTTGTTAATACATTGAAGTATGTGGTATTTACTGAAGCGGTATTTAATGAAGCGGCGGGGGACATGGTCACCTTTAGTGGCAGACACTTGTTTATTATGTCTTGACTTATGCCATCAAGGGGAATTAATTGCTCAATCACACTAGGTCCTGTTTTAGTGCGCAGGATTACCAAAATAGTTGTGTAAATTCACGGAGTAAAACTGGAACGTGAGTTAAGTAAAGCTGATCCAGGTTTTTCTCAGTGTATTTATCCAGCAAACACTAAGGTCATGAATGAAAGCAGGGAATATAATATGCATCAGTCTCTAATATACTATGTATAAAGGCTAGGTTGAGTGCCATTGTGTCTATATTATATATGGACGGTGAGAACCACTATTCATTCGACATGGTCACTCTCAGGCAACTAGTGTTTAGTTTTAGAGATCTTGACTAAACTTCAGAGCTGAACAGAATAATTGATTGGTTACTACTTTTGCATTCTCTGTTGATGGGTCCTGCCCCCACCCCCTTAACTATAGGAATTTAGTCTGTTCAATCTCTCGCCCTCATGCATACATTCCAGAGATGACCCGTTTCGGGCCATGAGAATCAAGCCGAGGTCATGAAGTATGAAAGTACACCCCTGCAATTCCTGACAACAGAACACCATTTATACAGCTTTGTGACCACCAACAAGATAAAAGCATATCCCCTTCTAATTTAATTTTTCTTCTTTATTAAATTTTTTTTCCGTCAGTCTTCATGTTTCGAACCCCTGAATACAGTCCAAGATTTGTCCATATCACGTGTGTTTTTAGGGGCAGCAGTAAAACCTTTCAAAGGGCATTTTAATACCTGAATGGCCAGTTTCATAGGAGACTTTTTACCATTTCTCACACCTTCAGACAGCCGCTGCTCCACCGATCAGCACGGCCTGCTTTTATCACCAAGAAAGGGGATGGTGACCCCCCCTCCCCTTTCCTAACCACATAAAAATGTGGACCTTTCGGTTTACTTAGATTTACACCGGTACTTTTCGGTATCCAAAAAACCCGCTGGGGCTCTTTGGCACAGAGAATCTTTGGGACTCTTCGCACTCAGAAAATCAGCAAGGGCTTTTTCCAAACTAATTATGCAAAATGTCTTTAAATGAAAACAGCAGCAAGTCGCACTTGTTCTTTTTCAAAACTTGAGAAATACCGATTTTGTTTTGTGCAAACTGTAATGGAAACACAGCTAGAGTTGTGTGCGATTCAGTTGCACATAAAATTGCGCACCACCTAACAACGCAAAACAATGATAGCCGTGAAAGGTATGGAGAGCGAATGTATATTTCACTCTGAATTTGACGGCAAACAAATGATTCGTTAAAGCATGGGATAATTAAGTGATCACTGCAGAGCAGAGTTCCTCGTTGCAAATCCGCAAATCGCAGGAGATGGCAGAAAAACAGAATTAATCGCTTTATGATGTGTCATCTCATCTGTGATAACTGTAAGAGAAAATGATTCGTCAACACCCATAAAGTTATTTTTCTGTGCAATTTTCTTGAAACGGGGGTCAGATCACAACTGTCTGTTAGGGGAACATAACTGGACACAATACCCTAACTTAATTTCGTCACGAATGGGGTCACAGTGCAAAGATACGTGTATTTCATGAGTGCAGCAGCTTTGGTGAACAAGCGAAACCGTGTTTGAAGGGTAAGGCAACGCTCAGTAGGCTATATCGAACAAGTTGTCTAAAACAATATAAGTCGAAGATCATAATAACTACACTAATCTGGAGACTCATCAATCTAACTTGAACAAGAGGCTCCTCAGAGCCAATAATGAAATCACGAATGAGCAGGACAATTGCGGAGGAAAAAAAAAAAGGAACGGAGCCGAATCTTAGGCCCGGGCCACACTGCCTGCAGCTGCGATGCGTCTTCCGCAAGCGGAGCACTGCAACCGCTGGTCGCATGCAGCTCGGTCACACTGTCTGCGTATCTGCAGCAGCAGGTCTGCCGCGGGCTCCTCCTTCCAACTCTGTCTCTGCACGACTTTGCCCAAGAAATCACTATAAAATAATATATTATTTCGTCTCGAGTCGTTATTGCCTACTACACGTGATTTATATTCAGTTTTTTATATTATATTCTATATTCAGTAGAGGAAGCATGCTCGAGCGTTATGAATCGTACAAACAATTTAATTACACGATTGCATTGCAAGACACAGCAAACCCTTCTGAATTGTTCTTGCTCTCTCCGAAGGTAATTTCGGGGTGGGGGGAGGGTGTCGGGAAGTGGGTTCCCAGCCAGCGTGTCTATCTGGGGCCCATAAGGGTTGAATTTGGGCTGCAGATAAGGGTCCCAAGTGGGTTTGTCCGCAGTTTCCATGGTGGTCCCACCTGTGTTTGCCCATATGGGTTTCAAGTTGGTTCTGACTGGGTTTCAGGTAGGGCCCAACTTGGTGAGTTACACATGACCCATATAGGCCCCATATGTTTGCCCATATGGGCACAAAGATGGATCAGACTGGACCTTAAATGGGCCCCTACCGGGACGTTTATCTGAGACCCATTTAGACAACTTTAAGAGGGATCTGACTGGGCTCTAAGTGGGACCCAAATGGGTTACATTATGGGCCTTAAGTGGATTTGTCCGCAGTTTCCATGGTGGCCCCACCTGTGTTTGCCCATATGGGTTTCAAGTTGGTTCTGACTGGGTTTCAGGTAGGGCCCAACTTGGTGAGTTACACACGACCCATGTAGGCCCCATATGTTTGCCCATATGGGCACAAAGATGGATCAGACTGGACCTTAAATGGGCCCCAACCAGGCAGTTTATCTGAGACCCATTTAGGCCCCAGCTGGTTAACTTTAAGAGGGATCTGACTGGGCTGTAAGTGGGACCCAAATGGGTTACATTATGGGCTTCAAGTGGGTTTGTCCGCAGTTTCCATGGTGGCCCCACCTGTGTTTGCCCATATGGGTTTCAAGTTGGTTCTGACTGGGTTTCAGGTAGGGCCCAACTTGGTGAGTTACACACGACCCATGTAGGCCCCATATGTTTGCCCATATGGGCACAAAGATGGATCAGACTGGACCTTAAATGGGCCCCAACCAGGCAGTTTATCTGAGACCCATTTAGGCCCCAGTTGGTTAACTTTAAGAAGGATCTGACTGGGCTCTTAATGGGACCTAAATGGGTTACATTATGGGCTTCAAGTGGGTTTGTCCGCAGTTTCCATGGTGGCCCCACCTGTGTTTGCCCATATGGGTTTCAAGTTGGTTCTGACTGGGTTTCAGGTAGGGCCCAACTTGGTGAGTTACACATTACCCATGTAGGCCCCATATGTTTGCCCATATGGGCACAAAGATGAATCAGACTGGACCTTAAATGGGCCCCAACCAGGCAGTTTATCTGAGACCCATTTAGGCCCCAGTTGGTTAACTTTAAGAAGGATCTGACTGGGCTCTAAATGGGACCCAAATGGGTTACATTATGGGCTTCAAGTGGGTTTGTCCGCAGTTTCCATGGTGGCCCCACCTGTGTTTGCCCATATGGGTTTCAAGTTGGTTCTGACTGGGTTTCAGGTAGGGCCCAACTTGGTGAGTTACACACGACCCATGTAGGCCCCATATGTTTGCCCATATGGGGACAAAGATGGATCAGACTGGACCTTAAATGGGCCCCAACCAGGCAGATTATCTGAGACCCATTTAGGCCCCAGCTGGTTAACTTTAAGAGGGATCTGACTGGGCTGTAAGTGGGACCCAAATGGGTTTCATTATGGGCCTTAAGTGGGTTTGTCCGCAGTTTCCATGGTGGCCCCACCTGTGTTTGCCCATATGGGTTTCAAGTTGGTTCTGACTGGGTTTCAGGTAGGGCCCAACTTGGTGAGTTACACACGACCCATGTAGGCCCCATATGTTTGCCCATATGGGCACAAAGATGGATCAGACTGGACCTTAAATGGGCCCCAACCAGGCAGTTTATCTGAGACCCATTTAGGCCCCAGCTGGTTAACTTTAAGAGGGATCTGACTAGGCTGTAAGTGGGACCCAAATGGGTTACATTATGGGCTTCAAGTGGGTTTGTCTGCAGTTTCCATGGTGGCCCCACCTGTGTTTGCCCATATTGGTTTCAAGTTGGTTCTGACTGGGTTTCAGGTAGGGCCCAACTTGGTGAGTTACACACGACCCATGTAGGCCCCATATGTTTGCCCATATGGGCACAAAGATGGATCAGACTGGACCTTAAATGGGCCCCAACCAGGCAGTTTATCTGAGACTCATTTAGGCCCCAGTTGGTTAACTTTAAGAAGGATCTGACTGGGCTCTAAATGGGACCCAAATGGGTTACATTATGGGCCTTAAGTGGGTTTGTCCGCAGTTTCCATGGTGGCCCCACCTGTGTTTGCCCATATGGGTTTCAAGTTGGTTCTGACTGGGTTTCAGGTAGGGCCCAACTTGGTGAGTTACACATGACCCATGTAGGCCCCATATGTTTGCCCATATGGGCACAAAGATGGCTCAGACTGGACCTTAAATGGGCCCCAACCGAGCAGTCAATCTGAGATCCATTTAGGCCCCAGCTGGTTAACTTTAAGAGGGATCTGACTGGGCTGTAAGTGGGACCCAAATGGGTTACATTATGGGCCTTAAGTGGGTTTGTCCGCAGTTTCCATGGTGGCCCCACCTGTGTTTGCCCATATGGGTTTCAAGTTGGTTCTGACTGGGTTTCAGGTAGGGCCCAACTTGGTGAGTTACACACGACCCATGTTGGCCCCATATGTTTGCCCATATGGGCACAAAGATGGATCAGACTGGACCTTAAATGGGCCCCAACCAGGCAGTTTATCTGAGACCCATTTAGGCCCCAGCTGGTTAACTTTAAGAGGGATCTGACTGGGCTGTAAGTGGGACCCAAATGGGTTACATTATGGGCCTTAAGTGGGTTTGTCCGCAGTTTCCATGGTGGCCCCACCTGTGTTTGCCCATATGGGTTTCAAGTTGGTTCTGACTGGGTTTCAGGTAGGGCCCAACTTGGTGAGTTACACATGACCCATGTAGGCCCCATATGTTTGCCCATATGGGCACAAAGATGGCTCAGACTGGACCTTAAATGGGCCCCAACCGAGCAGTTTATCTGAGATCCATTTAGGCCCCAGCTGGTTGACTTTAAGAGGGATCTGACTGGGCTGTAACTGGGACCCAAGTGGAAGACTTTTATTAGACTCATATAAGCCCCAAGTGTGTGCCTCCATGTGGTCTTGAAATGAGCTCAGGCTGGGCTTTAGGTGGGTCCTAAGTGGGTGAGTTTTGTTAGACCCATGTAGGCTCCACCTGTGTGTCCCGATGCGAGTTTGAGGGATTTTACTAGTTCAGGCTCAATTAAAGTGAATTTGTACACATGGAGTGGGGGATAACATATATACATGTTACAATGTGTATATTTGTGTAGTTATGTCTGACATAAACAAGAGATTATGGAACATATTTGTGATGCTGCCAAGAAGAGAGCTGGGATACAGGGTTGGAGGCGCTGATGCTGCAAGGTTGGATTTTGGTCAAGGGACATAGGCCACGTGCTAAGGCTCAAAATATGATGTTTCGTTCCGCCATCTGGGGAATACTTTATTTTTGTATAATTCTAACCAGAAGCACATACTATTTAAGGAAACAAAACTTCTTTTCTGAAAAGTGTGCAGTTTTTGCAGAAACAACTACCATTTCAGGGGCAAAGGGAAATAGAGTAGGGGTCGAAAATCTGATATCATCAGATTGTAGCAAGTTTGGTATCAAATTGTAGGTCTATGAATGTGCTTCAAGGAAATATACGTCCCAATCCGCTGGCCAGCCCCTGTGCCCCTGTAGAGGGGGTTGAAATCTGAGAAAATGAGATTTTGGCCCCTTACCATGGGGCCCAGGGGCAAGTGAGGAGGATCAAATATGTTGTATTCAAGTATGTTTAGTTAGACCTTTCAAATGACACCCATGCCGGTGGAGTCCACAAGCTCATTGCTGCCCAGGGGCAGGGAACCCCCTAAAAGGGGGCCAAAATGCATGAACATTTCCCCTGAGTGAATGGGTTTGTGGACCCCATTGACATGGGTGTCATTTGAAAGGTCTAACTAAACATACACTCAACAAAAATATAAACGCAACACTTTTGTTTTTGCTCCCATTTGTCATGAGATGGACTCAAAGATCTAAAATTCATTCCAGATACACAATATTACCATTTCTCTCAAACATTGTTCACAAATCTGTCTAAATGTGTCATAGTGAGCACTTTTGCTTTGCTGAGACAATCCATCCCACCTCACAGGTGTGCCACATCAAGATGCTCATCAGACACCATGATTAGTGCACAGGTGTACCTTAGACTGTCCACAATAAAAGGCCACTCTGAAATGTGCAGTTTTGTCTCACAGCAAAATGCCACAGATGGCGCAAGCATTGAGGGAGCGTGCAATTGGCATGCTGACAGCAGGAATGTCAACCAGATCTGTTGCTCGGGCATTGAATGTTCATTTCTCCACCATAAGCCGTCTCCAAAGGCGTTTCAGAGAAAATGGCAGTACATCCAACCGGCCTCACAACCGCAGACCACGTGTAACCACACCAGCCCAGGACCTCCACATCCAGCAGGTTCACCTCCAAGATCATCTGAGACCAGCTACTCAGACAGCTGCTGAAACAATTGGTTTGCATAACCAAAGAATTTCTGCACTAACTGTCAGAAACCATCTCAGGCAAGCTCAAGCTCGTCGTCCTCATCGGGGTCTTAACCTGTCTCCAGATCGTCGCCGTAACAGACTTGAGTGGGCAAATGCTCACATTCGATGGCGTCTGGCACGTTGGAGAGGTGTTCTCTTCACGGATGAATCTCGGTTTACATTGTTCAGAGCAGATGGCAGACAGCGTGTGTGGCGTCGTGTGGGTGAGCGCTTTGCTGATGTCAATGTTGTGGATCGAGTGGCCCATGGTGGTGGTGGGGTTATGGTATGGGCAGGCATCTGTTATGGACGAAGAACACAGGTGCATTTTATTGATGGCATTTTGAATGCACAGAGATACCGTGATGAGATCCTGAGGCCCATTGTTGTTCCATACATCCATGAACATAACCTCATGTTTCAGCAAGATGATGCACGGCCCCATGTTGCAATGATCTGTACACAATTCTTGGAAGCTGAAAATGTCCCAGTTCTTGCATGGCCAGCATACTCACCGGACATGTCACCCATTGAGCATGTTTGGGATGTTCTTGACCGGCGTTTACGACAGCGCGTACCAGTTCCCATTGAAGAGGAGTGGACCAACATTCCACAGGCCACAATTGACAATCTGATAAACTCTATGCGAAGAAGATGTGTTGCACTGCATGAGGCAAATGGTGGTCACACCAGATACTGACTGGTTCTGAGTCCCCAGACCCCCAATAAAGCAAAAACTGCACATTTCACAGTGGCCTTTTATTGTGGGCAGTATAAGGTACACCTGTGCACTAATCATGGTTTCTGATGAGCATCTTGATGTGGCACACCTGTGAGGTGGGATGGATTGTCTCAGCAAAGCAAAAGTGCTCACTATCACACATTTAGACAGATTTGTGAACAATGTTTGAGAGAAATGGTAATATTGTGTATCTGGAATGAATTTTAGATCTTTGAGTCCATCTCATGACAAATGGGAGCAAAAACAAAAGTGTTGCCTTTATATTTTTGTTGAGTGTATTTGAATACAACATGTTTGAGATTGCTCACTTGCCCCTGGGCCCCATGGTAAGGGGACAAAATCTCATTTTCTCAGATTTCAACCCCGTCTGCAGGGGCACAGGGGCTGGCCAGCGGATTGGGACACATATTTCCTTGAATCACATTCATAGACCTACAGTTTGATACCAAACTTGTTCCAATCCGATGACATCAGATTTTTGACCCCTACTACATTTCCCTTTGCCCCTGAAATGGTAGTTGTTTCTGCAAAAACTGCAAACTTTTCAGCGGAGAACTCTTGGTTACTTTGATAGCATGTTTTTCTGGTTATAATTATGCAAAAATAAAGTATTACCCAGTCGTCGGAACGAAAACCATTTTCTAGGCATATTTTCAGCCTTAACACATGGCCTAACACTACTGGAAGACAGCCTCAATTCTCCTCATAGTCATTTAACCATCACAATTACTCCACAGCCATTTGATAAGTTAACAATTGAAATTTAATACAGGATCAAAGTTGCATAGTTCATCTTCAACTAAATACAAAATATAATGCAACAATTTAGCAGCAAAAACCACAACATAAAGTTGTATTTCAATGAATGTTAAAGCTTGCTTTAAACATAAAAATTTGAGTAGCACTTTTTATTTAAAAAAGTCTTGCTTTAAACATAAAACAAGTGAGCTGCACTTTTTATAAATTCTTGCTTTAAACATAACACATTTAAGATATACTATTTTAGGAAAAAAAAAAACAATAAAACGTGTCATTTTTGCTCAATTCGTTTATTATGGCAGAATGGGATTACACAATAGATTATTAAACTTAACATAGCGGATCATTCACTGGGCATGTTTGGCATTTTTAGCACAAATTAATTGTTTAAGCGCTAGGGCATTAAAACCGAAAGCTGAATGGCTGAGTTGAATGAATAGCGTTTATGTTCACGCAGCTTTGAAATTTTTTAATTGCGATGCGCGACATCAAATATGAATTCGCTTTCCCCAATTAATTTATTCAGTAAGTTCTTTGATTAACTATTATGTTATTTAGAATAGGCTATATAACATTATTCAAATCAAGTGAACTTCTCCTGGTTCATTCTGTATTGCGGTTTCATAGGAAAAACGAAGCAACCCCTGCGGCAGTCTGGTGGAATGGACTATAATGTCAGCTGTTTTCTTTAAACACGAATTAAAAGCCCAACAGATTAATTCAATTAATAGAAACAATGAAAACAAAAATAACTGACTGTACCCAGTTCTTTATTTAATGTTATTTCCACTTTGTGTCTATTTGACAGTCCATAAGAATTTTCTACTTTACTCCAATAGAATTTCATTAACAACAGTTAGCACTTTGCGGTTGTTTGTCACAAACTGCATGCAAGAAACACTTCGCACCTGTGCAGGCTTTTTTTCTGCGTAAAATGGATTTATTGAGAAGGTATTAATTGAGCAACATATCGAGAACCTGCATGTCCTTTCAATCTGGTATCCAACGCTGTTGAATACATAACACGCAAATGACTGCCAGGTGAAACCGTATAGGCTACATCTAACGAAGTGAGGGAGCGTCTTTTAGGTGCTACAATGATCCCAATGAAGACTAGAACGGGCACTCGGTAGAGCGCATACCTTCGCCGACGCCACTGAATCCCTCGCCACATAACTCTGAGGACCAATTTTTATTTTTTTAAATGATCGATGAATGACAAGAGTACGATATTTATTTTTTTACATCAATACGCATTTAAGTTCGAAAGGTAATGACCCCCCTGACCTTTGACCCCCAACCGCTAAGAAGGGTATTGACCCCATTGTACCGTGTTTCACATCACAGGATCGGGTATATAATTCTGCACATTTTGGCGTTGGTTTCATGCCGATCGAATAAAAATTGACCGAGATATGGCCGAAAGTCGGTTTTGACCTTTTCGTGGCCTTGACCTTGACCTTTGACCCGATCACTCCCAAAATCTAATCGATTGATCCTCAGGTCATGCCAAATCAACCCACCAAATTTTATGAAATTCCGTTTGGTACTTTTTGAGTTATTCGATACACATACATACACACAGACAGACAGACAGACAGACACACAAACAAACTAGAACGGGCACTCGGTAGAGCGCATACCTTCGCCGACGCCACTGAATCCCTCGCCACTGGCGTTGGTTTCATGCCGATCGGATAAAAATTGACCGAGATATGGCCGAAAGTCGGTTTTGACCTTTTCGTGGCCTTGACCTTGACCTTTGACCCGATCACTCCCAAAATCTAATCGATTGATCCTCAGGTCATGCCAAATCAACCCACCAAATTTCATGAAATTCCGTTTGGTACTTTTTGAGTTATTCGATACACATACAGACAGACACACAAACAAATAAATACACGGGGATCAAAACATTACCTTCGTCAGCGAAGTCGCTGGTGTTATGGCCCCAATTTGTTATTACATTTATTACACAACAGCAACAGCAAGGGATGACAAACACAGTTTTAACAACTAAAACACATTCAATTTTTAACAAAGACTAATAACAACCTACAACTAAAGACCAAGATTGATAAATAAGAAAAAACAGAAATAATTACAGTCCCTTTTTGGTGGGGTGGCTTGGTGATGTCCTGGATGAAGAAAATGCTCAAACACAGGCAAAGAAATCCACAAAAGAAACGTCACAGGTCTTGAACAGAATGGATGGTCTGGTCATCTTCTTGCAATTTCTCCTACTACTTTACTGTCTCAATTCTTTTCCTTATATACTCTTTCGCAGACCCCACCCACATTTAGACCTCTTTTTTTAAATTTTCTGAGACTTGCCCGAGACATGTCCAGGACATGTCTAAACATGACTCCAGTCTGAGCTTAACAAAAAAAAGGTAAATACTGCCATCTAGTGGCCTATATTCACATTACACCTCCATTCCAAAAGGGAAAAATTTTGACTCATAAAGGCAAAATTTTTCTTTTCAATACAAAATGGTTAAGTGAACACTTGTCTATATATACATATCATACACATTCAAACACGGGATAAGCAATCAGCAATTACATTGTCTGTACCCTTCACATGCTTAATTTCCAAGTCAAACTCCTGTAAAATCAAACTCCAATTCAACAATCTCCGATTCTTGTTTTTCATCTTACTCAGAAACATTAACGGATTGTGGTCAGTGTACACAATCATTGGCTTTTGTCCTGTACAAACATAAACCTCAAAGTGTTGTAAAGAAAGGACCAGAGCCAACAGTTCCTTCTCTATTGTGGAATAGTTCCTTTGGTGGCGATTGAACTTCCTGGAGAAGTATGCCACGGGATGCTCAATGTCATCAGAGTCACTTCTCTGTAGGAGCACAGATCCACAAGCTTGGTCGCTAGCATCGACCGCGATGGAGAACGGTTTGTTGAAGTCAGGAGATTTGAGCACGGGGAAGTGACACAGCAGAGACTTCAGGTGATCAAAGGCTCTCTGGCATGCATCATCCCAGGTGAACTTTACGCCTTTCTTCATTTGGTTAGTTAGACTGAGAGCAATCTCAGCAAAGTTCTTGCAGAACTTGCGGTAGTACCCGATCATTCCAAGGAAGCGGCGCAAAGCTTTTTTGTTGTCAGGAACTGGAAAGTCCATGATGGCTTGGACTTTAGCATTTATGGGTGCCACCTTACCCTGGCCTATGACGTAGCCAAGATAGGTGACAGTAGCACAACCAAAGTCACTCTTGCTCAGGTTAACAGTCAGGTTAGCCTGGGTCAGGCGCTGGAACAACGTCTCTACATCTTTTAGATGTTCTTCCCAGGAGTCACTCCATGTGATCAGGTCATCGATGTACGCACCCGTGTGTGGCAATCTGGCGATTGTAGACTGTATCATCCTTTGGAACGTGGCTGGGGCATTTTTCATGCCAAAGGGTAGGACTTCATACTGGTACAATCCAGATATGGCAAAAGCAGAGATGCTCTTGGCCCTCTCAGTTAAAGGCACACACCAATAACCCTTCAATTAATCAATCTTGGTCAGAAACTTTGCTTGCCCTACACTATCAATACAATCATCAATCCTAGGTATTGGAAACACATCAGTTCTAGTTACAGCATTGACTTTGCGATAATCTGTACAGAATCTAGTACTTCCATCAGGTTTTGGAACTAGCACACAGGGTGAACTCCAATCGGAGTTGGAGGGTCTGATAATATCATGTTTTAACATGTACTCAACCTCTATCTCAGCAATCTTTCTCTTTTCAGGATTCATCCGGTATGGATGCTTTTTTATTGGTTTGGCATCACCAACATCTACATCATGAGAGGCTATAGTAACTCTCTTTGGAACATCAGGAAACAAACCCTCATATTTCTTGATTAACCTTTTAAACTGATCTCTCTGTGAGGGTTCTAAGTGCTGGAGTTTTACATCAAGATTTTGCAACACTTCAGTGTTTGACAATTTCCATGAAAGAACTTCAGCTTTAATTCTTGGTTCATCATCTTGAAACTCCCCCTCATCTTCACACGTTTCGACCATTGGAGAATCTGAAGTGACAGCTGCAACCCTAGCATTTCTGTCATGATAAGGCTTTAGCATGTTAATATGACACAATTGTTTTGGTTTTCTCCTATCTGGAGTCTTCACAATGTAATTGAGATCATTGAGTTTTGTCAGAATTTCATAAGGACCATGAAATCTAGCCTGCAATGGATTGGACTGTAAGGGAAACAACACAAGAACCTTGTCTCCTGGTTTAAACTCACGGCATCTAGCCTTATATGATCATACCAAGTTTTCATTTTTCCCTGACTTGATTTCAAGTTCTCTTTAGCTAGGTCACAAGCTGCACGCAATCTTTCCTTGAACTTGCTAACATAGTCTAACAGACTGATTTGCGGCTCTTCCTCTTGCCATTGTTCACTCAATAATAGCAAAGGTCCTCTCACTTCATGACCAAACACTAGCTCAAATGGACTGAATCCAGTAGACTCCTGCACTGCTTCTCTAGCTGCAAACAACAGCAAATGAACCCCTTCATCCCAGTCTTTCTCATGGTCATAACAATAAGTCCTCATCATTGTCTTGAGAGTGGAATGAAACCGCTCTAAGGCACCCTGACTTTCTGGATGATAGGCACTAGAAAGAATCTGCTTTGCACCTAGTTCATACACAACCTGCTGAAACAATCCTGAAGTGAAATTGCTACCCTGGTCTGACTGAATTTCCCTGGGAAGGCCAAACAACGTGAAGAACTTTATCAAAGCCTTCGAGATTGCAGTTGCCTTGATGTTACGTAGAGGTATGGCTTCGGGGAATCTGGTAGATGCACACATGATTGTCAACAAGTACTGATTTCCAGATCTAGTCTTGGGTAATGGACCAATGCAATCAACAATGACCCTAGAGAATGGCTCCCCAAATGCTGGGATAGGCTGCAATGGAGCTACAGGTGGGTCTAACTGGTGTTTTCCAACTACCTGACAAGTGTGACAGGTTTTGCAAAAGTTGGAAACGTCTTTCCGAAGCCCAGGCCAAAAGAAGTGTTTCATGATCTTATCAACAGTCTTGTTAACACCAAGATGACCTCCTAAAGGTAAACTATGAGCCATTGTTAAGATCTCATTCCTATAGACCTTCGGAACAACAATTTGCCTGACCACTGCCCAATCTGCATTGGCAGGGATATCAGGAGGGCGCCACTTCCGCATCAACACACCATCCTTGAGATAATACCCAACTGGAACTGCATCTATTTCTTTTTCAGGAAGGGCTCTCCTCTTTAGTACACCAATTTCAGGATCATTAGTTTGCTCCTCAATCAACCGCTTTCTGGACAGAGACAAGTCTCCAGACACATCAGAATCACCAGACCCATCCGGCTGGCTGAATAGAGAACTGATAAAAGTATCTGATAAGTCCTCAAACGGAGAAACCATAGTAGGCCAATCAGAGTCATGAGGCGAACCACCTGAGTCCTGACTATTCAATGTACTGGACGGCACCACAACATCATCTTCTTTAGCCTTCTTGGCCATAGCACGAGTCACTGCACAAGAAGGATACAGAGATGGGTCCTCATCCCCATTTTCAGTGCTCGGCTGTGAAGTAAGATGTACAGGGGGAACTACTTTGCCCCCAGCCAGGTCATTGCCTAGCAACAGAGAAACACCCTTTATAGGTAGACTTGACATAAGTCCCACCTTTACCTGTCCTGTAACTAAATCTGACTTCAAGAATATAGAGCGCAGGGGTACAGATACAGTCCTCCCTTCAATACCTTGTACAAGTATGAAATCCCCTGAAGCGGTCTCATCACGTAACTCCAAGGAGTCCATCAACAAAAGTGACTGAGAAGCTCCGGTATCCCTTAGGATATATATGGGGACAGGAGTAGTATGCTCATTCAGAGCCACAAATCCCTCTGACACAAATGGAAGATATTCCTCCCTCACAAAGTCAGCGGTATTAGGCTTTTTAGCCCCACAAGAAGCAGGCAATTTAGCAGATCGGTTATCTACTACAGGGGTTTCTAACCTTGTTTTCACAAAGGCATTTGGTTTGGTATCCTTTTCTTTTTCTTTCTTCGCTTTTAGGAACCAACAGTTAGTTTTAACATGACCAGGTTTCTTGCAATAACTGCAAACTAGACCACTTTTGTCACTGTCAGCTTTCACACTTTGATCAGACCTGTTACTGGATTTCTGAGCACCATCACCAGATTTGTCTTTGTCTTTGGGTGAGGAATCTTGGGTATCACCGTAACCCTTTTTCTGAAATTGGGACCATCTATTTTTACTGCTAGACTGAAATTTAGACTTATGTGTGAGAACATATTCATCTGCAAATTTGGCAGCTGATTGCAAGTTCAGTGCTTGCTTCTCATTAAGGTAGGTCTTAACATCATCCTTAACACAGTTCTTGAATTCTTCAACTAGCACCATCTCTTTTAGTGAGTTGAAATCATCCTTGACCTCCATAGAAGTACACCAGCGCTCAAAGCAAACCTGCTTCTCATTAGCAAATTCAACATAAGTCTGATTTTCAGATTTCTTCAGACCTCTGAATTTCTGTCGGTAAGCCTCTGGAACCAACTCATAAGCTCTCAAAGTAACCTTTTTGACAACATCATAATCAGAGGAATCATCTGCAGACAAAGCCGAATAGGCTTGTTGAGCTTTACCCTTGAGGACAGTTTGCAACATCAGAGGCCAGTGTTCCTTTGGCCACTGGCAACTCTTTGCTACCTTTTCAAAACACTGGAAATAGTTGTCAACATACTTTTCTGAAATTGGAGGCACCAGTTTTACCTCCTGCCTGGCTCAAATTTTATTTTTAGTTTTAATTTTTATTTTTAGTTGCTCCATTTGGAGTCTTTCTTCTCTATCGAATTTCTCTAATTCAAAATCTCTCTGTCTCTGTCTCTCTCTTTCTGCTCTTTCCTCTTTCTCTCTCTCAAATTCTCTTTGTTTTTCTTCTCTTGCTAATTTTTCTAACTCAAACTGCCTTTGTTTTTCTTTTTCTTCCCTCTCAAATTCTCTTTGTTTTTCTTTTTCCTCCCTTTCTTTTTCTCTTTCCTCCCTTTCAATCTCTAGCATTTTTAATTTAAGTTCCATTTCTATATTTGGATTTTCCACTGGAAACTGTTCCAGATCTCCTGGTGCAAACACATTTTCATCAATGTAATATTCAACTATCTCTCTAGCCAGTCTTGCTTTTCGCATGGCTGGTTTTACCTCTGTCAGCTCCAACTGTCGGCAAATTTCTAGCAGTTCTGTCTTTTTAAAAGACTTCAAAACCCCTACGGTTGGTGATGCCAAGAAATCATCCATTGCTGTTGTCAATATATATCTAGGAAAATTCACAAAAACAATTTCACAATTTGGAATGTTAGATTTTCAATAAATTACTCACACAATGGTCTATCCCGGACCTTGAGCCCCCAATTTGTTATGGCCCCAATTTGTTATTACATTTATTACACAACAGCAACAGCAAGGGATGACAAACACAGTTTTAACAACTAAAACACATTTAATTTTTAACAAAGACTAATAACAACCTACAACTAAAGACCAAGATTGATAAATAAGAAAAAACAGAAATAATTACAGTCCCTTTTTGGTGGGGTGGCTTGGTGATGTCCTGGATGAAGAAAATGCTCAAACACAGGCAAAGAAATCCACAAAAGAAACGTCACAGGTCTTGAACAGAATGGCAGGTCTGGTCATCTTCTTGCAATTTCTCCTACTACTTTACTGTCTCAATTCTTTTCCTTATATACTCTTTTGCAGACCCCACCCACATTTAGACCTCTTTTTTTTTAATTTTCTGAGACTTGCCCCAGACATGTCCAGGACATGTCTAAACATGACTCCAGTCTGAGCTTAACAAAAAAAAGGTAAATACTGCCATCTAGTGGCTAATATTCACATTACACTGGCGAAGGTAATAAATACACGGGGATCAAAACATTACCTTTGTCAGCGAAGTCGCTGGCGAAGGTAATTAACCAATGGTGTCGGATACGCTCAGTGCAACAGCATTGGATACCAGATTGAAAGGACAGATTATTGGTGTGCTGCTCAGTTGATGACCTACCTTTTCAATTAATCCATTTTACAAAGAAAAAAGGCCTGCACAGGTGTGAAGCATTTCTTGCACGCAGTTTGTGGCAAAGAAAGGAAAAATGCCAAAGAAGCTTGGAGAAATAACTGTTGCCACTGCTATTCGACAAGTCCACAACAGGCGCGAACTCTGGCGTTCGTAGAGCCGAAAACACGAGGGCTAACGTTACTAGTTCGTCTTTACACCCAGAAACTTTCAGTTTCCGTGTCCTAAGAAAGTCCTCGAACACATAGATATTAGAAAACTTGAGTGGACCATCTCGTCGTTTCCGTGGCAGCACGCCACCGCAATCTTGTGTATGTATATCGAGGCAGACGTTCAATGAAAAATGCAGTATAACTGGCCTAAACCGTGCTCGAAAAATAACGAAAACTCGCTCATACGGGACAACAGCTGAAGTTCCGATTTCTCTGTAATGTCTTCCGATTTAATAAACATCGAATACACCGGATTAAAAAATTAAATAAATTTTGTTGTTTGATTATAATTCATATTTGTGTCCATTTGAAGTAAGAAAAGATAAAAAGAACACGGAAAACAAGTCTCTAAGTTGTCGACACCCATGTTTAGCCTACTGTTTACATATAACTCATTGGACGTTTATACATACACAGGATGGCGTCGCTATTCTGCCGTTTCAGCTTTGGTCCAGCCCACACTCCGTCCACTCTAGTTTTCTTATATCTCTGTGGTCCTGAAGACGTGGCACGGTCCACAAACGAATCTCGTCTATGGACATTTCCTGCTCTTCGTCCATTTCGACGATCACGGAGGTAGATTTTATTCATTTTCAGGACAAAAACAAGGCGTGCAGCTCGGGTCGGCTCTATGTACAAATGACCCTTGACACAGTGACGTCGTGCAGCTCCTATGGGCAACTGAGGAGAGGAGACGGGAGCTATGCCAGGCAGCTGGTTTTCAAACAGCATATCCATCCGCAGAGAACCCGCTTAGGCTTAACTGCTCCATCTAATCTGTAAATTACTAATATTTGCAACAGGTATGACGGTTATGATTAAACTATAATTTGTCGGAATTGGGCGTTAACCAATGAAATTTAATCGTCGTTAACTGAATTTGATGTACGTGAAGGGGGCGATTACAGTGGGGCGGAAAGCGCACGTTCTTTTAACTTTTCAAAATTGACATACCTCCTGCTCTCCGCCAAAACCCCTAAACGCAGCACAACTCTCTCGCTTCGTTTTCTCTGTCTCTCTCTCTCTCTCTCTCTCTCTCTCACACACACACACACACACACACACACACACACACACACACACACACAATAATTATAAGGTTAAATTTGTACTGCATCAAAACATTCACACATCTATTTGTGTCAAATGGACAATGACTAATGCTGCAGTTAGTCTTTTTTAATTTTAGTTCCTTTAGCTCCTCATGTGGCCCCCATGCAACTAAAACCAAATGGGTCCCACAAAGTGTTTACCCACTTCTATACCATGACCACTTAGCCTACATATGTTTCACATAGGGCCCAATTCCATGTCACTCAATTCCAGTCCAGACTCACTTAGCCCATTAAATACTTAATGGGGCCCATTCAGCCCGCCTACGCGGGCTCCTCAGGTTAACCCCATGTAACTAAAGCCTAATGGGTCCCACATAACATTTCCCAGTTCCATACCATGCCCACTTAGCTCATATATATTTCATAAAGGGCCCATGTCCATGTTACCCAGTTCCAGCCCAGACTCACTTAGCCCACATATGTACTTAATGGAGCCTATTTAGCCTGCATACATGGGCTCCTCACGTGGCCCCCATGTAACTAAACTCAAATTGGTCCCACATAGCGTTTACCAGTTCTGTACCATGCTCACTCAGCCCACGTATATTCCTTATAGGGCCCATGTCCATGTTACCCATTTATAGCCCAGACTCACTTCGCCCACATGCATACTCAATGGGGCCCATTTAGCCAGACTATATGGGCTCCCCACGTGGCCCCCATGCAACTAAACAAAAATGGGTCCCACATAGTGTTTCCCCACTTCTATACCATGCCCAATTAGCCTACATATGTTCCATATAGGGCCCCAAGTCCATGTCACCTAATTCCAGTCCAGACTCACTTAGCCCATTAAATACTTAATGGGGCCCATTTAGCCAGCCTACACAAGCTCCTCAGGTTACCCCCATGTAACTAAAGCCAAATGGGTCCCACATTACGTTTCCCAGTTCCATACCATGCCCACTTAGCTCATGTATATTCCATATAGGGCCCATGTCCATGTTACCCAGTTCCAGCCCAGACTCTCTTAGCCCACATATGTACTTAATAGGGCCCATTCAGCCAGTCTACATGGGCTCGTCACGTGGCCCCCATGTAACTAAACTCAAATGGGTCCCACATAGCTTTTCCCAGTTCCATACCATGGCCTCTTAGCCCACGTATATTCTATATGGGGCCCAGTTCCATGTTACCCAGTTCCAGCCCAGACTCACTTAGCCCACATATATACTTAATGGGGCCCATTTAGAAGCCTACATGGGCTCCTCATGTGGGGCCCACGTTTCTGAAAAAATATGGGGCCCTTACGATTTGCCCTGTTTACACCCATGCCCACTTTGCCCACTTCGATCCCTTATGAGGCTTATATGGCCAGCTCACATGGGCTTCACATGTGGGGCCCGTGACAATGAAACTGCATGGGACCTGCTAAATTTGCCCAATTCAAGCCCATGCCCACTCAGTACCCACATAGCCCGTATTAAACCCTTGTGAGCCCCACATGGACATGCTGACTGGGTTGTGCTTCCAAAAGCGATTAATTTACATTAGTTGAGGCTGAAATCATTCGTGTAGGCTAGGTGCCGAACAAGTTCAGACAATTCAGAAATTGGCTGATGTGCTGTACGTTCGTCTGGCCAGTATATCCAAGGGATGTTTTATAGATCCATGCTGTATCCAGCTTAGTTTTTTTTCTCTCTTTACATGTGGAAACAGTCACCTGAACTTGCTGATACAAGTGGGGAGTCGTATGTAGATTTAGCAATCGCGTGGGTGTCATGGCCAGAGTGAGAGATACGGAAAAGTGGGCTTCTGCTCTGATACTCGTTAATCATCAACATAATAAGCTATGTTCATTGGCTTGGCACCGCAATTAATGGCATATTCCCGCAAAATCTAGACATTAAATCCAAAATAAAATGAGCAAGGTCGTATTAAAGTTTTTAAAAATAAGTTGAGAATGACAAAATACTTTTCCATATAGGCTATATCCCCTTTAATGACAGCAGCCTACGATGAAAGTCGCGAATTTCCCACTGCGTGTTTCAATATTTCACAAAGCATCGCTGAATTGAGCAGAAGGGATTATGTCCATATAAACAGGCTTTTAATATGATAAACATGCCAGAAGCATTGTTACATTTTTTGATTGTCTGCTTCATGCTTGCAATAGACACGCATCCTCGGCAATTTAGCAAAATTAATGTATTTATGGCTATATGGTAAAGATGTCTACTGTGTGTGGTTAGATGGCAATTTAATACAACCCTACCTCACAATGGCTCTTCTAAAACACAGTTTGTGACTGACTTATCGGAATTCTAAATTTTAACAAAAACTCTGTTTTTTGATACACGGATTCTATGGGATTCTATTAAAGGATTTATTTGAGGCAACTCTATACTTTTTTCTTTCAATGATAACAAAACCCAAACGAAAAAATTACACAATTTTGGAACAAAATTATTAAATTTGGAGAATTCGCTTTAGTCTACCTTTTATCCAAGAACGGCACTGGATATAACCAAGAAAGAGATCAACTCTATCCTCAGACATAGGGCTGAATTTCTCATCCATAGATCTAGACAACGTTACTATTTTATTGGTTCTCAGCCCAGTCGCTAACTCACTTTGCAACTCAGTAAGAGTGAACATTTTTCAGAGATTTCCTCTGTGCGTTCAGAGGAACGGACAATTTTGTCTGACCTTGTACAAATTAATTTGGTGTTCCGATCCTTCTTCTCAAAATTGTATAACTCAGAGATCTCTCATGATGAGGATGAAAGTGGTCGATTTCTTCACAATCTTTAAATACCATAATACTAATAATTATATTCCTCTGAAGAAAGTGCTTGTATTGGGGCTCCCATCTCTCTGGATGAACTTAAAAATTCTGTGAAAGAGATGAACAAAGGTAAATCTCCAGATCTGGACAGAATACCCCCAGAATTTTTTCTTACTTTTTGGGATTCATTAGATCCACATCTCTTAGACATGATTAACTTTCAATTGAAAAGGGTTCCTTTTCAATATTGCCATAATCTCCCTTTTACTTCAAAACAAAAAAGGATCCTAAGAGCTTCAGACCCCTTTCATTATTAAGTTCTGATGCCAAGATTGATGCTAAAATTCTGTCTAGGCATTTGGAACTATATATGACCAAGCTGGTCCACTGTGACCTGACTGGATTTATTAAAGCCCACCTTGCCTCAGATAACATTTGGCATTTGCTGCACATAATCAATGGAGCATCAGATATTAAATCTCCAACTGCTGTGTTATCCTTAAGTACGATGAAGGCTTTCGATCACCTCAAATGGCCATATATTTGGTCAGTACTTAAATATATGGGTCTTGGAGAAAATGTTATTAACAAGGTCAAAATTCTGTACGCAAATCCTTCAGCTATGGTCCTAACTAGCAATAACATCTCTCTGTAATTCGAAATCTCTAGAGGCACCCACCAATGTTGCCCTCTTTCTCCACTATTATTTGCTTTGTCCCATGAACCTTTGGCGCAGGCCATTCTTCGCTCCTCGCACTGAACACCTGTTGCAATTGGAAATAACATCATATTTCATTATATGTGGATGATGTATTATTGTTTGTGGAAAACGTCCCCAATTCTCTACCCCCACTACTCTCCATTTTTAACTACTTCAGCAAGTTGTCAGGATACCGAATTAATTGGTCGAAGTCGGCCCTCTTACCTCTCAATGAAGCTATAATCAATGCCTCTTAGCTCCCCTTTATACCAGTGGTAAAATATTTTAAATATCTTAGTAATGATATTTCCCCGTCATTAAATGCCATTGTCAAATCAAACTATAACAATACATTTCAGAAAATAGTACTGGACCTTGACTGTTGGGCACACCTACCCAATTCATTACAGGCACGTATTTCGGTAGTCAAAATGAACATTCTTCTGCGGGTGAATTTTCTCAGCGCTATGCTTCCTATATCTCTCTCTAGTGGCTATTGGAACAAACTACATTCACTAATCTTCATATGGAATGGAAAACGCCCTCGAATGAAGTTCTCTGTTCTACAGAAAGAAAAATGTGTAGGCGGACTATCATTGCCTATTTTTACATTCTATTTCTGGTCATTTTTCTGACGCCCTATTATCTCATGCTTTAACTCCGAAACCACAAATTCATGGCATCCTTTAGAAGAAAATATTGTGCACCCCCACAGGCTACAGGATATTGTTCTCTCAAATATTTCACTTAAGCAATGCAATTACGATTTGGTTCAATAATAACCCAAACAATCACAGTATGGCGTCAAGTAGAAAAACACTCAACTAAATGTGAAATGGCATCTCCACTCCCCTATATTTAACAATCTAGCCCTCCTGATTGGGAGTTGTTTATTGCAATATTCATCCTGGAGCAATAGAGTTCACTCATTTTCTCAGATTGCTTTGCTGAACTTCAATGCGTTTTAACTGCACAATACACATTGTACAGTTCATAATCATTCATGTATCATATTTTCTTGTCATTTGTTGTGCATGTGCAAGAACTGATAAGTTGATACATAATTGATTGCATTATATTAGCAATGCGAGCAAAATATACAATATCAAGCTTCTTAAGTTCAGTACCTTAAGAAGCTTGATATTGTTTGTCACTGTGCATTACGCTTTGTCACAGGCTGTGGAAGCCTTTCTCATCATTGTACACTGTATGATGCAGCTAATCTTACTTATGTTCATATATGTGTCGGAACCATAATCAGTTTAGCCTGCGGGCACAAAATATTGTGCAAATGCTGGTACCCAAGGTTCGCACTGAACTTGGAAAAAAGCTTTTCAATATGCTGCCCCCTCGACCTGGAATGATATACAAAAGGAACTTAAATTGTCAGAGCTGGTTACCATAGCAAGATTTAAATCAATTATAAAGGAACGGGAATCGGAGAGTCTCGGGAAATGTGACTGTGTCTAATCCTTTTCTTTAGAAGCCAATAGTTTTCTATTAAAATTTAAGCCTATAATAATAATTTATTCATGATTTTATGTTTTATACTGCATATTTTAGTTGCTCATATATACTGTGTGGTTGTACTTGTCTGGCTGTAATGTTGTTGTTTTTTTTTATTGTTGAAATTGCTTCATGCTGCCGTCTTGACCAGATCACTCTTGGAAAGGGGTTTTTAATCTCAAGGAGTCTTTACCTGGTTAAATAAAGGATAAATAAATAAATAAAATAATAATTTCTTGAAAGAATTTTGACCTAATTTTGCAAGGCTTTGCACATGATGCTTCTAAATTAATTGTAGCCCAGCGGAAACTTTGATTCTTTTAAATGGCAACAGTGCTGACTACACTTCCTGATTTTCTACTTAAAAAAAAACCTTCCTGGAGGAGTAAATCTGCACGATAATAAAAGCTAAAACAATCTGAGAGCGAAGAGACACTTGCATTGGCACTCCAGGTAATGAATAATAGATCAAGAAGTGCTAATAATTAAGTCTGGTTGTGGTGGCCAAGGAACAGATTGGATATCAGAGAAAACCGTGTATTATATGAATGTTTTTCGTACAGCGGTGTTGGTTTTGTCGCTGGAGCCAGTCTTTCAACTACAGAGCAATAATAACAACACACCCAGAACAATATTTGATTTAGTACGCATTAAATAGCTATACTTCCACAGAAGGTGGCGGTAATGAGCATACAGCTTTTTTATTACACACATCATGAAAGACGAAGGAGAAAATATCACGGAACACAGTCACGGGACTTTGCAGATCTCACGCTTACAGATGAGAGTGAAGAGAGCAAGTAAAAACGAAGGAATGTCTGTATTTCTAACTACTCTGTCCGTAGTTGTTACTCTTTATCTGTTAACTTATTATTATGTATTTAAATGTTCCAGAAGAAGTCAAAGCTGTGTAAAGCTCAAAGGAAAAACGGCTATTGTGACAGGTGACATAAATAGATGTTTATTTTTTCCTTTCCATGCCACGTACGTTAGTGCTATATTTTGCAAGCCGAACTGCTTCCAATATAATAATTCATAGGTCATGTATTTCAAATTCGGCTTGCCAGTATCCGCCTGTCTCACTCATATTGCTGCGGTGTAGTCACATTTATTAGTGTTAAAATCCCTTGCATTATGTTACATACCAACTGGTGATCATGTTAAATGGTTGGTCTCACCGGTTGGCGTCTGTGGTTAGTACTGGTCACAACAGATGTGCGAACACAGTAACCAAAATGTAGCCGTTCCCATGAATGCCTTACAGATTTATTTTCAACGAAGAATGACTACATAGCCCCGCTACAACTCACTGCGGTCACTAAGGGCCGGTTCATACTCAACGCAAGGTACGCGAGCGCGAACACAAGGCAACGCATTGAGCAACGCATGGTGTCCATCTTGCGTCCTTGCGTAGCAAAGTGTATCGTCCAAATTTTTGTAACGCGACGCGTGTATTCCCGTGAGATTCCAATAGGGGAGATAAAGCAAATAATGCACCATATCCTCTGTTCAACACACCAAAAAGAAGAAAGAAGGTGGAGGAGACGCAGAGGACTTTGCTACCCCCTATTGTATGAGCAGTGAACTGCTTTTTAACGAGGCACAGCGCAGCAAGGGACGCGCGTTCAGGCTTCTCTGTGAACGGAATGGAACGGACCTGTGGTCGCGTTCGTTCGCGTGCCTTGCGTTGAGTATGAACTGGTCCTAACGTGGAGTGTTGTTTGACGACGGAGACGATACGTGTCACTGACGAGGCGTCGTCAGTTGTGTCGTTAATGTTAGAATTGTTTTTTTTTTCAACGGAACATTTTAACTCTGCCAGAATTCATTACCGTTCACCGTGGGAAATGACATATTTCTGAGCTAATGCTATGAGTGTGTACTCAAACCAGTGGCATTGCCAGCGGGTGTGCCAAAACACGTCCCTTTATGACAGCAATAGGTCCTGGCTAGTTTTCAATCATTTTCCTTTATTGACGCGTTTCGCTCCATATGCGATCTAACAGTGATGAAATCATGGCCTAAATTCAGCACAGTTGTGGAACAAGATCATGTAATTGGGTTGCTCAAAACTTCCGTTTAAAACAATTATTAGTCCTGACCTGTTCTCAGTCTTTTTCATAATTAATATAACGTTCACTCCGAGAGCACTCCACAGTTAACAAGTGCAGCTTGTTCTCCCCGATTAGGTAAGAAGGACGAATGATTGTCGGGGAGAACAAGCAGCACCTGTTAACTGTGGAGCGCTCTCGGAGTGAACGTTCAGGTCATTATGAAAATGACTGAGAACAGGTCAGGACTAATAGTTGTTTTAAACGGAAGTTTTGTGCAACCCAATTCTCTGTGCTTGTTCCGCAACTGTACTGAATTAAGCCCATGATTTCATCGCTGTTAGATCCCATATGGAGAGAAACTGTGTCTTCAGTTGCCAATTACGATAATGTTAATTGGAAAATGCGTCAGTCATGGAAAATGATTGAGAACTAGCCAGGACTTATTGCTGTCATAAAGGGACGTGTTTTGGCACACCTGCTGGCTACGCCACTAACTCAAACTGACTTTCGTCACATCCATTGTAGAAGACATCACTACCAGATTAACTTGTGACCACATAAACCTTTTGAGTGGGACTCCTTAAAGTGAATGACGAATGACAGATATTATTTTTGCGCAATAAATGGTCCCTTGTCATTCAGTTTGTTACAATACAGAATGACAGATTTTATACATGTTACTCCACCTCCTACACACTGTTACAAAAGCAGATTAAGGAATATATAGCAGCACTGGGCTAAACTACATTCTCTTGATTAGTCATATCATCTTTAGGAAATGGAATGACACTGATTTAAGGTGGAATGACACTGCTTCTAGGCAGTTTCTGAAGGGTGGCATTGTGGATATCATTGCTCAAAAGTGTGTCATTCCACCTAAAAACAGTGTCATTCCACTTTGTAAGAGCGTAATTCAATTTCTGAAAGTTGGTATTGGGGATATGATTCCTCAAAAGTGTGTCATTCCACCTGAAAACAGTGTCATTCCACTTTTAGAGTGTCAGTTTCTGAAAGGTAGTATTGGGGGCATAATGATCCGAAAGTATGTTATTCCACCTTAAATCAGTGTCATTCCATTTCTGAAAGGTGATATTAAGGATAGAATAACTCAAAAGTGCGTCATTCCACTTAAAGCAGTGGCATTCAGTTTCTGAAAGGTGATATGAAGGATGTTATAACTTGGAAGTTTGTCATTCCATTTAAAAACAGTGTCATTCCACCTTAAATCAGTGTTATTCCTTTTCCTAAAGTTGATATATCTTATCAAAAGAAAGTCATTGAGCCTAGTGCAACTCATTTGTAGTTGTATGAGTCTTTAGGAAGTGGAATATCATGTATAAAATCTGTCATTCTATATTGTAACAAACTGAATGACAAGGGACCATTCATTGTGCTAAAATTTACCTGTCATTCGTCATTCACTTTAGGGAGTCCCCCTTGAGTTGATGTTCAGATTCTCTGTATTTGCTCCACTTAATCAGGATTTATGGCTTCTGTCCAAGCAAAACGGCAGGGAAGTGTGCCATTGCCAGTATTATTTTCAAATTATAGTTTGTAAGAACTGAACGCACATAATGGAAGCTTAGTTTGTGTACTTTCATGACGAAATCATGAGAAGATAACTGCATTTACAGCAAAAAGGGAATTCCAATGAAAGGTCGAAAATATACTTATGGTCTTGTATGTGATGTGGACAATAGAGAAGCCAAATTTTTTCATGAAAAAGCATTTAGCTTGAGATTTGAATCTTTCCCCATAGAAAACAACCATCCCAACACACATTTAGCACAAAACCTGCTGGGCAGCACTTGAAATGCAAAGATTGCAATCGATTTTAAGTACATCAAAATGTCCATGCCGGAGGGCAGGACAAGATATATTTAGCAGCATTCAAAAGAGCTCCATATCTTATTAACACTGGCAAGTTGTGAGGTAATGAAAGGCAAACCATTTCATTTAAATTAGGCATAATGTCCTCTGAGTGGTCAACAGGTCACCTATGTGATGCATGTCAAGATGGGTGGTTCTGTATGTGATGCTTGACAGAAAATTTAATTACTCCAACTTTTTATTTAAGCTTTTTTGGGATGTTTGTGGTGCACTTTGAAAATATATGAAGAGAAATTGCATTGTGCACAAACTGCCCTTTTACTGAATCTCACAAACTGTATTTTATTTAAAATACGACATCATCGTTACCAACATGACGCTGGACAACTTTTGCACAAGTCAACCATCACGCACGTAAACGCCATACAAAAAGATCGTTTGAGATGAGATTGCGCAAAAACTACCACCAAAAACAGTTGTACCGGCAATGAAAAAAAGACAAAATACTGAGATGGGTTTCCTATCACAACGTACAAGACAGTTTTCCATGATATATTTGGCGTGACGTGACGATTGACCACTGTTTCACTGTCCAGATCACATAACGGCACCGAACTGGCACACTGACAAAACAACTTTTCAATCTCGTGCGAAGAATCGGCATGCATTCCAACGCCCGCCACGCTAAAAAGATGGGTTAGAAATGGAAGATATATAATCCAGAATACTCCTTGAATTTTCCACCAAATAGCTGAGTTGCAAACTGAACTTCACTTTTACGTGACGATGGTCACGCATGTGATTTTGTTGACGGAGAACCTAACATTACCTCCGTGTATGGCCTGGAATATATTTGCTGCGTGACCGAAAGGACGCGTACACAGTGTGCTTCGCGAGTGCACACACTTGCTGCAGCAAAACGCATAGTATTGGAGTATTCACTAGAGGCAGACAGCAGCATATCGGACCCTGAAACCGCGAAAACGGCGGGCGGTATTGCCCGTGTATCGCATACACTGTCACAATCGGATTCGGTCGCACAAGCGCCTCTAGCGGTCATGTCAATACTGCATCTCGCGCACGCGGCACGTTACCTCGCGTCGAGATGAGCGACCTCTATGGCAAGCCGATAGTGCCATAAGAGGAAGATGCTATTGACATAAACAACAAAATTGGTGACGCCTTCATTTCGTGGTGTATCATCCAATGCTAATGCATTTGTTCTCTTTCTGTCAGGCGTTTGGAATTGAGGAGCATCCAAAAATGCTGGTCACGTAATGTGATGATTGGCGGAATGGGCGGCTGAAATGAGACGTGTTATTCTTTGTAACTACGCAAGAAACAAACCATCACACCACTTATGTTGCGAGGAGATGAATAGTTTTGAAGCTCCAAACAGAAAATATACTTTCAAGGTCTTTATTTCATGATATTTCTTAAGCATATATATGGGATAGCTGATAAACGGAACAGCAACACATACAGAACCCTCCAAAAAAAAAAAAACATTAATTTTTTTCTGCTTACACCTACATTTGAATATTTGTGTGGAATAAAATCTTCAAACACTTATTTTCAAGTAGAAAATAAAGTTAATATGAAAGGAATGCCCTTAAGGTGTTAATAAGGCTTTTTTTTTCAACGTACTCAAGAATGCCACAAAAATAAACTGAACAATTGCCCCTAAATAGACATATTAAATGAGATAACTTTTCAGTGGTTTCTTTGATGGGCATAACGTTATCTCTCTGGGATGTGTACTAAATACCTGTCAGCTTAAATTATGCATCTGACCCACCCATTCAGAAAAAAAAGAGGGTGGAAGTTTGGGGTATGCAAACCTACCCTTTTGCTTGGACAGGCCCTTATTGAAATTCATTGCTGAAGCAATTCGTCATTAAATGGCGTCAGATGAATCAACTGGTCATAATTTTATGCAAAGTGTGATTTGCGTCAGTGGCCTTGCTACTTTTTAATCTGAAGTGGTGTGCAAGGTTTTGGCTGAAAATTGGTTATAAAAAGCTGAGGCCAGCACTTGCATTTATTTATTTATTTAAGAAGTAGTATTTATTTTAAGAAGCAAAGACAGTACATATTGATGAACATAAACATGTTAATATTTCAGATTATAGCCAAAGGCTAATTTACATCTGTTGTTCCTAAGCAGGTTGATGTTTTGAAAAACAGTACAAAAATACAATAATACAAATGGTATGGTAAATTCAAGCCAGTTTTGTGTTATGTTAATCAAATAAAGTTCACCTGAAGTTTTTTGAAAGATCTCGAAACAGTTGCGTCCAGCAGCCTAATATAGGGTTTACAGATTTCCTCACTGTCCAATTTAATCTGTTTGAAATGTTCTATTACTTGAAATTTCTTGCAATATAGAAATGAACACATTATCTTCAAGGGTATTTTATTCCTCGTAGCATGTATGAATGTTTTTATGTAACATTTGGCTAAAGAGTGTGATTAACAACTCCAAGCATGAAAAACACTTAATAATAAAACGAGTGCTTCCCATCCTGAAATGTGATTGGCTGAGCCGCGTTCCATGCCGGTATAAAATCAGTGTAACCCACTGTATTCTAAGGCAGACCGCAGCTCAAAATATCCCTGCGCGCCTGGCCTGGCAACCAACTACTCAGCGCTCAACTAACTCGTTAGGTTACGTTTGTTTCAAGACGTTTGCCTCACTATTTCAGTGTTGGCAAAGTTTAGCCTTTTAACCCGCTAATGAGTTGGCTATTTATCTAGTTAGCTATAGCATTATACAGTTCAATATCACGGTAGCTTGCTAGCTTCATTGCTAACTATCTCACAATTTCAGAATTAGCGATAAATTGTTGATTTTTTTTCTTTTGTGTTTATTTTATGGGCTATGTGTAGGTTGACCACATCCATTGTAGTGAACGCTAGCTAGTTGACGAGCTGGCCAGCAAACTAATGCACAATTCAACGCATTTTCCTGGATACCGGCAAGTTTGGAGAATAAAAGTCAATCTTTTTCCCTACTCCCGCAGCTGGTTGTAATGATATGGCCGATCGGCGCGAGTTGAGAACCAGGAAACTGGAAAACAGAAACGAACGTAAAATTATTTAACGGGGCCTTCGGGAGACCAAAGGAGACTTTCCACAAAACCTGCTTTCATAATATATCTAGTTTATCTACATTAACGAGCCCAAATAGCCTGATGTGACATAATGGTGCTAGATGATTCTGTCCACTCGATCTTGCTTGGTGGAAGAACAAATAGTTCCCAATTTTATTGTTGCATTATTACAAATAAATTGTTGATTTTTTTTCTTGTGTCTTTATTTAATGGGCTATATGTAGGGTAACCGTTTTATAAAAGCAATAAGGCCCTTGAAGCAGTGGGTTAGTGATTTTATAACGGCAGAGGGGCGCTTAGAACACCCCTCCGCCGTTATAAAATCACTGTAACCCACTGCTTCTTGGGGCTTATTCCTTTATTAAAACATTAATAGCTTGTTAAAATCCTGTGATTACAATAGTGGTTGGAGCAAAAACCAGCAGGAACCCATGTCCCCAGGAACGATGTTGAAGACCATTGCTTTAATTTTCATGGTGGTTAGGGTGATGAATACAGTTGCATATAGTCTTTTGCAGATTAGGCAAATTCTTTTTCAAAGAATTGAAAAAAGCCTGTTATATGTAACAAAAAATTCATCATATGGTAAATCAGCCTCACTAAACAATGAAGTCTAGAATAATTGGTCATTCCATGCCAACTCACCTAGGGGTCCCCAGGTCACCACCTCAGATTTTGCCGGAAAAATTCTTAAATGTAGATCTATATGGCTCTACCCACCATGCAAAAGATTAGCTTTCAATTCCTCATAGTTTAAAAAATATAGGCCAGTGGTCACCAACCCTCTTCCTGGAGATCTACCATCCTGTAGGTTTTTACTGCTGCCTTAACAAAGCACATCTCATTCAACAATCAGGGACCTTGTTGAGTTGCTAATTAGTGGAATCAGCTGTGCCAAATTAAGGTTGGAGTAACAATCCACAGGATGGTACATCTCCAGGAACAGGGTTGGTGACCCGTGATATAGGCCTTTGAAATTTGGCCCTAAAAATGCCACATGTGAAAAACACATCTTTTTCCAACTTCAGGGGCTTAAAATTTTATAATGGACTCTTCTAGAAAGCTAATATTGCAAATATATACTAGTTGGCATCCCGTTTTTTCAATTATGGCATCAGGTAGCCTCTGAGATGCATATTTCTCACTCTATAGGAGGCTAAAAATGGTTTTTTGACCAAAATGAGCTAAAATAAGGTGAAACTATAGGAGCCCTCCTGAAAATATGGAACAACTTAGAATTTTTTCCTCATAATACAGTGATTATAGGGTCATTATCTATTCACATTTACATTTCTGCCAGGATAACACTGTTAGGTGATGAATTTTAAAAGTTTTAACATAAGCCCTTGCCTCGGAGGGCTCGAAAATGGGCCAATTTTGTCTCCTGGTTTGGCCATGTGGCTAGGGGTTTAGGACCTTCATTTTTTTTCTAAAGATTGCCTCATATAAGGTGTATCTACTCACCAAATTATTTTATCTAAGGCCCATGGCTTCATATTAAAATAATTCTTTTATTTACTTGCACATTTTTTAATAATTATTCACTTTTTTGTGTACAGGAGCTTATAAATCCTAAAATTAACTGTTTAGCAAAGTGGTACTGCAGATATTTATAAACTGGCATACCAAATTTAAGAATATGTTATCATGGATATCAGAATGTTTTTAGAAAGCACATACTCTTAGTTTTAGGAAGCCAAATAACGCAATTTGGCCCACTTGGTACAAAACAATGTGGGTGCAGGGGTGCACATGAGGCTAAATTATGCTTCTTATTTGGCATTAATGGTGATGAGGTGGTTATTTATTCATAAATACATGCTAATAATTACTTTTGTAAGTGACTGCATATTATAAATTAGGACAAATTTGATGAGTTGAGTAGCAGCTTTTGTTATTTACATATATACAGAGACAATGAATATTAGTAATTTTCATACTTTAGAAACTCTTTAATGCCCTTTCATCTTTAATGACATTCATTATCAACAGAATTTTACATCTTAGAAAACAAGTCTAGAACATGCTTAAGTCATGCTGTGACAGTTGGTACTGTCACCAAAAGTTTCAAGCTTATTTTCCAGATTTCACAAGGTCATACCACAGTCCCAATTAAGACAATGTTATTGAGAATAGACATATGCAATCTAAATGTGGTAGTCTTCCTTTACTGAAAATTTCATGCATTTAGCTAGAAAACTTACTGAGATATTGCACTTTAAACTTTGCTGCATTTTAAGACTATCGCAAAATGCACCAAAAACGGCAAGGAGGGGCGGTACCTTCAAGAATTTTTTTCTTTGGATATATTTGATATATCGGTCTTAAATTTTGGCTGGGCTAGTTTTCATGGTTGAACTTCACATGGTAAAATTTTGAAGCAAGTCCAAGATGGTTGAGCAGGGATTTTTTTTCTAAATCCGTTGAATTGAGTTGGAATGACCCTTATAGGTCAAAGTCAGCAGTTAAGATGGTCACCAGTTGATGTGTAACACCCAAAACAATGTGCCCAGTTACAAATCCCTGAATTTAAGATAAATGAAAAATTATCTTTCTCATTGCATCAGCTGATTTATGCAGGCTTACTAGCCAATTATCAAATTTCTTATCTCTCAAGAAGGTTCGGTTGTTTTTTTGCTTGTTTGAATATTTTTTCGGAAAAAAAAAAAAATCTATGAATTTGCATAAGAATTTTACCAGAGGTGGATCGTGACCTGACAGAGGCATTGTCATTCTGGGAGTGATCCAGAATCAGCGTTGTGCCCTGTGAGCGTGCACACGCTGTGTTCCCTAAACTGCTGCAGCTGTGGTTTGCCTTTGCCACCAATTGACTGGATGCTGTCACCAGATTCATCTAGCAGTGGTCAAGACGCATCTCATATCTACTGGAGCGAAGATGATTGTTTAAATGGTCACTACATTACTTAAATTTCTGACCAAAAAAAAAAAAAAAAAGAGTAAGAAATTTTTTTTTTTTTGCCAGCTGGCATCAAGCAGTATTGGATCTCACTAAATTAGAGCAAAAGGGTACCTCATTTCTTTGCTGCTCTGTGTGGTAGTGCCACAGGAACATATTCTTTGTTTTCCAGTCACATATTGATAGTTTCTGAGCATCCAGGCTACATTTTGCTTTGGGTTAATCGAGGACAAGTGGTTACCTTGGGCTAATCTTAGACAATACCCAAACATTGATCAACTGTTATTTCCTGAAGGCTGTGTGCCTGCAGCCATATTGACCAGGACATTACAGCCCCCTGCAACACTACATATTTGTATGAAAAAAGAATACTTTTCAACAGTGTCAATCTTAATTAGCCATTACTGTCATGCTTCTCCTCAGATATAGAGTACAACATCCAATCTATTGTTCCAGTAAATTTTTGTTGGAAGACCTCCATTGAAGCAGGACTTCTATGGTCCAGCATGCACACAATTCATATTTCATCATGCAGGGTATCTGTTCATGTATTGAATCTTTAGATGACTTTGCAGTATTATTATCAGGAGTATAACACTTGCAATCAACCTTCCAGTAACATCCATTTCCCTGTTTTCTATGCTGTAAGGGGTGCATCATGTTAACCTAGCCTAGTATTGCATTTTTGGCAAATTGAATATGATGTACTGTAACATTCATTTATGCTTTCTAAGTGGATTTGGAGTGGGATTTTCCCCAACCCACTCTAATGCAGGCAAAAGTTGGCCTTGACCCACTGAACCTGTAATGGCCTGCATTTGTCATCTCTCAGGGGGTAACACTGGCATTGGGAAGGCCACAGCGCTGGAGCTGGCTAGGAGGGGTGCCAGAGTGATCCTAGCTTGCCGTAATAAACAGAAAGCTGAGGCTGCTGTCTATGACATCAGGAGGGTGAGAGAATGCTATGATTTTATTGATTGTTACCTCCGCCAAGGAGGTTATATTTTTGTTTCCGTTTATTTATTTATTTATTTATTTGTAATGCATCATAATGCATCAATTTTAAATTGGGCTTTTCTGGGCACTGAAAGACGCTTCACAATGGATACATTATTCATTCACTCACACATTCACGCTCTGATGGTGGTAAACTACGTATTTGTCTGTCTGTTAGCAAGATATCTAAAAAACGGCTGCATTGATTTTAACCAAACTCTGCAGGATGTTAGAGGAGCAGAAGAAGAACAAGTGCTTAAATTTTGGCATATCTAGGCCAATGTACAGCTGAGATATAGGCTAAAGTTTAAATCCAGCTATGCTGGGGGAGGCATGGGTTCTCGCAAGTCCAGCTCTAGTTCATTTTATGAATTAAAAAAAAAACCCACCTTTGCGTCCCTCCCCAGGAGAGTGGGAACAATGAAGTCTTGTACATGCAGCTGGACTTGGCCAGTCAGAAATCTGTGCGCTCATTCGCTGAGGCCTTCCTGAAGATGGAGCCCCGCCTCGACCTGCTCATCAACAATGCAGGTGAGAGGGAGAGGAGAATGGGGAATTGTGGGATATGATTGGCAGGCAGCTGCACCTTTGGTTGTGCGACGTGGAGTGTTTTTAACGCCTTCCTTCCCTTTGTCATATACTGTCTTCACTCCTTGGCACTACCCAAAAGAATGTGCAAGGAAAAGATGTGAGAGCAGTGGACAAAAGGAAACATGTATTTGGCCCATGGAACGGCCTTGCTATTTTTCACATTTCATTCTGAAGCCATGTCAGTTACAGATGTGGCAGATGGGGAGCGGGAGCTCCACCGGTTTTGTCACTGAATTGTCAAGTTCCCAAAAAAAAAAATAAATAACAAAGCTGAAATTGCACTTTTGCTGAAGCATCCTTTAGGAGCAGTCCATCTCCTAGCACCTTCACGAGGCACTTTGACCAAACAGTGCGATACCTTTGAAGATGTTGAACCTCAGTTGATTCCTGCATTGGTTGATGACTGAGCAGGAGTGGAAGGTTGGAACGAGACTGTCGTATTGACGTGAAATGGATAAATTAACACTGTTGCACCGTTGATATGGGTTGCAGATGGGGCATTTGATGCACCTAGTCAATGCACCATATGGGGAACTACCCCTGACTTACAGTTTATCGGATTAAGCAGGGGCCTGTCCAAGGGCAATGATCGGTTTGGTGTTCTGAGAGATTAACAGCTCCGGTGATGTTATTGTGGCTACGCTGGAGCTTTATATCTACCAGCCTTCTGACTCCCAGTCAAACGCCTTATCCAGCTGGTTAACAATGTTTTATTGACAGTTGTTCAGGTGCTGTAATGGCTTTCCATTGTTTGAAGTGGTCCCATAATGGTTTTATTCCTGTAGGCTACTGTAGTTTGTGTGTTTTTAATGTGGGTAGGTTTGGGTGTTGGTATTGGAGTGTTTAAGAACTGGGCCAATTTTGCAATAGGCTGCCTGTATTAATGTTTAATATTGACTCAGTTTTATGTCTGCCCCACTCTGGTTTAGGAGTTTTAGGACCTGGGCGGACGGAGGAGGGCTTGGACTTGGCGTTTGGGGTGAACCACCTTGGCCACTTCTTGCTAACTGTTCTGCTGCTGGAGCGGCTCAAAATGGCTGAAGGAAGCCGCGTGGTTACGGTGGCGGCACTGCTTCACAGGTTCGGGACTCTGGACTTCCCTGCCCTGTGCGCCAGACAAGAATCGGACCCCTCGCGGTTCAGCTGGGCTCACATCCAATCATACTGCAACAGCAAGCTGTGCAACGTGCTCTTTACCCGCGAGCTGGCCAATCAGCTCATGGGAACCAGTGTCACCTGCTACTGCCTGCATCCAGGTGAGTGTGTAGTGTGCCCAACGCACAATAGACACATGCACACTCACCGGTTTGCGTGGCTATCCTTATTAGACACAAAATTGACTTCCATTCATTGTTGACAGCTTAACCCTAACCCTTACCATAACCAAATCAAGCCTATCCCTAACCTTAATCTAACCTCAGTTAACTGAAAAAGACATTTTGCTGTATTTGGGCCAGGCTTTGGTCCTCATAACGATTATCAGTCCTGACACGTTCATGTTTTATACTGGAAAAGGTCCCCAATAGGTAAGAAAAACACCCGCATGCACACCAGCACATAAAACACGCCCGCACACACACACACAAATACACATAATACACACCAGAAACACAGCACAAATGCACACATCGACATGCACACACATGCATACAAACGCACAATCCTCAACGGTGCATAATTCTCTTTTTGATCATTCTCATACTAAACACACATTTGCATGTTTACACACATTTTCTCACACGCCCTCAATCCTTGATCTTTACCATTGTCTCACAAAACACATTTAAATGTGTTTCCTCTGTTTTTCTCTCCCACTCCCACACAAACACACGGCCTTACATACATAGACCTGTGAATTACCTGTTCTTGCTGCCTGCTGCAATTGTGTTCATTTCAAGAAATGTTTCCCATCTGTTTGTAATTTCTTATTTGACACTAAATCAACCAGATAAAAGCTAAGGTTGAGACACTGCAGATGCAGCATCTCTGTCTGTCTTATGCACAGGTGATCTACACTGAGCTATGTTGGGACACTGGATGTGGCGTGTCTGTCCGTGTCACACAGGGGAGATTAGGGGTGGTCGATACTGAGCTGTGTTTAGATACTATGAATGTGATATTTGTCTGACGGTCTTGTGATATATACTCAGCAACAAAAGTTTCTGTGACACCATTTATGTGTATGTTATAAATGACACGCAAAGATCTCAATGCAATCAATATGTTTATTTAACAGGAGAAACACTGACTTTTCAGTGCCAACGTCACTCAAAACGAAAAATGTCATTTTCATGCGTCATGAAGCACTTGTCTGACGTCTAACCAATTGTGACCTTCACAGTTCAATACCGGGTGTGACTTCCTCGTGCCATGATGCAAGCAACGCATCTCCGGCGCATGGACCGAATCAGATGTGCCAGAAATTGCTGTGGGATGTCATTCCGAATCTGACGTAGACGTTGTCGCAATTCCAACCGGGTTATCCAACCGCCGCAAACGTCGATCCATCTCGTCCCAAAGATGCTCGATTGGGGACATGTCTGGGGATCTGGCTGGCCATGGCAGGACATTGACATGTTGTTGCATCAGATACTGCTGTACAATCCTTGCAACGTGTGGTCTGGCGTTATCATGTTGCAGCGTTATTCCGGGACCATGTTGCATCAAAAACGGTACCACCAATGGCCGTAGCACTTCATCGCGATATCTTTGACCTGTCAGATTTCCATCAATAACAAGCAAATCTGTTCTGTTTCTAGCCGTGATCCCTCCCCAAATCATGACACTACCACCTCCAAAACGATCAAATTCCTGAACACAGTTGTTGGCATAACGTTCTCCACGTCGACGGTATACACGTAAACGACCATCACATCGGTTAAGCATGAATCTTGATTCATCAGTGAAGAGTACAAGATCCCACTGACGTTGGATCCACCGTCGATGTTGTTGTGCCCACTGTAGACGCAGTCGTCGGTGTTGTACTGTGAGTATTGGACGTCTTGCTGGCCGACGTGGGACAATGCCAAAATGACGGAGACGGCGACGGATTGTCTGTGCAGACAGTCGCCTCAAACCAGGTATCGTTCTTGCAGTTATGGTTGCAGGTTGGAATCGATTTCGGAGATGGGTTGTTCGAATCCAGTTGTCCTGTCTGGGAGTGGTTACTCGTGGACGGCCGCTGCGAGGACGGTCTCTGACATGTCTTGTCTGCTGATGACGCTGCCATAAGTTCCAAATGGTGTTTCGGTGGACATTCAGGCGATGAGCAACTTCCCTCTGCGAGGTTCCGGATTCAATCATCCCAATGGCCCTCCACCGATCATTTTCAGACAGTCTTGGCATTTAGAGGGTAGAGTTCCTGATCCGTTATGGCTGTGTTTTCGATAAGTGATGCTTCCGTCGTTCATCAGGCACAATGTGAACATTCCAAAAATTCTCCTCTTTTATTGCCATCCACAAGCATGATTTACGCACATTTTCACGTGCAAAGTCATTTTCTCGCATTTTCATGATTTCCATTTCAATGTTGTGTTTACGTGTACTGTTTCAGTCTGATATCACCATGTATGACAATTTCATAATTGCGTTATGAAAAATAATGAACAATATTGGTGTCACAGAAACTTTTGTTGCTGAGTATATAATGCCTGTCCAGAAAAAAAAAACAAAACCATTTGTATTTAAATGAGCAAATCTCCTGTGATCTGGAAAAACCTAGTAAGTTTATCAGTGGCAAAGATCTCGCAATTGAACAAAAAATTTATGTTCTGGACTTTTCCTAACAGAAAAAATATGATAGAAACTTGACTTTGAAAGTTCAGATGACACTAATAGCTTGTGTTTTAAGATTTTCACAGCTCTTAATTACTGCAAATGAAGGTTAAACTCAGTTTCTACCAAAAGTGACACGGTACAAGGTTTTTCCTGATCACTGGAGAAATACTTAAGAGCCTATGATTAAATCGTCATTGCAGTGATGAATGCGTTTCATCTGGCAATAATTCTTTTAATCCTGACTGATTCAGTGTGTAACATCTCGTTTCTTACATCCATGTTGGTGGATTATCTTAGGGAATGATTTAACTTGAATATATGTGGAGGCTCTGTCTATTTAAAACTTTTAGTTGCAGTACAAAGGGAATAATACTGGGCATTTTGACTCCAAAACGCCTCTATTTGATGATTAAATAGTGAAGCAAGGTTCTTGCTGCCGTTCATCATTTTCGTCATTGACGAGAATAATTCTTCGGCGAAGAGGATAAAATGATGAGCAGTCGTCACCGTGGCGAATGTATTTGTTTAAAAACAAATAAAAATTCAATGGCAAATAGTGGCTTCATCTGCCCAGAGCATTCGAGGCTGCAGCCCCAAAGATGTTTTCTTTAGCCCCATACAGTTTATATAAATCCATAAATGAATTTAAAAAAAAAATTGTTATTCACTTTGGGCAGTTTACTACGTTACTGCATGTCCGTAAAACAGGACAGAACTTTCCTGTTGTTTTATCTTCAATGAACAGAGCTAAGAAAGACAAATCAGAGAGGGGTTTAACGTTCGTCCAAATGCTGTTTTATTGGCTGACAGGTCTCCGTGGGGTTGAAAAGCCGAAATGTTAGGGAGTGAATATTCGCAGATATTAGTGTTACCTGTAAAACGGTGGAAGCTGAAGCACAATCATCCCCTCATTATGAACTAAGAAAACAAGGTGTGTAAATTTCTATATGGGTCCTTAGTTATGTAAACGTTATTGATACGTTTGAGCAGATATGAGCGCATCTTTAGATGGCATATATCAGTTTGGTTAGTCTTCGACTTAACAATCGCTTGATGCGTACAATTATGCCATGTTTTCTACCACAGTACAACTGGTGATTTCTGAGCTAAGGTTATGCAAAACATGGTACTTCCAAGTTAGCTTTAAAGGCACAAGATAGTGCTATACAATATCTGATTCATCATCAATAATGATCAAAACTTCGTATTGACCACAAACCGTTCCTCCACGGCTGGGAGGAAAATACGTGCTATAGGAATCCTATAGGACAGTTCAATAGAATTCTATAGAACTTTAGTACCTCAAGTCCTATAGAAAAAAGTTCTATAGGAAACCGTTCCATAGAAAATTTCTGGAGGACTTTTTTTTCAGTTTGGCATCTTCAATCCCACCCAAATTTGGAAGGCAACTACAAACAAAGCAACTATTTTATATGACATTTACCAGCAATCATTTCCCAACTTTAGCACAATGACCTCTCGTGTGCTACTCTGACTGGGGTTCGAACCCAGACACTTCTGCGTCGCAATGCGGTGCTTTAACTGTAACTGTAATTTTAACTTCAAATTGTATTCAAATTAATTCTAAATCTGTATATAATCTGCAATCACATGCATGGAAAGGAATAATTTGATAGAATTTTTAAAATGAAGGTAAACGTTCAAAAGGTAAAACTTTCAACGTAATTCTGTCTTCATAAGCAAAAGAGGAACAAGAGTTTTCCATTATAGCATAATAAAGTTGTAATGCCTTACATTTAATATTTTTGAATTTCTTCCGAGGAAATGGAAAGAGGTCTTCATATACCGTAACTGAAATACTGCTAAGTTGTGTGGTCAGTCAATCAATCGTCTGATCAGAGAATCAATGAGTTGGTATGTGCCTGGTTGCCCATGTGCTAAAGCACACTTAAAAGTTAAAAGGGACACAATTTCCTTGCTACTTCAGTATCGTGGATATCACTGCATATTGCACATTTTCATACCATTATTCTGGTTTCTCACTTCTAGAACCCAGGTACACATAAGGTAAATTTACCCTTTGTCAGAGATTTATAATATTTATTTTTATTTTTATTCAACTGTTAATTAAGATGTCTTTCCCATTAAGCTTTTGTTATATTAGAAGGTCCTAAAGACCATCAAGGTCCTATAGAACAGGTTTTCCAACCAGGGTGTTCTATAGGAAGGTCTTATAGAACAGCAATAATCTTATAGGACCTTCTTTTCCATTAAGGTGCTCTATAGCTTTTTAGCAAATTCCTTTAGAACACACGGAAAATCCTATGGAACATGCTGTTCTGGTAAAATGTTCTATAGAGTTCTATAGAATTCCATAGAAGTCCTATAGAACGTTTTATGCAGGGTTGGTTGTCTGTGAACTCATCGCTGTAAAATTATGTTCAGGCCAGTGCGATAGTTAGCCGGTAAGGTAGTTTGCTGAAGCTTAACTCAACAGTTCTCAAACTCGGTCCTGGGGTTAACGCTGTATGCAGTGGTGTTTGCTCCAACTGGAATCAGGCAAACACAGCGAGTAAGGTTCTTCACGAAAATCTTCAGATACATCTAACGACCTTTCTAGCGTGAAAGTGTAAATTAAGCTCTAGGTTGTAGAGTAGTGGATTAATACTACGCTGAAAGTAAATGCGCAGTCTTCGGTTCAATTTATCTTGCCTTTGCCAGTTGCCTTCGGAAAATAAAAAATGAACAGCGAAGGAAAAAAAATCCAAACAGTTTTTCTTGAAGCCCAATTGCTTAAAGATTTTTCGAAACCTTGTATTGTGGATTAATATGGTCCTTGACCATTTACCATGGCATGTTTTAACCAAATAAAAGTGAATGAATGCCACTCTTAAAATGTTTCTATATTGGCTCATAACTTGATTTTTTGACAGGAACAGTGACTCTCTAAAGCATACTGAATGATAATATTGATGTTTTGCCAATTATTAGGCCTATGTATTAGTGTTTGACTGAATTATGTAAATCTCATGGCCTTGCTACTGCTGGGGGGCTTTGGGTTCATTGTCTTAGAATCACATGGTGGTTTCGGACAGTACATTAACCAGAAAGCACTCCTAAGAGTGAAGTGGATGAGGGTGCCAATACTGCAACTTATTTGTTGCTGGGATCAGAATTAGTGATTATCTGAGATGTTTAACATTTGAAACCCAAAACATATGAGATTTACATTAAGGATTCCAATTAATTGTGCAAAAAACACTGAACTTACCAAAAGCTCAACTTGGAATCAATTAATGGGAAATCCTAAAAGTTAAACATTAAATAAACATTTCACAACTCCACTAATTCTGATTCCAACAGCACAAAATTTTGAGCTCACCACAAGTCCAATTTAGCATTTTTTGTTAGGCCTCTACTACCTTAAAGGGTGTGTCCCTTTTTATTATCATGTATAGCATTGGGCTCCGTCCGTACGGATACATGAAATTGAGGCGGCGGGGGATATTGCCATGTTAGTGGCAAACACTTGTTAATTTTGGGATGCCAAATATGGCTGCATCGATAAAAATGGTAAGGAAAAAAATGAAGGAATTAGGTAAGCAAATTTTATTTATTTAGTGCTTTTCGCAGATAAAAATCACAAAGTGCTTTACAGGGCTATACACATAAAACACAAGAGAGAACAACACAAGACATAAAACAAAATAAATAAATAAAAGTTAAAGAAAATCAGCCAATCAAGCCCTCATCTAATTAAAAGCCTGTTGAAAAAGAAGAGTCATTAGCTGCTTCTTAAAAGATTCAGCTGAATTTAAATATTGTATTGACAAAGGCAGTGAGTTCCAGAGTCTGGGAGCTACTGCCTGGAAGGATCGGTCCCCATTGGTCTTAAAACAAGCCCGTGGAACCTGAAAAAGCCTCTGACCAGATGACCTCAAACCACGGGAGGAAGTGTGAAGCACCAATAGGTTTGAGATATAAGAGGGAGCCTGCCCACCAAGAGCTCTAAGGGTAAGGACAAGGATTTTAAAATGGATCCTCAACTGGACAGGCAGCCAATGCAGGGATAGTAAAATAAGAGTGATGTGGTCCCTTCTCCTAGTGCTCGTCAGAAGCCGCGCGGAAGAGTTTTAGACCACCTGGAGACGGTCAAGCTCCTTTTTATTTAAACAAGTAAAAAGGCTATTACAATAATCCAATCGAGATGAGATAAAGGCATGTATGACCATCTCTAGCTTTCTTTTAGACACCACATGTCGAAGCTTAGAGATGTTTCTCTGATGGAGGTAACAATTCTTAATTAAATTCCTCGAGTGGCCATCAAGCGGCATGGAGGAGTCAAAAGTTACTCCTAAATTTTTAAGCTTTGAATTCACAGACAGGCCTAGTGCATTGATGTGGTTCTTTATCACATGAAGATTTCTCTCAGGTGCAATAAATAAGGTTTCTGTCTACGTAGAATTTAGCTGAAGGTAATTATCATGTAGCCACTGCTTGATATTGGACAGGCAGTTAATTAAAGATGATAGGGTTTAAAGAGATTTCTATCACTAGAATTTAGTCATCAACTGACCACCAATTTATTAAAATATGGAAGGATAGTGGTGAACTGTCAACTTTGCAGAAAAAATGGGCTGGAGAAAAATGATGACTGAGTCTGATCGGAGATCACTAAAATGCTCCGTTGAGTCTCATTATAAAAAACTCTACACTAGAACTCATGACTATGTTTAATTGTGAACCTTAGAGCACTTCTACATGCACGTTGCAGCAAGAAATTGGAGGACTGGGACTAAACAACTGCGTGGCCACAAGAAAACTACTTGTTAGTGAGGCTAATTAGGGAAAGAGTTTGTTCAATTTGCAAGAGAGCAAAAAGATTTGGACTGAGGAACAATGAAAACAGGTTATGTGGTCCAAGGAGTCCAAATTTATCCCATTCCAGAGCGATGCACAGGTTAGGGTAAGAAAGGAAGCCTGTGAAGCGATGCACCCATCGTGCATTCTGCCCACTGTACAAGCCTCTGTAGGGCAGTATCCTGATCTGGAGTTGTTTCAATTGGTCAGGTCTCAGCTCAGCACTGTCCTGTGAGAATAAAACAAATTCAGCAGACTACCTGAATAAGCTGAATGACCAGTTATCCATTAATGGACTTTTTAATCCTTGATAGCACAGGCATATTGCAGTATGACAATGCCAAGATTCATCGGGCACAAATTGTGAAAGATTGGTTCATTGAGCATGAGGAATCATTTTCACACATAAATTGGCCACCTAAGAGTCTAGAACTTAACCAATTGAAAGCCTTTGGGATGTGCTGGATAGGGCTTAATGGAGTGGTTTGACTCCCCCTATCGTCAGTACAATATCTCAGCCAAAAATGAATGCAAATCTGGTCGGAAAGAAATGTTTCAACATTGTGTAAGATTGTGGAAACAATCCCACAACAAATGTGCGCCGTGATTAAAGCTGGTGGTGGAGCAACAAAATATTGTAATGTGAGAATTTCTGTTTGTACGGGCAGTGTCAGTCTGTATCACACATGGGTGTTTTGCACTGAGCTGCGTTGAGGCGCTATGACTGTGACGTGTTTGTCTCGCATAGGGGTGATCTACACTGAGCTGTGTCGCTCCGCTCCACTGTGGCTCAGGCTCTTCCTACTCCCTGTGGGCAAGCTCCTCCTCCGGGACGTGGAGTCAGGCTCTCAGACCACGCTGCACTGCGCCCTGCAGGAGGGCCTGGAGCGCTACAGTGGCCGCTACTTCTCCGACTGCGCTGTGCGCGAAGTGAGCGCCAAAGCACGAGACGATGCCGTGGCCAGGAAGCTGTGGGAAGTGAGCGAGACTCTCTGTGCTCTGTCCTGAAAGTCAGATTAAACCCAATGCCACGCCCACTCTGACGAAATAAACCCCCCCCAAAAGCACTGCTGAGAGGCTGGACAGTGTTGGTACAGATACTGGTTTTTCTGACTGTAACTGCTTCTGGAAGGACTGGACTTCAACATGTTGTTTCAGATTGCCCGTTCCCAAAGGTTTTATCCTGTCAACCACAGTGCTTCTTACACCAAGTCTCAGGAACCAGCACAGTGACATAGTTAATGCCTACAGGACTGTATGGTATTGTTGGGGACCAGGGGCGGCGTAGTGAGAGACCACCACAAGTGTGTGGAGTGGTGTTTGGAGCTATGGTTGGTCATTTTCATTCTTGAACATGAGATCTTTTTAAGTCTCTGACTAGTAATACTACCAGTTGAACAATATCATTAATAGTAATGTTGTTTGTGTGTATTCGTTAATATTATATACCTTTCTGATTGATGTCTAATGTAAATAATTATGTGTTCTAACTGCATTAAGGTTAAAGATGGCGGGGTCATTTTGCTATTTTTATGACAATTTTTTATGACATGACATAATTTACTAACAGAAAGTGGTCTTAATCCTCAGTAACATGTCTCTTTTCCTCTTTGCCTATTAACGGTGGTGGGTGGATTTGGTTGCTTAAGCAACCACAATGCAAAAAAGGGTTAAAACAGGGTGTTCCACAAGCCCCGGCTGCCAGCGATTTCACCGACTACTCTGTCCCCTTCCATCGGCTACTTTCTCGTCAAATTTACAAGCTTTTAGGCGAGTTTTGACGTTTTTTATTTGGATTACTCAAGAACAATTTCTACAACCAATAACATTGCGCCTGTTATATGAACTTCAAGAACTCTACTTCCATCCTCTTTGCATGATATCATCGTATTTTCTGAAAATATTTGAATTTCATGCGGTAGCTGGTCGAACCGTGCCGCCCTGAAAGAAGGGGGGCGTCTAACGGGCAAACATTGCTGAAATCTTTTGTAAAGAAAGGTAATTTCAACGTTATAAATTGATGAGATTTAATTCTGCTGAGAGGTTGGCCTGTGCACGATGATAAAGTGAACACCCATATATTCATTTAGAATAGTAGCCTTCTACCACATTGATTCCCCAGTGTTAGCCCGAGGACACTCAAAGCCACTATGCGATCATTTCATATACTAAATTACCAGCGGTTTCAACGAAAGTTGTTCAGGGTCAGGGTGTCCCGAAGAAAACCAGCATTGAAACTTGGGTAAATGTATATATTATGAATGCGTTCTGGCAGCAACTGTGCTCATGTGCTTTTCCACATATACTCTGTAACCAAGCATGGATTCATCCATTAACGAAGACTGGGCAGTATGCCTAGCATGGAATCATTCCGTATCAAACTTTGGTCGCTCCCAGCGGTCACTTGCTGATAAGTCTGGCCTCTTTCGGTAGGCTAGCGTTTGACTTTCAAATATTCGCAAAAATCCATGCGAGATCTGTGATTGGCTCACAGTCGGCATGTTGCCCCGCCCCTTAAGATAGGCTTGCGGCGGGTACTGACCTGACTGAATTGATTCCAATGGGGAAAATGGACTTATTTTTCACCGGCCACATATCTTCCAACATTCTGGTGCTGGAATGGCATTAAGACCAACAGATCAGGAAAAAATTAACTTTGTTCGAGACCTATGTCTCTCTCAGCAGCGGTCACGTAACATCTGGAAATACAGAAATACAGTATGGACTGCGGCAAACTACAAATTAGACTTTCAAACCGAAATAATGTTTGTGTTTATATGTTCAGTGATAATGTTATTGCCATTGCTGTTTAATCGTTTTTAAAGGGAAAAGGAATATATTTGATCGCTATGACCTTGTACTGGATTAATATCAGATATTAAACAAGCCGGGAAAAGCGGCAAAATAAGCGTTGGCTATCCACGTTAAAAATGCCGAAACATTGTGCAGCAATAGGTAAGCTATCCATCTTCTCTTTTCTGAAGAAAGTAGACTGGCAAGGAATAAATTAGCAACTGTCGTATTAAATACCGGCTTCATAGGTTTAACCTAGCTGATGCCCTTCAAGCTATAGCTAATGTCAATTTCAGTGAAATACGTTAGGTAACTTGAGTATTATTTCATTTAGCCATTATTATACTGGGGAATCCCACTGAAATAAACAAAATGCAGATATGGTCAAACTCTATCCTGTTCAAAACCTAACAACCACTCCAAGAGTAAATGCAAGCAAGCCACAGTGTAATTTTAAAGATCATGTCAGATAACATTCACGAATGGCATAGCTGGCCAGCTAACTCATATTCGTAATGCTGAGTAGAGCCATTAGTTGTGTTGTAAAATGCCTGATATAGCAAAGGAAATATACACGCAACATGCAGATATAAGATAAATACTTATATATCCCAACGTTTAATTGCTTGCTTACTTAGCTACCACATCTGACAAGAAGATGCGACAGATAACCTGGTCAGCATTCATTCTGCAAATGGTGCTGCGCGATTAGTGGTTCTCGCCAAAAGGTCACCCAATCAGCCAAGAGCAGAAAACATGAATATTTATATATCCAGTTCATTAGTAATGTAAAGGGCTAAATGCTGGCCTACCGACTGAGGCCAGACTGTATCGGCAAGTGACCGTTGGGAGCGACCAAAGCTTGATAGGGATGGATTCCAGGCTACAGTATGCCCATTGACTGGTAAATTCGTTTGTGGCTTGCATTCCTGTTCATTTCATCAAAAAAGTTAACGCATTTTTCTTAATCAGGGCATTAAACGACAATTGTCTGTTGAATATCCTGAATCCTGTAGCTCATGGCAATATATACTGAGTACAAATGAAAACGCACCACTTGAAAAAAGTCAATATTTAAGTTCAAATGAACTTCAATGTAATTTTTATACAACAACAACACTACAGTGACGCCCGACATGCCGGGTGCAAGAAATGCGAGAATTTCAAGTTAACTGTAACGCTAGGCAATTTTTTGCAAAAACGCAACATCTTGCACGCACACCATGGGAAAAATGAATTTCACTCTGAATTTGTGCACACATTGCCTTTAAAAGCATGTGAACACTTCTGAAACACTTGAGAAACGTCGACACTATGCCGCGACTTACAGCCCCTGAACGGGAACGTGCCATAGGCATGCTTCAAATTGGCGCCCGCACCAGGGAAATTGCCAGACGACTACACTGCGCACACACAACGATCGCAAGACTCCATCAAAGCTTTCTGCAAACCGGGAGCACTCGGGACCGTCCTCGACCGGGTCAACAACGTGTGAACACGGCACGTCAGGACCGTCAGATCGTACGGGATCATGTCCGAGACCGAACACTACCAGCGACAAGAACGGCTGCTCAAGTCCAAGGACGACGTTGATTCATTCACCCCAACACCGTATGGAACCGTCTGCGAGCTGCAGGCCTGCGTGCACAATGTCCTTATTTCGGCCCCATATTGACGGATCGTCACCGAAACCAGCGTCTACAGTGGGCAAACAGGCACCAGAATTGGCGACTACGACAATGGCACGGTGTCATCTTTTCTGACGAGTCACGATTTCACTTAAGGAACGCAGATGGCAGTATACGTGTTTGGCGGAGCGTGGTGAACGTTATAACGCCAATTGTGTCGCTCAAATGGACCGTTGGGGTGGTGGCAGCGTTATGGTGTCGGGTGGAATAAGCTACCGTCACAGTACCCCTCTCCATATCTGCAGAGGAAGGGGGAACGGCGTCTACTACCGGGACCAGGTGCTGCAGAACCATGTTGTGCCGTTCTTCAACCAACACCACGATGTCCACACGTTCCAACAGGACAACGCTAGGGCACACACTGCAAGGGTGTCCATGCAGTACCTTGCACAGTAGAACATCCCCGTGCTTCAGTGGCCAGCTCTGTCACCCGACCTCTCCCCTATCGAGCACTTATGAAATTGGACGACGTCTTTCACGTCGACGCCAGATGGACAACATCCGAGAACTTGAGGTTGCCCTTGTTCAGGAGTGGAATGCTATCCCTCAGAACACTATCCAGAGACTGATCAACTCCATGCGACGACGATGCACCGCATGTGTCAATGCAAATGGCGGTCACACCCGTTATTGACTTTCCTGTTTGACCCCTACACCAATTAAACCTCTCTCGCGCATTAACATTATCGTGAATGAAATTGAATGATGTTTACATGTCTTCTTAAATCATTCATTATCTCAAATGCATCATACGTATATACTTCACATATCAATCAGTGGAGCTATTCCAGATTTCATGAGTGGTGCGTTTTCATTTGTACTTAGTATATATATATATATATATACATACACTCAACAAAAATATAAACGCAGCACTTTTGTTTTTGCTCCCATTTGTCATGAGATGGACTCAAAGATCTAAAATTCATTCCAGATACGCAATATTACCATTTCTCTCAAATATTGTTCACAAATCTGTCTAAATGTGTGATAGTGAGCACTTTTGCTTTGCTGAGACAATCCATCCCACCTCACAGGGGTGCCACATCAAGATGCTCATCAGACACCATGATTAGTGCACAGGTGTACCTTATACTGCCCACAATAAAAGGCCACTCTGAGATGTGCAGTTTTGTCTCACAGCAAAATGCCACAGATGGCGCAAGCATTGAGGGAGCGTGCAATTGGCATGCTGACAGCAGGAATGTCAACCAGATCTGTTGCTCGGGCATTGAATGTTCATTTCTCCACCATAAGCCGTCTCCAAAGGCGTTTCAGAGAATATGGCAGTACATCCAACCGGCCTCACAACCGCAGACCACGTGTAACCACACCAGCCCAGGACCTCCACATTCGACAGGTTCACCTCCAAGATCGTCTGAGACCAGCTACTCAGACAGCTGCTGAAACAATTGGTTTGCATAACCAAAGAATTTCTGCACAAACTGTCTGAAACCGTCTCAGGGAAGCTCAACTGCATGCTTGTCGTCCTCATCGGGGTCTTAACCTGACTCCAGATCGTCGCCGTAACAGACTTGAGTGGGCAAATGCTCACATTCAATGGCGTCTGGCACGTTGGAGAGGTGTTCTCTTCACGGATGAATCTCGGTTTACATTGTTCAGAGCAGATGGCAGACAGCGTGTTTGGCGTCGCGTGGGTGAGCGCTTTGCTGATGTCAATGTTGTGAATCGAGTGGCCCATGGTGGTGGTGGGGTTATGGTATGGGCAGGCATCTGTTATGGACGAAGAACACAGGTGCATTTTATTGATGGCATTTTGAATGCACAGAGATACCGTGATGAGATCCTGAGGCCCATTGTTGTGCCATACATCCATGAACATCACCTCATGTTTCAGCAAGATAATGCACGGCCCCATGTTGCAAGGATCTGTACACAATTCTTGGAAGCTGAAAATGTTCTTGCATTCTTGCATGGCCAGCATACTCACCGGACATGTCACCCATTGAGCATGTTTGGGATGTGCTTGACCGGCGTATACGACAGCGCGTACCAGTTCCCACTAATATCCAGCAACTTCGCACAGCCATTGAAGAGGAGTGGACCAACATTCCACAGGCCACAATTGACAATCTGATAAACTCTATGCGAAGAAGATGTGTTGCACTGCATGAGGCAAATGGTGGTCACACCAGATACTGATTGGTTCTGAGTCCCCAGACCCCCAATAAAGCAAAAACTGCACATTTCAGGGTGGCCTTTTATTGTGGACAGTCTAAGGTACACCTGTGCACTAATCATGGTGTCTGATGAGCATCTTGATGTGGCACACATGTGAGGTGGGATGGATTGTCTCAGCAAAGCAAAAGTGCTCACTATTACACATTTAGACAGATTTGTGAACAATGTTTGAGAGAAATGGTAATATTGTGTATCTGGAATGAATTTTAGATCTTTGAGTCCATCTCATGACAAATGGGAGCAAAAACAAAAGTGTTGCATTTATATTTTTGTTGAGTGTATATATATATATATATATATATATATATATATATATATATATATATATACATATATATATTGTTATGGCCCCAATTTGTAAATACATTTATAACACAACAGCAACAGCAAGGGATGACAGACACATTTTTAACAACTAAAACACATTTAATTTTTAACAAAGACCATAACAACGAACTAACCTAAAGACCAAGATTGAAATAAAAAAAAAAAACAGAAATAATTACAGTCCCTTTTTGTGGGGTGGCTTGGTGATGTCCTGGATGAAGAAAACAAAGGCAAAAATCCACAAAAGAAACTTCACAGGTCTTGAACTGAAATGACAGGTCTGGTCACGTGTATCGAAGGATTGTCATATGCAAGAAGAAGTTCTTGCAATTTCTCCTACTACTTTACTGTCTCAATTCTTTGCCTTATATACTCTTTTGCAGACCCCACCCACATTTAGACCTCTTTTTTTTAATTTTCTGAGACTTGCCCCAGACATGTCCTGGACATGTCTAAACATGACTCCAGTCTGAGCTTAACAAAAAAAAGGTAAATACTGCCATCTAGTGGCCTATATTCACATTACACCTCCATTCCAAAAGGGAAAAATTTTGACTCATAAAGGCAAAATTTTTCTTTTCAATACAAAATGGTTAAGTGAACACTTGTCTATATATACATATCGTACAATATTCAAACACATGATATATATATACACATTCAAACACGGGATAAGCAATCAGCAATTACATTGTCTGTACCCTTCACATGCTTAATTTCCAAGTCAAACTCCTGTAAAATCAAACTCCAATTCAACAATCTCCGATTCTTGTTTTTCATCTTACTCAAAAACATTAACGGATTGTGGTCAGTGTACACAATCATTGGCTTTTGTCCTGTACAAACATAAACCTCAAAGTGTTGTAAAGAAAGGACCAGAGCCAACAGTTCCTTCTCTATTGTGGAATAGTTCCTTTGGTGGCGATTGAACTTCCTGGAGAAGTATGCCACGGGATGCTCAATGTCATCAGAGTCACTTCTCTGTAGGAGCACAGATCCACAAGCTTGGTCGCTAGCATCGACCGCGATGGAGAACGGTTTGTTGAAGTCAGGAGATTTGAGCACAGGGAAGTGACACAGCAGAGACTTCAGGCGATCGAAGGCTCTCTGGCATGCATCATCCCAGGTGAACTTTACGCCTTTCTTCAGTTGGTTAGTTAGACTGAGAGCAATCTCAGCAAAGTTCTTGCAGAACTTGCGGTAGTACCCGATCATTCCAAGGAAGCGGCGCAAAGCTTTTTTGTTGTCAGGAACTGGAAAGTCCATGATGGCTTGGACTTTAGCATTTATGGGTGCCACCTTACCCTGGCCTATGACGTAGCCAAGATAGGTGACAGTAGCACAACCAAAGTCACTCTTGCTCAGGTTAACAGTCAGGTTAGCCTGGGTCAGGCACTGGAACAACGTCTCTACATCTTTCAGATGTTCTTCCCAGGAGTCACTCCATGTGATCAGGTCATCGATGTACGCACCCGTGTGTGGCAACCCGGCGATTGTAGACTGTATCATCCTTTGGAACGTGGCTGGGGCATTTTTCATGCCAAAGGGTAGGACTTCATACTGGTACAATCCAGATGGTGTGGCAAAAGCAGAGATGCTCTTGGCCCTCTCAGTTAAAGGCACACACCAATAACCCTTCAATAAATCAATCTTGGTCAGAAACTTTGCTTGCCCTACTCTATCAATACAATCATCAATCCTAGGTATTGGAAACACATCAGTTCTAGTTACAGCATTGACTTTGCGATAATCTGTACAGAATCTAGTACTTCCATCAGGTTTTGGAACTAGCACACAGGGAGAAATCCAATCGGAGTTGGAGGGTCTGATAATATCATGTTTTAACATGTACTCAACCTCTTTCTCAGCAATCTTTCTCTTTTCAGGATTCATCCGGTATGGATGCTGTTTAATTGGTTTGGCATCACCAACATCTACATCACGAGAGGCTATAGTTACTCTCTTTGGAACATCAGGAAACAAATCCTCATATTTCTTGATCAACCTTTCAAACTGATCTCTCTGTGAGGGTTCTAAGTGCTGGAGTTTTACATCAAGATTTTGCAACACTTCAGTGTTTGACAATTTACATGAAAGAACTTCAGCTTTAAATCTTGGTTCATCATCTTGAAACTCCCCCTCATCTTCACATGTTTCGACCGTTGGAGAATCTGAAGTGACAGCTGCAACCCTAGCATTTCTGTCATGATAAGGCTTTAGCATTTTAATATGACACAATTGTTTTGGTTTTCTCCTATCTGGAGTCTTCACAATGTAATTGAGATCATTGAGTTTTGTCAGAATTTCATAAGGGCCATGAAATCTAGCCTGCAATGGATTGGACTGCAAGGGAAACAACACAAGGACCTTTTCTCCTGGTTTAAACTCATGGCTTCTAGCCTTATGATCATACCAAGTTTTCATTTTTCCCTGACTTGATTTCAAGTTCTCTTTGGCAAGGTCACAAGCTGCACGCAATCTTTCCTTGAACTTGCTAACATAGTCTAACAGACTGATATGCAGCTCTTTCTCTTGCCATTGTTCACTCAATAATAGCAAAGGTCCTCTCACTTCATGACCAAACACTAGCTCAAATGGACTGAATCCAGTAGACTCCTGCACTGCTTCTCTAGCTGCAAACAACAGCAAATGAACCCCTTCATCCCAGTCTTTCTCATGGTCATAACAATAAGTCCTCATCATTGTCTTGAGAGTGGAATGAAACCGCTCTAAGGCACCCTGACTTTCTGGATGATAGGCACTAGAAAGAATCTGCTTTGCACCTAGTTCATACACAACCTGCTGAAACAATCCTGAAGTGAAATTGCTACCCTGGTCTGACTGAATTTCCCTGGGAAGGCCAAACAACGTGAAGAACTTTATCAAAGCCTTCGAGATTGCAGTTGCCTTGATGTTACGTAGAGGTATGGCTTCGGGGAATCTGGTAGTTGCACACATGATTGTCAACAAGTACTGATTTCCAGATCTAGTCTTGGGGATTGGACCAACGCAATCAACAATGACCCTAGAGAATGGCTCCCCAAATGCTGGGATAGGCTGCAATGGAGCTACTGGTGGGTCTAACTGGTGTTTTCCAACTACTTGACAAGTGTGACAGGTTTTGCAAAAGTTGGAAACGTCTTTCCGAAGCCCAGGCCAAAAGAAGTGTTTCATGATCTTATCAACAGTCTTGTTAACACCAAGATGACCTCCTAAAGGTAAACTATGAGCCATTGTTAAGATCTCATTCCTATAGACCTTCGGAACAACAATTTGCCTGACCACTGCCCAATCTGCATTGGCAGGGATATCAGGAGGGCGCCACTTCCGCATCAACACACCATCCTTGAGATAATACCCAACTGGAACTGCGTCTATTTCTTTATCAGGAAGGGCTCTCCTCTTTAGTACACAAATTTCAGGATCATTAGTTTGCTCCTCAATCAACCGCTTTCTGGACAGAGACAAGTCTCCAGACACATCAGAATCACCAGACCCATCTGGCTGGCTGAACAATGAACTGATAAAAGTATCTGATAAGTCCTCAAACGGAGAAACCATAGTAGGCCAATCAGAGTCATGAGGCAAACCACCTGAGTCCTGACTATTCAATGTACTGGACGGCACCACATCATCTTCTTCTTTAGCCTTCTTGGCCATAGCACGAGTCACTGCGCAAGAAGGATACAGAGATGGGTCCTCATCCCCATCTTCAGTGCTCGGCTGTGAAGTAAGATGTACAGGGGGAACTACTTTGCCCCCAGCCAGGTCATTGCCTAGCAACAGAGAAACACCCTTTATAGGTAGACTTGACATAAGTCCCACCTTTACCTGTCCTGTAACTAAATCTGACTTCAAGAATATAGAGCGCAGGGGTACAGATACAGTCCTCCGTTCAATACCTTGTACAAGTATGAAATCCCCTGAAGCGGTCTCATCACGTAACTCCAAGGAGTCCATCAACAAAAGTGACTGAGAAGCTCCGGTATCCCTTAGGATATATATGGGGACGGGAGTAGTATGCTCATTCAGAGCCACAAATCCCTCTGACACAAATGGAAGAAATTCCTCCCTCACGAAGTCAGCTGTATCAGGCTTTTTAGCCCCACAAGAAGCAGGCAATTTAGCAGACTGGTTATCTACTACAGGGGTTTCTAACCTTGTTTTCACAAAGGCATTTGGTTTGGTATCCTTTTCTTTTTCTTTCTTAGCTTTAAGGAACCAACAGTTAGTTGTAACATGACCAGATTTCTTGCAATAACTGCAAACTAGACCACTTTTGTCACTGTCAGCTTTCACACTTTGATCAGACCTGTTACTGGATTTCTGAGCACCATCACCAGATTTGTCTTTGTCTTTGGGTAGGGAATCTTGGGTATCACCATAACCCTTTTTCTGAAATTGGGACCATCTATTATTACTGCTAGACTGAAATTTGGACTTATGTGTGAGAACATATTCATCTGCAAATTTGGCAGCTGATTGCAAATTCAGTGCTTGCTTCTCATTAAGGTAGGTCTTAACATCATCTTTAACACAGTTCTTGAATTCTTCAACTAACACCATCTCTTTTAGTGAGTTGAAATCATCCTTGACCTCCATAGAAGTACACCAGCGCTCAAAGCAAACCTTCTTCTCATTAGCAAATTCCACATAAGTCTGATTTTCAGATTTCTTCAGACCTCTGAATTTCTGGCGGTAAGCCTCTGGAACCAACTCATAAGCTCTCAAAATAACCTTTTTGACAACCTCATAATCAGAGGAATCATCTGCAGACAAAGCCGAATAGGCTTGTTGAGCTTTACCCTTGAGGACAGTTTGCAACATCAGAGGCCAGTGTTCCTTTGGCCACTGGCAACTCTTTGCTACCTTTTCAAAACACTGGAAATAGTTGTCAACATCCTTTTTCGAAAATGGAGGCACCAGTTTTACCTCCTGACTGGCACAAAATTTATTTTTAGTTTCAATTTTAATTTTTAGTTGCTCCATTTGGAGTCTTTCTTCTCTATCGAATTTCTCTAATTCAAAATCTCTCTGTCTTGCAAATTTTTCTAACTCAAATTCTCTTTGTTTTTCTTTTTCCTCCCTTTCTATTTTCTCTTCTCTTGCTAATTTTTCTAACTCAAACTGCCTTTGCTTTTCTTTTTCCTCCCTTTCTTTTTCTCTTTCCTCCCTTTCAATCTCTAGCATTTTTAATTTAAGTTCCATTTCTATATTTGGATATTCCACTGGAAACTGTTCCAGATCTCCGGGTGCAAACACATTTTCATCAATGTAATATTCAACTATCTCTCGAGCCAGTCTTGCTTTTCGCATGGCTGGTTTCACCTCTGTCAGCTCTAAATGTCTGCAAATTTCTAGCAGTTCTGTCTTTTTAAAAGACTTCAAAACCCCTACGGTTGGTGATGCCAAGAAATCATCCATTGCTGTTGTCAATATATATGTATTCAATTAAAAAAAATCAATTTTACAATTTGAAATGTTAGATTTTCAATAAATTACTCACAAAATGGTCTATCCCGGACGAGCCCCCAATTTGTTATGGCCCCAATTTGTTATTACATTTATAACACAACAGCAACAGCAAGGGATGACAGACACAGTTTTAACAACTAAAACACATTTAATTTTTAACAAAGACCATAACAACTAACTAACCTAAAGACCAAGATTGAAATAAAAAAAAAACCAGAAATAATTACAGTCCCTTTTTGTGGGGTGGCTTGGTGATGTCCTGGATGAAGAAAACAAAGGCAAAAATCCACAAAAGAAACTTCACAGGTCTTGAACAGAAATGACAGGTCTGGTCACACGTATCCTTCTTCTTGCAATTTCTCCTACTACTTTACTGTCTCAATTCTTTGCCTTATATACTCTTTTGCAGACCCCACCCACATTTAGACCTCTTTTTTTTAATTTTCTGAGACTTGCCCCAGACATGTCCAGGACATGTCTAAACATGACTCCAGTCTGAGCTTAACAAAAAAAAAGTAAATACTGCCATCTAGTGGCCTATATTCACATTACAATATCTACATATTTATGAGGAAATTTAGAGTATTGAAGTGCCATCCTAATATAAATTACACTTTTGAGAAAATGCTGAAACGAGCGCTGTAATTCATCGTAAATTTTTTGGATTAATTAATTGGATTAATGCCATCATTACAGGATTGAGTGTTGGGTATTATGTTTGTTGTTAGTGTCACCTATCGGTGATCTTTTTTTCCCATGATTTATAATTTCTTAATCATTAAAGGCTCATATAGTGGTCTTGATTATTCAATTAAGAAAACTATTCAATTGTTACTCAGGCGATCTTTTCCTGTAACCAGTTCTGCGCAATGATCCAAAAAAAAACGAACAAACAAATTAACAAAAAAAAAGTGAAGCTCCTCGCCTCTGACGGTTTACAAGCCACAGAAGATCCGTCAAAAAATATAGAGTGTTCAGGTTGAAGAAGTTAACTTCTGTTAAATTAAATGCACAATATGCCCCTTGTTTAATGATGTGGATGTGGGGTGGGGAGAGGTCCAAAACTGGGATCAGTGAACGTACCATCAATACACGCTATCAGCACATACATTTTGTGTACTATGATGCAACATGTGAATGCAACAAATAACATATTTCAAATTCAGTAAAACCAGTTCATCTGCTTATGCTTGCGGTTGCATGGGATATATGAAAAACTCACTTTTTCAGCAGTGCAGACTAACCCAATAACTGAAGTAAATTTGTGATTCTATATATTTTTTTCCTTTATCTGATTAAGAAAAAAATATTCCATTAATTAAAATAATTTAATTTGTTTGAGGTGTGTTTCAGGAAGGTTGAATGATGAGCTAACGTCCAAAAGTTGTTTTGTGTCATATCTGCGATTTATATATTTGGTACTAAGTAAATAGCTCCATGAACATCCTCTGTGTGTGGTGATTCCATAATTTTTTTCAGGGCTTGAGATCAGTTTTTATTATTCATATTGTTGCAATTTTCTTGAGGAACTTATTCAACTTAATCCGTGAATCTCCACATTGGTGTGATAACAAATAACCAGTTAATCAGTGCCAAAGAAAAAGCCACAGACATTTAAATGAAGACATGATCATCAATAAGAACTGAAATGTTGAAATGAAAGTGGAATTGCAAGCAAATGGTAATTATTTTATACATGTGTTATATTACAGTATAAGATAGGTTACCATAGTGAGTTAAGAATAAATAATAATAAAATAGAGTAAATACTTCGAAGAAATAATTGATGTGGTGTTCAAGTCAATTTATGCTTGCTTATAGTACTAAATGTTAGGGTGTTTATGGTGCTAGTTAATATTGTGATTGAAATAGAGGCATGTCGCTTATTTGATATTGGAGATTCAACATAAAAAAAATCTAAAATTTGTCCAGAAAATCCTAACAGTTTACACTGAAAAATACTTGCATTAGGCCATCTGAAGTGCAGAATAGTGTGCCAAAATGCACCTTTAAAAAAAACATTTTCCCAGGGAGCTTACCTAAGGACACTGCTACAGGCTGAGTAGCGGTGTGGCGCCACATGTAATTCTTGACTGGCTACTTTTTTAAATTAACTTGATACTTTCATTTCTTGGGAACACTGGTTAAAACCTGTGGAAATGTGGGGCATGGCTTAGGAGGATATCATTCACCGTTCAGGGTCAGAGCTGTGTTTTTTTAAATTGACTCTCGGCACTGCTCACGTTACATGATTAACCCTATAATGCCCAGATACAGGTATCATTATAGGAAAAATATGACCCAGTAATATTTTTGATGTATTGAAGGGTAGTATTCAGATCCACTGTTCATCATTAGGTTTTGTGACAGCAAAATATACATTGCTGAACAGAACAACTTCTAATTCCAGGAGTATCATATCTGATACAGCCAAAAGTCAGCACCCCTCCAGAACTCAACACTTGAAATGTAAAATTATTTATATGCTCTCTACTATCTATTGCTACCCCTTAACATGTATAAGAATAAGTTTTTGCGTAATATTTACCTTGGAATGCGGAAATTCACTGCCAAAGTCCAAGTAAATTCATGAATTTCCATTCACATGGGAGCTACTACCTTGAAGTGAGTGAGTAAGGGAGAGACCACTCCTGTAATCGCACTTCTTCCTTCCAGGTGGTAGCATTGAGTATCAGATATGATACAGTGAGCAGTCGTGGTTGCGTTGCATCTTACCAGGTGGACATAGTCCTTCAAATTTGGTGTATCATATATGATACAGGGGGCATTATCGGGTTAAAGCCAAAATTTTCTTATGTGACACAAATCAATTAGAAGGTCATACTACTTATTGAAGACACGTCACAGCCATCTCCTAAATTAAATCTGAGTGGTGCCCAATTCACATACTATATTGGGATTTGTTGTTGATGTCAAAATTGTTCATATGTCCTTTCAAATTCGTACTGCATAAGCTCATCTTTAGGAAACGGTAAATACCTGGCCAAATTATTTGAACTCTTGCTCAAGACAAGTAAGCCACATCACAGCAGAGTTTGGTCCAAGTACTTTCAAGTACTTTAGGGAATTGTATGCAAACATTTTTTTTTTACATACCATAGTGCTTGTATTTATATCTGAGTACTACCTAATAATGCCTAATATTAGGCATTATACCTAATAATATTACTAGGCCTAATGCCTAATAATACCTAATAAGTATTTGTACTTGTATCCAAGTACTTTTCAAATACTTGACCAATCTCTGTCAGCACATTGACCAATCCATGTCAATTCACGCACCCTCCTCAGTGATATCTCTCAGATTTGACTGAAGAACATTTTAATTACTTGTAGTTATTGACCCAAAATGAAGGAATCCCAAATTTCAGCTTCATACCTTTTGTTATTTTGGCATTTTGGCCCTGGGAAATGTGGGTCCCACACTTACATTATCTTGCACTTAATTTGTAACCATATCTGGAGACCCATAACTTCTCTTTTATATGAGCTACAGGGTGAAAAAATTGATAAAGCGGTCATTGACTGCCTCTTCTCTTGGAAACAATGTTTACAAAGAGATACTAGTTCCATTGTATACAATATTAACCCTTTAAACCTGGATTTTGTTTCATGCGATAATGATTTTTGGGATGTAGGAGGGTCTGGGTAATTCAGATTTGTGTTTGAAGGCTTTTTGACAACTTCTTCATCAAATATGATGACATTACTGTAACTGAGATGATTTCCAGGAACATCAGATCATTAATGGGGTTATGTAGGGGTCTCAAAAATGGTCACAGGACAAACGGACCCTTCAGAACCCTCATTTTAGGCAATTATTTCACTGTGGCTGTATTCCAAAAGCTGGGGTGGTTCAATTCAAAGTGCAAATGTTGAGAGCCACGCCCACCGAAGCCATATTGAAGGGCATTCCAATCGAAAGAGTGCAAAACTAATCCCTTCAAAGGGCCCACAAAACGGCTGTTTCCGAAGTGAGCATGCGATGGTCACTTTGCTCTGACAATGCCGGGCGATGACCCAAGCCTAGTGATGTGTGATTCAGCGTCATTCAAGAAAATGACAACAACGGTGGTTAAGAGCTAGCGAGCTAGTGCACAGAAAGCTGATGAATCTAGCTTGCTGGCTGACTATAGTCGACTGGCTAACTTGTCATTTTTTTAATATTTACCCGCGGCTATTTGTTGCCTTATGAAAGCTATGCAGTTAGTCATAAATATACTGTGAAACCGATAAATGGCCAGTGAAAGCAGTTTTCCCATGAACTGGCTGCGTTTGTTTTCCCTTGCTTTGCAGAATGTGGCAGCCCTGAAATGCGTCGAAGGGCATTCCAAACAACTATTATTTGAAAACGCTACTCCCTGCTGCCCTTCAGAGTTTTCACCACGAAGGGAAAAGACTTTGCTAGGTGTAGGGCGTAGGGATTAATCCTGCAGAATGAAATACAGCCCATGTCTCCACTTGAGATAGACAATTTGCTTTTAATATTACCAACTTAAACACCTTATCCAACTTTAGGGCCAATAAAAAGTTTGCTTATCCAGCTCACTCTGTGTGAACTGATTTTTTTTTTTTTTTTTTAATGGACCATTCGGCCCACTTTTTTTTTTTTTTAATTCGAACTGGAATCACAAGAGCCCATACCTCCGCCAGCATAGCTGGATTTGAACTTTGGTCTATATCTCAGCTGTACTTTGGCCTAGATATGCCAACATTCAATCTCTTGATCTTCATGTGCTACTCCAACATACTGCAAAGTTTGGTTAAAATCTATGCTGCCATTTTTGAGATAGTCTGCTAACAGACAGACATACAAATAAATAAATGAACAAACGGAAGCAAAAACATAGCAACTCGGCAGAGGTAACAAACGGAAGCAAAAACATAACCTCCTGGCGCAGGTAATGACTAAATCCGGAAAGTAGGTAAACTCTGATGAGCTCAGCATTTCTGGTTTTGGTGGTTGAAATAACACTATTATACGAAGTAATGATACACAGAATAACGTTGTCATCAATATATTAGGGTGGAATTTCATCAAAAGGATCATGATTTAGCTTGTTAACCCTTTCAAGGCCATATTGGCCTCTGGAAACTATACTCAGCAACAAAAGTTTCTGTGACACCATTTATGTGTATGTTATAAATGACACGCAAAGATCTCAATGCAATCAATATGTTTATTTAACAGGAGAAACACTGACTTTTCAGTGCCAACGTCACTCAAAACGAAAAATGTCATTTTCATGCGTCATGAAGCACTTGTCTGACGTCTAACCAATTGTGACCTTCACACTTCAATACCGGGTGTGACTTCCTCGTGCCATGATGCAAGCAACGCATCTCCGGCGCATGGACCGAATCAGATGTGCCAGAAATTGCTGTGGGATGTCATTCCAAATCTGACGTAGACGTTGTCGCAATTCCTGGAGTGTAGCTGGCGGGTTATCCAACCGCCGCAAACGTCGATCCATCTCGTCCCAAAGATGCTCGATTGGGGACATGTCTGGGGATCTGGCTGGCCATGGCAGGACATTGACATGTTGTTGCATCAGATACTGCTGTACAATCCTTGCAACGTGTGGTCTGGCGTTATCATGTTGCAGCGTTATTCCGGGACCATGTTGCATCAAAAACGGTACCACCAATGGCCGTAGCACTTCATCGCGATATCTTTGACCTGTCAGATTTCCATCAATAACAAGCAAATCTGTTCTGTTTCTAGCCGTGATCCCTCCCCAAATCATGACACTACCACCTCCAAAACGATCAAATTCCTGAACACAGTTGTTGGCATAACGTTCTCCACGTCGACGGTATACACGTAAACGACCATCACATCGGTTAAGCATGAATCTTGATTCATCAGTGAAGAGTACAAGATCCCACTGACGTTGGATCCACCGTCGATGTTGTTGTGCCCACTGTAGACGCAGTCGTCGGTGTTGTACTGTGAGTATTGGACGTCTTGCTGGCCGACGTGGGACAATGCCAAAATGACGGAGACGGCGACGGATTGTCTGTGCAGACAGTCGCCTCAAACCAGGTATCGTTCTTGCAGTTATGGTTGCAGGTTGGAATCGATTTCGGAGATGGGTTGTTCGAATCCAGTTGTCCTGTCTGGGAGTGGTTACTCGTGGACGGCCGCTGCGAGGACGGTCTCTGACATGTCTTGTCTGCTGATGACGCTGCCATAAGTTCCAAATGGTGTTTCGGTGGACATTCAGGCGATGAGAAACTTCCCTCTGCGAGGTTCCGGATTCAATCATCCCAATGGCCCTCCACCGATCATTTTCAGACAGTCTTGGCATTTAGAGGGTAGAGTTCCTGATCCGAAATGGCTGTGTTTTCGATAAGTGATGCTTCCGTCGTTCATCAGGCACAATGTGAACATTCCAAAAATTCTCCTCTTTTATTGCCATCCACAAGCATGATTTACGCACATTTTCACGTGCAAAGTCATTTTCTCGCATTTTCATGATTTCCATTTCAATGTTGTGTTTACGTGTACTGTTTCAGTCTGATATCACCATGTATGACAATTTCATAATTGCGTTATGAAAAATAATGAACAATATTGGTGTCACAGAAACTTTTGTTGCTGAGTATAGGTAAACTTCTGACTAGCTCTGAGTTCAGTTCTGGTGGTTGGAATTATTACACTCTAGATTCAAAAATACACAGAATAACTGCTATATTAAGGTGAAAATCCTTCGTAAATAGTCATAGATTTGGCTTGTTAACCCTTTCAGGGCTGTCTTTACCTTTTGAAACTTGGTGCATTTCTGAAGAGCTGAAATGGAGGGAGTGAGGGTACAGCTCCACCTGCAAGATGTCGCTTTTTGGAATAATACAATGCTTTGTGGGAAAAATGAAGTGGTCTGCGGGTGGGGGGGAATGAGCGGTGCAAACACATTTTTCTGGAGGACCCTGCCAAGACTTCACAAAAAACATGCTCCACCGTTTTACGAAGCACATCGTAGTTTGAAAAAAACATTAAAGAAGCCATGAATTGCAAGAAGCCATATAGAGACTAGAGATGAATTAGCTCTAGTTCAAGGAGGCATGTCACTGCCCAATAAGCCCCCTCTACCAGGTCCAGATCTTCAGTTGTAACGATACACCATTATTTCTACTACGCTTGTGCACGGCACCTTAATAGAGTAACTTTTTTTCATCCTGATTGGAAGAGTAGTCATAGTTCTTATAACATGTCTGGCCGACAAATATTGCCACAGCAAGATTCCTCAAGATACTCGCAGTTTTTGGTTGAGGGTTTCATTCCAAACAAGGACTTACACACCTGACACCTCTAATCAACCCCAAGAGTCTTTGCTAAAGAGATTGATTAGTGGAATCAGGTTTGTAAGTGCTTGGTTGGAATGAAAGCCTGCACCCACACCAGCCCCTGCAAGATAATGTTGAATAGCCCGGCAGTAGAGAATCTGAGCTGAGGATGTATTTGATTACGAAACATTCCACTGGGGGGCAGTAGCACTCTACCTTAATTCAAATTTTCCATATGATCCACTGACAGAGGGCACTGGTTTCACAGCCAGTGAATTTCCGCAGACGTGGTTTGTAACGGAAATATAAATGTAGCCTCCCGTCATCCTGAAGTGAAACTCGTTCAGAAAGATTAATCTAGAAATATTACATGATGTGACATTTTTTTTATCAGAATAAACATGTTATAGTCATAGGCCAGGGCTCTTTGCTCAGTGGTGTATAGTGAAATGTGAACAAAACTTCATAAATTACAGTTAAAAGAGTCACTATGTGATCAATGAGATCATTCACACTTGTGACAGAATTTAAGTAATCATCATTCTATGGTGATCATGCGACTTATTTCAGTATTATTTTGTGTGATAAATTGACTTAAATTCCCCACATCACTTGTTTGATCCTGACCATTGTCTGCTTGAGGGTATCTTCTCCTGAAGAGAGATGATGTGGAGTTTGAGGAAAGGACATACAATGTGCTTTCACATGACAGTCCATCATCATACAGTGGGCCGTAACTGAGGTTTTTTATTCTCTGTATGACACAGTTGTCCGATGGAGAGGAAATAAATTATACCGTTGGCCTGTCTGATATACCAGCAAGATTCTGTCTCATGTTATGGCTGGTTTTTTCTGTAAATCGTGTTGCTCACAACCGCTTATGAAATGTGCTACATAAATCATTTCTATTTGACACAGGCGGAATACAGGCAAAATAAGTGCTGTTTTTACTCATCCATTGAACTGTTTTTTTTTTTAATTGTTTAAATTTTTTTAATACATAATGGCTATTGACTGCACCAGGTTCCAGTGAAGTTGGGACAGGTGCAAGTTCACCACTGTGTAACTTCATCGTTCCTCTTAACGAGATTCAAATGTAGCAAACTCAAATTGTTTAAATCAAACTGCAGACAGCGAAGAGTTTCTGATTTGTCCTGTCTTGAAGTTTATGTGAATACTTAAATTCATGCATGCGTTTAACTGTACTTGTTTATGTAAATGCATCCGAATGACAGTGTTGCATTATGAAACCCAAAATTAGTGGGTGAAGCTTTTCATATACATACTCCTCCAAGCCTCTAAAGGTGAGTCAGTCTCATTGCTGTCCCGCCTGCCCCTCTCCCCAGGTTCTCTGCAATTTGTGTTGATGAAATGAAGCCAGTCAGAGCTCGGTGAGCAGTCATCCACGTGGCCCTCAGCTGCGATTTTACGCCTGGAAACATTTTAAAAATTAGAGGAAGAATATTGCATTTTTCTGCTGTCTTCCTACTTGATGATTATCAACATTTTTTCACAATTAGCACCTTAGTCCCATTGATTTGTGTGGTACAGTGAATATTCTGAGGAAACTGAAGAACTCATTTCATCTTCAATACTTTTTCCTTGTACTCTACCTCTGGCTCACCGGTGGTCTGTCAGGCCTCGCCCACTACGGGCTGCTTCACCGGAGTATTAACTCCCAGCCCACACTCTCAATTTCATTCCGCACGCCGCTTCTCTGCAGCTTAATTGGATTCAGTCATACAATTAAGCTTATTTAAACTCCACTCCTCCCTACACTCAGTGTGAAGTCTCTGCAGCCTCACTGTTCAGTGTTTTTGCTCTGCCTTTGTATTGATCTACATTTGCCTGTAATCTTAGTCTTGCTGTTAGACTTTCAGTAATTATTGTATTCTTCATTTGGGAACAGTTTCCCTTTACTTTCGTATATAATTGCGGTTTGCATCTGAGGCCTCGTTTCAGCCCGTAAATAAACATGCTTCTGCTTCGTATTTGGATCTGGTCCACATTTCCTGCTTTCAGCGTAGAATTTTTGGCACTGAAAGCATTCCAGGTCTCCAATGTATCTAACGTCTGACTTTGAAGACCCTCCAATTTAGCCGTTAGACCCTCCTTTCCCACCGCTGAATTTGAAACGTGGTTTGAAACTCCTGCCGTTTTCTATGTCAGAAACAGACCTGGGCCTCGTTTCTGAATAACGATCAATCGTAGAGCTCTAAGACGGTTTGCTATGAGGGGATCTTACTGAAGTACTCCGCCTCAGTTGACATTTGCTTCTTACGACGACTTATTTTCCAAACACCGCTTTACCATTTTACTCAAAACCTTCTCTCATCGCTGCCCGCAAGAGGACATATCCTCAGATCTGCCTTCTCTGGGTATCAGAGGTTTGTATAACTTTGTAACCATTAAAAGTGACTTTCCTTGTTAGCCTGCGACCCTCACTTAGAAACTCAATTACTGTATCTGGCTCCCTACTTTGATACAGTTTACATCTTGCGACCCACGCCAGTTTTGAGGTCATTAAAGAAACCCATGGTCAACATTCTACACGGTTCTTTCTAAGCTTGCCTGTCCTGCCATTTCCAAGGAACCACAATTGTGTGTCCAATTGAAGCGTTTTATTTCTTGTCTTACCATAACAAGGAGAACTGGCCACACCGGGTAGCACTGAGTTCACGTAATGTGAAGTTAAATAAAGGATAAAGAACAGGTCATGACAAATCATTACTAGAAAGGGATGTTCTATACCTCCTCTATTTTCAGCTCAACAGCCACAATTGATTCAAAGTGTTGTTCGACTTGAGACGTGACTGCATGTCATGTATAGATGTGTAAGTACCATCCTCAATATTGCTAAGCCTATATACAGTACATTATCTTTCCCAATTCATGGTGTAACTCACTTCAAAACCAGTTTATGTGTATGTGGCGACAGGTATTAGGTTATTTTGAAATTCTGATAAATTAGTTTCCATCCGTTGAGGCATGGAGTGAGTGGTCGGTAGCTCCGTTCACCAGCTAATTAGTGTAGGGCTCATTATCATGGAGGGCATACCCACTGAGAAAAGCCTTTTTTTTTAATCGGAGAATGATTGGCAGAGTATGACCACAAAATAATGGACCTCTATAGGGTTCATTAAAATGGCTATTATTCTTTGCAGTGCACGCCAGGAGAAAACGGCGTGGGCACTATCAATCACTCCTGCTAATTCCCCTGCGGGCACTATTTTGATGGTGATGGTTGCTGTAGGACTGGGGGGATTGATGCTTTTTATGTTGTTGGGTAGGGGGTTCTTGTTGGTTACTGTCGGACCGGGGTGTGGGGTTGATGCTTTCTATGTTTTTGAGCGGGGGGGGGAGTTGGCACTAATATTGCACAAATGCAATATCCGGAAAATGAGACTGCAATACTGCAATATAGAAAATTTTGTACGGGTGGAATCAATTAGTGGCGGTCCACAGTGTGTGGGAAACACTGGTATCTGCTAGCACTAAGCCACCTACTACATTCTTCACCTGCCCTGGTGTCTTGTTTTGTCCTTGGCTTGTAGACTGCCTTTAGTTTGTTGCAGAGTCTTGCCGATTGTCCATACATGTTCTTTATTTTAATAACCTCACAACTATCAGTTACCATGGTTACCAGTACAAGTACCAAGCTTAAAAGGGCAGATTTGCTTTAACTACTGCTTCCAAGCCAATATCCATCCATCCTGCCTACCTGAAACGCCTCATTGGGGTGGCTCTTCCGCTATGCCCCCCACTCCCCGTGTGCCCATTTTCTTCTGACTGGCCAGCTCTGTGGAGGGCGAATCTAGGCGGGACAAGGCAGCAGGACGCAGTTTTCCTGATCTGGCTTCAGAGTAAAACTGACACCTCAACCAAAGGACTCGACGGGCATATCTCTGCAATCTAATGCAGTACACGTGTATAGATCTAATTGAATTAACTTGTTCTAATGAACGCAACGGCAAGGATGCAGTGCGAAAGTGTGGCAGGTCAAGCACAAATTTGCTATCGGCAACAGTTTGCCCAGTCATTGGAGACCGCAATCATGCATACCGATCATAATTGCTGCTTATAAGTTAACCAGAAGCATTTTTAATTTGCAGAGCACACAAATTAACATGCAGTAGCTGATAAGCAGTCATGACTTTGAATGTAATCTGTTGCTCGAAAAATTTGTTTTGCGTCCGGTGTGAAAGCTGCTTAACGCGCCCATAACGCCTGTATTCACATTGACTTTGAATGTAGCTAATCTGTCGCGAGAAAAATTCATTTAGTATCCGGTGTGAAAGCGGCTTGACGTGCCCATAACGTGTATTCGCTCTTTGCATTGACTTTGAATGTAGGCTAATCTGTCCTGCGAAAAATTTGTTTCGTGTCTGTTGTGAAAGCAGCTTTATGGATAGTACACGACAGCTAGAGAGAGCTTGATTATGTTCTGAACATAATGCAGGTTTTGCAGACTGTAAGTTCCGTTAGCGTGGACAAGTTGCTTATGTGGAGCTACCGAATTGATCACTTCTACAGGAAAGAATTACCTATTTAATCTCCGCCTTTTTCAGCTTTTTAGTGGCCACAACAATTTCTAAAGGGGGATGAAATTATGTTAAGGTAGTGCAGAGAAATCATTTGTAAATCGGCAGAGCTTCTGCGTTTCGCATTGCTTTCACGGTAGCACCAGAGAGCTTGCTCAGACATATGTGAAGTATCCAGCTGATCCTGGTCATGGATAAGTGAAGCGATCACTAACTGTCACGGCTACAATCGGGCAATGTTATGATGAAACTGCCACATTGATGCTTACCAAAGTAACACAAGCAAACCTATCAGAATTACTGCATATAAGTTAACCAGGAACATTTTTAATTAGCACGGCACGCAAACTTCCATGCAGTAGCTGATAAACGGTCATGATTTTGAATGTAAGCTGTCGCGCGTAAAATTTGTTTCACGTGTAGTGTGAATGCTGCTTAATGCGCCCATAACACCTGTATTTGTGTCTTTGCATTGACTTTGATTGTAGCTAATCTGTTGCACAAAAAATTTGTTTCTCGTCCGTAGTGAAAGCGGCTTGACGTGCCCATACATGCATTCACGTCCTTGTATTGACTTTGAATGTAGACTAATCTGTCTTGCGGAAAATTTGTTTCGTATCTGATGTGAAAGCAGCTTTATGGATAGTACACGACAGCTAGAGAGACCTTGGTTATGTTATGAACATAATACAGGTTTTGCAGACCGTAAGTTCCGTTAGCGCGGACAAGTTGCTTATGCAGTGCTATTGAATTGATCACTTCTACAAGAAAGAATTACCGATTTAATCTCCGCCATTTTCGTCTTTTTATTAGCCACAACAATTTCCAAAGGGGGATGAAATTACGTGAAGGTAGTGCAGAGAAATCATTTGTGAACCGGTAGAGATTCTGCCTTTCGGGTTGCTTTCATGGTAGCACCAGAGAGCTTGCTCAGACATTTGTGAAGTATCCGGGTGATCCGGGTCATGGATAAGTGAAGCGATCACTAACTGTAGTGGCTACAATCAGGCAACATTATGATGAAACTATCACATTGATGCTTACCAAAGTAACACAAGCGTACCGATCATAATTACTGCATATAAGTGTAATGTGAATAGAGGCAGTATTTACCTTTTTTTGTTGAGCCCAGACTGGAGCGAAGTTTGGACATGTTCTGGGCATGTCAGGGGCAAGTCCCAGAAAATAAAAAAAAGAAGTCTAAATGTGGGTGGAGTCTGCAAAAGAGTATATAATGAGGAGAATTGAGACAGTGAAGTAGTAGGAGAAATTGCAAGGAGAAGCATACATGTGACCAGACCTGTCATTCTGTTCAAGACCTGTGAAGCTTTTAGTGGATTTTTGCCTGTGTTAGAGCATTTTCCTCACCCAGGACATCACCAAGCAACCCACCAAAGGGACTGTAAATATTTCTGTTTTTGTATATAATCGATCTTGGTCTGTAGAGTAGAGTAGTGCTACAGCCACAATCAACTAGCTATCACGTCAGGTTGGCTTATGCAGTAAAAGCAACTTACAGCTTCTGTGTCTGTAAGTCACGGACAGTCACGACTGATACAGGCTTTATCTTCAGATATATGTTGTTGCTAGTGCTAACTGTTGCTAGCGGTCCTGCTAGCCACCCATAACACGTTAGCTTCACTTTGCTCTAATATGGTTACTTACAACTTGTGGCTCCAAGCACTTGATCGATGCAACTGCTTCAGGTTTGAGAAGCAGCTGAAATGCTTCTCCTGTATTGAATTATCCTTTATGCTTTATTGGTGAAATGCTGAGCAGAAACAGCTAACGTTCCATTTGGCCGTGACTGTTTGCTGCCAGCAAACAAAAAAAGCTACCCACTGATTTCTGTTGGCATTGGCTGTTGGAAGAGAAATATTTGTTTTTCTTTGCGTCCAAAAGTAAACGGACAAGTAGCTTTGGGAGAGATACTGACAAAACTGCACCTCAAATGATCTGCAGTTCTTCTTTTGTATCTCCAAAAGTGTAGACACTACTAAGGTATAGTATAATCTGCCGTTTTTAGTGCCTGCTAGAATAGTTTCCGGTGTGGGCAGGTCCAGCGCAGTGGTTGGCTCTGGCTAGGTCTGTACTAATTGGGCGGCACATCCTGACGTCAGGTTTTTCCCCAGATCTCGTGAAGATCTCGGGAGGAGCTGTTCAGAGAGGAAATCACGCTCACAAAATCACGTTCTTGGATTATGGCAATATCCCTGTATCTTATGTTTAGAACCCTAAGTAATCATCGAAGCAATAATGAACAAAATCTTTGACCTCTGCAAAGAGATATCTTCGCCTCGGTTTAACATTTTACTGCGTTTTACAAAACCACTGAAGAGCACTTATTTCATCTTACCTTTCCAATGCAGAGCTGAATACTGAGGAGAATACCGCAAATTCAGAGTGAGTTATGTTGCCAAAATGTCAAAGATCAAACAAAAATTTTATCAAAATTCTACTGAATTAAAGAAAACTCCCCAAAACAATATATGCATAGATAAGAGGAAAAGAATAATCATGTGCAAACAGAAATAGATTTTTGGTGAAATGCATTATTGCATGTTCACTCAGGTTACACTTAAGATACCAAGAACAAAACTTGAATGATAAAGACGTTTAATTTTTTTTCTCTCTGAATTTTTTACCGAGGTTCGAGAATCGAGATTGCTAGTTACGACTATGATGATGGGTCGGATATGCCGAACTGAATGTGAGATGCTTCCTCACAGCTGGCACTGGTTGTCTTGATCTGAGAGAATGTTGACTTTGCTAGTTTTGATTATGAAATTGTCGTCATCGTCACGGTCCACAGGGATAGGTCAAATGGTATAACGCTTAGATTAAATAGTGGCGCGCCCGTGAAGTGACTGATGGGCGTGTTAAATTGCGGCACTGGCGCGATAGCGCCTGTCTCATGGCATGCGCTGTCTTTTGGAGCGAAGACAAGTACTAGGTCTTTCAGAGGGAAGCCCTCATCCTATGTCCACTTTTCACTGTGAAAGGTAACGATAAAGGGTTGAGCTCATGGGGAGAACAAGTCCCTCAGCCAATGGTTCTCAAACTCGGTCCTGGCGCCCTACTGCGTATGCTTGTTTTTGTTCTGACCACAGTTGCAATCTTTGGACTTAAACAAGCTGTTGATTTGCCTCAATTAGGTGCATTCATGTCTAGAGCAGTTGTCCTCTTAAGCCACATTTGACAAATCTACACATGCCATGAAGAATTAAAATTTCATATCCACAATGAGATATGTTAGAAGCCAGTATGAATAACTGCAGAAAAAATTTGACGGAACCCTTAATCAACGTGAACAATGAATAGGTTCCGCAATGGTGAAACTGTCAACACATGGTTGCCAAAACAAATAATTTATTTGGCAAACAGTTAAGTCACACTTGCTTCATTTCATGTTCATTTTATTAAGTTCAGGCAAATTATTTTGAAAGAATTCGAAACCTGTGTTCAGCAACCCAATTGGGAGCTTACTGATTTTCTCAGAGTCTAGTTTGATCTGTTTAGAAATGTTTTTTACCTGCAAATCCTCACAATAAGGAAAAATAAGCATAAAATGTTAGAAGGTTTTTATTCTTCATGGCACAGTGGATATGCCCATAAAAATGCAGCCAAAGGTGGTAAATAACTGCTCTAAACATGGAATGCAGCTAATTAAGCCAAATCAACACCTTGTTAAAAGTCAGATTGTATTTGTCGTTGTAACAAAAACCAGCATGCAAAGTGGGGCGCCAGAAACGAGTTTGAGAACCACTGCCCTAGGCCCTTAACTTTGGGCCCACTAGGGACCCACTCGCGACCCACTGATGGAGGATGAAATGACTCTTATGTACAAAAGTACATGCACTGTGTATCATGGGGGTGCAGTGTTCAGTGCCATGTTTGTGCACCTTTCCTCTAGGTACTGTGGTCTTCACCTACACAGTATGCATGTGAGACTAAGGCTCTGGCCTCAAACTGGATTTGGTCCTCGGAGGCTCTGCTTCAGTTGCCCACTGCCCTTACATCACCGGATGGTTTAATTGCAGAGGATGAATAAACTCACGGGTTCAATAAAGTGCATCTTCGCAGGATTCACTTGTTCTTCCATAGGATGTCCTTCTCTTTGACCTCAAAGTCGCTTACACAAAAAACAGCGTTTTCTCACCTCCCATATTTGTAGGAATCTTTAGGTGACAAATTTCCATGTGTTTACATCAAGGGGCTCAAAAAAAAGTTAACCCATTTCTTAGTCAGGGTACTGAGAATGTTTTTTGTGACTCTTGTGCAATATAGGAACTCTTTATCAGGGCTCTTTTACTGAGCCTCTCAATGTCTGAATGTGGTCAAGGCTGGAGTTCATTTCGAACCTTCTCTGGGAATTGACAGAAAAATATCAGGGGAGTATTGCAATTGATTTTACCATAAATTATGGCTCTGAACTTGCGCTGAAGAAAAGAGCTGTTAGTCTGGCTGGCCTTTGACGGTGATTACTTTTGCAGTTAGCACTGTACTGGATGTGTGATTGGTTTGGCATATCCTTCAGGAATTTCTATCACAAAAGATCACTTGCTACGGTTGTGGCTGCCCCTGCTATTGTGCTGAAAAGAGCCTGGCGAGGTCCAGAAGGGTTGCAGGAAAACAAAACATAGTGAACTTGAAATGACAGCTCTCCACAGCAATCTTGGAGGGCAAAGGAACCCGCAAGGAAAATGTTAATTAAAGAGGAGAGAGCTAGTAAATAAGGGGAGCAGCAATGAAGGGTGTGAGTTAATAAACTCCCCTATGCACATCATAAAAATTGCAAGCTTGATGAAAAATGTTCGATACCTGATTGAAAATACTAAATGGACTGAAAGAAATTAAACCTAACATTTAAGAGACCCATCTCCAATCTCATCTGATCCATGTAGCAAAACCCAAACCTTCATGCTACTATACTGCTTTTGTTCAATTTTATCATTTTCAGCTGACCCCCACTGTTGAACTTTTCAGTTGTGGGACTGCATCCCTGGTCATGATGTCCGCACTTTGGTTGCTTTTGGGTACTCTCATTAGAGGGGGGCTACTTGACCATATGGGACATGAGAGAAAGTAAGCCCCTTCAGTCGAGTGGACCTGAACGAAGAGGCGGGTCACAGCTGAGTCCCGGGAGGGTCCTGGAGTTTGCCTGCTGAAAAAGGGTTGTTTTACGCACTGGGAGTTTAATCGGATGCAGTAAAGCAGACGCACAGATGTGCACCTGGACACTTTGTGAGAGGACACTCTCACTGCTCAGACTCACCTGTGTGTGTTAGCTGGGCACAACAAGGCAACACTGAAGAACTACTCACTTCTGAGATAGACATGACATATTGACCTCAGGCTGGCCTAGAAAGATGTTTTTATCTTTTGAGATATGCATGAATTTTCCTCTGGGGGCATTTGTGTGGCTGAATGACTCTGTTGGTCTTCACCTGTAAAAGTCTCTGTTACGGTGTGTCAGCAGGCAACAAGTTAGCCACTGACTGCCCACCAGTCCACAAAAACACACAGTCTCTCTCTGTGTCTCATTCTCTCTCCGCAGCAGACAGGGCAGAGTGGTCGATCCCGGTCGTTGTTATGGATTAGGTGTATCGACAGATACAGGATCCTGAGGGGCCTGGGGCATGAGGGGGGGGTGGGTAGTAGAGAGAGGGGGTGCTCCTGATTCTTATCCCACTGATTGTTTAGGGTCATTGGCAGTTCCGATAGCCAATCAGGACCCAATCATGAGAACAAACAGCTGCCAGCAGGAGCTGTCCGAAACCATTAGCTTCCCAGTGAGTGTTGTGGGTCAGCGGGGAATGGGGGGTGGGATTGGGTGTGCAGGACCATAAACTGGAGTGAAAATATGGACCCTCTCACTGTAGTGTCAGCCATTGACTGTCTTCTTGCTTGGAGGCAACTATTTCAAGCCAGGGAAGTAAGTTCAGCTTTTGAATGCAACATGTAGTTGAAGATGGAGGCAGTGCTGTCTGTGTTGTCCTCCAGACATGTTAGATGCAGTGACCTAACCTGCTGCTGACTCAAAACATTTCTTTAATATTAACATGGTCCACTGGCTCACAATCGGCACCCATGGAGACATTTAAAAAAAAGAAAAGAATTCAGATGGCAGACCAATTTAAGGAAAAAATAGAATGAAAGTGGACTAACATTGCAAATATAGATGCTTCTGTCCATTTTACTGCGATGGTTAAGGTCCACGCTTCCTCTTAACGGCATAGGGTCATGACAAATCAATGCGAAGATATTCTGTATGATCACCCTTATAACCTATGATGCTACATTCCTACTATGATGGGCCTGGTCTCTTTCAGTATAACAATGGCCAAAGCCCTCATGGGGCACAAGGGTTTAATTGAATGGATTTATAGGAATGAGGATGATCCTAAGCACATGCCACACCTTCACAGTCACGAAATCAAAAGCCAACTGAACTCTTGTGAGATTTTGGAACAATGTGCAGTGTTCTCCACTAACATTTTCAATGACTAGGCGGTACGTGATGTTCTTTTCTTCTTTTGTGAGCGGGCTCATTTTGTTGAGCGGGGGGGCCCATTCTATTTTGTTGACGGGGGGAAGAATGCATTTTATTTATTTAATATTGCGCACTCAATCGCACATCTTCTAGTGCTCTTAAAATTCTCCTTTTTATTTTTTTTGACCGGGCGGCCGAGAATTCTCAATGGGCGCATATACAGTATTATGAACAGGTGGCGATTGGGCTATCACTCACAATGAATGGGCGGCCCGCCCGGTCATTAGGGATAGTGGAGAACCCGGATGTGTTTAACAGCGCTCTCCGTCACCATCATTAAAAAACAAATGATGGAATATCTCTCAGAAGAAAGGAACTCCTCCAGTAAAGTTTTACACAAGCAGACAATGCCAAGACATGCTGAAGCTGATTTAGCAACATTTTGGAGGCCCAACACCTTACCAAGACTGTTTATGTTGATTTTACCATAATTTTTCTCCCGTTTGCACATTTTGTCATGGGAAAATAATTGTGGTAAGATTACAATTGACTAACATTGAAAAAGGCATCTCTCAACAAGACCAGGAAATGAATCTGAAAAAGCCTGATATAGTTGCCTGACCAATATCACAGCAAAACTGTCCCCTTACCGACTGTACCATCTCACCGCTGCAACCCTGCGACATCTCAATTAGTACCAATCTGGTTTGTAGGTCCTTTATGGAAACTGATGCCAAGGAAAGTTTTCTGGAAATGGAAGATGTGTATTTTAATTTTTGCGGGACTGCTCCAAGTGCTTCAGACATACAATGCAGATCGTAAGTATTCATTCTGTGATAGCCTGTACTAAGGACTGAATTTCCTACATAGTTCAGATGAAATGGACATAAATTCCAACAGAAATAACATCAATAAAAGTCTTGTTCATTGTTTTTTTGTCAGGGGAAACTGACATAGACAGTAAAATAAGTGGACAGCAGGATGATGCTGTTCTCAACAGGAGAGTGATAAAGCTCATTTGAGCAAGTTTTCAGTTGAGCACCACGCCCTGTGCAGGCTCGAAGTCAGCTCTCTGACGTAAACCAACGTCCTGAGCAGCGGTTACTCGTCTGGTAGATGTACCCTACCCTACCCAGAGAGCAAGCGATTGCGTCTGTAAGTATAGTCTGATTCCGTTGTGGCTCTGTCGTCTACTGTCAATGATTCGTCTATGGGCTTCTGGTCTAAACAGTACACTTATCTACCTCCTGTGTGACAGAAAGTCACCGGCAAATCACGTCACTTTTAGCCTAGCCTGGTGCCATCGGCTAAAAATGCTTATCATTAGACCATAGCGCTACATACGAAGTAAAGACGTCCGCTACAAAACATAGTTTCTCTGTAGAAAATATTCTCACTGACATGAAGGCTCATAATGTTTTTAGCGAAAAGTTATTTGATGTCAAAAGTCAGACAAAATGAATGGGGGTGAATGGAGAAGCTACCGCTAGGTGATCATCTGCTATCTTCCAGAGCATTCATTTGAGCTTCAATTTCCGGGTGAATTCCTACCCCCTTGGAAACTGAACAGGAGCTAGACACAGATCACAGAAAAAGCCAAACAGACTTGCTTACTAACCTTATTAAGTTCAGTCCTTTTTTGAGAAAATTTCCACAGAGACTAAAGTGCTTACTGTTCTTGAACCACTTCAACTGCAGGTATAATCATGGTCTTGTTTGAAAATTAAAACTCAGTTGATTGCTTTCAAATAATCAGAATTGCTGAGAATATTACGAAAAATGAGTAACAACACTGGAAATGTAAGTATTTGCCTGACAGAAAAAAATTCTAATATGGATGACCAAAGTGCAAAACCTCCTGTCTGCAGAATTTTTCTGATTGGAGCCTTCCTTGTTCTCATCATCCAAAGTGAAATCTGCCAATCAGAAAAATTCTGCAGATAGGAGGTTTTGGGTTTTGGTCATCGCTATGTTTTCCTTCACTCCTGTGGCACTGTGACTAAGCCTCATCAACCTAGAAAAATAATACAGCTACAGCCAGATGCATAAACAATTGTCGGTTCAAATATTATAATTTTGTTACCAAAAAATGAATATTTTACAGATTTTTTTTCTTGGTTGTGTTTATTTGGTTCAACAAACAATTTTGGTGAGTCTGAATTTTCTTGCGTTCCTAGTCACAGTCATGTTTGCGTTTACAATTGCTTTACCATTTCCCTCTTTCAGGTCTTCTTACCCATCTGTAGCAAAATTTTCACTCCAATGTACCTTTCTAACTCCCTGCTCTGGTTTTTGATGCTGTATATGGAATTAAGTCCCTTCTGAAACTTCTTTGCGTATTTGACAAAAACCCCCCTTGACAGAAACAAGGTTGGTTTCAACAATTCCTCCTCGCAAAAATTAATCCCTTGTCTAACATGCAATTGTCATCCGGAAGTTTTAGGCCACTGGCTGTCTTTGTGAACTAAAAGAATTAGATTTTCCTGTTGTATTGAACTGAGGGCTGAATAGGCTAAAACATTTACTGCTTTCGTAGGTCAGCGCATTATAGCCAGTGGGTGCATTCATTTTGTTCCTGAAGGGCTACTGTATAATCTACAGCACTGCATCTAGAGTAAAAAAGTGAAGCATAGTGAAATAGATGAAGATGCACAGTTACTACCACTATGTCGAAGTAGCTGTGGTGACGTCTGCCCAAACTTGCTTGTTTTGAGGATGAAAACATATAGCAGGTTTTTATCACTGGACTGCTACCAAGGTGAGAACATTGTTTTCAACATATTTTGACAAATTGGAACAATGCTATACAAAACCATATGGGAACCTATGGGACTGTGAAGTCGGGCTGAGGGTTGTTATGACACAATTTTGAATACTATTTTCTATTTTGTATTTGCATCATAAAATGGCTTGTGCCATTAGAATGCTGAGTCCTCAAACTTTTGAATGATATATAGCTTAGCACAATACATGATGCATAAAAATGCAATCATGCCCAGCGGCGCGCCCTCAGGCCGAAGTGTGTGAAAAGGTTAACTGAAGAAGATTTGCTCAAAACACTTCAGCGGAAACCTTGTCAGGACTCGGTCCAAAGTTATGTGGGGGGTGAACTGGCTTACTGGGGGGGTCAGACAAGGCATTTTTTAAGGGATTGGTCCGAGGTCTTAAATCTGGATGGCAAGCTGAATAAACCAGAGCATGCTGGCAGGTGCACTCCGTCGACTAAAGAAGCCACTCGCCAGGACTTTAAACACTGGGAGGAGATTCCCTATAAAATGGTTACTTGCTTCACTTAGTAATTAACACTGAGGTCAGAAGAGAACAATCCAGCAAAGGCAAGATGTAGACAAGGAACCTGAATGTGCATGACAACAATTTACATTATTATATGACGTAAGGATTCGCTCTCCCCGGTTGGTCGAGGTGAGCTCCGCTGGTCATTGTAAATAGTGATAGTCATTGTGCGAAAGTGCGCAAGAGGTGAATATAACTAAAAATAGACTAGGCTTCCCCGCAGAAGCTCCTGACAGTACCCACATTTTGTGTCGCATCGTCCCTGTGAGGAGCTATACGTTAGAGTTGTCGCCCTTCTCTTATTTTATATTTTCTAGTAGGGTCATGTAAAAACATTGACTTCAGTTATCAGTGAATCCAATGATTTATCCTCGGCTGCACCTCGGTGAAAATCACTCGTATAAGGTGGAAAAATCATTGGATTCATCTCAACTGAAGTCAATTGTATAATAAGAAACAGGTGAGAGCCATGACAAAACAAAGGGCAGAACAAAAGACAATAATTAAGTAATGAGAACTAATAAGGTTAACCTGACAAGGAAGGCATGATTGCAAGATGAAACAATTGAGAAAAAAACTTAAGTCGTGACATTTTTCCAAATCAAATTTGCTGCATTATTGGGATAAAAACAATATTGGTATCCCAGTCCATATGTGTATAGACTGGGCTGTCTCACCATGACCCTAATCTCTCTCAGTGGTAGTGCCAGCCTCCTATTAAACAAGTCACCCCCATTCCATCACAGGCTCCACTTCCGCTGGGTGTGACCTGCTGACTCACGGCCGTATGAGAATGACAAAAAAACATAAACAGGGTCGGTGAAATTAGCCTTGTTGGGGAACTACGGCCGACATGGCTGTGGCAGGACATTAGAAATACCGGAAATATCTCCGGAACCTTTCCTCACACTATCTTCGGGTCCTGTTTTGGCCTTCGGGGCAGGGCAGCTACTGTTTTCTCACTGAAAGGATACATCCACAGTGATGCGGTTTCATTTGAACTTGCATAACTTTGGATGCATTTTCGCCAAGCATCCACACTACTGTGGTATTTTCGAGCCCCGAAAGCACAGACCCTCTAAAATGCTGCTTACTCTGTTTTAATTTGAAACTCTGTATGGATGTAGATCATTTTAATTTTATATTAAAACTAGCTGCTACCCACTACCTGGAGTGAAATTGCCATTTTTTTTGCGTGCATGACCGTTTTTCAAAAATGGGGCGAAGTCAAGTCCTTCCTGGTGTCCAAGTGGATATTCACACAAAATTTGGTGATAATCGCTTGAGAAATGTAGGAGAAAAACGTGTACATACACACAGACAGACAGACATCAACCTCAAATATATTATAGATTAATATATTTTAGTGTGGATGGACCCTAAGATCACCCCCTTCCTACGCTATGCTAGAACTTCCTACTCTTACCCCAATTGTTATCTCATATTTATCCTGCTATGTTGGTCCAAACCCATTCCTGAGCTTACAAATTTGTACCGACCAGTTTTTTGCCGTTTTCACCCTAAATAAAACAAATGAACAAAATTAGCTATTTTGTTTTTTGAAGTACTAGGGAAGACCCACACAAAGCCATTTACATTGTAACTATCTTACTTAGTTTTGGAGCTATAATACAAAATACACCAATTTTATAACTCTGTTACCGCGTGACCTGGCCCCATTGTAATATAAACTTTGTCCAGGTGCTCTGTCTGTTTTTGCTGCCCATGAGGTATGCTACTTAGTGATCCTGCGCATGCACAGACCCACAATCTTTGCCTCGGGTTCCATGCTTATATCTTAAATATCATGAAATATTTTAAAAAGGCATTTGGTTCATTGCATCTTTCAACCTGACAACAAATGAATTATTGCATGTACACACTGGCTTTGGTGGAAATGTCGATGTAAGATGATAATGGCATGCAGCAGATTATCCTTAAAAAAATGTGAAGGTGAAAACAGACTGTGATTGATTTGTGCGATGTTAGTATTTGTCGACAAGGAAGCATAAATCAGCAGAACACCAGGTCCATTGTACAAAAAAAATTATGCCCTGGCCATTTGCACTTGGGGAAATCACTGTAGAAACCAGAAGTTGAGCTCTGGCCATTTGGAGTGCGATTCAATCCATTGAACATGCAAGTGAAGAATGCAATATCAGGCCCGTGTCCACATATCACTCATCAGTTCAATTTTCCATAGGCATATACACAAATTACAAATACAAATACAAAATTGGGAAATTGGATTAAATTTTCTAAAACTGTATTTTCGTCCATCAAATAAATGTATCATTTGAATTTTGGAGCTGTTTTTCTAACTTTATTTTTGGAATGCTGGATAGAAGAAAGGAAACTGAAAAACAGAAAATCAGTGGTCTTACTCAAATATTGGTTACTTGGGCTGCCTGAGTGAGCGGTCTCTAAGCGCTAGCCTCAGCTCACGTCTGATTGGCTGGCAGGGGCCGCTTGTCTGGCCTATCGTCACTCCTGCATTCAAAGATTACATCTGGCCATGGCCTCGCAAAGATCTCACTGTTGTAGCAAGGTGTGTCTCCTTGGTTTGTCCTTTGAAATTTACATTTGGCAGAGGCGCCCACTCATGAGGAAGACTCTGGGCTCTAAATTCGTAGACCATGCGCAGGCGCAGAGAAGGGGGGGGGAACGCCACGCCAACGGGGTGTATCCAGGCGTATTTTGCAATTTCTTGCCCGGTGCAGCCCAGCGCAAGTACTCCTCTTTTTTTTTATTTATTAAGCTTTGACAGAAGTCAGGAAATGATCGCACAGGTGGCAAGGCACCTATTGTGAGGCAATCATCCCACAACATGTACAGACAATTGAACAATGAGAAGGAAGAAAAAAAAAAAAAATCATATATACATAATAAAATAAGACAGTTTATCAGCAAGTGTAAGTAACATCAGAGGGACAGACGACAACGTGAACAATGACATTTGCCAACCCATGTACATGAATCATCAGAAGAAAAATAGTTGTTGAACTTTTCTGTATGAAAATGAAATAGCTTCGATTTAAAAGCAGCTGTAGTATCAGAAATTTGATAGAGGTGACTGGCATTCCACAAATAAAATAATCTGTTAAAATATGAATGGCGAAAAGTTTCAGTCCTAAATTTTGGAATTTTCATTAAAAATGTATCCTCATTTTGAAATGAAACAAAATGGTTGCAGTTAATGTCATATTCCCCCTTCAAGCATTTGCACAAGAATACACAATCAAATATGTCACGTCTGTAGCCCAGCGGTAAAAGATCAAGCTTCATTAGTCGGGCTTTATAATTGCTATCAACACAATCATTATAACCAAGAATGTACTTAGTGGCTCTCCGTTGCACACCTTCAATATGAAGGAGAGATTTTTTTGATGATACGGCCCAAGATTGGGTGGAGTATTCTAAAAGTGGTCTTATAAGCGAAATATACAGTTTTCGTTTTGTTTGAACTGAACACGTATGACCACAAGTTCTTTGAATTAATCCTAGCATGCGATTTGCTTTACTGACTAAGACATTAGCATGTGCATCCCATGATAAATTTGATGACACCACAATCCCAAGATCACGCATGCAGTCGACTTTTTCAATTAGATTACCATTCATTGTGTAATGGTGAAGAATGGGAATTCGCTTCCTTGTAACGCTCAATAGTTTACATTTACCAGCGTTAAATCTCATGTCCCATTTACGACTCCAATCCAAGATGTTTTCTAGGTCGCACTGCAGGTGTGAACAGTCTTGCGTGTTTCTGATCTCTCTTATGCATTTAGAATCATCTGCAAACAAGGCAACCCTAGTCTCAGGACTTACACAGTCTGGCATGTCATTAATATACAGCAGAAACATCAAAGGGCCCAAAATTGATCCTTGTGGAACCCCTGATTTAACGGGAGACCAGGATGATAGGGCACCATCGACAGCAACTCTTTGTTTACGATTGGATAAGTACGACGTAAACCACTTTAAAAGATTTCCATGAAATCCGTATGTCTGGAGTTTATATAAAAGTAAGTCATGGGGGACGGAGTCGAAAGCAGATGAAAAGTCTAGATATAAAATATCAATTTGTCCGGACTGATCTAAGCATTTGCCAACATCATGAAATACCTGGATTAACTGAGTTGTTGTGGACCTACCCTTAACAAAACCATGTTGCAGGTGATGTAGAACAGGCACTACATGAGGGTAGACAAAATCAAGTATGCACCTTTCCAGCACCTTGCTACAAATGCACATTAACGATACCGGTCGATAATTACTCACATTTTCTTTGTCAGATTTTTTATGGACTGGAATAACATTTGCTCTTAGCCAATCAAGTGGTAATTCTCCAGCTTGAAGAGATTTGTTAAAAAGACTAGTAAGTGATGGAGCCAATTTTGTCCCTCTGTCCCTCCTGCCGGCGCAAGTGGTAAAGAGGGAGGAGATAAGGTGTAAGTGGGTTTAACACAGCTGAGTCAAATCTTCACCAATCAAATGAGCTCCTCTCCTCACTTGCAAAATTGGAATAAAGAAGCCTCTGTCCTATATCTGCATGATGCATGAATATTGCATTTTACTTTGCTGCCTCTGGCATTTTTTCTGCACCGCTTTCATCTATATCAAGCATTACGAATATGAGTTAGCTGGCCAGCTAGGGCATTCGCAAATTATTACCATTAGCGAACTTGAATGGAATTTCAGAACGAAACTACATCAGACCATTCAAACTTATGAAGCTGGAATGAAATATGATGGTTGCTCATTTATTTCTTCTGCCTGCATCATTGGGAAGAGAAACGATGGATAGCGTGTTCCTATTATTACACCCTGTTGCTGCTTAAAATTTTGGGATTAACATGCATGGACAACAATGCAAGATACGTTACACATTTATTTGAAATATGTGATCTTAACTCAGTACGAGACCATAGCAATCAGGCTGTATTCCTTTCCCCCACTAAAAACGATAAAACCTAAGTGACAATAATTTTATTAAGCCGCTTGCACACTGGACGCAAAACAAATTTTTTGCACGACAGATTACATTCAAAGTCAATGCAGAGACATTGCATTGACTTTGAAAGTAATCAGCCGTGCAAAATATTCGTTTCGCGTGCGGTATGAAAGCAGCTGAAGGGCACATACCCACACGCACTCACGCGCCCACATGTACACATCTCTCTTTCTCTCTCTCTCTTTGATCTGACATCAGGACAATCGATATAGATACTATAATTTATGTGCTGATTCAGATAGTAACATTAAATAGTGGTTGCTGTTATTATTTATTGCATTGAAATGTGCCAGACATTCTGGATACCTGTTTGTGAGGTTTCGGTGACGTGTGCGCACTGTGTGCCTGTCAGCCAAATTACCACTGCACAGAAAGTAAACCAAGTTGGAGCTGGCGAGCTTTCTGCGCAACTTCAGCAGAGATTTTTGCTACAAAATTGTCACTGCGTCTTGATGAATATGTGACACCTCCCCCTACTACGCTTGCCACACCCATCTCGGTGCACGTCAGAGATCTGGCTTTGTGAAACACTATTCAGCCAGCTCCGTAATCCTGCTTTGTGTACCTAGTCCCATCAAACTCACTAATCCTGCTTTATCAAACAGGGCACAACTAACTCGGAATCTCACTTTGTGAAATGGCCCATCTGGGTAATCCTGTTTTGTGAAACCACAATCAGTTTGCAGGGTCACTGGTGGGCTGCCGCACCCCTCTCCTAGCATACCTTAATACTGACCACGCCCATGCCGCCCCTGGATTGGACCACCGGGCCACTGCTGCAGACTCTGAGTGGCAGACAGACTCTGCGGCATGGAGCTTTGATTTACAAACATAACCCCAGGCAGATTGTCAACTAATTATGGAATACAGGACCTCACTTCCAACCCTCTCAACCCCCACCACATCCTCCTGTCCCATGGTGTCTGATAATGCTTAGCACCCTTGTCAACAAGCTTGTATTTAATTAGTGTTGATCGTTGTTAGCGTGTTCAATAGTTATTAATTAGGGCTGGGTGGGGCCAAGCTTTGATTGCTAGCCTGAGGCCGTGACAGTGTATGGAGTTTCAGAATTTGATTTAATTTGATTGCTGCACAGATGTGAATTTTAAAGAGAGAGAGAGAGAGAGAGAGAGAATGAAACAGGGGACATTGTATGGGGAAGGGGAAGACAGGAAGGTCATACTCCAGTATTAGAAGAGTTCTTTCTGGGCCAGAATGCAAACACAATAAAAATCCAGAAATGAAAGACGAGAGGCAGGGAATGTACAGTGAAACTGAATGAAGAGTGCTCCCCCAGATGGGTCAACATGCAGTCACATTGTGATTGAGCCCATAGATGATCCACTGACCTCTGCCCAAGTCTCCTTCATCGAACATACAGTATGACTTAATGTGTGCTAAACTGCTCCAATTCGGGTCAAAACAGGAATGAATCTAAAAATCGGAATCTGTAATTTTTTTTCAGTTTTTCTTCACTGCAGCATTGAGTAGTTTATTTTTCCTTTGGCTATTTACTTGCCCAGGTTTTCTTTCTGCAACTGTTTCACACCTCACACAATACATCTAAAGACAACACATAGTATAGTTGTTCACAACAGCTATTCTTCCCTGTCCTATAACCCTGTGTGTGTGTGTGTGTGTGTGTGTGTGTTTATTTTGTGTGTGTGTGTGTGTATGTGTGTGTGTGTGTATTTGTGCGAGGATGAGGGAATGGTATTTAGCCAAAATCACTATAATCTCTGTTTTACCCACTGTTTTCTCTGAATTCACTAGGGATCTGTTTTCCACTGGTTCTCACTTAACCGTATTCCTCTGCAAATCGGCAACTTTGGAAACATTCATTCTAAAAAAAGAAAACAGAAAAATGTGTCCCTCCATTTGGGAAATCCATGATTGAAGATAGTTATCAAAAAGCAGATGTGCATCTTAAATAAGATTAAATAATTGAAAAATCAACTAGTATGTAATATTCATCTGGTTACAAAGAACATTTTTGCAGCTTGTGGGCATCATTGATTTGCCCCATTATATCAACAAATTGTGTAGGCCTGTATTTGGTAATGTGTGCATGTATGTTCCTGTGCATGCTTAAAAGTGAGAACTAGAAATTGTTTGTTTTATTTTTTGTCGGCAGAGCGGGGACATTATTGGGAAGCAGGGGCGGATTTAGCCATTTGGGGGCCTACGCAAACAGAAACATGGGGCCCTCCGCCTTTTTCAAATCTCATTTAATAAACAAACTAAAACAAACATCTCACACCTAGATTTTAATTTTTTTTTTATGCAGACAGCACTAAAACAGTAAAGTAACCACAGTAAGTCTTATTTACCATTTCATCAAAGTAATACAGAAAGATGCATGGCAATATAACACATTTTAATTCTTGATCCATTATGCCTTGATTAAGCGTTGATTTCCCCCTATCCCACCACCCATCATTGAACCTATTTGCCAGATATCGCCCCACAAGAAATGGGTTGTTACAGCAGTGCAACTGGCATTTGTAACGAGAGATCAAACAAACATTCTGAAGGAGTGAAGTTTTACCATGTGAAACATGTACCAGAGCCGCTGCAAACAGCCTGGAAAAAGAAGACCGTCAGTATTAGTATAGTCCCAGGGTTCTAATGTTAGCCTCAAACAACTACAGCAGCCAAGAGAAATCAGAGGAAAGAAGAAGCTCTCTAGTTAACATTACTCTTTATTAAATAACTGCGGTCAGGCCAGCCTCCACGCCGAAGACTCAAACTAGCCCCCGCAACCTGCCCGAATTAGCTCACTTAAATGTTACCCTAATATGTCAACACAAGATCCCATATCCATATTCAAAAATGGAAGCAGTAGCTATCTAGGTAACTAACAATGAACAGCTACAGCTGGGGAAAGGCTGTAGAGAGACAAAAATAATGAATGTAAGTCAAAGTAATGTCCTTACAAAGATAGAGGTAGAGGGATTTGAGGGTGCATGCTATAGACTGAATAAAACAATGGACGTAGTCCCCATGATGGCACCAATTAAGTTCTGAAAAGACAAAATGAAGCTCATTTGGTCACCATCTTAGCAGTGCCTGACTCTGTCCATCTCCCAGCTAATCCAAAAATGGGCAAAGGTGTGGAGCTGAGGTGGGCCCTATGGGCGGGCCGAATGAAGCTAGGTTGCGTACAGAAAGATGACCTAGTTGATGCTACATCGTTCGCTATAGCCAAGTAGTTTGGTCATTTCTGCCCCAGTGGAGGGTCAGAGTCTGACCAGTTGCGTGCAGTTTCGGGTCGAACACTGGTCATTTCCATGAAGCAGTTGCAAGATGAACGCTGTTCATTTCCATGAAGTGGTTACAAGTGGAACGCTGTTCATTTCCGCCAAGCGGTTGCGAGACGAAGGCTGTACACCACCCAGGAAAGGTGGTGATTGGTTTGCTGTGATTCAGTGGACCTCTGAGAGTGTTCTTCCATATTATGAAGCAGACATAGCATCTAAAAAACTAAAATATCATTTGAGTACTTTGACAGTCTTGAAGAGGGAAGATTAATTTCGGTGACAAGTACGTGGTGTCGTTCGTTTACATTTCCCTATCAGAGAGCTGTCTTTTTTTTACAGCAGGTGGCAGTGACCATGCAGAAAAACCAGGTGTATGTACCATAGATATATATATATATATTTAGAACACTAGATTGCTAATGACATATATTTGCATTACACAAAGTGAAGCACCTGGCCGCCGTATTGATGCACCCAACCTCTTCATTAAAATGAATGGTTTCCTTTGAGGCCAATTTAAAATAAGTTAATATAATCGTTGAAATGAGATGTGCGGCCGCGTCTTGTGGTGAATATGCATGCGAAGGGCAGTCGAAAAACAAGTTATCCTAGAAATGTAAATTTATTACTTCAATGGAGAAAGTTGTGTTTGCATGTCAGCTAGCGAATTAGCCATTCCATTGACCTGAATACGCAGAAAAAGTGTGACATCACTTTCGCTGGGGTCAACACTCACTTCTTTGAAAATGGTTCGCGCTCATATCATAGCAACACATTCACTCGAACACTGAACACAAGGCACAAAATGCCTTGATTGTTGATGATCAAAAATATAGTGAAAAATGCTTCCTGTTCTTTTGTAATGACCATATTTTGGGTTTAAGATTGCTGAAAATTAAGCTTAATTCCATACATAGACACGAGCACCATGGCGATAAACACTTTTCTAGTTCTTTTTTTTTTTTTTTTACTGCAAATCATCAATACAATACAGATTCTCCCAAAAATACAATCGTACAAATTACAAAAATAGAAAAATTATAATAATAAGCAAATGATGGAAAAACAGAAGGGAGAGAGGGGTATGAAAGAGGTTTTTAAGACATTGTAATTGTTTAAAGTCCTCATAGCTTTCTTGTTTTCTAGTCCTTTTAGTGTTTCAAAGTATGCTTTAATTTCAAACTTAAATTGGGTAAATACAAGGTTTTATCAGACCATTTGCATTTATGAAAATGAAATTTACCAAATAGAACGAGAAGATTCAAAATAAAGATATGATTTTTGTTCATTTTTTTCCTCAAAATAAAAAATAACATCTTTTTTTCTGTAAAATTATCTTAATTCCTTAAGATTAAATACATACTCAACATTAATTTATCATAAATGCATTCATAGAAAAAGTGCAAGATAGTTTCTGGGGATGTTTTACAGAATGCACAGGAATCAGGAAGATCTTTTCTATACATTTTTAAGAAGTGGTTAGTTGGGTAAATCAGATGTATGATTTTAAACTTAAGTTCACAGACTATATTGGAGACAAAGTATTTGTTGTAATAAGTACAAATTAATTTCCAGTTGATATTTTCAAAATGATTATTCCAATACTGTTTGCAGTGCAAAGTTACAGGGCAGTGTACCATAAATCTAAGAAATGTGTTATTACATCTATTGTCTTTAACATCAGTGCCATTTAGTAATACGTCTGTTTTAAGCAATGATAATTCATTGGGTGCAATGCTGGCATGCAATAATCCTGAGAAACATGCAGATACTGCATAAAATATGATACTGTATTCTTTGACTGGAAATGGAATACCAAATGTAAGATAAAATTCTGTAAAAGTAAGTAAGAGACCATTTTCATTAAATAATTGAGATATAAGTAAGATATTGTTTTGGACCCAGTTTTCATAAAAAAATTGACAGATTTTTGTATTTGATGTTCTTATTTTTCCATAGTAAATGTCGATGGGGAGAAATACTGTTTATAAATAAGGAGCCAACATAAAAGAGCCTTCCTATGAAAGTTACATAACTATACAGGGAGTTTATTTACATCAAAATCACATTTGAGAAGATATTCAATGCTGCCAATTTGATTAAATAGCAAATTTGGAATGAAATACCATAACTTTTCTTTGCTCTTAATATAATGTTTGATCCCGTTCAACTTGAAGACTATATTAGACGTATTAAAGTCGACATTTAAGCCGCCTTGAATGTAAGAATTAAATAAAACATTACGGTCTAAATAGTGAGGCTTTTTTTTCTAAATAAAATTAAATTGAGTAGATTTTTTTTGGCAATGGCTTTTGGGACATCTAGAACTTTGGCAGGATAAACTAAGTGAGATATTCATTCAGTCTTAGATAGAAGTACTCAACCTTTGATAGATGCAGTGCCCTCCATAATAATTGACACCACTGGTTAAGATGTGTTCTTTAGCTTCTAATAAATTCAGTTTTTTTCTAAATAATATAGGACCACAATGGAAAAAAAAGGAAAATCCAACCTTTAATTCAGGTGCATTTATTCAGTGGGAAAAAAATCCCACAATAAGAAATAATTCTTTTACATCAAATCATGTGTGCCACAATTATTAGTACCCCTGATGTTAATACTTTGTACAACCCCCTTTTGCCAACAAAACAGCCACTAATCTTCTCCTATAATGTTTCACAAGATGGGAGAATACAGAAAGAGGGATCTTCAACCATTTCTCTTTGCACAATCCTACAGCATCACCGATCCTCCCCCATACTTCACAGTGGGCATGGGGTGCTTTTCTGCATACTCATCTTTTGTGTTCCGCCAGACCCACTTTGAGTGTTTGTAGCCAAAAAGCTCTATCTTGGTCTCATCTGACTAAAGCACACGGTCCCAGTTGAAGTCCCAGTACCACTTAGCAAACTCAAGACGTTTGCATTTATGATTGTGAGTGAGAGAAGGTTTTTTTCCGTGCATGCCTCCCAAACTGCTTGTTGGCATGTAGATAGCGCCTGATGGTTGTTTTGGAGACTTTGTGACCCCAAAATGCTACCATTTGTTGCAATTCTTTACCAGTGAGCTTTGGAGAACTTTTTATTTCTCTTACCATCCTCCTCACTGTGCGTGGTGGCAAAATAACCTTGTGTCCTCGTCCAGGCTTGTTTACCATGGTTCCAGTTGTGTTAAACTTCTTGATGATTCCTCTGACAGTAGATATGGGCAGGTGCAGGCAAGTGGCTATTTTCTTGTATCCATTGCCTGACTTGTGAAGGTCGACACACATCTGCCTTACTTTAATGGTGTGTACCTTTGTCTTTCCCATGAATTACTAATTAAATGTTCTCAGATACTCTGATCAACTTTGTAAACTACTGTAGAAATGACAGAAATACTTCAATTACATTTATTTCCTAGGAATTGTTAGGGGTGCCAATAATTGTGGAACAGGTAATTATATGAAAAAAAATTCTTTCTTAGTCAGGGATTTTTGTTCCCTTAAAATTCACTTGAGTTGAAGGTTACATTTTTCTACAATTTTCAGTGTGAGAGTATGCTTCTGCAATAAAAATGGAATTTATTTAAAGGCTTTTAACACATCTTAACCACAAGGTGCCAATAATTATGGAGGGCACTGTATTGTATAAACACTACGTGAAGATATCGCTTTTAAATCATGGGTGCCATTATCCTCAATTGCGACAAAAAGTTGCGTTTTTACACATGCTATGTGAACACCAATGGGACATTGCCTTAGGAGCGTTCTCGGCATGGTTCTCAGTGGTTGTTAAAATTAATCATATTCATGGTGGTTATGCGTGACCGAGAGTGGAGCTCTGTTTACCGCTCATCTTTAATTTGACTCAAGTCCGTAAAATGAGCAATTGTGAGGATATGAATGTTTTAATGTCTTTTGTATGATGAATAGCTTTGTTGCGTTGCAACTTGATTGCTTCTCAGAGCTTTTAGTACAGAATGCACAGTGGGCAAAGGCTGCTTTTAATTAGCTTGCTAGCTTGTATTCAGTAAATACTGAAATTGAACATGACATCCTACATTGATATGCCCCATTAATTTATGTCTGAATAGTAGTTAGAGATCTACCAAATCAGATTTTTTTTAAATTTAACGTTAATTTATTTGGAATACGTTCTAAGGTGGTATGAATGCTATAGCTGACTAGCTAAGTACATTATCTACTTGTTAGAAAAGCTGTGAAGGCTTTCAAACTTCTGACAGGCACCTTTGGTTAAAATGTATTATTACCCAACTGTTAAATTCTGACACTTCTCTACTACGCTGCAACTCTGTTGCATACGAATATGTAACGTGCATACGCTCCCGTTAGCACAGCTGGTGACCTTGGGCGAAGGCTAACTGAGGGCTAACCGTATTCATTTGCTGGCAAATTGGCCAGTTAATGAGCTAACATTGACGCTTGTTACTCAGAGCTAACATTGAACATTATATTTGAAATAATATTAGAACTTAATTCACTAAGAAGAATAGAGCACACTGTCAGACATAATTTTCCCATAATTTTTTCATGAAAAATTCTTCAGACACAAATGAAGCCTAAGGGTCAAGTTCAATGACTCAAATTAGCCTAGCTTGCATAACATCCTGCAGACAGCTGAGTCAGGCCAGGGGTTAGCTGCTGGGCAGGTGTAGCAGAGGTAGAGCCCAGTAGAAAACCAAGACCAAGGGTTGGGAGCTGGGTGTTAGGTTCCTACTCCAGCTCGGAGTTGTGTAGGCTGTACTTCAGCCAAGCCACATTATGTGACCAGAGGCGATGATCATATCTTGTCCATATCAAGGTCCTGTCACTCAAAGTGGCCACGCTCTTAATTATGCTGAACTTAAAGGCTTTATATAATGAAAATGGGTGAGTTACATGGAAATTCACTCCCGCCACAGTTTTCACAGAGGGGAAAATCAGTAGCCTTGCAGAGCAGACTGATTCATTGTTTGAAATCCTGCAGGTCCGTCTTGCCAAATATCGTCGTCCAACAATTTCACGGCTAAATTTTTTACGGCCCAATCAGGGGAAAGAGAGGCGGGAGATGCCGACTTGACATCACCAGGAAGCGACTTTATGTTTGAATTCAATGGCAGCGTGCGAAGCGGTTCCTGTAGATGGGTCAATATCAGCAGTTTAATCAGAAATAAACTCAATTTCTTCATTAAAAGAGGAGCAAAGAACATCACTAAAAGCTTTTCTGACAGGAAACAATGTTTTTGCTCTTGTCCCGACCGGTTTCGGTAAGAGTTTGATCTACCAGCTGGCTCCTCTGGTCGTGAAAATGGGAAGGACTCCAAACCCCATGTGGATCGGTCGGTGATGAGTGTGACGAGATGAACCATCGTCCAATCAGCAGCCGCAGAAATATTTCTGTGGCAATGGAACTGTCTGTCTGGCGTGTCAGGTTAGAAAATTAGCTAAGGAGACTAAATCTGTTTTTTTTTTTTTTTTATCAGGCTGTAAACATGTTTATTCCAGCTGTAAAATTGGCCTTTTTTCACTTGGGGGTCAATGGGGATTGACTTGCTTCAAGTGGCCATTCAAGGACCTGCAGTTTTTGGCACTTCCATGTTGGCCAAACCGTGCAGCCCTGGAGGTTGCCGTTTGCTGTACACATGCGCAGGCATGGCAGTGTGTTTGAGTGTGTGTTTGTGTATGCATTTCCGAAAATACACTTTCTTACAGTCTAGACCAGGAGTCAAGTGAGTTGGCAGAGTACAATCCTATAGGTAGTTTATTGAAAGCTTCTATCAAGGGCTGACTGCAATTAACAGTTATGTCCAGATGTAATATATTGGACATAGCTGTTTATTGCAGTCAGCCCTCGATATGGTAATGAAAAAAATAAAAGGGTACTGGCAAGTACCATTAACACCTCCGGCTGCTGAAATATCTGCATTTGTTACACCTGACTGCTTCATGCAGCATTCAGTGATGGCATTTGGCTTATGAAATGTGCCAGCAACATTTCAGCGCCTCATGAGCAAGGTTCTAGCTGGGGTGTCAAAGTGTGAGGTGAATTTGGACAATATTATTGTTCGTACATCGACCTGGCCTGACCATCTTGCCGTCCTTTGCTCTGAGCTCAGTCGTCTGCATGATGCTTGTCTCACTTTGAACTTAGGCAAAAGTAAGTTTGGAAAAGCCACTGTCGTCCATTTGGGTTAGCAGGCTGGTCAAGGTGAGGTTCATCCTGTTCAGGCAAAGATTTTGGCCATCATGGAGTTTTCACTACCTAGGATTAAGAGGGAACTATGCAGGTTTTGGGGGATGACTGGCTACTACCAAAGTTTCTGTCGAAACTTTTCAGATGTTGTATTGCCTTTGACTAACCTACTGTGTAATAACAGTAATTTCGTATGGTCTGCTGATTGTGAAACTGCTTTTTAATGTTTGTTGTTGGCATTTTAATGTCAGCTTTTAATGTATTTTGTGGATTGTGTCTTGTATTGTGAACCATTGTTGTATTCTGTCTCGTGGTGTACTCGTGTACTCCTGTCTGCACAACCAATTTACCCTTTTGGGTACTAATAACGAACCTTGAACCTTCAAGAATGCTAGGGTGTTGCTTTGTCATGCACCAGTAATTGCAACTCCTAACTTTGGAAAACCCTTTCAATTTGAAGTTGACGCAACCACTATTGGAGCTGGTGCTGTTCTCCTATGAGAAGATGCAAATGGGCTTGATCACCCTGTTTGTTATTTTTCTAAAAAGTTCTGAAACGCCAATTGAACTACAGTACAATTGAGAAGGAAGCCTTGGCTCTATTGTTAGCCTTGCAGCACTTTGAAGTTTATCTTAGTTTGACTGCAATACCAGTTGTTGTTTTCACAGACCATAACTCACTTGTTTTCCTCTCTAGGATGTGAAATGCAAACCAGCGCATCATGCGTTGGTCACTTTATCTCCAAGACTTCAACCTGGATACTGTACAGAAGAAGGGTAAAGAAAATATCCTGGATGACACTTGATCTCGATCTTATGAATCATCTGGTGAAGATCAATATTAGATGTTGATTTTTGGTGGTGAGGGTGTTATGTTCCTTTGTTTTAGTTTGTGTCGGTGTTCTTTTTTCTTGTCTGTTTTTCTGTCCTCTGGAGTATTACAGGACATCCCACATCCAGATGACATGCTGATTGTTTGCGCTTCATTGGCGGTTGCATCCTATAAGAGGCGCTGATTCATCCTACCGGGACGCCATGATTCGCTGGGCCACGTAGCTCTCTAAGCCGGCCCGATCACACTCTGCCGCGCTTTGCCTTCCCGTTCGCTATTCACCGCCCTTCGAGTGCTCTTGTCACTGCTGTCCTCTACCATTGTAGGGTGGAAGAAAAAGGCCTGCTTTCCAGGACGTTTTTCTTTCAATGAGACTTTTTTTGCGCATTTGTTTTTTTTTTTACATTTGGTATAATAAATTCCATAAAGTTATTGTGCCTTGGTACGGTTTAATTTTTCCGTTTACACCCCTTACCCCAGACGGGGCGGTAACAGGGGACAGAACCCCTGAGAAAGAGGTGGGGACGGAACCTCAGATCAGGATACCACAGTTCAGTACAGGTGTAGTTGAAGAAGCTGGGCTGCCAGTTGCAAGCCAGTGGCTACCAGGATAGCAGCTAGGTAGAGAGCACATTTCGTCAGCTCTAAACTGTCCCTCAAGAGGATCGAGTAGCTTGAGGGGAACTGGGTCCTTGAAAACAAGAATTAACTAGAAAAGCACTCAGAGAGCGCAGACCTCCGCCAGGGGGCAGCAAAACCGAAAAGCACGGCGATTGGAACTCTGGCCCATTGGAAAGACTTGAAATCTTGAACTTTGGCGCATATCTCAGCAGTATTTTGGCCTAGATATGCCAAAATGTAATAATTTGTTCCTTGACTTAATATCCACCTTCTCCGAAAATTTCATCAAAATCTGTCCATGAGTTTTTGAGTTATTTTGGAAACCAACAGACAAACAGACAGACAGACAGACAAACAAACAAACAAACAAACCCAGGCAAAAACATAACCTCCTTGGCGGAGGTAACAAGATTGCAGTCCCAATCCTGGACCCTGATTAGGCTTGGGAGCTTATTCCTATTAAACTGGACTGACAAACTGACTTGAGCTGGGTTAACTTGAATGTGGTCTCAGTGTCACAGTCACACTCTATCTCACTCTCAACGCACCCCCACACTTTGTCTCACTCTTAGTACACGTCCACACTCTGTCTCACTCTAAAGTGATCAGCTACACTGTCTCCCTCTCAGTGCGCAACCACACTCTCTCTCACTCTCAGTGCACACCCACAATCTGTCTCACTCTCAGTGCACACCCACAATCTGTCTCACTCTCAGTGCACACCCACAACCTGTCTCACTCTCAGTGCACACCCACAATCTGTCTCACTCTCAGTGCACGCCCACAATCTGTCTCACTCTCAGTGCACACCCACAATCTGTCTCACTCTCAGTGCACGCCCACAATCTCTCACTCTGTGCACACCCACAATCTGTCTCACTCTCAGTGCACACCCACAATCTGTCTCACTCTCAGTGCACACCCACAATCTGTCTCACTCTCAGTGCACACCCACAATCTGTCTCAATCTCAGTGCACGCCCACAATCTGTCTCACTCTGTGCACACCCACAATCTGTCTCACTCTCAGTGCACACCCACAATCTGTCTCACTCTCAGTGCAAACCCACAATCTGTCTCACTCTCAGTGCACACCCACAATCTGTCTCACTCTCAGTGCACACTACACTCTGTCTCACTCAGTGCACACCCAAACTGTCTCACTCTCAGTGCACTACCACAATCTGTCTCACTCTCAGTGCACAACCACAATCTGTCTCACTCTCAGTGCACAACCACACTGTCTCACTGTCAGTGCACAGCCAGAGGAGCACACACACTCTGTTTCAGTCTCTGCACACAGACAGATGAGCATCGAAGGATATGAAATGATCAACAATTTTAGTGAAAATCAAACAATGCATTATATGAAAAGGTAATTGACCTTAATTGGTAACTGCCTCTAAAACAAAAAATATCTTTTTTTGGATTTTAATACTCAGCACCCATGTATTCTAACATTTAATACAACCCCAATTCTGAAATAGTTGGGACAAACTGTTAATTGTGAATAAAATCAAAATGCAATGACTTTCAAATCACACCAGCCAGTACTTTATTCACAATAGAACAGAGATACCATAGCAAATGTTGAAACTGAGAAATTTTACTATTCTATCCACAAAATGAGCTCATTTCAAATTTGATGGCTGCTACAGGTCTCAAAAAAGTTGGGACAGGGGCCTGTTTACCATGGCGTAGCATCCCCTTAACACAGAGTGGAGGCATCTGCGCATTGAGGAGATACGTTTCTTGAATTCAACCATTGCCATTTGATCCAACTCTTGTTTAATACAGGCTTCCAGCTGCTGGAGAGTTTTGGGTCTCCTTTGATAGACTATTCATTTAATTATGTGCCAAATGTTCTCAGTCGGTGAAAGATTCAGACTGCAGGCAGGCCAGTTCAGCACACTTCTACAACGAAGCAATACTGTTGTAATAGCTGCAGTATGTGGTTTTGCATTGTCCTGCTGAAATACACAAGGCCTTCCCTGGATTAGATGTAATCTGAAGGGAAGCATATGTTGCTGTAAAATCTTAATATACCTTTCAGCATTCATGGTGCTTTTTAAAATATGCAAGTGTCCCACACCATATGCACAAATGCTTCCCCATACCATCAGAGATGCTGGCTTTTGAACTGAATGCTGACAACAGGAGGGGTGGTCTTTCTCCTTTTCAGCCCGGAGGACACCACACCTATGATTTCCAACAAGAATGTCAAATTTGAACTCGTGTGACCAGAGGACACTTTGCCACTTTGCTACAACCCATTTTAAATGAGCTGTGACCCACAAAACACGGTGGTGCTTCTGGATTGTCCACAACAATGGCTTCCTTTTTGCATGATAGAGTTTAAGGTGGTACCTTTGGATGGCATGGCGGACTGTGCTTACAGACAGTGGTTTCTTGAAGTATTCCTCAGCCCATTTAGTAATGTCAATGACAGAATAATGCCGGTGAGTGATGCAGTGACGTCTGAGGGCCCGAAGATCACGGGCATCCAGTAAAGGTCTTTGGCCTCGTCCCTTATGCACAGAGATCTTTCCAGTTTCTCTGAATCGTTTGATGATGTTATGCCCTGTTGATGATGAGACCTTCAAAGCCTTTGCAATTTGATGTTGAGGACCATTGTTTTTAAAGTATTTCATAATTTCTTTACGCAAGCCTTCACAGATTGGAGAGCCTCTGCCCATCTTTACCTCTGAGAGACTCAGCCTCTCTAAGACATCCCTTTTATAGCCAATAATGTTACCCACCTGGTGCCAGTTCACTTCATTACTTGCTAAATGTTCTTTCAGCTGATTCTCTTATATATTAATGGCTTTTTCAGCTTTTTATTTTATTTTTATTTATTTTATTGCTTGTGTCCCAACTTTTTTGAAACCTGTTGCAGCCAGAAAATGTGAAATATGCTCATTTTATGGATAAAAATGTAAAATGTCTCAGGTTTAACAACTGAAATGCTATCTATGTTCTATTGCAAATAACATTGGCTCATGTGATCAGAAAGTTATCGCATTTTGATTTTATTCACAATTTGTCCCAGCTATTTCAGAATTGGGGTTGTACTTATATTACAATTATATCCACAGACAGATAAGGCACTGTGTAGAATATGCAGCAACAGGACATAATGTAGTCAAGCTGAATTGAAAATGCATCCATTGTTCTCAACCGCCAAATATAGGCCAATTGCATCTTGATTTGAGATGTTTTTTTCTCTTTATAATATACTGAAATCCTTTTGATTACTTGGTTATTCCCTCTTCTCCCGCAGCCCTCAACTTAATATGCAATTGCTGAAAAATGGGCAAAATATTTTCGTCTCGAGCCAGATGAGACCCGAGCACGTGTCTCCCACTAATCAGAGCAAGTGAAGCACGACTCCCGAGAGAACACGTCTCCGGCTGCGCATGCCTAGCCAACAACCGCAGCCTTACCGGTTATTCCAGATACTGTTACTTCATACTATGTTTTACTTTTTGTTCCCGGGGCGACGGGCCTTAAATGCACTCAGTTTCTTCTTCTTCTTCTTCAGTTAATCATTTTTCATCATATTTTTCTTCCTCGTGCAGACACTGACTTTGAAGCGGGACTCCGCCCGCATCCAACAAATCGTCGTCTTACAAGTGAATTCTTCGTGCCAGTGCGCGGGCGCTGAGGGCATTACCTGCTGGGCCTGATTTTGCAAAAACTTCCGTGATGACATGAATGTCCGCCCATCAGAAGCGCTCGCTAATTACACGCCATAATCCCGCGGACGTAAGTGATTTGAACTTGCACTGGTAGAGGAGTGTCTCCAAAAATGTGATTTGGCTGCGTTATTCCCCTAACTCAGCGATTTGTTCGGACTTTATAAATATGTAATATTTTCGCCCCCGATAAAAATGACAACGATTCAAAACAAGCGCTATCAGGAGACGGAATATTTTGTATTAGCAAGTGTCACCACGTCAGGTCATAATTAATGCGCACACCAAGTTTTGTGGATAAATATTGAATGGTTTTCAAGTTATGCTCCGGAAACGAAATGTTCACATATAGACGGACGCACGGACGGACAAACGAACGCACCCATGACTACATCCCCCCGGCATATTATGCTGGGGTAGTAGTCATGGATACGTTCGTTTGTCCGTCCGTTTATTTGAAAAATGAAGCTATGTGAGGTTACAGGGAGACTGTCACGGCCGAGAATGTATTAACTTAAACCTTAAGAAGTTCTTCACAAGGGAAATACCAGTTCAACGTTATATCACGGCGATTTTTTTTCTTTGCATCGCTGTATTTTACCAAAAACAATCAATTTTCTTAGGGTAGGATTCGTGGTATATTTTAGCGCAGTGTTTTTAAACATCAATTCTGCTTGCGCTAACTTTGAAACGTTTGTGTGATGCAGTGCAAAGGCCGATGATACGGACAATTAATCTTTTTTCCACCTATGAGCGTCCAATACGCGCGCTCGGAGGTGACAGTGCCCTTAAAACGTCATATTTTGAGTTTTTCTGTTATCACCATTCAGAGCAGAAGATAATTCGGGTTGAAGTAGTGTTACTGAACGGGTTGTGACGTTTGGATTTGACGAATTTTAGCAGATGTATGAAGTTCCACGGTAGTCGCCTTGTGCTAGTCGCCATGGCAGTCTCCTAGTGGTGGTGAGACTGGGTGGTTTCTTCAGGAACATATGGTCCCTCGTACTAATTCTGCGAGGCCACAAGGTCTGTGCAACGTCCACTAGATGGAGTTGTGCTCTCATTGTTGATTCTGTTGAATTCTGAAGGCCCGTATCACCAACACCAGTCATACTACGGTTAATTGGCCATGAATTATTGAGCGTTGTCCTACCTATAACAGGTCTAACTGATGATAAACTGAGATAAAGCTTGTTATTAACTGTCGAATGGCCTTGATTCTCTATTTCTAAATCATTTTGAATGGTTGCTGGATCAGAAAGAATGGCTGTTGTGTTATTATTGGCCTGTCTACATGCTGATCATTCATTGCAGCATTGGTTGAAATCCTCTCATGGTTCAGTGAAATGGCGGCGTATACAGGCTGCACAGAAGGCACCCTAATCATCCAAGACCAAAAGTAGCTGACAAGATTTGCTTTAGCTTAGAGTCAGGGTGTATAGCTCTGAATGATCTGTGGAAGGCCAGTCTCTGTTTCAGTGCAGCTGAACCTTTATTCTTTGTCTATGCATTAAATGATTATGGGATCAAATATACAATACATGTCAATTCATGTTTGGACATACATTGCTTGAGTTAACACTCTGTTTGTGATGAAATTTAAGCAGACAAACCTCTTAAATATCCCCACAATGCACAAGGTGAGGTATGAACAGTTCTAAGTAACAAAAAAAAACAACAAAAAAACTTTACTTCAGCTCCAAGTGCCCATATTTTTTAGCTTGGTAAAACCAGACTGAGTTACTTCGCTTTGCTTCGTTAACAGAGTCAGGACTGTCGTGTTTGACAGGTGTTTACTCCCTGGTGGGCGGGCACTTGTCAGTAGTTTCAAGGGGACCTAATTTGCTATTTTTACCAGTGGCGGCTCGTGAATTGGCAACAGGGGAAGCTCAAACAATCCCTTAAAGTTAATGATTGTTCATGACCTGTTTTCAATCATTCATTTAAATTACCATAACAGAAACTTCGAAAACTCAGTATAATCTGGTGCGGCCAGTTTTCATTAATAACACATACCTATCGACTCTCACGCATTCGGCATGAGTTTAAGTGGCATTTTTACGTTCCTCTGCTGTAGACAGCAATTATTCTATCAACGCGTATGTAAGAGATTTTCGCGTGGAATTTAAGTACTTGTGCATGGAGGAGTCTGAAGCGATGGAACATCATAAAGACGTTTCAGATGATCTTCTTTCATTTAAACGATCATGAAACAAATGCATTGCTTCCAACCCCAACCCCTGAGTAAATAAAAGCGTGAGTAGTCTGGAGTCGTAATCAGTATGCGTTATAAATGAAAACTGGCCACATCTGATAATGTAGAGAGTTTTCGGAGTTTGTGTTATGGTAATTTAAATGCATGATTGAAAACAGGTCAATACCAATACCAGTCATTAATTTCAAGGGATTGTTTGAGCTTCCCCTATTGCCAGTTCACGAGCCGCCACTGATTTTTACAAGTTTACATTTTGGTCTTTGATTCCCCTAGAGTACTCCTGATCGCACAAAGTAAAAAAAGGGTACTTATTTTTCTCATGGTGCCGTCCTCAAAAAACCCCATATGTAGTCCATAGTAGTCTGCCTGAAACGCCTCATTGGGGTGGCTCTTCCGCTATGGCTCCCACTGCGCATGTGCCTACTTTCTTCTGACTGGCCAGCTCTGTGGAGGACGGGAAGAGGGAGTTGGGCCGGAAGAGGCTGCAGAATGAAGAGGCGTGTTCAGAACCGCAGGCGCCCGTGCGAGTGTCTCGCGTGAGTGCTCGCGCCGATTCTGTACGGAGGCGAACGCTCGGTCTGTAATCAAAATGGCGACGCACAGCGAAAAAGACTGGCTGTGTCCCAATTCAGCGGGTGCATCCTTGAAAGGACGCAGCCTCTGAATTGGGACACAGCCACTGTGTACTTCGGGCTGTTATAAATGAATTGTCTCAACCGATGGACACAGAATATTGTGATGCTGCCGTGGCGGACACATTATGTATTTGTGAAGAAGATGCTATGATAAGAGGCGAGAATCTTCTTGGAACGGACCATATTGAAAATTATAGTAACGCTATAGTAATGCTGCGATTGTTAGTGCCAGCTAGAATAGTTTCCAGTGTGGGCAGGTCCAGCGCAGTGGTTGGCTCTTGCTATGTCTGTACTAATTGGGCAGCACAACTTGACGTCAGGTTTTACCCAGATCCCGTGAAGATCTCGGGAGGAGCTGTTCAGAGAGGAAATCACGCTCATGAAATCACGTTCTTAGATTATGGCAAAATTCCTGTATCTTATATTTAGAAACTTTTCAGAGGTTGAGCATGGACAACTAACATGATAACATCACTAATATGTATTAAAAGAAGGATCCCCTTTAAAATCATTGATGTACCCGTAAACTAATCACTAACGTTTGGCGATGACGTATGTTATGCGCCCGCTCAGCCGCCTAGTAAATCTGCAGTAAACACATACCATCATACCAGGAATGCTGCACAAACTGATCAGTACATTAAAGTTAATGCTCTACTCATACATATGCCCATCTACCTCATTTTAGCCTTCACTCATTCACATAAATTAACCAAAAGTTCTCTTTCTGTTCTCCTTACAAGAAACAAACTGTTGAGCTATCGTTTATCCTGCTGATACTGCTGCTATTAAAAAAAAAGTAAGTGACCCGAAACCAACAGCAGAATCGCCAAGAACCAAGAATAATGCATTATTTACATCAGGACAAAATCTGAATTGACCGAAAACTGAACCGTTAACCATACTTGCGCCACTATCATACCCAGTTCGCTATCTAACTTTATAGTGACATAATTTGGCTCTCAGGGCCCTATCTGACGTCAGAGTCCCTAAACCCATTATTTGGGGATTTAGCATTGTGTAAGACGAATTCCCCCGCAAAAGTTGCAATCTTGCACTCCTGCCTTTATCCCTAAAACACCTGAGCTACCCGTTATATTATGCATAGGTGTGGTTTGGGCGTTACGCCAGTTAAACCAATCAGTGTGCCAGGTGCCATTGCCTTTAAGAGCAGGCTGCGCTATCCCAAATCCTCAAACCAAAACCCGTGATGGTGAGAGGAAGGCCGCCACGTTTCTCCTAAGACGAAATTAAATTGCTCTTGCATGAGGTCACACAGCCAAATAAATGCCTACATTGACTGCAACCATTTACACTTTTTTCTTTATAAAGCAAGTTTGAGTATTTAATAAAACGCTATATGAATTACATGTATTATAACATTATTGGTAGCCAACTGATTGCACAAATTACAAAGTACTTACCAAGCAGGCTGCAGATGACATGACTAGCGGTGTCGCAGCTCTGCTGCCAGCTGGTCCCTCATTTCTTACTGCTGGCACTATATCAGCATTTGGAGTCAGCACCTGCACTTCAGCTTGCCGCCATCTATAGTCCGGTAATAATCTATCCTCAAACTCCAGCATCATTCCATGGCGTAGGGCAATATTGTGCAGCACACAATTCGCTTCAATTCAGTTCAAGCCTTTATTTAAACTCGGATCCCACTGAGGGAGACCCTCATTTTTGGTGGGGCCGAGTGCGCAAATGGACAATTATAAAAACAACAAATCATACAAAGAAAAGGAGGGAAAACAAAACAATGAATAAAAATTTATTTAAATATTAATCAAAACACACACATGATGATACCAATAAGTCTCAGATCTTGGCCTTAAAGTGGTTATGGGAAGTCCTGTATGAAATTGCTGGAATCCTGTTATTTATGTTCAGGCTAGCTAAATAAAAGGTACCATGAGAAATAAATGCGAGAAAAATGTGTTCTAAACGCATTTTTTGACATTTATTCGTACAATTCCAAAGATCAATCAAATTTCCCGAAAGATTGACTAATAAGGAAGTGGAACGTCATTTCAAGAACACAACATACAATCCAAGATGGATTGTAATTGAATTTAATTAAATTACCATTGCAGAAACTCTCAACATTATCAGAGATAACATGGCCAGTTTTCATTAATGACGCATATCTGTCAAGTCTCACGCATCCGGATTTCTCGTGCTTTTCTTTACTGATGGGTTGGAATATTCTGCACTCAGCTGGCTCATGGGGAGCGTGTGGATTGGTCTGCGAGGCTCATGTAGCTGTAAGTCATGAGACTCCATTCTTTTCTACATTATTAATTGCTGAATGTAGAAGGAAATGTCTGGCACGTTTCACAGCTTGTTGCTAAGTGAGCCTCGCGGGCTGTCCTGCGCCTTTTGCGAGCCAGTCGACCACAGAATTTATGAAGACATGCTGATATTTACGTCCTCATTTGTGTGCGAAAGAAATGCCTCAATATCATGAAGCAATGTATAACAACGCTATTAAAAATACATTTCATTGCCGTTTTACCAATTAGTCTCAGAAGCTTTCTAATCAAGAACAGTAAACTGCGACAGGTTTAGGTCATTCAGCACTGAAGGGTGAGGATTGAGCGTCCCTTTGCAGCAGCCGACGCACTGCCTGTGGTACCCAGTGCCCACTACTGTCCGTTATGCTCGAGTGGCGATGGTGAATATCACTTGGCGAGGAGTTGGACCGCTCCCTCGGTTAGAGATAGGTCGGTCAATCTCTCACACTCCAGTCACATTTCAATTATACTCACTATATAGTGAGTCGAGGGTGAGTGTGAGTGTCGTTTCTGACTACACACCATGCACGCTACATACACAATGCCGCACAGTAAACAAAGAAGCTGTTCTTGAGTTGACGTCACTACTGGAAATTCCCGAAGATAGTCAAAGCTATTTGTCTTGGATGCTAAGTGCGTTGCTATGGCCATAACTCAGTAATTAGGTGAGACTTTGGAAAAATTTTAACGTAGAATGTTTTATGACGGTGCATTAATCGAACTGAACTTGGTTTCAGAGATTTTAAAATTAACTCCCATAACCTCTTTAAACTGATTGAATGACGGAAGAGAGACCAGTTTTAAAGTGCTTTGTAGAGAATTCCAGGAATATGGAGCAGAGAATTGGAAGGCGATCTTGCCAAGCTCAGTCCGGGCACAAGGGACACAACATGCCACAAGAGACGCTACTTTCTGTGGACCATACTGTACCCTGACCAATCCAAGCAGCGGAGCTGCATTTTGAGCACGCAAAATGTTTGCTCAATGACAACACGTGCGCGTGAGTGTTGTCTACTGAAAGCGAACTCAAGCACACTTGTTGGCGTAATGTATGGCACCGCCATGCACCACGTTTTTAATGGATAGCCATTGTCACCCAACAGCCACCCATCCAGAGGGGGGTCCGACTGTTCCATTATAAAAGCATCATGGCTACCTCCAGGATGATTTGCGTATACATTCAAGATGTAACCCCTTGCATTGCAAATCACCTGGACGTTGATGGAATAGGTTCCCTTACGATTCACATAGGCGCCACTGTTCAGAGCCGGAGCCCAAATCAGAACATGTGTGACGTCACAGGCACCCAGAACCCTAGGGAAGCCATATCTTGCCAAAAAAATCCCGCTTTACCCTGCGTTGTCTCTCAGGTGTCACAGGGATGCCAGTGATGTACCTACTGGCACGTCGGACTATGCTGGGAGTGACTGCAGTTATAGGCGAGTTTACGGAAGATTAGGTTATGCCGCTAATTGAGCTGAGTGGGTGTTGGAATGACCCACTAGCATAGAAAAATAGTGCCACAGTACCCCTAACAGCAACGGGAAAGGCATAGGGACAGCTGGCAGCGGTGTCGACATCATCTGCAACCAGGTGACATAATTCCGTCATTGCATGACGGGAGAGGCGCAGTGTTGTCACGCATTCTCGTTCTGTGGGAAATAATACTGGTAGCAAATGAGACAAAAACATTATACTTGGTCATTTATTTATTGAGAAAAATGATCCAATATTACATATCTGTGAGTGGCAAAAGTATGTGAACCTCTAGGATTAGCAGTTAATTTGAAGGTGAAACTAGAAATATAATAGAACAGAAATATAATATTAATGTCTCATTTGTTTAACTGGGTTCTCTTTATCTACTTTCAGGACTTGAGTGAAAATCTGATGATGTTTTAAGTCATATTTATGCAGAAATATAGAAAATTCTAAAGGGTTCACAAACTTTCAAGCACCACTGTATGTCCCATTTTTTCCTCCATGCACAAGTGTGGACTGTTGGTAAACCTACAATCGAAGACACCATGACTACCATTTTGGCGTTTTCAGACATGTCGACATCAAGGTTGCTGAACAAAACAAATATAGGGTACTTCCAGTAGCAAAATTCTGGGTTGGTTGGAAATTTTGCTTCACACAGCAAATTCTTCATTTATGATGTCCACCAGTGCGTACGCTGCAGCTATGCTCTTAGTAACCCTGTCAAGGTTTGCCCGCTGTTGTTGTTGCAATGATACTTGCCATACCGATAAAACGCCTTCATTTTTACATTTTTTAGAAACAATGCGAGCAATGTTGAAGCAGGGCTGCTTGTAGGTTTTAACAGGGACAAAGTCCCAATCGTGAAGACCAATAAAGGCCTGGTAAAATGACTCAGAGGAACATCAAAACACTGAGGAGCATAGCTCAATACAAGAAGATAATATGGATGAAGTGCATAACTCGGAACTGTAAGATTCAAACTGACTGGAAGGCTTAGGGAATAGAGCATTACAGCCCAGCAACCCTGTTAATTACAAAGTAAGCTTGACCAGAGCTTCAAACAAGGAGCATTGAATACAGTTGGGTCGTATAGTAAGTCTCGTGTGACTACTTTTTTAATGCGAGATTTCCACATTCCAGAGACATCTTCTAATTGCTCTCTAGCAAAACTTCTTTCTTGCTGTTATCCTGCAACGAAAGTGTAAAGATTTGGCTGTAATGTTGCCTTTGTTTCGTTTTTATTACAAGCATGAGCTATTCATACGCGAACGTCTCCACCCAGTGATCTGCATGTGTAGGGAACAGCAAATATCGCCTTTCTGGTTTTTGTGTTATTTACCGGCATGCGTTTTAAGGAGTTTTCTCTGTTCAGCTGCCTATACTACCACTACAGCCTGTCTCTGGAGGTGGAGTAGCCGATTGGCCAATCATTTTTGCCCAGGTCATTTAGCGAGTGCCAAACGGGACTAGGCGCCCCATTAACAACACCAGGGAGCCAATGGGGGAACAAGACAATGAATCAATGATAAGTGGCAAAATTACTAAATGATTGTTAACTGCTGGAATAGAGAAGGAGCCAAATGATGAAACACAAAGGAATGACAGAATTGTTCCATTTTGCAAATTTGAGGAGGCCAAGGAAAGTCAAACCATAATTCAGCATGGTTTTTGGAAACTTCTACTGTTGTGATGGCTTCAACTTCAGAATCAATTGACTGCCCTCAAGAAAAAAATTGTAAGAGAGCATGCAAAGAGATAGTAATCGCAAATGATGGCTATTTTGATTTAACATTAGCATCTTTTGAAAAATGAAAAAGGTTGCATTTTCTAATCTCTGCTTGTTTGAAAAATGTGGTTTTTTCCAAACTTTGGACTGGTACTCTGTGTATATGTGTGTGTGTTTTTATACATATGTAGATGGGTCATTCCGTACTAAACTGTACAATTCACTGTGTTGTACAAGAATGGTCAATAAAATTTTTTCTAGGAGAATTAAATGATTTTCATTGTTCGTATTTATTCACTCCCAGATTGAAGATATACATACGAAAAAATCAGTCATTGGTCCAACAACACAGCAGAAAAAGTGGTTTCCTGATGTCAGCCAAAGCATTGTGAACGAGATATTTTGTTATAAAATTTGGCAGCCAACTTCGTGTAATGCTCATGACATGTCTGTTGATACTTAAAAAGAAAGTGAAATTAAATATTGCAGAGAAATGCTCATAATAACGGTTTCAATTGTCTGCACTAAATTCTCGGGACTCGTCTGATCAGACATGCAATTTGAAATGACCGTCATGGGCGTAACCAGTCGCGTCCTCAAGTGCTACGTCCATCCCAGTGGGTTAATTTGCATAATATAAGCAAATACCTTAAAGATTACCGCGGCAAAATAAGGTACTCACTTCCTGCATCAAAATTTCACAAGCCGTCAGGCAATCATATGTACCAAGCTTTTAAAACATAATGTTAAATTTTCTGTGTCCAAATATTGTGCTGCGACTATAAAAACATCAACAATCAGTGCTCTATCACCATAGACTGTATAAAAAGATGGACGCAGCACCCGGATCTGAAAAGTGAGGCTAATGCGGTAATTGAGTTCCATTTAATGGCCAGCAGATGGCGACATCGGTAGTTGCAGAATTGGAAAGGGGGTATTTGAATTTTCATCACCATTGTAACACATTTGTACAGTTTAGTATGAAATGAGCCACATACAATTGGGTGACAAATTAAATGGAAAATACCCAAATTAATGTGTGGACAAAAGAAAAACACGCTTCTGATCATTTACCTGGTACTGTTTGCATTAACCCACCCCCTAAAAGACAGGGTTGGTAAGCATCTAATGCTAGCAGAATTTGAAAGTACTATCTCCTCAGGGCACCGCCCTAGCCCACCCCCTGTCCTCGAGCCTCCTCCCACAGGCACTCCCTACACACAGTAGTGCATGAGCACAGCTGCAATTGCTTCACTGAGCAGCGAGTGGACTACAAAACTGCGTCATGTCTCATTCACCAGTAGGATAACACCAAATACTATCACACCTAATATCATTGGTAACCGATATCAAAGGAAAATCTAAAAATGGTCCAAGCCCCGTGGGGCACATGGGGTCACTGGATGGTTTTAGGGGTGTGAGAATCATCCTCACCATATGCCACCACCTTCACAGTTAGCAGATCTCAAACTAACTGAACTCACATGGATAATTTTTTCACAACGCGTGAGACAGTTCTCTCTGTCACCATCATAAAAACACCAAATGAGGGAACATCTCTAGGAAGACATATACCCTACCAGTTAAGTACTGAACTTGTAGACTATATATCAAGGCATTTTAAGGCTGATTTTGTAGCTGTTGAAGGCCATACTCCTTAGTAACACTGCTTGTTTATGTTGATTTTTCCATTAATTTGTCTCATATCTGTATGGGAAATCCCTAAGGAGCTGAATTCCCGAACCAGAGGCTGGATTGGTGGTGTATGCTTTTGACCCAAATTCGCTGCTGGTGTCAGAGTCAACTTTTTTTAGTTTTGGAGCCACGGCTCCATAATCCATATCTAGCTTCACCTCCTTAAGATCAGGTTTCTCAGCCTCTCTGTCCTGATTTTGTAAAATGTTTTAACTAGGGAGTTATTACATGTCAAGCTGCACGGCACTGGCGCCCCCCAACAGGATGGTATAGGAATCCCAGAATTCCAGAATCTCCTTTTGTAGATGCAGGTAAGTTTTCTTAAAACCTTGAGACAAAACTTTGCGTTTCTCAAATAAAGCTGCTACTTTCAAAAGAGTTAATCCTCAGGTTAGCTCAGGTTAATTATTTAATCCTTGCATCACCCACTGGGCTCTGTCTGAAACCTTCTGCCCCTCTTTTCCGTCCCACACCCCCCTCCAGCCTCACAACACTGAGTGGGTGTTCACATTCCAAGTAAATAATTGTCAGTTACGTCTTCAGAAAACAGAGATGGGCCAATTTTGAGGCAGTCTTTGTAAAAACACCTGTGAAACAAGAGTTATTCAATTTTGGAAATTATATGTCTGCGTGTCTGTGAAATCACTCTGTGTCCAGGAAGAATAGATGGTTGAAACAGCAGCCGCGGTACAGCGGCGGGGCAGGGCAGTTTGTGCCCTTTGGCGTTGGGAGTCCAGAGCACTACCAAACTTCACAGGTGCTGCTGATTGCGATTGTGACCACAGACTCTCATGAAAGCAGACAAGTTCAATGTGGAAGGTAAAACCCTATAAAATACCCAGGCAGCCTCCTTTACAAAAGCGTGTTCTACATTTTCAGTTCAGAGCATTCAAAGCCGACTATGTTATTTTGTCCAAAACATAAAGAGAGAATAAAAATAGTAGGAGGCTGTGACTTGTGCTGCATGTTCTGTCATTACAGGTTAGAGTTCGTGGTGCAGGTCCAAACTGAAGTCCTGAGCTGGCCTCAGGGCGTGGTATTGGGTTCACGAGTCTTACAGAGTTCACAAGGTCTCTCAGCTTTAGTTGTTTTGCCTGCGTATAGGCAGTCGGTGGGGACACAGTGATGCTGGCATCTGTTCTCAGTCTTAACTAGCCAGGGACTTACTGTATAAGACCTTTTCCAGAGCACCAGTGTTGAGGTGTTAAGTCCAGAAGTAAAAGCATCGCCACATTTTCCCTCTTATCACAAACTCATCCAACTGACTTCACTAATTTGAATCTACCTCCCCGGTGAACAACTGTGCCAGTTCTCCAAACGCTTTTCGCAAAATACATGGAGATCTTTCACCGTCAGAACTGTCCGTCACTGTTGGTTCAGGCTGCTGTCATTGCTCTTCTACAAATAATGTGATTTTCCAATGCACTGCTGTATTACTAAATCATTCTAGTTTTACATATTGCCAAATAAGCCTTGCATGACATTAAAAGCGTAACTGAAAACAGCAACTACAAGAGCATTTTGAACATCAAACATTTTTTTCCTGCTTGTTCACCAACAAAATACGATGGATGATCAGCTCTGTTCCCTGTGGTAATAAAGACTCCCATTGAGAGTGATTGGCAGGTGCGTAGGGTTGTGGTTTTTCTGTGAGGGCAAACTTTATTCATTTTTGTCTAGTTCTCAGAAGGATAACTTGTTGTTTCATTTGTGTTCCCCATTTGTAATTTGATAATGAACATCACATAGAAAAAAATTCTAAATGTAAATTATGAGGAAAATTGGAGGGACTAGCATTTGAAATGGTGAAGAAACATTCCGTTAATATTTTTTGGGTGGTTTCATTGCCATGACACGGTTTACTCTGCAGTTGCAATTTATTTCAGCAAATAATTCAAACAGCTTTTTGGCATCATCGTGGTCAATAGTTTATTGCAGTGGTTCTCAACATTAGTGTGTATGTTTTCTTTGTCTGTTTGTTTTTTTTTTTCAGACCACAATTGCAATCTCTGTGCACCACTGGTCTGAAGTATCTTGATATACAAGAGTGTTGATCTTGGGTGATATTTCCTTTGTCCGTGTGGTATTTGCCCTCCCACAAATCAGAGCTCCAATTCTACCCAAAAGTTCACAGCCATGGGCGCACAATCTTCTAAACATCCTGGTTTACAAGGACACACAATTGTCTAAACATCCTGGTTAACAAAGTTTACATTTAACTATTCATAAAAATAGACCATGCTTTAGAAGTTGAAAGGTTACATTCAGAATAAATTACTGGTGACAGTTCATAGCTCTATAGGTTCAGTGTATCTTCGCTAGCGAATGGGGATCCATAATTTTTGATAAATATAAAAAAGTGTGGAAAGACCCAAGTGCTGTGCAGGTCCAAACTTTGGTGTTAAACACAGTGTTTCTTTCAGTTCTAATCAGCTCTCTTTATTCCAGTGATTTGTTCCGGAGAGTTCTTCAGTGGGTGCAAAACTTTGGGCACCCCTGGTTTAAATGTCTGTTACAATTAATCTCCAAACCTTAACGCTAAAGGCAACAAAGTTAAACATCACACATTTCATCACATTTTAAAGTAAGAATATGAATAAAGAATAAAGCAGAATATGAGCCTGAAAAATGAAGCCTGGTTTTCTCAGCTTGGGTTAAACAGAGCGTAGGCCTCGTGTAACTGTGTGGTTAAACTGGGTGATTTATCGAGCTTTAATTCGTGGGCCCTCTGTTGTTTACTGCTTCTGCCAGGTTCCCTGCTGGCTGTAATTTCAGTGTTTTGTGAGGTTCTGCCGGAGTTAATAGATCTCGCTTTCACATTCCGCTTCCATACTAGCGGGTGGGGAAATATACTGCACTCCATATTTACCCTGCCGATTTTCGTCGCTAGCGCTTGGCATATTAAAATGAACGGTGGCTGCTGACACTGCAGATGGGACCATTTTTCAATGCAAAAGATGGATTGAAGTAGGCTGTGTCTGATTTTTTACGTCTGATTGGGTCATTCGCCCTTTGACTGCCAGGATTACTCTGTTGTAAGACGGGCCAGATATTTCACAAAATAAAGTTACTGTGCTGGACAACAGTGTTGAGTAAAACCTGGAACCTTCCCTCCCTGAAACATGGACGGAAGTAAAAAGAGTTGCTCTGGGTTTTACTCAAAGCTTTAATCAGTGATTTGTTTATCATCCTTGACCAGCATTAAGTTTAAAATGGAGCAACGAGAAGAGAAGTTTTTCCTCTTCGGATTTATGTTTTTGAGAAATAAACATTTATTCCAAATGTATTGCCTGTAGTGTTTTCCAGAAATATTGGAATATGGGTGTATTAACCATTGTCACATCACTTTTTCTTTTAAGAGTCCTCTCAATAATCTTTTTGGGACCTGAGGACAACAATTCCAGTTTTGAAGACTTTATCTCATTATTGTATACATATTAGGCAATATTTGTAAGGTGAGTCAGTTAGAATAAGGTTCTGTTGCCAGCTAACTTAAGACTCCTGGTACTGTCAAGGGAGGATGTCTGGTCTTAATTCATATTTAATTAATACATTAGTAGGATTTCAGCTTTATATTGGGAAAATTGCCTACCTTGCAAGAACAACAAAAGGACATTAGTATTATGTCATTTCAATTCTGATATACTGTATAATCAATACTATATTTGCCAAAACTACAATAACATTTTGGCTTTTTTATCTGTGACCAGCTGTAAATAATTACTGGATTGTGGCCAATTTTGGTACAATGGTATTAACACGAAGCGGACAGGCTCTGCTTGGAGGGTGTCATGCCTCGCCCACAACTGTTCACATCACCGGGGTCCCGGCCTGCTCTAGCTCCAGCAACCACAACTATATTCACTACTGCTTAATGATTCAATTATCCAATAGAGTGAATATATACCTTGTCACTGCCTTGTATAATCACAAAGTCTTTGCAAGCTGCCTTTGTGTAGACATCGCAATCAATCTTTGTATTTAGACTTTTAGCAGACTTGTACTTTGTATTTTGGGGATCATTATTTCCCTGTTTCCGTGTGTGTGTGTGTGTGTCTAAAGCCTTGCTTCAGGCATAATAAAAAAGCTCAGTATTTTCTTCACCCTTGAATCCTCTCACCTCCGCTTTTATTCAGACATTACAGAAGACTTCATCTTACCATGGATCCAGTGAAGACCCCCCTTTCTGAAGACGGAGAGTTCACTGCAGGAGCTGTACACTCTCCTCACTTGAACCTTCTTTCTGTGTTGGTAGCTTAAAGGACCAGTATGTAAGAAATGTATGTTGATTAATCATGAAATGGCCCTGATACATCGCCAGACATAAAGAGATGATGTTAATTTCAAATACTTCTATCACAGAGAACAGTAGTCCAGCCAGAATACTCTCGTTACAAAAGCGAAGTTGCTGCCCACAACTAATGTTGATGTCGTCATTTTGTGTTTTGGCCTGTTGCACCGCCCTCCACCTCTCTCCCAGTCACAAAGTCAGTAGCTTTTCAGCATCCAGGTTGCCAGTTACCACTGAGCTGCAGCTACAAGCGTTTCGGAGCACAAATGTCTGACGTTAATGAAACCTAAAAGGCCTTGTTATGATTCCGAAATACGTTGTGACAAAGTCAGAAACAAAACAGGGATCTGTATAAGACATGCATTTGAAAGATGGAGACGGCTGAAAGTGGAGAAGAATTTGAAGACCGACGCTGAAGTTGCTCATTTTCTCCTGGTCACATAAGATTAAGCTAAGTTTGGCAAACTCAATTCTATTTAATGTAGGCACAGACATTTCAAATATTCTCTACAGTCGAATAACGTTATGTATGTTCGTTCACGGTACGTTAGGGCATATGCAGGTGGGTCATTGAATTGACTAGGTAGCAAATGGTTTGAGAAATAAAAACCCTGACTTGTCATTGCTAACATTAGCAATGCATTATTAGAGTCCGTTTCTCTGGCATTATGCTGAGACGCTGTGGATACCGTTCCAACATTAGCGCATCCATTATGGCAATAAGAACTGTAATTGAGACAGTACATCAGTGAAATGAGTCCTCATTCATTCTTCATGCATATTATAGTGTAACAAGCCCCGTTTGCACTTGTAGTGAGCTTGCCAGTAGCGTACACACGTTCTTTGTTAGTCGGCGCAGATAGAAGCACCCTCGAGCCCAAAGTGAGAATAAGACGTTCTTTATTGTCGAATGAATATGGGTCATAGATGACCTCGACCGAATCTTAACCAGACGCAGTGAAGATAACGCGAATTAAAACCCGGACATTAGCCACACTAGCTAATGAGAATACACAGCCGCTTGCCGGGCCTAGACGCTTTACTTGCACTCTCAGAAAACATTCAGCGAATTCCTGCTGATAAACCGAGCCTCACCTACCTAGCTCATGAGCTCGCATCCGACTGCGACCACGAAGAAAATCCCCTCTTTCTTTTCCCGCCCGGAGCATTTATACCCCAATGTATCCAGTTCAACTGTTCTCTTTTAGGTCCGCCAAAGGCCGTCAAGGAGCTGTGTTTTCTCGCCCTTATTTTTACATACAAAATCACAGATAACCTCACACATGCAATACATATGTCCTCACAAACTTATTGGTCAGAAACTAATGTAAATCCTCAACACTGTATGCTGAAAAGAAAATCCAAAGAAACATGACAGTGGAGTCATATGCATTTTAAATCTGCAAACTGCATGTTTTCCACAGGGAGACAGAACTTGTGACAGTGTGTCTAATAGCGCCCCCAGATGGATCACCCCAAAGACACCGGCATGACAATGAACAGCACTGTCACACTACCCCCTTCTTTAAAAAATAAAACGCGTCCTCGCTGTTTTCACACTTAACAAGTTGCATCAGTAACATCGATTACATAGTCAGACTGCCACAGTGGCCGTCTACAGACCCTCTGAGGTCTTAACTGAGTACCCCCTTCTTGGTGTGGAGGTAAATGTGAATCTACTGGGTTAGGAGACTCAGTAACATGGTCTGAAGCAAACTCTGCATCAGCATCACTACCGTGCAATTCTGCATGACCATTGCTTTGTAACCGTTCCCCAGTCGCAGCTGGGTTTTCTGCAGTAGCGGTTCCAGGTTCAGAAATAACTGATGGATGTACCCTTTCTCCAGGCAAGCTATTTCCCGTATTCATAGGCCTCATAACCTGGAAACCGGGGAATCTATACCCGTCTTTGGTGAAAGATCTTTTTCTCCTTTTGTACCTGGGTGGGTGCCTTTCTGGGTCAATATTACACAGGAACTCAACTGATTCATCGCTGCCCCGAGAGGTGGCCTCCCCCTGCTCATAAGCAGTTTCTGCTCCAGGAGTTCCGAAATATGGTTTCAACCTGTTATAATGTACAATAGCTCTACCATTTCCGTTATACTGTGAAATTTCATACAGAATGTCTGACAACTTTCTAATAATTCGGAAAGGACCCTTGAACTTCTTTTGTAGTTTTGGTGACAAACCCTTCTTTTTCTGAAAGTCCCTTAACCAAACCAGTTCATTGACGTCATATCTCTGAGGGGTGACTTTAAAATCGTAATAATGCTTCTGCCTGCCAGCTGCTTTATCATGATTTCTCTTTACAGCTTCTCGCACAGTACTGAGATATTCTTCTACTTTTTGCACATATTCAGGCACATATTGACTATCTTCACCAAGTTTTGTACCCATCACAACATCAACTGGTAGGGTGATTTCAGTGCCAAACAAGACCTTGTATGGTGTAAACCCCGTTGAAGCTTGGACGCTGCTTCTGTAGGCCATCATTACGAAAGGGAGCAAGCCATCCCAATTAGTTTGGTTCTCCTCTACGAATACAGCTAGCATGCCAATCAGTGTGCGGTTCATTCTTTCCACTAATCCATCCGATTGGGGGTGATAAGGGGTTGTCCTAGTCTTATTCATTTGCAGCAAGTCACACATTTCTCGACAAACAGTGGACTCAAAATTTCGACCTTGGTCGGAATGAATAGACCGAGGAACACCAAACCGCAGAACAAACTCCTCCACAATTTTCTTAGCAATGGTCACTGCTTCTTGGTTGGGCAATGCATAGGACTCTGCCTAGCGCGAAAAATAGTCTGCTACCACCAGAATGTATTTATTTCCCGATGCAGTGGTGGGAAGTGGCCCCAACACATCTACAGCAATCCTCTCGAAGGGGCGGCCCGCACTAGAACTTACTAATGGAGCTCTAGGAATTCTACCTGAAACCTTGTGGGCTGCACATGTTTCCCAATTTCTGCACCACTGTTTGACAGACCTTAGCCAGCCAGGCCAGTAAAATCTGTTCCTCACTTTAGCCGTGAGTTTGTCAACCCCTAAATGGCCACCTGTTTTGTCATTATGCAAGAAACTAAGTATTTCAAATATCAAGTGGGATGGTACAACACTTCTCCAAATCACTTCATTAGTTTCATATTCTGAGCTCCGCAAACATAAGACCCCATCCCTTAAATGAAGTGCTTCCCACACCTGTTTGTATGGCTTAAGGTCAGGATCTGTTTCCAGTTCCTTTGGCGAGTCCACCTTCCCCTCTCTCTTCCAAATTTTCAGTTTATTCACAGCAAGATCCTTATCTTGTTCTAAGCCAATGGATTTTGTACAGTCAGATGATACTGAGCTAGTGCCGGCAGACATGGAGTCACACGGATCCTCTTTTGAGGGAACCAAGCATCCAGCTACAGCGGACTGCAAGCCAACACCAGGAGGTTCTGGCTGACTGGTTACCCCTAAGCACTCCCCTTGTGCATAGCGCCTTGACAAAGCATCTGCATTTTTATGTAGCTTCCCTGGCCTATGTGCAATGTCATACTCGTACTGTCCCAATTGCTCTAGCCACCGGGCTAGCTGGCCTTCAGGTTGCTTAAAATTTGTCAACCAGCGAAGTGAACTGTGATCTGTTCTCAACAAAAACCTTCTCCCATAGAGGTAGTGTCTGAAATGCTTCAAAAATGTCACAACTGCCAGCAGCTCTTTTTTAGTTGTGGAGTACTTTCTCTCCTGCTTTGAGAGTGCTCGACTGGCATACGCCTCAACTCTTTCCCCCGTCTCATGCACCTGAGAAAGGACGGCCCCTATACCAGTGTCACACGCGTCTGTATCAAGAATGAACCCTTTGCTTGGATCAGGATATGCAAGCACCGGCGTCAACGTCAATTTGGATTTTAGGTCATTAAAAGCCTTTTCACACTTTTCAGACCACTCAAACTTAGCACCTTTGTCAGTTAATCTGTACAGGGGTTCAGTAATTGATGCAAACTCAGGGATGAACCTTCTGTAATAGGACACTAGCCCTAAGAAACTTCGAACTTGTGTTACTGTTGTCGGCCTGGGCCATGTTCTGATGGCGTCTATTTTTGCAGGGTCGGTGGAAACTCCCTCATGGGAAATCACATGCCCCAAATAGTTAACCTGGGACCGGAACAAATTGCATTTGGACGGTTTTACTTTCAGTCCAGCCTGCTTTAGTCTGTTGAACACCTCATCTAGCCGATTAACATGGTCTTGGAACGTCCTACTAAAGACAATTATATCATCCAAATACACAAGACATGTAGTCCATTGCAAATCCGCTAACACGAGATCCATTAATCTCTGTAAAGAACTCGGCGCGTTTGCAAGGCCGAAACTGAGAACATTAAATTAGAATAACCCTCGCTTAGTCAAAAATGCCGTTTTACAGCGGTCATCTGGATGCATACGAACCTGCCAGTATCCACTGGCTAGATCCAACGTGGAAAACCACTTGGCACTAGCCAGGGCATCCAGCGTCTCATCTATGCGTGGTAATGGATACGCGTCTTTTACAGTTACGTCATTAAGTTTCCGATAATCTACACAGAAACGCAGCGAGCCGTCTTTCTTTTTAACTAACACAACCGGAGCGGCCCACGGACTACTCGACGGCTGCACAATCCCTCGGTCAAGCATAGCCTGCAAAAGCGAATCGAATTCTTCCTGTTGGTGTACCGGTACGCGTTGCAAACCCTGTTTGACAGGCTTAGACCCACCAGTGTCAATTTTATGTAGTATTAACTCGGTACAACCCAAGTCAAAATCCCCAAGGCTAAAGATACTCTCGTATTTTCTAAGCATCTCCTTCACAGATCTCAACTGCGTGTCACTCAAATTCTTACTCTCGACTTTCAGCGCGTGAATCAGCTCATCCAAATTCCATTTTGCTTTCTCACATGAGGCCCCGTTCACTCCAGCCCCAAAAGTACTACTTTCGCTCAAGGTAGCAACCACCGCTCCACCCATATCCTCCCCCAGTACAGAAAACCCTCCCAGACTCGTGCCTTCCCTGAGGACTTGTCCCTCGGGGGTTAGATTAGCCACGCGTATTGGTAATTTGCCCACGCTTTGAGCGACAAGCACATTGGTTCCCTCTGAAATCATACTACAAGGCTCTAAAAACCCCTCGAGCCTTTCACAGCTAAGAGCACCTTCAACTTTACCCGTGATAACAATTTCACTTCTAGCCGGAATGACAGTGTCGCTATGAACAATAACCTTGAACACCCCTCCAGCCCCTCCCCGCAAAATTAGGGGAATCACTTTACCAATTACAGTGACAGTTTTCTTTTTCATGTCTAACACAGCACCATATTTAACAAGAAAATCAGTCCCTATCAATGCACCATGATCGGAGTCGCTAGCTACCACAAAATCCCAGCAGAGCTGGAGACCGTCTATGTTCACAGTAGCAGACCAAAGTCCAAGAATGTTCAGACATTGTCAGGGCTTAAAGTTCTCCGTCCTGGGGACGGATTTCCGTCCTGGAGATTCCCTAGGGGCTATTTATGAGATCGATGCAGATTTGCAAAAAAAAAAAAAAAGTTATATTGGGGGGGGGGGTCTAGCCATGGCCGCGATGTCAATGAAAAAAATGTTAAAATGCTGCATTTGCTAGTGAGGTGATTTCCAAACTGCGATGCATCCCTCCCCAAGGAAATAATGTAAATGTAAACAAAGATACGCAGCTCAGAGTGCACTCAGTAGGGTGCCGCTGGCTGCTGAGCTCTGATGTAACCTGACACCAAGCACTATCTTAGCGTCAACCAGCTAGCGTTTGTTGTGTCGTGTTGGAGTAACTTAAATGGCAGATCAGCAATGTGACTTCATGATTCATAGTGCTGCGGATTTTAACGGTGAAGTTATGAAATTCGCTCAGTATGGATGACAGTGTTCAAAAGATGAAATCACATGGAATAATGGCAGTCAGTGGATTTTTTCTTAAACATCGAAAGTGGATTACACCATGAGAACATCAGATATGATCTAAATATATAACGTTGGCGTATATTTACTGGGAAGGTAGCAGTGGCCAAATCCCAGTGACGGTCCGTTGGCAGAAACACAGGGCCAGCAATAACCTCACCTTTCACTTCTTAATGACAGACACCTCTCGCAGTTTACCTCCCCGATTAGAAACAGTTGCTCAGACTGATTGGAAGACGAGAATCTGATTTATTTTTGAAAGCCTCGATATACATTGCGTTACGAAATTATACGTCGTTTACTTCCACACACCAATGGCTACGGAAAATATCAATAGCCTACGTCTTTATAATTTCTGGATTTGCGTAAATTAGTTCGCGAGGTTCATTGAGCAGTAGGCTAAGCCATGAGAATCCGTTCTATAGTCTGAATGTGGTGACAGCTAAAGAGCGTTGTTAGGTACGATGCACAGCTGAGTGATAACGAAAATAATTGCTGCCGAGTCCGCGAAAGTTTCGGATTTTTTCAGATTGTCATCCTTGCGGAATCACATCAACTATATCAACAAAGCCAATCGCTTTGTCATTAACATTTCTTAATCATTACTTGTCACGCATTGGTGGTGGCTGTTCTGTTAACTGTTTGATTTTTAATCAGGCAAACCTGATCGCAAACAGTTTAAGAGCAATTATCCGGGAAAGGTAATGTTACTGAAGGCCTTCCTCACATCTGACGGTAGGCCTACGCCACTGCCAAATCCTCATCATAGAAGCGCACCAAAACATTCAGCACACGGTGTATTGGTGGCCTCGTCAGCATTTAGAGAAAAATAAATCATGTTCAACTTGTCTGATAACTGTTTTTTTATCTGAGTGGAAATTCCATGGATGTAGTCATATGACGCCTGTGTGTTTTAATTTTAGTAGACCATGTACTCGTGAACTGTACCGTTATGAAACTGTATGAAACAGCAAACTTGTAATAAAGTCATCAATCAATGACTGTGCAACTGTGAACGGAAGGTCGTGCTCTGCAATAAATGTGCAGATACGCACTTTATGATTGCAGACACGATCGGTCATTGATTCGTTGTTGTTATGTATTCTTACGTTATCTTGCATTAAAAAAGCATTGTTACGTGTGCAGATCTACTATTCTGGGTAATGTTTTAGATCAACCGCGTCTGCAACTACTGTATCATGATTGGTTGGTGTATTCACCGAGTTGCATTGTTTGACTCAAAATATTACCCACGTGTGTTGTCACTGCTGTGGTACCGGTTCAGTCTGCGAAAAATCATGGAGCGGTTAGTTGTGAAGGAAGGATCAGACGTGACTAATATTGACAGCACTGTCAAAAACAAATGGAGGTGGGCTTGGTTGGATGAGATAGGTGACACAGGTAAGCCATTCAGGTCCTGGTGTCAAAAATTGAAGGAACCAGGAGCTTGTTTCTGTTGTGTTTGCAACAGAAAGCTATTGTACGGTTCAAATGGCAAAAAAAGCTTTTCAAGCACAACAATGAACCAGGTCACAGGGCTGCTGTCAGAGCTCTCCAGCACTGTACAGTGCTACCAGGTGCGTCAACAACGAGTGAGGATGCTCGCCAATCAATGACAGATCGTGTGTGCAATCATAAAGTGCGTATCTGCACATTTATTGCAGAGCACGATCTTTCGTTCACGGTAGCACAGCCACTTGCTGAACTGATTAAAACTGTTGCACAGGACAAAAATGCACTGTCTAGATTAAGTTTCAAACACACAGGCCTCATATGTGTGCACTCACGGAATCTCCACTCAGATAAAAAAGAAGTTATCTGACAAGCTGAACAACATTTATTTTTCCCTAAATGTTGATGAGGCCACCAATACAAACATGGACCGTGTGCTGAACGTTTTGGTGCGCTATTATGATGAGGATTTGGGCAAAGTTGTTACTCATCACTTGGCCTCAAGAAAAGCCAATATTGCTGATACAACAACCCTCACAATCGAGCTGACAGATGTCATAAAATCCTATCGCCTAAACTGGAACCAAGCTGTCAGCATTCTGCTGGACAACTGTGCTGTCATGAGAGGAAAGAAGGCTGGAGTGGAGACAATGGTCAGGAAGGAGAACCCTGCATTGCTTGATACCAGTGGAGATACAGTGCACATGGTATGCACTGCTCAGCAGTGTGTAAAAAGAATAACATGATTAGACTGTTTTGCTAGACTAGTGTTAACTAAGTCTGAGCAGGTGCAGTTAGTATATTAAAGATTTGTCATTATTGCCAATGCAACATTACAGCCTGGTAATACTACTTTTTCTCTGGACTGGCATTTTTATTTAAAAGGTTGTAACAGCTTGCCTCCATTTAGTGTAAGTCAACATACAATTTGCTCCCACCCAAAAAGGCGTGTGGGGACTGGGGACCCCCCTAAATACACGCGGTCTGTGAGCATTTCATGCGGGAAAACCACAAAATTTGTGCCGTGGGCCCTGCGGGTGCTTCGCGCCCGCGCATGTGTACTCAAAAAAAATTGCCAAGGTTGGCAGGTCTGCTGCTACGCACTTTTGCTTTAAAGTCCTACAGTAATTTTAATATTTGAAATAGACCAGACTAGCAATAGACAGACTACAACTTCAGCAGGTGTTTATGTTAAAATGAAGCAGGAATTGTACACATTCACAATTAAGGCATTTGAGAACTGTGAAGTAGCATGTCACCCAATTAATTGGTGTTTGCTGGGCGCACAATGTTGTTTATATTTCTCTTATATTGCCATTGTCTAGGACAGGGGCCAGGGCTAGACCGTTGCAAGCTTAGAGCCCCTTTCAGAATGTCTTATCCCACGTCTGAAATTTTCAGTCCTGGGATTTTTTTTTGCTTTAAGCCCTGCATTGTCCATTAGCGACTCGTAGCGTGCCAGGATACGGTGCTAAAGTGTCCTGCTTACCCTTTGTAACGTCCCTCCAAATGCTCTCGTGCACCATGGAAATTTGGGCCCCAGAGTCAATCAAAACCTCGGACTCATAGCCGTCGATGCTGCAGATTATGTAGACTCCGCTCCCGAGCAGGCCGACGGAATGCCTCTCCTGAAATTCCGGTGCTCCCCTTGCCGAACCGCTAGCGACATTAGCAGGTGTTGCGCTGTCCTGTGCTACGTACGGGCAGTCCCGTTTGAGATGCATCCGGCAGCCACACTTCCAACAGGCCCTCTCGCCAGCCACTGGCGTCTGCGAAGCTGGATTTCTTGTAGTTCTCCCTTCCTTGGGTGCTTCCTCCCTTGGCGTCCATCCCCGCCATCGCACTGCTGGCCTTCGGTCTACATGGGCCTCCAACTCCTGTCTGGCGGAAAGCTGTCGTACCTCAGACCGCAGTTGCGTAACACTGTCACACAAGGTCTGCAGCATTTCCCTTGGGACCGCGATGGTGCCGCTTTGCACAGGCTGTGAACTCTCCCTAGTCCCACAAACGCTTCCTGTCTGCTGGCCGGATTCATTGGTCTCGAGCTGCCGGATCTGCTCCAACTCCGCTGCCAAGTTGACTGCATCCTCCAGCGTTTTCGGTTTGCTGCTGCGCAGCTGTGCACGGACTTCGCCGTTCCCTATGTGAGTTATGAAATGGTCCCGGGCAAGGGAGTCCCGAGTGACCGCGCTGTACTCCGGGTAGGCCCGACAAACGAGCCGACGCAAGTCGTGCCCAAATTCTCTCACGCCCTCACCTGGCGCCCGCCTCCTGTCGAGAAAAGCAGCCCAACTCCAGTCGCCATGCATCGCAGGTTCAAACTGTTGCTGCAAAGCGTCCTTCAGGCTAAGATAATCCCCCTTTTTCTCTGATGGTAAACTACTGCAAATGTCCCTTGCTTGCCCTTTCATGAGCAGAATAAGAAAGTGCAAGCAGTCCCTTTGACTCCAAGCATTTATTTCCGCTGCCAACTCGAACTGCTCGGTCCACGCCGTCCATTCTCCACTTTTGCCAGCGAACGGCTCGGGCAGAAACACAGGCCGTTCGATCCTCCGCCCCTCGCCAAGCTGTTAGGGGCCTGGTGGTGTCGCAGCAGCGATTCCGTCCTCCTCCTCCATAGCCCTCGGTAGTAAACTCTACAGTGCCGACTGTGAACGTGCTATCCCACTGCTGCCACCAATTTGTAACAAGCCCCGTTTGCACTTGTAGTGAGCATGCCAGTAGCGTACACACGTTCTTTGTTAGACGGCGCAGATAGAAGCACCCTCGAGCCCAAAGTGAGAATAAGACGTTCTTTATTGTCGAATGAATATGGGTCATAGATGACCTCGACCGAATCTGAACCAGACGCAGTGAAGATAACGCGAATTAAAACCTGGACATTAGCCACACTAGCTAATGAGAATACACAGCCGCTTGCCGGGCCTAGACGCCTTACTTGCACTCTCAGAAAACATTCAGCGAATTCCTGCTGATAAACCGAGCCTCACCTACCTAGCTCATGAACTCGCATTCGACTGCGACCACGAAGAAAATACCCCCTTTTTTACCCCGCCCGGAGCATTTATACCCCAATGTATCCAGTTCAACTGTTCTCTTTTAGGTCCGCCAAAGGCCGTCATGGAGCTGTGTTTTCTCGCCCTTATTTTTACATACAAAATCACAGATAACCTCACACATGCAATACATATGTCCTCACAAACTTATTGGGCAGAATGTAAATCCTCAACACTGTATGCTGAAAAGAAAATCCAAAGAAACATGACAGTGGAGTCATATGCATTTTAAATCTGCAAACTGCATGTTTTCCACAGGGAGACAGAACTTGTGACAGTGTGTCTAATAGCGCCCCCAGATGGATCACCCCAAAGACACCGGCATGACAATGAGTAGCACTGTCACAATAGTATGGACTTTAGTGGGCTATCCACACAGGAGAGTGACGAGCAAGTTGACCAATATGACCATTGCTAAAGTTAGTTAGTCATTAGTCTCAATCTTTTTTGAACTGAACTGAACACAACCCTGTCAAAATCATTGGTGATATTGAAACATAAGCATGGTAGCTCCTTGTAGTAGACGTTCTTGCTGGATCTGGCAACCTAGCATGCAGCCTCTAGTCTGGGGGAGAGGGGGAGGGGATACTGCGCTCTGCAGGATTTTGAATGTGATTGGCATGCCAGTTTTGGCCACAAACGTACATACGGCTCCTTTAACCCCTACCGGGGCGTAGTATTAGGCATTATAAATACAGCATTTTTCCAAATCGCGACATTGTCATGCGGCATATCCACATTTCGCGAAGAAACTCGGCCAAAAGCTCATGTAAACCATTTTTATCTCAACTGAACACAATTCAAGCACCAAGCAAGTTAATAAGCATGCAGCAGAACATAAGATAAAATCATATCAGTGCTGAATCGCCAGGATTTCTGCTGAATTCGTGCTATGCATAGAAACGATACCTCAAATAATAGAGGAAAGTCCACAGTATGCAACGATATGAGCCCTGTCATTTTAAACCAACAACACATTGAAAGAACAGCAGGCATACACTTTACAGTCTTCAGAGATGAGCAGATAAAAATTCTTACCTTTCATATTTTGCAATAAGAAAAATGCTCGAGGGTAAATCTGCGCTTGCTATTGTTAGCCCAATGTGTACGCGTTATAACGAAACTAAATCTGCCGGGATCCTTGAATGTTCTTTCCACGGGCATTGCTTCAAATATCTCAGCTCCGTAGCATTCAGCTTCCTTGCAATGTACTTTCCTATCTGCTTTCGGCTTGTGATGCTGTCAGTAAGATTGTGCCAGTAGGAATTTGATTGTATGAGTCCAGATGATTCTAACGAACTCTAAACCACCTTAATGGCAGAAACCGAGCCTGAGCTGCAGCCTTGCGTTCCGAGTGCGTCCAGCTGAGTCCATGGGACATAATGAATGTTCTTGAACAGCGCGACAATATAAACGCATTACTAGTTTGTTTGAGGTATTGTCTGAAAATTATCCGCTAAATATTCAACATTCATTTTCAAAGTCGTTTTCTGACGGAATCTTTCCACTATTCCGCACGAACACTGAGCCTACAACAGTACATACGTATTTTCCTTACCTTACCCATTCCTTGAATGGGCAATTTGACCATAGACTGTTGTCGATTGGTGCAGCCTATTGGATAAAATGCCGCGCTGCTGAAAGGAAATTGTGAAGGTACGATTCCTGATCAGGGTACCTTTTTTTAATTATTATTATTTTTAGAAATAATCGCAGTTGCCTTCTACAAATAATCGCTGGGGTTTTTGTTATTCTTACTTTTCTTTAACATATTTTCACAAATCCTTTGTATTTATCATTTTACTTATTTGTTTTGTTTTTTAATAAATATGCTCCAGTGGAGTCAAACTTAATTTTCATTGTATGTATTATCTTTGAATGGGAAATTGTATAGGCAACAAAACTGGCAGAAATAATAATAATTTTTTTTTTCTTCTAAAAATTAAAAAATGTTGTGTTTGGATGGAATGGATGCCTGTAGTGATATATAAGTGAAATTTTATGGGTTTTACAGCTTGGTATCTCAGAAATCTGAAATGGAACACAAAGAACCTAAATTACCAAAATGGAGAAGCCACCTAGACATTCCTCTCTAATTTTGCTCTGATTGACCTGATCAGAATAAACTTTGGCACAGATAATAATGACATTCTGTGCTGTCATTTTTTAGAGGTTTCAGGCTGCAACTCAACAAATTTACAAGGGATCGAAGTAAAACTTTGTTAGGTGCAAAATGAGATCTTTCATTTACACTGTGTTCCATCTCTATTTACTCTGACTCAGTGACATATATAGTGATTTTTACACCAGGTCTGAAATCCCAAATGGTTTTACCTTTATTACAATACCAAGATTATTCAAATGGTCTAAGCAGTCGCAGAGATATACTCATTTCATTTTGGGCTTGCCATTTTCAAAAAAGAGGCTCAGGGCTTAAGGGGTTGACCGAGGGAGATTGTGCAACTGGGAACACTGGATGAACTCGTCTGATGCTTTCGGGACATCAACACTTCTCGTCTGACCCCATCACCTATGGCCCCAGTGTCTCCTGCTGCTCCTATCGTCGCAAAACTGCCACACGTCTTCTTTACTGCCTGTACAAAGCACGCACGTGCCAAATCACAAGAGTGTAGCTGCGAACTTCTTTCGACACCCTCAAGGGCAGCACGGCACGATTACTCCCGCCTTACGAGTTGACTGCTACTTTTTTTTAAACCTTCAAGTCCTGTACGACTCTCACCTACGGCAAAAATGCAGAGAATGCACGATTAAAAAATCAGTGCGGACGGTTGTGACCGAGGCTATACTGGTGTCCTCACCGGGCCACTGACGTGGAGAAGGCGGTTAACTCATGCAGCACCTGCGCCATCACCAGAACACCCAGACAATCCTAGCGGGCATACTACAACCTCTTCCACACTTGCCACACCAGTTCCACACTCAGTTCACGTCCTAGGAGAGGCGAGCCTTTATTCGGAAGCTGGGAGCCTCGGTGAGCCTCACCTTGTGATACTATGCTGAGTTCAATGGGCAGGTGGGGAGAACCATTCAGGATTTGGGGAGGTTCCTCCAAGCACACTGCCATCAGCGACAGAAGGATTGGGCAAAGTTCCTGTCCTGGAATGAATATGTCCAGAACTCCCTTAAGAGCACCTCCACTGAACTTATCCCTTTCCAGTGTGTGGTCGGTCAGCAACTTCTCCTGTGCCCATGGGATCTGAGCCAGACTGAAGTCCCGGCTGTGGACGCCTGGTTCAGATGAGTGGAGCGAGTATGGTCAGACACCAACTTGCAGATTTGCTGAGCCTTCCGGTGTCGGAAGATCTAGGTGGACAAGCGACGCTGGGATGCCCCAGAGTACCACTCAAGGTATCGGGTCTGGTACTCCACCACAGACCATTGCCACCACATGCCCTGAGCCCACGATTCATTGACCCCTTTAAAGTCCTCCAGAAGGTCATTTATTCTGCCAATACTCTCCTTTTGCCATCTAATTATAAAATTTCTCTCACGTTTCATGATTTCCTGCTCAGACCAGTAATTGTGGGCCCTTTTGCGGTGACAGTTCCCCCAGAAGTCCTACTCCCTGCCCTGGAGGTTGATGGAGCACCAATCTACCAGGTATGATCCCTTTTGGACTCCAGACACGGCAGAAGACAGAACCAGTACCTGGTAGACCGGCAAGGGTATGGTTCGTAGGAGAGGAGTTGGGTGCCTGCACGTGACGTCCTGGATCCACAACTCATCATCGGAGTATCATTTATCCTATCCAGACCAGCCTGCCCATTGACGTCAGAGTCGCCCTCCTAGCCCCCCAAATAGCACGCTGGTAGTTGTGCCTTGTGAGCGGGGGACTGCAGCATCACTGGAGTACTGAGTCCTGGCCTGTTTTAGCTCCAGCAACCACAACTACATTCACCTCCGCTTAATGATTCAATTATCCAATTAAGAGTATATATACGCTGTACCTTACCACTGCTTTGTATAGTCACAAAGTCTTTGTAAACACCTTGTGTAGACATCGGGGTCTACATCTGTTTTAGACTTTCAGTATACTTGTACTTAGTCCAGCTAGACTAATTTCAATCACGAAGACTTTGGATTTAAGGAAAGGAGATTTATTAACAATGCAATGACATGAAAGAAATTCAGGATTTGGCGATGACTCCGTCCTCGAGGACCCTCAAGCGAGGTGGGGCACTGATCTGCCTGGGTAGTAGACAGGGGCGAAGCCATCCCCCGTTGGACAGACGGGTCACACGGATGAAGTAGATGCTGAAGAGGCTGGAGTCAGAAGTTGGTGGTGGTGGGGAGGCGGTGGGCGATGCGGAATCTGTGCAATAGCAGACAGGAACACGTCAGAGGCATATACAGAGAAGACCAAAGGCGCTGATTGGGTAAGAGTAATTGCATGAGAATCCTACGTCTCATGATTGAACTTTCGTTAACACGTCCATTATATTTTGGGGAGTATTGTTTCCCCATTGTTATACTGTGTGTGCATAAAGAAGCACTTTATTTTCTTAACACTTGAATCATTGCTGGCGCTGGAGGACGAGGAGAGGATGCTGGCATTTTGTTGCTCGCCGCTTCTTTTCGCCTGCTTTTTTTTGTTTTTATCCGTTTTCTCTTAGCTGTGATCTTAATTTATTTAAATTGTTTGCTTTTGGTTGTATTGTTTTAATAGTTTTAGCGTTGTGGTTCTAACTTTGCTGACTCGTTTTTAACTTTGCTGGTCACTTCTGACCCTTTTGTCAACGACCGGATTGCCGGCTTCGGTCTCTTCTAACCCTGACAACAGGATTACATCCCTATTAAAAGTGGAATCTTACCAAGACATTTCCCGGCATTGATACAACTCCGCTTTAGCGAGGTTCCATCTGAACAACCTTCCAGTCGATCTGGGTGTGCCAATGTGTCTTGCCGCAAGCGACTTGATTTCCACTGCAAGGTCCCGCAATTTCATTGCCGCCGTGAAACTCATCCGGACTGCCATAAAACTTCACTGCGTGACCAGCCTCACTACCTGAGATCATCTCCTACACCCCCGGTGGCTGGCTGTCTACTAGCCTTCATCTCTGCTGTCTTCGAGGGGCTGGTAGCTAATGCTAGCACCAGCTCACTTTCTTGTCATGCTGCTGAAATATTCCACCTCACAGCTCCTGAAGCTCAACAACAACAGCAACACTCCTCTGTGCATCACAGCCATTAAAGAGCTCAGACTTCTAAGACTGCCTCGATATATACATCGAGTTGCACGAAGAAAGTTTGTTCTCCTAAAGTCTGAACCCGGCCAGTCTATTCCTTCCATCTTCACTGTCGCACGTCAACTACGTCATCAGAACATGGTCTCCATGGTAACCTTTAACTCAGTGAGTGCGCTGGACAGAAACTCTGGTGTGGATTCTAGGCTGCATCTGCAACATCATAAACGTGGAATGGACTTTGGTGTGCTTCTGCCACTGCAATGTGCCGCCTGTCCCCCTCCTGCCCCTAAATCAATCAAAATTGGACATTTTAACGCCCGCTCAATAAATAATAAATCACTAATAATAAGTCAAACTATGATGGATAAGAAGCTGGACTTTCTCTGCCTAACTGAAACATTCCAAAAAGCCAATGTATATTTTTTACTTAACCAATGCACTCCCCCTGGATTCAGCTATATGGATTGCCCCCGGGCAGTGAAGGCTGCAGGTGGTCTTGCTGTAATTTATAGAACCGTTTGCTCTGTGAAAGCCATACAAGTGCCACCTACCACTCTATTTGAGTGTATGGCCTTTATCATCAGTGATCATATTTCTATCATTGTGGTGCTGATTTACCGACCCCCACCCTTGCCAAACAATGCATTTTTTGCAGAACCGTCTGAACTATTTACCCTTCTGAGCTCCACCTGCCCGGCGAAGATGGTGCTAGGTGACTTTAACATCCATATGGACAGACCTGAATGCATCCACTCTGCCAGCTTGGGAGCGCTGCTCGAGGATTTTGGTCTCAAACAACACGTCAACTTTACCACACGCAATAAGGGCTACATACTGGACCTTATCTGTACAGCTGGAGTTGATCCTTCCAACTTAGAAGGAATAGTCTCTGGTGTGTCTGATCACCTTTTCATCACCTGTTATCTTGACCTCCCACGTCCCCCACTCCAAAAAAACGGACCATTGATTTGAGAAATACTGAAACGATTGGCACTTCTCTACTCTCATATGCCTTCTCTAATCTCCGCATCACTAGCTGTATCGCCATCTTAAACGCCAACTTGAACTATGTACTAGATTAAGTTGCTCCAGTAAAAGAAGGTGTTGTTTCCTTTCCCAAGTCATCCCCCTGGTTTAATGAACCTCCGCTTACTCAAAGCCAAGGGGCGTCGGCTTGAACGCCAGTAAAACTGGGCTTACTGTCCAGATACAAATGTTCCAGCAACACCAAAAGGAATACAAAGATGCCCTAAATTCAGCCCAGACCTATTATGATTCAGAACTCATCAATAACAACAGCAGCTCTAGAGTTCTGTCTTCTACTGTGAACAGGCTCCTCCAACCGGCTAACGCTGTCATGTCACCCACCACTGAACTTTGCAACAACTATTTTTGGAACAACTCTTCCACAAGAAAATTGAATCCATCTATAATAAGATCTTCAACTTGCCCCCCATTACTGCTGAGCTGCCATCTCCTGTCCTCCCAGCTTCTGGTCTTTCTACCATTACACCTGTCTCTACAACTGATGTGACCAAGCTGGTTAGGCAGATGAACAAAACAACCTGCTCCCTAGACCATCTCTCTACACCTCTGGTAAAGACTTGCCTGCCTGTTCTGGTCCAATCAATCACTGCCATCATCAACAAGTCCCATATAACCAGTATTGTTCCAGTTGAATTTAAACATGCAGTTGTCACTCCCATTATCAAAAATCAACTTCAGGCCCATTTTGAACCTCCCATTCCTAGCCAAAATACTTGAATGGGTAGTCTCCAGCCAACTACTCCAACACCTAACTTATCAAGACCTGCTGGAGCCCCTTCAATCTGGCTTTAGAGCACAGCACAGCACTGAGACTGCCCTTAGCGGTTCACAAATGATCTCCTAACATCTATGGACTCAAAAGCCTGCAGGATCCTGATTCTTTTAGACCTCAGTGCTGCATTTGACACTGTCAACCATAACATCCTCCTAGACAGAATGAAAAACCACCTCAGTCTCTCCGTTTCCGCACTTGAATGGTTCCGATCCTGCCTGGGAGATCGCTCCTATCACGTTGCCCTTGGGTACCGTAAATCTGACAGTATGGCATTGTGCCATGGGGTAGCACAGGGTTCAGTTCTTGGACCGTTGCTTTTCTGTATTTATATGCTGCCTCTTGGTGACACCCTGAGGAAACATGGTAACTTGACTACCATCTTTTTGCAGACGACATACAAATATACATCTCTGCTAGTCAGAAGACCGTAAATGAAGCAACCTCCCATCTTCAACACTGCCTTCACAACATCAAGGCCTGGATGCAGGAGAGCTTCCTCCAACTGAACCTTGGGAAGACAGAACTTATCCTGTTCGGCACGAAGACCATGCCTAGCCAGCTTCCTGAAGCTAACCTTCAGACTGATGGCATCAGAGTCCTCCTCTCACACCAGGTTTGTAATTTGGGAGTGATCCTGGACAACCAGCTGACCTTCGATGCCCACATCAAACAAATCACCAAAGTTCAATTCTTTCATCTGAGAAACATTGCACGGATCCGCCATTTCCTTTCCCAGCCAGCAGCACAATGTATCATACATGTCCTCATTTCCAGCAGACTGTAATGCCCTGCTGGTGGGATCCACTGATACAAGTATAAAGCGTCTGCAGTATGCACAAAATATTGCCGCCCGAGTCCTCACCCACACCTCACCCTGGGACCAAATAAACCCCGTCCTATTCTACCTTCACTGGCTCCCTATCCATCAACGAATCAGTTACAAAGTTCTGGTGCTCACTTATCACGCCATCCATGGCACTATTCCCTCCTACCTATCAGATCTCATCACCATAACCAGTCCTACATGCACTTTATGCTCCTCCAACTCTGCTCTCCTTCAGCAGCCCCATTGCAAACTTGTGCCCATGGGAGGCTGGGCGTTCAGCTGTGCAGCACCAGAGTTATGGAATAAACTTTCAGAAGCAGTCAGGACAGCAGCCTCTATCACGACCTTCAAAACGCTCCTCATAACCTGCCTTTTTCAACTGGAGTACAAGGACTTTTGCTGAAAACTGTGTGTCTTCTAACATCGTACTGCGCTTTGAGTCCAAGAAATGCACTATATAAATTTGATCTATTATTATTATTATTATTATTATGAATCCTCTCGTCTCCACTTTTATTCAGTAGTTTGTGCACTGAAGACATTACAGAGGGGTTCCGTTAATGTCCTGTCTCTGTGCTTGACGTCCATGGTATGGCTAGCTCTCACTCCACTAACTCAGGAGCTGAATAAGACCAGGTGTGATTCACTTAACCTTTGTCTCGGTGGGTTCAGAAATGAAACTGCAAATGCAGAGAGTGCTGTGAACAATGTCTCAAGATTTGAATGCAGCTCTCTGCTGCACAGCACATAAAGATTTCTCTTCCTTGTTTTCTTTCCTTCCCTCGACTTATTTCACTAAAGCAGTTTTTCTGCGTATACAGTGATGAGCTTACTAAGGGGACCCTGCAGGAAGGGGCTTGATTGCTCTGGGTGTTTTCTTACACTCCCCCCCCAACGCTAAGATTACGACAGCATCTCATAATGAGTAGGTAAGAGACGACGCTGGTCAGCCACTTAAGCCAAAGTGAGCTTGCTCCCTTTTTTAAGATAGTGCTAATGGCTCATCGATTGGATGGCAGAGAAAACTGCAGTGATTATCTGAAACCCTTGCTGTGTTATGTTGTCACACCACTGAATTAATATCGCATATATTTTTCCCCTTAATGTCCAGAACATCACCATTATCATTGTCACGATGTCTTACTTTGGCCCACGGCTCCTGATTTCCTCTTGCACCCACAGGTGCACTCAATCATGTGCGATCATTCAACGTGTCTATAAATGAACTTGCGCTTTCTCTACAAGCTGTGTAATCGTGTTTGATAATGAACACAAGTTCTCCTGTCAGCTATGTGATTGTGTCTGATAAAGAACGCTCTGTGAATGTGTTTGATAATGAATACTCACATTCTCTGGTTTGCTTTGTAATTGTGTTTGACAATGAAGACACACATCCTCCTATTTGCTAGGTGATTGTGTTTGATATTGAACACACACTCTCCTGTCACCTGTGTGATTGTCTTTGATAATGAATGCATTCATTATCTGTGAGCTGTGTGATTGTGTTTGAGAATGATCAAACACAGTCAATCTAGAATTTCTAGATGTTATAAATGATCATTTCTGGGTTCAGTATGTTAATAAACCTACAAGAGAGAAGGCAATTTTAGACTTAGTCCTCTGTAATGACCCCGATAGAATTTGCAATGTTGAGGTACTGGAGCCACTTGGGACAAGTGATCACTCAGCTGTTAATTTTTCATTAGAAGTTAAAACGGTGTATACAAAAACAAAAAATGTTCAATTTTAGGCGAGCAGACTTTGACAGGATGCGCTCGTATTTAAGTGAAATAAAATGGGAGACACTCCTGGACTGTGAGTCCGTAAATGAGATGTGGGAAAGATTTAAGGGGGTTTTACTTGAATCACAATGCAGATTCATTCCAAAGGTGTCCAAAAGTAAGCTGAAAAAGCACAATCCTCAGTGGATGACCAAAAGTATTTGTAGGATTTTGAGGGAAAAGAGGAATCTTTATGAGATTTACATAAAGGATAAAATGAGAATATTGAGGCTGAATACTGTAAAATGCGGGCTGTGGTCAAAAAAGAGCTGAGGAATGCTAGAAGACTGCATAAAAGACAAATTGCAGAGGGGGCAAAAACTAACCCTAAGCACTTCTTTCAGTACTGTAGCAAAAAAAGGAAAGTTAAAGAGCAGGTTAAGTGCATAAAGAATTAAAACTGATCGCTGCTATTTGATAACAAGGATATTGCGGATGCCTTAAACAGTTACTTTGTTGAGAATTTTACCTCAGAGAGGGTCTTTATTTGGCCAGAGGGCATGTTAAATGCTCAAGATTATTTAGCAGAAATTGAGGTTCGGGATAACAAAGTATTAGACAAGTTGCATAAACTAAAGGCAGATAAGGCGGCGGGTCCTGATGGCTTATATCCTAGAGTGCTCAGGGAAGTTGGTGAGATCATCTTTAAGCCGCTATCCACCATCTTCAGGCGGTCTTTAGAAACTGGGGAAATACCAAATGATTGGAAACAGGGCAATATTATTCCAATATATAAGAAAGGGGACCGTACCGAGCCAGGAAATTTCAGGCCAGTCAGTTTAACTTGCATTGCGTGCAAAATATTGGAATCTGTGATAAAAGATGAGCTGGACTTATTTCTTGAACGGAACAGTATCTTGAGGGATAGTCAACATGGTTTTCGTAAGGGAAGGTCATGCCTGACAAACCTTCTGGAATATTTTGAAGAGGCCACCAGGACTTATGACCAGAGCAGGGTTTATGACATCATATACTTGGATTTTCAGAAAGCATTCGATACAGAACCGCATAAGAGACTAATTTTTAAATTGAGCTCCATTGGAGTTACAGGAGGTATTCTGGAGTGGATTCAAAACTGGATACAGGACAGAACACAAAGAGTGGTGGTCAGTGGTATCTCATCTGAGCTAGGTATGGTGGGGAGTGGCGTCCCCCAGGGATCGGTGTTGGGGCCCCTGCTGTTCCTTATCTACATTAATGACCTTGATAGTAATATTGAGAGCAGAAATTTGCAGATGATACTAAATTGGGGGGTTTTGCAAATAGTTTAGGGTCCACTACAGTGATTCAGAATGATTTGGATAGAATCCAGAATTGGACAGAAATGTGGCAAATGAAATTTAATGTAGCAAAATGTAAAGTTGTACATGTAGGTAATAAAAACATTAGACGGGATTACTTCATGGGAGGTTTAAAACTGGATTGTGCTCTCCAGGAGAAAGATCTGGGAGTGATTGTTGACCAAATCCTCACAGGCTCTAGCCATTGTGCCGTAGCCAATCGGATGCTGGGATACATTGCCAAAAGTATTGAGTACAAATCCAAGGAGGTGATGCTTGTTTTGTACAACACATTCGTGAGACCACATCTGGAGTATTGTGTACAGTTCTGGGGACCATACTTTAAGAAAGATATAGAGGCTCTAGAGAAAGTTCAGAGTAAAGCCACTAAGCTTATTCCAGGTATAAAAGATGAAAGCTATGAGAAGAGGCTGAAGATCCTTAATCTCTTAAGTCTTAGGAAAAGGAGACTAAGGGGTGATTTGATTGATTGTCTTTAAATATGTTAAAGGGATTAACAAAGTGAATTATGTAGGAATCCTTCGACCAAGTGTTGTGAGTAGAACTCGAGGTCACAAATGGAAGTTGACCAAAGGTAAATTTAGCACTGATATTTGGAAATATTTCCCCACCCTAAGAGAAATTTCAATGTGGAATAGTTTGCCTGACCATATTGTTGAGGCAGAGACCTTGGGGGTTTTCAAGAGCAGGCTTGACATAAAGCTAGATACCATTGAGTCACTGAGTATCTGAAGGGATATATTCACAATAGTATAAAGAAACTGGCGAGCGTAGTTGGGCTGAAAGGCCTGTTCTTGCCATTTAAAAAGATAAATAAAAAACCAAACAATTTTTGTTTATCAGCTTAACGTTCTGACTTCATGAAACACACCTCAAACAAATTAGTATAAATTAATTAAATGAATGGCACATTTTTCACAATCAAGTTGATGAAAAAAAATATGGAGTCTCTCAATGTTGAGGAAAAAATGAATCATCTTGTAATCAGCAATTCTAAAGAAATACCAGCACAAACCTAAATATGCAAATTAGTCTGCAGTGAAAAGATAGTGCTTGCAGACCTTCCAAAGTGTTGGACTTGACTAATTGAGAGAAGGCATGGCACTAACAAGAAAGCTGGCTATTGAAAAAATGGAAAGGATTATAAAACCTCTTCAAGAAGGAAATTGAACATGAATTGTAGCAAACGATGTTGGTTGTTTCCACTCAACTAGGTCAAAAATTACAGTAGTTTTGCAAATTTCCATCAAAAGAAAATAGGTTTGGTGATGACGAAGTCTTATTCAGGACAATCTTACCATGGAGCAAACAATATTAAAGCTTTTCTTCAGGAAAGGTAGATAAACTCAATGACATGGCCAGCACACAGTAAGGGTCTTAATTCAACTGAAAAAAAAAATGGCCCATGACAAGACTCCGCCGTGCAAAGCTGATCTGTCAACTGCTATTCAACAAAGTTGGTACCAGCTTGATGGAGAATATGGTTTTTTATTAGGGAAGCCCATGCCTCAAAGAATTGAGTCTGCCGTAGAGGTCCGAGGAGGAACAACAAAGTACTAATTTTGATTTCTTGTTAAAGATTCCATAATTTTTTCCTCCAAGTGATTATTTAAAAATATACCATTAATTAAAATAAATTAATCTTATTTTTTTGAGGTGGGTTTCTTGAACCCTGAACATAAAGTTAAAGGGGACCTAACATGCTAATCCTTCTTTAAGTACGTGTTAGTTTGTTATAATGTTGGTTGTCCATGCTCAACCTCTGAAAAGTTTCTTAACAGAAGATACAAGGATTTTGCCGTAATCCAAGAACGTGATTTCGTGAGCGTGATTCCTCTCTGAACATCTCCTCCCGAGATCTTCACGAGATCTGGGCAAAACCTGACATCAGGTTGTGCCATCCAATTAGTACACACCTAGCTAGAGCCAACCACTGCACTATACCTGCCCACACCGGAAATTATTCTAGCAGGCACTAACAACGGCAGATCATACTATGCCTTAGTAGCGTCTGCACTTTTGGAAATACAAAAGAAGAACCGCAGATCATTTGAGGTGCAATTTTGTCAGTATCGCTCCCAAAGCTACTTGTCCGTTTACTTTTAGACGCAAAGATAAACAAATATTTCTCTTCCAAAAGATGATGCCACCAGAAATCAGTGGGTAGCTTTTTTTGTTTGCTGGCAGCAAACAGCCACGGCCAAAGGGAACGGCAGCTGATTGTGCTCAGCATTTCACCAAGGACAGTTTTGTTAATAAAGGATAATTCAACACAGGATAAGCGTTTCAGCTGCTTCTCAAACCTGAAACAGTTGCATTGATCAAGCACTCGAAGCTACAAGCTGTAAGTAACTATATAACAGAATGTAAGTGAAGCTAACGTTTTACGGGTGGCTAGCAGGACCGCTAGCGATAGTTAGCACTAACAATTGACCTCAAACGCAGGCTTTGTAAAATATCTGAAGATAAAGCCTGTATTGGTCACGACTGTCCATGACTCGCCGACACAGAAGCTGTAAGTTGCTTTTACTGCATAAGCCAACCTGATGTGATAGCCAGTTGATTGTGGCTGGAGCACAGCAGCTAACATAGCCAAGTTACTGTTGCTAATATTTGTGTCCTAAATATGTGTAATAGGGTAACGCTGTTTCTAGACTTCCTGTCCTATGGTCAATAAGTCAATCTACTTGTCAACTGTCGTCATTGGTAGCTTTCGGTCGGATGGTAATAAAAGGGCCGGAAGGTGTTTGTGCTGGTAATTGCATCCGTAACCACGCCCCCCCTCTTTCGTGGATGTGGCTTCCTGTTTTGCCAGGTAGGCTTGTATTCACTAGCGAGTGGGATAATTCCTTTTACTCTTCCTTTTCGGCTTATTTTGTCTTTGTTTGTTTGTAGCCCTGTAGTCATAACTTCCTGCTGCTTAATTTCGTGTTTGCAAGTGTTCCTGCCTGTTCAGGTATGTTAATTCTACTGTTGGGAATTGCATGGTTAACATATTCATCTTGGCTTTAACTATCGCATGTTTGTAGGGAGGAACTGCGCATTGTCATTTCGTGGTGGGTATGTTTCTCGACTCCTCTGCTTTGGTACGTTCTCTTTTTATGGCCATTATGATATTGTAGTTGAGCTTTAGTAAACGGGTGCTGATCAAACTCTAGTTTGTAGAGAAGATCTGCAACCTGGCACGTAATCTATTTTGAGTAGCCTACTCTTCGTGTTGGCTCAGGTAGGTTCCTTGTGCATTCAAATCAATGAACTAGGACTTTTGTTTCTGCAAGGGTATTATTTACGCTGGTTTAATATAGGCTTATTGTCTTGCATTGAGATTCCGTGACGTAATTGTCGCCTATCCAGTGTGGGTACGTAGTATAACCATTAAGATTATTTATAGTATTTTTGGCGTAATGACAAGAATCTGCCCGTTGCAGGAGTAAGCGGCCGGTGCGCTGGAGGTTCGATCACGCAGGCGGCGGCGCTGCTGTTTTGTACGACTGCCAAATTCCTTGCTTGTAAATTGTTTCCTCTTGGAATCCTGGGACTTCATGTTTTGAATTGAATCTTTGTGTGTCTGTTTGTTTTTCTTTAATTTGTTTTATTGTTTTCCTTTTTTCGTTGCTGCTTTTGTTTGGATCATTGGTATTCTATTGATCAAGTGCAAGTTATTTAGGGGTCAAATATTGTAATGATCTTGTGTTCAATTGTAATAGGACCAGTCTGTTAAAGGTGCTTGGGCTAGTCCTGGGCCATATTCTCCCCGTTCTGATATGGTTATCAATGTCTTATTTTAAGTGATTGTTGCTATTTTTGTTGTGCAATAATCTGAGCTGTTTATTCCCTTCGGCAGGTGTTGAACGATTTCAGAGGGAGGCTAGGCACCTGGTGGCGGCCTCTGACACTGCATGCAGGGGTGTGGTTAATGGTTAAGTGTTGTGTAGTGTGCTGTGTGCTTTGCGTTGTAGCTGTGGAGTGTTCACAGATCACCACTACCTCGAGTGTGTGCACATGTGGGTGTTGTGGAATCCAGAGCACGCCTACTGTTAGTGTGCCTCCCTCAGGTAAGCCCTGCCTAGCCCTCTTCTGTTTCTAGACGTGTTGTGTGGATTTTCTAATTCAAGGTATATCGGATTGTTTTTAGCCATACTGGCACACTGGTATTTAATAAATATACCTTTTCGTATTTTGCTAAATCACTTGTTTCCAGGGTTTTGGATCTACATTCTCCCCCATTCCCTTTTCCCCTAATTAATAAAACGATTTGAATCGGAATTCACGTGTGTCGCCTCGTGCATTTGAATCTGGTCATAGTGTTCAGTTAAGTACTGTGCGGTTTTCCTTGGGGCCTAATGGAATTGGTTTTTCTGGGGTGGCGTAATCTGATTACTAGTCGGGGTATATTCAGCCCTTTTTTCTGTTGCCCCTCACCGCATATTTGGATGCTGGGCGGCACGGTGGCACAGTGGTTAGCATTGCTGCCTCACAGCAAGAAGGTCGTGGGTTCGAATCCGGCCTGGGGCCTTTCTGTGTGGAGTTTGCATGTTCTCCCCGTGTTGCATGGGTTTTCGCCGGGTACTCCGGTTTCCTCCCACAGTCCAAAGACATGCATATCAGGCTAATTGGAGACACTAAATTGCCCATAGGTATGAGTGTGAGAGTGAACGGTGTGTGCGCCCTGCGATGGATTGGCAAGCTGTTCAGGGTGGGTCCCAGCCTTTGCCCGTAGTCAGCTGGGATAGGCTCCAGCTCGCCCCGTGAAACCTAGTGAGGAATAAGCGGGTATAGAAAATGGATGGATGGATGAATTTGGATGCTTGGTACAACTGTTCACAGTAACAGAACTTGCAGTCTGTAAAACCTGTATTGCAAGGGTTTGTCTCAGTGGTTATGACTGCTTGGTTACCAGCTACTGCATGTTAGTTTGCGTGTCATGCAAATTGGTTTTTCTGGGGCAATTAAAAATGCTCCTGGTTAACTTATATGCAGTAATTCTGATCGGTATGCTTGTGTTACTTTGGTAAGCATCAATGTGGCAGTTTCATCATTACATTGCCCGAATGTAGCCACTACAGTTCGTGATCGCTTCACTTATCCATGACCGAGATACCTCACAAATGTCTGAGCAAGCTCTCTGGTACTACCATGAAAGCAATGCAAAACGCAGAAGCTCTACCGGTTTACAAATGATTTATCTGCACTAACTTAACATAATTTCATCCCCCTATAGAAATTGTTGTGGCTAATAAAAAGCTGAAAAAGGCGGAGATTAAATTGGTAATTCTTTCCTGTAGAAGTGATCAATTTGTTAGCTCCACATAAGCAACTTGTCCACGCTAACGGACTTATGGTCTGCAAAACCTGCGTTATGGTCATAACATAACCGAGCTCTCTCTAGCTGTTGTGTACTATACATAAAGCTGCTTTCACATCAGACACAAAACAAATTTTTCGCAGGACAGATTAGCCTACATTCAAAGTCAATGCAAAGATGTGAATACACGTTATGGGCACATCAAGCAGCTTTCACACCGGACGCGAAACAAATTTTTCGCGCGACAGATTACATTCAAAGTCATGATTGCTTATCAACTATTGCATGTTAGTTTGCGTGCTCTGCTAATTAAAAATGCTTCTGGTCAAATTATATGCAGCAATTATGATCGGTCAGCTTGTGTTACTTCGGTGAGCATCAATGTGACAGTTTCATCATAACGTTCCCTGATTGTAGCCACTACAGTTGAAGCTAACCGGAGAGGTGCTGTATGTGTCTGCCGAGTAAGGCTGCAGTTAGACCAGACGTAGATTTTGCGGAGCTTGGGATGTGTTTTTGGGTGCTTATGAAACAATTGCTTTACTTATGCATGACCGGGATCAGCCTGATACATCTCTAATGTCTGGGCAAGCTCTCTGATACTACCGGTGAAAGCAATAGGGAAGCACACAGGCTATAATGTGTCCGGTATAACAAACAATTTCTCTGCATTGCCATCGATTGAATATTAAATTCTTTCCTGTAAAAGCGATCGATTCTCTAGCTCCACATAAGCAATGGTTCATGCAGATGGAACTTACGGTCTGTAAAACCTATATTATGTTCATGACACAACCAGAGCTCTGTCTAGCTCTTACACACTATCCATAATGCCTATTTTCCGCAAGGAAAAGCTGGTCATTCCGAAGAAATAAGTAAACCATTATTGCAGTCAATTTCGGAAAAGGCCGTATAGCTTTGAACTTTCGCCCCTTCGTCATATACCAGCACGGAAGCTGTTCGTTTCTCCACGCTTACAACACACCACAGCTATGCACACAAACTAGCAGGTCCTAAAACACACCGGAGCAGTGCATAAGCTGTTGGTCCACTTTTAGCTCCTCCTCGCTGTCCATGTTTCCCTCTGAACTCAGACCCACCGGATTTCTACGGTCTCCAGTCTACACTTGTCGACTCGTTCTACAAATGTGTCTGTATGTTGTGGATTCTAGCTTTCCCTGCATCCTACCTAGTAGAAGAATCACTGTACTCACCATTAGCAAACTGTAGCCGATAGCAAAGTTGAGCTTGGCTGCCAGATTTTCGCACTGCTCCCTCCACTTTCGCCGCTGCGTTTATTAGAACAAGTTCATTTCATTAGATCTATACACACATACTGCGTTAGATTGCAGAATATGCCCGTCAATTCATTTGGGAGGCGTGTCAGTTTCACTCTGGAAAACGGACTAGGAAAACTGCGTTCTGCTACCTCGTCCTGCCTAGATCCGCCCTCAACAGAGCTGGCCAGTCAGAAGAAAGTGGGCGCACCGGCAGTGGGGGCCATAGCGGAAGAGCCACCCCAATGAGGCGTTTCAGTCAGAGACTACTATGGACTACAAATGGGGTTTTTTGAGGATGGCAGTATGAGCGCAATAAGTACCCTTTTTTTACTTTACGCGATCAGGAGTACTCTTGGGGAATCAAAGACCAAAACATAAACTTGAAAAAGTAGCATATTAGGTCACCTTTAATAAACAAAAATTGTTTTGTGTCATTTCAGCGATTTGTTTCTTTGCTATGAAGTAAAAAAAATGGAGAAAAATCCTCTAAGTGTGGTGATTTCATACTTATTCCCAGGGATTACATTAATGTATTTTTTGCCATATTGAATGGAAGTGTGAATGAAAGTTGAATCACGAGATCCAGGAACACCTAGGCAATTTCATTCACCCAATTGCAACCATAGGTCTTTTATTTAAATGCCCATAACGTATTTCTGTGCGCTGTTTGCAGAGATTTCGCATCACGCAGCTTCCGGAATGTTAGTTTGCTCACAATTTTGTTCTTTATATTTCAATTCGTCCAAGTAGACCTGTAAATTCGTTCAACCTCGAACTTCTTCATTCAGAGTTACTGGTGCTACTTGCTCTGTCCAATGCCAACGCATATCCTCCTCACTACAATGGAGTTCTAAGTTCGAAACAGTTCAGCGGCCTCCTGCAGAAACATTGGCTCCCTGTCATGTCCTGGTGCTGGGTGCCAGCCGTCCAAACCCTTCTTATATCGCGGAAGCATCAGAAAGCGGGTCCGGCAGTAGAAGGTACAGCTATTCAATCGGCTCGTTCCCTGGCAACAAAATCTGAACTGTGCAGCATTACTAAGTTACTTTTGTTCTTAATTGGCTTTTGCTATTCCTGACATCGAGCGGTAGGTTACATTTTACCAGCTACATCAATTTATCCTCATTCATTCTCAAGCACTACAAGGTAGGAACTTGTGGGGTCTTTATTTTCGTTGCTGTTTTCCGAATGAGCATTTGTGTGGTCTGCTTCTCTAGAGTGAATTCCATATCATTAGGTGTTTAACAATTGCTAAGTTTGCTTTGGCTTTGGAGTTTATCAAGGTATTATTTGTTTATCTCGAGTGTCGTCAATAGTTGATCATTAATCTCCCTTTACTGCTATTGGCAGCTACGTTGAGTGGAGGATTGTTTTTTGATATCAAACCTTTTTTTCGTGAAGTTGTGTTACATAGCTCCCAGATTACGTATTTTGATCCTGGAATCCCTGTGCTTAAGCTCAGCTGAAACCGGTCCCAGTCCAATCACAAATAGAACTGTTCCTGAACTAGGTGAAGATGATAATCATGATGTAAGGAATGGTTAAGCGCTTTCATATTTAAAGCTTTTGATTCAGTTTTTTACGTAATTTATAAGTTTTGTTTGTTTTACCAAGGTATTCTATTGTATCCAGTCCTAATCTCCACTGTTGCGTTTATTGCAATGTTTGTCATGTGCAACTTTATCGAACAGCTTGGGTGAGAATCTAGTTTCAGGGTTCGACCCTCATTTTGGGGATCTGGTTTCTACCTTGCTTCAGAATTGAGACAAAAGAATTAGTTTGTCACTTGTCAGTTGACTCCCAATATAGCGTTTCATTGTTTGTGCATTAAGGAATTTTAATTCTAATCTTTTCCAATGCGGATTAAATGTGCTAAATTTGGAAATTAGTCTCGCTGCATGACCCTCTGCCTCAACCATAGTCAAGGTGTAGCTCTCAGTGGCTTCATCAAACTGGTATAAGTACCTTACATCTTGGTTGGTGGTGGTTTGTTTGCATTCATACAATGTTCATACTCCTTTAAAGTCTTAACTAGGTGTTGGGTGATGCATAATTACATGAGTCATTGATGCCTGAATTTTGATGGTTTGCAAGTTATGAATGTGCATGGCATGTGTTTGCTCTTTGCAAATGAATTGTCATCCAATGATTGTGCTTTGTCAATGAAGACAGCAATCCATTCAAGCAGCCAAATCGCACGAATGCCATGCTATCATTTCATTTTGTCCTTCACTAGGTACGGCTCAGCTTACAAGTGGTAATCTAATGCTTTGTCACATTCTACCTACTTGGGACATTCATTCAGGTTCTGAGTGTTACATTTGCAGCTCAGTGTAGATGGAACTTTCCAATTTACAAGCATGGGCGTTGGTCATCTGTGGGCACTTCATAAATGCTGCCCTCAGCCTCAACAATAATCCACGTACAGTTCTCATGGCCTCGTCAAAGCAGCGTCCAAAGTTTACACAAGTGGGTGGTCTCGCTTGCATGCATGCAATGTTTGTGGTCCGGTTGAGGTAGGAGATGTGAACTGTTGTGTGTTAATATTTAATGCCTGAATAGCATGGTTTTCAAATGTTAAATGTGCAAGGTATGTGTTAATTGCAAATAAATTGTCATACAATAATGGTGCTGTTAAATGATTGCAATGTTTATTCCAAAGTTGTCAAATCATTACAGATGCTATGCCATGTTTTCTTGTCCTCTCACAGTGGCAATCTCACATGCGCTACATGAGCACCAAGCTCACATGCTGCCTAGCTGGCCAGCCATCACGGATAATACATATGTATCCACCTCACGTCCACTCGCAGTGGCATGGTCACATGCGTTACGCTAGCTCCAAGGTCATGTGTTGCCTCGCCGGCAGCTATCACGGATACTATGCGTGTATTCACATCGGGGTCTATTCTCCCATTAACGCCTAAGTCTTTTTTTACGCACTTCGAGTTAAGCGCTTTTGAGTTACGCGTATTCTCCCCTACTCGCTTCGATCACGCCCACAGCGCTTAACTTCAGAATGTAGGCGGCCTTATGAAAGAGGTGTGACTGATCCAAAAGAGAGGCAGACTCTGTACAAAGCTCATTGATTATGGCTATCAGGAAAACATGGAAAAAGGATTTTCTGATTAACCATGATAACGCATTTGTGGGCCATGGAAAACGCAAACCAGACTTTAAATTTGAATATCGTCGGCCTGCTGATAAAACCTCGTATCTCCAAACTGATAAGAAACGAAAACTCGTATGTCCACTATTCTTACATGCAAAATTAAACATTTTAATTTTAAACTATATTTATCCATTTATATTATCATAATAATTATGATTATTATTTTATTTTATATTTACTTTTTATTTTCCTTTGAAGTTTGTCATTGTGAAGATACAAGGTTTTATATGCCGCTGTAATAGTAGGCCGTACCAATTACAAGACGTAATTCACACATCTCTTTATTTATCCCCCGCCGCACGATTAGCGCGAAGCGGGGGATTTAGCATTGGGCTCCGTCCGTACGGACACATAAAATTGCGGCGGCGGGGAATATGTTAGTGACAAACACTTGTCATTTCTTACTCTAGCCACCATGGCATTAAAGCTCTGCATACAAACAAATTGCCGCGATAATGAAATTATAAATAAAGAATTTAGCGCTTCTCAATCAGCGCAATCAGATCATCGAAAATGTGCCCCTCCTACACCAGCCTGTTTATTCCGTGGAAGACAGGGAAGAAGACAAAGGGAACATTCTAGTCCAGGGGTGGGCAATCACGGTCCTGGAGGGCCGGTGTGTATGCAGGTTTTTATTCTTATCAATTACCCTGACTAATTGAGTTAATTGATTGCATGCACAAATATAGATTTTCGCAATGATTCGATCAAAGGAAAATGTTTTATGAAGGGAGACAAGACTAGTCTTTGTAGTTTCATGATAATTTAAAGAAATGCGCATGAAACGTCAGATTTCATAAATGGTTTGGCTTATTGAGACAATCAACTAATTAAAGACCAGACGTTGGTGTGAAAACCACACAAAGTCACAGACACAGTCACACAAAGACAATCAAAGACAGTGCATACAATCTCATTTAGAAATTGCGCACTTGAAAACTACTCCGATATCAGGTTTGCAACTAATGGACATGGAAATGCTTTAACAAGGATTCTTACCCCGCACGCGGTCATCTCCCCGCCCCGAAACCGCCTCAGTAATGACGGAATTCCATATCCATAGCCTATCATCCTATTTGATTTGAGCGACACATTCACTTGAACTTGTGCCTAATACTTTATTATAATCAATTATCCCATTTACTGATAATGATTCTTCCCATGTCGGCTATTCTTTAAAGGCTAAAATTGATTAACAAATGGATAGTGCTTTGGTATTTGCCAGGGTAGGGCTCAATCTAGAGTAGCCTATTTAATAATATCTTTATTCACACATTAAATTACACAGTATTACCAATGGTATAAAATTACTAGGACTTGAGTTAGTTAATACAGATATCCTCAATTAGAAAATCAATCCCCTCACTCGTGAGAATATCACAACTTTTTAGATTATCACGAACATACAGGGCAGTCGCATTTGTTAATAGAACTAATAGAACATGGAAGACAATGATGGCGACGTCGAGCCAAAGCCGAAAGCCAAATTTCCCAGATGTTGGTGTTGTATGGCAAGCAAGCAATGAAGGCTGATCCGAGGAATTAAGCTGCGAATCGTTCTGGATGTGGCTTCGGTGGGGAGATGTAAGCGCAGTATCCCCGATTTAAAGCATAAAAGGAGAGATCTGCGGGGCGCTGTAAAAGCCAGGTTCTCTGCACACCGGAGAAGTGTGCACGCAACAGGTGGTGGGCAACCATCATCCCCTGTGCATTTCACTGCACAGGAGGAGGGGATGGCATCCACTCTTTCTGCAGTGGAAGTGCATGGAGAAGAACTTGAAACGCCAATGAACTGCGTCAGACTCCTTGACACAGACGCCTGTGATGTGAATGACATCACCAGCCACTCTCTGGGACGACCCAGATGCCAGGAGCGACTGCGCAGTTCTGACGTTGATGACCACAGGTATGTTTTGTGGATAATTGCTGCGGCTGGATAGCTGTTCATCCAGAAGTCGGCAAAGATAGATGATTGCCTCATGCACGCTCCAGGCGAAAGCGCTGGATGCACTCGATGTTTGTTTGTCCCAGGATGTCCAAACGAAGCCGATATATGCGTGTTCGTCTTCGAGCTCGGCGCGCTCCTCTTACTCTTTCCCAATCACGCAAGAGTGCAAGCAAATGCAGGACTGGCATTTTGGCTTTAGATTTTGAGGGCATGGTAGAATGATGGTCTTATGTATACTCGTATTAATTAATTGTTTTGCGTTTGTAATTTAACTGATTGGAGAAGAGGCTGATGCGTAATATCGTGATGATTTCGTTTGATAAATTATCATGGCTTTGAGAAATGTAGTTTAGAAATAAGGAAGAACAATCAAATATTCAATGTCTCAACCTTTACCATGTTAAATAAAATAAAAGTAATGTTAAAATTCGGCCTATAACCGACATCCAACGCAATATTCAATTTCGCCTAATGTTGGCGCTTGACCTTAATACAGCCCTCAAAAGCGCTTAACAGAAAAAGCGCATAAGCCAGGGGGAGAATACGCGTAAGTGTTATTTGCATGAGAAACACCCGGAAACGCCCCGATTTTGGCCTTGCTCCGCCCCAAGCGCGTAACTGCCATCAAGGCGCGTAATGCACAGACTTAAGTCGAGGGGAGAATAAGCGCATGGGAGAATAGACCCCATCATGTCCACTCGCAGTGGCACAGCACACAAGCGCTTGGCTAGCATTTTGGTTATGTGCGCATCTTGCCTACCTGGCAAACAGTCACAGATACTATGCAAGTATTTACCTCACGTCCACTAGCAGTGGCAATGCTCTGCATTTAAGTGGTGGTTGTGTACGTAAGTATCTATATTGGTAAGTAATCTGATTCTTCATGTTTGCATGTCATGTCCACTCGCAGTGCCACAGCACACAAGCACTTAGCTAGTGTTTTGGTTGTGGGCACAACTTGCCTAGCTGTAAGGCAAGTAATCAGATTCTTGATGTATTCACCTCGTCCACTCGCTCTGTCATTGTTTACGAGCACTTGGCTAGCGCTGGGTTATAGGTCCTTACTGCCTCACTGGCAAATGATCAGAGATGCTATGCTAGTATTTGCCTCATTTCCTAGCATCCGCGCTTAGTTAGTACCATTGCTTGTTTAATTTTCTAATGCAAATTGTCTCCGAGGGCAGCTCATCTCGATGACTCCCCTGTCTTCAAGATCCTTCTCTCTTGGGGGATGGCTTTGCCACTGCCTGCTACGTCGGCAGATCTGCACCCCACCTCGCTGAAGGATCCTCAAGGACGGAGTCATCACCAAATATATTCTCGAATTTATTTCATTGTCAATAAATCTTTTCTTCTTTTAATTCCAGAGTCTTCGTGATTGAAATGTTTTCTGACCTTGAGGCAAAAAGGAAAAACAATTAAGGGTAGCAGAATAAACACAGGACACGTTAAAATATCTCTACATATTAAATGAAAGTTGATTAAACTCCAATATCAACAGTGAGAAAAAGTTCAGACAGTTTAGAAGAAGCAGGAAATGATGCAGTGAAAACTCCATTGTGTGTGTGTGTGTGTGTGTGTGTGAAATCACTGTATGAGGACTGCTACCACTTTTTTCACAAATCTGTAGTGCGTTCATACCTCAATTTGAGAATAAGAATTTTTTTTTTTAATGTTAACATTCCTTCCACTGCAAGCAATATTGAGCTTTATGAAATTGTAATGAATGCAGCCAGCTTATTTTGTGTCTTCTTGTATTCGTAGACAAGGAATTGTTTAGAAAATAAATGTATATGTGGTAACATAATGAACTGTGTATTGCATAGATTGACTTTGGCCCCTGTTGAGCAACTCATTTCGCTGAAATTGTGAGGCTGTCTGCTCCCTTGTTGAATGCTGAAACAGTTGTCAACCACTTTGTGTTGATTTTTTTATTTTTTAAGTTTTTTGACTTAACATTTTTGTAGTATAAAAACAGTAATTTTTGTATCACATCCATTTTAAATTAAAATCTCTCCCAAATTCTAGTTTACTGGCAGTGTGCGTATAAAAACAGGGCTGTCTGTAATTATATGGATATTGATACAACATTTGTTGTTCCCTGTGCTCCAAAGGGTGCACTACAATACGGGATTGATGAGCTGGTGAGATATGTTGAGGCCAAAGCCTGGGTTTTCAATGCCATAATGATGGCTCTCTATTTAATCTTCCATGAAAAGTTATTGTATCTCTGATTGCAAGTTTAAGGTTTGTCAAGCCAGGTCATGCGAAGAAAGCTGACCAGTGGTGGATCTAGAAATTTTACATGGGGTGGCAAGAGGTCTGGGAGGGGTGGCATGGGACGTACTCAGTGCGGTATTAGGAAATCCCCAATTCCAAAGAAGTTGGGACATTGTGTAAAACGTGCATAAAAACAGAATACAATGATTTGCAAATCTCAATAACCCATATTTTATTCACAATAGAGCATAGACAACATATCAGATTTTGTACGTAAAAACAGACAGAGGTTCACCAATCTGCCAAAAGAAAACTGCATCTAAAAATTGGGGAACAAATTCAGAAAAATATTCTTCGATGCATTTATTTTACAGTGTGGCCCAAAAAAAGAAAACCAAGAACAAATGGTTCATTCTAAACAATTACTTAACATTCTTTGATTAAAAATGGCATTTGGTGTTATATAACTATGCCTTCTGTCTAATGATGTCAAGTAAGAGGAGTTTGTGCAGCACTCAACTGAACAACAAAGACACTTTTGGAGTAAGTCAGTGACCACTTTGCACCCGATTACATAAACTGATGACAGGCCTAAACACAGATGAACCAGGATGATCAGTTCGTTCCATTTCGTTTCTCCGGACCGCCAGAGGCGGTGCTTTCAGCACATGGATATCTATCACACGAACGTGCAGGTCGAGTAATAGTAACAACAAAGTCACGTGTGACCTGGGTGACGTCACCCCGTGACCCCGGCACAAAAGACCGGTGAACCCAGGAAGTGACCTCTTTCATCTTCTCGCGTTTTGCAGGTTGTGAGTTGGATTGGGAATCGGATTTTGGATCAAACGCTGTGTTGGTTTCGTTACCTGTGGGGTTGGGGCTGTGCTTTTACGCATTCCCCAAGAAACTGCGTTGAATCTGTCGATTCTCTTTTTTCTTATTGTTTTGTTAGCACTACTCCGTTAGCTGAGTGCTCTCGCTCGGTGGAGTTAGCTGTGTAGCCCTCAGAGGCGGTGTCCTCGCCGCTGGAGGCCGGCTTGTTTTCCTTCAGGTAAGTGGTTTTCATTTCATTCTACTTGAAGCGGTGTTTCTCGCCGCTGATTTGTTAATCGGTTCTGTGGCGCACGGCGCCTATTTCGTTAGTATTACTCCGTTAACTGAGTACTCTCGCTCAGTGGAGTTAGCTGTGTAGTACTCAGAGGCGGTGTCCTCACCGCTGGAGGCCGGCTTGTTTTCCTTCAAGTAAGTGGTTTTCATTTCATTTGACTTAAACGGTTTTTCTCGCCACTGATTTGTTAATCGGTTCTGGGGCGCACAGCGCCTATTTAGTTAATATTGTCGATCGCCTTGTTTTGGGTAGCCTTGCCTCCGGCCTGTTCACGGGCTGGCTGTCTTGAGTGTTTTGCGGGTATGATGTGTTCTCACGCTAGTGAGTGACTGTTTATTTGCGGCTGTCTAGTATACCCGCGGCAGTAGGCTCGCGGTTTGCAGGGCCGGGTGGTCTTGCGTAGGCCCTCGCACCATATTTTTTTTTTAAGTTCTCTTCTGCCAGCCAGGTGTCATGATGGACATGTTCTCCTGCTGTGCCAACTGCCGGGCCCCCCTCGAGCCGGAGGACGGCCACCGCGAGTGCCTCTCCTGCCTGGGTATTGAGCAGGGGCTGACTGACATGGCCTGCGCAGACTGCATGTGCCTGAGCGTGGCTGCACGGACCGCCAGGCTGGCTAGGATGGATTCCCCGTCTGACATCCCACGGGTCTTGCCCAGATGCTGGAAGGGACGAGCACGACATCACGGGAGCTGTGCGACGCGGCGCTCCAGGCCTTTGTCTACTTGTCGCGGGAACTGGGCCGGCTGATGTCGTTTCTCACCCTCGCCCGCCGGCAGATATGGCTGGCGCAATCCCCTCTGGCCGAGCCCGACCGGCGCATGCTGCGCCTGTCCCCGGGCCACTCAAGCGAGCCCTGGACCAGAGTGCCCAGGTCGTCCAGGCGCGACAGCAGTTCGCTCGCCTCCGCCAGGTCAACCACCACAGCAGCGCTGCCCAGTCCTTCAGGAGACCCACACCGACTCCGTCTCGGCCACGCACCCTCCAGGAGACCAGAAGGGCTGCTGACTTTCGTCGCCCCACCACTTCCCAGACCCGCGGTGCCGCCCCCTACACCCAGTCCGCTCCTCGTCGCCCCCCTGGTGACCGACGGGGGCGGTCTGGGCGGCGCTGACATCAGCGCGCCGGCGGTCGGCCGCTTTTCCAGCGGACAGCTCCAACGCTGGAGAGCGTTGACTTCAGACCCCTGGGTGCTGGTAACCCTCACCAAGGGTTATCGCATCCAGTTCTGCCGCCGACCGCCGCGTTTTCATGGGGTCAAATACACCACCGTGAGCCATCCGGGGAAGTCCCTCGTCCTCCGGCAGGAAATCGCCACTCTCCTGGAGAAAGGAGCAATCTCCCCCGTCGACAGCCAGAGATGGCAAGGTGTGTTCTACTCCAGGTATTTTCTGGTCCCAAAGAAGGACGGCGGTATCTGCCCGATCCTCAACCTGAGGTCCCTCAATTCCCACTTGAAGACCATGAGATTCCGCATGCTGCGTACGGTAGATGTCTTACACCACTACCAGGCAGGCGACTGGTTTGCCACCATCGACCTGAAAGACGCCTACTTTCATGTTCCCATTGTGCCACACCACAGGCAGTTCCTGCGGTTTGCTTTCGAGGGCCAGGCCTTCGAGTTCAATGTTCTGCCCTTTGGGATATCGCTGGCACCCCGTGTGTTCACCAGGTGTGTGGCAGCGGCATTGGCACCACTTCAGGCACGGGGTTTGCATGTCCTACCTTACCTAGATGACTGGCTCGTCTGTTCACGATCAGAAGCTCAGGCCCACACCGACATCGCGACTGTGCTCTCACATGTTGCAGAGCTGGGGCTCAGGGTGAATTACCAGAAGAGCTCGCTGGTGCCCAGCCAGGAGACGATTTTTTTGGGCATGCACCTGGATTCGAGGTCCTTGATGGCAACCCCCTCCCTGACCAGGATCCACAACATCCGCCTGCTGCTTGGCCGCTTCAGATGGGGCAGGTCACTCGACCTGAAGACCTTTCAGTGCCTGCTGGGCACGCTTACGGCGGCCTCCTCTCTGGTCCCGCTGGGGCTCCTGGATTTACGTCCAATTCAGAGGTGGCTCAACGGTCTCCACCTCCATCCGGCGCTGCACGGGCACAGGTTGTGCAAGTAAAAGATTCTTTGTGCAGACTCCTCCGTCCATGGAGGAGGAGGACTTACTTTTTGCAGGGTGTTCCACTGGCCCCTATCCCCTCCCGGAGGGAGGTCATCACCACGGACGCCTCCCTGGGAGGTTGGGGTGCAGTCTGGCAATGCCGGACCGTCAGAGGCTGCTGGAGTCCAGGGCAGCGACAGCAGCACATCAACGTTTTCCTCGGCCTTCAGCACTTCCTCCCTGGCCTGGCCGGCAGACACGTTCTGGTGCGGACGGACAACGCTACGGTGGTGTACTACATCAACCACCAGGGAGGCACCAAGTCCCTCCAGTGCTTAGAAGTGGCCGGCCAACTTCTACGGTGGAACCATTAGCGTCTCTTGAGCCTGCGTGCCATGTACTTGCCAGGCACTGCCAACAGGGCAGTGGATCTGCTGTCCCGCCAGGACCCTGATTCTGGGGAATGGAGACTCAACCCAGCGGTGTTTCTCACCATCTGAGAACGTTTTGGCAGGGCAGAGGTGTACCTCTTTGCTTGCCAGAAGTTGACACACTGCCCTCTGTGGTTCAGCCTCCACAGCCCCAGCTCCCTGGGCCAGGACGCGATGGCGCATGCTTGGCCGAGGCAACTGCTGTATGCCTTCCTCCCTCTGCCACTGATCGTGCCAACCCTACACAGGGTTGCGATTGACCACCGGAAGCTGCTGCTCATCGGTGGCCGGGTCGAGTGTGATTCCACAAGTTGCTGCAACTTCTGAACGGCGACCCCTGGTGCCTACCAGTGAGGACGGACCTGCTATCACAGCTGGGAGGGCAGATCTGGCACCGGGATCCAGCCCGTCTGCAGCTCTGGGTGTGGCCGCTGAAGGGCCAGACCCCCTGCTAGGTCTTTGTGAGCCGCCAGTGGTCAACACCATTGCAAGCTCTCGGGCACCCTCCACCAATGCCCTCTACCCCAACAGATGGAGGCTTTTCTCCAACTGGTGCTTGACTCGGGGGGAGGAGCCTACATGCTGCCCCCTGCCGACCATTCTACTGTTCCTCCAGCCTCTGTTTGACAAGGGTCTTACTCCTTCCACCATCAAGGTCTATGCAGCTGCCATCTCTGCTCAGCATGCCAGAATTTAGGGAAGGACCGTGGGGTCCCACCCCTTGGTGGCACGTTTCTTGAAGGGTGCTCTCCAGTTGAGATCCCCCAGACGGAGGCGGATACCCACGTGGGATCTTCACTTAGTGCTGCAGGCTCTCTGCGACGCACCGTTTGAGCCCCTGCTCACGGCAGACATTTCATGGCTCTCCCTGAAGACTGCCTTTCTTCTGGCCATTACATCGACGAGGCGCGTCGGGGAGTTACACGCGCTGTCAGTCAGTGGGGAGTGCCTGCAGTGGCAGCCCGGCGACCCCTCTTTCCTCCCGAAAACCCTCTCTGCTATCTTCGTCAACCAGCCCCTTAGGCTTGCGGCGTTCGAGGCAGGCCATGGTGAGAGGTCGGAACTTTTGTGCCCAGTTCGCGCCCTCAGGGTGTGCATGTCCCGTACGGAAGGCTTCCGTAGGAGTGACGCCCTGTTTCTGTGCCACACAGGGCCGAGGAAGGGTCTGGCGCTCTCTAAACAGAGGCTTTCCAAGTGGAAAGTCGAGGCCATATTACATGCCTACAGACATAGTGGCTCCCCGGTTCCTCTGGCTGTTCAGGCGCACTCTCCACGGGGCGTGGCGACCTCATGGGCATCACTGAAGGGCTTACCCCTTTCAGACATATGCAGCGCAGCCTCCTGGGCGTCCAGCTGCACCTTCACCAGGTTTTACCGTCTTAATATTGTCCCACATAACCCTGTGGCGACGGCCGTCATTCCAGGCCCGTCGCAGCAGCACTGAGTACGGGTAGGCACTCCTCATGACCTGGTTGGTATTAGTCATCCATATGCTGAAAGCACCGCCTCTGGCGGTCAGAAGAAACGAAATAGAATGAGGGTTATGTAGATAACCGCGGTTCTATGAGTTTCGGATGACCGCCAGAGCTTAGCAGTCGCTCGGAGTGTACACGAGAAGATTTGCCAAGAGGTCACTTCCTGGGTTTACCGGTCTTTTGTGCCGGGGTCACGGGGTGACGTTACCCAGGTCACACATAACTTTGTTGTTACTATTACTCGACCTGCACGTTCGTGTGATGGATATCCATGTGCTGAAAGCACCGCCTCTGGCGGTCATCCGAACTTCATAGAACCGCGGTTGTCAACAAAACCCTCGTTTCCTCTCATTCTGTTTCCTCCTCTTGAAAATAATTCGCATCCACCCACTCTCCCGCCCCCTAAGGAAAGTAAATTGCAGCAGTGTTCGTGAAGTTCAAGGCAAAATGGTGAGTCGGTACCAAGGTGTGCTCTTCCAGGCTGTGGAAGCAATGTGCAAACGTTCCATAACCTTCCAACTCAAAGAAATGCACGACATGCGTGGCTGCTGTTCACTTTTAATCAGATTCCCACTACATTTAACCACAGACTGTTATTTTGCTCAGCCCAGTTCACCTGACAGTTTTACTAACCTGGCACAATTTCAAGCCGGCTTCTCGCAGCGTTTGGTGCAACGTAGCGGAGCAGTTCCGACTTTGCCTCAACAACCAGTACAAACTGTAAGTATCACTTTGTTGTTCGATTGTTTTTAAAACGTTAATGTTTTAAAACATTGTATTGAATGTATATGAATGTATTCATTTTGCTTGTCTAGCCAATGTTGTATGACGTGATTTTCATTCAACAACAGCTTTGAAACAAGATCTGAAATAAATCCGTGAAGATTGCCAATGATCCTGCCATGCTCACATCAAGACGATGGGAAGTCGGCATCTACGCCTTTAGTTTGAGGATGTTTCACCAGATGCATTAACACCAAAACAGGAAAGTAGCAGAGAGGCCAAGTCTCACGCATTCAGCATGAGTCTAATCCATTTTTTTTTGGATTATTTGCCGTAGCCCGCAATTATTTAATGAACGCTTATTAATGAGACTCTCCCACAGAATTAAAATCCTTGTTCCTTCAAGTTTCAGTTTCACTTGCGTAAAGGTGAATTTCACCACAATTAACATGGAAAGCCATTATGACTTGCTTCGCTTTAGTCAGCAACGCCAGCCAATCAGTGTTAAGCTCTTGCATTTCATAATGAGGTTGCCAGTAAAACCCGAAAGGTCGGCAAATACGTGCAGAACAACGCATTCTAAATCCCCCACCCTAAGATAGCTTTTTGAGAGAGGTTTTTAGGAAGCTTCTGAGGCATTGCAGACCCAATCAAAATTTTGTTGTCTATATGTCACATCACAGAACAAGGATAAATACCCCCTTCAACCATTCTATTTCACCTTTGAATATTTTTCTATTTTTACTCAGCCTGTGCGTGTGGGTCCCTTCTCCAACTTTTGGGTCCATGGTCCCAGTGCCTGCCAGATTGCAGGTTGCATCCGGCCGGATTAAACCATGACAGCAAGCCTCATACATCTATTTTTACACACTTGGCAGGTAGCTGATTGCAGTTACCTCCACAGACACTTCGGATAATCCGCCGGGGTTCTGACAATTTGTGCTGCCTTGTCAAAAAAGCTACCATTATGCAAAGCAATCGTAAAGCCTTTGTTTTCGCCTTAATATTGCAATGTGAATCAGTTTACAGTAGTGACCTTGTCATTTGTTGGCTTATTATGACGTAAGTAGATGTTATAATGAGTTGGATAAGTTTGTTTAAAGATATATACCGCATGCCATAATAATCAAATTTCTGCATTTTCAGCAAAACCCAGCATGTACATACAGTACAAATATATGTACGCTAACAAGTCGAAAGGCACACTGAAAAAAAAATATTCACAATTTTTGAAGATACTATGTAAGTGAAGAAACAGAGCCCAAGATTGTAGGTCTGTGCAAGCGTAGAACCACGAGGTAGCCTATTTCGATAAGTAGCAAAAATGGACAGAACACCAGCTCATAAAATTAATTTTCTGATTAATGGGTTGCGGTGGGTGAAAGAATACGCCATCAATGAGTAAAATATTATTCTATTTTGTAAAATGTGAAATATTTTAAGTGTAAATACTAGCTGCATTCCAAACTTCATTTGGTGCGCATTGAAGTGTGCGTTGAATTGAATTAACAACTACTGCAGCTCTGGTGTCGGTATCTGTTGTCACTGTACACATCACAAACAATGTTTGTTACTACCAAAGTACTTGGCGCGTTCACGTGGTGCGCGTCAGGATTACAATACGCTTTTCTTTATTTCCTCCTGTGCCTCACTGAAAAAGCAATAAAAATCAATTGATTCTTCATTTTGCCGCAAATACAGTACATACCTCACCCTTGCATTTCTTTTGGAGTTAAATATATGACAACATTCAGAATTTTATACAAGTTATGAAAACTACATATTCCTGTGGATATTCAGAATTAGCCCTTACTAAAGAAGAAGATTTTTTATTTTAATTAAGTACTGGAGTATGCTGATATCATTCAGCTTTCAGGGGCATTCTTTGGACATGTATGGCACTCTCAGAAATTATTGGCACCCCTACTGAATATGAGCAAAATAGGCCAATTCTAAAATATCTCTGCTGTTTATCCTCTTGGTCTTTGTAATGCCCCTCCCCTTTGGCCATCCTATGCCTGGCTAACTGCCCTCAGTCAATTATTCAATTATCCTCAGCTCTCTTCAGTTAATGGTTTTCACCTTTTTCCTTTTAGTTCATTAAGATCGCCCTTTCCATTTAAAGTTTAGTTTCCCCCTTCAAGGGCAGGTAGCCATAGTCTGTTTCCCCTTTTTGGTTTGTGCACTCCCTTTTTGTTATCCTGAAGTTTTATATTTGTTTTGTAATAGTCACCTTTATTATCGAATAAAATCCACGTTCTTGCTGGGTCCTCAACTCCACTGCTTGCCCTGGCACCCTTTTAACATCTCTGCGTCCCAGGGTGCGATAGATGGCTACCTCTCCCCGAGGACCCAGCAGGGACATGCCACACTGCCCTGGATCATCCCCTCTTTCCTTTCTTCACCCTGAAAGCTGAGTATTTCTGTTTGCAACAGATTATATTCCTGAATTTGTGCACTTTTCAACGCCCTGTTCTAGCAACCAGCACAACAGGTCAGTTCACCCCGGCACATGAGGCACTAGAGATGCTTGCAGTAACAGGTGGAAGAGAGTCTAACAGTTCACCCCAGCAGAAGAGGCCAATTTGACCAGGCGCATGAATTTAGGCTCTAGAGACGCCTGGAGTAACAGGCAGAAGAGAGTCTAACAGTTTGCCAGGCGCAAGAGGCCATTTCTCCCCGGAACATGAGGTTTGGCTCTAGAGATGCTTGCAGTAACAGGCAGAAGAGAGTTCGACAGTTTGCCCCGGCAGAAGAGGCCAATTCGCCCTGGCACATGAGGTTAGGCTCTAGAGACTCCTGGAGTAACAGGCTGAAGAGAGTCCAACAATTCGCCCTTTGATCCACTGTCTGCATCCCCTTTGGCTCCAGCGGTCTACACTCCCTACAGTTGCAACAGCCAGTTGCCTCTCGCGACCACAGCCGTCAGTCTGGTGCCCCCTTACGGCGACAGCTGCCAGCCTGTCACCACAGTAGTCACCCATTCTCTCCAGCATTCAGCCTGTAATCCCCTTGCGGCTCCAAGAGTCAGCCTGCAATCCCAGCAGTCAGATTGTGGCTCGAGCAGGCAGCCTGCGACTCCAGCCCAGCTGTAGCGCCATGTCCTACTCGAAGCCATGCCATGGGGAAGGGGGAGGCGTTTACTGTAATGCCCCACCCTTTTGGCATTCCGATGCCTGGCTACCTGCCCTCAGTCAATTATTCAATTATCCTCAGTTCTCTTCAGTTAATGGTTTTCACCTTTTTCCTTTTAGTTCATTAAGATCGCCTTTTCCATTTAAAGTTTAGTTTCCCCCTTCAAGGGCCGGTAGCCATAGTCTGTTTCCCCTTTTTGGTTTGTGCACTCCCTTTTTGTTATCCTGAAGTTTTATATTTGTTTTGTAATAGTCACCTTTATTATTGAATAAAATCCACGTTCTTGCTGGGTCCTCAACTCCACTGCTTGCCCTGGCACCCTTTTAACATCTCTGCGTCCCAGATAGATGGCTACCTCTCCCCGAGGACCCAGCAGGGACATGCCACACTGCCCTGGATCATCCCCTCTTTCCTTTCTTCACCCTGAAAGCTGAGTATTTCTGTTTGCAACAGATTATATTCCTGAATTTGTGCACTTTTCAACGCCCTGTTCTAGCAACCAGCACAACAGGTCAGTTCACCCCGGCACATGAGGCACTAGAGATGCTTGCAGTAACAGGTGGAAGAGAGTCTAACAGTTCGCCCCAGCAGAAGAGGCCAATTTGACCAGGCGCATGAATTTAGGCTCTAGAGACGCCTGGAGTAACAGGCAGAAGAGAGTCTAACAGTTCGCCAGGCGCAAGAGGCCATTTCTCCCCGGAACATGAGGTTTGGCTCTAGAGATGCTTGCAGTAACAGGCAGAAGAGAGTTCGACAGTTTGCCCCGGCAGAAGAGGCCAATTCGCCCTGGCACATGAGGTTAGGCTCTAGAGACTCCTGGAGTAACAGGCTGAAGAGAGTCCAACAATTCGCCCTTTGATCCACTGTCTGCATCCCCTTTGGCTCCAGCGGTCTACACTCCCTACAGTTGCAACAGCCAGTTGCCTCTCGCGACCACAGCCGTCAGTCTGGTGCCCCCTTACGGCGACAGCTGCCAGCCTGTCACCACAGTAGTCACCCATTCTCTCCAGCATTCAGCCTGTAATCCCCTTGCGGCTCCAAGAGTCAGCCTGCAATCCCAGCAGTCAGATTGTGGCTCGAGCAGGCAGCCTGCGACTCCAGTCCAGCTGTAGCGCCATGTCCTACTCGAAGCCATGCCATGGGGAAGGGGGAGGCGTTTACTGTAATGCCCCACCCCTTTGGCATTCCGATGCCTGGCTACCTGCCCTCAGTCAATTATTCAATTATCCTCAGTTCTCTTCAGTTAATGGTTTTCACCTTTTTCCTTTTAGTTCATTAAGATCGCCTTTTCCATTTAAAGCTTAGTTTCCCCCTTCACAGGCAGGTAGCCTTAGTCTGTTTCCCCTTTTTGGTTTGTGCACTCCATTTTTCTTTATCCTGAAGTTTCGTATTTGTTTTTTTACTTTACCACTTTATTTAATAAAATCCATGTCCTTGCACCTGGGTCCTCAGTTCCACTCCCTGCCCAGGCACCCTTATAACATCTCTGGATGTCAGGGCGTAACAGTCTTTCACTCAAAATATTTGCAAAAATCAGGACTTTTTCCTGAGGTAAATTATTGAAGGAAATGAAATGTTGAATTTAAATTAATATTTTCCCCCAAACCATGTGCACCAACTATTGGCAACCCCAGAAAATCCTTCAATTAAAGTCTAAATAATGTATGCTTCCAGGTGTGTTTTGCATTTTTGAGTTCTCCTAAGGGACTCCTTAGTTGTCAACTATGACGTCCTGTCTCACTAAGGTATAAATATGAAGTGACATTGGCCAAAAATTTAGTCACCTATCACAATTGGAATGACCAGACACATGGTAGATGTGGGACAATAGGTTGTTGAGCTGCACAAATCAGGAAATGAGGTGTCAATAATTGTGGCATACATACAGTACTTTTGAGAGAAATATTTGTCTCATGATAATTGAAGGCAACATTCATTCTTATGTTACCTCAGTGAAAGGTTAGATTTTTTGTGAATATTTTGAATGAAGGCCCATGATTATAAACAATAAAGACTTTTTTCACATCTCGTTTTACTCATGTTGATTGAAGGGTGCCAATAATGTTGTTGCGCATACGAAATATGCACCTCAGTTTGGCTTTTTACACCAGTTTATGTCACATGGCTGCCAGTTTATACTTTGCAAAGTCCACACTGTTACATATTGCCATTATTTTACAGTACATAGCAGGCTCAGATTGGCAGTATATGCAACGTTCCAGTAAATTAATCCGTACAAGCTTTTTTTTTTGCACCGCCATGCATTTGAAGTAAGGAGCACGGGCTAAATATCCCAGCCTTAACCTGCCTACCATCCATCTGTAAAATTTTTTCCCCCCAAATGATAAATGATAAATGGGACAAGTTTAATTTAGGTTTTGGTTAATTTTGCAGTTCTTTTTCATTTACGTTCTCTCGTTATTTTACTGCAAGAAGTACTGGCACCGCCGCTGCCACCTGACGACAATTTTACAGTCAATTGGTAACCACACCTTTCTGGCTGAAGTAGAAACGCACGCACTTTTAAATATTATGAAAGTCTTGACTATAAAACGGTTTTTGGATATGCACAAATATCACAATGCCCGCTTTGTCAAGAAGGTGGTTGAATGAATGAAAGAGAGAAGCTGTGTTTGCAGAGTTGAACAAGTCCGCCACAGTGTAAAGCTTTGAAAAATCCTATTTTAATCGGAGTATGCTAGGCTGCATGTAAAAGGAAATATAATTGAAATACTTATTTTCATTCGCCAAGTAAACAGCTTGAAAGGAATATTGTCTTTTTTTGGAATAATGGTAAAAACGGCAATATGTTCTGCATATAAACGTTGTCACCGTCAAGCTCACTGAAAGTTGCTGGCAAACTATCAAGCTTGACAACAATATTCTGCCACTGACTCCTAGCTAACTAATTTGCACTGAAGAGATGTAAGTTAAACCTTGGGTGCAAAAGAAGCCTTTAAAAAATGGAAACATTTTTACCATTTTTTGCAAACTTGCTGCAAAAATTCCATCTTGTTGGCTAATTAATGCCAGCTACCATTCGCGTATATTCAGTTTGTCTGGCTCCCAGCCTGCATTTGGAACGATTAAAGCAAATTTCATTTTTTGTTTATGATGAATTTTAGCAGATATGTCACTCAACTAAACAAATTATTAAGGAAAATTCTTGCTACATTTTTTCTTCATCTTCTTTTGAGTATTTATTGGCCATTGGCAGATGTATTTGCATTACCACCATCTATTGTGCTGAAATATGGAGCTGACGATTGGCTGAAGTGAAAATAAAAAAATTCACTCTAATCCACAATCTTCCATGAATGTGTACGATATAGTTAAAACTCAATGTCTAATTCCCACTTGTCCCTTTCTCCAAAATTCCTTGCATTTCCTTCCCCTTCACATCAGAAGTATCTTGGTGAAGGATTAGTTAGTAAGCCTTGATTAGACATTGTGGTTTCGTGTCTTGATAGAGAATTAGTTATTTATCCCTGATTGAACACAGTATTGTTGTATCTTGGTAAAAAAAAAAAAAAAAAGTTGCTAATTCTTATTTGATATTGCGTGTTGTATCTTGGTAAAGAGTTATTTGGTAAGTCCTAACAGGACGTTGAAGTGTTGTATCTTAATGAAGGACCAGTTGGACAAGAACTAATTTGACATCATGGTCCTGGATATTAAGAAAAGGATCAGTGAAAATATGTTGAGTTGGTCAGAGTATAGAGGCTAAAGATTGCAGAATTCCACTTCTCTTTTCCCATCATGCACTGCTTTTTTCTTCACAGCTCCTGGCCACCCTCAACGCTTCGCAGTGGGAGAGATGATGAGGGAAAGATCTGGGGGGAGGGGGTGTTAATATGCAGCGAAAGTCAGCTCTGTTTATGTGTTCAATGCATCACCACGCCTCTCGCGCCTCTGAGTCTATTGGGAGTCACTTTGAATGAGGCTGCTGTCTGAGTAAGGTAAACAAGATCTGCCAGAAAGACTGTGGCTTGCAGAATGCCCAATCGTCAGACCCAACTGATCACAAAATGCTATGTCTCTTCTGTTAGCTTGTTAATGTGGCTCTCCGCATCTCTGTTAGCAGGTTAGCAAAGATGGGTCAGGAGAGAGTACAGAGCTCCGTGAAGCAGGCTGCCTGTTTATTTTCTGTACCCACCATTCCAGTTTCTCATTTTCCTTTGAAATGACTCTATCCCTGTTTTTTTTCCTCCTTTTTTTTTGAACATTATAAAAATGGCTGCACTTAAAGTTCCCCTATTATGCTATATTTAGTCATTTAAAATTTGTCCAATGGGTCTTTCAGATGGGTCAAGAATTCAGTTACAAAAAAACACCACACACATCCAGGCTTAGTGAGACGTCTTCTCTCGTCCCGTCTGTGTCGGCCTGAAACACAAGCTGTTTTGAAATTGGCGGGAAGGCTATGCTAATGAGGCGCTGCTCTGATTGGCTACCTGGCCACTTCGATTCCAGGGGAGGGTGCAGGCCCGGAAAACCAGAACATCAAGATGGCAGGTATTTCAGGACAGCTTTCCGCGACATCTTAAGACCTTACATGTTTGATCCTGAATCTGACCCTGAACGAAAGGAGAATAGAAATGTTGCAGCAACGTTTTGCAGGATTTCAGTGAGTGGTAAGTCGAAATTTTATTGCTCATCCTTTCTCGCCTTGCATGCGTGTTGTTGTAGCTTTATTGTTATGTACTCATGTTATGTACCCAATTAACCGGAAGAAACTTTGCTAAAAGCTCCTGATGACCATTTCTACCAAAACGATACACAATTCTGACACCAAGCTACTGAATGAGCATGTCCCAAAACACACACGAACAGTGTAAATATTGCTTATGTGGAGCTAGCAAATCAATAACGTACCGGAAAGAATTCCATATCCAAACTCCATTTATTTTAGCTTTTTATTAGCCATAACAATTTTCAAAGGGGAAAGAGATTCCACAGCGGCAATGCAGAGAAATCGTTTGTTGTACCAGACATTTTATAGCTTGAGCATTTCGCGATTGCTTTCTTCGCAGTTGCATCAGAGAGCTAGCCCACATATTGGCGAAGTAACCGACTGACCCCGGTCATGGATAAGTAAACCGATTGTTTCACAAGCAGCTGTAAACAAAACCAAACATGTACCCCAAGCTGTGCAGAACCCACTTTTGGTCTAACTGCAGCCTTATCAGACTAATTTTGCAGACATATGAATACCGGTTAGCTTTAACTGTTGCGGCTATGGTCAGGTAACGTTATGATAAACTACCACCTTGATGCTATGCAAAATAACACAAGCACACCAATTTGAGTTACTGCATATAAGTTAACTAGGAGCAGTTTTAAGTAGCACAGCACGCAAACTAACATGTTGGAGTAACCAAGCCTTCATAATGACAGAGACTATGGTTACTGTGCAATACAGCTTTTATAGACCGTAAGTTCCGTTAGCGTGAACAGTTGCTTATGCGGAGCTAGCGAATTGATAACTTCTTCAGGAAAGAATTTCATATCCAATCTCCTCCTTTTTCGGCTTTTTATTAGCCAGAACAATTTTAAAGGGGGATGAAATTCCACCATGGCATCGCAGAGAAGTTGTTTTTTTTACTAGACACGGTATAGCTTATGCATTTGATTGATTGATTTCACCGTGGTAGCTTCAGAGAGCTAGCCCACATATTGGTGAAGAACCCAGCTGACCCCGGTCATGGATAAGTAAAACTGTTGTTTCACGGTAGCAGTAAACAAACCCAAACACATACCCCAAGCTCTGCAAAACCTATGTCTGATCTAACTGCAGCTTTTTCAGCCCAACTTTGGAGACACATACAACACCTCTCCAGTTAGCATTAACTGCATTGGCTACAATCAGGCAATGTTATGACAAAACAGCCACATTGAGGCTAACCAAAGTAACACAAGCATACAGATCAGAATGACTGCATATAAGTTAACCAGGAGCATTTTCTAAGTAGCATGGCACGTGTACTAACATATAGTAGCAATAACCGAGTGGTCATAACAATGACAGAGACAAACGTTACCCTGCAATACAGGTTTTCCAGACAGGAAGTTTCATTGCCATGAACAGTTGTACCAAGCATCCAAATAACAAACATGTATAAAAAGTTGGCTTCAAATGAGGTTTATGTTCACACACCTTCTGTTGAATGTCCCCTGAAATTACTCATGAATATTTAGGACACAAACATTAGTAACAGTGACTAAGCTAATTAGCCGCAGTGCTACAGCCACATTCGACAGGCTATCACGTTAGGTAGGCTCATGCAGCAAAGCAACTTAAAGCAACTTACTGCTTCCGCGTCTGTGAGTCATGGACAGTCGCTACCAATCCGGGGTTACCTTCAGATATTTTACAAAGCCTGGGTTTGAGGCCAGTTGTAAGTGCTAACTATCGTTAGTGGCTCTGCTAGCCACTCGTAACACATTAGCTTCACTTACATTATTTTCTGTTATATCGTTACTTGCAGCTTGTGGCTTGGGGTGGTTGGTCGTTGCAACAGCCCCAGGTTAGAGAAGCAGCTGAGATGCATATCCAACATCGAATTATCCTTTATTGACAAAGCTGTCCTCGGTGAAATGCTGAGCACAAACAGTTAATGTTCCCTTTGAGTGTGGCTGTTTGCCGCCAGCAAACAAAAAAGCTACCCACTGATTTCTGGCGGCATCGTCTTTTGGAAGAGAAAACAGTTGTGCTTTTTTTTTTCGCATCCAAAGAAAATGGACGAGCGGCTTTGGGAGACATACCAACAAAACTGCACCTCAAATGATCTGCGGATCTTCCTCTTCTTCTTTTGCATTTCTGGAAGTGTAGACTGGACTAAGGCGTAATATGATCTGCAGTTGTTTGTGCCTGCTAGAATAGTTTCCAGGGTGGGCAGGTCCAGCGCCGTGATTGGCTTTGGCTAAGTCTGTACTAATTGGACAGCACAACCTGACATCAGGTTTTGCCCAGATCTTGTGAAGATTTCAGGACGAGCTGTTCAGAGAGGAAATCAACGTTCAGGAAATCACGTCATCGGATTACAGCAAAACCCCTGTATCTTATGTTTTGAAACTTAACAGAGGTTGAGTATGGACATCCAACATTAGAAAATTACATGTATGTATTAAAAGAAGGATCAGAATAATGAATAATGAATGAATTTAATGAATTTGTCATGCAATATGGATGTAGGAAACATAAGTCTCCACTCTTATTTTATTTATCTAACCATGAGTGAAGCAGTGTATGTCTATATGTCTGTCAGTCTGTGTGTGTTGACTGTCCTTTGATTTTCTCAACCACCATGCATCTAATTGACCTCTCACTAAATCGGTGCATTGCACAGCACCCAAAGAAGTGCAAAGTTGAGTGCAAAATTGTTTGGCTGAACAGTTTTCTTGAAATCTGCGAGCAGTAACACCGGAGACGATCAGGCTAATTTGGAATGGGCACCGCACTGTTGTTTTTAAATCTGATGAGCTGACTTACATGGTCAAAAAGCAAAACTTGTGTCCCTCTCTAAATACTTATGTACTGCTCACTGTATTTGAAAGTGATAGAATAGGAAGTCTAGTGTTAGGGGATCCCTGCTGATTAAAACCCCTGGTATCAGAAAGCCTGCGCTGCTTGAGCAGAGCAGACCAGGAGACTCGATTCATGTCCTGCTGAATGAAGCTGCATTGTGTTTTTTTACCTTGTTGCTTCTCTCTGTGTTTCTCTTTAATGTTCTGAAGTATTTGATTTTGCTCTTTGTTAAATGTGTCAAGCAGGATTTTTTGTGGCACTTTGATCTCTTTCTTTTCTCATGAGGGAATCTGCTTTGTTATCATATAGATGAGTTAACAAAAAAAAAAATCCTCCACTGTCAAGTTTAATTATTCAAGGTAGCCATAAATTGGTTAAATCAAGTATGTTTATCAGCCTGATCATCTCTTAGATGTCCAGAGGACCGAGGGGTCAGGACAGGAGAAGATTAAAATCATGTGATATGAATACATGCATTTAAATGTCTGCAGCTGGTTTGGTCTTATCTGAGCTGGGCTCAGATAGCGATTGTGTGCGCGGTAGGCCTTTGAAATGCAGAACTCACTGCATGTGTAAATTGGAGATGTTGGAGGAGCGCAATTGTGCGTGGAGCCGCGACCCTCACTCCCGAATGCTAAACTAAGGTAAGTCTCACACATCACACAATTTCATTTTCAGCTCAGAGGGAATGGCTGGCACAATGACTGCTTCTTTTCATATGGTAATACTTTCCTTTGAGCTGTGGAGTCATTTGCCATTCTGCTTTCCGGTATTAATCTCGCTCTGAAGAGCATCAGTGAGCTGCATTGGATGTGGATTTGATTTATTTGTTTATTTTTTGTTAAAGTTTTTCTCCACTTCTACGTTTCACCTCTCCAAACACTCTGGAAAATTTAGAATAGGCTGAAATTGAAGAGTTTTTTTTGTCAGACAAGTCATATCATTGTAATCATGAAAGATGTACTTCTGGGCTGACCAATCAATTTTTCTTCTTCTTCCCTTTTTTTCACCTTCTTCTAATGGAGGAACAAATGAGGCCTCAGCATCGTTCCTGAATGAAAAACCTCTTCATCTGAATTCATACTATTTGGATGTATTCACCTCCAAAGGTGGAATTTTTGGAAAAAAAATGATGAGTTTTTTTTGATAAGGGTAGGTAGAATGGTCATAATTATAATAATAAACCCGTACCTAGGTGGGTATGACAGCTTGGCTTCCGAACACCGAAGTCTATGAGAGTACCCTGTGCCACTAAATTATGGAATATAGGGGGGAAATGGTAAATGTAATGAGGCGTTATATGATCACCATTAAAAATGAAGATTTTCCTTATAGATCAGCAAGACGTTTTGAAGCAATTGAAACACCTCATGCTTTTTTGTGCACAGATTTCTCTTGTTCACCCTCCTCTAGCAATATGAAGGACAAACCAGGCATTTGGAATTGCACTCTGTTGACCAGTAGATTGCATTTTTAACCTTAGGCAATGTTGGCAAACTGCTGCTACTGTAGTTTTGCGCTGTTTTCTCTGAATTGCTGCCTGTTACGTGACTGCCATTATTTCAGGGTTTTGTGTTTGTGTCCAAGTGGTGCTTCAGAGAATATTTACCTGTAGCCCTGTAAGGGTCGGGCAGTAAACCTGCTGCCTTTGTTTTTTTCCGGTAGAGAAAAGAAGGACCTGTGCTATTTCATGTTATGGAACTCAGGACAGTCACCAACACACCATATACCCATCCATACTCTACTTTGAACAACCAAATTAGAAATCATTGATTACATCTACAAATCTGATTGTGTTTTTTTTTGAGTTGAGGTATCTGGTGTGCTTATTTTCATGTGTGTGTTACACGTGCGTATCTCTGTGTTTGTGCTGCATATGCATTTCTTCTGTGGATGTGTGTGCAAGTCTGTGTGCATGAATGTGAATGTCAATATTTGCATGTTGGTGAAAGTATATGCATTTCTGTGTGTGTGCGCGCATTTTTTGGATATTCGCTAGTGTGCGTGCGTGTGTGTGTGTGTGTGTGTGTGTATGTGTGTATCACTGTAAAAAATGTGCTATGGGAATTCCTATAAATGTGCGATAGGAATCCAATAGAATTCTAAAGAACTTTAGTACCTCAAGTCCTGTAGAAAAAAAGTTGTATAGAAAACAGTTCCATCAAGAATCTCTGTAGGACTTTTTTTCAGTTTGGCATCATAAATCCCACCCAAATTTGGACGGCAACCACAAAGAAAGCAACCATTTTATATGACATTTCCCAGCAATCATTTCCCAACTTGCATCTCTGTAGCACAATGACCACTCGTGTACTACTCTGACCGGGGCTCGACCCCAGACACTTCTGCTTCGCAATGCGGTGCTTTAACCAAGTGGGCCATTCAGAAGCTGGTATATTTCTCAGCAGGTACCCATAAGGTAAATTGACCCTTCAACAGAGCATTGCAAGGATTTATTTATTTTTTATTTAAACCTTATTTAAGATGTCTTTCCCATTAAGCTTTTGTTCTATTAGAAAGTCCTAGAGACAATCAAAGTCTTATAGAACAGGTTTTTCAACTAGGGTGATCTATAGGAAGGTCTTGTAGAACAGCAATAATCTTATAGGACTTTCTTTTCCATAGAGGTGCTTTATAGGTTTCTAGCAAATTCCTGTAGAACACATGGAAAATCCTAAAGAACACGCTGTTCTGCTAAAATGCTCTAGAGTTCCATTGATGTTCTATGCTCTGGATGGGGCATAGGGATCTAGGCGGGGCCACTGTGCAGTACTGTGGGCAGGGCTTAGGGTATAGGAGGAGCTTAGAGGTCTGGGAGAGGCTTTGGGGCCACTGTGAAACACTGTGGGTGGGACTTACAGGTCAGGGTGGAACTCTGTGATTCGCCGGACTGCTGTCAGTGCCAAGTGCCTTGCGCTGCTTCATTTTTTATCATTGTATATTCCTCAGTATATATTCAATATTTTCCAAGCAGGAGGGAGAGAGAGTAAATAATTACCATCTGTGTTTCCCGCCGCTTCAGTCTGTTTTATCAGCGCTGGGGTTCAGCTGAGGGGCTTTGTGTTTGAGCTCAGACTGACAGGCTCCCTCTCCCCAGAGTACTGCTCCATTAATCTGTTTAATACGCCAGCGCTGGAACACTCCAGCGCTAATGGAATCTCAGCAGGTACAGCGGGATTCGCCACGCATCGCTGCAGCCTGCACCCCCCCGTTACTGTACCACCATCAGAGGGGGCACACCCCCCTCAACCCCTGCGAAATTAAACCCCCAGCAGATATGGGCAGATGGACACACCCAGGGGGCGAGATGCGGGAATCAGATTATTTCCAGAAAAATCACCCATTTCTTCTGTCTTTACTGCTTCGTTACAGTGCTATTGTTAGTAAGCATGATGAATATAATTTGCATGGGATTAGTTTATTTCATAGATGCTTTGCCCGCACATCACAGGGAATCTGAGCACTTTGAAAGCTGAGAATGGAAATATTTATTAGTTTTCAATCCAGCCAGCCTGTCTGTACGTTGATTGGTCCAGAATGAGAAGACGGAGCTAATTTGCCTTTCTCTAATTCCAGAACTGATTTCCTGGCCCAAGGAAATGGAACTGGCCTCTTCAGTGACCATTTAGATGAGAGGCGATCTGAACAACGCAATGAATGGTATATTCAAAATGACTACACAACTGCAACTAGGCACTACCTCCTCCTCTGCAAGGGAGCAGTAAAAACTATTCTGTAATCAGTATTACCTGAGTGTATAACTGGGCTGCACTCAGTCTATTCCAATAAGCAGACAGACAGTAAAGCTTCTAAGGAGTGAATCTAACTCCGTAATATGAGTGCCAGCTGAACAAGTAGGGCGTATTACACAGACCAACGGGATTGAAGTTTTAGCATTTTTTTATGGCCGTGTAGTATATGGGCTCACTCCAGCTGTGGGTGTTCTGGATTCCACACATGGGCCTGTGGTCCCACGGTTTGCCTTTTACATACTGTAGCTCTGTTGTGCATGCAATCCCAAACACAGCAGTCTTTGCCCCATGAAAGATATGTGTTGCTTGTGCGCACTGGAACTACCTCCACCACCCCCCAACACCGCTTTTGTGGTGTCGTCCTACATCTGATTAGTACAGAGGAGTCTTCCAGCACACAGATGCTCTGTAGTCTCCTTGCTGAGGCCACATGCGGGACCACTTTGCAACCATGCAGCTGAAACCGGGGAGCTCAGCCCCTCTCTGAGCAGGCAGCCGAGAGCCGGTTTAGCCACAGGTGCTGTAGGATTGGCGAGCGGCCGACAGCAGGCACAGACGGAGTTTACTGAGTGGAGGCTGGTAAACGGCTCAGCAGCCAGGAAAATTCCTCCATATGGTCCTGGTCCTCCCACTGCCCAGAACCCCATCTCTCTGGCCCCACCTGCGCTTCGTGCAGGAGGACAGTGAATTTCTACTGCCTCGGGGGGAGTGTTGGGAAAGATGTGAAACAAGGAGCGCATGTTGTCTAGGTTTGGGAGAGCTAGTTAATCCATGCATTTTTTTGCAGGACTTCAACCCAAAAACTTTCCTTGGTTTTAGTATTGTAAGAACAGACAAAGCAGCTTCTGGGATTAGGGGAAAGCCTTCTGCTTTGGAGCCCAGAAGACAGATCTAGTGACATCAGTATAACTAAAGTTAAGCCTTGATACCTCAACCTTGATACCTCCAAATTAGAGATGGCTGTGCACTTTAAACTTCAACCTCATGCACCCCTGCACATGTCTCTTCATTGAATTTATGTATTTATTTTCAAGGAACTAAAGAAAATCTTCTCTCACATGTGAATTCATGATTTCGAGTTGAACTGAACTTTTGATTTTGATGCTCCCTTGATGTGACCTCTAGCGCCAGCATCAGGCCAAACACATTTCAAACCAACAGCTGGATTATGAAGACATTTTCTGTGAACATTTGAAAGATGGGAGCTGGTTGTGCCTCAGTAAACATCTTTTTTTGTTCAAAATGCTTTGATGCCAACTCTCTTAATATTAATGTGGAAACAGTGGCTTTGGGAATATTTTTGGTGATTGCATTTTCTGTATTCCTCTCCATTGCTTGCAAGCTGTCGAGATGCCCTTCTTGCATGTGTAGAGAGAGAGGCTACACTGGTCTTTTCGTGGCTGACGTTTATGCCGTGGCGCCAAGTTAACTCCTCTCTCCATTATTGCAGTGGGGAGGCTTTGACCCTGAGGCAAAGCCGGCTTTGACCCTGCTGTGGGCAGAGTGTGTGCATGTGCAGCGGGAGTGTTTATTCTCTGTCATTTAATAAACCCGGCGTCTAACAACTAGAGCTGTTACCGTAGCAAAATGAGCCCAGTGTAATGAAAGGACATAGCAGTGAGTGTTGTGTTAAGTGTCGGGCCCAGGAGAAAAAATCCCCCTCCTCCCCAGCTCCCCCGATAATTAGAATATCCCCGAAGAAGGAGAAAGAAAGAATCTGCATTTCCGCCGAGGCGCTACCTGTTGAGCCACGTAAATAAATTGGAAACGTCAGGAAGCTAACAGCTCGATCCTGTGAGCTGCATCGCCGCCATGCTGGTCCTCTTTCTCCCTCTTCAGGCAGGGTGCCGCCAGAGATTCTGTAACATTACACACATTCTGCCTGCTCTGATATAAAGCACCTTTAACTCATTATACCAGTATGTACAAGTACAAGGTAGATCTCAATGCAGTATTTCATTTTCTCTGTTAAAGAAAGTAAATATTTTGTCACTGATGTGATAATTTTTTGCTTTTTTCCGCATTTACCAATAGGGTAAGAACATTTCTCTTGCAAATGGTAACCTCAGAAATGATGTTTTCTAGTGGAGAGAAAAAATAAATATCATTATGTGATAAAAATACTATCACTAGGCTGTTTGGGATTCTGAGCCTGAGTTTCCTTGCACACTTTTTAGTATCAAACTGGCTCTCAAGTTACGGGACGGAGCTTACAGTGGCAGTTCAGCTAGACAAATTGAGAAATTGACACATTCTCAGGGACACTCCCATGTATATCTGCCCCTGCTACGCCCCTTTAAGGTGAAAAATTTAACCTGCTGTCCTGCTTCACCTTAGCAGTAAAAATGCCTTTGCCTGCAGCAAGTGAAAATCGCACCTGCATCGTAGCATCCAGCAGTGGGCTATGAATATTTCTCTGAGGGGAAGGTTACATGGTATTTCAGTGTCAGAACCTAGATACCAAATTATAATTGATGTTTTGTTCCTGATCAGGTATCAAATACGGAGGCAGAGTACAATACTGACGGCGTATATGGTAATTCGGGTATGGATGTTGTTGGTGAAGCTGACAGCCACTGGCTAGTGGCTACAGAATAACAGCCGGATGGAGTGTATACTTTGCCGGCACTAAAGCGTCCACAGGAGGATGGAGTAGCTTGAGGGGAAGTTGGTTCAAATCCTGAATGCTGTAGGTGGACTGGGAGCTTGTTCATAACAAACTGGATGGGGTTTATACTTGGAAGGGTTAATAAGAACACGGTCCTAATCCTGGACCCTGATGAGGCTTGGGAGCTTGTTGTTATTAAACTGGACAAAAAAACTAACTTAAGCTGGGTTAACTACAGTGCAGTCCCCTGGTGCCAGAGTAAGCTCGGAAGCTTGAGAGCAAAGCATCTTGGAATTGTTGTTATAAATGTACACGTTAGACTTAATAAAGACAAAGAATTTACTCGGAATACTGACTGGGTCTAAGCAGAAATGGCAAATCATAATCCAGCAACTTGCAACACAAAGCAGGGGCCTTAATTACATGTCACGTGGTCATTAGGAAATAACTATGAAACAAGACACTACTGGGGGGGTGGGCAAACATGCAGGACGTAAACCAATCAAAGGAGACATACTCCAGATAGACATGCAGGTTGCTGAATTGGAAGAAACACAAAAGGCATTCAATCAAGGGTTGTGACTAATTGTATCTTTTTGGGCATGCTGCAGTGAACTATTTCCACAAGTTGTGCTGTCGGAAAATTGCTTTGCAAATAATAATGACAGTGTAGAATATTGCTTTATACTTGTACACTGCCCTCCATAATTATTGGCACTCCTTGTTAAGACGTGTTCTTTAGCTTCTAATAAATTCTGTTTTTTTCTAAATAATATAGGACCACGATGAAAAAAAAGAGGAAAATCCAACCTTTAATTCAAGTGCATTTATTCAGTGGGAAAAAAATCCCACATTAAGAAATTATTCTTTTACATCAAATCATGTGTGCCACAATTATTAGCACCTCTGATGTTAATACTTTGTACAACCCCCTTTTGCCAACAAAACATCACCTAATCTTCTCCTATAATGTTTCACAAGATAGGAGAATACAGAAAGAGGGATCTTTGACCATTCCTCATTGCACAATCTCTAAATCATCCAGCGACCTGGGTCCTCTCCTCTGCACTCTCCTCTTCAGCTCACTCCACAGGTTTTCAATGGGGTTGAGGTCTGGGGACTGAGATGGCCATGGGAAGAGCTCGATTCTGTTTTTTTTTCTAATCCCACCTGAATCTGGAATGCCCAATTGGTGAACTATGTACAAAGCTTGCTCGTATGCGACCCCTTGCTGCCAACTCAGGATAGTGAAGACAGTTCACGACTCTCCTCCAAAGCACATGCCCGTCAGCCACTGCTTCTTATACACTCATTGGTTTGAATCTTCGCAAGTTCAGAACGAGGGCGGAGGATACCCGGACATGAACAGACTTAGAATCTTCCTGACGAGTGCCCGTCTGGCCAACAGGAGGCGCTTGAGCAACGAACAAAGCTGTTTATTTATTTCCCTTAAACGACAGTCCCTTCCCAATTTGAAACCCTGTAGCGTGATGGCCAATTGTGCGCTACGCTGAAAAAGCTGCCGACCACTGCCGGTTGGTGTGACCGGGGCTGAGAAGGTTTTTTCCGTGCATGCCTCCCAAATAGCTTGTTGGCATGTAGATAGCGCCTGATGGTTGTTTTGGAGACTTTGTGACCCCAAGATTCTACCATTTGATGCAATTCTTTAACAGTGAGCTTTGGAGAACTTTTTATTTCTCTTACCATCCTCCTCACTGTGCATGGTGGCAAAATAACCTTGCGTCCTCGTTCAAGCTTGTTTATCACTGTTCCAGTTGTTTTAAACTTCTTAATGATTCCTCTGACAGTAGATATGGGGAGGTGCAGGCAAGTGGCTATTTTCTTATAGCCATTGCCTGACTTGTGAAGGTCGACATGCATCTGCCTTACTTGAATGGTGTGTTCCTTTTTCTTTCCCATGTTGAGGAGTGGATAAGAGAAATGGCCTCTGTGTCACATCATATTTATACCCCAGGGAAACAGGAAGTGATGAATTACTGTTAACTGTTCCTAGATACTCTGATCAACTTTGTAAACTACTGTAGAAATGAAAGAAATATTTCAATGACATTTATTTCCCAGGAATTGTTAGGGGCTGCCAACAATTGTGGAACAGGTGATTTTATGAAAAATAATGATTTCTTAGTCAGGGATTTTTTTTCCCTTAAAATTCACTTGAGTTGAAGGTTACATTTTTCTAAAATTTTCAGTGTGAGAGCACGCTTCTGCAATAAAAATTGAATTTATTTTAAGGCTTTTGACACATCTTAACCAGGGGTGCCAATAATTATGGAGGGCGCTGTATATTCATATATGATTCTGATTGCACCCAATCCAGACTTTCATGCCTGGACTTGTGGTGGTTCTGCCCTGCAGTCCCTACACCTCTTGCTGTCTTCACCTCAACTTCAACAAGGCACACCTGTTGGTCTTTGAAGTGGAGGTGAAGTGTAGAGTATTTAAGAGCTGTACTGCCGCTGCATTCTGGCGTTTTTAGCTCCATGTGTATTGCTGCTGCTGCTGCTGCCCTGTCTGTTTTAAGTATATTTATGAAACATCTTTTTGTTGTACCAGCCTGTGTGAGTGGGTCCCTTCACCCATCCATGACAGCATTAAAAATACAAAAGTATCTGGGATAGAAACTGAGAAATGTTAGGTGCTACACTCTAGCTTATACACCAACATATTTGCCCTCCTTATTGTGAGCTCCGGAGGGGAAAGGAAATGTTATTGCAGGCAAGGGAACTGTGGCCTGGTCCTCTGTCACTTCTTGTTTGAGGAAAGGCCAGCTCTTCTTAAAATTTATGAAGTCTCAGGAGTCCCAGTGATAGCATAGAGTCTTATGAAATGACTAACTCTAGCTTGAAGCAAAAAATTGGTGAAGGCAATTTAGGAGTTCAACTTCACACATACAAACAAGAACTGTTGGAGCATCATCCATCACTGCAGACCTGCTCAACAAATGCCCTAACCAGTGCCGATCCGCGGTCACAAGACGTCAGCCATGTACTTCCCATAGCAAAGCATCTTGAAATCTACCACTGAAGAAATGAAAATATCTCATCAGCAGTATAGGGAGGCAAGCCCTGAGTCTTTTTTGGTAAACTCAAGAAAGTCTTGAAAGGAGTGAAGCGTGGAAAAGCATGATATGATTATATCACCTCAGAGGTCATGAAAAACCTAGGTCCCTGAGTCCAAACCTACCATATCTATTTCTTCACAAGGATAACACTTAAAGGTCTCCAATCATGTCAACAGCTGCACAGTTAATTCATCATTACAAGCCATTTCAAAATCAGCTCTTTTTTGTGACTTTGCAAGGGAAGTGACTACCCTGTGGTAATATGGACTAATTAACTTCAGGCAACCAGTTAATCAGTTCTGTCATTATTCTGGGTTGTCTCTCCCCCTTGTGATATCACAAAGGACTGATTTTGAAATGGCTTGTTATGCTATGGCTTTGCAATAAGTCACAGATTGGCAGACTGCGAATATCATTGCCATATGAAAACCTGGAAAGACATCAAGCTTTGGCAGGCTACCACTAAATCTTTGTACTCTGTGTCTCCTTCATGGTCTTCTTTGAAAGCATTATCTTTCATGGAGTAGGTCAATTTCTATTGGATCACAGTACAGGGGAACAATGTCTTGCACTTGCTACTGGTATTGAAAATGGTTTCAAAAGCTCGCTAAAGACAAAAACAATTTTTCTGGAGGTCAAAGCTGTCCATGACCCATCTATAACAAAATGCAACAAAATCATCAAATATTTGCTAACCAACTGGAGGCTCAGAGTGCATCCTGGTCAGAACAAAAGTGCATGGATGGGACACAAATGACCTCTTACAAACCAGTGTTATGGCCCAAATTTGTTATGACATTTACGACAGCAAGGAATGACAGACAAAATTTTAAAACTCAAACAGATTTAAGAAAACAAAGACCAACACTAACCTACAATTTATACTACTGACCAAGATTGATAATATACAAGAAAAAAAATATTTACAGTCCCTTGAGATGGGGTTGCTTGGTGATGTTCCGGGTGAGGAAAATGCTCCAACACAGGCAAAAATCCACAAAAAGCTTCACAGGTCTTGAAAAGAGTGACAGGTTTGGTCAAATGTATCCTTCTCCTTGCAATTTCTGCTACTACTTAACTCTCTCAATTTTTCTCCTTATATACTCTTTTGCAGCCCCCTCCCACATTTAGACTTTTTTTTTCCTCTGGCACCTTCCCCTCTCAGACATGCCCAGGACATATCCAAACCTAGCTCCAGACTGGGCTCCCAAATTTAGTCCCTCCCAATTTGTTTCCCTGCTGCGTGAAGTCAATTCTACACTGCTCTGAAAAGGCTACCAACCAGTGTTAGCTGGTACGACTGGGGTTCGAACCCGGGTCGTTGTGGTCACTAATGCTCTGCAATGCGGAGTTTAACTCAATGTTTTTAATTACTGAGGTGCTCAGCCCTTCCACATGGCACACGTTGGAATTACAATACCACTCGCTTTTCTTCATTTCCACTCGTATCTCACTAATTGATTCTTCAATTTGCGACAAATACAGTACATACTTCAACAGTGCATTTTAATGGCATTAACTATACAAACTCAAATTCCAAAGAAGTGGGCCAAGGAGCTGCCGGATAGCTCACTCGGTTAAGGCACTGCGCTGCAGTGCAGAGGTGACTATCACATCACGGGTTCGAGCCCCGGCGTACCCACCGGCAGGGATCAGCAGCTTTTTCAGCGTAGCGCACAATTGGCCATCGTGCTACAGGGTTCCAAATTGGGAAGGGACTGCCGGATTTGGGGAAAAATAGTAGCTTTGTTCATTGCTCCAGCGCCTTCTGCTGGCCAGACGGGCGCTCGTCAGGAAGAGTCTGGGTTTGTTCATGTCCGGGTATCCTCCGCCCTCGCTCTGAACTTACGAGGATTCAACCAATGAGTGTATAAGAATCAGTGGCTGACGGGCACGTGCTTCGGAGGAGAGTCGTGAACTGTCTTCACTATCCTGAGTTGGCAGCAAGGGGTCGCATACGAGCAAGCTTTGTACATAGTTCACCAATTGGGCATTCCAGATTCGGGTGGGATTGGAGATGCCAAATTAAAATAAAAATAAATATAAAAATAAAAAATAAATAAATAAAAAGAAGTGGGCCATTGTGTAAAGCATGAATAAAAACAGAATACAATGATTTCCAAATCCCTTTCGACCAATACTCAATTGAGTAAACTACAAAGACACGATACTTAATGTTCAAACCGATAAACGTAATTGTTTTTTTGGAAATATTCACTCATTTTGAATTTGATGCCTGCAACACATTTCAAAAAAGCTGGGACAAGGGCATATTTACCACTGTGCTACATCACCTTTTAACAACACTCAACTAGGCTTATGCCATCGGAGGTGACGGCTTGAGGTATATCGAAGGCCCCCAATCCTCCATACCCCTAATCCTTGAATAGACCTTGAATAGACTTTCATTTGAAATTAATTTCAGGACAATTGGACAAATGGTTCTGAAGAAAAATGGTAATTTTCCATCACAAAGCGCCACCTGGTGGCAAAATATTGAACTATACAGGTATGATGTCACCATGACCTTGCAGTTGCACAGAGTTTCATGTCAATTGGACAAATGGTTCCAAAGATATGGCAAAAATGGTGAATTTTATGTGACAAAGCTCCACCTTTTGTCGAAATTTTGAACCAAACAGATATAATGTCATCGTGGGACACATCCTCAGGCTATGACCTTTCATTTCCACTTGGTTTGAGGTCAATCGGACAAATATTTAAAGAGATATGATCCAAACAGTGATTTTTCAGTTTTTGGCCCCTGGTGGCCAATCTAGACATTGTAAATTGTCCAAAATCGAATCAGTTCTTCCTCTTTATGATACTCACTTATATGCAAAACATGAAATTTCAAATTGAAATATTACAAAAGTTATCGCGTTAACACTTAGGGCAGCGGCGTTCGGACCAAAAACATAATATCCCCGAAACGCCGTTCGGCGTTCGGCGATATAACAAGTGCTTGGGAACTGAGGACACTAATCGTAGAAGCTTTGTAGCTGGAATTCTTTCCCCTTCTTGCTTGATATGCGACTTCAGTTGCTCAACAGTCTGGGGTCTCCGTTGTCCAATTTTGCGCTTCATAACGCGCCACACATTTTCAATGGACGATAGTTCTGGACTGCAGGCAGGCCAATCTATTACCTGCATTCTTTTACTAGGAAGTCACGCTGTTGTAACACATGCAGAATGTGTCTTAGCATTGTCTTGGTGAAATAAGCTGGGACGTCCATTAAAAAGATTGGTTGGATGGCAGCATATGTTGCTCCAAAACTTGTATCTTTCAGCATTAATGGTGCCTTCACAGATGTGCAAGTTACCTAAGCCATGGGCACTATATACGTTGTACTTCTGGATTTTGTAATTTGATGATCTCAAAAAGAAGCCCTTTTTTGGCTTTGTGATGATTTATTTTCCTACCAATCCAAGGGGATTGAAATAGAATGTATTGATTTTGGGGTTGGAGAATGTTGTAAATCCACAAAGGAATGTCACTCTTAAATGTCTTTTTATTAAAAGCATTATCATTTAACATCAACACATTTTGGGATAGCTGCATGGTTTTTGCTGAACAGGAACGGTATGAAAATTTGTAATCTGAAATGTAACTAGCTGGATAAAGCTAGTGCTTAGAGAAATAAATGAGGAGTAGCTGGAAAGTACATAATTTGCCCATAATATACAGAGGACAGGTAGCATAAATTTGCATAAAATGGAAATGATAAAAAGTACAGGTATCTAGAATTAGCAGTTAAGGAAAGGCACAAAGTTACATTCCACTTCTGGTCATTTTGAATATGAAATGGCTTTATGGTCAAACGACATTAGCCATTCATTAATTAGGCTGACGGGAGTCGGCTGATTAGCTACTGTGGACTGTTGGCTCAAAGTGCAAACCTCAAGATAAATATTTTACCTCGACATGGCTCTCTCAGCCAGAGATAAATCACCCACCGGCGTCAGCGGCAAAGCATCTCTTCAATCTCCTCCAATAAATGAAAAAACAAACAAAAAAAATTGAAATTTCCATCTCGCAAGTTACGCTGAAGGGTCCCAATTGTCAGCTGTAGCTGTTAAGATTGCTAGGCGATGAGAGCAGGGCTTTCAGACCCCAAGCTAAGGGCGGGAACAGCATGAGACACCAACTGCGAATCCTCTGTTAACTAGACCATCTAATTTCGGAGATAGCTAGGTTTGGCTTTCGCGGTCAAAAAAGGACACTACCTTGGTAGCCCTCGAAGGCCATGTCCTTCAAAGGATGCAACCGCTGAATTGGGACACAGCCCATGACTATACCAGAAAGCCTCCCTAGTACATGCATGCGCTCACCAGAAGCTGATTGGTTGATATGCAAATGATCTTTTTCCAGCCAACCAAATCGTTAAAACTTCTGCTATTGCTATGTGGCTTGGGAACTCGGAAATTCACAGGCCAGTGAGTCGGAATCAATGAAATATCATTAAGATTTTTTTAATCAGATCCCCAGTTGTACCAACCAGCAGTGGTCGGCAGCTTTTTCAGAACAGCGCACGATTGGCTTAAGCGCTGTAGGGATGTAAATTGAGAATGGACTGCTAGGAAGGGAAATTAAAAATGATTGCCTTGTTCATTGCTCAAGCGCCTCCAGTTGGCCAGCCAGGCGCTCATCATTGAGATTCTAAGCTTGCTCGTGTTCGGGTATCCTCATTCTGAACTTGCGATAATTTTGACCAATGAGTGTAAAGATGTAGGTAGGGGCTGACAGGCGCATGCTTCGGAGGAGAGCCGCGAACTGTCTCTCTCCTGAGTTGGCAGTAAGGGGTAGCATACGAGCAAGCCTTGTACATAGTTCATGGATTGGGCATTCCAAATTTGGGTGGGATAGGAAATGCCAAATTATATTTAAAAAAAAAAAAAAAGATTTTTTTGAATCACATTTTTTGCAAAGGGAATGTTATAATGATTAGCATTTTGTCAAAGCTGCTGAAATTTGATTCGCATTTTGCGATGCGACTCCGCCTAATCTGATCACTGATCCTTACTCTGTTGAAACAATCCTGCTTCTTAACCATAAACTGAAGACTGCAGACTCAATCCACTTGCTTAATACATTGCTTACTCAAAAGGAGAACTGTAGAAACAATTCTGAAAAATTGGTGAAAATCACAAACTCAACTCTGGACTGTAAGATTAGAAGTCACAAAACTAGCATTAGAACGTGTAGCAAATGATAAATCACACAGGTTAAATTTTGTATTCGGACTTTGACTAGCAGAGGTCTAGGGACGAAAATGAGCTAACAGGACAAATCGTCAATCTAAAACTATGAAAAAGTCAATGCCGTGATGCAGATTTCGTCTTTTTGATCAAAACAGTAGAAATTACGCAAATAGAAATACTTACAGCAAAATACATGGAGGATCTCCAATGAGTGAGCCTGAGATATCAAATTCACGCAACATGAGTAGTACTTGAGTTTCATCAATTAGGTAGCTCGTTCTCATGAATTTGAGATTATATTTATCCCATAAATGTCAGCACCGTACTATTTGGCAAATGGAAAAATAGCATTTGGCTTCTAGTTTACAGTTTATTCAAGTCAATTGGATGAATAATTCGCTAGCTAGCATGCTAATGCTTTTCGCCATTAAAATTATTCAATTCAAGCGTTTACGATTACAGTTACATGTGTAACTCATTGCTGGCCAAAAGGGTTAGCATGTTAGCGAACAAATTATTCATTCCATTGAATTCAATAGTCCGTCATCTAGATTCAAACACCAGTGATGATGAAAGTTTCCAGAAGAATTGGCCATGTGAAAATATTAGTTGACGCTGGCCAATCAATGGAATCTGAACAATTGTGACCCAAGAAAGCTGTATTACATGTGTGTGACATCAAACCTGTATCTAATGGGTTGCATCACACACATTTTTAATCATTTATGGTACTTAACGTCATTATGCAGCTCGGTCGCCTCAGGGGCCCTGTCAGTAGTTTTTTTAATAAGCCATTTTCTTTTACTTCAGTGCCATACGTGCATGGGGGTCTATTCTCCCATTTGCGCGTAAGTCCTTTTCTACGCGATTCGAGTTAAATGCTTTTGAGTTACGGGTATTCTCCCCTTCGCGCTTCGATCACGCCCACAGCGCTTAACTTCAGAATGTAGGCGGCCTGATGAAAGAGGTGTGACTAATGCAAAAGAGAGGCAGACTCTGGACAAAGCTCATCGATTATGGCTATCAGGAAAACAAGGATTTTCTGATTAACCATGAAAATGTAGTTGTGGTCCATGGAAAACGCAAACCAGACTTTAAATTTGAATATCGTAGGCCTGCTGATAAAACCTCGTATCTCCAAACTGATAAGAAACAAAAACTCGTATGTCCAATATTCTTAAATGCAAAATTAAACTTTTCTATTTTAAACTATATTTATCAATTTATATTATTTAATTTTTTTATTCTATATTTATTTTTTACTTTCCTGTGAAGTTTATAATTTTTAAGATACAAGGTTTTATCAGCAGGCCGACAATATCCCGCTGTAATAGTAGGCCTATGTATGTCTGTGCTAATTACAAGAAGTAATGCAGACTACTTCTTATTTCTTATTCTAGCCACCATGGCATTAAAGCTATGCAAACAAACTAATTGCCGCGATAATGAAATAACAAATAAAGAATTTAGCGCTTCTCAGATCATTGAAAATGTGCCCCTCCTACACCAGCCTGTTTTTTCAGTGAAAGGCAGGGAAGAAGACAAAGGGAACATTCTAGTCACACAAAAAAGACAATCAAAGACAATTTATATGATCTCATTTAGAAATTGCGCACTTGAAATCTCAAACTACGCCAATGTCAGGTTTGCAACTGAAGGACATGGAAACGCTTTAACAAAGGATTCTTACCCCGCACACTGTCATCCCCCCGCCCCGAAACCGCCTCAGCAATCACATAATTCCATATCTGTAGCCTATTATGTCCCATTTGATTTGAGCGACACATTCACTTGAACTTGTGCCTAATACTTTATTATAGTTAATTACCCCATTTATCGATGATGATTCTTCCCATGTCGGCTATTCTTATTGGCTAAAAATGATTAACAGATGGGTAGTGCTTTGGTCTTGTCCAGGGTAGGGCTCAATCTAGTAGCCTATTTAATAATATCTTTATTCACACATTTTTTTTTTCTTTTCTTTTTTTTTTTAAATTTGGCATCTCCAAATCCCACCTGAATCTGGAATGCCCAATTGGTGAACTATGTACAAAGCTTGCTCGTATGCGACCCCTTGCTGCCAACTCAGGATAGTGAGGACAGTTCACGGCTCTCCTCCGAAGCACGTGCCTGTCAACCACTGATTCTTATACACTCATTGGTTGAATCCTCGGAAGTTCAGAACGAGGGCTGAGGATACCCGGACATGAACAAACCCAGAGTCTTCCTGATGAGCACCCGTCTGGCCAACATGAGGCGCTGGAGTAACTAATAAAGCTATTACTGTATCCCCAAATCCGGCAGTCCTTTCCCAATTTGGAACCCTGTAGCGCGATGGCCAATTGCGCGCTACTCTGAGAAAGCTGCTGACCCCTGCCGGTGGGTACGCCGGGGCTCGAACCCGCGACGTGATAGTCACCTGCAGCGCAGTGCCTTAACCGAGTGAGCTATCCGGCAGCTCCCCCTTTATTCACACATTATAATACACAGTATTATCAACGGTAAAAAAAAAAAATTACAAAGACGCAAGTTAGTTAATACAGATATCCTCAATTAGAAAATCAATCTCCTCACTCGTGAGAATTTCACGACTTTTTAGATTATCACAAACATATAGGTCAGTAGCATTTGTAAACAGAACATGAAGACAATGATGGCGACGTCGAGCCAAAGCCGAAAACCAAATTTCACAGATGTTGGTGTTGTATGGCTAGCGGGCATAGAAGAAATGAGGAAGAAAGCAGCGAATCGTTCTGGATGTGGCTTCGGTGGAGAGACGTAAGCGTAGTTTCCTTGATTTAAAGCATAAACAGAGAGATCTGCGGGGCGCTGTAAAAGCCAGGCTCTCTGCACACCGAAGAAGTATGCACGCAACAGGTGGTGGGCAACTGTCATCCCCTGTGCATTTCACTGCACTGGAGGACGAGGTGGCATCCACTTTTTCTGCAGTGGAAGTGCATGGAGAAGAACTTGGAGCGTCAACGAACTGTGTCAGACGCCTTAACACAGACGCATGTGATATGTGCAAGACATCATCAGCCACTCTCTGGAACGACCCAGATGCCAGGACCGATAGCGCAGTTGTGACCTTGATGACCACGGGTATGTTTTGTGGGTAATTGCTGCGCCTGGGTAGCTGTTCATCCAAAAGTCAGCAAAGATAGATGATTGCCTCATGCACGTTCCAGACGATAGCGCTGGATGCACTCCGTGTTTGAAGTCCCGGGATGTCCAAACGAAGCCGATATACGCGTGGTCGCCTTCGCGCTTGGCGCGCTCCTCTTACTCTTTCCCAATCACGCAAGAGTGCAAGCAAATGCAGGACTGCCATTTTGGTTTTACATTGTGAGGGCATGGTAGAATGATGGCCTTATGTATACTCGTATTAATTAATTGCTATGCGTTTGTAATTGAAGTAATTGGAGAAGAGGCTGTTGCGTAATGTCAGGTGATGATTTTGTTAATTTATTATGGCTTTGAGAAATGTAGTTTAGAAATAAGGAAAAACAATCGAAAATTGAATGTGGCAACCTTTACCACGTTAAATAAAATAAAATTAATGATAAAATTCGGCCTATAACCGACATCAAACACAATATTCTATTTCGCCTTATGATGACGCTTGACGTTAATACAGCCCTCAAAAGCCCTTCACAGAAAAAGCACATAAGCCAGGGGGAGAATACGCCGAAATGTTCTTTGCCTGAGAAACGCCCGGAAACGCCCCGATTTTGGCCTCGCTCCGCCCCAAGCGCGTAACTGCCTACGGGGCGCGTAATGCACAGACTTAAGTCGAGGGGAGAATACGCTTGGGCTGAAAAGCGCGTAGCTACTTTAGAAGTCACCCCTACCTTCTGACCAGCCACATGAGGGTTCAAGCTCCCCTGTACTTTAAATTGATGCTCTGAAATTGAAAGATATGAATTGTAATACCCATTTAGTTGCTGGTAATTTCAAAGGTCCCAATTACCTGATTTTGGGCCGATTTCAGGGTAAAATTCGCACCATCTGTTTGGATGCAAAACTCATGCTGAAAAATAGTCATTCAGCCATTAATATGTATATGCTTCTTTAAGTTAGGGGTTTCGTAGATTGATTGAGGCCCTTCACTATATATTAAACAGAGATTTCATTTTTGCTCGTCATCTTTTTTCATGGAATTGGCTATTTTCCTCTATAGCCCGGAGGATACAACGTCCATGATTTCCAAAAATAATTTGAAATGTGAACTCGTCAGGCCACAGCACTCTTTTCCACTTTGCGTCAGTCTGGGGCCCAGAGAAGCCAGCAGCTTTTCTGGGTGTTGTTGACATATGGCTTTTGCTTTGCGTGGTTGAATTTTAACTTGCACTTGTTCTTTTGTAGATGTAGCGACTGTTATGGCCCCAATTTCTTATTACATTACAACACAACAGCAACAGCAAGGGATGACAGACACAGTTTTTAAAACTCAAACACATTTAATTAAACAGACAAAGACTAACACTAACCTACAACTAAAGACCAAGATTGAATATACACAAAAAAAAAGGAATAGTTACAGTCCCTTTGGTGGGTTTCCTGGTGATGTGCTGGGTGAGGAAAAAGGCTAAAACACAGGCAAAAATCCACAAAAGAAAACTTCACAGGTCTTGAACATAAATGACAGGTCTGGTCACATGTATCCTTCTCCTTGCAATTTCTCCTACTACTTTTCTGTCTCAATTCTTTTCCTTATATACTCTTTTGCAGACCCCACCCACATTTAGACCTCTTTTTTTTACTTTTCGGGGACTTGCCCCAGACATGTCCAGGACATGTCTAAACATAGCTCCAGTCTGAGCTGAATAAAAAAAAAGGTAAATACTGCCATCCAGTGGCCTATATTCACATTACACGACAAACTGTTTTAACTGACAATGGTTTTCCAGCCTGTTCCTGAGCCCACGTGGTAATATCCTTTATAGAATGATATCGATTTTTAATGCAGTGCTGCCTGAGGGACTGACGGTCATGGGCATTCAATGTTGGTTTCTGGCACTGCCACTTTACATGTTGAGATTTCTCTGGATTCTCTAAATCTTTTAATGATATTATGGACGATAGAAGATGAAATCCTTAAATTCCTTGGAATTGAGCTATTTGCTCACGCTGTTGTTCACAAAGTGGTGAACCTCACTCCATCCTCGCTTGTAAATGACTGAGCCTTTCTGGGATGCTCCTTTTATACCTAATCATGACACTGACCTGTTTCAAATCAACCTGTTCACATGTGGAATGTTCCAAACAGGTGTTTTTTGAGCATTCCTCAACTTTCCCAGTCTTTTGTTGCCCCTGTCCCAGTTTTTTTGGAACGTGTTGCAGGCATCAAATTCAAAACGAGTGAATATTTCCAAAAAAAGTTTTTCAGTTTGAACATTAAATATCTTGTCTTTGTAGTGAGCTCAATTGAATATCGGTTGAAAAGGATTTACAAATCATTGTTTTCTATTTTTATTTACGTTTTACAAATCGTCCCAACTTCCTTAGAATTGAGGCTTGTAATTCAGAGGGCATGAATTTTATAATGCCTCATCAGAATGTCCTCATACTGTCTTCAGCAAGGCAGTGAGTTGGTATGCTATCATGCTGTCATAAAACTAGTCCGCGGCAACAGGGAGTTTCATTTTAATTCTGATCAGAGATTCGAAGGAACACAGCAAAAAATATACTACAACCCTAATTCCGAAATCGTTGGGACAAAGTGTAAATTGTGAATAAAATCAAAACACAATGACTTTCAAAACACACCAGCCAGTTCACAATAGAACAGAGATATCCATCCATCCATCCATCCATTTTCTATACCCGCTTATTCCTCACTAGGGTCACGGGGCGAGCTGGAGCCTATCCCAGCTGACTACGGGCAAAGGCAGGGACCCACCCTGAACAGCTTGCCAATCCATCGCAGTGCGCACACACCATTCACTCTCACACTCATACCTATGGGCAATTTGGTGTCTCCAATTAGCCTGATATGCATGTCTTTGGACTGTGGGAGGAAACCGGAGTACCCGGCGAAAACCCACGCAACTCGGGGAGAACATGCAAACTCCACACAGAAAGGCCCCAGGCCGGATTCAAACCCACGACCTTCTTGCTGAGAGGCAGCAAGAACAGAGATAACATAACAAATATTGAAACTGAGAAATTTTGCAATTTAATTCACAAAATGAGCTAATTTCAAATTTGATGGCTGCTACAGGTCTCAGAAAAGTTGGGGCAGGGGCCTGTTTTCCATGGTGGACCATCCCCTCTTCTTTTTAACACAGAGTGGAGGCATCTGGGTATTGAGGAGATAAGTTTCTAGAGTTTAGCCATTGGAATTTGATCCTAGTCTTGTTTAATACAGACTTCCGGCTACTGGAGAGTTTTCAGTCTTCTTTGACGGACTTTTCGTTTAATTATGCGCTAAATGTTCTCAACTGGTGAAAGATCAGGACTGCAGGCAGGCCAGTTCAGCACACAGACTCTTCTACTACGAAGCGATGCTGTTGTAATAGCTGCAGTATGTGGTTTTGCATTGTCCTGCTGAAATACACAAGGCCTTCCTTGGAATGGATGTTGTATGGAGGGGAGCATATGTTGCTCTAAAACCTTTATATAGCTTTCAGCATTCATGGTGCTTTTTTAATCATGCAAGTGTCTCACACCATATGCACTTATGCATCCCCATACCATCAGAGATGCTGGCTTTTGAACTGAAATCTGATAACAGGAGGGGTGGTCTTTTTCCTCTCTAACCCAGAGGACACAACGCCCATGATTTCCAACAAGAATGTCAAATTTGGACTCATCTGACCACAGGACACTTTGCCACTTTGCTACAGTCCATTTTAAATGAGCCCTGGCCCACAGACATGGTGGTGCTTCTGGATCATGCTCAACAATGGCTTCCTTTTCTCATGATAGAGTTTTAGGTGGCATCTGTGGATGGCACGGCAGACTGTGTTTACAGACAATGGTTTGTTTAAGTATTCCTGGGCCCATTCAGTAATGTCAATGCCAGAATCATGTCGGTGATGCAGTAGCGTCTGGGGGCCCGAAGATCATGGGCATCCAGTAAAGGTCTTTGGCCTTGTCTCTTACGCAGAGATTTTTCCAGTTTCTCTGAATCTTTTGATGATGTTATGCACTGTCGGTGATGAGACCTTTGAAGCCTTTGCAATTTGACGTTGAGCAACATTGTTTTAAAAGTATTCCACAATTTTCTTTACACAAGCCTTCACAGGTTGGAGAGCCTCTGGCCATCTTTACTTCTGAGAGACTCAGCCTCTCTAAGACATCCCTTTTATAGCAAATGATGTTACACACCTGATGCCAGTTAATGTAATTACTTGCTAAATGTTTTTTCAGCTGATTCTTTTATATATTAATAGCTTTTTCAGCCCTTTTTTGCCTGTGTCCCAACTTTTTTGAGACCTGCTGCAGCCAGAAAATTTGAAACAAGCTCATTTTGTGGATAAAAATGTAAACTGTCTCAGTTTCAACATTTGGAATGTTATCTTAGCCTGGAATCCTTATGCATCAAGTGCTGGTCGCTCCCAACGGTCACTGACTGATATCAGTCTGGCCTCAGTCGTATAGCCAGCGTTTAGCCCTTATATCACAAATGAAGTGAATATCTAAATATTCATGTTTTCTGCTCTTGGCTGATTGGGTGACCTTTTGGCGAGAACCACCAATCAAATATGAGTTAGCTGGCCAACAACAACAGCAACGTCATTCGTGAATGTTATTTGACATGAGCTTAAAAATTAGATCATGGCTTGCTTGCGTTTACTTTTGGAGTGGTTGTTAGGTTTTGAACAGGATAATGTTTGGCCATATCTGCATTTTGTTTATTTCAGGGGGATTCCCCGGTATAATAAAGGCTAAAGTAAATAATACTCAAATTACATAACGTATTTCACTGTAATTGGCATTAGCTATAGCTCGAAGGGCATGATTGCATTAGCTAGATTAAAGTGATACTCCACCCAAAATCTAAAATTAATACTTTCTCACCATTAGATGTCTTGAACGGATGAAGTTGTTCTTCACCTGGCGCAACTTTATGGCCACTGGAGAGTTTTGAAAAATTATTCAAATTGCTTTTTTGCTGGAAGCAAATGGGGTCACTAATAGCAATGGGAAAACTCCACAAAATGTCCTTTGTCCTCTCGTATCCTCAGAACTCTAGAAACGCGTTTTTTAAATTTTTTGCTAAAAATAATAAAATACCACAGTTATGCTTCAAGTAAGCTCAAGCATTCAACGGAAGTCCCACCTCCCAGCTCGTTCATTTCCCAGAGACTCTGCTGCCGCTGAGATGAATACTCATATAAACATGAGCGGGGAGGCGGGACTTCCGTTGAATGCAGAACTGTAGTATCTTATTTATTTTTAAGTCTGTGTAAAGGGGCAGGGCACCCTTGCAACTGTGAGCCAATCACAGATCTCGCATGGATTTTGTGCGAATATTAGACCAGCGTTTGACTTTCAATCAACTGAGGCCAGACATATCTGCAAGTGAACGTTGGGAGCGACCAAAGCTTGATATGGATGGATTCCAGGCTATGTTATCTATGTTCTATTGTAAATAACATATTGGCTCATGTGATCTGAAGGTCATTGCATTTTGATTTTATTTACAATTTACACTTTGTCCCAACTATTTTGGAATTGGGGTTGTATTTTTTAAAGGTCTTTTATTTTGAAATAACCCATCAGAATGTCTTCATGCTGTCTCTGTAATACTGTTGTGGTGTACCATCATGCTGTTGTGAAATTATTCTGCGGCAACAGGGTGTTTTACTCTAACTGTTGTCTGAAATTAGAGGGAACACCGCTGAAATTAAATGCTATTGCAGGTAGTTTTAGTTTTGAAATACCATATCAGAATGTCCTCATCCTGCCTGAGTAACACTCTGAGATAATGTACTATCATGTTCTGAATTTAGCTTGTGTCAACTCGGAGGTCCAATTTAACTCTAATCTGAAATTAGAGGGAACAGGGCAAAAATATGTGATCTTTCAGAGGGCTTTAATTTTGAAATCCGCACGAGAATATCCTCATACTGTTTGAGTAACTCGGTGAGGTGGTGTCCTATCGAGCTACACTGACATTATCATGTGGCACCAGGGAGTTTAATTTTAATTGCAATCTGAAATTACACGGAACACCACAAAAAATATGCAATAATTCGGAGAGCTTTAATTTTTAAATACCTCATCAAAATGTCAAACATAGTGTCAGAGTAACATCGTGAGGTGGTGTACTATCATGCTGTAGTGAAAGTAGTCTGTGGCAACAGGGAACTGCTTCAGTTTAGCTATGGCCCCAGCCTAACTAACCTCTTTAGGTTCGGCTGCGAGAAATGTCCACTGTGTGCATTTGTAGAGGAAGAGACGGTGGAACTTATTACCAAAGCTTGCCCCAATCAGAGACTGAGCGGAAGACTATCAACAGTGGCGGGCCGTGACAAAAATTACCGAGGAAGCCAGAATGAACAACAAATTTAATTCAGTGTTTACGTGTTATTTTCCTGCAAACAAATTAGCCTACTGTTACAGTACCTTTATTCTACCGAATTCTCATTCATTTTAGTGAAAAAAAGGTTAAAAAAAGAAGAGTGCGTGTGTGAGAGAGAGTGAAAGCGCGAGGGAGAGCTGCGGATGCGCGCTTCGGGCTGTGCGCGTGCTCATGGCTCTGGCACACAGCAGTATGTGATCAGTTAGATGAAGCCCATGCAAAGCTGGTAAACGCCTCGTAGCTTTATTACAGCAGAAAGCTAAACACATAGCGATCAGACGGCAATTATGACAAGATCTAGATATAACAAAAACATTTTAGCCATTGCTTTCACAGACAGTATTAATGAAGTTCCGTTTTGTGGACAATGCTCATCTCTGACTCATATTTAATTAATTGGCAACAAAAGCATTTGCAATATAGCCGTGGACTATTGTACAGAAACACAGGCAAACCCCTTCCACCAACATTAGAAGTAACAATGTCATATGTGGCAGCCTCGCAACTGAAATTAACAAAAAACAAGGATGCCCAATATTCATACATCCAAAAACAAACTCAACATGAATGCATAACCCGTGCGCAACGTCTGAATTACATAAACTAAATATAAAACGCATGGTTACAAAGGTGTATATAAAAACTGATATCAAACGTGCTGCAGCGCTATCAACTGTAAACCTTACAGCTGTCAGCTGATAGTGCAGCTGATGTCAGCGGACCTAAATGAAGTCTCGGTAAGACTGAGAGTATAAAAAAACAGTACAGATTAGCCATCATGCTCTGAAATCCACTTGACACGACAAGAATAATAAAGAATAAAACACCACATTTTATGCATCACATAAGAAAAATGTGACAACAACCCGGTGATCAAAAAGGCCACGGCGGGCCATAGGAGACATGGCCAGCAGAAAAGCCGGTTAAGCTCAGCACTTCCTAATAGGCACTCGTTTCTAGCATAGTTAGCTTCACAAAAAAAGCGAACTTTTCCATCATCTCTCCCTTAGGTTAAATTGAGCTTTGGAGTCGGCCGACCGTCCCGCTTGACTTTTAGTTGAACCTCAAAAGGAAGTTTTGTGAAGTCATTTTTTACAAGAAACTCAAGGTCCCTGTCACCATCCATTCTCTGACTTTATGCCTATACTTTCTGTGTGGGCTGGCTGGTGCCTGGCGGGACAGTTGAATCAGTGTGTGTATTTTCCGTAACAGTTTGTGATTGGTTGGAAGCCAGATTTGATCTGGCCTCCCTCATTTTTTTTTTTTTTAATGATGCATCAACCATTAAGCGATGAGCCTTGCTTCAATCTGATTGGCTAATACGGGCTGTTTTTTTTCCCCAAGGGAGGCCAAGTGAAGCTGGCCTCCGAGCTGACAGACAGGGCGGAGGGCATGAGACACGAAGTGTAAGACACAATGAGAGCTTGACAGGAGGGGCGCTGTTCTGCTCCTCACGCTCAGCCAAAGCAGAAGTGCGCTGATGTAGTGTTTTGACAAGGAAATGACAACAATATGAAATACATTGTGGTGAAGCTTATTTATATTTTTTCTTTCTTACAATAATTTTTGGGGAAGCCGGGCTTCCCTTGGCCACCGCGAAAAACCGCCACTGACTATCAACCCTCCTCATGGCAGACTAGGAAGCATCTGCTTAGCTTGAAATCTTTACTGTTGGCAAATAAATCAATACTTCTTGTTTCATTGTGATATACCGGATAAAATAGATGAAACAAATATTTCATATTTTGTATACCTCAGTAACACTAATATTTGTCTATTTCAGTCTTATTCCTTTTTCATCATTAACCGCTAGTAATTCTCAGACTGACATTTTTATTATGAACAATTCGAAAATATTTTGTTTCCAGGACTTGAGCCTGAGTATTTTCTCCTTACTAATACCCAACAAATTTAGATTACTTTATATTAGTCATATCTAGTGGACTGCACATGTCAATTTTGCTCATACTGGACATGACGACTTGAAAAATGAGAAACTAGCATTTTAAATTTGCATTCTCTAATCTTCGCTCACATTTTGGTTGGTATTGAAATACATGGTGTCAGTATTTATGCCCAGATCACTACCACCGTAGTTACAGCATATGGAATACAGTGAGATGCACACATAGTGGTTTATGTCAGCTGAGTGGTATGTAGCCCCGTGAGTGTCCAGCTTGGTTTGGTATCCATAGCATTGGGCAACGTGGGTGGTGCAGTGAATGTAAGGGCGTCATTTGGTGAAAAGCGCAGGTGAGGCACACCCATGTCGGCACTTTGATTCAGACAGTGAGACAGAGAAACGGCGGAGTCGCTGAGGCGTGAAAGTAAATTCCCATAATTCATCTCTAAAAGGTTGGCTGTTGGCTGCTGCCTCCTGCTGTGCTGGTTACTAACAAATGTCACCTGACTGAAGTCAGGACAGAGATCTATTGTGTTTATGTGTTTGTGAGAGTGTGTGAAATTGTGATTTTGTGTGTGTGTGTGTGTGTGTGTGTATGTGTAGGTGAGGGTTTGTGAATTTTTGCATGTAAACTCTTGCATGCCTTTATGAGTAAAAATGTGTTTGAGTATGAATGCATATTTGTTTTTGTATTTGTGTGTACAAACATCAATGTAAGTGCAGCGTGCACAGTATCTGCTCAGTAAACATAGTCTGCTTGTGTATGGTATATAGAAGTGTGTGCAAGGTATGCGCTCAGTATACGTGTATGAAGCCTAAAGTGCGTCTTCTTGCCTATGGTATGTGTGTCACAACCCTCGTGTGAATCCCAAGTGTGTCTCTTCGCAATTCAGCAGCACGTGTTTTTATTAAATGTGTGTTTTTTGTGATTGGTGTAGGTCTTGAGTGCGTCTCCCCTCTCGGCTGAATCTCGTTACTCGTGCATTTCGTCATGAGCAAGTGACGAGTATTTAAGCCTTTCAGAGCATGTGCTTTTTGCTGGATTGTAAAGTCGCATTTATATTGAAATCCTTGTGAAATTCTATTATTGTGAATGTTAAACTTCTTTGTCTTAATGCAATCAGTACTTTAGTGGCAGCCAAAACTTCTTTTAGAACATATTGTCATTATTATTATTATTATTTTCTTTGGCATCTCCAACCCCACCTGAATCTGGAATGCCCAGCTGGTGAACTATGTTCAAGTCTTGCTCGTATGCGACCCCTTGCTGCCAATTCAGGAGAGTGTAGACAGTTTGCCGCTCTCCTCTGAAGCACGTGCCTGTCAAACACTGCTTCTTATACACTCATTGGTTGAATCTTCGCAAGTTCAGAACGAGGGCGGAGGATACCTGGACATGATCAGGCTTAGAATCTTCCTGACGAGCGCCCATCTGGCCAACAGGAGGCGCTTGAGCAACGAACAAGGCGACTATTATTTTCCCTCCCCGGCAGATCCTTCCCAATTTGCAACCCTGTAGCGCAATGGTCAATTGTGCGCTACTCTGAAAAAGCTGCTGACCACTGCCGGCTGGTACGAAGCAGGAATCGAACCCGCGACGCGATAGTCACTTCTGCTCCGAAGCGTGATGCTATACCGAGTGAGCTATCCGGCAGCCCCTTATTGTCATTATTTAATTCGAACAAGCGTCCAATCCTAAATCAGAGTCCGGGATTGGGACCAAATTCAAATTAGCTTTATTCAGTCCTGTTCATCAATCCCAGTTTTTAAGAGCAAGCTTCCAATGCTAATCAGGTTCCAGGCCTGGGATTGCACTCTTGTAAACCCTTGCATGTCTACGATTTTAATGAAGTTAGACAGGAACCAGGACTGGGACCCAATTCCTCAGAAGGATCAACCCTCCTCTTTGCGGTCAGTCCAATGCTGGCAAGCGCTTCAACATGTGGCAGCACACTGGGAGCCACTGGCCAGTGACAGCACCAGCATTGCCTAGTACTTATGCTGAACATGTTCCTCATTCTCTGCAAGGTTCCGTCCGTGCCCGTCTTCTCCAGATTCCAATCTTGTCATTACTAAACTGCTGCCAATACATTACCAGTTGTATTGCAAGTCAGCCTTTGCACTTGATTCCTAGTCTGGGCCACCATAACAATTTTTAAGTGCGTGCAAGGTTGGAGCTCAGTATTTGTGCATGAAGCATATGTCTTCTATTTTATGATATATGTAAGTGTGTGCTAGGTATGTGCTCTGTGTATGGGCATGAAGCAGATCTCTTCTTGTGTATGGTGTGTGCAAAGTAGGTGCTTGATATGTGTGGATGAAGCATATGCCTTCTTGTGTATGGTCTATGGAGGTGTCTGCAGGAGTGTTTACATTGATAGGGGTGTAAAATAGCAAGCTGTCTAGGCTGGTGCTGTGGCAATGTTGCTGACATATTCACAGCTGTCTGAAGCAAATGCTTCATTAATCTTGGAGCAGAACAGTGAGGCAGCCTGTCTCTGGACAGTGCTCAAGTCTTAGTGTCTGACCGGGAAAAGCACTTGCATGCGTTCTCTGTGACCTCTCCTAGAATGATTGTGGGGGTGTAGATTAATAGCAGTGTGCATGCTGGGGTATAAATTCAGAGGACTTAAGACACAGAATGTGTTGCAAGATAGTCAGTGGTCTCGGGACTTGTTACCTGGTGTAGTGCTCAGATTTGTTGGGCAAAATTGTCAACACTGCACCTTACACATTCACCGCATGTCCTCTGTTTATGGTGTGTAAGATGTTACAATAATTTGCTATCAAGCAAAGATGATAGCATTTTTTGTTTTCATGAAAAAAAAAAACAAGGGTGGGGTGTCTCTGTGGCGCAGCTAATAAAGTACCACATGCTCAAAAAGTGATGCCACAATGACAATTCAATGCTGACCACCAACCATTGGCATTCATCTTTGTTCTTCCTCATTCATGAAAGGGGGCTATAAAATTCTGTTTACTGTATTGCACTTTACTGTAATGTGCTATACAGCTGTCGCAGGCCAGTGGTGTGCCAGTGCATTTACTGCTTTGCTCCAATAGGGGACTGGTTCCAGACATTGAGCCACTACACGAGACTCTCAAATTGTACTGCAGTTACGGGCCTGCTCCATGAGGGGAGTGGCTGAAGACAGTGGTGCTGTCGCGGGTTACTGAAATTGCACTGTAAATGCATGCCCTACAGTTTAGGTCTATCAAACTTGAACTCAACTGCCTCAGTAGAATTGTGGCCAAGTCACCTATCTAGCTTGCCATTTATGACGTCATGTTGGGTCAGATGCTTTTGTACAAATACTGTCGCAAATCATCCTGAATATTATTGTTTAAAATATTTTAATTGGGCATAATGAGAAAGTTACAATCAATGCGACAACTGTTTCTCAGCTCATCACTTGTACTGTAACATATTAGTCATTCCATGTAACAAAACCAGATCAAGATAAAATATCATTAACTGAGATACTGGTAGCTTATGAATTTAAGTCAGACCTGAGCAGATTAATTTTACCTGGTAAGTGAACGTAAAAAAAAAACTAGCCGGCAGGTTATGAGTAGGCAAGTAATGTCAATGAATTCTTATCACACTTTTCAGTCAGCTTAGTTTAGCACAGTAGGCACTTTGGTTCTACAGCATATAAACATAATCTGAGGCATAAGGCTTGAACTATACCTGTTGGAGCATTTTTGGATTCACTTTAATTTTGAAAACTTTGTAGAGGGACTTTTATTTTGAAATTTAACCTGTAGGTAAATGTAGATACCTGGGGGAGAAAGCCATGGGGTTGGTGAGCACATGGTTTTCCTTTGTTTGAAGTTTATCCATGAGCTTCAGCATTTTAGGATTCTCCGCATTGGATGTTTTATTCTCAATAAAACCACTAAACTAAACCACAACGGGACTCTGTGGAATACTTGGAACTGATGTGTCGGAAATTGCCAATCCAAAAGTGGCCTACAAGTTGGAAAATGGTCAGATGGCTACTACGTTGTCAAAAAATCAGCTCTTGGATTTCTTGTCCCGGTCTTGACAAATACGAGGAATTCAAGTGTTTTAAGGAATTGTGAGTAAAACAACCTCATTCATTTAAAGCTGGTGCTCTGCTCTGCTCTGCTTGTGCGATGATGGAAAGTTGGATAACCCTTGCATTAGTCTAAACTTTTGCCCTCTGAGTCGTGTGGAAAATGGCAGAAATGAATGTTGATGCTTTGCCTGATGGTGTTACTGAGGAGAAATGAAATAAATTAATCGGCTCAAGGAGAGGAAAACTTGGTGTTTTAACTCGAAAAAAGAATGAAATTATTACACTTATTGATTCTGGAGCAGATGTTGCAAATATGCGTGGCCATGTTGATTCATTTGACATTTATTTGGGTGAATTTATGGAACTGCAAGTTGCTGTTCAAATGTCTCTGCCACCATCTGAAAGAGAGGCTGATCATGTTAATTGGTATGAGCCAAAACTTGTAGATTTCAAAGAATTCAAAAATGGACTTTCTCCCAAAGAACATGATGATGGTTTTACACTGCCTGATATACAGCCATGTGATAGCGTATCTGAGGCAGCACATAGTAGGGCATCTAATAGATCAAGTACCTCAAGTACACGTATGAATGTGGAAGCAGAGCGAGCAGCAATACTTGCCAAATCTAAAGCATTGGAAAAAAGGCATGAGCTGGAGATAGAGGAAATGCGGCTTAAAGGAACAGTCCATCGTATTTTCATAATGAAAGATGTTTTTCTATGAAATGAGACGAGATGATACGTACCTCTCCGAGCTTTGAGCGACCACCCAGTCAGCCAGACGCGCTGCCACTCCTGTTAGCATTTGTAGCAAGACTCATTGTGGTCAACGGTATTTTTCGGGGCTGTAGTTAGATGCGACCAAAGTCTTCCACGTTTTTCCTGTTTACATAGGTTTATATGACCAGTGACATGAGTTCGGGTTCGGGTACGCAAATCCAAACGTGGCTTTTTCTGTGCTGTGGGAAGTGCGTACTATAATGACAGGCGTAGTAACACCTTCTGCGCGCTTCGACAGCGCATTGATACCTTCACTTCTGATTTCTTTTCTCTCCCACGACCCCCCCTCTACTTCCGTAAATACAACCAATGTGACGGCACTGCACTACTAGGTACACAGTCAGGAAGCCAGAGCTTGCAGAAAATTATAAGTAAGGGATAATTAACGAGAAGGTGTGCATTTCACGAGTTGATTATCCCGCTTATACCATGGTCATTTGCCAGCAATATCAAATCGCAGCATTAATCTGAAACGGAGATTATGCATAACCCAACATTATGCGGACTGTAGCTTACTTGCTACCCACAATTACAATGAACTTATGACGGTTTCCGAAGTCAGCAAGCTGAAATCAGTCTGCTGGCATAGCACGTAGCTAGCGAACTGTCAGCAGTCGCTGATACATGAAATGGACACGTTAGCTTCATTTGTAACCGTACTCAATTACAATCTTTTAATGGATAAAGCCTGATTTTTTTGCTGCTATAATATTTACGGTTGTTATCGCTTGAGTACGAGTCAGCGAGGTGAAATCAGTCTGCTGGCATAGCAGGTAGCTAGCGAACTGTCAACAGTTGCTGATACATGAAGTGGACACGTTAGCTTCATTTGTAACTTGTACACAGTTACAATTGTTTAATGAATAAAGCCTGATTAATTCGCTGCTACAATATTTACGGTCATTATCGCTTCAGTACCCATTGTTAACCGCCCCGCAGGATGCACTTATATGACGCCGCTAAATTTAGTGGAAATAAATGACCTGCTAGGTTTCTGTTGTACCCAGTCAAATATCAACTCTAACATTGCTATGGTTACAAGTTGGGTAGTGCATGAATTTCGAATGGTGAAACGACCGTAGCCGAACCACTCACACTCATTGTCTCCGGCAACCACCAGGAGCAGATCCGGCTCCATGTCATCACCTCCTCCTCTGCTCCCATCGTCCTGGGCCTCCCTTGGTTGAAACAACCCCACCATCAACTGGAGGACCGGGCAGGTAGCGGAGTGGAGTACTCACTGCCTGCGTTCCTGCCTCCGCAAAGCGCCCGTAAAGCAGGTCGAGGGAGAATCCAGTGAGCCTCCATACGCCCCGGATGTGACGAAGGTTCCCAGTGAGTACCACGACCTGGCCGAAGTCTTCTCCAAGTCACGTGCCTCGTCTCTGCCCCCTCACAGACCGTATGACTGCGCCATCGATCTTCAACCGGGCACGGCGCCTCCTTAAGGGGGTCTCTATTCCCTGTCTCGCCCTGAGCAGGAGGCTATGGAGAAGTACGTGGAGGAGTCCCTAACGGCTGGAATCATCCGTCCCTCGTCCTCTCCCGCTGGCGCCGGCTTCTTCTTCGTTGGCAAGAAGGACGGATCCCTCAGGCAATGTATTGACTACAGAGGCCTAAACAACACCACCATAAAGAACCGATTCCCCTTTCTTTAATGAACTCGGCCTTTAAGCTGTTGCAGGGAGCCACTATTTTTACTAAGCTCGACCTACGCAATGCCTGCCACCTCGTCAGGATTAAGGAAGTGGATGAATGGAAGACAGCTTTTAACACCGCTAGGGGGCACAACGAATACTTGGTTATGCCATTTAGCCTGGCTAACGCTCCCGCTGTCTTACAGAATCTCGTTAATGACATTTTGCATGACATGATTAATCAGTTTGTGTTTGTGTACCTGGACGATATATTAATATTCTCTCGTTCCAAGGAAGAACACCTTCGCCATGCTCGTGCCTTTCTGCAGCGCCTCCTGGAGAACCAACTCTACGCCAAGGCTGAGAAGTGTGAGTTCCACTTGGACACAGTCCCATTCCTCGGATTTGTGGTCACTCCAGGAGGCATTCTAATGGATCAAGGAAAGGTGAAGGCGGTCAGTGATTGGGCTACCCCCACAACACGCAAAGAACTACAATGTTTCGTAGGGTTTGCCAATTTTTACCGCAGTTTCATTCGTAATTATAGTACCGTTGCTGCCCCACTAACTGCTCTGACTTCCCCCAAGATTCCTTTTGTGTGGACCCCATCGGCAGAAAAGGTTTTTCAGGAACTAAAGCAAAAATTCACCTCTGCTCCTGTTCTCCAACAGCCAGATCCTGAAAAGCAGTTCATCGTCGAGGTGGACGCCTCCAACACTGGCGTGGGAGCAGTCCTGTCACAACGCAACGGCAAAGATAATAAGATACACCCTTGTGCCTTCTTCTCCCGCAGATTAAGCCCGGCCGAGAGCAACTATGATATCGGAAATCGGGAGTTACTGGCGGTAAAATTGGCATTAGAGGAATGGCGTCACTGGCTTGAAGGGGCTAAGGTTCCATTCCAGGTCTAGACTGACTATAAGAATCTGGAGTACCTCCGCACAGCTAAGAGACTTAATTCTCGCTAATCTCGTTGGTCACTTTTCTTCGACAGATTTAATTTCACCTTAGTTTATCGCCCAGGCTCCCTTAATAAGAAACCTGATGCCCTGTCACGTAAATTCACACCAGACGCTCCTCCCAAGGAGAATCGGGTTAGAAGGTCACAACCTTCTGGGGGGCCACCTACTAACTGTCCAAAGAACTGTCTATTTTTTCCAGACAACCTCTAGGCCGAAGTTCTCCAGTGGGCTCATTCTTCTCGTCTCGCCTGCCATCCTGGAGCCAACCGGACCTTAGCCATGCTAACTCGGAGGTTCTGGTGGCCAACAGTCCGAAGAGATGTCAAGAACCTCACGACGGCCTGTCCGGTCTGCGCCCAGAATAAAGCCACCCACACTGCTCCAGCTGGTCTCCTGCAACCACTTCCGGTCCCTTCCAGACCCTGGGCTAATATCGCAGTGGATTTTGTGACCGGCCTTCCGCTCTCCAGAGGTAACATCCTGACCATTGTAGACCGCTTCTCGAAGGCAGTACGTCTCGTTCCGCTGGCCAAGCTTCCCTCTGCCAGAGAGACGGCAGACCTACTCATCCAACACGTTATTCGAATACACGGCATTGTCTACGATCGTGGCCCTCAGTTCATCTCACAAGTATGGCGAGCCTTTTGTCAAGCCCTGGGAATAAAAGTAAACCTTACCTCTGGTTTCCACCCTCAGAGTAACAGACAGACAGAGAGAGCCAACCAACAGATTTAGAGCGTCCTTTGGTGCCTCACTTCCCGAGAACAGGTGGACTGGAGCGAACAACTGCCTTGGGTTGAATATTCTATCAACAGCCTTCCCACGGCTGCCTCAGGCGTGTCCCCCTTTCAAGCTTGTCTCGGGTACCAACCTCCTCTGTTTCCCTCCCAGGAGGTTGAAGTCAACGTCCCCAACATCCAGGAGTTTCTCAGGAGGTGCCGAAGGACGTGGGAGGAGACTCCTTCCACTCTCCTAAAAACTGCTGAGGAGATGAGTCGTCAGGCCAACCGTCGTCGCTCAATGCCACCGCAGTACAAAGTAGGACAAAAAGTTTGGCTTTCGTTAAAGGACATTGCTTTAAGAACTGAAAGTCGCAAGTTAGCCCTCCGTTTCATTGGTCCTTTTGTTATAGAGAAGATAATTAACCCCCTTTCAGTCAAACTTAAGCTACCAGCCTCTATAAGCCGTATCCACCCAGTCTTTCTTGTATCTTGTATTAAGCCTGTACTAGTTTCCCGCCACACCCCTGCCCCGACTAATCCTCCTCCCCCTAGGCTCATCGATGGAGGAGAAACCTATACTGTGAGCAAGCTGCTGGACGTTCGTCGTCGAGGAAGGGGCCTGCAATACTTAGTGGACTGGGAAGAATACGGCCCGGAGGAACGCTCATGGGTCCCGGCTCGTCACATTCTGGATAAAGAGCTCATCAAAGACTTTCATAAAAAGACTTTTAAGCCTCAGACCGCCAGGTGGCGGTCATAGAGGAGGGGGTTCTGTTAGAAATCGCTGAATTGTATGTCTGTTTTTAGTATGTTTTAGTAGTTTTTATTGCTATTTATATATTTATCATATTTATTCGTTTAGAGTATGTATGTTTCTGTTACGATTGCGCTGTCTTTAGTCTTGCACGTTTTCCCTTCGTTTCCGTCTTGAAGCGTCTTGTCAGTCTTCACACTCTCTTCCTTATACTTCGGTGAGGTAATTCCACTTCCTTCTCTCTGGCTGTTCTCATTGGCTATCCGCACCGAAGAATAGTTAGCGAGGCACGGGTGATTAGTTGGATCAGAGTAGAACTCCACCTGTTTCCCCTCGCTTTCCTATCACCGTCCTTGCCTTTCTAGTTCCGCCTCCCTCTACAGCTGTCCTGCATTCTAGCTGGGATTACACTGATTAGCTTGTGTTTAAAAGACGCATTTTTTCCGCAGCTCCCTGTAGACTCGTTTCTTCCCATAGCTCGCTTTTGTTAAGTCCCGTTTCAGCGCTTTCTTGGTTTTGATTGTTCGTTTCTTGTTATATCTCCCGTAAGTCTTGTTATTGATTGTATTACGTTGGTTGATTGCTGGCTGATTGATTAGTACTTTGTTCTCCCTTATTCCCATTTTGTACCCAACTGTTTAGTTTCTCCTGTGTTATTCCCTTATCCCACCCAATTCCCTTTTCCTTCCCCTTCCATTCCCTTAGCTCAACCCCTATTGTTACTGTCTTTGTGCGGATTGATTTTCTGGTTGCCAAATATTTCTGCTTGTCCCCTGACTCTGATTCTGACTATTCTGCATTACCCTGTTTGCCTGGCTATCGATCTGTTTCTGTTTTTGACCATGAGCTGTATTAATCCTAATAAACGCCCTGCCGATGCTGAACTGCATTTGGAGTCTAAGCTCGTTCCTTTCAGTACAAGTCGACCAGTACAGACTCCAGCTTCCAGTGTTCTTCCAAACACTCAGTCGGCGGGAAGAAAACTGTGGCTACGTATTGGGAAGTAGTAGTCCACCGTATGCTGAGGGTTTTGCTCGCCACACAGCGAAAACATGGAAATCAGGTTGGTGTTCTTGTTTTGCCCGTAGCAAGAATCAGAGAGCAAACAAATCAGAGGAGTTTGGCTGATCTCTGCAGATGCCACTGAACCCAGGTAATCACGCAATGCTGATACTATCATGTTGCTGTCTTTTGGCATTCTGATGTTCAAGCCATGTGTATAGGTGGGCGTACTCTCTCTGTTGGGGTCCGCCTTTGCCATGGTGATGGACTATACCGAAGACATAAAAGTACAGCTGGCGGGAATAGTATGTTTGACCAATAGGAGACTTTGGGAGAACGAGATTTTCCATGACATCGAAACAGACTGTATAGCTGTCTTTGACATCATTGAGCAGGTTGTAGAACTGACGTGCACGGCGGTGATGTAAGGTGTACATGAGAATTTGGTCTCATTTCTCCTCTGGGATCAGATCAGGATTCCTTATTACAACGCAGAACTTCACACATGTAGCACACACGTCTTTAGACGGGTGGCCGAAGGCAAGGTTGAAATCCTATACAAAAACGCTCCAGTACAAAGAATATGAACATGCAGCATGATTCTGTTCCTCGAACATTCGGTGCATTTTTGCAACATTCAAATCTGTAGGCAGTTATTTCCTACCAGGGGCTCTCTACGAGCGTAGTAACTGGCTCTGCAAGTGAAGGTTTCAATATGGGCTCGAATAAGCTCCTTTTTCTCATTGCTTTTCGCAACCTTCCTCAGTCCACCGCGATTTTCCGGGCGCGATGTTCCATGCTCAGGCCAGTACCTCGCAATACTCTGGAAATGATATTCTTTGATGCCTGAAAACGAAATTAAATTTAGTAAATTATTTAATTTTAATAGGATGGCAGTTTTACACCCAGCTCAGTAGTATTTCACTTATACTTTTGATTTGGTTGGTTGTACGGTTGATTGGTGTTTTACGACGTACTCAAGACTAAACTTATATGACGGCGGTTCAAAAGTGTTGGGTCAGTTACTGTGTGGAGGAAACCCCTGGAAGAAACTGACGTAGTTATCCACCTAGCCACACAGGCCCTGAAAAAATCACCACTTTTGCAAGCCTGGGGTGCGAGTTGAGATCCCGCCGTATTGGGGCTTGAACCACGGACCTTCAGACTAGCTGTTAAGCGGGTGAGTTTTACCACTAGACCATATGCCCGCAAGTTAGTTCACTCATACTTGTATGACAGCAGGTAAATCATTTTTAGATCACAACGGCCAGCGAAAATCCCAGGCCAAAAAACTGAGTAAAACAATCACCACTGACAATTCATTCAAAATGTTAATACTTGACTGCTCAGAGACGGAATGCCATTCCACATTTTCACAGGTTATGGAGGGTAGCTAATTTTAGCTATAACAACGTATAGCTGGAATTTGTTATTGATTAGATAATATGTTGGGTATAGCCCGATTTAGCTATAGTAGCTCAAATGAGCTATATGAGGGCCTATAGCTAATTTTAGCTACCCTCCCTAGCCTGTTTTTGTAAGTCAAAAAACTAAATGACCTGCATGTATGACAACTGTACTAAACATCACTTTTCATCTAAATATTACCTAAATATTACTTACCAAAGACACTAAGGAAAGACGCCTAGAAAATTGGAATCTGGGTTTTGTCTTCTTTGAGAACGCTGTATTTAGTGGAAAATCCCCTATGTTTTGCCTTGACCTCCATTGCTTCACCTGACCAATATCCATGTGTGACAGTAAAACAGTGTCTTGCTTTACCTTGTCATCGGACGCATACAACTGTCCTTTAATGTACGATAAGTCCATTTCAGTGGTGTGGTGGCTTTACAAAACGCATTGTTATGTCCGCATGACACTCGTGGTTGAACGTCATCTCCACTATGCCTGGCCGATTTTGCCACCGAACGGGCTGAATTCCTGGGTTGACGCTGTCTGCATTTGCCCTGCGGTGAGATCATCACTGCTTCCTCCATTTCGTCAAAGTTATCCATGATGTTCTTGCATAAATTCGGCAAAATAAACCAAAAAACATCCGTTTCGCTAGAGCCAACGTGAAGCGTAAACGTGCGCCGCCATTTTGTGTATCATGTGATCTAATCAGATTGTTCGTGATTGGCTGGCTGTGACTTGCATGTTTTTGCGGGAAATTGTGGGTGGTGCATACAGAGTTTTGCAGACAAACACAGATTAGGGTCGGCAGTTTGAACAGGACTTAAGTGTTTTTGCACAAAACTGATTTTGTTGTTGGTATCTTAATACTGCTCGCTAAATGTAGACGCAGCTATCTCATTTTTCACAGGGATGGTGTTAACTCTTCAAATGTCTGAAACAAGGAGATCTTGTGCTACAAGTTGAGGAAAATTCTCTGAGAAATCAATGGCTGATAGGAAGGGTCATAAAAGTCATATCAGATTCTAAAGGCCACGTACGCCAAGTTCAAATGAGAACAAGAAACTCCGTTTTGGATAGACCGATCAGTAAACTCTTTCGACTTTTAGAGGCAGAGTAAGGGTGAACGGTAAAGGTTACACTCCTACGGTGGAGCTAAGGGCTTGAACCTCTGGCTCCCACATTTACACTGATGACCACTTAAATTGGCGCACTCAAACCACTGGTGGCAGCAGATTACCTGCATGGACTTTATTATACTCTGCAATGAATATGCAACAAATTTTTCCTATTTTCTGTATGAATATTGGAATAAATTGAACAAAACTACAATATGGCTCCTTGATGTTTGGTGTGTAATTGCTTATTTGTGACTGCAATTTGGTGCTGGCATGTTGGAGCCATTATTTTTGGATTCACTTTTATTTTGAAAACTTTGTAGAGGGACTTTTATTTTGAAATTTAACCTGTAGGTAGTAACTGTAAATGTAGATACCTGGGGGAGAAAGCCATGGGTGTTGGTGAGCACATGGTTTTTTGACCATCTTGGTTTTTCTTTGAAGTTTAGCCATGAGCTTCAGCATTTTGGGATTCTCCGCATTGGATGTTTTACTCTCAATGGCGCTCATTTATCAAACTTGCATAGGATCTGGTCTAGATTCTGGTGTAAATATCATTGTTTGCCAGGTGTCACGTCAGATTTACTAAAAGTGTGTACGTCATAGATTTTGGTGTAGAACTGCCGTGGCATTGATAAATCTGGCGGCAGAAACCATCGTAATTTACATGACACGCCCCTATAAATTCATGCTCCGGGAAGTCCTGCCCACTTTACGACATGGAGTCTCAAAAGACGGCAAAGAAGAAAGAACTTAACTAAGGAGGAAATATCGTCGGCCTGCTGATAAACCTCATATCTACAATTTGATGAGAAATTTTGTTTGTCCACGATAATAGCATATACATTGCAAACTACAAAATTTAATTGATTGGATACATTCTTGGAGGAAAAATAGTCATCCTACCCGAACACAGCTCAACTACATTCTTACATGCAAAATTGAACTTTTTTTTTTTTTTTGCTCTCCTGTAAAGTTTATCATTTTGAAGATACAAGGTTTTATCAGCAGGCAGACGATGGATGGAGAAAAACATAAGTATTTTATTTGGAAGTCATAAGAGTGGCATAAAGGGAGCCCAGTAGGCTGCAGTTGGGAAAACTATTACTGCTGCAGTGGTAAACACTGTTGGGGTGGAAAACCGGAGTGCAGCAGATGTTTTATTTAATTCATTAAAAAATCGAAGTGACTATTCGCACTTAATTTTTGGGCTCGCACGCACTTAAATGACCAAAATTCTTGTTAAAATTCTTGTTTAGCATTGGCCACACATAAAAGTGTGAATAACATCGGCCATAATAAATTCAATTTATAGATCCACGATATTTCATGTTGTATTGCCCACATAATTGACAATCCAAATGCTTTACATGTAGGTTAAAAAAGGGGTCCGATTTTCAGATCGCCTCCAAAAAAGGGGTTGCAACAGCGTACGGACCGGTGGAGGCCAACTAGACTCGAACCTCCAGCTGTCACAGCACTGATAGGCTCGCCCTCAATCATGGGAATGGATGAGTCTCTCCCCCCCCCCCCTCGATCGGAGCACCATGAGGGGAATTGGTAAAATACCGTCTGCAGAGGTCACTCTTCATTGTACTTTTATCAGTGTTACTCCATGACATTTTATTGGGTGCCACAGAAAACGAGCAGCCACTCATCACTTTCTCGGATGAGATCTCTGTGCCGAAAACTTCCTCTCACTTCGGACAGAAGCTTATTCCTCTAACAAGGGACCGCAAAATAAAGAAAAGTTTGATGAAACGAGTGCAAATGTGCATGTGCTAGTAATAAATTTGATTTTCTAAAATATATTCTTCCAAAACAGAAACTATACATTGTTTTTAGCATCAATTTATTATACATGAAATGTTTTGACAAATGTGGAAAACATTGAAAATAAAGTGTAATCAATAATTCAATATTTGTATAGTTTCTTTTTTTGAAGAGTATTTTTCAATATGTTTTCCACATTTGTCAAAACATTTCATGTATAATAAATTGATGCTAAAAACAATGTATAGTTTCTTTTTTGGAAGAGTATAATTACGCGCAAACTTATTTTCAAGTCTGCCTTTAATTAGGCTAACTTTCGTTTCTTTTGTTGTCCAGTGTATATATGACTGGATGAGCATCTGACATACACTGCATATCTGCCAAGCTGCGCATTGCGCTTAATCAAATTGATTGTAATTGTCCGCCGTCTGGCCTGTTAAGAAGGTTGTTTCCCAATAAGAGTAACTAATTTCTCAACACAGGTGCAATTTATGTATTTATTAAATAAATGTATTAAATAAATAAATAGTGACATCTGTGTAGAGAAATTAATTACACTTATATTTGGAAACAACCTGCTTTTATTCATTTATTTATTCATTCATTTATTTAGTCTATTTATTTATTTTACGAAAAGGAACAACAGCATGAAGTCCGCATCGCTGCATATGGTTTATTACTAATTTTGACAGCTGCACTCGTTCCTGCACGTTGTTCGCTGTTTTCAGATTTGCGTACACCTGGTCAGAGCTAGCGTGAGATTTTTGCGGACCGTTCGCTCACGTTCAGATTGATAAATGCCGATTCTTGCGGGAGATTTGGCGTACACCCATTTTTTTGGTGTATGCAAGTTTGATAAATGAGGGCCAGTAAAACCACTAAAATAAACCACAACGGGACTCTGTGGAATACTTGGAATACTTGGAACTGATGTGTCGGAAAATGCCAATCCAAAAGTAGCCTACAAGTTGGAAAATGGTCAGATGGCTACTTCAATACCAGTTTAAGAAATAAGGGGGAAAAATGGGTCCAGCAGACAACCAAGAAAAGAAATCAGGTCTTCTGCAAAAAATTTCAGTTGTCTTGTGCATTGTAAATACCATTTAAAAATCATAGCATTAAAAATCATAATAATGGGAAAATAACCTTCGCTGTTGATTAAACTACCAAGATTTATTTTTTCAATATATTGCAGTAATTTTGCTGAAACACTGAATATGCTTACAGTATGTTTATATTCAGAGCACAAAAATGCACCATAAAAGAAGATACTGACTGTCACATTTTTTAACTGTAGCTACCTTAAGTTGTTTATTGTTTCATCTGGGTTGTTCGTGCCGAGAGTTTTCCTTTGCCAGATCACCTCAGCCTGGATTAAATACTGTAATTTGGATGATTTATCGCAGGGGCTCCCAAACTCGGTTCTGGGGCCTCAGCGTGCATGCAGGTTTGCGTTCTAACCAGAATTCTACCATCCATTCCAGTGAATTCTGCATTTTGATTGGTTAACACCAGATATCTATAACCCCAGTTCCGAAATTGTTGGGACGAAGTGTAAATTGTGAATAAAATCAAAATGCAATGACTTTCAGATCATATTAGCAAAATATATTATTTACGATAGAACATAGTTTCAACTTTGGAATGTTATCTGAGACATTCAACAATTTTATGAACAAAATGAACTCTTTTCAAATTTTCTGGCTGCAACATGTCTTAAAAAAGTTGGGACACAGGCAAAAAAAAGGCTGAAAAAGCTTGTAATATTGAAGAGAATCAGCTGAAAGAACATTTAGCAAGTAATTACGTTGACTGGCATCAGGTGTGTAACATGACTGGCTATAAAAGGGATGTCTTAGAGAGGCTGAGTCTCTCAGAAGTATAGATGGCCAGAGGCTCTCCAACCTGTGAAGCCTTGTGTAAAAAAAATTGTGAAATACTTCAAAAACAATGTTCCTCAATGTCAAATTGCAAAGACGTTGAAGGTCTCATCATCAATAGTGCAAAACATCATCAAAAGATTCAGAGAAACTGGAAAAATCTCTTGATGACCTTTACTGGATTCCCATGATCTTCGGGCCCTCAGACACCACTCCATCACTCACAGGCATGATTTTGTCATTGACATCACTAAATGGGCCCAGGAATATGTAAAGAAACTACTGTCTGTAAACACAGTCCACCGTGCCATCCACAGATGATAGATGACAGAACTCTATCAGGCAAAAAGGAAGCCATTGTTGAGAATGATTCAGAAGCGCCGCCGTGTTCTGTGGGCCAAGGCTCATTTAAAATGGACTGCAGCAAAGCGGCAAAGTGTCCTGTGGTCAGACAAGTCCAAATTTGACATTCTTCTTGGAAATCATGTGCGTTTTGTCCTCCGGGCTAAAGGGGAGAAAGACCTCCTGATGTCAGCCTTCAGTTCAAAAGCCAGCATCTCTGATGGTATGGGGATGCATAAGTGCATATGGTGTGGGACACTTGTATGTTTTAAAAAGCACCACGAATGCTGAAAGGTAACATAACATAACATGAATGGCGAGAACAGGCTGTTCAGCCCAAATCGGCTTGCCAGTTTCTTTATACTATTTTGAACATATCACTTCAGATACTCAATGACTCAATGGTCATTTTAAAAAGCACCATGAATGCTAAAAGGTATATAAACGTTTAAGAGCAACATATGCTCCCCTCCAGATGACATCTATTCCAAGCAAGGCCTTGTGTATTTCATCAGGACAATGCAAAGCCACAAACTGCAGCTATTACAACAGCATGGCTTCACAGTAGAAGAGCCTGTGTGCTGAACTGGCCTGCCTACAGTCCTGATCTTTCACCAATTGAGAACATTTGCCGCATAATTCCACGAAAAGTCCGTCAAAGGAGACCGAAAACTCTCCAGCAACTGGAAGCCTGTATTAAACAAGAGTGGGATCAAATTCCGATGGCTAAACTCAAGAAACTTGTCTCCTCAATGCCCAGACACTTCCACTCAGTGTTAAAAAGAAGAAGGGATGCTACACCATGGTAAACAGGCCCCTGTCCCAAATTTTTTGAGACCTGTAGCCAGGGCCGCTGACAGCCTTGGCCGGGCCCGGGACAAAATACTCTGAATGGGCCCCGCCCCCACCTAATCACCCCAACCTCCGGTCCATAGACTGTATATAAAGATGGACAAAGCATCCGTGACGTCACCCATTAGTTTCAGCATACCATAAAGGAAGCCTTGATTTTGGCAATTTGAATTACGCCATGTTGTCAATTTGAAACCGGATGTGATTTCTATTGGACAAGAGCGAGAATCAAGATCCGGGGAGGGACGAGAGAGGTGGATCTGACCGTATCGGACAAGGACCAGAGGAAAGCCACGCCTCTAGAGCATATTCTGACTTTATCCTTTATTCTTGTCTACTTGGGACCATACTTTACAAAAATTAACATTATGATATATCAAAGGAGACTTGAAACTTGCTATAGCTACCATATGATAATGTGAAAAATTATTATTTAAATGAAAAATCAGGTGGGAAAGTAGGGTCATTTTCTCATAGTCTTCTATAGCATTGAACTTCTTTCAGCAACCACAGATGTCGCCATCTGCTGGCCATTAAATAGAATGCCATTTTACGGTACTTCCGTATGGGCTTTTTTCAGACTGGAGTGCTGCGTCCATCTTTTTACACAGTATATGCTCCGGTCCCATCAGCACGATAAGGAACGGAACATTTTAAACATAAAATAGCTTGTTGTCCCGTGTGGCTGATGCGCTCTTGACTTAAATTTAACTAGTTTAGTAAGACTATTCGGCAGAATGACGGGCAGTTTAAATTTCCGCGGGGTTATTACTCAGTATATCGAATTTGAAATGCTCACGAAACTGCAGATTTGCGAGTATTTGCTTACAGGAGGCCTGAGACGTGCGGTGAGGTGAGACAGTGACACAGACTTTTATCACAGGATTTTGTGAACCTGTTCCAACGTACTACAAATGATTGACAATCAAAACAATTAAGACCAAGCCTATAGGAAGCCTGATACTGATAGAGGAGATAATGACTTCATTCACGTATACGCTGCAATTTGATACTGCAATGATGGAAATCTGGATAATCAATTAGGAAAAATTCTCGGCTCTCGGTAATTCTGTGTATCCTTTAAACATTTAATTAATTGCTAATCGAGCAAAGGGGAGGTTTCTGCCTCACCAAACTAACCTCTACCGCACGTCACTGAATCATAGGGCCCTATTTTGGTGCATGAAAACCTATTTACAGTAAAATAAATAAACACGTGACACTTAGCCTGGCGGAGGGGGCAAGAAAAGCTGGACCGGGTGACTTAACGGGGCTGGAAAACGGTGGCTGCTCTGTGTCTTACCTGGCTCTGCCCTGCCTTTACTCGTACCTGCATCATCAGAAGAACCTTTTGAAAATATTTATTTGGTGAATCCCAAAGGCTCCTGGTGTCTTCTTCTCTTTTTCTTTTTCTTTGCTTTTTTGTGCCCCTGACTCACTCTGACACACGGCAGACTGAAGTGCAAATCAAATGACGTCGCACTTTTGATCACAGGCCAAACCATTTTTGTGTTGGGAGTGGCAGGGGGGTTCTTGATCCCAATTTGAAGGACAATAAAGGTAAAAACAATTAGAAATCATTTCTTTAATGCAAATAATATCCATATTTTGAAATACAATATAGATAGAATAGAATAGAATAATTATTCCACAATTTCATGAGGGCCCAGTTCTGGGCCCCCCTCCTCCCTGGGCCCGGGACAAGATACCCGTTTGTCCCCCCCTGTCGGCGGGCCTGCCTGTAGCAGCCATCAAATTTGAAACAAGCTCATTTTGTGGATAAAATTGTAAAATTTCTCAGTTTCAACATTTGCTATGTTATCTCTGTTCTGTTGTGAATAAAATACTGGCTGGCGTGATTTGAAAGTCATTGCGATTTGATTTTATTCACAATTTGCACTTTGTCCAAACAATTTCAGAATCGGGGTTGTATTCACCGGTCAACTACCTCGCACTGGGTCAAGACCAGAGTTTCCAAGTCTGCTTATAATACGCGACTTTGGGCTTCTTTTTTCCTGAAGTCGCTTGAAAAAAATTATGGGTGGCGGGTTGAGGTTTTTTTGGGCTTGTTTTTAAAAATATGGTTACTTGTTACAGAAGAGTAACAAGCAACCTAGTTGTTACATGTTTATGGTTGCTATTTCCCCCCGATTCATTGACTGACTCTGTCTGCTCACAGCCTCAGGAGCAATGTGGGAGAACCCAACCTCTCTACTCGCTCCTTGCTGAACTAAATGAAAGATAATCCCCCCCACACCACTCAACAAAACGAAAGAGATTCCACCTCAGGTCTACACCGTCTTAGTATCGTCTAATTTATATTGCACTTGCTTTGGGCTTGTTCTTGAAGCTGTGGACGCTTAATTGTCTAATCAGAGGTCGCAACCCTGGTCAATGACCTTGTCGTGATTACGCCGACAAAATAAGGCTACAGTTTTTATACAGTCTTACTGGCTAGCGAGCTAGCTGGCTACCTACCTAGCAATAGTATAGCTAGTGTGCCAATGTATTTAGCTATATAGCCAACTGGCTAGCGAGCTAAAAAGGCTGCAGTTTGCTTTCAATGCGTACATTGCCATATTTGTTTGCGAGCTAGTTGGCTTCCTCGCTACCAAGCCAAAGTACTTTGGTTACTTAGATAGTCATGAGATAGTCAAGATAGAGTCATGATACAGTGGCTTTAATGGCAGTCACATGGCTCTGGACAATCATAGACTGCAGCATGGGGGAGGTATCTGCTTCTCTTCCAGAGGAGCTGAACTCTTTCCGTGCTCATTTTGAGTGCATCAGCAAGCTGGACATGTTGCTGAAACAGGACAATTGCCTATTCCAGGTTTCAGATGTGTGTAAAAGCCCTAGAAAGGGTAATGCACAAAGCTCCTGGACAGTATTCCAGACTGCATTCTCAAAGCTTGAGCACAGAAACTGGTGGATGTTTTCATAGACATTTACAACCTTTCCCTGCTCCAGTCTGTAGTTCCCCCATGCTTTAAGAAAACAACCATCAATTCAGTTCCAAAAAAAGCCAAATGTAAGCTGCTTGAATGACTTTTGCCCAATAGCACTCACCTCCACCATTATGAAGTGCTTTGAAAGGACTTTAGAGAAAGTTAGAGAAATGGTGTGTACGCCAAAGCAGGGTGGTACTGGGATCCCAGAACAGGCAGGGAGAGAAAGTTGGGTGACTGTAGGTTGGCAGCGCAGGAAACGGCGTGCACGTCGTACAGCGACAGCTTCTCCAGTGGTTGAGGTGTCCAACCGATTCCAGCCCTTGCAGGAACTCGACTTAGCCCCTGACCCCGAGAGTGAGGGGACTGATGAGCAGCAGGGCACCCTGTTGGCCTCTACCCCTCAGAAAAGAGAGTTATTGATAGTGGGGGACACAATACTTAGAGGAATAGATACCTTGGTCTGTTCGCGCGACAAGGAGTCTCGTACAGTGTGTTGCCTGCCTGGTGCCCAGGTAGGAGACCTCCTTGAGCGTGCGGACAAGCTCCTGGCCAGAGCGGGGAGGGATCCAGTTGTCATGGTCTATGTTGGGACAAATGACATAGGTAAGGGTAGGTTTGAGGTTCTGCAAGGCAAATTTTTGGAATTAGCAGAGAAGCTTAGGAGCAGATCCTCAGCAGTAGTGTTCTCCGGGATTCTACCGGTACCACGTGCAAGCAGAGGTAAGCAGAATTCTATCTGGAGGTTTAACACGTGGCTACGAACCTGGTGTAGAAAAGAGGGGTATTGGTTTATGGGGCACTGGAACTTTTTCTGGGACAGGGGTGACCTGTTTAGGCCTGACGGGCTGCACCTGAACCGGAGGGGTACCTTCGCACTGGGCCAGCGTATGTTGAGGGTAGCACAGGATTATTTAAACGAGGGACTTGGGGGGCAGGGAGGTTAGTGAGTGTTACACATAGGGAAATGCAGACTGCCCCGATGGAAGCTGACGGCGCAACATGCACTAACGATGTTTTACTTTTAAAGCAACAAAGCTTAGTGGGGGGCTCAGGGCGGCGGCCACATGGGAAATCAAGGGGGAAGAGCATTAGTAATAACCTGTATTGTTTTTATTTAAATGCAAGAAGCATAAAAAATAAATTTCCAGAACTTGAGGCTGTAGTGATCAGTGAGGGCGATGACATAGTTGGGATAACAGAGACATGGCTATGTGAAGAGGATGGAGATGAATATAATATAGAAAATTATAAGCTCTTTAGGAAGGATAGAAGTAATAGGCGAGGAGGAGGCGTAGCACTCTATGAGAACGAAAACATTAATGTACAGGAAATTCCCGAAATTGAACATTCCTTGTCCTGTGAAGATATCTCGGTCAGGCTCATTGGCAAACACGAGACAGGTTTAAACATAGGAGTATGCAATCGTCCACCAGCTTTGGACAGTACAATCAATGAAATGCTTTTTAGGAGGATTACGCAAGCTTGTAGTGGTGGGACTATCATCATGGGAGACTTAAATTATCCTGGTATCAATTGGGAAATGGTGGAAGGACAGGGTAGGGGGGAGGAAGAATTTCTAGATGTTATAAATGATAATTTCTTGGTGCAGTATGTTAATAAACCTACCAGAGAGCCGGCAATTTTAGACTTAGTGCTCTGTAATGACCCCGATAGAATTAGCAATGTTGAGGTACTGGAGCCACTTGGGACAAGTGATCACTCTGCTGTTAATTTTGATGTTTCATGGGAAGTTAAAAAGGTGTATTCTAAAACAAACATTTTCAATTTTAGGCGAGCAAACTTTGACAGGATGCGCTCATATCTAGCTGAAATAAAATGGGAGACACTCCTGGACTGTAAGTCCGTAAATGAGATGTGGGAAAGATTTAAGGGGGTTTTACTTGAATCATAGTGCAGATTCTTTCCGAAGGTGTCCAAAAGTAAGCTGAGAAAGCAGAATCCTCAGTGGATGACCAAAAGTATTCGTAGGATGTTGAGGGGAAAGAGGAATCTTTATAAGATGTACATAAAGGATAACAATGAGAATACTAGGGCTGAATACTGTAAAATGCGGGCTGTGGTCAAAAAAGAGCTGAGGAATGCTAGAAGACTGTATGAAAGACAAATTGCAGAGGGGGTAAAAACTAGCCCTAAGCGCTTTTTTCAGTACTGTAGCAGAAAAAGGAAAGTTAAAGAGCAGGTTAAGTGCATAAAGAATAAAAATGGATCGCTGCTATATGGTAACAAGCATATTGCGGATGCCTTAAACAGTTACTTTGTTGGGAATTTTACCTCAGAGGAGGTCTTTATTTGGCCAGAGGGCACGTCAAATGCTCAAGATTATTTAGCGAAAATTGAGGTTCGGGATAACGAAGTATGAGACAAGTTGCATAAACTAAAGGCAGATAAGGCGGTGGTTCCTGATGCCAAGAAATCATCCATTGCTGTTGATCTGTCAATATATATCTAGGAAAAAAAAAAAAAAAAACAATTTCACAATTTGAAATGTTAGATTTTCAATGAATGACTCACACAATGGTCTCCCCCGGACTTGAGCCCCCAATTTGTCATGGCCCCAATTTGTAATGACCTACAAGACAGCAAGGGATGACAGACAAAATCTTAAAACTTAAACAGATTCAATTAAACAAACTGACAACTAACCTACAATTTAGGCTACTGACCAAGATTGACATAACAAGAAAAAAAAAAAAATTCACTTGGATAGGTTGCTTGGTGATGTCCCGGGACAGGGAAATGCTCCAACACAGGCAAAAATCCACAAAAAAAAAAACTTCACAGGTCTTGAAAAGAGTAGCAGGTCTGGTCAAATGTATCCTTCTCCTTGCAATTTCTCCTACTACTTTATTCTCTAAATTTTTCTCCTTATATACTCTTTTGCAGCCCCCTCCCACCTTTTAGACTTTTTTTTTATTCTCTGGGACTTTCCCCTCTGAGGCATGCCCAGGACATGCCCAAAACCAAGCTCCAGACTGGGCTTAACAAAAAAAAGTCAATACTGCCTTCTACTGGCATTTTCTTCACATTACAGGTGATAAGCAGAGATCCACTCTCGGTCATACATAAGCACCACGAATACAATGTTTCATAACCTCTGAGAACCATGCCGAGATCCACTGAAGTATGTGGATACAGTGACCAATGGTAGATTTTGGATCAATGACCCCAAATGACCCCTATATGAATTTTGACCCCGCAACTGTCTGTTGAATACGTGTGACTTGACCCAAGGATCAATTCAACCAAGTTTAATGAAATTCCACTGTAGTATATGGATACAGTGACCAATGGTAGATTTTGGATCAATGACCCCTACATGAACTTTGACCCTGCAACTGTTGGGGTCACATGTGTGATTTGAACCAACAATCCTTATGCCCAAATACCATGAAATCCACTGTAGTGTTTGGATACAGACCATTTTGGATCAATGACTCCTAGATGATCTTTGACCCCCCCCACCCCACCACCTGTAGGACAAACGTTTGTGACTTGACCCAAAGATCATTGCATCGTAGTTTAATAAAAATGCAGTGAAGAGTGTGGATAGAGTGATCAATTATGTACAGGGTTAACATTTTTGGTGGATGGACAGATGGATAGAAGGATACACATGCTGCTCATTTCATTGTTCGAAATTCTTTTGCCAGGGACAATGCTCAAAGAGTAACAATGCTCAAATGAAAAGTGCCTTCTTGAAAAGACTTCCGATGAGAATTTTACACATTTTCTTTGAAATTAAATGTAATCGAACTAAATAATCAAATGGCAAGACTCAATGGCAAGTGCAAACATGACTACATTCATTCAGAATGTTACACAACAGTCTTCTTCATGGGAAATTAACAGGTTCACTAGTAAAATACTGCCACACTTCCAGGAAGTTTTCACAACTTCTCAGAATTGCTGAACCAAAGTAAACATTAGGGAATTCCTGAGCTAAATGCAACCAGACTGAGTGTGACTGTAGTGTAGGTGTCATAGTCAGGAATCTGAAGGAAGTCATTTTCATTGACATCATTCTAGTGCTCTTAATGCTGACATAAGCAGTATAGTCCACTGTCAGGGACTGCAGGTGATGAAGCTCAACCACTATGTTCAATATATAATTTTTAGTTGAGTTCATCGCTGAGATATCTAAGCGCTGAACAGTACTATTTTGCTGCCCAGCTTGAAGAAAGAAGCCATCAATGTTATAAGCAGTGTTGGGGTACTTAATGCATTACACATTACTAGTTACTTTTTAAAAAAAGTAATCCCATGCTTTACTTAATTACTCACTGCTGAAAATAAATAGTGTGACTACTAATTACATTTCTTTTGGATTACTCAGTACCATCGTCTGAAATTCACCATAACTTAATGAACTAACTATACCATGCTAAAACACGGCACATGCCCAGATCAGCACAAATCTTTATTCTAGTAAGGACGACACGCACAAGATCTCTCTTGAATGCTCTTAAATACAGCAAAGCCAACAGTGAAGTTGTAAAAACCAGCCCAAACAGCACTTCACAGAGAAGTTGGTCAAGTACAGGGCTATAGTGCTGGCATAAACACGCATGAAAAAGGACGTTTGATTTGTTTTTCTGTCCTCGGTCTCAATCGCCAATACACTCCAAAGGAAGAAGAAGAAGAAGAAGAACCCTCCTGTCCTGCCGATAGTTGAAGAATTTGAAGTCATGCAAGTAACTAGATCATTTGTTTGTTTGTTTTTTGGGAACTGTAATGTGATTACTTAAAGCTACAGTCTACGTTTTTTTCCCAAGGTTAAAATAATTATCTTCAGTTTGATGATGATTATGGCTCTAAAGTATCTCCTACAAACTACTCATAGCAAAAGGAACCAAAAAAATCAACTCTCTCTGGAGGCTGCAGGCAGGCAAAGAAGTCAACCAATAGGAATCGTTCAGGCCGAATAGGCGTTTCCCTGGCTCAGGTCCGCAACTTTTTTGCTGCCATGTACCTCCCTCCCTCGTTCAAATTTGGCACTCCGGTCGCCCTGCACTCCCTCTTACTATGCGCCTCGAAGCCACCGTGCTGTGACGTCATGGTCGCCAAGTGGCGAAAAACGTCAAAGAAGAACAACAACAACAAACTGCAGAGACATGGAGAAGGAAAGCTATGGGCAACCGCCTGTCCCACCTCTACTTGCCCCACCAACCAAGAGGACTAGAAAAGAAAGCCTGCTGTCAAAAAGGCTGAAGAGAAGAGAAAGCTGGATCAAGCCAGATCTCAAAGGAGAATAAATATAGGAGAAGCCTGTCCGCGGTGGAGACTGCTACGGGACTCGCTGGGCCGAAGGAATGATGCAGTCACTCCGGCGTTTCTGTTGGACAGGTAATCATTTGTTTTATTGTAGAAGTTGATTTATGTTTCTGTAAAATTGATCGTACGGTGCGACGTCGATAACACATAGATAAGTATTAGGTCAGTGCTGGTTTACAGCAGTGAAAGGTAACCTTAGTAAGTTATTTCTGTCAGCCTACTTACTACTGAAATTACATTAGTGTTAGCCTTTAAATACAGGTGTGTTGTGAGAATTGGTTGTGAGAACAGGAAACAAATCTCGATGGGGGAATGGTTTTGGACACAACACTGGACTTACATGCTAATATGCTTTACACATTAGTTGTGCAAAGTCTGTGCGAGCATTTATTTGCTCGATAGAGATCCACATTGCAGTGTCAACGCTAGTTACAGTTAGCCTCAATGTAGACCTTATATGGTAATATAGCTAACATGTTTACAGATTGTGTGCGCAATATAGTGTTTGTTTGAGCATCCAGTCAGTGCCTCCTCTATTGACGATACCGCAGAAAAGTTTGCTGATGCTCTCCGTTGTACCCTTAATGTAGTCGCGCCACTAAAATATAAAAAGATTACTCAGAAGAAGAGGCCAGCCCCATGGTACACTGACCAGACAAGGACACTAAAGCAAAAATCTCGTCAACTAGAACGCAAATGGCGCTCCACTAAACTCCAGGTATTCCATGGTGCTTGGAAAGAGAGCCTTGTTGCATATAAGCATGCTCTCTCTTATGCAAGGTCCTGTTACTTTTCAAATCTCATGCAGGAAAATAAAAATAATACTCGATTTCTGTTCAAAACCGTGGCTAAGTTAACTAACAGTCATGCTGCAAGTAACCCTCAAATTCCAGTTTCTTGCAGCAGTGATGATTTTTTAAATTTCTTTAATGGCAAAATTATTAGAATTAGAGAGAAGATCACTGCTTCCTTACCAGTTTGCTATGGCGTTTCTTATGATATGGAGTCTTCCACATTACACACAAACCAGTTTGAATCCCTTTCTCCTATATCCCTGAGTGAACTAGCCAAATTAGTTGTTACTTCCAAATCATCTACTTGCATTTTGGATCCCATTCCCACAAAGCTAATGAAAGAACTCCTGCCCATTCTTGGCGGCCCAGTTCTTCACATAATTAATTCTTCTCTGATTTTCGGTACTGTTCCCACTTCATTTAAGATGGCAGAAATCAAGCCGCTGCTTAAAAAACCAGATTTGGATCCCACAGTCCTAGCCAATTATAGGCTAATCTCAAACCTCACATTTTTATCGAAGATCCTTGAAAAATGTGTCGCCCAACAGCTCTCTTCTTTCCTGCAAACTCATGAGGTATTTGACAGTTTTCAGTCTGCCTATAGAAAGCATCACAGCACTGAAACAGCCCTCACTGTTGTGGTAAATGATCTGCTTCTCTCTATGGATAGTGGCCGCATCTCTGTTCTCGTCCTTCTCGATTTAAGTGCCGCCTTTGACACTGTAGACCACCATATTCTTCTTCGTAGGTTGGAAAAATTAGTTGGTATTTCTGGACTTGCCCTTTCGTGGTTTAAGTCTTATTTGTCTGATAGATCTCAGTTTGTCCTGGTAAATAACAAGTGTTCAGAGTATTCCAAGGTTAACTTTGGAATACCTCAAGGATCTGTTCTGGGCCCTTTGCTTTTTTCTCTATACATGCTTCCGCTTGGAAATATCATAAGTAGACTTGATGTTAAATACCATTGTTATGCAGACGACACGCAGCTCTATATATCCTTTAAACCGGGTGAAAATGATCCGGTTACGAGATTAGAGATGTGTCTGAAAGCTGTTAAAGCTTGGATGACGCAAAATTTTCTTTCACTAAACCCAGATAAGACTGAAATATTGGTACTGGGTCCCAAATCTCTGAGGGACTCATTCATTAAGTTTTCTCTTAACTTAGATGGTCTCTCTGTTTCTGCCAGAGCTGTCGTTAAAAACCTTGGGGTGACTCTTGATTCAGAACTCTCTTTCCAGGCTCACATCAACAATATCATCCGAGTAGCTTTTTTCCATCTTCGAAACATATCTAAACTTAGAAAGATGTTGTTTCTTCAAGACGCTGAAAAATTGGTTCACGCATTTGTGTCTTCTCGGTTGGACTACTGCAATGTCTTACTGTCTGGTTGCACTAGCTCAGCCCTGAAACGGCTTCAATTTGTGCAGAATGCTGCAGCTAGGGTTCTGACTAGGACTAAGAAATATGATCACATTAGCCCGGTGCTCAAAAATCTTCATTGGCTGCCTGTAAAATTTAGAATTGAGTACAAAATATTATTACTAACTTACAAAGCTTTAAATGGCTTGGCCCCGGAATATCTTTGCAGTCTTCTTATTCCTTACTCCCCACCAAGATTACTTCGTTCACAAGGTGCTGACTACTTGAAAATTCCAAATATATCTAGAATTACACTTGGAGGCAGAGCATTCTCTTACAAGGCACCAATTTTATGGAACAATCTCCCAAGACAAATTCGGGCTTCAGACACACTCTCTATCTTCAAGAGTAGGCTGAAAACTTATCTTTTTAGTCAAGCCTATGATTAGTTTATAATTAGTTATGTGTTGGCTCTGGTGGGACTAACTACAACCTTGATTTATGATATGTTCACGATATTGGAAGCCAGTGTTATATAAATCCATGTGGAACCGGTGGTACTGAGCCTGCATTAAGGGTGCCAGTGGGGCTTGCTACAGCCTTAGTCACTGGGGAGGTCCATATGGTACTGGTGTAGTGTTACGCAAATCCATGTGGAACCGGTGGCACTGAGATAGCACTTACACGGCACCAGTGGGGCTTGCTACGGCCTTAGTCACCGGGTAGGTCCACATGGTGTTGGTGGTATCTGATTGAAAAATTACGCAGCCTTGGTCGGATGGAATTTCAGGGCCTCTGTGCTGCAATAAGTGGATGAAGGATACAAGCTTTTGGTCGTTAAAATTGCTTAAATCCATGTGGAACCGGTGGCACTGAGATTGCACTTACACGGCCCGGTGGGGCTTGCTACAGCCTTAGTCACCGGGGAGGTCCATATGGTACTATTGTTTAGAAAATGAAAAGTGATCTAACAGCCTGGAATAAGTGTTGGGCCTCTGTGCTGCAGGAAGTGGATGGAGGGGTGTTGACTGTTTCCTGCCCAGTCTGCTTATAACTTCTCACTTGGCACATGACAGAGGACGGTACTTTAATTATCATGCAGTAGTTATCCAGTGCCTCACATCCCTCTCTTCTGTGTCTCTTTCCGAGGATCTTTCCCTCCACTTCCCTGAGTCCTGGACCGTATGAGCCCTGTCCCTCACCATGAGCGCTGGCTGCTGCTGTCCTGCTGTCCTGGTCCGATCCGGTCCGGCCCTGGTCCAGTCCTGCACCATCCTCGACTTGCCACTTTCTGAAGCTACCGTTGCCACTGTTTAGATGGACTTAAATGGAACTCTTCTGTCGTTTCACTCCCTTTTTACTTTTTTGTTCTTAATTAGCAAGCCCGCGGAGGATGGGCTCCCCCACTATGGCCGGGTTCCTCCTGAGATTTCTTCCCACTGGGGAGTTTTTTCTCACCACTGTTGGAGGATTTTTCTCCCTACTGGGAGTTTTTTGCCTCATTTGCTGTAGTGGGGAATAGGCTGGGCTCTGCCTTTTTATTTCTTAAAACTCTCACTGTAAAGCGTCTTTGTGACAGTCTCTGTGAAAAGCGCTATACAAAATAAATTGAATTGAATTGAATTGAATTGTTTGGTTGAGGAAGCTTCTCGCTGTCGATTATGAAAATAAGAAGCTAACATCAGCAATTCTTTGCCTTCGCGTCAAACCGGCGCTCTGTGTGCAGCGAACCTGCTCTCTCCTCAGCGGGAGGGGGCGTGTCGGTTTCCTAGGGGATGGGACGGTACTTTCAGGGGAGGGCGCATGGTGTCGGAAGAAGCACAGAGGGGTTGGGGGAGGTATGTGTGACGAAGAAATCGTAGACTATAGGTTATCAAAGTAATGCGTTACATTACTGCGCTATTGATAAATGTAATCTGATTACAGGGATTAGTTACTTTTTTCAGCGTTACCCCCAGCACTGTTTATAACAGTCAGTCAGAACTATCTATTTGATACAAGTCATGAACATCAAAAAGATGGCACATTTAATATAAGGATCATGCAGCAGATTCAAAGATTTAAGGTTTCGGAAGCAAGACAGCTGTGTCTCAATGTGGAATGAAATGGCTGGTTCACGTTAGCATTTAAAAATTTTGACAGGAGCTGATAGTGCTCTTTAGCATAATTATATCTGCCTGTTAAGGGCTCTCTGGGTTGGTCTTTTAAAGTGCAACTTGCAGGTTGGAGCCCTAGTGAATCAATGTTCAGTAAAATTCTTTAGAAACAAGATTTTCATAAAAATATATGCATATATACCCATTACAGCGGCTTCTGGAGCCGTGTTTGGGACAGAATTACACTCCCACGTCTAAAAACGACTAACCGGTAGATCGAGGCAGAAAGGTTGAATTCCATAATAATTAACATTAAGAAATATGGATTCCAATGCCGGTTTTGAGTCTTAAATATGTATTCATAAAAATTCTTTACGGAATTCTTATCTAAAAATTTTCTTTGATTGTAAAACTTTTTTTAATGCTTCACCCTTGACCATGGGAGAGCTCTCTAAACATGGAGATGGCTTTACTGTCAAAATTAGGTTGCATAATCACTTGTTCGGAACGTGCATTTGCTGACGACATATCTGAGTTTACTGATGACAGATATTTGAAGTCAGAAAAAGCGAAAGCCAACTGGGCAAGTTACGAGTGTTTAGCACTCTGTAACTAAGTGGCAGAATAAAACCACATTCTGCAAGGAGAGCTGGGTCTGATCTTAACTCCTGAAAAGAAAAAGGGGAGGTGGAGATGATAACGGAAAGTCTAAATAATTCATTTGCCACTTTGAAGCGAAGCCCAGAGGACTTACGTCATATGACAGGACACTTGAAAAAAAAGGGTTTTTAAGGGTCTCACTGAAATAGACCACCTTTTACTCTGTTTTTTGTTGTGTCCTTACGTCCAAAAAATCCTAAATTATATTTTTGAATCGTCATTTTACACTAGATTACACATAAATGTCATTAGGCCATTTAACCTGCAAGTTACACTTTAAGTGTTATTTTCTAATCAGTGCCAGGGAGACCTTTGCTGTTTGGCTGACATTGTACTCTACGTAACAATAAGAGTGGACTGTGTAAATTTTCATGAATATGTGGTTTGTTTCAGTTTTGCAGAGAGGTATTCAATGAATCTCTTTCTTTTACATTTGCTTTGTGTCTCTAAACCAAAATCTAATCTTACTTTCCTCAGTTACATTTTCAAACCTCTCGTGTTTTTTAAAGGCTCCAGACTGGCAGTGATTTGAATTTGTCAGCAGGGAGACCTCCCCAACACCCCTCACTCCATGTATTGGGGCATTAGTCCCAGCATCTGCATATGCATCGCTCACCTCACCACCCTGCTATGACAAATATGAGTTAAATTTGAGAGAGCGGCATCCCCGTGTCCATGGCAATGTCAGTGCTTTTCATACTCTGGCTCACCCTAGAGGGAGGGCTGCCTAGCACATCAAATTGCAGATGCGCACATTGGCAAATGCCCTCTCAAATTATCCCATACTTCTTCCCCAGGACTCTGATGCAGCACGTAATTTAGCAGCGGACACGGCATGGGGCTGGGGGGTGGTTTGAGTTCGCCCCTACCCTAATCTGCATTGCACGCAGAAAGGCATGAACCCATCCTCGCACCTCAGCTAGCCACATGACTTTCATTGCCTTGTTTCATGATACATCTTGATTCTGATTACTGTTGTTTTCATCTGGGTCGTACATATACAAACAACAAAAAAACACTCCAAACTGTAATCAAGAAGGCCTTCAGATTTCTTGTTGATATGACAACAAAAATGCAGACATTTTTATCAGTGACTTTATTTATTTATTTATCTGTTTATTTGTTCTGTTCAAGGACTTGCAGAGTTTTTCGGGAGAAGGAATCAGGGTTGTAAACTTCACATTATGCCAAATATACCCTGGGAGGCACTCAAGCCTTGAGCGAGATGGAGCTGGCTAGATACTCCTGCACACATTTAGATTACCACATACCTGCTGTCTTTGCAGACACACACAAATGCGCGTGCGCAAGCATATATGTACACACACGCATCAGACTCGACATAAACATTTAGCCTTGTTAAAAAAAGGTAACAAATTAACGCATATAAATGTACTTGATATTATTTACTAACAAATAACAAAGTGTACATTAGCAGCAAAAAGAAATAAATAACACTTCCATGTAAAGTGCACTGCAAACAAATATTTAAAAATTTAATATAAAATATAGCTGCTGCCTGAAACCCAACAAACAATGGCTAAATTAACTTGTTCTAAAATACAAAATAAACAGAAGTAACATGTAAACATTTTGTGCAAACAGAAATTCAAAATCTAATTTAATGTAAAATATAGTAGCTAACAAATGGCTTAAATAACTTCAAAAACACAAAATAAACAGAGGCAACACTTCCATGTAAACATTTAGTGCAAAGAGATACTCAAAATCTAATCTAATATGAAATATAGTAGCTGAACCCAACAAACAAGTGGTTTAATTAACTTGCTCAAAATTACAAAATAAACAGAAGTAGCCTAACACTTCCAAAACATTTAGAAAATCAAAACGGGTAACTAACTTAAATAAAATGTAAGCATTTTTTGCTCACCTGACCTGCTTCGTCATCAACGACAGAGAGGGGCTGCAAATCCAAAACAACAAACTCCATAACCTTCTCTGTTATAACTCGTTTACATTAGCCCGTACGATCATACGGGTTCTACGTGCCCTGTGATCAGTTTGTGGCTACGATCAAATTCCAGCCGTAGACCGATCTTTTGGCTCGTGGTTTTCCTAACTGGCTGAAAGTGTGAAGTACTTGTTCAATACGTGCTTCGTTCGATTGCCTTGCGATAGCTACGGCTCCCGTGACGATCATGGACAATTTATGGTCGCAAGTGACACGCTGGTAACGCAAGAGTCACGTGCGTGGCATGCACGATTCAAGTACGGGAGATGTACGAAACACGTACGTGTTAGTGATTGTAAGTGAAAAGTGCCAGTGACTTAAGTGTAACTTGCGATAATTGCAGGATACAAGTACTTGTTCATTAAGGCATCAACGGGTACCGTGACGGTCTGGGGGTCCTATAAAAGTTGCTACAATTTTTACATCATCAATTAAACTCCATCACATCATTGAGATCATGAATGATCCATTGGTTGAGCGTCAGAGAGAACGAAGAATAGAACAAGATGCCCTGGTGCTCCTGATATATCGACGACAGATGAGGAGAAGACGGAGGACATACTGGGTCAAACCCTAGCTTTCAAGGAGGCTCATTTTGGGCGCTGCACGTGAGGGGCTCTTGCGTTTGCTACATGCTCCTTACTTCTGACATACTGTACACGCCAATAATTTATGGAACAAGTATGTTTATCGTTCTTTGCATGTACGATGCTCATGCGTGTACCGTACGTTTGCCTTGCGGGTAGTAATTTAAAATTGTACTTGGAGTGAGGGTCAATAGCAGAACGGGAAAAGAACTTATAACTTACATATGCCGTGCGGTTTTTTTCTAAAATAACTCCCTGTATCAAACTACGTCTCTCGTACTTTTAAAGTACTTGTAAAGTACTTGTCTCTTGCGTCCTGGCCTAGGGTGACTGATCCGTACGGCCCCCGTGGAAAAAACCTGCAGACAGGTTTTCCATAATTTGGCCGTACGGGCAGTCTACGGGCACCCTAATCGCAGCAGACATTGTGCGTGCATCGTGCAGCACGCAGCCAAAATCCCCAATTTTTGGCCGCAGACTGGCCGTAGAAGCCCGTACGATCGATTGTAAAGGAGGTTTTAGTTGCTTTTCACGCTGCCGGTGTTCCGTGCCGAAAAACCTCGTGCTGGAAAACCTCAAGGTATATCGGCAGGCACAATGTCCCGTGCCCAAAAGCTTCGCATGCCAAAAGCCTCGTTTGCCCAGGTGTTCAGTGTCGAAAAACCTCGTGCTGGAAAACCTTGAGGTACACTCAACAAAAATATAAACGCAACACTTTTGTTATTGCTCCCATTTGTCATGATACATTCCAGATACACAGTGTTACCATTTCTCTCAAACATTGTTCACAAATCTGTCTAAATGTGTGATAGTGAGCACTTTTGCTTTGCTGAGACAATCCATCCCACTTCACAGGTGTGCCATATCAAGATGCTCATCAGACACCATGATTAGTGCACAGGTGTACCTTAGACTGTCCACAATAAAAGGCCACCCTGAAATGTGCAGTTTTTGCTTTATTGGGGGGTCTGGGGACTCAGAACCAGTCAGTATCTGGTGTGACCACCATTTGCCTCATGCAGTGCAACACATCTTCTTCGCATAGAGTTTATCAGATTGTCAATTGTGGCCTGTGGAATGTTGGTCCACTTTCTTCAATGGCTTTGCGAAGTTGCTGGATATTAGTGGGAACTGGTACGCGCTGTCGTATACGCTGTTCAAGCACATCCCAAACATGCTCAATGGGTGACAAGTCCGGTGTGTTATGGCCCCAATTTGTTATTACTTTACACAACAGCAAAGGATGACACAAAAATTTTAGAACTTGAACACATTTAATTTTTAACAGAAATTACAACTAACAACTAACGACCAAGATTGATTAACAACAAAACAACAGAAATATTTACAGTCCCTTGTTTGTTGGGGTGGCTTGGTGTCCTGGGTAAGGAAAATGTTCAAACACAGGCAAAAATCCACTAAAGAAACTTCACAGGTCTTGAACAGAATGACAGGTCTGGTCACATGTTTCCTTCTTCTTGCAACTTCTCCTACTACTACTGTCTCAATTCTTTTCCTTATATACTCTTTTGCAGACCCCACCCACATTTAGACCTCTTTTTTTTTATTTTCGGGGACTTTCCCCAGACATGCCCAGGACCTGTCTAAACATAACTCCAGTCTGGGCTTAATAAAAGAAAGGTAAATTCTGCCATCTAGTGGCCTCTATTCACATCACAGGTGAGTATGCTGGCCAAGCAAGAACTGGGACATTTTCAGCTTCCAAGAACTGTGTACAGATCCTTGCAACATGGGGCAGTGCATTATCTTGCTGAAACATGAGGTGATGTTCATGGATGTATGGCACAACAATGGGCCACAGGATCTCATCACGGTATCTCTGTGCATTCAAAATGCCATCAATAAAATGCACCTGTGTTCTTCGTCCATAACAGATGCCTGCCCATACCATAAACCCACCACCACCATGGGCCACTCGACATTGACATCAGCAAAGCGCTCACCCACACGACGCCACACACGCTGTCTGCCATCTGCCCTGAACAATGTAAACCGAGATTCATCCAGGAAGAGAACACCTCTCCAACGTGCTAGACGCCATCGAATGTGAGCATTTGCCCACTCAAGTCTGTTACGGCGACGATCTGGAGTCAGGTTAAGACCCTGATGAGAACGACGAGCATGCAGTTGAGCTTCCTTGAGACGGTTTCTGACAGTTTGTGCAGAAATTCTTTGGTTATGCAAACCAATTGTTTCAGCAGCTGTCTGAGTAGCTGGTCTCAGACGACCTTGCAGGTGAACCTGCTGGATGTGGAGGTCCTGGGCTGGTGTGGTTACACGTGGTCTGCGGTTGTGAGGCCGGTTGGATGTACTGCCATATTCTCTGAAACGCCTTTGGAGACGGCTTATGGTGGAGAAATGAACATTCAATGCCCGAGCAACAGATCTGGTTGACATTCCTGCTGTCAGCATGCCAATTGCACGCTCCCTCAATGCTTGCGCCATCTGTGGCATTTTGCTGTGAGACAAAACTGCACATTTCAGAGTGGCCTTTTATTGTGGACAGTCTAAGGTACACCTGTGCACTAATCATGGTGTCTGATGAGCATCTTGATGTGGCACACCTGTCAGGTGGGATGGATTGTCTCAGCAAAGCAAAAGTGCTCACTATCACACATTTAGACAAATTTGTGAACAATGTTTGAGAGAAATGGTAATATTGTGTATCTGGAATGAATTTCAGATCTTTGAGTCCATCTCATGACAAATGGGAGCAAAAACAAAAGTGTTGTGTTTATATTTTTGTTGAGTGTATATCAGCACGCACAATGTCCCGTGCACAAAAGCTTCGCGTGCCAAAAAGCCTTGAATGCCCAGACGTCTCATAATGGGACGAGGCATTTTGGCACTGAACACCGGCTTAGCTTGGAGCTCCGCGTGATTTTTAGCATGGTGCTTTTAGAGGTGCTTATTTAAGTTTGTGGTATTGAATTTACCAACTTAATCACCACCCCTCACAACTGTCGCGTTGCAGTCGGACTTGTTGGCGTATCAACTTTGAAATGTTTCCAAATAGCAGACTTGGCTCGCTCCGACGCTTGCTCCATGTTGCTCTGTGTTTGCTCATCACTAGCTGCTGTGCGTGTTCTGCGTGATGACGTAACCGGCGTTGCAAACATAGAATTGAAGTGACTAGATGGCTGTAACTGTATTGCTGGGTATGATACTAATAAAAAAGAAATGACTGGATCGGAATGCTAGATAGGCCTCATTCACCTGATATCCGATCCAGCTAATTAGTCAATATCGGAGCCGATATCAGATCCGCGTATCGGATCGGTGCATCTCTACTCTAGATTGGCCACCAGGGGCCAAAAACTGATTTAGGTATTGACACAATAACTGCAGTAATATTTCAATTAGAAAGTTTTGCATATGAGTAAGTATCATAAAGAGGAAGAACTAATTCGATTTTGGACAATTTCCAATTTCTAGATTGGCCCCCAGGGGCCAAAAACTGAAAAAAATCACAGTTTTTATGATATATCTGAAAATATTTGTCCGATTGACCTCAAATCAAGTGCAAATGAAAGGTCATGACCCGAGGATGTGTCCCACGATGACATTATACCTGTTTGGTTAAAAAATTTGACACAAGGTGGAGCTTTGTCACATAAAATTCACCATTTTTGCTATACCTTTGGAACTATTTCTCCAATTGACATGAAACTATGTGCAACTGCAAGGTTATGACCTCACAACATGTCACATGATGACATCATACCTGTATGGTTCAATATTTTGCCACCAGGTGGCCCTTTGTGATGGAAAATTACCATTTTGTCCATATCTTCAGAACCATTTGTCCGATTGACCTGAAATTAAGTGCAAATGCAAGTCTATTCAAGGTCTATCCGAGGATTGGGGAATTGGAGGATTGGGGGCGTTCGGGGATATACCTCCAGCCGTATACCTCTGACGGCAAAAGCCTAGTTTTTATCTGTTATTAAGCTACACTCAACAGTAGTTCAACACAACGACAATATCTGCAGAGATTCCAAGTCTCATGCGTTTTTCTATCAACGTGCACTGAAGAAATTTACTCGCGGAATTTAAGTCATTGTGCATTAAGTTAATCAGTTTCACGTGCATTACGGTCGATTTCCCTACTCGTGACATGGAACTCGATTATGACTCGGGAATTCCCTTGCTTGTCTTTACTGAGGGATTAAAAGCAATGGAATTGCAAAAATAGGTTTCAAGTGGTCTTCTTTCATTTAAACAATTTAAACGATCATGAAACACATGCCTTGTTTCCAATCTCTGAATAAAGAGAAGCACCAGAAGTCTGGAGTCAAAATCGCTTTCCGTGTTACTTGCGGTGACAGTCCACATTTACCCAAGTGAAACTGAAACTTCAGTGCACAAGGATATATCTCTTTAATAAGCGTTCATGGAATAATGGCGGACTACATCAAATAACGACACACGGTTCTAACTTTGTTATTTTACCATCTATGCAGTAAAATCCAAAATACTTCCACACAGCGCTTCTAAGATGTTTTGGTGTTGTAATTGTCCGCTTGTTGCTCCGCTTGCGAACGCTCTCCATTGTAAAAGAGCAAATAGAGTCTTTATGGAGGTCAAGAGGGTATACAACAGACAAGTTTCTCGGAGGGTGCCCTCTGCTTGGTCGAATGTCAAATTACTTTAGACCGCAAGATGCACTTATAGAGGGTGCATTTTGACTTTGAACATCTCATTACAGTTCGAATAAGAACTTTCACCCTAAGGTTCGAATTTCGAATAAAACGTGACAGCCCTAGTCTGGGATAACAAACGATTTCTCTGCATTATTCTGGTGGAATTTTATCCACCTTTGAAAATTGTTCTGACAAATAAAAAGCCAAAAAAAGTGGAGAATGGATGCAGATTTTTTTTTTTTGGGAGAAGTTTTCGTATCACTTGCTTCACAGAAGCAACGCTTACACCGTTTGTGTTTTTGTTGCGAACTCATGTAGTAGCTTGATGTCGAAATTGCATTTCGTTTTGGTGGAAATGGGTGATAGGAGCTTTTAGCAAAGTTTCATCAGGATAGCCAAGTGGGTATATAACATGACATTATAACTGTACAGCAACAATCATATGCATACAAGGCGAGGCAGTATGAGCAAAACACAAAAATTTCAACTTGCCACTCATTGAAATCCTGCTCTTCAATGGCTTCCTCCTCCCGTTCGGAGTCAGATTTGGAATTAAACAAGTACGGTCTCACAGAGGTCCTGAAATATCTGCCATCATGGTTTCCTGGTTTTTTGGGCTTTCACCTATAGACAGTAAAAGAAGTGGACGGTGAGATGGTGCTATTTTCAACGGGAGAGTGTAAAGCAAAATTGAACGAGTTTTCAGTTGGCACCACGCCTACTGTGCAGGCTCGAAGTCAGCTCGCTGACGTAAACCAACCTACTGAGAAGCGGTAACTAGTCTGGTAGATGTATACAACACATAATTCCCAGCGAGAAAGTGATTTCGACTGTCACTGTCAGTATAGTCTGATTCCGTTCGATGTTATGATGTTTTGCGAATTATTACTTCATAGGTACTTCACTTTGTTAGGGATGTGGCACAATCGTCTTATGTTTATGATTCGTTATGGGCCTCTGGTCTAAACAGTATGGCTATTTTCAGGCCAGCACAGACGTTGTGAGAGAAGAGGTCTCAATAGGCCTGGATGCGTGTGTTTTTTTTTCGTACTGAATTCTTAACAGTATTTAAAAGACCCATTGTACATATTTTAACATAACATAATATAACAAAACATGAATAGTGAGAACAGGCCGTTCAGCCCAACAACACTCGCCAGTTTCTTTATACTATTGTGAATATATCCCTTCAGGTACTCAATGACTCAATGGTATCTAGCTTTAGGTCAAGCCTGCTCTTGAAAACCCCCAAGGTCTCTGCCTCAACAATATGGTCAGGTAAGCTATTCCACATTGAAATTACTCTTTGGGTTAAGAAATATTTCCGAATATCAGTGCTAAATTTACCTTTGGTCAACTCTTATTTGTGACCCCGAGTTCTACTCACAGCACTTAGTCGAAGGAATCCTACATGATTCACTTTGTTAATCCCTTTAACATATTTAAAGACCTCAATCAAATCACCGCTTAGTCTCCTTTTCCTAAGACTAAAGAGATTAAGGATCTTCAGCCTCTTCTCATAGCTTTCATCTTTTATACCTGGAATAAGCTTGGTGGCTCTTCTCTGAACTTTCACTAGAGCCTCTCTATCTTTCTTAAACTATGGTCCCCAGAACTGTACACAATAATCCAGGTGTGGTCTAACGAACGTGTTGTACAAAAGAAGCATCACCTCCTTAGATTTGTACTCATTACTTTTGGTAATGTATCCGAGCATCCTATTAGCTTTTTTAACTGCTTTGGTTAACAATCACTCGCAGATCTTTCTCTTGTGCAGCACATTCCAGTTTTAAACCTCCCATGAAGTAATCCCGTCTAATGTTTTTATTACCTACATGTACAACTTCACATTTTGCTAGATTAACTTTCATTTGCCACATTTCTGCCGAATTCTGGATTCTACCCAAATCGTCCTAAATCACTTTAGTGGACCAAGACTATTTGCCAAACCCTCCAATTTTTATCATCTGCAAATTTAACCAATCTGCTCTCAATATTCCTATCAAGGTCATTAATGTAAATGAGGAACAGCAGGGGTCTCAACATCGATCCCTGGGGGACGCCACTCCCCACCATACCCAGATCCGATGAGATATCACTGACCACTACTCTTTGTTTTCTGTCCTGTAACCAGTTTTGAATCAACTTCAGAATACCTCCTGTAACTCCAATGGAGCTCATTTTAAAAATTAGTCTCTTATGCGGTACTGTATCGAATGCTTTCTGAAAGTCTAAATATATGATGTCATAAGCCCTGCTCTGGGCGTAAGTCCTGGTGGCCTCTTCAAAAAATTCCAGAAGGTTTGTTAGGCATGACCTTCCCTTCCAAAAACCATGTTGGCTATCCCTCAAGATACTGTTACGTTCAAGAAATAATTCCATCTCATCTTTTACGATAGATTCCAATATTTTGCTCGAAATGCAAGTTAAACTCACTGGCCTGTAGTTTCCTGGCTCGGTACGGTCCCCTTTCTTATATATTGGTATTATATTGTTTCCAATCATTTGGTATTTCTCCAGTTTCTGAAGACCGTCAGAAGATGTCGGATAGCGGCTTAAAGATGAAATCACCAGCTTCCCTGACCACTCTAGGATATAAGCCATCAGGACCCGCCGCCTTATCTGCTTTTAGTTTATGCAACTTGTCTAATACTTCGTTATCCCGAACCTCAATTTCCGCTAAATAATCTTGAGCGTTTGACATGCCCTCTGGCCAAATAAAGACCCCCTCTGAGGTAAAATTCTCAACAAAGTGACTGTTTAAGGCATCCGCAATATGCTTGTTATCATATAGCACCGATCCATTTTTATTCTTTATGCACTTAACCTGCTCTTTAACCTTCCTTTTTCTGCTACAGTACTAAAAGAAGCACTTAGGGCTAGTTTTTGCCCCCTCTGCAATTTGTCTTTCATACAGTCTTCTAGCACTCCTCAGCTCTCTTTTGACCACAGCCCGCATTTTACAGTATTCAGCCCTAGTATTTTTTTATTTTATTTTATTTATTTATTTGCATCAGGCATATACATTAATAACAAATATTAACATATAGTCCATATCAATTAAAAGGATGAAAAAAGAAACACATAAAAAAAGAGAGGAACAAGTATACAATAACAGTGAGTAAATACAAGATAAGAGCATAAAAATCACATCAGACATACAAAGCATTATGCCAAGTAGCTTTAAGACTAGATTCACTATAGAAGTCAGACAAAACAATAGTAAGGACAATAAAATTACTAGCACCATTAATACGTTTAATAAAACCTAATGCAACTTTCCTGTACATTTCAGGATAAGTATTCTCATTGTTATCCTTCATGTACATCTTATAAAGATTCCTCTTTTCCCTCAACATCCTACGAATACTCTTGGTTATCCACTGAGGGTTCTGCTTTTTCAGCTTACTTTTGGACACCATCGGAATGAACCTGCACTGTGATTCAAGTAAAACCCCCTTAAATCTTTCCCACATCTCATTTACGGACTGATAGTCCAAGAGTGTCTCCCATTTTATTTCAGCTAGATATGAGCGCATCCTGTCAAAGTTTGCTCGCCTAAAATTGAGAATTTTTGTTTTAGAATACACCTTTTCAACTTCCCATGAAACATCAAAATTAACAGCAGAGTGATCACTTGTGCCAAGTGGCTCCAGTGCCACCTCATATTAATGACTTTGTATCTCATAATTTCGACTTTGCATCTCATATCAATGACTTTGTATCTCATAATTTCAACTTTTTATCTCATAATTATGACTTTCTTATCTCATAATTATGACTTAACTTGGGGATATTTTTTTTTTATAACTGGCGGGAATGGGCTTCCATATTTTTAACTTCCCATGAAACATCAAAATTAACATCAGAGTGATCACTTGTCCCAAGTGGCTCCAGTACCTCAACATTGCTAATTCTATCTGGGTCATTACAGAGCACTAAGTCTAAAAGTGCCTTACCTCTGGTAGCTTTATTAACATACTGCACCAAGAAATTATCATTTATAACATCTAGAAATTCTTCCTCCCCCCTACCCTGTCCTTTCACCATTTCCCAATTGATACCAGGATAATTTAAGTCTCCCAAAATAATAGTCCCTCCACCTCAACAAGCTTGCGTAATCCTCCTAAAAAGCATTTCATTGATTGTTCTGTCCAAAGCTGGTGGTCGATAGCATACCTCTAAGTTTAAACCTGTCTTGTGTTTGCCAATGAGCCTGACCCAGATATCTTCACAGGACAAGGAATGTTAAATTTCGGGAATTTCCTATACATTTATGTTTTCTTTCACATAGATTGCTATGCCCCCTCCTGGCCTATTACATCTATCCTTCCTAAACAGCTTATAACCTTCTATATTATATTCAACTCCATCCTCTTCACTAACCCATGTCTCTGTAATCCCAACTATGTCATTTTAAAGGGAATCTATGATGCTGATCCTTTTTTTAATACATATGACTAATGTTATAATGTTGGTTGTCTATACTCAACCTCTGAAAAGTTTCTAAACATAATCCAAGAACGTGATTTTGTGAACGTGATTTCCTCTCTGAACAGCTGGTCCCGAGATCTGGGGAAAACCTGACGTCTGGTTGTGCCGTCCAATTAGTTCAGACCTAGCCAGAGCCAATCAGCGCTGAACCTGCCCACACCAGAAACTATTCTACCAGGCACTAACAACGGCAGATCATACTATGCCTCAGTAGCATCTACACTTTTGGAAATACAAAGGAAGAACCGCAGATCATTTGAGGTGCAGTTTTGTCTGTATCTCTCCCAAAGCTGCTTGTCTGTTTACTTTTGGAAGCAAAGAATAGCACCTATTTCTCTTCCAAAAGACGATGCCACCAGAAATCAGTGGGTAGCTTTTTTGGTTTGCTGGCAGCAAACAGCCATGGCCAAAGGGAACGTTTGCTGTTTGTGCTCAGCTCTTTAGCAAAGACAGCTTTATCAATAAAGGATAATGCGACACAGGATAAGCATTTCAGCAGCTTCTCAAACGTGAAGCAGCTGCATCGATCAAGCGCTCGGAGCCACAAGTTGTAAGTAACAGTATAACAGCAAATAATGTAAGTGTAATGTAAGGGAAGCTAACGTGTTACGGGTGGCTAGCAGGACCGCTAGCGATAGTTAGCACTAACAACTGGCCTCATGCGCAGGCTTTGCAAAATATCTGAAGATTAAATCTGTGTTGGTCGCGACTGTCCGAGACTCACAGACAAAGTAGCCATAAGTTGCTTTTACTGCATAAGCCAACGTGACGTGATCGCCAGTTGATTGTGGCTGAAGCACAGCGGCTAACTTTAGCCGAGTTACTGTTGCTAATGTTTCTGCCCTAAATAAAGGTGTATAATCCAGGGGTCAGAAAGGAAAAATCCTACCATGTTTTCATTCCACCCGTAAACTTCTGCCAGCAGATTTCACTTGTTAGTTTTACCTCCCAGCTGAAGAATAGTGCCAACTGACAGGTCTTTTCTGGCTGGAACAATATTCTGGGATGGACTTTTACTTTCTGAACCTATCCCTCTGGTCCTAAATATGCAAGAGTAATATCAGGGGAAATTCTACAGAAGGTGTAAAAATGAGGTGAATATAAACCTCATTTGAAGCTTACTTTTAATACTTGTTTGTAATTTGAATGCTTGGTACAACTGTCCATGGTAACGGAACTTGCGGTCTGTAAAACCTGTATTGCAAGGGTTTGTCTCTTTGGTTGTTATGACTGCTCGGTTACCAGCTACTGCATGTTGGCCATGCTAATTAAAAATGCTCCCGGTTAACTTATATGCAGTAATTCTGATCGGTATGCTTGTGTTACTTCGATAAGCATCAATGTGGCAGTTTCATCATAATGTTGCCCGACAGTTGAAGTTAACTGGAGAGATACTGTATGTGTCCTGTATGTGTCCGCAAAGTCGGGCTGAAAAGGCTGCAGTTAGACCAGACGTAGGTTTTTCAGAGCTTGGGATACCTGTTTGGGTTTGTTTACGGCTGCTTGTGATCGCTTCACTTATCCATGACTGGGATCAGCCAGATACTTCACAAATGTCTGGGCTAGCTCTCTGATTCTACCGTGAAAGCAATTGCGAAACGCAGAAACTCTAATGTGTCAAAATTTCATCCCCCTTTAGAAATTGTTGTAGCTAATAAAAAGCTAGAGATTAAACAGAAAGTTCTTTCCTGTAGAAGTTATAGATTCGCTAGCTCAACATAAGCAACTTGTCCACGCTAACGGAGCTTTGGGTCTGTAAAACCTGTATTATGTTCATAACATAACCAAGCTCTCTCTAGCTGTTGTGTACTATCCATAAAGCTGCTTTCACCTTGGATGAGAAACACATTTTTCGCGGGACAGATTATTTTCAAAGTTAATGCAAAGATGCAAATACACGCGCTATGGGCACATTAAGCAGCTTTTACTCCGGATGCGTTACAAATTGTTTGCGCAACAGATTAGCTACATTCAAAGTCAATGCAATTACGCGAATACATGCATTATGGACGCCTTAAGCAGCTTTCACACTGGACTGAAAACAAATTTTTTGCGCAACAGATTACATTCAAAATCAATGCAAAGACGCAAATACACGCGTTATGGGCCCGTCACACCGGACGTGAAACAAATTTTTCACGTGACAGATTACATTAATAGTAAATGCAAAGACAATGCATTGACTTTGAATGTAATCTATCACCCTCAGAATTTGTTTCGCTTCCGGTGTAAAAGCGGCTTATTGCGCCCATTTTGCGTGAGCAAACGATGGTCATTCCGACACAATAATAAACCATTACCACGGGCAATTTCCGAAAAGGTCTTTTAGCCAGGAGCTTTTGCCCCTTATTCGTTTACCAGCGCAGAAGCTGTTTGTTACTCCACCCTAACGACCCAACACAGCTATGCACACAAACCAGCCGGTCCTTATACTACACACCGAAGCAGTCCATAAGTTGTTGGTCCACTTTTTGCTGCTCCTCACTGTCCATCTTTTTTTTTTGAAGAAAATTTTTCCTTTATTTGGCAGTTATACAGTGTAGAGGGACAGGGAAGTTGGGGAGAAGAATGGGGGAAGACATGCAGCAAATGACCTGAGGTGGGGTTGAACTCAGGTTGCTGCAGGAAGGACAGAGCCTTTATGGTTCCACCGGAGCGCCTCCTCACTGTCCATGTTTCCCTCTTAACTCAGACTCACCGGATTTCTACAGTCTTCGGTCTACACTTGGGTATGTCGACCCGTCCGTTCTACAAATGTGTCTGTATGGGGTGGATTATAGCTTTCCCTCAATCCTCACTATAGAGTAGAAACAACAGTGTACTCACCATAGTAGCCATAGGTAGGCAGCAAATTCGAGCTTGAGCTGCCAGACTTTCGCACTGCGTCCTCCAATTTCGCTGCTGCGTTTATTAGAATAAGTTCATTTCATTAGATCTGTACACCTGTACTGCGTTTGATTGCGGAATTTGCGCGTCGATTCCTTCTCAGATGGCAGACGCGTCTCAGTTTCACTCTGGGGAGGCAGACCCGGAAAACTGTGTTCTGCTGCTTCATACCGCCTAGATCCGCCCTCCACAGAGCTGGCCAGTCAGATGAAAGTGGGCACATGGGGAGTGGGGGCAATAGCGGAAGAGCCACTCCAATGAGGCGTTTCAGGCAGAGAATGGGCTACAAATGGGGTTTTTTGAGGATGGCAGTATGAGCAAAATAAGAACCCTGTTTTGGACTTTGAACGAACAGGAGTACTATTGGGGAGTCCAAGATCAAAATATAACCATGGAAATATTGCAACATAGGTCCCGTTTAAACTACTAAATACAGCATAATAGGTAGGGCTGGGCGATATGGATTAAAACTCATACCCCGATATTATTTGTCTGACTGGCGGTATACGGTATGAAAAAAATATTTCATACAGAGCAAGAAAAGTGATTAATTTTACTCGACATCATCAGTATATCAAAACCTATTTGATTTTAAGACTTGGACCACATACAAAACCTTACAGATTTTCTTTCTCTGCTCAAGAAGGCACAGCTGTGAAAATAAATGTAAGCAGCATATCTTTTCTGATGGAAAGCGATACACAGTTATGTAAAATCAAATCTCTACAACAATAGTCTATAGTTTATACAAATAAGCGTAATTCTGCTCATACAGAGCTCCAGAGCTGTGCAAATAACAAAACAGTAAAGAGCATTGAAGTAGCTACAGGCCAACCCTGAATGAGGACCTAGGCCTTATGTTCCACATGAAAAGAGATTTAAATAAAAATACCAAAAAAATGGTTAATTGATACCTAAATGTATACCTCTGCTGCTGCAGAGCTGCGTGAAAGTCAAAAAAGTAAACGGATTCAATAGGCCAACCCCGGCTAAGAACACAGGCCTGCGGCTGTGCATGAACACAGATTTAAATAAGGGAAAAAAAGAATTCAAGAATGATCAAGTGGCAATTGAAGACACGGCTTCTCTCCCTCATCCGATCCAACAGCGACAAAATAATGGGCTACATCAGGGCTACCAACTTTCTACGCATTCTCATGTATGTGGCGTAGGTCACACGCATTTTGAAGGCATATTCACCGAAGTCAACAACTGTTCAATCAGCGCGTACATTTGAGATTCTTACGCATAATTTAAGTCCTTGTGCATGGCAGTTTATTTCCCTTGCATCGCGGTGAATTTTACCAACACGGAAAGCAATGACGACTCTGGACCTCTTGCACTTTTTAAAATTGGGGATTAAAAGCAATGCATTTGTTTCATGATCGTTTTTATTGTTTGAATGGAATAAGACTATTCGAAATGTCTTTATGCCATTCCATGGCTTCCAATTCCCGAGTAAAGAAGGAAATCGATCATGACTCCCGAATTCTATGTCACTAGTGGGAAAATGAACAGTAATGCAAATGAAACTGATTAACTATCGTGCACAACGACTGTGATTCTGCAACAAAATCTCTTAAATGCGCATTAAATGTATAACTGCTGACTACAGCACTGGAACGTGCTAATAAGAAGCGAGAGACTCACGCGGAATACGGAAGAGTTGACAGCTCTGGCAACATTCAGTACTAAAAGATAATTTAATTATAAATAGGTCTGTGCACTAGCACTCAGCTGCGGTAATTTTTTTTCCAGCGAGAGCAGCATTTTAGAATTCTTTAGCGAATGAAGGTAATTTCGGTGCCAAATACGTACACCTGTTTGTGCAGCACGGTCACACAACTGGCTGTAAAACAAAAAGAGACAGCTGTCCTATTGGAAAATGTTAACGAACGAAAGCACGTACTTGTCACCAGAATTACCCTCATTCGCTGAAGAGCTCTGAAATATAGTCGCCGAGTGCAGGTGCATAGTCCTAATTATAATTGAATTATTTTTCTGTACTGAACTGAATGTAGCCCATTATTTTGTCGCCGTTAGATCGCATGGGGGAAAGCCGTGTCTTCAATTGCCATTTGACTTTTCTTGTATTGGAAAACGTTTTAAGAAAGGAAAACCATCCAGAATTAGCCAAGACTGTTGTCAATAAAGGAATGGATATTTTCCCCCGAATTTTCAGGTCTAGCCCCGGCCATTACGAGTTGTCTCGCAGTCAGCAGTCAACGTGTTAAGTGCCGATAGTTCAAGTGACAAAGAGCACTGAATAAAATAAGTGACAATAAGTGACAAGAAGAGACCAGTAAAGTTAAAGAGAACTGCAACAAGCTATCTCACGCAACCATGATGGACAGGCTATACATCGCAATACATCCACCTTTTGAAACAAATTGCTTGCGACAGGCTTTACAGATAGCGTCTTGTTGCTCCTCGGTATACATCTAAAATACCTCCAAATTACAGAGCTGTTGTTTTTTCTTTTCGAAACCAGCTCCTGTTCATCATCGACCGCCATACTATTGTCTGCTAAGTCGCTCGCCTCTACCGACAGTCATGTTCATGGAAACTGTGTGACGGGGAGCGCACCTGCTCACGCAAGGGGCGGAGCTTGAAGGCCCAGAGCAGTGAAAGCTGTCTGAAAACGCCTGATCGGAAAGCAGCGGAGTGGGCGACGTACACATAATAATAAAACACCGGTATTCACTCAAATTCATACCTCCTTCAAAATTATACCGGTGTAAGTCAAAACCGGGATACCGCCCAGCCCTAATAATAGGGGACCTATTACCTTTAAAATAAAAACAACAACTCTGCTAACTTCAATGACCACATTAATTCCAAATAGGTGAAATGGCTCAGGTGGATCAAAGTATATCTTAACACATTACACAGCATTGTTCATACTACTACTGTGATGGACTGACTGTGGCAAAGTCCCATATTGGGACTTTGTCACAGATCGAAATCCAATCCTGATTGAACATCTGAGAAAGATGATGAATCCAGTTACTACTAGTATCAGTTCATCTTAGTAGCAAATGGTCTTATAAAACTTAGAACCTCCGTTATGTAATCTCGAAATGCAATAAAATTTTTGATTAAATTGTTTTTGGCTTAAAAATTTCATCAATCAACACATTTTAAGAAATTGCAAAACATGCCGCTGGGGTGCTGCCCCAGCCAATTTATCATGTATATAAAGAAATAAGTAAAAGTGTTCACATGTACTAATTTTGCAATGATTGTACATGTAGATGGATTTTTAACGGAAGGACATTGTGGGACCCTTGCATTCCCTGGATCCATCAGTTCAATTGGCAGCTGATCGATTGCAATTACGTGGCATTTAAAAATGAAGAATCTGTGATTCTGATTCTTTGACACACTTGAGTTGATCAGTAGGGCATAGGTTGGATTAATTAGGGCATGAATCACTGCTGATCATCTGATGCAATCGGAGGTGAATGAATTGTCTGTGTCATGCTCATTTTACTCCAACCATTAATGAATCTATCCTAAAACCTCTTTCAACCAATAGGAAATCATGTTAGCACCAAGAGATATTGCACAAAAATAAGGTATATTATTACAAGCGAAAGTGTCCCACAGCATGTCTGTCCATCACGCATGTGATGGATGGACATTTTGTGGGACAAAAAGAGTAAAATTTCTGTGGTTAGGAGCCAGTCAGAGTTTTGGGGGCAAACCTTGTGTACACATTCCTTAAGGAGAAACTTGCACTGTTATGGACAGACACTGTGGAATGGAAAAATTAAGCCGTTATCTTCCGGCTGGTTACAAAGAAAAAAAGACGCGATGAGAAATTTTACGATTCTACAAAATGTCTGATGAACAAAGTGGTATTCTTTTTTTTTTTTTTTTAGGATTTTAACCTTAATTAGATAGTATTTAGTGGAGAGAGACAGGAAAGGTGGGATAAGAGTGGGGATGACATGCAGAAAATGGCCCGAGCTGGAATCGAACCCTGGCTGCCACGGGAAGGACTCAGCCTTATGTGGTGCGTGAACTTTAGCGCCACCAGAGCGCCCCACAAAGTGGTATTCTAAGCTATTTTAAGCAGGTAATTTGGTTAATTTAATTGAATTGAATGCTCAGTTCCCAAGGTAGGGTCAAATTTTGCCATTTTTTCAGATTAGTAAAATGTCATTCAAGCATCCTGAGTACTTGGAATCTCGACATAGACGTAACATGTTATATATCACAGGAAAGTAGAGTTCATTACGGATCCACTGGTATCCAAATTAACACTATTCCTCACTGGTAGATAAGGTTTTTACGCAGGTATACTGATGCTCTTTTTAAAATGCGTTTTTTTGGCCATAAAATGGTCATACTTTGGACAACAAATGGTTGCTGTAGGTACACGGAACATGCACTATACCTAGACTTGTCTTTGCTGCTTGATGGAATTGGGTGCAAAATAAAATTTACAAATAAATTTTGTAGTTTTGCAGGAATCAACATTTGAACATATGCTTGTCAGGGTGCATATTGTATGTCACGGACACTACCATAAATTAATCGTCTTGTTTCACTAGATTTCTGACATGTTGTGCTCTATTTGATCAAAAAGAACATTGTTCAAGAACATTCTTATACACATGTGGTGGGGTCTCACATGGAGGAAAACTTTCATATGTGTGGAAATTCAAAATGGATCCCTGGATTTCCCATGACCACTCTCTGCCTGCAAGCCCCTCCCGCCAGCAGGCCAGGTACATAAAAGCAGTGGTCAACCATTTTATCTTCTCTTGGAGCTCTCTTCTCTTGGATCCTCTCTTGGAGCTCTGGACTCTCTCTCTCCCTTGGAGAGGCTCCTGGACCCCTGTGGACTGCTCAGGCTGGGGAACCCCTCCCCCACCTCTTAGGCCCAGCATAGACTGGCCATGCTGAAGAATCTGCCAGGCTACCAGGAGTACAGCAAGAGTTGAAGAAACAGCTTGCTTTTGAGGAGCGGCCAGCTTCCCTCCTCTCCCCACAGCAAAGACACAGACAGCCCCAGAACCGCTCTTCCAGCCGGATCAACATCACCCGTGATTGGATCCTCCAGCAACCTCCAAACCTCTTTCCCCAACTAAGGACTGGTAACAACTGGGCACAAATCTTCCTTTAAGACTAAAAGTGACTGTTTGTATTTGTTAAATGATAGTTGTTGTGATTGTTTTTAGGATTGTGTTTTAGTTGGACAGGGTGGTATTAATGTATAGCAGACAAGCTCTTGCATGCAAATAACCTCCTGTCGACTAGTGTTTGCCTTTCCTGTGCAAAACACACACATTAACGTAATACACACAAACACAAACAACATTGAGCATTTTAAGTCATTTGACTGACTTTAAAACTCTAAACTTTCCATTGCTACAAAGATTTGGTCTTTGTTACAGTAGGGTTGCCTTCCCCACTCCACATGGTCAGCAAGGCCCACCCACTCACACCTCAGATCATCCCTTTTGTTCTCTCTCACCCACACCCGCACGCACGCGCGCACACACACACGCAGACACACACACACCTCCTTCATTGTGTATATAGTGTTTAGTGTAGTTTAGATTGTGTGTTTTATTTGTTTCATTTAAATAAATATTCCTTTGAGACTAATGCTGTGGTTATTAATGTTGTGCAAGAGTGAATGAAACTGCCAACCTCTACTATTCAGAACTATGAATCCTTCAATCTAACTATTGATTGGGGAAGTTGATTACAATTATTAATTTAATTATTAATCAATTTCCAAATTAATAGGTTAGTGGATATTGAGACTGAGGTTTTATTAATTGGCTATCGTTTTCCCTTCACTGAGGAAGGGTGGTGCCCCGAGGTATTTATATTAATATTACAATATCATTTTTTTTTTGGATAGTCAAATTAAAAATATTGATATCATTAGACAAATTGCATTTTTCCCAACATTGGTGTTCTGTGCGAGGCCATTACCCCAACATCGGTGCCCCGTGTGAGGATAGTACTGTTGGCATTGCGTTCATAATGTACAATATTAATATCACATCTAGCATAACCTTGGCCAGTCCAAAATCTTTACGATTTCACTTGCCAAACGTCTTTGTGTTCACCCCTTTTAGTCTGCTACAGGTGTAGACATCCGACTGTACTTTGAAACTAGTACATTGTGGTGAATATTATTTTATTTAAGTGAACAAATAATTGGTGAGAGATTTTGAGTTGTGATCAAGTCTTTTAAGTCCCAATAGTTACACTGAGAAGGATTGCTATTGCTGCTGGTGCATACAGGCCAATCTACTCTGTAGTAACTTGTAACGAGAGTTGGTTCAGCATTTGAATGCCACACATTCAATGAAATTTTATCCCGCTGTCATTTGTTGTAAAGCAAGTGCTACATTTTGACTTAAGACACAGCGCGCCCACGGCCCTGTGTGATAGAGAGAGTAAATAGGCTGTCACTGCCATGCATTTCAGCCTTATTTGACAATAGAGCCCAAGATTGAGCCACAGCATGCAAACAGCCCTGTGGAAGTTCTGAACCTAGCTGTGCAACCACGTGAATTAGCTTCAGCAAGTTCCTAGAGACAATTCCCTAACTGCAGCTCTGAGTTTCAGTTAGTGCATTTTATTGCAAGTTTGTCAGCAAACTGCATTCTTCTTGTTGTGCCCACTGTTACCACTAGTAGGTGCTGTAGCTATCTGCCCACAGAAGCTGCATTTACAGTGTAGGCCCCAGTGATTGGCTAAATCTAGTGTATTTCCGTTACACATTAAGGTGTCTGCTACCGCAACACCATAGTTAGCCAAATTCCTTGTCTTGTATCAGACAACTTTATATTTCCCTAATCTTTTAGATCCAACAATGGACAACCCCTGTGTAGAGCAGCTCATTTCTTCTGTAGCACAGAGCCTGAAGCCTGGCTATCCTGAGTTCATCAGTAAGCTGAATTTCAGTGAGTGTGACCAAGAAATAGACTCTCTAGTCAACAACACGTGCGATGCACAGAGCGCATCCAAAGGCCAATTGTTGAGATGTCTGCTGTTGATCTTTCACAGACAGACCAGTCTTGCTGTTCAGAGCAAAACTGCCCTTAGTTTTGAGCTAGACACCCTTAGAGCGCAAATGCTGAGCTTCTCAAAGAAGTTAAATCAGCTAATAGCAAAGCCATGCACTATTTGACAGACCTACATGCAGCAGAGTCAGACCTCTGCTCGCAAAAGGAGGAACTTTTGCGGCTTAAAACAGAACGTGTTTCCATTCCACAATCGGTCAGCCCATGTGACTCTGGTTACTCCAGTTCGCTGTCCTCCAGTAGTGAAACATTAGCTCCAGTTTCTCCCAAAAGATTTGAACGATTCCCAACCAGCGCCAAGGATTTGGGAATGAAGTCAGCACCTCAGACTCCACTGAGAGAGAGAGCTAACCACTGCCTGACATCCCATGTTGTCAACCCAGACTTTGACACATCTAGCTTTTGGTCGAGAACAGATTCTGCCCCATGTCATTCTCAGCCAATGAGATATGACAGGGTTACTGATGAGCATCACTCCATAAAGGGGGGCGTAGATTTCCAAGAATGTTCATCCCCTACCTATGCACCTGACCCTAGCTTAGCCTCGCCTTCACCAGATAGGAACACACAGTTTCCTCGTTTTGAAGTGCTTGAGAGTTTAGCTAAAGACATTGACCATTTTGATCCAGGAAACTCTGATCATAATGTCGAAAACTACTTGAGGGAGATAGACTACAGTCTTGTCGACTTTCCTCAAGCTAGTGAAAGGGAAAAGGTTAAACTTGTGTGGAAAACCAGTTCAAAAGCGGTTCAGAAGTTTATCCAGACACAGCCTCCCAGTGTCAGAGATGACTACAGTGAGCTATGTCATGCACTGAGGGAAGAATTTTCTTCTAGTATTGATGACATTAGTTCAATGGTTGAGGCCTTCCAAGTTAAACATTCCCGCACAGAAAACCCTAGGGAATATTTTAATCGTTTGAGGCACACATATTTCCAAGGCAAGAATACCCCAGGCTTAGAAGAAAATCCAACCTTCAAGTCTTTGTTCTTGCGCAACCTGCACCCATGTGTACGCACTCACGTAACACTCAGGACGTGTCAAGGGAACCCTTCCATGCAGGAGATCAGGAAGGTGACACAGGTGGCTTGGGAAACTGTTGTCACTTCCAAGGCAAGGGTGATAACCACTGAGCCCACCAGCTGAAACACGGACCTCTCATGCAGGCGTTCTATCTCCAAACCTCACCCTCGCCACAGAGCTAAGGGGGGTGAGAAACAGCCTCATAGGGACAGTGAGCGTAGCCGCCATGTCCACCATCTGCGTAGAGATGGGCACGCCCTCAGCAGAAGCTGTAGGAAACCGTACGCAGAAATCCTGGCCCAGACACACGGCCAGACTCTGGATGGTTCAGATGATGATCAGAGCATCTCTGACGACAATTCAGAACAGGATCAGCACCTATCTGACAGTGACAGTGCTTCTGAATGCCCATCTGCCTCCGGCTTTATGGGTCATTACAGCCCAAAACATACACGCCCCAGAGTTCGCTTTTATAAGTCATAGTTTACACAGCTCACTCTGTACCAACACTTTCACCATGTTGACAGCGTAACTTCTCTGACTTTTCTCATGGTTACATGCTGAATTTTGATTGGTTCGCAACAGCAGCAAGTGCAGTAATTCTGATTGTAACTATGCACCACCGTCTGATTTTGCAAGTACACTTGGAGTTCACTCCTTAGCAGTATTTTGTAGACAGTATGTCACATGCTAACTTAGAACATAGCTTATCATACACCTGTCCTTGTTGCACACCATTTTAGGACATTACAGTCACATGATGTACACAAAACCATGATACAGCCATTAGGATGTTGAGATTATGGTAATGCGATGACACCCTTCTGCAGTTACACCTGCCTGAAGGACAAAATTTGTAAAGAGTGTGAAGAATTATGCTTTGAATAGTCAACTTTGTCATCAGACCACCACATGGTCAGCAAGGCCGCCCCCCCCCCCCCCCCCACTCACACCTCAGATCATCCCTTTTGTTCTCTCTCACCCACACCCGCACGCACGTGCGCACACACACACACAGACACACACACACCTCCTTCATTGTGTATATAGTGTTTAGTGTAGTTTAGATTGTGTGTTTTATTTGTTTCATTTCAATAAATATTCCTTTGAGACTTATGCTGTGGTTATTAATGTTGTGCAAGAGTGAATGAAACTGCCAACCTCTACTATTCAGAACTATGAATCCTTCAATCTAACTATTGATTAGGTAAGTTGATTACAATTATTAATTAAATTATTAATCAATTTCCAAATTAATAGGTTAGTGGATATTGAGACTGAGGTTTTATTAATTGGCTATAGTTTTCCCTTCACTGAGGAAGGGTGGTGCCCTGAGGTATTTATATTAATATTTAATATTAATATTACAATATCATATTTTTTTTGGATAGTCAAATTAATAATATTGATATCATTAGACAAATTGCATTTTCCCCAAAATTGGTGTTCTGTGCGAGGCCATTACCCCAACACATGGTATATTAATGGATGTATATAGACATGGGAACTAAACTGACAGCAGGTACCCTTCATGTCACGGACACTACACACGTAGTGTCCGTGACAGGTGGTTATTCCCTTGGTATAGGAATGGTATAAGATTGAGCTTCATTTATGACCAAAAGGTGTCTTATCATCTAGCTTGACACAATGTGAAAAGATAACCCCTTGGCATAAATGCTGTTGGCTCTATATGGAGATAAGAATGTCTAGGACACTGCAAGTTTTTTGGCAGATCGACTGTCTTCCAGCTTGAATGGTTGTGATGAAAACACATGCATCATGCGCATACGAAGTTCACTATACCATAAATGCCAATGCTTTGGTAATCAAAATGAGATATGATCTTGTTGTATAAGGTAATAATACAGTGATACATGTTGAAATTGGGGAAATTCTATAACTAACGCACAATTTCAATAAATGCGTGCCATTTCGGATATTTCACTCCACACATACAAAAAATGATATATAGTTACAAATAAATGTTCAAGCTATAGCACGTTTACCCTACAAAACAAAGAATAAACACACAAAAATTAGCATTAACGCCTGGTGACTCGTCATAGCGCTAAAATTCCAGATTGCACAGCACCTTCACCAGATCCACGCTTTCACCCAAAAATGTCCAGCATCAAGTATTAATACACCATTGTGGCGTTCACAAAAAGTACAACCCAAAAATACTTGTAATATGCTATTTACATATTAAATAGTCATGTTATAAGACTATAACATCCAGTAAAACTGTAATGCACCCTGATTGTGACCGACCCGTAAAGCTTCAAAAAGTTGTAAACTGGAATTGATGCCCAGCATTATGAACGCACTCCTCTGCTATTTTTAGACCAACATAGGAGTCATTTCTTGAACTTGCACCCATTTCAGCACCCAAAGGCGTGGTGGTCTTGTAGTCCATTGTGGGTGCAATGGGATCTCAAGGCAGCAGAGAGCGATTGCCCAATTGACCAACAAAAATAACTGTCTGAAGCCCAACATACCCCCGGCGGTAACACCAGCATCACAGGATTTTCAAATGACGTGCGGTGAGTCTCTGACCCAGAAACGAATAATTGCTTTCAAGCTGACCCTTTGTAAGATCGCATCATCAATAATCACACAATTTATTTTCTGAATAATCAAGACATATATAAGCCTGTGGTTATTAAGAATTTAGTATTCTTTAGTATTAAGTATTTAGAAATGACTGACCACTGAAGGGTAACATTGACAACAGACATAATAGTGATGTTGTATAGATGGGATTTTACAGTGCCACCTAATTTATTTTAAGATTGCACTTCATCATAATGTTTTCTGTGTTTAAAAAAAATAGGTTGCATTTGACGGGAAGCTTAGTTGCGCACTGGTTGCTGCGGAAAGCAATAATAAAAAATGTATTAAATCACCAACACTTTTTTCGTAACTATGTCAGTGATTGAATAATTTAGTGAATTGGATATTAGTGTACTGTGAAAGTTTGATGCATGGCATGCATTTAAAATCATTTAGTATGAATGTTATGCGTAGAACCAGGGGCAGAGGAGTTATTTTCAAAGTTGGGGGTGGGGGGCGGGGAATAAATCATGCGCGAAAGTTGAGATGGCAAAAACAGATTTCCAGATACTGGACCACCACTTCTGGCCCACTGTCAGACCACCATTCACCATCATATTGTAACCTTTTCATATTTTAACCTGAATATTATGAAAATTACATTAAAGCTGCAGATGGTAAGTCTTATAAAAATAACTTTTTTTCATTTTTGCTAAAACTATCACTGTGTACAGGCATTATTACATAAAACTAGTACTCTGTAATTTAAAAAAGTCTCCTATAAACCCACCTATTGCTCCTACTGCAATTTAAAAGAATCCTTTGGACAGACCAAAAAGATCCAATCAGACCAATATCCAATCCGAACAATTAAACTATTAAACTTTATTTGAAAGGTTTTCAGTGTAAAATTATGCCCCCATATTAATTTTATATTTATTACTATTTTCAATTACATATTTAATACATTTCACTTAGAGTTAACTTGCTCGGACGGCGGCACCACCTGACATTTTAAGGGTTTGAGATGGCAAAACATTAAATATATATTTTTATGATGAATTGGAAATATGTTAAAATTAAACAGGTTTTATAGAATAAAATGATTCTTATTATGCATCATTTAAAATTATTTTAAACCAAAGTAATGCATTTGGACGCAAAAATCTGCGTGTCACGTCATATACCCAAAAGTAACTTTTTGTCATTTTTGCTAAAACTGTCACTTTGTACAGGCAGTATTACATAAAACTACTACTCTGTAATTTAAAAAAGGCTCCTTTAAACCCGCCTACTGCAATTTAAAAGTATCGTTCGGACTGACCAAAAAGATCCAATCAGAGCCAGGATGGTGTCTGAGCCGTCAAACAGTGCACATGCATGCGCTGTGGACAGCCTCCTCCATCTTCCTCTTCAGTTCATGCCGGTGCTCAGTCAAGCTCAAATGTCCCAGAGAGGGTTCAGTAGCTTAGAGAAACTAATGGATTAACACCAGCCATCAGCGAGGAAAAAAATACTGATACCTTCGTTACCGACAACAGCACACACGGCGAAGACAAGAAAAAGAAGCACAAAAGAAAGAATAAGACAAAGCCCAGGATAAAACAAGAGTGAACATTGGAGTGGCTTTTCAGAGGTGCAGGGAACTCCGTGATCTGGAAGGATTAAAAACCGACGCAGAGTTGGTGACTTTTCTGCTTGACAGGTAAACCCTTGCTTTATTCGTTGGTTCATTTTTGCTCCGCAATGCTCTGCAAAAAAGCGAGTTGGTGTCGCTCACATGCACAGCTGGTACTAACCCCAGCCCTTACCGGCATCAATTCATTTTTGCTCTGCAAATAAGCGAGTGAACGTTGCTTACAAGCACAGTCGCTATTCGAATAGCCTGCATCTTGTAATTGTTACAATACTCCGCAGTGCATGTGATGTTACTGTGATGTTGCCGTCGAGCTGATGTAAGCTTGTTTCCGATGCTAGGGCTAACGTTACTGGCGTCGTTTTATTAGAAAGCAGAAAATATCCTTATGAAGTGACCTGGCAGTCTTATCGGTTGTGTTGTCCTCTAAATATGTGTAACGTTTCTGTGATCTCACAGCTAAATGCTGTCATACATGGTTACTGGCCATTCAGCTGGATTCACAACAGTTTCTGTACTCAAAAAAATGGGTAACTTACTGAAATAAGCATGTGCTGGGTTTTTACTGAATACATCCTGCTGTAGATTACTTTTCATGTCGACATGATTTATTTCTGCTCGTTTGTTCGCCAGCAATGTTGACTGTTCACAACAGTAATGTCTTGCTTTGGCAACTTGGCCATTTTCATCACGTGAACTTGCAAATCTCTCCACAGTCGCATGCATAACAGCTTGCGTGCCTTCGCGTGCATGGCAGCCTCCTCTGGGGGACGGTCTTAGGGAAGGAGTGCAGTGGAGAGGCAGGGGGAGGGATCTGAAAGTTGAATTTTTTCACATTTTTATGCCAAGTCCTCTCTCTCCTGAAAGTTACCAACTGCAGCTTTAATTGCAATTAAAATGAATTAAGAAGTATAAATAAATGATTTTAAAGGTGTTTTGATCGAAATTGGCAAAACTGTCAGCTTTTCATCAGCAACCCACCCTTAGAACACCCTCAAACCATGCACAAAATGCCAGTAAAATGCCTGATCTGCTCCCTGTGGTCCACAGACCTCTTGCTATGTGAGAGGTCTCAACTTCTAAGGTTATAGAATGCTACTTTAACCATTTTGATTGAGTAATTCTACATTGTTTGGGCTAATGGTTGAACACTCCATAAATAAAGTGGGATGCTGAGAGTTTGTGAAGCCACGGATGAACATGAGTTAACACTAATCAACATATACACTTATAGGCATGACCAAATGATTAGGTCTACTTCATTGTCTGGTATGAAATTGCCAAACAAACCACTCATACAACTTGCATTCTTCACAATATGTTTGAAGGTAACATTGATTATAGACTACTGTAATGTTACAAATTATGTGAGGAAACACTGGTTGTTGATTTATGTTAACTGTATGCAGAAAACAGTCATTTGCAAATTTGTTTGCCCTTACAATCAACTATTAGTATTAACATAAAAAATAACATTTTAATAAAGCACGAATGAGAATAATGGTGCTTTGAGAAATCGTTAAAAATAACAGCTTGCTTGAGAGACCCTGAATTCGATCTCGCCTATCAAAGAAAATGGCTAAGGTGTAACAAAAGTTTGTCAGATGTTTACCCTTTTTTCAAGTAACCAGCAACACATAATCAAAAACATGCCATATTTGTTGTGATTTCAGTGTCCTGTGCCGTCTGCCAGGACTCTGCGATGGTTTTCACAGTTTCTTGTATTAAGATTCTTATTTCATAGTTTATATGTTTATTATCCCCCGCTAACACGAAGTGTGAGTTGGATATAGGTTTGACCTACGTCCGTGCATGCGTACGTGTGTGCGTCCGTCCGTTCGTCCGTCCAAGAGAAAGGGGACAACTTTTCTCAGAAACTATTACAGATAGGACAATCAAATTTGGTGTGAAGCTTCAGACCATAAAGGCCTTGATGGAGTTCAAAAATAAGAAGCACACGATTGGCGGGGGATGTTGTAGTCCATGTTGACTTGTTGTTCATGTTTTTACTTTTCCATATTTTGTTTTTCGCCTGGTTCGGTCAGCCCAGCTAATCCGCCTCTCCGGTGTCTGCGTGGTCATGTCCATGTTTTACTTCTCGGACAACATTCGGGAGAGGCTTATGGTTTCAAAATTCTTTCTTACGTTTCTTCCTTCAGGGTTTCCAAGTCTTCATGCTTGTTAATTATTTTAATTTATTACTACCAACTTACTAATCAGTCACGGGGGTATTTCCATTAGTTAGGCATGTACTAACCATTACTAATTTAGATAGGGAATTAACCTGCATGCTTCCTGTTTTCGCTACATTCTTACCTGTGCTTTACTATTTACTAGTTTAGCACTTTTACTGTTCATAGTATCTTATTGGGTTCTTATATGCTGCAACACGCTCACTTTCTTAATGAGCAAATACCTGCTTTTGTCGTCTCATTTTTACTGTGCTGGTTTTCCTCTCTCATCATTCGTGCCTGGTAATTAAGCAATCTCGTTTCTCCTTGTCGCTCTACAGGTGATCCTTGCTGTCTCGTGATTCCCTCTGCTATATCTGGGGAGAGGCTGTAGTTGGCTAGCAGACAGAAGCCCGTATTGAGAAACGACACTCTCACTAGTAGAGTGTGAGTGAGTACTAAAACTTAGTGTCAGGTTATACTAAATGAGTCAGAGGTGGCCCTAATGCTCATTTCCTTTCAGAGACCTCACTCACACTGAAAATAGTGTCTCTTTCTGAGTGACGGTTGAGTGCAGGGAACACCTCCCTTGAGCCGCACTAACTTGCGCCGGCATTTTGTTGTCATGGCTTTCAGGTGGTTACAAACATTGGAAACTCTGGATCATTTACAGCCACTTGCTCGACACAATCGCAACTACGCAAATTTTCATTTTAATGATGATAATGATGCCGGTAACTTGCTGACTGACCACCTGGTTTCAGTGTTTACGAACTGCACTGTGGTGAATTTGTGGTTAGTATTTGTGTACCCACCTGTGGCTACTGGTGAACTGGCAATAGGGGAAGCTCAAAACCATCCCTTAAAAATAATGATTGGACATGACCTGTTTTAAATCATTTAATAAAATTTTATTTACATGAACTCCAAAAATCCTAAGGATTATAATGTGCTACCAGTTCTACTTGTTAAGTTAGAATGAGCAGTGATAATTATTGCCCCGTTTTCAATTCATTTAAATTACCAGTGCAGAAACTCCAAAAACTCTTCATTATCAGGTGTGGCCAGTTTTCATTAATGAGGCGTATCTGTCAACTCTCACGCTTTCGGATTTCTCACGCTTTTCTTTACTGATGGGTTGGAATATTCTGCGCTCAGCTGGCTCGTGGGGCACGTGTGGATTGGTCTGCGAGGCTGATGTAGCTGTAAGTCACGAGAATCCATTCTTTTCTACATTCTTAATTGCTGAATGTAGAAGGAAATGTCGAGCACGTTTCACTGCTTGTTGCTTAGTGAGCCTCGCGGGCTGTCCTGCGCCTTTCGTGAGCCACTCGACCACAGAATTTATGAAGACTTGCTGTTATTTTACGACGTCATTTATGTGCGCAAGAAACGCCTTAATTTTGTGACGCACTGTATAACAACACTATCAAAAATTAATTGGTAAAACGACAATCAAATTTGTCTGAGAAACTTTCTAATGAAGAAAAGTAAAATGCGACAGGTTTAGGTCATTCAGCACTGAAGGGTGAGGACTGAGAGTCCCTTTGCGGCAGCGACGCACAGCCTGTGGCACCCAGTGCCCACTACTGTCTGTTATGCTTGAGTGGCGTTTGTGAATAACAGTTGGCGAGGAGTGGGACTACTCCGTCAGTAAGTGGTAGGTCGATCTCTTTCTCACACTCCAGTTACATTTCAATCATACTCACTATATGGTGAACACAAACTGACTGTATCCCTCCCAAATCCCTGAACAGCGTAAAGCCGATTATGCTCTGCAATGTTCAGAAATGGCACAGCCGGATTCAGACTTATGTGCTTACCTCACATTTATGGACAGTTGAGCCCCTTGGAGAGCAACTTTTACCTTTATACTTTTGAGTAAATTCCAGCACCTGTAGTTAGTTTACTGACATAAAAATTGTAAGTGATATCACAACTCTGCGTGTATTTTTTTTTACAAGAGTATCTGTACTTTTACTGAGTATTAGGCATAAGTGTATTCGCTTAACCTCTGGTGTGAGGTGAAAGTTGGCAGGCGACGTGCGTGAGGCGATGATGTGGTGTGACACCTCTGAAATGAGATTTGGGTTGCCATGGCAAAGAGACGGCAAGGATGGTCTCTGGAGAGGTCCAAATAAAACAAGCTGTAAATGATGTTTGATTAGAATTTAGATCATGTAAGCAGCCAGGACAGCCCTTTTGTCAGGGGCTTGCCGGCGCAAGAGTCTCACATAGGTACCTTATTTAGCCGCAATCTGATTGTCTCTCATTCTCTCCCTCTCTCCATTTCTCTTTTTTGCCCCTTTCTCTCCAGTTGTCTGTCTTCATTTGTTTTCCTCTGTTTCTCCTTTTGTCTTCCTGTCAGTGCTGTCTTTTTCTTCGTCTTTCCTCTCTGATGTCATTTTGTGCTGATGAAATATGTGTATTTTGTTTCAAATCTATTCACAATTCATCACTTTGGCTCATACTGCTATTTAAAAGGTACAGACAGAGGAGTTGTGGTCGAGTCTTCCTAGTCTGAGTCCTCGGTGTCCGAGTTCGAGTCCCTAACACTTTCTGATGTCCGAGTCCTTATGTCAGGAATTCATGCCCCAGGGCTTTTCCCAATACTGTAGCAATGTATACAGCAGAGTATTAGTCTTCTATTATTTTCTCATAAATACCATACTGCTATTCCCTCCTGGTGATATTCTTCTCTTTTAGTCTGCATGTCTTGGAATTTTAAGACATGTATGATACACTGATTAGGCTTGTGATTAGGAGCAGCAAAAGATGCAATATGACAATCACAAGATAAAGTCAGCCACATCACAACTAAACTTCACGTGATAAGGAGTTTAGTATCCTACTGTTTGTCCTGGCTGTATGCAGTATCATAGATTTATACTGCAATTACATGAATGCAATTATTTATGCATAAGCTGAATCATAACTATCTTTTTCAAATCTCTGAAATACAAGGATCGTGAAAGGGATCAAAGGAATATTACTTATTCATGTCAAAAAAATTCCAAATTTATGGTCAGTAATGCTTTGGTAAATATGAAATTATTAAATTAAGCTGCACACAATCTCTCCACTCGGTCTTTCCACAGTCCGTATTTATCTGAAGGGTAAAAAGAGTAAGATAATTATGCATATTTGAAATTCGAGAGCAAAGCTATCTGGCGGATGACGTCAGATTAAGGTCAAAAATAAAGAAATTTGCGCTGCTCCAGTGAATCACACTTGCTTTCTCAGCAATTATTCAAGCTTTTTTAGCAAGTTTTTACGCCAAAACCTGCAGGATGCTAACTTAGTGTGCAGCAAATGGCTGCAATAACTTGCTGGGTTTTTCAAATTTAAAATAGGCAAACTTCGTACAACAGAGCTAAAGTGTATTGGAAATGGTTTTTGTCCACCTACACCCCAATTCCAATGAAGTTGGGGCGTTGTGTAAAACAAGATTAAAAACAGAAGACAATGATTTTCAAATCCTTTTTGACCTACAGTGCCCTCCATAATTATTAGCACCCCTGGTTAAGATGTGTTAAAAAATCCCTGACTATGAAATTATTTTTCATAAAATCACCTGTTCCACAGTTATTGGCACCCCTAACAATTCCTAAGAATTAAATGTAATTGAAGTACTTCTGTCATTTCTACAGTAGTTCACAAAGTTAATCAGAGTATCTAGGAACATTTAATTAGTAAATCATCACCACCTGTTTCCCTGGGGTATAAATATGACGTGACACAGAGGCCATTTCTCTTATCCACTCCTCAACATAGGAATGACAAAGGAACACACCATTCACATAAGGCAGATGTGTGTCGACCTCCACAAGTCAGGCAATAGCCACTTACCTGCATCTGCCCATATCTACTGTCAGAGGAATCAGTAAGAAGTTTAAAACAACTGGAACAGTGGTAAACAACCCTGGACCAGAACACGAGGTTATTTTGCCACCATGCACAGTGAGGAGGATGGTAAGAGAAATAAAAAGCTCTCCAAAGCTCACTGTTAAAGAGTTGCAACAAATAGTAGCATCTTGGGGTCACAAAGTCTCCAAAACCACCATCAGGGGCTATCTACATGCCAACAAGCTGTTTGGGAGGCATGCATGGAAAAAACCTTTTCTCACTCACAATCAAACGCAAACGTCTGGAGTTTGCTAAGCGGTACTGGGACTTCAACTGGGACCATGTGCTTTGGTCAGATGAGACCAAGATATGGCTTTTTGGCAACAAACACTCCAAGTGGGTCTGGCGGAACACAAAAGATCAGTATGCAGAAAAGCATCTCATGCCCACTGTGAAGTATGGGGGAGGATCGGTGATGCTGTGGGCCTGTTTCTCTTCCAGAGGCCCTGGGAACCTTGTTAGGGTGCATGACATCATGAACGCTTTGAAATACCAGGACATTTTAAATCAAAATCTGGTGGCCTCTGCCCAAAAGCTGAAGATGGGTCTTCACTGGGTCTTTCAGCAAGATAATGACCCTAAACATGTGGCCAAATCTACGCAGAAATGGTTCAACAAGACATAGAATTAAGCTCCTCCCATGGCCATCTCAGTCCCCAGACCTCAAGCCCATTGAAAACCTGTGGAGTGAGCTGAAGAGGAGAGGGCAGAGGAGAGGACCCAGGTCGCTGGATAATTTAGAGATTGTGCAAAGAGGAATGGTCGAAGATCCCTCTTTCTGTATTCTCCCATCTTGTGAAACATTATAGGAGAAGATTAGGTGCTGCTTTGTGGGCAAAAGGGGGTTGTACAAAGTATTAACATCAGGGGTGCTAATAATTGTGGCACACATGATTTGATGTAAATGAATTATTTCTTAATGTGGGATTTTTTTTCCCACAGAATAAATGCACTTGAATTAAAGGTTGGATTTTCCTCTTTTTTTCATTGTGATCCTATATTATTTAGAAAAAAAAACTGAATTTATTAGAAGCTAAAGAACACATCTTAACCATGGGTGCCAATAATTGTGGAGGGCGCTGTATATTCAGTTGAGTACACTACAAAGACAAGATATTTAACGTTAAAATTGATACACTTCATTGTTTTTAAAAAAATATTCACTCATTTTGAATTTGATGCCTGCAACACATTCCAAAGTCCATGCTTTAGATGTTTTGAATTTTGCTGAACCGCTAATACAGTAGATTGCACCTCTACAGCAGTGGCCTATGCTCAAACACTTGTGAACAGCCAAGAATTCACTGTATACAAATGGACTCAAGATGCTGATGGCAGTGGCTTGTTCTCAATTGCAATCATTTTTCCAAATCTGCTTAACAATACATCTACTCCAAAAACACTTCACACGATCAGTTGTTGCTAGTTCTCCTTGATGACAATTATTCATTTGGACATGCAGTTTTGTGCATTTCAATCAGCCCTCTTCAAAATTGCGTGAAGGCATTTCTAGTCCTTGTCTTTAATTTAATTTCAACAATTTAAAAAATCATGTGGGTGTTAGATCAACTGATACGCCAAAAAGGTGGTGTGGAAGTTCCAAAGCATTTTACCTTTTGTAAAGCACGTTAGCCTATTATTTAGTTGCCTTTAGATCACATTAAAAAACAAGCGGTGTTTGCAGTGGCCTACAGATTATTCTTATAATTGGAAACATGCTGATTAAGTAATGACTTACATCAAGTCAGGACTAGTGATTGATTTATAGGGATGGTCTCCACCCTCCTTGTTTTCATTTCTGGCTACGCCACTGGCTGATCACTCTTAGGTGATTTAGGAGTCCTCCTTGGGAGGAGCGCAAGAACTCATTAGCCTGTAACCTCGAAGGGAAACTTTCTTTTGTGACGCATTTGGCAGCTTTTCTATTTTTAAGTCACTGAAATAGGAAACTGATCATTCAAAAATACTGTTTTGTTTTTGCATGCACACAAGTACAAATGCCGACACACGGCAGTGTGCAAGTCTGTGTTTGTGCCCCAGTGCGTTTGTACCCGTGACTGTGTGTCCACGTCTGTGTGTGTGTGCGCACGTCTGTCTGCGTTCATGTGTGTGTGTGGGTCCGTCTATGTTTGAAAGTGTGTCGACACAACCCATTTGATTAGCTACTGTAGGGTAAGAGACACCTATTCTGATAAGCTCATTTTAAACCACATGAGGATTCCATACATTTTTCATGTGCTTCCAGCTATGTTATTTAAAGTAATTAACCTTAATTTCCTAAAAAAGGAAAATCTTTATCGGACGGCTGCCTCTCTGCTGGAGCTGAAGCGATGTGAAAGAGCATGTCCCTCTGCTGCTAATGGGGTCTCCATTTAATCAAAGCTCACCCACCACTTTTCACTTAAGAATCATATTTTAATTGGAAACTATGTTCTGTTTCATGGTTTTGTAATTTTCTGGCTCCATTATTGTTACCTTTGGGACCTACTCTACTTTCCTGCCCATCTTCACATCTCTTATCTGGCTGCATGGGCCCACGCACACGCACACACACTCACAGACACACACACACACCTGGTCAGATGCTGTTTCCCAGACTGGGACATCATTGCCACTAATAGAATGTGGAAACCAGGTCAGGGTCTAACATGCCTGCAGTTTCCTCTGGTAATGGGAGGAGGTTCCAGTCTCACTCTGACCATCACTGTGCTCAAAATCCAGAATTTGGTCGAACCAAGGGTCGAACCCTCATCCAAGAGATGGCGAGACAGAGGGGCATGTAGTAAGGGTGGACCCATGTCTATAAATTGAATGTATTGGTCTGTGTTTATGTGATCTGTATTGATCAGCATCAACTGAGCATCAGCATTTTAAGTTCCTCCCCAGTCTGCAGTGTGACCTTTGACCCCTTGGCAAATATGTGCACCAGTGAAGCTCACAGTCCTGTGTCTTTTGTTTCGGAGTGAATTCAGTGTGAAAAATTCAAAGACATTAGATGCATATATTTTGAAAAATTCAACTGCAAAATCCCAAACTTCCTATAATTACCCAACACTGATATGGCCGCCCAACTCAGGAACAGAGGGCCGATCCAACATGGCCACCCCACATAGCAGCACAGTGGCCAGATCCAACACGATTGCCCCAGTCTGCAGCACAATAAGCAGATCCAACATGGGCCCCCATTAAGCAGGGTGTGTTAAGGGTGTGTGCCAGACAATCCTTAACTCGTGTTTTTCCAACCTGTAACCCGTGAAAATGCACTGGAACGGCAGTCCAACCCGTAACTTCCCACCCGTGAACTCGTACCAAATTGATGTACTCCCAATTCCCACCTCTGAAGTCCCGTTATCCAGGAAACAATATGGCAGCCCATACAGGTCGCCATGTTCAACAATGAAAAGCCTGCTTTGAATGCACCGGAAAAGAGCAAGTTTTGCAGTTAATTGGCAGTCTGTCTTAACTTTCCTGTAATGCTAAAAAAGTCGGAAGTCGTGACTTGAAGTTGTGACTTACGAGTTCAAAAGCCTGCCTGGGATGTGCCATTAGAACATACCTTTTCTCCAGGATGGAGTAGTAGAGCATTCATCATGGTGGCCTCTCCCTCCCTAATGCCTTGTGGTGGCTCTGCACTGCTGACATAAATCATAATTCCTCCCTCTTCCTCTTCCATTTCCTCTCTCTTCACCCCGCCAGCCCAGGGTCATTATCTACCATCACTGATTTAAAAGGTATCGAACACTGAATTAACTTTATCATGGCAGCACACTCTGCGTGTGTTTTTGCGCATGTGTATGAGAGTGAGTACTTGTTATGTCTATATGTGTGAGTGCCTATGTGTGTGTAAGTGAACTACCTCATTCTCTGCGTCTGCTTGTATGCGTCTGTGTTTGCAATCCTATGTATGAATATCTTTTTGTATTACTGTATTGCTGTGTTTGCGTGTGATGCGTAGGAGAGCTCAACAGGTACTTACTACTGGACAGGTGTGTATATGTGCGCATGTACAAAGATACACACACATCCAACTCCTCACAATCCACAAAACTGCACAAACCTATGCACCCTAGTGCACATATTCACATTAACCTGCGCAAACACGCCCCTACATACACATGCTTGGACTAAACCTCACACACACAAACCCAAACATAAAATATACAAACAGACTGATATAAAAGCTCACACCGACATATACTTGCACAAATCCCCACACACGAACACCCAAATACACACACTTGCACAATTGCAACACAAACCTAGTCAAATGCACACATGAATACAAATACACAGAAACACTTAGAACACACATGCTCACATGCACACAAACCCTCATGTGCTCATAAATTTGCACAAAACCACATGCATAGAAATACACAAACACACAAATACACATAAAAAAGGAGGCAATCCAATACTCTGTGAATAAAAAAACTTTATAAGTCTAAATTCATTTTGAAAGAATAAAATGGCAACATGTTTTGGCCTCCGTTGGCCTTCATCAGGGCAAACAGAAGAAACAGCAAACACAAAGCATATAATTAGGCAAAGCCATCGTTAAAGAGAGAGACCACACCTATGGCACTAATGAGGCTCAGGAAACCACATAGAAAAAGGAGTATCCTGCAAAGAGAAGACACAAAAATACACATAAAAATAAAACCTGCAGATGTTAGTACCAATGGAAAATACTAATAAATCACAATATACATATAAATTAAGCACCATCGCATAGACACTATAAATTGCTCAACAGAAAAAGTGTAGTAACACTGTGGGGGAACCAAAAACAAACTTCCATTACAAAAATGATGCTATATCCATAGAATCATGAAGACCTGGGGGTGACTCTCTTTGGTTCACTGTTTTTTCTCTATCCCCTCTAAGGGCTGTTAGAGGGATATGATCTATACCCATGGCTGTAAATGAAACAGATTTGTCTTTATGCATCTCACTACAATGTTTCACCAGAGCATAATATAGATCGTTCCTACGGCCTGCATAAAGGTGTTCAGCTACCTGGTCTTCTAAGTGCCGCTAATTGCGATCCACATAAAAGGCATTGCAAAATGAACAAAAGAATGTATGCAACACGAGTGGTTTTACAACTGATAAAATAATTAATAGTATAAACCTTCTTAGAGGTAGGATGGATAAAACCTCTAGATTTAACTACTACTCCTGTATCACACTGCTCACAATGACCACATGGAAGAGTGCCATTAATCATGGAATCTTTTCCCCAGCACTGTTCTATTCAGTTGTAGAGATTTTGTTGGCCCACGCGCCTTTATTGTTTATTTATTCTTCTGTTGAACAAAAGTGCCGACCATTTTTATTCCTTAATTTTTTATATAAAAATAATTATCCGTTTTAAACCCTCATAAACTTTCTGGGACTATTATTTCCGATTCCCTTGAAAAACGAAATTTTAACCGCAAATTTTGCGTATTTCGCCAACCGCCTTTCCACCAAGACGCCCGTGAGGTCAACTACCTGACTCAGCTCGACAATCCACATCGGCACCTAGATAGCGTAAGTAACCAACTATGGCTGCTTCCCCTAGTTCCCCGACCTCTCTCTCCGTCTTGTACGGTGGCCCTGAAGTGCAAAACACGAATGCAAAAGAGAAAACACAAACACAAATGAGAAAACACGAACGCAAAAGAGGAAACACAAACGCAAAAGAAGAAACACAAACGCAAAAGAGAAAACACAAATGCAAAAGAGAAATCACAAACGCAAATGAGAAAACACAAACACAAATGAGAAAACACGAACGCAAATGAGAAAACACGAACGCAAATGAGAAAACACGAACGCAAAAGCGGAAACACAAACGCAAAAGAGAAATCACAAACGCAAATGAAAAAACACAAACGCAAAAGAGGAAACACAACAACATTAACTCTAACGGAAAAGGTAGGTACCTTCGGGTGGCATAACTTGACGCTGATTGGACGACGTCACTTCCCGTCTCTTTTGAAGTAAACATACCTCAACGCATCGGTTTCAAAACATGAGCGGGATGCGATATTTTTTTCCGTCCCTCCCATGGACCTATAAGGAGATCTGGACGCACAACTCTGGTCGACCACACACGCCTCCATGGTCCTAGCGGCGAATGTGATATTGCAGGTCACGTGATGCCATGGGGGCCAAAAAGAAATTTCTCCATAGGGAATAATTGAAAAAGACACGCTGAGAAATCCGTGAATAATTTTTTTTGACAGCCACAAATTATCGATACCGAAACGGTTTATTTTTCTCTTTTAAATCATTAATCCCTCGTTTCTCGGCAAAGACAAAATCTTTTATTTATATTCAGGCTATGCGAACACCAACGGGTCCTCATATGTAAGCGCGTTCCCGCTCCTCCGAATTTAGCACTGCAGCGGATGTGAGTGGGTGGAGCAATGGGCTTTCCTTGCCGTCTGTCTGTGTAACATTACAAACGAAGCCAAATCGGTGAAGTGAGCTGGCCAGCCATGGAGCATATGTATTGAGCGACAAAAGAAACGCAAGTTAAATAAATGCAAACCGGAAAATAAGTTTGCGCGTAATTATTTTAAATCAAATTTATTACTAGCGTGGGCGCATTTATACTCGTTTTATCAACCTTTTCTTTGTTTTGCGATAATTATGAGTACCCAGATAGCAAGCTCCTCCGCTCCGGATTTGCCCCGGCTCTGGAGCCGGGGCAGATCCGGAGCGGAGGTGCTTGCAATCTGGGTAACCATAAGAGCACATTAACTAACTAAGTTAGCTAACTTGCGTTTCTTTTGTTGCTCAGTAAATTTTTGCCATTTTAATTGCTGAATGGCCGTAATACGTTATAATATGTTACTTAGCACCTCGATTGCTGCACTTCATGCAGCGCGAGAAAATGTACTGTAAGCTATAAGGCCGCTGGTGTGACATCCTAGAACCATGACGCAGGCAACACTCACCTTACTTATTCAAATTAAAATGAAATGGTTAAATCCATGAATTGCATTGTGTATTGCCAGTACTTTGAATAGCACCAATTCGCATCACTCTATTCTGATGCTTTATGCTTAACGTGTCAGCTGAGTTGCATCTACCGCAACGTAATGTGCGTTTATAGCAGTATATAAATTAATTTCGAACACTGCTTAGCGATCCATTTATCAGCCTAACCATTCTTCGTTGTTAAATTACTTACCGACCTTCATACATGATGACGAAACTTTTCGGCAACTTGTCTTGTGAGATCCAAAATGAACTATTTTTGTTCATGATCCGAACCAAGTGGGTGGAACAACGCGCATTCCTTGCCGTCCGTCTGCGATGAACATTCTTTATGTGGCCAAGTCAATCAAGCGAGCCGGCGTTACGGCGCAAATATTTTATCCATTTTATTTTAATTGATGAATGGCCGTAATATACTCGATCGCCACACTCCATTATGTAGTGCCACAAAATGTACAGTAAGCTAAGGCCGCTGTTGTGATATCCTAGAAGCATGTATACGCAGCTAACACTCACCTCACCTTTTCATTGTTCATGGTTATCATTGTAATGAGTTGTATATTTCCATTACTTTGAATAACACCAATTCACATGTCTGTATTTTGATTTGCGAACTGGTGATATCTTGACCGCAGTCATCAACTGTCAGCTGTGTAGCATCTAAAGTAATGTCCATATGAGTGCATTTATTGCAATAGATAAATTCAGTTCGAACACTGCTTAGCAAACCATTTATTAACCATTCTTCTGTCTAAAATGAATTACTGACTTTCATACTCGACGACGAAACTTTTCAGCAACTTGACAGATGACATCTAAAATGTTCATTTTTTGTGCATGATCCGAATATCCATGAAAGCACTGAACATGCATACACATTTTTTTGCGGTACAGCCTTTATTAGATCGAAGTTTTGGGGAGGTGGAAACGTCAGAGTATAATGAATCCGAACATCTAATGTTCGTGAGCAGCATCTGATATCAACCGGAGTGATGCAGGTAGATTCGACGGTGTGGCTGATTTTCATCTGAACGAAAATAAATACGAGATCTAAAAGAATGCAACAGTTGGTAGCGTATATGCACATTCTGTACCCCATGTCGGATGTAGCTGTCATCATCCATCTGCTCACCCCCACCACCTGTCATATTTGTCACCCCCAAGGCATTATTTACATATATATATATATTAAAAATGTTTTCAAATAGATTTATTTGTGTTTTGTCAGTTTTTGATTTTTTTTGCCAGCTCTGCGTAACGTTTGAAGATGAACTCAAGTACTCAAAATCAAAAGGGGTTTAATGCTTAATTTTCGCAGAGCCGGCCATTATTATAAAATCTACCACAAATACAATCGATGTTAACTCGCACTTGGAAATGAAACGTAGAGACGGTATTAAAATTATAACCGAGAAAGACTTTATTGGAAAGGGCTTTGGGGATGGATAGAAAGGCACGGCCTCTGGTTCGCTGACATGCAGAAATTCATGGATGAAATGTTCAGTGCACTCCAAGAGGCTCAGATATCTGGGGAAGGACAGAAAAAAAGGAGCTTTAAGGGAAAAATAACGCTGTACAACGTTCGTGACATTTCACGGTAGACCGATTATACTCCACGGAATGGTTATAAGTTACGTAAGCTAAAAGTAAATTAGCTTACCAGAATTGACAAAAGTGTAACGCTCCTGACTTTAAAACATATCAGTTTATAAGGTAGGTGAAGTTCGTTGTGTTGTGTGTTCGGTTTATTGTCTTTAATCCGGAAAAAGATAATGGAATTCGCACGCAGACAAGTAAGAATTATCTGACTCCGATAATGTGGTTATTCGACGTTGAGCTAAAGAGAACACGAGCCTGTGGCGTTTTTCCCAATAGCGTAGTTGCAGAAATTTATACGTCCATTCAGTCAGTGGTTCTAACTATGGAAGTTAGCATCTGTGACTTCGGGAAGCGCACCCCTGAGCAATGTCATATTAAAGTTAAGCAACAGCAAGTCAACTATTTGGCCGAGATTTTTGAGTTGAAATCAATAGTATTACTTCCCTGTCAAGGTCGTTTTTAACATTTGTTATTGCATTTGTGTTTTAAAATAGAGTCTCAAACCATAATTAAACCTTTATCGGCGGCTATGCTTTGTGTTCCGTACATCAAGGTGCAGTCTGCAGTGGTCAGACTTCCATTTCCGGTGAAAAGTTATCGTGAACACGCACCCTCGGTCGGAGTTCCACGAGCCCGAGCCGTTGTCATGGATACCTCGGATACCTGCGCGTTCATAAGCCCCACACTACGCATGTGTGAGCAAAAATCACACAGCGCATGTCCGCGTGGCTCCGGAAGCTTGGCCCCCATGTCGGCACGCTGCGCCACTGAGCAATTTCCATTGAAATGAATGGGCGGCCATTTTCCAATTGTATATCCAGTGAAATATAAAACATCCTTGGTCCCTCCACGTGACTTTCGGCCCTTAATGCGCGTCAATTTGCGTCATGATTACGCCGAAGTTTGCTTACAGTTTGGTCTTACTCGCTAGCGAGCTAGTTGGGTACCTAGCTAGCAATAGTATAGCTAGTATAGCAATAGTATAGCTAGCGAGCAAATGTATTTAGCTACTTAGCCAACTGGCTAGCCAGCTGAAAAGGCTGCAGTTCGCTTTCAATGACCGAAGTATTCTCAGAAATTATTATGCCGACACAATAAGGCTACAGTTTGCGCACACAGCCATACTCGTTAGCGAGCTAGTTGGCTTCCTAGCAAGTGATATCGAACTGTGTCATAACTAGCACGCCAGTGTATTTACGTTAGCTACAAGGCCAACTGGCTATCGAGCTAAAAAGGCTACAGTTCGCTCACAGGGGAATACTCGCGAGCGAGCTATTTGGCTAGCTAGCTAGCAAGATAAAGAGGCATCGATATCTATAATGTTATAGCTAGAATCCCAGTGTATTTAACACCGTGAAGTCGCTTTCACAGCGGGCGCGGAACGATTTTTTCGCACCACAGATGACATCCAAAGTCAATGCAAAGACGCGAATACTCGCGAAAACGCTTGTACTCACGTCTTTGCATGGACTTTGAATTTAATCTGTCGTACGAAAAAATCGTTTCGCGTCCGGTGCGAAAGCACCTTAATTTGCCGCATTTATGGAGGACATTCACAGTAATTATCACTGGGAATCATTAATATCTCTTCAACGATTAAAAGCTGAAGTGCATAGTTTTCTTCACATTAGGATGTGGACTATAGAAGTGTAATTTTAGGGGACTTTTTTTTCTTGGTCTCTGAAGTTGAAGTTGTGAGGCATTAACGATATAGAAAATTTAAAAAAATGCAGCCTGCGAAAAGGACACCATAAGCAAAAAAAAAAAAAAAAGGCTGAAAACGGATTTTATTATTTTTTCCACAAATTTTGGTCTACATTTTACTTTTTACTGCCGATGTTCAACTCTTCTTTTTCTTTTTGACAACTTTCAGCAATGTTCTTTTGTGGATTGATCTGTAAAGTAGTTATTTTCAGTCTCATGCTTGCAGGATTTTTAAACAGTGGTTTTTATATTCCCCAAGAAGCAATATTGTCCTCTAAGACCATACATTACTCCACAATCCTGATTAGATTTCATGTGACATCATGAGCAGATGAGATATAAAATAGCATTTACAATATACAATGCTGTAAAAAAAAAGAATTTGCCTTTGCCCCTTCGTGATTTCTTATTCTTTCGCATATTTTTTTTTTGCTCTTCAGTGTTTCAGATGATCAAACACATTTTAATACTAGACAAAGATAACCAGAGTAAATACAAAATTCAGTTTTCAAAATGATGATTTCATTTCAAATGATGAAACTTGGTCCTATTTTGTACAACTATGTGAAAATTACCTAAATAGTAGTTAAGGTTAGGATGAATTAAGGTCACGGTGGGTAAAAAAAATACTACGTTTCAGCAATAAAGACATATTTGTCCCCAGGTTGCAGTTGAATACATACAGTGCCCTCCATAATTATTGGCACCCCTGGTTAAGATGTGTTCTTTAGCTTCTAATAATTTCAGTTTTTTTCAAAATAATATAAGACCACAAAGAACAAAAAAGGAAAATTCAACCATTAATTCAAGTGCATTTATTCAGTGGGGAAAAAAATCCCACATTAAAAAATAATTCTTTTACTTCAAATCACATGTGCCACAATTATTATCACCTCTGATGTTAATACTTTATACAACCCCCTTTTGCCAACAAAACAGTGCCTACTCTTCTCCTATTATGTTTCACAATAGGGGAGAATACAGAAAGAGGGATCTTCGACCATTCCCCTTTGCACAATCTCTCCAAATCATCCAGCGACCTGGGTCCTCTGCTCTGCACTCTCCTCTTCAGCTCACTCAACAGGTTTTCAATGGGGTTGAGGTCTGGGGACTGAGATGGCCATGGGAGGAACTTGATTCTGTGTCTGGTGAACCATTTCTCTGTAGATTTGGCCACACGTTTAGGGTCATTATCTTGCTGAAAGACCCAGTGACGACCCATCTTCAGCTTTCGGGCAGAGGCCACCAGATTTTGATTTAATTTGTCCTGGTATTTCAAAGCGCTGATGATGCCATGCACCCTAACAAAGTTCCCAGGTCCTCTGGAAGAGAAACAGGCCCACAGGATCACCGATCCTCCCCATACTTTACAGTGGGCATGAGGTGCTTTTCTGAATACTCATCTTTTGTGTTCCACCAGACACACTTAGAGTGTTTGTTGCCAAAAAGCTCTATCTTGGTCTCCTCTGACCAAAGCACACGGTCCCAGTTGAAGTGCCAGTACCGCTTTGTGAACTCCAGACGTTTGCGTTTATGATTGTGAGTGAGAAAAGATTTTTTTCTGTGCATGCCTCCCAAACAGCTTGTTGGCATGTACATACCACCTGATGGTTGTTTTGGAGACTTTGTGACCCCAAGATGCTACCATTTGTTGCAATTCTTTAACAGTGAGCTTTGGAGAACGTTTTACTTCTCTTACCATCCTCCTCACTGTGCCTGGCGGCAAAATAATCTTGCGTCCTCCTCCAGGCTTGTTTACCACTGTTCCAGTTGTTTTAAACTTCTTAAGGATTCCTCTGACAGTAGATATGGGCAAGTGCAGGTGAGAGGCTATTTTCTTTTCGCCATTGCCTGACACACATCTGCCTTAGTTGAATGGTGTGTTCCTTTGTCTTTCCCATGTTGAAGAGTGGATAAGAGAAATGGCCTCTGTGTCACATCATATTTATACCCCAGGGAAACAGGAAGTGATGAATTACTAATTAAATCTTCCTAGATATGCTGATCAACTTTGGAAACTACAGTAAAAATGACAGAAATACTTCAATTACATTTATTTCCTAGGAATTGTCAGGGGTGCCAATAATTGTGGAACAGGTGATTTTATGAAAAATAATTATTTCTTAGTCAGGGATACCCCCCCCTTAAAATTCACTTGAGTTGAAGGTTACATTTTTCTACAATTTTCAGTGTGAGAGTATGCTTCTGCAATAAAAATTTAATTTAAATTAAGGCTTTTAACACATCCTAACCGAGGGTGCCAATAAAAATGGAGGGCGCTGTATGTGTCTTTTTCTTATTGTTTATCCCAGTAACTCGTCAATGCAAATTAACTTTGTTGGGCCTGCATGAAACTTATTCATTCATGATATGTAGGTACAGATTATCTGACCTACCTTTGGGGCCAGGAGGTCAAGGTTCATATGTATACTGCATATTTCATGTATGCATGTGAAGTCAACATGCTCTAAAACTGATGGTAGTGCAACATATGAGTGTGTATGCCACTGTATTGTTCACATACATGAATTATAGTTGGCAGTTGGCCAGTTAGGTTTGGATATCTTTTTTTTCCTAAATAAATGAAATCATCATTTTTAAAACTGCATTTTGTATTTATTCTGGTTATCTTTGTCTAATATTAAAATTTGTTTGATGATCTGATACATTGAAGAGTAAAGAAACATGCACAAGAATAAGAAATCAGGACGGGGTCAAAGGCAAATTCTTTTTTTTTTTTTACAGCATTGTATATTGTAAATGCCATTTTATATCTCACCTGCTCATGATGTCACATGAAATCTGATTAGGATTGTAGAGTCATGTATGGTATTAAAGGACAGTATTGTTTCTTGGGGCATATTGTTATGGCCCCAATTTGTTATTACATTTATAACACAACAGCAACAGCAAGGGATGACAAACACAGTTTTAACAACTAAAACACATTTAATTTTTAACAAAGACAAAGACTAATAACAACCTACAACTAAAGACCAAGATTGATAAATAAGAAAAAAACAGAAATAATTACAGTCCCTTTTTGGTGGGGTGGCTTGGTGATGTCCTGGATGAAGAAAATGCTCAAACACAGGCAAAGAAATCCACAAAAGAAACGTCACAGGTCTTGAACAGAATGGCAGGTCTGGTCATCTTCTTGCAATTTCTCCTACTACTTTACTGTCTCAATTCTTTTCCTTATATACTCTCTTTCAGACCCCACCCACATTTAGACCTCTTTTTTTTAACTTTCTGAGACTTGCCCCAGACATGTTCAGGACATGTCTAAACATGACTCCAGTCTGAGCTTAACAAAAAAAGGTAAATACTGCCATCTAGTGGCCTATATTCACATTACACCTCCATTCCAAAAGGGAAAAATTTTGACTCATAAAGGCAAAATTTTTCTTTTCAATACAAAATGGTTAAGTGAACACTTGTCTATATATACATATCATACAATATTCAAACACATGATATATACATTCAAACACGGGATAAGCAATCAGCAATTACATTGTCTGTACCCTTCACATGCTTAATTTCCAAGTCAAACTCCTGTAAAATCAAACTCCAATTCAACAATCTCCGATTCTTGTTTTTCATCTTACTCAAAAACATTAACGGATTGTGGTCAGTGTACACAATCATTGGCTTTTGTCCTGAACAAACATAAACCTCAAAGTGTTGTAAAGAAAGGACCAGAGCCAACAGCTCCTTCTCTATTGTGGAATAGTTCCTTTGGTGGCGATTGAACTTCCTGGAGAAGTATGCCACGGGATGCTCAATGTCATCAGAGTCACTTCTCTGTTGGAGCACAGATCCACAAGCTTGGTCGCTAGCATCGACCGCGATGGAGAACGGTTTGTTGAAGTCAGGAGATTTGAGCACGGGGAAGTGACACAGCAGAGACTTCAGGCGATCGAAGGCTCTCTGGCATGCATCATCCCAAGTGAACTTTACACCTTTCTTCAGTTGGTTAGTTAGACTGAGAGCAATCTCAGCAAAGTTCTTGCAGAACTTGCGGTAGTACCCGATCATTCCAAGGAAGCGGCGCAAAGCTTTTTTGTTGTCAGGAACGGGAAAGTCCATGATGGTTTGGACTTTAGCATTTATGGGTGCCACCTTACCCTGGCCTATGACGTAGCCAAGATAGGTGACAGTAGCACAACCAAAGTCACTCTTGTTCAGGTTAACAGTCAGGTTAGCCTGTGTCAGGCGCTGGAACAACGTCTCTACATCTTTTAGATGTTCTTCCCAGGAGTCACTCCATGTGATCAGGTCATCGATGTACGCACCCGTGTGTGGCAATCCGGCGATTGTAGACTGTATCATCCTTTGGAACGTGGCTGGGGCATTTTTCATGCCAAAGGGTAGGACTTCATACTGGTACAATCCAGATGGTGTGGCAAAAGCAGAGATGCTCTTGGCCCTCTCAGTTAAAGGCACACACCAATAACCCTTCAATAAATCAATCTTGGTCAGAAACTTTGCTTGCCCTACACTATCAATACAATCATCAATCCTAGGTATTGGAAACACATCAGTTCTAGTTACAGCATTGACTTTGCGATAATCTGTACAGAATCTAGTACTTCCATCAGGTTTTGGAACTAGCACACAGGGTGAACTCCAATCGGAGTTGGAGGGTCTGATAATATCATGTTTTAACATGTACTCAACCTCTTTCTCAGCAATCTTTCTCTTTTCAGGATTCATCCGGTATGGATGCTGTTTTATTGGTTTGGCATCACCAACATCTACATCATGAGAGGCTATAGTAACTCTCTTTGGAACATCAGGAAACAAATCCTCATATTTCTTGATCAACCTTTCAAACTGATCTCTCTGTGAGGGTTCTAAGTGCTGGAGTTTTACATCAAGATTTTGCAACACTTCAGAATTTGACAATTTACATGAAAGAACTTCAGCTTTAATTCTTGGTTCATCATCTTGAAACTCCCCCTCATCTTCACACGTTTCGACCATTGGAGAATCTGAAGTGACAGCTGCAACCCTAGCATTTCTGTCATGATAAGGCTTTAGCATCTTAATATGACACAATTGTTTTGGTTTTCTCCTATCTGGAGTCTTCACAATGTAATTGAGATCATTGAGTTTTGTCAGAATTTCATAAGGACCATGAAATCTAGCCTGCAATGGATTGGACTGCAAGGGAAACAACACAAGGACCTTGTCTCCTGGTTTAAACTCACGGCTTCTAGCCTTATGATCATACCAAGTTTTCATTTTTCCCTGACTTGATTTCAAGTTCTCTTTGGCAAGGTCACAAGCTGCACGCAATCTTTCTTTGAACTTGCTAACATAGTCTAACAGACTGATATGCGGCTCTTTCTCTTGCCATTGTTCACTCAATAATAGCAAAGGTCCTCTCACTTCATGACCAAACACTAGCTCAAATGGACTGAATCCAGTAGACTCCTGCACTGCTTCTCTAGCTGCAAACAACAGCAAATGAACCCCTTCATCCCAGTCTTTCTCATGGTCATAACAATAAGTCCTCATCATTGTCTTGAGAGTGGAATGAAACCGCTCTAAGGCACCCTGACTTTCTGGATGATAGGCACTAGAAAGAATCTGTTTTGCACCTAGTTCATACACAACCTGCTGAAACAATCCTGAAGTGAAATTGCTACCTTGGTCTGACTGAATTTCCCTGGGAAGACCAAACAACGTGAAGAACTTTATCAAAGCCTTCGAGATTGCAGTTGCCTTGATGTTACGTAGAGGTATGGCTTCGGGGAATCTGGTAGATGCACACATGATTGTCAACAAGTACTGATTTCCAGATCTAGTCTTGGGTAATGGACCAACGCAATCAACAATGACCCTAGAGAATGGCTCCCCAAATGCTGGGATAGGCTGCAATGGAGCTACAGGTGGGTCTAACTGGTGTTTTCCAACTACCTGACAAGTGTGACAGGTTTTGCAAAAGTTGGAAACGTCTTTCCGAAGCCCAGGCCAAAAGAAGTGTTTCATGATCTTATCAACAGTCTTGTTAACACCAAGATGACCTCCTAAAGGTAAACTATGAGCCATTGTTAAGATCTCATTCCTATAGACCTTCGGAACAACAATTTGCCTGACCACTGCCCAATCTGCATTGGCAGGGATATCAGGAGGGCGCCACTTCCGCATCAACACACCATCCTTGAGATAATACCCAACTGGAACTGCATCTATTTCTTTTTCAGGAAGGGCTCTCCTCTTTAGTACACAAATTTCAGGATCATTAGTTTGCTCCTCAATCAACCGCTTTCTGGACAGAGACAAGTCTCCAGACACATCAGAATCACCAGACCCATCCGGCTGGCTGAATAGAGAACTGATAAAAGTATCTGATAAGTCCTCAAACGGAGAAACCATAGTAGGCCAATCAGAGTCATGAGGCGAACCACCTGAGTCCTGACTATTCAATGTACTGGACGGCACCACATCATCTTCTTCTTTAGCCTTCTTGGCCATAGCACGAGTCACTGCGCAAGAAGGATACAGAGATGGGTCCTCATCCCCATCTTCAGTGCTCGGCTGTGAAGTAAGATGTACAGGGGGAACTACTTTGCCCCCAGCCAGGTCATTGCCTAGCAACAGAGAAACACCCTTTATAGGTAGACTTGACATAAGTCCCACCTTTACCTGTCCTGTAACTAAATCTGACTTCAAGAATATAGAGCGCAGGGGTACAGATACAGTCCTCCCTTCAATACCTTGTACAAGTATGAAATCCCCTGAAGCGGTCTCATCACGTAACTCCAAGGAGTCCATCAACAAAAGTGACTGAGAAGCTCCGGTATCCCTTAGGATATATATGGGGACAGGAGTAGTATGCTCATTCAGAGCCACAAATCCCTCTGACACAAATGGAAGAAATTCCTCCCTCACAAAGTCAGCTGTATTAGGCTTTTTAGCCCCACAAGAAGCAGGCAATTTAGCAGATCGGTCATCTACTACAGGGGTTTCTAACCTTGTTTTCACAAAGGCATTTGGTTTGGTATCCTTTTCTTTTTCTTTCTTAGCTTTAAGGAACCAACAGTTAGTTGTAACATGACCAGATTTCTTGCAATATCTGCAAACTAGACCACTTCTGTCACTGTCAGCTTTCACACTTTGATCAGACCTGTTACTGGATTTCTGAGCACCATCACCAGATTTGTCTTTGTCTTTGGGTGAGGAATCTTGGGTATCACCGTAACCCTTTTTCTGAAATTGGGACCATTTATTGTTACTGCTAGACTGAAATTTGGACTTATGAGTGAGAACATATTCATCTGCAAATTTGGCAGCTGATTGCAAGTTCAGTGCTTGCTTCTCATTAAGGTAGGTCTTAACATCATCCTTAACACAGTTCTTGAATTCTTCAACTAACACCATCTCTTTTAGTGAGTTGAAATCATCCTTGACCTCCATAGAAGTACACCAGCGCTCAAAGCAAACCTGCTTCTCATTAGCAAATTCAACATAAGTCTGATTTTCAGATTTCTTCAGACCTCTGAATTTCTGTCGGTAAGCCTCTGGAACCAACTCATAAGCTCTCAAAATAACCTTTTTGACAACCTCATAATCAGAGGAATCATCTGCAGACAAAGCCGAATAGGCTTGTTGAGCTTTACCCTTGAGGACAGTTTGCAACATCAGAGGCCAGTGTTCCTTTGGCCACTGGCAACTCTTTGCTACCTTTTCAAAACACTGGAAATAGTTGTCAACATCCTTTTCCGAAAATGGAGGCACCAGTTTTACCTCCTGGCTAGCACGAAATTTATTTTTAGTTTGAATTTTAATTTTTAGTTGCTCCATTTGGAGTCTTTCTTCTCTATCGAATTTCTCTAATTCAAAATCTCTCTGTCTCTGTCTCTCTCTTTCTGCTCTTTCCTCTTTCTCTCTCTCAAATTCTCTTTGTTTTTCTTCTCTTGCTAATTTTTCTAACTCAAACTGCCTTTGTTTTTCTTTTTCTTCCCTCTCAAATTCTCTTTGTTTCTCTTTTTCCTCCCTTTCTTTTTCTCTTTCTTCCCTTTCTTTCTCTTTTTCCTCCCTTTCTTTTTCTCTTTCCTCCCTTTCAATCTCTAGCATTTTTAATTTAAGTTCCATTTCTATATTTGGATTTTCCACTGGAAACTGTTCCAGATCTCCTGGTGCAAACACATTTTCATCAATGTAATATTCAACTATCTCTCTAGCCAGTCTTGCTTTTCGCATGGCTGGTTTTACCTCTGTCAGCTCCAACTGTCTGCAAATTTCTAGCAGTTCTGTCTTTTTAAAAGACTTCAAAACCCCTACGGTTGGTGATGCCAAGAAATCATCCATTGCTGTTGTCAATATATATCTAGGAAAATTCACAAAAACAATTTCACAATTTGGAATGTTAGATTTTCAATAAATTACTCACACAATGGTCTATCCCGGACCTTGAGCCCCCAATTTGTTATGGCCCCAATTTGTTATTACATTTATAACACAACAGCAACAGCAAGGGATGACAAACACAGTTTTAACAACTAAAACACATTTAATTTTTAACAAAGACAAAGACTAATAACAACCTACAACTAAAGACCAAGATTGATAAATAAGAAAAAAACAGAAATAATTACAGTCCCTTTTTGGTGGGGTGGCTTGGTGATGTCCTGGATGAAGAAAATGCTCAAACACAGGCAAAGAAATCCACAAAAGAAACGTCACAGGTCTTGAACAGAATGGCAGGTCTGGTCATCTTCTTGCAATTTCTCCTACTACTTTACTGTCTCAATTCTTTTCCTTATATACTCTCTTTCAGACCCCACCCACATTTAGACCTCTTTTTTTTAACTTTCTGAGACTTGCCCCAGACATGTTCAGGACATGTCTAAACATGACTCCAGTCTGAGCTTAACAAAAAAAGGTAAATACTGCCATCTAGTGGCCTATATTCACATTACAATATAAAAACCACTGTTTAAAAATCCTGCAAGCATGAGACTGAAAATAACTACTTTACAGATCAATCCACAAAAGAACATTGCTGAAAGTTGTCAAAAAGAAAAAGAAGAGTTGAACATCGGCAGTAAAAAGTAAAATGTAGACCAAAATTTGTGGAAGAAATAATAAAATCCGTTTTCAGCCTTTTTTTTTTTGCTTATGGTGTCCTTTTCGCAGGCTGCATTTTTTTTTATTTTCTATATCGTTAATGCCTCACAACTTCAACTTCAGAGACCAAGAATAAAAAAAAGTCCCCTAAAATTACACTTCTATAGTCCACATCCTAATGTGAAGAAAACTAGGCACTTCAGCTTTTAATCGTTGAAGAGATATTAATGATTCCCAGTGATAATTACTGTGAATGTCCTCCATAAATGCGGCAAATTAAGGTGCTTTCGCACCGGACGCGAAACGATTTTTTCGTACGACAGGTTAAATTCAAAGTCCATGCAAAGACTTGAGTACAAGCGTTTTCGCGAGTATTCGCGTCTTTGCATTGACTTTGGATGTCATCTGTGGTGCGAAAAAATCGTTCCGCGCCCGCTGTGAAAGCGACTTCACGATGTTAAATACACTGGAATTCTAGCTATAACATTATAGATATCGATGCCTCTTTATCTTGCTGGCTAGCTAGCCAAATAGCTCGCTCGCGAGTATTCCCCTGTGAGCGAACTGTAGCCTTTTTAGCTCGATAGTCAGTTGGCCTTGTAGCTAACGTAAATACACTGGCGTGCTAGTTATGACACAGTTCGATATCACTTGCTAGGAAGCCAACTAGCTCGCTAACGAGTATGGCTGTGTGCGCAAACTGTAGCCTTATTTTGTCGGCATAATAATTTCTGAGAATACTTCGGTCATTGAAAGCGAACTGCAGCCTTTTCAGCTGGCTAGCCAGTTGGCTATGTAGCTAAATACATTTGCTCGCTAGCTATACTATTGCTAGCTAGGTAGCCAACTAGCTCGCTAGCGAGTAAGACCAAACTGTAAGCAAACTTCGGCGTAATCATGACGCAAATTGACGCGCATTATGGGCCGAAAGTCACGTGGAGGGACGGAAAAAAATATCGCATCCCGCTCATGTTTTGAAACCGATGCGTTGAGGTATGTTTCCTTCAAAAGAGACGGGAAGTGACGTCGTCCAATCAGCGTCAAGTTATGCCACCCGAAGGTACCTACCTTTTCCGTTAGAGTTAATGTTGTTGTGTTTCCTCTTTTGCGTTTGTGTTTTTTCATTTGCGTTTGTGATTTCTCTTTTGCGTTTGTGTTTCCGCTTTTGCGTTCGTGTTTTCTCATTTGCGTTCGTGTTTTCTCATTTGTGTTTGTGTTTTCTCATTTGCGTTTGTGATTTCTCTTTTGCGTTTGTGTTTCTTCTTTTGCGTTTGTGTTTCCTCTTTTGCGTTCGTGTTTTCTCATTTGTGTTTGTGTTTTCTCTTTTGCATTCGTGTTTTGCACTTCAGGGCCACCGTAGTCTTGTGCTCTGAATGCAGTATGTTTTGTTACGATACTTCCACCCTCAGTGGCACTTATATATGTCAGAAGTACATTGCTTATACCAGTTTAGCTGAAAAGGTTCAGGAGTTGGAAGCTCGCATTGAGACTCATCAAAATATTTGGATCAATGAGGAGTTCATTGACTTTTTCTGTCCAGCCTGATAGTTGCGCTAATATTAGTTCTCTTCGGTTTCCCACTCTATGCCTGCAGCGGTACCGTCCTCACAGCAGGACGCATTCGTAATAGTTACGGTTAAACGGAGTTTAAAGAAACGTGTACAGCCATCTACTCTCTCTCCTTTCAAACAATTTAATTCATTCGCTCCCCTCGAAGATTCTCATGCAGTTGTACAAACGAGTGCCAGAAAACGCACTATTTATCGGTGATTCCATAGAAACGTTACGGTGTTTAAACCTGGCGCTTGTGTCAAAGCGAATTTTAAATTACTTGATAAGGGTAAACACGAGTATTCCAAAATTATTATCCACGCCGGCACAAATGACGTTCGTTTAAGACAATAGGAGATAACAAAGAGTGGTTTAAAGTCTGTCTGCGCACAAGCTGAGAAGCTGTCGCGTTCGGTAACTGACTGGTCCATACCCGATCTGATGTAGTGACGAAATGCACAGCAGATGAGATTCACTCAATCGCTGGCTGTCTGAGTGGTGCACAGGAAATAACATTGGCTTCATATATAATTGGCGAACTTTCTGATCCAGACCTGGTCTCATGAGGAGGGAATGTGTTCATCCTTATGAGAGGGCACCGTCCTTTTGTCAAAAAATTTTGCTTACAATTTAAACCAGTGCAATTGACTGCGAAGTCTCAAACCTAGATTGCAGACTTAGTCTCGATAAATCATTGATTAGGTCAAATTTAATAGAGTCTGTGTCTCTATTAAATTCCCTGAATCCCAATGATATCAAAAGGGCAGAATCATGGAGTTGTCCACAATAACTTGACCCTTATAAAAATTCTTGTGGATTTTCTTCAACTTATTGAGATTCCCTCATCCTCAAGCAATTGGAGAGAGACAGATTCTTGAAAAAGGAAAAATTAGGCTTTATTGTGTCATGTTGAAAAATATAAAGAGGAACTGCCCCCAAGACGAACTCCCCAGTAGAACTGCTCACGAACTGACGGTCCCCCCATGAACTGACTCTCTCCTTCTGTGCATACTGCTTTATATCGCAAATCTGGTCCGTCCCCTTTTCATTCTCGCTCTACAATTGGTCAAGTAACTTGAGATTGCAATTAATCTTTCAGGAATTTGATACGTCACAATGGAAACTTACTGGCACACTCAGATGAAAAAGAAAAAAAAGAATACAGCCAAAAAGAAAAAGATACCAGTGGTTGAATTCGATGCATATCAAATTAAAAACAGATTATTCAATTGAGTATGTTTTCAGTTGCAAATAATGATTTTGCTGAACAAATATTGATCAAAGCTGCAGAAATCAAATACATCGTATGATTATGGTTTTTGAATCAACTAAGCAAAAATCCTGCTTATGTGTGTGTACTGCTCATGCAAGTGTGAACTGAATTGCCCTGTTTGTATATTTGTCTGTGTTTGCACTGCAGTATATGAATTACTTGTATGTATGCGTGTGTGTGTCATGTGTGTGTGTGTGTGTGTGTGTGTGTGTCTTTCTGCTGCCTGCATAATATAATTATTGATTATTAGTATGAGCAAATGATAAAATATATCTATAATCAATATTATCGAATATAACAAACAATGCTGAAATAAAATCCTCAACAAAATGAACTATATTAACACATGTATGAATAAAAAAATCCTTTTGGGCTACTTAATATATGATCACTTAAAGGAGAATTCCAATGTAAAATTGACTTGGAGTGTATTGAAACATGATAACGAGTGGTAACCTTTGTTGAATACCCCACCTCCGTACGCATGCAACATTTCAAAGTAAATGGCTTTTTAGCCGGAGCTCCCAACAGGCTTACAATAGTAGTTAATCGGGCATAGCGTTGCCATGCAAAGAAATCAATATTTTTTCCATCATTAACAAGGCTCAAAGTAGCTCCACGCTTCATCGGTAGAATTCCAAGGGCCCTGACATTTAAAAAGAGGCACAGAGTAATTTGGGAGAATAGGGATAGGAAGGATAAGGGAACAGATTGCAATCTATTCGTTTGTGCTCATCAATCGACTTATTGTGACTTTCAAGATTGAGGCGACTGGAAACTACCTCAAGGTACTGTTTGCGTAGTCTTTTTTAATAAACTACCTGTGCATTTTCAAAGTTCTCTGTGCCTCGTTTTAAATGTCAGGGCCCTCTGAAATCTATTCTCAGCTTCTATGGTGAGTGCACCGGTATTTCCACTCCATAGCTAGGATTGAGGGAAAGCTAGAATCCACCCCATACACACAGGTTGACATACCCAAGTGTAAACCGGAGACTGAAGAAGAAGAAGTCTGGTGGGTCTGAGTTTAGGGGGAAACATGGACAGTGAGGTGCAGCAAAAAGTGAACCAACAACTTATGGACTGCTTTGGTCTGTATTATAAGGACCTGCTGGTTTGTGTGGCTTGTCACTAGTGTGGAGTAACGAACAGCTTCTACGCTGGTATATGATGGAAAGGCAAAAGCTCCAGGTTAAACGGCCTTTTTAGGAACTGCCCGTGGTAATGGTTTACTTGTTGCATTGGAATGACCTGTGTTTGCTCGCGGAAAATGGGCGCAATAAGCCACTTTCACACCAGACACGAAACAAATTTTTCACACGACAGACTACATTCACATTGACATTTGCATTGACTTTGAATTTAATCTGTTGCGCGAAAAATTTGTTTCGTGTCCGGCGTGAAAGTGGCTTAACATGCCCATAACGCTTGCATTCGTGTCTTTGCATTGACTTTGAATGTAATCTGTCCCGCAAAAAATTTGTTTCGCGTCCGATGTGAAAGCAGCTTTATGGATAGTACGCAACAGCTAGAGACAGCTCTGGTTATGTTATGAACATAATACTGGTTTTACAGACCGTAAGTTCCGTTAGCATGAACAGTTGCTTATATGGAGCTAGCGAATCGATAAACAGGAAAGAATTTCCAATTCAATCTCCGCCTTTTTCTGCTTTTTATTAGCCAGAACAATTTCTAAAGGAGGATGAAATTACGCCGCAGCAGCACAGAGAAATCGTTTCACGGTAGCATCAGAGAGCGAGCCCAGATATTGGTGAAGTATCCGACTGACCTCAGACATGGATAAGTGAAGCGATCACAAGCAGCTGTAAACAAAGCCAAACACATACCCCAAGCTCTGCAAAACCTACGTCTGGTCTAACTGCAGCCGTTTCAGCCCAACTTTGCTGACACATACATCACCTCTCTGGTTAGCTTGAACTGATGATGCTTACCGATAAACACAAGCATACTGATCAGAATTACTATATATAAATTAACCAGGAGCATTTTTAAGTTGCTAAGCGTGGCAACTAACATGCAGTTGCTGGTAACCAAGCGGTCATAACAACCACAGAGACAAAAAATTAGTTCCGCGTCTGGTGTGAAAGTGGCTTAAATAAAAACGTGGACGTCAGTAAGAACCGGGGACTCTTCTGTGACCAGTGTAGTTATAGACATTGACACATTCTTGACTCTTGGCGGTTTTTTTTTTTGGTGAGTGTTTAGTTTCATGTTTTCTGTGAAACAGGGGAACTACTGTTTAGTCAATTTTGAATAAATTTTACCTTAGTTCCCATTTAGCATTCTGTTAGCCCCCTCTGTTAGCTGGGTTGCAAGGGTGGAAAGCCCTTGGATGGTGGCATATTTACGTCAAATGATTCAAATTAAGTTCTGTATGCAGATTCAGCCTCCCTTTCATCAAAGTAGGGTTCATCACCACCTCTATTGGTAACGGATTAATCTATTACACAAGCTTGTGCTTAAACAGCGGACATTAAAAAGATTTAAAAAGTTACCTTGCACTGCGAGAGGTACAAATCACAGAGACACTAGACTAATAGCCATGAATTCAGGGCCTCACTTTGCTGTAAGAAGACATTAATATTTTAGCTGGTAAGAAGGGAGCATTTCTTAGGCTGGTCCTTCTTTTTGTTGGCTAGAGTAATTAGACTCATTGCCAAACACATCCATTTATTCATTAAGATTTTCTTCACCAGTTAGTGAACTTGCTAACGTTATGGAAAATCCTTTTTTGGATTTGTTTGAACAAAAGTATGAATCTGGTTTCTTGTCACTGAGTCTTTTGGATAAGCATTGGCAGGGCTGAAATGCTTCATTAGGTGAGTTTGGTCAGAGTAAAGACGGACACAATGGTGCTAAAGTAACTACCATTGATTTAGTGGGAGATGAATTGAAAAAACTGTGATAATAAGAATTCCTATTATTTAAATTTTTTTTTTTTAAATTTAACCAGAAGTTCCACTGAAAAACTGAAAACATGTTCTGTCTTGCTCGAGGGCCTCAGGATCTGGCAGAGCAATGACAAGTATTTAAAAATAGTAATAAAGAGGGATAAAAAGCACAAGGAACAGTCTTGTGATTTCTCCGGATCATGTCCAAGACCCAGGTCCACTGAGAGCTTGAACCAGCAACTCTATAGTGACCAGTCAAGCAACCAACCAACAGGCTTCCCAGCCGCCCAAATATTACATTGTCTCTTTTTTTTTTTTTCAAAAATTAAATTTGTCAGAAATTACATACTATATACAGTTGAAACCCATTCCCCATTTGCACAAATTTTCCTGTTCTCACAGTCAACATATTTTTCCCTCTGTTTCTGGTTTTCATAAGCTGTAAGGTTAGGCCTCCAGCCTTCAGACCCGGACCGCATCCCTCAGCACTTTGAGGCTCACAATGTTCGGCATACCTGATTCACTTGAGGTGCCTCATACATACCAAAGCTCTAAATGCTATTTTAAGAGAGTTATGGCACATTTTTGCCATTTGACCTTGACCTTGAGGCCCAAGGTCAAATGTGACTGACTCACAATGTTCGGCATACCTGATTCCATTGAGGTGCCTACTACATACCAAAGCTCTAAATGCTATATTAAGAGAGTTATGGCACATTTTTGCCATTTGATCTTGACCTTGAGGCCCAAGGTCAAAAGTGACTGACTCACAATGTTCGGCATACCTTATTCCCTTGAGGTGCCTCATACATACCTAATCTCTAAATGCTATATTAAGAGAGTTATAGCACATTTTTATCCCCCCGACATACAAATGACGGGGGGATATAGTCATCAGTATGTCTGTCCGTAATCATTTTGTTGTCCGGAACATATCTTCATAACTATGCATCTTAGGGTCACCAAACATCACAGATATATTAAGCACTATGAATAGATGTGCCTTTCAATATTTTGAGGTTTCTTGATTTATTAATTTCTGCGGTTTCCTTGGAAATGTGGAACTTACATTGACTTTGAAGGTGTCTACCTTGTCCGGAGCATATCTCAAAAACCGTATGGCCTAGGTTCACCAAACGTCACAGATATATTAAACACTATGAGTAGATGTGCCTTTGGCTATTTTGAAGCTTCTACATCAACTAATATTTGAGGTTTCCATGGAAACAGTGAACTTACATTGACTTTGAGGGTGGCTGTCTTGTCTGGAGCATATCTCCTAAACCGTATGGCCTAGGTTCACCAAACGTCACTGATATATTAACCACTATGAGTAGATGTGCCTTTCACTATTTTGACGTTTCTTGATTTCTTAATTTTTGCGGTTTCCATGGAAACGTGGAACTTACATTGACTTTGAAGGTGTCCACCTTGTCCGGAGCATATCTCATAAACCGTATGGCCTAGGTTCACCAAACGTCACAGATATATTAACCACTATGAGTAGATGTGCCTTTTGCTATTTTGATGCTTCTACATTATCTAATATTTGAGGTTTCCATGGTAACAGTGAACTTACATTGACTTTGAGGGTGGCTGTCTTGTCCGGAGCATATCTCCAAAATCGTATGGCCTAGGTTCACCAAACGTCACAGATATATTAACCACTATAAGTAGATGTGCCTTTTGCTACTTTCAAGCTTCTGCATTATCTAATATTTCAGGTTTCCATGGAAACAGTGAACAGTTTGAGTGTGGCTGTCTTGTCTGGAGCATATCTCATAAACCATATGGCCTAGGTTCACCAAACATCACAGATATATTAACCACTATAAATAGATGTGCCCTTTGCTATTTTCAAGCTTCTACATTATCTAATATTTCAGGTTTCCATGGAAACGGTGAACTTACATTGACTTTGAGGGTGGCTGTCTTGTCCAGAGCATATCTCCTAAACCGTATGCCTAGGTTCACCAAAGGTCACTGATATATTAACCACTATGAGTAGATGAGCCTTTCACTATTTTGACGTTTCTTGATTTCTTAATTTTTGCGGTTTCCATGGAAACGTGGAACGTACATTGACTTTGAAGGTGTCCACCTTGTCCGGAGCATATCTCATAAACCGTATGGCCTAGTTTCACCAAACGTCACAAATATATTAACCACTATGAGTAGATGTGCCTTTTGCTATTTTGAAGCTTTTACACTATCTAACATTTGACAAATTACTGTTCTACGATTTTGCTGGGGGTCAGGGGGATATGCCATCTCCTGATGGCTCTTGTTGCCATTTGACCTTAACCTTAAGGCCCAAGGTCAAATGTGACCGACTTACAATGTTCGCCATACTTGATGCCCTATAGATGCCTCATCCATACCGAAGCTCGAAATGCTATATTAATTGAGTTATAGCACATTTTTGCCATTTGACCTTGACCTTAAGGCCCAAGGTCAAATGTGACCGACTCACAATGTTCGGCATACCTGATTCGCTTGAGGTGCCTCATACATACCTAACCTCTAATGCTATATTAAGGGAGTTATAGCACATTTTTCATGAAGTCCAGGCACGTTGCCTAGGTGGCGCTATGAAGGAGCGATTCAATCAAAACGCTGTTTACAGCGTTGAAGCAGGTCATGATACTGATTCCATTTCTCCGATTAAAAAAAAATTATCAGACAGTTATTGAGAAAATTGCACCTAAGTGCCAAAAATGGCTGCCAAGTCTCTACGAATGATTCAATCAAAAAAATTTTTACTCGGGCATTAACTTGATGACCGATTTGGTCTCATCCCCAAAGTAAAAAAAAAATTCATCAAACCGTTTTTGAGAAACGGCTTTAAATGGGCGACAACGACGTTACCAGACACAAAGTGACGACAATAGGTTGCTGGCCTAGGGCTGGCAACTTAAAAAGTAGAATGTTAGTGTCAGAAAAGTACGTCAAGGAGCCTCCTGAAAATGTTTGATTCTAGTATCACAAAGCGAGCGACATTGCACTCATGTCCAGCACTAAGGCAAGGATTCTTCTTTACCCATCGCAGTCTGAATAAAGACAGAGAAAAGTAGCAGCGGTGCTGTAGGTAGGGGGTTACAGCAGCGATTTAAGACTATGCTGAAACACTATAACCTACTTCATGCAGCACAGCTCATTTTCTACTCTGATGGAAGTCTCAGCTAGGGGAATCAGGACAAATCTGATAATTACGGATTCTAAATATGGTTAAAATGTGACATGGAAGGGGGACTGATTGAACTGTGATGGTCTCCGTCACATGGATACTTGAATATAATGATTGAATATTGGCTATTCTACTGACATCAATGGTCACAAGTTTCAAAGATAATTACTCTGGGCCTACTGTAATTGAGATAGCACTGTGAAGTGGATAATTCAGAATGACTGACTGTTAAGGACATTGATTTTTAATTTGGGTGACTGTTGAATGAGGTGAGGTGAAATTGGCTGGAGGCAGGAGCGTAGCTAGTTCGTAAGTTTGCTCCGGAGCTGGCTAGCTCCACAGAATTTGTTTCCATAGTAACTAGTGCCATGGCTTAGCTCACACGCTATGTGCAACCGAAATGGGGCTTGAGATCAGTCTGATCGTGTGCCGATCCTGGGCTAATCCCTTATCCTGCCTTCGTGCAATACGCCCCTGGTTTCCTCTTTGTTTTGTATTGCTTCATGTATTGCTGTGCAGAGGGCATAATAAATACAACCAAGTCCATCCTTACACCGGAGTCCAGTCCTCAACTTCCTGTCCTCCGTGCACATCCCCAGTGTGTGGAGCACAGCCCTTGCATAAGCATTTGGACAGTCACAATTTTCTTAATTTTGGCTCTTTTTTGGCCACAACACTAGATTTGAAATTAATCTATGAACATTTGCTTCAAAGGTAGACCTTCAGCTTTAACTCAAGAGTTTTTTGGGTGATACTTGATAACAGATGCATTTCATCACACCCAATTAATCAAAGGCCCAAGAACAATTATCAACTCTTCTAGAACACAGATTTGATTTTGAGCAATAGGCCTGAAAAATGTTTAAATTAGGGCTGTCGCATTAATTGATCGCGATTAATTTAAGCGCAATAAAAGTAACTGCCACTATGAGGCAGACAGACGTGATTGCTTATTACCTTTTCTATGACACTTACCTAATGCGGTCATTTGAAATGCTTCCGTTCCGCTAATTAGCAGCGAGGTTGAACAGCCTCAATCGCCTTGGCATAATTAGCTTACCTTAAATCAATTCCCGTGCACTTTGCCAGACTTGCAATCAATCCATTTATTCAGCCAACTGACTAATCAAAACCAAAATGTTGCCTCTAATGATTAAGAAGAGATAATGAGAACCAGACAGACCTAACCAGACTGCCGCGTTATATTGAAAGATTTTCAAATTCGTTTACAATTTACATGTCACGTTCTATACGCTTAAACAAAATGTTTTCCTCCTTCACTGTTGGTTATTTAGATGCTCAAAAGTAAATAAAATCAAGTGCTATGAGTTACATTATATTAAATTACTCTCGTTCAATAATCCAATAAAAATGCCTCAAATTTGCGGCAAAGATTCGCCTGAACGTTAATTGCCAAATCTTCGGTGCATTTGACTATTGCCTGCAATGCAAACGTATTCTCTCTCACATTCACGTTCGGTATGCTTCACAAAATGTTTTATACTTCACGTAGCCTATATTTTTAAGCTCTTAAAACCAGGGCCATCTTTGAATTACTTCGTCTTTTTTTTTTTGAAATATCTTTAATAATGCATACAAAATTCCTTGATGAAAGGTAGAATTCAGAGATCTGTTATTTATTCAGATTATTGAAATTTTTTCAATCTAACAAGGCAACCTGGTTAGGTCCGTCTGGTTCTCATTATCACTTCTTAATCATTATAGGCCACATTTTGATTTTGATTAGTCAGTTGGTTGAATTAATGGCTTGATTGCAAGTTAGGCAAAGTACACGGGAAATGATTTAAGGTGACCTAATTAAACCAAGGCGATGGAGGCTGTCCAACCTCGCTGGTAATTAGTGGACTTCAAATCACAGTTTTCTTCCCGGAAACATTTCAAATGACCGCATTAGGTATGTGTCAAAGAAAAAGTAAAAAGCAAGAGAGTCTGTCTGCCTCATAGTGGCAGTTACTTTTATTGCGCTTAAATTAATCGCGATTAATTAACGCGACAGCCCTAGTTTAAATCTTTTAATGTGTTACCTAGCATGTCTAGCAATAACATGATTCTCAAAGCTAAAAAAAAAGTCAATAAAATTTCTACCAGAGGTGACAAGGCCCACAATTCCTGAAAGTAAGGAGGATATGAGGATTTCATGTCCAGCGAAGGCTCAAGTATTTATTTTTATTTAATGATTGTGTCCCACTTCATTTATTGTCAAACAACATGGTCATGCTTCCAAATTAAAACCTATGTAATTACTGTGTAAACAAGCAATCAAGGTCTTACATTTAAAAAAATCACTTCCACCAATTTGACCATTGCAAAATACAGAATACTGAGTTGGGTAGTTGGGACGATCTCATTATGTGCACCAATGTTTGTTTGATCTTCAGGATTTTACGCAATTTCACCCAACCCCCATGTATATAAACCTTGCATTTCTGTGATTCCGTACACAATTGACACAAAGGGCTCTAATTTCTTGGCGCAGCGCAGGTGGTGTAGCGTGGCACAGCCTGCTCAGTGGTAATTTTGTGCGGTGCAACACCGAGCGCAGCCACTTTGGCAATTTGGTAGACGCACGTGCGCCGAGATGGGTGTGGTGGCGTAGTAAGGGGAGGTGTCACATATTCATCAAGACGCAGTGACAATTTCGTAGAAAAAGTCTCCGCTGGAGTTGCGCAGAAAGCTCACCATCTCCAAACTGGTTTACTTTCTGTGCAGTGATAATTTGGCTGACCGGCGTACAGTGCGCACACGTCACCAAAACCTCACAGGCAGGGTTCCAGAATGTCAGGCACATTTCAATGCAATATATAATTACAGGAAGCACTATTTAATGTAACTATCTGAATAAGGACATAAATTATAGTATCTATATTGATTGTCCTGACGTCAGATTAAAGGCGGTTGCCACGCTTAATGGAAACTTGACCTGGCTTAATCAACGCAGCTGAATCTGTGATGCAAACTAACGACTTCACATCTTTCTCTGCCAACCACAAACTGAATACTTGCGTTCTATACTCACTAAAGCCGCTTGCACACTGGACGCGAAAGAAATTTTTCGCACGACTGATTACAGACAGTCAATGCAAAGATGCGATAGTCGAACAGAGTTTTAATATAGCTCCGTGTCCGAAAGTCATAAAAGTTCTAATTTTTCAGAGTATTCCAGGAATTATTAGATATGCAAACTTGGCCATGTCCCGCGCCAATATCGACTCACTTTATTGAGCAGAGCTTAAACAGAAACATAGATTGAAATTCTTCTCTTCTTGAAGAACTGAGCCCTCTTATCAAAACATTCACGTTTAATATCTAAAAGAGTCAGTAGGTTTGAAGAAATTAAAAACAATAATCGGCTGTTGGACAAAGAGACATATGAAAACCCTGTCAGACATTCGGGCACGAGACACTGCGTTCAACGCAACCTGTAGTGCGATAAATTTCTTTCGCGTCCAGTGTGCAAGCAGCTTAATACTAGGCTTCTATTATTGTCACTTGGGCTTTATCGTTTTTAGTGGGGGAAAGGAATACAGCCTGATTGCTATGATCTCGTACTGAGTTAAGATCGCATATTGAAATTAATAATAATAATGCATCAATTTTATATAGCGCTTTTTTGGACACTCAAAGACGCTTTACAATGGAGGCATTATTCATTCACACTCTGATGGTGGTAAACTACGTTTCTGTAGCCACAGCTGCCCTGGGGCAGACTGACGGAAGCGTGGCTGCCAGTATGCACCTACGGCCCCTCCGACCACCACCAAACATTCACACACAGCCATACAGGAGGGAGGGAGGGTTCCTATATGTTTTGGATGGGTGGGGGAAACCGGAGTACACCCACGCGAACACGGGGAGAACATGCAAACTCCACACAGAAAGGCCCCAGGCCGGATTCGAACCCACGGCCTTCTTGCTGTGAGGCAGTAGTGCTAACCACTATGCCACCATGCCGCATAATTAAATATGTGACGTATCTTGCATTGTTGTCCATGCATGTTAATGACAAAATTTTAAGCAGCAACAGAGTGTAATAATAGGAACACGCTATCCATCGTTTCTCTTCCCAATGATGCAGGCAGAAGAAATAAATGGGCAACCGTCGTATTTCATTCCAACTTCATAAGTTTGAATGATCTGACGTAGTTTTCGTTTTGAATTTCCATTCAAGTTCGCCAATGGTAATAATTCGAGAATGCCTCATATTCGTAATGCATAATATAGACGTAAGCAGTGCAGAAAACAAGCCTGAAGCAGCAAAGTAAAATGCAACATTTACGCATCATTTAGGTATAGGACAGAGGCTTCTTTATTTCAACACTTTAAAGGTGAGGAGAGGAGCTTATTTTATTGGTGAAGAGTTGACTCGGCTGTGTTAAACCCACTTAAGCCTTTTCTCCTACCTCTTTGTTACATGTGCCGGAAGGCGGGGCAGAGGCGGGACAGAGGAGTACTTGCGCCAGGCTACGCCGGGCACGAAATTGCAACATAGGCCTGGACACACCCCGTTGGCGCGGCGCTCCCACTATTCGCCACGCCTGCGCCTGGTCTACGAATTTAGAGCCCAAAGTGTTGGTAGGGGCGAATGTGCCATTCCTATTAGGAAAGATGCGTTTGCTAGTTTTTTCTAGTTAAAGACTCCCAGCAGTTAAGCACTTTACCTCGAAATATGAGACAGTCTGTTCCATACCTTTCATTTAAGAATCAGCTTTTAAAAACTGGTTAATTGACAATCAAACATGCAATCACTGACAATCTCAACCTGCTGCAAAGGCCAAAAATATATTTTGTGTTTTTAGTGAGTACACTTCATCAGAAATTGGAGTATATTTTTGTTTGTATTCTTTGATGTGCCTCATGATTTTTTTTCCATAGTATTTTTTTTTCTTCCATTTTGTTCTTTAAGTCGCGCCAACTAGCCTCATGGGTAATTCTGGTGCATTTAATTGCATTTGCCCCTTTTAAAAAGAATAAACTCAAACCAGAAAAATAGCTAAATAAAACAGGAATGGCCGACTCAACTACTAAGTACATTTTTAAAAAGAGAGAACCCTCTCTGGTGAACTCATGAACACCAAAGATGTTGGCTCCAAGGCTAGCGCTGTTGCCTCACAATAAGGTTTTAGGTTTGATTCCCAGTCAACCAAAATGTCTCTTCGCAGACTTTGTCTGTTCTCCTCATGTTTACGTGGGATTTCTCCACATACTTAGGGTTCCTCCACCCTGAAAAACATGGACGATAGGAACACTCCTACTATTACCCCTGAAAAAAACTTCAGTTATAGAACTGAAGTTGGTCTCTAGGTGCTGCACAATGGCTACCCTCCACTCTTAAGTAACTACAATAGGTCAAATGCACAGGACAATCTACCCCACAGGGCTCAATAAATGATATCCTATCTTATGGCCCCAATGATAATGGATAACAACTGTGGTGGATTATATCGCCAGACTAGATACAGAGGGTTTACCATAAGATGTATGGCATTGGTAAATCTCAATAGTTTGGCAAGTCTTGGAGGTTTGCAAAAAAAAAAAAATCTAATACCGTGTGTTCAGTTTTGGAATGCTGTGTAATGGCAAAAATCACCTCTCAATTGAAATCGCATTCATTCCACAGTTTCCATCATATTCAAGATTAAAGGAGGGTAACAATGGATGACAAAGGACGATGATTGAGTTGCTTCATGGTTATATTTAGGCTAAAACATTTTATATCATCTCCATTTTTCTGGTGAGTTTCATCACTTTCCTTGAAATATGATAACCTGGTACCGAAAATATCACAGTTGGAAAATTTTTGTAAAGCCACGTTTGGAAAAGACAAGTTACAATTTTGAAGTAGCTGTTTTATTTATCGCTTTTACACTTAGTACTCCTTATGTGTAGAAGCCTAGCTAAAATTCCTTTTGGTTGTCCCTTATTTTCCTCTATCATCCTGTAGTGATTCACGGTTTGAAAAAGTTATTAATTCCTGGTTCTTCAGAATAACCAAATTCACCTGAGCAGTTTGATTGATTGCATTCTAGGTAGCAACCTATAGCTTTAAGCTATGTTTCCATTAATACGCTGAAGTCCAGCTGCGACAGGCTGCGGGGCAGACGAGGGACGTCGCATGCGTCCCGTAGTGTTTCCATATAAACGGCTAAACTACGCTATTCATCTGTTATTATTATGAAATTATGTTGAAACTCCGTACAAATGTCGCGTGAAAACCACTTCTCTGTTATCATCTTGTAACAAACTTTTGCGAGTGATACACAGGAACACTTCTGATATACAGGAATCACAAAGGTGTCGTGGCATTACAAAGCTCAGATCATGATTTAAAGCGGAAATATGCTTTTGATTCACTGAGAATGGTAAATACATGCATGTTGTTGCAGAAACCTCGGCTCTGCTCTGAACAGGGCAATAAATACACATTGCTTCAAAGGTACTCATTTGTTAACAAAATAAAGTGGGGAAACCCTTTGAACAATAGGAAATTCCTTGTGCGATTCATGTGCGTTGGAGCTGAAATCTCTCCCTGGTCCGATTGGAAAAATACGTGTTCGGCTCCACTCCAGGAGCCGGGTGAAAATCGCTTGGATGGAAATACATCATATAAAGATAATGATATGCGATTTTTGACGTACTACAGAAATTTCTAGAGAAAGTTCAGAGAAGAGCCACTAAGCTTATTCCAGGTATAAAAGATGATAGCTACGAGAAGAGGATGAAGATCCTTAATCTCTTTAGTCTTAGGAAAAGGAGACTAAAGGGTGATTTGATTGAGGTCTTTAAATATGTTAAAGGGATTAACAAAGTGAATTATGTAGGATTCCTTCGACTAAGTGTTGTGAGTATAACTGGAGGTCACAAATGGAAGTTGATGAAAGGTAAATTTAGCACTGATATTCGGAACTATTTCTTCACACAAAGAGTAATTTCAATGTGGAATAGTTTGCCTGACCATATTGTTGAGGCGGAGACCTTGGGGGATTTCAAGAGCAGGCTTGACTTTAAGCTAGATACCATTGAGTCACTGAGTATCTGAAGGGGTATATTCACAATAGTATAAAGAAACTGGCGAGCGTAGTTGGGCTGAAAGGCCTGTTCTTGCCATTCATGTTACGTTATGTGATGTTATGCTATGTTATTTTTTACAGAGGCGGTGCACCGTAGCCTCAAGCTGAACAGAGCAGAAGTACATTTCTCAAAAGCGCATAGTTTGACCACATGCTGTCAATAATTTCAATTACTTCACCATCCGTGCTTATTGAAAATGCACCCCAGATTGTTCCCGGGCAGGAAGTAACTATCAAGGGTGATATGCTTTTAACTAAAAGAAACTAGTCCCAAATCTGTGATCGAAAATTTAAAAAATATATATTTTTTTTAAATTTAATTTTCAACTATACTCAGCCAAAATAAACTTCTAACTCGTTTGGAAGTCGATAAGTTGAACATACAAGAAATGAGGTTTTAAATAATGATTTTATTTAATTCTGTACTCAATAAAGATGGTGTATCATAAAAATAATGTCCATAATGTGACCAGTTCCACTGGAAATGCTACGGAAATGTCCAAGAGTAAAAATGTTACAACTTGAATAAGAGCAGTGCGCAGGCGATTACGTATGGTTTGGGCAGTCACACGACCTCTAAACAATTCATTCCCAGTGGACGTTGCAGTGACAAATCGATTATGCAAATGACATAAGACAATTGTCGGTCTTCTGCTTTTGACGTCACACGTCACACGTCACTCTAACGTGCTAACGTGAGCTCAGTTGCACATCTCTCATATGGTCATGTGACTAGGAACAAGAGAAAATATGGTTTTAGCTTAAAGTATGCTCGCATGCTACGTACCTGTGCACGTCGGAGTTGATGTGTGTCATGATGTCTTTGACAACGCATTTAGCCCTAGTGATAATAAAAACTCTTTTATTAAAAGTTTCAAGAAAATATTTACAAATTTACGAGTGTGAAGTTTCATTTTTGACTCAGTATATTTGTCTGTGATTTTGCTTTTAACTAAAACACAGGCACACATCCTTGATCATGGCTGGACTCTAGGCTACAGCATAACAAAATCGGAAATGACAGTAAATACAATTAATACAGACAAAATAGAAAGCATTTAACTTTGTTGCCTACCTCACCCATGGCAAAAAAAAAGAAGTGGCAAAGTCTGTCCCAAGCTCATGTGACTCATCAGACCGATGCTTATCTCTGATTTCGGTATCACGAAGCGACTAGGAGTAGGCTAAACCAGGGTAAGACGCCCTCCCTAAAAACAATGTCCATTTTCTCAGAAAATTTAAACAAATTGAATGTCAACATAATATGTACACAAGAAGTATGCTCAAGTAAACAAATTTCGAGAGTAATCAAATCACACAAGACTACAACTTTGTTATTATAAAACCAAATGTAAAATCTTGAAAAGGGGCATCTTACCCCAGGGCCTGGGGAAGATGCCCCCTCCCCCCTAAGTAGCTTTGTAAACTGGTAATAATACATTTTGTACCGCTGACTAGCGAATAGGTTAATTGTGTTAGATGATGGTGTACATACTTTCCCTGAAATATAAGATTAGCAAGGCTAGATATTCAAAATCATGGGCGGGCATCTTACCCCATATGGGTGGGGGGCCTCTTCCCCCCAAAGTCATACTTTGACACTTTCACGTATTGCAAAAAAAGTATTCTGTATTTTTTGTTCAAACTAATAGACTGCCCTCCACAAGACTATCATGTTAAGATAAAAAAAAAAGTTTGTGTACATATTCTTCCAAAAAAACACAGAGGCTTATTTGGTTGCGTCAAAATATTACATCAACTTACCCCAAAATCTGTTCTCTGGATTCCCACCAAAAAGTAAAACGATTTCAATGCCAAATAAAGATTAGCAAGGCCACTACGATCCAAGGAAAGAGCTTAGATGAAATTTGTCGCCATCTAGTGGTCAGAAGGGGAATTAAGGGGGGCGGGACTTCTTACCTAGAGGGGCGTCTTACCCCGCTCTACCCTATTGCTGCTCCCCCTGGATGGGATGGTAGTCTGTTGCAGGTTGCACCCCAGCTATGAGTCAGGTTTCCCTGACAACTTGCTGGTACCCAATTACGCACCTGCGTGGTGTGAGGTATGGTGGGAGTGAAGGTTATTTGCCCAAGAACACACACCAAAACCCATGGCAAGGACTTGAACTACGGACCTTTTGATCCCAAGTCAAGCGCACTTAACCACCGCGCCACCGAGGAAGTCGTGCGGAGGTGGAGGAAAATAGTGGAGGAATTTATTTTGAAAGTATTGAAGTGAAGGGTCGTGGTTGTATGAAGAGGAATGGTGGTTGTATGAGCTCTTGGTTCATATTAAATATGTTGGTTGGAAAAAAAGAAATACTGAAAAAAAGTCTGTTGGCTATTGCCCAATGGCCAGGCCCAGTAGAGGCTTCTGCAATATTTTACAGACTCCGTTTTAAAGGTAGTTAAATGTGGACTCACTCAGTGTGGTAAAGTGTTGCGTGTGGATTAGATGGCTGGCCAGCTCTGAGTTGCACAGAAGGTTTTTAATTTGTGCTCCCCGCAAATAGGGCGCTCTAAATGAACGCAATAACTCAAGATCTTCGCTCCAGACAGACCAGTGGCCATGCAGACTGTTATAATGCTAACCAAAATCAGAAACAGTGAGAAGATGAATTTGTGCAAAGAAGCCATTATAGAGACAATTGGCCCATGAAATGAGTTCCTTCACATCCGAGGGCATTCTGGCCACCAGCCTTCTAAGACAGCATGGGGCATGCATTAGCAGGAATGAGGTGTGGTATGTGTCCTACACAGGGAAGGACAGTTCTGCCCTGTTTAAAGTGGATCAGGGGAGTATGTGTGCACCTATAGGTGAGCTCTTTGTTGTTTCTAAAAAACAAGTATGACTCCTTCTCCTCAGACATTATACACAGTGTGCTACAGGCTGAATTTAAATAAAGTAACATTGAGCCACATTTTATAGCGAATATAGTGACAGCTAAAGCAAGGTGGTCAGCATGTTGCACATCGTATTTTGTAATGACGGGAAACTAACGCTGCTTCTGGAGATGTACTGTCCTTTTGGTGTTCGTTTCAAGCCTGTTCTTGTATTTCTGACTGCTGATTAGCCCCTGATGGGATCATGAGTTGGAGGTTAACCTAAGTGAGAGGCGGGGTTTGAACCTTGATATGTTACTGGCCCAAAGATTCCACAGGCAACCACATTATTCTGGTAACATCGTTCCGAGCCACTGGAGACAACGTTATTTCGTATTTGAGGCTCAAGTTGCCTGAGAACGTTTCATTGGCTTCACCACACCACGTACTTTTGAATCGAAAAAGCTTGACCTTCTCCCTGCTACATAATAATAGCCACTGCTAAAGGGTTTTGGCATAAAGCACATCTAACTTCATCACAACCATGTACTTAGTGCAAAAATCTCTTTACATAAATGTCCACATTGTCCAGTCATGATTTCTGTGAAGAGCATTTCCATTCTAAACAAAGTCTGTCAGTGAGGGTGTAGCTGGGTTTGCTGTTTAGCATTATGCTTATCTGTCCCAGAGAAAAACAAAGAGAAGTGCGGTATCTCCATCAGTTTAAATGTGCTATTGAGCAGCCGAAAGTCATTGGGTTTGGAGGGCTGGGTTTCCCAGGGTTTTTAGTCGCCACATGAGATAGTTGCACACATTATAGCAGCTGGCTGATGAATGTGCACTTCATGAATTGTGAATTAAATTGGCTATTGATGAATCAGGCAACTGTGCTGTTGTTGCAGGGCAATAGGAATTCAATGCAAGTTTTCTGTCTTACAAATAGAGCCATACATCCCTGCTCTCCAGCCTGCGGATGAAATTCTGCTTTGGGAGAAATGACTGCAGCACTGGGACATCACAGAAGGAGAGGAGGAGACGGGAAAAGAGGGAGGGGATGTGTAAGAGGTGTCATCCATACCCACACTTGTCAACCCTCCCATTTTTCCTGGGATTGTCCCATATTCGACCCGTCTTTCCTGCTGTCTTCCCGTTTGAATATTTTCCCATAAATCTCCTGAGTTTTTAACCTCAAAAAAGGCTGATGACATGGATGGCAGAAGGCATAAGACTGCCTATGCGATGTTTTTGAGACAATCCCCTCCGTTACAATAGGTTGCAGTATGTAGCCTCACGTTTGGTTACGGAAGTCATTCAATCAAGAAGACCAAGACGAAGAAGGAACGCAGCGGCGCAGGATGCAATCAACTAGAGAAAAAGATGGACGCAGCAACCAGGTCTGAGAAGTTGAAGCCAATGCGCTTAAAACTGCATATTATTTAATGGTCTGCAAATGGCGACGTTGTTGGTTGCAGAAAGAAGTTTGATGCTTTAGAACTCTGAGAATATGACAGTGGTGCCTCGAGAACTGGCACCTGGGGAGGCTCAAAACAATCCCTTGAAATTAATGATTGGTCATGACCTGTTTTCAATCATTCATTTAAATTACCATTACAGACACTCCGAAAACTCACAACATTATAAGAGGTGGCCAGTTTTCATGGTTTTAATGGTGACAAAAAGCATTATAAAATGGTTACTTATGGTTACATAAAGCTTATTCAGCACCCTGATGTATTAATTTGCTATTAATTCACTGACAGTTTATGCTTATTACTGCATCAATCAATGTTTATTAACAAACCCTTATAGTAAAATGTTACTCAGGAATCATATCCTGGGCTAAAACATAATGGGAAGCCAAAGGCCTTATTTTGAAAAAATTCATTTGAATTGAGGTGTACATTTAATCTCTCAAATAAGTTTAAAACTTATTTCTACCACTTTGATGAACATTCTCCTCCCTGGAGAGGATAACTGCATTTCCTGACATGTCTGAGTCCGCTATTGAAAAGCATTGATTTTGTGATCCTGAAACAATTTCTTTGTTGATTTTAATGTAGGGCATGTATATTTTGGGTTACTGTCTTGCTGCAAGGTTCAAGTATGATCTTATCTCAACCTTCTGGCAGAGGCAACCATGTTCTGGGCTAAAATACCCTCACACAAGTGAAATTGTAATAGACCACAAATCTTAATGGACCATCAGTGGATACACTGTCTGAAGGCATCAACTCATAAATGATCCAACGCCATATTTGACTGCGAGTACCAAAGGCTTTTCATTGTGTGCTCCTCCCTACAGAAAGCATAATTTTGGTCTCCTCTGACCACAGTGCATGAAAGCTCGGGTGGTGCAATATTTGGGTTGTTCTGAGTATAGGCCAAGTGAGTGCAACCTGTCAAAACAACTTTTTGACATGGCCACAGCATTGCACCTTTTAACTTGATAAATCCAAAAGAGCTAAACACTCTTGGGTTTCTCTTTGCCACCCTTACCATCCCCCTCTCTGAGTGAAGTAGGATGTAGATGCATCTTTCTCCTGGCAAATTTGCTGCTGGTCAAAAAATGCTATTACACACAAAAAAAAGAAGTTATTATGCATCTTAAGTTCTCTGAAGCAAATGTAGTGTTTACTCTAGAATTTTAAGCAGGCCCAGTGATACCCTCAGAAAAACAGTACTTGGATGCTGCAGGCAGTTTGATGGTGTATTAGGTTGTCCGCAGTTTATATTTGCACAAACTTAATTTTTTACACTTTCTACATTGCATTTAGAGAGATCACAAAATAATGATGAAAAAAAATGTGTATTTTCTCCTCCTACATAAATCAAGACAACACACATTTTGGCTCATTGTTGCCTTCAGTGAAATAAAAATAACTACATCACATGAGATCAAATTAAAATACACTATTATACTCAAATAAAGAACATTCAAAGTGCAAGAAATAGAAATAAGAACAAAAAATCCACCTCACAGAAATTGCAATACCATTGTTATAATTACAAGAATCAATAAAACATTTGAGGGTCTTGCAACAGCTCTTATTTTGTTAGTTTTGACTCACTGATTTTCTCAAGAGATGCTGTGACCTGGGTAGATTTGGGTCTCAGAATCAGTCATTATAGGCCTGCAGTCATTTTGTTAAATACTATCCCTGAAATCAAACTGGCTCTTGGATTATATCTGTTATCAAATTTTTTGGGCCTGGAAGACTGCAGTGTGGTGGTCTGACACCATGTATGAATTGATTACATCTTTCCTGAACGCTTCTGAGGGGACCTTAATGTACAATCTCTTATATGTCCCTCTTTTGACTGCCTGCTAAATGTTGGTGGCATATGCGGAACATTGTAACATATATTGAATGTTGGTTTTCACCCCTTACGCACCAAAGCCAAATCTGGCTGTTTATGCTTTACCCTATTTACGGCTTTATAATTCAAGGTGTGAGCTTCACAGAGAGGGGATAATAAACAAGACACTTGTAGCATTTAGGAATCCATCTTATTTAAGTTTATTTTCATAATTTTGGTTCAGAAAAAAAAGGCTGCAAACACAAAAAATCTTCATGAAAATTCAGCATTGAAAATGTAAAAAAAAATAAATAAAATGCGGAGGATTGAAAAATGGTAGGGAGTTTAACTGTACATTTCTGGGATGCTAAAATCTTTGACCACAAGTGTACCTCATCTGACTGTAATATTCAAAATTATCATACATTTCCTTATAGATACGGGGAATCAGCCCATGTGATACAATCGCGAGGCACGAGGCTGTATCAACCCGCCGGGCAAAAATCCTGTATCACCCGTATCTGTTCGCCGGGCAAAGTCCCTTAATAGTGGCTGTCACGGAGTGAGCCGTGCCGCTTACGCACATACACGCGTCCATTCACGCAAGCGCACAAGCGCATAGGCAGCTATTTGCCGGCAACACTTTAACATTATGGCTGACCTTCCGCTGTGTCATTCCCATGCCGTTTTCTGTCTTGGTTTAACTTGGTTTTAAGCATTTCACACACCACCTTTTGTCATAGCTTCTCATTGGATTACATTGCAGCAGACATGCACGGAATGGCCAACCGGCATTTATGTAACAATTGTTCCACTCGCGTTTACAATGCGCTTCATATTGCCACACAGTATCATCTCCCGTCCGCTTAACATTGCCAACATTCTCAAAGAATCACACCTACACTATGGCTGTTTAAAATATCAAGGTTTATTTATTTCTGTCATTTATCAAAAGCATCCATATTTCAGTGACTTGCCAACCTGACATACTTCCTGGTTTTGCGAAACCGATGGACTATGCCATGGTTGCATATATGGAGGGGTCTCGCGGGGGTAGACGGCACAATCCATTTTAGCGGGGGTGTTTTACTGTCGTGGGATTAACATGTATTTTACTATGCACTGGGGGGTTTTTGGTTGTTAAAATTTACTTTGGATGTTTATGCATTTTATGTATGTTCTTCTTAGTTGTTATTTTGAATTTAGAAATGTATTATTTAGCTGATTAATAATTTTGATAATTGGGTTAATCTGTGGGAGGGGCTACAGGTATACAAGCCCTGTAGTAGGCCCCACACGGTTGGTTGGTTGGTTTTAGAGCATTGAGGAAGGTCCTGAGCTGTGGCTGCATAGAAGTTTGAGCAGGGTCTTTACTATTGTAACGATTTAGCCTGGCAACTTTGAAGCCTCTTTATTTTTGTATTTTCTATATTGCTATTGTTTTGCTTAGTTTTTGTTTGCATTTTGGGTATACTTTTGGAGCACAAGAAATATTTGCATGTTTTTTTTAAGAAAAGTCTTTGAATGTAAATAAAAATATATTTTTGGAAAAGAAGCTTCCTTCTCCCTCTGTCTCCTCCACCGCTGACCATTCCGGCAACAGTGGCAGCTAATATTGCCATAGCAACAGTCAAGATCATTGTCGTCAACATATCGCTTCAGACACTGATTAGATGCTGTCATGGTGGGGAGACTCAAATTCCTCAGCGGCTGAAATTTCTGAATTGGACTACAGTATGTCATAAAAAAGGAACTTGATGCAGAATTATTTGTTTTCAGCATGCGTAATGCTGCATTTTGCAGCAATATTCATGCGAAGGGCTGTAGTAAAACGTTTCATGCATAAGCTATCGTAGAAACGCAAATTTATGATCTTAATGGAGAAAATCGCATTTACATGCTAGCTAGCTAATTAGCCATTTCACTGACTTGAAAACACCACTGACTAAAAGCAAATGCTAGCGCTACTGGCCGGTAATGATGACAGTAATAACCCGAAATAAATGCTTTGGATAAAATTCATTGTTAATTATGGTCAAAATCAGCATATGATAAATAGAACATCAAATGCGCATTTTCATATCACACCATACTAAAGCTAAAGAGCTAAAGCTCTTGGGCTGACACTGGGGTCTCGGGTTGATACAGCGTTTGATATGAAAATACCCATATGATATTCTTTATTTATATAGAAACCAAATAAGATAGCTATCCGAATGAGTGGCTCTCCCTGCTCTCAGGGGCCTCAAAATTGTGCACTGTCAAATCATAAAATAATCATATTTTTAACTATTAATGATTTATTCTGGAATTTAGCATGAGTTTATCAATATAGAGGCCCTGTAAGGGTTCATGTCTGAGCACTGATGGTGCGCACTGAGATCAAGGATTGTGGACTGGACTCAGGTGCGAAGATGGATCTGGTATTTATTATGCCTCCATGGCACAGCAGGAAGACAGAGCAAAACACAATCCAAAAGAACACGGAATCAAGGTTCCAGGATTTTAATTACAGCACTGAACATAAATAGTAACAGTGTGGAAGTTAAAGTTATTGATACACTTGAATGCAGGAGATAAGTCTAAACAAGACTGGAGAGTAAACACAGGCTTGTTAGGCTTCACAGCCTTGTGAGATCTCCGCATTGAGCAAAATGCCACCAGATACAATATAATGTAATTAGCAAAGGCTAACAATTACAGTACTCTTATTAACCAACATGACAAACTAGCTCTGTGATAATCATGGCTACGATGGTAAACCAAAAATAAAAAAATCGCAAGCTAACAAGCTGGCAATCTATAAGTAATATATACTCTATAAAACAATAGTACTATGTACACATGAAGAAAAACTTTTTATCATTGAATTCCTTCTCCAGAGAATCAATACTGTCAGGCTCAAGGGACCCTCCAGTCCAGTTCCATACGAAATGACTCCCATTGATCGGTATGCTTGTGTGACTTCGGCAAGCATCAATGTGACAGTTTCATCATGACGTTGCCTGATTGTAGCCACTACAGTTGAAGCTAACTGGAGAGGTGCTGTATATGTCTGCAGAGTTGGGCTGCAGTTAGACCAGACGTAGGTTTTGCAGTGCTTGTGGTGCGTTTTTGGGTGCTTCTGAAAAGATCGCTTTACTTATCAATGACCAGGGTCAGCCTGATACATCTCCAATGTCTGTGCAAGCTTTCTGATGCTACCGGTGTAAGCAATAGGGAACCGCACAGGCTATAACGTGTTCGGTATAACAAAAAATTTCTCTGCATTGCCATCGATTGAATATTAAATTCTTTCCTGTAAAAGTGATCGATTCGCTAGCTCCACATAAGCAACGGTTCACGCAGATGGAACTTACGGTCTGTAAAACCTGTATTATGTTCATGACATAACCTGAGCTCCATATAGCTCTCGTACACTATCCTTAACGCGCCCATTTTCCGCGAGGAAAAGCTGGTCATTTCAAAGCAATAAGTAATCCATTACCAAAGGCAGTTTCCAAAAAGGCTTTTTAGCCTGGAGCTTTCACCCCTCTGTCACATACCAGTAAGGAAACTGTTCGTTTCTCCACGCAACAACACACCACAGCTATGCACACCAACCAGCAGGTCCAAATACACACCGAAGCAGTCCCTAAGCTGTTGGTCCACTTTTAGCTGCTCCTCACTGTCCATGTTTCCCGCTAAACCCACAGATTTCTACGGTCTCCGGTCTACACTTGGGCATGTCGACCCGTTCTACAAATGTGTCTGTATGGGGTGGATTCTAACTTTCCCTGCATCCTAGCTACAGAGTAGAAAAACCGCTGTACTCACCAACTGTTACCGTAGCAAACTGTAGCCGATAACAAATTCATGCTTGAGCTGCCAGACTTTCGCACTGTGTCCTCCACTTTCACCATTGCGTTTATTAAAACAAGTTAATTTCATGAGATCTATACACATCTATACACGATTCCTTCGGGAGACACAACAGTTTCACTCTGAAGAGCCGGACCAGAAAAACTGTGTTCTGCTGCCTCGTCCTGCCTAGATCCGCCCTCCACAGAGCTGGCCAGTCAGAAGAAAGTGGGCACACAGGGAGTGGGGGCCATAGTGTAAGAGCCACCCCAATGAGGCGTTTCAGGCAGAGACTACTATGGACTACATATAGGGTTTTTTGAGGATGGCAGTATGAGCGATATAAGTACCCTTTTTTACTTTGCGTGATCAGTAGTACTCTAGGGGAGTCAAAGACCAAAATATAAACTTGGAAAAATAGCATAATAGGTCACCTTTAAAGGGACATTATAATGGAACAGCAAGTCACACTCAATAGCTGCATAAATATACAAAATCAATCATGAGTAGGAAATTTTTCATATGGGATCATCCTTTTGAATTGTTTAGATGTTTTTGATAAGTTCAGGGAACGCCCCATGACACTTCCAGCAGACGGTATGTTTGAGGAAATACCGAAAGGAAAGGGGCGCTGTAAATGGTGACGCCGTAGGCTCACTATGGCTGTCATTTTCACTTGTATTTCACTCACGCATTATGCCGGATATCAAACTAAAGATGCATAGTGTTCAAGTATTATCATCAATGATAATACTTCAACATTATGCATCTTTTGTGTCATATCTGGGTATTGAAACGACTCGCCTGCCCAGAAAGAAAGCAGGTAAGTTAGATTTACTGCACCTAGACCTTGACTATGTCTGCATGACTGACTACAAACATACATGACAAATGACACAAACTCACTGTGCGGTACGGTAGCCGATCCTGGGAATATACATGATATAGAGGATGAAAATGAAATGAAAGTTATGAAACGAGTTGAGTAAATTTTGCATTTGCCGTGAGCTTTATGTTTTTCTGAGCTACATCACTTTGATACACCGTGATGAGTGACAGACATTCACGGTTGAATTTGCCATGGTTTTTGAATGCACAGTCAACACTGACTAGCCAGCTAGTTAACAAACTAATGTTACATAATGGATATGGAAAAGTACTCTGTGCACGCTGACTAGCTTGCTTACTTCACAAAAATCGCGGTGGAAAGATGGCGACTGTGCTGTGTGTATGCTGTAAGTAGCGTATATGCAGAGCAGGGGGAGTAACGTCACAGCTAAGCTCTGATAAAGAGACTGTTATGATTCTGCCCTTTTGTGTGTTGTCTCGAGCTTATTTGTGCTTGTGCTTTACTTTCATTTTGTATTTCAGCTTTCAGTTCGGCCGTCTGACAATCCACTCCCAATCTGCCTTCAGTGATTTTGTGTGACAGCCTTCAGGATGCCTGCGTTTCGTCGTCCAATCACGTTTCCTCTTTCGGTTTAGGCTCTGATATTTCATTCATTGCTTCTAGCTGTGTTTAATTCTGGGAGAAACTCTGAGTGAATGCGTTCTCTGATAGGATAATTACTAACCCGCACTAACCAGCACTTATTTAAGGGTGATTGTAAATATTTTGTCACGTAGTATTAACCTTATTAACTCATTTGTGAGTGCTTGCGTTTCCTAGCCTTCGTGATTTCTACCTAAGCTGTACCTGATTAATTACTGCGTTTAAAACTATGCTTTTCTTTGCTTTTCTTGTAGTGCTTCTAACTTTTCACGTTTAGATTGCCTTAATCTAAACTGTCTAGCTTGATCGATGGTCTCAGCGTCTTGTCTCGAGTCATTATTGTTAACCCGGTTCTCGTGTAATTGTTTATTAATCTCACGTGTCTCTGTTTCCTTCCGAGATTGCATGTCGAGTCCCCGCCTCCTCTCGTGGCTATATGTGGCAGAGCTAGGAGAGCGGATGTCAGACGGATCCTCCGTATTGACTCTGTTCTACTTGGTGAAATCTCAGCTCCTCGTGCCTTCCGAGTTCCTCCCGTGTATGATTCCCGAGTCTTGTTTTTTGCTGAGTTCTTGTCTTGTCTGCCCCGTGTTTAAGTCTCCCAGTGTATCCATCAGTTAAGTTAGGTTCAGTTTTTGTTTCCTTAGTTTAACCACTCTTGGAGTGTGTATTTCTGTTTCCCCCTGCCTTTGGCAGTGTACTTTAGTTTTCCCATTTGCTCAGTGCTTGTGCACAGTGTTTTATTTCTGGCGTGTCTGCCAATTTCTCCTTAGTGTTTTGTGTTTATTAAACACCTCTGCTTCCTGCACCTGGTGTTCTTCCGACCTCTCCTTACAGAGACTGATCTAATAAAATGGCACGCCCCATTCAAGGGAGAATAGCCGATGTTCGATATTTGAACTTCATGGGGGTTGAATCACCCGTAAAAGTTTAGGAGTTGAATGTATTGTTATCTGGGAATGATTTAAGCGGCAGTGTTTGGCAGTTCATGGCTGTAGGAGGTGCAGGAGATGTGGCAATGTTCGACTGTACATGATTGTTGCCTCTGTGCATTTGTGTCTCCTGTGCTTCTAAGGTATGAAGAGATGATGACTCAGCATGTGCTGGTAGTGTTTTGGGGGGGTGGGTTGGTGGGGTTTCTGGGTAGCTGGGGTAATGTCTGCGCTGTCATAACCCCCCCGCCGAATTTAAGAGTCTAGGGTTTATTGAGACTCCATTAAGGGGGAGGACACATGGGAGTGTATCGTCCTGCAGTGCAGTCTGGCGCCCACGCCAAAACCACTGCTGATTGGCTCTGTCATATTAGACCTGCTCCTGAGTTGTCCAGTAAATTAAAAATCTAGTGCTAGTGCTCACTGCAAGGGATCAGATCCCTCCCTCTCAGTCTCTTACTTTCTCTCCCTCCCTTTTTGTAGATTTTCCTCCTTCTCTCTCTCCCATCTCTCTGTCCCTCTCTCTTGGTCTGTCAATTTCACCCTCCCTTTCCGGCACTTTCTGTCTCTCTCTCTTCCTCCCTTGTGTATTTTTCTGTCCTTTTCATACTCTGTATTTCTCTCTATCTCTTTGTCCCTCAGTACTACTTTTTTCAATTTGATTTCAAGCAGTTTAATTGACATGTCAAGTTTCCAAAACATATGCACCTAAGAAATTCAAAACACAAAAATAGCAATAAAACATCAGTAATAATCATCATCAGAAGAAGAAGAAAGCCCCGTTTCGGCTTCCCCTAGGAGTGATATGTCTTCACTTTTTTGGGACAAGAGTATTGTTTTTCTAACAATTTCAATGGCCAGGCTGTGACTACTTAATCTGTATTTGACATTGACCTGAGTTGCTCCTTCATATCTCCTGAGTGGAGAGTTGTTGTTTCCAAAATGTATTATTTTTAAGCAAGTTATAACAATTTGTGGCATATAATACTATAATTGGTTTATTGTAATTGTAACAATGCTGGTTTTCTGATAAAGTTTGTTATTATTTGGCTTGTTATTTTCACTGCTTGCTGACTGAGGACTTCTGTTGGGACTTCTACTTGTATTGTGAGCTAGGAACGGCTCGTATTTAAGGGTCTCTACTTCTATTTCTCTCCCTCTCTCATTCTACCCTTTCTACTCTTTGGCTAATTTTATGCCAATCTCCTACTGCTTCCTTCCTAAGTTCTCAATTCCCCTCCTTTCATTTTTGCTGCTGGAGCAGATGTTGCTCTGGAACAAAAAGGATGCCTCCCCCTAGCTAAGTGGCAGGAAGCTATCAGCACTCTTCACATGGTTACTGCAGCGATCCTGGCTCTGCCAGGCCACTGGAGATGTACAGTTGTGTTGAACAAATAGCACGACATTAAAAAATGCGAATAAAATGCAAATATTCTTAGCCCTATTATAAACACACAGGTATGTACTGTATTTGCGGCAAATTGAAGAATCGATTGATTTTAATTGCTTTTCCAGTGAGGCACGAGAGGAAATAAAGAAAAGCGCGTTGTATTGTAATCCTGATGCGCAGCATGTGCACGTGCCAAGCACTTCTGTAATAACAAACATTGAGCTGTTTGTGATGTTTACAGTGACACTCGACTTGTTCTTTTTGGTGTGGTCAATAGCCTACATAAAGCCAAAAAAAAACGCCCGAAAAATGCTACTGCATCAATAAAATGGAACAGCTTGTGACACAGGAGAGAAAAAAAGAGCCTTTGGCATTTTAGGGGCAGATTTCAGCCACAGAAGAGTGGTGTGTCATTTGCACTGTCACTGTTCAACAATCAGTCGGCTGTCTATCCGAGAATGGAACACAGGCACTGTCACTGACCGACCCCGCTTAGGGCAGCCACGAGTGATGATGGCAGCTCAAGAGCACCACATCTGGTTACAGCCTGTACGTAACAGATTCCAGACAGCAACCAAGACTGATCATGAGATGAGGGGTCCGAGACGATTGAGGGTGACTGCAATTACTGTTTGATGCCGTCTACGTGAGCAGAACATGCGTGCACACGGCCCCTACAGAAAACCCATTTTTTGCCCATCAACAGGAGTAGGAACACTTCACTTCTGATTGTGGGCACCTGCCTCTGTGTGATTTTTGGCACTTTATTTCCCTGCTTCTGTCCGAGAATGGAAAACAGGGACTGTCCCTGACCGACCACGGTAACGCCAGCCATGCGTAAATGGGTTGAAATGCACAAAGTGGTTGACCAATAACAACACACTGGGGTTTTCGGTAGGGCAAGGCAGGACCTCAACGGAAAGTTTCAGAGACAGGTGTTGCAGAAATGGCAAGCATGAGAAAACTCAAGTGTCAAGTGTTTTTTTCTTTTTTTTTAACAATGACGCATTTAAAACTTTTATTAGTAGACTTCAAGAATACAAGAATGACTAATGAAAAGTTACATAATAGGGGCACTTTAATAGCCTTCAGTTCTGTTTTTTAAAAGTAGTGGAAACTTTCATTCAGTTCTAAATGAAAGCATTAACAAATTTGATCAAGTCCGTGTTATTCTTTTACAGGAAGCAAAGAAAAGGAATATTAATCTGTTAAAATAAAATAGCTGGGTCAACCATTTTTTCTTCAAACTCACACTAAATTTAACTCAAGATCACTTTAAATTCAAGTCATATTTAGCTACATAACCATTGTTTTTCAGATCTGCTGTGCATCTGCGTTGCATCCAGTCAACCATCCTCTGACACCAAGAAACAGGTATTTCAACCCAGGATGAACAAACTGCATTCCTCAGTTCCTGTAAATTTTTGGTTTTGCTTCAGAAACTGCATTTTTATTGTCACCCCACAAGTTTTCAATGGGGTAGAGGCCAGTGGATTGAGCTGGCCACTCCATTACCTCAATCCTGTTTGTCTGGAACCAAGATGTTGCTCACTTACTCGTGCGTTTGGGGTCATTGTCCTGTTGAAACATCCATTTCAGGGGTATGTCCTCTTCGGAATATGGCAACATAATCTCTTCAAGTATTTTGATGTATCCAAACTGATCCATAATGTCTGGTATACAATAAATTAGCTTAGCAACATAGCATGAAAAACATCCCCATACCATGATTTTTGCACCACTGTGCTTCACTGTCTTCACAGTGTACTGTGGCTTGAATTCAGTACCAGGGGGTTGTCTGATATACTGTCAACAACCGCTAGACCCGAAAAGAGCATGTTTACTCTCATCAGTCCACGGAATGTTACGCCATTTGTCTTTGGTCAATTGATATGTTTCCCAACAAATTTTGAGATTAGTAAGCTATGCTACAGACGCTGGATGATGATAACAGGCAACCCCGGACTCAAAAGGGGAACAACACTAGCGAATCATAATAAAATATGGGTGAAATGAATGAGTACACCACAGTCCTTTACAGTTGTAGTGATTGGATACGTCATGCATTGTTGTTTTCCGGTTGGATCACTGGGGTCATTATCAATCGCTGCTGAGCTCATGAGGTATTGAAGTAAAGGACAGTGATTTTTCTCAAAAATGTTTGAAGGTAACTTCAAAATCTCCCTGCAACTTTCCTTCTCCCTGAGTAATGTTTTCGAGTGAATTGAAGGAAAAGTGGAGAGGAAAGGAAAAAGGCTGCCTGTTTCAGAGAATTCGTATGCCCCCAAATAATATCTGAGCTGCATGCTCTGATTACACTCAGTCTAAATAAATGTATCTACTCCACAGATCACACCATGGAAGCCGAGTTTAATAGATCCCGCTTCTTCAGAAGAAAAGGCTTATTTCAGTTTTCAGAAGGGGTTAATTTTCCCAAAAAAGGATTAATTTCTTTCTTTCCGTGTTTATCTCAGAACTCTTCCATTATGGCTGCACTTTAAGAGAAAAAACCTAATTAGAGATTTAAAAAAAAAAAAGAAAACCGCTCCACCTACTCTTAATGAGGTCCTTAAACATAATTAGCAGGTAATGCTAGTATGGCTCTTTTAAAGTCATTGAAATTCTGTTTTGGGGAAGTAATGGGATGAATTGGGGAGTCCTGCTGTGAAGCCGGGGCTCTCTGTGGGTCATAGGGTGAAGGCTGGGTGGGGTAGAGTGAGGCACGCCGAGAAGTTCGGTCTATTCCTGCTGGAGTGGCGTCTTGCTCCTGGCTCAATGTCTGTCAGTACTTTTTAATCACCAGCAGTGCATCTGTTCAAACGTGTAGACTGTGAGGCACCGCACATTCAAGAGCAGGCCACCATTATTTTGATTTTAAAATACACCAGAAGCAGCATGGTCGTAATTCTTGTTTGTAGTCAGACACTATGTGGGATTTGGCCACTAGGGGGCAAAATGAATTCAGTAATGTTCAGAGAAATTGCTATCAAGATGGAGAATGAACAGGAGTGTTGTGGTTCTGGTTTAAAATGTATGCGGGCTGGGGGCTCCGCCGAGCAGTCTGTGAGCCCGACTGAGGCAGAGGAGGATGAGGAAGAGGCGGCGGCCGACCAGAAGAGTCCCATCCTCGTCCTTAATTAAGAATTTGAAATATCAATTTAAATGTAAATACGGGAGCTGCTGGTCCACTCATGTGTAAATTAGAGCCCAATACATTTCTGCCTCTCTGTTCCCCACTCACTTAGTGACATCTGCTCACACGCGCACACACACACACACAAGCGCGCTCGCATGCGCACACACCCACACACACACACACACTAGAGTATATCTACACTTGAGAGGACCAAAAAGTATTTTATTATCAAATGAGACCATCTGGGATCGCGGCAGCCGCTACAGCAATGTTCATAGTCTTTTCAGTATTGCAGTCCTCATTATTAAGTGTTCAGTGAATGTGTACACAGACCACACCCTGTTCAGTGATTGCGTATTAAGACCACTCCCATCTGCAAACTCAGCCTTCCTTTTTATCCTTTATGTTTTGTGACTGCATTGTAAAAGATTTCTGTACTCTCATGTTCACAAGAAACGTCCACGAACAGAACCACAGACAGACAGATATATAGACAGGCATTTAAACACCAGGAAAAACGCTGAAAAAATCTTTCAAAGCAGTTGTATAGTTGATTCAGACTGGTCATATTGAAGTTTTCGCTAATGACACACTGACCAAGTAAAAACAATACCAGCATCGCTTTTGTGGCTAGTGAGTAATATTCCCTTGCCCCCTAACTCTAAGGTCAAACTGTAATCTTAAATCTTTCCTTCACATTAACCTTAGCCTTAAAATCCCCCAAAGTGACCCTAATTTTAACTTTAAAACACGATACATTAAACTTCAGCCTTATTCTGATACCTAAACTTAAAACTAGACTTAGTCCTAAACATAATCCCAATCATAACCCTAACCCAAGACCTAAACTCTCACCCTCGGCCCAAAATTAACCTTTACATAGTGACAACCACAAAAATGCCCTCATAGGTCAGTTTCTCTCAGACTTTACAATAGTTGTGAGGTCTTTCGGTTCTCACTAGTATAGAAGTACAAGCACACAGACACACACACACACACATTAGCAGATACACACAGACACAAAATCATTCACACACAGATATGCATAGACACATACCTGCACATGCACACATATGCATGCACGCATGCATACACGCACACACACGCACACACACACACACACACACACACAGGTACACAATTATTCACATACAGACAAACACTCACACATGCATGCATGAAGCATACGCGCCCAGTCTCATTCTGACTTGTCATACAGTGACGCTATCTGACCAAGCGTCAATTAAGATGCAAAAGGAGGCATTTGGTGTCCTTATTTGACGCCGGTTTTAAACAAAACCTACCCCCTAACCCCTTACCCTTAACCCCAAACCTAACTGCAAGTGTCAAATAAAGATGCTAAAAGTGTCCTTTTGTGTCGTATATTGTTGCTTAGTCAGGTAGCGTCACTGCATGACAAGTTGAAGTGAGGATAAACAATCACCAGCACTTCACTCACATGTTGACACATATACGCATGCACAAACAATACACAATAACTGACACATGCACACTCAATGCTCATGCTGGGACACATTCACTCATTAACACAGATACATAAATACAAACATTCATTGTAAGCAATTGTAGACAAACAAATACATGTAAACAAATATTCACACATGACACACACAGATGAATACATTCAAACTCGTGTGCATACATACCCAAGGATAGATAAGCACACATTTGCGCACACACGTGAGCAGACTTACATGCATCTTCACCAATAAACACACATCTGCACGCATGCACACAGATTTATACACTCGTCGATACGTACACATTGACATTCTCCAATACTTATGGATATTTGTATATTCACTCACATAAACATGGCCCTGCACACAGATTTGCACAATACATGGTTGTGCCCATCCTTCTGCTAACACATACATCACTTAACATCTCACTTTATCTTGCACACACGCATGCACACACGGATACAAACACTCACGCAAGTGAAAGTATGTTGTTTTGTATATTTCTGGAAGGATCACAGCCTTTATGTGAACACTCTCAGACTCTGGCTGCAGTGTCATTAGGCAGAATGGTTTCCTGTAGAGTGACAATTATTCTCTTATTTAAACCACTCTCAGTTAATGTGCGCTAGGAATTACATTTTTCTGTCATCACCTAATAATGATGGAGACTCCCTCTAGTTTGCAGAGATTATTCTATTGTTGCTATTCAAAGGGGTGTATAAATGTGTAATTTATAGGCTATTGGTGACAGCAGGGCATGCTGGCTGTTACTACTGCTTTGACTGCAACTTATTCATTCATAATGACCGTCTTTTTATCTCTCATCTTCTTTTGTCAATTGTTCTTTACACTTTTGTCGTAATTGCAGTTTACAATGCAGATCTGATATTATATATGTGCTATATATCTCAATAAAAATATGAAAGACATAATGACCGTCTTCCACTAGACTAGAGGTGGCATTTATACCTGTGAAGGATGTCTCAGACCAAGGTGCCTTTGCATTGCTGTGACTGATTGTTATGCTATCATTTTTGTTTATATTAAGTAGCAACATGATGTATGTTTGACATAATCCTTCTCAAAACTGTATGTGTGCCCTGTGAAAGGGATTTCAATTGCACTGCCCAACACAAGATTCCCCTCAGTTACTCAACTACAAGAAAGTTCTTGAGCAGTTCTTGAATGTTTTAATTGTGTTTTGACACCTAGATTTTTGGCTTAAATTCTGAATTAAATCAAAATGTAACTTACGACTCAATCAATTACAAAAAATAGCTGAAAAAAATAGCAAATATATTTCACATATTCACTCTGGAATATACCGCTGAAATGCTAGTTGTGATTGAGCTAGCCTTTGGATTTGTGGTGGCCTCACTGTTCAGCAGTGAGATGATAGCTGACCCCTCCAAGTTGTGGGGCCCTTGGGGTTAGTGGTCAGATGAGTGATTGGAAGCTCGAGCACTTGCTCAGGTTGCAATGATGGCCAAGTGCTCGAGCTGGAATTCTTTTTATTTTATTTATTTATTTACTAATTTATTTAAATTTGGCATCTCCAATCCCACCCAAATCTGGAATTCCCAATTTGTGAACTCTGTCCAAAGCTTGCCCGTGTGCGACCCCATGTTGTCAACTTAAGTAGAGCGAAGACAGTTCACAGCTCTCCTCTGAAGCACGCGCCAGTCAGCCACTGCTTCTTAAAACTCATAGATCAAAACTTAGCAAATCCAGAACGAGGGCTGAGGATACCCGAACATGAGCAAGCTTAGAATCTTACAGATGAGCACCCAGTTAGCCAACAGGAGGCGCTTGAGCTATAAACAAAGCGACTATTTTTAGTATCCCATCCCAGCAGTCCATTCCCAATTTGGTTTCCTAGCAGAGCAAAACCAATTGTGCGCTGCTCTGAAAAAGCTGCTGACCACTGCTGGCTGGTACGACCGGGGATCAAACCCGCGGTGTGGAAGTCACTACTGCTCTGCAATGCGGCACCTTATCTGAGTAGGCTAACCTGGCAGCCTCGAGCTGGAATTCTGACGGCCAAGCCTAGCTTTGGCTTGGGGAAACCCAGCCAAGCTCAAATAAACACCAGCGCTAGATCATACTGCATAACACATCACCAGTTTTACACCAAATGAAAGGTCTTCAAACCAACAAGTGATTCCCAAATATGATGTAAATCAGGCCTTTTTTTGTAAAATCTTTAGGTGCGCAAACATTTGCACGCGTAAACTTTTTCAGACTTTGGTGCACATTTTTTTATGCAGCTCAAATGCTATTTTTGGCGTGCACACTGCCCCCTGCATGAAAAGTTAAGGTGATATTAATGTTGTGCATAATTAATCTAAACTACTAAAACTAATATATTACGGCAATCTTTAAAAAATGTTAATCTATCATGTGCAACACCACGTTTTTTTTTCCTACATTATATCCTTCTTATATAGGCACTCAAGTGTGCGTTTCAATTGTGTCCTGAGATCCGCCCTAATTACAGTTATAGGGGTCCTAATATGCCATTTTTATATCTTGGTCTTTGTCTCCCCGAGAGTATTCCTGATCATGCATAGTTTAAAAAAATGGTACTTATTTTGCTTTTACTGCCATCTTCAAAAAACCCCATTTGTAGTCCACAGTAGTCTCTGCCTGAAACGCCTCATTGGGGTGGCTCTTCTGCTATTGCCCCCACTCCCCGTGTGCCCACTTTCTTCTGACCGGCCAGTTTTGTGGAGGGCGGAACTAGGCAGGACGATCCAGTGTCACAGTGAAACGTGAGACGCGTCTGCCATCTGAGCTAATGAATCGGGGGGAAATTCTGCTATCAAACGCAGTACGTGTATATAGATCTAATGAAATTAACTTGTTCTAATAAACGCAACGGTGAAAGTGGAGTACGCAGTGCGAAAGTCTGGCAGCTCAAGCACGAATTTGCTATCGGCTACAGTTTGCTACGGCAACACTTGGTGAGTACAGCGGTTTTATTTCTCCTAGCTAGGATGCAGGGGAAGCTAGAATCCACCCCATATAGACACATTTGTAGAACGGGTCGACATGCCCAAGTGTAGACTGGAGACCGTAGAAATCCGGTGGGTCTGAGTTTAGAGGGAAAACTGGACAGTGAGGGGCAGCAAAAAGTAGACCAACAGCTTATGGACTGCTTTGGTGTGTATTAGGACCTGCTGGTTCGTGTGCATAGTTGTGGTGTGTTGTTAGCGTGGAGAAACGAACAGCTTCCGCGCTGGTATATGACGGAGGGGCGAAAGCTCCAAGCTAAACGGCCTTTTTAGAAATTGCCGGTGGTAATGGTTTACTTATTGCTTCGGAATGACCAGCTTTTCCTCGCGGAAAATGGGCGCATTATGGATAGCGTGCAAGAGCTAGATAATCCAGGTTTTACAGACCGTAAGTTCGGTTAGCGCGGACAAGTTGCTTATGTGGAGCTAGTGAATTGATCACTTCTACTGCAAAGAATTACCCATTTAATCCCTACCTTTTTCGGCTTTTCATTAGCCACAATAATTTCTAAAAGTGGATGAAATTATGTCAAGGTAGTGCAGAGAAGTCATTTGTAAACCGGTAGAGCTTCTGCGCTTCGCATTGCTTTCATGGTAGCACCAAAGAGCTTGCCCAGACAGTTGGGCAAGTTGGACAGGATCCGGCTGATCCTGGTCATGGATAAGTGAAGCAATCACTAACTGTAGTGGCTACAATTGGGCAACGTTATGATGACACTGCCACATTGATGCTTACCAAAGGAACACAAGCATACCGATCAGAATTACTGCATATAATTTAACCAGGAGCTAATTTTTAATCAGAATGGCACACAAACTAACATGCAGTAGCTGGCAACCGAGCGGTCATAACCACAGAGACAAACCCTTGCAATACAGGTTTTACAGACAGCAAGTTCTGTTACTGTGAACAGTTGTACCAAGCATCCAAATTACAAACAAATATTAAAAGTTAGCTTCAAATGAAGTTCATGTTCACTCATCATCTGTAGAATTTCCCCTGATATCACTCTTGAATGTTTAGGACACAAACATTAGCAACAGTAACTTGGCTATGTTAGCCACTGTGCTACAGCCACAATCAATTGGCTATCACGTCAGAACTTACAGCTTCTGTGTCTATGAGTCACGGACAGTTGCGACTGATACAGGCTTTATCTTCAGATATTTTACAAGGCCTGCGTTTGAGGCCAGTCGTTAGTGCTAACTATCGCTAGCGGTCCTGCTAGCCACCCGTAACACGTTAGCTTCACTTACATTATTTGCTGTTATATGGTTACTTACAGCTTGTGGCTCCAAGCGCTTGCAACTGCTTCAGGTTTGAGAAGCAGCTTTAACACTTATCCTGTGTTGAATTATCCTTTATTGACAAAGCTGTCTCAGCTGCTTGTGCTCAGCATTTCAGCAAACGTTCCCTTTGGCCATGGCTGTTTGCTGCCAGCAAGCAAAAAAAGCTACCGTCTGATTTTTGGTGGAATCATATTTTGGAAGAGAAATATTTGTTTTTCTTTGCGTCCAAAAGTAAATGGACAAGTAGCTTCGGGAGAGATACTGACAAAATTGCACCTCAAATGATCTGCAGTTCTTCTTTTGTATTTCCAAAAGTGTAGATGCTACTAAGGCATAGTATGACCCGCCATTGTTAGTGCCTGCTAGAATAGTTTCTGGTGTGGGCAGGTCCAGCGCAGTGGTTGGCTCTGGCTAGGTCTGTGCTAATTGAGCAGTACAACCTGACATCAGGTTTTGCCCAGATCTCGTGAAGATCTCGGGCGGAGCTGTTCAGAGAGGAAATCACGTTCTTGTATTATGGCAAAATCCGTATGTTATGTTTAGAAACTTTTCAGAGGTTGAGCATGGACAACTAACATTATAATATTACTAATATATATTAAAAGAAGGATCAGCATGTTAGGCCCCCTTTAAGATAAGTGATATAGGCATTAGTTGCTCACTTCGATATAGTCTTGGAACATAATGTTAAAGGAAAAAAACAGGAGTTTGGCAGAAAACCTGGTAAATCACAGATTATTGAAAAAATGGAATGAATTTGTAAGCAACATTTCGCTTACCCAGCTCAACTACGAATGGGGCTACCCCTTGAGAATGGTAAATCAGCTTACTTAGAATTCTTTCCGCGCATGAACTTGTTAAATGTGCTTTATAAGTGAAAATTAATATTAAATTGTTATGTGGTAATTTGAACTGCTAGTTCATCAGGCTACAAATTGAAACTGAATGAAGAGGACCATCTCCACTGCATCGCAAGCAGTAATATTGTAACTTGCAGGTTTAACACAAGCACAGCCTACTAATATCTCCGAAAAAGAAAGCGCGCTAACTGATTTCAGTCCACCAGGCTTAAACCGTATGAAAACTATCCCTTTAAAACTTCTTTGTTGCTTATATTGTTACTTTGTGGAATGTATTACACCATATCAAACTTCATGTCGCGGATCATTGACCACCCATTTATGACAGTAAAAAAAAAAAAATTTTGCAAGTTGCGATTAGAGCAATTATGTGAATTTGCTTCATCCAGTTTAATTCTTCAGTAAATTCTTAGATAAATTCTTAGTCATTTAGTTCCTAATAACACATATTTACGACTGTTCAACTCAAAGTGAACTTCTACTGGTTTATTTACTATTGCGGTTTCAATGAATGAGGAAAAACAAGGTATCCCTTGTGGTAGTCTGCTGGTATGGTCAGTATCGAAACTGTTCTCCGCAAGCTCTAATTAAAAACCCAACAAATTATCTTGTGAACAATTAATAGCAGAAATCAAAACAAAAAAACTTTTATTCAGCCCAATTCGTTATTTAATGTCATTTCCGTTTTGTGTCCATTTGTGAGACATTGGAGTCCATGAGAATTTTCAACTTCATGATTGTTGCAGCTAACAATAAAACGATACTGGGACTTAAATTCTCATTAGCAGGATTAATATGAACCAGGTTTACTCATTAAAACAGCCAGCAAAGTTTTATGGTGGAGTCAAATACAGGCATCTGTGTATTGTGTAGACTTCAACTTCTCAAGTGCAACAGCAGAATCACAAAGGGTAGCAAAAATAGGGGGCTCCAAAGAGTTTTCTCATTTCGAACGATTGGGAAAAAAGGCCGACTATTGGTTAACCAAGATTTGTTTTAGTAGGGGACAGCGCCAGTAATTTATTAATTAAATCATGGAAAAAATACCGTCGAGATGTGAATGGAGCTAATCTGGTTTGCGTTTCCCGAAATCACTGATGCTAACTTCCATTGTTGGAACCATTAACTTTGAATGTACAAACTACGTTAGTTGCCAATGTTAGCAACTATGTTTCTGGGAAACAAACCAGGGCTCTATTTACTAGCAGGAATGACCGATTGATCACACCAAGTTTCAGCGTCAAAACAAACAAAATTCGGCATGAAAACGTACGATAGAGAAGAGGAAGCTTCCTTCCATTACCCACTCCTTCCCGTCCTTTCTGACAGTTTTAACGGGTTTTATGCCCTTGGTTTCGACATCCCACGTTCTATGAGTGGAAAGCTGGTTGAAATGTCCCACCCACTTCGCCATCTTTGGTGGTTTTTTTTTTTTTCTTAAGTGGTTGGTGCAACGCGCAGTTCCATTGGTTGAAGTCTCGTGTGTCCACACATTGTTTCTCATGGGCCTTCGCGCAGAATGTGAAAAAGTAGATGGCGCTGCAGTTCGGATAGCTAGGCGCGCAGAAATTGAACGATTTTTGATGGATAGGCGCACTTTTATTCGTGCACCTAAAATGCAATTTTAGGCACGCAAAACTGCGTACGCGCAATTGCACGCCTTTCATAAAAAGGCCAGGTAAATAAAATTCCTGCCATATTTTACCCTCTCATGCAAGAATTAGGGTAAACTCAGTCAGGTTTTTTTTACTAAGTGGATTTATACACCCTAAGGGATGTAAAACAATATTTGAAAAAAAAACATTTTCTATCTTTATTCTATAAATTACTACTTTTTCCCATTGCAGTGACTTGCCAATGGGACTTTTTGTATGGGATGATGCAATAGCTTCCACTAGAGTGGACTATATGCAGCAGTGCCCAAAATTGAAGGTATATATAGAGAAAAACAGACTTGTACACTGTAGTGACCTCCATGCATGAAAGGGTTAATGTGATTTTGTTCTTCTTTTGTCCTCACTAATTTCTTTTGGCATGTGCCAAGCCAACCGGCCCAAAGTCTGGCATATTGTTGTTCTTCTATTAGTTGCACATGCATTATGACGACTAGGGAGCAGCATGTTTTCATGGTCAATTCAATGCAACAAGGCCACTCATGCAACAGCAAAATGGACAAAAATCCCATCTTGCACCTGAGATCTGCCAAATCTTGGGTGAGGTAATTCTTCGATCTTGCAATGAGTGCAAAACAGAAGGGCAATATGTAAGCACTACCAAAAGGGGACAAATATTTGGGTATTTAGCAGCAGTCCCATTTATAATTAATATTTTTAACGTCATCACAATCTAATGGGAGCACCCGCTAAAAGGGTAACCCTGGGATTTTACCTGATGGGCTTTGATCCGTCTCTGCTCCGCTGCAGGTTTGCTCTGTGCATTGCTGTCCGTTAACACCCTTCGGCTGTGTTTTCCAGCACAGTACCGCTGGACAGCAGGAGAATCAAGACTGGCCAGATCACATGGTAATTACAGAATCACGCATGCTGTATGAGCTATAAAATGTTGAGATAACACAATGTTTTTACTATGAAACGCAACAACAAACCGGCAAATTATTATTGTTTTCAACCAAAGGAGCAGATGAAGGATTGGCTTGCATGAATTTGTCTCTCTTTCGACATTTTTCTGTTCCTACGATTAATAACTCTCCTGTTTATAAATAAATGCTCTTAATTAATTTCCTCTCTATGTTGGGTTTGTTATTTATTTAGAAAGCGCTATGTAGATAAAGTTAACATTTTTTTTGTCCGAGCCTACTATACGATCTGGTATCAATACAGAATGTTTTATTCAGAAATTTAACCAGATGTTTTAATGTTGTATCTGAGCCTGACTCAATCTGGTCTGTGCTGAACTGTTGTGCTTCGGAATCCGGCGAAAATAGAAGCCTTGCATCTCTGCTGCGGAGGGCTCTGAATTGCCAGAGCTGTGACAGAGGGTAAATTCACCACGGCAAAGCCAGTGGAAGCACACGCACTGACTAAAGAGAAACCTATCAACTCTGCTGCCGTGGCGGAGTGGAGACGGACCAAATGCGCATCTAGTGTAATTTAGGGTTAAAACTGAGGTTCCTCTGCTTCCCTCCAGTCATTTTTGTTGACCATATTGTTTTTCCAAAATGCCAGTTTGTTGTTGTTCAATCAGATGCAGAGACCGACAAGGAGGTAAGTCTGAGTTATGCTTTTAGAGAATCCCGTCTGAGAAGGGAAACCCAGAGAGGAGGCGATTGTGGATTCATTGCTAACATTACTACAGTAGCTACCATAGAATGGCTGGTAACAGTAAACGTCTGGCAATGAATGTTTTGTGGCTGCCTAAACTGCACTGACCTTTACTTTGACAAAGAAGGCTTTTTGTTCTTCACCTCTCAAATGACAGCTTTATTGCGCCATCTGGATCGAAAATACGCATAACTCTATGTACTTTTGTATCACACAGGGTTTTAACCCGAGAAAAGTCAGAAAAGAAGATACTCAAATGGAACCTGTGCGGTGTTGTAGTCCTAACCATCAGAATTAACACTGTGAAGAAAGAAAAAAATTGGTAGGGAAATTTTTGAGAAAATTAGATTTTTGACATATTGCGAGGTAACTGATGGTCAAAGAATGTCCTGGAAGATTCCTGTTTGGCACCACACTGCTCTTTCATGCCAATAAAAAGAAATTTGTATCTTATTTGCCAAAGTATTGCCAACATAATGGTTGCCATGGTAACAAATTACCTTTTTTTCTAATTGAAGTATATAAGACAACAAACTAAAATAAATCCAGTTTTAAATTTAAAGAGGCAAAATCTTTACCCTCTAAGATTGCCATGAACTAAAACTGACTCTGGATTCTTGTTCAATAACTAGCTGATTTCCAAAATGTCTCGCTCATTTATGGCATTCAATGAAATATTCACAAATGCAAGGAATTGTACTGCTTTACAGTTTGTCTTAGTCGTTGACTGAAGAGTTTGTTTCCTTTGTACATAACATGGTGATGGCCCCAAATCGTGAAAAAGTCATCATGTACCGCTTTGAAAGCTTTTTCACAGAACCGGGCTAGAACACATTTCTCCTAATGACAGAAAACAAAAGTCTTTACAAAACAGCAGTTTGGTTTATGTTTTTTAACGAATTTTTTTGAGTTTGTAACAGGTTTCAAATGCGCAGAATGTTCAATGCGCACGTGGGAGACGTCAGTTTCACTATAACTGCCAGCCTTCAAAATTCTTCCAAAAAAATCTCTGACAACCTCTTTTAAATCCCACAATTTTCCATCCACAGCAACAAGTGATCAGTCAAAATGTGGGAAACTTGTCCTCTCTCACCCAGCGTGACTCTCACTGAGACATGACTCATGGTTTTTTCATAAATGGACATCTACCACAAAGAGTGCTGACCAAGTCTCACTGAACTCAATGTTAAACTGAGCTCAGAAGGTCAGCTTGTCAGTTGGTGATATCATGCTATTTTATTTTAGTTTGTCAGCTATTTTACTCATCAAAAAGATGGGTTACTATGGGTTACTATGTGGAATGTTCAGAGCCAGAGTGGGTGATGTCAGTTACACTTTAATCGCCAGCCCTAAATATTCTTACAAAAAAAATCTCTGACAACCTCTTTCAAATCTCACAATTTCTAATCTGCAGAGACAATTCATACTCTCTCACCCAGTGTGACTCTCATTTTGACATGACTCGTGGTGTGACTCTTTTTCAACTAGAACGGGCACTCGGTAGAGCGCATACCTTCGCCGACGCCACTGAATCCCTCGCCACTGGCGTTGGTTTCATGCCGATCGGATAAAAATTGACCGAGATATGGCCGAAAGTCGGTTTTGACCTTTTCGTGGACTTGACCTTGACCTTTGACCTGATCACTCCCAAAATCTAATCAATTGATCCTCAGGTCATGCCAAATCAACCCACTAAATTTTATGAAATTCCGTTTGGTACTTTTTGAGTTATTCGATACACATACATACACACAGACAGACAGACACACAAACAAATAAATACACGGGGATCAAAACATTACCTTCGTCAGCGAAGTCGCTGGCGAAGGTAAAAATGGTTTTCAAGCACAGAGATTGCTGACCAAGTGTGAGGTTGCATTCAGGAACCAGTCACGAGAATCAAGGAATGCAATAAAAGTGATTTTATTTAGCAAGGGGGTAAACCCCCGCAGGGTCGACGGCAACAGTACAAAGTCCACAATCCAAAAAAAAAAAAAAAACAATTCAGTAGGGCAGAATCAGAGTCGAAAACCAGGGCAGCAATCACAGTACTCGTAGTCGGGCAAAGCAGGTTCGGTAGACAGGCACAGGTCTGTCAGAGCGTAATCCAAACCGTTAACAGGGCAGGAAACACAAAACTCGTAGTCAGGCAAAAAAGGGTTCGTAAACAGATGCAGACAATAGTACCAAATCAGAGCCAAAAATCAAAGTCGAGGACGATCCAGTCAGAAGAGCAACACTATGAGTTCAAGGCAAAGACGAGAGCAGCACAGGGAAACTTAGAGAAACGTTCTGACGGGGAACTGCTGTGAGAAGACTCATAATATACACATACGGGAGGTCACATGAAAACAGAAAACAAGTGCAGGGAATCAGACTAATTACAAAGGAGAAAACATGAGGGAGAACCTGGGCTGCGTTCAAAGTCGGCAACACGTAACAAAACGTATATTTAATTAAACGGCAACAGTAGTGTGCTGAACACCCCGTTGTGTCACGCAAGTGTTGTAACTATAGCAGCTGAGAGAGCCATACTGTGCGTTCTCTTGGAGGAATTCTCGGAGCCTGACAAAATAGGTTCAAATTTGTGTTTGATTTTTAAACTTCTACTTACCACAAACATGTCATTTGATGTCAATAACCGTGGTTAATACTAAGCCGTAAGAGATGCATTTATATACTACCCTCGTTGTATTCATTGTGCCACTGCCGTTTTAAGATGGCGCGGTTTGCATACATGTTGCAGCTGATTGGATGACACTCCTGGCACACTCACCAAACAGAGGAAAACATACTTCAGACGCCGTTGTGCACCGTTGCACACCGGTTGGAGGAAATAGGTTGTTCAACCCAGAAAATGTAACAAAACGATGTGCACCGGTGTGACTTTGAACGCACCCCTGGTCACATTGGCAAATTGGCAAAAGCCAAAACGTGGACAAGGATCACGAGACAGCCTATAGACAGAGCGAACAGATCCGATTAGTGATTTCTAACGTGCACAGATAATTGAGAAAAAGGATAGAGTGAGCAGGTGCGAAGGATATGCTGAAATGCAGCAAAGAAGATTAGGTAAAGACAAGAGTGCTGAGAGCTTGTTAATCAATTAGTAAGGTGCAGCAATGCAATCCCAAGTGCTCGTTAGTAAGTTAGTATTATAAACAATGTTAGTTTATGTTAGTAACTTTAGCAAAAATAATAAACTGTTAGTAATATAGGAAAGCAAGGGGAAGGAAGTAAACGAAGTTAACGAGATTGGAAGGAATATTTGGAACCAAGGATGTTTTATATTTCTCAGTATAGGTCCATGTTGGAAACCCAGAAACCATGAAATCACCTAAACATGTGACACACAGTACTGAGGCTGTGAGCAATCACAAGACATGAGACCAGACAGGGGGAGACAAAGTGCAACGCATGGGCAAAAACTAGAACGGGCACTCGGTAGAGCGCATACCTTTGCCGACGCCACTGAATCCCTCGCCACATAACTCTGAGGACCAATTTTTATTTTTTTAAATGATCGATGAATGAGAAGAGTACGATATTTTATTTTTTTACATCAATACACCTTTAAGTTCGAAAGGTAATGACCCCCCTGACCTTTGACCCCCAACCGCTAAGAAGGGTATTGACCCCATTGTACCGTGTTTCACATCACAGGATCGGGTATATAATTCTGCACATTTTGGCGTTGGTTTCATGCCGATTGGATAAAAATTGACCGAGATATGGCCGAAAGTCGGTTTTGACCTTTTCGTGGCCTTGACCTTGACCTTTGACCCGATCACTCCCAAAATCTAATCGATTGATCCTCAGGTCATGCCAAATCAACCCACCAAATTTTATGAAATTCCGTTTGGTACTTTTTGAGTTATTCGATACACATACATACACACAGACACAGACAGACACACAAACAAATAAATACACGGGGATCAAAACATTACCTTCGTCAGAGAAGTCGCTGGCGAAGGTAACAAACACATGGACTGGAATGAAAACAGGGCAATAACAAAAACATGGTAAAACATGAACATAACTAGGCAACCAAATCACAATACAGAATACAAGGCATAGTCGGGAAAGGCAGAGATAATAATCCAGACATGGCAGAATCATAACACCAAGCCTCACTGAACTCACTGTAAGTAGATATTTAGATATGTCTTGATCTGAAACTTTTAGAAAAAATTTATTTGGTATCATCCGAAAGGGCTTGCAATACTCTCTCTCTCTCAACATGTTCCACCCGGAGATGATTAAACAAACCCCTTCTTGACTTAAACACCGAAGTTGAAGAGGATGAATCCAGTGCAAGTTCAACAACTAGCAGTCATGTAACCAGCAATTAAGCCCATAAATGAGATTCAAGTCCCGTTAACACCATCATTGGCAAAATTGAGCAATAACTTTTAAAAAACGCTAAAATCCCCTAAAAGCATCTTACAATATCTAAAGAAATTTATGAAGCTTGTGTGAATATAAAATGTATTACATAGCGATATTATGAGCAGTTAGCAAGCCCAAATTCAGACAATTGTCTTGCAAAATAACCGCCCCCCAGTTCTACCGTCCGAGGTTGGGATTTGAATGAAACTTTATTATAGGTTTTAGGGACTTCTTAGTTTCAATGAGGTAAAGTAAGGCAGACTTTTATGACCCAGAACTTTGTCAACGAAGATTTTACGCTTCTGCTCATCGCATGGAAAAAATTTGAAAACAAGATATTACGAGGACGTGTAATCGGCATCATCAACAATAACATACTTTTTGACGAGCATGAATCTAGTCTGCTGGAAATATAAAATGAAACAACACCAAGACGAACAAATTACGACAGGCAGACAATGGTCTATGCACTCGACTTCCCTTCCGTGTGTCCCTGTCTCCCACAAATTACATCATCAGGAAGGGACTATTTTCATTCTTTTTGGAGATGTGTGGGAGTTGAAAGGGTGTTCAAAAGGCCTCTTTTATTCTCTTCTTATTTGAGTGAGTGTCCAGAAACTTTTATCCATCATCCCCGTGACGTTAGCTTTCCATAGAGTTATAATTTGCTTATTTTCTGATTTCTCAATGCATGGCTACTTTATCTTCGCTCTGAAGGTCAGCTTGTCAGTTAGTGACATCAGGCAATTTATCAGCTCTTGTAGTTTTCATAAAATGTTAAGTTCTATGATACCACAGCACACAGACACAGACTCAAACACAGACACACGCCTCAGCGCTAACAACCAAATACACACTCCACCATGTTAAATAGATCTCAGAAGGTCCGCTTGCCCGTTGGTGACATCACCTCAGCACATAGACACCCACGCCCATACAAGTGTGTGTGAGGGGGGGGGGGGGTCCATCAGTCCTCAGTGTATTATGTGATGGGGCGGGGGGGGGCTGTGTGATGTCATCCACAGCTAAAACAGCTGTACACACATACTTACACACAGATACTGCACAAACTCAAACATAAATGCAAAGCTGTATGATACCACAGTACTGACACCCACTAACTTCTCTGATTCAACAGCTGTTCTTTTCTCTCCTTGTCCTGATCAGCAGCGATTAGTTCCCATGCCACTACCTGTGGTCATAACAGAGCTATTAATGAATCTGGAGCCTTGCCACCCTGTTAGGCTCCCTCACATCCACGCAACATCCCCTGACAATTTTAGATTTTGTTGTGGAAATTTCCAAGTTCTTTTTCAGTAAGCTAGTCATTAATACCAATGTCTTTGTATTTGCCTGGCCTTTTGTTGAACTTGAAAGTAAGTTAATAAAATTAACCAACTTATTCATTAAATTAACAAAATAATTTGAAATGGAAGTGAGGGGAGTGGTTGCGGCTGCATAAAGCCAATACACTCTGAAGGTTTAAAGTATGACAACATTGACAGTGGATTATACTCCGGACAATGTTTTGTTTGTAGCGTGGGGAACATTGTGCACGCAGTAGCTATTTTTAGCTGTTTTTTTTTTCCTCTAACCCCCTCCCCTTGCCATTTTGTTCAGTGCATCTGCGCAGTGTTTGGTTCGCTGACTGCTTGGCGTCCTTCATGCGGTTGGAGGCTCCGCCCCTGCGACCAGCGAGCAATAAACCGGGTGGACGAGAGGCCGGGGAATCAGCAGGAAATACGGCCTTCCGTTACACGGCCCCGGCCGAGAATGAAGTCGTAAAATTATGAGGCCTTTTTACGAGGGGCCATTCAGGAGAGATGCTTGTGTATTGATGGCTGTTGGGTACTATCCCTCTTAAACCCCAGCCCTGTCCTCCCCCCTCACAGGGCAGAGCTGGCTAGGGTCTCCTCTGTAACTATTTTCCATGCATTTAATATATTAATTATCTGGTAAATGTTCCCAGGGCGGTGCTTCAGATGCTTGAGAGTGACAGGTTTTCAATGAGCCCCCTCTCCTTCTCTCTCTCCCTGCACTCTTCCCAGTCCATCAGTCCTCAGTGTATTATGTGGGAAAGGTCAGGCTGGGGGTAATGTAACTTTTTATTTGCTGATTTTTCATAGACAGGGCAGTAAGCAAAGAGACTGGTTTAAGAGGAGAGAGAGGTGAAGATTGGGAGGAGAGTGGGATTGAGAGAGAGAGAGAAAGAAGGAGTGAGGGAAGAATGGGGGAGGAATGGGCTGATGAAGGCTGGACGGGTTAAATTTATTTCATCACATTTCAGCGCCTTTTTAAAAAAAAAAAAAAAAGCTTTCCGAGCTCTGTACACTGTATCACGGGCAAGACAATAATGGAGATCATATGTCGTTTCTTTACACTATACCATTTAAAAGTAGATTTTGAAATTGTTTACTTTACTAATAAAGAGCAGATTAGATTAAAAAAATTGAGCCAAGACATTGATACTGTTACAATCTGTGATTCGCGGTCAAGACCGTTTTGCTTAATTGTTACATGAGATGTCACTCCTGTTAAACATACTGTATTTCTGCAGAAGATTTAAAAAAATATCTCAGTCGCTACACAATCTAGTAAGCTGGAATTTATGAAGGTCAATTCTAGTTTAGTAATTGACTAATAGAAACTGTTTTCTCCTTAAATGTCAGTTATTTTAATGATTAAAGTTGAAGGCTGCTCCATTCACAAGTGCCAAGAGACTGAAGTTGTAATCGAAAGATGTGCTGAACTGCATTGAAAGAGACGTATCAAGTTCATCCAAACAAGACAGAAAGAAAAGCACCAGAAACAAAAAGAACCTTCATGGAAATACAAAATGTACATTATTCTCCCTTGATAGGCTACAAAATACAGAGAATCTCCAGCAGCATGGAGGTAAAACTATACATTTCCTGGATCATAAACTTCTTCACTTGAATTGTGGTACATCTGCAGGAAGCATTCAGAACTGCCAAAAATCTATGGCTCTGTATCCAGCCATTTCTAATCTATCCAAATTATATAATATTAAATCATAAATTAAATAATATACAATATTTAACTGCAAATTAATTCTTTGGATCCATGTTACTACCTTGCATTGTTTCCAAGTAGAAATCAGCAGCAGTCCGTCAAAATTGGGGGATGGATACCCTGAGAATCCAAAAACCCTCATAAAATCTTGCCATAACTAAATATATGCTTTTTTATTCATTCGGCTCGGTCAAGGGTTAACGGATCCACAGAACCACTACTTATTTGTCCATAACTTAAGAATTAATTACAGAAAAATTATAAAGCATGCATCAGAACATTGATATTAGTCCCCTTTAGAACATATTCTAAAATGAACACTTGAAAAATATTTGACACAATTATTACCAAAAACTCCTCGGTAATGATTGCACTCAGAATTAACACTCCCTTGACCAAATCCTATTATAAAGTGTGTAAATTTGTCCATTTCACACCAGAGACCAGTTAGCCAGCACATTTTCTCGTCATTATTTTAACAGCTTATTATAGTGCAGGCAGATGGTAAGCATACATCAGCCCGACACTGTGACTGTGCTTAACGGTAGATAGAATATGAGTGCGCAGCAAATTTGAATAAGCACTTACAATGCCCTTTACTTGACAAGAAAAGCCAATTTAAACACTAATGTCCCATAATATATCTTATTTACAACATGAAGATATTCCATGACTAGGAAAACTCAGGTAAGAGGCTGTTTTAACGTCACAGCAAATCATTGCCTCAAACAATACCTTGAAATTCTTACGCTGAATTACATGAGACAATAGCAGTTACCACTGACATTTTGAGAAATGCAAAAATTCTAGCTTTGCCATTTTATTCTGTGTTAGCAAAGGCCAACTGTTGTTTCTTCTAGTAAGTGCAAATATACCAGTATTGAATGCTGAAGCAAAGGTGAAACAGAAACTTTTGCTCATAGCAATACCCGTATATTAACTGTTTATCATTTTTGCCATTGCAGTGTCTTTCTCACTTCTGGGAATAATGAGTTTATAATTGGAATAGCGAAATCTCCTTCCCTTTTGTAAATCTGCCAAAATCCTACTCAACTTGGTTGGGAAAAACCTTAGCAATGCCATCAAGAATGGCAGCAGTAAACCAATACCTTTAATTTAGTGTTGAGCTAACATCAGGGGCCATTTGAAATGCTTCCGAGAAGAAAAGTGCGATTTGAAGTCTGCTAATTACCTGCGAGGTTGGACAGCGTCCTTCGCCTTGGCATAATTAGCATGCCTTAAATTAATTCCTTTGTACTTTGCCTAACTTGCAATCAAGCCATTTATGCAGCCAATTGACCAATCAAAACCAAAATAGTGCCAGTGATTGTGAAGTGCACTGTCTATTAAAAACTTCTAGTTGCAGAACAAAAGGGAACAAGTTGTAATTCTGAACGAGTAAAGCCAAGATATATACATTTATGTAGAACAAGTTTCATTACCATGGTGACTTTTGTAAGCTGGGACCCTTTTCAGGGTCTCCTAACTCCAGTAATATGCCCTGGGTTCCGTCAATCTTCCTTGTACAGATAGATCTGTCCTCAAATAGAAGGAATCCAGCACAATTAAGCCTCTGTAACGGATCCTGGCCTCATAGCGGCCCTTGAAATCTGAATTTTTTATTTCCGCCCATAAAAATTTCATATTTGAGTGGCCACTATCTTGAAAATGAATAGAGATGGATAAAGACAAAGGATTCTGAAAGCCTGAACCCAAATGACACTGGTTAGCAATTGCAGCTCATACCTTTAATTTTTTTCCAAAGATATTAGTCACCAAAATCCCTCTAAATTAACGTTCGCGATTCGCGAGGATAAAAAGGAGGCGTGGCCCCAGATTATTTGGGGGGTCATATCTCGGAAACCCTTTGGAGTAAGAGCCTATAATTTTGCATACATGCATATGAATATAGAGATACTCCCAAAATGCATCTGAACCAAATCTGAGTCAGTGACCATGAAAGATTCTTGAACTTGGTGGAGTTCATATGGAACGACTCATACACTTTTTAAGTTATAGTTGAAATCCGACAGTTTCCCCGCTTACAAATCTTAAATTTATTTATTCCTTTTTTTTGTTGTTGCAATTGTTATGGCCCCAATTTGTTATTACATTTATAACACAACAGCAACAGCAAGGGATGACACACAGTTTTTAAAACTTAAACACATTTAATTTAACAGACAAAGACAATAACAACTAACTAACAACTAATGAACCTAAAGACCAAGATTGATTAGGAAAAAAAAAGAAATATTTACAGTCCCTTTTTGTGGGGTGGCTTGGTGATGTCCTGGATAATGAAAATGCTCAAACACAGGCAAAGAAATCCACAAAAGAAATGTCACAGGTCTTGAACAGAATGGCAGGTCTGGTCATCTTCTTGCAATTTCTCCTACTACTTTACTGTCTCAATTCTTTTCCTTATATACTCTTTTGCAGACCCCACCCACATTTAGACCTATTTTTTTTTAATTTTCTGAGACTTGCCCCAGACATGTCCAGGACATGTCTAAACATGACTCCAGTCTGAGCTTAACAAAAAAAAGGTAAATACTGCCATCTAGTGGCCTATATTCACATTACACCTCCATTCCAAAAGGGAAAAATTTTGACTCATAAAGGCAAAATTTTTCTTTTCAATACAAAATGGTTAAGTGAACACTTGTCTATATATACATATCATACAATATTCAAATAAACACAGGATATATATATATACATATTCAAACACGAGATAAGCAATCAGCAATTACATTGTCTGTACCCTTCACATGCTTAATTTCCAAGTCAAACTCCTGTAAAATCAAACTCCAATTCAACAATCTCCGATTCTTGTTTTTCATCTTACTCAAAAACATTAACGGATTGTGGTCAGTGTACACAATCATTGGCTTTTCCCCTGTACAAACATAAACCTCAAAGTGTTGTAAAGAAAGGACCAGAGTCAACAGTTCCTTCTCTATTGTGGAATAGTTCCTTTGGTGGCGATTGAACTTCCTGGAGAAGTATGCCACGGGATGCTCAATGTCATCAGAGTCACTTCTCTGTAGGAGCACAGATCCACAAGCTTGGTCGCTAGCATCGACCGCGATGGAGAACGGTTTGTTGAAGTCAGGAGATTTGAGCACAGGGAAGTGACACAGCAGAGACTTCAGGTGATCGAAGGCATGCATCATGCTCTGGCATGCATCATCCCAGGTGAACTTTACGCCTTTCTTCAGTTGGTTAGTTAGACTGAGAGCAATCTCAGCAAAGTTCTTGCAGAACTTGCGGTAGTACCCGATCATTCCAAGGAAGCGGCGCAAAGCTTTTTTGTTGTCAGGAACTGGAAAGTCCATGATGGCTTGGACTTTAGCATTTATGGGTGCCACCTTACCCTGGCCTATGACGTAGCCAAGATAGGTGACAGTAGCACAACCAAAGTCACTCTTGTTCAGGTTAACAGTCAGGTTAGCCTGGGTCAGGCGCTGGAACAACGTCTCTACATCTTTTAGATGTTCTTCCCAGGAGTCACTCCATGTGATCAGGTCATCGATGTATGCACCCGTGTGTGGCAATCCGGCGATTGTAGACTGTATCATCCTTTGGAACGTGGCTGGGGCATTTTTCATGCCAAAGGGTAGGACTTCATACTGGTACAATCCAGATGGTGTGGCAAAAGCAGAGATGCTCTTGGCCCTCTCAGTTAAAGGCACACACCAATAACCCTTCAATAAATCAATCTTGGTCAGAAACTTTGCTTGCCCTACACTATCAATACAATCATCAATCCTAGGTATTGGAAACACATCAGTTCTAGTTACAGCATTGACTTTGCGATAATCTGTACAGAATCTAGTACTTCCATCAGGTTTTGGAACTAGCACACAGGGTGAACTCCAATCGGAGTTGGAGGGTCTGATAATATCATGCTTTAACATGTACTCAACCTCTTTCTCAGCAATCTTTCTCTTTTCAGGATTCATCCGGTACGGATGCTGTTTAATTGGTTTGGCATCACCAACATCTACATCATGAGAGGCTATAGTAACTCTCTTTGGAACATCAGGAAACAAATCCTCATATTTCTTGATCAACCTTTCAAACTGATCTCTCTGTGAGGGTTCTAAGTGCTGGAGTTTTACATCAAGATTTTGCAACACTACAGTGTTTGACAATTTACATGAAAGAACTTCAGCTTTAATTCTTGGTTCATCATCTTGAAACTCCCCCTCATCTTCACACGTTTCGACCATTGGAGAATCTGAAGTGACAGCTGCAACCCTAGCATTTCTGTCATGATAAGGCTTTAGCATGTTAATATGACACAATTGTTTTGGTTTTCTCCTGTCTGGAGTCTTCACAATGTAATTGAGATCATTGAGTTTTGTCAGAATTTCATAAGGACCATGAAATCTAGCCTGCAATGGATTGGACTGCAAGGGAAACAACACAAGGACCTTGTCTCCTGGTTTAAACTCACGGCTTCTAGCCTTATGATCATACCAAGTTTTCATTTTTCCCTGACTTGATTTCAAGTTCTCTTTGGCAAGGTCACAAGCTGCACGCAATCTTTCCTTGAACTTGCTAACATAGTCTAACAGACTGATTTGCGGCTCTTCCTCTTGCCATTGTTCACTCAATAATAGCAAAGGTCCTCTCACTTCATGACCAAACACTAGCTCAAATGGACTGAATCCAGTAGACTCCTGCACTGCTTCTCTAGCTGCAAACAACAGCAAATGAACCCCTTCATCCCAGTCTTTCTCATGGTCATAACAATAAGTCCTCATCATTGTCTTGAGAGTGGAATGAAACCGCTCTAAGGCACCCTGACTTTCTGGATGATAGGCACTAGAACGAATCTGTTTTGCACCTAGTTCATACACAACCTGCTGAAACAATCCTGAAGTGAAATTGCTACCTTGGTCTGACTGAATTTCCCTGGGAAGACCAAACAACGTGAAGAACTTTATCAAAGCCTTCGAGATTGCAGTTGCCTTGATGTTACGTAGAGGTATGGCTTCGGGGAATCTGGTAGATGCACACATGATTGTCAACAAGTACTGATTTCCAGATCTAGTCTTGGGTAATGGACCAACGCAATCAACAATGACCCTAGAGAATGGCTCCCCAAATGCTGGGATAGGCTGCAATGGAGCTACAGGTGGGTCTAACTGGTGTTTTCCAACTACCTGACAAGTGTGACAGGTTTTGCAAAAGTTGGAAACGTCTTTCCGAAGCCCAGGCCAAAAGAAGTGTTTCATGATCTTATCAACAGTCTTGTTAACACCAAGATGACCTCCTAAAGGTAAACTATGAGCCATTGTTAAGATCTCATTCCTATAGACCTTCGGAACAACAATTTGCCTGACCACTGCCCAATCTGCATTGGCAGGGATATCAGGAGGGCGCCACTTCCGCATCAACACACCATCCTTGAGATAATACCCAACTGGAACTGCATCTATTTCTTTTTCAGGAAGGGCTCTCCTCTTTAGTACACCAATTTCAGGATCATTAGTTTGCTCCTCAATCAACCGCTTTCTGGACAGAGACAAGTCTCCAGACACATCAGAATCACCAGACCCATCCGGCTGGCTGAATAGAGAACTGATAAAAGTATCTGATAAGTCCTCAAACGGAGAAACCATAGTAGGCCAATCAGAGTCATGAGGCGAACCACCTGAGTCCTGACTATTCAATGTACTGGACGGCACCACAACATCATCTTCTAGAGCCTTCTTGGCCATAGCACGAGTCACTGCGCAAGAAGGATACAGAGATGGGTCCTCATCCCCATTTTCAGTGCTCGGCTGTGAAGTAAGATGTACAGGGGGAACTACTTTGCCCCCAGCCAGGTCATTGCCTAGCAACAGAGAAACACCCTTTATAGGTAGACTTGACATAAGTCCCACCTTTACCTGTCCTGTAACTAAATCTGACTTCAAGAATATAGAGCGCAGGGGTACAGATACAGTCCTCCCTTCAATACCTTGTACAAGTATGAAATCCCCTGAAGCGGTCTCATCACGTAACTCCAAGGAGTCCATCAACAAAAGTGACTGAGAAGCTCCGGTATCCCTTAGGATATATATGGGGACAGGAGTAGTATGCTCATTCAGAGCCACAAATCCCTCTGACACAAATGGAAGAAATTCCTCCCTCACAAAGTCAGCTGTATTAGGCTTTTTAGCCCCACAAGAAGCAGGCAATTTAGCAGATTGGTCATCTACTACAGGGGTTTCTAACCTTGTTTTCACAAAGGCATTTGGTTTGGTATCCTTTTCTTTTTCTTTCTTAGCTTTAAGGAACCAACAGTTAGTTGTAACATGACCAGATTTCTTGCAATAACTGCAAACTATACCACTTTTGTCACTGTCAGCTTTCACACGTTGATCAGACCTGTTACTGGATTTCTGAGCACCATCACCAGATTTGTCTTTGGGTGAGGAATCTTGGGTATCACCGTAACCCTTTTTCTGAAATTGGGACCATTTATTGTTACTGCTAGACTGAAATTTGGACTTATGAGTGAGAACATATTCATCTGCAAATTTGGCAGCTGATTGCAAGTTCAGTGCTTGCTTCTCATTAAGGTAGGTCTTAACATCATCCTTAACACAGTTCTTGAATTCTTCAACTAACACCATCTCTTTTAGTGAGTTGAAATCATCCTTGACCTCCATAGAAGTACACCAGCGCTCAAAGCAAACCTGCTTCTCATTAGCAAATTCAACATAAGTCTGATTTTCAGATTTCTTCAGACCTCTGAATTTCTGTCGGTAAGCCTCTGGAACCAACTCATAAGCTCTCAAAATAACCTTTTTGACAACCTCATAATCAGAGGAATCATCTGCAGACAAAGCCGAATAGGCTTGTTGAGCTTTACCCTTGAGGACAGTTTGCAACATCAGAGGCCAGTGTTCCTTTGGCCACTGGCAACTCTTTGCTACCTTTTCAAAACACTGGAAATAGTTGTCAACATCCTTTTCTGAAAATGGAGGCACCAGTTTTACCTCCTGACTGGCACAAAATTTATTTTTAGTTTCAATTTTAATTTTTAGTTGCTCCATTTGGAGTCTTTCTTCTCTATCGAATTTCTCTAATTCAAAATCTCTCTGTCTCTGTCTCTCTCTTTCTGCTCTTTCCTCTTTCTCTCTCTCAAATTCTCTTTGTTTTTCTTCTCTTTCTAATTTTTCTAACTCAACCTGCCTTTGTTTTTCTTTTTCTTCCCTCTCAAATTCTCTTTGTTTCTCTTTTTCCTCCCTTTCTTTTTTCTCTTCTCTTGCTAATTTTTCCAACTCAAACTGCCTTTGTTTTTCTTTTTCCTCCCTTTCAATCTCTAGCATTTTTAATTTAAGTTCCATTTCTATATTTGGATTTTCCACTGGAAACTGTTCCAGATCTCCTGGTGCAAACACATTTTCATCAATGTAATATTCAACTATCTCTCTAGCCAGTCTTGCTTTTCGCATGGCTGGTTTCACCTCTGTCAGCTCTAAATGTCTGCAAATTTCTAGCAGTTCTGTCTTTTTAAAAGACTTCAAAACCCCTACGGTTGGTGATGCCAAGAAATCATCCATTGCTGTTGTCAATATATATGTATTCAATTAAAAAAAAATTTTTTACAATTTGAAATGTTAGATTTTTAATAAATGACTCACAAAATGGTCTATCCCGGACCTTGAGCCCCCAATTTGTTATGGCCCCAATTTGTTATTACATTTATAACACAACAGCAACAGCAAGGGATGACACACAGTTTTTAAAACTTAAACACATTTAATTTAACAGACAAAGACAATAACAACTAACTAACAACTAATGAACCTAAAGACCAAGATTGATTAGGAAAAAAAAAGAAATATTTACAGTCCCTTTTTGTGGGGTGGCTTGGTGATGTCCTGGATAATGAAAATGCTCAAACACAGGCAAAGAAATCCACAAAAGAAATGTCACAGGTCTTGAACAGAATGGCAGGTCTGGTCATCTTCTTGCAATTTCTCCTACTACTTTACTGTCTCAATTCTTTTCCTTATATACTCTTTTGCAGACCCCACCCACATTTAGACCTATTTTTTTTAATTTTCTGAGACTTGCCCCAGACATGTCCAGGACATGTCTAAACATGACTCCAGTCTGCGCTTAACAAAAAAAAAGGTAAATACTGCCATCTAGTGGCCTATATTCACATTACACAATGCAGAGCCAAAAAATGGTTTGCACAGCACACATTCCTTGCTCTGATGGGCTTAATTTCAACATATTCTCTGAATTATTGATTTATTTTCACCGCGCCTGGAATCGGTGCATTAGGCATAAGCAATCATTAAGCACAAAATGACTCAGTTGATACTTCCCACTGTGTTGAAGGGGACACATTTTATCCGTAATTGGAAGCCTGGCTCTTGATTTGATTGCACAGTGAGAGAGCTGACAGAGTATGCCCAGGGTCACCACAAAGTTTTGAGGCTTCTCCTTTAAGGCGAAGGGTCATTCTATGTGAAGTCAACCAGAGGTCCCCAGGTCACCAACTCAGATTTGGCTCAAATTTATTTTGGGAGTACCTCTATATTAATAATGAACACATGCAAAATTTTAGGCTGCTACTCTAAGGGGTTTCCGAGATATGGTTCCCCAAAAATCAGGGCCATGCCCAAGCGAATTGTGATCTGGATTCCTTCTATTTGAGGACAGGTCTGTCTGTACAAGGAAGATTGACTGCAACCAAGGCATAGTGGAGTTAGGAGACCCTGAAATAGGTCCAAGCTGAAAAAGTCACTTTTTTGCCAGTTTTGGTTTGGCAAATTCACCATGTTGGCAGTTACCCACGGTAATGAAACGTGTTCCACATAAATGTAAATATCTTGGCTTTACTTGATCAAAATTACAACTTGTTTTCTCATCTCCTTCACTATTTATTCATGCTATGAAACAGTCACCAATATCTTGAGAAGGAAAGGAGATAGATAAATTTTGACGAGAGATTCTGAAACCCTGCACCAAAATCACCCTGGATAGTAATTTACAGCCCATATCTGTGATTTGTTCCAGAGATATTAGCCTCCAAAATCCCTAAAAATTAATGTTTGTGATTCGCTTGGGCATTGCCCCTGATTTTTCGGGGGCCATATATTGAAAACCCCTTGGAGTAGGACCCTAAAATTTTGCATGTGTTCATTACCAATATAGAGGTACTCTCAAAATAAATTTGAGCACAATCTGAGTTGGTGATCATGGAAGATTCTTGTACTTTGGTTGAGTTCATATGGAATGACCCCGAAGGGATTTTGGATTTTATTTATTTTCAATACCCTGATGGGTCGATTTCTTCATCAAAAGTCAACAGGTCAGAGGGGTTTTTAAAAAAATTTATTTGATTTAATTTGGCATCTGCAATCCTGCCCACATTTGGGATTTCCAATTGCGAACTATGGTCAGGAAAGTCTTATGAAAAATGAAATGCAAATGTTTTTGCTCCCACGTGAATTTGGACAGTGACGCAATTTTTTTCTGTCATTACTCCAGTCCATACCAAATGACATGATGAGTATAAGGTACAAGGGTGTCTGTGTTTAAAAAAAATAAAATGGTCTTGTTTCTTAAAGAGGAATCGTCCTCTATGCCAACCCTGCGCCTAGTATCCCCAGATGTTTGCTGTTGAGATTCTTGGCTGGGACTACTGCAATCTACTGCTCATAAACTCTAATAAGCCCCACCCCCACTTAGTGTGCACGCGGCATTAAGATCCTTTTGGTGTATCTGTGTGTTTTAGTAGTTATGCTATCACAAGAAGAATCTTCTTCCCAGAATTTGCAATGCGCAGTTTTACAGAGGTCTCCCGCTGCAGAGTAATATACTGGGACAGAATGTCTCCTGACCTCTCTTTATTCCGTTGTCATTTTGCAGACATTTATCCATATACAGTCATTCAGAAATTACCTACCACATTCCACTTTTTACACATATCTGTTCCTACTGCCAGCCTTCCTACTGCTGACCAGACTGCTAATTTATACTTTGTAAATGGTGCCATGCTATGCTATGCTCTACCATTGAAATCTGACACGTTAACTGAAATTCCCACATGTCATTTTAACCCCTGACACTCCTGAGATGTCAGCATGCCTTGTGTCTCATGGCACTTCAGCAAATATGTTGTGGCACCCTTCCCTCTAGGGGGGCGGTCCCACGTGGGCAGAATCACGGGGCACGGGGTGGCAATACCGGAAAAAGGGCCAAGTTTAAAATGGGGAGTATTTTCCAACTGTTTTCCTCAGAGGTTCAGCACCCTGGACAGGCGCCGCAAGTGGGCTGCAGCACCAAGGACAGCACCGAACCACTGAGGAAATCGGTAAAGTGGGTACAACGGCTGCTCATTGCAGCTCGTCACCAGGGCAGTTTAAAAGAGGGCCAGGACCTGAGCACAGGGCAGAGCGCCTGCAGCTCACCTGGATTTCTCGGCACCTGTGAATGCTCAGCTGCAAGCTAACTTGCGAATCTCCATTCAGCCAAGGGCTTGGTGTGCAAGTAGGTTCAAGCCAGAGGTTGATTCATCCCAACGGGACTGGGATCCAAGGAACTGGGAACCGAGGCACCTCTCTAGAGGGACTGGCTCGGGAGCGCCGCCGTGGGCCAGACAGCGTTCCGCCTGGCCCCATCTCATCCTCCCCGTGGTGTGGACCACTAACCCCTGTGCCTCTCCCTCCCTCCATAGCGCTGTGTGCCCAGTGGTGAAACCGGGGGGAGCGAGGCCACCCCCAATGGAGGACCAGCCTGGCCCTCGTGAAGCGGCGAGCGCCACCAACCCGCCCCGCGGCCCTCCATGCCCCCATCCCGGACCTCGCAGGGCTTTAACGGCTCAGTAGTTTAAAAGAGTGCCGAAATAAAAGGCGTTGAGTGCAACTTCCTGTGTCTGGTCTCCTGCGTCCCATACCTGTCCACTCCGCCCTCACGTAATCACAAGGTCCCACAATGTAAAGAATTAAATTCTTGTTGCTTGAAATGATTAATGTATCCGAGTAGGGAATGTGCCTTTATGAGGTATCAAATTATGTGATTGGTTCTGACAAATTTTTGCTTCTTGGAAACCAACCAACCAAAGTATACGAGATAATGATTCTGGTGAGGAAGTTGTAGTCATACGGAGCCAGAAGCTCAGCATTTAGCCGGTGCATTTGTTTTCATTAGGCCTGAGGTATTGAGTTCAGATGCGGTCCGTTGGCAGTAACGAAGGTCTTTAGAAACCTCACCTTTCAAAAGGTAATAACCTAAGATTGAATTATACATTTATGCTAAAGTTTATTTGTAAGTTTAAGCTAAAGCTGTTGAAATAAACAAATGGGACTGAATATTTTCCTCACATGATGATGTGTTTCAAACTATTCCCACTTTTCAGGGTATGTCATTATATTGGATGCAGTATATTGAATTTATTTTCTAGTCCCCATATTAGAATATCTCACATATGAAGACAGTTTTAATTAATGTATTTGCCAAAGACTGTATCGAAAGATGGACAAAGCAACCGTGACGTCACCCATTGGTTTCAACATACCATTTAGGAAGCCTCAATTTTCGCAATTAGAGCAGCGTCATTTTGTCATTTTGAAACTGGATGTGATTCCTATTGGACAAGAGTGTGAGTTAAAGATCCAGGGAAGAGCGAGGGGTGGATTTACATGTGTATCTGACGAGGACCAGAGGATAGCCACGCCCCTTAAGCATATTCTGGCTTTATCCTTTATTCTAGTCTATTTGGGACCATAATTTACAAAAATGAAAATCATAATATATCGAAGGAGGCTTGAAACTTGCGATAGATACCATAAAATAATGTGGACATTCATTATTATATCCCCGAACGCCGAATATTATGTTTTTGGTCCGACCACCGCCGCCGCTGCGCCGCCCTACGTGTTATCGCGATGACTTCAGTAATATTTCAAGTAGAAATTTCATGTTTTGCATATACAACCCCAATTCCAAAATAGTTGGGACAAAGTGTAAATTGTGAATGAAATCAAAATACAGTGACTTTTTGATCACATGAGCCTATATGTTATTCACAATTGTCATGGTTTTGGAGCTGTGTCAGCTCCTTTTGTTACTCTTGTCAGGGACGACATTGTTTTGCTCACCATCGGATTCCTGGGCCAGCTGCCATTAATTGGGGGCGTTACCTGGACTCTATTAAAGCTCCTGTTCTACCTCGTTCAGGTTGCTAGAGTGTCATTTTCCTCTTGGCGCTTTAGCCGGTAAGGTCTTTTGAGAAGACAGAGGATTGTCAGGATCTTTGCTGCATAACAGGAAAAGTGTTAGTGAGAAAGGGATTCATTTGGATTATTTCCCTTTTCTTTTGTCTTTAGTCGAGCTCGCCTGTTTGCTACCACGGATGGCGTCAGGTCCGTTGGTAGCGTGAGTCTCGTGATTTCTATTTATTTTAGTCTCTCAGCACGCTGCTGGTTTTGTCCTTTTTATTTCTGATCACTGCTCTTTGGCGTTCTACCACCAACGCCATCACAACAACAGAACACAGATAGCATTTCAAATGTTGAATCTGAGACATTTAACATTTTTATCCACAAAATGAGCTTATTTCAAATTTTCTGGCTGCAAAAGGTCTCAATAAAGTTGGGACACAGGCAAAAAAGGGATGAAAAAGCAATTAATATATAATATATTAATATATTATATTAATATATAAGAGAATCAGCTAAAAGAACATTTAGCAAATAATTAAGTTAACTGGCATCTGGTGTGTAACATGATTGGCAATAAAAGGGATGTCTTAGATGGGCTGAGTCTCTCAGAAGTAAAGATGACCAGAGGCTCTCCAACCTGTGAAGGTTTGTGTAAAAAAAATTAAGGAATACTTTGAAAACAATGGTCCTCAATGTCAAATTGCAAAGGCTTTGAAGGTCTCATCATCGACAGTTCATAACATCATCGAAACATTCAGAGAAACTGTAAAGATCTCTGCGGAAGGGACAAGGCCGAAGACCTTTACTGGATGCCCCTGATCTTTAGGCGCTCAGACACCACTGCATCATTCACTGGCATGATTCTGTCATTGACATTATTAAATGGGCCCAGGAATACTTCAAGAAACCACTTTCTGTGAACATAGTCCGCCATGCCATCCACAGATGCCGCCTTAAACTCTATCATGCAAAAGGGAAGTCATTGTTGAGCATGATCCAGAAGCGCTGGCGTGTTCTGTGGGCCAAAGCTCATTTAAAATGGACTGTGGCAAAGTGTACTGTGGTCAGACAAGTCCAAATTCTTGTTGGAAATCATGGATGTCGTGTCCTCCGGGCCAAAGAGGAGAAAGACCACCGCTCCTGTTATCAGTGTTCAGTTCAAAGGCCTGCATCTCTGATGGTATGGGGATGCATTAGTGCATACGGTGTGGGACACTTACATGTTTCAAAAAGTACCATGAATGCTGAAAGGTATAAAAAGGTTTTAGAGCAACATATGCTCCCCTCCAGATGACATCTATTCCAGGGAAGGCCTTGTGTATTTCAGCAGGACAATGCAAAACTACATACTGCAGCTATTGCAACAGCATGGCTTCGTAGTAGAAGAGTCAGTGTGCTGAACTGGCCTGTCTACAGTCCTGATCTTTCACCAATTGAGAAAATTTGGCACATAATTAAACAAAAAGTCTGTCAAACCCTAAACTGTCCAACAGCTGGAAGCCTGTGTTAAACAAGAGTGGGATCAAATTCTAATGTCTTCTCAATGCCCAGACGCCTCCACTCTTTGCTAAAAAGAAGAGGGGATGCTACACCATGGTAAACAGGCCCCTGTCCCAACTTTTTTGAGATCTGTAGCAGACATCAAATTTGAAATGAGCTCATTTTGTGAATAAAATTGTAAAATTTCTCAGTTTCAAAATTTGCTATGTTATCTCTGTTCTATAGTGAATAAAATACTGGCTGGTGTGATTTGAAAGTCACTGTGTTTTGATTTTATTCACAATTTACACTTTGTCTCAACTATTTCGGAATTGGGATTGTAAGTAAGTACAAACCCAAAACCAGTGAAGTTGGCACGTTCTGTAAATCGTAGATTAAAACAGAATACAATGATTTGCAAATTATATTCAATTGAATACACTGCAAAGACAAGATGTTTAATGTTCAAACTGAGAAACTTTATTTATTTATTTTTTTTGCAAATAATCATTAACTTAGAATTCAAAGGCAGCAACACATTGCAAAAAAGTTGGCACAGGGGCCTTTTTACCACTGTGTTACATCGCCTTTCCTTTTAACGACACTCAGTAAACATTTGGGAACTGAGGAGACCAATTTTTGTAGCTTTTAAGGTGGAACTCTTTCCCATTCTTGCTTGATGTACAGCTTAAGTTGTTCAACAGTCCGGGGTCTCCGTTGTCGTATTTCATGCTTCATAATGCGCCACACATTTTCAATGGGAGACAGGTCTGGACTACAGGCAGGCCAGTCTAGTACCCGCACTCTTTTACTACGGAGCCATGCTGTTGTAACACGTGCAGAATGTGGCTTGGCATTGTCTTGCTGAAATAAGCAGGGGCGTCCATGAAAAAGTTGCTTTGGATGGCAACATATGTTGCTCCAAAACCTGCATGTACCTTTCAGCATTACTGATGCCTTCACATTTGTGTAAGTTGCCCATGCCTTGGGCACTAATACACCCCCATACCATGACAGATGCTGGCTTTTGAACTTTGCGCCTGTAACAGTCCGGATGGTTCTTTTCCTCTTTGGTCCGGAGGACACGACGACCACAGTTTCCAAAAACAATTTGAAATGTGGACTTGTCAGACCACAGAACGCTTTTCCACTTCGCATCAGTCCATCTTAGATGAGCTTGGGCCCAGCGAAGCCGGCGGCATTTCTGGGTGCTGTTGATAAATGGCTTTCGCTTTGCATTGTAGAGTTTTAACTTGCACTTGCAGATGTAGCGACGAACTGTTGTTACTGACAGTGGTTTTCTGAAGTGTTCCTGAGCCCATGTGGTGATGTCCTTTATACACTGATGTCGGTTTTTGATGCAGTACCGCCTGAGGAATCGAAGGTCACGGGCATTCAATGTTGGTTTTCGGCCTTGTCGCTTACGTGCAGTGATTTCTCCAGATTCTCTGAACCTTTTGACGATATTACGGACCGTAGATGATGAAATCCCGAAATTTCTTGCAATAGCTCGTTGAGGAATGTTGTTTTTAAACTGTTCGACAATCAGCTCACGCATTTGTTCACTAAGTGGTGACCTTCGCCCCGTCCTTGTTTGTGAATGAATGAGTATTTCAGGGAAGCTGCTTTTATACCCAATCATGGCCCCCACCTGTTCCCAATTAGCCGGTTCACCTGTGGGATGTTCTAAATAAGTGTTTGATGAGCATTCCTCAACACTCTCAGTCTTTTTTGCCACTTGTGCCAGCTTTTTTGAAACATGTTGCAGGCATCAAATTCCAAATGAGCTAATATTTGCAAAAAATTACAAAGTTTACCTGCTTGAATATTAAGTAACTTGTCTTTGCAGTGCATTCAATTGAATATAGGTTGAAAAGGATTTGTAAATCATTGTATTTTGTTTTTATTTACGATTTACACAACGTGCCAACTTCACTGGTTTTGGGTTTTGTATCAAAAAGAGGAAGAACTGATTCAATTTTGGACAATTTACAATTTCTAGATTGGCCACCAGGGGCCAAAAACTGTAAAATCACTGTTTTTATCATATCTCTGGAAATATTTGTCCTATTGACCTCAAATGAAGTGCAAATAAAAGTTCATGACCTAAGGATGTGTCCCCAGATGACATTATACCTGTTTGGTTCAAGGCTTTGACACAAGGTGGAGCTTTGTCACAAAAAATTCACCATTTTTGCCATATCTTTGGAACCATTTGTCCAATTGACATGAAACTAAGTGCAACTGCAAGGTCGTGACCTTACAACGTGTCACATGATGATATATCTGTATGGTTCAATATTTTGCCACCAGGTGGTGCTTTGTGATGGAAAATTACCATTTTGGCCATATCTTTGGAACCATTTGTCCAATTGACATGAAACTAAGTGCAACTGCAAGGTCGTGACCTTACAACGTGTCACATGATGATATATCTGTATGGTTCAATATTTTGCCACCAGGTGGTGCTTTGTGATGGAAAATTACCATTTTGGCCATATCTTCAGAACCATTTGTCAGATTGACCTGAAATTAAGTTCAAATGAAAGTCTATTCAAGGACTATTCAAAGATTGGGGAATTGGAGGATTGAGGGTGTTCGGGGATATACCCCAAGCCGTCACCTCCGACGGCATAAGCCTAGTTGAAATAATAAATGTGAAGTAGGGTCATTTTTTCATAGACTTCCATAGCAGTGAATTTCTTTCTACAACCACCAACATCACCATCTGCTGGCTATTAAATAGAATGCAATTCACTGAGATTTCAGCATTGGCCTCACTTTCAGACCTAGGTGCTGCGTCCATCTTTTTATACAGTCTATGGTATTTGCTTACAAGTTTCATTGAAAACTTTGTAAGTAAGCATGTTGCTACGGAGTCCTTTGATAATCAAACTGAGGCCGTTTTATTCTCGACTTGGTGGTATGCACTTACTTGGATTTAATCAAGCCTTGTCTTGAACTTTGACTCGCACCTGATCGTTACCCTTTTACTTTCACAAAACATGTCGAGTTTGACATTTTCCAGAATGTGGGAACAGAGCAAATTAGTTTTTCTTTTCGTCAGAGTTAAGGACAGACTGTGATTCTGAATGCAAGACAGTCAGTGAGCGTTTACTGGCATTGTTTTAAAATTAGACCTATACCACAGTCAGAAACTCTGTCTTATGCATGCATGGAGTTCGCATGTTTAATTGGTTTGAGAGCAGTGGCTTGTTATTGTGGGCCAGTCAGGCAGCTAACTTTAATCATTGTGGGAGCAGCAGTTGATTGATGCATTAAATTGCTTTCAGTGCAAGCGCCATTGCTGTGTGTTTGTCATTTTGCATGGTGGATGGCAGTCAGATGCCTGTGTAGATGTGTTTTTAAAGGGCCAATTTGGAGTTCTGTGGGGCTGTGTGTGAGTGTGTTATGTAGCAGCTGTGAAACTAACTGTGGGAGGTATATATACAGTATAGTGCGTAGCCCCTGTATCGTAATATATAGACAAGTGTGTGTGTTTTTGTATGTGTGCAAATATGCATAGGACCCCCTCGAAAATGAGATGATCCATGTCAAGGGGCTATCCTTCAAATAAACAATAAACAATATAAATATATATACAGCAGAGTGCAAAAACTTGGGCACCCCAAGTTTAAATGTCTGTTACAATTAATCTCCAAGTGACTGAAAGCAAACCTGAACACTAAATGCTGCAAAGTTAAACATGACACCTTTCTGCAAATTTAAAAGCAAGCTTTCTTTTCATTTTAATTTTTCTGAGTATTTAAATGATAGAAAGGAAAAAGGGCCCTGCGCAAACGTTTGGGAACCCTGTTGGATTATTCTTCATTACCTTTTAAGAAGATGATTACCAAGGCCCAGACCCAGGTGATTTACTTGTTAGGGCTTCAGTGAGTCAGGTGAACATAATTCAAGGGCTGAACTATATATTCTGAAGTAACTCCATGCCTTCTAAAGTATCCGACTGTGGTCGCTGTTGTTAAAAACCATGTGTTCCTCTAAACGGTTGTCCTAGGATGTCAAAACCAAGATAATTCACTTCCACCAACAAGGAGAAGGCTACAAAAAACTCTCGCAATGCTTCAAACTACCCATTTCTACTGTCAGAAACATTGTAAGAAAATGAAAAATAAATGGAACAACTGAAGTCAAGTCAAGGCTAGATATGGAAGACCAAGAAAAATTTCAGATAGAATGGCCCGAGATCTGTTGAAAATTGCTCAGAAGAACCCATACATCACTGCAAAAAAGAATACCAGACGCAGGTCGAGTTGTTCACAGGACAAAAATACAGTGTACCCTAACCCTCCTATTATCCTTGGGGTCAATTGGACCCCATTCAATGTTTATCATTCAAAAAATAATTCTTTGTAGTTGACTTTTTCTTTTTAGCTTCATATTTCATGACTTTTCCTAATTGGATCGGGACAACAGATTTTTAAGCATAAAATTTTCATGATGATATTTTTTCAATGTGCTGAACACATATTGCACACATTGGTGTTCCTCGGGGGGCAATTTGACCCCAAGCTGTTTTAGCTGTGTAAAACTTGTCTGTCTGTGTGTGTGACCTAACATCCCCAGACCTGCAGGTGCAGAGTTGATACTTTTGAGTTGATACGTAACAGGGGGGTCGGGAAAACAACTATTCCCTTGAGAACTTTGATACTTCTCCTGGTGTGGGCATGTGGGAAACAAATTGACTTGCGAATCCCTGCCAAAATGAGGAAGCCAATCTAGGCTTGAGAGTTGATCACATCCAAGTCTTTTCAATAACACATGCCTCCCCTCTAACATTATTATCAAGTACAATATTTTCAAATGATGGTTATATGAAGTGCTCGAATAATGACTCTATATCTTCAACATGGCTGACTCTGTGTCTGGTGGAACACTCTTAGCAGAACGTCTACCTTGTTGTTGAAGTGAGTAGAGGGACCATAATTTTCCATTTTTGGTGCTAACGTGACATGGGGGAGGGGGAAACAATATTCTCATGAGAACTTTCCTGCACCATGGGCATGAAGGTGTGTGTGACCTACTGTTTTCACACCTGCTGAAGTAGAACTGATATTTTCCTCGCTGAGGAGGACGGGACATTGGTAGTTCATGCAAAATAAGGGAGGAGCAAAGTGTACTGCAATCTGCACGCTCTCTCACTTGAAAATGTCCTCTGGGAAAAGGTTTACTGTCCATACTGTCCTTTGACAGTGAAAGTGACATAGAGGAGAATGTGTCTGTTGAGGAGGACCCTGATTTTGAGGCATTCTCAACTGATGAGAATGAGAGTGGTGACCCTCCTGTTGTCTCTCAACCACCAGCGGACACAATCCCTTCCAAAAATGGGAAGATAATATGGTCCCTTTCCCCACTTCAACAGCGGGGTAGACTAAGCGCTGCTAATATAAGAAACATAGATTAAAAAGTAAATAAATATGTTTATGAGAGGAAAGTGTGGGGGGTCACCAACATCAATCAATATATACTCAGCAACAAAAGTTTCTGTGACACCACTTATGTGTATGTTATAAATGACACGCAAAGATCTCAATGCAATCAATATGTTTATTTAACAGGAGAAACACTGACTTTTCAGTGCCAACGTCACTCAAAACGAAAAATGTCATTTTCATGCGTCATGAAGCACTTGTCTGACGTCTAACCAATTGTGACCTTCACACTTCAATACCGGGTGTGACTTCCTCGTGCCATGATGCAAGCAACGCATCTCCGGCGCATGGACCGAATCAGATGTGCCAGAAATTGCTGTGGGATGTCATTCCAAATCTGACGTAGACGTTGTCGCAATTCCTGGAGTGTAGCTGGCGGGTTATCCAACCGCCGCAAACGTCGATCCATCTCGTCCCAAAGATGCTCGATTGGGGACATGTCTGGGGATCTGGCTGGCCATGGCAGGACATTGACATGTTGTTGCATCAGATACTGCTGTACAATCCTTGCAACGTGTGGTCTGGCGTTATCATGTTGCAGCGTTATTCCGGGACCATGTTGCATCAAAAACGGTACCACCAATGGCCGTAGCACTTCATCGCGATATCTTTGACCTGTCAGATTCCCATCAATAACAAGAAAATCTGTTCTGTTTCTAGCCGTGATCCCTCCCCAAATCATGACACTACCACCTCCAAAACGATCAAATTCCTGAACACAGTTGTTGGCATAACGTTCTCCACGTCGACGGTATACACGTAAACGACCATCACATCGGTTAAGCATGAATCTTGATTCATCAGTGAAGAGTACAAGATCCCACTGTCGTTGGATCCACCGTCGATGTTGTTGTGCCCACTGTAGACGCAGTCGTCGGTGTTGTACTGTGAGTATTGGACGTCTTGCTGGCCGACGTGGGACATTGCCAAAATGACGGAGACGGCGACGGATTGTCTGTGCAGACAGTCGCCTCAAACCAGGTATCGTTCTTGCAGTTATGGTTGCAGGTTGGAATCGATTTCGGAGATGGGTTGTTCGAATCCAGTTGTCCTGTCTGGGAGTGGTTACTCGTGGACGGCCGCTGCGAGGACGATCTCTGACATGTCTTGTCTGCTGATGACGCTGCCATAAGTTCCAAATGGTGTTTCGGTGGACATTCAGGTGATGAGCAACTTCCCTCTGCGAGGTTCCGGATTCAATCATCCCAATGGCCCTCCACCGATCATTTTCAGACAGTCTTGGCATTTAGAGGGTAGAGTTCCTGATCCAAAATGGCTGTGTTTTCGATAAGTGATGCTTCCGTCGTTCATCAGGCACAATGTGAACATTCCAAAAATTCTCTTTTATTGCCATCCACAAGCATGATTTACGCACATTTTCACGTGCAAAGTCATTTTCTCGCATTTTCATGATTTCCATTTCAATGTTGTGTTTACGTGTACTGTTTCAGTCTGATATCACCATGTATGACAATTTCATAACTGTGTTATGAAAAAAAATTAATATTGGTGTCACAGAAACTTTTGTTGCTGAGTAATAGTTCACTCTGTGAGAGTCATGAATGTGCACCTATGGTGGCGCTACAGGTGAGATCATATCACTAAAACCAATAGGCTTCATCCTCTTGTGGTCAATAATGTCAGTAAATTTGAAAAGATTTGTATGAAAAATTTAAGATAAATTCTAATTTAAAAGTTTGGCCTAATGGTAGCGCTAGAGAACAGGTCAACTCACTAATAAGTTTCATTATCAAGGGGTTATTTATGTATTCAACAAATAAAAAGTGCCTGACAAACTTGGTCAATAATTTTATGTGAATCATTTTCAGCAGGCAAATAAAAATGTTAGTAATATTTAAGGATAATGAGGGTTAAACAAAAAAGACCTACATGGCAGAGTTGCAAGAAGAAAGCCTTTCCTACGACCTCAATACAAAATTAAGAGTCTGAAGTATGCAAAAGAACCTAGAGAAACCTCAAGCCTATTGGAACAAATGTGCTTTGGACTGACAAAACCAAAAATAAGAGTAACAAGTTCAGGCAGGAAACTCAAGTAGAGCTATATCAGCTGACAGCAGCCTGGTAAGCTACCAGCCACATCAGCATCAGCAGGCACACAACAGTTGGAGAATACACATCACATGAGGTAGTACAGCGGTCTATTTAAAAGATGTCAAGCTCGCCCACTTCTGCTGCTATTTGCAACAAGCTCTTTGGGTTTTGCTTGCTGTTCAGACTGGTGCTTGCGGTGAGGATTTACGAAATGAACCAAGAGCAAACACCAGTAAAATGCAAAAAGGAGGCTTTATTTCTGAAGGGGGAAACCCCCAACAGAGCTGGCAACAGTACAATGTCCGCAATCCAAAATCAGAATCCAAAGGGTGAAATCCAGAGTCATACACAGGGCACCAATCACAAAAAATCGTAGTCAGACAAAAGAGGTCAAAAAACAAGAATGCGGCAGAAGTACAGGGAGAAGGCAAAGCTCGATATCAAGGACGGTCCAGTCAGAAAAATAAACACTGAGAAATCAAGGCGAGAAACGTGGCACGAGAAAACTAGGGAGAACAATCTGACAAGAAAGTGTACCAAACAGACATCTTATATACACACCCGGGGTAAACACATGACCAGGGAGAACAGGTGCAATCAATGGGAACAATGATCAGGGAGAGACACATGAGGAATAAACTAATTACATGAATTAGGCTGTAGCCGAAACACAGACAGGGATCACAAGACAAACCTAAGTACAAAACAGCTCCGGTTAAGGAGTACTAAAGTGCCAAGATAAAAGAAAAGGAAAGCACAAAGTGTAAGTGGAAATCCACAGAAACTTGCTGCAGAGATAAATAGGGATAGGCAAGGAGGCGGAGATTAGAATTGAGCGACTGCTGAGAGATAGTTAGTCAATTAGTATGTGCAGCTTTACAATCCCAAGTGCATGTTAGAAAGTTAGTAAAAATATACAAGATTAGTGTGGTTAGTAATTAGCAAAAACAATAAACTGTTAGTATGTGTTAGTAAGACACTAAAAGAGAGAGGAAGGAAGAACACGAGATAATGAAAGAAGATTGAAACCCAGAAACCAATAAATCACCCGAATGAGTGCACACAAGACAAGGGACCGTGAGCAAAGATACACACATGACAAGACAGGGGAGACAAAGTGCAAAGCATGGAAATGAAAACATGGCATGGAAACTAAATGATCTACACATGGAAAATAAACAGGAAATCTAAATTACCAAAACACAATACACAATCCTAAGAATAGTCAAAGGGCAGGCAGTGGTCACTAAACACAGAAATCCTAAACATGGCATAGCCAGGCACAGAACTTAAACATGACATGCAGAATCAGCACAGAACAAGAGGAAAAAGCAGAATCACAACACTTGCAACCGTCACCCACTCCGCAGCTTGCATTTGCTCCTCAGTCAATGGACTGATTCATTTGGAGACCTGGTTCCTGTCTAGACGCAGAACACCAATTTCCGCAAAACTGAAGGAGTCCGTTTACCCCACTGGCGGTTTCTTAACAACCGAGGCATCCAAATATGCAGGTAATCTCAATTTTGTGATTAATTCTGCATTGTGTGTTATATTGTTGACCAGTCTGCTTGATTGTGGATATAAATCCGCTCCTTAAATTGCTAAGCATGTCCCAGTGTCTTATAAATAAATAAACAAACAAACGAATGCTGGAGTTCAATAGTGCTCAGGCTGTGCATAGATGCTTATGCGATCCTTTCCTTAAAGATTCATGAATGTGCGCCTATTTATTTTGCCCCACAGTGGAGGCGGTACATTTATTCATAACCCTAGTTTTCTGGGAAGCGTTTGTACTGGGATTCTAAATTGAGAACTTTTTAGCGTCAACATGGTTCTTTGCTGCAGATGGATGTTGGACAACAAATGTTAACATGGTATATGGGCGACGATGGCGGCTAATAGAAATACTGCCTGGGATTGCTTTCATTGTATACAAGTCACGGGAGGAAACTTTGTGAATACTCACTCATAAGACTGCGTGGCCGCGAATAATTCCCTTTCCTTAATTCTACCATTTTCCTGACCAACTGATTTAAAAAATAAATAATAAAATAACTCATAGGTCAACATTGGTCTGCATTTTTTGTTATAACTGTTGAATACAAACGGGATTTAACAAGTTGTGGGTAATGTCTTGTCTATGTAAAGGAACGTAAGACCTTATTGACCAATCCCAAGCCCCGCCCACTTTCAGATACGTCACAACTGGTAAAGCAGGGGTCAGACCAAACCTCGGACAACTTTCACCTCAGGCAGCCATCTCATATAAAAATTTAAACCAGGCATTTTGGGTTTCTGATGATGGTAAAACAATGTAACGTAACAGACACTCGATATGCCGACTGTGTTCAAGGCATGTTTTTCATTCCATTTCCAAAACCATAATAAGCTTTGGAATGTATTCCAAAACTAACTAAAAAAAGATCTGAAACAGTTGTGAAATAAGTGTCTTTTTCACTGGTGATAAATCTCGCAAGATAATTACAATTTACGACACAAGAATATTACAGTAGGCACTTTTGTCAAACAAAACTACGCAGTTGTATTCTCATGCCTTTTGCAGCAATATTCATTTGAAGGGCTGTAAGAAAACATTTCGTGCTAGCTTGCTGATGAGCTGTCCCATTGACTTGAATAGACTGTTGACTAACAAAAAACGCTAGCGATTAATAACGGTCACCAGCGAGCTACCTTGGTACCCTCACCATTGCGGGGACGGCATTAACTAAGCAGTTATTAAATTAACAAGATGGCTAGCAAGCTAGCTACTCGTATCTGACATTCAACGACAATACTTCTTACCTGCGTAATATTTAAAACAAAGGACAAGTCATTTTGTCTGTTTATACAGAGTTCAAAAAGACAAGGTGCGGAGAAAGGCCTCGCTGTTAGCAAGAAATCAGGAGTAAAACATTTTCTCCATCCCCTCAATTAGTGCTGTGCGGAGATCATTTTTTAGAGCAGTGTTTTAACGGGACAGGGACAATGATAAAGCTGAGGAAAGGAGTAGCCAGAGTTCATTAGCGCTTCTTTTTAATAACTCTGGCATCGACATTTCTTATTACGGGGAAAACTTCCAACCATGAATCTTATCAAAGGGTCATTGAAAGCCTCGGTCACGTTTACTTTTCTGCTCGCACTTTAACATTGACACCCGAGTCACATTTCGATCTTTCCATTAGTAAGTTTGCCGCTTTCCATCCTCCAAAAAGCACATACTCAGGGAAACAAAATGTTGATTCCAAAATTCCACCGACTCACATAGAACACATCAGTGAACGGAAGTCCGAACTGGTGCCGCAATACTTGTTGTTTTGAACTCGGACAGAACATTGGGCTCGTTTGGATTGAACTGCCGGCTTGCTGTGGCTGACTGCGTAGCCGACTTCAGGGGAGGAGTATAAAAGACCTGCCGTCAAGTCAAACACTTTCCCTTAGCGTCGGAAACATGGCCAATCTCGAGGCTTTTGCTTTGTTTGCGATGGAGGAAATCAAAGCCATTGTTGACCCAGTTTTTCGAAAAGCAGTGTTTTATTTTTGTAGAGAATATCTTTGTTATTCCAAATAAAATATCTGTGAGGTGAAGTAAAGTAAGTAAAGTAGAATTCTTGTTCATCAAATTTAACAGTAACAGACGTAAAATGCGTCATCCAAAACTGGAACCAATTACGATCCATTCCCGTTGCCAAAGGGGCGTATCCGTTTTGCCGCAGCCAGAGGAGAACAACTGCACCGTTTGGCTGCAGACGCCTTGATCCCGCGAGGTCTTGTGGTCGGTCTGAAGCACCGATGGAAGTCGAACAAAATTTCTAACCGGCGTGCATCACTTCCAGCTGGGTTTGTGCGGCGCCATGCTGCACCGCATAAAGTCGAACAAGCCTAATGACTGCTAGGAAAGGCTGAAGTTTTTTGGTTAGTTGTCCGACCTAGCAACATTATCAGTGAGAGGCGGGGCTTGGGATCCGTCAATTGAGCACTTAATTGGTATTAGCAGTATTGCAGTCCTGGCCACATTATAATCTTTTTTGCAGAGTGAAATGGTGTCACAGTTAGCTCGGTATTCTTTCATAAGTGTTTGCTGTTCGCTTATGTCTGCTGCAGCCGACTTTCTGTGGTTCAATGTACTATTAAGACTCGCAAACATGTAACGTTAATCAAGGCTACGTTATATGTCCACTGACAAAATTGTTTTAAACATAAAAACCTACGTTTAGGGATGGTATTGTGCATTAGAGTACAATATGCATTTCCGAAGGCTGTTTACTTTACTTCTTCCAAAACTCGCGATTGGACTGCTGTCTGAAGCAACGTAGCACAACTTGCATCCAATCCAGCCTCATTCACCTGATAGAGTGAAGCCTTAATAGTCTAAGAAACTTTTTTCAAGCGAAAGCATGATATATCTACTGCCAAGGGATGCGTTTACAGCAACTCATTTTGTGATCAGAATGTCAATTATTTGTTTGATGCTTCACATGGCAAAGCACCATGAGTTGTTGCGAGCAGATCATCCTGGTGGTTGCTGAGGCCTAATCACTTTAATATAGATGCCCTGTGCTACAAAACCCAAAACCAGTGAAGTTGGCACGTTATGTAAATCGTAGATAAAAACAGAATACAATGATTTGCAAATCCTTTTCAACTTAATTCAATTGAATACACTGCAAAGACAAGATGTTTAATGTTCAAAATGAGAAACTTTTTATTTTGCAAATAATCATTAACTTAGAATTTAAAGGCAGCAACACATTGCAAAAAAGTTGGCACAGGGGCCTTTTTACCACTGTGTTACATCGCCTTACCTTTTAAACGACTCTCAGTAAATGTTTGGGAACTGAGGAGACCAATTTTTGAAGCTTTTCAGGTGGAACTCTTTCCCATTCTTGCTTGATGTACAGCTTAAGTTGTTCAACAGTCCGGGGTCTCCGTTGTCGTATTTTACGCTTCATAATGTGCCACACATTTTCAATGGGAGACAGGTCTGGACTACAGGCAGGCCAGTCTAGTACCCGCACTCTTACTACGGAGCCATGCTGTTGTAACACGTGCAGAATGTGGCTTGGCATTGTCTTGCTGAAATAAGCAGGGGCGTCCATGAAAAAGACATTGCTTGGATGGCAACATATGTTGCTCCAAAACTTGTATGTACCTTTCAGCATTAATGGTGCATTCACATATGTGTATGTTTCCCATGCCTTGGGCACTAATACACCCCATACCATCACAGATGCTGGCTTTTGAACTTTGCGCGTATAACAGTCCGGATGGTTCTTCTCCTCTTTGGTCTGGAGGACACGACGTCCACAGTTTCCAAAAACAATTTGAAATGTGGACTCGTCAGACCACAGAACACTTTTCCACTTTGCATCTGTCCATCTTAGATGAGCTTGGGCCCAGCGAAGCCTGTGGCGTTTCTGGGTGCTGTTGATAAATGGCTTTCGCTTTGCATTGTAGAGTTTTAACTTGCACTTGCAGATGTAGCGACGAACTATAGTTACTGACAGTGGTTTTCTGAAGTGTTCCTGAGCCCATGCGGTGATGTCCTTTACACACTGAAATCACTTACGTGCAGTGATTTCTCCAGATTCTCCGAACCTTTTGAGGATATTACGGACCGTAGATGATGAAATCCCTAAATTTGTTGTAATAGCTCATTGAGGAATGTTGTTTTTAAACTGTTCGACAATCAGCTCACGCATTTGTTCACTAAGTGGTGACCCTCGCCCCATCCTTGTTTGTGAATGACTGAGCATTTCAGGGAAGCTGCTTTTATACCCAATCATGGCACCCACCTGTTCCAAATTAGCCCGTTCACCTGTGGGATGTTCCAAATAAGTGTTTGATGAGCATTCCTCAACTCTCTGTCTTTTTTGCCACTTGTGCCAGCTTTTTTGAAACATGTTGCAGGCATCAAATTCCAAATGAGCTAATATTTGCAAAAAATTACAAAGTTTTCCTGTTTGAACATTAAGTAACTTGTCTTTGCAATGTATTCAATTGAATATAGGTTGAAATGGATTTGCAGATCATTGTATTGTTTTTATTTACGATTTACACAACGTGCCAACTTCACTGGTTTTGGGTTTTGTATATAATGGCTTGCCTTTAAAGTTTTTCTCCTTTCTTTAAGGTGCAGTTAAATTGACAGTTACCCACAAGCTTAGTCAATGCATGAACTGACCATTATTTTCCGTTGATTTTCACATCCGTGCTTCATAGAGGTGAGTTAGGCAGTTGCTGCTTGTAGAATTTATTTTACAATTGAAAATGTTGCTGTATTCAGTATGGGCAACAGTTTCAATCACTGGGAGGGCATTCACTTCATGACTTAAATATTCCAAAATCCTTGGAATTCTATGGTAAAGCGTTGGAAATCCCTGAAATCCCAAGGTGATATTAACGTGGTTAGATTTAGATCACTACTTGAAATGGCTCAAAATTAATGTGAATGCGTGTCAACATGGTACATCACATTCTGCTTGAATTGACTATCCGAAAGGGAGAATACTCTCATTCTAGTGTTGGGCAATAAGGACCGTATTTGTCCCTGGTTTTCGCTCCAATTTCTGGCCTTTAATTAGTTAATTGCCATCATTAGCTAAAGCACCTTTAAAATCTAACGTTTCTCTAAATTCTCACGATCAACCAACAAACACAGTACCTATGTGGAACATTTTTCTCCATCTACTGCATGAGTAAATTCAAGTTTTTGTATATAACCTATTTCTTCAATTAGTCATTGCAATTGGAAGTAGTGTATTTGCAAACACATCGGCCATTCAGGACCGGAATTGCCCAACAACGCCTCAATCATTTGTCTGCCACTACTAGGTGTCAGGAATTGGTACACATTTAAAATTATTCCCGGTGGTTTTGTATTTTCTGTAATGCTTAAGTTTTTACAATTGGTATCCAGCGTCCCAAAGAAAGGTGCTTGAGAAGAAAGAATGGCTTCCTCCAGCTTGCCTTTTATTTCGCATCTTATTTTTTATATGACCTCATTAGAAACTTTCAGTTTTGGGGTGTTTTATGAAGTGCGATAAATCATTACTTGCTCTTGTGCCTTAAATCCTATAAACGATCAATGCCCATCTAGTATAATTAAAAATGATCACTAATTCACTAAATTCAAATTGATAGGCTTGGACAAGAAAGGTACTCTTGTCATATATATATATATATATATATATATATATATATATATATACTGTATATTAATATTCATAATTTTTTTCTTTTTTCTTTTCCATGTTACGTTATCCACGGTCATAACGCCGATCTCCATCTCCTATGCGCCCTGGTTCGCACCTGATGCTGAGAACCCCATTTCCAGCTTGCAGTTTTACGAAACTCATCCAGATCAACATGGGCTGCCTTCTGAACACTGCTTGAATCGCTACTGATGGCAAACCAGCTATCAAACTTGCAATTGCCTTGCCCTACGCATGACCGATGGTCGCCAGCTGTGTTGAACGCTACTCCGGCTAAATGCCAAGGACAATAAATGAATTAATAAAAATAATTTGCTTCGCACAGGTGGTTGGCTGGGCCATACTTTAATGGTAGAATGCCCATACATGATCCAGGTAATCTGCATTGGTGGTAGCAGACGTGCGCTAAAGGCTGCCGTCAATGTTTAACCCTGGATATCTCTATAGACTTGCTGGTCATCCAAGAAGCAGTACACATACTGTACAGCTGTACAAATAATTTTTCTCACTAGGTACCATGTTTTTCAGGACCAAGACGACGCATCATCTTGCCTCTTGCATCTGTAGGGGTTGCAGACGTGCACTAGATTTTATATTATATATATAAACCTACAGAAACCCGACACAAACGCACACACACACCAACACAAACACACATGCCAGTAGGGCTGAACAATTAATTGCAATTGTGATTACATTGTGATATAAAGAATGCAATTTTCAAATTACAAAGGCTGCAATGATTGGTTGCGCAAGGTATGTTGTGAACACATGCTATCTTACCCTCAGATAACATGCCTGTGACAGCAGCCGCTTATATGAAGAAAACACCTTGCAACAGTATGCATTGATTAAGGCCCTGACCACACGTCACATAACTTTTTCTTAATGAATATATTTATCCATCTGTTGGGAAAAGAATACACTCTCCAAATGACCTTGTAAATGCAAAATATCTGTGTCTACACAAGAATGCAAAGACGACCAAAATGCTAAAATCAAGTACTCCCTGACAGTGGCAGTAACATGTACATTTATAAAGTCAAATACCTGAGAACTTCACAAAATGCAGCAGCAGGCTTGAGCAAAATGAGCTTTGACATCATTTTCCAAAAGCTCTGTATAACTTCTCTAAGTGATGTGGCATTGTTGAACTGCAATTTTTTTCCAATATTTTCCAAATGTCCAATATTATGCTGTATTTAGTCGTTTAAAACATGTCCAATGGGTTTTTAAGATAAAGTTAAGAATTCAGTTACAAAAAACCACACCAATCCAGGCCGAGTGAGACCGCTTCTCTCACCCCATCTGTGCTGGACTGAAACATGAGTGGTTTTGAGTGGGTGGGGAGGCTATGCTAATGAGGCACTGCTCTGACTAGCATGGCCGCTTCGAATCTGGGGGAGACTGCAGACTCAAAAAACTATGAAACCAAGATGGCAGGTGTTTCAGGTCAGCTTTCTGCGGAATCTATTGCTGTAAGACCATACTTGTTTGATCCTGAATCCGACCCCGAAATCGAGGAAGAAGCAATTGAAGTGTTGCAGCAACATTTACAGCAGGATGTCAATGATTGGCAAGTTGAAATTTTAGTGTTTTGCTCGTACCAGCCAGCGAATCAATAACTTCTATCGGGAAAAAATCTGTATCCGATCTCCAATTTTTTTCGCCTTTTTATTAGCCAGGACAATTTTCAAAGGTGGATGCCACGGCAATGCAGAGAAAACGTTTATTATATCATATATATTATAATGCGTTTCGCAAGAGCCCACACCACGGCACAAGTACCTGCCTATAGCAGCAGTAAACAAACCCAAAAGTGCACCCTAAGCTCTGCAAAACCTATGTCTGGTCCAGAGGCGGTTAGTGAACTGGCTATAGGGGAGGCTCAAAACAATCCCTTAAAATTAATAATTGGTCACAACCTATTTTCAATCATTCATTTAAATTACCATTACAGAAACTCTGAAAACTCTCAACTCTCATTCATTATCAGGCGTGGCCAGTTTTCATTTATAACACATATCTGTCAACTCTCACGCACTTGGTGTGAGTATAAGTGGCATATTTACGTTCCTCTGTGTTCTGATTTTGGTCTGGTCTTGTTTCCTATGTTTTTGTCATGTCTTTTCTTTATTAATTTTGCTTATTATTCATCCCGGTTTTTCTTTTGTTGCCATTTCTGTATTCATTGCACTTTTGTCCCCCTGTCTTGTGATCAGTGTGGTACATTCTGTCTCCCCAGTCTGCGTGCCTACTTGCTTTGGGTGATTTAATTGGTTTCTGGTTTTTTACATAATTACTTCCTTCACTCTACTTTTCTTGATTACTAATAATACAAACATTTATATTTTGTCTTTCACTTACTAACCGAACTAATATTGTAGATACCACTAACTGACTAACAAGCACTCGGGTAATTGTAAAGCTGCACTGCTACTAATTACTACTAACACGATCTCAGCACTTGCCCTGTTCTAGTCTCCGGCCCAGGCATTACTGTCTCTGTATCTCCTTGTGATTCTGCAGAATCTTCTGCATGTGCTTAATTGCTGTCCTGCACTTCTTGTTCTGTGCTCTAAGAACTCCCTGACCGAAGGTGGATTTCTGTCATAGGTTGTCAATGTGATTTCTGTCCGTGTCTTGGCTCTTGCCAGTTATCGTCTTAAGGACTTCCCCATGTATTCTCCCCTGTTTAATTAGCTCTCATCCCATTCACCTGTTCCTTGATAGCATGTGACTAGACCCTCTTGTATACTTTCACTGCAGTGCATTCTTGTTAGAACATTAATCCTTTCTTTCAGTGCCCAGTTACTTGTACGCCTGTCTGATTGATTCTTCTACACCCTGTCTATCTTTGAGTTTGCCTGAGCCCTTTTGGATTTGTTTGCCTGTTTTTCTTTTCAACCCATTTTCTGTACGACCAATTTACCCGCCTGCCGCCCTGTGTATGACCATTTGCTTTTGTTCTCGGACTACCGATTCCTGGATACTGATTCTGTACTGTGCTTTGATTTACTGGACATCAACCCCTAGCTGCTTTCGTTTTTAGATTTAGATTTTTGGCTCACGTATCTGTTCTGTTGCAAACTCTGTCTTCCTCACTTTGAACTTGGACTGAAATAAACTATGTTTTCTGGATCACGTCTTGGTTCGCAATTGATTCCTGATTGTCACACACTGCGGTAGTCAGCAATTATTCAGTCAACATGTACGTAAGAGATTCTCGCACTGAATTGAAGTCCTTATGCACTGAGGGGTTGGAAGCAACTGAATTACATAAAGACGTTTCATATAATCTCATTTTATTTAAATGACCATGAAACCCATGCATTGCTTCCAATCCCTGAATAAAGACATGTAGCTCCTCAGAGCTTGTATGCGGGCCGGGTCTAGGCCTGGGCCAATCCATAGAAGTATATATTTGGAACACTAGATTGCTGATGTCATATGTACATAATCCAAAGTGAAGAATCCGGCCGCCATATTGATACACCCAATGTCTTCATAAAAATGAATGGTTTCCTATGAGGCCAATTTGAAATAAGTCAATAATAGCATTAAAATTTCGAGATGTGCAGCTGCCTTTTGCAGCAATATTCATTTGAAGGGCTGTAATAAAACGTTTTAATGTGTAAGTTAACGTACAAACGAAAATTTGTCACTTTATTAGAAAAAATCGCATTCACATGCTGGCTAGCTAATTAGCCGTGCCATTGACTTAAATAGACTGCTGACTAAAGCAAACGCTAGCGATTGATAACGGTCTCCAGCGAGCTACCTTGGTACCCTTACCGTTGCGGGGACTGCATTGACTAAGCAGTCAATAAAATGAACAAGGTGGCTAACTAGCTAGCTACTTGTAATTGACATTCATGTAATTGACATTCAAATATTATGCTTCCCTGCCTAATATTTAAAACAATGGAGAACCTGCTTTGTGTTTTTATACGGAATTCCAAAAGACAAGGAGGGGAGAAAGGCTTGGCTGTTAGAAATCAGGAAAAAAACCTTTTTCTATCGCCTTGATCTGTGCTCTGCAGTGATTATTTTTTGAGAGCAGTGCTTTAATGGGACAAGGGCAAAGATGAAGCTTAGCAAAGGAGGAGCCAGAGTTAATTAGCACTTCCTTTTAAAGCGATAGTAAACTCTTCCATGCTGTGTATACTTATCAAAAGAATGATCTAATCTGTGTACATTCTTCGCATTAAAAAAATAAAATTCTCTGAGAGAGTAAATGGCAAATTTATGTCGACGAGCCATCCCTCATGATCTGCGCCATTTAGACTGGGCACAATCTGAAATGTGACGTCAGATTGACTCAGCTGCGCTCCAATATCTGAAAACATGAAACGATGCTGAACAGGCACACTGTGTTCTAACTCGTCCAGCATGTCGGACTGAGAAGATGATGACAGTGTTACAAGTTCAGGCAAGGAAATTACACATGATGGGAGGTTTACAGGATACCGTTTTGAACCTAAACGAACAAATTTTGAGGATGGTGACCAACACTATCCAGCTGCAGGCCCGTAGCAGAAGCCCCTGACGTGACACAAGCCCCTGCCTTGACGGTAGTGCCCCTGGCGTGCGGAAGAGAAATAATGGCTATTCATTGTTTTTATTCACTTAGTTAGCTCGCTAGCAAGGCTAGCGAACTAGCTAGCTAGATATTTCGCCATCCTACCAAGTGATATTTATCTAGCTTGCTGAATAACCGTAAGTGACAGTAAACTAACCATTTACTGTTTCAATGGGTTTAGCTATGTGCACAAGATGCAATTAGCTCACAAGCTGGCTAGCTAGGCTGTTCGCTTGCGTAAATATCACCTGCTAGGCTAGCAAAATAGCTAGCTAGCTAGTTTGCGAGCCTAGCTAGCGAGCTAGCTAAGTGAATAATGCTGCATTCGGTAACACTCGTAAACACCAGTCGTGTAGTGAATTAAAGTCGAAGGTGCAAGGAAGGGTCAATCGGACAGTGAGGTCAAAAGAAGGGAATTCACCAGTTGTGACTGGAAAACACAGCTCGTGGGATGCGTTACGGAATTCAGCATTAAAACAGTGGATAGCCATTATTTCACTTCCGTCAAGCCGGGGACTTGTGTCATGTCAGGGGCTTCTGGTCCGGGGCTGCAGCAGGATGCTACTCATAGTGACAGCAAGCCGATAGAAGAGGAAATGTATACAGTCCACCAACTCGACTGGACTGGGTCACTCAAACGTCACGAGGAAAAAACATGTGACATGGGAAATACTTTTGACTGGCGAACGCGCTTCCAACCTTTCAAAATGGCAGCGCTGTAGAGTTTGCTACAGAACCCTTGCATTCTCAATGTTTGACAGCTTCGCATTTATGTAAAAAAAAAATTTTCTGATATTTGAGATATAGTTCTTTGAAGATAAATATATATCATCACAGAGTATTCTATCACTTTAACAATGTTGGCATTCGCCATGTGATTCAGTACGAACAATTCGGCCGGCAGCAAATATGCTCAATCAGGGTGCAATGTAGTGAGGAAACCAGAGAGTAATTTGATAACATATACGGACATTCATCGACGTTGTGTATAACAGCGAAAACTTTGAAGCAATTATTTTATCAGAGAGTCATTAAAAGCCCTGGTCACCGTAACTGAACTTTTCTGCTTGCACTTGAACGTTCACACCAGGTAACATTTTGATCTTCCCTTTAGTAAGTGCGCCGCTTTCCTTCCTCCAAGAAAGCGCATATTTAGGGAGAGAAAATGTTGCTCTGCACAGCGATGCCAAAATCACCCTGAGTCGCACGCAAGTGTTTTTAAAAATATAATTTTACAGTAGGCGAAAATGAATGGGAGTGTACCTGCAAATTGAACTTCCAAGTGTACACACTCCTGGAATAGATGCTTCACTTGAGCATGCCCTACCAGCAATGTGGTGTTCTATATATATGGGCCAATCACGAAACCGTGCACGCGCATGAGCAAGACAATCACAACTCCCCCCCCCAAAAAAAAGAACAGAGCCGAAACTTAGACCCGTGGCCTACCAGCCCGAGTAAAAAGCGTGAGAAGTCCGGAGTCGTAATCAGTATGCTTTATAAATGAAAACTGGCCACATCTGATAATGTTGAGAGTTATTGGAGTTTCTGCAATTGTAATTTAAATTAAAACAGGTTGTGACCAATCATTAATTTTAAGGGATTGTTTTGAGCCTCCCCTATGGCCAGTTCACCAGCTGCCACTGGTCTGGTCTAATTGCAGTCTTATCAGCCCAACTTTGCAAACATGCACAACACCTCTCCAGTTAGCTTCAACTGTAGCAGCTATGGTCAGTTAATGTTATGACAAAACTACCACCTTGATGCTAACCAAAGCATACCAATCTGACTTACTGCATATAAGTTAACCGGGAGAATTTTTGAGTAACACGGCAAGAGAACTAACATGCGGTAGTAATCAAGCCGTCATAACAACGACAGAGACACCGGACGCGAAACAAATTTTTCGCACGACAGATTACATTCAAAGTCAATGCAAAGACTAAGAGCTGATCGGCTAATTATCGTCCTTGGTATGTTACCAAGCTTGTTAGGTAGCTTGCTAACTAAGCTAGCAGATTGAGCTAGAGTAGCTATTATAGCTACGTGTAAAGAACATTCCAGAAAACCACCACGGGGTCCAACATTAAAGTTGCTTTCGCACCAGACGCATTTCGCGTGTATTCGCTTCTTTGCATTGACTTTGAATGTAATCTGTTGTGCGAAAAATTCGTTTTGCGACCGGTGTGTTTACATGATGCTCGGCGTGTCCGCTCACATCACAAGAATATCCAGCGCATTTGCTGACGCAATCATGTTCAGAAACTTTAGTGTTATACTATAGTTATAGTGCACTATAGTACTATACTATTGTGCACTATATCATATACACGATGTAGGGGAAAGGGAGTGAGTGAATGAGTGGACGATTTCGAACACAGCCAAACTCTCACACTGAAAATTGTAGAAAAAAGTAACCTTCAACTCAAGTGAATTTTAAGGGAAAAAAAATCCCTAAGAAAATAATTTTTTTTCATAAAATCACCTGTTCCACAATTATTGGCACCCCTGACAATTCCTGGGAAATAAATGTAATTGAAGTATTTCTGTCATTTCTACAGTAGTTTACAAAGTTGATCTGAGTATCTAGGAACATTTAATTTGTAATTCATCACTTCCTGTCTCCCTGGGGTATAAATATGACGTGACATAGAGGCCATTTCTCTTATCCACTCTTCAACATGGGAAAGACAAAGGAACACACCATTCAAGTAAGGCAGATCTCATATGAAAGCTATGAGAAGAGGCTGAAGATCCTTAATCTCTTTAGTCTTAGGAAAAGGAGACAAAGGGGTAATTTGATTGAGGTCTTTAAATATGTTAAACGGCTTAACAAAGTGAATTCTGTAGGATTCCTTCGACCAAGTGTTGGGAGAAGAACTCGGGGTCACAAATGGAAGTTGACCAAAGGTAAATTTCGCACTGATATTCGGAAATATTTCTTCACCCAAAGAGTAATTTCAATGTGCAATAGTTTGCCTGACCATATTGTTGAGGTAGAGACCTTGGGGGTTTACAAGAACAGGCTTGACTTAAAGCTATATACTACTGAGTCACTGAGTGTCTGAAGGGATATATTCACAATAGTATAAAGAAACTGGCGAGCGTAGTTGGGCTGAAAGGCCTGTTCTTGCCATTCATGTTATGTTATGTTATGTTATGTGTGTCGACCTTCACAAGTCAGGCAATGGCTACAAGAAAATAGCCACTCACCTGCACCTGCCCACATCTACTGTCAGAGGAATCATTAAGAAGTTTAAAACAACTGGAACAGTGGTAAACAAGCCTGGACGAGGACGCACAGTGAGAAGCATGGTAAGAGAAATAAAAAGTTCTCCAAAGCTCACTGTTAAAGAATTGCAACAAATGGTAGCATCTTGGGGTCACAAAGTCTCCAAAACAACCATCAGGCGCTATCTACATGCCAACAAGCTGTTTGGGAGGCATGCACGGAAAAAACCTTTTCTCTCTCACAATCATAAACGTCTGGAGTTTGCAAAGTGGTAGTGGGACTTCAAATGGGACCGCGTGCTTTGGTCAGATGAGACCAAGATAGGAGAGTTTGCTGCCAAAAAGCTCTAAGTGGGTCTGGCGGAACACAAAAGATGAGTATGCAGGAAAGCACCTCATGCCCACTGTGAAGTATGAGGAATTATTGGTGATGCTGTGGGCCTGTTTCTCTTCCAGAGGCCCTGCGAACCTTGTTAGGGTGCATGGCATCGGGAACGATTTGAAATACCAGGACATTTTAAATCAAAATCTGGTGGCCTCTGCCCAAAAGCTGAAGATGGGTTGTCACTGGGTCTTTCAGCAAGATAATGACACTAAATTTGTGGCCAAATCTACACAGGAATGGTTCACCAGACACAGAATCAAGCTCTTCTCGTGTCCATCTGAGTCCCCAGACCTCAACCCAATTGAAAACCTGTGGAGTGAGCTGAAGAGGAGAGGACCTAGGTGGCTGGATGATTTATAGAGATTGTGCGAAGAGGAATGGTCGAAGATCCCTCTTTCTGTATTCTCCCATCTTGTGAAACATTATAGGAGAAGATTAGGTGCTGTTTTGTTGGCAAAAGGGGGTTGTACAAAGTATTAACATCAGGGGTGCTAATAATTGTGGCACACATAATTTGATATAAAAGAATTATTTCTTAATGTGGAATTTTTCCCACTCAATAAATGCACTTGAATTAAAGGTTGGATTTTCCTCTTTTTTCATTGTGGTCCTGTATTATTTAGAAAAAAAAAAACTTAATTTATAAGACGCTAAAGAACACATCTTAACCAAGGGTGCCAATAATTATGGAGGGCAGCGTATCACTCCAACCAAAGCAAACCACTCCTACTTTCCCAGTTACATATCTTGATGAGCTGCTAATGAGCTGAATCAGGTGTGTTGAATAAAGGTTGGAGTAGAATCCTAGAGGATGGTAGTTCTCTCAAAACAAGATTGGACACCTCTGGTTTAGTGTATGAGCCTGCAATCGAGATATCTATCTATCCATCTAATTGTTACTTTCGACAAACCGTGTTACGTAGGCTAACATAGCTAGATGGCTGGATGGATGCCCACATCCTACAGCACAGCCGGCGATCAGGCATCACAATACAGCCTCTCGACTTCATCTGGAGCATGTCGATTATCCAGTTACCCTCGCCTGCTAATTTATCAAAGTTAACTATCTATGGCATTAAACTTCAGGATTATTAGCCAGAATATTTGCCAGAATTGGTGGTGTTAAACCGCTTTCACGCCGGACACGAAAAATTTTTTTCGCATGACAGATTACATTCAAAATCAATGCAAAGACGAGAGTACACGCAAAACACTCTGCTCATAAAGCTCGCTAAATGCCTGAACCAAGACCGAGGCTATTGGATAGAAGGAAATACACAGAACTGTCACTAACTAATTTTAGCCTGCTAAATGGGTGAGGTGGCTAGTATAACTGGCAGGTAGATGGTTAGTGTGTAACTTGGCTGTTCTCTCAACACTGGATTGAACGCTTGCTGTATAATTTCAAAATCGAAATTCATGAAAATCTAATGTTATGAAGAATTTAAGTTAGCTGGCTAACTACTGCAGGAAATGAATGTCTGCTAGCCATCTAGCTTGCGTGTGTGTCTAAAGCTGCTTTCACACTGGACGCGAAACAAATTTTTTGCATGACAGATTACATTCAAAGTCAATGCAAAGATGAGAGTACACAAAACGCTCTGCTCATAAAGCTCGCTAAATGCCTGAACTGATGCCGTTCCAAACAACTCGGAGGTTGGATCTTAACGAGTTGAAAACTCCGACTTCCGGCTTCAGAGTGTTCAAGGCGTATTGTGTTGGACGTAAACAAAAACTAGGAAAGCACTCAGAGAGCGCAGACCTCCGCCAAGGGGCAGAAAAACCCAAAAGCACGGCGATTGGAACTCCGGTCCTTTGGAAAGACTTGAAATCTTTAACTTTGACGTATATCTAAGCAGTACTTTGGCCTAGATATGCCAAAATTTAATCACCTGTTCCTTGACTTAATACCCACCCTCTCTGAAAATTTCATCAAAATCTGTCCATAACTTTTTGAGTTATTTTAGAAACCAACAGAGAAACAAACTAACAGACAAACAAACAAACAAACCCAGGCAAAAACATAACCTCTTTGGCAGAGGTAAAAATGGCAGTCAATGACAAGCGGCAAGAAAGTTATACACGGATAACTTCAGCCTTCTGGCATATTTTAATTGATAAGATGATATGAAATGACGGGTAAGGTAAAACGCCTTTATACATTTAATTTTACGTTGTATTTATATTCTCAAACATAAATCGCCTTGCTAAATGTCATTGTAGCTGAACGCTTCAGTAGCATTGCTGTGGCTGTTCAGTGGATGCTGCCATGTTAGTGTGACGTAAGATAAACCAATCTCGGTGAAGTCGGGGTAGATTTATTTAGATTTAGAATACACACGTCTTTGCATTGACTTTGAATGTAATCTGTCGTGCGAAAAATTTGTTTCGTATCCGCGGTGAAAGCGGCTTAACGCCACCTATTTTGGCAAATGTTCTGGCAAATAATCCTGAAGTTCATAGTTTTTTTCTGTAGTGTTATTTCATTAGCTATGGTAGCCCTACAATATTTCAATAGTAACACTAAAATCTATATCGTGCGTTCCAAAAAAAAAAAAATACAATTACGACAGTAATACTATAGTTTTTTGGTGGTAAATTTTATGGTATTCCAACAGTGGTTTTTTTGGAAGGGTCTGTCAGCTGGCTATGGTAAGTGAAACGTTGTGTATGTACATGTTGTTGTTGAGACTGGAGATCTTTACAGCTGGCTGCCTTGCGTGACATCAGTTGCCATATAAGGCCAGTTCTGGACATATCGAAGGGGGCATTCCTGATTAGTTTAATGAATCAGAAATAGTTTAAAAACAACTAATTTTCACGGGAAAGCGTTTGCATCTTCATTTTCATCGCAAAAAAAAAACACTATGGGAAGTTCTAAATGTCAATTTCGGCCCATATAATGTCAGGGAACCTTTAAAGGAGGAGACCGCACCGCAGCAAAAGTATATTCCAACCGAAAGTGGAATTCTTGAAGTGTCTAAAACGCATAGTTTTATAAATTTTTATTTGGTAATGATCCAGTGCGAAGCGTTTTAAAACCGACGAGTCTTCAAATCAGCGTCAATATCAGGGGGCAGACATTTTAACTTTTTCTACATTTTAATCTAAGACTGTGTTCAAAATGCACACTTGTCCACTCGCTCACTCACTCTTTTTATATTGTGTTTAATGTAGAACATTCAGTGCTTAGTACCCCATATAGTAGGTGAGTGTACATCAAACGCCAGTGACACGGTGCTTGTGAAGTCAGTTCTTCTCTTTCATGACATCAGTTGTACTCTTTCCTTTTATCCAGGCCATGGAGTTGTTTAGAGGGCCTTCAGTAAGCTCCCCCTTCATGGCCTGACTGGACGCAAACTTTTCTTTATTTAAGCTGGCCTGATTTACAATCAAACTACTTTTTGACTGAGCGACCAAGACCAATACAGGACCTATAATTAGAAATTATAATGAAAAGGTGAATTCCTACTGCCTACGTTTATATAATTGATATGGCATTATAAATCCAAAACTTTCACTGACTTTGCAGCATTTATTTTTGCCATCAGGATTGTCGCACAGCTGAGCAACTTGCCTTACTGCGCCCCTTAACCGTGACAACATCCCGAATATAGAACAGATTCTCCCAGCCTCGCAAACTAATTTACGCAAATCTATGCTGCTTAACGAGCAACACGAGCGCTGAAATTTTAAAGACATTTTGATATTTTAAGTTGTCATTTATGCACAGAAGGAGACGCCTCATAATTTTGCGGTGCAATGCATGACAGTGCTATCAAAAGTAAATTAGACTATCATCAGATTTTACCAGTTTGTCAGAGCAAACTGCGGGAGGTTTAGGTTATTAAACATTTAAAGTTGAGGTGTCCGAAGATCAAATTCAAAATCAGAAGATTCCCCGAGTAAAAATGTGTGCCCCCAGATATTGAAGCCAATTTGAAGACTTGCTGGTTTAAAAATGCATCGCATTGGATTATTATCAAATTAAAATAGACATTAAAGTCACTTCAAGAATTCTACTTTCCGCTGAAATATACATTGCCGAAGTGAGGTCTCCTCCTTTAAGCCTAAGAACATGATTAGTCTTTCAACTGTTTTTGTCCTTTGAGGTATAATTGCACATAAGTCAAACACAAGAAAAAAAAAACGCTTTCAATATATTACATTATTTTTGTATTTGCTTTGTTTCTGTATTATCTCTGCAGAAAAGAGGGTGTTTATTATAAATGCCTTATTTCCAGAATTTATTCATTTATTTGAGAAATTTCTGGAATTTTGTAGTGAACGTACTATCCCATATCCCCAAGTCATGCTAGTATTGACAATTACTTCGATATACATGTAAAGGCTGGTTATTGTGGAGTTCAGGTGCCCTGGCAGGCGAAGGTGCACCAAGCACGGAGCCGGCACAGCTGAATGTGATAAAGAGGATGGAAGGGAAAAGAGCTTGCGCTTCTGAATACACAAAAAAAAAAACTACTAAGTGCCAGAAACAAGGCGAGCAACAACAGAGGAAAAGAAATCTCAATAAACGAGAAAATAACAAGGCACCAAACAATAGTGCGAGAAAATTCCTAAAGAAGCAGAGCTTCCCTGAAATTAAGATAAGATATTAGACAAACGAAGCCTGACTGCAGATATCTCAAGCCAAAGTGAGTAACTACAAAGCAGACACTCTAGCAAAGGGGGCGTGGCGGACATCCGGCTTATATAGACTCCGGGGAAGCGCTGCCCAGATATAATCTGCCAGCTGGGTTAAAAATCCGATGGAGAAGGATGCAATGTCGTCAGGGACGAGAATCACCAAAAGCACACACCCAAACCATGACAATACATGCTTCTAAGCATTCCAAAAGTGAGAGTCAGAAACCATAAGTGTAATGGTCTATATTCAGGCAGAATATTAAGACAGAGTAGGAGAATTGTTTTTATATTGTAATATGCAATTATCGCGGGTGTTTAGCTGTGCGCTTGTAAGCCAGTCAATGACTAGAAAAAAGCTGGCTAAACAGCTTTTGTGAATTTGCCCCTAAGTTTCCACCGACATGTAGTAAAATCAAGGGAAGAGTTGGATTGAATGTACACAGAAATGAAAACGCAGCACGATAAACAACACAGTCAATTGCTGATTAATGCAGACGGGACTGTAAGTGGTCTCTTCCTGTTTGTGAGGGGAACAGCAAAAGTCAGTCCCAAGGCTGCGATGACATCCTGATCGGGGTCAGATTCAGGCTGAAAGCCATTCAAATTTAGAGAGTTGAAACAGCCGATCATTTATGGCAGCTGATGGCATGGTGAACTCATTTAAAGTGAGAGCAATCAAACCTTTTTCATTTTTACATTTTTTGCTGGAAATTTAGCCCATGCCCATGTTCTGATTTGCCTGGTCATGTTTTGATCTGTTTGCTATGTTCTGCTTTATTGGTAATTGAGTAATTGCTATGTCTGCCTATTCTTTGTTATGTGTTTTGTGATTTGGTAAATTTAGAATTCAGGTATTGATTTAGTTTTGTTTTTCCTGGTTTTGCTTTTTACCAAAGTTTTCATTCCGGTCCATGTTTTGCTTTCCACCATGGATTGCACTTTGTCTTCCCCTGTCTTGTCATTGCTCACAGCCCCGGTATTGCGTGCCACTCTTTTGATGATTTAATGGTTTCTGGATTTCATTCTTCCTTCCAATCTCGTTTGCTCTCTTCACCTTACTTTTCTATTTTACTAACCATACTAACAGTTTGTTGCTTTCACTAAAAGTTACTGACACTAACTAACATTGTATACAATGCTAACTTACTAACGAGCACTAAGGGATTGTATAGTTTCACTTACTAATTGATTAACAAGCTCTCAGCACTCGCCCTGTTCTAGTCTCCGCCTCTTGTCTCTCCCTAATCTCCTCTGTTGCATTTCTGTGGAATCTCCACACTTGATCACGCTGTCCTTTCTCTCATTATCTATGCACGTTAGAACTCCTTTACCGGAACCGTATGTTTATCAATAGGATTGTCTCCTGATTCCTGTCCGCCTTTTGGCTTTTGCCTATTTTTTGTGATTAGGTTCTCCTTCTTGTTCCACCCTCTGTAATTAGTCTCATTTCCGGCACCTGTGTTCTGTTTAGCATGTGATTCCCCCGGAGTGTATATTAGGAGTCTTTTCACAGCACTTCCTCGTCAGATCGTTTCCTCAGTCTTCTTGTGCCACGCTTCTCTCGCCTTGATTTCTTAGTGATTCTTTTCTGACTGGTCCGCCCGACTTTTCGATTTTTGGCTTTGCGATTTTGGATTTACCGTTGCATCTGTGTTTTTTTACCCTTTTTCTGCCCGACCTCGAGATCTATTATTGCTGCCCTGGTTACGGTTTGGATAACTCCCATTGGAGTTTGGCTTTGCTTCTCTGTACCTGTGAATCAGACCCATTTCTGTCCGACAACGAGTACTGTGATTGCTGCCTTGGTTTTTGATTCAATTTTTGCCCAACTGGATTGTGATTTTTGGAGTGTGGACTTTGTACCTTTGCCTTCTGCCCTGCGGGGATTTTCCCACTTTATTAATAAAACCAAATCTACTGCATTGCTTGGTTCTCGTGACTGGTCCCTGATCGCACCATCACAGAAATAAATTGAAATTGAGCTCATTAATCAAAGTTTATCAATGACAATCATATAGTTAGATGTTGACTGAATTCCAGCATTCTCCCAGAGGTACCCAAGCTCAATTGAAAACCTCATATGCACACTTCCAGTCTCTTTGAGCATCCTATTTTATTCAGATTCTTTTTTTTTTTCATGAGTACATTCATTTAGTGGGACTCAATCATTTTGAAAAAGAATTGGCTGAATGGCTGTTCAGATTGGCAAATACAGGAGGTTGGAGCATAACTCTGGCAAGACTTTTTCTTGTACAGCTAGGACTGCTCACCTGGGGCATGTTCAAGATCGAAGGGTTGAGCGAGAGCCTGCAAGTTCTTTCCTCTAGAATGATTACACTACGTTTGGTCTTACTTAGACGAGTGAAAACATACATGAGCAGTCTCGCCTTGCATTTCAAGTTGACATCCACTGCCGCACAGCTTGTTTTAGATAGACTGTGATGCAAACCCAGAGCTGCCGAATAGCTCACTCGGTTAAAGCATCGCATTGCAGAGCAGAAGTGACTATCATTGCACGGGTTTGAGCGCCAGTTGTACTAACTGGCAGCGGTTAACAGCTTTTCCAGAAATAGCGCACAATTGGCCATTGTGCTACTGGGATGCAAATTAGGAAGGGGCTGCCCGGAAGGGGAATATAACATGGTTGGTTTGTTCGTTGCTCAAGTGCCTCCTGTTGGCTAGCCGGATACTTGTCAGGAAGATTCTAAGCTTGTTCACGTTCGGGTATCCTCTGGCCTCATTCTGAACTTGCGAGAATTCAACCAATGAGTGTAAAGAAGCTGTGTTGATGGGCATGTGCTTTGGAGGAGAGCCGTGAGCCGCCCCTCAAGGCTTGTACATTGTTCCTCAATTGGGCATTCCAGATTTGTGTGGGATTGGAGATGCCTAATTAAAAAAAAAAAAAAAAGAATGTGATGCAAACCCTAGTTGGCGGCCATGTTGAAAAACGTGCAAGAACTCGTGAGAACTTCACCCAGGCCAGCGTGCAGTGCCTTAGCCAGTAAGCTACCTGGATAGACAAGCTGCCTGGACTTACAATGCAATTATGAATAGTAAGCATAAAACGTCATGTACTCCGGTGCTTGAAAAGCAGTGCTTTCATTAGTACTTGCACGTAATGGCGCAAGGATTCTCAGTCGGACGCAACCGTGAAAACTACTTTGAAAATGACTGTTGAATATTTTGTGGACAATTATAGCGATATTATCAACAAGCAGCTGGTTTTGCAACTGTATTGCTGCATTAATTCCTGCGCACTTTGAGTAAATGCGTGTAGTGCATGAACACGCAATTAAACGCACCAGGAACACAAGGCTCTATCTCAGGCTAGGTTTAAGTTGTTTTGAGGGCTCGTTGGAAACAGAGCCTATTGAATCAAATGGCCTACCCCAGAGTCAAATTTACAGCATCACAAGTCAAACACAGAGAAGAAAATACATGCATGCAAGCGAAATTATCAGGGCCTGATCTACTTGGAGGCAATGCCACAGATAAAAATATGCATAGGGACAGGCAGATGTAGTTTCAATTTAACATGGACACATTGGCCTAACAATAGCCCGGCAGATTCACCCTCGAACAGTTTTTTTATTACAAAATATCAACGGTATGAACGATTATTTGCTTAATGCTGTAGAATGTCAAGTGTTTGCCTGCTGTTCTTTGAGTGTTGTCAGTTTAAAATGACAAGGCTTATATCGTTTGATTCTATAGACTTTCCTCTTTCATTTGATGTATCATTTGTATACCAAGCACACATTTTTTAGAAATGGTAGGGATCGAGTCCTGATATGAAATATCCTATGTTGTGCTACATGCTCTTTTACTTGCGTGGTGCTTGAATTGTGTTCGATGGAGGAAAAAATGGTCAACCTGAGCTTTTCGCTGAGTTTCTTCCATGCTATGTTACATGACGATGTTGCTATTAGGAAACATGCTGTATTTGTTATGTGTAATATGCCAGGGAATCTTATGTACAATTGTGATTTTTTTCAAGCTGCCAACTCTTATAACTCGAAACAAGTACCTGGATGTCATGTTTTTGTATAAGTCAGTTCATAGTCTACACAACTGTTCTAATTTTACTACTCAAATATGTTTTAATGCTCCGAAACCGGTCCTGAGGTCCATGCCTAGTTTTAATCCCCACTGTATCCAGAATGAATGTAAGAAAATTCAGTCCTTTTATCCAAATTCAGAGCTACTTTAGTAGTCCAAGTAGATATGCTCCAGAGCTTGATATTATTACTCATAACATGAAAGCATTTAAATTTGAAGTCCATAAGTTGATTTTTAGTAGATCTTCTGGCTGATGTCTCTTTGTATTGATTTTGTGTTAAGTGTATGTGTATGTTATTGTTGTTGTCGACCCACTAGTGTGGGCACTTTGTTCCTGTTTGGAGTCGAATAAATTAAAAAAAAGTAATGATTGCCTCCGGTACCGGGGGGTGGGTGGGTGGGGGGGTGCGATACGGTTTAAGATATATATAAATATATATTTTGCCAAATGAAGAGAGCCTATTTATTTATTTAACATGATGCATTGTAAGCAAAGATATTGGTTTGTCTAAACTTTTCACTTACTGTATATATCTTTTGATCTCAATCTCTCACAATAGCATTTTTTGCAGTGTAATTAATTGTTAGACGGTTTTTGATTTAATTATAGGCTGTTGTTCTTCATATTGAAACAAATTGATCCCATGAATCTTAGGTTTATCAAACCATACTGACATTAAAATGCTTTTATTGCAATTAGCCGCGAAGAAATTGGCATCAAAGCCATTTGATGAGCTACATGCTTTCGGAATCTTCGATAGACAAGCCGTCATTTCTGCGCGTAGGAAAACGCCTAGTAACTTTGTGATGCAATTTGCAACTAGAGCACTGAAGTGCTAAACCCTCGGCGCTAAGGTGTGAGCTTTTAACCCACTCTTGACCCCACCCACGGCCACATTATCGCGTACCGGTATATCGTACGTTACGTGTAGCGAAACTTATAAGCTTCTTAGCTTTTGCCTGCTTTTTCTACCAAACGAAGGCTCGGTAGAAGGCCATATTTTAAATGTTTCTATGAAGATTAGAAGTGTATATGTACAAATTGCGAAGTTTGAGTCACGAGGAGAGCTCAAATAGACCGGAATGACAGACTACTGTAACCCGCCGCCGCGCCTCGGGTTAATAATGCAAAAAAAAATGAACTAGTTATTCATTCGATCGATTAGTCGCAACGACTGAGCAAACTGATGGTGGCTGTGTTTTCCCTCCGTTATGCTCTAATGTTCAACTTTGTATCGGCATTCATTTTTCACTTCGAAAAATGGCTGCGCCAACAGTTTTAGGAGTTGGATTCGTTGTAAACTGACTGGTCTTGTTTTATTTTTTTTATTTCAGCCACAAATGCTGTGAATGGCTCCACTTGGACCCGTCCATTTTTTTTTTTTTTTGATCATTCATATCGGTTGTCACACAAAGACGGTATTTGTCTTTGCCGCTTAAATAAGCCGTTGTAGGCCTATATTTTCTTCTATTTTTGACTGTGATAGCTACTTCAGCTTCCGCTGAACATCATCTGTGCATGTGAAAAAAGTAAACCCGAAATATTGGGCAGGGTTTTATCCGTGGGATTCATTGTAAACTGACATGGTCTAGTTTTTTTTTATTACATTTTATTTATATAGGCTAGCCACACATGCTGGGACTGGGTTTGGACCTGTCTGTTTTATGTTTCATATCTACTGTCACACAATGCCGGCATTTGTTCCTGCTAAGACGCATTTTATGAGACCAGGCTGTGAGCACCGTTATTGTACGTGTGAAAAAAAACAAGTAAAAATGAAATGTTAAATGAGAGCGTGAAAATATGTAAATAGTCCAAATTGTTTGAAGCAGAGATTTGAGTTTGCCCCCTTCTCGCTTTGAGATACAGCGCAGCTGACTCGCAGTGCCAGCTGACTTTCTGTCCCATAAGAGGAATGCACATGCGACACACACGTCAATCATTCCAAACAAAATTATTTTAATCTGCAGTTGCTTTTGGGGTTGTTTCAATCTATATCAGAGGGAAAAAGGCTACTGTAGATATCTAAAATTATCGAGAAACTATTCTATGTTTACATTTTCTGAATTAATTAAATATTCCGCGGGCCAGTTGGAAAGCCCTGGCGGGCCGGATGTGGCCCGCGGGCTGCCAGTTGATGATGCAGGATTCCTAGCTTTGGCTCGACAAACACATTTCAATGCTGAACTTGACTTGTCCAAAATGTCACTTAAGTGCTTTTAGCACTGGGCTCTTCATTTTGTGTTTTGAATTTGCACTCTGTTTGCCTTTAAGCACCCCTAAAATGTTAAGCCTGTCTGCGAAAGCTGATGAGCACGGAAGCATCACAGACGGGCTGACAGACTCAAACAGAGAATGATGGAAACAGGCCTGTTCCTGGACAGACAGACAAGCAGATAGAGGATGGGGCTGATGGATGGAGGGAAAATGAAAGCCGAATGAGGTAGGCTCAGCCCAGATGTCAGGGGCACAGAATAAGCCCAAAAGTACATAATAGTGGCAGTGAGGAGACACATCTGCGCTGCTGTAAAAAGCCCAGTTAACAAGTGTTCCCTCGGCTGCAGAAGCCAAAGCGCCCGGCCTGAACGCACAAACTAAGTGGCCGAGAGTGTGGGGAAATTACAGACTGCACAAAGGCCCTGAAGAAAAGTGGGGTCTCTGTCAATACGGGGGGTGATTACAGAGAATAGTGGCAGCTATTGCATATCAACCCCCCATACACACACACACACACCCTTCAACGGCTCTCCCTTACGTAGAATAAAAAGCTGCTGTTCCTGTAATAACAGTTTACAGAGAAACATTGTACCGCCACATAATAGCCGAGTTATAATTTGCTCTAACAACTCCCAATTATCTTGCGTATTGATTGGGCCTTATGTTTAATAGGAGCAGACACACCTCTCACATTAAGAGTCATTAAAGGAGCTGGAGAGTGAAAATGTAAAACGGTCGCCTCTTCGTGTGCACTGGATGCATCTCTTTCTCTCTCTCTCTCTCCTTGCAGTGTAATTTGTCCCTGTGATCAGACCCGGTGTAAATATTGCGCAGCAGTTACTTCCAGCCTTGGCCCCTTTCTCTCCCTCCCCTCTCTCCCACAAAGGAAAGCTTTACCCAGAGACAAAGTGAGGCCAGCACAAAAGTGCAGGAGCTTGTTTGCTTTTTGTTGACCATTTTTTAAGTGGGTCAATTTCTCTGTTTTCTCTCACCCCCTCTTTTCAGCACTTCGCATGTTTGTAATTGCGCCTCTTTCACCCGATGGTTCACATTCGTTCCCTCCCTCTATGCTGACAGTCAAACGCTAGTCTGTTTCATCTGTCTGTTTCTCCACAGCTCACCGAAAAAAGCACACTAATCGGAATCTGTAAATAAGGAAATTCATTCAACAGAATAGTTCAATAAACATAAATTTGTTTAGGGTATAGAGTTAGGGCCTGATTTGCTAAGACCTTCAGTATGAGCACAGCCTTGTAGCACTCACAAGACCACTTACACCACCAGTGATTGGTCACGCTGTTTTGCTCCTATCAGCAGTTGTGTATGTGGTAGGCATATTTTGTATCCAGATTTAGCTCACAGATTGACCTATGAGGTCGAATTGTTTATGCCAAACACTGGGTGTCCTGGCTTTGCTTTATATTAAAACAAGATCCACTTTGTCCAAATGAGAGGGTTAATTTGTTATGATTCTCCAGTATTGCTTGTTGCATTGTGAAGGTCAGAACCGTATTACCTGTGGTGGGTGGAGGGAACTCAAATTAGGAGAAAGGGGTGTGGCCTGAGTCAGATTTATCAAAATCGAGGATTCTGGGTAGGAAAGCCTATCACAGTATTTTTTATTTTAGAAGGCTCAAACTGACCCTTTCATCACTTGAGCCAAGCATAGAGTTCGGTCAGTTTACCACTGAATGTAGCGGTCAGTGGAGAAAGGGAGAACGCTACATCCTTTCCCCAGTCAGAGTCCCCCCCCCCCCTGCATTTCAGGGTTGTTTGTTTAGGGTGAGTCTCTCTCCGCGGGCCCTTTAAAACTCATGCCCTTCACCCTCCCTCTCTCTTTCTCTCACTCTTTCCTGCAGCCGTATTTCATTTTCAATAGGCCAGCAGTAAAGGAAAAAAGATAAAAACGCGGGTCACCTTCAAAGCGCTCGCCTCGGTTATTGGCTAATTCGCCGTCAGAGAAGGTGTTTTATGACTGGTCGTCCCCCTCAACTGATCAACTTCCTTTGCACCGGCTGCAGATCTGTTGTGTGTATAAAAACCGATAATCTCTTACTGCCAGCCCACTATCCTCTGTATTAGAGATTGACTTGAAAAATTATGGACTTCAGCACAGTTGTTTAATTGTATCAATTTGAAGAGTGCCATGTTGTGCATGCGTTTGAATTCAAATGAAAGGATGCTGCTCAGAATAAAGTCTTCACTACCGGCATTGTATAATGTTCAGTTATTTGCTGCTGTCCTTAATTTAGATTGCATTACAGAAAATTGCCTGAGAGGCTTGAAATCAGTGTTAAAAGGGATGCAAGCTAACTCATACTGCTGCAATCACACTGCTTGTTAGCTTGCTGCTGTCTATTAACCGAAAGGCTACGAGCTACTTATATTGCAAATATCAGCGAACTTAAAGTGAAGGTACTGCATTACATTTCGAATATGACCTTAATTTTTTGGTGCAGAATTCTGAAGCAGTCTTTTTGAACTGTAAAGTCTTCAAATTCTTATAGACTTAGAAGCTGATTCCTCCATTAATAATGTATCTTTTTAAGCATTATGAATATCTGCAGCCAAAAACTTTTTTTTAAATAGGATGTTTAGGGCTAGCAAACTGATTTATGTCTGCAGTGTTAGAGACTTATTCTCTTGAGCTTAAAGGTTGAGGGGCTGGTATTTTTTCTACACTCGCATGTCTGATGGAGTGTATAGCATTCATAATGTCTAATGCGCAACTTCCTGTTTCTAAAGGGAAGTGAGACTGTAGTCACTACACCGAGACAAGTGAGGGTGGTGGTATGCCGAACGATGACTGCATAGAATGCTTCTAGATATAACAATTTTAATTTTTTACGTAGGCCAAAGGATACTTTGAATCCAGCATTTATTTTTTCAATAATTTTTCAATCTTACACTTGATTGTCCATTTTGTATTTTTTAATTAGCAGAAAAGTCTTGACTACAGATCAAAAGTATACAACTTAGACTCATTGAAAATATTATACAGCTCTTGGGCCAACAGACTCCTTTTGATCTGACTTGGACAAATATGGTGTATCGATTATCTCTGGCTGCAAAATTGGCAGTGTATATTACATTACCTCAAAACTTTATTGTATCAATGTATGTTCTGTAGACTTATCTCTTCATTTGGCGAGAATTAATATTTGGGAGATATTTCAGGTGCTGCTTTCCAGGTGCACTAAACTAAACTGGTCCTTGCAGCTGATGATATCAGTATATCAGTACTCAGGCTCGTAATAATGATGTCACAGTTCTGGCCCCCAATGTTAGTGATCCTCCTTACTCTGCAAGAGGGATGTGTATGTTGGGTAACATATTTACTGTTTGTTGTGTGTGTGTGTGCGCGCGTGCACGCATGTGTGTGTGTGTGTGTGTGTGTGTTTGTGTGCGTGTAAGTGCGGGTGGGTGGGTGAGTGTGAGCATCTTTATGCATGCGTATTTGTTCGAGTGTCTGTGTGTGTGTGTCTCTATTTAGGTGAGTGTTTGTGCCTTTATGCTTTTGTATTTGTTATTCTACGTGTATGTGTTTGTGTGCATGTGAGTGTGGGTGAATGGGTGAGTGTGAGCGTCTTTATGCGTGCATATTCGTTTGAGTGTGTGTGTGTGTGTGCGTGTGCGTGTGCGCGTGTGTATGTGTGATTATGTGCATGCATATGCTTGTCATTCATGTCCCAGACCACTAGCTGCTCAGTGAATACCAGAACCAGTCCTGCCAGTCATGAGCCAATTGTTTCACACCTGCCTACCAATCTGTATCACACTCATCACAGGTCAATGCAGGGGGCAAACAAGAGCTCTGCACACGCAAACAAACACACACACACACACACACACGTGAATACATGCAAAGTCACAAGCACACACAAAAAGATAAACACACAGGACATATGTGACACCTGGCAGAGAGGGAGGCCCTGGTTAATTTTCGATTTTCTTTACAGTTTCTCAGTTTAGCCCCAGCACACATCACCGAGGTGTCAGAGCTGCCCAATGGACACTGAAGCTTCTGAACAGTTTATGGTGAGCGACAGGACCTGGGTATGTATGTATGTGTGTGTGTGAGAATAGTATGTGGGCGTACCTCAGGGAGAGAAATGAGTGTGTGTTGAGTTAGTGTGTGTGAGGGAGATGGCCCGTAGTCTGTGTGTGTATTTTGGTGGTGTCTGTGAAAGGGGGGGAGGCAGAGTTGTGTGCGTATGTGAGCGTGTGTTTGTACGACCCGCCTGAATATGTTTCTACGCTCAGCTTCATTGTATGCTCAATTCTCACTGCTCCAGTCTCACTCTTAACACTTTACAGTCAAACTAAGCCAATGACTCATACCCAGAGTACACATTTGCATCCCGGTGCCTTTATTTCCTGGGTTTTTTTTTTTTTTTTAATGTATTGTGCCTGTCCTGCTCAGCAGTGAAAAGGACAGTTGTGTTAGGAATGTAATGTACCAGAATGGCCTGCTATTGCACAGGTGCCATTTTGGCTCCACTGTTTCCTAACCCTAAGAGAATCACATGTCTCTGAGCTGTGCCGACCTACCAGCAGGGGGCCTGGGATCACATTCTCTGCTTCTCACCTCTGGCCTTGGCCACAGTTGCCGAGAGCAGAGTTTCCTCCAGCTGCAAGTTATACCACGATTTCTTGATTTATCTGAGACTGGAAAGCATAGCTTATTAGGGTAAAACTTAAGTCTATGAAAACTGTCTCATTCAGGCATTCAAAACTTGAATACATAGATGATTTCTGAAAATTCTTGTTTCATCACTTTTTTTTTCCTTGTGGAGAAGCCCTTTCTTAATTTTTTTTTGGAGTCATTTCTATATAGAACCTATCAGTCCAGCTTTGAGTGAGTATGTCTGTGAGTCCCTGCGCGTACGTGTGTGTGTGTGCGTGTGTGTGTGTGTGTGCATGATTGTGTGTGAGTGTTTGTCTGTGTATGTGTTTGTGTTCTCTGTGTGTCAGGGACAGTACTGGGTGTTAGAGAAGCGAACAGGCTATGAATTCCATTAACCCCTCAAACCCAGCCCCCCGAATGCAGGTGCAGCCACATCCTCAGACAAGTGAGCAGTGGAGAAATAGAGAGAGAGAAATGTGAGGAAAAGAGAAAACTGCAGATTCAATCTTCATGCCCCTTAAAAATGTGTGTCCATTTTCTTGTTTAAAAGGAGAGAATAAGGAGGAGAGAGAGGAGGAGCTGTCCACTCCTGACTCCCCCCTCCCCCCCGCAGACGGTGGCGAGGAGTTGAAATTGTTTACGAGTGGTGAGCGCGGCCGTCTGTGTCGAATGAGCTCAAAAGCAACAGAGATAGACATTCTAATTCATGGCTGTACTTAGCTCTGTGGTCGCTAATTCTTTTATCTTCTTTCAACACACTGGGCTGCAGCCACATTCATAAAAACAAAAAAAAGGAAAACTAGGTGAAAGAAGCAAAAAAAAATGACCATTTAATGCGCCAAACAACTGATAATAAAAATCAGGGGGAATATTTGATGGTTTATTTCTTCCTTTCTTTTATTTCTTTGTTTTTTTCCACATGATAGGAGGATGGTTCTCATCTTTAACCCTTTATCTAGGCCTGACAGAATGACGCTTTCTGCATTTCAGTTGGGGTGGGGTATGTGTGTGTGTGCATGTGTGTGTTTGTGAGTCTGAGGGAATAAGAATTGCGTGTTTTTGTGTGTGTGTCTGTGAGAGTGTGAGTGTGTGTTCGAGTTGCGTGAAGGAAAGAGAGAGTGTACCGTGTGCGTACATGTGCTCTCGTTTGCTTGTGTGTGTGTGTGTTTGGGTTGTGTCAGTGAGATACTACTTGCTTTATTTTTTATAAAGATTTTTCCTTTATTTGATTGGTACACAGTGGGGAGGAAAGGGGGGGGACATGCAGCAAATGACCCGAGCCGGAATCGAACCCGGGTCCATGTGAGAGGGACACAGCCTTTATGGTGTGCGCGCTTAGACCGATGAGCCACCAGGGCGGCCCCGCTACTTGCTTTATTGATTTTATCGAAGTATTTGATTCTATTTGGAATCAAGAATTATTTTACAGTATTATCAAAAGTTGTGTAGGGTGATAAACAGATGATCTCATTAAATTCATGTAAACAGGAAACAAATGCTGCATAAAAAATTGGTGATAAATATTGGCAGATCCTCTCAAGATCAAGGGATGAAGTAGGGTCGCAGCTTAAGGCTAACCCTGTTCAACCTTTTCCATGCGATAGCCAGCTAATATGGCCATGATGGAAGTGAGTGAGTGAGTCAGTCAGTCAGTCACAATCATTCTGTTCACAATATCTCAAGAAAGGTAACACACATAACCTTCAAACTTCGCACATAAACAGATATAGTGTAGCAGACAAGCTGATTCAAATTTGGTTGAATCATACTTAAATAATAATCAAAAACGCACCGCATCGCTGGGTCCTGTACAATCCAGTAAGACTGCACGTTGCTTATGTATTAATGAATTGGCAAACACAATAGAAAAATGAGCAGTACTCGGTCTCACTCTTTATAGCTCAGAAGTGTCTATTCTATCACCTGGTCTTACTGTCCACTTCTGAACGAAGGTTGCAGCAAAGCCTAGATCTGCTACAGCATTACTGCCAGACCTGATCCCTGGCAGAATGCCTGAGTAAAAATAAAATTATGGCATTCCAAAAGATATCTAGATCTCACCGCAGTTTATTATAGGAAAAAATTATTTTCAACGTTCAATTGATTGCAATTATTTCAATTACAAATCCATTTCCAGAAAAGCTGGAACAGTGTGTAAAATGTAAATAAAAACAAAATGCAATGATTTGCAAATCAATTAAACCCTATATTTAATTTTAAAATAGTGCAGAGACAATATATCAAATGTTGAAACTACGTAATTTTATTGTTTTTGGAAAAACATCTGGTCATTTTGAATTTGATGCCAGCAACAAATTTTAAAAAAGTTGGGACAGGGGCTAGACCCCTGGTGGAACATTTCACAGCAAAGAATGTTAATTGTCAACAGGTCAGTAAAAATGATCAGGTATAAAAAGTCTTTCAGATATAAAGATGGCAATGGCTTCACCACTCAGGGAAAGACTGCACAGGCAAATATTTAAACAATTTAAAATAACGTTTCCTAATGTAAGATTGCAAAGAATACAGGGATTTCATCCTCTACAGTGCATAATATTATCAAAAGATTTAGGGCATCCAGAGAAATCTTTTTACATAAGGGGCAAGGCCAAAAACCAATATTCAAAATATTCAATGGCTATGATCCTCAGGCCCTCAGGCAGCTCTGCCTTATAAAAAGGCAAGATTCTGAAGTTGAAATTACTGCTTTGGCTCAGGAACACTTCTGTAAACCATTGTTACTAAACTTAATTTGTCGCCATGCGGATATTGAACCAAGAACCAGAGATGCTGTGGTTTCTGCTGGGCTCAAGCTCATTTAAAAGTAGGAAACTGTCCTGTGGTCTGACTAATGAGCAAAATGTAATTATTTTGGGAAATTATGGATGCCGCAGATTATTATCAGTGCACAGTTCAAAAGCCATCATTCATTATAGTGTGGGGTGCATTATTGCACATGGCATGGCTAACTTGCATATCTGTGACAACACCATTAATGCTAAACAATATATACACATTTTGGAGTTTCATATACTACCATCCAGACATCTTTGACAGGGAAGGCCTTGTTTATTTCAGCAAAACAAAGCCAAACACAACATTATGCATGTATTGCAACAACATGGCTCCATAGTAAAAGAGGCTAGGAGGTAAACTGGCCTACCTGCAGGCCACACCTGTCCCTCTCTAGAAATATTTGGCGTATTATGAAAAAAATATGACAAAGGAGTCTGCAAAGTGTTGATCTGCTAAAAGCCTATATCAAGCAACAACAGTAAAACATTTTGCCTCCAAAACTATTGCAGTTTCACAAACACTTTCACAGTATTGTAAAAAGTTTCAACACAGTGGTAAACAATGCCCCTGTCCCAACTTTCTTGAAACATGTTGCTGTCACAAAATTGGAAATGAGCGAATATTTTTCGAAAAAACAATAACATTTCTCAGTTTCCACATTCGTTATGTTGTCTTTGCACTATTTTCAATTAAATGATTTGCAAATCATTGCATTGTTTTTATTTACATTTTACTCAGCGTCCCCACTTTTCTGGAAATGGGATTGTATTTATGATTAAAATTCAGTTCAACAGGAATCCTCTACAGAAATGCTGTAGTTGAATTAAAGGGGAAAGCACACAATGAAACAAAGAAACAAAATCCTGTGGAGATTCTAATTAGAATTTTTGCTTAAAATCTTTGAAGCTGTAATTGAGCCACTAGCTCCTTGTGGACAGTGAGGTGCTGGGTTCACTCATCAGTCAAAAATTCATCAAATGGAATAAAAATCCAAATGGAACCATTCATGCAGAATTAATTTTACTCTTTTTAAAGGTAAAGAGAAACACAGCTAATATAGCATGCAGGGCAGAATGCAACCGAGACCTATTACCTATCAAAATGCAAAAGAGGGGATTAAAATTTCTTAAACAGTTAAAATTAAGTGACCCCCACTCACTTCAACGCAAAGCCCTGCAATATCAGGAGTCAAGATATCTCCTCACTCAGCTAGTTCTAAACCTTAGATCTCAAAATTAACTCATACTAACAACTCACAGGCTCAGGATAAGAAAAAAGTACATCTCATCAGTCAACCAAATTTCCAAACACCTGAAAGAAAATGGTATAGCTTATTGGGAGTCAGAAACAAAATCACAGAGTAAAATCAAATGTCATCTAGCTCTTAAAGGACGGTACACGGTGGCAGCTACCTTGCTAAAATTTGTGAAAAAAAACAGAGGACCCCCTTGACTAGGTATGGATTCAGCGAGGGCCTCTTGGCCATAGAGACTGGCAGGCGCGAAAGAATCATGCCTGTCAGAGGAAGATTCTGCCAACAATGATCAAATAGAAACAGAGAAACTTTTTATGACAGAATTTGGTAAATTCAACTTAATTTGTGAGAAATTCTATCCATTAATTATTTTTAAAATTCCCAAATTCAAAAATTTGCTGAAAAATGTACCTTTATCCAGAGTGTTCCCAAAAAATTAATGTAACAGGTTAAATGAAAATATTAGCCAATCAAGAGTTGCACATAGCGCCACACTGTCACTTTGCCTCAGGGGGTCCGGGGGTGTGCTATTACATCAAGGATGGGCCCTCTTGATTTTCACCGCAATCAGTGAAACAATATGGCCGACACAGCAGCCATCTTGGAATCGTATGACATGCGATAACTGAACTTTGCTCCCACTCATGAAGATTTGGATTGTGCTGACTTGGTGGAGGTTTTCACTCTATGAGTGACTCCAGTTCAAAATGTTTTCAGTGGTAGAAAGAAAGCTTTTACAATCGGAAACATCTCAAGCGTATCGAATTACAAACTTTGACAAAAATGGTGTCACTTACAGCTGAAGCCTAGCTAAATATTTGCCATTTTATGAGCTACTTGAATTGAAAATATTTGAAAGACAAACTGACGTTTAATGTTATCATTAAAGAAAATGGGAAATGTCTAATAACTTGTTGATGCAATGAGAAGTAATGTTTGCAAAAAAAGAAAAAAAAACAAACAAGTTGGCCGGGCATTCTACTGACTAGTCCTCACAAATGAGCAAATTAATGCTTACATGTTACATTACATGTTTGAAACGGCATCTGCACATTTGCTACCACAATGTGATAATTAATTTATAAAATCACTAACGTATCAACCTGAGTTTTCTTCTGGGCATTGAGGGATATTTCAATAGTAGACTTGCGTCAAAAAGTAGCGGTATTGTATTGAATATTGCATTGTGGCCGCGAGTGTCTCCTTGTTGACAAATGAGAATGTGCTAGTAGGGTACTTTTTGATTCGATATGAATGAGTTGGCGATTACTTTATTATAGCTCATGGGCAAACCTCTTAACAAAATCAAATCTCATTTATTGTGCTGAAATTACATTTCTTTAGAAAGGACATTAAGTTTGCCCGTTAGACGCCTTCATCCTCTTTTTGGGCAGCAGCTTTCAGCTGACAGTTAATCATTGAAATCCTTGAAAGATTTTCAGGAAAGCAGCAATGTGAAGGTGACAGAAGTGGGAGAAGATTAATGCAAGACTAATTCATACAACGCAAGCAGTGTTCTTGAGTAATCGCAGCGTACCTTCGAACAATGTTTTATTATAGCAGTAAGGAAAGGGTAAATTGAGAGGCGTTTACCTCAATAAAATATGGCAAAACTTAACAAAAGTTTTTTTGATTTGTCTAGAAAGTAACCGGTGCAGGAGGACTGAGTAATCGGCAAATTTGATGGCCGCCAGGGCTTACGGACCGTTGTCATTGGGAGAAAATGAAGATTGCTACATCCTTGCCGCATTATTTCCCACAGTTTCAAGGAAAATGAGTGACCTCCATGGGCACACCCACAGAGACACATACACATACACAGAACATCCCACCACACTACTTGTAAATTCTTTGCACATACAGTGGGCTCCAAAATTTCCGGCACCCCTGACTGGCAATGTACAAACAATACTTTAAAAAAACATTCTAAAAAATATATTGAGTCACTCTAAATAATACTATATGAATAATACTGTACGATATTGATGTTCCAATGGAACTAACCAAAATCATTCACTGATTTAATTAAAAATCAATCTCCTCCGAATCAGGGATTCACAATGGCACCCTTAAAGATTAACGTAAGTAACATCCTTTAAAATTAAACCAGGTATTAAATTCTTACTTAAGTTTAATCTAAGTGTTAAGGAACTGTATTGAGCCATTAAATCACTTCCTGTTTCACTAGTATAAAAAAAAGAATTGACACATATGCAATATCCCTTTGTCATCCAGCATCATGAAGAAAACAAAACAACTGTCAGTTCAAAAGAGGCAGATGGACATAGACCTTCATAAATCTGGTAATGGCTACAAGAAGATTTACAATTGATTGAATATGCCATTGAGCACTGTCAGGGCAATTATAAAAAAAATTCCAAAGATACGGAACTGTTGAAAACCTCAAGGACAGGATTACATAACTGCATTTTACCCCCCAGGATACTAAGGAGGATGGTGAGGGAAGCATAAAAATCCCCAAGAATCACTGTGAAGGAATTGCAGGCCCTGGTGGCATCTTGAGGTCATCAGGTTTCAAAAAGCACCACCAGGGCCGTCGACAGGGGGGGACAAACGGGTATGTTGTCCCGGGCCCAGACATATAGGGGGGCCCAGAACTGGTCCTTCATGAAGATACGATTAATCATTCTGTTTAATTTCAAAATGTGTTGATTTGGGGGTGAAATGTGATATATTTGCATTCAATAAATGATTTCTGGTTCTTTTGCCTGTATTGTCCTCGAAAATAGAGTCAAGAACACCCCTATATCACCCATAATGCAGAAATGGTTTGGTCTTTGATTAAAGCATAAAAAAGCGCGGCACTATTTGATCACACGGCTTCGGCAATAAGCCTGCGTGCTCGCTTGCCAACAACATGCACAAATCAGGAGCACAGAAAAGAAAAGACAAGAGAAAAAGAGAGGAAGAAGCAAAGAGCCTCAGGGGCTCACTCCATAAATATTTTAAAAAAGGTTCAGATAATGCAGCAGGTGGGACAGCTGAGCCAGGTAAAGGAAACTTTTTTTTTCGAGCCTCGTAATTTAGCCTAACCCGTACGTGCGATGCGCCATTCATAGTTGGAGATAGCAAGATACACAGAGTGAAGAATGATCTGCACACATGCACAGGCCATTGGATTATTTCATAAACATATCAATTTAAAAACACTGTGTTGCATATGTCTTATTGAAGTCAAGAATATGCACATTAGGCCTATGCCCGCAATCATATCCTAATGTTTGAGGCACGTTATCTGCTCTCCGATTAGCTAGTGGAATGCTGCCTCTTGTTAATCAAATCTTATATCGTTGGAAATCAGCCCGTGTAGACATGGCGGCATTTGAAATTGCTCCTAGGTAGGCCTAAAGTTTAATGTAAAAAAACGGGCTTTAAATTTGGTGTTCTGTTAACGATTAAACTTTAGTGTAGACTGGATACCCTTCAAATAAGTCCATGATTCCAGAAAAATGATAACCAGGCGCAGACTGAAAAGCGCAGTCAATGAAACAAGCCCAAGAAGCTCTAAACCAGGGGTCGGCAACCCGCGGCTCTTTAGCGCTGCCCTAATGGCTCCCTGGAGCTTTTTCAAAAAAGTTTGAAAATGGAAAAAGATGGGGGAGGGAAATATATTTTTTTGTTTTATTTATTTATTTATTTATTTATTTTATTCAAGTATGGCTTTGCGTTGTTAAAACATCATGCGAAAGCACACGCAAGGGATTTTCGTCTTTACACACCATAGGCAGACCTACCCGATAGTTGCCCGAATTAAGGGTTCAGCTTCGGGACAAAAAAAAAATATTTCTTTCTATTTGAGGCAAAAGTCATGAATAAAAACGTGTTGAAAAATGGGCTGAAATTACAAATTAAACGAAACAATTGTAAAATAATCCACAAGACAAATCAAAAGTTTTAAATCAGTCATCACTTTTTTCAGTATCAGACAATAGCCGCCCTCTTGTTCTGACAGGTGTTGAAGCTGTTTTCTGCTTCTTCCACTCCCTCACCCTTATGAGGTCCACAGAAAAATACCTCCGCATATTTCACAACTGACCTCTTAAATTTTATATCGTCATTTTTATTCTTTCGCTTTCGTGTCAACTGACGATGACTCTGACGTAAGCTACGTACCGGTAGAAGAGGAAGCGGCGCATTGTCCACCTTTGGAGTTGGCGGAGTTGTCCAGAAATGACGATTTTGATTTCGAAGACTTCTTTGGATTTAGTGATTAGGAGTGACACTGATTGTTTGGTTGTAGCATGTTCTATATGCGACAGTTATTTGAATTACTCTTACCGTAATATGTTACGTTAACATAGCCTACCATGTTGAAATAAAACGGTTTAAATATGTAAATATGTTGAAATGTTGAAATAAAATGGTTCACTGGTTAAATGGGTTTGGAATACCTGTTATTTAAGCATTGGAGTGAGTAGAGACGGATAAAAGGGGTTTTGGGTGGTTACTGTGTGGCGGTGTGTATGTGTGCGGGAAAGTTGGGAGGGGGGGGGGCCCACTCAGGTGATGTTGTCCCGGGCCCAGCCAAAGCTGTCAACGGCCCTGCATGCACCATCTCCACAACCACAGGCTCTTTGGAAGGGTTGCCAGGAGACAGCCTTTTCTGACCAGAGGAAACAGAGACAAGCACTTGAAGTTTGCCAAACATCATTTAACTTACGACTGGAACAAGGTGCTTTGGTAAAATAAGACCAAAATTGCATGTTTGGTTCAGACACAGGAAAACAGAGATGCGTGTGTTAGAAGCACCTCTAACCCATGGTCAAATATGATGGTGGGTCAGTCATATTTTTGGGCTGCTTTAATTAAAGAGGTCCAGTGGCACTGGTCAAGATTAATGAAATTATCAATTCCACCAAGTATCACGTTACTTTGGCTGATGATCTGGTTGCTTCCGTCAGAAGGCTGGGACTCGTAGATGGACTTTATCACAAGACAATGATCTAAAGCATGCCTCAAGATCCAAACAGAAATGGTTCCATTCATCCATCCATCTTCTTCCGCTTATCCGGGGCCGGGTCGCGGGGGCAGCAGTCTAAGCAAGGATGCCCAGACTTCCCTCTCTCTGGACACTTCCTACAGTTCTTCCAAGGGTATCCCGAGGCGTTCCCAGGCCAGCCGAGCGACAGAGTAATGGTTCCTTGATAACAAAATGAAGGTTCTGCAATGACCATCTCAGTTGCTAGACCTCAATCCAATTGAAAACCTGTGGGCTGAGTTCAAGAGG